>OY288266.1:18432002-21304318 GCA_958450335.1 Hibiscus tridactylites
ACAAACCAAGTTTCTCCAAAGATTTATCTGGTATGTTCTTTTTCCATCTTATATATCTTATAAACTAAAATAAACCATGCTTTGTTACTTTTGTTTTGTTTCATAATTCATGTCATGCGTAATCATATATGTTCTTTGTTTTGATGGTTTAATTCGAGTATATTAGCTGACATCCCGTTCTGCGAGGCTAGCAGTCTCAAAGGAGGTTTCTAAAGGACCTTGTACGAGGATTAAATTTTTGTTTTCTATTGGTTTGTATATATATATATATATATATAGGAAAATACTTTGATGCACAAGCTTGTGTAAACTTTAGTTTACACAAGCCCTTTAATTTTAGGGTTTAGGGTTTAGGGTTTTAGGTTAGGGTTTAGGGGTTTAATATGTAGGGTATATAATTTAAGGTTTATGGGTAGAATTTAGAATTTAGAGTTTAGGATTTAGGGCTTAGGTTTTAGGTTGCTAGGGTTTGTGATTTAGATTTTAAATTTTATAAAAGGAATGTGTAAAAAAAATTTACACAGCTTGTGCATCAAAATAAAACCCATATATATATATATGATCTGTTTTATTTGTTTTTCTTTTATAGTACATCAATGACAAATCTTGCGAAAATTGAGTTTGTGCCTCTTGATATTTATGGAAAGAATTATTTATCCTGGATCTTAGATGCCGAAATACACATAGATGCAGATGGTCTGGGAAACACTATTAAAGAGGGGAATGCAGAATCTGCCCAAAATAAGGCCAAAGCCATGATATTTCTTTGCCGTCACCTCCATGAGGGGTTGAAATAAGAATATTTAACGGTGAAAGATCCTCTTATTCTTTGGAATAATCTAAAGGAACGATATGACCACCATAAAACTATTATTCTGCCTAAAGCTCGATATGATTGGTTGCATCTGAGATTGCAAGATTTTAAATCAGTAAGCGAGTATAACTCTGCTATGTTTCGAATTACTTTACAATTGAAGTTATGTGGTCAAAATATTACTGATAAGGATATGTTAGAAAAAATACTCCACTATTCATGAATACAATGTTATCCTTCAAACACAATATCGTGAAAAAGGATTTAAAAAATATTCTGAGTTAATTTCTTGCTTTCTTGTGGCTGAGCAAAACAATGAGCTACTAATGAAAAATCATGAATATCGCCCAACTGGCCCCACTCTATTTCCTGAAGCGAATGTGACATACTATAGTGTTGAGTTGATCACACAATTGCAAATGACCAAGAGGGAGTGAATTGGAAATTAAAATTTTGGTAGGAGATAAAGGTGAAAAATAAAATTTGACACAATGAGTTAGAGTGGTTCAAGTTATCCAAATGAACTCTACATCCACTACCTTAGTTCCCACTAAGGATTTTCAACCAATTCACCACTTGAATTCTTCCCCTTTTCTTGGATGAGGAGGTAACCTTACAATTTGATTAAGCTTTCTACCCAAAGCTTAATCCACTCACTTTTACAAAGAGATGAATTTGGTAAACTCTAAAAGCTCATCTCAAAGGATAAATGTTTACCCAAATACAATTTCAAACTCCCCAAACTCACAGTACAAGATTACAATAAGAACACAAGAGTTGTGTACAAGAATTTGACTATGAAAGGCACTAGGGTTTGAATTTTGATGCTTTGATGTTGCTTGTAGGTTCAATAGTTGTTGCTTGGTCAATTGAAGCTTGTTTTTATACCCTTGCATTGAATTCTAGACGTTTGGGTAGTTGGGATCATCAATAGAGCCATTGGGAGCAATTTTCCCGCAATAAATGCAACTCTGTAGCCTACCGTATCAGTACTCGTAGAGAGTGTATCGATACTTGCATCAAAGAAGAAAGAGCCGTTGTGACTGAAAACAGAGCGTATCGATACGCATAGAAGACGTACCGGTACGGTTTTAAGGGGCGTGTCGGTACGGAAGGCCGTATCGATACGGTGTTTGCTCACTGGAATCCCAAGTTTGGTTTTCTTAAAGATCGTATCGATACACATACCAAATGTATTTGTACGGTATAACGGTCTTTTAAAAATTGGGAAACCAACCAACTGAAAAGTCAACGGTCGAAAATTAAATGCAAAGATTTTTCAAAGATAAGCTTATCGTATCGATACAGTTGCAAAGCGTATCAGTACGGTTTCATTGAAAGAGTTGCCCAGATGAATGTCGTATCGATACAGGGTAATTCTGTATCAGTACGGTAAGTCTATTAAAATTCCAGTGGCTAAAACTCGTATCGATATGCCTGGGTATTTTTGTATAGTTTGGCTTGAAAACTCATAGGAAAAGACTTAGAAAATTTTATCTATTTAATAACTTGTCTTGAGATATTATTTTGTTTAAAAAACATGTCAATAGTGAGACTTTAAAGAGTACTTAAAAATTTATTGTTTTGCAAATTGGTCCTTAAGTTTAGATGTAACCCCCTCGTCCCGGTCCGAACGCTTTACCGGTCCGAGTGGGCTACACGGGGATAACCGAGATAAAACCCGTTAAGGCTCCACTTCGGTTACCGACCCTAGAGAAAAATTTTCATTTATCTTGTCTAAATGCATTACCATGTCCTATGTTAAACACGTCAGCGGAAACACAAGCAATCATAAAAATGATCATTCGAACATCACTTGCAAAACAGTCCATTTTAGATTATTAGGCAGGCCGTTTCGAAACACCCTTAAGGTGTATCGAAACGACTTGACTTAGTCAACGGCCCCAAGCCCACACGAGAAGGTCGTATCGGAACGGAGGTCAACCGTTCTGAAACACCCCCAACGGTCAACTTCTCGTGGTCAACGAGACATTGACCGTTCCGAAACACCTAGACTCGTTTTGAAACACCAACATATCGACAATTTCTCAGATTTTAGTAGCCAAAGTGTTTCGAAACTTGTTTTGAAACAGGGGTTCACAATGGCCAAACCGTATCGTAACAGGTTCCGATACGGGGTCCCTGAAGCCATACCCGTTCCGAAACAGCTCAGCCTGTTTCGAAACACTAGTTGTCTGCGATTCCTCAAAGCCAACCTTAAACATCTCCCAACAACCCCAAGAGCCCTAAACAACTCTAAGAAGCACACATCACTTACAAGCATATTCTAGAGGCATGAATCCTATGGCAAAACATACTCCAATCACACAAGGCATAAGATGAGGCATCCATACATGGCATTTAAAAAAGGCATTTAGCTTCAACAAGGCCAACACTTAGACAAAATAAGATAGGCAAATCCAACATGGTTTACAAGCAAGACATTCATCCCAAAAGCCAAATTAACAAACATATAAAAGGAGTCTAACATGCTCCTAAACACATCATCATCATACTTCAAAAGACATCACACTACAAACACATGTCCCATTGCTTGACCATTACATCATAATTAAAATGTTCATACTTGATAGCTAAACAAGCACCACAAAGCACACTTGGAGGCCCCTTCTTGCACTTAGCAACCCACGAGCTACTAATCTACATTGTCGAACAAATAGAGCGTAAGCAATAAAGCTTAGTGAGGGTAAGCTCTTTAAAAACAAACCTCGACAATGCAGGGTCCAAGCACGATCCCAACCAAGGTAATTGCATGATCATACCTTCGATCCTCAAGAGCCAAAATGTGAATGATGCATGAACAAATATCCAATAACATGTCATGCTCAACAAGCTCATTTCCTTAACATATGTAAGCACATATAATCATCCAAAAAGGAAACACATTTCCGCATCACATTGATACACATATCAATTTATATTGGCACCTAGCTATGACTCGAATACGTGGATAAACACGTTGGAACTCACATCCATCAACCACTTTACCTCACGGTGGGATTACACTCATCACCGGTCTCGCGGAGGGGATTCCACTCATCCTCACGCCCCGTCGATGGGATTCCACTCATCATCGACTAATATATATAACAATTTCCGGGCGAACCAGTACTCCTCCTTGGTGACTCAACACCACCAAGGCCACGCACGAATTTGACTCATGTGTGCACACTAACATCCTAATGATCGATCATTTGTACCCAAGCATACTAGTGCCAACATTTAACTCAATCCACGTTATTAATTACAACCAATTCCGTGCTTAGCACGTACTCACCATGATCACAATCATGAACAATCCACATGCATATCACAATGCATCACAACTATGCCTCATCACACATGTATATCACATTATACATAAATCATCATATCATAAACATCACGAGGTATAAACATCAATTAAAAGTTCAACCAATGTCTCTAGTTTAAGCTTAGGATTAGGCCACCACCCTAATCCTAACTCTAGGTGGGTCTACCAAGCCCGACCTAGTCCACATGCTCGAACCAAACACTTAGAAAACACTTAGAAAACATTAACCACTCACATTTACTTCCAAGCTCCAATTACCAAGAAAGCAACCACCTTCAAGCTTCCGGATTCAACCCTGATGCCTCGCCAACACAAGTTCTTGCCTCTAAACAACCTCAACACAAACCAAACAACTTCCAATCAGCCCAAGCATCAAAGTAGCTAACCCGGAATACAATTCAAACATCAAACTCAACATTTCAAGCCATGAACAAACTCCAAATTTACCAAACTCGTGCAGCCCATAAACCTCAATCAAAACCCATGTTTCCAACACTTTTTATACCCTCAAATGATCCCAAAGCAACCCCCAACCATAACACTAACATTAGCCCACCAATTCCAACCTAAAACAACCCCCAAAACCACTCTAAAACCCTTCAAAAACCCCATTAAACCCAAATTCAGAAATGAGCTTAAAACCATGTAAAATTCATATATGTTGCATCATTTGACTCATAGACTTCATAACTAACAACATTAAATCAAAATTTTAAGTTAAACATCATAAAGTTATCATTTTTAACCGAATCCTCTAAAAACTCAATTTCCAAAACCTCAATGAAAATAAAAACTATTTGTACTTTTGAAGAGAGGAGGTTGAGGACAAGTCAAAAATGATATTACCTTTCAAAACCGAGTTTAAATGAAGAAGCAATGTGATGGAATAGTGGAAGGAGGGTGAGAGCTCTCTTTCACGCTGGTTTTTGTTTTGGAGAAGAGAATGAATAGTGAAAAGATGATAAAAGGGGATTTAAATTGAAAATTGCATTATTTACAAGTTTGCCATTAATGAATGATTATTTTCCATTTTCTTTAAAATCTCTCCAAATTGTATTTCATTCAATTTAGTCCAACACAAAAATGTTTGTTTTTGAAACCCGAGGCCCAAAAGATTATTTTAATTATAAAACCGAACCCAAAATAATAATAAAATATTATTTTCACCCGACCCCTAAACCTGGGTGTTACAACTCTCCCCCACTTAAGGAATTTTGTCCACGAAATTACCTGACAGAAACAAGTACGGAAACTGCTCAAGCATATCAGCTTTCCTCTCCCACGTGGCCTCTTCCACACCTCTATGTCTCCACAACACCTTGACCAACTCTATGGTCTTACCACGCAACACCTTGCTATCAGAAGCAAGTATCTCAACAGGCTCTTCATTGTATGACAAACCCGGATTCAAATCTATCTCCTCAACGGGCATAACATGAGAAGGGTCTGATCTATATCTCCTAAGCATCGACACACGAAAAACATCGTGGATCTTCTCTAACTCAGAAGGTAATCTCAAACGGTAAGCTACAGGCCCAATCCGCTCAACTATCTCATACGGACCAATGAACCTCGGACTCAACTTGCCTTTTTGGCCAAATCTCATCACCTTCTTCCACGGAGATACTTTCAGAAACACTTTCTCACCCACGGAGAACTCAATCTCTTTTCTCTTCAAATCTGCATAAGACTTCTGACGACCGAAAGCTGCTTTCAAACGGTCACAAATCAACTTCACTTTGTCGGTAGTCCCCTTAAGCAAATCCGACATAGGTAACAATCTCTGACCCGTTTCAGCCCAACAAATCGGAGTCCTACATCGTATACCATACAAAGCCTCATAGGGAGCCATTTGAATACTAGACTGATAATTGTTGTTGTAAGTAAACTCAACTAAAGGTAAGCGCTTCTCCCAAGAACCCTGGAAGTCAATCACACAACAACGAAACATATATTCTAAAATCTGTATCACTCGCTCTGACTGCCCATCGGACTACGGATGATAAGACGTACTGAAATGCAAACGGCTACCTAGAGCACTATGCAAGCAACCCCAGAACCTCGAAGTAAATCTAGGATCTCTATTTGAAACAATAGACTTCGAAACTCCATGAAGTCTCACAATCTCATGGATGTACAAGTTTGCTAACTTGTCCAAAGAATATGTAGTGTTCACTGCTAAGAAGTGAGCACACTTAGTGAACCTATCCACTATCACCCAAACAAAATTATTCTTCGAAGGAGACAACGATAACCCCGACACAAAGTCCATGGTGATCCTCTCCCACTTCCATTCCGGAATCTTCAAAGGCTGTAACAAACCTGAAAGAACTTGATGTTCTGCCTTCACTTTCTGACAAACCATACAACAGCTCACATACTCGACTACATCCTTCTTCAAACAACCCCAAAAGTAATCATTCTTCAAGTCGCGGTACATCTTGGTACTACCCGGATGTATGGAGAAAGGACTCGAATGTGCTTCACTTAGAATCTGACGTCTCAACTCGACATCTTCCGGTACCACAACTCTATCTTTAAAGCACAACAAATCCTCACCACTGAAACTATACTCGGTCGGTCTTCCCTCGGCTATTTCCTGAACATGAGGAACTAAAGACACATTTTGCAACTGCTTCTCTCTAATCAACTGAATCAAAGAAGGCTTCACTTACAACTCGGTGATCAAACCACCATCATCGGACACACTCAATCTAGCAAACATAGCTCTCAACTCTACTGCAACTTTTCTACTCAAAGCATTGGCTACTACATTTGCCTTACCCGGATGATACTCAATGGTCAAATCATAATCTTTTAACAACTCAAGTCATCTTCTTTGTCTCAAGTTCAACTCTCCCTGTGTCAACAAATACTTCAAGCTCTTATGATCGGTGTACACTATACACTTCTCACCATACAAGTAATGGCGCCAAATCTTCAATGCAAATACAACCACGGCTAACTCTATATCGTAAGTAGGATAGTTCATCTCATGAACCTTCAATTGTCTAGAAGCATAAGCAACAACTCTTCTTTCTTGCATCAAAACACAACCTAACCCTATGTAGGAAGCATCACCATAAATAAAAAATTCTTTACCTGAAACAGGTTGCACTAACACTGGAGCATTTGTCAAAACTTCTTTCAATTTCTCAAAGGCCTTATGTCTTGCGTCTGACCATTCGAACTTAACTCCTTTTTGCAACAATTTAGTCAAAGGAGCGGCTACCCTAGAGAAACCGTCAACAAATCTCCTATAGTAACCGGCTAATCCTAGGAAACTCCTAATCTCAGTCACAGACTTAGGTTGTTTCCACTCAACAATAGCCTCAATCTTCGATGGATCAACACGGATACCCTTGGCCAAAACAACATGGCCAAGAAATACTACCTCTAGAATCTAGAACTCACATTTACTAAGCTTCGCATACAACTGATTGCTCAACAATCTCTGTAACACAAATCTCAAGTGCTCATCATGCTCTTCTTCTGTCTTCGAGTACACAAGAATATCATCAATAAAAACAACTACAAAACGGTCTAGGTAGTATATAAAAATTCTGTTCATCATATCCATGAATGCTGCATGTGCATTCGTGAGCCCAAACGACATCACAAGGAACTCATAGTGACCATATCTAGTCCTAAAAGCTATCTTCGGAACATCACACTCTTTCACTTTCAACTAGTAGTACCCTAACCTCAGATCTATTTTTGAGAACACTACAACACCTCTCAACTGATCAAACAAATCATCTATGCGAGGTAACGGATACTTGTTCTTCACAGTCAACTGATTCAACTGCATGTAGTCAATACACATACGCATGCTGCCATCTTTCTTCTTCACAAATAACACAGGAGCACCCCAAGGAGAACTACTAGGCCTAATGAAACCACGGTCTAGCAATTCTTGCAACTTACTCTTCAACTATTTCAACTCTTTCAGAGCCATACGGCACGGAGCTATCGAAACTGGATTAGACCCTTAAACAGTCTCAATCACAAACTCAACATCTCTGTCAGGAGGCAAACCCGGCAACTCTTCAGGAAACACATCCGGAAAGTCACAAACTGTTCTAATATCTTTCGGTCTAGCCTCACTCATATTCAGATTCATAACATAAGCTAAGTAAGCCCCACATCCGGAATCCATCAACCTATGAGCCTCTAAAGCTGACACCACATTAGACAAGAACTTAACGTTCTCGCCTACTACTACTACCTCGTAGTCATAAGAAAGTTTCAAGGAAATCCTCTTCGTCTCAAAATCCACACTAGCTCGGTACTCAACTAACCAGTCCATACCCAGAATGATATCAAAACCATAAAAAGGAAGTTCCATCATATCAACAGAGAACACATGACCCTGAATCTTCAGTGGACATCTCATATACATACGTCTAACCACAATTGTCTCACCAAAAGAACTAGTCACATGCATACCTATAACTAGGATCTCAACAGGTATATCTAACTTCCGTGCATGCTCACTCAAAATGTAGGAATGTGTAGAACCCGAATCAACCAAAGAAAGCAAAGACATAGATTGTAACTCAAAATTACATGCTATCACATCGGTGTCATTCCCGACCTCTCTCTGAGCATAAACCCTCGCTGGTCCTCCTGCCTCAAGTTGCACCGCCACAACATGAGCAAGGTTCCTTTGAGCATCTACCTTAGGTGCATCAGCCCTAGGCTGGAAGTAGCCACGATCGTGCCCACGGCCTCTCTGAAAATCATTAGTCCTTGCAGGAGCCTAAGCTACGTTCGGTGCCTGTGCCGCCTGATGCGGACACTCCCTCCTAAAGTGGCCCCTCGAACCACAGTTCCAACAAGCATGGAAGTTACCCCAACACTCACCAGTGTGTTGTCTCCCACAACGGGTGCACTCGGGCAAACGTCCTCCTCCTCTATGGCCCTGATGGCCCCTACCATGGGGGCCACCGCCACGCCTATGGTCAAACTGTTGTCCGCCACCTCTATGCCTCTTGGCATCTCTATTGTCAAAGTTGTTATGCCTCTTACCAGAACTAGAACCTCCAGATCGTTTGGTCAAGCCCAAATTGTGCTCTAAGTCCTTGGCCTTTGCGACCAATACATCAAAATCCGTGTAGTCAGAAGCTAAAGTGTACTTCTTGATCTCTTCACTCAACCCATAGCGGAAACGGTTACAACGTTCCACTTCAGTAGGAACCAACTCTGGAGTGTACTGACTCAAACGAACAAAACGGTTCTCATAGTCAGTCACAAAAGCATCTCCCTGAACAAGGGCAATAAACTCTCGCTTCTTCTCATCAAGATACGTCGGTCTCAAATATCTCTTCCTGAAAGCAGACTCAAAGAAATCCCAACCTCTCTCGGCCTCTGGAACTCCGGTAGTAATGGTGACCCACCAGGTGTAGGCATCACCCTGAAGCAAAGAGACCACACAACCTAATCTGCGAACACCCACACAACCCATCTGAGCTAAGATGCGAACGGTCTTCTCTAACCATAACTCAGACCTCTCCGGAGTAGACCCTCTGAACTCTTTGGCCCCCAAGCCACGGAGCCTCTCCAACGATAGACTAGCATCGTCACACCTAGGCTGAGCTGCAGCCTAAGCTCCCGCAACTGCGGCCTGAAATGCTCCCGCTATAGCTTGCACTAGCGGAGTCATATCAATTCCGGCCGAACCTTGGACACCCTGAGGTCCCTCTCCCTCAGCTCTATCCTCGCCTCCAACTCCAGGCGGAGGAGGTGGGGGTGGTGGAGGTGGTAGAGGAGCTCCAACTCCATCAGCAACATGCCCTTCTATATGAGCCTCCACTCCAACCACCGGCTCAATAGGAGCCGCAACACGTGGTTCCTGACGAACCACCCTCGACCTACATCTCGGCCTAGACATCACACACAAACAATAACTACAACCACAACAAACATAGAAAGTTGGGTTAGCAAGGCAAGGCTTCCAAGTGCTCAAGTATGTTTCCCTCACTTTAAAAATCCTTTTTCGATGTAATAGTAGCAATGGGACTCTAAATAACATGATTTAAATAAAACAACGAACATACTTGTCACACAAGCAATCATGCTTACAAGGCAAGGAAACATCGTGCATATCAATCATAAAACACAACTTACCTTACTTACCTGCCCAAGGTCTCGGTAACCTTAGTCTCTGATACAACAAGTGTAACCCCCTCGTCCCGGTCCGGACGCTTGACCGGTCCGAGTGGGCTACACGAGGATAACCAAGATGAAACTCGTTAAGGCTCCACTTCGGTTACCGACCCTAGATTTTTTTTTCATTTATCTTGTCTAAATGCATTACCATGTCCTATGTGAAACACGTCAGCGGAAACACAAGCAATCATAAAAATGATCATTCAAACATCACTTGCAAAACAATCCATTTTAGATTATTAGGCAGGCCGTTTCGAAACACCCTTAAGGTGTATCGAAACGCCTTGACTTGGTCAACGGCCCCAAGCCCACACTAGAAGGCCGTATCAGAACAGAAGTCAACCGTTCCGAAACACCCCCAACGGTCAACTTCTCGTGGTCAACGAGACATTGACCGTTCTGAAACACCTAGACTCGTTTCGAAACCCCAACATATCGGCAATTTCTTAGAATTCCCGTAGTCAAAGTGTTTCGAAACTTGTTTCGAAACAGGGGTTCATAGTGGCCAAACCATATCGAAACGAGTTCCGATACGGGGTCCCTGAAGCCATACCCGTTCCGAAACAGCTCAACCTGTTTCGAAACACTGGCTGTCTGCAATTCCTCAAAGCCAACCTTAAACATCTGCAAACAACCCAAGAGCCCTAAACAACTCTAAGAATCACACATCACTTACGAGCATATTCTAGAGGCATGGATCCTATGGCAAAACATACTCCAATCACACAAGGCATAAGATGAGGCATCCATACATGACATTTAAAAAGGGCATTTAGCTTCAACAAGGCCAACACTTAGACAAAATAAGATAGGCAAATCCAACATGGTTTACAAGCAAGGCATTCATCCCAAAAGCCAAATTAACAAACATATATAAGGAGTCTAACATGCTCCTAAACACAACATCATCATACTTCAAAAGACATCACACTACAAACACATGTCCCATTGCTTGACCATTACATCATAATTAAAATGTGCATACTTGATAGCTAAACAAGCACCACGAAGCACACTTGGAGGCCCCTTCCTGCACTTAGCAACCCACGAGCTACTAACCTGCATTGTCGAACAAAGAGAGCGTAAGCAATAAAGCTTAATGAGGGCAAGCTCTTTAAAAACAAACCTTGACAATACAGGGTCCAAGCACGATCTCAACCAAGGTAAATGCATGATCATACCTTCAATCCTCAAGAGCCAAAATGTCAATGATGCATGAACAAATATCCAATAACATGTCATGCTCAACAAGCTCATTTCCTTAACATATGTAAGCATATATAATCGTCCAAAAAGGAAACACATTTCCACATCACATTGATACACATATCAATTTATATTGGCACCTAGCTATGACTCGAATACGCGGATAAACACGTTGGAACTCACATCCAACAACCACTTTACCTCACGGTAGGATTACACTCATCACCGGTCTCACAGAGGGGATTCCACTCATCCTCACGCCCCGTCGATGGGATTCCACTCATCATCGACTAATATATATAACAATTTCTGGGCGAACTCGTACTCCTCCTTGGTGACTCAACGCCACCAAGGCCACGCGCGAGTTTGACTCATGTGTGAACACTAACATCCTAATGATCGATCATTTGTACCCAAGCATACTAGTGTCAACATTTAACTCAATCCACATTATCAATTACAACCCGTTCCGTGCTTAGCACGTACTAACCATGATCACAATCATGAACAATCCACATACATACCACAATGCATCACAACCATGCCTCATGACACATGTATATCACATTATACATAAATCATCATATCAAAAACATCACGAGGCATAAACATCAATTAAAAGTTCAACCAATGTCTCTAGTTTAAGCTTAGGATTAGGCCACCACCCTAATCCTAACTCTAGGTGGGTCTACCAAGCCCGACCTAGTCCACATGCTCGAACCAAACACTTAGAAAACATTAACCACTCACATTTACTTCCAAGCTCCAATTACCAAACAAACAACCACCTTCAAGCGTCCGGATTCACTCCCGATGCCTCGCCAACACAAGTTCTTGCCTCTAAACAACCTCAACACAAACCAAACAACTTCCAATCAGCCCAAGCATCAAAGTAGCTAACCCAGAATACAATTCAAACATCAAACTCAACATTTCAAGCCATGAACAAACTCCAAATTTACCAAACTCGTGCAGCCCATAAACCTTAATCAAAACCCATGTTTCCAACACTTTTTATACCCCAAATGATCCCAAAGCAACCCCCAACCATAGCACTAACATTAGCCCACCAATTCCGACCTAAAACAACCCCCAAAACCACTCTGAAACCCTTATTAAACCCAAATTCGGAAATGAGCTTAAAACCATGTAAGATTCATATATGTTGCATCATTTGATTCATAGATTTCATAACTAACAACATTAAATCGAAATTTTAAGTTAAACATCATAAAGTTATCATTTTTAACCAAATCCTCTAAAAACTCAATTTCCAAAACCTTAATGAAAATAAAAACTATTTGTACTTTTGAAGAGTGGAGGTTGAGGACAAGTCAAAAATGATATTACCTTTCAAAACCGAGTTGAAATGAAGAAGCAATGTGATGGAATAGTGGAAGGAGGGTGAGAGCTCTCTTTCACGTTGGTTTTTGTTTTGGAGAAGAGAATAAATAGTGAAAAGATGATAAAAGGGGATTTAAATTGAAAATTGCATTATTTACAAGTTTGCCATTAATGAATGGCTATTTTCTATTTTCTTTAAAATCTCTCCAAATTGTATTTCATTCAATTTAGTCTAACACAAAAATGTTTGTTTTTGAAACCCAAGGCCCAAAAGATTATTTTAATTATAAAACTGAACCCAAAATAATATTAAAATATTATTTTCACCCGACCCCTAAACCCGAGTGTTACACTAGATGTTATATCAAAATAAATTTCGGTTTCACAATCTCCCTTTTTTGATATGACAAAAACCACAAATAAATTTTTAAGTTTTTGAAACTTTTGAAAAGCTTTCTCCCCCTTAATTTAAGATAGATTTTCAAAAAATAAAAAAAAAATTGACTCTATAATCCTTCTTCCCCTTTTTGTTAAATCAAATATAAACACAAGGATAATAGCAACAATTAATTCATTAAATTCAAAGCAAACATAATAGTTCAAATGCAACTTCAAAGGGAAAAGCAACATAATAATCCAAACTTAAATCCTAAGACATAGATAAAAGGCATAAACTTAGATCCTAAAAAAAGGTGCAATAACAAAATACAAAAGACTAAATGTCATGGGATGGTATGCAAAAACTACTCGTCTGCCCCATCATCATCATGATCTTCCTCGTCCTCTTCATCTTCATCATCTTGAGTGGGTTGATTCCTCCGATTTTGGTTAAGCCAAGCACCATGGAAGGCGGTGAGAGGGATATCCATGAAGTTTTGGCGAAGAGCCATGGTTTCCATTTTATTCTCCATACCTTTGACACGATCTTCCAAGGAGGTGAATCTAGTGTCCATAGCGGCAAACCCGGCTTCCATGGAAGTGAACTTCTCATTGAAGAATGTCATTAGGGTACCCATGGAAGATGATTCAATCGGAGCTTGTTGAGAGCTTGAAGAAGCATGAGAAGCATCAACCGGAGCATCTTGTGGAGGAGCTTGAGGGTTACGAACCCATTCATTGTCAATATAAGAGAAACCGACACGAGCTAGAGAACGCTCATCTATGGGTAGGTCAAGGGGTTCGGGATAGTCATGGGAACAATCAATTTCAAGGGAATGGAAAAGATAACTCAAAGCCGTAGAGTAGTAAAAAGATGTGACTAGTTCAGTGTGACGGTGTTGGACTAGATAGACAAGGTCGGCAAACATAATTTGACAAAGGTTGGGACGTTGACCTTCCTAAAGCACCTAAGCCAAAAATCATCGACTTGACGAATAGTAGAAAATTTCCCTCCCGATGGACGAAAAAACCAAGAGACAAGAAGATGAAGGATTCGGTCATGAGCATTTAAGACTTTGACTGAGCCTAAAGGACCCGTACCTAAGGACCTCTCATCATCTATACCAATGTTTTCAAAACCAAAAACCGTTCATAAAACTTTTTGATCAATTGTAAAGGTTTCGCCCATAACAGAGGACTCAATAGCAATGACATTCTCTCTAGCTTCATCATGAACACATAAAGCATTTGAAAAGAATATGATGACCAAATTCCTATATAGAATAGGAGGAATGCTTAAAAAATTAAGAAATTACCATTGCTTAATTAAAGGGAGGTATTGAAATTTGAAACGGGCATAACTTAAAAATAGGACAGACACAACATGTTCTTCCCTAAGGGTCATGCCTTGAAATAGTTTGTAACGAGTCATATCGGCATCATCGAGAAAACTTAATTGGATAATATAAGAGAGATTAGGTTTAGGGTTACCCTCGGCATCCTCACTAGGATCGGAAGTATCAAGATAACGTTTAGCTCTCTTTTTGGATGGTGCCATAACCCTGAAAACACATCCAAACAATTCGAATATGTATGCAATTAACATCTCATTCAAACCAATAAATTCTAATAATTCAAGGTAATTGAAAAAAAATAATTTGAAAAATATATATACAAATTTAAGAGAGAGTTTAAAAAATAGATTAAAAAAATAAGAATAGAAAATATATTCGAAAAAATTGATTTTTGAAAAATTTTGATGAAAAAGTTGAAACCCATAATATAAAACTATGTTTGGTACAAAAATTAAGTTGAAACAATTATAAAAATCAAACGAAAATAAAAGAAAATAAAAGAGAAAAGTTTTATACCTTGAACTTTAGATTGGATGAATGTGTTGATGTGAATGCACAAGATTTGTTGACACATCTTAGCTTTGATGTGGAGATCAAAAACCCTCAAAGAATTTTTAAGATTGATTGAAAAGATTGAAGGATTGAGGGGTTTTTTATAGGGGATTGCGGCTAGGGTTTTGAAGAGAAAAGAGGGATTTTTTATTTTAAAGTCTTTTTAAAGATGCAGCCCTAAATAGCCTCTCTGTCGAGGCCGTATTGATACGTGTGTATAGTGTATCGATACCCTTTAACCCTGATTTTTTATTTGTCGTTACTATCGTATCGATACGCGAGACCGTATCGTTACAACTTGACCTTGATTAACTCCCTTGACTTAACCATATCGATACCCTTTAACCCTAATTTTTTAAAGATTTCCCAGTTATGAACCCGTATCGATACGGTTCAGCCGTATCGATACGCCTTTACCATATAAGGTATTTTTGACAGATTTAAGTGCAAAAATCCAAGTTTAAACGTCTCTAAATGCATGTAAATGTCCTATGAACAAGTTTTAATGGCTAAACTTAATGCATACTCCCCCTAGCAACATGCATAGACGCAAAAGGAGTCAAATTAACACAAGCATGAATCAAAAACAATTTCAAGCAAATTTTTGACATTTATGGACCTAGAAGGGGTCAAGAAAGGCTAGTTAAACCTAACTCTCTCCTAAGGGTCCAAAAGCCCTATTTATCTAAAGGCTTTGTGAATATATTCGCTAATTGGTTCAAGGTGTCAACAAAATCTAAAATAACATCATTTTTCAACACATGATCTCTAATGAAATGATGTCTAATTTCTATGTGTTTGGTTCTAGAGTGTTGGATGAGATTCTTAGTAAGACAAATGGCACTAGTGCTGTCACACCTAAGGGGTATATTTTCTACTTCAACACCATAATCTAAGAGTTGTTACTTCATCCAAAGGACTTGAGCACAACAACTCTCTAAGGATATGTACTCCGCTTCGGTGGTAGATAAGGCTACACTATTTTGTTTCTTAGAGAACCAAGATACGAGCATACTACCTAAGAATTGGCATGTCCCAGAAGTACTTTTACTATATATCTTACACCCCATAATCCGCATCCGAATAGGCATGAAGGCTAAAGGAGGAATCTTTAGGATTCCAAAGGCCTAAGTTAGATGTGTCTCTAAAGTATCTAAAAATTCCCTTAATGGCAACTAAGTGTGATTCTCTAGAACTAGCTTGAAACCTAGCACACAATCAAACACTAAACATGATATCCGATCTACTTGCGATAAGGTAAAGCAAAGAACCTATCATGGATTTATAAAGCTTAGAATCAATACACTTACCTCCTTCATCTTTGTCAAGCTTTATGGAAGAGCTCATAGGCGTAGCTTGAGGTTTTGCATTCTCCAAGCCGAACTTTTTGAGCATATCATTCACGTACTTAGCTTGATTTATAAAGGTGTCATCTTTCTTTTTTTTGATTTGGAGTCCCAAAAAGAATGAGAGTTCCCCCATCATGCTCATCTCGAACTCACTTTGCATTAGCTTAGAAAATTCTTTGCAATAACATTCGTTAGTAGAACAAAAAATGATATCATCAACATAGATTTGTACTACTAAGATGTCATTGTTATATCTTTTTATGAAGAGTGTAGTGTCCACCTTACCTTTTTCAAAACCCTTTTCAATTAAAAATTTGAAAGTCTCTCATACCAAGCTCTAGGAGCTTGTTTTAAACCATAGAGAGCTTTAGTTAGTTTGAACACATGGTTTGGAAATTTTGAATCCTCAAAACTCGGTGGTTGTTCAACATACACTTCTTCATTTATAAAACCGTTTAAAAAGGCGCTTTTCACATCCATTTGAAAAAGCTTGAAATCAGTATAACATGCAAATGCTAAAAGCATCCTAATGGCTTCCATCCTAGCTACGGGTGCATATGTCTCACCAAAATCAATTCCCTCTTTTTGGGTATAGCCTTGAGCAACAAGCCTAGCCTTGTTTCTCACTATATTACCACTTTCATCTAGTTTATTCCTAAACACCCATTTAGTTCCTATAGTAGATTGATTACTAGGCCTTTCAACTAATGTCTAAACTTTACTTCTCTCAAATTGATTTAATTCTTCTTGCATGGCCAAAATCCAAAAATCATCTTTTAAAGCTTCTTTAATATTTTTTGGCTCAATGCATGAAAGAAATGCAACATGGTTCATTAATTTGAGAGAGGATCTAGTAGTTACCCCCTTGGATGGATCACCCAAGATTTCACCACCTTTGACATAGTTGAACTCCCTTGGGTAAGATACCTCCTTTTCCTAAAGAGCCAAGTCCTTCAAGGCTTCAAGAGGTGGATCTTGTGCATCATCATCTTTAGTTGGAATCTCATCCACCTTTGACGTTTGTCCTCCATCAATGGCATCAAAAATTCCTACATCATCATCATCACAAGATTCCTTCCTCGGAAGGAGGTTATCATCGAAAACAACATGTATAGACTCTTCAACTACTAGAGTTCTTTTATTAAATGCACGATAGGTTTTAGAGTTTAAAGAGTACCCTAAGAAAATAGCTTCATCACTTTTAGCATCATATTTAGCTAAGTTTTCTTTACCATTATTCAAGACAAAACACTTGCAACCAAAAGGATGAAAATAGATAATGTTAGGCTTCTTAGATTTTAAAATCTCATAAGGTGTTTTCTTCAAAATTGGCCTAATCATTACTCGATTTATAATATAGCAAGCGGTATTTGTGGCCTCCGCCCAAAAATATTTAGGTAAATTATTTTCGCAAAGCATGGTTCTAGCCATTTCTTCTAAAGTTCGATTTTTCCTCTCAACTACCTCATTTTGTTGAGGAGTGCGAGGTGCGGAAAAATTATGGCTAATCCCATTTTCATTTAAAAACTCATCAAAACCTAGATTTTGAAATTCGGTTCCATGATCACTTCTAATGTGAGAAATTTTAAGTTCAAGATCATTTTGAGTTATTTTAGAAAATGTGATGAATTTTTCTAAAGCCTCATCTTTTGTACTTAAGAATAGAACCCAAGTAAACCTATAATAGTCATCTACAAGTACAAAGGCATATGATTTACCACCCAAGCTCATTGTTCTAATAGGCCCAAAAAGATCTATATGAATTAATTGTAAACATCTACTAGTAGAGACATCATTAATGGATTTAAATGAAGTTTTATGTTGTTTACCCTTTGATCAAGCATCACAAATTTTATCATTAGAAAACTTAAGTTTGGGTAAACCTCTAACTAGATTAAGGGAAATTAATTTCTCTAAGACACTCATGCTAGCATGTCCTAATTTTCTATGCCAAAGCCACGAGTCATGTTCATCATGTGCAACTAAGTGTGTATGGGATGAATGGATGTCATCTAAATGCACCATGTAGATATTGCCTATTATATGTCCTATGAGCATTAATTAATTTGTTTTAATGTTCACAATTTTGCAACCACTTTTATGAAATAAAATATTAAAACCCTTATCACATAATTGACTAATGCTCAATAAGTTATGTTTAAGACCGTTGACATACAAAACATTTTTAATGAAAATAGAAGAGTGATTACCAATAGAGCCTATTCCTTCAATGTGGGCTTTGGAGTTGTCACCGAAAGTTACCACTCCACCACTTTTTGGCTTTAGTTCCACGAATCTACTATTGTCACCGGTCATATGTCTTGACCATCCACTATCAAGGTACCATGAGTTTTGGCTTGAAGCTTTGGCCTTGTAGCAATGCTCCCCCTACAAAAAAAGAAATTAGGCCTTGATTTTTGGTACCCAAATCATTTTGGGTCCATGTGTGTTAGCCTTCAAAATTTTGGTTCCCCTAGGAATCCAAGAAGCAATAGCATTCATATTATTAGAAATAATGAGTTCCTTAGGAACCCAAACACTTCTAACCTTTTGACCTCTAGATTGCTTATGAATATTTCTTTGTTTAGGAATAAAAGGTTTTCTTTTTACATATTGGGATTTAGAAGAGCTTCCCTTTTCAAAATGGTTTTCCCAATAGCAATTGATGTTTTAAGATTATCCACTTCCTTTGTGTGATAATCTTGAAAATCGGAAAGAAGTTTTTCAAGTTCAAGATTTTTCGTTTTAAGATCATTTGAAAGATTTACTAAAAACAAAACCTTCTTTTCCATTTCGGAGTTAGTTCTTGAAAATGTTTCATTTTGATTTTTCAAATCGGAAATGTTTTTCTTGTTTCTCAAAATGGATTCCTTATATTTTCCAACTAACTCATCGTAAACCTCTTGCAATTCATCGTAAGCATCTTGAAGTTCATCAAAGGTAAAATCAAAATTAGATGAGTTAGGATTTACCTTTGGTTCATCATCAATGGCCATGAGACAAAGATTGGCCACTTCCTCCTCCTCCTCGGATGACTCATCGTCACTCCAAGTTGCTACTTGAGCTTTGAGCTTGTTCTTCTTCCCAAAGCTCTTCCTCTTCAATTGAGGACATTCAGAACGGATATGGCCGAGCCTTTTGCATTCATAGCAAGTGATTTGGTCCTTATCCTCTTCCTTACTCTTGCTCTTGAAGTCTCCTTTTCTAATGAACTTTCTTGCACGATTGGACTTCATAAAGCGAGTGAACCGTTTGGCCAACATGGCCATCTCCTCATCTTCATCTTTGCTCGAATCACTTTCATGGTATGAAGCTTTAAAAGCGATTCCAACCTTTTTCTTCTCAACATCCTTCTTCTCAACCTTCTTCTCTTCCATTTTCTTTTCTTCTTCTCTTCCCTTCCTTATGATCTCATGGGTGAGTAGAGATCCAACAAGAGCATCAAGCTTTAGAGTCTTCAAATCTCGAGCAATAATAGTCATTCTCTTGTTATCCCATGATTCCGGAAGAGAGTACAACAATTTCCTCACTAGCTTGTCTTCAGGGATGATCTCACTGAAACCCTTCAATTCGTTGACAATGACCGAGAATCGATCAAACATCTTGGAAACACTCTCATCGGGATTCATCTTGAAATTTTCGTAGCTTAGATTGAGTAGCCCAATTTTTGTTTCCTTGACATCGCTAGTTCCCTCATATGTTGTCTCGAGGGTGTCCCAAACCTCCTTGGCATTCTCGATCGAAGACACCTTGGAGTAGATATCCAGACCAAGTGCACAAAAGATGATATGAAGAGCTTTATCATTCACTTGCATCCTTATTCGTTCATCTTTCGTCATTTCGAATTTCACCTTTGGGACAAGTCTTGCTTCACTATCTCTCTTCATGGGAATGTATGGACCTTCTTCAACCACATCGCACACCATGTAGTCGGTAGACTTGATGAAGAGCCTCATCCTATTCTTCTAATATGGGTAGTTATCCCCATTGAAGAATGGTGGCTTGGTAGTAGATTGGGACTCGTAGAGGTTGGAGTTGGAGGTGGATGTCATTGCTTGACTAGTTGTTGATCAAACTCTCCTAGAATCGACTCAAGAGGGTTGTAATCCTTCCAATGAGTGTAGCTCTGATACCAATTGTTGAGTTGATCACACAATTGCAAATGGCCAAGAGGGGGTGAATTGGCAATTAAAATTTTGGTAGGAGATAAAGGTGAAAAATAAAATTTAACACAATGAGTTAGAATGGTTCAAGTTCTCCAAATGAACTCTACATCCACTACCTTAGTTCCCACTAAAGATTTTCAACCAATTCACTACTTGAATTTTTCCCCTTTTCTTGGATGAGGAGGTAACCTTACAATTTGATTAAGCTTTCTACCCAAAGCTTAATCCACTCACTTTTACAAAGAGATGAATTCGATAAACTCTAAAAGTTCATCTCAAAGGATAAATGTTTACCCAAATACAATTTCAAACTCCCCAAACTCACAATACAAGATTACAGTAAGAACACAAGAGTTGGGTACAAGAATTTGACTATGAAAGGCACTAGGGTTTGGATTTTGATGCTTTGATGTTGCTTGTAGGTTCAATAGTTACTGCTTGGTCAATTGAAGCTTGTTTTTATACCCTTGCATTGAATTCTAGCCGTTTGGGTAGTTAGGATCATCAATAGAGCCGATGAGAGCATTTTTCCCGCAATAAATGCAGCTATGCAGCCTACCGTATTGGTACTCGTAGAGGGCGTATCGATACCTGCATCAAAGAAGAAAGAGTCGTTGTGACTGAAAACAGAGCGTATCGATATGCATAGAAGGCGTACCGGTACGATTTTAAGGGGTGTATCGGTACGGAAGGCCGTATCGATACGATGTTTGCTTACTGGAATCCCAAGTTTGGTTTTCTTAAAGATCGTATCGATACGCATACCAAGCATATCGGTACGGTATAACGGTCTTTTAAAAATTGGGAAACCAACCAACTGACAAGTCAACGGTCGAAAATTAAATTCAAAGATTTTTCAAAGATAAGCTTATCGTATAGATACGGTTGCAAAGCGTATCGGTACGGTTTCATTGAAAGAGTTGCCCAGATGAATGTCGTATCGATACAGGGTAATTCTGTATCGGTACGGTAAGTCCATTAAAATTCCAGTGGTTAAAACCCGTATCGATACGCCTAAGGGTATCGATACGCCTGGGCGTTTTTGTATAGTTTAGCTTGAAAACTCATAGGAAAAGACTTAGAAAATTTTATCTATTTA
This sequence comes from Hibiscus tridactylites, assembly GCA_958450335.1. Taxonomy (NCBI): domain Eukaryota; kingdom Viridiplantae; phylum Streptophyta; class Magnoliopsida; order Malvales; family Malvaceae; genus Hibiscus; species Hibiscus tridactylites. The sequence goes on from OY288266.1 coordinate 18,453,771, forward strand.
ATAGCTTGTCTTGAGATATTATTTTGTTTAAAATACTTGTCAATAGTGAGACTTTAAAGAGTACTTAAAAATTTATTGTTTTGCAAATTGGTCCTTAAGTTTAGATGTTATATCAAAATCAATTTCGGTTTCACAAAGCGAAAGAAATAAAGGCTACACCAACAATCGTGGTCATAACTATGGGCGTGGTCGTGGACATAGGCGAGGTAACCGTTTTAAAAATAACTATACCCACCGCATGTGGAACAATAAGGATGAAAATGGTACAAAATATCAATCCAAAAAAGAGAAATCTATGTGTCATCGATGTGGCAGCTTAAGTCATTGGGCATGTGCTTGTCTTGTGCCAAAGCACCTTGTGGACATTTACCAACAACCAATCAATGGTAAAGGAAAGAAAGCTAAAACAAATTTTGTTTATATCAATGACAAAAATAATTATGACCTTGGCAAAGATGATTATAGCATTACTGGCACTAGCAAAGGCAATTATGACTTTACAGATATAGATGTTAATGATTTCCTCATTTCCCCTGCGAAGAATACTTAATTTTTTTATTCTTCATGTTTATGTTTATTGTTATTATTTTAAGAAAAAAATTGTTAGGAAGATATAATATTTTATTTAAAAGTATTTTTTATAAAAAAATTCATGGATGTTATTTATTTAATTTATATTTTGAATGTTTTGTAGTATTTATTTTATTTTTCTTTTGAAGAATATGATTTTGTCACAAATACAATCCGTCAAAAATGATGACGACTTATGCTTAGCGGACAGTGCAAGTACTCATACTATACTTAAGCAAAAGAAATTTTTTTCCCATTTAATAATGTAAGGGAATAATGTGAGTACTATATCCGGAAGTACTAATATCATAGAAGGCTCCTGAAGAGTAAATATGTTATTGCCAAATGGAACTCTATTCCATATTCACAATGCATTATACTTTCCAAAGTCGCAAAGAAATTTATTAAGTTTTAAAGATATTCGCAATAAAGGATATCATATTGAGAGTATTAGTCAAGAAGATGTTGAATATCTCTATATTATAAGTACAACTCAAGGCAATAATTTTTTTTAGAAAAATTACATGCACTATACTTCGGACTGTACTAAGAATTAGTGCAATTGAAGCACATGCTATTGTAAACTATAAGTTTACTGATAACTTTATTATTTGGCATGATCGGTTAGACCATCTCAGTTCGATTATGATGCAAAAAATTATCGACAATTCATGTGGTGACTCATTGAAGAACCAACAGATTCATCAAAGTAATGCCTTTTCATGTGATGCTTGCTCTCAAGGCAAAAATTAATTATTCGACCATCACCAGCTAAGATAAATTATGAATATATCAATTTTATGGAACGAATACAAGGTGATATATGTGGGCCCATACACCCTTCTCGTGGACAATTTAGATATTTTCTTGTTTTAATCGACACATCCACTAGATGGTCACATGTATCCTTCTTATCAACCCACAACTTGGCATTTGCAAGGTTACTTGCTCAGTTGATAAAATTACAAGCACATTTTCCAGATTCCCCTATAAAGACAATTCGTCTTGATAATGTTGGTGAATTTACTTCTCAGACTTGTGATAATTTTTCATGTCGATTGAAATAAGTGTTGAACATCCTGTAGCTCATGTTCATACACAAAATGGTCTTGCAGAGTCATTTATCAAACGACTTCAATTAATTGCAAGATTGTTACTGATGAAGTCAAAGCTACCAATTTATGCATGGAGGCTTGCCATTTTACATGCAGCATCACTGATTCGCATCAGGCCCGTAAGTTATAATAATTTTTCCCCATTACAAATGGTTTTTGGTCAGGAACCAAATATTTCTCATCTTAGGATTTTTGGATGTGCGGTATATATTCCGATTGCTCAACCACAATGCACAAAGATGGGTCCTCAAAGGAGGTTGGGAATATATGTCGGATTTGAATCCCCCTCGATAATTAAATATCTTGAGCCTTTGACATGAAATTTATTTACAGCTCAATTTGCCGATTTTCATTTTAATGAGTTGGGTTTCCCAATATTAGGGGGAGAAAATAAACATTTGGAAAAAGAAATAAGTTTGAATGAATTATCGCTATCTCATTTTGATCCACGTACACAACAATATGAACTAAAATTTCAAAGGATAATTCATTTGAAAAACTTAGCAAATCAATTGCCAGATGCTTTTGCTGACCCTAAAAAAGTGACTAAGTCACATATACCAGTTGTGAATACTTTGATTAAAATTAATGTCCCAGAAGGACAAAATCTAGTTGCTAATGAGCCAAACACACGCTTGAAGAGTGGTAGATCAGTAGGTTCCAAAGATAAAAATCTTAGAAAAAAGGAGCTATATCTTGTGATGGTCCGATCGAGGAATCAATGGATTATGAAAGATCTCGATAAGAGAATAAAGATCTCCAGAAGACACATTAGACATGAATCAGGTACATGATAATGATGAGATCTCAATAAATTATATCAAGTGGAACCGAAACAAAATCGACGTGGATAATACTTTTGCATGCAATATAGCACCAGAGATTTTGAGTGATAATGTGGATCAGAAACCATTGTCAACTGGACAATGTAAGCAAAGATATGATTAGCCAAAATGGAAAGATGCAATTGAAGCGGAACTAAAATCTCTTTCAAAAAGAAAAGTATTCGGGCTTGTAGTTCTACACTGAAAGGTGTAAAACCTGTGAGGTATAAATGGGTCTTTGTGAGAAAGAGAAATGAAAAGGGGGAATTGCGAGATATAAAGCTCGTTTGGTTGCACAAGAATTCTCACAAAGACCTGAAATTGATTATGAAGAAACATACTCTCATGTGGTGGATGCAACCACTTTTAAATTTTCGATTAGTATGGCAATAAAATAAAGACTTTATTTCTGCTTAATGGATGTTGTTACAGCCTATTTGTATGGGTCTCTTGATAATAATATTTATATGAAACTTTTGGAAGGTTTTAAACTTTCTGAAGCAGTTAATTCAGGTTCTCGGGAACATTATTCAATCAAATTGAACAGATCCCTTTATGGATTAAAACAATATGAGTATATGTGGTATAATCTCCTCAGTGAATACTTATTAGTGGAAGGCTATAAAGATGATCCAATTTTCCCGTGCATTTTTATTAAGAAGTTTAACTCTTGATTTGTCATTATTGTTGTGTATGTTGATGATTTGAATATCATTGGGACTCCTAAAGAGACCTCTTTAACAATTGAGTATTTAAAGAAAAAAATTGAAATGAAAGATCTCGGAAAAACAAGATTTTTTCTTCGATTGCATATTGAGCACCTAAAGGATGGAATCCTTGTGCATCAATAAACATACATAGAAAATATGCTAAAAAAGTTTTACATGCATAACACACATCCGTAGAGCACCCCTATGGTTGTTAGGTCACTTGATGTTAACATAGATCCATTTTGCCCTCAGAAAAAAGGGTGGAGATATTCTTGGTCCAGAAGTGCCATACTTAAGTGCTATTGGTGCATTGATGTATCTTTCTAGTCACACACGACTTGACATATCATTTGCTGTCAATTTGTTTGCAAGATTTAGCTCATGTCCAACTCGGAGACATTGGAATGGGGTTAAACACGTATTTCGTTACCTTCAAGGTACGAAAGACATGTGATTATTTTTCCCTGATCTATCCAAAATAGAACTGGTTGGTTTTGCGGATGCAGGGTATTTATTCGATCCCCATAATGCTCGATCGCAGACCGGTTATGTATTTATATACAGTGGTACCGCAATTTCTTGGCGCTCAATGAAACAAACAATTACTGCCACTTCCTCTAATTATGCAGAGATTTTGGCTATCCAAGAGGCTAGCCGTGAATGTGTGTGGCTAAGGTCTGTAATCCATCACATTTAAGAGAATTGTGGTTTACACTTTGAAAAGGTAGCTCGACAATCTTATATGAAGATAATACATCATGTATTTCTCAACTTAAAGAAGGATATATAAAGGATGATAGAACAAATCATATCTCACCAAAATTCTTCTTCACTCATGATTTACAAAAGAATAGAGACATTGATGTCCAACAAATTCGTTCATGTGATAATTTAGCAAAACTATTTACTAAGGCACTCCCTAGTGCTCTATTTGAGAAATTAATTTACAACATCAGATTGCGTCGAGGCAGAGATCTTATGTGACGTTTTCATGAGGGGGAGAAAAGACGCGATGCACTCTTTTCCCTTAACCAAGGTTTTGTTCCAATTGTAACACCACAAAAATTACGCCCAAATTGTAAACTCTAGATTCGCAAAATCCCCAATTTAGAAACCCTAAAATTTCAAATCCTTAATTAGAAAATCCTAATTTTTGGGAAATTTTAATTTATGAATTCATGACTAAATTTTGAGAAACTTACATTTCTAGGTTAAAATCATAATGTTTAAAAAGTTTGGTGCCTTTTGGAAAACCATAGAAGTATGATGGCTTACTTCGTAATTCACTCATTTTATTAATTTTCTTTTCACTCAAATTCGTGTTTTTGATTGAAATCCCTTAAAATATATTATATTTATTACTATTAAATGTTAAGTATTATATATTATTACTTTTACCTCACCGAATTCAGCCCTATTTTTATCTCTTTTTATATGTTATAAATTTCCTCATACCTCACCACAAATCTTTCGTTATTTTTCCCTAATCACTCCCTCAGCCGCACCTAGTTTCGAAAGCACGCATTAATGTGTTGCTGCCCAGTCGGTGTTGCTCCCTCACCCGTGCCGCCACATACACCCAATACGCATATATGATCTTACCAAAATGTTTTTGATTCGGTTAAGATTCAGTACTAGACAACGAACGCGAGAGTTGTTCACTACGTCGTTATATCTTTATTATTGTGAGGTGTGTTTTCTCCCAGTGCTATAATTAAATTATATGTATTTTTCTATGTGCTGTTGTTTTATCTTTTATGTGATTATTTATATGTATTATGATTTTTATGGTTGACATCACACGCATACGTTTTCAGAATATGTTTTTACTACGATTTACGAACCGTGATTTATGGACTTATGGACTATGATTTATGAAGTATGTTTACGGAATATCGGATTTATGGAACTTTGTTTATGAAATTTGATTTCTAATCATCATATCATTGTATGAGCATGGGTTGGGATTTGTTCGGGAAAGTTCAGTGGTTTTACCCTTTAGGCTGAATTCCACTTCGGATTGGCGGTTGTAGTGAGGAGTTCTGGGGAACTTACCTCTTGGCGGTTGTAGTTGGGTGCATTGCATTGCGGTTGTGATTTTATGTGTTATTCTTTAAAGAATTTTAAGAAAATATTATTATAATTTTACGACTATGATTTTCTTGCACTTTAGAGACATACTAAGCTCTTTAGCTTACTCCCCCATAGTTTCCTCTTACAGATATCTTTGGGCTTTAGGCGACGTGGTACTTGGAGGATCTCATATTTTATCCAGTTATTTTATTATACGAAACTATTTTAGTTTAATCAGATTTCTATTTATTATTTTGGGACATGGATGTAATTTTAGACCATTTATGTTTCGGGATAACTTTGGCATTCATCTACTGTTATTTTAATTCAGAGATTTTATATAATCATTCGAATATCTATTATGATATTTATATTTTTATTTATTGTTAAATTTATGTTATTTTATTTTAATTAAAGTATAATTTTCAAAATTAGAATTCTTGAGGAAAAAATTTTCAAACGTAACTTCCTAAATTCGGTCTATTCTACTAGGCCGGGTTTAAGGTGTTACACCAATGTGTTTTCCTGGTAAGATTTTTAATGAGGCAACATGTTATGCGTATCAAAGACGTGTGTACTCTTTTTCCTTCACTAAAGATTTTTTTTCCACTGAGTTTTATCTTAGTAAGATTTTAATAAGGCACATTATCTATATAGACATCCAAGGTGGAGTATTATGAATATTTATCTATGTGGATGTCTATCATTATAATAACTTTATCAAGGAGATTTGACTTACTTTATCATTAGGAATATTATCTACATTAATTAGAGTTTAATGTACTATGTACTTCTTATGCCTATAAATAGATGATTTACTGGAGGCATTGTACACAAGTCAATATTTGAGAATAATACAAATCTCTCTTTCTCTCATCTCTTTATTCTTCCTCTTTCTCTTGTTCATTGTTCTTCGTTATTTTATTTCTAATAATTGGATCCTTCCTAAACTTGATAATTTTTTTTTAAATTACTTTGGAACCTAAGATAACATGAAAAATATTTTTTTGAATTAGTATCCAATATATCCATGGGCACCTAAAGTAATCTTTTTTAAAAGGGAAAACTACCTCAGTGACCATTTAACTATTGAGTCTGACCTATTTTGAACACCGAATTAAAAAAAATCAAAATTCGACCACCCAACTATTTAAATGGACCTATTTCACCATCGACCGTTAAAATCTAACGGAAAGGTGATGTGACAAGTAAAATTTGTATAATTACACTTTTAGTCCTTGTTAATGACTTGTTATATCAATTTGGTCTTAATTTTAATTTAATTAAATAAAATTAACCAACTAATCAGATAACGACACTTTTATCATTCGATTGGATGAATTTACTCTAATTCCACGTGTTACCACCTGTTAAAAGAAAATTCAAGAGAATGAAATATGGCTATGGTGGGGTTTGAACATGTGACGTCTAAAGGGAAAACTAAAACTTAACCACTACATCAATATCTTATAATGATGTAAATGCTTGGAAAAAAAGAAGTAAAAAAGTTTGAGAAGAGACTCGAACATTGATCACATGAGATATATAAAAACACGCATATCACTAAAGTCAATCCTCTTTTTCACATTTATTTTAGTAATTTCATATGTATATATTGAATCAAATTATTTAATTTATTTTATAATTTTAATTTTTTTATTAAATATCTTAATTCAATAATTATATATTATATTAAAAAATATAATTATGATAATTAATATATTTAATTTTTTATCTGATATGTGTTGATAATTTTCTTAAAAAATATTTTATAAATTATATGTATCTTTAAAGAAATAGATCATTGTTGGTAAAATTATCCGGAAAATATATATATATATTCATTTTAAATCTTTCTTTAACTATACTTTAAATATAATTAAAAAATTCATTTTTAATTTAATTATTTGATTTGATTTAGTGATATAGGTGTTTTTATATATCTTATGTGACCCATGTTCGAGTCTCCTCTCAAACATTTTTACTTCTTTTTTCCCTAGCACTTACTTCATTATAAGATATATATAGAACAATGCAATTTACATCATTAAGGGGTAGTTGGTGCAATGGTTAAGTCTTGGCTTTCCCTTTAGATGTCATAGGTTCAAACCTCACCATGGTCATATTCTATTCTTTTAAATTTTCTTTTACCTAGGTGGTGACATGTGTCGTTATTTAATTAAAATTAAAATTAGGACCAAATTGATATAATATGTAAATAACAAGACTTAAAGTTTAATTATACAATTTTTTACTTTAACTGTCATGTCACATTTCCGTTAGATTTTAACGGTCAGTAGTCAAAATAGGTTCATTTAGATAGTTAGATGGTCGAATTTTGATTTTTTAATTCAATAGTCAAAACAGGTCAGACCTAATAATTGAGTGGTCACTGAAATAATTTTTCCTTTTTAAAATTACTTTGCTACCTGAGATAACATGAAAAATATATTTTCGAATTAGTATTCGGACAACTTGGCGTTTACAACAACTAAATCAAGTTAAAACAGGTAACAACACCCTGATTTAATTTGAGAAATATATCCAAAATTTATGTATCGAAATAGTCCAAAGGGTGATGTGGCATTGATTGGTCTAATGTTCACAAGCATTAACTGTCACATGTCATAATCTAACTGATAGACGAACTGCTGCAACAACACCATGATTTAATTTGAGAAATATATCCAAATTTATATATCGAAATAGTCCAAACAAATTTCAGATACTAAATTGAAAAGATTGCTCAGTTTAAAGACAGTTGACAGAGACAGAACTAACCAATGACTAGTGGGGGCATAATCCCACAAAAGATTGTAAAAAAACGTTAAGTTTGGATACTGGTAAATTTTCTCTTTTGATCACCCAAGAATATATAATTCTTTGTTGGTCTCTAAATTCAAAAAAAAAAATCTCGAACTCGTGGAGTGGTCCCAGTGATAAAAAATGATATATTTTATTCAGCTGACACAGGTTCGATCAACATATGTGCATGATGTGTGTGCGCGTTATTAAAGGGCTAAAAAATTTGAATAGATACTACCTTGTAATCATACCAACTTATTCAAAAAATAATTTTCTCAATAAATAATGTTGAATTACGTCAGTGCGAATTGATATATTATACCTAAAGATTAAAACCGACTGGACCGAATCAACTTAACTAAAAGTCTATTATTAAATCGATTCGAAATGAATCTTACTCGACTCTACACAAAGCGTTGGGAGATCAAGAGACGGGCCAGTGGAAATAGCAATAGTTCCGACCCAAGAACAGTGGAAGATGGACCAGTGATCCGTTGCTTTAATTCGGTTGTTTTTCAACCATTTTAAAATGGGTATCGGTCGCAGCAGATTTTAATTTAAGCCCATTTGTTAATATCAATACAAATAGAAAGCTTTAAAAAAACTAATGAATTTAAATGAATTATCTGATACATTAATAGTGATTTTTTTATTCATAAGTAATTCTAATTCAGAAAAATGAAACCAACATTTTTTCCAACTAATTTAGTTCGGATATATATTTTTTAATTTGTATAACTTTTAATTAACAAATTTACTTAATTCCACGCCAATAAGGATTATGAGGGTCATATCTAAATAAAATATAATTTTTTGAACAGTCTAAAAGTAATTATAAGATAGTATATGTTCATACATATTTTTAATTCTTTGACAATATACATACATCTTATAGACAAAGTGATTTAAACACGTGACTCTTAGGATGAACATCATCCGCTTTTTCACTTGGACACTTGTTGGGTTCAAATTATATATATATACTGATTACTATGATATAATCAATTTTACTTATACTTAACACAATGAGTGATTTTAGTGAAAAAAAGGATTATGTTCATCTTATGAGACATGGATTCGAGCATCTGTGTGTATAGTATACCTTGTCAAAGAATTAAAAAATTATTCAACAGATACTACAACGAAATCACACCATTATATTAAAAAAATACTTATAATTATATAGTCATGTAGATGTGTTAATAGAGATAATACTTCTTAACAAATGTTTATTCTAACTTATTTTACCGCATTCACAACATAAAGATTCAAACCCTAACATAATTTAAGAGCTTTAACACTTCATTTCATTAGAGCAACCGGTAATTGATAATTATATTTGAATTCTAATATTCATTTAGATATTAAATTGAATAAGTGAAAAATTATCCAAAAAATATTAAACGCATATGAAAATCCAATAAAATTGAATCCAAGCATGCATTGAAGCGACATTGAACACATGGACAATGGTGCGTCAATTATGGGAAGTGTTTCCACTCACACAAAATAAGTCCCCTCTTTAATTAAGATGTCATTTGGTCATAAATATCATTTATATCTTTGGTATCAAATTCAACATTATGACTATTATTTAGTATGTTTTGAGTGAAAAATAAAAAAAAATTAATAAATGGTGTTAAAGTGATAATTATATGAGTTTTTATTAATAACTTTAAATATTAACAAAAGAATTTAACGCTTGTCAACATCCTAATGCTAGTTGTGAACTAAACAAAATTTTACTGACAGTTTACATGGTAATAAATCACATGCAGAGTCTACATATTGGTCTAGTGGTTAAAACTATTCTTCTTGTATGGATTAAATTTCTAATATTTATGTTAGAAATGTAATTATATCTATTTAATTAAAAAATGGCGTTAATAATCCAAGAAAATAACAAACAATAAAAATAAAATACTGAAATTATTATTATTGATAAATCGAATAGATTACAAATTTAAATACAAGAATATCCGTAACATAAATCGAATATTAAAAACAATAAATTGAAATTTTTACTTGTAGTAGACAAAAAAATTAATTAGTGGGAAACGGGTTGAGGCATGCAATTACGCTGTAACATCCTTAAAAGTGTGTAAAAAGAAAAGAAAGTGAATAAAATGAAAAATAAAGAAGAAAAAGAGATGAATTTCGCTGCCAAAAGAATTTGATCCCACAACCTCAAGGCTCTTAAACTAAGCACCTAACAATCTGAGTTATATAGCTCTCGGTGTTAAGCCCGTCCACTTTTAATTTATTTCTTATATTTTGAATAAAATAATATTAAACCCAAAAAATATCTCACAAACTCCTTATGGCATTAATTAGGTCCATCTGCCCCAAAGAGGGATACCCGACCCTTCACCTTTCCCCTCACCTCCCCAAACGTAGCCATCGTCCGACCTCCACCACCACCGCGCCGTAACAGTCACCGCCACCGTCAACGTCAACGTCGCCTTACGTCGATCACACCTATAGCCTCCACTCGCGTCGAGAGGCCATCGTTTGTCGTTAACAGCTGGTTCAAAGCTCGGCGAGAACCCAAACGTTGCCCCTTCGTCTGGCCCGATCCCGGCCACTGCCACGCCGTAGCCACCACCACCAACATCATCAAAAGCGACGCGACGTCCCGATCTCATCCCTGACCTTCACGCGCGCAACCGAGCTGCCTTTCGCCGGTAAAACTCGTTCGAAGCGTTTTTTGGGCTCGTCCATCGTCCGTTCGCGACACAGCCACCAGATCTGAGCTCTTGATGAGGTGGAGATCAAAACTTGACCGACTGATCGCCTGTTCGCTGCCGCTAAGGGTCTCATCGGAGCTACGCGTTGTTTCGACTGTCGCTTGGCCTTTCAGGTAAATATAAGTGTGATTTTGACCATTTTATGATGTTTAAGTGTTTTGGCTGAGTTGTGATGTTGATGTGTATTGTTTTTCGTCAGAGATGGTGCCAAAGGAGTCTCCGACGACCACTTCGGCGACCATCTGACAGCCAGAATTTTTGGGTGAGTGAACAAGCCCAACCTGAATCGGTTCAACCTGAAACACCCCGACCCGAACCTGAGTCTGACCCGTACCCGAACCTAACCGGAGACTGAGTCAACTCGTCGAGTTAACTTAGTGAGTCAACTCTCTTGAGTTAACTTAGTGAGTTAACTCACCGAGTCAATTCAGTTGACCTTCTGTTGATTACTGACGTCAGCGTTGACTTTGACCGTTGACCAAAAAGTCAACTTTTCCGAAAACTCTCGTTTTATGTTTTTCGTCGTCTTGAGTCCATTTTTTATGCTCGTTTCACGAAATTATGACCCGAAAGTCTCCAATTTGAACCTTGAACCCGAGCTTGTATATATATTTATTTAATGCATATAGCAAGTATTCAAGGTAATACATTACTACCCCTTTGTGTGCTTTATAGACATCTTGGTATTCGGTTAATGCATGCATACTTATGGTGAAGTATATTGTTAATTCTACTTAAGTCGAATCAGATACAAAATATATGTATGTTAATTCAGATAAGATTGACAGATTCGATTGAAAAGGCTAATAATTTGTAAAGATCAGGAGTTCTATAAATAATTAATAAGGCAGTAAATCGTCAAACCCGATATAGTGTCAAAGGATTCAAAGTTATAAATATTGGATATGGAACTAAGAAAATGCCCTTGAGGTATAAGAATGATTTAAATACCCCTAATAAAGGAAATGACCTAGAATTTACACTCAATTTGATAAAATGATTACTCTATCTAAAAATCTCCATTCTATTGGGAAAGATTTCAGGATCAAGATGCAAATATGTATGATAACAAAACTCTTGGACTACTCGAACTCTGGACAAACATTTGAAGATAAACTTACGAAAAACTATTCATATGCCTAAATTAATCGAAGTGACGAGAAGTACTGAATTGATTGGGTGACTAATAAGATTGGAAATGCAAATGGAGCAGAATTGATCGAAATGATCATAATGACCAGAAAGAAAGAAAAAGTATCATTGGTCACTTGAATTATCCAAATTAACTAGAATGATGGATAAACCATCGAGTTCTGAAATGAATAAAATGAATGGAAGTATCGAAAGTTCCTAAATTACAGAAATACCATCAAGGAAAAGACTGAAGTACCCTCAATTTTTTCAATTAACTGAAATGACAATTATACTCTCAAGCTTTGAGATGAATGGATTGTCGGAAGGGCTGAAAGGATCTGAACGGCTTAATCTTTACCGAGTACATAAATGATTGGAATACTATAATGGTACAATTGATAGAAATGATGGTCTTATCTTGAGCTTCAAACAACCGACATATACTCTTGATAGGAATAAGCAAATTTGCCTATGATAAGATTCTGGGAATACCAATAAAGCTTAAATGATCGAAATGTCCCTAAGAGTTATAAAACATGACTCATGTATGTTCATCATTCATGATATTATTATAAGGTAGGAAGAATCACATGGAATACAAGTTTGACTGCTCAATGGTAAACTCTATGGTGAAACATGACGGCGATCGCTCAGATATACGACACAGTCGACATTTGGGAATAATACAGGTGATCGCTCAATGATAATTACTGAAAGGTTGAGATATTCTAGTTTGAATGGATTTTAGAGGCTTGATAAACTGCTAGAGCTCCTAAATATTGCAAATGATCATTTTGTCATTATTGGGCTAAATTACAAACTTGTTCTTGATAGTAAAATGACCAAAATGCCCTCATTGGCCAAAGTGATCAAAACATCCTTAATATATATGATATCTTGAACGATCATAATATAACATTTTTCTCAAATGCCTGGTTGACGACGTTGTCTTTAGAGTCCCATTTAATTGGGACCTCATTACCGAAATTAGTTCAAAAGGTATCAGAAGCTCAAAGTTTTCCTTCTTGTAATATTAAGTATCTTAGAGAAATAAATTGTTCCACTTAGTGTGTTCCAAGTACACATGAGTATTCTACCGTTCTGAACTCAAGATTGTCTCTCGATCTGAAATATGGCTTTTATCTGACCGAAATATACCCTTGTATCTGAACCAAAAATCGTGCCTTCTGATTACTATATCAATTGTTGCTACCGATTACTATCAATTATTGTTACTACTATTATTATAGCCCTAACCTTTATCACTGTTATTACCGTCCTTACCGTTATTACTATTATCATCGTTACTGGGGGTACTTGAGACATAGTATGAAGTTATCGTAGGTTCAGACCTGATCAGGCTGATAATTACTTACCGATTCAAGTTCCTATGCTTCGGCTAGGGTGATTCCTATCATACCGTATCGTACCGTACCTAAGGTATCCCCTTAGGTTGGCAACTACGCTCAATGAGCCTAGGTTAACATCTCATATAGTTACAGTTCTAGGGAACTGCATACTGGAGAGTTTGGTTGGAAGGTAGATAGGAAATTCAAAATGAACCTTATTATGAGCTTTACCGCTACAATTATATTACCGTGAAATAAAATGTTCACCGCACAGTTACATTGTATGCATTAACTTTGCACTGTTGCAACACACACTAAACTCTCTAATTCAACTACCGCACACTACCTCCCTTTTGATTCTATAGTCTATATGCTCCTCCCTTGATACTCGGTGATCGAATAAAGAACAACTTTGTTGTCTTCAGATATAACATGTATTCGATATAATGAACAGTAAATTTGGAACTTGTTGTTTCTCGGAACACCATGATAGCTTCGTGCTCGACCGTATTCATGCATGTTACTTATAGCATCCATTGGTAGTACTGTATTAGTGAGCTTTTCCAAGCTCACGATGTTTTTACCATTGCAGGTTAAAAGAATATATCATAATATAATGTCTGGCATCAGTGTTTGGAGTTCTCCTGGCGTCGCTTTTGGAGTACATTATTGTACAGTTAGTGGGCATGTATGTCATGTATTGTTTTATGATAGTGTTTGTAAAACACTTTTTGAAATTTATGTTATATGTTTAAATGATTTCCTGAAATGGTATGTTAAATAGAAGTTGATTTCACAATTTAATAAGTGTTTTGAGAAAAAAATGTTTTATGTGTATTTTTACTGTGGGTCGTTCTTGTGACCCTAATGTGACTTTCTAAGATTCGTGGAATGCATAGGTGGGTCTAAGGGGGTTATATACACAGTTTCCTTAAGATAGATTTTCAGCCACTCTTATGGTACTTGAGATCATTGGTTGTCCGTTTCTCAAGATACAACAACTAGATGATCAACTACAGTTGCACAACTGTAGAGATCACAAACTGTAATTTGTCTTCGGCTACTGAAAGAAAATACTTTTGAAAATCACAGAGTAAAACAATAGAAAAATCATTGTGTTTTTAGTTGTGTTTAACCTAATAGGTTAACAAGGTATTTATAGGGGTTTCACATAGTGAACCATTAGAAATTTGACCTAATGGAGCATTTAATCAATGAGCCTTTAAACAACAATTTTCAAAATTATTGTTTGAATTAAATGTAACTTTTAATGTTTAACCTTTTAATTCCAAGACAAATTTTGGAAAATATATGCTCTTATTTGAGGAAAAAAATATTTGAAATCTGGGTCAAAATATCCGCAAGCCCACAGAGGACCAGACCGGTTCAGATATTAGCGTTACCCACATCGTGCACATCTTCACATTTACGAACCAACTATTGGTTCCACCTTTTTTCCTCAACAACGTTTGGATCAATTTCTTATTCAAATCTCTAAAAATTATCAATTTTTCCAATAATCCCCCACATAAATGAAATTGATCATTTAATCAAAACATTTTGACTCGATGTGGTGATAGATTCTATAATCAATAGTTGTATAGGATAGGTAGGTGTCCACCCTTGAACCTTCCCTTGTGAAAGTATATTTACTTTACTAGCTGATCAATAGACGTGATGTCCTCGAATTGTCTGTCGTTTTTGTAAACGATGATATACTTCACACAACTACCTCTATAGCCAAGATATCGGTTCTCATGGGTATGCCCTTAAAACTATGAACATCGCCTGGTTTTGTAAGAGTTTGAGAGAACTATGCCCAATAGTCTCCTTGGCCCCACTTCACTTTCACATAGGTGACTTATGTTGCTTGGCTCGCCGTAACACACAATGGTCATTAAAAGCCTTGCTTAGCCTAAACCACTTTGATCATTGTTTACATCATAGGAACATACATGAGAGTAATAGCCCATATAGTGATCGCACATGTCTATGCAATTAGGTTGTCCCTTTGAACTTAGATCTTGGGATCTCTAATCAACTAGATAGGGTTTTCCTTCACATAGTGCCTCAAACTTCCATGGGCGGTAGTCCAATTCCTTTCAATGTTTTCTCAACTTGATCTCGATTTTAAACTTTTGGTTAGTGGATCCGCAACATTATCCTTTGAGCTTACAAAATTAATAGAGATAACTACATTTGAGACCAGTTCTCTAACTGTATTATGTCGACTATGCATATGTCTCAACTTACTATTATACATAAAGCTCTATGTTCTACCAATTTTCGCTTAATCATTACAATGTATGTATATTGTTGGCACATGATTTAGCCATTCATGAATATCCTCCAAGAAATTTTGAAGTCATTCGACTTCTTCTCTAGACTTGTCTAGAACTACAAACTCATATCCCATTATGGATCTAGTTATAACCGTTTTTCTTGAGGATTTCCATCCACTTATGCTATTGATATCTTGAATATTAGATATCCAAATATCATCGGAGTATCCTTATAAATAGAAGGATCTCTAGAATAATGCAATCCATAATCTTGAGTATATCTAAGATATCTCAATACCCTTACAATCATTTTCTAGTGTTTTTCACCTAGATCGCTTGTGAATCTACTTTATACTGCTCACAGTAAAAGCAATATCTGGTCTAGTGCAGCTCATGAGGTACATTAGATTGCCTATCACCTTTAGATATTCTACTTCAGCATTTTGACCTTTATTCTTGGATAGATCTTGGCTCATGTCTATTAAAGTTCTGGTTATACCAGAATCATCCTTGTAAATTTCTCAAGAATATTTTCCACACAGTGTGACTAAGTCAATATGAGACCTTTATATGACCATTTGATTTGGATGCCCAAAATTAATTATGTCATTCTTATAATTTTCATATCAAATCTTGAATTCAACATGTAATTGGTACGTTTACCATTTCATTGTTACTTATAACAATGAGTATGTCATCAACATAGGATCCTATATCATAATGTCGATAGGTTTGACACACACATATTTGTCATGATGACAATATCGTAGTTTTAACATTTTGTTAAACATTTCGACTATCTTCATTGATAGTCTCTAAAGTTCGTTTCATGGAACTTGGATCAACTTTCTTAATTATACAAGGAATTATATTTTCAAAGAATGAATCATTCTTTGATTCCATTATCATATTATTATGGATCTCAAGGTTCTTTGATTCGCACACAAGAAACGGATATATGTTGTTATGTTCCACGTAATTAATACAATCCACCATTTTGAGGATCTATTTCCATTTGCTCCAGTAATAAGGTCATTACCTTTGAAGACACCCCACATTTGCAAGTAGTTGTAAGAAGGTTTAATTATCTTCCATAACTCATATGGTGTTTTGTTTCTTTTATTGTGGGAAACCTTATTTAAAATGTAACTAGTTGATTTAACAACTTCCCCCACATGTTAAGACACATTATGGTACCAACGTTACTCATATAGAGTTTCTCCACGTCTTAATCCTTCAATTAAATTTAGGTTTCAACATCATGCATATAGAGAACAATTTTATCTATAGCTTCATCTTTGATTTTAAGCAAATACACATAAATGTGAAACCAAAATTGATTTTGATATAACAATTTAACCTATGGACTAAATTGTAATACAATAAATTTTTAAGTATTTTCAAAGACTCACATTTTGACAAGTCATTTTGAACCAAACACGATTTAAAGTCGAAACATATTTAAAGGTTCAATTTTCACCCAGTCTTTTCATGATTTTTCAAGTCAAACTTCAACAAAACGCCCAAGCGTATTGATACCCTTAAGCGTATCGATAATATTTTTTAGTATTGGAATTTTAATCATTCATAGCGTACCGATACGGTTTATTCCCTTATCGATACGATATTCATCTCGACAAGACTTTAAGCTATATCATATCGATACGCATCGTAACCGTATCGATACAATTTTCATATTAAAACAATCTTTTGCTATAGTGTACCGATACGACATGTCACCGTATCGATACGATACGTGACCTTTGCAAAATCCTTGCATTTAATTTTCGAATGTTGACTTGTCAGTTAGTTGGAATCCAAAATTTTAAATGACCGTTGAACGGTATCGATACGCTAAGGGAGCGTACTGATATGCTTTTTACCAAAACTCAACTCAGGATTCTAGTGAGCAAAATCCGTATCGATACGGCTAACCGTACCGATACACCATTTAATATCGTACTGATACGCCCTTCAAGCGTATCGATACACCTTATTTTTCAGTCACAACAACTCTTTCTTATTTGAGACAAGTACCAATACGCCCACGAACTGTACCGATACGGTAGGTTGTTGAGTAGCATTTATTGCAGGAAATTGCAGCCCAACAGCTCTATTGATGATCTCAACCACCCAAACGGCTAGAAATCAATGCAAGGGTATAAAAACAAGTCTCAAATGCTGCAACAACAACTATTGAACCTACAAGCAACATTAAAACACTCAAATCCAAACCTTGTTCTTTTTAGAGTCAAATCTTTGTACCCAGCTCCATTGTGATTTTCATTGTAATTTTTATTGTGAGATTGAGAAGTGTTTGATTGTAATTGGGTAAACATCATCTTTAGAGAGACATTTGTAAAGTTTACCAAAAACCCTTCTTTGTAAGAGTGAGTGAATTAGGCTTTGGGTAGAAAGCTTAATCAAAATTGTAAGGTTTCCTCTTCATCCAAGAAAAGGGGAAGAATCAATTAGTGGATTGGTTGAAAATCCTTAGTGGGAGATAAGGTAGTGGATGTAGAGTTCATTGGAGAACTTGAATCACTCTAATTGCCTTGTGTTCAATTTTTATTCTTCCAATTTCTACCCTTAAAATTTTTATCGTCAATTCACCCCCTCTTGGTCATTTACAATTGTTTGATGAACTCAACAATTGGTATTGGAGCTACACTCATTGAAAGGATTACAACCCTCTTGAGTCGATTCTAGGAGATTTTGATCAACAACAAGTCAAGCAATGTCATCCACCTCCACTTCTAACCTCTATGAGTTTCAATCTACCACCAAACCACCATTCTTCAATGGATATAACTACCCATATTAGAAGAATAGGATGCGATTCTGCATCAAATCTACTGACTACATGATGTGGGATGTAGTTGAAGAAGGGCCATACATTTCGATGAAGAGAGATGGTGAAGGAAGACTTGTCCCAAAGGTGAAAGCCAAAATGTCCAAAGATGATAGAAGAAGAATACAAGTCAATGTTAAAGCCTTGTAGGTCATCTTTTGTGCTCTTGGTCCGGATATCTACTCCAAGGTGTCTTCGATCGATAATGCCAAGGAAATTTGGGATACACTCGAGACAACATATGAGGGAACTAGTGATGTCAAAGAAACAAAGATCGGGCTACTCAATCTAAGCTATGAAAACTTTAAGATGGATCCCGATGAGAGTGTCTCCAAGATGTTTAATCGATTCTCGATCATCGTCAATAGATTAAAAGGTTTCAGTGAAATCATTCTCGAAGACAAGCTAGTGAGGAAGCTATTGTATTCTTTTCCAGAATCGTTGGATAGCAAGAGAACGACTATTATTGAAGCTAGAGATTTGAAGACTCTCAAGCTAGATGCTCTTGTTGGATCTCTACTTACCCATGAGATCATGAAGAAGGGAAGAGAAGAAGAAAAGAAGATGAAGGAGAAAAAGGTTGAGAAGAAGGAAGTTGAGAAAAAGAAGATTGGAGTCGCACTTAAAGATTCATATCATGGAAGCTATTCTAGTGAAGATGGAGATGAGAAGATGGCCATGTTGGCCAAACGATTCACTCACTTCATGAAGTCCAACCAAGAGAGAAAATTCAATATAATAGAGGACTTCAAAAACAAGAGTAAAGAAGAGGAGAATGACCAGATCATTTGTTATGAGTGCAAGAAATCCTGCCACATCTAATCCGAGTGCTCTCAATTAAAAAGGAAGAGTTTTAGGAAGAAGAACAAGCTCAAAGCTCAAGTGGCAACTTGGAGTGACGAGGATTCATCCGAGGAAGAGGAGGAAGTGGTTAACCTTTGCCTCATGGCCATTGATGATGATCCAAAGGTAAATCTCAACTCATCTAATTTTGATTTTACCTACGATGAACTTCATGATGCGTATGCTGAGTTGCAAGAGGTCTATGATGAGTTAGTTGAAAAGTATAAAGAGTCAATTTTGAGAAATAAGAAAAACACTTCCGATTTGAAAAATCAAAATGAGTCTCTTTCAAAAACTAACTCCGTATTGAAAAAAAAGGTTTTATACTTGATAACCTTTCAAATGATCTTAAAAAGAAAAATCTTGATCTTGAAAAACTTCTTTCCGATTTTCAAGATTATCATACAAAGGAGGTGGATAATCTTAAAACTTCTATTACTATTGGGAGAAACAATTTTGAAAAAGTATATTCTTCTAAAACCCAATATGTAAAAAGAAATTTTTTTTTATCCTAAACAAATAAAATTTTCAAGGAAATCTAATAATAAAAGAATTAGGAGTGTTTGGGTTTCCAAGGAACTCATTATTTCTAATAATGTGAATGTTATTACTTCTTGGATTCCTAAGGGAACCAAGGTTTTGAAGGCTAACACACGTGAACCCAAAATGATTTGGGTACCAAAAACCAAAGCCTAATTTCTTTGTTTGTAGGGGGAGCATTGCTACAAGGCCAAAGCTTCATGTCAAAACTCGTGGTACCTTGATAGTGGATGCTCAAGACACATGATCGATGACAAGAGTAGATTCTTGGAACTAAAGCCAAAGAGTGGCGGAGTAGTAACTTGCGGTGACAACTCCAAAGGCCATATTGAAGGAATTGGCTCCATTGGTAATCACTCTTCTATTTTCATTGAAGTCTTATATGTTAACAATATTAAACATAATTTTTTGAGCATTAGTCAATTATGTGATAAAGGTTTTAATGTTCTATTTGATAAAAATGGTTGCAAAATAATAAACAAATCAATTGATGCTCATAGGGCATAGGATATGAAATATTTATATGGTGCATTTAGAGGACATCCACACATCTCATGCATGTTCAGTTGCACATGGTGAACATGACTCATGGCTTTGGCATATAAAATTAGAACATGCTAGCATGAGTGTTTTAGAGAAATTAGTTTCCCTTAATCTAGTTAGAGGTTTACCCAAACTTGAGTTCTCTAATGATAAAATATGTGATGAATGCTCTAAGGGTAAACAACATAGAACCTCATTTAAATCAATTAATGATGTATCTACTAGTAGATGCTTACAATTGATTCATATGGATCTTTTTGGGCCAATTATGTCTATGAGCTTGGGTGGTAAATCATATGCTTTTGTACTTGTTGATGACTATTCTAGGTTTACTTGGGTTCTATTCTTAAGTACAAAAGATGAGGTTTTAGAAAAATTCATCACATTTTCAAAAATAACTCAAAATGATCTTGAGCTTAAAATCACTCATATTAGAAGGGATCATGGAACCGAGTTTCAAAATTTAGGTTTTGAAGAGTTTTTAAATGAAAATGGGATTAGGCACAATTTTTCCGCACCTCGCACTCCTCAACAAAATGGGGTAGTTGAGAGGAAAAATCGAACTTTAGAAGAAATGGCTAGAACCATGCTTTGTGAAAATAATTTACCTAAATATTTTTGGACGGAAGCCACAAATACCGCTTGCTACATTATAAATCAAGTAATGATTAGGCCAATTTTGAAGAAAACACCATATGAGATTTTAAAATAAAAGAAGCCTAACATTAGCTATTTTCATCTATTTGGTTGCAAGTGTTTTGTTTTAAACAATGGAAAAGACAATTTAGGAAAATTTGATGCTAAAAGTGATGAAACTATTTTCTTAGGATATTCTTTAAACTCTAAATCTCATTGTTTATTTAATAAGAGAACTTTAGTAGTAGAAAAGTCTATACATGTTGTTTTCTATGATAACCTCCTTTCGAGGAAGGATTCTTGTGATGATGATGATGTAGGGATCATTGAAGCTATTGATTAAGGACAAACATCAAAGGTGGATGAGATTCCAACCAAAGAAAAAGATGCACAAGATCCACCTCTTGAAGCCTTGAAGGACTTGGCTCTTGAGGAAAAGGAGGTGACATACCCAAGGGAGTTCAACTATGTCAAAGGTGATGAAATCTTGGGTGATCCATCCAATGGGGTAACTACTAGATCCTCTCTCAAATTAATTAATCATGTTGCATTTTTTTCATGCATTGAGCCTAAAAATATCAAAGAAGCATTAAAAGATGATTTTTAGATTTTGGCCATACAAGAAGAATTAAATCAATTTGAGTGAAGTAAAATATGGACATTAGTGTAAAGGCCTAGTAACCAATCTACTATAGGAACTAAATGAGTCTTTAGGAATAAACTAGATGAGAGTGGTAACATATTGAGAAACAATACTAGGCTTGTTGCTCAAGGTTACACTCAAGAAGAGGGAATTGATTTTGATGAAACATATGCACTTGTAGCTAGAATAGAAGCTATTAGGATGCTTCTAGCATTTGCACGTTATCATAATTTGAAGCTTTTCAAATGGATGTAAAAAGTGTTTTTCTAAATAGTTTTATAAATGAAGAAGTGTATGTTGAACAACCACCGGGTTTTAAGGATTCAAAATTTCCAAATCATGTTTTTAAATTAACCAAAGCTCTTTGTGGTTTAAAACAAGCTCCTAGAGCTTGGTATGAAAGACTTTCAAACTTTTTAATTGAAAATGGTTTTGAAAAAGGCAAGGTGGACACTACACTTTTCATAAAAAGATATTATAATGACATCTTAGTAGTGCAAATTTATGTTGATGATATCATTTTTGGTTCTACTAATGAATGTTATTGCAAAGAATTCTCTAAGCTAATGTAAGGTGAGTTCGAGATGAGCATGATGGGGGAGCTCTCATTCTTCTTGGGGCTCTAAATCAAATAAAGGAAGAATGACACCTTCATAAATCAAGCAAAGTATGCGAATGATATGCTCAAAAAGTTCGGCTTGGAGAATGTAAAGCCTCAAGCCACCCCTATAAGCTCTTCTATAAAGCTTGACAAAGATGAAGGAGGTAAGTGTGTTGATTCTAATCTTTATAGATCCATGATAGGCTCTTTGCTTTACCTTATCGTAAGTATACTAGATATTATGTTTAGTGTTTGCTTGTGTGCTAGGTTTCAAGCTAGTCCTAGAGAATCACACTTAGTAACAATTAAGAGAATTTTTAGATACCTTAGAGACACACCTAACTTAGGTCTCTGGTATCCTAAGGATTCTTCCTTTAGCCTTTATGCTTATTCAGATGCGGATTATGGGGGATGCAAGATAGATAGGAAAAGTACCTTCGGGACATGCCAATTCTTAGGTAGTATGCTCGTATCTTGGTTCTCTAAGAAACAAAATAACGTAGCCTCATCTACCACCGAAGCGGAGTACATATCCTTAGAAAGTTGTTATGCTCAAGTCCTTTGGATGAAGCAACAACTTTTAGATTATGGTGTTCAAGTAGAAACCATACCCATTGGGTGTGACATCACTAGTGCAATTTGTCTCACTAAGAATCCCATCCAACACTCTAGAACTAAACATACAGAAATTAGACATCATTTCATTAGAAATCATGTGTTGAAAAATGATGTTGTTCTCGAATATGTTGATACCTTGAACCAGTTAGGGGATATATTTACCAAACCTTTGGATAAATTTGGACCCTTTGGAGAGATTTAGAGCTAACTAGCCTTTCTTGACCCTTTTAGGTCCTAAATGGTCAAAAATTTGCTTGAAATTGGTTGATATTCATGCTTGTGTTAATTTGCCTCATTTTGCTTCTATGCATGTTGCTAGGGGGAGTTTGCATTAATTTTATTCATTAAATCTTGTTCATATGTCATTCACATGCATTTAAGGACGTTTAAAGTTAGATTTTTGAACTTAAACTGTCAAAATAGCACTATCTGGTAAAGGCATATCAATACGGCTAAAAACGTATCGATACGGGTTCGTCAAGGGAAGTGATACAGGTCAAACTATATCGATACAGTCATTCGTATCGATACGATATTCAAAACGAATTTAAAATTAGGGCAAAGCGTATCGATACGCTCTACAAGCGTACCGATACAGTTTCGACGGAGACTTAAGTTAAGGTTGTTTAATGAAAAATCACTTTTACAAACTTTCCCCCTCTTTTTTCTCTACAAACCCTAGCCAAAAATACCTATAAAACCCCCTCAATCTCTTAAAATTTTCACACCAAACTTCAAATTCTTTGAGGTTTTTTCATCTATACATCAAAGTCAAGCTTTGTTAGCAATCTTATGCATTCACATCAACCCATTCATCCATTCGTTTGTTTTTATTGGTTGATTTAACTTAATTTTTGTATAAAACATATATATGTCATATGAGTTTTCAAGTTTTTACAAAAACTTTTTAAAATTCGAAAATTTTTCATTCGAATATAATTTTATATCGTATTTTTTTAAACTGTTTTTCAAAAAAAAACCAATCTTTTCTTTTATATATGTATATATTTTTAACATTAAAATTGATTTTCAAATACCTTGAATCATTGGAATTTATTGTTAGATTGAATGAGATGTTAATTGTATTTATATTCAAATGTTTTGATGTTTTCAAGATTATATCACCGAAAAATAAAGCGAAACGATATTTAGCCACTACTTCCGATCCTATGGAGGATGATGAGGGTAACCCTAAACCAAATCTCCCTTACATAATCCAACGGTGTTTTCCAAACCCTTCGAATATGTCACGTTATAAACTTTTTCAAGGTTTTACTCTTAGGGAAAAACGTGTCGTGTCTATTCCTTTTTTAAACTCTAAACGCTTTAAATTTGCATACCTTCCTTTGATTCGACAATGGAAATTTTTAAAAATTTTGAGCCATCCTCCCATTTTATATCGAAATTTGGTCACAATTTTCTTTTCAAATGTCATATGTATTCATAATGAAACGAGAGAACACGTTGTTGCCATAGAGTCTCATCAAGATGTTCTTTGTAAAGCCTTTGGTTTGTAAAATATAGGGATTGATGATGAGAAATCCTTAGGTCATGGTCCTCTAGGTTCAGTCAATGTTTTAAATGCTCATGATCGTATTCTTCATCTCATTATTACATGGTTTTTTCGTCTCTCAGGTGGAAAATTTTCAACTATCCGTCAAGTAGACAATTTTTGGCTTAGGTGTTTTCATGAGGGTAAGCACCCTAACCTTTGTCAAATCATGTTTGTCGACCTTGTTTACCTAGTTCAACACTGTCACACCGATCAAGTAAAGTTCTTTTACTATTTTACGGTGTTGAGTCACTTGTTCCACTCCCTTAAGATTGATTGCACCCATGACTATCCTTAACCCCTTAGCCAACCTATAGATGAGCGTACCCTCTTTCGTACTCACTTTTCCTATGTCAACAATGAATGGGTTCGTGTCCCTCGAGCTCCTCGACAAGATGCTCAAGTCGATACTCCACAAGCTCCTCAAGGCTTTCAAGGTGCCCCTATTGCTTCCTCCTCCATGGACACTCTCATGACATTCCTTAATGAGAAATTCACAAACATGGAAGCCGGGCTTACAGCCATTGACACTCGATTCACATCCTTGGAAGATCGAGTCAAGGGTCTTGATACTCGCATCACATCTTTGAAGGATCAAGTCAAAGCCAAAGGTCTTCAACAAAACTCCATGGATGTCTCTCTCACCGCTTTCCATGGTGCTTGGCTCAATCAAGCTAGGAGGCATCAATCGACTCAAGATGATAAGGATGAAGAGGATGAAGAGGACGATGATGGTGGGAACGAGTAGTTATTCATATCATCTCATATCATTTAGTTTCATTGTTTACGCGCCTATCTTTTAGAACTCTATGCTTTTCTTTATGATATTAGGATTTGAGTTTGGATTTATGTCTTTGAACTATTTGTTACTTTAAATTTTGAAGTTTGCAATTGAATTCGATAATATTTTGTTGCTATTTTCCTACCTTGTGCTTTTATGTTTGATCTAACAAAAATGGGAGAAGTATTATAGAGCCAATTTTTGAAAACTTGGAACTTAAATTTGAAAACCTATCTTAAATTAAGGGGGAGTAAACTTTTCAAAGGTTTTAAAACTTAAAAATTTATAATTGGTTTTTTTATATCAAAAGGGGGAGATTGTAACACCTCGAAAACCGATCTAGTCGAAATTGGATTTCGATGACCAGAGTATTGGTATTAAAATATTGAAATATTGTATCCTTACTATAGATTATATTGTTATAGAACCTTAATTGAACCAAGCCTTTAGTTAAGATTGCCTTTAAAATGCCTTAGTTAATGTTTTTGACCTAGGCGCTTCGATACACTCAAACCCGTATCGAAACGACCTAGGAAAGATGTTTCGAAATATTTAAGGGGTGTTTCGATATGGTGTAACTTAATTAACTAACTTTTGCTTGAACGTTTCGATACGGTTCCTCTAGTTTCGAAACGGGTCCCTTGTTTCGAATATGTTTAAAGGATTACTTGAAGAGAAATGATTAGGTGATGACTCACCTAGTTCTTTGTCATCCTCACGTGATTTCTGATTAGAGAAGATAACTTATAGCCGTCTATTTGTTTAATTTTGAAAGGATAAAGAAAAGATAAAATATTATATTTTAAGCTTTCCCTTGGTGGAAGGAAAGCTTCATATTGGCTAAAAGTGTGGTGGGTAATGATTAAAGTGATAAATCCCTTAAAATGAATTGAAGAAAATAGAGCTTCTCATCTTTGTATTATTTTCACCGAGACTTATTCTTCATTTCTTTGTTTGAGAGAACAAGCAAGCACCACCATTGACATCTTCAACCTTGAGCTCCTAAGCATACATCTCTCTATTTGTAAACCTTAAGCTTAGGCTTTCCTTGTTTTAAGAACATCAATTCGTAGATATCGATCGGGTAAGTGAAAGCCCTAAGTCAATCATTGATTCTCTTGATTATTAGATAATCAATTTCAAGCTTAAAAATATGCTTTGTTTATAGCTAATGGCTATTCAAGCATCGATATTTTCATATTGATTCTAATGATCCCTTATTGCTTCTCCTAGTTCAAGAAGTGGAAAAGATTTATCCATTGCCTCCATCGAAAGCTAGGAATAAAGGAATCGCCATCCGAGAGCCTCAGGAGCTTTAGATATCGAGGTGAGTGTTGTCGGAGTCTCAAGAGTGGCTAGGAGTCATCTCGAATCATTGTTTATTAATTTACTAACCATTGATTTTAAGGGATTTGCATGAAGCATTATTGAAAGCCATATTGGTAAGTTTGGTAAGTATTGCATCGATTCTTTGTCCATAGCATTGGTATCATTGTCATGGGAATCATTGAAGAATTGACATGAGTTTATTGATATTGCATATTGTTATGGCTACATGATTATTGAGATGTTGTCATTGAAACATTAATATCGAACTATTGTCATTGAATCATTGATATTGAGTTATTTTTATCGGACCTTGGGATCAAAGTATTGGATACAATTGGCATACTATAGAATTCATGATCTCAGTGGTACAGAGATTATACGGCATAGTGGAGGGATGTGATGTGTGTTGGTCAAAAGCGTTGTAGTGGAGGATATTGGACCATATTGTTCATTGTTGGTGTAGTGGTGGAATTCGTGTATCCAAATACAGTTGAAATCGATCCAATGAAGAATATTGATTATTGATATTGTCATTGATGAAATAATTGTTGATATTGCATTGTCATGAGATTGAGCTATTGATTATTGGTGAAATAATTAATGAATATGTCATGATCATTGTATAGTTAATGTTATGAATGTCATCAAAGCATGAAAGTATTCCAAGTGCATTTATTTTTATTGGCTACCTCACTTAGACTATATAAGTCTAATGCATTCATTGTCTATACATTTCAGGATAAAGAAGTATCGGATCAAGATCTAAATTAGCTGGAAGTTTAGCAAGTCACCGCAGTTTAATGTAAAATACTTTTGTCCCATTGAACTCCTAGAATGGTGGCAAAGTAGTTAAAGTAGTTGATGACGATGTTCTGTTATGTGTATAAAGACTATGTGATGTTTGTGGATAAAGTGTCTTAAATGACTTGTTATGTTTGCTTGAAAATGGCTTAAAATGCATACTTGGCCTAAAAAAGTGAAAACATAGTAAACATATTCAAATGATAATGAAAATTAGCATGACAGTAGTTTATATCATTGGAATATTGTGTATAAAGTTTCACTGCATTTGAACATCGATTGGTAGGTTAAATCGAATAAAAACCAACAAAAATTTGTCATTACAGGTCATGCCGTATCGAAACGGGTAATGGCTTTTCGATACGGGTAAGCATAATTGAGCGTAGGGGTCAGGGCGTATCGAAACAGTTTAGGGTCATTTCGAAACATTTTGCCACTGGAATTCCTTGTTTCGATACGGGTTCATAGCGTATCGAAACAAGTCAAAGTCAAAGGCAGTCAACCCGTACCGATACAGGGCTTTCCCGTATCGATACGGTCAAAGAGGAAAAGTCGACAAGGTTGACCATCGTCCACCCGTATCGAAACGATCTTGAGCGTTTCGATACAGGGTTAGTTAAAGTGGTTAAAAAAGGCTCAATCTGAAGTCTGCATTGTTTATAGTTTAATCCCTAAATTTAGGATGATTAAATTGGATAACTAAACGATCACCATTATGCATGAAATTTTGCAGGCTAATCAATGTGGTGTTGACTTTCATTGTGGTGTAGTCTAATACATTGAAGGACCTCTAGCTTGTAATATTTACAGATTAGTCCCTAAAACTTGTAAAAGTTATAAATAGGTCCTAAATGGTTGTTATTGTCATCTTATGAGTAAATTGGACTAAGACGTTTATTGGTAATGTCCTGTTTGTCTAATATTGATTAAATGTTGTTAGTAAGTTGAAATTTTATCACATCGATCACCGCATCGTTCATTGGTAACACGCTCCCACACGGTTCTCGACCATACCGGGAAGGGGGTGTTACAGAGATTGTGAAACCAAAATTGATTTTCATATAACAATTTAACCTATGGACTAAATTGTAATACAATAAATTTTTAAGTATTTTCAAAGACTCACATTTTGACAAGTCATTTTGAACCAAAAACGATTTCAAGTCAAAACATATTTAAAGGTTCAATTTTCACTAAGTCTTTTCATGAGTTTTCAAGCCAAACTTCAACAAAACGCCCAGGCGTATCGATACTCTTATGTGTATCGATACGATTTTTCAACACTGGAATTTTAATCATTAATAGTGTATCGATACGGTCTATTCCCATATCGATACGATATTCATCTCGAAAAGACTTTAAGTTATAGCATATTGATACACATTGGAATCGTATCGATACAATTTTCTTATTAAAATATTATTTTGCTATAGCATACAAATACGACATGTCACCGTATTGATACGATATACCGACCTTTGCAAAATCATTGCATTTAATTTTCAAACTTTGGCTTGTCAGTTAGTTGGAATCCAAAATTTTAAATGACCGTTGACCGGTATTGATACACTAAGGGAGCGTACCGATACGCTTTTTTATCAAAACCAAACTCAGGATTCCAGTGAGCAAAATTCGTATCCATACGTCTAACTGTATCGATACACCCCTTAATGTCGTATCGATACGCCCTTCAAGCGTATCGATACGCCATATTTTTCAGTCTCAATAGCTCTTTCTTATTTGAGACGGGTACCGATACGCCTACGAGCCGTACCGATACGGTAGGTTGTTGAGTAGCATTTATTGCGGGAAATTGCAGCCCAACGGCTCTATTGATGATCTCAACCACCCAAATGGCTAGAAATCATTGCAAGGGTATAAAAACAAGTCTCAAATGCTACATCAACAACTATTGAACCTACAAGCAACATCAAAGCACTCAAATCCAAACCTTGTTCTTTTTAGAGTCAAATCTTTGTACCCAACTCCATTGTGATTTTCATTGTAATTTTTATTGTGAGATTGGGGAGTGTTTAATTGTAATTGGGTAAACATCATCCTTAGAGAGGCATTTGTAAATTTTACCAAAATCCCTTCTTTGTAAGAGTGAGTGGATTAAGCTTTGGGTAGAAAGCTTAATCAAAATTGTAAGGTTTCCTCCTTATCCAAGATAAGGGGAAGAATCAATTAGTGGATTGGTTGAAAATTCTTAGTGGGAGCTAAGGTAGTGGATGTAGAGTTCATTGGAGAACTTGAACCACTCTAATTGCCTTGTGTTCAATTTTTATTCTTCCAATTTCTACCCTTAAAATTTTTATCGTCAATTCACCCCCTCTTGGCCATTTGCAATTGTTTGATTAACTCAACAAAAATATTATGGGTAAAATACACATATCATAACTCAACTATCTTCTCACTCCTATTTTGGTCACTCAATTTTTAAACTTTTCAATTTACTAATTAAACTTTCAAATTGTTCCTGTTTTGGTCACTCTCGATTATTTTTTATTTTTGGCATTTTTATGATTATTTAATATAAAAATGGTTTAAAATATATAATATAAAATTAAATTCAACTGTTCTCCGACCATCATTCGCCGTCTTCGAACACCACTGTCGACGACCGAAGGTGGTGGTCGTTCAGTCTAAGATTTCACTTGTCGCTTCGTTTTAACCCCTTGAGTTCGAATCTAATCTCTATTTTGCCGAAAAATGCTCCAAAGTTTTGGGACATTTTCGGTGAAACAAACACCAGATTCAAACTTAGCGTGTCAAAATGAGTCCACTAGTGCAATTTGAGATTAACTGTTCATCGATTCTAAGACCAACAGTGGTCGATTGTGGTCGACAGTGATGGTGATTTTTTTCTTCATATTTTTAAATTTAATAATAATAAAATATGGTTTATTATTTATTTTAAATTATTTTATATTTAATAATATTAAAAAATTGAAAATAATAATAAAATATTCTAGAGTGACCAAAACATGAGCAATTCGAAAGTTCAGTTAGTAAATTAAAAACTTTAAAAGTTGAGTGACAAAAATAGAAGTGAGAAGATAGTTGAGTGATTGATGGTGTATTTAACCCTATCATTAATTTATGCTATCACGAAGGTAATAAATTTTCCTTAAACAATTGTTTGCCATATCAATTGTTACGTCAATAACATTGACCTTGTATAGAAGTTTATAGTACGAAGACTTGTTCTCCATCTTATGACAACTGAAGCATTTCTCATGAAATTTTGCTTCTTGAACACACCGCCCTTTTGGTCTCAGATAAGACCTTATCTACGGTTTGTTTTTTTGAAGTCCTTTTTTATTTCCACTACATTTGCCCTGATAATATTTGTCACAACAATATTTACCTTAGCAACATTTGAAGGTGGTAACAACATTTACCTTATCCTCTCTAACAATAAGAAGATCATCTTTTTTGACCAAATTCAACATGGTCAAATAGACAATATTCTTTTTGTCACGTTTTGTAAGTCTTTCCATTTAATTTCATTGGTTTTCCATTGTGATTCATAGTCACAAGCCAGAAACATTGATTATGAATCTATTAAACACAATGGTAAATAATGCACCAAGTAGGTAACTTATGAAAAGAGAGGTGGTGCACTAGACACGCTTAAAAAGAACATATTCTAAACATGCACTTTCATATTATTTTTTCAATCATCCTTTTATGGATCTCATTCTCTTATGCTTAAGGAAGATCTTGAAGTCGTTTCAAACATGAGTTAGCTTTTCAAATGACTAATGCCTAAACGAATTCACTTATCAACATTATTTTTCCGAGAATATTGTGAGTGATCAATTGAAGTCAATGCCTTTGATTCACATTAATTTAGAATCAATCATCAAAAAATTAAGAATTTGGTAACTAAGGATTTCTTAGCACCATCATCTTTTATTTTGTAGTTATGGTCCAATGACCCTCATAATTCTTTAGCTATTTTTAAACATTGTACACTTCATAACGTGCATCAAATAAGACTTTCGACATAAAAAACAAAGTTCTTGCATGCTTTGATTCAAGACCTCGATCGCAATCAACTTTTTGGCTTCAGTAGCCAATGTTACTTCTAATAACAATTCTTTAAGAATAGATTTGTCCACTTTGTTTGGAATAAGATTCTCAATAAATAAATTTAATGATTTATTTATTTTATTTTATAGATAAAATCATACTAGATTCCCAAGAAAATAAATTCAACGATTAATTTCCTTTTTCAAAGTAGAATTAAATAAGATTTTCAAGAAAATAAATTCAACGATTTATTTCCTTTTCCAAAATTGAATCATTCTAGATTCCAATGAAAATAAACTCAACAATTTATTTTCCTTAACAAATTAGAGTCAACACAAAATTCTAACGTAGAAATAAATTCAATGATTTATTTCGTTTGTTATATCTTCTGTTAAATAATGAGATTAGTAGCACTAAACCCAAAACAGAGATATCAAGGCAACTCGATTCTGTTTAACAAACATATATCAAAAGAAAATAATCATTTGATTTTAATTTTATTGATTCTTGTTTAGAAAGAAGATCAAGTAAACTCATTAAAACGACTAAAATTAATTCTCGAAATGAATTATTTACGAGAACTTTGTTTCCAAAACAAATTAAAATTTCATCTAAATATCATGTTCGTCTCTAA
Source organism: Hibiscus tridactylites (assembly GCA_958450335.1). Taxonomy (NCBI): domain Eukaryota; kingdom Viridiplantae; phylum Streptophyta; class Magnoliopsida; order Malvales; family Malvaceae; genus Hibiscus; species Hibiscus tridactylites. The sequence continues at coordinate 18,485,790 of OY288266.1, forward strand.
AAAATTCTCAAAAAAGTATTAGTAGGAAAATAAAGTATCCAAAACACAAACAATAATTATTGTCACATTTAATAATAATTATACAAGCCAAATTTACGACACAAGATATTTTGTGTTAAAAGCTAAACTTTTGAAATATGTATACTATATTTACACCATATTATATATTCAATGTCATATGTACTAATTCAACTTTATTTCAAAGTCAAGCCAAAGCTCTCCCTTCTCTCAAAGTTTTCCTCTCACTAGTTTTTTCTGCTGATGCAGGACTAGAGAGTTTGTGACTATCTTTGGCTAGGGTTTGGTTCCTTTTAGGCTTCAGTTTTTTCTACTCCCTAGGGTTTTTTCATCTTTGTTTTCCGTCGACCATTCCCGTCAATCTGCCTCTCTTCTACCCTCCATGTTGTTCTTCTGTTTTCCTTGAAAGCTCCATCTTTTGCTTGTTTCCACTCTCGTCTTGCTTCCTCGTCACTTCTTTTTACTGCCACCATGCAACCAAACGCCAACCTAAGCGTAGGGGTTGTTAACAACGGGTACCCAACCAACCCAACCAACCCTAACTTTTTAAGCCACGAGTTCATTGATGAGCTCGAATTAAATGAGCATATGGAAGTTAATTTTGCTCTGAAAACTAAAGCTTTGGTTGGGAAATTGCTGACACCAACTGCCATAAAACCCCTTGATCTAACAGCTCTCATCCGGAAATCTTGGAAAAGCAACAACGTTGAATGTCATGATCTAGGTAAGAATTTTTTTCTTTTCCTTTTCCAAACAAACGAAGAAAGACTCCAAGTTTTCGGGAACAAGCCCTGGTCCTTCCAAGATTCCCTGTTAATTCTCAAGGAGTGGCAACCGAAAAAGGCACTCGAAGAGCTCGACTTCTCCCTTGAGAAGTTTTGGGTCCAAGTGCCGGAAAACGTCAGAAGGATTGGTAAACTTTTTATGATTTTCTATAGTTCATCTCTTAGCGATGACAGTGAGTCTCATCGGTTCGGGACGGTATCTGTTAGGGTAGCCATCAGAGTATAGGACCCGCTTAAGACTAGTTTCATTCTCAACCGGAAGAAGGACAAGCCCCTCGAGGTTGCCTTCAAGTATGAGGGCCTGCCCAAATTCTGTTTCAGATGCGGGAGAGTCGGCCACGTAGAAAGAGACTGCAACAATGACACCTCACTGTTCAAACTTTCCGGTAGGTTCGGACCGTGGCTTCGTGCCTCTTACGGTGGAAAACCTAGGAATTCTGCTTTGTTCAAGGACAAAAACAGTCCGGCTCCGGTGAAAGGAGGATACGACAAACGTGATAATGAGCAATGCAAAAAGGAAGATAGGGCGGGGTTCCCAAAAGATAGGAAATCCTCAGCCTTCTCCGAAAAAGGTGATCCATCAACATCAGAAGTTGTTGTTGTCTTTTCTTGGGGTCAGAAAGTCAACCTGGCATTTCCTTAAATGGAAACTATGCAAAGTGGCAACTTCTCGGGGGTAGGGGGACGTTTGCATGGATTTAGTTCCTTTGCATGATTTTACCCCTGCGCCAAATCTCAACGTTCAGATTCATCCTAGGTTTGGATCTTCATCAAATCTGAACCCCCAAAGCTTTCCTGCTTTTGAACCGAAACTTTTGAACCTTTTGGGAAAGAGCAATGATTGTGGAGGAGAGTTTGTGTGCTCTTTCAACCCCCAAAACTTCAAGACGAGTGAACGCCACAGCGTCGGGGAGGGCCCTCCGGCGACATGGGGGATTTTATTGGCTGAAGGCTTGGACCGGATGGTAGTGTCAACTAACAAGAAGAGGAAAAAGGACGACAATGGAGATGAGTATATAAGTAAGATCCATCGTAGCAACCTGTGGAATAAAGTGGCAGAGATGATTGTCGAAGTTGCACCCGGAAATTGGTGGTTGCCGGAGAAAGGTCCCACAGCAAATGAAGATGTCATGCGCGCAGCTTTCTTCCCTCAGTCGATGTTCAATAATTCCTCCATCATCCAAGAAATTGAAAGGAAGAAGAAGGGTAGGACTTACGGCACTAAACGTCTCACGCTCATCCGAAAAGTTGCACATCGTGAGGTATCGATGGAATGCACCCGAGTCTTGGTTGAAGAAGCTGGTCTTATTGAGCTTGGGAAGGACTCGTTTAGGAAGAAGATTACAACGACCCCTTCCATGTGTGTGAACGACGATTTCATCCTAAATGAGGAGATTTTCATCAGTGATGGCGACGAACCGGGTCCAGCCTCAAGCGCTACAAAAGATTGGTTTAATGATTCAGATAACTCCTATGAGGGTTATCCGATTACACCATGAGTGGCTTCGATGATGGCACCAAGGAACGGGGGAAGCTTTGGTGCCTTGGGTTTATGTTTTGTTGTTGCGTTAGGTTATTTAGGTGTGATGTTCGGATTGGTTGTGTAGGATCCGTTCTTGCTGAAGGTGCTTTTAAGGAGCTGATGTTGACCAGGTTTTTCGATCGGAGTTTAGTGGTTTATCACCGTGCTACTTGCCTTGATAAGGACCGTTATATCTTTAACGGAAGCCTGCCTTTGGATAGATCTCTCAGGCGATGGAATGGTGGTGATGTTCTTCTTTACTCTGGGGAAGACGTTTTTTGTCATCAGCTTAAGTCTCTAAAGGCTTTCTGGTCTTGCCGATCGCTCCCCACTGTGTTGGTGGAGACGATTGTGTTTCCCTCTCCCTTGAAGGGTTGTTTGTTTGTGGCTTTAGTGGCCTCGTCCTATCTCTTGTTGTTTGGAGTCTGTGTTTGGTTTGCCGGTTATGGTCTCTTCCCTGTTCAGGGGTTGGTTTGTAGGTTGTCTTGCGTTTGTTGTTATCTTTATCGAGTTTGTTATGGTTTGTTGTTTTAAGGAATGAAAGTTAACTTTTGAACAATATATATATATATATATATATATATATATATATATTCAATGTCATATTTAAAATTTATTAAAGGGGCAACATTATAAGGAATAATTACCTTAAAATACATATCATAATAATATCATAATATTATTACCAAAATAATACCATAATTTAAGATATTAGGATTACTATGATCGATACATGTATTTGTATAAACTATTAAAGATCAAAATTATTAAAGAATATTACCTTAATCTACGCAAAGCATGATAACATACCTCGTGGAAACATAACTCAAAAAAACATAAGCCATGTTTGGTAAATAACGGTTTGAGTTAAAATTAGAGGTTTAAACTAATATTAGAGGTTTGACTAGTTAAATCTGCTCATTTGGATATTTGGTGAATAACAAATTAAAATAACGGATTAAAGTGAAAATTCTAATTTTAAAAAAGCTACAAATAGGAGTTTTTTGAAATTCGAGCTTTTGACATAAGATTTATAAATACTATCTTAGCCTTAATCATTATAAAAAATCTTCAAATAACCCAAATTTTAACATTTTCTATTTTAATTCGTCACTCTCATGTATTTACACTGTGACATTTGTAATCTAAGACTTTTTATTTTTACCTTTTTATTCTCACACATTTATATTTGTATTTAAATTTAATAATTAATTATTTTCAAAAAATAATATTAATTAATTAAATCATATTAATAATAATTATATAAATAATAAATTAATATAAAGATCCTTCAATATGCTTATCAATGTTATATTAAAAAATTATTTTTCGTAATCAAATTATTTAAACAAGTATCGAATATAATCATGTTCTTATATGTCATTTTGCTTGTTTAAATAATCAAACAGCTATCAACTATCAGTTAATTTTACCAAACAAATTTATACAATCAACTATTACAATCCGTTAATCAAATCAATTAATGCAATCAGCTATCCGCTAATTGTCAAACAATACCATAGTGTTTTTCCAAGTCAATCTTGCTCATCAAACCAACACTTATAAGGAAACAAGCACATTAGTAAATAATTAATGTAAACAGCATGTTTCTATATACTCCATATAAGCATTTTATGAAATTAAGTTCCTTATCAGCTTGATAATTGGCCGTGATTTTTTTTTACCCAAATATAAGAACTATAGTTATATTAAAAAGTACCTTTTTCACATGGACATAATTTAATGGTTTTAATATTACCATATTTCATACCATATTGAAGGTCAAAATTAATAATAAAATATGGATTAATATTTGATACACTGCCAGTGTAAAAAAACTTTACACAAGCATGCCTATTTTCAAGCCTAAATTTAAAATCAAAAATTCTAACCTTAAAACCCTAAAACTCTAACCCCAAGCCCCAAACCTCAAACCCTAAATTCTAATCATAAATCTTAAATTCTAAATCATACAACCTAAACCCCTAACTTCTAAACCCTAAACTAAACCTCTAAACCCCTAAATAAACCCGCTTGTGGAAACTTTGTTTTCCACCGCCAGTGTATAGGATATTAATCCATAAAATATTACCATAATAATACCCTAATTTATGGTAAGCATGTATTTCTTTTCTTTTCCAAGAAAACGGCATGTAGCTTTAAACCATATAAAGCATTAAAGAATATAATAAAACATATAATGTAAATCAAGGGCAAATTACATTATACGCATAGAAGCTTAGAATTGGCATCATACGAAAATTTGGCCATGTTATGAATTAATATCCTATACACATGCGGTGAAAATGAAAGTTTCCACAAGCGCCTTAGTTTTAGGATATAGAGAGTTAGTTTAGGGTATATGGTTTAGGGGTTTAGGTGTAAGGGTTTAGAATTTAAGAATAGTTGTTTCAATTTAAGGTTTAGGGTTATAATTTAGGGTTTATAGGTCAATGTTTAATTTTTAGGGTAATATTGTGAGGATTCAGGTTTTAACCTATAAACCCTAAATTTTAAGCCTAAACCTTAAATTGAAACAACTATCTCTAAATTCTAAACCCCTGCACCTAAACCCCTAAACCATATAGTCTAAATTAACTCTCTATAACCTAAAACTAAGGCGCTTGTGGAAACTTTCAGTTTCCACCGCCTGTGTATAAAATATTTATCCGTAAAGAATATAATAAAGCATATAATGTAAATCAAGGGCAAATTACATTATACGCATAGAAGCTTAGAATTAGCATCATTCGGAGATTTGGCCATATTATGGATTTCTTTGTAATTCATCCCGCATGTGCTCCAATGTGAATAAGAAAATTTTGGGTTTCGAAAGCACAATACTAATTTTTTAGCAGCAATATAATGATTTAGTTTTATTGATTACTGCAAAACAGAATATTAGTACAGACCGGAAATAATTCAAAAAAAATTAAACAAACGTTTTAATCTTATCGTGGTATAAACTATTGTCTTATTCAATGATTTGTTCATGTGTTTTTTGTCATGTTATGGATTCTAGTCTTTTCTGTCCTCATTATGGGCGATTATTTTGTTTATTTTCATGTGTTTTGGTATTCTAACGATGCACAATCTACTGGTTTATCTAAACAGCTTGCATGTTGCTCCTCAAAAAGGTGTTTCTCAAGGAGGTAATGGAACCAATCATGCTATAAATATTGTTGCTCCCCAAGAAGGTGATGAACTCCATGCTGCTATAGATATTGAGGGGAGGGGAGAATGAGAATGCGAAAGATGAAAGAGACGATGATGGTGGTAGCACTCCTTTTGGCACTCTTCATATCTTTCGTCCACGTATCAATCGTCTAATAGTCACGTCTATCATTTGATTTTACATAGTTGAAGAGCAAACAAGCGAAACCTATCTTTTAACAAAAAAACGAAACTTAGTAGTTTTTTCTTTTGCCGATCTATTTTTACTGTTAGGATATTAGTATTATTAAACGATTTTATAAATTAATTAGGTAATTTTTTATATTTATTAATATAAATATACGTTTATAGATATTGTAAAAGTGAGTTCTTAAATAATAAAAGTTTTTTTTAATTTTTTGTCTTTAACGCTTTCTCTCCCAAAATCCCCAAATCATAATACTCAAAACCCATATTTTTTTTTCATATTCTCATCTTTAACATGGAATCAGAACAAAAGAAGAGATGAAAGTTCAAACAAGAAAAATGAGTAAAAGAAAAAATAAAGGTAAAAGAGAGTGATATTAAGAGTAGCAATGTCACCCGACAGAAAATCAAGAAAAATAAAATTTTAAGAAATATAAAATATATCATATATTCTGTAATATGATTATCATAAACTCACTCATTACACCATGCCACACTCCTACCTTGTCATTTCTACCGTCCACCTTCTCACATACATACTTTTGTTTTATATAGCTGAGAGCAGACAAGAGAAACTTGTATTTCAACAACAACAAAAACGAAACCTAGTAGGTTTTTTCTTCTACCTATTTGCTATCACTCATCCCAACATTTTCACCGGCTGAAATGGCTTCTCAAACAGCTCAAATTATTATCCAACACTTTACACTTGCTATTCAACCTTTCTTTCAAGACTCATTTTCCAGATCATTTACTTTGTTCTTTCCTTTTTTTCTTTTCAATTTGTGCTCAGATGATAACTTTCGCGTTGTTCGACCTAGACACAAAAATATCTCTGGTATTGTACGCACTTATATTACCAGTTATGATGGCAGCCTTGATTTTTTTATGAGCTCTATTTTTAGCTTGTGCGTTCAGCGAGAGGTTTCGTAAATTTAATTTCTTCATTGTCACTATTGTCGAGATAGTTTAAAGTGTTGTGGGGTCTTACACCTTATACAAGGTTGAAAAGTTGGGTGCTGCTGATATATTTTTTCTTTTATTTTGTTTCTTTGGCGTTATTAGCAGTTTCATCTTAAATAGACTTATGAAACGTGGTTGTCAACTCCCCAATTCAGTAATGTTTATTGAATTCTAGTCTTCTCTGTCCCCATCCCATTATAGGTGATTATTTTGTTTATTTTCATGTGTTTTGGTATCCTAATGATGCGCAACCTACTGATTTATCTAAACAGCTTACATGTTGCTCCTCAAGAAGGTGTTCCTCAAGGAGGTGATGGTACCAATCATGCTATAGATATTGTTGCTCCTCAAGAAGCTGATGAACTCCATGCTGCTATAGATATTGAGGGAGGGGAGAATGAGAATGCGGAAGATGAAAGAGACGATGATGGTGGTAGAACTCCTTTTGGCACTCCTCATATCTATAGTCCATGTGTCAATCATATAATAGTCACGCCTATCATTTTGTTTTACATAGTTAAAGAGCAAACAAGCGAAACCTATCTTTTAACTAAAAAAACAAACGAAACTTAGTAGGTTTTATTTCTTCTACCGATCTACTTTCAATGTTAGTATATTAGTATTATTAAAGGATTTTAAAAATTAGTTAGGTAATTTTTTATTTTTTTATTTTGTTTCTTTATTGATATAAATATACGTTTATGGATATTGTCAAATTAAGTTTTGAAATAATAAAAGTCTTCTTAATTCTTTTGTATTTAACGCTTTCTCTCCTAAAATTCTCAAATTATAATACTCGAAATCCTAGTTTCTTTATTTTCCCATCTTCAACATGGTATCAGAGCAAAATAAGAGATAAAAGTTCAAACAAAAAAAGAATAAAAGAAAAAAGAGAGGTAAGGGAGAGTGATAGTAAGAGTAGCAATGTGACTCGAGAGAAAACCAAAAAATATAAAATTTTAAAGGAATGGAGAGAAAAGGGGAGAGGAAACGACCGGTCAACTGCGAGTCTCGCCGGAGCTCTAATGAAGAGAAATGGACTGTGTTCGTCGATAAGCTAAGTAGAAGAGTCTCTAGAGGTGCTTTATGGGAACTATTTAATCACTATATTAAGGTTAGAAATGTTTTTATCCCGGTGGTTAATAAGAAGTCAAAATACAAAGACGATACATTTGCCTTTGTGCCGTTCGTTAGCGGTGAGGATATGCTCAAGGCGATAACGGCGATTGATGGGTATAAGATTGACGGCAGTAAGGTTTCAGTGTCTAAAGCTAGATTTCCCTCCAAATCGCATCAACACATGGCTTCTCCCAAGAAGGAGGCAAGACAATGAGATAATAAAGAAAATCTTAAGTTGGGTGAATCGAAGAAAGCTTCCTCAGGCAATTATAAGAACAATATCAGAGATCAAAGATCATACAAAGAGGTCATGTTAAACAATACAGGAATATGAGAAGATCTAGCAGTATCAAGATGGGGTGTTGAATCCGATGGAGATAGAAGGTCTATGGACAACAACATTGAGGAGTGTACTATACCCGCGGAGGAAACTTCATGGATTAAGCACTCAATTGTCGGATTGTTAAAACAGGGCTATGAAAAAGACTTTGTACAAAGAGCGTTGGAAAGTGATGGGATCAAGGTTAAAATAGCAAAATGGGGTAGTTTACACAACTCTTGCATTATTACATTCCGTTCTTCAGAGGACTTGGACTGCGTGTGGAAATTTAAAATGGAGGAGCTATCTTTTTGGTTCGAGTTTCTAGATCGAGAGGTTATGGAGGATGGTATTCCATTGACTTTTTGCCCTGTGTCTGTAATTGGTATCCCGATTCATTGTTGGAGTGTAAGTTTTTCTTTACAAAATTGGCTAATCGTTGGGGAAGACTCATCAAGATTCATGAAACTACTCTAAAAAAAGACGACTTGACTATGGCTCGTCTGATCCTAAGAGTTGTTAGTCAGTTCGACATCCCCAGTTTTATCAAGATTTGTATTAATGGGAGAGTATTAAGAATTAGTATCAAAACAAATGAAGTTTTCCCGGATCCGCCGGAGGAAGAATACATTCCAGAGATGGGTCATGCGGCAGATGACTAGCCTAATGTTCAAGTCGAGGTGGGCAAAGAGTTCCCTTCAGTACAACCGGAGAATTTTAACGTGCAGCAATCTTCGGCATTCAAAAATCCGTCGGATAGCAATGAAGGGTCTTCTGAATCATCGTCGCAATCAAATCCATTGGGAAATGCGGTGGGGTACAATCTAAGCAACACACACGTTTCCAATTCAATCGTGGATCAAAATGGACAGGTGCTGACTTTTAAGGATGATCAATGCGAGAAGAATTCTTTTAGGCAAGCGGCAATAATTGGGGAGAAGAACCGTGCCAACATCTCTAATTTGGACCATTTGGTGATTAAAAGGGGTGGTTCCAGTCTTAATTTTGCCCAAAGTTTTTCCTTTGATATTGCCGGTATCGACCCAAATAATAACTCTATTACAGCCCACTTATCAAACCCTATCATTGACCCACCTAAGCACATTCATACCATGGATAATACGTATCTCTCCTCTTCCGATGATAACAAAGTTGCTTCTCAAAATAACCTCTCGTCGGCCATTGTTCCAGACAGTTGTGATACTTTAACTTCCCCAATTATCCTTCCCAAGAACATGGTTGCTATCCCCTGTAACTCCTTGTGTGCCTTCGATTCCTCTGTTAGAGAGGTAAACTTTTTTAAAGCTAGAGTGCGAAGGGCTATTAGAAGTCAAGTCAGAGAATCCTTGGAGGAGCGGATTGGGAAACAAGCTTCTGAGCATTCGTCCTCCGCTCAAGACTCGATTCATTAAACTACATTGAAGAGGCACTAGCGGTGTGGGGTGTCAGCAACATTTTGGGAATTTCCTTTACAGGTGGAAAGCAAGCTTTGATAAAAAGGTTGTTGAGTTGGAGAAAATTCGTTGATTGCGATATTTGGTACTAGGGTTGTTCTGGGTATTTGAAATTTTTTTATGGATTTTTTTATTCTATCTTGGAATGTCAGAGGTTTGGGCAAGAGGGAAAAAACTAGAGTTGTCAAGAGAATTGCTGTTAATAAGAAACATACTATTGTTATGTTACAAGAAACTAAACTTAGTAACATCGGACCATCGGTAAGCAGAAAATTGGGATGTGGGAATTCAATGGAATCGATTGTAGCTCTAGCCATTGGGTAATCTGGTGGGTTGTTCTGTGCTTGGAACTCGGATATTTTCGAAGTCTCGGACAAAGCTGTATTCAACCAATTCACGGCTATTATAGGGAAATTCAAGTGCAACCAGTTCTTATATGATTTTATTAATGTCTACGGGCCGTCGGTGGAGAGTGAGAAAGGTGAGTTCTTTGCTGAATTGTCTAATTTCCTTAATGATCGGAAATTGTCGTGGTGTATGGGGGAGAGATTTTAACGCATTTCTCTACCGAGAGGAGAAAATTGGACTAGCTTTTAACCCTTCATCTATGCGTGTGTTTAGAAATTTCATTCAGGGTACTGGTCTGGTCGATACCCCTTTGGTAGGAGGTTCATTTACTTGGTCCAACAATTGCGACCCTCCGACTTTTGTCAGGTTGGACAGATTTTTGCTCGACCCGAAATTTTTACTGACTTTCAAGAATTTAACTCAGTCTTTGCTCCCGAAGTCGATCTCCGATCATAACGCCATTTTTCTCTCGAAGGAGTGTAAGAATTGGGGTCCGAGACCATTTCGATTCTTCAATTATCTCTTGGAGGAAGAAGATCTTGTGGAGTTAGTACGCTCCAATTTAACACATTTGAAGACTAAGAACAAACGTATTGACATGCTCGGTTTGTTAAAAGGATCCAAAGCTATTATTAAATCATGGTCGATGGAGAAGAAAATTAATCATGCTGATAGGATCCCTATTATTGAAGATAACATTCGAAGATTGGAACTAGACATACATCAGGGCTCTCATACAGATGAAGTTTGGAATCAAATTGCAAAATTAAAGCAAGAATTGTGGGAATGTTTAAGGAGGGAAGAACGTATTTGGCTGCTAAATTCAAGAATTAAGTGGTTTAAAGAGGGAGATCGTAATACTCGGTTTTTTCACATTTTGGAGTCAAATCGGAGAAGATCCAACCAATTACTGTATGTTGTTCATGAAGGTAATTTAGTCACTGATCCTGGTAACTTGAGATCTGTGGTGAATGATTTTTTTCGAAGGCATATAATAGCAAATCGACCCTAGAAGTTGAGTCCCTCAACCTAGAATTTGCAAAAATTTCTCCTGATCAGAATAGCAGACTTGAGAGGCCTTTCTCTGAAAAAGAAATTTGGGAAGCTTTAGCATCCACGGATAGCTCTCGTGCTCCGGGTCCTGACGGATTTAGCATGGGATTCTTTAAAAGGTTTTGGCCTGAATTGAAAAAGGACATATTGAGGTTTTTTGATGATTTTTTCATGACAGAGATTGGGAAAAAGGTGTAAATCACGCATTCATCACCTTAATTCCTAAGAAAGTGGGATCAGCATCTCTAGACGATAATCGCCCTATTATCTTGGTCGGTGGCATTTACAAACATCTTTCTAAAGTTCTTTCGCGTCGGCTAAGAGAATGTACAGACTGCGTAATTAGCAAAACTCAATTCGCCTTCCTCCCGGGAAGGCAGATATTGGACTATGCTTTTATTGCGAATGAAGGCATCGACTTCATCCATAAATAGTGATTAAAGGGATTAGTTTTAAAAGAGCTTATGATTCGATTGATTGGCACTTTCTTATTAGAGTTCTTAAGGAGATGGGTTTTGGAATAACTTGGTGCAATTGGATCTTTAAATGTGTTTCTTCGGTTACGATTTCTGTTTTGGTAAATGGGGTTCCTACGCTTCAATTCTCGATAACTAGAGGTCTTCGACAAGGTTTCTCCCTCTCTCCCTTGTGTTGCGTGTAAAAGAGTCTATCGCAATTGTAGTGCAAGTGTACACGACGCAAGTAGTAAGTGATACAAAGTATCGGATATCGTCTCCACAGGGATTGGTCTAATGACTTCACCTTAGTTTACTGCACGAAATAAAGGAAATAATTGAGAGATTTGTCACGAAAATAATAAGAAAAACGTAAATAAAAAGATTGATTTATCAAGATAGAGAGAATGGGCTGGTATTGAATTGCTCGGTAGTGCAGGTATTGAATTGCTTAGGAACTCCAATTCTGTCGTCGTGCCCGTCGTCGACAGCACCTGTCGCGGCGGCTGTCCGTTAGCTGTCGCGGCAGCGATCACACCAACTCCGTACTTCAAGTTTGGCAAGAATCCCAGATCTGCCTTGGCCTATCCCTAGGTCCAAGTCTGTCGATGATCACGTCTTTGATGATACCTCTCGGCGTGAATCGAAGGATGAACACCGATGTGTATGAATTCTTATTTAGCCACTTAACCTTGCCCTATCCCTAGGCACAAGATAGTTCAACTATAAACTAGAGAACTCGTTCTTATTTCTTTCGTATACTTAACTCTCCCGATGCTAAGTAAATAGATAACCTCACAATGCTCTCCCGATGCTCTTGCAAGATGTTAAAACCAAAATAAGAGAACTTGAAGTTTATTTTATTGAACTGAAATATCCTAAAACAAAACAACCCTTGCAACTACTTTACAAAACAACCCGTGGCCCTAGGGGGAATTTAGAACATGTCGGTGACGGGTGAACGACAGAGGGGTTTAGGTTTCGGTTATGGGGTATTCGATGCCTCCTAGGTTAAATTTATGCCCTTATATAAGCTTTGGGCTCAAGTATTCTAATTTAACAAGGATTACAACTTTAATGAAAAGTAAGATTCTAATTAATACTTAATCTCTAAGGATTCCTACTTTTCAGCCGCCTCCTTGCTTTATGGGAATTCTTCTCCTTGAGCTTTGGCTTGACATATCTTTTGATATGGGGCTTGGAAAAATATGTGGCTTTCACAAGACAGACGAGCAGATTTTTCTCTATCTATCGTGGTCCACTTTACTTTTCCTCTTCATAAATCTGCTGTCACCATGCTGTCACGACAGGTCCATGGCAGCTTCGTCTTCTTCGTCTGCTTGTCCAGTTCAGCTCTTCTGCTTCTCTGCCCTGCGCCTGCCTTCTTTGCCAACTATGGCAGATACCTACAAAAATAGCCATCTTTTAGTAGAATCCGTGCTTTTAATCCATTTGTGATGTTTTACTGAAAACTAACCTAAATGTAATGCAATGATGCTTGAATGCAGCAGAAATATGGGTTAAAAAGGGTGTAAATAATAGAACTTTTACACACTCAACACACCCCCAAACTCAAGTTTTTGCTTGCCCTCAAGCAATTAAACCTAAAAGAAAAATGAAATTTTTTGTGTTGGCCTTCAAACAGTGAACTGTCCCTTACCCGTCGCTCATTCTCTATAGCGGCAGCAACCTGTCGGAAAGGTTAGGATCTGTCCGGAATCTCCCTATAGCTCTCGTGCAGTGTGTGCATGCTTGTGAACATTTATATGCTAAGACTCTCTTAGTTTCACTAGAATATTCAACTTCTTAACTCGAATTTTTATGCCAAAGTTTATTTTTTTTAGAAGGCACATTTTCATGCTTCTTTTCTTCTATTTTCAAGCTAAGTTTTTCTAGAGCCAGTTTCGGGCACCTCTAGTTAGCTTCCTAGAGCCAGTGTCGGGCACCTCTAGGTTTTTTATTTTCTTTTGCTAAACTTCTTTCCTAGAGCCAGTGTTAGGCACCTCTAGGGGCTATTCAAGTTCTAAGCTTCCTATTCTAGTTTGGCTAAAAGAAATCTAAGCAATATAACAGTCACAAAGGTGTTTAAGTTTTCAGAACTATAGAAAGGCTCTAAACTTCTCCTTAAACTGTCCTAAAGATGCTGCCACGATAGAGCCGTCATGACAGGTAAGTTAACTTCACAGTTTTAAGCTAACAGTTTAATTTTTTTTTATGAGAAATTAATTAAATAAAAGACACAACAAATAATAAAAAGATGTACTTAAGACTCCATTAATGATGGAGGGTTGCCACCCCCAAACTCGAGGGTTGCATTGCCCTCAATGCAAAATGACAGAAAAAGCAAAAATATTAAAAAAAAGTACATCACAAAAGATAAAGGCAGGCAGCAATAAGAGGAAAATAAAAATTTAAATTTTTAGTCGCTGTCCTCGCTGCTGCTGCTGACACGGATCTGACGGTGGCGTCTGGGCTATGGAGGAGGCTGGGCATGTTCAGGGGCAGGGGCAGGTTGCTCCACGAGTTGGACATCGGAACTGCTGCCACTGTCCCAGGTGCTGCTAGTGGTGGTGCTAGCCTTGGGCAGCCGTTTCTTGTCTGCCACGTGTTTAATCCGCTTGACCGGCGTAAATTCCTTCTCCAAATTCCTCCTTATCAGAGGGCTGTCATCGGAGGCAGGTCTCTTTGTTCCTCTGGGAGAGGTGTCTGCCGGTGGGTTGCCTGCTGCCGTCGGGGCAGGTGATGGGGTTGAAGCGGTAGAGTGGGAATGTGGGGAGGCAGGTGGTGTGGGGACAGGGGAGGGGATATGGAAATAATGGGCAGGAAAAGTAGGGAATTGAACATCGGGAAAATTCAAAGTGTGGGTAATGAAGTTTACCGTCGAGTGTGCGAAGTCTCGAATGAACGTCATCAATCTCATTTGTCTCTCCTCTACCCGTTGTAATGTAGCAAGGAGGAGGGGGATTGGTCTGTCGGAGCGGTGGTGGCAGCAGGTTCCGGGGCAGGCTCCTCTGATGATTCTTCTGGGGAGCCGGCTGGGTTGAAAGATGAGACAGGTGTAGCCGCGACCAGCTCCATGAGGCTGTTGAGGTTGTTGTCTGTCCAGCCTCTGCCCTTCCTTATTTTGTTGGAGGGTTCCTCGGGGACAGCAGCATAGCGGCAGAGGGAAGTTATTGTAAACGGCAGGCAGAGGCGGGAGTCGGAACGGAAGGCGCAGTCCAGGATGATGTCCCTCATATATCGGCCTACATTGATAGGCATGTCGTGCATGATGGAGTGAATAAGGGCAAGCCGCTGCCGGTTGACTGTCGTGTGGTGGGAAGAAGGCAGGATACGCTTTTTGATGAAAGCGTTCCAAAGTTTGGCTTCCGAGAGGAGCTTCCCCCTGTTGACGGAGTGGGGGTTCTTTTTGCTGGTCGTCCATGATGTTCCCTCCTCTGTCAACTCCACCATGACAGCATCATAAGCGACAGCATCGAGGGTGTCCAGGAATTTTTGGTGAGCATCATCATCGGGGCCAAAGAAGAGGCCAAACATGTGGTTGATGCTGTCGGCAGTGAAGGGCACCTTTACACCTCGAACGGTGACAGATGTCGCCGTTTTGCTGTCTAGGGCAGCATAGAATTCCCTGACTAATGTGTCGTTTAGCTCTACCGGTTGTTCCGCAAAGTGCTCCCATAGTTGAGCCGTGATGGCCTTTACAATGAACGGCCGGAGTCCCATGTTGGGCGCCTGTCGAATGTACACGAAACCATGTTCCTCCCATAACTCCTTTGTGGCGAAGGGCGTTGCTGCTGCTGAAGAAGAGGCTGAGGCAGCGCTACGGCGGGTCTGTCTAGACGACATATTAGTGCAAGGGTTGTAAAAAATGAAGAAAGCAAATAAGACAAGAGGAGAAAGCAAGGAAGAATGATCAGAAGTGAGAAAAATGAAAACGGGGTTTTATAGCGGTCGAGGTGCTGCCCGTTTAATGCTGTAACGGCAGGCGTGAAAAACGGGGCGACGGATGGTATTTAGCGTGTCTGACGCGTCTGACACGCATTTATGCATCTGTTACGCGTCTGCCACACGCTTCTGCGTCTGCCGTGTCAGTCTGTTGACAGCCTGTCTTATCCGTCCGCGGCGGCAGCCGAAACGACAGGCTTCCATAAATGGACTTTATTGGGCTGATGGATGGGTGGTGGGCTTGGCTCACTTCTTCTCTTCTTCTTGACTCTTTTATTTCCTAAAAATAGAAATTAATAAAATATTATTCGAATAAAATAAACCTAATTCCTAATAAATAATAATAAAATAAAAATAAAACTTAGGTTAAATTAGGGGTGCCTTGTGGAGCATCTCCTAAAGTAACCACTTCCTGTATTCCTGGGGCTTCAGTCCCTTGATAATGCTTGAGGCGCTGTCCATTGACTTTGAATTGGTGCCCATCTTTTAATGATTGAATTGTAATGGCACCATGGGGAAAAACTTGAACCACTTGGGACGGGCCAGACCATCTAGACTTTAGCTTTCCTGGGAAGAGTGTAAGTCTAGAATTAAACAACAATACAAGCTGCCATGGGCAGAACTGTCGTGGCAGCAACTTCCTGTCATGCCACTTCTTTGTTTTCTCCTTGTATATTCTTGCATTGTCGTAGGCCATTGTCCGTAATTCTTCAATCTCGTTCAGATCTAATAACCTTTTCTGGCCTGCCTTGTCCAAGTCCATGTTCACTGCCTTGATTGCCCAATATGCTTTGTGCTCGATCTCGACAGGCAAGTGACAGGTTTTCCCATAAATCAGTCGGTATGGAGACATGCCCAATGGAGTCTTGAAAGCTGTTCTGTATGCCCATAATGCATCATTCAGAAGTAAAGACCAATCTTTCCTAGTTGGTTTAACCATCTTTTCTAGAATGTTCTTTACTTCCCTATTGGATATCTCAGCCTGTCCATTGGTCTGTGGGTGGTATGTTGTCGCGATTCTGTGCTTGACACCATATTTCTTCAAGGCGGCAGCAATTACCCTATTATCAAAATGTCTCCCTTCATCACTGATAATCGCCCTAGGGATGCCTAATCTAGAAAAAATGTTTTTGTGCAAAAACTTTTGGACCGTTTTGGCATCATTCTTTTGAGTTGCGATTGCTTCTACCCACTTGGAGACATAATCTACTGCAAGGAGGATGTAAAGATTTCCACATGAAGATGGAAAAGGTCCCATAAAATCAATCCCCCAAACGTCGAAGATCTCAACTTCTAAAATGTTCTGCAGTGGCATCTCATTTCTCCTCGAGATGTTACCTGTCCGCTGGCACCTGTCACAGTTTTTATAAAAGTCCTGTGCATCTTTATATAGTGTCGGCCAGTAGAACCCTGACTGCAGAACCTTGGCAGCAGTCTTATTACCTCCTAAGTGACCTTCATATTGTGAAGCGTGACAGTGATGGAGAATGTCTTCTTGTTCTTCTTGTGGTACACACCTCCTTATAACCTGATCTGCGCACATTTTGAAAAGAAGAGGTTCGTCCCAATAATAATGCTTAACATCATTTTGGAACCTCTTCCTGGCATGATAATTAAGATCAGAAGGTAATATTCTGCTAACTATAAAATTAACGAAATCAACATACCAGGGAAGGTCAGAAGACTTACCTGCCGTCATGGCTGTCGCGACAGCGATTGCGGCAGCAAAGAGCTGCTCATCAGGGAAGGTCTCCAGTATGTTTGTTTCGTCTATGGGTAGACTCTGTCCCTTTTCCAACCTCGACAAGTGGTCTGCCACCTGATTTTCTGTCCCCTTTTTGTCCTTGATCTCAAGGTCGAATTCTTGTAATAGCAAGATCCACCGTATCAATCGAGGTTTTGCATCCTTCTTTGCGAACAAATACTTTAGGGCAGAATGGTCGGTGTGTATTATTACTTTCGTTCCAAGTATGTAAGAACGGAACTTGTCGATGGAGAACACCACAGCTAACAACTCCTTTTCTGTGGTGGTGTAGTTCACTTGGGCGTCATTCAACGTCTTGCTGGCATAGTATATGACGTGAAACAGCTTATCTCTGCGCTGCCCAAGTGCTGCCCCGACATCATAGTCACTAGCATCACACATAATCTCAAACGGTTGTGTCCAATCTGGTGGCTGTACTATGGGGGCTGTCACTAGCTTTTCCTTCAGAACCTTGAATGCTTCAGTGCATTCCTCATTAAAGTCAAAGGGTCGGTTCTGCTCTAAGAGATGGCATAGGGGCTTCGTGATTTTCGAGAAATTTGCGATGAATCTCCGATAAAAACCCGCATGCCCTAAAAAACTCCTAATGCCCTTGACTGTGGTTGGCGGCGGCAGCTTCTCAATGACTTCTATTTTAGCCCTGTCGACTTCTATTCAACGGCAGCTAATCTTATGGCCAAGGACTATCCCTTCGTCCACCATAAAATGGCATTTTTCCCAATTTAGCACAAGATTAGCTTTTTCACATCTTTCAAGTACCTTTTTGAAGATTGCCGAGGCAGCTCTCAAAATCGTCTCCAAAGACGAAAAAATCATCTATGAAAATCTCAAGGAAGTCCTCTACCATGTCGGAGAATATAGCCATCATGCACCTTTGGAAGGTGGCAGGTGCATTACAGAGTCCAAACGGCATCCTCCTAAACGCGTATGTTCCGTAGGGGCATGTAAAAGTCGTCTTCTCTTGATCCTCCGGTGCAATAGCAATTTGGTTATAACCTGAATAACCATCAAGAAAACAATAGTAAGGCTTACCCGCTAATCTATCAAGCATTTGATCAATAAAGGGTAAAGGAAAGTGGTCCTTTCGGGTAGCTTTGTTAAGCTTCCGATAGTCCATACAAACCCTCCAACCGGTCACAGTCCTGGCTGGGATTAACTCATTGTTTTCATTGGTTATCACGGTCATTCCTCCTTTCTTTGGAACGCATTGCACCGGGCTCACCCATTTGCTGTCGGAGATGGCGTAAATAATACCAGCGTCTAACCATTTAATTATCTCTTTACGCACTACCTCCTTCATCGCAAGGTTTAACCGCCTTTGGGCATCAATAGTCGGCTTATGATCTTCCTCTAGGAGGATTTTGTGCATGCATATCGCTGGACTAATGCCTTGAATGTCTGCTATCGTCCATCCAATCGTCTTTTTGTGCTGCCTTAACATGTCGATCAGCTGTCGTTCCTGTTCCTGCGGCAGCTTAGCAGAGATGATTACAGGCAGTGTGTCATTGGAACCAAGATAAGCATATTTAAGCTACCCTGGCAGGGACTTAAGTTCTAAGACAGGTGGTTCAACAGTAGATGGCTTTTGGATTAAATGGTTATCCGAAGTGTAATTCAAAGGTTTGAATAACTTACCTGGACGATGGCCTAACCAGTTTACCTCCTCCTGACCTTCAGTATCAGATGTATTGGATTCAGAGGAGTCTCTGTCATCGGTGCTGTCGTAGTTGCTGTCGTGACAGGCCTGTAGGTGGCTGTCGCGGTAGTGACCAAATTTTATATCACGACAGCCCGACCTGATGCAGGGGTGATCAAAGGTCACCTCAATGATGGCCTTGCATTCTTCGTCCACATCGTCATGTTTCATTGCTTGGAGAACATTCAACTTAATTTCTTGATCGTTTACTCGCATGGTGAGTTCTCCTTTCTCCACATCAATCAATGATCTTCCCGTGGCTAAGAAGGGTCGCCCGAGGATGACTGGTGCGTTTTCATCTGCCTCACAATCCAAAATAAGAAAGTCAGCAGGAAAAATAAGCTTATCCACTCTTACCAGAATATCTTCAATTTTTCCCTCGGGGTGAACGTAAGAGCGGTCGGCTAGCTGCAGAGTTACTGTCGTGGGCCGCGCCTTTCCAATACCTAGTTTCTGAAAAACAGATTTGGGCATTAGATTAACACTAGCACCAAGATCACAAAGTGCCTTACCCACAAATTTGTCGTCGATTACACATGGTATGATGAAGCTCCCCGGATCCTTCTTTTTCTGGGGCGGCTGCCTATGAAGAATACTCATGCAACCTTCTTGCATCTTTACCGTTTCAAATTCCCCAAGTTTAGATTTTTTCGACATAACATCCTTGAGAAATTTAGCATAACCAGGCATCTCCCTAACAGCATCTAACAACGGAATATTAATATGAATCTGTTTAAAAATATCATAAATCTTTTTAAGTTGAGATTCATGCTTAGCTTGTTGTATCCGTTGGGGAAAAGGTGGTGGAGGACGATAATCAGCAATGCGTCCTTCCCACTGCATGCGAATCTGAGGACGGTAATCATTTTTTTTCTCCTCTGTCGCTTCTGCTGTCGTGACAGGCTCATCGGCAACAGTCTGTTTATCACTTGTCGGGGCAGCTTCCTCGGCAGGTTTATCCAAGGCAGGTTCCTTTTCTGTTTCAGCTTCTTTTTCCGGCCCTGGTAGCTTTTTCCCACTCCTAGTAGTAATCGCCTTACATTGCTCATGTGGGGGCGGTCTAGCATTTTCAGTATTGCTAGGGAATCCTCCATTCTGCCTTGGCTGAATATGTTGCGACACCTGACCCATTTGTGTCTCTAGAGATTTCAACGTAGCCTCATGATTTGTCATTCTCATCTCGGTTTTATCTATAAAGTTTTCCGTCTTCTTGACAAACTGATTTATGTTCTCCATATACGTACCGGTCTGAGATATAAAAGTGGCCAGAGTCTGTTCCAATATACTACTCGTGGCAGGTGGTGGATGTTGTTGCTGCGGCGGCGGCAGGTGCGGCGGTAGTTGCTGTCTCGTCAGCAATCTAGGACCTCCCTCATTCTGATTATATGCTTGCGGATTCAGGGCATTGTTAGGGTTACTCCAGGAAAATTTGGGATCTTTCCTCCAATTGGGATTATAGTTGTTGGAATTGTAATTCGGCTTGTAATTTCCAACATATTTTCCCTCTTCTATATTTATCGGGCACTCATCCCTACTATGACTTCCCTCACAGACAGTACAAACTTCCTCGACAGCAAATCCTCGTAATTCATCTTCATTTAATAAGTGTTTCATTGCCTTAGTAAGGAATGCTACCTGTAATTTCATAGTGTTGTCGGCCTCATAGTCCTTGACAGCAAGTACCCGTTTACCCCCTCTTCTAGCTGTCGGAAACTGCTCCTCATTCTTAGCTAGATTCTTCAAAACTTTCAAAGCCTTGTCTGGATCTTTATCCAATAATAATCCATTTGTTGCAGAATCAATCCGAATGCGAGTTTGTAAGTTAGCAGCATTATAGAACTTAGTTACCTGATTCCAGACGGGGAATCCATGCATTGGGCAGTTCCGTAGAAGAGTAGTAAATCTGTCCCAGGCCTCGTGCATCGGCTCGTCATCTTCCTGTTGAAAAGTAGCAATTTCGTTACGTAATCGCTCAGATAAATGCGAAGGATTAAAACGAGATAAAAATTCACGAGTTAGATCTGCCCAAGTCATAATGGAACCCGGTGTAAGTTTATTCCACCAAGTTTTAGCTCTGTCCCTTAATGAATGGGGGAATAACCGAAGCCTCAGTATCTCCGGACTAACTCCTGGCAGTCTAAACAAACCACAGATCTCCTGGAACGTTTTGAGATGCTCCCTAGCATCTTCTGTCGCAGAACCACTGAACTGCCCGGCATTGTTGATCATACTAAACATGACAGGTTTAAGCTCGAAGTTATCAACATCAATATCCGGCAGTGTGGTTTCCAGCTCTACATGATCGTTCAGCATGTAGTCACGACATGACTGTCGTCCATCTGCCCCAGGCGGGTCACCGACAGGTGGGTGATTATCGCCAAGGGGTGGTATACGACCACCGGCAGGTTGGTTATGGCCCATCTTCTCTAGATGTTCCTCGAGATATTCGTTTCTGTCTAAAAGTCGGCGAAGTTGTTTCTTGATACTGAAGGAACGTTCAATTTCTGGATCTAATGGATACTCAGGATCTTCACCTCTTTTAGATCTGCGCATAAACAAGAAAACCTCGTGAAAAGCGAGTGTTGAAAACACAAAAGAAAAATTAAATAAAAATAAAAACAAAAACGAAAACAAAAATAAAAATAAAAACGAAAAGTGCAATAAAAGACAGATGTAGTTATGTTGCCAATCCCCGGCAACGGCGCCAAAAACTTGTTGCGTGTAAAAGAGTCTATCGCAATTGTAGTGCAAGTGTACACGACGCAAGTAGTAAGTGATACGAAGTATCGGAAATCGTCTCCACAGGGATTGGGCTAATGACTTCACCTTAGTTTACTGCACGAAATAAAGGAAATAATTGAGAGATTTGTCACGAAAATAATAAGAAAAACGTAAATAAAAAGATTGAGTTATCAAGATAGAGAGAATGGGCTGGTATTGAATTGCTCGGTAGTGCAGGTATTGAATTGCTTAGGAACTCCAGTTCTGTCGTCGTGCCCGTCGTCGACAGCACCTGTCGCGGCGGCTGTCCGTTAGCTGTCGCGGCAGCGATCACACCAACTTCGTACTTCAAGTTTGGCAAGAATCCCAGATCTGCCTTGGCCTATCCCTAGGTCCAAGTCTGTCGATGATCACGTCTTTGATGATACCTCCCAGCGTGAATCGAAGGATGAACACCGATGTGTATGAATTCTTCTTTAACCACTTAACCTTGCCCTATCCCTAGGCACAAGATAGTTCAACTATAAACTAGAGAACTCGTTCTTATTTCTTTCGTATACTTAACTCTCCCGATGCTAAGTAAATAGATAACCTCACAATGCTCTCTCGATGCTCTTGCAAGATGTTAAAACCAAAATAAGAGAACTTGAAGTTTATTTTATTGAACTGAAAATTCCTAAAACAAAACAACCCTTGCAACTACTTTACAAAACAACCCGTGGCCCTAGGGGGAATTTAGAACATGTCGGTGACGGGTGAACGACAGAGGGGTTTAGGTTTCGGTTATGGGGTATTCGATGCCTCCTAGGTTAAATTTATGCCCTTATATAAGCTTTGGGCTCAATTATTCTAATTTTACAAGGATTACAACTTTAATGAAAAGTAAGATTCTAATTAATACTTAATCTCTAAGGATTCCTACTTTTCAGCCGCCTCCTTGCTTTATGGGAATTCTTCTCCTTGAGCTTTGGCTTGACATATCTTTTGATCCGGGGCTTGGAAAAATATGTGGCTTTCACACGACAGACGAGCAGATTTTTCTCTATCTATCGCGGTCCACTTTACTTTTCCTCTTCATAAATCTGCTGTCACCATGCTGTCACGACAGGTCCATGGCAGCTTCGTCTTCTTCGTCTGCTTGTCCAGTTCAGCTCTTCTGCTTCTCTGCCCTGCGCCTGCCTTCTTTGTCAACTATGGCAGATACCTGCAAAAATAGCCATCTTTTAGTATAATCCGTGCTTTTAATCCATTTGTGATGTTTTACTGAAAACTAACCTAAATGCAATGCAATGATGCTTGAATGCAGCAGAAATATGGGTTAAAAAGGGTGTAAATAATAGAACTTTTACACACTCAACACACCCCCAAACTCAAGTTTTTGCTTGCCCTCAAGCAATTAAACCTAAAAGAAAAATGAAAATTTTTGTGTTGGCCTTCAAACAGTGAACTGTCCCTTACCCGTCGCTCATTCTCTATAGCGGCAGCAACCTGTCGGAAAGGTTAGGATCTGTCCGGAATCTCCCTATAGCTCTCGTGCAGTGTGTGCATGCTTGTGAACAGTTATATGCTAAGACTCTCTTAGTTTCACTAGAATATTCAACTTCTTAACTCGAATTTTTATGCCAAAGTTTATTTTTTTAGAAGGCACATTTTCATGCTTCTTTTCTTCTATTTTCAAGCTAAGTTTTTCTAGAGCCAGTTTCGGGCACCTCTAGTTAGCTTCCTAGAGCCAGTGTCGGGCACCTCTAGGTTTTTGATTTTCTTTTGCTAAACTTCTTTCCTAGAGCCAGTGTTAGGCACCTCTAGGGGCTATTCAAGTTCTAAGCTTCCTATTCTAGTTTGGCTAAAAGAAATCTAAGCAATATAACATTCACAAAGGTGTTTAAGTTTTCAGAACTATAGAAAGGCTCTAAACTTCTCCTTAAACTGTCCTAAAGATGCTGCCACGACAGAGCCGTCATGACAGGTAGGTTAACTTCACAGTTTTAAGCCAACAGTTTAATTTTTTATGAGAAATTAATTAAATAAAAGACACAACAAATAATAAAAAGATGTACTTAAAACTCCATTAATGATGGAGGGTTGCCACCCCCAAACTCGAGGGTTACATTGCCCTCAATGCAAAATGACAGAAAAAGCAAAAATATTAAAAAAAAGTACATCACAAAAGATAAAGGCAGGCAGCAATAAGAGGAAAATAAAAACTTAAATTTTTAGTCGCTGTCCTCGCTGCTGCTGCTGACACGGATCTGACGGCGGCGTCTGGGCTGTAGAGCAGGCTGGGCATGTTCAGGGGCAGGGGCAGGTTGCTCCACGAGTTGGACATCGGAACTGCTGCCATTGTCCCAAGTGCTGGTAGTGGTGGTGCTAGCCTTGGGCAGCCGTTTCTTGTCTGCCACGTGTTTAATCCGCTTAACCGACGTAAATTCCCTCTCCAAATTCCTCCTTATCAGAGGGCTGTCATCGGAGGTAGGTCTCTTTGTTCCTCTGGAAGAGGTGTCTGCCAGTGGGCTGCCTGCTGCCGTCAGGGCAGGTGATGGGGTTGAAGCGGTAGAGTGGGAATGTGGGGAGGCAGGTGGTGTGCGGACAGGGGAGGGGATATGGAAATAATGGGCAGGAAAAGTAGGGAATTAAACATCGGGAAAATTCAAAGTGTGGGTAATGAAGTTTACCGTCGAGTGTGCGAAGTCCCGAATGAACGTCATCAATCCCATTTGTCTCTCCTCTACCCGTTGTAATGTAGCAAGGAGGAGGGCGGATTGGTCTGTCGGAGCGGTGGTGGCAGCAGGTTCCGGGGCAGGCTCCTCTGATGATTCTTCTGGGGAGCCGGCTGGGTTGAAAGATGAGACAGGTGTAGCCGCGACCAGCTCCATGAGGCTGTTGAGGTTGTTGTCTGTCCAGCCTCTGCCCTTCCTTATTTTGTCGGAGGGTTCCTCGGGGACAGCAGCACAGCGGCAGAGGGAAGTTACTGTAAACGGCAGGCAGAGGCGGGAGTCGGAACGGAAGGCGCAGTCCAGGATGTTGTCCCTCATATATTGGCCTACATTGATAGGCCTGTCGTGCATGATGGAGTGAATAAGGGCAAGCCGCTGCCGGTTGACTGTCGTGTGGTGGGAAGAAGGCAGGATACGCTTTTTGATGAAAGCGTTCCAAAGTTTGGCTTCCGAGAGGAGCTTCCCCCTGTTGACGGAGTGGGGGTTCTTTTTGCTGGTCGTCCATGATGTTCCCTCCTCTGTCAACTCCACCATGACAGCATCATAAGCGACAGCATCGAGGGTGTCCAGGAATTTTTGGTGAGCATCATCATCGGGGCCAAAGAAGAGGCCAAACATGTGGTTGATGCTGTCGGCAGTGAAGGGAACCTTTACACCTCGAACGGTGACAGATGTCGCCGTTTTGCTGTCTAGGGCAGCATAGAATTCCCTGACTAATGTGTCGTTTAGCTCTACCGGTTGTTCCGCAAAGTGCTCCCATAGTTGAGCCGTGATGGCCTTTACAATGAACGGCCGGAGTCCCATGTTGGGCGCCTGTCGAATGTACACGAAACCACGTTCCTCCCATAACTCCTTTGTGGCGAAGGGCGTTGCTGCTGCTGAAGAAGAGGCTGAGGCAGCGCTACGGCGGGTCTGTCTAGACGACATATTAGTGCAAGGGTTGTAAAAAATGAAGAAAGCAAATAAAACAAGAGGAGAAAGCAAGGAAGAATGATCAGAAGTGAGAAAAATGAAAATGAAAACGGGGTTTTATAGCGGTCGAGGTGCTGCCCGTTTAATGCTGTAATGGCAGGCGTGAAAAACGGGGCGACGAATGGTGTTTAGCGTGTCTGACGCGTCTGACACGCATTTATGCATCTGTTACGCGTCTGCCACACGCTTCTGGGTCTGCCGTGTCAGTCTGTTGACAGCCTGTCTTATCCGTCCGCGGCGGCAGCCGAAACGACAGGCTTCCATAAATGGACTTTATTGGGCTGATGGATGGGTGGTGGGCTTGGCTCACTTCTTCTCTTCTTCTTGACTCCTTTATTTCCTAAAAACAGAAATTAATAAAATATTATTCGAATAAAATAAACCTAATTCCTAATAAATAATAATAAAATAAAAATAAAACTTAGGTTAAATTAGGGGTGCCTTGTGGGGCATCTCCTAAAGTAACCACTTCCTGTATTCCTGGGGCTTCAGTCCCTTGATAATGCTTGAGGCACTGTCCATTGACTTTGAATTGGTGCCCATCTTTTAATGATTGAATTGTAATGGCACTATGGGGAAAAACTTGAACCACTTGGAACGAGCCAGACCATGTAGACTTTAGCTTTCCTGGGAAGAGTTTAAGTCTAGAATTAAACAACAATACAAGCTGCCCTGGGCAGAACTGTCGTGGCAGCAATTTCCTGTCATGCCACTTCTTTGTTTTCTCCTTGTATATTCTTGCATTGTCGTAGGCCATTGTCCGTAATTCTTCAATCTCGTTCAGATCTAATAACCTTTTCTGGCCTGCCTTGTCCAAGTCCATGTTCACTGCCTTGATTGCCCAATATGCTTTGTGCTCGATCTCGACAGGCAAGTGACAGGTTTTCCCATAAATTAGTCGGTATGGAGACATGCCCAATGGAGTCTTGAAAGCTGTTCTGTATGCCCATAATGCATCATTCAGAAGTAAAGACCAATCTTTCCTAGTTGGTTTAACCATCTTTTCTAGAATGTTCTTTACTTCCCTATTGAATATCTTAGCCTGTCCATTGGTCTGTGGGTGGTATGTTGTCGCGATTCTGTGCTTGACACCATATTTCTTCATGGCGGCAGCAATTACCCTATTATCAAAATGTCTCCCTTCATCACTGATAATCGCCCTAGGGATGCCAAATCTAGAAAAAATGTTTTTGTGCAAAAACTTTTGGACCGTTTTGGCATCATTCTTTTGAGTTGCGATTGCTTCTACCCACTTGGAGACATAATCTACTGCTAGGAGGATGTAAAGATTTCCACATGAAGATGGAAAAGGTCCCATAAAATCAATCCCCCAAACGTCGAAGATCTCAACTTCTAAAATGTTCTGCAGTGACATCTCATTTCTCCTCGAGATGTTACCTGTCCGCTGGCACCTGTCACAGTTTTTATAAAAGTCATGTGCATCTTTATATAGTGTCGGCCAGTAGAACCCTGACTGCAGAACCTTGGCAGCAGTCTTATTACCTCCTAAGTGACCTCCATATTGTGAAGCGTGACAGTGATGAAGAATGTCTTCTTGTTCTTCTTGTGGTACACACCTCCTTATAACCTGATCTGCGCACATTTTGAAAAGAAGAGGTTCGTCCCAATAATAATGCTTAACATCATTTTGGAACCTCTTCCTGGCTTGATAATTAAGATCAGAAGGTAATATTTCGCTAACTATAAAATTAACGAAATCAGCATACCAGGGAAGGTCAGAAGACTTACCTGTCGTCATGGCTGTCGTGACAGCGATTGCGGCAGCAAAGAGCTGCTCATCAGGGAAGGTCTCCAGTATGTTTGTTTCGTCTATGGGTAGACTCTGTTCCTTTTCCAACCTCGACAAGTGGTCTGCCACCTGATTTTCTGTCCCCTTTTTGTCCTTGATCTCAAGGTCGAATTCTTGTAATAGCAAGATCCACCGTATCAATCGAGGTTTTGCATCCTTCTTTGCGAACAAATACTTTAGGGCAGAATGGTCGGTGTGTATTATTACTTTCGTTCCAAGTATGTAAGAACGGAACTTGTCGATGGAGAACACCACAGCTAACAACTCCTTTTCTGTGGTGGTGTAGTTCACTTGGGCATCATTCAACGTCTTGCTGGCATAGTATATGATGTGAAACAGCTTATCTCTGCGCTGCTCAAGTGCTGCCCCGACAACATAGTCACTAGCATCACACATAATCTCAAACGGTTGTGTCCAATCTGGTGGCTGTACTATGGGGGCTGTCACTAGCTTTTCCTTCAGAACCTTGAATGCTTTAGTGCATTCCTCATTAAAGTCAAAGGGTCGGTTCTGCTCTAAGAGATGGCATAGGGGCTTCGTGATTTTCGAGAAATTTGCAATGAATCTCCGATAAAAACCCGCATGCCCTAAAAAACTCCTAATGCCCTTGATTGTGGTTGGCGGCGGCAGCTTCTCAATGACTTCTATTTTAGCCCTGTCGACTTCTATTCCACGGAAGCTAATCTTATGGCCAAGGACTATCCCTTCGTCCACCATAAAATGGCATTTTTCCCAATTTAGCACAAGATTAGCTTTTTCACATCTTTCAAGTACCTTTTGAAGATTGCCGAGGCAGCTCTCAAAATCGTCTCCAAAGACGGAAAAATCATCCATGAAAATCTCAAGGAAGTCCTCTACCATGTCGGAGAATATAGCCATCATGCACCTTTGGAAGGTGGCAGGTGCATTACAGAGTCCAAACGGCATCCTCCTAAACGCGTATGTTCCGTAGGGGCATGTAAAAGTCGTCTTCTCTTGATCCTCCGGTGCAATAGCAATTTGGTTATAACCTGAATAACCATCAAGAAAACAATAGTAAGGCTTACCCGCTAATCTATCAAGCATTTGATCAATAAAGGGTAAAGGAAAGTGGTCCTTTCGGGTAGCTTTGTTAAGCTTTCGATAGTCCATAAAAACCCTCCAACCGGTCACAGTCCTGGTTGGGATTAACTCATTGTTTTCATTGGTTATCACGGTCATTCCTCCTTTCTTTGGAACGCATTGCACTGGGCTCACCCATTTGCTGTCGGAGATGGCGTAAATAATACCAGCGTCTAACCATTTAATTATCTCTTTACGCACTACCTCCTTCATCGCAAGGTTTAACCGCCTTTGGGCATCAATAGTCGGCTTATGATCTTCCTCTAGGAGGATTTTGTGCATGCATATCGCCGGACTAATGCCTTGAATGTCTGTTATCGTCCATCCAATCGCCTTTTTGTGCTGCCTTAACATGTCGATCAGCTTCCGTTCCTGTTCCTGCGGCAGCTTAGCAGAGATGATTACAGGCAGTGTGTCATTGGAACCAAGATAAGCATATTTAAGCTGCCCTGGCAGGGACTTAAGTTCTAAGACAGGTGGTTCAACAGTAGATGGCTTTTGGATTAAATGGTTATCCGAAGTGTAATTCAAAGGTTCGAATAACTTACCTGGACGATGGCCTAACCAGTTTACCTCCTCCTGACCTTCAGTATCAGATGTATCGGATTCAGAGGAGTCTCTGTCATCGGTGCTGTCGTCGTTGCTGTCGTGAGAGGCCTGTAGGTGGCTGTCGCGGCAGTGACCAAATTTTATATCACGGCAGCCCGACCTGATGCAGGGGTGATCAAAGGTCACCTCAATGATGGCCTTGCATTCTTCGTCCACATCGGCATGTTTCATTGCTTGGAGAACATTCAACTTAATTTCTTGATCGTTTACTCGCATGGTGAGTTCTCCTTTCTCCACATCAATCAATGATCTTCCCGTGGCTAAGAAGGGTCGCCCGAGAATGACTGGTGCGTTTTCATCTGCCTCACAATCCAAAATAAGAAAGTCAGCAGGAAAAATAAGCTTATCCACTATTACCAGAATATCTTCAATTTTTCCCTCGGGGTGAACGTAAGAGCGGTCGGCTAGCTGCAGATTTACTGTCGTGGGCCGTGCCTTGCCAATACCTAGTTTCTAAAAAACAGATTTGGGCATTAGATTAACACTAGCACCAAGATCACAAAGTGCCTTACCCACATATTTGTCGCCGATTACACATGGTATGATGAAGCTCCCCGGATCCTTCTTTTTCTGGGGCGGCTGCCTATGAAGAATACTCATGCAACCTTCTTGCATCTTTACCGTTTCAAATTCCCCAAGTTTAGATTTTTTCGACATAACATCCTTGAGAAATTTAGCATAACCGGGCATCTCCCTAACAGCATCTAACAACGGAATATTAATATGAACCTGTTTAAAAATATCATAAATCTTTTTAAGTTGAGATTCATGCTTAGCTTGTTGTATCCATTGGGGAAAAGGTGGTGGAGGACGATAATCAGCAATGCGTCCTTCCCACTGCATGTGAATCTGAGGACGGTAATCATCTTTTTTCTCCTCTGTCGCTTCTGCTGTCGTGACAGGCTCATCTGCAGCAGTCTGTTTATCACTTGTCGGGGCAGCTTCCTCGGCAGGTTTATCCAAGGCAGGTTCCTTTTCTGTTTCAGCTTCTTTTTCCGGCCCTGGTAGCTTTTCCCACTCCTAGTAGTAATCGCCTTACATTGCTCATGTGGGGGCGTTCTAGCATTTTCAGTATTGCTAGGGAATCCTCCATTCTGCCTTGGCTTAATATGTTGCGACACCTGACCCATTTGTGTCTCTAGAGATTTCAACGTAGCCTCATGATTTGTCATTCTCATCTCGGTTTTATCTATAAAGTTTTCCGTCTTCTTGACAAACTGATTTATGTTCTCCATATACGTACCGGTCTGAGATATAAAAGTGGCCAGAGTCTGTTCCAATATACTACTCGTGGCAGGTGGTTGCTGCTGTTGCTGCGGCGGCGGCAGGTGCGGCGGCAGTTGCTCTCTCGTCAGCAATCTAGGACCTCCCTCATTCTGATTATATGCTTGCGGATTCAGGGCATTGTTAGGGTTACTCCAGGAAAATTTGGGATCTTTCCTCCAATTGGGATTATAGTTGTTGGAATTGTAATTCGGCTTGTAATTTCCAACATATTTTCCCTCTTCTATATTTATCGGGCACTCATCCCTACTATGACTTCCCTCACAGACAGTACAAACTTCCTCGACAGCAAATCCTCGTAATTCATCTTCATTTAATAAGTGTTTCATAGCCTTAGTAAGGAATGCTACCTGTGATTTCATAGTGTTGTCGGCCTCATAGTCCTTGACAGCAAGTACCCGTTTACCCCCTCTTCTAGCTGTCGGAAACTGCTCATCATTCTTAGCTAGATTCTTCAAAACTTGCAATGCCTCGTCTGGATCTTTATCCAATAATAATCCATTTGCTGCAGAATCAATCCGAATGCGAGTTTGTAAGTTAGCAGCATTATAGAACTTAGTTACCTGATTCCAGACGGGGAATCCATGCATTGGGCAGTTCCGTAGAAGAGTAGTAAATCTGTCCCAGGCCTCGTGCATCGGCTCGTCATCTTCCTGTTAAAAAGTAGCAATTTCGTTACGTAATCGCTCAGATAAATGCGAAGGATTAAAACGAGATAAAAATTCACGAGTTAGATCTGCCCAAGTCATAATGGAACCCGGTGTAAGTTTATTCCACCAAGTTTTAGCTCTGTCCCTTAATGAATGGGGGAATAACCGAAGCCTCAGTATCTCCGGACTAACTCCTGGCAGTCTAAACGAACCACAGATCTCCTGGAACATTTTGAGATGCTCCCTAGCATCTTCTGTCGCAGAACCACTGAACTGCCCGGCATTGTTGATCATACTAAACATGACAAGTTTAAGCTCGAAGTTATCAACATCAATATCCGGCAGTGTGGTTTCCAGCTCTACATGATCGTTCAGCATGTAGTCACGACATGACTGTCGTCCATCTGCCCCAGGCGGGTCACCGACAGGTGGGTGATTATCGCCAAGGGGTGGTATACGACCACCGACATGTTGGTTATGGCCCATCTTCTCTAGATGTTCCTCGAGATATTCGTTTCTGTCTAAAAGTTGGCGAAGTTGTTTCTTGAGACTAAAGGAACGTTCAATTTCTGGATCTAATGGATACTCAAGATCTTCACCTTTTTTATATCTGTGCATAAACAAGAAAACCTCGTGAAAAGCGAGAGTTGAAAACACAAAAGAAAAATTAAATAAAAATAAAAACAAAAACAAAAATAAAAACGAAAAGTGCAATAAAAGACAGATGTAGTTATGTTGCCAATCCCCGGCAACGGCGCTAAAAACTTGTTGCGTGTAAAAGAGTCTATCGCAATTGTAGTGCAAGTGTACACGACGCAAGTAGTAAGTGATACGAAGTATCGGATATCGTCTCCACAGGGATTGGGCTAATGACTTCACCTTAGTTTACTGCACGAAATAAAGGAAATAATTGAGAGATTTGTCACGAAAATAATAAGAAAAACGTAAATAAAAAGATTGAGTTATCAAGATAGAGAGAATGGGCTGGTACTGAATTGCTCGGTAGTGCAGGTATTGAATTGCTTAGGAACTCCAGTTCTGTCGTCGTGCCCGTCGTCGACAGCACCTGTCGCGGCGGCTGTCCGTTAGCTGTCGCGGCAGCGATCACACCAACTCCGTACTTCAAGTTTGGCAAGAATCCCAGATCTGCCTTGGCCTATCCCTAGGTCCAAGTCTGTCGATGATCACGTCTTTGATGATACCTCCCGGCGTGAATCGAAGGATGAACACCGATGTGTATGAATTCTTCTTTAGCCACTTAACCTTGCCCTATCCCTAGGCACAAGATAGTTCAACTATAAACTAGAGAACTCGTTCTTATTTCTTTCGTATACTTAACTCTCCCGATGCTAAGTAAATAGATAACCTCACAATGCTCTCTCGATGCTCTTGCAAGATGTTAAAACCAAAATAAGAGAACTTGAAGTTTATTTTATTGAACTGAAAATTCCTAAAACAAAACAACCCTTGCAACTACTTTACAAAACAACCAGTGGCCCTAGGGGGAATTTAGAACATGTCGGTGACGGGTGAACGACAGAGGGGTTTAGGTTTCGGTTATGGGGTATTCGATGCCTCCTAGGTTAAATCTATGCCCTTATATAAGCTTTGGGCTCAAGTATTCTAATTTAACAAGGATTACAACTTTAATGAAAAGTAAGATTCTAATTAATACTTAATCTCTAAGGATTCCTACTTTTCAGCCGCCTCCTTGCTTTATGGGAATTCTTCTCCGTGAGCTTTGGCTTGACATATCTTTTGATCCGGGGCTTGGAAAAATATGTGGCTTTCACACGACAGACGAGCAGATTTTTCTCTATCTATCGCGGTCCACTTTACTTTTCCTCTTCATAAATCTGCTGTCACCATGCTGTCACGACAGGTCCATGGCAGCTTCGTCTTCTTCGTCTGCTTGTCTAGTTCAGCTCTTCTGCTTCTCTGCCCTGCGCCTGCCTTCTTTGTCAACTATAGCAGATACCTGCAAAAATAGCCATCTTTTAGTAGAATCCGTCCTTTTAATCCATTTGTGATGTTTTACTGAAAACTAACCTAAATGCAATGCAATGATGCTTGAATGCAGCAGAAATATGGGTTAAAAAGGGTGTAAATAATAGAACTTTTACACACTCAACACCTTGCTTTTTAATATTGTTGGAGAGGCTTTATATTTGATAATTGAAAAAGCTGTGAATTCGGGGCTCTTCCATGGTTTTCGAATTGGGAAGGAAAATGCCATTACGTTATCCCATCTTCAGTTTGCGGACGATTTAATCATTTTTTGTGGAGCTACTTTGGGCAAAATCAAGAATGTCAAAAGGGTGCTCAGAATATTTGAATTAGCTTTGGGTCTACAATTAAACTTAAATAAAAGTATTCTATACGATATCAACATAATCACTAAGGTAGTTTCAGATTGGGCCTCGGAAATTGGTTGCTCTACTGGTCAATTCCCTGCGATGTACCTTGGTTTACCGCTGGGAATTCATAGAAACTCGGCTGCCTTGTGGGAGCCAGTTGTTAACAAATTTTATAAATCCCTTGTGAGCTGGAAGGCGAACAATCTTTCACTAAGCGGCAGACTTGTACTAATTAAATCGGTATTGTCTTCTCTTCCTATCTATTATTTATCGCTATTCAAAATGCCAGTATCCATCTCACAGAAGATTAATAGTATTATGGCTGGCTTTCTATGAGGTGATGCTCCTTTGTCGAGGAAAATTCATTGGGTTAATTGGCCACGAGTTTGCACGACTATTTCCAATGGTGGGCTAGGAATTCGTAGCTTAGAGATTCAGAGTATGCTCTTGTATAAGTGAGTGTGGAAATTTTCTCACGAACGAGAGAGTCTATGGAAAAAGATGATTTGTTGTGTGAATAATTTAGATATCTCAGATATAATCCCTCCGCAACAGTGTGGCAGATTCTCCTCTTGGTTATGGAAAAGAGTTGTTAACAACTTCTTTAATGAATATGAAATTGGATGCAAAATGAGGAGCAATATGAGACTGCAAGTGGGAGATGGTAACTCCATAGCTTTTTGGTATGATACTTGGATTGGTGATGCCACCCAGTGGTAAACTTTTCGCGTATTTTTGCGCTGTCGATAAATAAATCTGGCAAGGTGGCGGAATTCGGTACTAAATCGCCTTCAGTTGGGAGTGGAAGATTGGTCTTAGACGACGGCTATTCGATTGGGAAGTAGAGCAATGGAATACTTTGATGGATTTTCTTAAAAGTTTCAGATCCGACGTTATTGAGTTCGATTGCTTCTTGTGGAAGGGATCTGCTGACGGATCCTTCTCGGTTAAAGCTGGTTACAAAACTTTATTGGAACAAGGATCTCCTAATTCCATTTGGTGCAAATATGTGTGGCTGGGCCTTTCCCCTCCTAAGGTAGAATCCTTTGTTTGGCAAGTGTTGTGGGGGCATATTT
Organism: Hibiscus tridactylites; assembly: GCA_958450335.1. NCBI lineage: Eukaryota > Viridiplantae > Streptophyta > Magnoliopsida > Malvales > Malvaceae > Hibiscus > Hibiscus tridactylites. Next base: position 18,519,886 of record OY288266.1, read on the forward strand.
CGGTTAGAATGGAGCTCCGGAAGAGAGGCTTAACAGCATTGCTCGATACACTTTGCTCTTTATGTAAGGAAGAGAACGAAACAACAGTGCACCTATTATTTCTCTGTAAGATCTCATGGTCCCTTTGGATGAGATTTGCGAAGCTCTGGAATGTGCACTTGACCTTCTCGGGTGATTCCGCTACTGCATTGATGGTTTGGCATTCCGTGTGTCCTAATTTCAACAACAACTCGATTTGGCGTTTCATTCCAGCAGCAGTCACATGGTCCGTTTGGTTAATGAGGAACGATATAATCTTCTGAAAAGGTAAACTTGACATTCAAAACTTGTTCTTCATCACTCGGTTCAAATTAATCTCTTGGTTTAAGGCCAAATATCTAGATTCCTTGGTTTCTTTCGAGGATCTTGTGGCTAACCCAGCGATTGCAGATGATCTAAATTGGAAGAAGAAAGTACCTCAAGCTCCTTCATCGTGGTCTCCCCCTCCGATTGGGTTCCTGAAGTTGAATGTAGACGGCGCAATGCTACGAAACGGCAAAGTGGGTGGTATTGGGGGACTCCTTCGCAACTTGGATGGGAGGGTGATCATGTCTTTCTCAGAACCGACTGGCCCGGGCCCCCTAATTCTCGCAGAACTATTAGCCATCATATTTGGTCTATCTCTGTTTGGCTCGTTAAGTACATGCAAGAATCTAAGGGTGATAGTTGAAAGTGATTGCCAAGCTGCGATTAACTTGATCCTAAACCCTATCGCATGCCCCCGATCTTCAAGGAAGTATTATTGGACATTATTAAGCTAGGTAAGATAGGTGTTTGTAATTTCAGGGTAATTCCCAGAGTATTAAATATAGAGGCCGACTGTCTAGCTAAGGCAGGTATATGTTAATCGGGTGAGTTGTAAAATGTTTTTTGTGGGACGTTAATTTGGTGAAATAATAATTATGGTACTCTTTTCCTCCTTCCACTTTCGATCTATGATTCCTTGAGTATCATGTATCGTTATGAAGGGGTTTTTTAATGAGACCACCAACTTTTATAAAAAAATGATTTGTTCTTCTTGGATTGAAATTTGAATCTATCTTAAGATTGTTAGAAAAATAACGTTAATAATCCAAGAAAATAATAAACTGTAAAAATAAAATACAAAAACTATTATTATTAATAAATCGAACATATCATAAATATAAATACAAGAATATTCATAACAAAAATTGAATTTTAAAAATAGTAATTTGAAATCGTTTACTTGTAGTAGACAGAAAAATTGATTATTGGGAAACGAGTTGAGGCATGCAATTATGCAATTTTCTTAAGACGAATTTTCGGCCACTCCTATGGTGCTTGAAATCATTGGTCGTCTGTCTCTCAAGATACAACTAGATAATCAGCTACAGTTGCACAGTTGCAAAGATCACGAATTATAATTTACCTTCGTCTATCACCGAAAGAAAATACTTTTAAAACTCACAGAGTAAAATAATAGAAAATCTTGTGTTTTTAGTTTTGTTTAACCTAATAGGTTAACAATGTATTTATAGGGGTTTCACATAGAGAGCCATTGGAAATTTAACCTAATAGAGTATTTAATCAATGAGCCTTTAAAGAACAATTTCCAAAATTATTGTTTGAATTAAAGGTAACTTTTAATGTTTACTCTTTTAATTTCAAGATAAAATTTGGCAGATATATGCTCTTATTTGAGGGGAAAATATTTTAAATTCGAGTTAAAATATCCGCAAGCCCACGGAGGACCAGACCAATTTGGATATTAGCGTTACCAACATCGTGCACGTCTGCACATTTACTAACCAACAATTGGTTTCACATTTTTTTATCAATAACGTTTGGATCAATTTCTCATTCAAATCTCCAAAATTATCAATTTTTCCAACATAAAATTATAAAAAAAAAAAACATCTTTCAAAGAGACATTAACAAGATGGGCTCAATGGAAAGGAGAATAATGGGAGGAGAGGGCAGCAACGGCGGAGAGGGGTGTGAGTGGTGGACATTATTCATCGGAAACCTTCCTCAGCAGCTCCATTGGAAAGGGGTTTGGTAGGTCTTTGATCGACACGGGGTGGTTGTCGATGTGTTTGTGCCTATGAAGCGAGCATGGGATGGTTCTAGATTTGGTTTTGTGCGAATGAAAACGATGGAGGATGCCGAGAGAGTGATTGAACGATTCAATGATTTTCGATTATATGGGTCTAAAATCACGGTTCGCTTCGCACAAAAAGACAAGCGGAATGCCTATTGGCGACGAAGGAAGGGGGATCACAAACTGCCGTTGAAGCCGATGGGTGCAATGTCACAATCGGATAAAAGGAAATTGGAGAATCGAAGTGATTTGGGAATGGGATCGATGGCTAAAAATCAGGAATATCGAAAGGTAGATGGGGTAATTGATGAAGAAAAATTCGACATCTTACATAATTGTGTTGTGGGGTTTTGCCATAAACCAATGTCGATGATGGATTTGGCAACGGAATTAAAGAAAGCTCAAATAAAAGAGGTGCCGGTGATGAGGGTGGCGGGGTCATTAATGCTACTCATGTTTCCTAATAAGGATACAATGAGGAAGTATTTAAAGGAAAAATGCTTTGACACTTGTATGGAAAATGTGATGGAATGGTCCAAGGAAGTTGTGATGCCCAATCGTCGAGTATGGATCGAAGCGTGCGGCATACACATCCATGCCTGGTCGGAGGGGACTTTTCGAAATATTGCACAATTATGGGGTGAGTTAATTCGAGTTGAAGACAACACTTTGATGTCGGGATCTTTCGAGCGAGCCAGAATGCTGATTGAAACGGATTGGTTTCTTCCAATTGAGGAGAACTTAGATGTGGTGCTGACCGAAAAACATTGTAGGATTCGAGTGACGGAGGTGCGGGAGTTTATTGGTAGCGATGAGAGGAAGGAAAGGGACGGGGAAGAAGGGATGGACGAGGACGAAGAGGTGGATAGGGTGAGTCGGACTGATGAAATAGTGCACGAGGAAAATAGGGCCAATACATCCTTACATGAAGCAGAAGATAACGGGGAAACTATGGACACAATAGTTCCAAATTCGGTTACCGAGGGATCACCGACGATTTGGAAAATTAATAAACTTTGGGATGACAACAAGAGGAGGGATGATCGAGTGTTAGGATCGGATGATACAGGGAGTACAGGGAAGGTGTTGGAACATTTGGCATCGGGCGTGGCGGAGGAGGATGTAGGGATGGTTGATCGTGTAATTGTGGAACAGAATTCGCTGGATGTAAGTGCATGTGAAAGGGATGTGGGAGGTGATATCGAACAGATTCATGAACAAAATTGTGGGCCTCAATCTGTTAGTACTAGGGCTGGGATAGCAGCAATTGTTGAATACAAAGGAAGGCAGAGAAGAGTTAGACAATTATCAGAAATTATTCGAACGACAGGGGGAATTCGATGGCTGAAGAGACTGGTCCAACACTGCTGAAGAGAGGAAGAGAAAGGCCGCGGAAAAATCCCATCCCAGTTGATAGTCTCTTGATTGCAAACGGGTCGTTGTCCGATTCCGATTTTTTACGGTGGAAGAGGAGCATATTAAAGGAGGCGAATGAGACATTGGAGTTGGGTAAATTGCTGGGGGCTGAAACGATAGGCAACGAGGAGAATATCATAAGTGATATCGCAAGACTTATTGAGGCGAGGGAGGTGCCGCAGACATAGGAGGGATGCGGCTGCTATCGTGGAACATACGTGGAATGGGCGCAGCTGCGAAAAAACGAGCAGCACGCAATCTTATATGGCAGCACAATGGTGAGTGTGTCATTTTACTAGAAACGAAATTGGAAGTTGTGTCGGAATTTGTAGCGAAGAAAATTTGGGTCTCGAATAATTGTAAGTTTGCTTATTCACCTTCGATAGGGAGATCAGGGGGTATATTTATTTGCTGGGATGAAGACAGGTTTCTGGTGTCGAGAACGTTGGTTGAGGAACGACTTGTTTGTGTTGAGGGATGTTGGGTGAGTGACAATTGGCAGTGGGGATTAGTGGGGATTTATGCACCATGTGAGGTTGATCAACAACGTATTTTATGGAACCGCTTGCTAGCAATGATAGAGAATAGGGCGATATCGTGGTGTTTGATAGGTGATTTTAATATGGTTACATGTGTGGAGGAAAGACGTGGTTGTGTGATGATGAATAGGGGTATCGATAATTTTGTCGAATTTGTCCAAAATAGTGGCTTGGTTGATTTGGAGTTGAGAGGACATTCATTTACGTGGTTTGGGGCTGATAATAGATGTAGTCGATTAGACCGTTGTTTGGTGTCGCCAAGTTGGGTAGATCACTATGCGAATTTGAGCCTATCTGCGTTGTCGCGCGGGGTGTCGGACCATACACCATTGTTGCTAGTAAGTGATGTACTTGATTGGGGGCCTCGACCATTTCGATTTGTAAATGCATGGGTTGGGGAGCGTAGATTTGTAACGAATATACAGGAAGAATGGCAGCGAATCTCGCGGTTACAAGAGCATAAGGACATTTGTAGCAAGTTGAAAACCATGAAAAAATTCTTGCGTGAATGGAATAAGGAGACGTTTGGGAATATCGAACATCAAATTGAAGGGGCGACAAAAGAGTTGGATGAAATTGATGGGATGGTGAGTGTGGGCACTGTTTCGGACACGCAATTGGGACGTAAAAGGGCGACTCAATACAAATTATGGACGCTGACAAAATTGACGGAATCCGTATGGAAGCAAAAATCAAGAGTTAAGTGGTTGCGAGAGGGGGATGGTAATACGGGCTTTTTTCATAGGGCGGCGAAGATGCGAGCCATGCGTAACACATTTTCCGGTTTGAAGGTGGAAGGGGTATGGGAGACCAACCCTCTTCGGTTACGACAAGTGGTGTTCTCGGCATTTAAAAACCATTTTGCGGAATTTAAGACCAAGGGGAAGTTGGCGATGGGGTTGAATTTTAAGGGCATATCGGCGAGTATGGGTATGGAGCTGGAGAAACCTTTTGAAGTGGAGGAGGTAAGGGCTGTTTTATGGGGTAGTGATGGTTCGAAAGCACCGGGGCCCGATGGCTATACCTTCGAGTTTTATAAGAAAGGGTGGGATTTTTTTAAGGAGGATGTGATGGAGGTGTTGTCCTCTTTTCATGCGACAAATGTCTTGCCAAAGGGATGTAATTCGACTTTTGTAGTGTTAATATCAAAGGTGGAACAACCGCGAGTGTTAGGGGATTATAGGCCGATTTGCCTATTGAATTCGATATATAAGATTATTGCGAAATGTTTGGCGAAGAGGCTGCAAAAGGTATTGCCAGGAGTAATCAGTGATGTTCAATCGGCTTTTGTACAGGGACGTCAAATTGTGGATGGAATTATGTTGGCAAATGAAGCATTACATTCGATGTTAAAGAGACCATGTGGTGAGGGAGGGTGTTGCTGAAACTCGATTTTGCCAAGGCATATGACTGTGTGAAGTGGGAGTATGTTGAATCAATTCAGAGGAAGATGGGATTTGGTGCGCGATGGCGCGAATGGATGAGAGTTTGTGTGAGTACGGCGAGATTGTCTGTCTTGCTTAATGGTAGTCCGACTTCGGAATTCGCTATGCAACGAGGCTTGCGACAAGGGGATCCGTTATCTCCCCTGTTATTTGTCATTGTGGCCGAACTATTGCACCAACTATTAGTCGAGGCGGAAAAGGCTGGATTGATTAGGGGGTATGTGTCGTCAATGATTGTCGATTATCACGCCTTCAATTTGTGGACGACACTATTATTTTTCTACATGGTGAGGTACGTTATGCTACAAACTTAAAGAGGGTGTTAACTTGCTTTGAATACATGTCGAGGTTGCATATTAATTATTTGAAGTCTTCATTGTATGGGGTGGGGGTGGACGATGGGGTGGTGAACGATATGGCTGCTGTTATGGGGTGTAAAAGAGGGGAATTACCGATGGTTTATCTTGGACTCCCGCTTGGGGTAGATCCGCGTAGTTTGACGATGTGGGAACCATTGCTACAGCGATTTCAGAAGAGCCTAGCGGGATGGAAAAGGGACTCATTGTCCTTTGCGGCTCGTTTGACTCTCTTAAATTCAGTATTATCTGCTTTGCCAATATATTATATGGGCATGTTTTTGGTTCCGAAAGGAATAATTAGAAGAATCGATAGGATTCGGCGGTCGTTCTTGTGGGGGGGGGTTCGGAGGAAAGGCGAAAATTGAGTCGGGTGAGCTGGAAAATTGTTTGCCGTCCGCGGAAATTTGGGGGACTGGGGGTTGCGGACCTACATCAGCGCAATATGGCACTATTAGCAAAGTGGCGTTGGCGATTTGCGGTTGAGGGTGAGTCGCTGTGGCGTTCAGTTTTGTTGGAGAAATATGGGGCAGATGTTTTTGATAGGCGAATGCCAATGGTTAGGCAAAGGGCGATGTCCACGATGTGGAAGCAAATTGTGACGGTACATGAGCGCGAGGAGGTACAGCGTTACATGGCGAATTCCAATTTTATTTGGTTGCTTGGGAGTGGGCGGACAGTGTTGTTTTGGCGAGATGCATGGTGCGCGGATGTACCGCTTAGTATGATATTTCCGAGGTTGTTTTGGCTTGCGAAAAACTCGTGGGCATTGGTGCATGAATATAGTTTGGGAGTATCGTTGATACATGAGCAGTGGGAGGAGTTTTTTGCCAGGCCGTTGCGATCATTTGAGGTGAATATGCTGAAGGAATTGTGGAGGATAGTGGGGGCAATTAAATTAATTAATACGAAGGAAGACAAGCTAATTGATGTCTTCTTTTGGTTTGGATGGGGTTAGGACGCGTTCAGCGATATGGGCGGTGCACATACCACCGAAGATCCAGTGTTTTATATGGTTTATTATGTTGAATCGTTTGCCGACGTTATGCTATTTGCGGGATAGGGGAATAAGAGTGGATGTGACGGATTATAGTTGTCGTTGGTGTGGGATAGGGGAGGATGCAGTAGATCATATTCTTCTTAGTTGTCCGATAGCGTGGGATGTTTGGTCTAGTTTCTTCACATGGTGGCAGATTGTCGTCGTTAGACCAGTAACTATCAATGACTTCGTGACGATGTTGATGGAAGGTACATTTAGGGGGCAGATGCGGGAACGATGGTTGTCGGGGTGTGCTGCCACGTTGTGGTCACTATGGCTAGCACGAAATGCGCTGATTTTTCAGGGTAAGAATGCATCTGTGGATGAATTGATTTTTTTAATAAAGTTACAGGCGTTTTATTGGGTGCGAGCATTTGAGCCACAGGATTTAATTAATGAATCCGAATGGTGGAGTTGTCCGTGGGAGGGAGTGGAGCCGGTTAGGCCAAGAAGACCTCGCGTGGGTCATGTATGGCTTCCTCCAAGGGTGGGTTGTGTGAAGTTTAATGTCGATGGTTCGGCAAGAGGGAAACCGGGCCCGGCGAGATACGGAGGAGTGTTACGTGACGAGGGGGAGGGTGTTGGCGTTGTTCTCGGGACCGTTAGGCGTGATGGATTCCAACGAGGCTGAGGTTTATGCCATCTTAATGGCGGTGGAGTATTTTAGGGAATCCAATTGGTGTTCGTTACCTTGTATCATTGAATCTGATTCGCTGGTTGCGACATCGTGGGTTGGGCGAGGGGAGACGCGACCATGGCGTCTTTATGCCCTTTTTTGTCGTATTGAAGACGCTTGCTTAGGGAGGAATATTGTGTTCAGCCATGTGGTGCGGGAGGTAAATGGGGTGGCCGATATCTTAGCTAAGGGGGGGTGGCGCATAAGACGTGGCTGAGGGTGGGGCTTTAAGGAGGGACGAGGCTGGTGCTGTGTGTGCTGGGTGCTGGGTATGGGCGGGAAGCGGGTGAAGTGTGAGGGTGTGTGCGGGAGGGGTGATGGCTAACGTAGGTGCTCTTTGGAAAGGGGAGGCACGCGTATGGGGTGCTGGGTGGGATGGTATGGTGCGTGAGTTAGGCACCTTACCAAGGGGTTCGCAGGCCGTATGGACGCCGTATAGGCACAAGGTGTTCGCTTTCGTTTATTGCGTTGTATCGAATATCTTTCCCGGGTACTCTTTTCCTCCAATTAGGTGTAGGGAGGTTTTTAATGAGGCCCGGTGCGGATATGTTGTATGATTTTTTCGATTAATAAAAATCATACTTTTGAGCAAAAAAAAAAAGATGGGCTCAATGTACCATACAAAAGCTCGAATTATGTTTCGCCGTTTTGTGTTAGTTTTATCGTGTTGGAATTTATCATTGTTCGTTTTAATAATATCGTTTTTAATGTTTAAATACATATTTTTTAGAATGCAATGCATTTTACTAATGCACTCAACATACGTGGGAACTAATAATATAATTTTAGGGCAAGAGCTAAGTGAGATGATTTTAGGGGTGGGATTAGTTAAGGAAAATGAACCCTCAAAATCACAATCATTATTTAAGTGGTGATTAGGTGTAATCAAATCAATACAAGTCGAGTTATAAAAAGTTCGATTTTTAATTTCAATTACAACATTTGAATTTTAGTTTGTAATTTTCTTTATAAAATATGTGTTTGATCATAAACAAAAATTTGTTTATCGACTGGTTCAATATCCCGCGATAGGATTGGCTAATATTGTTTACATAATAGTATATAAGCTCGATTACAATACTCAACTTGAATTGGGTTTGAGTTTGATAAGAGTTATTTAATATTAATTTAAAGTTAAAAAATACAAATGTTAAGTAAAAGAATTTGATTAAACTACTAGTTAATAATTTGATTTACTAAAAATTTAATATCAATACCAACTAAATAAATTCGAATTTTATTTAGTCGTTCCCAAATAATTTACGAGGACGTATATCTTATTTGGTGATCAAATGTTGATGTCCACCCGTACAATTCCTTTGCTTTATTGTTTGATGTTTTTTTATTATTTCTTGGAGTTTAATGGACAAGGCATGACCCCTCCATGTGGGTTTAGAATAACTTTAGGTAAATCATATGCAATTTTTTTAATGCATGTCATTTTCTTTTTTAAATTAAAAACAGATAGTGCATTCTACTTTAAGAACGAAATTTATGTACTAATTTTAAAGAAAATATTTTGAAAGGGACTATCATAAATTTTATAACTTTTAAATATTTGTTTTGACGTTTTGTTTTTTTGGAAAAATTTCTATTTAGGGGAGAGGGAGGAAAAATTTGCTCTTAATCAATTTCGAACCCATAATCTAAGAAGGAAGGGTGTCAACTGAGAGTTTTAACCACTTACTCTAGAGAATGTTGACATTTTGACGTTTAGTTGTTAGTGTAAGTGAACGTAAATTAACATTTTTTAACTTTTAATCCTATATATTATGGAGAGAGAGAAAATCATTTCACCCTATAAATCTCATGTTCAAATGTAAATGGAAAAAATCATTGCAATACTAATAATGTGTTGATTTAATGGGATGAAATATTAAATTTTTTAAATAAGATCGTACGTTTAGATTGGAAATGTTATCTCTACTATGAATAGTTTATATATATATATATAATGCACCGAAAACCAAGTTGCTAAAGAAACGTTGAAACAAATTCAATTCATCCCATGTGGTCTATCACTTTTCAACTTTCATACCAATTTTGATTACTTTTTTACACTGTAACCACATGCATGCATGGCCTCCTCTTCATTCTTTTTTTAAAAAATTAATCAAAAAACATATCAATCAAGTATTATTTATACATGTAAATCAAGTTCAATAATTTAATTTAATAATTGTATTTTATTTTTAAATCTAAGTATAAAAAATAAAAATTAATTGTAAAAAGTAAAATTTTAGAGTTAATTGCATCACACGTTTTTAAATTGGTCCCTAAACTTTTTAAATGTTATAATTCCACCCCAAAGGCCCAAACTATGGTTTTCATTCAAAATTGGTCCCCAAATTTTTGAATGTTTCAATTTCATTCCTAAACCCTAAATTGGTCATCAAACTTTTGATCATTTCAATTTCATCCTCAAATTATCGTTTATGTCACATCATATTATTACATAATTCACATCAGTGTTTATATAACAATTAATATTTTTATAACAATTTTATTAACAAGAGATATGATAAGGATATACTAGTAATTTCAAGATGAAATTGAAATGTTCAAAAAGTTTAGAGATCAATTTAAACTGATAATCATTATTTGAAGAGAAAATTAGAAAATTTAAAAGTTTATAAATCAATTTAAAATGAAAGTCGTACTGTGTCATGGAGTTACCTCAATTTTAAATCCATATTGATTGGTATCCCGAAACAGACACATACGATCCATACTGCATGTACCAACTACCATAGTAAACAAAAAAAAACTATATATATAATGCAATATTATAAATATATGGATAAAAAAATATAGGTTTATTATATGTAAAAAGAGATTACGAAATTCAAAATAACTACTATATAGATATCTAATAAAACAATAAATAATCATCAATGTTGTTGTGAATAAAATAAAGAAGAACAAGAATAAGAACAAGAAGAACAAAGAGATGAGAGAAAGAGGGAGATTTGTATTATTCTCAAAATATAGAATTGTATACAATGCCTTCAATGAATCATCTATTTATAGGCATAAGAAGTACATAATACATTAAACTCTAATTCATAGAGATAATATTCCTAATAATAAATAAATCAAACTCCTTTGATAAAGTTCTAATCATGATAGACATCCACATAAATAAATATTCATAACACTCCCCCTTGGATGTCTATGAAGATAATGTGCCTCGTTAAAACCTTACTAAGATAAAAACCCAGTGGAAAAAAAATCTTTAGTGAAGGAAAAAGAGTACACACATCTTTGATACGCATAACTTGTTGCCTCATTAAAAACCTTACCAGGAAAACCCATTGGGACAAAACCTCGGTTAAGGGAAAAAGAGTGCAACGCGTATTTACTCCCCCTCATGAAAACATCACAGAAGATCTTTGAATCTTCATAATTTAATCTTGAATATCATTTTCTAAAGATCGCGGGGGATGAAACTTTGGAGTAATATGTTCTATGATGTATCAACTTTCAAACTGAGATATACATCTTGTTTTATCTTCACACAAGATAGCTTTTATCATATCTTGTAAAAGTAAATCCACATATCTTTTGGATATGTTGGGTCAATAATCTTAGCCAAACACATTTTTTTGGCTTGCCTCGTGCATAATTATTTCTACGACATTTGAGGAGGCATCAATGAATGTTTGAAGATCTAAATGTAATGATCTTTGTATATTCATAGATATTTCTTGACCAACTAATATATAGTGCTTCAAGAGCAAGAAAAGATATAATTATCTTTATTCACATCCAACAATCTTACAACTATTGGGATACTCAATAGATATGTTCTATTCATATTGAATCTTCTTTAAGATTCTTTTAGCTTATGTCTATTCATAGACAAAAGAAATATATAAAAATGCTCGATCTTCAGGTCGAGATAAACTTGATGTCAAGATTCAAATACTTGTATTGAAAGTACTTCATGAGTTTCCAATTTGAAGCTCTTTAGGAGTTCTAAAATTATCATAATAGATCTTGATCCAAACTCCTTTATCAAATACATAAGAAAATCTGATCATTCTTATAGTATTTTCTCAATTAGTATTCACTACGGCAATTATACCAATTGCGCCAAAATATTCATGAGACATGTCTAAATAAATTTCCTCAGAAATTTCCAAATGCTTATAGCATTTTAGATCCTTCAAGGATAAATATGAATCCACAAATAATTAGACGCATGTAAAATTTTCAAAACTGCCAAAGTAATTGCATCCACCATGAAGTAATTAAAACTTTTCATAAATTATAGTTCAAGTCGTATTTACGACTACTTATTTGTGCCTCACTTGCATTACACCTTTAGGTGTTTGGACTGCTTGTCCAAATACTTCTACTTTAGAAGTTCAAAGCGTCTTTCAACATTGGCCAATTCAATATCTATACTTCTGGATAGATTTTATACAAGATCCTCGATTTCTTTCTTTACTTCTATAGAAGTATTTTATGTAAAATTGTTTGTAAAATCGTTGTCGACAACTTTCCAATTTTCTGGTTCCATTCTCGTAATGACATAACTCATCGAGATCTCTTCAAGATTTCAATCTTTATTTCAGGTACCTGAAACTCTTATAGAGTTTTATTATTTGTTATGTCTTGGGTCTCTTCAGGAGCACCCGCCTCCAATATATGACCATCTCATATTACTTTCTATTTACGAGAATTTTGATCATTGGAACCATTTCAACTATCATGCTTCAGGCATGATTTACATTCTCTCGCTCTAACATGTAATTTAAACTTAGAGCATTTCAGCTGGTATATGAGACTTAATTACTCTCATTGGGTCAGTAAATATGTCTGGCAGTTGACATGTAATAACATGAATTATCTTATGAACTTTTAGTTCATATACGAGGATCTAGATAATGATAATTCATTTTCCTCTATCCAGCTGATTATTGTCTCCCCCTGATGTTGAGAAAAATCATGTCATAAATGATTCTCCAATTAATGTTTAAGAATTTAAACATAAAATGAGACTCGTACTCAATATATATTCTCAACCCTTTTTATTTACCCATTTTGTGCGTTGTGGTGGAGCAATTCATATCGCACATTCAAAAATCATAAAATGGGAAATGTATGGTTTCTGACCAAAAACCAATCATAACGGGGAGTTTATTATAACTCGTTGGCTTGATGCGTATAAGTGTTGCTATATGGAAACACCATATAAATAATAACTCTTTTGTTCTCATAGTTTAGCTATTAAATAGGAGGCATCCAATTGAAATTTTGCTAAACTATATTTTTCATAATCAATAGGCTTTGTAACAACTCATATAGCCTAAAATATAAACCCACTAGCTCTTCAAGACGAATAGTCTAACTGCATAATCTGAATATTTTTAGAATCAATCTCACAAACTTCTGGTTGTAAGTCGATAAAACAATGTAGATGCATATACTAAAATCATATAAAACTTTCCACATTTGTGGATATATGGGCCCATATTTCGTTCAGATATGCAAGACATACAGTCTCAACTTCAATACAAGAACTTTAAGTTCTAATTCTTTTGGTAAGTGGGATCATCTATATCCTTTGAGAACAAACAACACAAGAACTTCAGGTTCTTTTAGTAAGTGGAATTTAATCAATTCCTTTAAGCAACACAAGAACTTCACGTTCTTTAATAAGTGGAATTTAATACATTCCTTTGAGAATAAGCACCACAAGAACTACAGGTTCTTTTAATACATGTGCATGTAAATCTCAATAATTTCTGCACCATTATTGATCAGGATGGTCTAACCGATCATGCCAACTATATATATGTGTGTATATATCTCTGAATTTGTAAACTCCTTATTTACCATAACATGTAATTCAATCTCACTCGTACATGTCTAGTACGGCCATCAAAATTGTTCCTTTAAATAGGAATATATTTAGCTCTTTCGTAGCTTTCAATTGAAATTATCTTTTGGTAGCAATATATAGCTCTTCTAGAGCTTTCAACTGACTTTTTGACTACCAGAACTTATATCCATATTGGCTTATTTCAAATGCCAATTGATAACATATGTTATCTATAATTCCCAAAGGGATAGTTTGCGAACTCATATTGCTCTCTTTATGACTTTGACGAGTATAACGCACTTTGAATATGGAATAAAGTTCCATTTGACAATAACATATTTGCTCAACCAGAGCCTTTTGTGATATTAGTACTTCCGGATATAGTACTCACATTATTCCCTTGCATTTTAATCGAGAAATGCATAATTGTGCACCTTTCAAAATGTGCTTTGTTTCATTTACTTCAGGTAATGAAAATATGTACTTTGTATCATTCACTTCGAGGAATGAAAAATATAAAATATAGCACATCATATCAAGTCGATTATCTATCAGAGATAAACTTTCAAGTGCTCTTCCGAAGTATTGATATTTTAGTACTTTGAGAAATACTACTCATATTTCCCCTTGCATTTAAATGGGAAAAATATTTCTTATGCTTAAGTACAATATGAGTACTTGCATTATCTGCTAGGCATAAATAGCCACAATTCTAGGCATAAATAGCCACAATTCATTTTATTCCGGAAGTAATCATATTCTTCAAATAATAAATTAACATAAATCGTAAATAAATAATATGTGAAATAAATAAACATAAATCAAACCAACATAAATAAATAATAAATAAAATGAATTAACATAAGAAAAACCAATTATTCATGTTAGAGGTTATAAGGGAAATAAAATAAATGGTAAATTATTCCCTTCAAGGGTTATGAGAAAATTAACAATATCCAATTGAGTTGGACCAATAACGCCATAATTATTTTCGCCATAAACAAAATTTGTTTATATTTTATTTCATTTATCATTCATGATTATGGATAAAGTCCATAATACTTTGGCGTTTGACAAGTACGAAACCAATGGTTTATAACATCACATTGGTAAAAGGATTTCACTTCCTTAGAATGATCTTTATCACTCTTGTCATCCTTATAACTTCGCTACCAGCGGGTAGAAGTATCCTTAAAACGATTATATTTTTCATGTGTATATTCATAGCCTCGACCACGACCACAACTTTTAATGTGATTTTTTATTCCTTCCATAATATAATCTCACATTCACTTCAGGGAATGGAGTAGAGCCAGTGGGCCTTTAAAACCTTTTTCACATATCCTTATTACAGAGAACAAAGATTTAATCCTCGTACGCGGCATTGTTAAACATGTCCACAAGGTCCTTTAAAAACTTCCTTTGAGACCAGTAGCCTCGCAGAACGGGATGTCCAGCCAATTATACTTGGATTATATCGAAATTATGTCTCTAATTGAATAATGATTTACCATGTTTGCATTCACTTCAGGGAATGAAACAGATCCAATAATTGCATGGAATAAACATCATGCTTGCATTCACTTCAGGGAAAGCCCCATCATTGATAATTGCATGGAATAAACATCATGCTTGCATTCACTTCAGGGAATGCCCCATCATTGATAATCGCATGGAATAAACATCATGCTTTGCATTCACTTCAAGGAATGCCTCCCATAAAACTTTTTGGATCAAGACGAATTTTTGTTACTTGAAATTGGGAGAAGTCTATGGTCGAGTTTTTCGACGAAGAAGAAATATTGCTTTCAAGCAAATATAGACTTTATAATAATCTTCTTGTAAATCCAAAATCATCATGATTTATCGCACTTTAAAATTACAGTTTAAGGGAAAATAAAATAAAATAGAGTTTACCGATAATATTTTTCCTCTCGATGACGATGAAGACATAGTCGAGACAGCTTCTCATAATCCCTTTATACCACGTCTCTTTCCAAGCCATTTAAATAATATAAAACTCAAAACACGAAAAATATCAATTCTCATCAATGAAATAACATAAAATAACGACTATTTAAAGTCAGATTAAAATGTATAAAATAAGTCATGAGCTAAAATGAACTAAACATAAGCATCAGTGATATGATTGAATTATAAATAAAAAACGCTATTTAGTACCAAACTACTTACCAAACGCCATTTGATTATGCGTAGACTGAGGGTGGGAAAATAATTTCAATTTTAATGTTAGCGCACAAATATAGATTATAGGTTTTCTTCCATATTTTAATGTTAGCGCATATAAACATGGTAAATATTGATTTAATAACATAAATTCTTATGGAGAAAACATACCTTCAAAATTACTTTCTCATGATTACCGATTTCAACACTCCTGCTTAAAAATATATTTTTCGAAGATATGTTTTTTTTTAAATCTTGAAAGCTCCATGTAAACGCGAAAGGCGTCTATAAATTAATATGCTATAAAAATAAAATAATTAATTAAGAGGAAATATGTTTCAAGAGGAAGTACGAATATCAGAATAAAATAATAACCAAATAATGAATCGAAATATACTAACCTTAATTTTAGAATAATTAACTAATCAATATAACAATATATAAATAAGCAAAAACATACCGATTTTTTTTTCAAACTAACTTGAATAAATAGTAGATACAGTCACCAATACCAAGTTGAAATCTTTTTAGAGAATCACCAACAAGAACCATGATAGTTGAGCAAAATCGTGCTGATAACGTGTTGTGAATAAAATAAAGAAGAACAAGAATAAGAACAAGAAGAACAAAGGGATGAGAGAAAGAGGGAGATTTGTATTATTCTCAAAATATAGAATTGTATACAATGTCTTCAATGAATCATCTATTTATAGGCATAAGAAGTACATAATACATTAAACTCTAATTCATAGAGATAATATTCCTAATAATAAATAAATCAAACTCCTTTGGTAAAGTTTTAATCATGATAGACATCCACATAAATAAATATTCATAACAAATGTTACATTTTCAAATATTTTATTATTCAATTTACACTAATTTCAAAATCGAAATCCAAATTATCAAATATTATCACAAAATATTTTCTGAAAATCAATGATAGAATGGAATAAACAATCAATATGGAAAGAGAGAAGAATCCCAAGTTGTTTAAATTTCAAGAGACAAAGTTCTTTCATTCCATAATTAAATACATCAAACTCTATATCTTTATGTTAAAGAAAGGGCAATATTCCATCTTTTATTAATGATGTTAATTTTTTGAATAGATAATTAAATACTCTATGTAAACGTAGAGATTTGAATTCACGTAAAGTAAACAACAAATGAACATCCTTGATTATTCGACAATAAACAATGATATCTTTAAATAAGTTGACATTAAGAAATTTGAGATACTATTTTCTTCTTCCGCTATCTGGACTTAGTCTAGACTAAATCAAATTAAAAAGATATTTTTAACGAATATCGTCTCTTCTTTATTTTTAAAAAAGTATTCCTAAAGTTAATGCTAAATTTCGAGTTTTGTTCACTTGGTTTATACAATTGCACAAGTCTAACTTTAGTTTTTCTCAGTTCTTTTAGATATAATACCTGAATTATTCATAATCCTTCAGACAGGGATGAAACTATGTATATAATTTAATATAATAGTATTTTAGGTCCTTATAAATTTAAATACAAGTAAAATAGGGACTTTATCCCTCCTAATTTTTAAATTTAAAAGCTTAATAGAGTCTTGATCCTAACTCCGTCCATACTTCCAAACCTTTAAATTAAAGTCAATTTTACTTGAGTACATTAGAATGTATAATTTTCATAAAATATGAATCGAACTAAGACTCGATCGACAACGAAATATATGTAATTATTATTCCCTCGTTTAAAAGAAAGAAAGAAACTTAGGGAGGCTGCTGTTAACGGTTGTGAAATTAACCACCTTTTTTGGCCACATGCTTAGCACTAATGATTCAATCCTATGATTATATGTATATGTATGGACCCCAACCCCTCTTTCTCTAATTTTCAATGATGCATTTCATTTCATAGAATTTAAGCTAACCCAACTAATTAATTAAATAATTAATCAACTTTATCCTTGTCGTATTATGTCAATTCTTCGGTTAATCCTCTTGATTTGATTTCGTTTTTGCATTGCGTCTTAATGTCAAACAATCAAGTCTTTTAGATCTTTTTAATTGATTTACTATTAATTTTATTATATCAAGTAAGTCTATTGATTTGTTAATTAACTAGTTTTATTTTTAAATGTGATATTTTTTTGTTTGTTTCCTCGTCTGATTTGAAGTCGATTAACTCGTGACACCAATTCAATCACGAATATTATAAAGTGTGAATTTTTTTTTCTCAGTTGAATTGAAGTCACTTGACTCGTAACACTAATTCAGTCATAAGCATTATAAATAATATAGATACTTTAATATTTGAATTTTAATAGATATAATTTATATATCAAATCTCGTAATATCATCTTAATGAACAGGGCCGGCTGTGAGGGGGAGCACCCCGGGCGACCGCTCAGGGCCCCCAACCAGCCTAGGACCCTAAATTTTAATTTTTTTCATATTTTTTTATTAATCAAATAATTAACTTAATGGTAAAAACTAATTTTTTTCTAGATAAATAAATTAATTAATCTAACAATAAAAATAATGTGTTTGATAAAAATTTAATCATATTTTTATGATTTATTAAAGAAAGGCTTAACTACAAAATAAGTGTACAAACTATACTCTTTTTTTATTTTTAGACACTAAAATGTTTTTTGGGTCAAAATAAGTATCTGAAGTTTACTCTGTGGCCATTTCTAGATAACGATTGTTAAAAAATTAAAAACAAGTGCTCAAATTATGTTGCCTTTTGTTTTAGGTGTCTATTTTTAAAAAAAATTAGTGGCCAAATTATGTCGTTTTTTGTTGTTTTAGGAGTCTAAAGTTTCATTTTTTATATAAAAAATAATGACCGGTACCTCAAAATAAACTTTAGGCACCTAAAGCAAAAAAAAACGTATATAGTTTGGACACTTATTTTGTAATTAAGACTTAAAAAAATATTACTTTGATTGTTCAAACTAATAAGATATGCTTTTGTTATATAGAGATCAATTTTCTAATTTTCGCTCATGGCCCCGAAAATCTCCGAGACGACCCTGTTAATGAATAAACTGATGACACCGACTCCATCATGAGCATTATAAATAGTATAGATAGTTCAATATTTTAGAGGTTAAGTTTGAATTTTAATACCATCCAACTGGATGATTGAAGAGTTTTGTCTATTACGTTAACGAGATGTCCGATGTATGATTCGCTCTTAATGTATCAAATACAACAAATTCGTAATTGGAACATGTATAGATTAAACGTTTTAATTTTTAGGTTTATTAAAGGCAAATAATGGTTATGTTTAAATTAGGGTGGGGATTAGAACATGTGTGTTGAGAATTTCAAACCAAAAAGGAAAGGCTTTGAGAGTGAAGAGGCAACGTAAAGTTAGCTTAAAATTGGACATTCAATCAGAGCCAAGTGGTGGCCGGTGGATGGATGTTGACATCCCAAAGTTTTTATTTTTAATTTTTCTAAGATATTTATTCAAACAAGTTTAATTATTAATTATTCACCTTCTATTGATCTATATAAAAAATGTTAATACAAGTCGGAATTTCTTTTATTAATTGTTGAATTCTGTTGGGAACCTGACGAGTCCCGAGTGGTGATCAATTTGGGGCTGGTCTTGCACTTGGGAGGTGTTTACTGTGAGGTAGTGGCTTCATTATTTTTTTTTTGGCTTAGTCCTTATTTTCGAGTTATTGTTTGGGTATTTGGGGTTAATTTTAGGGTGTTGTTCTTCGGTTTTGGTGCTTCGTTTTTGTCGGACTATCATGTTGTATTCTTTTTTTTATCTTAGGTTTAGATAAATTTTTAATGAGGCAGATGATAATTTCGGTTGTATGATTTTTGTACTTAACGAAAATCATACTTAGATCAAGAAAAATTGTTGAATTATATATATATATATATATATTAAAAGTTTTTAAAATAAATAACATCTAATTTTATAAATTAAAGGTTTTTAATAAAGTGACAATATATATTAGAAAAATTAAAAACACCTAATTAAAGTACAGAAAAATAATCAAAACAATGGAGTATTAATTAAAAATAAAAAATTAATTAAAAATATTAATAAATAAAAGAAGGTATTTTGATGACTTTTTATTCTAACTTAAACTAGAAAATATTAATTAAAAATTTCCATAAACCCGGTGACAATTCTTTTAAAATAAATAATTATAAAATCATATCAAATAAAAATATAACTTACATGTTCCTTTTACCCGTTTCATTATATTTCCCAATAATAATTTTATGCTATGAGTATTATCAATAAAATAAAATAAAATAAAAAATTATTAATATATGTAACATAAAATAATTATTGAAGCATATAAAAGAAGACAATAAAAAAAGACGAATTTTGTTCTCAAAATAAAAGGGTTTGATTAGATTAGAGTAAATTGTGATATTTATTATTCAACTTTCTTTTTCGCTACTTTGTTGGTCATTAAATTTAAAAAAATATTAACTAAACTTTCGATTTGCTCATATTTTGGTCACTCGGCCATTAAATCATAAATGAAAAGGTGATATGAAAGCCACATGTGCCGACATAGACTACTTTTTCCTGACATTAGAACCACGTTGTTTTTCTTTTTTATTTTATTTTTTTTGAAGATGAAAAGTTTTATAGTTTTATGAATGTGTCATGTCGACACTAAAATTACCATTTTCTGGTGTATTTTTTAATTATTTAAGACACCGACAAACTCGTTTCATCGTTCTTTATCACTCTATTACTTTAGAATTTTCTCAAAAATAACTTTTAAAATTTATAAAACACAACCCAAAAACTTAAAACTCACAAAACCATAAACCACTTTGATCTACAATAGCCACTATTTTATCAACACAAAAATCAGGATATACACTTCATTTCCTTCTTCCTTCTTCACCTCCTTACTATTAACATTTGGAAGATGGTCCATTATCGAAAAATCAAAGGAAATCTGCAACCAATTTTTTCTTCATAAAAATGAAAAAATGTTTTTGAAGCCATTTTATAATTTTTAAAATATGAATGTTCACAAAATCATTGAGATTTACGACAGAGTAACTAAAATAAAGATAAATAAAAAGTTCAATAACTAAATTGAAAAATTATTTAATTTAAGTGAAAAAATAAGGGTAAAAAATAGTTGATCGATAAAATTTATAAGTTACCCTTGGGATTATTTTGTCATTGTTTATCAAAACCAAACACTCCAAAATAAACATACAATTTTGCTTATTCCAAAATATATAATATATTAGCTTGGCAATAAGTCGTGTACATAATAAAGGGGAAATCCCAATTTTTTTTTTCTTTCTTCCGATTCAAAAACCATGGAGTAAATTGAATTAAAATATGAGGGAAAAGGGGGAGAATAATGTATTTAATTTAACAGAAGAGGTTACCCAAGAGAAGGGCGATAATACTTACTAATAATAATAGGAAAATAAATGAGGATGACACTAGGCATTTCTCAATTAAATGAATAAAAAAACATCACTGGCCAGTCGGCGGCATTGCCCACTGAGGCGGAGGAGCCGAGCTAGAGGTAGCGGCTCCGGAGCCAGACAACAGATCGGCGAGAGCGCTCATGGCTCTAACCTGCATCTCAAGCGCCGCTATGTAATCAGTCGCTTCTTCAAGAATTACCGGCAACGGTTCCTTCCGGCAACCGGGAACCAATCTACCGAGGACCTTTACTTTCCTTTGAACCGTCGGAACACTCTTCGCTTTCAATTTCAAGAGGCTAACTCTCGGTTTCTTCGACCGGCTAGTCCTGGTTACGGCAGCCACGGCAGCGGCGGTGGATCCTCTCTGCGACGATCTTTTCTGCTTTCGAAATTTCAGCTTAAGCCGGCTCGTCAAAATGGCTCGACTCCACCTGGTTCTCCCTTTAGCAGCGACGGCCAAGGCTCTATCGGCGGCTTCACGGACAGCTCGACCACCGCGCGGAGCCGAAGGAGTAGTACTAGTAGTGGTATTGAGATTGATTTGGCTCAAAGCTTGGAGAAGCTTGGAGGAATAGATTTGCTGCTGCGCTTCTGATTTCCAGGCGGCGTGAGTCGGCTTTTGGTGGCTTTGTTGTTGATTCGATTTCATCATCGGATTCTTCTTCTTTTTCCTTTTGGTACGATCATAATTCGGTGTGTTCGTTATCAACGATGCCATATCTCACCGGACAAAACGCCTCTTTATTCACCGTAGGATACGGTGGATTATAATCGAAACTGTACGGGAAAAAGGAGAGGAGTTTAGAATTCAGATTCAAATCAAAATTCTGCAAAGAAAAGAGAAGAGAAAAGAATATGTTACCTATGTGATGAAATTGAGAGAAAAGGTGAACGGAACGGAAACGGGGTGGACTAGTTTGTTGTTATAGAGAGAGAGAAGGGGGGCGTTATAAGGCGAAAATGGAATGGGGGGAGAGCAGGCGTCGATTTGACTCGGGTGGAGTCAGGACTCAGGAGTGAAACGGGTGAGGGTCAGACCGGTTGAGTCGACAGGGGGCTCACCTTGGCTTCCAACCTTTCTTAGCTAGCTTGACACGTGCACTTTTGGTTTTGGATGATCAACCCATCCTTGTTTTTTGCATCATTCCCCCCGAAAAGCTTTGTATTATGATGTGGACTTTTAAGTGGATTGAATTTATTGGAAAACAAAATAAAAGAATATTTTGAACGAAATTAAAATATAGTAAAAAATAACAAAATAAAGTAAAATGAAAAAAAAAACAAAATATTAGACCAGTAAAACACACATACAGTGAGCTGTAAGAATAAAGATAAGATGAAACACTAGTAAAAGGATGCACTAAACAAAATTTTTTGTCTCTACCTACCTACATGCTTAAAGATTGAAGTATGAGTGAGAGCGAAACCAACAATCTTGTAGGTTGATTCATAAAACATATAAGATTGCATCGCAAACGAACCACAAAAAAAAATCCAACTACTAAAAAGACCGACAAGGCGACAACCACAAATAAAAACCAAGCATCATGAAAAAAACTATTCACGAACGTAAATTTACCACAAAAGGTAGGTGAAAACGTGTCATAAAATAAAAAATCGTACCACAAAGCAAAGAAAAATCACACCACAAATATAGATAAAAACTAAAAAATGTCGAAATATATAACTAAACAAGAACAGAATATAAAAAAAGAAAAAAAAATAATATTGATTGTGGCAACTAGCGCTAAAGTTGATGTCACCGCCGACCAACTAAGGTCTAAGAGTGAATGAAAAAAGAGAGCAGAACTAGGGTTTGAACTTTTAAAAATATAATTATCTGTATTTGATATTTTAGTTGTTTAATTTAATTAAATATTATAAAATTTTATTAATATCTTTAATTTAATTTATTTCAATCAGAACGTTAAAATTTAAATTTTTAATTTTATTAAAAAGCTTAATACTTCCTTTTCTTTTACATTTCTATTATGATTATATAGTAGTATTTGGTCATACTTTTTTTAATCTTTTGATAACGTACACATATTTTATACACATAAATGTTCGACTCGAACTTCTTATGATGAATATTATTTATTTTCACTAGACTTATATTAGATTAACTAGTAATTGATTATAAAGTTTACTTTACCATATGCACTTATAAGAATTTTTTGGTTCGACTTATTACTTATTTAACTAAGATATTGTTCCAGGTATATTATATATATTAATTATATATTTTGTTTACATTAAGATTTTTTTAATAAATTTGAATTTAAAATTATCACAAGCTCAATAAAAGATTTATTAAAATCAAAACTATTTTTTTCTTTGTACTAATTTTGAGTAAGAGTATTTCTTTCAATAAATAATTAAAACATTGACAGTTGCCTGAACATGAAAGTTAGTTGAGATTCGAGTAAGTAATTTTCATGTGAATCTATATTCTGACTGCTGACTGTAAATATGGATAAATATGTAATATATTAATAGTATTTTTTTAATTTTACAAGAATAGTAATGTATTTTTGAGTATGTATATTTCGATAATTGGTTAAGCGGTTCATTTTTATTTTCTCTTATTTTTTTAGATTGAGTTTTTGACCCACTAGAAACAACCACTTTCTTCCTTTAGAGTCCTTTTATTTCCCATTTAGGTAGAATTATGATTAGAATAACTATGATTTGTCAGAAAAACAAAAAAAATGTGTTTTTAATTAATAATATTTTTGTTTATTTATTTTAAATAATATTTAAATTATTTAGATTCATTTATATAATAAATTGAAAGATATTGTGTGTTTAAACTAGGAATATTAATTGAGTTGAGCAACTTACGAGCAGCTCAAGCTCAACTCGGTCCAAACTCCGTTAACGTTCAAATTGGTCAAAATTCCTCAACGCTCGACTGAAATTAACTTGACTCAAAAACTTAACGAATTGAGTCAAGTAATACTAGACGTGACTCAATAAGTACGTGAGTAGCTCGTTAATTTTTTATAATATACTAATTTGATGTATTTAGAAACTATTACTTTAGAGTTTAGATTTTGAAATTGCTTCCCACACTATTTTGATTTATTTATTTTTTGCTAAATCTGTTCATTTATGTTTATATTAAACTACATATAATATTACTACATTTTACATATATTAAAAAAAAACAATATAAATATTCTGGCTTAACGAGCAATGTGTCAAACAACAATTTTTTTAAGAAGCACGTGTCTAACATTTTTTTGAGTCGAATCAAACACTGCTCAGCTCGTGATTGACTCGCTTAATAAAAACACTTACTTTAAACACACTCAAAATTGCATTTTACAATAACGATGATATTAATCGAACTATAACTCAATTAATAATATTAAATTATAAAAAAAATACACATGATTAATCAATTGTAAAACTTAGAAAATTATAGTACAAAAGTAAATTAATAATCTAGAATAGATATGATGATAAAATAAAAAACTCTTTATTTGGCCCAAAATTAGAAAGCTGACTTTGCACTAAAATTCAGCTCAAAACCAAGGAATTGGACAGAAATACAAATTGAGTGTGTCCCATTCCCATCGTGGGATGCCAGAAATATAAAAAAATAGCAAGGAAAGGGTAGTGAGTTGGCCATGTGCAATTGGACACATATGTGGTGTTGGCTTCCACTAATTGACTGGAGACCTCAGACCAGGTCCCATAAAATATGTTTTTGTTTTCACCCCGTGCAATCATTAATGGATGGATAAATGAAATGCATCATGCATGTGCAATGTGGGTTGTTTCTCTGCCTATCTGGGGCATTGGCATTGCTTTCTATTTTCTATTTTGTTCGGAAAAGGGAAGGCCTTTTGGATTTTCCCCACTTTCTCACCTGTGGACTGTTATGCTCCACGTTTCCTGCCATCCCGAGGTCCCCCTCCATTCTCTTTTTTAATCCCTAAGGTTTGAATTTATGATGCCCCGTTTTAATTTAAAGTTAAAAAATAATATAATTAAAATATAAAATAATATAATAACTTGGGTTGGTAATTTTTTGATAAGTTTTAAATTTTCATTTTTAGTTTCATGATAAGTTTTGAAACTTAAGACTAGCTTAAAATATTATAGAAAATATAGCATTTTAAGTTTTATATTTTCTAATATTTCATTTGTACTATTTTTTAACCTTAAATTAAGACGTCGCACACTTGCTAAACATAGTTTATTCAAATTAAAAAAAAATAAAACATTCACTGATTCCCATCATTCTTAACAACAAAGCCGAAAAGGAAGTTTTTGTGCTTTTTATCACTATTTTCATCATTTTTACCTGCTCAAATATCACCATCGTAGTCCCTATGTTACATAAATTTCTAGTTTAATATTACATGATATAATATCTATTGATACGGTATAAATTTCACTGAGATCTATAGTAAGAAATAAGGAGACTTTTACGAGAAAAGTGAGTGAAATATTTTCAATTTAAAATTTTAATATGAGTCATTAAACCTCTTTAATCTAAGGATCTTAAATCAGTGTAAAATTATTTTAAACTTACAGATAAATCTAAATAATTTTACACTCCGTGAGTGAATTATAACTCTCTATGTACATAGATATATTAGCAATCTAGCCCTGATTTCTAATTGTTCACATGCTAATTCACAGTTGAGTCACTATTTGAATTTTTCAAAATTTGAGTTTAAATCAATGTTCACTTAATACTATATATATATATATATATATATATACATATTTTTATAATTATATTTAAATATTTATAATTAATTTATAATTTATGCCAAGCTGACCTTAGATTACAAAAAGATATTGTCTATGACCTTGGTTACAAAGCTTTGTTCCCCCTCACCTACAATAGTTCAATAAGATTAATATTTTAATATAAAAGACAACCACTAGTTTGTTTGTCGAATCTTTTGCTTTTTTCAATCGATATTAGTAATATTTATATTCCAACACATTTACATATAGATATAAATATGTACTCTTTAAATATGGATTTTTAATAAAAAAATATTAATTGGCCTAGAAGCTAAGGACGTTTATATTGTGTTATTTTATATGAGATTAAATCTCGACATAATAATGTAATATTTCTCTATTTAATAAAAAATTCTTATAAGAAAATAATAATCCACACTTTTTAGTAAATAAAACAATGGAAAATATCACATGCGGCGGTGGAAACAAAAGGTTTCCACAATCGCCTTAAAATTAGGGTTTAGAGACCTAATTTATAATTTAGGATTTAGGGGTTTAAGTGTATGGGTTTATAATTTAGGGTTATATTTAAAAGTTAGAGTTTAGATATTATGGTTTAGGTTTATAGTAATATGATTAAGGATTTAGGTTTTTACCTATAAACCCTAAAATTTAACCCTAAAACTTAATTTTTAACCACACCCAAAATTCAAAACTCATACACTTAAGTCTCTAAACACGAACCTAAATAAAATTTTTAAACTCCAAAACTAAAACACTTGTGCATGAAATAATTACCATAATAATCTCTAGATGCTCCAAGTTCTCTAATATAATCAAGAGCCAAAATCATTTTACCATGTGCATGCATGCCAACGAATTCCAAAAGAGAATTAGATGGGATGAAATCTCAAAAGTAAATGTAAGAATCTAATAAAAACTAGTTGACATTATGAGATGCCAGAGAGACTGCCCCCCCTGTGTGCGACATAAAATTCAGGATTTATTTAAACTATATTTGGAATAAAACAATGAAATTGAGAGTGAACCCTAATTATTACTCTATATTATTTCTCATGAAACGTTTTCAAAAGCTATCCAAGTTTCAACACAATGTCTAAAGAGTAAATGTTCAGTCCTAGACTATGTATGTAATGAGGTAAGAAAGAAGAGCAGTTCAGATCAAACCTGCAGGAATAAGCAAGATGTTATAGCTCATGAAGATCTGATAATACTGTCTTGCTATGTCGATAAATTCGTAACTCGATCAGAAACGGAATTTGACATGAATTACAGCTCGAACCGGAACCAGCTTATCCTAAGGAAGAACAATAAACAAAGACAGGCAATAAAATTATCTTTCACCAAGTAAACAAGCTTTAATCTAACTTAATTTAACCAAGCGAGCTGGAGTAATCCATAAATGTTTATACGACTTTATTAGCATTTGTTTCTACTATCTAAACTTCTCTAATGATCCCAATAAAGATCCATTAAGCTGATCAGCTCCAAAAGTCTTACCTATGTTGTCAAACCAAAATAAACAAAGGAAAGATAATAAAAGCAAATCGCAGCATCTTAAGTAGAAACAAAGTGAGTCAATTTGAGATTAATTAAATGCTGAAAAGCTCTAGCTTGATGATTATTCCAAATTTCAGCACAAAGCAAGCACTGAATAATTATGTCACAATCCCTCATAGATAACCCAAAATATTTTTTATTATACTAAACGTTGCTTTAAAGTACAGCTAGATCTTTCATTAAGAAAAAGAGGGTTTTAACTAATTAACAAGTTATGTGGATTGCAGTACAGCCAGGCCTAGAAATTTAGTGGTACAAGTATTATTCATGTTTAAGTGGGTATTAGTGATTATCTCATTCATAATCAAACAAAAGTTTTGTGGATTACACCAAATCCTTCACTTAAATCCAGCTAACTTTCACACAAACAAAACCCTACTCGGCATGCTTAAGTGAAATCTATCTGCTTTTTACTAGTGACTGACAGGCTTCTTTTTATTAACCTATTACTGATTTATCAAAACTGTCAAACTAGACTCTCGCGTGTCCCCTCATGCAACCACTTCCATATAAAGAGTTTATAAGAATGCATTTGGGTGTCACCATCTTTGTTACAAATATTTTATCAAGACTTTAAACTCTCTCTAAAGGAATTCATGTCTACTAATTTTATTTGACACATTTAAATATAAATATATCCGTGTTAAATACATACATATACATATACATATACATATACATATACATATACATATACATATATCCAACACTACCTAAATTCATGTAAAATACTTCTCAAAATATTCCTATACCTTCTTACAATTCCATACTACCTCCTCAAAGAGAACCTATCGTTCCATATTTGCTGTCCTATCATGTAATGGGGCTATTTTATTTACTTGAAGGATAATAATAGTTGAAAACATAAATACGAAACTTGTCTATGTCTGTGACCTAAACTTTAATCTTAAGTATCTCACGCAGTCATCGAGTATGGGTTTTAAATGAATCAATATTCTATGTGAAAATTTATTGTTTCTTAACCTATGCTACTAATGTTCGAGAATCAAATGAGTATATGTTTAACATCAACTATTTTTATCTTTTCGAAGTTTTTTTCCTTCATATTTTTGGAGGCTTTTAGAGGATCATTAGACACAAATGTGGGACAATAACTCAAAGAAAACCAAGACTGCAAGCAACATGGTTTTAAAATTCTTTATAATAAAGTTTTCCTCAAGAAGAATATACTTTAGTTACTTAGAATAAAAGGGCATAAAGTTGTTACCATGGAATAAACAGGTTCAAGTATCGACCAATTCATCAAACCATAGTTTCAAAATTCTTTATAAGAGAGTTTTCATCCAGAAAATTATTATTTAGGTGTTTAGCATAAGGGACAAAAAGTTCAATTACAGACAAATAAAGGTGGCAGACATGCATATCTTTGCAACCAGAGTCTACCCTAGTTGTTGCTAATTGAAGTCTTTAGTAGTGGTATAAATGAATAGAGCGTTCGATGAACTGTTCGTATAAAGTTTATTTATTAAGTTAAATGAATGAACATGAATAAAAAATTTATGTACATTTAATAAACAAGCAAACACGATCAAAGGTGTATTTAGTTCGTTTATGTTCACGAACAAGCTCGTTTATCGACTCTATTATAAGTTCATTTACCTAGTTCCCCTTTTCCTTTTATTTTTTTACTCTTTAAATATTGGTGAAGTTAGGGAATAAATTAAAACATGGTGAATTTCGGAGTTCAAACAATAAAGCCTGAGAAGCTTAGGACTAATGGCATAATTTCACCATTTTGTTCAATGAACATGTTCGCAAAAAACGAACGAACACAAACACTTTCAAAAATAAATAAACGAACACGAACATGGTATTAAAAATTTAGACGAACACAAACTGAACATGAACACCTTCAAATATTAACACGAACACAATCTTGTTCATTCAAGCTTAGTTCATTTACTATCACTTTAAGCTTTAGCATGTTACCAACTAAGCTAAAGTCAATAGCAAGCATCTGGATAAAAGAATCATTCAACTCATTAACACCGATTAGTTAAAATGTGCAATATCAGACCTATTAATTTGAAATAATGAAATGATCAGAACAAGACTCTAACATATTGAAAGTGCAACATATCATAAAAAAAATTAAACTCAAATCCCATTAATAAAAAATACCTTATGTTGGCGGCAGTCCCGTGAAAGAGGGATCCAATCTTGAATAGCAGAAGAAATAGAGGGAAAATAACGCCGCCGCTACAACCGTAAGAAGGAAGCTGAGAAATCGGACGGAGACATTTGTACGGACAAGTTCAGGTAACTTATCTATCTCTTGGGGCAGAGTGTAGAACTCGTTAATAGCGAACTCGATCAATGCATCTAGAACCTTCTTGGATTTGTTCTCCATGTCAACAGAATTCAATGCCTGGAGTCGAGCTTGCTTTAGAAGATTCACTACAATCTCTACTTCCTCTAAACCAGTCTTTGAGAAGTCTATTTGTCCATCTCTGTTTGCAGTGGTAATCTTTGAACAAGAACCAATTTCAGATAACGTTAACGTTTCTAATGAAGTTGAAAGTAATGGATTCGATAAGATAACCTGAAGCAGACACAGAGAATTTAGCAACCGAAGCAATAATGGAGATAAAGCGTATTCGCGCATTCAGATTAACAATTAATTGAAACGTACGCAGTTAATCTGCCTCCAGCAAATGCAATTCTTACTCAAATACACACGCATAGAAAGCAACGTAATAACTCGTACCTCAGCGGTCTCAATGTTGAAATTAGCATCCGAAAAAGCAGAAATCGAAGAGAAATCAATGGACTCTTCAGAAATATCAGGTAAAACGTCTTCGATCGGTGAAATGAACGCTTCGGTTAAACTGTTTCTAGCAATCTGCTACGAGAACAACTAAATAAATGAGCTCAAAAGTGCAGAGGAAATTGAGAAATTATTGGTTATCAGAATCACCGACCTTCTTTGGGGTTTTCTTCGCCGGATAATCATTGGATCGGCGATGTTCTTTTCGCGGAGTTTGATTTTCTTTTTCTTTCATTTGCTTTCAAATCTCGCTCTATTTCACTTCTTTTTTGGCGGGAGGTTTTCAATTTCAAATTTTACCAAAAGAAATTGACCTATTTATAGTTGATTTTATGGGGATGAAGAAATGGACCAATTTCAAATTATGTGTTTTATCACATAAATCCATTTTTGAAATTTAAATTCTTAACCATCGAGTGATCTCAGTAAAAAAAAATATTATTATTTTTAGGAGATTCGAGTTTAAATATTTTATCTATGTAGTGTTTATATTCTCAAAAAACTAAGGCCCTGTTTGGCAATTAGCAGAT
Organism: Hibiscus tridactylites; assembly: GCA_958450335.1. Classification (NCBI taxonomy): domain Eukaryota; kingdom Viridiplantae; phylum Streptophyta; class Magnoliopsida; order Malvales; family Malvaceae; genus Hibiscus; species Hibiscus tridactylites. The sequence continues at coordinate 18,550,507 of OY288266.1, forward strand.
AACTGATAGCTGATAGCGGATTACATTAGCTGATTTGACTAGCGGATTGTATTAGTTGATTGTATAAAAGTGTTTGGTAAAATTAACTAATAGCTTATAACTGTTTGATTATTTAAACAAGCAAAATGACATATAAGGACATGATTATAGTCAATACTTGTTTGAATAATTTATCAGTTATGAATATTTTGTATCTAATAAATATTAATTAGATTTGTAAAAATTGTTTTTAATATAATTTTTTTAAACATATGATTTATATATTAATTTATTATTTATATAATTATTAAAAAAATATATGCACATATAAATATGTGATGATAAAAAAATAGAATTAACTTACAAATGTCGCCATATAAATTAGTAGTAACAACAAATAAGTCCAATATTTAATATGTTATTATTTATATTAAAAAATGTTATTATTTAATTTAGGTTATTTGGAGATTTTTGGTAATTGTTAATGGTAAAAGAGTCATTACAACTCTAATATCAAACCTCTAATCTCAAAAAGCTCATGTTAGGAGCTTTTTCAAAATTAGTTTTTTCACCCAAATCCGCTCTTTCAATCTGCTATTTACCAAACATCAATATTAGCGGATTTGACTAGTCAAGCCTCTAATTTTTGCCCAAACCACTATTTACCAAACATGGCCTAAAATTAATGAAAAAATATTGTCATGTAATTACAATAATATGTTTAAAATATATATAAATTTCCAAAGACAACTTGAATTAAAACATATAAAACATATAAATTTATAGTACGTTTAAGATTTGGCCGCGTATCGTACCACAGGTTTTTTAGAACTCATTCTTCTCCTTACCAAATAGGCAAATACCAATAAAAGAGTGGGTGCGTCAAAACCTGTGTTCGAATATTATGCTCCTTGGTAGAGTTATTCCATGGAAGATTGTTTTTGCTTCGATCCTATTGCAATCCTGGAAGAATAAAAATGAAGTAGTTTTCAATGCGAGCTCTGCGTCATTTCTCGTAGCATCGGATGGGATCGATACTACAACGAAGGATGGCTGAAGCCAGGGATGGACCGAGGGGGTGCTGGGGGGCAACCGCACCCCCTAAAATTTTGAAAATCATATATGATTTAGAAAAATTTTAGAATTTTTCTATGTATTTTCTATTAAAAATGTATTTTCGCCCCCCCTAAACTTCTATAAGTTCGCCCCCCCTAGAAATTTATAGGTTCGCCCCCCTAACCTAAAGTCCTGGGTCCGTCCCTGGCTGAAGCCTGCGCCAATTGTCAGTCCTTCTTCGGCCACTACTCCATGGTGCAAACCGGAGCCAGGTTGGGTTTGCTTGAATGTTGATGGAGCTGTGTGAAGCAACGATCGGAGGATTGTTGCGGGATCACGCAAGTAACTTCATCTTCGGCTTCTCCAAGTTCATAGGATGTAACAAAAGTGTTAACAAAAGTATATTAATGACTGTATTAAGTTTGTTGAGGATTATTGAATGTTGTTATGAGTTGTTAGGTTGTTGTAACAAATCAGCCCGCCAGAGCTAACTGATTGAGCCCATCAGTGGCCTCTCGGTTAAGCTTCCCCTTGGGCTATATTAACTCGTTTGGGTACTGGATCAATTTCAATTTTGTAGTCCTACATTTCAATAGTGAAAAAACAATAAAATTCCTAATCCCTAATTTCAGTTCTTTGTATTTCTCTTTTCTGTATCGTGCCTCTTCCTTTTTCAATCTCTTCATCTTCATTTTAACCCACTATTTTCAACATGGTATCAGAGGGTCAGGTTCCGATTACCACCGCCGTTTCTTCATCATCCGATTCTTCCTCTTTGTTCTTAGCTAACAAGAACATCAGCGTTCGGCTTGATGACGACAATCTTCTTCTCTGGAAACAACAAGTTCTTCTAATCTGTGGCCATGGCCTTGAGCACTTTCTGGATGAGGCCACACATGTTCCGGCCAAACTCACCACTTCGTCTACTGGTGAATCGATCCCAAATCCTCAGTATCATGTGTTTCAAAAGCAAGACAGTTCGCTTGCTTCATGGCTACTATCCACGATGAGTCTCGGCGTCTTAACACAGTTGGTCGGTGCTGAGACAACTGCCGTTATTTGGAATTCTGTTCTTCAGTGGTATGCCCAGAAGTCTACCACCAAAGTGATGCATCTTCATTGTCGGTTACGATCTATCAAAAAAGGGTCTCTCTCGATGCGTGCATATGTTACACAGATTAAGGAAATCTGTAACCTCCTGGTTGTTAGTGGAAGTAAGATCTCCGATATTGAACAAGTTGCTACTATACTCAATGAGCTTTCGGTTGAATATGAGCCATTTGTTGCCGTGATTACCGGAAGCCGAGAGCCAATTACCCTAGAGGCTACTGTTTCATTTCTGATTGATGATGAGATGCGTGTCACCAACACTCATCGACTTCCGATTGGGATTAACTATGTCCATCATCGCGATTCGTCGAACACTCGTGTGGATACTGAGTCGGCCACCACTCATCCGTCCTCGATGCCTCAATCTGTTGCTCCTCCGTCTAGAGGTCGTGGGCGTCCACGATTTCAGTGCCAGATCTGTGGCAAGTTAGGTCATCTTGCCGACAAGTGCTGGCACAGGTTTGATCAGGGATTTAAGGGGGCTGGCTATCGTTCGTCTCCTAGTTCACAAGTTCATTTTTCCCACATGTCCAACTCTGATTCTACTGGTTCTATTTCATCTGAAACCTGTTATAACCCGTTTGTTCCTAAGCCTGCAGGTTTATCGGATGATGTTGTGATTTCCAGTAACTCTACTCCAGCTCAGATTAACACTCTTATGGGCGCTGGTCAAGGATCAGATTCTAAATGGTACGTCGACTCATGTGCCACTCATCATGTTACCCATGAGAAACAACATGTGCAAGGTTCTCCTCAATTTGATGGTAAGGATCGTGTTTCCCTTGGTAATGGAGCACAACTCAGCATCTCTCATATTGGTCATATGAGTTTTCCTTCTTTTGATAGGTCTCTTTTGCTTCAAAATATTATGTGTGTTCCTGATATAACTAAGAATTTAGTTTCTGTTTCCAAATTTGCTCGTGATAACTCAGTTTATTTTGAATTTCACTCTGATAATTGCTTTGTGAAGGATGAGCTAACAGGGCTGGTGTTGCTTGAGGGTGTGCAACGTGATGGTATTTATTGTTTTGATTCTATATCATTCTCCACTACACCTTCTGTTCTGCATACTTCTGTCTCTTCTACTGATGATTCTTACTCTCTATGGCATAGACGGCTGGGTCACCCAGCCCCTAATGTTGTTCGTTTAGCTGTTCATAAGCATGTTTCTATTGTTGCTTCTAATCTGTGTGTTGCCTGTCAATTAGGCAAAAGTCATCGTCTTCCCTTTCCCACTTCCCCCACTGTTTACACACAACCTTTTGAGCTTATAGAAATTGATGTTTGGGGCCCTGCCCATGTTATGTCTTCAGGTTTTCGTTATTATGTTTCTTTTGTTGATATGTACAGCAGGAATTGATGGGTTTATCTTTTGCGTAATAAATCTAAGGTTCTGCAAGCGTTTAGTTTGTTTAATGCTTTAGTTCATAATCAATTTTCTTCTAAGATTCTGGTAGTGCAGACCGATGGGGGTGGGGAGTTCCATTTTCTGGAGGCCACTCTCGCACAAATGGGTGTTCAGCACAGGGTTACCTGCCCTTATACTTCCTAAAAAAAATGGTGTTGTCGAGAGGCGTCATCGACATATCACAGATACAGCTCTTACCTTGTTGGCTCAGGCTTCTATGCCTCTGCACTACTGGTCTTTTGCAGTATTGAGTGCTGCTTATTTAATCAATCGTCTTCCCTTAGTTAACATGGGTTGTCTTTCCCCTTTTCAACTTTTATATGGCAAATCTCCTGATTATGAATTTCTTCGAGTCTTTGGGTGTCAGTGTTTCCCCTGTCTTCGTCCTTATAATAACCATAAACTAGAGTTTCGTTCATGTGTTGCAGTGTTTGTTGGTTACTCTCCTAAGCATCGTGGCTATCAGTGCCTAGATGTCAAGACATGGAAGATCTTTGTATCACGACGTGTTCGTTTTAATGAACAAATTTTTCCTTTTGCTGAGAAATCTAATGCCGCTCTTGTGCAGGATACATCTACTGTTATTCCCTCTTTTCCTGTATCCTGTCGATCTGCCTTTACAGCTCATTTTCCTTCTAGCTCTCGGATTTTACCTTCTGCACCAGTTGATTTGGTTCCTTCCTCTCCTAAGGGTTCTGCTGCCCCATCTCTTGAGGGTCCTGATGTCCCATCTTCTGTGTGTTCTGAGGTGCCAACTTCATCTGTGGCTGATGCTCTTGAGGAACATAATAGTCAGGAAGTTGTGGTTGATGACCTGGAGCCTCCTCCTGCTTCTGATCCACTTGTGGTCTCCAGTTCAGTTGAGACCACTGTCGAGCCCATCTTGCTCGAGCCTGCTCATGTCCCTGTTCCTTCTGAACTTCCTGCATCCTTTCCAACCACTGAAGCTTCAAGTAATCAGCATCATATGCGCACACGCAGTAAGTCAGGTATATTCAAACCTAAACTTTTTCATTCTGCTATTGTTACTGATGATGATCATACTCCTGGATCTGTTTATGAGGCTTTGCTACATCATAAATGGTTTGATGTTGTTCACATTGAATACAATGCTTTAATTGATAACTCCGCTTGGGAACTGGTCACACCTCCTTCTGATAGAAAAATTATAAGGTGCAAATGGTTATTTAGAATAAAAAGAAATGTTGATGGGTCTATTAATAAGTATAAAGCTAGGTTAGTTGCTAAGGGATTTTCCCAAACTCCTGGGTGTGATTTTACTGACACATATAGTCTTGTTATACGTTTCTTTACTGTGAATATTTTGTTGTCGTTGGTTGTTCATAACAATTGGCAGGTTCATCAACTAGATGTTAACAATGCATTCTTGAAGGGAGACCTTCAAGAAGATGTCTACATGGAACAGCCTCCTGGCTTTGTTCGTACCAATTCTGAAGGTGGAGCCCTTGTCTGTAAGCTTACCAAGGCTTTATGTGGTCTTCGACAAGCCCCTCGCAACTGGTTCTTGAAGCTCAAGGAACTTCTTGGTGACTTGGGCTTCATCAACTCTTCGGCTGATACATCTCTTTTTGTTTTTCGTTCTGAATCTATTATTGTATATGCTGTTGATATCCTGATGAGTGGCAATTCAGAATCCCATATTGCCAGGTTCATCCATCACCTAGACACTACGTTCTCTATTAAGGACCTAGGCCAGGTTGAATTTTTTCTTGTTTTTGAGGCTAGTCGATCTTATACTGGTTTGTTCCTGGGTCAGCAGAAGTATGTTTTTGAGTTACTCGAAAAGGTTCATCTCAGCACTTCAAAGCCCGTTGACACTCCCATGGTCAGTAGTCCTAAACTCAGTAAACTTGGTGGTGATCCCTTTCGCAATATCTCTTTATATCGAAGCATCGTGGGAGGCTTGCAATATGTCTGCCATACAAGGCCTGATATCACCTTTGCTGTCAGCAAAGTTGCTCAGTATATGCAATCTCCAACTGAGTTGCATTGGACAACAGTTAAGCGAATCTTGCGTTATTTGCGTGGGACCTTGGACTATGGCATATTCTTCTCTGCCAATACAAGTCAGCCTTGCTCTCTTGTTTCATTTGCGGATGCTGATTGGGGATGTGATGTCGATGATCGTCGATCAATCTCGGGTTATTGTGTTTACCATGATGCTTATCTTGTCTCCTGGAGCTCTAAAAAGTAGAGAGTTGTTTCTCGTTCCACTACTGAAGCTGAGTACCGCAGCTTGGCTGACTCTGCAGCTGAACTAATGTGGGTGACTGTTGTTTTACGTGATATGGGGGTCTCTGTTGCTGCTATTCCTCAAATATGGTGTGATAACACCAGTGCAGTATCAATGGCTACTAATTCTGTGCTGCACTCTAAGACGAAGCATGTGGATTTGGATCTTCATTTTGTGCGTGAAAAGGTGATGAAACACAAAGTTGAAGTAAACTATATACCTGCTGAGCATCAAGTAGCTGATGTTCTCACCAAGCCTCTACCTTCTAAGAAATTTTGCTTGTTTCGTGGTCGATTGGGGTTGATTTCCAAACGTGTCTTGCAACAAGCTCAGAAAGACGGATGAATGTTAACAAAAGTGTATTGCTGACTGTATTAAGTTTGTTGAGGATTGTTGAATGTTGTTATGAGTTGTTAGGTTGTTGTAACAAATCAGCCCGCCAGAGCTAACTGATTAAGCCCATAAGTTGCCTCTCGGTTAAGCTTCCCCTTGGGCTATATTAACCCGTTTGGGTACCGAATAAATTTCAATTTTGTAGTCCTACATTTCAATAGTGAAAAATCAATAAAATTCTTAATCCCTAATTTCAGTTCTTTGTATTTCTCTTTTCTGTATCGTGCCTATTCCTTTTCCAATCTCTTCATCTTCATTTTAACTCACTATCTTCAATAAATAGCCTCTAATGCAGAGCTATGGTCCCTCTATATTGGCATTCAATTGGCATGATGTTGATAGTTTACAGGTTCAAAAACGAGTGCAAGCAGATGATAGAGTTGATTCAAGACCCTCATGCCGATTTCAGATCTATTTCGACAATTGTGGCATCGGGGCTGGGTTACTAACATTGTTTGGACACCGCGTTCCGGCAATATGGCCGCTGATAAACTCCCCAAGCTTGCTGACCACTCTTCTTTCGAAACGACTTTCCTCTCGTTGCCTCCTGCTGAAATTTGCCACGTTCTTGCTACTGATAGTTTAGCTTTATCTACTTTGTAAGCTCCTTGCTGAGCTCTCTTTTAATTAAAAAATATATATAGAACTAGAAACTGGTAACATAATTTGACGAGTTTTTTTTAAAGGATCATTTTAAATGGGCTTGAAGGTTGAGGGATTTTGAGTGCTTGGAAGATGCCCAATGGTTGAATGGGATAACATGCTATTTTAAAAACCTAATCCCAATAATATATTATTCTAGGGTAAACTATATGGTTGGTCCATTTTGTTTTTAGAATGTTTGATTTTGGTCATTAATTTCGAAAAAAATTATGTTTTAGTCATTTATGTCATTGATTTCTAACATTTTGGTCATTGAGCCATTAAATCTTGTTAGTATGATCTCTTGTCTCGTTAGTCAAAATGGTTTATTTTTAATTTGACCTATGAATTGTAGATAAAATATCAATTTGACCCTAAACTTAGATAAAATATCAATTTGACCCTAAACTGTAGATGAAATATCAATTTGACCCTAAACTGTAGATAAAATATCAATTTGACCCTAAACTATAGATAAAATATCAATTTGACCCTAAACTATAGATAAAATATCAATTTGACCCTAAATTGTAGATAAAATATCAATTTGACCCTAAATTGTAGATAAAATATCAATTTGACCCTAAACTTTAGTTAAATCTCTTTATCGTCAGTAGCCATTCTCCCCACCGCCATATGCAGCTCATCTCGTTGACGGTCGCTTCTTACTCATCGTTGGCCACCGTCGGCATTGACTATTGGGACCAACATTTTTAATTCGCATATTTTTAATCTCTTGGACGTGAATTTGGTGTCCGTTTCACCAAAAAAGTGTCCCAAAATTTACAAATCTAATTAGATTCATCAAATTCAAAATAGTTACCATTATATTTTAGCCTAATATTAAATTTGATTCTTTATCTTTATTTGATTAAATTTTACTGCTATTAATTTTTTTTTCAGTTGAATTTATAACCCAATTTTAATTTTGAACAATGTTTAGCTGATTCTGGAATTGATTAGTTTTTTTAGTCATTTTTTTCCTTTTTGTTCTTAATTTTTGTGGTTTCTCAGGCAACTGATCAATTCGGAATTGTAACGGAAATATTGGTAGAGGATGGAAAACCGGTTAGTGTAGACATGGTAACCTCTTATATATCTCTTGAACCACATGAGTGCTAATGTTAATTTACTAGGGTTTTTCTTATGTTATCCGAACGTAAATTATCTGTCACTTTTAGTGTTTTTATGTTGGTTCCCAACACTAGAAAAATTAAATCTTACACTTTAATCTTTAATCCCTAATTTAAAATTCAACTTTTTAGTGTTGAAGCACACGTAGAATCATCAAAAAGAGGCGGAGGGTTTATATTCGTTGAATCTAGTGTCTTGGCTAATACGTTGAGAAGTACTGAATTACAAAGGGAAATCCCAGGTGGAATCAGCTATCAATGCCTTGGAGTTCCACCATGTACTCACGGGACCCCCAATTCAACCTACATTCACGAGCCTCCCTACTTCAAGTTCAAGAACATGACGATGGAGGCTTCCGGTGTGAAGGATGCTTACTGTATACCAGAATCGTCCCGGACATATTCAGAACTTGAGCGAAAACATAAAAAATAAACTCCTATAGAATGAAAGTGCTTACTAACTTTGGTGAGAGTATCACAACAGACCACATTTCTCCAGCAGGAAGCATCCGCAAGGCCAAGGACAGTCCTGGTGCAAAATTCTTAGGTGAACCTGAGGTGGAGCGCTAGGACTTCAATTCATACGGAAGTAGTCACGGTAACGATGAAGTGCTGGGTCGGGGAACCGTTGCTAACATTCGCAGAAGAGAGGAACCTTATGTATTCGGCAATGGTAAGTTGTTTAATGTCACAGCTTCTTTAATTCTTGTTTTTTTTTTTGTTTTGAATATTACAATACCAAATTGTTTTTTTTTTGTTTTGAATATTACAATACCAAATTGTTTTTTTTTTTGTTTTGAATATTACAATACCAAATTGTTTTTTTTTTTGTTTGAATATTACAATACCAAATTGTTTTTTTTTTTGTTTGAATATTACAATACCAAATTGTTTATTTGTTATGACCTGCACATTCGGTTATTTTACACATTCCGATTGAGTATGGGTGTACTCCAGAGAAACACCAAAAAATGAAGCATCCAAAAGTAAGAGAGTTGAGTTTTCTTTATTCAAAATCGAATAACAAAAGAATTGTTGGGGTGAGAGAGGCTCGAACTCTCGACCTCAGGATTACTCAGAAGCTATGAGACCTACGCGCTAGCCAACTGCGCCACCACCCCATTGATATCTGCGTTGGAAATTTTAATATTTGACAGAAATTCAGCATATTAAATATAACAAACTATATATTAACAATGTAAAATTAGTTTAATATTATTCTTGAACCTTTTGGACTTGCTATAAAAACAGCCATTGCAGTCTAACGACTATTTTGCTAAACTCAAGCAAAATATATAATTCTTTTTATCACATTTCTACAAGGCTACAAGCAAGAAGACCAAGTGTGTCAATTCATCACCCCATAGCAGAATTCAATACATGAAAGATTCAAAGCCTAGGTATCTGGTATGTTCCGAATTTTCCCAATTTTCGTACTCTTCGGTTTGTAAAGTATTCGTATTTGACACTTGTGCTCGATACAAATTGAGATACACAAGAATATGATTCTGAAAATATATATGAAAAAAAAACTGTTTTGGTACTTCCTCTGAATCTGCATAACATAACCAATCAATGCGAAACTTGGGGCCTGCTCAAATGGTGCCAACTACCGTCTCCTTTCTGTATTTCTTTGTCCAGCGAATGTCATAAGTCGAACTCGAAGTTTTGCATTAACCATCATCCGAACAGCAATGAGTGAAATTCTTGGCGGAAAAGCTTTCCATGCTTCCGAGCAATAGACAGATTTGCTGAATAAGAAATGGAACCAAAAGCAGACATTTGATTCATGATCCCTTTTGAGAGCCATCTCCAGCCGAGTTACGAGCTTGCTGAAATTGGATAGTGCATTGTCTTTGAATATCTATAAGCTTGTTCAGTAGTTCCCGGAAAGTTGGCCGGCTCTGTGGATCACTGGTTTTCAAGAAGTTGCAGTTCCATGCATCAGACCTCAAATGCCATTTGTATCATAATTGCTAATTGTAATGACTAAACTACTCCTACTTTAGCCAATTATCTAAACGGTTCTCAAATAATTCAGGCCATCACGATGGTAGCGAATCTGATTGTAATGCGAAGCTTGACACTAGTAACGGTACGTGATCGTATTGAATTAACTTATTACCAGAATGCTACTGCTTGTATCTAGAAAATGAAAGCAAATATGTAAACATTATACGGAGATAAGTACCTGAGCCAGCAACTCTCAATTATGGAAGCCCACTGTGGATCTAATTCTTTTGGGATGTCAAGCCGTTGGTTCATGAACCCGACAATTGCAATCACCTGCAAGTATTCTAAACACACTGTTGTTCATATATGTAGAGCTACAAGACTTGCAAAGCTCAATTATTTCTAGAGGGAAATATGCTCAGACGGGACCCAACATACAACCTTCTCTTTAGAAGAGATGCAGTTGGTTTGATGATGTTTATCTTTTTAATGAAAACTATACCTGCATCGGGTTGAGCCCATCCCAAGGTATCTTCCCAGTAGCGAGTTCCCATAATACGACTCCGAAACTATAAACATCAGACCTAAGTGTTCCCCAGAAAAACAAGAAATAAAAGGTCAGCAGTGAGAGAAAAGGTGAAGGCGATGGGGCTTGGGGACAGGGAATATGTTGTGTAAAGTGAGAAAGAAAGTAGAGGATTTGCAACAAACTTCTCATTTGATGGTTCATTACGAAGAACCTCCGGCGCCATCCATTGAGGCTACAAAAAAGACATGGTACTTATAAGTCAACCAAGAAACTCGGAAGTCATGCATCCTCTCACAATGATTTAAACTCATCGATTAATATTATTGATGAAGGAAGCAAAGGTTTCAGTTAATTCAGTCGATACCGTTCCTTTCCCGGTCCTTGAACTGAGATATGTTGCATGTTTGAGACGTGACAAACCAAAATCACCAACCTGTTCAAATAAAGTCTTACGATTTACTTCAAGAAAGAAAAACGTATTTTCAAAACCTGGAAGCAAACTAGTAAAGATGCACATAACGAATGGCAAACCTTCACAGTCCAATTCTTATCAACTAGGAGATTTGAAGACTTCAAATCACGATGAACAATAGGCGGATTGTAATGATGAAGATAATTCATGCCTCGTGCCTGTAACAGTTCAATCAATAAGATGAATTAACGAACGAATGGCATCCAGTGGGGCAAACAAGAATGAACTGAAAAAATTGCAGTGAGGCACATGACGACACTAAATCCACCACAACTACAGAATCATGAAATTGAAAACAAAAAATCCATAACTACTTGATACTCACAATATCCAAAGCCATATGAACACGTCGTCTCCACTCTAATTTTGCAGCATTCTTCTGTAGCAAGTGAAACAAACTCCCACTGCATCAATAAAATATAAATATAAGAGTTCATCACTAAAGATTTAACAAGTAAATTAAATCTACAGTCCCAAAGAACAACATATATGAAATGTGAGAGTTACATAAGACTACCAGCACAAAAAAGAATTTCAAAAAGTGGAGATCGGACCGTGAAAGGAATTCAGTGACAATGCAGAGACGTTGAGGAGAAGTGACGGCTCCCATGAACAGCAGAACATTTGGATGTCGCAGTCTTTTCATCAGAGAAACCTTCAAATCAAAAGAAAAATAGTGAGAGCAGCAATAAAAGAGGAAGAAAAAACTCAAAACAATAACAAATACAGTTATTTCAGTAAGTGACTGCAAAGAGATTGAAAAGTAAATTAACAACAAAGCACACCTCCTGTTTAAAGGAAATAATGACATCATCTGAATATTCCAGGTTTGGGAATATCTTGATAGCAACATCCTGCAATGACATTAACATGGTTGATTTACACAAATAATAAGTTGATTACAATTTTTTTTCATTCTTTCTAACATTTACATGTTAAATCAATACATAACTAAAGATCAAAAGGGTTCATGTATTGCAATGACATAATTGCTTACATTAATTGGAATCGACTGCAAGCCATAAGATCCCCAAATGGACTCATGATGTTTCAGATTCAATTTTCTATATTAGACTTTAGGGATCATGCGTTGGTTTGATGAACCTATTACACAGTACTGTATATAACAATTGCCCGATGGACATGACGCCATTTTTCCAACTTATACAAAATCTATTTACATGATAATATAAATATGGTTGGAACCAAAGGGCCAAAGAAAATAATGATATACCTTGCACCGAAATTTAAACTTAGATTAATATATAATGTGTTCATCTTATTAAAAATTAAGGCAGTGAAAGGAGCAGGAGAACATACCGATCCATACCACAGACCATGATAGACCGTTCCACAACCACCTGCGAGGAAAGCAAAGGATAATGAAGTAATTGAATTGAATAAAAACATCACTGAGAAATGAGTACAAAGTTCTCGGACATTGACATGATTATCTGGTGGACTTATGGGGGTTCATTCATATGAGGTCTCATTCATTTTTTATATTACCTTGCCCAATTTGCTCTCTGGTCGTCAACTCTTCCCACGAGATTTCGTAATCTACACAATCAGTGTCCAAGTCAATTTTATTAACAGGACTACTGCCTGTACTACCGGAGCTGCTGGAACTGCTTGTACTGTTAACATTAGCGGAAGATGATGAAGAACCCAATGCCTCATTGACAGGTCTATTACATTCATCAACATGGTCTTCATATTTTAAACCCAAATATGGGCTCTTTAGCATGAATGTTTTTTTCTCTTGATCATCACCTGCCCAAGGGCATAGAAGACGTGCAGTCTTAGCCTCTGATTCTTTTCGATCATTCCCTTTCTGAGGCCAATATATTTCTTTCTTAGCCATTAAGTTCATAAACTTTTGGCTTGTAGGTTTTCCTTCACTCTCATCACCACAATCTCTAGAGATTTTTACTGTGAACTCACCGATTAAAGGACAAAATACACCAAGGGCATGTGAGTGTATAACTCCTCTGGAAGTTGCATCTTCATGATCAGAACGACCAACACAATTCCCGCCTTTCCGAATTCTGGACCTCACTTTGTTGCTCACCTTGGACGCCTGCGTTGGTTAACTCACAACAATCAACCGAAACCAAACTACAATTATAAGAAAATAAAGAAACCAACCAGGAGCACATAGAAAGAATCAAGGAAACTAATACCAAATTTGATAACTTTGATGCAATTGAAGTTTGCAGAGGCTGCTGAGGATCGAGACCAAGTTTAACCGAGACAGCATTTCTAGACCGGGAATCTGCTTCCGGACGCCTTTCAGCTGAAAACGAAAATACTGTCTCTCGAAAAGGAGTTGAATCACAGGTCACAGTAGTGATTCCAATCAAAGAACCATTATCATCATAGAAAGGAGTAACAGTTGCAACTGCATAATTCATCTTTCCCGATTTATTCTTAACCGGAAATATCCCAGTCCAATTCTCCCCAACTGAAACCCGATTAATTATAGTATATGCAACCGCTAAATCCCTAGGATCAGCAACAACAAGCTTAAGGATATCTTTTCCTAAAGCCTCTGCTTCTGAATAACCATGAAGTATTTCAGCATGTCGGTTCCTGCAATAATAATAATAAGCACAAACTTTGAAGAAAAATAACAATTCAGAGATGAAATTGTTTAGCTTACTTATAAACTAAGAAACAAAATGCGAATCATGTTATGAATTAATAATTTGGAAAATAAAAGGAAACCCTTTCTAAACTTACCAATAAATTACACGGCAACTAAGATCGTATATATAAACAGATTGTCCCATAGACTGTAAAATGTTTAAAAGTTGATTGTTAGTGAGATTAGCGGCAGCTGGCCGTGAAATCCCGGATTTTCCTCCTCCACCGCCTCCGCTCTCTATTTGCAAGGGAGGTCGAAAAGGAACGGAACCTCTCTTCCAAGCCGCCGCGTTCCCGGGGAATTGCGACCGTTGAGGGGAAGCACAGTGGTATCTCAAACGAGTTGAGTCAGGATTTGAGTCAGCACCGCCGAGTTGTTTTAACCTCGACATTTCTTGCTGGAGACGTGCATGTCCCGCTTCTAGCTCTTGGATTTTCCTCAGAAGATCATGCGTTTCCATTTCCATTTTCGGTTTCCTTTCTTTTCCTTGCATCCAATCAAATCAACTATAGAAATTTTATAATCAAAGGTTTTTTTTTTTTTTAATTTTACTCTTCAAACTCTCCTTTAAGAAACCAATAGCAAAGACTTCTTTTGGCGGTTTTTATTTTATTTATATACCTGAACTTTTCGAAAAATCAACGCGCTGACACTTACTGTATTTAGATTTCAATCGAATTTTTATATATTTTTTTATATGTCTAAAATAAGTGTCTTTTTTAAACAGTAGGCCGCTGAATTTATTAGAAAATATAATTTCAAAAGAAAGGAAGATGTAGTAGTAATAATAACATACAATATAAAAATAAAGTGAAAAAAGTAAATATTAGACTAGCAAAATAAACGTTTAGTGAGCTGCAACGACAAAAGGTGAGATAAAATAACTATCGTATTTTTATGTCTTTGATTGAATTTTTTATTTATGTTGCTTTGACATTTTATTAAATATCTTAACAATTAAAAGATGTCGTAAGTGGATCTGGTTACCTAAATATGTTTTTTCCTTGCTACAATTTATTGTTTGAGTCAATTGTAAAAACAACAAATCTACGATATTTATTTTTCATATTATTTGATGCATATAATATTTATTAATGAAAAGAATAATCAAAACAAGTAGCAAGAGCATCATCAAGACCACATATTAGAATGATTTGACTACAAAAGTTTGAGAAAATATATTATTATCTATTAAATTAATATTATAGTTTTGAAATGGTTTGTTTATTATTGAAAAATTAAATTTATCATTTATGATTGTAATTTTAGAGAATTAATGTTGCATATTTATTTTAATCTATTACAATTTGTTTATTTTGTTTGGGATAAGGACTAATTGAAATCCGCGAGAATCCGTAAGAGATTGATCTGAAGATGAAAAAATCATCGAAATAATAATAAATTTTTGAAATAGTACCCATAAGTATTAGTAGGGATGTTAAAAAAATATCTAACCCGATTGATTCAATATGATTATTCGTTAATCTGATCCGATTTTAAATTTTTCGAATCGGATATAGATCACAATATTTTAAGTTTGAAATTCTGAAATTTTTATAAATACAACCTTTAAATTCGAAAAAATAGTTAAATCGATTATATTTTCGGATAATCGAATATCATTATTCAATATTCGAATATTTAGATATTCAATTTTTTTAATTGAATACATATCATTGTATCGTCGATCTGAAAAACCGAATATCTAAATATATCAAATCTGGTATCCGACAATAAATACTCCTAAATATTAGAGATGGAATGAAAAATGTAAAACCGTCTAACCCGCTGTGTTGCCACTCATATGCAGAAGAACCATAAACAAATCTACATATATGGATCGTACGCATAAGGCGGAGATCATGTGTAAATTTCCACGCGCCATGGTCTCACTTACTCAGCACAAGGCTGTGAAAGTGATAGATTTAAACGTAACGGTCCAATTCATGTTGCGCGTTTATGACACGCGGTATGGGGGTTACCCTTGTTTAGTAGGCGGGATTTCGGCTTGTACTTTTCTAAGGAAGTGGACTTCTTTGGCCGTACGTCCGGGTTTTAAATTCGGAAAATTTTAAAATTAAACGGCTTAAAAGCCGACTAAATACACACCACTAAATTAAGTTCATTAAATAAAGATGGTTTAAAAGTGACCGTTGGATTAAAAAAAGATGACCCGGTAAACAAGTTTGTAGTGGGTTATAAGGATTTTTATACATTTAGTAAGAAAATTAGTACACACATTTTTTTCTTACAAAGTTGTAAGGATTTATGTATATTGGGTAGTAATTTGTGTACATACAAAAATCCTTAAAAAACATGTACATACATTTGGTAAGAAAATCGGTACACCTTTTTTTCTTACAAAGTTGTAAAGATTTATGTACATTGGGTAGTATTTCGTGTACGTACAAAAATTCTTATAGAACATGTACGTACATTTGGTAAGAAAATCGGTACATACCTTTTTTTTTTCAATCCTTGCCCAAGGTTCACCTCCATTGCCTTTGGTGTAGCCATATAGGAAATTGGGTACATACCGTTTTTCGTATAAATTTTGTGGTAAATTTGGTACATTTTGTAGTAAAATGTGTACATACACGTCAAACTACGGGTTTTGAAACCCTAATTTTGGTTTCAAAAACACTTTGCCAGTGTGCCATTTGTTTACTCAGGAGGTTTCGAAACCACTTGTGGTTTCAAAACCCCAATTTTAATAAATCTGATACATTTCGTAGTAAAATGTGTACATACACGTCAAATTAGGGGTTTCGAAACCTCAATTTTAGTTTCGGAACCACTTTGCCAGTGTGCCATTTGTTTACTCAGGAGGTTTTGAAACCACAAGGGATTTTGAAACCCCAATTTCAGTAATTTCAGTACATTTCGTAGTAAAATGTGTACATACACGTCAAACTAGGGGGTTTGAAACCCCAATTTTGGTTTCGGAACCACTTTGCTAACGTATCATTTGTTTATTCAAGAGGTTTCGAAATCACTAGAGGTTTTGAAACCCCAATTTTGATAAATCTAGTACATTTCGTAGTAAAATGTGTACATACACGTCAAACTAGGGGTTTCAAAACCCTAATTTTAGTTTTAGAACCACTTTCCCAATGTGCCATTTGTTTACTCAAGAGGTTTCGAAACCACAAGGGGTTTCGAAACCCCAAATTGGGCACATACCCTTTTAGCATTTGGTTAAATTTTGTAAGAGATTCAGTACATACTGTTTTTCCTACTGATATTGTAAGATTTTTCGTACTTTTTGTAGTATTTTCGGTATATACTCAAAACCTTACAATTTGTGTACCAAATTAGGTATTCTCGTAGAAAATTGTGTACGTACACAAATTATTACACTAAGTTCAAACCTTTTGGCCTTTGGTGAAACTTTGTAAGAATTTCGGTACATACCGTTTTCACTACTAATATTGTAAGAATTTTTGTACTTTTGTTAGTAATTTCGGTATATACATTAAACCTTACACTTTGTGTAGCAAATTAGATTTTCTCGTAGGAATTTGTGTATGTACACAAATTCTTACACTAAGTTGAACCCTTTTGGCGTTTGGTGAAACTTTGTAAGAATTTCGGTACATACCTCTTTTCCTACTAATATTGTAAGGTTTTCTGTACTTTTTGTAGTAATTTCGGTATATACAAAAAACCTTATTGTTTGTGTAGCAAAATAGGTATTCTCGTAGGAAATTGTGTATGTACACAAATTATTACACTAAGTTCAACCCTTTTGGATTTTGGTGAAACTTTGTAAGAATTTCTGTACATACCATTTTTCCTACTAATATTGTAAGGTTTTCCGTACTTTTTGTAGTAATTTTTGTATATACAGAAAACCTTACAGTTTGTGTAGCAAAATAGGCATTCTCGTAGGAAATTGTGTATGTACACAGATTATTACACTAAGTTCAACCCTTTTGGCCTTTGGTGAAACTTTGTAAGAATTTCGGTACATACTATTTTTCCTACTAATATTGTAAGGTTTTCCGTACTTTTTGTAGTAATTTCGGTATATACACAAAACCTTACAGTTTGTGTAGCATAATAGGTATTCTCGTAATAGATTATGTATGTACCTAAATCCTTACCTTGTAATAGTTTATGTATATACCATTTCTGTTACAGGTTTCCTAACAAAAGCGGTACAAATTCGTAATAAATTGTGTACAATTTTTTACCCGATAAATCGATTATGCCGTCATTTAGCCTTTAATTAGGGGTTGTTAGCTAGAATCTCCCTTTAAATTCACTAAATCCAGACTTTGTGTTCGTTAATCATGATTAAAAAATTCAGTGAACTAACTAACAATCATTTGCTTCGATGGAAGAGGCACTAGATCCTTTTAGAAAGATTAGGAGTTCAAATTTTGATGTTATTAATGGAGCAAATTAATTGGGATGTTCGTCCTTAAAATGAGTTTCTACAATACTCGAGATTAATTAACTAATAAATTGAATATCGATGACTAAAAAAATTTAATGGACTCATTGAACAACAATGATAGATTTTGACGATATAGTTTAAGGAGCTTAAATAACATTTTTTTTTTTAAATTTAGAGGTCTAATAAATTTTTTTAAAAAATTGGATGACCTAACGAGAATCTTTTAAAAATGTGAGCGTCTAATTTTAAAAAAGATAATGATTTTTTTGACAAATTTGAGATATAATTAAAAATATTAAAAAATCATGTGAATTTTTATAAATTTTAAGAGGACTTAATTAAATTTTAAACATATATTATGAATATAATACATTTTTTTAAAAGTTGGGATGCAAAACCCTTTCTTACTATATTTATCATCTAGCGTGTTTGAACACTTTTTTTATTAAATAAAGAGATATTATATTCTCATATCGATATTTGAATTTATATAAAATAAAATAATATAATTATTTTTAGTCATTAAATCAATTAGTGCTTAGTGAATCTAGAATACTCTTTTTAATTAAAATAATAATAAAAATCTATAAACAAATTAAAAAAATAAAAGATTTTTTTTGGTGGTGGCATGAAATGATCCAACAGCTCATGTCAGCTTAACAAACCCGATCTGATGTAGAATTCATAGCCATAAAACACAAACAGGGAAATGCCATGAAAAAACAATCAAAGCTGTTTGGTTTCCTATAAACAGGGGCACGTGCCATAAGCATCTGTTGCCACCCTCTTTTCACTATTCACGAGTTAACGAAACTCGGCCGTTATCAAGGAGGTACAAGCGTAGAATTTCACGGCAGGGAAAATAGATTTTTTTTTGGGTAACCGTAAGTGTGATTGTTCGATAAGTCGAATTAAAAAATTTAATTTAATAGAGTTAACAACTTATATTTTATAATTCAAATTTTCTTTAAATATTTTTCGCTGATTCGTTCCAAAAGTTGTGGAGGTTTGTGTTATTTTTTAAAATGAGACACCTAAAATATTTTAAAATAAGGCGAAATTGTAAAATATAAAATTTTATCAAATTACGATTGTTTTTTACAAAATATAATTTTTCGAAACATATGAAACTAAGACAATAAAAAGTGTAACTTATATGAGAATACTGATAAATTTATGATACTATAAAATGAAAAGAATAGCTTATATCCCAACAAAAGAAGAAGAAGAAGTACTATACATTTAACAAGACCACCTAACTGGAGAAGAAACAACCTTAAAGTTCTTAAAATTTTCAAATTCCCCAATTAGAAATTCAACCTTCAAAACACTAATTAAAAATTGTAGTATGAACTTTCTTTTTTGATTTTAAAACGATGAATATCACTAATTAGTAGTTGAATCTAGAGTAATTGAAGAAGATTGAAACTAAGATTGACATAAATAAGATATTTTTGTCCATTAAACACCATAAATTTGGTGGTTCTTTAATAAGAATTTGTTACAATTGAATTATTGAGATAATAATTGAGAAAATTAAAAAAAATTGTTGTTGTTGAATCTTGCCATGGGAATTGATAAAGGAGGGATAGCAATAGTGTTCTTGATTGATGTAGGGAACAAAAAATTGATGATGAGAGAGAATTGATGTAGAAATTAAAATGACTGAATTCTTCAATAAGTTTTCTTCATGCGTGCGTATCATATGAAAAATATTTTTTTGAGTTAGCAAATTTTTTTCAAAGTGCGGGGCCCCAAATTTTGAGGCCCTATGATGTGTCGCATGCCACACTTGTAAATGGACGAGTCTGATCTTTCGAGACGAGTCAAATTAAATTAGATTATTGGAGTTTATGTTTAAATTTAACAGTATACATTTATAATGTTATGGTACTAATTAGTTTTAATTTAAAATATTTTCCATAACAATATATATATATATATATATTTCTTCATATATAATATATATCTGGTAAAATTAGAGGGCTCAGCTCGAACTTAGAAATTAATCTACTAATTACTAAAGAATCTAAATTATTCAAGTTTTCATTTTATAACTCAATTTTTTTTGAATTTCTCGAGTCGAGCTCAAGAAATTACAAGCCGAGTCAATACGAGTAAAAAAAATTCTTGTCAGGTTTAGTCGATTTATTTCACCTAGCGCCTCATCCCGAGTTCAAGCAATATGAGCGTGACCCTTCTAAACCATTTTCTCCATGCACAATGTTAAATAAATTTTAAAAAGATATTAAAAATTTTAAAAACACGAAATCGTCAAAACTTTAAAAGATATGTAATAAAGTTATTAATAAAAACTATAAAAAAAACTATTTATGTTAAATAAAATTATTAAAAGATATGTGATTAAGGAAGTAGCCGTTACTCTGCGCATGACGTGTGTTAAAGTGAACAAATAGCATAACATGGGCAGGCACTCCATGCTTGATGCTACCACATACTCCAGTTGTTTCATCGGTCATTTACGATATTAGCTGTATGAATGTAGACACGATTAGCTGTATCCTGTATGAATGTAAGTGAATGAGGTTGCTGCATATGCAGGCAGTCCCAACAATCTTAATCTTCCGTAATTAAAACTTAAAAGTATAGTTAGAGCCTAGAGGTAAGTACTCGCTTTCGCTCAAAGATATAAAAATATGCTTATACGGCCTTTAATCATTTCAAGCAATTGCAAGTTAGTACTATGGATCAAAGCATACCAACGGAAAGTTCTGTCGTGGCACACTCTTTGAGTGCGGTTAAAATGAGGCAGTCTTATACAAATTTTTATTTATTTGGTAAGAATTTGTGTAACAATACAAATTATTACAATCTACAAACATTCTTATCAAATTAGTAAGAATTTCTGTTCTACCTAAATTATTATCCAGTCCTACATAAATTCTTACCATTTTTGATAAAAAAAAATTATGGTAAACTACTCAGGTGACTACTGAACTATTTGAGTGTACCTATTTTGAACACCGAACTAGGCAACTCGTCAATCAAACCACCAAACTTATTAAATTGACCTATTTTGACCGCCACCGTTAAAAAAACTAATGGATGGGAGACAGAGCAGTTAACGAAAATTTGTAAAATTACACATTTGGTCCATGTTATTTACTTATTATATCAATTTACTCATAATTTTAATTTAATTAAATAAAATTAATCATCAACCAATCAGATGATGAGACATATCACCACCTAATTGGATATATTTACTCAAAATTTAATTTATTTTTATTTAATATATTCCCCCTCCAATCATGTGGTGGCACGTGTCAACACTTGGTTAAAGGAAAATTGAAGATAATTGGAATAGCATTGGAGTGATTCAAACCTGGGACCAATGGGTGTTATACCAACACCTTTACCACTGCACAAACCTACTCTTGGTGATATAAAATGCACCCTTTTAAATACATATTTTATAATGCAGTAAATGTTAGAAAAAAAAGTAAAAATGGTTGAAAGGTGACTCCAACCTAAATCACTTGGGATGTGTAAAATCACACAAACCACCAAAAGAAAAAATATTTAATAATTTCATATTTAATATTTTCATATTTAAATTAAATCGAATATTTAATAATTACTTTACATATTTGATTTAATTTAAAAATAAAAATATATTTAATAACTACCAAAAGAAAAAATATTCAAATATTTTAAATCAAATTTCTTTTATTTTAAATTAAATATTTTTTAAATCGAATATTTATTATTTTCATATTTAAATTAAATTGAATATTTAATTAATTACTTGATTTGATTTGGTGGTTTGTGTGATTTTACGCATCCCAAGTGATTTAAGTTAGAGTCACCTTTCAACAATTTTTACTTTTTTTCCTAACATTTACTGCATTATAAGATATGTATATAAAATGGTGCATTTCATATCACTAAGAGCATGTTGGTGTAGTGGTAAAGGTGTGGGTATAACACTTATTGGTGACATTTGTCACCACCTAATTGGAGAGGAAAATATATTAAATAAAAATAAATTAAAATTTGAGTAGATATATTTAATTGGGTGGTTGTAAAGTGCTCATAAGTCCTATATTTTATGCACATTTCATCTCATATTATTGCTATTTTCAAGTGCATTTTAGGCATTAGGTGCATGTATACATTATTTACAGTATTCTTTGCTTTGCCTTGTTCTTGTTGAATATCTTTGATTTGGTGAAAAAATATATTGTTTTAGTTTAGTTTTAGTTTCAGATGCTAGAAGCTGTCAGATGAAGAGATGAGCTGATGCTAAGGCAGCAAGCCAAGGAGCTGAATTGAAGTAGCTCAACACAGAGAAAGACAATGTCGAGTAGCTGATGTCGCCATATATGCTGCCAGGACAACCACTTGAGGATTGGTGAATTGGAGTACGATTGGAAGAGCATAATTTTCTGCGTCCAATGAGCCCATCTGCGCAATTTATTGATGCCATATAATAGCGGATAGAGCCGCCCAAGAAGAGATCATCCAAGGCGGCTTAAGCTTACTTGTGCCACAAGGAGTCCAACTTTAAGTCAAAAAAGTCAGATTTAAAGGATGCATTCAATGCAAAAGCTACTTTATCATAAAGAAGACTTCTACTCCAAAGAGGACTTACCCTAGGCCATGCCCTATGTATATCCGATCATACCTTGTATTTTAGAGCAACTCATAGTCAACATAGCTTAGGTTTCTCTTCTATTTTCTTGCTACTACTATGTTCTAAATTCTCTAGGGTTTGAGTTATGTTGTAAAGTAGTTGTGAGAATGGTTGTTTAGGTTCAAGTTTGTTTTTGCAATAAATTCAATGTTTGCGTATTTCACGTTCTTCATTATTTTTAATTGAGTCGAGAAAGTAATTCATTTGTTTGGTATCGAGAGAGTCAAACTCACGAAATAGTAAGCACGATCTCATCAATACCAGGTGTTGATCAATCCAGCCTAGACATAGGTTAGGGTTTAAGGCGGCTAAAAGAGGATGAACCTAAGGTTGCTGTTCGTTGCAAGATTCACACCGACGGGTATCATTTGCAGTGGGCAACAACAGTATTCTGACTTAGACATAAGCGGGATCATTATTGAAGCGTTCTGCCGAGTCTTGAAGGACTGCCGAGTTTGCCACCGAGCCAACTGTCCGTTCCACCTGCCGAGGCAGCGAAAGCGTCGAAGCACCAATCTGCCATCTCCGACCGAGGCAACAATGTCTGGCAGCGCAAAACAACTTAACTCATTCAACGCAGTTTCACACTACTGAGCAGCATAACCTAACTCATTCTATCACCCTGATCTCTTCTATCAAATTACTTGTGTTTATTTACTTTTTATTCTTTTATAAACTAAAATTACTTATGCATTTAATTTCCCTTGTGCAGGAATTGCAATTCGAATAAGCTGTCCAATCCTCGTGAGAGACGATATCTTTTATAATATAACTTGACAAGAGTGTGCACTTGCGCTCCTACTTAGAGAACACTCCAACGCTCTACAAGTTTTTGGCGTCGTTGCCGGGGATTGGTAACAGTAAATTCATTTTTAGTTTTCTGCACCTTTAGTTTATTTGCATTTAATTTTAGTTTTTATTTTTTCCTTTATATTCGAAAAAAAAATAATTTTACAGTTTTCTTGTATAGTGCATGACTAGAGCAAATTCATTGGGAGAAATCGTTTTCATAGACGAGATCGAATGAAGAGCAAGAAAGCTAAAAAAAGGAAACAAGAGAAGCCCTCGAAGAAGCTAAAGAAAAAGGAAAAACATAGGCAACAATGGTTAACGGACAAGACGACAACCCTGCCAACGATGCTCAAAACGGCAGGGATGGGCAGCAAGATCCGCTGCCTAGACAGCAACCAATTCCACCTAGGTAGTAGCCACTAGTTCTGCCCAGGCAGCCACAATATGTGCGCACCACCAGGGATTTGGAGCACGACTTTAGAGGATTTGATCCAACTGTGACAGAGCCTGAAATCGAAGCTGACCACTTTGAGTTAAAGCTCGTGATGTTCAATATGATAAACACACTGGGGAAATTTGGAGTAACTACCACGGAAATTGCTCGACAGCGCTTGAGGGGATTCCTAGACATTTGTAGAGCCTTCAAGATACATGGAGTCCACCAAAATGTGCTTAAGCTGAGATTATTTCCCTATTCACCGAGGGATAGGGCAAAGTAGTGGCTGAACAACCAACTGACGGGGTCATTCAATACTTGGACGGAGTTGTGCAAAGACTTTCTAGATCGTTTCAGTCCTTCAAACGTCACCGATAGATTGAGAAACGAGATCACAACCTTCCGCCAAGGGGATGACGAACCAATATATGAAGCTTGAGAGAGATACCAACATATGCTAAATAACTGCTCGATTCATGGTTTCCCATCCTGGACTCAAGTATCGTTGTTCTACAATGGAGTAAATCAACCAACACAAATGATGCTGGACACCTCAGCCAATGGAATCATCTTAGATAGACCACCGGAGGAGGCATTCAAGATTCTGAACAAAATTGCCAAAATGGCTACAAGTTTCCTACAGCTCTCCGCGGCGGCATAAGACAGCCATCTATTGTGAATGAAATAGAAGCCACAGAATCTGTAAATGCCCACCAGGATAAACTGACACAACTGGTAATGAAAATGGCCAAAGGGAAAACATATGAGGCCCAGGCTGTGGAGCCATTTTGTGATGAGTGTGGGGGCAACCACGATTCCTCTGAATGTAGTGAATCTGCCAACTTTATGGGAACTTACGAGAGGAACAACATGCTCAACACCAACACATACAACCTAGGTTGGAAGAAGCATCTGAATTTCTCCCGGAGTAACCCCAACACGGCTGCAAATCCAACTCAGCAACCAGAAGGATATCAGCAAAACCTGTCAAGACAACCGCCTCAGCAGCAACAGAATACAAACAATAACTCACTTGAATCTACTCTACATACTTTTATGTCTCGCACAAGTGATTTTATTGTTCGTGCTAATAAATTTATTGATAAGACTGAGTCTTTATGGACATGACTGAGATGAGGATGAACAACCAAGATGCTGCAATAAAGAACTTGGAGACCCACTTTGAGCAGTTCACGAAGATCATAAGCAACAAGACAATGGGTGTATCATCCAACAGCACAGAGGTCGCAGCCGAACCCACCTATGAGCAGTGTAAAGCGATAACTGCAAGAAGTGGGAAACAATTGGATGAGCAACCAAAAGAAAAACATCCATAACTACCCGCCGTAGTAGCACATGAACAACCCACTGGGGCAGCACGACAAACTGATGCCCAGGCAGATGATGACAACTCTGAGACAAATGATCCTGAACCCCCACAAATTAGATTTCCATGTAAGAAACGCATTCATGGCATCCGTCTGTCGCCACCCTTCCCCCAAAGGCATAAACAGCAAAAGCAAGAGCACCGTTCAAGAAATTTTTGGATATACTCAAGCAAGTGCACATTAACATCCAACTCGTGGAAGTTATACAAAACATGCCAAATTATGTGAAGTATCTGAAGGATATGGTTTCCAAGAGAAGAAGAATTGGGGAATTCGAGACGATAGCTATCATTGAAGAATGCATGGCAATGATGCATAATAAGGCGCCGATCAAAAGGACAGATCCAGGCAGCTTCATCATTCCATGCAAGATAGGCAACAACCATGACATGAGAGCTCTATGCGACCTAGGAGCAAGCATTAATCTGATGCTCAAGGCTTTCTTCAACAAAGTAGGATTTGGACAAGAAAAACCAATCTCCATCATGCTCTAACTTGCTGACCATTCCTTCGTGCAACCGAAGGGAAAAGTTGAAGATATCCTGGTACGAGTGGGCAACTTCATTTTTCCAGCTGACTTTCTCATCCTAGTCTGTGAGGCAGACGAGAACGCCCCAATCATCCCTGGGCGACCATTCTTAGCCACAAGCATAACATTAATAGATGTGGAGAATGGGGAACTCATAATGTGGGTAGACAATCAGAATATAAAGATACACGTTCTATAGCCCACGAAGCCAACAAAGGAAGAAGAAGTCTACCAAGACACACATGCCTCCAAGGTCAACACAGAAACAGGGCAAGGCAGCAGCTGGTAGGGCAGAAATCAGAGCAACAAAAACCCTAAGGAGTTGGATAACCTACCTAGACAAAAAGCAAATCACAACCAGCTCAGGAAGTGGTTATGTTTGGGAGATGCGCCCCAATGCACTCCCAACATAACTTAATTTATTTTTAATTTACTTTTTTTTATTTTTATGTTTTAAGATTAGATTTAAATTTATTGCAATTTATTTTCCACATTTTTTATTTTTATTTTAGTTTTCTTTATCAAGTTAATTATTTTTATTTCAGGTTTTAGGAATAAATAA
Source organism: Hibiscus tridactylites (assembly GCA_958450335.1). Classification (NCBI taxonomy): domain Eukaryota; kingdom Viridiplantae; phylum Streptophyta; class Magnoliopsida; order Malvales; family Malvaceae; genus Hibiscus; species Hibiscus tridactylites. The sequence continues at coordinate 18,576,849 of OY288266.1, forward strand.
GCATGACTAAGAAGAAGGCCCAACAAGGAGCCCTCCCACCATGCCGCCCAGACAGCTGAAGGCAACCCACCGCAAAAATGTGCAACGACTAGAAAACCACTAACGACTAGCTGCCAACGGCTACATCGTAAAGGGCATTTAATCCCATAACACGCGCCATAAAAATCTGCCCGTTGGAATTTGATGCCGCCACGACATCTCTCGGCAATCACTATATATACCTCACTATTTCATTCATTCTCTTCACTCTTTCTCCTTGCTTAAACCTCTTCTAAAGTCCACTTGCTCTCTCAACTATTTTCAGATTCTTCTCCGAGCTTGACCAGAAATGACACAAAACTCAATTCGCCAACAAAGCAGTTTGGGAAGAGCAAGGGTTCCACTACTCGCATCAAACAGGAGACCTAGGTCTCGAGCCTACCCTCTTCGAGAAAATTCACGGCCAAGGGTGGGAGATCTTCGCAAAGCAGCCCGAGGTGGCCAACATCACCCTCGTCTGAGAGTTTTACGCCCACCAACCCCGCCCGGAAATTCCATTTGTCTTTGTCAGAGGGGAGGCAGTCAAACTCAACCCTGCCACCATCGACATGTTTTATGGGCTGGAGATGGACGACAACCCCAATGAGGAGTGGAGGCAAACACTGACAGTAAGGGACTACGACCATATGAAGGACATGATGTGTGAACCAAACATCACGTGGCTGGCGGGGAAACACAACGGATCTATCCAGCTCCGTGTTTGATGCGAAAGCAATGCTGTGGAACACGTTCATCAAGAGATGCCTACTGCCCACCTCCCACAACACAACTGTTGACCAGCCCTGTCTTGCCTTGATACATTCAATTATGAACAACCGACTGATCAACGTGGGCGACATTATTTGCAAGGAAATCCACAACTGCTATAAAAAATCCAAGGGCAGACTCTACTTCCCCTCCCTCATCACCGGGTTGTGTGCTAACTTCAACATCCCCTCCGACCCCAAGGACGTGCTGACGCCACCAAGGGAGGGTTGGACAAGGAAGGTCAGACTCTAGATGATGCAGGCACCTAAGAAAGAACTGATCACACCCTCTCAGTTGTCAGCCGACAACATCGTTGCCCCGACAGCCAGAGGCAGTACTGAAGCTGCCCAAAACTCTGAAGTTATCTCGTTGCTCAACATACTAATCGACATCAACAAAAGAATAGAGAAGTAGCAGCTGACCTTCATGAAATACGTGGGGGAAGTCCAAGAAGCCTTTGTAGCCTATCTCTTGCAGAAGTTCCCCAACGACGACCCCTCCCTACCCACATTCGCAGAAGACTTGGCTGCCACAACTGATCCCAGAGAGACTACACCATCAGAAGCAGTTGCCCGCCATGCCGCCTTCCGCCGCCAGATGCCCTTTCCAACGTGATACCCGTCCTACTCAACCACTTCTGCCTCTAACACGATGGCCGACACTTCAAAGAGGCATCAACAACAATTCTCTCCAACCTTCATGGCGGAAACAGTGGCAGACACCTCTCCGTTCAACAATGTTGAGTAGTAGACGACAACAACAACAGCACCCATGGCAACATAGGAACCACCGGCAGCTCCAAACGGAGGAGCCAAGTAGGAAAAGAAAACGACACATAATCTCAGCCGAGCCAGAGGAGGAGGAGTCAGAATCTGAACTGGAACAAAGTGAAGCTCCTCGTCCTACGCTCAATAGAGTCCAGCCGCCACGGACATTAAAGATATCACATGCCAAGAATGCTGCTCGGACATCTGCCAACCGCTGCCTTGTCATCCAGTCTTCATCTTCCTCCTCTACCGCAAAGACTCCAGCATCATCTCAACCATCCGAAAACTTCTAGAGTTGTTTCTTTTCTTTCTTTTTCTTGTTTTTATGATTTAAACATTTATCTTGTTTTTTATTTTTTATTATATTTTATTTTATACATTGAGGGCAATGCCCGTCTCGAGTTTGGGGGGGATTAACACCCGTTATGTTCAGGCATATAATTAGAGCATATAGGTTGTGTAATGTACTTGCCTTAAAAAATTAATCTAAAGAAAAATCTTGTTAGAACTTGTGCCTATGATAGGATAGCCGACTTTAAATTTTTTTGCACCAACTAAAAAGAACTTAATTTTGGAGAAAGCATGAAATAAACTTAGAATTTTTCTATAAAAGCCAAAAATTAAAAACACTATTGTTACTTGCTGAATTTTATTGAACTTATGATAAACACTGTCTGCTTGAATTATTTGTAAAATTCTAACATGGTTGCAGGAAGCTACCGTGACATGCAACAAACAGAAAAAGAAAAGCACTACCACGACAGAGAGAAAAAAATATGTTTTCTTTCCCTAGAAGTGCCCGAAACCGGCTCTAGGAAGAATCATGTGCAAGGACACTCTGTTGTTGTAAAGTCCATGAATCTTAAAATCTTTGAAGTGACGGACAAATTAGCATGAGTGAGTGAAAGTATTCACGGGATTACTCTACTCAATGGGTTCGGGATTTTGTAGTTTGCTCCTATCTTAATTTCAGACCTAGAAGAGTAGTTGTGATAAGCTGAAGCCCTTATTTCCATGATTATAAAATGTGTTTAATTATGATGCCTCGGCAGCAACCTTATATTACCATGACATCATCTTTTTTACTTAGAATACTCTTCAGATTCAGCATGTACATAGCTTCTACACACACTTCACTAGCATTGTAGTTTAATTCCGAGGTAATTCATGTTATTCTCCTCTAACTAATCTAATGATAGGTGCCACGGCCTTGAGGTGCTAAATCAAGTTTAAAAAAAGTTTTTCTTTCTGATTAGTGGAAGGGCAAGTATGTTTAGGATTGCATTGCTTGAGGACAAGCAATAGTTCGAGTTTAGGGGTGTGTAAAGTGCTCATAAGTCCTATATTATTTGCACATTTCATCTCATATTATTGCTATTCTCAAGTGCATTTTAGGCATATTTAGGTGCATGCATACATTATTTACAATATTCTTTGCTTTACTTTGTTCTTGTTGAATATCTTTGATTTGGTTAAAAAAGATATTGTTTTAGTTTAGTTTTAGTTTCAGGTGCTAGAAGCTGTCAGATGAAGAGAAGAGCTGATGAGATGATGTTGAGGCAGCAAGCCAAGGAGCTGTACTAAAGCAGCTCAACACAGAGAAAGACGCTACCGAGTAGCTGCCGCCACCATATCTGCCGCCCAGGGCAGCAACTTGAGGATTGGTGAATTGGAGTGCGATTGGAAGAGCATAATTTTCTGAGTCCAATGAGCCCATCTACGCAATTTATTGATGCTAGATAACAGCGGACAGAGTCGCCCAAGAGGAGATCATCCAAGGCGGCTTAAGCTTACTTGTGCCACAAGGAGTCCAACTTCAAGTCAAAGAAGTCAGATTTAAAGGATGCATTCAATGCAAAAGCTACTTTATCATAAAGAAGACTTCTACTCTAAGGAGGACTTACCCTAGGCCATGCCCTATATATATCCGATCATATCTTGTATTTTAGAGCAACTCATATTTAATAACTACCAAAAGAAAAAAATATTCAAATATTTTAAATCAAATTTCTTTTATTTTAAATCGAATATTTAGTATTTTCATATTTAAATTAAATTGAATATTTAATTAATTACTTGATTTGATTTGGTGGTTTGTGTGATTTTACGCATCCCAAGGATTTAAGTTAGAGTTACCTTTTAACAATTTTTACTTTTTTTTCCTAACATTTATTGCATTATAAGATATGTATATAAAATGGTGCATTTCATATCACTAAGAGCATGTTGGTGTAGTGGTAAAGGTGTGGGTATAACACTTATTGGTGACATTTGTCACCACCTAATTGGAGAGGAAAATATATTAAATAAAAATAAATTAAAATTTAAGTAGATATATTCAATTGGGTGGTTGTAAAGTGCTCATAAGTCATATATTTTATGCACATTTCAACTCATATTATTGCTATTCTCAAGTGCATTTTAGGCATTAGGTGCATGCATACATTATTTACAGTATTCTTTGCTTTGCCCCGTTCTTGTTGAATATCTTTGATTTGGTGAAAAAGTTACTGTTTTAGTTTAGTTTTAGTTTCAGATGCTAGAAGCTGTCAGATGAAGAGAGGAGATGATGCTAAGGCAGCAAGCCAAGGAGCTGAATTGAAGTAGCTCAACACAGAGAAAGACAATGTCGAGTAGCTGCCGCCGCCATATTTGCTGCCCAGGACAACCACTTGAGGATTGGTGAATTGAAGTACGATTGGAAGAGCATAATTTTCTACGTCCAATGAGCCCATCTACGCAATTTATTGATGCCATATAATAACAGATAGAGCCGCCCAAGAAGAGATCATCCAAGGCAGCTTAAGCTTACTTATGCCACAAGGAGTCCAACTTCAAGTCAAAAAAGTCAAATTTAAAGGATCCATTCAATGCAAAAGCTACTTTATCATAAATAAGATTTCTACTCCAAGGAGGACTTACCCTAGGCCATGCCCTATATATATATATCCGATCATACCTTGTATTTTAGAGCAACTCATAGTCAACATAGCTTAGGTTTCTCTTGTGTTTTCTTTCCACCATTATGTTCTAAATTCTCTAGGGTTTGAGTTATGTTGTAAAGTAGTTGTGAGAATGGTTGATTAGGTTTAAGTTTGTTTTTGCAATAAATTCAAGGTTTGCTTGTTTCATGTTCTTCATTGTTTTCAGTTGAGTCGAGAGATCTATTGGGAGCAATCCATTTGTTTAGTATCGAGAGAGTTAAACTCACGAAAGAAGTAAACACGATCTCATCAATACCATGTGTTGATCAATCTAGCCTAGACATAGGTTAGGGTTTAAGGCGACTAAAAGAGGACGAACCTAAGGTTTTTGTTTGTTGCAAGATCATGCCGACGAGTATCATCTGTAGTGGGCAATAACATTATTCAGAATTAGACATAAGCAGGATCATTATCGAAGCGTTCTGTCGAGCCTTGAAGGACTGTCAAGTTTGCCGCCGAGCCAACCGGCTATTCCACTTGTCGAGACAGCGAAAGCGTCGAAGCACCAATCTGCCATCTCTCACCGAGGCAGCAAAGTCTGGCAGCACAAAACAACTTAACCTGTTCAACGCAGTTTCACACTACTGAGAATCATAACCTAACTCATTCTATCACCCTGATCTCTTCTATCAAATTACTTATGTTTATTTACTTTTTATTCTTTCATAAACTAAAATTTACTTTTGATTGAATTGCAATTCGAATAAGATGTCCAATCCTCGTGGGAGACGATATCTTTTATACTATAACTTGACAAGAGTGAGTACTTGCGCTCTTATTTAGAGAACACCCAAACGCTCTATAGTGGTGACACATGTCATCATCTGATTGGTTGATTAATTTTATTTAATTAAATTAAAATTGGGACTAAATTGATATCATAAATAAATAACATGGACCAAATTTCTAATTTTACAAATTTCCGTTAATAGCCACATCACCCCTCTGCCACCCATCCGTTAGTTTTTTAACAACGGTGGTCAAAATAGGTCAATTTAGTAAGTTTGTTAGTCTGACTAATGAGTTGCATAGTTCAGCGGTCAAACTAGGTACACTCAAACAGTTCGGTGGTCACCTGAGTAGTTGACCCAAAAATTTATGTAGGGTCGCATTTTAGTTGCACCCAATGGTGTCTCACCTTAGCATGTCCCCATATCAATGGATCAAACCAAGACATGGGACTAGTGGGGTTTTTCTAACGTGAGGCGCCTTAAAATGAGGCTAAAACGAGGCGCTACCAAAATTTTTACAAAAACTGTAAGAATTTCGGTATTGTTGGGCTCGATGGTCACAACTGAAATGCTTGCCAAGTGGTGGAGAAGAATGGTTTTGGGGTGATTATTGTGTTGGTAGAAGATAAGAAAAATTAAAAAGAGATTTAGAATGGTTCGGCTTTCTAACCAAAGCCCACATCCACCACCTTAGCTTCCCACCAAGGATTTTACCAATTCACTAAGAATTCTTCCTCTTTTCTAGGCTAAGGAGGCAACCTTTACAAACCGGTTAATCTTTCTACCCAAAGATTAACCAAGACATTCTTGTACAAAGAGAATTCAAAGCAAACACGAAATCCCTTTACTAGGTATTTGTTTGCACAATTAAGCCCTCACCCAATTCCTAAACACTTGAGCAAAATTGACAATGTAAAGCTCAGAATTGCTGTCTATACAAGGAATGTACAATTAAGCTCTAAAGACAATCTCTCATCATAATTGTTGAGTTGATCACACAATTACAAATGGCCAAAAGGGGGGTGAATTGGCGATAAAAAATTTGGAGGGTGAAAATTTGAAAGAATAAAAAAATGTGACACAAGGCAATTAGAGTGGTTCAAGTTCTCCAATGAACTCTACATCCACTACCTTAGCTCCCACTAAAGATTTTCAATCAATTCACTACTTGAATTCTTCCTCTTTTCTTGGATGAGGAGGAAACCTTACAATTTGATTAAGATTTCTACCCAAACCTTAATCCAATCACTTTTACAAAGAAGAGTATTTGGTAAACTCTACAAATTCCTCTCAAAGGATAATTGTTTACCCAATTACAATTTCAAACTCCCCAAACTCACAATAAGATTAAAATGAAGAACAAAAGAGTTGGGTACAAGGATTTGACTCTAAAGGTACAAAGTTTTGATTTGAGTGCTTTGATGTTGCTTGTAGGTTCAATGGTTGTTGTTGGTGCATTTGAGATTTGTTTTTATACCCTTGTATTAAATTCTAGCCGTTTAAATAGTTGGGATCATAAATAGAGCCGTTGAGCTGTAATTTCCCGCAACAAATGCTACTCAGCTACCTAGCGTATCGGTATGGCTCAGGGGCGTATCGATACCTGTCTCAAATAAGAAAGAGTCGTTGTATCGATACGGTTTAAGGGGTGTATCGATACGGGAAGGTGTATCAGTACGTATTTTGCTCACTGGAATCCCAACTTTAGTTTTGATAAAAAGCGTATCGGTACGCTCACTTAACGTATCGATACGATTTAACGGTCATTTAAATTTTGGGATACCAACTAACTAACAAGCCAACGGTCGAAAATTAAATGCAATGATTTTGCAAAGATAAGCAAATCGTATCGATACGATGACAATGCGTATCGGTACACTATAGTTTAAAATCTTGCCCAGATGAATATCGTATCGATACATGTATAATACCATATTAGTACGCTATGATCGATTAAAATTTCTATGCTGAAAAACTGTATCGATACGCCTTGGGGTATCGATATGCCTGGGCTTTTGTTGAAAATAGGTTTGAAAACACATAGAAAGACTAAGTGAATTTTGAACCTTTAAGTGTGTTTTGTCTTGAAATATAGTTTGGTTCAAAAAGGCTTGTCAAAAAGTGAGACTTTGAAAAGTACTTAAAAATTTATTGTTTTGCTATTTAGCCCATAAGTCTAAGTGTTATATCAAAATCAATTTTAGTTTCACAATCTCCCCTTTTTTGATATAACAAAACCACATATAAATTTTTATGTTTGGAAACTTTTGAAAAGCTTACTCCCCCTTAATTTAAGATAGGTTTTCAAAATTAACTTTTAAGTTTTTAAAAGTGGGCTATATAATCCTTCTCCCCCTTTTTGTTAGATCAAAACATAAGCACAAGGTAGGATAAAGCAACAATAATATTAATAATTCAAATCCAAACATCAAATTAAACTTCAGAGATAAAGCAACAAAATAGTTCAAAGTAAAAAAAATCCAAACTCAAATCCTAAAACATGGATAAAAAGCATAGAGTACTAAACATAGGTGCATAAAATGAAACTAAATGACATTAGATGATATGCAAACTACTCGTTCCCATCATCGTCATCTTCGTCCTCTTCATCCTTATCGTCTTGAGTAGGTTGATTTCTCTTAGATTGGTTAAGCCAAGCTCCATGGAAAGCGTTGAGAGAGACATCCATGGAGTTTTGTTGAAGAGCGATGACTTTCACTTGATCCTCCAACGATGTGAAGCGAGTGTCAAGACCCTTGAATCGATCTTCCAAGGATGTGAATCGAGTGTCAATGGCTGCAAACTTGGCTTCCATGTTTGTGAATTTTTCATTGAAGAATGATATTAGATTGTCCATGGAGGAAGAAGCAATCGGAGCACCTTGAGAGCTTGAAGGAGCATGTGGAGCATCGGCCGGAGCATCTTGTCGAGGAGCTCGAGGAACACGAACCCATTCATTATTGACATAAGAGAAGTGAGCACGAGAGAGGGGACACTCATCAATAGGTTGGCCAAGGGGTTCGTGAAAATCATGTGTGCAATCAATCTTAAGGGAGTGAAAGAGGTGACTCAACGTCGTAGAATAGTAAAAGGATTTTACTTGGTCGGTGTGACGGTGTTGGACTAGGTAAACAAGACCGACAAACATGATTTGAAAAAGGTTAGGACGTCTACCCTCCCTAAAGCACCTAAGCCAAAAACCGTCTACTTGACGGATTGTGAAAAGTTTCCCTCCCGATGGACGAAGAAACCATGTAACAATGAGATGAAGGATTCAGTCATGAGCATTTAAAACATTTACGGAACCTAGAGGATCTTGACCTAAGGACTTATCATCATCAATTCCTATGTTTTCAAAACCAAATGCCTTGCAAAGAACATCTTGATCAATTTGAAAGGTTTTGCCCATTAGATGTGACTCGATTGCAACAACATGGTCTCTATCCTCATCATGAACACATATAAGCATTAGAAAAGAAGATTATGACCAAGTTTCTATAGACAATGGGATGAAGGTTTAAAAAGTTAATAAATTTCCATTGTCGAATCAAAGGGAGGTATTGAAATTTAAAATGTTCTGAGCTTAAAAACGGAATAGACACGACACGTTCTTCCCTAAGAGTGAAACCTTGAAAGAGCTTATTGTTAGAATGGATGAATGGGTTGATGTGAATGCACTAGATTGTTGACAAAGCTTTGCTTTGATGTGTAGATCAAAAACCCTCAACTAATTTTTAAGACTGATGGAAAATTTTGAAGAATTGAGGGGGGTTTTATAGTGAAGTGCGGCTAGGGTTTATAGAGGGAAAAGAGGGGTTTTTAAGTTTGAAGCATTTTGTCAAAACCAGCCCTATTTTAGCTCTCCTTTGAGACTGTATCGGTACCCTTGTAGAGCGTATCGATACGAGTGTGTCCTAATTTTTAATTCAATTTTAATATTGTATCGATACGCGGGAACGTATCGATACAGTTTGACCTGTATCACTTCCCTTGACTGACCTGTATCGATACGTTGGACCGTATCGATACCTTTTGACTTTTATCATTCCCCTTGATGAACCAGTATCGATACACTTTCAGCAGTATCGATACACCTTTACCAGATAAGGCATTTTTGATAGATATAAGTTCAAAAATCCAACTTTAAACGTTCCTAAATGCATGTGAATGACATATGGACAAGTTTTAATGGCTAAAATTAATGTATACTCCCCTTAACAACATGCATAGAAGCAAAAAAAGGAAAATTAACATAAGCATGAATATCAATCAATTTCAAGAAATTTTTTGACCATTTGGGACCTAAAAAGGGTTAAGAAAGGATAGTTAAACCCAACTCTCTCCTAAGGGTCCAAAAGCGCTCTTTATCTAAGGGTTTTGTGAATATATCCGCTAATTGGTTCAAGGTATCAATATATTCTAGAACAACATCATTTTTCAACACATGGTCTCTAATGAAATGATGTTTAATTTTTATATGTTTGGTTCTAGAGTGTTGGATGGGATTCTTAGTGAGACAAATGGCACTAGTGTTGTCACACCTAAGGGGTATGGTTTCTACTTGAAAACCATAATCTAAGAGTTGTTGCTTCATCCAAAGGACTTGAGCACAACAACTTCATAAGGATATGTACTTCGCTTCGGTGGTAGATAAGGCTACAATATTTTATTTCTTAGAGAACCAAGATACGAGCATAATACCTAAGAATTGACATGTCCCGAAGGTGCTTTTCCTATCTATCTTGCATCTCCCATAATCCGCATTCGAATAAGCATGAAGACTAAAAGAATAATCCTTAGGATACCAAAGGCCTAAGTTAGGTGTGTCTCTAAGGTATCTAAAAATTCTCTTAATGGAAACTAAGTGTAATTTTCTAGGACTAGCTTGAAACCTAGCACACAAGCAAACACTAAACATGATATCCGACCTACTTGTAGTAAGGTAAAGCAAAGAACCTATCATAGATCTATAAAGCTTAGAATCAACACACTTACCTTCTTCATCTTTGACAAGCTTTATGGAAGAGCTCATAGGTGTGGCTTGAGGCTTTACATTCTCCAAGCCGAACTTTTTGAGCATATCGTTCACGTACTTAGCTTGATTTATGAATATACCATCATTCCTTTGTTTGATTTGGAGTCCCAAAAAGAATGAGAGCTCCCCTATCATGCTCATCTCGAACTCACCTTGTATTAGCTTAGAAAATTCTTTGCAATAACATTCATTAGTAGAACCAAAAATGTATCATTAACATAAATTTGTATTACTAAGATGTCATTACTATATCATCTTATGAAAAGTGTAATGTCCACCTTACCTTTTTCAATTAAAAAGTTTAAAAGTCTTTTATACCGAGCTTATGAGCTTGTTTTAAACCATAAAGGGCTCTGGTTAGTTTAAAAACATGATTTGGAAATTTTGAATCCTCAAAACCCAGTGGTTGTTCAACATACACTTCTTCATTTATAAAACCATTTAGAAAAAGCACTTTTTATATCCATTTGAAAAATCTTGAAATCATGGTAACATGTAAATGCTAGAAGCATCCTAATAGCTTCCATCCTAGCTACGAGTGCATATGTTTCATGAAAATCAATTCTCTCTTCTTCAGTGTAACCTTGAGCAACAAGCATAGCCTTGTTTCTCACTATGTTACCACTCTCATCTAGTTTATTCCTAAAGACTCATTTAGTTCCTATAGTAGATTGATTACTAGGCCTTTCAACTAGTGTCTATACCTTACTTCTCTCAAATTGATTTAATTCTTCTTGCATAGACAAAATACAAAAATCGTCGTTTAATGCTTCTTTAATATTTTTAGGCTCAATGCATGAAATAAATGCAACATGGTTCATTAATTTGAGAGAGGATATAGTAGTTACCCTTTGGATGGATCACCCAAGATTTCAGCACCTTTGACATAGTTGAACTCCCTTGGGTAAGATATCCCATTTTTCTCAAGAGTCAAGTCCTTCAAGGCTTCAAGAGGTGGATCTTGTGCATCTTCTTCTTTAGTTGGAATCTCATCCACCTTTGATGTTTTCCTCCATCAATGGCATCAAGGATCCCTACATCATCTTCATCACAAGAGTCCTTTTTCGAAAGGAGGTTATCATCGAAAACAACATGTATAGACTCTTCTACTACTAAAGTTCTTTTATTAAATATATGATAGGCTTTAGAGTTTAAAGAATACCCTAAGAAAATAGCTTCATCACTTTTAGCATCAAATTTACATAAGTTGTCTTTTCCATTATTTAAAACAAAACACCTGCAACCAAATGGATGAAAATAGCTAATGTTAGGATTTTTAGATTTTAAAATCTCATATGGTGTTTTCTTTAAAATTGGCCTAACCATTACTTGATTTATAATCTAGCAAGCGATATTTGTGGCTTCCACCTAAAAATATTTAGGTAAATTATTTTTACAAAGCATGGTTCTAGTCATTTCTTCTAAAGTTTGATTTTTCCTCTAAACTACCCCATTTTGTTGAGGAGTGCGAGGTGCGGAAAAATTATGGCTAATCCCATTTTCATTTAAAAACTCTTCAAAACCTAGATTTTGAAACTCGGTTCCATGATCACTTCTAATGTGAGAAATTTTAAGCTCAAGATCAATTTGAGTTATTTTAGAAAATGTGATGAATTTTTCTAAAGCCTCATCTTTTGTACTTAAGAATAGAACCCAAGTAAACCTAGAATAGTCATCAACAAGTACAAAAGCATACGATTTACCACTCAAGCTCATAGTTCTAATAGGCCCAAAAAGATACATATGAATTAATTGTAAACATCTACTAGTAGAGACATCATTTAAATCCATTAATGATTAGACATACATCTCATACATGTTTAGTTGCACATGATGAACATGGCTCATGGCTTTGGCATAGAAAATTAGGACATGCTAGCATGAGTGTTTTAGAAAAATTGATTTCCCTTGATCTAGTTAGATGTTTACCCAAACTCAAATTCTCTAATGATAAAATATGTGATGCATGCTCTAAGGGTAAACAACATAGAACTTGGGTGGTAAATCGGCCATATGTCATCGGTCATATGTCTTAAGCATCCACTATCAAGGTACCATGAGTTTTAACATGAAGCTTTGGCCTTGTAGCAATGCTCCCCCTACAAACAAGGAAATTAGGCTTTGGTTTTTTGTACCCAAATCATTTTGTGTCCATGAGTGTTAGCCTTCAAAACCTTGGTTCCCTTAGGAATCTAAGAAGCAATAGCATTCATGTTATTAGAAATAATGAGTTCTTTAAGAACCCAAACATTCCTAATTTTTTAACTTTTAGATTGCTTAGAAAAATTTCTTTGTTTAGGATGAAAACGTTTTCTTTTTACATATTGGGTTTTAGAAGAATTTCCTTTTTCAAAATTGTTTCTCCCAATAGTAATAGAAGTTTTAAGATTATCCACTTCCTTTGTGTGATAATCTTAAAAATCTGAAAAAAGTTTTTCAAGATCAAAATTTTTCTTCTTAAGATCATTTGAAAGATTTATTAAGTATAAAACATTCTTTTCCAATTCCGAGTTAGTTTTTGAAAGAGACTCATTTTGAATTTTTAAATCGGAAATATTTTTCTTGTTTCTTAAAATTGACTCCTTATATTTTTCAACTAACTCATCATAAACCTCTTGCAATTCATCATATGCATCTTGAAGTTCATCATAGGTAAAATCAAAATTAGATGAGTTAAGGTTTACCTTTGAATCATCATCAATGGCCATGAGACAAAGGTTAGCCACTTCCTCTTCCTCCTCGGGTGACTCCTCGTCACTCCAAGTTGCTACTTGAGCTTTGAACTTGTTATTCTTCCCAAAACTCTTCCTCTTCAATTGAGGGCACTCGGAATAGATGTGGCTGGATTTTTTGCACTCATAGCAAATGATTTGGTCCTTCTCATCTTCTTTACTCTTGCTCTTGAAGTCATCTTTTCTATTGAACTTTCTTCCGCGAATGGACTTCATGAAGCGAGTAAATCATTTTGCCAACATGACCATCTCCTCATCTTTATCTTCACTAGAATCGCTTTCATGATATGAAGCTTTAAGAGCGATTTCAATCATCTTCTTCTCCTCCATTTTCTTTTCTTCTTCTCTTCCCTTCTTCATGATCTCATGGGTGAGTAGAGATCTAACAATAGCATCTAGCTTGAGAGTCTTCAAATCTCGAGCTTCAGTAATGGTTGTTCTCTTGCTACCCCATGATTTCGGAAGAGAGTACAACAACTTTCTTACTAGCATGTCTTCGGTGATGATCTCACTGAAGCCCTTCAATCTATTGACGATGACCGAGAATCGATCAAACATCTTGGAAACACTTTTATCGGGATCCATTTTGAAGTTTTCATAGCTTAGATTGAGTAGCCCGATTTTTGTTTCCTTAACGTCATTAGTTCCCTCATATGTTGTCTTGAGGGTGTCCCAAACTTCCTTGGCATTCTCGATCGAGGACATCTTGGAGTAGATATCCAGACCAAGAGCACAAAATATGACATGTAGAGCTTTATCATTGACTTGCATCCTTCGTCGATCATCTTTGGTCATTTCGACTTTGACCTTTGGGACAAGTCTTCCTTCATCGTCTATATTCATCGGTATGTATGGCCCTTCTTCAACTACATCTCACACCATGTAGTCGGTAGACTTGATGAAGAGCCTCATCCTATTCTTTCGATATGAGTAGTTATCCCCATTGAAGAATGGTGGCTTGAGACTCGTAGAGGTTGGAAGTGGAGGTGGATGTCATTGCTTGACTAGTTGTTGATCAAACTCTCCTAGAATCAACTTAAGAGGGTTGTAATCATTCCAATGAGTGTAGCTCTAATACCAATTGTTGAGTTGATCACACAATTACAAATGGCCAAGAGGGGGTGAATTGGCGATAAAAAATTTGGAGGGTGAAAATTTGGAAGAATAAAAAAATGTGACACAAGGCAATTAAAGTGATTCAAGTTCTCCAATGAACTCTACATCCACTACCTTAGCTCCCACTAAGGATTATCAACCAGTTCACTACTTGAATTCTTCCCCTTTTCTTGGATGAGGAGGAAACCTTACAATTTGATTAAGCTTTCTACCCAAAGCTTAATCCACTCACTTTTACAAAGAAGAGTATTTGGTGAACTCTAGAAATTCCTCTCAAAGGATAATAGTTTACCCAATTACAATTTCACACTTCTCAAACTCACAATAAAGGATTACAATGAAGAACACAAGAGTTGGGTACAAGGATTTGACTCTAAAGGTACACAGTTTTGATTTGAGTACTTTGATCTTGCTTGTAGGTTCAATGGTTGTTGCTGATGCATTTGAGACTTGTTTTTATACCCTTGTATTGAATTATAGCCGTTTGTGTAGTTGGGATCATCAATAGAGCCGTTGGGCTGTAATTTCCTACAATAAATGTTGCTTAGCTATCTACCGTATCGGTATGGCTCGAGGGCGTATCGGTATCTGTCTCAAACAAGAAAGAGTCGTTGTATCGATACGATTTTATGGGGCGTATCAATACGGATTTTGCTCACTAGGAATCAAAACTTTGGTTTTGATAAAAAAAACGTATCGGTACGCTCACTTAATGTATCGATACGGTTTAACGGTCATTTAAATTTTGGGATACCAACTAACTGACAAGCCAACGGTCGAAAATTAAATGCAAATATTTTGTAAAGATAAGAAAATTGCATCGATACGGTTACAATGCGTACCGGTACGCTATAAATTAAAGTCTTGTCCAGATGAATATTGTATCGATACGGGGTAATATCGTATCGGTACGCTATGATCGATTGAAATTCCAGTGCTAAAAAACTGTATCGATACGCCTAGAGGTATTGATACGCCTGGGCTTTTTGTTGAAAATAGGTTTGAAAACACATAGAGAGACTTAGTGAATTTTGAACCTTTAAGTGTGTTTTATCTTGAAATATAGTTTGGTTCAAAAAGGCTTGTCAAGAAGTGAGACTTTGAAAAGTACTTAAAATTTTATTGTTTTACAATTTAGTCCATAAGTCTAAGTGTTATATCAAAATCAATTTTAGTTTCACAATAATGTTGTTGACAATTGAAGCATTAACCATCTCTTGATACTTGAAGGTCCCTTTTATACTCCTAATTGAGTTTGTAGTCGTTAAGGACCATTGAGTTGAATTAGAGTCATTGGAGCCTTTATTTCCCATCATAAATGCAGTTCTGCAGCTTCGCGTATCGATACCCTTGAATTCGTATCGATACGCTCCCGATAAGGAAATAACCGTTTGAGCACTTCAAGCTGGTGCGTATCGGTACGCTTAGCTAGCGTTTCGGTACGGTCCTGCAATTTGAAAGACTGTTGGAAAAATGACCGTTGGGGGTAGTTGGGCGTATCGGTACGCGATACAACCGTATCGATATGCGAACTAGTCGTTAGCTATTTAAAACATGCCGTATTGATACGGAAAAGCGTATCGGTACGGGTTTTGGCTACTAGAAAATCATTGTAGTTAAAACCCTAAAGGGTATCAATATGGTACCACACCGTATCGGTACGGTTACATTTAAAACATGGTTTTGACTACTTTAAATACACTTTAAATCATTCCAAAGCTTGTAAAACCCTTAAACATATTTTCAAGTTGTTTTTTTTTTACTAAAAACATATTTTAAATTCTTTTCAATTTAGTCCAAAACATTTTTCAATTATTATATCAAAACAATTAGTTCTACAGGTATCGACATTTCGGTATATACCGAAATTCTTACATTTTTTGTAACACTTCAAAATTTTAAACTTTTTGTAAGAAATTCGGAATATACCAGAATTCTTACACTTTTTGTAAGAAATTCGATATATACCGAAAAAATTGATACCGAAATTCTTATAATTTTTTAAGAATTTCGGTTGCGCCTCATTTTAGCCTCATTTAAGGCACCTCACCCTAGAACTTCTTGGGTAGTGACGACCCCTCCCACTTAAATCGTGATTTTAATATTCGAATTAGAAATCGATTCGACGAAATCTTTGATTTCTAGTTAAATTGTTTGGATGCCGATTAGGGATGAAAATTGGGTCGAGAATATTCGAAAATTGTGGGGATCTGAACCAATTTGGATGAGGAATAACCGAAATCTTCACCCACGAGGACGGGGACAATGATAGTTTTATCACCGAAGCTCAAATGGGGATGAGGATTGCTATATCCAAACAATATGGATAACCGAACCGTAACCGTATAAATAACCGTAGGGATCCCCGAAAACATCTGCAAAGATTCCTGATATTTTACAATTTTTTTTAAAAATATATACTTAACTCCCATTTACTTGTATATCTAACTTAATATCAATATTCAAGCTCATCTAAATATTTGTGCTTTTTATTTAAACCTTATTAAGTTTGGGTGACATCTATAGTAATTTACCATTTTTTATTAATTAAGAGTATATAATCTCTTTATCTCCTTCTTTTTGGCGTTCATGTTACTCAAAACTCTATTCCCCTTCAAGCAAGCAAAGTCACCATTCTTTTTCAGCCGCTACCCAACTTCGAACGTCCTTGATCTTTTTTCATGATAGCAAAATATCTTACCTTATACATATATATAAATGTGGTTTCCATTTTATTAATTTATTATAAATATTATTGTTTTGTAGTTAACCATAAAAAATATTATTGTTCAATAGTATATATTGTATTTATAAATGATCAATTAAAGCAATTTGCCTCCTCGGTTTGCTTTTATTTTACCTACTACATAATTGAATATTGCTTCTATATAATTTGAAGTAATTTATAGATTTTTAACTATAATGAATATATAATTTGTAAATTGAAATTGACCTTATATTTTAGTCCGTAAAGTAATAAATTTTGTTTAATGTTTTGGGACGGGAATTCTCCAAAAATCATATAGGGATCCGATGGGTATGGGGATGAAAAATTCCTCGAAGCATCTAATGGAGATTCTCCGAAACCGTACCCGCAAGTGTTGGAAACGGAGTGGAGAATGTAAAATCATCCCCGCTCCACCCGATTTTCACCCCTAACACCGATTTAATATTAATTAAATAGAAAAATTGAAATTCACTAATTGATCGAATGATCAAGAATACTCATATTATCTTATCTTGTATAGACTCGAATCTCAATATTTAACTTAAAAATATAATATATTTTTATTTAATAAAAAATTAAATAATAAAATTTAAAAATATGTATCCAATAAGACGTGTAGTACAACGGTTATGCTACATTCATTTGAAAAATATCAGCAAAATTAAGTAAAAATTAGGTGGGCCATCATAAAAGTATTGGATTTTTTCATTAAGTATAAATTTAACAACTAATAAAATTAGGATAATTATTTAATATACTGGCGGTGAAAATTAAAAGTTTCTACAAACGCTTCAATTTTAGGGATTTAGGTTTAGTAGTTTAGAATTTAATGGCCATGAATAGAATTAAGGGTTTATAGGTTGAAACTTAAATTCTCAACATATTACTTTAAAATCTAAACTCTAATCTCTAAACTTTAGATCTTAACCCTAGCCCCTAAATTTTAACTATTACCCATAAATTCTAAACTCTCACACCTAAACCCTACACCCTAAACCAAGTCTTTAAACCCTAAATATATGGCACTTGTAGAAACTAAAAGTTTCTATCACTAGTGTCAGTGTGTTAGATATAAATCCATAAAATTATTATATTCGACAAAAATGTTGTAGTGATGTTGAATATTTATTAATGACCTGTAATTAGAAGTTTTAAAATCAAACATTGTTAACTTAAATACGCTCTCTTTAGGTTTAGGTTTCAGAAACTCGTTCAATATTTTTTTTTTTCATTAATTCTTAGTTGGTTGGTGGTGACGTAGTTTTAGTACTGATCATTAATTGTTGGTATTCTTTTTTCTTTGTTTTTATATTCAATTCATGTTTTCTTTTTCTAATTTGTTCATTTCTTTTAATTTTTATATGCATTTGTGGTACGTTTTTTTTTCTCTCTTGTGGCACGCTTTTATCTTATGACACGTTTTTGTATACCTTTGTGGTAGATTTACGTTCGTGACTAGTTTTCTCACGACGCTCTGCTCTAATTTTCAGTTACCAGTGATTTTTTAATAGTTTGATCTCATTTTTGTGGTTCATTTGTTGATACAATCAGATCTATTTGTGAAGCAACCTGAACGAGTTTTGTTTCCTGCTTCTTTTCATCAGTGTTTCATCTCATAATGTCGTTGCAACTCACTTAGGGTCGAAAATAAGATTAGATATTGGGAAGGGCTGAAATATTGAATTTAAAAAACATATAATGGTTTATTAGATATTTAAACTCAAAATTCAAAAAAAGTGTCTAATTTATCTAGTATTTAAACTTATAAGGTAGCACCATGAGCGACTGCTTAGAGGTCAAAACCAACCTAGAGCCCCTAAAAATTAATTGTTTTTATTTTTTATTTTTAATTTATCAAATTAATAAATTAATCTAACATTAAAATTTAATTCTCTTTCCCAAATCATTTAGTCATCTCCTTATTATTCTCCAACCTAACGATGAAAAAAATAAATGATATGATATTCTATAAAAAATTTGTATTTATCGTTCAAAATCAAACTCCATATCATACTCACAATACAATTCCTTCAACTTTTCTTAACAAAACAATGAAAATGATGTGTTTGACAAAGTTTAATCATATTTCTATATTTATTAATGAAACATTAAATTAATTGTTCAAAGTAATGAGATATGTTTTTCTCTATAAGGGGTCTATTTTTTTAGTTTTCACCCGAGGTCTCGAAAATGTTCGAGATGACCTGGATAAAGAACTAAATTGTTATTAGAATAAGAAATTTGAGAACACAAACTACTCTTTCTTTGGTTTAGCCTTACTTGATTAAATATTTAATAAATTATTATATTTTTTAAATTTAAATACTTATTTTTGTACGGACAAAAATAATATTAGACTAAAATTTATCTAATATATAAAATTTTTAATAGGCTTGGAGCCCTAACATAACTCTGCCACCGAACTCACTAAATGTACGTTTCATTGTTTTGAAGTTTCGTTTTCTAGTTTTTTTTTAATTTAATTTTACTTTGTTTTATTATTTTTTGACTATATTTTTATTTCGTTTAGAATATTTTTTATTTTGTTTTCTAAAGAAAATATCCAACATATTGTAAAAAAGTTTAAAAATCCAAAATTTTCAAAAAAATAAAATAGCATATAAAATTCATAGAAAAATTTAAATAAATAGGAAAAAATATGTAGTTAGGTTCGTCAAATTTCTCTTTATATAAAATAAGTTGACAATCAAACTTATTTTGTTTGCAACGTTATAGCTTAAAAATAATTGATAATTGATAATTAATGTTACATTCATCTACATTTATTCTAGTAATATTTATGAAACTAGAATTGGAAAATCCACAATTAAAACTCCTAAACTTGAGTTACTTGACCTTTCAGCTTAGACAAATCAAAACGACAACAAGGGCAGCGTTTCTTCTTCTTCAGCCAGGTAACAATGCAAAGTTCATGAAAAGAATGCGAGCAAGGCACGCAGGCCGCTTCGCCACCCACCACCAATTCTTCCAAACAAATCGGACACTCCTTCCCCGCCTCATCAACCACCGTCTTCCCCACACTCTCCGCCACCTCTTCCGCCGTCATCGCCACCCCTTCATCGTCACTATCGTCGTCTTCATCGTCATCGTCATCATCACCATCCCCAAAGTCAGGCACGTCATCCACGACAGCCTCGACCGCCACCTCCATTCTCAACACCTTTCCATCTCCATCCCTAGCCTCCGCCGCCAAACGAACGGCGGTGGCCGCTATTTCCTCAACCATCGACGGCTGAACCGGGACGCGCATTGAGTTAAGCATGTCCAGAACGGCGCCGTTTCCATCGTTAATCAAGTCGTCGAGAGGAAACTCGTGGATCACTTGAGAAATGATTCTCCCGACTTCAGCAAACGGTTCATCTCCGGCGCCGGGATTCCTCTGGACGATGATAAACGTGGCCTTAACCTCGATTTCGAACACAGAAGAAGAAGACACAGATTTGTTTTGCGGGGCTTCCATGTGGATGTGGTAAGCTATCGAATCCGCAGCCATTATTTATTAGTGAGAAAAATCATGAAAAAAATGCAGGGGAGGAACACGAACTGAACACTGAGAAAATGGGGAATGGCGGATTCGGATATTTTATGAATTTTGAAGAAACGAGTGGGCCAGGAATCCGCCTCCTTACGCGGTTTGCTTACCGCTTGCTGTCGGCCAGTTGAAGACAAAGCCCATCCATTTGGGATAAACCGGTCTCACATGGCTTAATATACCAATTCGTCCCTGAAAATTGGCAGGTTTTCTCAACTTGGAGTCTAAACCTTTTTTTCTTTCCAATTTTGGCACCTAAATCTAGCATTTTTTTTTTCAAAGTGGTACCCGTACCTATGGCTAATGCCTTACAAGTTCAGAATAAGTAGGGATTGGAACCAGCAATAGCGTGAATTTCACAAAAGGATTTAGGTTTGTAACAGGCACAGCCACTCGAATCTACTTAACACAATCCTTTTATCCCGGGTGTTTATAAAGGATCCCCAGAGTTGTTGCTTCTATATTCCAAATCTGAAACTTTCCCTGTTTTCTTCTAGGAAACGCTTGTTTTAACGATGGGTATTCATCCCAAAAGTTAATTTGTTTCCCATCACCAAATGCGAAGCGGCATCTTCTGGATGGTGAAGAGGACGAGTCATACTTTGCCAATTACTTTTCATTATTAAATCCAATAATCTCATCCAAACCTAAAAAGTTACATCGGTTCAAACATTAAATGAATCAAAATTTTAAAATCTATATTGATTCACACATATCGATCATATCTAAAATCAATGTTCTGAAAGGTCTATAAATTGGGGGAGTTTAACGTAAACAATAAATTTCAAAATTTGTGAAAGACTCACATAAGAACCTAAAATATTAAATTTTTATGTTGGTTTTTTGAATTTTTGACAAGTTTCAAAATTTAAAAAATGTTTTTCAAAACTTAATTATTTTGATATCATTTTAATTTATTGGACAAAGTTTTAAAACTTTTAGTACATCTAATATTAATATATACAAATAAAATTGATAATTAGTGCAACTATACGAGTAACTACTATAATATTTTCAGGTCTTATTGTCGAAGGTATGCTGAAACAGATGAGTCAATTCTGGCCAATTAGCCTTTGTACTATAATTTTTAAAGCCTAAAGCCCTTTTTTATCTCGTTGGGTCTCAGAAAATCAAACGAGTTTTGTCATGTGCAATCCGTTACAAATAAATCTTTACGAAACATGTAATTCACTCGATGCGAAGGAAGAAAGGAAAGAAATGTTGGATGACGATCAAAATCGATCTTGAAAAGATATATGATAGATTGGAATGATTTTTTTTATTGATGATACCCTCCGTGATATTAGTTTGCCGAATAATTTGGCCAGACTGATCTTGCAGTGTGTATTCTATATTACCACGTAGGTTCTTTGGAATGAGAATGTGTCAGACTGGTTTACACCTTTAAGAGGCATCGGACAAGGTGATCTGTTTTTCTCCTACACATTTATCCTTTGCATGGAACGACTTGCTCAGACCATAAACATTGTGGTTTCCTTTGAGCAATGGAAACTATTTCGGACTTCAAAAAATAGCCATGGTATATCACAACTCTTTTTCGATACAATTTTGTTTGCGAAAGCTTCTGCAGCGCAGTTGGAGGTGATTCAAGGTATTTTGAGACGGTTCTGTATGTTTTCTGGTCATAAAGTGAGTTTTCCAAAAACCACTATTTTTTTCTTCAAGAACGTTCTTCTAGATCTTAAGTTGTCAATTAATTCGAGGTTTGGCTTTCAGGAGGTGGATGATCTTGGGAAGTATCTCAGGTTTCGTTACTTCACATACGAGTCACTTCCAATTTGTATAAATACTTAATACAAATGTTGGAGCGTAAATTGAGTGGATGGAAAGCGAAAACCCTTTCCTTAGCTGGTTGGATTACTCTTGCCAAAGCAGTGATCTCGGCTATACCAATTTATATGATGCAATTAACACGATTACCGAAGAAAGTTTGTGCTAATATTAAGAAATTAATTCGTCACTTTGTGTGGGTATAACCTCGGACAAAGGATGTGTTCACTTGGTGAGTTGGGAGGGTATTTGCAAACCCATCGCTAATGGTGGTTTGGGATTCCGGTATCTTGATGAACAAAATGATGCTTTCATGAAATTAGCTTTCAATTTGTTATCCCACAAAAAGAGTTTATGGGTCCGATTTTTACGTGCTAAATATAAGTGTTTGGATAATTTCTCGACTTTGCTTCGAGCTCAGAATTGCTCTCTGCTTTGGAAAAGTTTGAGTATGGTTTGGGATGACATTCACAATAACGTCACATGAAATATCAGTAATGGTACGAGTGTGGACTTTTGGCGAGATCCGTGGATATGGACACCGGAGCATTAATCCAATATGTTGCGCCACCGAAGGCTGGGGAATCCGGGTCTTGGAGTTGGAACAAATTCCAACATTTGCCACCACATTCCATTTTACTTCGATTGGCAGCTAACCCATCCATTCCTATGAATAGTGTTGGATGGAACGGTTTACAAATTAACCTATGAATTAGGGGTGGGTTTCGGTGCAGTGGAAATTACTTCATCGTTTTCCAGGGCTACAAAACATTTGAATTTTTCTCTGCTTGGTGTGCAGCAATAAACTAATGACCAATGACCAACGAGGTCTTAGCCGCTAGAATCCAGCGTGTGGTTGTTGCTAGGTAATGCTAGTTTTAGTACATTTTATTTTAAGAGGATTATCTCCTACTTCATACTTTATTATTATCATGTGTATTCTTTTTTTTTTATTAAGTTTATTTTTTTAAATGAAGTACATGATAATATTTTATATTTATATAAAAAAATAACTACTTTAATATTTAAAACCCTTAAATCAAAAGTAAATATATGTTTAATTACATTCGAATTTATAACTTTTAAGATATAACAATAATGAATTTAATCAAACTAAAACTTGCTTGGCATACTTTTAGCATTTTTTAAAAAAAGTTTGTATAAATAGAATTAATTGCATCACGTCTTCAAACTATGATTCTCATTTTGAGTTGACCTTTAAATTTTTGAATATTTTAATTTTGTTTTCAAACTGTGACTTCTATTTAAAGTGGTTAGTAAACTTTTTAACATTCTAATTTCATCCTTTAATTATTGTTTATGCCGTATCATATTATTACATAATACACATCAATATTTCCATGACAATTAATAATTTTATTAGCATACGACGTGATTAGTATATATTGATAATTTGAGAATAAAATTATTATGTTCAAAAGTTTAGAAACTAATTTAAAATGGGGTTATAATGCAAGGGTGAAATTAGAAGGCCTACGAAATTTGAAGACTTATAGTTTGGAGACATATAATACAAATGCAATTAACTCCTGTAAATAACTATATCTAAATATTCGAATAATTTTAAAAAAACTACAAGTCAAAAAGCTTAAAGAAACGCACACCACTCGCTCTTTGAACGTCCCTCATGCATCATTCTTCACCTTCCTCTTCTCCTAGATTCCTAACAAAATCTATGGATTTCATTGTTTTCCTGAATATTGAGAATTTGCATGTCCCCTGTTCTTTCCCCTTCTTTCTCATCTCTTTCTTCCATTTTCTCTCCAACATGAAATCCATCTCCAAATCCTTGATTTTCGCTCTTTGTTGTTGTACTTTCACTATCACCACATTTCATGTTCTCGGAGAAAACAGTCCAGAACCAGAACCAGTCCCTTTTCTCCTTTCTTGCGGTGGTAAGGAAATCACTGATTCCGATGGCCGGAATTGGATTCCCGACGGAGAGTTTCTAGCTTCTTCCGACAGTAGAGACGATACAGAGGCCGCCACGGCTCCATACCCAGACCCTTTATTGCCATCACCAGTTCCATACATGAACGCGAGGATTTTCAGATCATCGTCAACGACCTACAAGTTCCCGGCTTTTTCCAAGTCCCGGCTATGGCTCCGGCTCCACTTTTACCCCACTACTTACGGCAACCACGACCCTTTCCGCGCTTATTTCTCCGTCGCCGCCAACGGCATCACGCTTCTCAACAACTTCAGCGCCGCCGTCACCGCGAAAGCGATCACGCAGGCTTATATCTTGAGGGAATTCTCATTGATGCCGGTCGTATCGGGCGATCTTAACCTTACGATCACTCCCTGTAAAGAATCGTATGCTTTCATTAATGGCATTGAAGTGATCCCTATGCCTGATATATTCCAAAAGTCCGTTGCCATTGTTGGATATAGAGATGAACCTCTTGATCTCCGTGGCTCGACTCTGCAGACCATGTTTAGGCTAAACATAGGCGGAGAGTTCATTGCGCCGCAAGAAGACTCCGGCCTTACTCGGACGTGGTACGAAGATTTGCCATATTTGTCCAGTACTTCGATCGGCGCCACCTCCCGGGCTAACAAAGATGTTGCTATCCGATATACGAAGGAAGTAACGGCAGACATTGCGCCATTGAATGTGTATAGCACGGCGCGGACGATGGGGCCTTATTCGAAAATTAACCTGAAACATAACCTTACTTGGATTTTCCAGGTTGATGCAGATTTCACATATGTTGTTAGGCTACATTTTTGTGATTATCAGCTTAGTAGAATCAAGGAAAGAGTGTTTGATATTTTTCTTAACAACCAAACAGCACAGCGAGGGGCTGATGTGATTGAATGGTCAGGATCTATGGGGAAACCGGTTTATAAAGATTATGCAGTCTTTGTTTCGGGTCTACCCGGATCGGGCGAGATTCGGGTGGCATTGCATCCGACCATATCGACGACGCGCAAGCTCAATCGTTACGATGCGATTCTCAACGGATTGGAGGTTTTCAAAGCTAACGACACGAATGAGAATTTGGCCGGTCGGAATCCGGTGCCATCGGAAATGCTTACTAATGCAGAAGAAGCATATAAACAGCACCAAGCATCAGGGTCTAATGTTGAGGAAATGGTTGCTGGAGGGGTTGCTAGTA
This sequence comes from Hibiscus tridactylites, assembly GCA_958450335.1. Classification (NCBI taxonomy): domain Eukaryota; kingdom Viridiplantae; phylum Streptophyta; class Magnoliopsida; order Malvales; family Malvaceae; genus Hibiscus; species Hibiscus tridactylites. The sequence continues at coordinate 18,602,215 of OY288266.1, forward strand.
GTGCTGTACTGATTGCCCTTGTTGTTTTTGTTAAGAAAAAGAAGGACAATGTTAGTGCTAGTAAAACTGTGAATTTGTTACCAATTGATGGAAGTTCCCATAGAAAATCGGGGTCGACCGGAAGCTTTGTGAATATTGCGGCCGGTCTTTGCAGGCATTTCTCCTTATCGGAAATAAAAAACGGAACCAAGAACTTCGACGAATCGCAGGTTATCGGTGTCGGAGGATTCGGCAAGGTTTACAAGGGTACAATAGATGGAGGGACTAAAGTTGCTATCAAAAGATCAAACCCTTCTTCGGAACAAGGGGTGGACGAATTCCAGAACGAAATCGAGATGCTGACGAAGCTTAGACACCGGCATTTAGTCTCTTTGATCGGATTTTGCGAAGAAGCCGGGGAGATGATCTTGGTCTATGATTATATGGCTAATGGGACATTGAGGGAACATTTGTACAAAACTGATAAACCTCCCCTGTCATGGAAGCAGAGGTTGGAAATATGCGTTGGAGCTGCAAGTGGACTTCACTATCTTCACACCGGCGCAAGGTACCCAATCATACACAGAGATGTTAAGACTACAAACATTTTAGTGGACGAGAATTGGATTGCGAAAGTTTCCGATTTCGGACTATCGAAATGCGGTTCAACTCTTACCCAAACTCATTATAGTACAATGGTGAAAGGTAGCTTCGGTTACTTGGACCCAGAATACTTCCGTAGGCAGCAATTAACCGACAAATCCGATGTTTACTCATTCGGAGTAGTCCTTTTCGAGGTGTTGTGCGCAAGGCCGGTATTGGATTCGAACTTGCCAAAGGAACAAGTTAGTTTGGCCGATTACGTTCAGCATTGTCAAAGAAGAGGAACACTCCGTGGAATCATTGATCCACATATTAAGGGAGAAATGAACCCAGAGTGCTTTAAGATATTTGCGGACGTAGCAGGGAAATGTATATCGGATAATGGAATCGATCGACCTTCGATGGGCGATGTGCTTTGGAATCTTGAGTTCTGCCTTCAATTACAAGAAAACCCGGGAGGAGTTGATATGGCCAATGATGCTTATGATACACATATTGCAACACTCTCAGTTGATGAAGAGATAGTTGACGATGAAGTCTATTCCCCCCGGTTAGCTCCTGTTTTCTCCATGATTGCGGATCCTAGAGGAAGATGATACATATGCTACTTGGATTCCAGTATGAGTTTCATATGTTCGGACAATCGTCTTTCCGTATCCATGTATAAATATTTTGGATACGGATATAAATATACTCTGGGAAAAATGAAACACTCAAAACAACATAACTTGTGTCCGGGTTCGAGCCGAAGCCCAAAAAAATCTTCACAGCCATCCCTCAACCGCTGCTCAACCTTGTGTCAGTAGTCTCCTTTTTTAAAAAAAAAATTTCGACCCGGACCAAAATAACGTTGACAATAACTACAAAATAGTTATTTGAACATTCAGAACTTGGTCGGTAGAGCTCTTAGAATCGGTAATTGAACTGTATCCTCAGGCAAACATGTTCCTTTTTTTCAAATGTACATTGAAAAGTTGAAGTTTTAAACCTAGAAATGTAAATTTTTTATGGATCCCAATAGTCTTCAAATTAATATTCATGATGAAAATTTTCAATTGCCATGGTGGCCGATAAATCTGATGTCATGTACAAAAAAGACGGTTTAATTGTGGTTTTAGTTCTTCTACAATGTTAAAACTTGAGATTTAAACCAACGAGTTGGTCCAAGTGATAAGCAACTTAATATTGCGAGTTTAAAGCATTGTGTATGCAGAAAATTTATGCCGGGAGACTCACCCACCAAAATTAGATGTACAACGCGGATCGGTTCATATTACTTGGGGCAAAACTCTAGAAAATCGAGAGGAAAAAATAACTTTGATATTTAATCTTATTCTCTACTTGATGACATGATTCAATGTCATACATTAAGTGTCAATGAATCTTCTCTCGAATTAGGGTTAACTCTTGGATCAAATTCACCATGATAACAGTTTTATGAGGATTATTGTATTGAAAATCAATTAAATCTATTTAATTACAGTGGAGTGAATTAAAGTTTATAAAGAAAGAGATTAATTTTTTCAAAAAGAAAGAAAGAGATTGAATGTAAATATATAATATAACTTGTTTGCATATTCGTGGAATGTATAATTAATTGTTTTAAACCAACAATCAATTACTCTAATTGGATGAGACATTAGGTCTTTTAAGCAAGGTCAGAATTTTGAATCCTGACGTTGTAAATGAAAAAAATTAAGTAAGGAAGATCGCCCTCATATTAAGCCCCTGTAAAACTTGATCTTGATTATATAATGTGCAATTAATTTTTCGAATTTAATTTTTTTTGAATTCTTTAAATTGTAAACCAGATTATATAATGCGTAAATAATGAGAGCTATTATTTTTAAAACAATAATTATATTAACACACGTGTAAATGTTGAAAATTAAACTTATTATAATAAAAAGAAAGAAATATATTGAATGTAAATATATAATGTTAACCATATGATTGGAGGAGGAAAAATAATTTAATAAAAATAGTTAAAGTCCTCCTATTAAGTGGTGACACGTGTTACCATCTAATTAAATAATTAATTTATTTTATTAAATTAAAATTAAGATTAAATTGATAGAGTGTATAAGTAACGAGGACCAAATGTATAATTATACCCCTATTTTTTAACTGCCACGTCACTCTGTCGTTAACCTTTAACGATTAATGGTCAAATTGCATCCAATTTAATAGTATGGTGGTTTCATTGCTTAAAAAAAATAAGGTGGTCAAATCATGACTTTTCCAAAAGTATAGTGGTCATTTATATAATTTACCCTTAATTTTTTAAGTGGTATCAGTCAAGTCACCTACGCTTAAACTTGATAGTTAATAAAAATTAGTATAATTAAACATTTTGGTTCAAGTTATTTATATATTATATCAATTTAGTTATAATATTAATTTAATTAAAAAAATTAATTATCCAATCAAATGATAAAATATGTCACTATTTATATGTTAATTTTATTTTTTATTTTAATATTTTTTATCAAATCAGACGATGATATATGTCATATGCAGATTAGACAAAAAATTTAAAAGCAAAAGTATGCTTCTCATGGGTTTTAACACAAGACGCATGAATTGAAAAGCCACAACCCAACCATTGAGCCAAACCAATTTTATGGTCATTGTTTACAACAAAATATATTAAAGGCTAACTGCTGGCAGTCCGATCTCCTCTAGTAGTTGCAGCAGACCCATTTGTTCAGTGAAGCACTGAAACTGTTTCTTATTTGATTAATGGGTTTATGCGACATACCCTAACACGTGTCAATTGATAAGATTATTAAAAATATTAATTTTAGTTAATATTATGACTAAATTAATATAATCTATAAATAATAAGAACAAAAATATATAATTATACAAATTTTTATTAACTGTTACATCACCTTCTCCATTAGGTTTTAACGAAAAATGGCTTGATTGATACCTATAAAAAGTTAAGTGATCTTATTAACACAATTAAAAGTATGGTAGTCAAATTGACACCAACCCCATAGTTAGATGGTGTCATTTAAGTAGTTTACCCAAAGACTTATACTTGAGTTTCTTTGAGCTAAAAGTATTTACAAGTTACATTGTAACACCCGTGTTTTGGGGTTAGGAGTTATCCGGGTTTATAGTTCGAGTCAATAAAATTAAATTAAAATAAATTCAACCTAAAATGTGGCCTAATTGAACTTTAGTAAAAAGGGAAGGACTTATGTTGTAATTTGCCCAAAAACTTTTAAAAAGGATGACAACTTTCAAAGTTGTCATCTTCTCCCCTTTTCCCATTATTTCCAACATGAGAAACACCCACCACCATCTTCAAACCCTCTCAAACTTCAAGCTTACATTCCTTTGATTTCTTCATCAATTCAAGGGGTTTTTGAAAGGTAATCACATATTTGAACTCTCCTTTCCATTTCCTATCTATCCATGGTCATTGATTTTAAAACCATGAACTTTTGAAAATTAGGGTTTATATCAAGTTTGGATTTTTAAGGGGGTTTTGCAATTGGTTTTGATAAATTGAGTTGGGGCTTTAATTAATCACATTAAAAGGTGTAACATATATCAATTTGGTTGAATTTTGGTAAAAATCCGAAGTGGGTTCTTAGACCCATTTTTAAGGTGTCAAAAAGTTGATTTTTGGTGGGTTTTAGGGTGTAATTAGAGGGCTGATGGTATATGTATGCTAAGGGGATGTTTTGGAACCATTTAGATGTTATTTGGGTGTTTAAAAACATGATTTTCTGCTGGGTAAAATTTGAGTACGAAAATGGGTTTTTGGAGGGTTTTGGGTGAGTTTTGGGGTTGTTTAAGGTGGGAATTGATAGCCCAATGGTAGTACTATGGTTAGGGATTGATTTGGGATCATTTGTGGGTGCAATGGATGTTGGAAACATGGATTTTGGAAGAGGTATTGGGGCTGTCCGAAATTGCTAAGTTTGGGGTTTGGTCATGTCTTGCGGTGTTGTAAATTGTATTTGAATTGTGTTTCGGATTGGTATTTTGAGGTTGGGCTAATTGAGGTTGTTTGAATTGTATGAATGTTGTTTAGAAGCAAGAATTTGGGTCGGCGAAGCATCGGGAAGAAATCGGAAACTTGAAGGTGATGTTTGCTTGGTAGTTGAGCTTGGAGGTAGAGATGAGTGGTTAATGTTTTTTAATTGGTTTTTAAGTGGTTGGTTCAAGCATGTGAACTAGGTTGGGCTTGGTAGACCCACCTAGAGTTAGGATTAGGGTGGTAGCCTAATCCTAAGCTTTAGTTAGAGACCTTGGATGTACTCTTTAATCGTTGATATGCCTCATGATGAATATGTATAATGTGATACGCATGTATGTGAAAGTATGGCTTAATGTATTGATTTTATATGCATGTTGATGACAAATAAAATGTGGATATATGATGAGATGATTGTTCGGTTGACATACATGTGGTGTTGGTTTGTGAAATGAGGTTGTGTTGTGGATTGCATGATTTTGGAGAATCATGGTGAGTACGTGCTAGGCACGGAATTTATATTGAAATTGATATTGTAAAAAGTTGTGTAGTTTGATTTTTATTGGCACTAGTATGCTTGGGTACAATGATCGATCATTAGGATGAGTGTGCACACAAATTGAGTCAAAACGTACGTGGCCTTGGTGGCGTTAAGGCATCAAGGAGGAGTACGGTGATGTAATATTCCACCGAAAGCTTTTATATATTTCTACGTGATGATGAGTGGAATCACATCCGTAGGGCATGTGGTGATGAGTAGAATCCCGCCCATGCAAGGACCGGTGATGAGTGGAATCCCACCGAGATAATGTTGTTGTTGGAAAAGCGTTCCAACGGGTTATCCGCGTATTCGAGTCATAGCTAGGTGCCAATATGAGGTTGTATGTGTATACCAATATGAGATTATGTATATATGCTTATATGACATGAAATGTGATGCCCTTATGAATTGATATATGATGTGGATAATGCTTTGGATTATGCATCAAGGTAAGTTGAGCTTATAGTTGTTGAGCATGGCATAATGTTGACTATATGTTCATGCATCATGTTTATTTTGGCTTGGCGGACCGGAGGTATGACCATGCATTTCATCTTGGAAATAGCTCGTGCTTGGACCCTGCATTGTCGAAGGTTTGTTTTATGAGCTACCCTCACTAAGCTTTTATGCTTACGCTCTCTTTTGTTCGATAATGCAGATAAATAACTTGTGGGTGGCAAGGGCAAGGAAAGGTCTCCAAGTGTTGCTTTTGGTGAGCTCAATGTATGAGTTTTGAGTAAATGAATGTAATAGTTAAGCAATGGGATAGGTTTTGATGATTGAGTTTTGATGTATGTCGATATTGGTTTGATTCTTGGATGCCTTGTTTGATCTATAAATATCGTTGTTGTTGCATGCCTTGAATGTCTATTTGTTTGGTTGCTAAGGCATGAAATCTTACGTGCTTGTATGACCATATATGCATAAATTGCCCTTTTGTATGAATGCTATGTATGGATGCCTTGTTAATTGCTTGGTTGCTACTTATGGTTCATGTATGGTTGCTTAAATGTTAGTATGTGCCAGTCTTATAAGTATTAATTCATGCCTTTGGTCCTTCTTAAGCTCTTATATATGTCTATGCATGATCTTAGTGTTCTTTATCCATAGGAAGTCTTTAGAGTTGGGCAGTAAGTGATCCCCTGCACAATGGTTTCGAAACCATGGGTAAGGTTTCGAAACCTTTGCAGAAATCTGGGATTCTAGACCTTACTGCCAGCCTAAGTTTCGAAACCTTTGGGGAAGGTTTCGAAACCTTTGCAAAATCTGGGATTCCAGACCTCACTGCCGGCCTAAGTTTTGAAACCTTTGAGGAAGGTTTCGAAACCACGTAAGAGGGTTTCGAAACCATGGGTAAGGTTTCGAAACTTTTGCAAAAATCTGGGTTCCAGACCTTACTGCCAGTCTAAGTTTCGAAACCTTTTGGGGAGGTTTCGAAACCTTTGCTTAAGACTGCACTGTTTGATCTTTATTGGTCTTTTTAAAGAGAAAAACACATAGGTACTAAGATGCCTTTAGTCAAGATTAAAATTGGGCTGTTTGAATGTGGTTTGGGGTTCGAATGTGACAAGATTAAAATGAAAGAAAAAAATAGGGTTGCTAACCGAGGGGGAACCTTAACGGGTTTCGCTTCGGTTTTCCCCGTGTGGCCCACTCGGACCGGTCATCCGGCCAGACCGGGACGAGGGGGTTACATTTGTTGGTATCAGAGCCTAAGGTTTCCGAGACCTTGGGCAGGTAAGTGAGGTAAGTTGTGTTTTGTGATTGATATGCACGGTGTTTGCTTGCCATATAAGCATGTTGCTTGTTATCTGTGAATGTTGTAATGTATGATTGTTTGATTGAGAGTATATGTTGTTTGATGGTACGCATATGTTTGCTTGTTTAGCAAGTAAGCCTGTTATATGCTTGATTTAGTGTGTATGTGTGTTGATTTGTTTGAACATGTTCGTAGAGTCCCATTGCTACTATTACATCGAAAAAGAGATTTTAAGTGAGGGGAACATACTTGAGCCACTTGGAAGCCTTGCCTTGCTAACCCAATTGTGTATATTTTACTGTTGATGTTGTTGTTGATTAAATTGCTTTTCGGTAAGTAGAAGTTGTAGTTTCTGAAAAGGTGGACGATGTTGAGGGAGTCCATCACCTTAGTTAGGGAGGTTTGGTTGTACCGAAATTGAGGTACAATTTGTCCGTTTGAGACGGTGTGTATATGGGTTGATTCATGTGGATGAGGGACGATGTGATCAACTCTGGCATTAGTTAGTAAGAAGAAGTGAAGGCCTATGAGTGGGGGTTAGAGTAGGGTCGATGTTTTATCGAATGAGCCATTGGAATAGTATTAAGTTGGTTTCCTCTAGTTGATTCTCAATCCGTGCTTTTGTATATCGTTAGCAAGTATGCAAGTTGAACATGCCTGGTGAAGTGTTAGTTGATGACCGTTGGGGTTTGGCCTATGATTTTAATGCAAGACAGCCGGTCAGTGTCCGTGAGTGGGAGCTAGTTTGTGTGATTGGGTCAGTGTACGTTGAGTTGTTTTCCAGCAAGCGGAAGAGATGAAGTCACTTCCGATATAGTTGAGCCAAGAAGGGAACCTTGAGCTTTGACTTCAGGATTGTTTGGTAGGGGTAGAACAAGTCCAGCAAGACTGTTTGTGTGCGATTAGAATTGAGTCTTGAAGTTACGAGATGCTCTAAGAACAGTTTAGAAGAGTCAGATTTTGTTGAAGAACCAGTCTGAAAACAAGAGGACCGAAGACTATCAGTTGTGTACATGTGAAGTTGCAATTTCTGCGAATACCTCCTTTTGCGTGAGCATGTAAGAAATTGGATATCCTTGTTGAGACCTTAGATGTAGGGACACATGTGACTAGCCTTTTTGGGAGATAGTAGTGATCAGAAAGATGTACAGAAGATGTTTGTTGGTGGTTCAGAGTTACTAGTTCTAGCAGATGTGAAATAATCGTCTTCCTACGGTTTTGATATACCCTTCAACAAGGTTTGGCTTGAAGAGCATAGAGTTAGTGTATACGTTGAGACAAAGAGAGAGTTGCTTTGAAGACGCAGATTTTTGTGAGACTGTAGTGGTAAGTGAGGATGTGAACTTCTTGTCAGATGTTGATCCAGCTTTGGAGGTCGAAGATTGATTGAGTTTAGTTGGCAGGCTTGCTTAGCAAGTGTGATGAATTTGATTTTGAATGAAGATTAGACCGCAGAATGCTAGAATAGTTTGTGTTTTTCTAGAAGTGTTTGGAAGATTTACCCGGTTTGTCTCTTGATAGAGAAGAAGAGTTCGTTATTGAGATCGTCTCCGAGGTTGCTTCTGTTTTGTTTGCTCTGTAACTTATGAATCCCGGAAGAATTGAGAACGTTGAAGAAATAACTTCGAGGTTAGTTGGACCTTAGACTCATTAGGCCTAGTGCATCATCTTAGAGTATGACAGTACAATTTGTGAAGAAGAGAGAAGACGATACAAGAATGTGTTTGGATTTCAGACCGTTGAAACAAGTGACAGTGAATAATTAGCATCAGTTTTCGAGTGTTAGTGATTTGTTGGTCAGTTAGTGTGTGCTTCAGTCTATTTGAAGAATAGTTTGAAATCCGTTTACTACTAGTTGAAAGTGAGAAAAGTGAGAAAAGTTGAAGTACCGAAGACAGCTTTAGGGGCAAGATGTGATCGCCTTGAGCTCTGAGTTATGTCGTTTTGTTTGACTAGTGTATTAGTTACCTTCATAGAGATGTTGAGCAGAATATTTTCCTGAGTTTCTTGATCAGTTGTAGTAGCGCTTCTAGATGTCACGTGAGTATATTCAAGTACCGAGGAAGATCATGACAAGTTTTGAAGTTAGTGTGGTAGATTCTATTAGAGAATTATTTGTACACCAAGTTGCGCAACATGAACTTCGAGTTAATGAAGATGTTCTCCTAGAACATGCAGATCATCCGAGTGTATTAGGGTAAATCCCAAGTAGGCAAAAGAAGACATGAGTTGGAAGAAATTGAAGACTGTGACAGATATCTATAGTTCCTAGGTCTAGCATTGTTACTTTCAGAGAATTGTAAATAGTCTTTTGAAGATAGTTGCTCCATTGATAGATTGCTACAGAAGAATGTTCAGTTGTGTGGTTAGATGCGAGACAATGAGCCCTTGAGAAACCGAAAGAAACTTTGAAGAGAGCTTCGACCTTGAATCAGCTTATATCAGAGAAAGAGTTGTGAACCACAGTGATGCATTACATGTAGAGTTAGGTTGTGTGCTTATGCAAGACAGAAGATTGTGGCTTGTTCATCGAGTTAGTTGAAAGACCGTGAGAAGAGTTATCCGATATGAGACATAGAGTTAATTACAGTTGTATTTGCTTCGAAGACTTAGAGACAAAGCTTGTATAGTAAGAAATGCGCAGTGTATATGTACGTATCATTAGAGCTTGAAATATTTGAAGACTTGGGAAAGGTTGGAACTTGAACAACATGAGTAGTTAGAATTGCTTGAAGACTGTGATCTCAAGATTGAGTACTATCTGAAGAGAGTCTACGTAGCAACCGATGTTCCGAGTTGTATTTGCTGTTAGATTAGTAGTTGAGTTACGAGTTGCAATTGCTGAATTCCGTATATCAAATGATAGTAGTTTTGTGGCCGAGTTTCGAGTTGAGACTACTTTGAGTCAGAATGTTTGATGAGAAACAGTTGCAAGACAGATTCTTGGCACCTCACGTGGAAGGCATAGTAGAAGGAAGACCTTCAGAATACAGTTTCAGAGATGATAGAGTTCTGCATTTCAGAGACAGAATAGTTGTACCGACTGACCTAGTGTTTTGAGATGTATTGTTTTGGCCGAAGCGCACGGTGGTTCATTTGTATTGCATTTGAGTAGTATGAAGACATATTGTGGGTTGAAGATGAATGCTTCTGAATTGAGTGGATGAATAATGTGGTTCAGTATGAGAGTAAGTATGTAAATTGCCAGCGTGTCAAGACCGAGCTTCAGTTTTCTTCTAGTTTGTTACATCCGTTGAAGGTTCTTAATGGAAGTGGGTAATAGAGATTCGAGATTTCAACTAGATTATTTTTGAAGACGTTGGTATAATGTTTGGTTATCTGTTGAAGACAGAGGATCAGTCAGAGAAAGTTACGAGTCAAGTGTTCAACCAATGTTGTATGAGATTGTGAATCGGGCTAGTACAGTTTTTTATTTGTTGCGGTTACCACCAGAGCTAGAAAGAGGTTTGTGATGTGTCTGTGAACCTATAATTCGGGAGTGTGAGTCAGACATGTTCCGTGCTATGTTTGTTGAAGAGATTGAGTTGAGTTTGAAATTGGCATGCCTTGAAGAATCAATTGAGATCTTAGTGTAAGATAGCAAGTGTTGCGTGGTAAAGTCTTTCGAGTTGGTTAGTATGTTGTGGTGAGAGAGGAATGCGTGGAGGTGCATGTTTCAGTGGCCCTCCGTGATCGATGAATTTCGGGGACGAAATTTCCTTAAGTGGGGGAGAGTTGTAACACCCGTGTTTTGGGGTTAGGAGTTATCCGGGTTTATAGTTCGAGTCAATAAAATTAAATTAAAATAAATTCAACCTAAAATGTGGCCTAATTGAACTTTAGTAAAAAGGGAAGGACTTATGATGTAATTTGCCCAACAACTTTTAAAAAGGATGACAACTTTCAAAGTTGTCATCTTCTCACCTTTTCCCATTATTTCCAACATGAGAAACACCCACCACCATCTTCAAACCCTCTCAAACTTCAAGCTTACATTCCTTTGATTTCTTCATCAATTCAAGGGGTTTTTGAAAGGTAATCACATATTTGAACTCTCCTTTCCATTTCCTATCTATCCATGGTCATTGATTTTAAAACCATGAACTTTTGAAAATTATAGTTTATATCAAGTTTGGATTTTTAAGGGGGTTTTCCAATTGGTTTTGATAAATTGAGTTGGGGCTTTAATTAATCACATTAAAAGGTGTAACATATATCAATTTGGTTGAATTTTGGTAAAAATCCGAAGTGGGTTCTTAGACCCATTTTTAAGGTGTCAAAAAGTTGATTTTTGGTGGGTTTTAGGGTGTAATTAGAGGGCTGATGGTATATGTATGCTAAGGGGATGTTTTGGAACCATTTAGATGTCATTTGGGTGTTTAAAAACATGATTTTCTGCTGGGTAAAATTTGAGTACGAAAATGGGTTTTGGGAGGGTTTTGGGTGAGTTTTGGGGTTGTTTAAGGTGGGAATTGATAGCCCAATGGTAGTACTATGGTTAGGGATTGATTTGGGATCATTTGTGGGTGCAATGGATGTTGGAAACATGGATTTTGGAAGAGGTATTGGGGCTGTCCGAAATTGCTAAGTTTGGGGTTTGGTCATGTCTTGCGGTGTTGTAAATTGTATTTGAATTGTGTTCCGGATTGGTATTTTGAGGTTGGGCTAATTTGAGGTTGTTTGAATTGTATGGAGGTTGTTTAGAAGCAAGAATTTGGGTCGGCGAAGCATCGGGAAGTAATCCGGAAACTTGAAGGTGATGTTTGCTTGGTAGTTGAGCTTGGAGGTAGAGGTGAGTGGTTAATGTTTTTTAATTAGTTTTTAAGTGGTTGGTTCAAGCATGTGAACTATGTTGGGCTTGGTAGACCCACCTAGAGTTAGGATTAGGGTGGTAGCCTAATCCTAAGCTTTAGTTAGAGACCTTGGATGTACTCTTTAATCGTTGATATGCCTCATGATGAGTATGTATAATGTGATACACATGTATGTGAAAGTATGGCTTAATGTATTGATTTTATATGCATGTTGATGACAAATAAAATGTGGATATATGATGAGATGATTGTTCGGTTGACATACATGTGGTGTTGGTTTGTGAAATGAGGTTGTGTTGTGGATTGCATGATTTTGGAGAATCATGGTGAGTACGTGCTAGGCACGGAATTTATATTGAAATTGATATTGTAAAAAGTTGTGTAGTTTGATTTATATTGGCACTAGTATGCTTGGGTACAATGATCGATCATTAGGATGAGTGTGCACACAAAATGAGTCAAAACGTACGTGGCCCGTGTGGCGTTAAGGCACCAAGGAGGAGTACGGTGATGTAATATTCCACCGGAAGCTTTTATATATTTCTACGTGATGATGAGTGGAATCCCATCCGTAGGGCATATGGTGATAAGTGGAATCCCGCCCATGCAAGGACCGGTGATGAGTGGAATCTCACCGAGGTAATGTTGTTGTTGGAAATGCGTTCCAACAGGTTATCCGCGTATTCGAGTCATAGCTAGGTGCCAATATGAGGTTGTATGTGTATACCAATATGAGATTATGTATATATGCTTATATGACATGAAATGTGATGCCCTTATGAATTGATATATGATGTGGATAATTCTTTGGATTATGCATCAAGGTAAGTTGAGCTTATAGTTTTTGAGCATGGCATAATGTTGACTATATGTTCATGTATCATGTTTATTTTGGCTTGGCGGACCGAAGGTATGACCATGCATTTCATCTTGGAAATAGCTCGTGCTTGGACCCTGCATTGTCGAAGGTTTGTTTTATGAGCTACCCTCACTAAGCTTTTATGCTTACGCTCTCTTTTGTTCGACAATGCAGATAAATAACTTGTGGGTGGCAAGGGCAAGGAAAGGTCTCCAAGTGTTGCTTTTGGTGAGCTCAATGTATGAGTTTTGAGTAAATGAATGTAATAGTTAAGCAATGGGATAGGTTTTGATGATTGAGTTTTGATGTATGTCGATATTGGTTTGATTCTTGGATGCCTTGTTTGATCTATAAATATCGTTGTTGTTGCATGCCTTGAATGTCTATTTGTTTGGTTGCTAAGGCATGAAATCTTACGTGCTTGTATGACCATATATGCATAAATTGCCCTTTTGTATGAATGCTATGTATGGATGCCTTGTTAATTGCTTGGTTGCAACTTATGGTTCATGTATGGTTGCTTAAATGTTAGTATGTGCCAGTCTTATGAGTGTTAATTCATGCCTTTGGTCCTTCTTAAGCTCTTATATATGTCTATGCATGATCTTAGTGTTCTTTATCCATAGGAAGTCTTTAGAGTTGGGCAGTAAGTGATCCCCTGCACAATGGTTTCGAAACCATGGGTAAGGTTTCGAAACCTTTGCAGAAATCTGGGATTCCAGACCTTACTGCCAGCCTAAGTTTCGAAACCTTTGGGGAAGGTTTCGAAACCTTTGCAAAATCTGGGATTCCAGACCTCACTGCCAGCCTAAGTTTCGAAACCTTTGAGGAAGGTTTCGAAACCACGTAAGAGGGTTTCGAAACCATGGGTAAGGTTTCGAAACTTTTGCAGAAATCTGGGTTCCAGACCTTACTGCCAGTCTAAGTTTCGAAACCTTTTGGGGAGGTTTCGAAACCTTTGCTTAAGACTGCATTGTTTGATCTTTATTGGTCTTTTTAAAGAGAAAAACACATAGGTACTAAGATGCCTTTAGTCAAGATTAAAATTGGGCTGTTTGAATGTGGTTTGGGGTTCAAATGTGACAAGATTAAAATGAAAGAAAAAAATAGGGTTGCTAACCGAGGGGGAACCTTAATGAGTTTCGCTTCGGTTTTCCCCGTGTGGCCCACTCGGACCGGTCATCTGACCAGACCGGGACGAGGGGGTTACATACGTAGTATATGTCTATAGATATTCTTAACCCTTTGACAATGCGCATACACCATGTAGACATAACAACTTAAATTTGTGTCTCTTAAAATGAACATTATCCGCTTTTCCACTAGGACACTTGTTGAGTTCTTCTTTGAGTGATTAATTTTATTCTTTAAATTGTATTTTATTAAAAAAATGAGAACTTATGTTTGTAACATGTTTATGTGAACCAAATAGATAGATATATCATTCATTTGCAAGATCGAATCAGAAATATAACCAACACAATATTGTAATAAGATTATCCATAAGAAAATATTAATGCAATATGATAAATAGCAAGATTATCCATAAAACATAATGAAGTTTAACATACTTTTTTCATAACATTCAACCACCATCTACATTTTAAGATAACCTCCAATAGAGGATACTCGTCCATTTCTTGTGCGGCCATTAAATCCATCAAACCGGCGAAGTTTCCCAAATGGCAAGTCGAACGGTACGGACGGACAAACGCCACTACGTACCATAACCACCAGTACCACCACCGACACTACCATTAACATTATTATTGAAACTAAAGGGTCCGAATTCTCTTTTTTCGATTATAAAAGTAAGTGATTTAATACCATTCACCGGATCCAACAACCCCTTTACATCCGTGATATATTCTAATATATCAAGATGTACCTGTAATATATATATAAGGATAGAGCCAGAATTAGAAGTCCGGAGGAAAAAACATAAATATTAAAAAATAAAAGAAAAGTTTAGTGCATTAAGGAAAACAAAAACTAGAAAATACACGAAACGCATCGTATAACTTACAACACTGAATTTTAAACCATTGGATGTTCAGTATAATTCGGACAAGGAATAGAATCCACAATCAACATACCGAAATTGTAAATAAGCAATAGAAGGGGTATGCCAGATATATATTTGAGAGACATTAGATTTTCCCATCTCAGACCATTCTTCACCAAGATTAGCACTATTTTTACCCTACTTGGGGAACTCATTTGCAAAAAGTATACAAGTAACGATTTCCCTTCCTATTTAACTCTATCACATATATATAGGTAGCATGAGTTATCAAACCAAGAGTCATATGCCAATGAACAGACTCTTTCAAGGTCAAGTTTATGGCAATGCTACATCTACTCACCGAGTAGATTACCCAACTGAGATAGCACATAATTTACTAATTAATAAATGTTATACAATGTATCTTTTAATAAGCAATAAATACAATACAAATAATACATATTTTAAGTTTTATTAATAAATAATTTTCAATATTATAACTACAATACAATTAATACATCTTTACCCATAAACAAATTTTATAACTATAAATATAATATAATTAATATTTTATGTTTTTTAATATAATAAGAAGAGAAACTAAGTTAGTAGAGGTTATGCTCGAAAAGGAATTATTTTAAATATGATCCCTAGAGTCTGCAATGTTAGGGCAGATGTTTTAGCTAAAAGAGGCATTGGGTAGTTGTTCTGCTCTTGCTATATAGATTACTCGGTCATGTAAGCTGTAATGTAATTTTTGATTTTATCAATAAAAATATTAGTCGGGGTACTCTTTCCCCCTTCGATAGGAAGGAGGTTTTAGTGAGGCCCACAAACTTTCAAAAAAAAGAAGAAGAGAAATTAAGTTAATTAAAAAATATTTTGATCCATCGTAATATCATGTTCCGCTAGTTTCTAGATCAACGAGTGTGATCTTTCTTCAAACAATAGCCCTTGAAGAAATATAATATTTCGAAATTAAGATGAAATAGTTGGATTTTGTTCTTTTAGAACAAAAAAATAGTCAATAGTTCATATATTCTAATTTTGGTAGTTTCGTTTCATATATATTTTTAAATAAAATTGACGTGATTGCATGATAGTATAATGTTCATACCTTTTTTTACATTTTGATAGGCATACAAATACATTTAGCATAATGCCTAAATATGTCCATAACATTTCACACATTTGTCACTTTGGCTCCCTTTTCTAGAAGTAATTTAGTCCTCAACATTTCATTTTTTTAACAAAAGGGCCCTTCGTTAGATTGAACCGTTAGTCAATGATTTTCGCTGACTAGGTAGGCACACATGGACTGTAATGATAATGTGGCATGTCCACATGAATGTTAATGATGACATGCCATTATACCACGTCAGCGAGTTTTTTTTGTAAAAAATTATTATATTCATTAAATTAATCGCAACTAATTGAACGTTGACACCTGACAACTTCCAATTAATTTAAATTTTAAAATTTTTAAAATTGGTACGCTGGATGTATCAAAACTCATGCGTTAACCACTAGACCAAATTAACTTTTTTGTTATGACTTGATAAGAATTGAATATAACATAAAAGAAAGGGTTTCATTAATTTTTTTTAAAAAATCAAGGGTCATTCGATTGAGAACAAGACAGAGGAGGACATGGGCAGTGCAGTCATCCTTAACTCTTCTCTCACACGGCCACTGCCATTTAAGACGTCATCCTAAATCTGTAAGTAACATATAATATAGGGGAAAATTCAATTTAATAGATTTCGTAATTATTATATAATAAAAATAAAAATTAAATTTTGTTAGATGTAAATAAGGCATAATGTAGAAAAGAAAAAATAATTAATTAAAGCTATGTGACAATAATATGTGAGTGAGACAATGAATAAAATAGAAAGTGAGGGTAGACGAATTCCTTTCATATATAAATGTAAAAGTATTTGATTTATTTATTTTAGACAATAATTTTGTCTAAATTTAAAAATAAAGTTATATAAAATTATCTATGAAAATAAAATAATTTTTAATCATTTAATAATAAATAAACGTAAAAAATATAAGATTATATTTCTTGAAATTTATATCGTATAAATGAAAATATAATTGAAAATATTATTAAAAATATTTGAATAAATAAAAATAATAAACATTAACTAACATATTAATTAGTATGTATATTTTCTATAAAACTATTAAATAAACGTAAGTTGGTAACTAGTAGAGAAAGTTTTCTCCAAAGTTCATCTATTCTTATTTAATGATAATTAATACGTTTGGAAGTGATAAAAACCTCTTCAATTATATATGATTTAATTTTTTCATTATAACTGGACTCCTACCAAATTATTTACAATTGGGTAAATTATATGGGTGATTAACTAATTATTGGGTATGACCTATTTTAACTACCGAATTACAAAAATTTAAATTTCGACCACCCAACTATTTAATTGGACTTATTTTGACCACCGGCCGTTACAATCTAACAGAGAGGTGACGTGACAGTTAATTTTTTTTTGTATAATTACACATTTTGTCATGTTAGTTACATATTATATCAATTTGGTCATAATTTTAATTTAATCAAATAAAATTAATCAACCAATCAAATCACGACACGTGTCACCACTTGATTAAAGGAAAATTAGAGAGATAGAACTATTCTTGGTGTGGGTTGAACCTAAAATCTCTTGGATAAAAAACCTAAACCAATACCGACGCATTAACCTATTCATATTAATACAAAATTACACCCTTTTATATATATATATATATGCACTCTTATTCCTCGCACCAAATCACCATCCCTATCAGCATTAGCTAAAACATATTTTATGCCTGGAAAACATTAACAAAGGTTAGGTACCTGTAAATGCCACATTGTAAAAGTTCTGCAATTCAACACCCCATGTTGCAGAGGGTTGAATTTGCATGAACGCTTGCTGACCAATAAGGAGAGAGCGCAGGGGCCGCATTCAATGGAGACCGGTGGAGGCTACGGCCTCCTCAAAAATTGAAAAAAAATCTAAGTTGGAGTAATGATAAAATTATATTTTAGTCTCTTAAAAACATATAATTTATATTGTTACCCCCTTTAAAATTAGAGATTTTTAAATAGCCTTTCAAAAAATTAAGTTCCGTCACTAAAAGAACAGGATGACATTTAACAATGAATGAAGAGTGTTCTATTTGTCGACGTCGATCGGAGGATGTTGTCCATGACTGTTCTAAAGCAAAGAGCGTGTGGCAACAATTAGTTGCACCAGGAAAGCTACCGGAGTTCCAAAGGTTAGAGGTAAGCGATTGGTTTCATATATAATATTGTTTACTCTGATAGATATGTCAATTTTCCTAAGAGATGGATGACTCGTTTTGTAATTATTTGTCGGATATTATGGACCAGAAAGAACAAATGAACTTTGGGTAGGTCTGTTGTACGGCATGTTAAAATGCGGCTAATATACGGCGTGGCTGTTTTTTTTACCCGGTTACCAACTTAAAATGTTACATATATTAGTAACGATTTCGGTTGCAACCTAAATTGTTATGATTTTAGGTAATATTTTAGGTTTAGGTTTTTCAAACTAAAATGTTATATGCATTGACAATATTTTAGGTTGAAACTTAAATTGATAACATTTTAGGTTGTAACTTAAATCGTTATGATTTTGTATAACATTTTAGGTTAAACATAAATTTTTTCTAAATTGTTATTATTTTGGGTAATATTTCAAGTTTAAGTTTTAAAACTAAAATGCTATGTCTTGGTAACATTTTAGGTTGAAACATAAATTGGTAACATTCTAGGTTGAAACTTTAATGGTTATGGTTTTTCATAACATTTTAGGTTGAAACTTAAAATTTTACTCACTTCAACCTAAATTATTATATGAGATCTGATCGTCCAATAATGAAAATATTTCACGACAAATATCAAAACTTTGCTCTAAGTTTTACTGAAAATCAAGAATTCTATCTTAAAAGCAATATTACAATTTTCATCAATTACCAAATTCTGGATTTGAATTGTTAAAATCAAGTTTAGATTACTCATATACTCTAAGAAAACTTCATTACCCAGTATAAAATCTTAGTTTTAGGTCGAAATTAACAAAATCACCATTAAAGAGTTAAAAAAATTGAGCATAAGCTATTTTTTCATCAATTGCCTAATTATGTGTTTAATTTGTTAAAATCAAGTTTAGATTACTCATATACTCTAAGAAATCTAAATTACCCAATAGAAAAATCTTAGATTGAGTTTGAAATTAACAAAATCACCTATTTCTGGGTTTAATTTATTAAAATCAAGTTTAGATTACTCATATACTCTAAGAAATCTTTATTACCAATATAAAATTTTAGCTTTAATTCAGAATTAACAAAATCACCATTGAAGAGTTAATGAACTTGAAACTCAGCTAGACTCAAAATAAGTATTGAAACTTAGTCGGAAGTTTCGAAACTTACAAAAAATGTATCACTCCAACCTAAAGTGTTATCCATAATAGTTACATTTTAGGTTTTAACTTAAAATGTTATATATATATATATCTATATATTTATAACATATTAGGTTGCAACTAGAAATGTTATTTAAGTTTCTAAATTTTAGGTTGCAACCTAAAATATTATATATAATGGTAACATAAATGTTACATATTATGGTAAGTTTCCATACTTGTTAGTAAGTTTCGAGACTTACCATGTCAACTTAAAATGTATATGTTTTGGCAACATTTAGGTTGGTGTGTACATATTATAGTAAGTTTTGATACTTGTAAGTAAGTTTCTAAACCTACCATTGTTGAGATGATCAATCGATGACAAATGAGCAAGAGGGGGTGAATTGACAATTAAAAAATTGAAGGGAGGAAATTGAAATAACAAAAAAGATGGACAAGAGATTTAGAGTGGTTCAAGCTCTAACAAGTTCTACATCCACTACATACCTTAGCTCCCACTAAGGATTTCAAACAATTCACTAATGAATTCATCCCCTTTTCTAGGCTTAAGAGGAAACCTTTACATATCGATCAAGTTTTCTATCCAAAGCTTGATCTAGATCACTCTTTTACAAGAAGTTGTGGCAAACTAAAATTGACCTCTCAAAAGGCTAATATTTTTCCCAACTTACAAGTGCACTATCCCCAAACTTGAAATAAAGGATTACAATGAAATTAGACAAGTTGGGTACAAGGGTTTAACTCTAAAAGGCTCAAAGAGATTGGATTTTTGTTTGAATGATTTTCACTTGATCAATTAGTTGTTGTTGTAGCTTTGGAGGCTTGCTTTTATATCCCCTCATTGGTTTTTAACCATTTAGGTAGATGAGATAATAATTAGAGCTGTTGGAGACTATTTTTTCCATAATAAATGCACTTCTCAGGCAGGGCGTATCGGTACACGAGAGCCCTATTTCAGTACCTGTAAGACATAAACTAGTCGTTGCAAGAGTAAACGCATAGGAGTATCAATACGCGGGAAGGAGTATCAAAACGACCTTAGTGTAAAATGGGGGTGTAAAGTGTCCACAAGTTCTATATTTCATGCACATTCCATCTTATATTATTGCTGTTTTTGAGTACATTTTAGGCATAATTAAGACCATGCATTGCATTTTACAATATTTCTTTACTTTGCCATGTTTTTCTAGATTATCCTTTGTTTGGTAAAGAAAAGGTATTGTTTTAGTGTACTTTTGGTTTTAGGTACTATAGGCTGATAAAGGGAAAGTGGAGCTGAGGATGTGATGCTGAGGCAGCGAACCAAGGAGATGTACTGATGCAGTTCCAGACAGAGACAATAGTTGCCGAGTAGCTGCCGCCACCCACCGTGCTGCCCAAGACAGCAGACTATGGAATTGGAGAACCAGAGTGTGATCTGTAGAGCAGAAAATCTTGAGTCTATCGGTGTTGTCCACTCAATTTTCCAACGTCTGTAGCAGCGGGCAGAGCCGCTGAAGCTAAATCTCGTGATTGCTTGCGGAACAAGGACTAGACCTAGCTAATGCCTCTATACACCCATTGTAATTCTAATTCAAAATAACTTAGGTTTTTCCTTAGGCTTAGTTTAGGTTTTCTTGCCGCCGACATGTTCTAATTTTCTCTTTGGGTTTGGGTTATGTTGTAATTAGTTGTGAGAACGGTTGCTTAGGATTTCAAGTTTGTTTTTGCAAATAAAATTACAATGTTTACTTATTTTATGTTTTTCATAGTTTTCAATTAGGGCGAAAGATTAGTTGAATTCTTTCCATTTGTTCGGTATCAAGAGAGTCAAACTCACAAAAGGAGTAAGTATGATTTCATCTATAGACGGTGCGATCAATCCGGCCTAGACATAGGTTAAAGGTTTAAGGTGGCTAAAAGAGGACGAATCAACATTGCTGCCTTTGCATGATCTGTAGTGGGCATCAACAGAACTCTGACTTAGACATAAGCGGAGTCACTTTCGAAGCATTCTGCCGAGCCTTGTAGTTTTGCCGAGTTTGCCGCTGAGACACAGTTCCATTCCCTGCCGAGGCAGCGAAAAGGGTCTCAGCAGTCTTTCTGCCATCCACCACCGAGGCAGCAGAGTCTAGCAGCGCAAAACAACTTGTCCTATTCAACGCAGTTTCACAATAAGCAACAGCATAACCCTGCTCTCTCTATCAATCTGATCACTTCCTTTTTAATTACTTGTGTTTTTATTTTATTTTACTTTTCTTTTCAAACAACCAACTTACTTGTGCATTTATTTTTCTTATGCAGGAACAACAATTCGAATCAAGCTGTCCAATCCCTGTGGGAGACGATATCTTATATACTATAACTTGATAGGAGTGTGCACTTGCGCTCATAAATAGAGAACACCCCAACGCTCTACAAGTTTTTGGTGCCATTGCCGGGGATTGGTAACAGCGAAATTCATCTTTAATTTCTGCACTTTTATTTCTTTACATTTTATTTTATTTTTATTTTTAATCAGAAAAAAGAATTTTACAGTTTCATTTGCTAGTGTATGACCAGGGCTAATCCAAAAGAAGAAATCCTCTTTTACGACGATATCGAACGAAGAGCAAGAGAGCTCAAGAAGGAAATCAAAGTAACCCTAGGAAAAACCAAAGAGGAAAAAGAAAAGGCAAAGGTAAACATGGACCCTGCCAACAATGCTGCGAACGACAGGGATGGGTAGCAAGACCCGCCGCCCAGGGAACAGTAAGATCCACCGAGGCAGCAACCCCCTCTTCTGCCCAGGCAGCCCCAAAATGTTCGAACCACTAGAGATTATCTGGAACATGACTTCAGAGAGTTCGGTTAAATAGTAACAGAACCTGAAATTGAGGTGGATCACTTCGAGCTAAAGCCCGTTATGTTTAACATGATCAACACGTTGGGGAAATTTAGAGAAACTGCCACAGAAGATGCTCGGCAGCACTTGAGTGGATTCTTGGACATCTGCAGAGCATTAAAAATACACGATCAAAGTTGTTGTGCTTTTTCCCTGAACTGGATCCTCCCGAACGCTTGGTCAGCCCCAAGCTATGCTCGATGTCCTTGGCCCTAGCGACCAAGACATCAAAATAAGAATAATCAGTAGCAAAGGTGTACCTCTTGACCTCCTCATGAAGTCCATACCTGAACCGATCACAACGGTCCCTCTTAGTAGGAACCAACTCCGGAGCATACTGACTCAATCGAACAAAATGGATCTCGTAATATGTCACTGAGGTGTCTCCCTGAACAAGAGCAATGAATTCCCGCTTCTTCTCATCTAAGTATCTCGGGCCCAAATACCTCTTTCTGAAAGTAGTCTCAAAGAAATTCCAACTGATCTCGGCCTCAAGCACGTCGGTAGTAATGGTGACCCACCAAGTGTAGGCATCACCCTGTAGCAACGAAACTACACAGCCCAACTTACGAGCCCCAACACATCCCATCTGAGCTAAAATACGGACTGTCTTCTCCAGCCCAAACTCTGACCTCTCAGGCGTAGATCCCCTTAACGCGTCCGCTCCTAGGCTACGGAGCCTCTCAAAGGGTAAGCTAGCATCATCTCCTCTCGGCTGAGCTGCAACCTGAAACGCTCCTGCTATAGCTTGAACTAGCGGAGCCATGTCTATCCCTGCAGGACCTTGGCCACCTTGGCCAACCTGAGGTCCCGCTCCCTCAGCTCCAACATCGCCTTCCACATCAGGCTGAGGAGGTGGTGGTAGAGGATCTCCGACTCCAACAGCAGGCTCTTCCACAGGAGCCTCCACTCCAACCACTGGCTCATTAAAAGGAGCCGCAACACGGGGTTCCTGGCGAACCAACCTCGGTCTACCTCTAGGCCTCGACATAACCGCTCACAGATAACAACTACAACCACAATAACAACATACAAAACAGGGTTAGCAAGGGCAAGGGTCCAAGTGGCTCAAGTATATTTTCCTTCACTTAAAAATCCTTTTTCTAATGTAATAGAAGCAATGAGACTCTACTCAACATGCTTCAAACAACATACTCAAACGATCAAATAAGCAAACATCAAGCATTCTTGATAAACAAGCAAACATGCTTACATGGCAAGCAAACACCGTGCAATTGCAATACAAGAATTTAACTTACCTCACTTACCCTCTTGAGGTCTCAGAAACCTCAGGCTCTGATACCAACAAGTGTAACCCCCTCGTCCCGGTCCGGGCGACTGACCGGCCCGAGTGGGCTACACGGGGATAACCGAGGTGAAACCCGTTAAGGCTCCACTTCGGTTAACAACCCGAGAAAACTTTTTCATTTATTATCTTGTCTAGATGGATTCAATTAGACCTATGTGTGAAGCGGCAGCGGAAAACAAGACTCACAAGAAGACTAACATCAAACAGGGCCTAAGCCCAACCCTTAAGACCCTTTAGAGATGTCAACAGCCCCATCTTCAGGCCTGTGTTTCGAAACAGGCTTGCCCGTTTCGAAACATGGGCCCCAGTTTAAAAACCAAACACCCGTACTGAAACGCATCCACCCCATTTCGGAACAGGAGTTCATTTCGCCTAGACGTTCCGAAACACGTTCCAAAACAGGCTCTCACAGTAGCCAAAACATTTCGAAACTCGTATCGGAATAGGGGCTCATAGTAGCCAAATCGTATCGGAACACGTTCTGATACGGGTGTCCCTGGAACCACACCCGTTCCGAAACAGCTTCCCTCGTTCTGAAATGCCTGCAACCAGTGAGTTTTCAAAACCAGTTTTAAACATCTCTAAACGATCCCAAACGACCCCAACGACTTCATGAAGCAAGGCACAACAAGCAAACACAACTCTAGAGGCATACACTCTATTACAAGCATGCTCAAAACACATAACATACAAGATATGGGCATACATTCATAAGGGATCAAGCATTCATCAGGAAGAGACATACATTCCATATAAAGGTTTCATGCCTTAGAAACAAAACACATAAGCATTCATGACATGCAACATAAGCATGATTTACAATCCAAAATAAGGCATCAACAAGCCACACCAAACATCAACATATCAAAGGAGTCTAAACAAGCTCATAACACAAAACAACAACACAAATCCCCATTGCTTAACTATTACATCCTTAGCTTAAAAGTTCATACTTGATGATAGCAAAAGCACAAATAGAACACTTGGAGGCCCTCTCCTTGCACAAGCAACCCACGAACTAGGGATCTGCATTGTCGAACAAAAGAGAGCGTAAGCATAAAGCTTAGTGAGGGTAAGCTCATAAAACAAACCTCGACAATGCAGGGTCCAAGCACGAGCAACACAACCAAAAAATAATGCATGATTTCTTACCTTCGAAACCACAAGAGTCAAATATATATGATGCATGAACATAATATTAATATCATGCCATGCTCAACGTCCACAAACACAACCATGTGAAATACATATATCAAAATGTATTGGCACCTAGCTATGACCCGAATACGCGGATAACAACCGTTGAAACTCACATCCAACACCTCAACCATCACCTTAAGGTGGGATTCCACTCATCCTCACGCCCCGTCGATGGGATTCCACTCATCACCGACTAACATATAAAAGAAGATTTTTGGGCGTACCCGTACTCCATCTTGATGACTACCATCACCAAGACCACGCGCGCATTTTGACCCTCGTGTTCACACTAAACATCCTACCCAAGCATACTAGTGCCAATACTAACTCATTTCACAATCTTTCATAACACAAATTTCTTACCATTTCCCATGCCTAGCAGGCCACCACCATGATTTACAATCATGCACTCACATTACATCAACCACATGCATATCACAATGCATCAACAAATCATCATGCCTCAATAACACACATAGCCACAATGTGCATAGCAACATTAACCACAATTAACATGTGAGGCATAAACACAACATTCAAAGTTCAACCAAAGGTCTCTAACTAAAGCTTGAGATTAGACTACCAATCTAATCCCAACTCTAGGTGGGTTGACTAAGCCCGACCTAGGTCCACATGCTCGAACCAATGTTTTAAAACCAATTTAAAACCAAAGAACCACTCACCGAACTTTCCAAACACAAGAAAACAACCGATCAAGCTCCCAACGGTTCCGGATTCGAATGCGAGGCTTCGCCAACACAAAACCTTGATGCTATCAATCAAACACAAGCAAAACAATCACATTTCAGTCCACAAATCAACTGAGCAAACCTGGAACACAATTCAAGCTAATACTCGGCCCAAAACAATCTCAAAATACCATTTTCGAGCAGCCCATAAGCACATCCAATAACCCTCGATTCCAACGCTTTTAACACACATAATAGCTTCCAAAATAACCCCTAACCATCATACAACCATCATCCATCAATTCCCAACACTAAACAGCCTCAAAACTCACCTTTAAACCCTTCTAACCCCCCCAACAAACCCATATCCGAAAATCATTATAAAACCTTGCAAAAATCACATATGTTGGACCATTTGGATAGCTAATACCATAAATAATGATAAGGAATCAAAAGCTTTAACGTTGGACAATAAAGTTTTGATTTTTAACTTAGAACTTGAAAAACTCAAAACTCAAAACAATGGGTTTTAATGAAAACTAAAGGTATAGACATGAAGAGAATGATGAGGACAACTCAAAAACGTATTTACCTTTCAAAAACCTTCAAAGATAAAGCAATGATGTGATGGAATAGTAACCTTGAGGAGAAGGGGAAGTTTGTCGTGAAATTTGGTTTTTGGGAGGGGAAGAAGATGATCAAAAGCTATATTTTAATGTTTTGTTTTAATTTAAAAGCCAAAGACCTTTTTACCCTTAATGAAATGAGGTATTCACAATAGTATGAAATCCATGGCTATTTGGGTTTTGATTTAAAACAAGCCCAACATAAATTTATTTGTTTTGAAAATACAAGGCCCAAAATAATATTTTAATATTTTTAATTTCACCCGACCCCCAAACTCAGGTGTTACACAACCGACCCCAAAGATGAGATAACGACAGCAAAAGAAGGGTGGACCAGAAAAGTCCGCCTGCAGATGATGTAAGCCCCAGAGATAGAGCCCATAACGCCCAGCCAGCCTTCTACCGCCCAGCCTTACACTTCAGCCGCCCCCGGCAGCACTGAAGCTATCCAGACAATGAGGTCCTCACGCTTCTGCGCACCCTTATCGGCAACAACAAGCGCATCGAGCAGCAGCAACTGACCTTCATGAAATACGTGGGGTAAGTCCAAGAAGCCTTTATGGCTTATCTCTTTCAAAAATTCCTTGATGACGATCCCACCCTACCTCCAGACCCCGCAGACCTTGCAGCAGCCGCCCCAGCATAAGGAACGCCATTCGCCGCTGTTGCCCGTCATGCCGCCTCCCGCCGCCAGGTGCCATCTCCAACGCACTATCCATCTTACTCAGCCACCATCGCATCCAACACGGTGGCAAACTCTCCCGAGAGGCATCAGCAACCCCATTCACCTACCGGCACAGCAGCGACAGTGGCGAATACCTCATCATCAGAGGAGATTGAGCAGCAGCCGCCGGAACCAGCTATAGTAGTAGTAGCAACAACAACAGCCATCCCAATGGTGATAGACCCTCCAGCAGCACCACATTGGAAGGCACTAGAAAGAGGAAGCGGCACATTATAGCTACCAAGCCTGTGGACGACGAGATAGAGTCAGAAGAGAGCGAAGCATCTCCTGCCGCTCCCCCTGCCGAACCTCAAGAAGAGCCTCGTCCTACACCTAAGAGAGTCCAGCCGCCGCAGACAACAAAAATATCACCTGCTAAGTCTTCCGCCAAGACATCTGTCGGCCGCCGCTTTATCATCCAAACCTCTTCCTCCTCCTCAGCAGCAAAGACTCAAGCCTCCTCTCAACCCTCAGCCAATTTCTAGTTTTTTCTTTCTCTTTTTTTATTTTTCTGTTTTCTTGTTTTTATTTTTCTGTTTTATTTTGTGCATTGAGGGCAATGCTCAACTCGAGTTTGGGGGGATAGCTTTCGCATCTTTTTGTCTAGGCATACTTAGTAGCATATAGGTTGCATTGTACTTGCCTTAATGTTAATTGGAACAAAAAAATTTGTTATATAACTTGTGCTTATGATAGTTAGCCGATTACTTATGTTCGCACCAATAATAAATTGAACTTAATATGGGAAAAACATGCAAAATGACTTAGAAGTTTTTTATTTGCCAAAACTGTCAAACACTACTGTTACTTGCTGAATTTGTTAGAATATCTAATGAACACTGCCTGCTTTGTTTTTAGAATTCTTTGCAAAGTTCTAACAATGGTTGCACGTAGCCGCCGAGGCAGAAAACAAAAACAGAAAAATACAGCATTGCCACGGCAACCGAAGTAAAAACAAAGAAATATTATTGTTTTACCCTAGAGGTGCCCGCAACTTGCTCTAGGAAGAATCATGTGCGAGGACACTCCGCTGCTATCAAAGTCCATGAATCTGAAAGTTTTGAAGTGATGAACAAATTAGCATGAGTGAATGAAAGTCTTCATGGGATGACTCTACTCCATGGGTTCGGGGTTTTGTAGTTTTCTCCTATCTTAATTTCAGCCCTAGAAGAGTAGTTGTGATAAGCTGAAGCCCTCATTGCCATGATTAAAATATTGTGCTTAATTGTGCTGTCTCGGCAGCAACCTTATATATCATAACAACATCTTAGTTTATCTAGTTATTCTGCATAATTCAGCCTGTATACAATCTTGCACACACTGCACTAACATTAGAAATTAATTTTGAGTTATTTTCTTGCTAAGTTCCCTTCACTAATCTAAAATAGGTGCCACGACCTTGAGGTATGAAATCAAGTTGAAAACAAATTTTTCTTTCTGGTTAATATAAGGGCAAATATGCTTAGGTTGCATTGCTTGAGGACAAGAAACAGTTCGAGTTTGGGGGTGTGTAAAGTGTCCACAAGTTCTATATTTCATGTACATTCCATCTCATATTATTGTTGTTTTTTAGTACATTTTAGGCATAGTTAGTACCAAGCATTGCATTTTACAGTATTTCTTTACTTTGCCATGTTTTTCTAGATTATCCTTTGTTTGGTAAAGAAAAAAGTATTGTTTTAGTGTACTTTTCGTTTTAGGTACTAGAGGCTGATAAAGGGAAAGAGGAGCTGAGGATGTGATGCTGAGGCAGCGAACCAATGAGCTGTACTGATGCAGTTCCAGACAGAGACATCAACTTCCGAGTAGCTGTCGCCGCCCACCGTGCTGCCCAAGACAGTAGACTATGGAATTGGAGAATCGGAGTGTGATCTGTAGAGCAAAAAATCCTGAGTCTATCGGTGCTGTCCACTCAATTTTCCAACGTCTATAGTAGCGGGCAGAGCCGCCGAAGCTAAATCTCGTGATTACTTGCAGAACAAGGCAACGTGATAAAGTCCACATTCAACTCAAAGAATCAGAGTTTAAAGTCACATTTAATGTGAAAAGCTACTTTGAAGACTTCTACTTCAAGAAGGACTAGACCTAGTTAATGCCTATATATACCCATTGTAATTCTAATTCAAAATAACATAGGTTTTCCTTAGGCTTAGTTTAGGTTTTCTTGCCGCCGACATGTTCTAATTTTCTCTTTAGGTTTGGGTTATGTTGTAATTAGTTGTGAGAATGGTTACTTAGGATTTCAAGTATGTTTTTGCAAATAAAATTACAAGGTTTACTTATTCCATGTTCTTCATAGTTTTCAATTAAGGCAAAAGATTAGTTTAATTCTATCCATTTGTTCGGTATCGAGAGAGTCGAACTCACGAAAGGAGTAAGTACGATTTCATCTATAGACGGTGCAATCAATCTGGCCTAGACATAGGTTAAGGGTTTAAGGCGGCTAAAAGAGGACGAATCAACATTGCTGCCTTTGCATGATTCATGTCGCGGTTGGTATTATCTGCAGTGGGCATCAATAGAACTCTAACTTAGACATAAGCGGAGTCACTTTTGAAGTGTTCTGCCGAGCCTTGTACTTCTGCCGAGTTTACCGCTGAGACACAGTTCCATTCCCCTACCGAGGCAGCAAAAGGGTCTCAGCAGTTTTCCTGCCATCCACCACCAAGGCAGCAGAGTCTGGCAGCACAAAACAACTTGTCCTATTCAACGCAGTTTCACACTAAGCATCAACATAACCTTTCTCTCTCTATCAATCTGATCACTTCCTTTTTAATTACTTGTGTTTTTATTTTACTTTTCTTTTCAAACAACAAACTTACTTGTGCATTTACTTTTCTTGTGCAGGAACAACAATTCGAATCAAGCTGTCCAATCCCTGTGGGAGACGATATCTTATATACTATAACTTGACATGAGTGTGCACTTGCGCTCATAAATAGAGAACACCCCTACGCTCTACAGGGGGTCGTATCGAAATGGTTTAGGCCGTATTAGTACGATAGTTTCTCACTAGAATCTGAGGAAAAAGTCTTTGGAAAAATGCATCGGTACGCCTAAGGGGTGTATCGAAACGTTTAACTTGTTTTTGCAAAGGCGTATAGAAACAGACATAACCCATATCGGTACGGTATAATTGACTTTTAAAGCTTTAACTGACATTCAACGGTTGAAAAATTTAATGCAAGAATTTCAAAAATCTTAAGCCCTGTATCGGTACGCTGACGTGTTGTACCAAAATTGAGGATCGGTATGCCTAAGACTTGTACCAAAACTCATAAGTAAAACATCCCAGGTTGAAGACCGTATCAAAACGGGAAAGCTCGTATCGGAACACCATAACGAAACGGGGTGAGTCGTATTAAAACGATGTGTTCAAGTAAAATTCCAATAGCCAAAATCTGTATCGAAACGCTATAGGGCGTATCGATACGCCTGAATGATTTGATTAAGTTTGGCTTGAAACACTTAGAGAATTCTTTGGGGGTTTAAGTTTTGACTTTGAAACAATTTTTAGGTTTAAAATCCTTTTCATGCGTGAGACTTTTGAGTACTCAAAAATTTATTTACTTTTGCAAATTGGTCTTTGAATAATGTGTTATATCAAAATCAAACATAGGTTTTACAATCTTCCCCCTTTTGATTTAACAAAACCAAAGTAAAATTTTAAGTAGTTTGAAAAGTAATCCCCCTTACTTTAAGCTAGGTTTTGAAAAACTTTAAAAATTTTGGCTCTTTTAATTATCATCCCGCTTTTTTTAGATAAAAACAATGGAATATGCAAGATATAAACATTGAAGCAATATAAAACATACAACATAAATATTATTAAGTACTTAAAGCATAAAAGTTCAAAGCAACATAAATCCAAACTCAAATCCTAAGAACAAAATTCAAAGCATAGGTTCATAATCAAATAACATAGGTGCATAAAAATTAAAATCCTAATATGATATAATATCATATGTCATGAGATGCATAAGCCTAACATATGTCCCCATCATTGTCATCCTCTTCATCTTCATCTTCATCATTGGCTTGTCTTTCTTGATATTGTAACCATGCACCATGAAAGGCGGTGAGAGAGATGTCCATTGAGTTTTGTTGAGTTTCAATTGAAGTAACTCGATTCACGATGGTAGTCACTCTTTCCTCCAAGAATGTGAAGCGAGTGTCGATGGCGGCAAAACCGGAAGTCATGGTTGTATCCAAAGGTGCAATATTAGTCCCCAAAAAATGTAAATTGCTCATTGAGATAGGCCATGAGAGCATCCATAGAAGGTTGGGCTACCTGAGCTTGAGGAGCCGCTTGAGGAGTTACTAGATCAGGTTCACCACCTTGAGGAGGATTCGCGAGATGAACCCATTTTCCATCAATGTATTGGAATTTAGAACGAGAGAGTGAGCGCTCATCAATAGGATCGGTGAGGGGATTGGCATAATCTTGTGAACAATCAATCTCCAACTTTGAAAACAAATAGCTCAAACTAGTGCCATGTGTGAAGGATGAGAAAATGGTGGTGTGGCGATGTTGCATGAGATAGACAATTTTCGCAAACATAATTTGAGCTTAATTTGGGCACTTACCCTCACGAAAGCATCAGATCCAAAAATCATCAACTTGTCGGATCGTTGAGAACTTCCCACTGGATGGACGAAACCACCAAGTGATCATGTGGTGAAGGATGTTATCATGTGCATCGAGGACGGTTACGGAGCCGCTAAGAACATGTCCTAAGGAGTTTTCATCATTTATCTCAATGTTCTCATACCCCAAAACATTTGTTAAAACGATTTGATCAATCTGAAATTTATTCCTCATGAGGTATGATTCAATGGCTATAACCTCGCTTCTATCGGGATTGTGGAGACATCGGGCATTGGCATAAAAGATAAAGACAAGGTTACGATATAAAATGCTGAGTATACTAAAAAAAGGCATAAATTTCCATTGATGTAATAAATCAAGGTATTTGAATTGAAAACGCTCAGAATTCAAAAAAGAAATAGAGGTAATACAATCACGACATATCTTATAGTTTTGGTATTGTTTAAAGTGAGCCATACCGGCGGGACTTGTAAAACACTTTTGGATGATAAGGGTGAGGTTTGGTCTTGTACCATCGTTTTCGGAAGATTCTCCAACCTCACTAATTCTTGGTCTCTTTTTAAGGGCCATGAGAAAACCTGAAATTAAAATCAAACCAAAAACATGTATGCATAAATCATCACATTAGATCCAAATAATTAATCCAATGATCAAATTATTGTAAAAATATATATAATATAGTTTAAAAAACATATACATGTATAAAAAGAATTTTTGGTAAAAGGAAATTTGAAAATATACGACATAATTTTATATTCGAATTAAAAAATTTAGTTTTGAATTTTTCTACAAAATATTTGAAACCCATGTTATATACATACTAAAAACACAAATTTTGATTAAAACAATATATAAACAATAACGAAATTAAAAAGAAAAGAAAAGAGGTTTATACCTTGAATATGGAATTATAGATGAATGAAGGGATGATGATGCACCAAACTTGATGATATAGCTTAGGCTTGGTTTGAAAAACAAAAACCCTCAAAAGATTGTGTGATAAACAAAAGGGTTTGAGAGGATTTTATAGGGAAAATTAGATTACGATTTTGAGAGAAAATAGAGGTGTTTGAATTAAAGTGAAATTTGTTCTTTAATGCTCCTTTAAACTCACAGTGACGATGCGTACTGATACGCCACCTGGCGTATTGAAACAATGGATCGGTACTCTATTTAAGTTGTACCGAAACATGATATCGTACCGGTTCAGGCTTGTATGTACCGAAACACGTCCAAGAACCTGTATCGAAATGTGAAGGGTCGTTTCAATACACTTGTGCCAGAATATACATTTTGGGTAACAAGAAGCTCAAAAATTCAATTTTAATCGAATTGAAATGCATGTATATGACATATGACTACATATATGGACTGAAACAGATACATACTCCCCTAGCAATAAGCATAGATGCATAAAGGAGCAAAATCATAAAAGCATGGCAATCAATCAAATTCAAGCAAATTTGGACACCAAAAAGGCTCTAAGGCTCAAGAAAGGCTAGTCAAACCTAACTCTCTCCTAAGAGTCCCAAAACACTATTTGTCTAATGGTTTAGTGAAAATGTCCGCTAATTGGTTCAAGGTGTCTACATATTTTAGAACATCATTTTTTAAAACATAATCTCTAATGAAATGATGTCTAATTTCTATGTGTTTTGTTCTAGAATGTTGGATGTGATTCTTAGTGAGACAAATTACACTAGTGTTGTCACACTTAAGGGGTATGATACCTACATCAATTTCATAGTCTAAAAGTTGTTGCTTCATCCAAAGGACTTGAGCACAACAACTTCCGGCCAATATGTATTCCACTTCGGTAGTAGAGAGTGCTACGCTATTTTGTTTCTTAGATAACCAAGATATAAGCATACTACCTAGAAATTGACAAGTACCAGAGGTACTCTTTCTATCTATCTTACAACCTCCAAAATCCGCACCCGAGTAAGCATGTAAATCAAAGGAGGAATCTCTAGGATACCAAAGGCCTAAACAAGGTGTGTCTCTAAGGTATCTAAAGATTCTCTTAACAACTATAAAATGTGATTCTCTAGGATTAGCTTGAAATCTAGCACACAAGCAAACACTAAACAAAATGTCGGGTCTATTTGTGGTAAGATAAAGCAAAGATCCAATCATAGAACAATAAAGCTTTAAATCAACACACTTACCTTCTTCATTCTTGTCAAGCTTTGTAGAAGGGCTCATTGGTGTGGCTTGAGGTTTCACATTCTCTAAGTCAAACTTCTGGAGCATGTCTTTGATGTACTTAGCTTGATTGATGAAGATCCCTTCCTTCCTTTGTTTAATTTGGAGTCCCAAAAAGAATGAGAGCTCCCCCATCATGCTCATCTCAAATTCACCTTGCATCAACTTAGCATAATCTTGGCAAAACGTTTCATTAGTAGAACCGAAAATTATATCATCAACATAGATTTGGACTACTAATATGTCTTTGTCATTTCTTTTAATAAAGAGTGTAGTATCCATCTTTCCTTTGTTAAAACCTTTTTCAATTAGAAAACTCGATAACCTTTCATACCAAGCTCTAGGAGCTTGCTTCAAACCATATAAAGCATTTGAAAGTTTAAAAGCATGGTTTGAGTATTTTGGATCCTTAAAATCGGGTGGTTGTTCTACATACAATTCTTCATTTATAAAATCATTTAAAAATGCACTTTTAACATCCATTTGAAAATGCTTGAATTCATGATAACATGCAAATACAAGAAGCATCCTAATAAATTCTATCCTAGCTATGGGTGCATAGGTTTCATCAAAACCAATTCCCTCTTCTTAAGTGTAACCTTGAGCAATAAGTCTAGCCTTGTTTCTCACTATGTTGCCGCTCTCATCTAGTTTATTTCTAAAAACCTATTTAGTTCCTATAGTAGACTTATTATTAAGCCTATTAACTAATGTCCAAACTTGACTTCTCTCAAATTGATTTAGTTCTTCTTGCATGGCCAATATCTAGTAGTCATCTTTTAATGCTTTTTTGATATTGTTAGGCTCAATGCATGGAATAAATGCAACATTGCTAGCAAGTCTAAGGGAAGATCTACTGGCTACCCCTTTGGATAGATCACCCAAAATTTCACCACCTTTGACATAGTTGAACTCCTTTGGATAAGTGACCTCCTTTTCCTCTAGAGTCATGTACTTCAATATTTCTAGAGGTGGATCTCATGCTTCTTCTCCTTTGGTTGGAACTTCATCCATATTTGATGATTGCCCATAATCATTGGCTTAAAAATCCCAACATCATCATCATCACAAGAATCCTTCCTCGGAAGGAGGTTATCATCGAAAACCAAATGTATAGACTCTTCGATAACTAAAGTTCTTTTATTAAATACTCGACAGGCTTTAAAGTTTAAAGAGTACCCTATGAAAATTGCTTCATCGCTTTTTGCATCAGATTTACCTAAATTGTCTTTTCCATTATTCAAAACAAAACACTTGCATTCAAATGGATGAAAATAGCTAATGTTAGGCTTCTTGGATTTTAAAATTTCATAAGGAGTTTTCTTTAAAATTGGCCTAATCATTACTCGATTTATAATGTAGCAAGCCGTATTTGTGGCTTCCGCCCAAAAATACATAGGTAAATTGTTTTCACAAAGTATGGTTCTAGCCATTTCTACTAAAGTTTAGTTTTTCCTCTCAACTACCCCATTATGTTGAGGAGTGCGAGGAGCGGAAAAATTATGGCTTATACCATTTGAGTTACAAAAATCCTTAAAACCTAGATTTTGAAATCCAGTACCATGGTCACTTATAATATGAGAAATTGATTGACCAAGATTATTTTGAGTAAATTTTGAAAATATGATGAACTTTTCTAAAGCCTCATCCTTGGTACTTAAAAATAGAACCCAAGTGTATCTAGAGTAATCCTCAAATAAAACGAATGCATATGATTTTTCCACCCAAGTTCATTGTCCTAATAGGGCCAAAAAGATCCATGTGGATCAATTGTAAAACTATACTAGTTGAAACATGTAGCTTTCGCCTAATAGCAATGCCCCCTACAAACAAAGAATTAAGACTTGGCTTTTGGTACCCAAATGATTTTGGTTCCATGAGTATTAGCTCCCAAAAACTTGGTTCCCTTAGGAATCCAAGAAGTAATGACATGAATATTATTAGAAGTAACTAGTTCCTTAGGAACCCATACACTCCTAATTCTTTTACCTCTAGAGGTCCTTTGGAAGCCCCTTTGTTTGTGGTTAACAAAGTTCATTTTTACATAGTTGGGTTTTAAAGATTGTCTTTTCTCAAAACTAGATTTCCCAACTTTATTCAAAGAAGCTTTGAGATCATTCACCTTTGTATTGTGTTGATCATGAAACTCGAAAAGAAGGTTGTTTAAATTAACATTTTCTTTTTCAAAATATTTTAGATTGTCTTGTAAATCACAAACCTTCTTTTGAAGTTCGGAATTGGTTTTAGATAAGGAATCATTTTGTGTTTTCAAATCACAAATGGTTTTCTTGTTTTTCAAAATTGATTCCTTATCAAAAGTGAAATCAAATGTAGATGAGTTAGAGATTACCTTAGGATCTTGTTCAAAAGCCATGAGACAAAGGTTGACAACTTCTTGCCCCTCTTCATTGGATGATTCCTCATCACTCCAAGTAGCAACATTTGCCTTGAGTTTCTTCTTCTTCCCGAAGCTCTCCCTTTTGAGTTGGGGATATTCGGTTCTTATGTGCCCCGACTTCTTGAACTCATAGCATATGAGTTGATCCTTCTACTCCTCTTTGTTCTTGTTCTTGAAGTCTCATTTTCGATTAAACTTTCTTCCTCTATTGGACTTCATGAACCGAATGAATATTTTGGCTAGCATAGTCATCTCTTCATCTTCCTCCTCAATTGAATCACTCTCTTCAAAAGAAGCTTTGAGAGTAATTCTGAGTTTCTTCTTCTCTACCTCTTTCTTTTCGACCTACTTTTCTTTTTTTTTCTTCTCTTCCTTGCTTCATAATATCATGAGTAAGAAGAGAACTCATGAGAGCATCAAGCTTAGAAGTCTTCAAATCCTTTACCTCGATGATGGAAGTTCTTTTCCCATCCTATGACTTGAAAAGAGAATAGAGGAGTTTCCAGACAAGCTTATCTTCGGGGATGACTTCTCTGAAGCCTTTGAGACCGTTGACGATGATGGAGAAACGATCGAACATCTTTGTGACATTCTCATTGGGCTCCATCTTAAAATTCTCGTAGCTCAAGTTGAGGAGTCCAATCTTGGTCTCCTTTACATTGTTTGTGCCCTCATAAGTGGTCTTGAGCGTGTCCCACACCTCCTTTGCACTTGTACACGAAGACATCTTCGAGTACATATCCGGTCCAAGTGCACAAAAGAGCATGTGCAAGGCCTTGTCATTAACTTATAGCTTCATTCTTTATTCATCTGTCATTTCTTGCTTTGATTTTGGAACTTGCCTATCTCCTTCTTGCTTCATCGAAATGGATGGTCCATCTTCGATTACATCCTAAAGGACATAATCATTTGATTTGATGAATAGCATCATCCTATTCTTCCAATATGGATAGTTGTCTCTATTAAAGAAAGGCGGTTGGTGATCGATTGAGACTCGTACAAGCTTTAAGAGGAGGTAGATGTCATGGCTTGAATGTAGATTGATGTATCTCTCTTAGATTCTACTCAAGAGGATGTTAATCCTTCCGATGAGTGTAGCTTTCATACTAGTTGTTAAGATGATCAATCGATGGAAAATGGCCAAGAGGAGGGTGAATTGGCAATTAAAAAATTGAATGGAGGAAATTGAAATGATAAAAAAGATGGACAAGAGATTTAGAGTGGTTCAAGCTTCTAACAAGCTCTACATCCACTATCTTAGCTCCCCACTAAGGTTTTCAAACAATTCACTAATGAATTTGTCCCCTTTTCTAGGCTTAGAAGGAAACTGTTACAAATCGATCAAGCTTTCTACCCAAAGCTTGATCTAGATCGCTCTTTTACAAGAAGTTGTGGCAAACTAAAATTGACCTCTTAAAAGGCTAATATTTTGCCCAAATTACACGTGCACTCTCCCTAAACTTGAAATAAAGGATTACAATAAAATTACATAAGTTGGGTACAAGGGTTTGACTATAAAAGGCTCAAAGAGGTTGGTTTTTTGCTTGAATGCTTTTCACTTGATCAATTAGTTGTTGATGTAGCTTTGGAGGCTTGCTTTTATATCCCTTCATTGATTTCTAACCGTTGGGTAGCTGAGAACATAATTAAAGCCGTTTGAGACAATTTTTCCCGTAATAAATGCACTTCTTAGGCAGAGAGTATCGCTACAAGGGAGCCCCGTTTCGGTACTTGTAAGACAGAAACTAGCCATTGCAAGAGTAAATGCAGGGGTGTACCGATACGTGGGGAGGCGTATCAAAATGGTCTTAGTGTAAAATGGGGGTCGTATTAAAATGGTCTAGGATGTATCAGTACGATATTTGCTCACTAGAATATGAGGAAAAAGTCTTTGAAAAAATGTATCGGTACGCCTAAGGGGTTTAAGTTTTGACTTTGAAACAATTTTTAGGTTTAAAATCCTTGTCATGTGTGAGACTTTTATGTACTTAAAAATTTATTTACTTTTGCAAATTGGTCCTTGAATAATCTGTTATATCAAAATCAAACATATGTTTTACAACCATGTCAACTTAACATTTAGGTGCAACCTAAATGTTACATATTATGGTAAGTTTTCATACTTGTTAGTGAGTTTCTGAACTTATCATGTCAACTTAAAATGTTATATCTTTCGGTAACATTTAGGTTGGTGGGTAACATTTTAAGTGTCGTGTTTTTTAACTTACCGACTAATGTTACATATTATGGTAAGTTTCCATACTTGTTAGTGCGTTTGTGAACTTATTATGTCGACTTAAAATGTTATATCTTTCGGTAATATTTAGGTAGTGGGTAACATTTTAAGTGTCGTGTTTTTTAACTTACTGGCTACACACACTCTCGGTTACACATTTATTTCTTAATCTAACAAATTTTTTAAAGTTTTGATACTTACCACAACCGAAAGTGTTATTAAAAAGTATAACATTTTCATTTCCATGTTTTACATTTTCAGTTAATGCCGCATCGTAGTTGCACCATAACTTGTCGTATGTTAGTGTAACAATGGAGTCGCCACCGGTCCCTTTTATTATATTAGGCAAACCGAAAACCTAAAAAACTAACCAGATTGAGGGTTCAGGGCACAGTTATGTGTGTGGAAGGATTACCTATAACACCCCTCACCCCGAATTAGGGGCAAGGAGCGTTATATTAACTTATAATTCGGATTCGTATTAGGCAGCGGAAGGGTTAACATTTTCGTGTAATATATTTTTTTATTATTCGATTACATCCTTGTAATCTAGCTAAATTAATTTCATTCATTTTACATATATGAACTATGTGAATTTCAATAATTTACTTTTCTTCATCATACATATAAAACATACAAGATTCCTTATCACATTTCGATTATCCCATACATAGTGGGCACATATAAATTCTAAGTTATTCGGTTACAACCACACATGTTATATACCATACATATCAATTCATTTCATCTCTAATCCCATACCCAATAAGTCTCATACATTCGAAAGTTTCCTATTTAATTTCTATCCAATTCGATTATCACATACATAATCCAATTCCAATATTTAGATTCATTCGATTGTACCTTAGTCCTTTTTAATTCAATTTCCATGTTAGTATGTAATTACAATTCAATTTGTAGTACTAACCGATTCATACATCATTCATATAATCATATCCGAATATCAACATCCATAATGTTTGGTTTCCCTTTTTCAAAATACTACCTGGGGTAACTATAACGACCAAACCTATAAGTTGCCTTTACAAAAAGAAATCCAACAAAAAGAATCAAGCCCCAAAACATATACTCGGGCGATCTATACCCCAAAATATGTACCCCTTAATTACATACCAAAAGGAAGGGAAACGTCTTATAAAGTTTATACATTACTAAAGAAATAGTTCATAAACATCACCATTAGTGCAAATTGGGCTAGCATGCAGACCGCTAAACCACCCAACATGAGCACGACAAAGATAAAGAAGGGCATACTTAATCTTCGAGTAGGGAGATAACAAGTGGTAGATCAACAAGCTAGAACCTGAAAATTTTGGGAAGGAAGGAAGGGTTCGATGCTAAGTACTTCTAGTACTTAGTGGGGAAACCTTAATCTAATTTCTTTCCATTTAATTTATCAAATGATCACACAATCGATTTCACTTATATTAATCATATACATTTCTAATCCATTCGAATAGAACAACTCAAACACCACAATTTTGCAATCAATTATTTAACAATGCTAATATCTAATTTGATTACCACAATATACCATGAAATCGACATTCGAAAACAACAACTCAAGATACCATTAGTATCATAATCGAAATATTCAAGTCTTTCAATGACTACATATTAACTCAATTGCATACCAATTTAACATGAAATTGAAAATCAAATTTATCCAATTCGAAATCATGATGCTCAATTCAAATTATCTACTTCAATTTCATAGATTCGATCAATAGCAATTTCACACAACAAACAGCAGCAAACTGTAGTAGAGAATTAATTAATTTCTTAATTTATAATCGACAAGCTATCATCCAATTCAAAGATTACATCAACAAAATCAAGGAATTTAATATCGCTTTTCAATACTTTAATTTCTTATTAAATCAATTAGCAATGCCTTGGATAGTATAGTAAGCTAGGTATTCGAGTCACATATAACTGAAGTGTGAATCAAATTCACCATGTAATAGGTACCACGTACCAAATTCGTATCATCGATTAACATATCATAATGTCCGCAGACATTAAGCAAGAAGGTACACTTACGTACCACAATATCGAGTACACTAACGTACCGATTTTCTTATCGAGCTCAGACTCTAGGCTAGCCGTACTACCTGGACAGACTGTACACACCAAGGGCTTTGCTTATTGACATTTAATTTCAATCATATACTTGTTAAATCAGATTTTCAGAATTTCATAATTAATCACTTTAATTTCTTTCTCATGATTTCATTTCCAATGACATGTTATCACATATGAACATATAGTAATTTACAATTTCAATTCGCATATCTTCAAATAAGTATATGCACTATTCCATTTCATATCATATAATTCAATCTCACATTTCATAGCTCAATATTCAATTGAACTTATCAAACACACTCATATCATATAAGATCATTAATTGATCACATATCAATCGCAAAATCATCAATTCATCAAACAAGCAATACCAATATCAAAATTTTCCATAATCAGCATTTCAATTTCATCCAAAATCAGTCCAATTTACTTCAAATCAGATTCGAAATCAACATGAAAATATCAATTTTCCAATTCAAGCACATAGATCACAAAATCACATAGCACATGCAATAAATCCAAATT
Organism: Hibiscus tridactylites; assembly: GCA_958450335.1. NCBI lineage: Eukaryota > Viridiplantae > Streptophyta > Magnoliopsida > Malvales > Malvaceae > Hibiscus > Hibiscus tridactylites. The sequence continues at coordinate 18,642,728 of OY288266.1, forward strand.
CCTTTATTCCTTCTTCCCTTATCATTTACCAACAATTAAGTAGTCCAATTTCATGCTCAACATATATGCTAACATCAAATTAAAGGTAGTTGAGACTCTAATCTCAACTCTAATTTGTTTCACTCACAGTTCGCCAAGCTAGTTCTGGATTCGAAGGCCTTTTGCTCGATCTGCAGCCGTTCCAGGTACGTTTTCTTTCTCAACTCTTTCACCTCTAAGATCTAATGCATTTAAGCCAAACAATAGAGAAATTTTCAGAATTCTATTCCTCAAATTCGAAACTGAATTTTACTTTAATTCTAATTTTAGTCCATATACTATTATAGTTCGAACATGGTCAAATCTAATCTCACCAATTCCCTTTTAATTAGTGCTTAAACTTTCAAATTGCTCACTAATTTATGTGAATTGCATTTTTCACAGTTTACTAATCAACTTAACACCTTTCTTCTCATCCAATTTTACAATTTAAATTTCTCACTTGTTCTTCGATTTCTCCTATTTATTTTACACACAGTTTTGACCACTAAACTTAATCTGTTTCCCATTTCCAGCATATAACTCCAATTTAATCACCGTTTGTTTCTAATTTCAATTAACATGTTCAATTTCACCCTGTTAAAATTTCAGATCGAAACTCCAAGTAATTTATTTTCTACAATTTTTCAAAGTTCACTGTCCAGCTAAGAACATTGTTGGACAGTTTTGCATGTTGTTCGAATTAAGCTTCCAGATTTCACCACAATCATCAAATCTCAGATTTACAGTTTGTCTATCAAACTATACATATCCAAGTATGACATATCAAAAATTCATCATGAAATTCCTACTAATTAATTTTCTACAATTTTCTAAAGTTGCATGTTCCACTACACCAGACTTGTTCTATGGCGGCGCTATTCGCGGCGTTTTTGATACAAACGTCGCCAACATTTCACTTATAACGGCCTTTTTGTGACAAACGCCACAAAACGACAACATTGGCGGCGTTTTTACCACAAACGCCGCCATAGGGTGACATATAGTGGCGTTTTCTTCAGTAAACGCCGCTAATTGTTTCAAATTAGTGGCGTTTTTCACCGTAAACGCCGGTATAGGTTTCATGTTAGTGGCGTTTATCGGTAAAACGCCGCCAATGTTTGCGTTTTGTGGCGTTTGTTTCTTAAAACGCCGCCATAGGTGTAGCGTTAGTGGCATTTACTGCGAAAAACGCCGCCATAGATTTCTTAAACCTCAATTAGAAAACCGATAAACAATTAATGAGATTAAAGGTTCAATATAAGGATTTGTATTTTCGGTCGCATAACGGATGTAACCACGTATAAACAATTAATAAGACTAAAGGTTCAATATAGAGATTTGTATTTTCGGTCACATAACGAATGTAATCACGACCGTTGTAAGTATTGCCATCGTGAATTTTTCAAAAAATAAAAGTATCATAATGTTGGAGTGGCAAAATCACTATATAATATTGATAATACTTAAAGTGAGAACCAAAGGCATAAGCCTATATCCCACATGGGTTAGGAAAAAGGCGTGTAAAGGGTATTTATACACAAGTTCCCCCCCTCCCTTGTTGAGTGGGAAAGAACAAGGAACATCCTCGCGCACCGCCGTTGCCGCCGACTGGCCGGGTTCGGGTTACACGTGTCTTCGACACGTCCAAATATAATCTTTTTGGAGAAAATAGTGAGTTAGTGGCATTTTTTAAAGAAAACGCCGCAAAAAGTTTGTGGTTCGTGGCGTTTTTTAAAGAAAACGCCGCAAAACGTTTGTGGTTCGTGGCGTTTGTAAAGCTAAAACGCCGCCAAGTTAACATATATCCCCAATCTCTGCCCTAGCCGCTCATGCTCTCCTCGTCGTGCAAATTTAAAAAAACCCAATTTTGTGCCCTAGCCGCTCCTGCTCTCCTCGCCGTCGCCCCTGTAGCTCCTCCCCGTCGCCCCTCGGCCCCTGTCGCTCCTCGCCCTCGCTGTCGACCGCCGCTCCTCCCGCTCAGGTTAGGATTAAAACCTGTGCCCTAGCCGCTCCTGCTCTCCTCGTCGTCGCCCCTGTCGCTCCTCGCCGTTGCCCCTGTCGCTCCTCGCCCTCGTCGTCGACCGCCGCTCCTCCCGCTCAGGTTAGGATTAAAACCACCCTTGCTGATATAATTTGATTCTCCCTCTGCTCATTCCACTTCTCAATCTGTATCAGTTTCAGCAACATCCAGGATATTAAAATGCAAAACACGAATTTAATAAGATATCAAAATAGTAACAAAAATCCTAAACCGAATTTAATTCGACTCTCCCTCTGCTCATTCCACTTCTGCCACCATAGGTTTCAGGTTAGGTTTCATCGTTTCTATTTCCTTCACAAGTAATTCTTGATACAAGCACTATAGTAATAAACATATCAAAATAATATACCATGTGTAGATTGTAAACTGAGATTACATTTGAAATAACTTGAAGTTGTAACTACCAACTTAAAAGATCCTAAACCTTGATCCAATGCGCGTAAATTACATACAAGTTCGATCAACTTTGCTATTTCTCGCAACATGTGAACAACGAATGCAATGGAACATTTACAGGGTTTAAAAGTCCTTCAATGAAAGAGTTACTCTATAGGATATGATAATAGATAACAAGACAAACATTTCTCTATATACTATAAAACTCAATGGTGCATAATTATCATCCATCTAAGTTTTCAACAATCTTTATGAAACCGATGTTCAAGTAGAAACTTCTTTCATATTTGTAATAAACACCATCAGCAACATCAACCGTAATCCTATTAACATGATGTATATGAAAGCTTGTAAAAGTTTATAATTTTTCAACATAGGCACAATATATAGCGTATCTGGTGTGCAATAAAATAATATTATTAGTAATGCTTATCATTATCTTTTAGTAATGCTTATCATTATCTAATTTTTTTAATATTAAAATTTAACATTATCTTTTTGTTGCCATTTTAGTAATGCTTATCATTATCTTTTAGTAATGCTTATCATTATTTATGTATTTGACTTATCTTTGACTTAATTGATAATATAATAGTTATATCTCTTTTCATCCTTCAAGTATGACTGATAGGTAGTTTATATCTTTTTAATTTGGATATGACAGAAATTGAAAATGGATAGGAGTTGGATGAATTTGCCAAGGGTAAACGCCCACTATCGAAATGGGGTAGAATATTTTCTGAATTTAGCTTTTGCAAATGCAAGCCAAGAAAATATGATTCTTTGCCCCTGTAAGAAGTGTGTTAACATGAATTGGCACGTTCGTGAAGTTGTGCACGAACATCTAGTCATTTTTGGCTTTGTTCCGGGTTATAGAAAATGGGTATTCCATGGAGAGTTGACATCTCGTACAGCTTCTTCCACGAGTAATCCACCTTCTCATCATAATTCTCATCGTGAATCTCTTAGAGAAGATGACATGGAGGGTATGTTGCAAGATGCATTTAATATGCACGATTATCATCAGCCTGTTAGAGAAGATTGTGATATTGGTGTTACTGATTTCACCGAGATGGGAAGAAGTGGATGTGATGAAGAGCCAAATGGAGAAGCGTCAAAGTTTTACAATTTGCTTAATGAAATGAATGAACCACTTTATGAGGGATCAAAATATTCAAAGCTCTCCTTTTGCATTCGCCTTTTCCATTTAAAATGCTTGGGAGGGTGACCGGTAACTCTTTTACACAATTATTAGAGTTTTTGAGTGAAATTTTTCCTTTTGCAAAAATTCCTCAATCTGGCAAAGATATGAAGAAAATGATAAACGATTTGGGGTTTGGTTATGAGAAAATTCATAGTTGTCCGAATGATTGCATGTTGTATTGGGGTGATAGAAAAAACCAAGAATCCTGTCATGTATGCGGTAAATCTCGGTGGACGAATGGGGACACAGAAAATGTGAGTGAAGACAAAGTTGCAACACGAGCAAGAAAGAAGCCAATAAAGATTCTGCGATATTTTCCTCTAATACCCAGACTTCAAAGACTTTTCATGTCTTCAAAGACTGCTGAGTCTATGAGGTGGCATCACGATGGACGAACAGATGATGGATTATTAAGGCATCCTGCAGATTCTTTAGCTTGGAAGACATTTGACCAAAAATTTCCAAGTTTTGCAGGAGATCCTCGCAATGTTAGGCTCGGTCTTGCATCTGATGGGTTTAATCCCTTTAAAATCATGAGTACTTCATACAGTACTTGGCCTGTTATACTTGTTCCTTACAATTTGCCTCCATGGATTTGCATGAAACAATCATCATTTATTTTATCCATGATAATCCCAGGTGAGAAAGGTCCAGGGAATGATATTGACATCTACATGCAACCTCTTATTGAGGAGTTGAAACAATTATGGGTTGGTGTCGAAACATATGATGTGTTGAAGAAGGAGAACTTTAATTTGCGTGCAGCTTTATTGTGGACTATTAATGATTTTCCCGCTTATGCAAATTTATCTGGGTGGAGTACCAAAGGTCGTTATGCTTGTCCTTGTTGCGCTGCACAGACATGCTCGAAGTGGTTGTATAATGGAAAGAAGTTCTCTTACATGGGACACCGTCGGTGGTTAGATGAAAGTCATAGATTTAGATATGAAAAGAATATATTTGATGGTACTGAAGAGTTCAGAAAAGCTCCTGAGCAAACAATCGGGTCTGATATCTTGTCGATGTTGAAACATATCAAGTTCACTTATGGAAAAACGAATCAACCACCAAACCCACGATCAAAGAAGAAGACAAAAGAGGTGTATGACCGTGAGTTTGAGCAACTTAGTGATGATGACTCTGATGAAGAGGATGATCCAAATGGGGCGGAGTTGTGGAAAAAGAGAAGTATTTTCTTCAAGTTGCCTTACTGGAAGCATAACATTTTGAGACATAATCTTGATGTAATGCACATTGAGAAAAATGTTTGTGAGAACATTATTGGGACCATTCTCAATGTCGATGGAAAATCTAAAGACAATCTAAAGAGTCGACTTGACTTAGTTGACATGGGAATTCAACATGATCTTCATCCTCAAGAACTTCGTAATGGAAAATTTTCGTTATCGCCTTCTATTTTTACGATGTCGAAGAAAGAAAAAGAAGTATTTTGCACGGTGTTGAAAGATATAAAAGTCCCAGATGGGTATGCATCAAATATATCTCGATGTGTCAGTGTTAAAGATCGAAGACTTTATTCTCTAAAGTCAAATGATTATCACATATTGATGCAAGATTTAATGCCAGTTGCATTACGTGGTTGTATGTCAACTGAGGTGACATCATGTATTATTGAACTTTCTAATGCAATGAAAGCTATTTGTGGGAAAGTTTTGATGGTTGAAGAACTTGACAAATTACAAGATCGAGTCGCATTGACTTTATGCAACATGGAGAAGATATTCCCACCTTCATTTTTTACAATTATGGTGCATTTGTTGATTCATCTCCCCCACGAAGCTAAAGTTGGTGGACCCGTTTTCTATCGGTGGATGTATCCTATTGAGAGGTACAAATTGTTTAACATATATTCACACAATTTAATAATTCATTTAATTACAACTACTTATACAATGTTCTGTTTATTACGGTATAGGTTCTTGAGCAAGTTGAAGTCTTACTGTCGTAATAAGCGTTATCCAGAAGGATCAATTGCTGAAGGGTATTTAGCAGATGAATGTTTGACTTTTTGCTCTAGATATTTGGAAGATGTTGAAACAAGATTCAATAGACCACATAGAAATGAAGTGTGCAGCAATAATAACTTAGCTGAGACTTATTTGTTTCAAAGTTTTGGTGAACCACTCGGCAAAGTTGAAATTGCACAGTTAGATGACAAGTCTTGGGTACAAGCACATCGATATGTTCTCTTCCATCATGACTCAACAGAGTCCTTACGGACGTAAGTTTATATAAATTCTAATGTATTCACTTCATCTTTTATATTACCCACATTTTTTAACCACGTAGCTTACTTTGTAGTGAATTTAAAGAAGAGCTACAATCTCAAGTACGCTCTCGAAGATTACATCAAAGAGAAATTCATAAGTTGTTCATAGAAAATTTCCATGATTGGTTAGCGAAGATGGTAAGCAACTGAATCTTTGTACTACATGTACTTAATAACTTTTCTTTCTTTGCTACATCAATATAAATGATAACTTATTCACCTTTTACGTGTAATAGGTTTGGTGTGGGAGAGAAGTTAGTGAAGATGTTAAGTGGCTTTCTCAAGGTCCAAATAGAATTGTTAAAAGATATAATGCCTTCCTCATTAACGGGTTTAGGTTCCACACGAAATCTCGAGAAAGATTAAGGAGGACACAAAATTGTGGAGTAGTTGTAACTTCTTCAACTACAAGTTATGCTAGTGCTAGGGACAATCATCCTGTGGTGGGAGATGTAGAATATTATGGAATTCTTACGGATATTATTGAGTTGGATTATTATGGCAAACAGAAAGTTGTGTTATTTCGTTGTGACTGGGCCGATGTAAATACAGCTCGAGGCATTAGAAGAGATCAATTTGGTTTTACAATGGTGAACTTCTCTCGGTTAATTCACACATGTCACCAATTGATGGACGAACCATATGTATTTCCTTCTCAAGTCAAACAAGTTTTCTATTGCCCTGATCCAACAAAAGAGAGTTGGTATGTTGTACTCCGTAACACTCCTAGAGACTTGATAGACATCGGTGATGGAAATAGAGATGACATTGAAATAAGATCAGAAACTCTGCCTTTTGCAGCACAAAACCTAGATAGAACAATCCCTAGTTCTAGTTCACAATTCCAATGGGTTCGAGAGGACATGGATGAAGATTTTAATGAAAATTAACTGCACAATAATGTAGTAAGTTTTATATCTTAACTTATTAATTTATAATAGTATTGTTGTTCTAGTTACTAAAATTGTCTTTTGTTTATTGTAGATACTATGCCTAGGAGTAAATTGAGTGATCTCCGGATAATTCAAGTACCGAGAGAGGGGGAAGAAACAAATGATGATGATTTGTCTAGTGTTGGATCATCGCAAGTTCCGGAGACAGTTGAAAATATAGAGATTGATGGTAATGTTCAACACTTTATTTAAATTCTAGTTGTTTGTTATTATTGACTTGATTTTAAAATTTTTATTGAATTATTTCTTATATAGGTGGAAATGGTCGAACTCGTAAGAGTAGAGGGCGCACGGCGTTGAATGATTTGTACAATCTTCCCGCTGGTGAACGCGTAAAAGTTTCAAGAAACGATGTCGGCCAACCCATTGGAGCAGAAGCAGGTGTTCTGGGCAGTTACTTAGGCATTGTTGCACGCAATTCTGCGATTTTGCCGATCAATTATGAGTCATGGCGTCAGATGCCGAATAGTAACAAAAATTAGGCTCTGGAACTTATTAAGGTAATAATGTCATTGTTAATCTATTACAATTGAAAATAATATTTATATTTGCTTTGATTGTGTCATTTGTAGGATAAATTTTCTTTAGAAGTCTCAGACGATTATGTCAAGCATGCATTAGGGAAAAAATGGAGAGACAATAAGAGTTTCTTGAAGAAGACATATTTCAAGAACGATCTCACTCTTCAAGAGAAGCTGCAAAATATCCCGCCGGGAATTCTCCGATATCAATGGGAAGATGCAGTAAGGTTTTGGACTTCAACGAAAGGAGAGGTATGATCAATGCACTTTAAAAAATTTTCATTATAATGTTGACTTTATACATAATGCAAATTTTAAATTGTAGGATCGAGAGCGCGTTGGAGTTGCTAGCAGACAAAAACATAAGTTTACTCACACCGCCGGGTCAAAGAGTTTTGCTCGTATAGCTAATGACGAGGTATTATTATTTTTGATTATTGATTAATTTTTAATGAATTACTTTATAGGTTTAGTATTAATTTTTACTATACTTTGTAGCAAATTACAACCGGCACTAGCATTGGACGGATAAAGCTCTTCGACATTACGCACAAAAAAAAGGATGGATCTCCTATAACTCCCGAAGCTGCAGAAATTATGGTATGTTAATTAGACATAAAATTTTGATTATGTTATATTTAATATTAATTGTATAACATTTTTAATTGATTGTCAGGAGAAATTGAGGGGGAAAAAGACCGAGTATGAAGCTACAGCTTCAACTAATGGTTCTGTTAATATGTAAGAGATCGAAAATCAAGTTATTGTTGACGTCTTGGGTCCTGAAATATATGGTCGGGTTCGTTGCCAAGGATCATTCGTTACCCCGAAAAAATATTTTGGGGCTAACTCGTCTCAGTACATGCCATCACAGAGCCAATCTTCTCAAGCAGAAGTTAATCGGTTAAAACAACAATTATCTCAATTTCAAGCCGAGGTACAAGAGAGAGAAGCTGAAAGAGAAAGGAAAGAAGCTGAGAGAGAAGCTGAAAGAGAAAGGAAAGAAGCTGAGAGAGAAGCTGAGATAGCAAGGAAAGAAGCTGAAAGAGAAGCTGAGATAGCAAGAAGGGAAGCCGAGAGAGAAGCAAGAGAAGCTGAGATAGCCAGAAGGGAAGCCGAGAGAGAAGCAAGAGAAGCTCAGAGAGAAGCAGCATACCAAAAGCTTCAACAAGAATTTGAAGAAATGATGGCGATGTTAAGGCAGAACCAACCAAAGAATCCGCCATCTTAGTTCATTTATGTGTGAATTCAAATGAAAGTGTTGGACTACATTTTAATTCAACGTTTGAACTATATTTCACTTTAATGTTGTAGACTTTGAATTTGTTATTGTTCTGTTTACTTAATTGTTGGAGTTTGAAGATGATGGCGATGTTATTATGGATTTATTTTATAGGTTATTTGGGTATTTCACATTTTAAAATGTATTTTATACAGGCAGTGAGTATAGCGGCGTTTGCTAGGAATAAACACCGCTAAAAATCCGTAACATATTGTGGCGTTTGTAATAAAAACGCCTCCATAGAACAGCCAATCTCGGCGTTTAGGAATAGAAACGCCGCTAGAGAAGCATCAATCCCGGCGTTTTAATATACAAACGCCGCTATAGAACATTCACCTTTTGCGACGTTTTAGTATCAAAACGCTGCTATAGAATAACATTAGCGGCGTTTTAATATACAAACGCCGCTATAGAACATTGACTTTTTGCGGCGTTTGTATGTGAAAACGCCGCGATAGAACAAAACCTATAGCGGCGTTTATACGAAAAAAACGCCGCTACCTATTGCGACGCTGCTTCTTGCGGCGCTTTTGGCGGCGTTTTTCTTAACGCCGGGAGAGTTTTTAGCGGCGCTAAAAAACGCCGCTATAGGGTTAAAAAAACGCCGCAAAAGGCCTGTTTTGCTGTAGTGTTCTTATAACTACCAAATCTGTCCATATTTGCTCTTGCATGTTCATAAGCTTTTATCATTCAAAATTTCTTGAGGTTTCTTATGTTCTTAGATTTTCCAGCAGCATAACCTTTAGTCTCATTACTATCATGATTTTCTAAGGACGTTAAAACCATTGATTTATTAAGAATTTTAACATATTCGAACAATAGAGGGAGAGAGCTACTTACTTCTGATTTTTCTTTGAATTTTCTAGGTAGATTTCTATGCCATGCAACCCTTGTCTTCTTCACCGAAAGCTCTCAAGTTTTCCTCTCAAAGTTTATGTTTGTAGTGTGTGTGTGAAATGAGCAATTGTGACTTAGTTGGTATGGTTTGGTGTAACCGGTTAAGGAAGAGAAAAGGGAGAGGAGACACAATTAATGAGATGAGACTACTAAGTCATGTCTCAACTAATACCCCTTTTATCTTCTTTTAATTATACCACTCAATTATATAAATCCTTAATAATTCTATCATTCCATGTTAATTCAAGATTAGCTTATGAATTTTATACTTTAGCATGCATCTCTCATAGTTGATGCATCATTCGGTTTGGTCACTAGACCAATTACCCGAATTCCTCTTGAACATTTCCTTAAAATTCAATTTGGTCTTTATTGAACCTATTTCCAATTCAATAATTTAAGGAATTTAATCTAATAAGTCGTCTAATTATTTAATTAAATCTCTAATCTTCTAGGCTAATTTTTGGGATATTACATTTCTCCCCCCCTTAAAGAAAGAATTCGTCCTTGAATTCTTACCTGAATCGAACAAATAGGGATATTGGTTTCGCATTGTTTCCTCAGGTTCCCATGTTGCCTCTTCCATCTTGTGATTTCTCCACAAGACTTTAACCAGTGCAACGTTTTTGTTTCTAAGCCTTCTGATTTCCCTATCCAGAATCTGAATTGGTTCTTCTTCATAGGACAAGTCAGGATTCAACTCTACTTCTTCAGGTTCTAGGATGCGAGATGGATCGGATCTATACTTTCTGAGCATTGACACATGGAAGACATTGTGGATTTTATCGAACTCACTGGGAAGTGCAAGTCGATAAGCCACTGGGCCAATTCTTTCTATGATTTCAAAAGGTCCAATGAAGTGAGGACTGAGTTTTCCCCTCTTTCCGAACCGAAATACTTTCTTTCATGGAGAGACTTTAAGAAAGACTTTGTCTCCCACATTATGTTGAATATCTCTTCGTTTCATATCAGCATAGGCTTTCTGTCTATTAAAAGCTTGCTTTAATCGAGAGTGGATAATTTGAACTTTCTCTTCTGTTTCTCTGAGCAATTGTGGTCCCAAAACTTTATTTTCACCAAGTTCGGACCAACAAAGAGGTGTTCTGCATTTTCTGTCGTACAATGCTTCAAAAGGAGCCACCTGAATAGACGACTGATAGCTATTGTTGTAGGCAAATTCCACTAAGGGTAGGGATTCTTCCCAATTCTTCCCAAAGTCAATAATGCAAGCTCTAAGCATGTCTTCAAGAATCTGAATTACTCGTTCAGACTGACCATCACTTTGCGGATGGAAAGCAGTGCTTAGATTCAATTTAGTTCCTATAGCTTTTTGTAGAGTTCTCCAGAATCGGGAAGTAAATCTTGGATCACGATAAGAGACAATGGAGATAGGAATTCCATGTAGCCGAATTATTTCCTGAATGTACAAATTGGCTAAAGTCTCCAAACTGTAATTAATACGAATAGGAATGAAATGTGCCGATTTGGTGAATCGGTCAACAATCACCCAAATAGCATCATATTTTCTGGGAGAACAAGGAAGACCAGTCACGAAGTCCATAGTAATTCGTTCCCATTTCCACTGTGGCAGTACAAGTGGTTGGAGTAGTCCGGTGGGAACTCTATGTTCAGCTTTGACTCTTTGGCAATTGAGACATTTAGATACAAAATCATTGATAACCGCTTTCATACCAGACCACCAATACAAAGATTTGAGATCTTTATACATCTTAACCGATCCAGGGTGGACCAAAAAAGAACTCTGGTGTGCTTCTTCCAGAATATCTCTTTTCAAGCTTTCATCATTTGGAACACAAATTCTATCTTTGAAATAGAGGAGATCGTTTGTGTGAATATGGAATCCTTCACCAGACTTTGTATCCAGTTTGGAAATAATATCATGAAGTTCTGGATCAGCTTTCTGAAGATTTTCAATCCTTGAAATTAGACTGGACTGAATTTGAAGTTCGGATAGGAATCCTTGCTTCTGATACACTCGAAGATGAGCATTGATAGCAGTTGGAGCTACAAGAATCATTTTACAATTTAGACAGAATTATTATTGCAGACATATTAAAATTTTATTTTCTTAAGGATCAAGGATTAGGAATTTTACCTAATGTCGGTTTACGACTCAAGGCGTCTGCAACCACATTGGCTTTTCCTGGATGATAGTCAATGACTAAATCATAGTCTTTCAACAACTCCATCCATCTGCATTGTCTCATGTTCAGATCTTTCTGAGTCAGGAGATACTTTAAGCTCTTGTGATCGGTGAACAGATAACATTTCTCACCGTACAAGTAGTGTCTCCATATCTTGAGAGCAAACACAATAGCAACAAGTTCAAGATCATGCGTTGGGTAGTTCAATTCATGAGATTTCAATTGGCGTGAAGCATAAGCTATCACATTGTCACCTTGCATTAGAACACATCCAAGACCCGCATACGAAGCATCACTGTACACTGTATAATCTTTGCCCGGTTCTGGTTGGATCAAAACTGGGGCATGAGTCAAGGCTGTTTTGAGTTGGTCAAAGCTTCTCTATTGCTTTTCAGACCATTCAAATGGTTGGTCTTTACGAAGAATTTTAGTCAAAGGTAAGGCTATAGTGGAGAACCCTTTGACAAACCTTCTGTAATAACCAGCTAGACCAAGAAAACTCTGTATTTCACTAACATTTCTGGGAGGTCGCCAATCCATGATTGACTGAATTTTCTTTGGATCAACTTTAATTCCTTCTGCAGAAATTACATGTCCAAGGAAAGAGACTTCCGATAACCATAACTCGCACTTGGAGAATTTTACGAATAACTGGCGTTCCCGGAGAGTTTGCAAGACAATGCGGAGGTGATCAGCATGTTCTTCTCGATTGCGAGAATAAATCAGAAATGTCATCAATGAAGACGACCACGAATTTATCAAGATAGGGCTTGAATACTCTGTTCATGAGATCCATGAATGCCGCCGGAGCATTTGTTAATCCGAAAGGCATTACCAGAAATTCATAATGGCCATAACGAGTTCGGAAGGCTGTTTTTGACACATCCTCCTCTTTGACTTTAATTTGATAGTATCCAGATCGTAGATCGATCTTTGAGAATACCGAAGCATCCCTAAGTTGATCAAACAGATCTTCTATTCTTGGGAGTGGATATCGGTTCTTGATTGTGATCTTGTTCAATTGACGATAGTCAATGCAAAGACGCATTGCTACATCCTTCTTCTTTACAAACAGAACAGGTGCACCCCAAGGAGAAGTGCTGGGTCGAATGAAACCCTTGTCCTGAAGTTCTTGAAGTTGCTTTTGCAATTCTTTTAACTCAAGAGGTGCCATCCGATACGGAGTGTTAGACACCGGATTTGAGCCAGGCTGTATTTCAATCCCGAATTCAACTTCTCTAGTCGGAGGGAGACCAAGTAGTTCCTTGGGAAACACATCAATGAATTCAGAAACAACAGGCATTTCAGATATTCCAAATTCAATTTGATCTCGCAAGACCATAGATGCAAAAATAGAAGTGGGCTTTTTATCAATTAGGAGTATGGATTCTTTTCCTAAACCCTGAAGATACAATCTTTTATTTTGACAATCTACCCAAGCCTCATGTTTACTTAGCCAATCTAAACCCAAAATTAAATCGAACTCACAGGAGGGTAATATGTAGAGATCAATAAAGAATGTCAAGTTGCTAATATGCAATGAACAATTTCTACATATTAGGTTAATGTTCGAAGTTCCTCCTAAAGGGTTTGAGACTATCAGACTTGTTTTCACAATTTCAGGTTCTAAATTCAACCTTTTTACTACAGATAGATATGTGAATGAATGAGTGGATCCCGAATCTATTAAGGCATAAACAGGACGTGAGTTTAGCTCAACAGTACCTGCAATCACTTCAGGAGACTCTTCATCATCTCTACCACGAATGTGGTAAACTCTAGCAGGTGCTCGAGATTCCTGATGAGTAGTAGCATTAGAATGAGTACCCTTGCCTTTCTTCTGATAACTCGGCTGGGCTGACTTGGCATTCCTATTCCGATTAGAGGATGTTGGACTAGGAACTGCAGTGTTACGAGCTGGCATAGATTCATGCTTTTGAGGACAGTCTTTAACGTAGTGATCATCACCACCACAAGCATAGCAGAGATTTGCCTGAAGTCTGCACTGACCTCGATGTGGTTTCTGACAGAACTTACAAGGAGGAATCTTTTCAGAATTTCTCGTACTATTAACTAATATAGTCGGTACTGAGGATCTGATCACTGTAGCTGGTTTGGAAGTGTAACTACTCCTCGGGGCAGAAGTGAAATTAGAAGACCCTTCTTTCTGAAATTTAGTCTTCTTAAACTGCCATTGAGACTTGTCGTCTCGTTTTTGCTTTTTGTCAGGTCTATTGCCCCCTTTTCGCTTTTCAGCAGCTTTCATTCTAGCTTTGGTTGCAATAGCTCGATTTACAAGATTTTGGAAATCATTGATTCCCAAAGCAGTGAAGATTGGACTCAGTTCATCATTCATACCTTCAATGAACATTATGCATTTATCAGCTTCAATCTTAATGTATTCTGGACCGAATTTGCAATACTTGCAAAAGTCTGCAACATACTGCTCAATAGGACGATTGGCCTGTTTGAGGTGCAGGAATCTCTTTCTTCTTTCAGCTAAGTATTGCTCACTGATGTACTTCTTTTTGAACTCTTCAAGGAAAAACTCCCATGTCACCAGTTCAGTTGGAACAGTTAAAGTAGTGGTTTCCCACCAATTCATAGCTTCATCAGCTAACAGAGCCATAACACACTCCAATTTATGGTCATCGGAGCACTGTAATTGTATGGTTACCACCTTGGTGGTGTTTTCAAGCCAGTACTCTGCATCTTCTGGTCTTTATTCATTTGTACCAGCAAAAGTGTAGGCTCGATGCTGAGAAAGCTTATCTATCGGTGCTCAGCTAGGTGCAACAGGGACAGAAGTAACAAGTTGTTCTTGTTTCAGGTTTGTCAGAAGTTGATTGAACATCTCCTTCATGCTAAGGAGACATTCCCTTTGGGCAGACTGAACCATAGGATTTTCAAGTAGAGGTTGTTCGTGCTCAACAGTCTAAACAAGCTCTCTATTGAATTGTTCTGTGTTTTGAACAGGTTCTTTATCAGATTGCTCAATGATCTGAACAGGCTCTATAGGGATCCGTCCAGTGACTTGAGCAGGCTTTTTGGTGATTTGCTCGGTAATCTGAGCAGGCTCTTTGTTTTTCTCCTTTCTCGGAGTTTCAGTTCGAGTTGGTGGCTTATCACCTAATCTCACACTTTCACCTTCACTCGAAGATTCATGTGAGCTCCCATTCTTTGGGTCCTTTGGGTCCGTCATTTTCTATCATTCATTTAAACTACAAGAAGATCAGAAAGCTCAATACATTTATCTTATCATGCAATACATGGGTGGCATACCTAAACAGTGCAGATGCATGCAGACTCGATTAGATTTTTAGGACTTAACCTAAAAAGCTCTGATACCACTTTATATAACACCCCTCACCCCGGATTAGGGGCAAGGAGCGTTATATTAACTTATAATTCGAATTCGTATTAGGCAGCGGAAGGGTTAACATTTTCGTGTAATATTTTTTTTATTATTCGATTACATTCTTGTAATCTAACTAAATTAATTTCATTCATTTTACATATATGAACTATGTGAATTTCAATAATTTATTTTTCTTCATCATACATATAAAACATATAAGATTCCTTATCACATTTCGATTATCCCATACATAGTGGGCACATATAAATTCTAAGTTATTCGGTTACAACCACACATGTTATATACCATACATATCAATTCATTTCATCTCTAATCCCATACCCAATAAGTCTCATACATTCGAAAGTTTCCTATTTAATTTCTATCCAATTCGATTATCACATACATAATCCAATTCCAATATTTAGATTCATTCGATTGTACCTTAGTCCTTTTTAATTCAATTTCCATGTTAGTATGTAATTACAATTCAATTTGTAGTACTAATCGATTCATACATCATTCATATAATCATATCCGAATATCAACATCCATAATGTTTGGTTTCCCTTTTTCAAAATACTACCCGGGGAAACTATAACAGCCAAACCCATAAGTTGCCTTTACAAAAAGAAATCCAACAAAAAGAATCAAGCCCCAAAACATATACTCGGGCGATCTATACCCCAAAATATGTACCCCTTAATTACATACCAAAAGGAAGGGAAACGTCTTATAAAGTTTATACATTACTAAAGAAATAGTTCATAAACATCACCATTAGTGCAAATTGGACTAGCATGCAGACCGCTAAACTACCCAACATGAGCACGACAAAGATAAAGAAGGGCATACTTAATCTTCGAGTAGGGAGATAACAGGTGGTAGATCAACAAGCTAGAACCTAAAAATTTTGGGAAGGAAGGAAGGGTTCGAGTGCTAAGTACTTCTAGTACTTAGTGAGGAAACCTTAATCTAATTTCTTTCCATTTAATTTATCAAATGATCACACAATCGATTTCACTTATATTAATCATATACATTTCTAATCCATTCGAATAGAACAACTCAAACACCACAATGTTGCAATCAATTATTTAACAATGCTAATATCCAATTTGATTACCACAATATACCATGAAATCGACATTCGAAAACAACAACTCAAGATACCATTAGTATCATAATCGAAATATTCAAGTCTTTCAATGACTACATATTAACTCAATTGCATACCAATTTAACATGAAATTTAAAATCAAATTTATCCAATTCGAAATCATGATGCTCAATTCAAATTATCTACTTCAATTTCATAGATTCGATCAATAGCAATTTCACACAACAAACAGCAGCAAACTGTAGCAGAGAATTAATTAATTTCTTAATTTATAATCGACAAGCTATCATCCAATTCAAAGATTATATCAACAAAATCAAGGAATTTAATATCACTTTTCAATACTTTAATTTCTTATTAAATAAATTAGCAATGCCTTGGATAGTATAGTAAGCTAGGTATTCGAGTCACATATAACTGAAGTGTGAATCAAATTCACCATGTAATAGGTACCACGTACCAAATTCGTATAATCGATTAACATATCATAATGTCCGCAGACATTAAGCAAGAAGGTACACTTACGTACCACAATATCGAGTACACTAACGTACCGATTTTCTTATCGAGCTCAGACTCTAGGCTAACCGTACTACCTGGACAGACTGTACACACCAAGGGCTTTGCTTATTGACATTTAATTTCAATCATATACTTGTTCAATCAGATTTTCAAAATTTCATAATTAATCACTTCAATTTCTTTCTCATGATTTCATTTCCAATGACATGTTATCACATATGAACATATAGTAATTTACAATTTCAATTCGCATATCTTCAAATCAGTATATGCACCATTCCGTTTCATATCATATAATTCAATCTCACATTTCATAGCTCAATATTCAATTGAACTTATCAAACACACTCATATCATATAAGATCATTAATTGATCACATATCAATCGCAAAATCATCAATTCATCATACAAGCAATACCAATATCAAAATTTTCCATAATCAGCATTTCAATTTCATCCAAAATCAGTCCAATATACTTCAAATCAGATTCGAAATCAACATGAAAATATCAATTTTCCAATTCAAGCACATAGATCACAAAATCACATAGCACATGCAATAAATCCAAATTCCTTTATTTCTTCTTCCCTTATCATTTACCAACATTTAATTAGTCCAATTTCATGCTCAACATATATGCTAACATCAAATTAAAGGTAGTTGAGACTCTAATTTGTTTCACTCACAGTTCACCAAGCTAGTTCTGGATTCGAAGGCCTTTTGCTCGATCCGCAACCGTTCCAGGTACGTTTTCTTTCTCAACTCTTTCACCTCTAAGATCTAATGCATTTAAGCCAAACAATAGAGAAATTTTCA
Source organism: Hibiscus tridactylites (assembly GCA_958450335.1). NCBI lineage: Eukaryota > Viridiplantae > Streptophyta > Magnoliopsida > Malvales > Malvaceae > Hibiscus > Hibiscus tridactylites. The sequence goes on from OY288266.1 coordinate 18,660,316, forward strand.
GAATTCTATTCCTCAAATTCGAAAGTGAATTTTACTTTAATTCCAATTTTAGTCCCTATACTATTATAGTTCGAACATGGCCAAATCTAATCTCACCAATTCCCTTTTAATTAGTGCTTAAACTTTCAAATTGTTTACTAATTTATGTGAATTGCATTTTTCACAGTTTACTAATCAACTTAACACCTTTCTTCTCATCCAATTTTACAATTTAAATTTCTCACTTGTTCTTCGATTTCTCCTATTTATTTTACACACAGTTTTGACCACTAAACTTAATCTGTTTCCCATTTCCAGCATATAACTCCAATTTAATCACCGTTTGTTTCTAATTTCAATTAACATGTTCAATTTCACCCTGTTAAAATTTCAGATCGAAACTCCAAGTAATCTATTTTCTACAATTTTTCAAAGTTCACTGTCCAGCTAAGAACATTGCTAGACAGTTTTACATGTTGTTCGAATTAAGCTTCCAGATTTCACCACAATCATCAAATCTCAGATTTACAATTTTTATATCAAACTATACATATCCAAGTATGAAATATCAAAAATTCATCATGAAATTCCTACTAATTAATTTTCTACAATTTTCTAAAGTTGCATGTTCTTATAACTACCAAATCTGTCCATATTTGCTCTTGCATGTTCATAAGCTTTTATCATTCAAAATTTCTTGAGGTTTCTTATGTTCTTAGATTTTCCAGCAGCATAACCTTTAGTCTCATTACTATCATGATTTTCTAAGGACATTAAAACCATTGATTTATTAAGAATTTTAACATATTCGAACAATAGAGGGAGAGAGCTACTTACTTCTGATTTTTCTTTGAATTTTCTAGGTAGATTTCTATGCCATGCAACCCTTGTCTTCTTCACCGAAAGCTCTCAAGTTTTCCTCTCAAAGTTTATGTTTGTAGTGTGTGTGTGAAATGAGCAATTGTGACTTAGTTGGTATGGTTTGGTGTAACCGGTTAAGGAAGAGAAAAGGGAGAGGAGACACAATTAATGAGATGAGACTACTAAGTCATGTCTCAACTAATACCCCTTTTATCTTCTTTTAATTATACCACTCAATTATATAAATCCTTAATAATTCTATCATTCCATGTTAATTCAAGATTAGCTTATGAATTTTATACTTTAGCATGCATCTCTCATAGTTGATGCATCATTCGGTTTGGTCACTAGACCAATTACCCGAATTCCTCTTGAACATTTCCTTAAAATTCAATTTGGTCCTTGTTGAACCTATTTCTAATTCAATAATTTAGGAAATTTAATCTAATAAGTCGACTAATTATTTAATTAAATATCTAATCTTCTAGGCTAATTTTTAGGATATTACATTACCACCCCCACCACGCCCGCAAAATGACGTTTACATGATCACTAATATTTTCCTTGTAACCCAGAAGAATTCGTGCAAGGATTAATACAAAAATTCACAAACCTCTAAAATTGACTCAAATTTGCTCATCGCTGAGAAAACCCAAGTCAATCTAGACCGAGGGGATTAAGGTATTAATCCCTAATATCTAGAAATATAGTCTCGCATAAGAGTTTTGGTCATTCCCCAACGGCTAGGAGAAGACCAAATTAACCCTAATGAAAAAATATCTCATTTTTCATGATGCAATAAAAATCCTTTTTAAATGATTTTTTGTTAACCCTTATTAATTTTATGGGTAATTTTAATGTTCAATGTTTATTATTATTCTTAAAAGCATGTGTTTAAAGACACTAATCCTAAAAGGCTTTGTCTAATTATTTAAATTTAATGAAGATTGGTTATTTTTTTAAAAAAATTACCTAAAAAGTCTTATTTACAATTAAAGAATTATTTACCACTTTCTTAAAAAATTACCAAGTTAATTTTTATTTACCATTATTTACAATTAATAGATTATTTATCTTTTCAAAAAAATAAATAACTAGGAATTTTATTTAACTATTTACATTTAAGGAAAAAATACTATCTTACTAAGTTAATTATTAGAGGGTAAATTATTTTAGGAATCTAAACTCTAAGTATTTACAATTTAACTTTAATATTGGTAAATGAATATCTAAGCCATCTATATGGAAACAAACCTAAAGGTATTTATTTAAAATTATTTAGCAAGTTTTTATTAAATAAATATTTATTGTTAAGGAATTTATTTACCCTAATTTTATTAAATTAAAATGCATGAAGATGAATAAATTGAAGAAAGCAGTAAAATATGAGTGAATCAAACAACGAATTTAAGTGCATAAAATAAAAAAAAGTAAAAGTAAAAGGGAAAATAAATTGCAAACAATGGGATCGAAACACGAGCTTATCGACGTGAGGTACGGGCTTAGCGGCGTCACCGTTGTTGCTGTCGTTGTCAGACACCGCCCACTATACGCCAGCAGCATGCCGCCGCTGCTGCCCTTGCTACGGTGGCGGTACCGACTTTATCCTTTAGCGATCAAGGATTCTCCACAAACTTCGATTAATTCAAGTTTTTACCCCTTCTTCTCCCTATTCGAAATCAAATGACCAAAAAAAATCAAAAATATAGAGACAATATTTGGGTAAAGTACCTCAAAAAATCACTTGTATTGCTCTTGAATTTTCTGTGTTACAAAGAATGAATCTTGTTTACGTGTATTTTTCTCTCTTTCTCCATGTCTAATTACAATGAAATAAAGCCTATTATAGGCTTTAAGAAACCCTAAAAGCTTAAAAATTCTAAAATCCTAAAATCATATTCCCTTCTTATGCTCAATATTCTTGGAAAGGGAATAATAACATTACTTGAGCATCAAACTCTTTCCTTGCATTCAATAAATTTTAAAATGAATTAAAAACAAATAGGGAAATGCCTAAGCTTGATTTTAATTACGAATAATCAATAAGTTAATTGAAAATTCGTGATCAAAATCTCGTATACAGTTTTCTGCATGCACTGTCTTTAGTAAAACGAGCATATTTTGAGCTCTCAATATCCGATTGAGGCGTTTCAAGATGCGTTGGAAATGTAACTGAAAGACATTCAATACATAATAAGATACCCTGACACAAAAATACTTGGATCCTATTAAAAATTTACCATAAGTCTACAGTGAGGAATCCTTGCACATAGCTTAACTTTCCATACTTGTCCATCAGGATCTCTTGTAATCTTCCCATATTGACATGGTTAAGATTTTGTGTGGTCCGTAAGATAAAATCTAAAATATTTTAATAAAAATGATATAATAAAAAATAGGTCAATTGGGTATTTATTCATGGACTCCTCTTTTATATTTTAAATAGACTATTTTATTGACTCTAATATTTTACAAATATAAAATTTAAAGGGAAGATAAAATTGGGTGACTAATTAGACAAACCCCTTCAATGTAAAAAAAACGGCAATAGAGTAAATGCCTTAAAATCAACTTAATGAGCGCTAGAAATTGGTGCAGTCTTGGGGGAAGTGTTTCACGCAAACCAACCCACTACACGAGCACATTTAATGTTAGAGGAATTTACACTTTAGGTCCTTCTGTTTTTAGGTGTTTAGCGATTTAGTCCTAATTCTATTTTTTTAAATAGATAATTAATTATTTAATTGGTCTTAAAATTTAGTTTAATTAAGGGTTAATTGTAAAATTATGTGAATAATGTGATTTAGTCTTAAAATTGTATTCGATTAATGATTTGCTTAATTTAGGATTAATTATGATCCGACTTAAAATTATTACTTATGATTAAAAATATTCATTTTTCATGTTTGGACATGTTTTTATTTTTTAGCATGCTATTTAATTTCTATTTATTAATTTATTTGCTTCATTTTCATATATTCCTTTTTTATGATAATTCTATTAATCAAATCGTACATTTTGTAACTCTTTAGACGTAATAACCCATTTAGATATTATTTTTGCGCCTTGTGGGGTGCTCTAATCTTCTTCACGTGTGATCGATTTTCGAACTCAACTATAGCATCGGTTCAGACGCAGATCCACATGTTTTTGTTTATACCCATCTCAAATCTATTGATGGCCAAGTTAATTCAAGATGAGCCTTTGAAGGTTTAACTAATTTCGGCCCAAACAAAAACAGGGTCAACATCAGTCAAATACCCCACCTCAAACTGGTTTATTTCCACATTACCTTAATCCGAAATTGATGTGACTCGACCTACAATTGACTCGATACCTAAAATGACCCGAACCGAAGTTCATCCGAACTCGAATTAACCAGATAATTAATCGAATCAGACCTGAATTATTTTGATTTGAACTTAGTATCGACCACTTGAAATTGATATGTCTCGATCTCGAACCGAGTCTGAGTTGATATCAACCTGATGTTGACTCGTATCCGACCCGACTAAAGTTAAACTATTGACTTGATCTAATATAATCCAAATTCAATTTGATCCAACCTGAATATCTAATTTGACATCTCTAATAATAAGACGAGAACAATAACTAAATTTATCAAGACAACAAAAGAGTTGTTGGGGCAAGGACGAAGTCAAGATTCACCTATAAGGGGACAAATTGCTTAACTTTGAAATGAATAGGGCCTTAAAAACAATCAAACTATAAAAATTAGGGAGATAGAGTTTTTTTTAATTTTAAAGTTAAAGACTTAAAAAAGTAATTAAACTAAAAACAATTGGGAGCGAGACTCAATTTCATTAATTTTAAAATTAGTAAGATTCTAAAATTTAATTGAATCATAAATTTTAGGAATAACAATAACTTAATTACAAAATTTTAAGTGGACACAGACTTAATTACAACGTGGGGTACTACCATATTAATTGTTTTCCAGAAATCGTTGTGCTCTTATAACGAGTTTGAATAAAAAATTAATATTATTTTAAAATTTATTTTGCTTGTGCGACGAGTTCACTATAATGGTACTAGTTTAGAAAATATAAAACTTTTGATGTTAATCTGATAATATTAGGATGCAATGGTCCTATTTTTATGTTTAAACCCAAAATATCAGAGGAGAGTGTGACAGGATAGTCATTTAGGTTGTTTCTAGAATGAAATAACAATTGAAATTGAAAAAAAAAAGTTTAAATCATCTTTAATTGACACTAAACCAGGAGTCTAACGTACAACAAAATTATAACACGGTTAAAAAATTACAAATTTTAAAATTTGTTTAAGAACTTCAAATGTTAGATTTTGTAATAAGTTGGTTTTTTTCTAACAAGTATTGAAACTTGTTGAAAACATCACTAACCTAAAATGTTATAAAAATATCAAGCCCTGAAGCTTGTTTTTTAAGTTTTAAAACTTGAGAAAAATCATGAAAATATAACCAAAAATATTATAACAAAATGAAACGATTTAGATTTTTTAGACAAATTGTAAAATTTGTAGTTTTTTAACCGGATTGTAACTCTGACACACCTTGACCCATCGAGAGGAAATGCCTTAAAATCAACTTAATGAGCGTTGAAAATCGGTGCAGTCTCTGGGGAGAGTGTTTCACGCAAACCAACCCACTTCACTGACCTGTGCACATTTTATGTTAGGGAGAATTTACACTCTAGATCCTTCCTTTTTTTAGTTTTTATCGATTTAGTCTTAATTCTATTTTTTTAGTTTAGTGTTAATTCAATTCGTCCTGTAGATTTAACCCCCCTTTAATTAGGTCCTTAAGTCATTCTTTTAGGTTTTTTTTAGCTTTTTATGTTCTGTTTTAGTAATTCAGGGCAAGGACGAAGCCATGATTCACCCATGAAGAGAGAAAATTGCTTATCTTTAAAATGAGTAGGGTCTTAAAATAAACAAACAAATTATAAAATTAAGGGAGTTAGAGTTTTATTTTTTTTATTTTGAAGTTAAAGGACTTAGAAAGTAAATAAACTAAAAAATAGGATTAGGAACTTAATTTAATTAATTTTAAAATTAACAAGATCCTAAAAATTAATTAAATAAGAAATTTTGGGAGGGATAAAAACTTAATTATAATAAATTTTTAAACAAACAATGACTTGAAATGCAATTAAACCACAAAAATTTGGGAGTAGTAGTTGCCCTCGCACAGTTAACATGGAGGTGTGGTACTGCCAATCTGCCATATTACAAATTAACATGACACGTAGGGCACATTTGACATGTGTTTGTACCATATCAAAAATGAACTTCGGACGTTCATGGACCTTACACCTCTATAAATTAAAATTACCCTGCAAAACTAGAACCAACACATATCAAACACAATCTGCCAATCATGAAGAGCACAACAGCTTCCCTATTTCTTCTTTTCATCTTCTCAATCACACAATCATCCTTTCTGTTTGGTGTGGCCAACGCTACACACGATGCCGTGTTGGATGTTAACGGTGACGAGGTCCTCGTCGGCGTCCGATACTATGTAGTGTCGGCGATATGGGGTGCCGGTGGTGGAGGGCTTGCCATAGGCAGGGAGAGCGGTAGAAAATGCCCGGAAATCGTGGTTCAGAGACAACGCGATGTTGACTACGGTCATCCCGTGGTGTTTTCCAATGCAAACTCCAACGATGGCGTTGTCCGTGTATCTTCGGACGTGAGAGTGAAATTCGAAGGACCTAGAGACAGGCTCTGCCTGACATCGACGGTGTGGAAGGTTCAAGAAAAGGCCGAATCGTCCGGGACAAGGTGGGTGGAACTCGGCGGGAGTGAAGGAGAACCTGGTTGCGACACTGTGAATAGTTGGTTTAAAATAGAGGCGAACTTCGGGAGTGGTATGTACAAATTTAAGTACTGCCCTTCTGTATGTAGCTCATACGCAACTTCTTGCAACGTGATCGAGAAAGATCAAGATACCGACGGACAAATTCGTTTGGCACTCTCCGACGACGGCACAGGATATCCATGGATATTTATCAAGGCAGACGAAGCCAATGCGAGGATTCGACAAGTTGTTGCTGCTTAATTGAAAGTCATCTGGTCATGCATGAACTGAAATTAGTACTCTAACGTTAGTTTTAAGTAAATAAAGGTTGGGCCAGTGCCTAATAATGAGAGAGCTTATCATTAAAGCTGCCGTGTCTGAGGCAGCAGCGTGCTTATACTTACCTCTCGGGGCCCGACTTTCTACTCTTTTCAGCTTAATGAGTAAAACTTTATTTTCTCAGCAACCAAAAGGATCTATACAAACATAACTATGGGCTCAACCTAACGTGTTGAGCCGAATCCATCTAATAATTTTTTGAGATGTTGAATGGGGTACTATCATATTAAAAATTAACAGGACACGTAGCAGGTGGTCCTAATGATTTACATCACATTTGACATGTGTTGTACCATATCTCAATGAATTTTGGACGTTCATGGAGTTACACTTGTATTAATAAAGTGGCCTGAAAAACCAAACCAACACACACCAAACAAACACAATCTGCCAAACATGAAAACCTCAACAGCTTCCCTATTTCTTCATTTTCATCTTCTCAATCACACAAAAACAGCACCTACCTCCACGGCTCCACCACAATCGTTCAAGCACCGTAAAGTCTGATAGCAGCTTATAGAGTTATAATCATCTCCGAGCAACAAGGAAAGAGATCTAACATAAAAACACTTTACATTCCAACTTCAGATGAAACTCAATAATCTCATATTCCAATCAATTCTGATGCAGTGAAACCTAACCACCCCGTCCGGAAATAATTTTATCAACTCTCATCACCGCATCATTTATGGTCACAACCAATAAAAACTTTCTATTTTATTTTATTCTTTTCTTTATCCGCATCATCCATAAATTATCATGCAAAACCAAACCAACACATATCAAACACAATCTGCCAACCATGAACATCGCAACAGCTTCCCTCTTTCTTCTTTTCACATAAATAACTAAAAAGAACTTTGAAAACAGAAAACTCAAGATGCATTAAAATTCTGAAAACCCTCTCTATTTATAGGCTGTACACAGTGGGTTAAATACGACAAATTGAATCGGTATTAAACACTTATTTTTGAATTTAACAGCTGGTCAAACTGCTGAAATTGAGGCTTGTTAACTATCTGATAAAAATCAAGAATTAATTAGCAAATTAACATACTAATTTACAGCTTATTAAAATGTTCCAGTTTTAATAATTCACCTATAAATTTGGTTCAAAAATTCAAATTTCTAGAAAATAATTCTAAAGAAATTCTTCCGAATTTTTTTCAAAGAGAGAAAACGCACACGGCCGTATCGAAGACATATATTTTCACGACCATGAACCGAACCGAGTCGGGACATTCTTAAAAATTATACAAACACATACAACCGTGCATGGGAAATCTTCACAAAGAGATTTACTACCCAATGAGACATTCTGGATTCAATTATTTTGAATGTCACGTTCATTCATGTACTATCGGGGTGGGGTACTGCGATATTGAAAATTTAACCCATACATGTACGTGGTCCTAATAATTTACCTCACATTTCACGTGCTTACCATATCTCAATGATTTTTGGACGTTCATGGAGTTTACACGTGGCTCGATTTTTAGATTTTCATTTAGGCTCAAAAAATATTCGAGACAGTTGGCTCGATTTTCATCTCTAATAAGAAGATAAATAACAGGACAACAAAAAAGCTGATGAGGTTGTGCCTGGGGCTACTGCCATATTATAAAAATAACATGACCCGTGAGAGGTGGTCCTAATAATTTACCTCACATTTGAAATGTGTTGTACCATATCTCTAGAAATAATGAATTAAAAAGTGTGGTCTAATTAATATCATTTAAGATGTGATAATATTTGGGTTAACAATACATTTAGTTATTCAATTATGTTCCATTTTTTCGTCTCTAAATTTCTAGAAATAATCGTTAAAGAAATATTTAGTTTTTCCCCCCTTTTTTTTCCTCTACCAGCAGCCGCTGACCTCTCTTTTCTTCTCTTGATTTTGTTGGTGCGATACTAATTTTGGTGTTGATCGCCGAGTATCGATGTTCATCTTTGTAATATTTTCTCATATTTCACCTTTTTATTTTTTATTCAGTTTTTTTTCTAATTTTTAATAAAAATATTTTTTGTTTGACTTCTTTCTTTTTGTATATTTTGCACATGTTTGTCGGCGTTTGTGGCACGTTGTTAGCCTACCTATGTGGTAGATCTGCGATCGTTTAGAGATACTCACGTCATTTGTATCTTATTTGCAATTGTCGGTAGTCTTTCAGTGGTTAAATTCTCTTTTGTGGTTGTTTGCCGATGTATTTAGTTCTATTTAACGAAGCAGCCTGTAAGTTTGCTTTGATTCACTCGCCACTCCTTTATCATCTCTTTCCACAAAGAATTATGCGAGCAGTTTAAAATAGACTTATTAAAAGAAAAAGATTTCTCGATATTTCTATGGTTCAATATTTTGAGTGCAGGTGACCAAAAAGCCAGTCTAACCCGATGCTAAGGATTGTTACAAGGATATGTGACCGGAGCCCAATAGAGAAGAACTTCGGGCGGATAGTCATAGACATGCTTTGAGAAGATGAGTGTCGCTCAGATCAAGTGTCGAATCCGGTACTAAAGGGATTACCAAGATAAAAGCAATCACAAGGAAAACAATACAAAAAAAAAAGAAAAGGAGAAAGAGAAAGAAGAAAAAAGAAAAGAAAAGAGAAAAAAAGAAGAAATAAAAGAAAAAGAAAAAATGAGGTGAAAACCCGAAAGGGCGCTTCATAAAAGATGAATACCAAAGTGAAAACCTGAAAGGCGCTTTGAAAAAGAAAAGCCGAGGTTAGAATCTGCAAAGAGGGGCTTCCCAGAAGATCTGATGGTTAAACCCAAGTGTGAGACAAGCATCAGCATCGAAGAGAAGAGGGAAACTGATAAAGGGTCAAAAGAGATCGACAAAAGAAGCTGTGGCACTGTGCCCATATTTGGCATACTCATTCATGCATCGTGATTAGGATAAGCATACTTATCTTAGGATCATGCTAACCTATAGCATCATAATACTTTCTATTTTTACAGATACACGGAACCATTCGCTCTCGAAAAAGAAAGCAAGTGACAGAAAGAAGAACAAACTCCAGACAAAGGATTTTAGATTTGCCACATCAGGACTTCCGAGCAAGAGAGGCAGATACTCGTAGCTCAAGGTGAAGAATTAAAGACTCACCATAATCAGGACTTCTAAGCAAGAGAGGCAGATACTCGTAGCTCAAGGTGAAGAATTACAGACTCACCATAATCAGGACTTCTGAGCGAGAGAGGAAAATATCAGTAGCTCAAGGTGAAGAATTTCAAACTCACCACAATCAGGATTTCCGAGCAAAAAAGGAAGATACTCATAGCTCAAGAGCGAAGGAGCTAGATACTCAAAGCTCGAGGACGTCAAGGCACAATGAGGCAAATGCTCATAGCTCCGACTACTGAGGAAGGAGAAGAGTGGATAGTTCTTTATAGGAGGAACTCGTAGCTCAGAATCCTCCAAGAGGGAAGTCGGACAAAATTAGTACTTATGATCTTTGCTTTATTCTTGTTCCACAAGTATAAGCAAAGAGGGGCAACTGTAATCACTAATTTTGTCCGGGGGTGGGTTCATTTTATTTTTATAAATAAGAGGGTTTTTTTTATCATAGGATATATATAGTGGGCTTTGCTTAAATATACTACTATTATAAAGTGATATATATATATATATATATATTATTTAACCCCTAAGTGTTACTATATGATAATAATAATTATTGATATTACCTTTATATATATATATATATATATATCAAAGTTTACATATTATTATTATTATTATTATTATTATTATTATTATTATTATTATTATTATTATTATTATTATTATTATAAACAAAAAAGAGATGATTTAAATAAATAACATCCCAAATGAATAAATCAAAGTGCAAATTTAAATAAATGTAACAGTTCAATTACAAAGGGAATTAAAGTTACACGGCCCGCTAGGCCCAAGAGAAATTGTAACACCCCAATTTTGGGCTTGGAAGTTTAGGGTCTGAATCGGACCGGTTTAAATTTTGGTTCGAATATGAAAGGTGGTTTTTAGGGAAAGCCTAGTTCGGGATGCATTAAAAATATGGAAAAATATCTAAAAATCCTCTTTTATTATATATAAGAGAGTGATGAAATCAATTTTACAAAATGTGGTTTAGAAGTATGACATTTCAAGTTAGTGACTAAAATGTAATTTTTGAAAAGTTGGTGACTGTTTTAAAAGGATTGAAACTTTGAATCTTTAAGGAGCTAATTTACCCAAGGGAGGGTTTCTCCAGATTTTTCTTAAATATTAAAGATTTAATTAATGTTGTTTAATAAAAGGAAAGGAGGGAAAATAGATATTTTGGTTTTATAACTAACTTTTCTCAAAATTTTCCCATTTCATTTTCTCTCCATTTTCTCTCAGCCAAACACATTTCCCCAGCCTCTTTTCCTCTGATTTTCACATCTAAAGTTGAGATTACAATCTCCAAATGGTTTCTAATCATTTCCACACCAAAACCTCATCAGTTGCTTATTGAATTCTTCAAGATTTTGGCTCTAAACAAGGAGAAACTCACATTTAGAGGTATGAACGTCCTTCTCCTCTAAATACTCAGTTCTTTACTGAAATTCCCAAGTTCTCAATCCTTTAATTGAGTTTTATAAATGGTTTTAATGTTGTGTTCTTGATCTTGGCTTAAAATGCAAGATTTGGATTTAATTTTGAAGAAATTCGTATTAAATGATTGGGCTCTGTTTTAATGTCTTTTTGATGTATATTGGATGTATAAATGATGTGTAATTGAGGTTTAATCAATGCAATCCCGAATAGGTTGATTTTCCTAAGTTTTAGCTTGAGTTAATGGTGGTTTTTGGGATGATTTTGATGTTCTGCTATAGCTGGAGGTATAAGGACGTGATTAGATCCTTTTTGGATGTTAATTGATGTATAAGAATGATTGGAATTGATGGATCTTGGCTGGGTAATGTTGTAGAGGTGTTTGGATGTGATTTCAGTTGTGTTTGGTAGCCGAAATGTGAGTGTTGATGAGAGCAGCGAGTTTAGGTGTCTTGGTTGAAGATATTAATGCATGATGATGCATTAATCCTCTGCTTTGATGTGTTTAAAACATGGGAGACATCTTCGGATCCTTGTGGTGTTGATCCGGAAGCTTGATCGGTGTTTCGGCAAGCTTGCGAAACGGAATCGGTGAGTGAAGTTTGGTTTTCAGCTTTGAAACCAATGTTGGAAGGTTATGGGAGCTTAGTTTAAGTCTAAACAACTTAGCTAAGCTCAAGAGTAAGTTTTCGAAAAAACTCTCTTGTTAAAGAACCATGAGATGGTTGAATGCAATGTGTTTGATTTGCATGTTTTAAATTCTGTTTTGAAAGCATATTTAAGCATGTTTAATGCTGGTTTTGTAAGCCATGTGTTGAAGGATGCTCAAGGTAAGAGATCCTTGGTTTGACATTGATAAATGTTGTTTTGATGCATAGTGATGCATGTTGGTTTAATGGCTTTGATAAATGCTTTAAAACAGTGGATTGATGATGTTAAATGATGTATATTGGCAAGTGATGTGTTGGTTTAAAAGTTCTTGAATCGGATATAGTTAGCCGGCTATGGATTGGGTGCACCGTGAATAAAGTCGCCTTGGATGTTGAGGGGTTGTGATTGTACCGTAAACTCCATCCAAGTACACTAACGAGATGGTTAAGATCACAATGATGGTTAAAAGTCCATGTGTAGATCTTGTGTTGTGTGTCCCGTGTTCTCGTTAGTGATGTTATACAACTACCAATGAGTGATGTGGAGGGGTTGTGATTGTACCGTAAACTCCATCACGGGTGTTGAGGGGTTGTGATTGTACCGGTAAACTCCACCTTGATATTGGTAGTGTGTATGAAGCGTATGGGACAACGCTTGTAATCCGCATATCCGATTGTGTTTTGAGTTGTAAAATGGTTATGGATTATCACTTGTAAGCCAATATGACATGTTGATGAATTGAAGCATGAGATGCTTGTTTTGTATGCATTGATGCATGATAAATGTTGTTTTGAAACTAAAGGCCTTGGAAAGGTGTTTTTACAAAATGCATTATTGTGTTGTTTTAATTGAGCATTCCTCACTAAGCTATGTGCTTACGCTCTCTCTTCCTTGAACCTATAATGCAGAGCATTGAAGTGCTTTAAGGGCAGCAAGGAGGTCAAGAATCCAAGTGGAAGTTTAAGCTCATGTACGGTGACTATTTTCACAACACTATTAGCTTTTTGGTTTTTGGCAATGGGAACCTAGGATGTGTTTTTGGGAGATGTTTTGGACTCCCTAAGTTTGGTTTATTGCCTATGGTGTTTGGAACTTGTAAAGGGCCTTTTGGTATTTGGTTTTGGTGATTTTATGATTGCACGATTTTCATTATAGGATGCATGCCTATAAATTTGGGATTTTCCTTAAATGATGCCATGATTGAGTTTTGATGATGCTAATATGTTCCTTTAATGTTTGATGACTTGTGGGTATGATATGGGGGGTCATATGATTGTGTTTGGTGGGTCAAAAGTGTTTTAAACCAGAAAAATTCTGCAATTCTGGGCATCCCGTATCGGAACGGGTGCTACTGTTTCGGAACAGGTGGCCTGAAATGGCCATGGCGTTTCGAAACGGGTAGAGCCGTTCCGGAACGGATTTGCCACTGCCAAGCCCTGTTTCGCAATAGGTTTCGGAACGGTACCGCGTTTCGGAATGGTCCTTCCCCGTTTCGGAACACTCGACCGTTGGGCACTGAATCTGATGGTTATATGTTTTGAAATCTTCACGTTTTGGTCCTAATTCTTGTATATGCAATTGTTTGAGTTTGTGATGTCCTTTTGAGACGAAATTTGGCAGAGAGGCATGAAACATGATTAATTTCATAATGGTAATCCAAAAGTTGACAAAGTCCTCTTAATTTTCAGAATTTACATTTTGGTCCCTAAATTCGTATGTTGTGCAATTTAGTCCCTAATCGTTGTTCGTTTGCTGTGATTTCTGAGTATGGTTATCTCAAGAGTTCACATAGGTTTAATATGCATTTATACAAGTTTAAAAAGAAAAAAAGGTCGTTAATCAAGGTTGACTTTCGGGTTGACTTTGGTTTTCCCCGTGTAATCTTCGTAGTTCGGGACAACCGTCTAGGCCGGGCTAAGGGGGTTACAGAAATACAAGTTGAAACCCTAGCCCTAACTCAGCCCTTTTGGCTTGAGCAGGAAACTTTCCGCCGTCAAATCTGGATTAGATCTGACAGCCCAGATGAATGCACAAAAGAAACCCTATGAGAGCATTGCTTGGGTCTGCGCCACACGGATCGTAGCAGTTGGATTGAACAAGCATCAACATCCCAAATCGTTTCTTTAGTGGTAACCCTAGCGTCCCTTGTGATGTCATTGCGCCGCCCAAATTTGAATCGTTAGATCGAGACGTGATCTAACGGCTCGGATACAACGAAGATCCCACGCGCAACTCCACGCACGACCGCTCCTCTTCCCACGCGTCCACGCGCGTCGTTTCGAGTCGTCCCACACGCGCGTGCGATGCACCTCCGTCCTTTCGAGTTCTCCCGAGAGCCAGTGGCCTGTTGCCACGTCCTCGTTCCCGTACGATGACGGCCACACCAAAGACCGACTCAGTAGCCACGTCCGCCTCTCGTCCCCGCCGTACGAACTATGCACACAAAAAGTAGAAGGATAGAATCGTCAAAATTGAAGGAAAAACAAACGAAACGAAAATCAAAAGACTGAAATGGCAGAGAATCAGCAGAGCCGCACATGAATCAGAGCAGATTAATTCTGATTTTATTCTAATTAACATACTAATTTACAGCTTATTAAAATGTTCCAGTTGAAATAATTCACCTATAAATTTGGTTCAAAAATTCAATTTTTTAAAAAACAATTCGAAAGAAATTCTTCCAAATTTTCCCCCAAGAGAGAGAACGCGCACGGCCGTGTCGAAAACATATATTTCCATGACCATGAACTGAACCGAGTCGGGACATTCTTAAAAATTATACAAACACATACAACCGTGCATGGGAAATCTTCACAAAGAGATTTACTACCCAATGAGACATTCTGGATTCAATTATTTTGAATGTCACGTTCATTCATGTACTATCAGGGTGGGGTACTACGATATTGAAAATTTAACCCATACATGTACGTGGTCCTAATAATTTACCTCACATTTCACGTGCTTACCATATCTCAATGATTTTTGGACGTTCATGGAGTTTACACGTGGCTCGATTTTTAGATTTTCATTTAGGCTCAAAAAATATTCGAGACACTTGGCTCGATTTTCATCTCTAATAAGAAGATAAATAACAGGACAACAAAAAAGCTGATGAGGTTGTGCCTGGGGCTACTGCCATATTATAAAAATAACATGACCCGTGAGAGGTATTAAGAGTTAGTTTGTTAGTTAGTTAAAGAATGAAAAGGGTGTTCTTGTAAATAAAAGGGTGTTAGTTAGGTTGTTTTGTAAATATATAAATACATTATATTTGTAATTAACGTTTAACTCATTTTTAATAATAAAATTCTATTTTTCTCTTCCTTCTCCCCGATTATCCTCTCGTTTTCCCCTTTTCAACCCTAACTGAAGAATTAGTTCAAGAATTCTAATATGGTATCAGAGGATTCAGATTCTTTTTCTCGTTCCCACGATTCCAATTGGGTTTACCGTACTGATGATCCGCACGACGATTTCTACATTCATCCCAACGAGAATCCATCTCTCGTTCTTGTTTCCAGTCTTCTCACCGGTGCCAATTACCACGCCTGGGATAGATCCATGAAGATGGCGCTAATTTCGAAGAACAAGTTTCGTTTTGTTTCTGGTGCCATCAAGGAGCCCCGCGATGATGATTCCAGTATGAAGCATGGGTCAAATGTAACAATCTGGTGCTCTCTTGGTTGCAGAGAGCTATTCATCCTGACATTGTGCAAAATGTCATTTGGATTGACACAGCTTATGATCTTTGGAAGGATCTGCATGATAGATTTAATCAAGGGGATTTGGTTCGGATTTCTGACTTGATTCACGAGTTCTACGCGATGCAACAAGGTAATCTTTCGATTACTGCTTACCATACTAGTTTAAAGATTCTGTGGGATGAAATATCAAATTTAAGACCTTTAGAATCTTGTTCTTGTTTAGCCTTGAAATATAGAAATCAAGACTTTGCTTTAAAGTTTGTTAGGGGTCTGAGTGATGCTTTCTCGGTTCAAAAATCTCAGATACTTATGACTAAACCATTGCCTGCTATAAATGAAATCTTTGCTATAGTTGTTCAGCATGAACGGAGTTTGTTGACCTCTGTTAGTCATGAGTCTAATGTCTTTTTAGTTGATAGAATGCCTCCTAAGTTTGGGGATAGACATGGGGATAGGTCAGATGGTCGTATGGGTAGTGGTGTTTCCAAAAAGGTCTATCCTGGTTCTGTTAAGAAGCCTTTATGTGTTTTTTTGTGGTCTCTATGGCCATACAATTGATAAATGCTATAGGAAACATGGGTTTCCTCCCAATTATAGACAAAGGGGTCAGCAGTTTAGTAAGATAAATCAAGTTGGGATGAGTCAT
The DNA here is from genome assembly GCA_958450335.1 of Hibiscus tridactylites. Classification (NCBI taxonomy): domain Eukaryota; kingdom Viridiplantae; phylum Streptophyta; class Magnoliopsida; order Malvales; family Malvaceae; genus Hibiscus; species Hibiscus tridactylites. The sequence goes on from OY288266.1 coordinate 18,676,869, forward strand.
AGTAGTGAGGATGATTCTGGTTTGCAATCTGCCTCTAAAGTTCATGGTCAGTCTTCTGGTCAAAGTGCCTCTGGTTCTGTTGTCTCTTTTACTAAGGAGCAATATGAAGGATTGCTTAATCTTCTGCAAGAACGTGGGCCTGCTCAGTTGCCTGCTTCTTCTTCTGTTCAGACATCAAGGGTGAATATGTTACATTCTACTTTTGACGCTGATACATCCCAGGAGACAGGTATTGTTCTTAATTGTTCTAGTTTTATCCGAAATTCTGATGTTTCTTGGATCCTGGATTCAGGAGCCACTGATCATGTGGTTTCCTCTTTAGAATATTCTACTGAATATGCTGTTGTTAATAACAAGTTTGTTAAACTTCCTAATGGGAGTATGGTTAAAGTTTCTCACATTGGTACTGTTAAAATATCTGATGACATAATTCTGTTTGATGTTCTGCATATACCCCTGTTTAAATTTAATTTGGTTTTTGTATCTCAGTTAACCAAGTCTGGTACTGTTACTTTAGTTTTTAACTTGAATTTTTGTTTCATTCAGGAAACCAAGACCTGCAGGAAGATTGGTTTAGCTAAGGCTGTTGCAGGGTGATATCAACTTGATGTCAGTATTCCTGATTTTTCTTTTCAGTATGATAATTCTTCTGTTGTTCAGAATTCTTCTTGTAATGTTTCTGTTGGTGATAGCTTTAGTCTTTGGCACATTATACTAGGCCATCCCTCTATACAAAGGATGAAACATTTCCATTTGTTAAATCCTGACATTTCTGTACATTCTGATTCTCAGAATAAATGTGAAGTTTGTCTTTTATCCAAACATAAAAGGTTTCCTTTTACTGCTAGTTCTGCTAGTTCTTCTTGTTCTTCTGATGTTTTTTGACTTGGTTCACATTGATGTTTGGGGCCCTTTCTCAGCTGCTAGTGTTTATGGTCACTTCTATTTTTTGACCATAGTGGATGATAGGAGTAGATTTCTTTGGATATATCCTATGAAAGCCAAATCTGAAGTCAGATCCTTAATTGAATCCTTTTATCAATTAGTTTATACTCAGTTTTCTGTTAAAATTAAGACTATGAGGACTGATAATGCTAGAGAGTTTGACATGCATGATTTTTATAGTGATAAAGGAATAATACATCAAAACTCATGTGTGTATACTCCTCAACAGAATAGTGTGGTTGAGAGAAAGCATCAGCACCTTCTAAATGTGGCTAGATCTTTAAGGTTACAAGCTGAGTTACCTTTTAAATTTTGGATTGACTGTATATTGCATGCTGCAAATTTAATTAATGTTACTCCTACACCAGTGTTGAATAATCAAACTCCTTTTGAAGCCTTATATAATAAACCTCCTAAGCTTGATAACTTGAAATCTTTTGGTTGTCTTGCCTTTGCAAGCATTTTGCCAAAACCTAAGACAAAACTTCATGCTAGAGCTGTTAAATGTGTTTATTTAGGGCATCCTAAGAATGTAAAAGGTTTTAGGTTGTATAATCTTGATAATGGAACTGTTTTTGTCTCGAGAGATGTGGGTTTTTCAGAGTGTATTTTTCCTTTTAAAGAGCAGAAACTTCATATGGATAATATAGTTTTTCCTCAGTATCAGAATTCTTCTTTTGAAGAAATTGCTCCTAAAAGTAAATGTGCTAGTAAGAATCTTTCAACTAATACATCAGATTGTGATTCTGTTGCTATTTCATTAGATAACAGAATCAGAATGGATAATAGTTTTGATAAGAATTCTTTAGACAAGGAAAATTCTCTTGTTTCTGCTGCTTCAGACAATTTGTCTGTTATTCCTCCTCGCCCAGCAAGGACTAAACATCTGCCTAAGCATCTTCAAGATTATCAAGTATCTTTGCCAAAGTTAAGGACCTCTCCTCATTCTGTTGCCCAGGTGATGTCTTACCAACTAATATCTCCTAATTTCATGTCTTACATTTGTGCTGCTGAAATCTTTGCTGAACCTAAAAATTATAATCAGGCCATTAAGCATGAATGTTGGAAAAATGCAATGAATGATGAAATTTCAGCTTTAGAAAGGAATGAAACTTGGGATCTTGTTTCTCTTCCACCTAATAAGGTAGCTATAGGTTGTAAATGGGTGTACAAAACAAAATTAAAATCAGATGGGAGTTTAGAGAGATATAAGGCTAGATTGGTTGCTAAAGGATATACTCAACAACCTGGTATTGACTATCTTAATACTTTTAGCCCAGTAGCTAAATTAACCACTGTTAGAATGATTCTTGCCCTTGCTGCTGCTAAAAACTGGTTTTTGCATCAGTTAGATATAAATAATGCATTCTTGCATGGTTACTTGGATGAGGAAGTGTACATGCAATTACCCCTGGCTTTCATTCTTCTTCCCCTGGTCTTGTATGTAAATTGAAAAAGAGTTTGTATGGCTTAAAGCAAGCCAGCCGTCAGTGGAATGAAAGGTTGACATCTACTTTGTTAAATCAGGGTTTTATACAGTCTTCTGCTGATTCTTCTCTTTTTACTAAAGGTGTAGATTCTGATTTCATTGCCCTTGTTATATATGTTGATGATATAATACTTGCTGGTCCTAGCTTAACTTATATTGACTTGGTTAAGAAGTATCTTCATGATGTTTTCAAGATTAAAGACCTAGGAGAATTAAAGTTTTTCCTTGGCCTTGAAGTTGCTAGGAATAGTGATGGTATAAATTTATGTCAGAGGAAATACACTTTAGAGTTGTTAGAAGAAACAGGTTTTATTAACTCTAAACCTGTTTTTACCCCTATGGTTCCAAATAAGTGTATTTCTAAAAATGAAGGTCAGCCTCTAGATGACATTACTTCTTATAGGAGGATTATTGGTAAAATTTTGTATCTTACAAATACCAGACCTGACATATCCTTTGCAGTTCAACAATTATCCCAATTCATGTCTGCACCTACTGATTTTCATATGGCTGCTGTTCATAGGGTTCTCAGATACCTCAAAGCTACTCCTGGACAAGGCATTTTCTTCCCTGCTGAGAATTCATTAAAACTCAATGCCTTTTCTGATTCAGATTGGGCATCATGTTCTGATTCCAGACGTTCTACTACTGGATTTTGTATTTTCCTTGGTTCAGCTCTCATCTCCTGGAAGTCCAAGAAGCAACAGACAGTGTCACGATCGTCGAGTGAAGCTGAATATCGGGCTATGGCAGCCACTGTTTGTGAAATTCAGTGGCTTAGTTATTTGTTACATGATTTACATATTGCACATTCTTCAGCTAATCTTTATTGTGATAATCTCTCTGCTGTCAAACTTGCAGAGAATCCGGTGCATCACGAACGTACGAAGCACATCGAAATTGATTGCCACATCATTAGAGAGAAGGTTCATAATGGCTCTGTTACATTGCTGCCTGTTTCAAGTCAAAACCAACTTGCAGACTGCTTTACAAAGGCTTTGCCTACTACTGTTTTTCAATCTTCAATTTTCAAGTTGGGCATTCAAAACTTGTATGCTCCAACTTGAGGGGGGAGTATTAAGAGTTAGTTTGTTAGTTAGTTAAAGAATGAAAAGGGTGTTCTTGTAAATAAAAGGGTGTTAGTTAGGTTGTTTTGTAAATATATAAATACATTATATTTGTAATTAACATTTAACTCATTTTTAATAATAAAATTCTATTTTTCTCTTCCTTCTCCCCGATTATCCTCTCATTTTCTCCTTTTCAACCCTAACTGAAGAATTCATTCAAGAATTCTAATAAGAGGTGGTCCTAATAATTTACCTCACATTTGAAATGTGTTGTACCGTATTCATGGAGCTTACACCTCTATAAATTGGCCTGCAAAGCCAAACCAACACATACCAAACCAAACACAATCTGCTAACCATGAAGACCACAACAACTTCCCTATTTCTTCTTTTCATCTTCTCAATCACCCAATCATCCTTTCTGTTTGGTGTGGCCAACGCTGCAGGCGATGCCGTGCTCGATAGTGATGGTGACGAGGTCCTCACCGGCGTCCCATACTACGTAGTGTCATGGATATGGGGCGCCGGTGGTGGAGGGCTTGCCATAGGCAGGGAGAGTGGTAGAAAATGTCCGGAAATCGTCGTTCAAAGGCTATGGGATATGGACTACGGTAGTCCGGTGATATTTTCTAATGCGAACTCCAGCGATGGTGTTGTCCGCGTATCCTCGGACGTGAGAGTGAAGTTCGTTGGGCCTAGAGACAGACTGTGCCTAACATCGACAGTGTGGAAGGTTCAAGATAAGGACGAATCAACCGGAAAAACATGGTTGGAACTTGGTGGGAGTGAAGGAGAAGCTGGTTGCGACAATGTGAAGAATTGGTTTAAATTAGAGACGGGGTCCATTGATGATACGTACAAATTTAAGTACTGCCCTTCGATATGTTCCACATCCGTAACTTCTTGCAACGAAATTGAGAAAGCTCAAGATACCGATGGACAAATGCGTTTGGCTCTCTCCGGCGGCACATGATATCCATGGTCATGGGTGATTATCAAAGCAGACAAAGCAAATGCGAGGATTCGACAAGTTTTTCATGCTTAATTCAAACCTATCATCATGCATGCAGCATCAACTAATTACTACTTTAGTGTTAGTTTTAAGTGAATAAAGGTAGCCCTCTTCTTCATTCCGAGGCAGCAGCATACTTATGCTTACAGGATTTGTCTCTCAGGACCTACTTTGTACTCTTTTCAACCTAATCAATAAAAATTATAGTTACGCTATAAACAGGTTCATATAATAAATAACCCAACCTAGGAAAAGAATGGATAATATCAGACGAGTTGCCACGGATCACATATAATCCAAGCGCTAGTGGTCCCAAAATAATGAATTAAAAAGTGTGGTCTAATTAATATCATTTAAGATGTGGTACTATTTGGGTTAACTATACATTTAGTTATTCAATTATGTTCTAATTTTTCGTCACTAAATTTCTAGAAATAATCATTAAAGAAATATTTAGTTTTTTCCCCTCTACCAGCCGCTGTTGCCCTCTATTTTCTTCTTTTAATTTTGTTGGTGCAATACTAATTTTGGTGTTGGTTGCCAAGTATCTATGTTCATTTTTGTATTATTTTCTCATATTCCACCTTTTCTTATTTTTTTATTCAGTTTTTTTTTTTTTAATAAAAATATTTTTTGTTTGACTTCTTTCTTTTTGTATATTTTGCGCATGTTTGTCTTCCTTTGTGGCACGTTGTTAGCCTACCTATGTGGTAGACCTGCGATCGTTTAGAGATTCTCACGTCATTTGTATCTTATTTGCGATTGTTAATAGTCTTTCAGTGGTTAAATTCTCTTTTTTGGTTGTTTGCCGATGTATTTAGTTCTATTTTACGAAGCAGCCTGTAAGTTTGCTTTGATTCGCTCGCCACTCCTTTATCATCTCTAAAGCGTCTAGTTGGATAGAGACAAAGGAGTACTATTGGTGATTTATTTTTGCTCGACAATATTAATTTTTATTGATTTATAAAATAAACACGCCTAACCCTGAAATGTACGTCTCGTTAAAAACCCCCCTAAACTTAGGTGGAGCAAAAGAGTACGGCACATAACAAGTAATACAAGAAAAACAACATTCGTAATCACCATTTGATCTCCTGCCACAAACTAATCGTACACCATGAAATCCATCTCCTCCAACAAACTAAGGAAACACCATGAAATCCAGCAATTGTTAACAAGGTAAAAGGCGCTATAACTGCCACTGCCATGACCTCTAGATAAATCAAGCCTACCACCAGGCTTTAAATAGTTCCGTTTGTCTCATTCCATCCTTAGCCAGTAGTCTGTCATGGTATTACAATTCCTGCGGACATGGATGAAAAGCACCCTTCCAATTTTACGTACCAAAGTATCGACTTCCATCAAGATCGGCCACCAGCGCCAAGTAGGGGTGAGCGTTCGAGCGAGTCGAGTCGAGTCAAAAAAAATCGAGTTATTCGAGTTCAATCGTCATATTTTACAACTTGAACTTAAATTGAAATTTTTTCGATTCGAGTCGATTTTAGCGAGTTAGAGTCGAGTTCGAGTCGATTCGATTCGATTTTTCGAGTTTGGTTTTAATTTAAACATTTTTCTATTTATATCTACATATATATTTCTTCATATTATTTTTCACATGTGTAAAAAAAGATTTTGAATTATATCTACATACATATAAATTGACTTATGACTAAACAATACAATGATTCTAAAAGCACAAAAATAAGAACACATTTTTCATCAAACAAGGTAAACCTGTCCAAATTTCAATTGTAACAATCAAACCAACAAAAATAAAACTCAACCTTCCATTATAAACTACGGGCCTCGTTAAAAACCTCATTCTTATCTAGGTAACGCCAAGACGAGACCAAAGATAGCGGAAGGAGGAAAAGAGTACCCTAAAATATATTAATAACTAAAGCAAATAACACAGTAGAGTTTAGAAAATCCAACATCACATGTCAAAAGATACAAACCAATAAAAACAAAAACATAAGAGTAGTTCAAAAAAGAGAATTGCAACAAACTTTTTTCGAGTTCCGAATTATATTATCGAGTTTTCGAGTTTCTATACAAATTTAATTGTAATTATTTACCATGTTATAGTACGATTTGATTCTAATTTAAACGACTTTCTCTATTCATATAAGATATGCATATATATATATCTTCATATTATTTTTCACATGCATAAGTAAGATTCGTAATGTTATTTAATAAAAAAATATCATCTAAACTTCTAAAATATATTTATAATATTATTTTTAAATAAGGAACTTTTAAGGATAAAGTACTAATGGGGGTATAAATGAGTCAATGAATTGATGTAAAGAAAAAAATTACAAAAAAATCGGTTGAATGATCAAATTGAATAAAATATAAAGTTAAAGGGCTAAATTAAAAAAAGAATAAATTTGATAAAAATATGAATTGAAGTTATATAGATATTATATAGTGTTAGTGAATCATGTGGTTTAATTTTGGTAAAAATAGACTTAAAACGAAAGAGAAATTAAAGAAATGGGAAACATTCAAAGTTGAGGGGCTAAATTACAAAAGTAGAAAATTTAATTTAAAAATATGAATTGAAGCTAAATAGGTATTCTAGTTTCTACATTGGTTTAGGAGCATGTGGTTCAATTTTGGTCAAAATTGACTTAAAACGAATGAGATATTGAAGAAATGAGGAAATCATACAAAGTTAAGGGGTTGCATTGAAAAAATATGAAATTTATTTTAAAAATATAAATTGAAGATAAATATGTATTCTACGCTGGTTTAGGAATATGTGGTTCAAATTTGGTCAAAAATGGACTTAAAATGAAGGAGGAATTGAAGAAAAATGAAATCAGTGACTAAATTGTAAAACTGTAAAATTCGGTTTTTCGATTTTTCAATTTTTCGAGTTGGGCAAATTCCAAACCGACTCGAAATCGAAATTTTTTCGAGTTAGTCGAGTTGACTCGAATAACTCGAACAACTCGACTCGAATAACTCGAAATTGAAAAAAAATATCGATTTTTTCGAGTCGAGTCGAGTTTTGCTCACCCCTAGCGCCAAGGACGTTTAGAGCTATCATTGATCCAGTTCAGAGCCAACAACGAGTCTATTCCACAACTAGTATCTCATTTTCAGGGCAATTGATTTCGATAAACACCTCAAAGTATTATTGGCGGTTAGTGGGTTACTATGGATGGACGTCAGATTTTAAAGAAGGCTTTGGCTTTTTATTGCGCCTTGGGATTTTCTTTTTTATTTTATTATATGTTTTAGTTTTTTAATGGACGTAGCACAAAAATTTTATTTTTGATTGGTTGCATTGTTAAAGTTGTACATTCTTTTGTTTCATTATGATTTAATATCAATTCAAGATTGAAAAAATAATTTCTAAAGAAAAATTATATTTTAGTCAAGCATGTCATGTTAATTCATTGGCTCGTTTTAACTCTCAACCGTAATTACAATTTTATTTTGCTATTTTTAAATACTTTTAAACAAAAGTTAAAAATAGTATGGTTATATATATATATATATATATATATATATATATATATATAATATTTTTTGAAATCTATATGAAAATGATTTAAATGATAGTAGAACCAATGATCACAATACAATCTAATAAAGCAAAGTGCAAACTCAAGTAATATTTACAAAGTCAAATGATATTCCTAAAGAGGAAGGAAATTTAAGTATATATGTTGATTGTTAGCAATCGATAAATAAAATAATCATATTGTATTTTTTTAAATACCATAACTTAATTATAAATTTACTCGTAATATAGGGATTTCTTGTATTTGGTGATAACACAGCTCCTGTACTCCGATCTCCATCTCTTCTTTCAACAGCTCGTGGCCTTTGGAATATACTCATATACTCTTATCTTTGGAATATTCGTGTCTGAGACTAGGTACACCAGGTGTTTGTGTATTTGTCACAATATGATTTCTCCATGTTTTGTGCTTCGTACACTACAGTTGTGTTTCGTGTCCTAGTGAATGGAAAGGAATTATCGAGGTATTGCAGGGAATGGAGGTCGGAGGCTATGGGCTTTGTTTGTTACTAATCTATCCCATCATATTCACTAGAAAGGATTGTGGCAAGTCTGTGATCGTCATGGAATCGTAGCTGATGTGTTTATTCCCTAAAAGAGAGTGAAAAATGGAGCTAGATATGGCTTTGTGAGAATGAAATCGGAAAGAGATGCATATCGTGTGATAAAAAGATTGGATGGGCATGGATTTATGGATCATACGTCAGAGCGAGAAGGGATAGGCGTGAGATGTTCTAGAGGAGAAAAAGGCATCAAGTTCCACAGAGCGTGTCTATGCCGATTGGCAGTGAGAATACTGCAAATCTTGGGTCATTCACAACGGGGCCAATCCAGAAGCGTGTGGTTGCAGTGGTGGATGAAAACAATGTTGACATCCTGCGATGTTGCGCGGTCGGACGAAGCATACATGCAACTGTTGAAGTTAGTTGAAAGTCAGTTTAGAAGATTAGTTAGTTTGTTATTTCTGTTCAGTTGCTAGCTTATGTTGTATATAAACCAGATGTATACTTTGTAAAGTTATCAGAAATAATATTGAAAATTTTCCAATTCATTCTTTTAACATGATATCTAGAGCCCGAGATATTTTTGGGTAATCTGGCCCATTTCCTCGATAGGCCTGATAACCGTTTTCCCATTCTCGTCTTTTCATTCCTTTCTATGAAATTTAGGGATTTTCTCTTTTCTCTTCTTTTTCACGATTGCTACAATGCCGCCGGCGGAGTCTTCAACCACCATAGATTTCAACCACGCCTTATATCTTCATCCATCCGACACTCCGGGAGCTCTCTTGGTTTCACATCAACTCACCGGTGCTGAAAATTACAGCGTCTGGAGCCGCTCGATGCAAATAGCCCTACTCGCGAAAAACAAGTTAGGGCTCGTCAATGGAAGCTTTCGTCGTGTTGATTTCACTGGGCAATTGGAGTCCCAGTGGGATCGTTGTAATGCAATCGTTCTCTCCTGGATTCTCAACGCCGTCAGTCAAGATTTGTCCGCCAGAATGGTGTTTGCGTCCAGTGCCGCGCTCGTGTGGATGGATCTGAAGGAACGCTTCGACAAGGTGGATGGTTCTCGCACGTTTTTCCTTCATCGAGAGATTTCAACACTCGTTCAAGGTGAACTATCAATCTATGCTTATTTCACAAAATTAAAATTGATGTGGAGTGAGTATCGTGCTCTTGTACCGTTTTCGACTTGTAATTGCGAAGCTTCTCAAGAGAATCAGAAACATCTCTTGCAACAAAACCTATTTCAGTTTCTGATGGGATTAAATGAAACATACTCTGCAATACGAAGCCAAATTCTCATTATGAAGCCATTACCATCGGTCAATGAGGCGTATTCAATGTTAATCCAAGAGGAGTCACAAAGAATTCACCTCTCTGTTTCTACGTCGTTATCTGATTCCACAGTGATGTATTCTCATACTGGTTCTGGGCAATCTGCAGGTCGACGCTTCAATGGAATCTGTGATCACTGCCGTGTTAAAGGTCACAAGAAAGAGAATTGTTATCATCTTGTGGGCTTTCCTTCAGACTTTCGTTTTACAAGGAAGAAAGATCCTTAAGCTGCTATGGCTACAACTGGTGAATCTTCTGTTGTCTCTCATTCTGATTCCAGATAGCAAGTCATGGCTTCACCTGCACCGTTGGCTCCATCTTTTTCCCAGGAACAGTATACTCAGATACTGAATTTGCTTCTGAAAATTCCTTTTGAGTCAGCTGTTAATGTGGCAGGTAACAGTTCATCCTGTACGTTTGACCATGGTGTTTCTACCTGGATCCTCGACACTGGAGCTACTGACCATGTGTCTTCTGATTTCAATAGTTTAATAAATCCTATTTCGTGTGTTTTGAATTCCAGATCTGTCAGACTTCCAAATGGTAAAACCGTCTCTATAACCCATATTGGCTCTGTTGCTCTTGCTAAAAACCTTTACCTACATGATGTTCTGTTTGTTCCTGATTTCCATTACAACCTTATTTCAATTTCTAAACTTACATCTGATTTGAATTGTGCTGTTCTTTTTCATCCACATGTTTGTTTGCTTCAGGAACACTCCACTCGAAGGATGAGGGAGATTGGTAGGCTGATTGGCAACTTGTACCAGTTTCGGTCTACTTCAGTTGATTGTTCTCAAAATTTACCCCAGGTTTCTGTTGTTTCCAATTCTGAAAATTTTATTTCTGATTCTGTTCTGTGTCAAACATCTGTTGATAATACAAAGCTGTGGCATGCGCGCTTAGGCCATGCATCCTTGAATAAAATGCAGAAAAGTCATGTTTCTGATAATTTTCGTGTTGACCATATTACTGATTGTTCTGTTTGCCCCTTGACAAAACAAACCAGGACCCCTTTTCCTCTTAGTACTTCTAGGTCTACAAAAGCCTTTGAATTAATCCATATTGACTTATGGGGTCCCTATAGAATCTCAACACATTCAGGGCATTGTTTCTTCCTCACTGTTGTTGATGACTTCACTAGGATGACTTGGGTTCACTTGTTAAAACTGAAGTCAGATGCTATTTTAGCCTTAAAAAACTTCCTTGTTATGGTTAAAACTCAATTTGCTGCCAATGTTTTAACCATTCGTAGTGATAATGGTTCAGAGTTTTTTAGCTCTGAATGTTCTTCTTTTTTTCTCTTCTCTTGGAATAATACATCAAAGTAGTTGTGTTTATACCCCTCAGCAAAATGGGGTGGCTGAGCGCAAACATAGGCATCTCCTTGAGGTTGCTAGAGCCCTTCGTTTTCAGTCTAAATTGCCTATAAAATTCTGGGGAGAATGTGTGTCTGCAGCTTGTTACTTAATAAATATGCTACCTTCTTCTGTTCTTTCCTGGAAAACACCTTTTGAACTTCTTTTTCATAAAACACCTCCTTTCTCTCATGTAAGAGTGTTTGGTTGTTTGGCATATGCTACCAAACTGAATAATCTAGATAAGTTTGCCCCTCGTTCTGTACCCTGTGTTTTCATGGGTTACTCTCACACACAGAAAGGTTACCTTCTTTTTAGTCTTACTACAAAGAGATTCTTTGTCAGTCGAGATGTTGTCTTTCACGAAAGTATTTTTCCTTTTTCTTTTCCTACAACTACTACTTCTTTTTTTCCAGATTCATGCTTGATTCCTGATTCTGATTTTTTAAATCTTGATTCTCCCACTTCTAATGATTCTTCAGTTTCAACAAGTGAACCAGACCCTGTTTTAGCTCCTGAACCAGTCTTACATCCTGTTTCTCCAGCTGCTTCTAACCCTGCATCTGCTCCTACTTCACCTGTTTCCCCTCCTACTACTTCACCCTCTATAATTCCTTCTTCCATTCCTATTTCTGATGTTTCTATCCCTCATGTTTCTCATCCTTCACGACGATCAACTAGAGTAATACGACCACCTGCTTGGTTGCAAGATTTTGTCACCTCCAATCCATCTCATTCTTCGACAGTTATAGGGCAGTATCCTATTTCTAACTATATTTCTTACACTCATTTGCCTTCTCATACACAAGTTTTCTTATCTTCATCTTCATTTGTTGAACCTTCTTCCTATTCCGAAGCCATTAGAAATCCCTTGTGGGTTCAGGCCATGAAAGAAGAAATATTGGCTTTGGAATCTAATGATACATGGAAAGTAGTTTCTTTGCCTTCTGGAAAAACTCCCATTGGTTGTAAATGGGTTTATCGCATCAAGTATAAAGCTTCAGGAGATGTGGAGCGTTATAAAGCTCGTCTTGTTGCGAAAGGCTATACTCAAAGAGAAGGGGTTGACTATGGTGATACCTTCTCTCCTGTAGCCAAAATGGTTATTGTCAGAACAGTACTTGCTCTTGCTGCTATGTTTCATTGGCCCCTTCATCAGATGGACGTTCATAATGCTTTTTTACAAGGGTCTCTTAATGAAGAAGTGTATATGTCATTGCCTGAAGGTTTTTGCAGTCAGGGGGAGAATCTGGTTTGCAGACTGCAAAAGTCTCTCTATGGACTCAAACAAGCATCGAGGCAATGGAATTTGAAACTTTCTGAAACATTGCTGAGTGCTAGTTATGAACAAAGCAGACATGATTATTCTGTTTGTATAAAAAAGCAGCAAGAGAAACTTGTGATCATCCTTAATATGTAGATGATTTAGTTATCACTGGAAATGATGATGTGATGATTACTCAAGTTAAAGAACTCTTAAATCAAAGCTTCAAGATGAAGGATTTGAGGGAATTGAAATACTTCCTAGGGTTGGAAGTTTTAAGATCATCAGAAGGGATAATAGTTAACCAAAGGAAGTATGCTCTAGAACTTATTGAGAGCACAGGATTGGGAGGAGCAAAGCCAGCTTTATCTCCTCTAGAGCAGAATCTGAAACTAACTACACCAGAATATGATGAAGGTGTGCAACATGAGTCTGCTGATATTTTACTGCAAGACAAATCAGTCTTTTAACGGTTGATAGGCAAGTTAATCTACTTGACTCACACAAGACCAGATATTACGTTTGCGGTTCACCACTTGAGTCAATTCATGCAAAGTCCAAAGTCGTCACATTTTAAAGCTGCACTTAGAGTGGTGAGATATATAAAGGGAAATCCAGGTCAAGGGATTCTGTTGAAAGCTTCGAATGAATGTAAGATTGAAGCATTTTGTGACTCGGATTGGGCCTCTTGCCCGATGTCAAGACGATCAGTAACTGGGTACTGTATCAGAATTGGAAGCTCCTTGGTTTCATGGAAATAAAAAAGCAAAATACAGTTGCAAGATCGTCAGCAGAAGCTGAATATAGAAGTTTAGCCATGACGACATCTGAGATAATCTGGCTGAAAGGATTGTTAAATGAGCTTAGTGTGTTATGTACAGAACCAGTGGTTGTTTTCTGTGACAATAAGGCTGCCATACAAATTGCAGCGAATCCTGTGTTTCATGAGCGTACGAAACACATAGAAATTGATTGCCACTTTGTGAGAGACAAAATTCAAGAAGGATTGTTAAAAACAGAATACATAGCATCACAAGAACAAATTGCAAACATCATGACCAAAGCTCTAGGAATTCAGCAACACAATTACTTATTGAGCAAGTTGAGGATTAAAAATGTTTTTAAACCTCCAACTTGAGGGGGAGTGTTGAAGTTAGTTGAAAGTCAGTTTAGAAGATTAGTTAGTTTGTTATTTCTGTTCAGTTGCTAGCTTATGTTGTATATAAACCAGATGTATACTTTGTAAAGTTATCAGAAATAATATTGAAAATTTTCCAATTCATTCTTTTAACAGCAACAACATTGGCAAATTTGTCTAGTGAGTTTACTAGAGAAAAATTACGGGGATTTTCTATTATGAGGATAACATGAACGTTTTTTCTGATTATGTTTAATGATGTTGAATCTCGGAGGAAATTGTTGGAATCAAGAGTTTTGTTGCAATGGTTTGAGATGGTCTAGGAATGGTCGTCGGATATAAAATTGGATAAAAGACATGTATGGTTGACTGTAGGAGGAGTTCCAATTCAGGCTTGGTCAAAGCATATATTTAGAAATATTACAGAGGTATGGGGATCCCTTGTGTATATTGATAAAGATACGCCTGCACCGACATCGTTTGAACAAGGTTGTATCCCGATCGAAACAGATGTGGTGAATAGAATTGAGGATGTTGTGGAATTAGTGGTAAATGGGAGGATATATCTGGTGTGTGTTTAGGAAATAGAAAGGTTATTTCGAATTGTACAGGGTGAAGAAGTGGAATCGGATGAGGATGAGAATGAGAATGTGAGTGAGGAAAACATAGGAAAGGAGGAAGCTCAAATGTTGTTCATGATCAAGTCATTGAGACCAGGATTGAGAAGACACTGATCAAAACTGTCGGGGTGGTTGAGGAGGCGCCAACCATGGATACGCCCATTACGAATAAGTTGGTGAGGGATTCGGAGGGCACCATTGTGCCGAATTCTTTACGAGACGTGACACACGGGATTAAGCAGGATCTCTTGGAGGTAACACGACGCCTTGATTTGAGGGTTCTAGATTGCAGCGAGAGTGCTACAGATGGTCCGTATCGAGAAAATCGACAGATTTTAGATGTGTCGGGTGAAGTAGCAACATGGTCGTGGGATGAAATCATGGCCATTGTGGATCAAGCGGTGGATGACATTAATATGGGAATGAACATTGAGGAGATGGAACAACAACCAAGCATGGATGTTGAACAAGTCGAGAGGCATGCGTGTAGTGATCAACATGTGAATAACGCCTTGCTTAATAAGGCATTGGATATGTGAGTGATAGAGTATAATGAGACCCTGCGTAAGGTTAGAAGTGTATTAAATATGATCTTTAGTTTCATGCAACCAGAAGAAAGGATTGAGCCAGAGAAGAAATTGAAGAAAAAGGTTAAAGGGAGACCACGGAAAAGTCAGAAGAATGTCAAGGTGTTGCAAACAAGTCTCTTCTAATTCTGACTTTGTTAACCGAAAAAAGGCTATCTTGAGAGAAGCAAAGGAAACAATCGAGTTGAGCAACTTCATTGGGCCTTGTACAGTGGGTAATGAGGAAGCAATTGTGAAGGATATCACGTGTCTCATCAAAGCGCGCGACCATGCCCAATAAATGAGTCTTATGACGTCGTTTGTTATGAGGATGATCATTTCTGTGCAATGTGTGTTTGTGGATGCAAGTACGTGTTTGCAATCACTCTTACTTGTTACTTCTTAGCTGTAGTACTTGGAGTTTGTGGTCTTTACCGAGTAACATATATGATAACTTGTATGCTTTGGCCAAAGGTGGTATCGCGACTTGGTGCCAAGCTAGTATTGAGTAGTCTTTTGAGCTATTTTTGTGGTGTCTTGGGTTAGATATTTTCTCTTTTCTTGTATTTGTTGCACTTGGCGTGCGGGTTATGTATTTCCTTTTCGTGTTTGTTCATTTTATATACTTTCAGAGGCACTCTTTTCCTCTGATTAGGTTTAGGGGAATTTTTAATAATGCCTCTATTAATATTTTTGTATGATTTGTATTTAATAAAAATCATCCTTGCCGATAAAAAAATATAGTGATTTGTGATGTAATTTATATTTTCTAACCAAGAAGAGGAAGGAAAGACGAATCTATCACTGCCTTCTTTGACCACAGTGGACGTTGCTCGGTGACGGGATGAATAATATTTATTAGTTGGTTTAGAGAAGATTAGAAAAGGGATTATGATGTTTTGATTAAAAGGGTTTAAAAATCAAAACAATAATAAAAGAAATAAAAATATAACAATAAGAGTATTATTTTGAAGGACATTGTTAGTAGTAGAAGTGAGAAGGTTGTGGTCGTCGACTTTAAGGAAGGAGATGATATTCTCTAAAGGTTATATTAAACGAGGTTTGATGGGCAGGGATGGACATTTGCACCCTTAAATGGTCCCATATCATAAAAAACACCCACCTAATTTTGTCATCCAAAATCAGTGATGACAAATTATCGAGAATACTTTAAGAGATGGAAGGGAAATACCCTCTAATTTCATATTATTTTTTAAAAGTATAATATATTTTTTCTTATGTAATTTTTTACTATTTTAATTAAGTTAATCTTAAAACTTTTAAGAAACTCATTAAATATTAGAATTTAATTATTTTTAAAAAATAACTAAATACTTCAAAGTTTGAAAATTTTTATTTTAAGCCTATATTATATTAAAAAATTAAGTAGTTTCTTTAAGTTCCGTCGCCAATTTCTGCTTGATAAGAGTCCTTGAAGATGTAATTTCATATAAAACATTTTCTTAAAAATTACCTACCCCAATGGGATCTACTGGATTCAATTATTTTGAATGTCACGTTTCATTCATGTGCTTAAATTGATGATATAAAAAGACGAGAACGAATAAATCATAAGACAACGAAGTAGCTGTCGGGTGGGGTACTATAAACGAGACAATTACGAGGTGGTCCTAATAATTTCCTGCATTTTTTTGTACCTTTTTTCCTTTCCGTTACTAAAAAATTAAATCTCCTATATCTTTTTAAACTCTAATTATAAATTCTAACTTTAAACCTTAATTTTAATTTAAAATTTTTAATGTGTGAACATAAATAAAAGTACCGAAAAAGGATAAAAAATTTTAGGAACATAAATTTTTAATGTGACAGAAGGAGACCACAAACCCCAAGTCGATTCCTTTCAGTCAAAAGAAAGTTAGTGTCCTGAAATTTAATAAGAAAAGAAGAGAGCAATAAGAGAACGAAATGACAATGGAAATTTAAGGAAAGCCGGTTTCTTTGCATGACGGTGAGTCACATGGTGGGCTCATCGACGACGAAGATTAAGAGAATAGTGAGGGACACATCAACAAAGAATTTTGAAGCAAAGTACTATTGTGGCTGGGTATTTTCATGGAGGAAAAATAGAGATGAGAGGAAAAAACATGTTGAAGAAGAAATTAATGTGTCACGTCAGTGTTTTTAACGGAGGTTAACGGGAGGGACCAAAATGAAAATAGATTAAAAGTTTGGTGACCCTAATAAAATTTTAAAAGTTTGGTGACCAAAATGAACGTCTTAAAAGTTCGGTGATCATTGGTGTACTTTACCCTTATTATTATTATTATTATTATTATTATTATTTCTCGCCACAATAAATATTCTTGTGGGGCCACCAACAAGTGTTGGGTGTATTGGTAATGCACATTGCACTACTCTTAAATTGAGGGCGCGAGTTCGAACCTTAAAGACGACATTGTTGGAAAGGGCAGTCACACACCTCAAATATAGACCGTAAGACGAACATGCACATTACCAAAAAAAATCTTGTGGGACCTGTTTACTCTGGTCACAAGTTAAGAGTGAGAAGACAAAGCAATAACATCAAACGAATTGCCTTCGAGTAAGAAAACATTGTCATCAATTTTAACCAGACATGTATTTTAGTTTTGGCCCAATATAAGGGTATAAATATTTAGTTTTGGCCCAATATAAGGGTTGTCATTCAACACCCAACCTTTATTTTAGTTAAATTTGGTTCTTAACCTTTTTGAAACGAGTCATTGAAATTGAGTCCATAACTTACAACACGACGAAAGATCTGTCGGGGTGGGGTAATGCGATATTGAAGATTTTAACGAGACATGTACAGGTGGTCCATAATTTACCTCACATGTTGAGATCATTGAAAAAATTCAACGATCAACTCGGTGTTATCCGAACTTGAGTCCAACCAAATTTGATCTTATTCGAAATGAATTAATAATTTCAACGAGATAATTTGAATTTGATCTGATCTAATTTAAAATCAATTCGAGTACTTGATTTTAGTGTCGTCTCATAAGGAGAGCAACATGAGTACCTACTCAGAGTCCTCATTTATACCTTCACACTTTCAATAATATCTCAACTAACAATTTTGTAAATTAGTGGTTGTATCTTATTGTACTTAATTGCATTCTAAATATTTTCTTAAGAAAACAATAAAAATAATGTGTTCGACAAAGCTTGATCATATTTCTATACTTTATTAATTGAATAGAAGTCCAGTCTCCTTTTTGGTGCCCCTATTTATACTTGTACATATACAAATTAAATTAAGTATTATTATTAATAAAATATTAAGTTAATTGATCAATGTAATAACATATACTTTTGTTATATAAGAGTCATTTTTAAGTTTTCGCCCAAAGTCTCGAAAATATTCGAGACGACTCTACTCAATTTTACATAAACAGGCGAAGATGATAAATAACAAGACAACAAATGAGCTATCAGTGTGGGGTACTAGCACTGCTATATTAAAAATTTAACCGGACAAGTAGGAGGTGGTCCTAATAATTTACCTCACATTTGAAATGTGTTGTATCATATGAATTTTGGACGTTCGTGGAGCCTAAACCTTTATAAATCTGAGGAAAAGAACCTGCGAGTGCGGAATTTTTCAAACATTCAAATACTCGTGCGCACACGCCATTGTTGCTTGCACTAAGCAACGGATACAATACATGCATATGGTTGATCCGATATACTTACTCGAAATAGTGTTTAAGGTTTACGAAAAAGAGTTTCCTCCAATCGGAAATGAGGTTGATCCGAATGCCGTGGACACTGAACCGATCATACGCCCAGATCCAGCACTACTACGAGCCAAAGGACGTCCACGTTCTACAAGAATACACTGTGCCGAGGATATGGTCGAACATCGAGAAAAAACCGGACAAAGGAAACATTGTAGTGTATGTAAAAATCCTGGTCAAACAGCTCCTAAGTGTCCTAATCGCTCAGCCCCTCGTCTTAATTAATTATTTTTAATTTGTATATGCGAGTTCGCCCATGACGATCGAATCAATAAAGTCAGTCTACTTCGATTTATACAGTAGGCCATCTTATATTTTCAATCATTCAAAAAAATATGTTATGATAGTGTTTTCGAAGCAACTTTAAGTCAGTGTAGAATGGACGGAAATTGACCGTGTCAGTGTCATACGATAGAGAATTTTCAGTACTACGACCCCAAACTCGATGTTACCTAAAAATTTAAAATTTCTACGTATGAAATTCTGCTCGAACATGCCTATCGACATTTGTTCAAATGCAACTTCATTGGAAAAAAGATGATAGCATAGGGTTTTCAAATCCATTTTAAACCATTGTAGAATGGACGAAAATTAACCATGTTGGTATCATACGATAGACAATTTCCAGTACTACGACCCCAAACTCGATGATCGCTAAAAATATACGATTAGGGGTTATGATTAAAAGGGTTTAAAAATCAAAACAATAATAAAAGAAATAAAAATATAACAATAAGAGTATTATTTTGAAGGACATTGTTAGTAGTAGAAGTGAGAAGGTTGTGGTCGTCGACTTTAAGGAAGGAGATTAGGGGTGGGTAAAAAACCCGATTACCCGGTCCCGGTCTCGGACCCGGTGGATTTTTACTCGGTATTGGTTCCGGTGGGACCAGGACTGGATCCAAAATTTAGGTCCCGATTGCAACCGGGACTGGATCCTGCT
The DNA here is from genome assembly GCA_958450335.1 of Hibiscus tridactylites. Lineage (NCBI taxonomy): Eukaryota > Viridiplantae > Streptophyta > Magnoliopsida > Malvales > Malvaceae > Hibiscus > Hibiscus tridactylites. The sequence goes on from OY288266.1 coordinate 18,696,396, forward strand.
TTTTTGGACCCAGTACCCGGTGGGTACCCGGTACTGGTCTGGTACCTAATGGCGTTGAAGAGGTTGAAAGCAACTGAAGGCGCTCCTTTATTTCTCTTTGTGTATGAATATTATGAGTATGACTCGTTTTAAGACTTCAACCTTCAAGCCTACAATATTCTGACTTTGTTATTTAATATTATTATTGATGGTTAGAATTTTTTTCCCTGCTGCTCAAATTTTATTAATAATAGACTAATTGACCGGGTACCCGGTATTGGTACCGGTTTCCACCGGTACTGAGACCGGTTCCTGAAATCTTAGACCCGGTCTAACCGGGACCGGGACTGGTTCTAATTTTCAGAAACCGGTAGTTATCGAGACCGGGACTAATTCTAGGCAAATTGGCCGGGGACCCGGTCTTGCCCACCCCTAAAGGAGATGATATTCTCTAAAGGTTATATTAAACGAGGTTTGATGGGCAGGGATGGACATTTGCACCCTTAAATGGTCCCATATCATAAAAAACACCCACCTAATTTTGTCATCCAAAATCAGTGATGACAAATTATCGAGAATACTTTAAGAGATGGAAGGGAAATACCCTCTAATTTCATATTATTTTTTAAAAGTATAATATATTTTTTCTTATGTAATTTTTTACTATTTTAATTAAGTTAATCTTAAAACTTTTAAGAAACTCATTAAATATTAGAATTTAATTATTTTTAAAAAATAACTAAATACTTCAAAGTTTGAAATTTTTTATTTTAAGCCTATATTATTTTAAAAAATTAAGTAGTTTCTTTAAGTTCCGTCGCCAATTTCTGCTTGATAAGAGTCCTTGAAGATGTAATTTCATATAAAACATTTTCTTAAAAATTACCAACCCCAATGGGATCTACTGGATTCAATTATTTTGAATGTCACGTTTCATTCATGTGCTTAAATTGATGATATAAAAAGACGAGAACGAATAAATCATAAGACAACGAAGTAGCTGTCGGGTGGGGTACTATAAACGAGACAATTACGAGGTGGTCCTAATAATTTCCTGCATTTTTTTGTACCTTTTTTCCTTTTCATTACTAAAAAATTAAATCTCCTATATCTTTTTAAACTCTAATTATAAATTCTAACTTTAAACCTTAATTTTAATTTAAAATTTTTAATGTGTGAACATAAATAAAAGTACCGAAAAAGGATAAAAAATTTTAGGAACATAAATTTTTAATGTGACAGAAGGAGACCACAAAACCCAAATCGATTCCTTTCAGTCAAAAGAAAGTTAGTGTCCTGAAATTTAATAAGAAAAGAAGAGAGCAATAAGAGAACGAAATGACAATGAAAATTTAAGGAAAGCCGGTTTCTTTGCATGACGGTGAGTCACATGGTGGGCGCATCGACGACGAAGATTAAGAGAATAGTGAGGGACACATCAACAAAAAATTTTGAAGCAAAGTACTATTGTGGCTGGGTATTTTCATGGAGGAAAATAGAGATGAGAGGAAAAAACATGTTGAAGAAGAAATTAATGTGTCATGTCAGTGTTTTTAACGGAGGTTAACGGGAGGGACCAAAATGAAAATAGATTAAAAGTTTGGTGACCCCAATAAAATTTTAAAAGTTTGGTGACCAAAATGAACGTCTTAAAAGTTTGGTGATCATTGGTGTACTTTACCCTTATTATTATTATTATTATTATTATTATTATTATTATTATTATTATTATTTCTTGCCACAATAAATATTCTTGTGGGGCCACCAACAAGTGTTGGGTGTATTGGTAATGCACATTGCACTACTCTTAAATTGAGGGCGCGAGTTCGAACCTTAAAGACGACATTGTTGGGAAGGGCAGTCACACACCTCAAATATAGACCGTAAGACGAACATGCACATTACCAAAAAAAATCTTGTGGGACCTGTTTACTCTGGTCACAAGTTAAGAGTGAGAAGACAAAGCAATAACATCAAACGAATTGGCTTCGAGTAAGAAAACATTGTCATCAATTTTAATCAGACATGTATTTTAGTTTTGGCCCAATATAAGGGTATAAATATTTAGTTTTGGCCCAATATAAGGGTTGTCATTCAACACCCAACCTTTATTTTAGTTAAATTTGGTTCTTAACCTTTTGAAACGAGTCATTGAAATTGAGTCCATAACTTACAACACGACGAAAGATCTGTCGGGGTGGGGTAATGCGATATTGAAGATTTTAACGAGACATGTACAGGTGGTCCATAATTTACCTCACATGTTGAGATCATTGAAAAAATTCAACGATCAACTCGGTGTTATCCGAACTTGAGTCCAACCAAATTCAAATGTTAGATTTTGTAATAAGTTGGTTTTTTTCTAACAAGTATTGAAACTTGTTGAAAACATCACTAACCTAAAATGTTATAAAAATATCAAGCCCTGAAGCTTGTTTTTTAAGTTTTAAAACTTGAGAAAAATCATGAAAATATAACCAAAAATATTATAACAAAATGAAACGATTTAGATTTTTTAGACAAATTGTAAAATTTGTAGTTTTTTAACCGGATTGTAACTCTGACACACCTTGACCCATCGAGAGGAAATGCCTTAAAATCAACTTAATGAGCGTTGAAAATCGGTGCAGTCTCTGGGGAGAGTGTTTCACGCAAACCAACCCACTTCACTGACCTGTGCACATTTTATGTTAGGGAGAATTTACACTCTAGATCCTTCCTTTTTTTAGTTTTTATCGATTTAGTCTTAATTCTATTTTTTTAGTTTAGTGTTAATTCAATTCGTCCTGTAGATTTAACCCCCCTTTAATTAGGTCCTTAAGTCATTCTTTTAGGTTTTTTTTAGCTTTTTATGTTCTGTTTTAGTAATTCAGGGCAAGGACGAAGCCATGATTCACCCATGAAGAGAGAAAATTGCTTATCTTTAAAATGAGTAGGGTCTTAAAATAAACAAACAAATTATAAAATTAAGGGAGTTAGAGTTTTATTTTTTTTATTTTGAAGTTAAAGGACTTAGAAAGTAAATAAACTAAAAAATAGGATTAGGAACTTAATTTAATTAATTTTAAAATTAACAAGATCCTAAAAATTAATTAAATAAGAAATTTTGGGAGGGATAAAAACTTAATTATAATAAATTTTTAAACAAACAATGACTTGAAATGCAATTAAACCACAAAAATTTGGGAGTAGTAGTTGCCCTCGCACAGTTAACATGGAGGTGTGGTACTGCCAATCTGCCATATTACAAATTAACATGACACGTAGGGCACATTTGACATGTGTTTGTACCATATCAAAAATGAACTTCGGACGTTCATGGACCTTACACCTCTATAAATTAAAATTACCCTGCAAAACTAGAACCAACACATATCAAACACAATCTGCCAATCATGAAGAGCACAACAGCTTCCCTATTTCTTCTTTTCATCTTCTCAATCACACAATCATCCTTTCTGTTTGGTGTGGCCAACGCTACACACGATGCCGTGTTGGATGTTAACGGTGACGAGGTCCTCGTCGGCGTCCGATACTATGTAGTGTCGGCGATATGGGGTGCCGGTGGTGGAGGGCTTGCCATAGGCAGGGAGAGCGGTAGAAAATGCCCGGAAATCGTGGTTCAGAGACAACGCGATGTTGACTACGGTCATCCCGTGGTGTTTTCCAATGCAAACTCCAACGATGGCGTTGTCCGTGTATCTTCGGACGTGAGAGTGAAATTCGAAGGACCTAGAGACAGGCTCTGCCTGACATCGACGGTGTGGAAGGTTCAAGAAAAGGCCGAATCGTCCGGGACAAGGTGGGTGGAACTCGGCGGGAGTGAAGGAGAACCTGGTTGCGACACTGTGAATAGTTGGTTTAAAATAGAGGCGAACTTCGGGAGTGGTATGTACAAATTTAAGTACTGCCCTTCTGTATGTAGCTCATACGCAACTTCTTGCAACGTGATCGAGAAAGATCAAGATACCGACGGACAAATTCGTTTGGCACTCTCCGACGACGGCACAGGATATCCATGGATATTTATCAAGGCAGACGAAGCCAATGCGAGGATTCGACAAGTTGTTGCTGCTTAATTGAAAGTCATCTGGTCATGCATGAACTGAAATTAGTACTCTAACGTTAGTTTTAAGTAAATAAAGGTTGGGCCAGTGCCTAATAATGAGAGAGCTTATCATTAAAGCTGCCGTGTCTGAGGCAGCAGCGTGCTTATACTTACCTCTCGGGGCCCGACTTTCTACTCTTTTCAGCTTAATGAGTAAAACTTTATTTTCTCAGCAACCAAAAGGATCTATACAAACATAACTATGGGCTCAACCTAACGTGTTGAGCCGAATCCATCTAATAATTTTTTGAGATGTTGAATGGGGTACTATCATATTAAAAATTAACAGGACACGTAGCAGGTGGTCCTAATGATTTACATCACATTTGACATGTGTTGTACCATATCTCAATGAATTTTGGACGTTCATGGAGTTACACTTGTATTAATAAAGTGGCCTGAAAAACCAAACCAACACACACCAAACAAACACAATCTGCCAAACATGAAAACCTCAACAGCTTCCCTATTTCTTCATTTTCATCTTCTCAATCACACAAAAACAGCACCTACCTCCACGGCTCCACCACAATCGTTCAAGCACCGTAAAGTCTGATAGCAGCTTATAGAGTTATAATCATCTCCGAGCAACAAGGAAAGAGATCTAACATAAAAACACTTTACATTCCAACTTCAGATGAAACTCAATAATCTCATATTCCAATCAATTCTGATGCAGTGAAACCTAACCACCCCGTCCGGAAATAATTTTATCAACTCTCATCACCGCATCATTTATGGTCACAACCAATAAAAACTTTCTATTTTATTTTATTCTTTTCTTTATCCGCATCATCCATAAATTATCATGCAAAACCAAACCAACACATATCAAACACAATCTGCCAACCATGAACATCGCAACAGCTTCCCTCTTTCTTCTTTTCACATAAATAACTAAAAAGAACTTTGAAAACAGAAAACTCAAGATGCATTAAAATTCTGAAAACCCTCTCTATTTATAGGCTGTACACAGTGGGTTAAATACGACAAATTGAATCGGTATTAAACACTTATTTTTGAATTTAACAGCTGGTCAAACTGCTGAAATTGAGGCTTGTTAACTATCTGATAAAAATCAAGAATTAATTAGCAAATTAACATACTAATTTACAGCTTATTAAAATGTTCCAGTTTTAATAATTCACCTATAAATTTGGTTCAAAAATTCAAATTTCTAGAAAATAATTCTAAAGAAATTCTTCCGAATTTTTTTCAAAGAGAGAAAACGCACACGGCCGTATCGAAGACATATATTTTCACGACCATGAACCGAACCGAGTCGGGACATTCTTAAAAATTATACAAACACATACAACCGTGCATGGGAAATCTTCACAAAGAGATTTACTACCCAATGAGACATTCTGGATTCAATTATTTTGAATGTCACGTTCATTCATGTACTATCGGGGTGGGGTACTGCGATATTGAAAATTTAACCCATACATGTACGTGGTCCTAATAATTTACCTCACATTTCACGTGCTTACCATATCTCAATGATTTTTGGACGTTCATGGAGTTTACACGTGGCTCGATTTTTAGATTTTCATTTAGGCTCAAAAAATATTCGAGACAGTTGGCTCGATTTTCATCTCTAATAAGAAGATAAATAACAGGACAACAAAAAAGCTGATGAGGTTGTGCCTGGGGCTACTGCCATATTATAAAAATAACATGACCCGTGAGAGGTGGTCCTAATAATTTACCTCACATTTGAAATGTGTTGTACCATATCTCTAGAAATAATGAATTAAAAAGTGTGGTCTAATTAATATCATTTAAGATGTGATAATATTTGGGTTAACAATACATTTAGTTATTCAATTATGTTCCATTTTTTCGTCTCTAAATTTCTAGAAATAATCGTTAAAGAAATATTTAGTTTTCCCCCCCTTTTTTTACTATACCAGCAGCCGCTGACCTCTCTTTTCTTCTCTTGATTTTGTTGGTGCGATACTAATTTTGGTGTTGATCGCCGAGTATCGATGTTCATCTTTGTAATATTTTCTCATATTTCACCTTTTTATTTTTTATTCAGTTTTTTTTTCTAATTTTTAATAAAAATATTTTTTGTTTGACTTCTTTCTTTTTGTATATTTTGCACATGTTTGTCGGCGTTTGTGGCACGTTGTTAGCCTACCTATGTGGTAGATCTGCGATCGTTTAGAGATACTCACGTCATTTGTATCTTATTTGCAATTGTCGGTAGTCTTTCAGCGGTTAAATTCTCTTTTGTGGTTGTTTGCCGATGTATTTAGTTCTATTTTACGAAGCAGCCTGTAAGTTTGCTTTGATTCACTCGCCACTCCTTTATCATCTCTTTCCACAAAGAATTATGCGAGCAGCTTAAAATAGACTTATTAAAAGAAAAAGATTTCTCGATATTTCTATGGTTCAATATTTTGAGTGCAGGTGACCAAAAAGCCAGTCTAACCCGATGCTAAGGATCGTTACAGGGATATGTGACCGGAGCCCAATAGAGAAGAACTTCGGGCGGATAGTCATAGACATGCTTTGAGAAGACGAGCGTCGCTCAGATCAAGTGTCGAATCCGGTACTAAAGGGATTACCAAGATAAAAGCAATCACAAGGAAAACAATACAAAAAAAAGAGAAAAGGAGAAAGAGAAAGAAGAAAAAAGAAAAGAAAAGAGAAAAAAGAAGAAAAGAAAAGAAAAAGAAAAAATGAGGTGAAAACCCGAAAGGGCGCTTCATAAAAGATGAATACCAAAGTGAAAACCTGAAAAGGCGCTTTGAAAAAGAAAAGCCGAGGTTAGAATCTGCAAAGAGGGGCTTCCCAGAAGATCTGATGGTTAAACCCAAGTGTGAGACAAGCATCGGCATCGAAGAGAAGAGGGAAACTGATAAAGGGTCAAAAGAGATCGACAAAAGAAGCTGTGGCACTGTGCCCATATTTGGCATACTCATTCATGCATCGTGATTAAGATAAGCATACTTATCTTAGGATCATGCTAACCCATAGCATCATAATACTTTCTATTTTTACAGATACACGAAACCATTCGCTCTCGAAAAAGAAAGCAAATGACAGAAAGAAGAACAAACTCCAGACAAAGGATTTCAGATTTGCCACATCAGGACTTCCGAGCAAGAGAGGCAGATACTCGTAGCTCAAGGTGAAGAATTAAAAACTCACCATAATCAGGACTTCTGAGCAAGAGAGGCAGATACTCGTAGCTCAAGGTGAAGAATTTCAAACTCACCACAATCAGGATTTCCGAGCAAAAGAGGAAGATACTCATAGCTCAAGAGCGAAGGAGCCAGATACTCAAAGCTCGAGGACGTCAAGGCACAATAAGGCAAATGCTCATAGCTCTGACTACTGAGGAAGGAGAAGAGTGGATAGTTCTATATAGGAGGAACTCGTAGCTCAAAATCCTCGAACATGGAAGTCGGACAAAATTAGTACTTATGGTCTTTGCTTTATTCTTGTTCCACAAGTATAAGCAAAGAGGGGCAACTGTAATCACTAATTTTGTTCGGGGGTGGGTTCATTTTATTTTTATAAATAAGAGGGGTTTTTTTATCATAGGATATATATAGTGGGCTTTGCTTAAATACACTACTATTATAAAGTGATATATATATATATTATTTAACCCCTAAGTGTTACTATATGATTATAATTATTATTGATATTACCTTTATATATATATATATATATATATATATCAAAGTTTACATATTATTATTATTATTATTATTATTATTATTATTATTATTATTATTATTATTATACTAAACAAAAAAGAGATGGTTTAAATAAATAACATCCCAAATGAATAAATCAAAGTGCAAATTTAAATAAATGTAACAGTTCAATTACAAAGGGAATTAAAGTTACACGGCCCGCTAGGCCCAAGAGAAATACAAGTTGAAACCCTAGCCCTAACTCAGCCCTTTTGGCTTGCGCAGGAAATTTCCCTCCGTCAAATCTGGATTAGATCTGACGGCCCAGATGAAGGCACAAAAGAAACCCTAGAAGAGCATTGCTTGGGTCTGCGCCGCGCGGATCGTAGCCGTTGGATCGAACAGGCATCAACAGCCCAGATCGTTTCTTTAGTTATAACCCTAGCGCCCCTTGTGATGTCATTGCGCCGCCCAAATTTGAATCGTTAGATCGAGACGTGATCTAACGGCTCGGATACAACGAAGATCCCACGCACGACCGCTCCTCTTCCCACGCGTCCACGCGCGTCTTTTCGAGTCGCCCCACACGCGCGTGCGATGCACCTCTGTCCTTTCGAGTTCTCCTGAGAGCCAGTGGCCTGTTGCCACGTCCTCGTTCCCGTACGATGATGGCCACACCAGAGACCGACTCAGTAGCCACATCCGCCTCTCGTCCCTGCCGTACGAACTATGCACACAAAAAGTAGAAGGTTAGAATCGTCAAAATTGAAGGAAAAACAAACGAAACGAAAATCAAAAAACCGAAATGGTAGAGAATCAGCAGAGCCGCACATGAATCAGAGCAGATTAATTCTGATTTTATTCTAATTAACATACTAATTTACAGCTTATTAAAATGTTCCAGTTTAAATAATTCACCTATAAATTTGGTTCAAGAATTCAAATTTTTAAAAAACAATTCTAAAGAAATTCTTCCAAATTTTCCCCCAAGAGAGAGAACGCGCACGGCCTTGTCGAAAACATATATTTCCACGACCATGAACCAAACCGAGTCGGGACATTCTTAAAAATTATACAAACACATACAACCGTGCATGGGAAATCTTCACAAAGAGATTTACTACCCAATGAGACATTCTGGATTCAATTATTTAACCCATACATGTACGTGGTCCTAATAATTTACCTCACATTTCACGTGCTTACCATATCTCAATGATTTTTGGACGTTCATGGAGTTTATACGTGGCTCGATTTTTAGATTTTCATTTAGGCTCAAAAAATATTCGAGACACTTGGCTCGATTTTACATCTCTAATAAGAAGATAAATAACAGGACAACAAAAAAGCTGATGAGGTTGTGCCTGAGGCTACTGCCATATTATAAAAATAACATGACCCGTGAGAGGTGGTCCTAATAATTTACTCACATTTCAATGTGTTTTACCATATCTCTATGAATTTTGGACGTTCATGGAGCTTACACCTCTATAAGTACTGCCCTTCGGTATGTTCCTCATCCGTAACTTATTTCAATGTGTTTGGCTCTCTCCGGCGGCACAGGATATCCATGGTCATGGGTGATTATCAAAGCAGACAAAGCAAATGCGAGGATTCGACAAGTTTTTCATGCTTAATTCAAACCTATCACCAAGCATGCAGCATCAACTTTAATGTTAGTTTTAAGTGAATAAAGGTAGGCCACTTCTTCATTCCGAGGCAGAAGCATGCTTATGCTTACAGGATTTGTCTCTCAGGACCTACTTTGTACTCTTTTCAACCTAATCAATAAAAATTATAGTTACGCTATAAACAGGTTCATATAATAAATAACCCAACCTAGAAAGGAAAATTATACAACGTGGGACGAACACCGATGAACATCACTAACGATGAACATCACTAACAATGAACACTGATAAACACTATTAAATTAATTAATGAAAATTTAAAATTTTAAGGACCCATCATACAATTAATAATTATTTTTAAAAAATAAATTGTACCCAATGTTGCTGCCTCGCCGGCAGTCGCCGATGATTCCCACCTCACCCATAGATGTCGTCCACAATAATTTCTCCCATGAACTATTTTTTAAATTAAAAAAATAACAGTATTCATGGTGAATTAAAAAAAGACATTAACTTGGGGTTCCTTCAAATCTCGTACATGTTTGGCCGATACGAATCAAATCAATATAATAAATTAAATGTTTCTATTGTCGTTGTCATGCAAGGATGTTGATAACAATGGCTATTACTTGAGGAACAAGCTTACAATTGCGCAATCATCGATTTCGGATCCGGGACACCTAGTCCTCCATGCTCGAACCGCATAATCAACCAAAACTTTTGCTGCTGTGGATTGTGGTTCTACTGAATCAACTATTGTTATCACCTCCTAAAAAATAATTTTCTATTATCGATTCAATTCATCGATTATTGTGATTAATTGTAATGGCCTCTTCATCTCAAATAAGATGATAATGTTAATTCTAGGAGACTCGGATTTAATTAATTTTAATATATGTAAAAAATAATTTAATTGAATTTTTTAGGAGAATTCAACAATTCATTGAATTGAATTGAATCGATGATGGTGAAATTATTTTTAATGGTATATGGTTTAGGGTATATGTTTAAGAGTTTAAGGGTTTAAGGTTTAATAGTTTTGGGTTTTAGATTGATGGTTAAGGGCTAAATTATTTTTTATAAAGAATAGAGTCAAATTTAAATAATATTTAAATAATGAGGGTTCGATAGAAATACGGAAATAGGTGAGGTACTAAATATATAGTTCATCCTTATTAAAAAAAATAAAATTTTAATATATAAAAATAATTTAATTGAATTTTTAAAAATAATTATTAATTGTATGATGGATTCTTAAAATTTTAAATTTTTATTAATTAATTTAATAGTGTTCATCGGTGTTCATCGTTAGTGGTGTTTATCGGTGTTCGTCGCACGTGGTAGACTCATCCACCTAGAAAAAGAATGGATAATATCAGACGAGTTGCCACGGATCACATATAATCCAAGCGCTAGTGGTCCCAAAATAATGAATTAAAAAGTGTGGTCTAATTAATATCATTTAAGATGTAGTACTATTTGGGTTAACTATACATTTAGTTATTCAATTATGTTCTAATTTTTCGTCACTAAATTTCTAGAAATAATCATTAAAGAAATATTTAGTTTTTCCCTTTTTTTCCCTCTACCAGCAGCCGTTGGCCTCTATTTTCTTCTTTTGATTTTGTTGGTGCAATATTAATTTTAGTGTTAGTTGCCGAGTATCGATGTTCATTTTTGTATTATTTTCTCATATTTCACTTTTTTTAATTTTTTTATTCAGTTTTTTTTTTATTTTTTAATAAAAATATTTTTTGTTTGACTTCTTTCTTTTTGTATATTTTGCGCATGTTTGTCTGCCTTTGTGACACGTTGTTAGCCTACCTATGTGGTAGACCTGCGATCGTTTAGAGATTCTCACGTCATTTGTATCTTATTTGCGATTGTCGGTAGTTTTTCAGTGGTTAAATTCTCTTTTGTGGTTGTTTGTCGATGTATTTAGTTCTATTTTACGAAGCAGCCTGTAAGTTTGCTTTTATTCGCTCGCCACTCCTTTATCATCTCTAAAGCGTCTAGTTGGATAGAGACAAAGGAGTACTATTGGTGATTTGTTTTTGCTCGACAATATTAATTTTTATTGATTTATAAAATAAACGTGCCTAACCCTGAAATGTATGTCTCGTTAAAAACCTCCTAAACTTAGGTGGAGTAAAAGAGTACGACACATAACAAGTAATACAAGAAAAACAACATTCGTAATCACCATTTGATCTCCTGCCACAAACTAATCGTACACCATGAAATCCATCTCCTCCCACAAACTAAGCAAACACCATGAAATCCAGCAATTGTTAACAAGGTAAAAGGCGCTATAACTGCCACTGCCATGACCTCTAGATAAATCAAGCCTACCACTAGGGATGTAAAAACAAGTCAGAACCTGGTAACCCGACTGAAACCTGCCCGAGTCAGAACCTGATTTGACCCAAGATTTTGATGACCCGAAACCGATCTGCAACCGACTGTTGTTGATCCGAACCCGAATTTGACCTGTTACTGTAGCAACCGAACCCGATCTGCGTCTGACTAAAAACGACCCGAACCCGAATTGGACCTGTTAATTTGGACCTGAAACCCGACCTGCGTCCGACTGAAAAGAACCCGAAGCCGACCTGGCAAATAACCGGAATTACCCGGCTGAATTGACCCGATATCCGATTTTACCCGACCTGAAATGGACCCGACCTGAAATGGATCCGACCTGAAAATGGACCCGACCTGAAATGGACCCGACCTGAAATGGACTCGACCTGCTTTAAACCCGACCTATTAAGTGACCCGACCTGTTCTTGACCTGAGATGAAATTAACCCGAAACCTATGACATGATGAATTAAAAAATTTATAAAAGTTGATATACCATATACATATATAATGTATATACATATACACTTACATATATTGATATAAGTGATGTATATGCGCGCATACATATATATATATATTAAGTAGTAAAGTTGAAAAAAGAATAAGTAATTGATAATTTATGAAAATAAAAAATTAAATGAAGAGTTGTTTTTAATTTTAAAGTTTATTTATTAACTTGAATAAAATTGTAAACTTACAAATTATAAAAAAGTAAATAACAATTGTAAACTTACTAAAGTTGTATATGCATTTGTAGAATTGTAGTTCATAAAATTACTAAAGTTATAACATATGTATAGCATTAGTAGTTCAAATGTAACCCCCTCGTCCCGGTCTGGTCGGATGACCGGTCCGAGTGGGCCACACGGGGAAAAACCGAAGCGAAACCCGTTAAGGCTTCCCCTCGGTTAACGACCCAGAAAATTTCTTTTCTTTTTTTTTCTTCTTATCTTGTCTACATGCATAATTAAGACCTAAGTGTGGCACAGCAGCGGAAAATACAATCATAACATCAAACATCGACCAACCCAACAATCAAACAGTTCATTTTAACATTCTGCGGCAGGCCGTTTCGAAACGCCCACAGGGTGTTCCAAAACGCCTTGGCCTAGCCAACGGCCCTGGGTCAACCATAGGGTGACCGTTCCGAAACAGGGGAGACCCGTATCGGAACGACCTTGACAGTCAATATCTCGTGGTCAACGAGATTTGACCGTTTCGAAACTTCAAAGGCCCGTTTCGGAACGGCTTCATCTCGCCAATTTCTCAAAATTCTAGTAGCCAAAATGTTCCGAAACGACCCTCATCCGTTTCGAAACGGCAGGCCATTTACACAGGGACCGTTCCGGAACAGGGGGACCCGTTCCGAAACACCCCCTGTCTGCAGACACGATTTTGCTGTTTTGAGGCACAAAGGTGCCCCAAAACATCACCAAAACACATCATAACATCAAACCAATTAAGCCCAAGATTTACCAACAAATCTATCATGCTTTAACAAGATTTAGACATGTCTAATACTAAGGCAACATCCCACAAACATGCATTCATTCAAAACATCATTTAGGCACATGTATGAACTCTTAAGGCATAAGGCTAACATTCAAGTAAGCAATTAGGCATGCGTTAACATTCACCATGGCAACACAACCATACAAAACAAGATACTAGGGAGTGCAAACATGCTCCTAGGAACCAACAACAACCAACAAAACATACATGTCCCATTGCTTAAACCATTACAAGTCTAACATTAAAAATCCATACTTGAAGAACTCAATTCCAAAAACCACACTTGGAGGCCCTCCATTTGCCCGAGCAACCCACGAACTAAGGATCTGCAATGTTGAACAAAGAGAGCGTAAGCAATGATGCTTAGTGAGGGTAAGCTCTAAAAACAAACCTCAACATTGCAGGGTCCGAGCACGATCTAGCCAAGGTAAATCACAATCATACCAAAGGTCCACAAGACAAAATGCATGAGCAATAGACGATAATAATGCCATGATTATAAGCTCAATTTCCATAATACATGTAATCACAAACAAGTATCCCAATATGAACCATGAACCTCAACACATCGATATACACATCAACAACATTGGCACCTAGTTAAGACCCGAATACGCGGATAGACATGTTGGAACTCATATCCAACAACCACATTGCCTCACGGTGGGATTTCACTCATCACCGGTCTCGCGGAGGGGATTCCACTCATCCTCACACCCCGTCGATGGGATTCCACTCATCACCGACTATATTTAATTACAATTCCGGGCGAACCTGTACTCCTCCTTGGTGACTCAACGCCACCAAGGCCACGTGCGACTTTAGACTCATGTGTACACACTAACATCCTAATGATCGATCATTTGTATCCAAGTTTACTAGTGCCAATATTTACTCATTTCATTAACCTTGTGCTTAGCACATACTCACCAACAACCATCATCATGCATGTCTTAAGCATCGCAAGTCCAATCTCATTTCACATGTATAAAGCAATATACATAGACATTCATACCACAATTTATACGAGACATACACAACCATACAATGAGTTCAACCAAAGGCTCTAGATCAAGTTTAGGATTAGGCTACCACCCTAATCCTAACTCTAGGTGGGTCTACCAAGCCCAACCTAGTCCATATACTCGAACCAACTACTTTAAAACATTTAAGAGCAAACAACCACTCACCTAAGCTTCCAAGCCCAAAGACCAAGCAAGCACAACCTTCAACTTCCCGGATTCGCTTCCGATGTTCCACCGATGCCCAAACTCGATTCTAATCATCTCAAACACAAACAAAACGTTCGAATCAATACACATCATTGGAAACAACCCGGATTAACATTAACAAGCATTCAGCACCCCAAACAAGTCAAAAAAACAGAATTTTCGAGTAGCCCACTTAACCCACTGAAATCTTCCATTTCAAGCCTCCAAACAACCATCAAACACACCCAAAGCAACCCTCAAATATCATACTAGCACCAGCCCTCGAAATCCAACATTAACCAACCCCAAAAACCCCTTTAAAATCCTCCTAAAACCCCCTTGGTACCCAAATCCGAAATTTCCCAAAATTGATTAAAATCATTTGAAATTCACATATGTAACATCATTTGGCTCCTATATTCCATAACTAACCATATTAAATCAAAATATTAGGTTTAGCTACACAAAGGCACCATTTTTAATCAAAATATTCAAAACCCCTATTTTCTAAAAACTTCATGAAAATGGAAAAGAAGGGTACTTTTAAGAAGAGGGAGGTGAGGGGAGTTCAAAATTACCATTACCTTTAAATTTGGAGTTGAAATGGAGAAGTTGTGGAATGGAATAGTAGATTGAACAGGGGGAGCTCCTTTCACGTTTGGAAGAAGATGACTAGTGGGAAAATAGGAAGAAATGGGTGTTTTAATCTTTTGTTTAAATTTCAAAGCTAATTGACCAAATCGCCCTTAATGAAATGGGGTATTCACAAGGGCACACCCTCCATGGCTACTTGGGGTTGAATTGCAAAACATAGTAAATCAAATTAAATTAAGTTAATTTGGAAATGAACCCTAAATTTTTAGAAACCATTTTAATTATAAAACCGAGTCCAAAATAATATTAAAATATTATTTTCACCTAACCCCTAAACCCGGGTGTTACAACTCTCCCCCACTTAAGGAAATTTCGTCCCCGAAATTACCTGGTGGAAACAAATACGGAAACTGCTCAACCATATCCGCTTTCCTCTCCCACGTGGCCTCTTCCACACCTCTATGCCTCCACAACACTTTGACCAACTCTATGGTCTTGCCACGCAACACCTTGCTATTAGAAGCAAGTATCTCTACGGGCTCTTCATTATAGGACAAATTCGGATTCAACTCTATCTCCTCAACGAGCATCACATGAGAAGGATCCGATCTATACCTCCTAAGCATAGATACATGAAAGACATCATGGATCTTCTCTAACTTAGAAGGTAACCTCAACCGATAAGCTACAGGCCCAATCCGCTCAACTATCTCATACGGACCAATGAACCTCGGACTCAACTTGCCCTTTCGGCCAAATCTCATTACCTTATTCCACGGAGATACCTTCAGAAACACTTTCCCACCCATTGAGTACTCAACCTCTTTCCTCTTCAAATCCGCATAGGACTTCTGACGATCGGAAGCTGCTTTCAAACGGTCACAAATCAACTTCACCTTTTCTGTGGTTCCTTTAAGCAAGTCTGGCATAGGCAACAACCTCTGACCTGTGTCAGCCCAACAAATCGGAGTCCTACATCGCCTACCATACAAAGCCTCATAGGGTGCCATCTGAATACTAGACTGATGACTGTTGTTGTAAGCAAACTCAACTAACGGTAAGTGCTTCTCCCAAGAACCCTGAAAATCAATCACACAGCAACGAAGCATATCCTCAAGAATCTGTATCACTCGCTCTGACTGCCCATCGGACTGCGGATGATAAGAGGTGCTGAAATGCAGACGACTACCCAAAGCACTATGCAAACAACTCCAGAACCTCGAAGTGAATCTAGGATCCCTATCTGAAACAATGGACTTCGGAACTCCATGAAGTCTCACAATCTCACGAATGTACAAGTTCGCCAACTTGTCTAAGGAGTCTGTGGTGTTCACTGCTAAGAAGTGAGCACACTTAGTGAACCTATCAACAATCACCCAAACTGAATTCTTCTTCGAAGGAGACAAAGGCAACCCCGATACAAAATCCATGGTGATTCTCTCCCATTTCCATTCCGGAATCTTCAAAGGCTGTAGTAAACCTGAAGGAACCTGATGCTCTGCCTTCACTCTCTGACAAACCATACAACGGCTCACTTGCTCGGCTACATCTCTCTTTAAACCAACCCAGAAGTAATCATTCTTCAAATCTCGGTACATCTTGGTACTACCCGGATGCATAGAAAAGGGGCTCGAATGTGCTTCACTCAAAATCTGACGTCTCAACTCAACATCTTCCGGTACCACAATTCTATCTCTAAAGCACAACAAGTTCTCACCACTGAAACTATACTCAGTCGGTCTTCCTTCGGCTATGTCCTGAACATGTGGGACTAAACTCACATCTTGCAACTGCTTTTCTCTAATCAACTGAATCAAAGAAGGCTTCACTTGCAACTCGGTGATCAAACCACCATCATCGGACACACTCAATCTAGCAAACATAGCTCTCAGCTCAACGGCCACTTTTCTACTCAAAGCATCGGCTACTACGTTTGCTTTACCCGGATGGTACTCAATGGTCAAATCATAATCTTTTAACAACTCTAGCCATCTCCTCTGTCTCAAGTTCATCTCTTTCTGTGTCATCAAGTACTTCAAGCTCTTGTGATCGGTGTAAACTATACACTTCTCACCATACAAATAGTGACGCCAAATTTTCAATGCAAATACAACTGCGGCTAGCTCTATGTCATGAGTAGAATAGTTCTTCTCATGAATCTTCAACTGTCTAGAAGCATAAGCAACAACTCTCCTATCTTGCATCAAAACAAACCCTAAGCCTACGTAGGAAGCATCACTGTAAATCACAAACTCCTTACCTGAAACAGGTTGCACTAACACTGGAGCATTTGCCAAAGCTTCTTTCAATTTCTCAAAGGCCTTTTGTCTTGCATCTGACCATTCAAACTTGACTCCCTTTTGCAACAACTTAGTCAAGGGAGCAGCTACTCTAGAGAAGCCATCAACAAACCTCCTATAGTAACCAGCTAATCCTAGGAAACTCCTAATCTCGGTCACGGACTTAGGTTGTTTCCACTCAACAATAGCCTCAATCTTCGACGGATCAACTCGGATGCCTTCGGCCGAAACAACATGGCCAAGAAATACAACCTCTCGAATCCAGAACTCACATTTACTAAGCTTCGCATACAACTAATTGCGCAACAATCTCTGTAAAACAAACCTCAAGTGCTCATCATGCTCTTCTTCTGTCTTCGAGTACACAAGTATGTCATCAATGAAGACAACCACAAATCGGTCTAAATAGTCTCTGAAAATTCTGTTCATCATGTCCATGAATGCTGCTGGTGCATTCGTGAGCCCAAATGGCATCACAAGAAACTCATAGTGACCATATCTAGTCCTAAAAGCTGTCTTCGGAACATCACACTCCTTCACCTTCAACTGGTAGTACCCAGATCTCAAATCTATCATCGAGAATACTGAAGCACCTCTCAACTGATCAAACAAATCATCTATACGAGGCAACGGATACTTGTTCTTCACGGTCAACTGATTCAGCTGTCTATAGTCAATACACATGTGCATGCTACCATCTTTCTTTTTCACAAACAACACTGGAGCACCCCACGGAGAACTACTAGGCCTAATGAAACCACGATCTAATAATTCTTACAGCTGACTCTTCAATTCTTTCAACTCTTTCGGAGCCATGCGATACGGAGCTATCGAAACTGGACTAGACCCTGAAACTGTCTCAATCATAAACTCAACATCTTTGTCAGGAGGAAAACCAGGCAACTCTTCAGGAAACACATCTGGAAAGTCACACATTGTCCTGATATCCTTCGGTCTAGCTTCACTCATATCCGGATTCATAACATAGGCTAAATAGGCCCTACATCCAGAGTCCATCAACCTATGAGCCTCTAAAGCTGACACCACATTAGACAAGAACTTAATGTTCTCGCCCACTACCACTACCTCGTAGTCATCAGAAAGTTTCAAGGAAATTCTCTTTGTCTCAAAATCCACGCTAGCTCGATGCTCAACCAACCAGTCCATACCCAAAATAATATCAAAACCATAGAAGGGAAGTTCCATCATATCAACTGAGAACACATGACCCTGAATCTTTAGTGGACACCTCCTATACATACGTCTAACCACAACTGTCTCACCAAAAGAACTAGTAACATGCATACCTACATCTAAGATCTCAACAGGAATATCTAACTTCTGTGCATGCTTACTCAAAATGTAGGAATGCGTAGAACCCGAATCAACCAAAGAAAGCAAGGACATAGACTGTAACTCGAAATTACCTGCTATCACATCGGTGTCGTTCCCGGCCTCTCTCTGAGCATAGACCCTCGCTGGTCCTCCCGCCCACAACATGTGCAAGGTTCCTCTGAGCATCTACCCTAGGTGCATCAGCCCTCCGCTGGAAGTAGCCACGACCGCGCCCACGGCCTCTCTGAAAATCATTACTTCTCGCAGGAGTCTGAGCAATGTTCGGTGCCTGAGCTGCCTGACGCGGACAGTCCTTCCTAAAGTGGTCCCTCGAACCACAGTTCCAACAAGCATGAAAGTTACCCCAGCACTCTCCACTGTGCTGTCTCCCACACTGTGCACACTCGGGCAAGCGCCCTCCTCCTCTATGGCCCTGATGGCCCCTACCATGGTGGCCACCGCCACGTCTCTGATCAAACTGATGTCCGCCACCTCTGTGCCTCTTAGCATCTCTACCATCAAAGTGGTTATGCCTCTTTCCAGAACTAGAACCACCAGCTCGTTTGTCTGAACCCAAACTATGCTCCAAATCCTTGGCCCTCGCGACCAACACATCAAAGTCTGAGTAGTCAGAAGCCAATGTGTACCTCTTAACCTCTTCATTCAATCCGTATCGGAATCGGTTACAGCGTTCCACTTCAGTAGGAACCAACACCGGGGCATACTGACTCAAGCGAACAAAGCGGATCTCATAATCAGTCACAGAAGCATCCCCCTGAGTGAGAGCCATAAACTCTCGCTTCTTCTCATCCAAGTACCTCGGTCCCAAGTACCTCTTTCTGAAAGCAAACTCAAAGAAATCCCAATCTATCTCGGCCTCTGGAACCCCGGCAGTAATGGTGACCCACCAGGTGTAGGCATCACCCTGAAGCAGTGAGATCACACAACCCAATCTACGTGCGCCCGCACAACCCATCTGAGCCAAGATACGAACTGTCTTTTCCAACCATAACTCCGACCTCTCCGGAGTAGATCCTCTAAATTCCTCGGCCCCTAAGCTACGGAGCCTCTCCAAAGGTAAACTAGCATCATCACACTTAGGCTGAACTGCAGCCTGAGCTCCCGCAACTGCGGCCTGAAACGCTCCCGCTATCGCTTGCACTAGCGGAGTCATATCAATCCCAGCTGGACCTTGGCCACCTTGGCCACCTTGAGGTCCCTCTCCTCCAGCTCCAGGTGGAGGAGGTGGTGGTGGTGGAGGTGGTGGAGGAGCGCCAACTCCTGCGGCCCCTGATCCCTCTATGTGAGCTCCCGCACCAACTACCGGCTCAACAGGAGCCGCAACTCGTGGTTCCTGACGAACCAACCTCGGTCTACCTCTCGGTCTAGACATTGCTCTCTCAGATATTAACTACAACCACAACAACACACAAGTTGGGTTAGCAAGGCAAGACTTCCAAGTGTTCAAGTATGTTCCCTCACTTTAAAAATCATTTTTTCCAATGTAATAGTAGCAATGGGACCCACACACACATGCTTTAAAATAAAACAATCAACATACTTGTCACATAAGTAATCATTCTTGCAAAACAAGCAAACACCATGCAATTCAATTTAAAAACTTAAACTTACCTCACTTACCTGCCCAAGGTCTCGGTAACCTTAGGCTCTGATACCAACAAGTGTAACCCCCTCGTCCCGGTCTGGTCGGATGACCGGTCCGAGTGGGCCACACGGGGAAAAACCGAAGCGAAACCCGTTAAGGCTTCCCCTCGATTAACGACCCAGAAAATTTCTTTTTTTTTCTTATCTTGTCTACATGCATAATTAAGACCTAAGTGTGGCACAACAGCGGAAAATACAATCATAACATCAAACATCGACCAACCCAACAATCAAACAGTTCATTTTAACATTCTGCGGCAGGCCGTTTCGAAACGCCTTGGCCTAGCCAACGGCCCTGGGTCAACCATAGGGTGACCGTTCCGAAACAGGGGAGACCCGTATCGGAACGACCTTGACGGTCAATATCTCGTGGTCAACGAGATTTGACCGTTTCGAAACTTCAAAGGCCCGTTTCGGAACGGCTTCATCTCGCCAATTTCTCAAAATTCTAGTAGCCAAAATGTTCCGAAACGACCCTCATCCGTTTCGAAACGGCAGGCCATTTACACAGGGACCGTTCCGGGACAGGGGGACCCGTTCCGAAACACCCCATGTCTGCAGACATGATTTTGCTGTTTTGAGGCACAAAGGTGCCCCAAAACATCACCAAAACACATCATAACATCAAACCAATTAAGCCCAAGATTTACCAACAAATCTATCATGCTTTAACAAGATTTAGACATGTCTAATACTAAGGCAACATCCCACAAACATGCATTCATTCAAAACATCATTTAGGCACATGTATGAACTCTTAAGGCATAAGGCTAACATTCAAGTAAGCAATTAGGCATGCGTTAACATTCACCATGGCAACACAACCATACAAAACAAGATACTAGGGAGTGTAAACATGCTCCTAGGAACCAACAACAACCAACAAAACATACATGTCCCATTGCTTAAACCATTACAAGTCTAACATTAAAAATCCATACTTGAAGAACTCAATTCCAAAAACCACACTTGGAGGCCCTCCACTTGCCCGAGCAACCCACGAACTAAGGATCTGCAATGTTGAACAAAGAGAGCGTAAGCAATGATGCTTAGTGAGGGTAAGCTCTAAAAACAAACCTCAACATTGCAGGGTCCGAGCACGATCTAGCCAAGGTAAATCACAATCATACCAAAGGTCCACAAGACAAAATGCATGAGCAATAGACGATAATAATGCCATGATTATAAGCTCAATTTCCATAATACATGTAATCACAAACAAGTATCCCAATATGAACCATGAACCTCAACACATCGATATACACATCAACAACATTGGCACCTAGTTAAGACCCGAATACGCGGATAGACATGTTGGAACTCATATCCAACAACCACATTACCTCACGGTGGGATTTCACTCATCACCGGTCTCACGGAGGGGATTCCACTCATCCTCACGCCCCGTCGATGGGATTCCACTCATCACCGACTATATTTAATTACAATTCCGGGCAAACCCGTACTCCTCCTTGGTGACTCAACGCCACCAAGGCCACGCGCGACTTTAGACTCATGTGTACACACTAACATCCTAATGATCGATCATTTGTATCCAAGTTTACTAGTGCCAATATTTACTCATTTCATTAACCTTGTGCTTAGCACATACTCACCAACAACCATCATCATGCATGTCTTAAGCATCGCAAGTCCAATCTCATTTCACATGTATAAAGCAATATACATAGACATTCATACCACAATTTATACGAGACATACACAACCATACAATGAGTTCAACCAAAGGCTCTAGATCAAGTTTAGGATTAGGCTACCACCCTAATCCTAACTCTAGGTGGGTCTACCAAGCCCAACCTAGTCCATATACTCGAACCAACTACTTTAAAACATTTAAGAGCAAACAACCACTCACCTAAGCTTCCAAGCCCAAAGACCAAGCAAGCACAACCTTCAACTTCCCGGATTCGCTTCCGATGTTCCACTGATGCCCAAACTCGATTCTAATCATCTCAAACACAAACAAAACGTTCGAATCAATACACATCATTGGAAACAACCCAGATTAACATTAACAAGCATTCAACACCCCAAACAAGTCGAAAAACAGAATTTTCGAGTAGCCCACTTAACCCACTGAAATCTTCCATTTCAAGCCTCCAAACAACCATCAAACACACCCAAAGCAACCCTCAAATATCATACTAGCACCAGCCCTCGAAATCCAACATTAACCAACCCCAAAAACCCCTTTAAAATCCTCCTAAAACCCCCTTGGTACCCAAATCCGAAATTTCCCAAAATTGATTAAAATCATTTGAAATTCACATATGTAACATCATTTGGCTCCTATATTCCATAACTAACCATAATAAATCAAAATATTAGGTTTAGCTACACAAAGGCACCATTTTTAATCAAAATATTCAAAACCCCTATTTTCTAAAAACTTCATGAAAATGGAAAAGAATGGTACTTTTAAGAAGAGGGAAGTGAGGGGAGTTCAAAATTACCATTACCTTTAAATTTGGAGTTGAAATGGAGAAGTTGTGGAATGGAATAGTAGATTGAAGAGGGGGGAGCTCCTTTCACGTTTGGAAGAAGATGACTAGTGGGAAAATAGGAAGAAATGGGTGTTTTAATCTTTTGTTTAAATTTAAAAGCTAATTGACCAAATCGCCCTTAATGAAATGGGGTATTCACAAGGGCACACCCTCCATGGCTACTTGGGGTTGAATTGCAAAACATAGTAAATCAAATTAAATTAAGTTAATTTGGAAATGAACCCTAAATTTTTAGAAACCATTTTAATTATAAAACCGAGTCCAAAATAATATTAAAATATTATTTTCACCTAACCCCTAAACCCGGGTGTTACATCAAAAATGATTAAGTAAATTTAGTGAAGTTATAAAAAAAATTTATAAGTCTACAATTTTATTTTTTTATACTTAACAGTTAACACTTCACAGATTCTTCAAGTTTGTAAAACTTAGTGAAATTATAACTTATGTATAACATTTATAATTGAAAAATGATTAAATAAATTTAGTAAAGTTATAAAAAAAATTGTAAGTCTACAATTTTAATATTTTATACTTAACAGATTCAAGGTATAAAACTTAGTAATGTTATAACTTATGTATAACATATTAAAATTGTAAACTTAAGTAAATTAACGTTATAACTTAAGTAAAGTTATAACTTATCTTTAACAGATTGAAGTTATAAAATTTAGAAAAGTTTTAACTTATGAACAAGTCTTCCTACAATTTTTGCAGTTCAAAATTGATAAAGTTATAAAATATATGATTTTACTTAATCAGAACAGATTAAGTAATTGTTGTCTTAAGTTACAAAATGTAGAATTAAGTTAAGATATAAAATAAAATTCATACACTTAAGTAAAAAAATTAACAGATATAACATAGAAATAACTAGAATTCCAGATTATGAATACTTGATTACTTAAAACAATATCAATACAGAATGTAAAAAAAAAATACAAGATAAAATTTTACACTTATAATTTTACAAACTGAAACTCACAAAATACAAGTTTGTAATAAAATTAGCTCTCAGATCTTATAGCAAAGACAAAAGCTAAAAGCACTTTGCTACCAGATAATTCTTCATCGAGCTATCTCATCTAAATGCTACCAACAAAGTTAATTATGGGTAACTGGTAAGAAACCAACATAATTTAAACTAGGGCAACACTTAGATAAGAGAGGAACAGCAAGCTACCAGTAACCAACAGCAACACCAAGCCATTAACAGCAGCAGCAAACAACATCACCAACTCACAAACAGCAGCAGCATTCAGCTAAGAAGTAAGCAAGAAAAAAAACAAGAGCATTCAGCAAAACCAGTTAACAACAGCATCACTAAGTCAATTAAATACACAGTGAAGGGAATACCTCACTTAAATAGGAGCATTCAGTAAAACCAAATAACAACAGAATCACTAAGACAATTAAAAAAATAGTCAAAGAAAATACATAACTTAAACATGAGCATTCAGCAAAATCAAATAACAACAGAATCACTAAGTCATTTAAAAAAACAGTCAAGGGAATACCTCACTTAAACAGGAGCATTCAACAAAACCAAATAACATCAACAGCATCACTAAGTCAAATAAAAAAACAATCAAAGGAAATACCTACTTAAACAGGAGCAATCAGCAAAACCAAATAACAACAACAACTTAACTAAGTAAATTAAAAAAAAAACAGTCAAGGGAATATCTCACTTAAAGAGGAGCACTCAGCAAAACCAAATAACAACATCATCACTAAGTCAACTAAAAAAACAGTCAAGGGAAATACCTCACTTAATAATCAGAAGCAACATAGTTGACCCCTGAGCTCTAAAGTGTTTCCTGCAAAACAGATTCAAGTCAGAAACTAAATAGAAAAATAAAATAAGAATTAAAAAAACAGTTAAGGAAAATACCTCACATAACATTAGAAGCAACATAGTTGACCCCTGAGCTATAAAGTGTTTCCTGCAAAACAAAACAAAGTCAGTAACTAAATATAAAAATAAAACAAGAATTAAAAAAAAAACAGAAAAAGGATTATACCTTAACCATGAAGTGGATCTTCAACAGACACATCAGAGACTGAGGCATCTTTCCCAACAGCAAGAAATTCTTCATCCCTTTCCTCAGGCTCAAAACCATACAACCAATTTCTGGTTGTTACAAATACTTCTACATTTTTAGGCAAAAGCCTAGCCCTCAACTTGTTCAAAATTCGACCTCCCATACTAAATGAGGATTCAGAAGCAACAGAGGTGATTGGAATGGCTAACACATCTCTAGCCATGAGTGAAAGTATTGGAAAAGACACAGATTGTGTTTTCCAATATTCTAAGATATCAAACTCAGCATCTTCAGTGCGAGGGAGAAGGGGCAAAGAAATGTAGGAGTCAACATCGGACTTACCACTCCTAGAAGCTGCCAAATTGGCATCAAAGTTCTGCCATTAAATAAAAAAAAATTAGTAAACTGTAAATGAAAAAAATTAACTATAAAAACAGAAGCAAAAAGATAAACTGACCTGAAAGAGATTAGATTTTTTGAAGGCCCTAGGGCGACCAGAACTTGATAGACTTGAACTTTGAGTAGAGTTACTTTGGACAGAAGAATTATTAGAAGAAGTACGTGCAGATCTTGAATAATAAATATACATACTTACAAACTCATTATAAACAACACTTACCCTCCTTTCAACCTCATCCTCAACATAGAGGACACCATACAACTCCTTCAGAAGTTGTAACTTATACCGAGGATCAAGTAAAACAACAAAAGACAGAATAGTTGAATGATCAGACCAGTATTTCTCATACAATTCAAGCATAGGTCCAGCCATTGCAGAGATGCCCTCACATGGATCATTGTGAGCATCACATAAAAGTTTCTCAATGGCAACAACATTAGCCAAGTAGAAATTAGCAGTATGATACTTGGATCTTGAGAACAGAGTAGAAATTTCAAAGAAGGGCTCAAGGAAATCACAAATTAATTAAGCAGTTTCCCACTCAACATCAGAGATTACATCCAAACCATTTTCCCTATTAACAAACAAGTTAATAGCATGTTTAGCTTCTAGTGCCCTACGAAGCATCAGGTAAGTAGAGTTCCATCGATTAGGAACATCCAAGACCAACTTACCAGAAAAATTAGAACCACAGTCATTAATACCAGAATCAAAGCAACAAAGTCTAGAATCAGAAGAATCTATAAATTTAACAATCTCACGCAATTTAATAACAGAGGAGTCGATTACCTTCAAACCCCTTTGAACTATCAAGTTCAGGATATGGGCAGCACACCTTATATGAAAAAACTTACCATTGCATGGCAGTGGAGAAATTGCATGCAAATCATCTTTCAGATGCCTCACCATTCTTTCATTTGCAAAAGCATTATCAAGAGTAATTGTAAAAGCTCTCTTCTCAAGACCCCACTCAGTTAACATATTTTTAACAAACTTATAAATAGACTCACCATCATGGGGAGGGGGGAAACGACGAAAATTTAAAATCTTAGACTGAAGTTTCCAGTTATTATCAACATAATGTGCAGTCAGTGCAAAGTAAGAACGTGAAGTGCAAGCAGACCAACCATCACATGTAAAACAAATACGACTCACAACAGATTGCATTGAATCAAAAAGCAATTTCTTATGCATCTCATGCTTTAACATGCAAACCTTAGTAATAGAATATCTTGAAATATCTTTCACATTAGGATTTAAATAATTATGCAAAACCCTAAGTTTATCATGCTCAACAACACTCAAAGCATAACCATGACAAAGAATTGCTTCAGCAAACAACTCACAATATCTTTTCTGATCAAAAGAAGCTTCTGAACTACTATTGGGATTAGTAGCAAGAAACTCCTTATAAGAATCACATTTTTCAGTATGCCTTTTAGGATTAGAAGTACCAATATAAGAATCAGCTTTATACCTTTTTTTGCAGTACTTACATTCAGCAAAAAGCCCTTCTGGAAGCTTGATGAATGTGTAATGATCCCAAACAAGAGATGTTCTTCTCCCAATTTCCCCTCCAGTTGAAGCTGTAGACTTCCTCTTGGAGGAACGAACTGTCTCAGACAGTTGATCATTTGCATCCTCTTCTAGCAATAAAAAAAGAGTCAGAAATATACAAAATATAAGTTTAAAAATCATAATGAACAAGGATTAATAAATTACCTTAAGACAGTATAATTTGGTCATTTAGATTTCTTTCACCAGGAAAGTCCAACTCATAAGAGAAAGAATCCATAGCTGTCACAAAACTGAAAAAGTGCAAATCAGAGAACCAAACATAAAAAATATACAAAATCATATATGCAGACACCCATAAACAAAAAAATAAAATATCTAATGGTTTCAGTTTAACCCTTGTACGTGGCGTTGTTACACCTATCCACAGGGACCTTTAAAATCCCCCTTTGGCACCAATAGCCCCGCAGGTCAGGTAGTCCAGCCTATATACTCAGGTTAAACCAAGGAAACCCTAAAGACTCAGACCATACATATACATACATGCATAAAGATATAACATGCAAACTGATAGAAACAAACAGATATAACATGCAAAAACAGATCTCAGAAAAGAAACATACATATAAACAAACAAACTTGGACCATACAGAAACATGCAAAAACATACAGAAACATGCATAAAAACCATGAATACATACAGAAATATAAAAACTGACAGAAACATACATGATACAACCTTCCATACATGCATAAAGATATATCATACAAACTGATAGAAACAAACAGATATAACATGCAAAAACAGATCTCAAAAAAGAAACATACATATAAACAAACAGATCTCAGAAAAGAAACATACATATAAACAAACATATATAACATGCAAAAACAGATCTCAGAAAAGAAACATACATATAAACAAACAGATCTCAGAAAAGAAACATACATATAAACAAACAGATCTCATAAAAAAACATTGATAAAAGAAACAGGCAAAAGGAGATATACAAC
This sequence comes from Hibiscus tridactylites, assembly GCA_958450335.1. Taxonomy (NCBI): domain Eukaryota; kingdom Viridiplantae; phylum Streptophyta; class Magnoliopsida; order Malvales; family Malvaceae; genus Hibiscus; species Hibiscus tridactylites. Next base: position 18,724,252 of record OY288266.1, read on the forward strand.
CTTCCAGCTTGATGAACAGACCCGCACGCAACAGGAATAGAATGACAGAAGCCAGAAACGATCCTGAGAAACAAAGGAAAATAGTAAGAAAATAGTAATCAAACAAAAAATAGAAGAAAAAAGAAGATATAACTTACCCGAACAGATCTCGGAAAATGAAAAGGCAGAGAAGAACAGCTCTCGGAAAATGAAAAGACAGAGAAGAACAGATCTCAGAATCTGAAGAGGTAAGATGAGAATACGAAAGGATGTTGGGATTAGAGGTTAGGGTTTGGGGATTAGATGTTTAGGGTTATGGTTTAGATGTTATTGTTTCAAATTTAGGGTTAGGGTTTTGGGATTAAGGGTTTAGAGGTCAGGGTTTCATATCTAGGGTTAGGGTTAAGAATAAATTAGGGTTTAGGGTAAAATAGAACTGAGTTTGGGTTTTGGGTTTAGAAGGTTTGAAGATAGGAATTCTCAAGAACACGAGGTTATTCTTGAGAAAAGTAGGGGGTTTGATCGAAGAAAAACAAGTTTAAGGAAGAAAATTGTGTTTGTAGAAGATCTGGGAGGAAATTTTGGAAGAACAGGGAAGAACTTGGTTGAAAACCAAGATTTTGATCGAAAGAAATGAAGAAGATCTGGGATTTTGGTGTTTGTGGATGAGAGAGAATTTGAGACGATATTTCGGCAGAGTAACAGTAGGGAGAAATGAGCAATTCTGGCTGAGGGGTGAGGCTCTATTTATAGGCCTCGAGTCGGGTCAAAGGATCCGCGCACTTTGAAACGGGTTATTCGGGTTTTGCTCCGCAAGCACTCATTCTTTGCTTTCTTTCAATTTCGCGCTTTTTTTTTTGTTAAATTGAGCTTAAAGCTTTGTTTTTTTTTCAATTGCATCCTTAATTCAGTTTTAATGTTTAGGGTTATGGTTTTAATTTAGGGTTTGTGGTTTTAATTTAAGGTTTGTGGTTTTAATTTAGGGTATAAATTAAGGGTTCAGTTATTTGTTTATGGCTAATATATTTTATTTAGTTATTTGTTTAGGGTTAATATGTTAATTTAGGGTATAAATTAAGGGTTTTGGGTTTTTCATTTAATGCTGATGGGGTTTAGGGTTTATGACCTTCAATTAGGGTTTTAATTTAAATGTTTAGGGTTGAAGGGTTTTAGGTTTTAGTAATTAATTTTTAGTTTTAATACATTTAGGGTTTTGATTTGGGGTTTAGGGTTTCATGAAGCAATGTACTTCGAGTGTTTAGTTTTAATGTTTAGGGTTTAGTGTTAGGGTTTATGGTATAATGCTTATGGTTAGGGTATAATGCTTGGGGTTTAGGGTATATGGTTATCATTAGGGTATAGAGTTTAGGGTTTCATGAAGCAATGTACTTCGAGTGTTTAGTTTGTAAGGTTTAGGGTTTAGTGTTAGGGTCTAGGGTATAGTGCTTAGGGTTTAATGTTACGATAACATGTGACATATGGTTTTGATTTTATGGGTTTCAATTTAGGGTTTAAGGTTTAGGGTATAGGGTTATCATTAGGGTTTCGTGTTTTTTTTAATTTTAGAATTTATATTACAATATATGTATATAGAAAATTGGAAACCCTAAACCCTAAACCCTAAAACCCTAAACATTAAACACTAAACCCTTAAATCCTCACCCTAAACCCTAAGCCCTAAAGTATGTAAGTATTTATGCATTTAGGTTTTACGGTAGTGTAATGAACTAAGGTTAGTTCGAGTGATTAGTTTGTAAGGTTTAGGGTTTAGTGTTAGGGTCTAAGGTATAATGCTTAGGGTTTAATGTTACGATAACATGTGACTTAGGGTTTTGATTTTATGGGTTTCAATTTAGGGTTTAAGGATTATGGTATAGGGTTATCATTAGGGTTTCGTGTTTTTTTTTAATTTTAGAATTTATATTACAATATATGTATATATAAAACTAGAAATCGTAAACCCTAATCCCTAAACCATAAAACCCTAAGCATTAAACACTAAACCCTTAGATCCTTACCCTAAACCCTAAGCCCTAAAGTATGTAAGTATTTATGCATTTAGGTTTTACGGTAGTGTAATGAACTAAGGTTAGTTCGAGTATAGTGCTTAGGGTTTAGTGTTAGGGTCTAGGGTATAGTGCTTAGGGTTTAATGTTACGATAACAAGTGACTTAGGGTTATGATTTTATGAGTTTCAATTTAGGGTTTAAGGTTTAGGGTATAGAGTTATCATTAGGGTTTTGAACCCTAAACCCTAAACCATAAACCCTAAACTATATACACTAAAACACAACCCCTGATGTATGTAAGTATGTACATGTGTACATATTAATGCATAAAGTCTAAACCCTAAACCCTAAACCCTAACCCATGCACCCTACACACTAAAAAATAACCCCTAATGAATGTAAGTATGTGCGTCTGTACATGTTAATGTATTAACCCTAAACCCTAAACCCTAAACCATAAACCCTAAACATCAACCCTTAATGTATGTAAGTATGTGCATGTGTACATATAAATACATTAACCCTAAACCCTAAACCCTAAATCGTAAACCATAAACCCTAAACTCTATACACCGAAACACAACCCCTAATGTATGTAAGTATGTACGTGTGTACATATTAATGCATGAACGCTCAACCCTAAACCCTAAAACCTAAACCATAAACCCTAAACCCTAAACCATAATCCTTAACCCATAAACCTTAAACACTAAATCACAACCCATAATGTATGTAAGTATGTGCGTGTGTACATATAAATACATTAACCCTAAACCATAAAACCTAAACCCTAAACCCTAAACCATAAACCATAAACCATAATCCTTAACCCATAAACCTTAAACACTAAATCACAACCCATAATGTATGTAAGTATGTGCGTGTGTATATATAAATACATTAACCTTAAACCATAAACCATATACCCTAAACCCTAAACCCTAAACCTCAAACCCTAAACCATAAACACTCAAACCCAACCCTATTGTATATAAGTAATTAAGTATATACGTGTGTACATATTAATGCATGAACGCTCAACACAAAACCCTAAACCCTAAACTTTATTTTTATTCTAAATTGACATATACTTATTGTTTTTTTCATTACTCTAATTTTTATACTTTTAATTTGATATTTTTGTTCATTATAGTCCCTAAAACTTTATTTTTATTCCAAAATACCCATTTTCCTTGTTTTTTTTAAATTTGTCTAATGTTTTATAATTTTAATTTGATATTTATGTTCATTATAATCCCTAAAATTTGATTTGTAATCCAAATTGACCCATTTTCTGTCCAAATCGACCCATTTTGATTATTTTTTAATTACTCTAATATTTTATAATTAAAATTTGATATGACTTTAAATAATTAACTCAAAATTAATGACGATTGACGAAGGTCAACCTAAAGTCTATCAACTACTTATATGGTTGTACAACCGAACTCAAACTGAATACGAATTTCAATCCCAAAAATACCCCGACCTGAATTACCCGACCTGAAATTACCCGACCTGAAATGCACCCGACCTGAAATGCACCTGACCTGAAATGAACCCGACCTGAAATGAACCCGAACTAAAATGGACCCGACCTGAAATGTATCCGAACCCGAATTAACCTGCCAATTATCTGCTTCGGACCCGACCCTTTCTAACCTGACCTAAAATGGACCCGATCTGAAATGGACCAGACCTGAAATTGACCCGCACCTGACCCGAGTCGAGTCAATTTTTTTTACCTGAAATGACTTGTATCCGATTTTACCCGACCTGACAGAACCCGACCTGAAACCTGACTGATTACCTGTTTTTACATCCCTAGCTACCACCATGCTTTAAATAGTTCCGTTTGTCTCATTACATCCTTAGCCAGTAGTTTGTCATGGTATTACAATTCCTGCGGACATGGATGAAAAACACCCTTCCAATTTTACGTACCAAAGTATCAACTTCCATCAAGATCGGCCACCAGCGCCAAGGACATTTAGAGCTATCATTGATCCAGTTCAGAGCCAACAACGAGTCTATTCCACAACTAGTATCTCATTTTCAGGGCAATTGATTTCGATAAACACCTCAAACTATGGATGGACGTCAGATTTTAAAGAAGGCTTTGACTTTTTATTGCGCCTTGGGATTTTCTTTTTTATCTTATTGTATGTTTTAGTTTTTTTAATGGACGTAGCACAAAAATTTTATTTTTGATTGGTTGCATTGTTAAAGTTGTACATTCTTTTGTTTCATTATGATTCAATATCAATTCAAGATTGAAAAAATAATTTCTAAAGAAAAATTATATTTTAGTCAAGCATGTCATGTTAATTCATTGGCTCGTTTTAACTCTCAACCGTAATTACAATTTTATTTTGCTATTTTTAAATACTTTTAAACAAAAGTTAAAAATAGTATGGTTATATATATATATATATATTCATGTTATTTTTAAATATATATATATATATATAATATTTTTTTGAAATCTATATGAAAATGATTTAAATGATAGTAGAACCAATGATCACAATCCAATCTAATAAAGCAAAGTGCACACTCAAGTAATATTTACAAAGTCAAATGATATTCCTAAAGAGGAAGGAAATTTAGGTATATATGTTGATTGTTAGCAATCGATAAATGAAATAATCATATTGTATTTTTTTTGTTTTTGAAAAGGCCTGGTTTTATTGATAAAGAAAGGTAAGAGAAGAAAAACTATAAAACGTATTACAATCAGGGAAGTCTTCTCTTAAACTAAGAAATGAAATCTAGTAAAACATTAAAACCAGGCCAGAGATCTGAACAAACTCGGAGTGCATCAACTGAAGTGCAGATAACGGGGTAATCCGAGGAGTAACTGAAAAAAGAACAGCAGTCTTCGATTGGTGTTTCAGCCGTCAAATGAGCAAGAAAGAAGCAACATAATCCTGTGAAAGGGTGATCATTGAGAGTTGTGGATGTGCTGTCCGTCTCTTTCCACAACGAGACTAACTGCATATGGAGTTTCTTCTACCCAGAATGCCGGTGTGTCATACCTTCTTCCATATTGTGCAAGAGTATGAGCGGCCATATTCCTCTCACGTCGAACATGGCAGAAAACAGCTTCGCGTACGTTGCGAATGGCTTGTTTGATATCATTGATCAGTACCCTCAGCGGCGAGAAGTCTTCAGATATGGAGTTTAATTTCTTAATGATAGACAGTGAGTCTCCCTCAAAGATAACCCTGTCAAACCCCATGTCGATGACAAAATTCACAGCATCCCTGCAAGCTAGGGCTTCCGCTAAGAACGCATTGGCTACGTGGAAGTGTTTCATGGTGCATGCTCCCATTATTAAGCCAGCACTGTTTCTACAAATCACACCTGAAACAGAAAGTTTTGTTTGAGCACAGTAGGCAGCATCAAAGTTTGCTTTAACTAGTTTCCCTTGTGGAGGAGTCCACTGTTGTGGTTGAGTACATGGCAGTGGGTGAACAACAACATGAAGAGTCTCCTGTTCCCTAATATAGGCTTGAATGAAAGCGACTGCTTCCTGAATTGTAGTAGAATGGCTATCATGAACAGCTTTGTTTCGAGCATACCAAATGGCCCAACAGGATACTACAAAACTCTTCTTAGCAGACTCACTCAAGTTGTTGTAGGCGTTGACTATCCAATCCTTCCAAGGTAAGTTTGGAATGGACATAGGTAGGGAAATTCCCTGGGCATCAAATATGGCTTGTGAGTACCAGCATTCACGTATCAAGTGTTCAATACCCTCATTGACAGATTGACAAAACCGACAACCATTTTGGACTTGCAGTCGTCGAGTCTGAAGGTTTTCAAAGGTTGGAAGATAATTGTTCACAGTTCTCCACATTGTGATCTTTAATTTTTCTGGTAAGTTTAAACCCCACATGTGATTGTAAAATTGCTTCATATTCAATTGAGGTGTACCTGGGGTTGCTGTAGGGTTGCTGTGAAGTAACTTGTATCCGCTTTTAACAGTGTAGACACCTGCATTATCATGCTTCCAAACCAGGGTATCGCGTTGGTGCGTATTTGCCAATGGAATTTCACGATTTTTGGACACCAAAGAGGATGGAAATAAACTATATAACACATCCAACTTCCAACACTTTGCAGGCACATCAATAAGGTCCGCAACCTTAGTATAGTGGATATTAATAACATCCGTTCGTGGTCTACCATCTTCTTCATTTGGGATCCATGGATCATTCCAAATGTTGATTGATTCACCATTGCCAATGCTCCATGTTAGGCCCTTTTCAATAAGCCCTCTTGCACTCTAGAGACTTCGCCAAGTATATGATGGGTTAGAGCACAAATTTGCATGGAGGAAATCCGTTGAGGGATAATACCTGGCCTTCAAAACTTTTGCTAGTAAGGAATCAGGGTGTTTAATATGCCGCCAGCATTGTTTGGCTAGTAATGCCACGTTAAACTGACCAAGGTTTCTGAAGCCCATGCCTCCCTCTTGCTTTGAGTGTGCTAATTGGTTCCAAGATGTCCAATGAATGCCTTTACTTGTGCCTGCATTTTTCCACCAGAATTTGGCCATGGATTGCTCCAAAGCATGACATAGAGATGAAGGCAAAAGAAAGCAGTGCATGGCATATACTGGAATTGATTGCAAAACACTTCGAATTAAGGTTTCTTTACCACCCATAGACAAGAACTTGGTGTTGTATGTATTGGATTTGCTATTTACCCTATCCACATAGTAACTGAAAGCTTCCCTTTTATTTCTGCCAACCATTGTAGGCAATCCCAAATATCGTTCTGGGTTGGTTGTAATATGAACATTCAAGATGGAGCCAATTGCAGTTTGGATCATGGTGGGAACATTGGTGCTGAAGAACAGTAGGGATTTGTCGTAGTTTACACGTTGCCCTGAGATGTTGCCAAAGTGTGTGAGAATGTTTTTAAGAGTCACAACAGCTTCCTCTGATGCATTGGCAAAACATATGATGTCATCAGCAAAAAATAAATGACCAATTTCCAGTCTTTTTCGACCGATGGTGACACCTCTAAGGGTTCTGTTTTGCATGGCTTGATTCAACATCTGCGAGAGACCCTCTGCACACACCAAAAACAGATACGTACTAAGTGGACAACCTTGCCGTAGTCCACGAGATGGAGTGAACTTCTCTCCCATAACTCCATTAAAGCCCACTGAGTAAGATACAGTTGAAATGCAGTCCATGAGTAGATTCACCTAGCGTTCATTGTAGCCCAATTTCAGAAGCATTTTCTGCAAAAATGGCCACTCGACACGATCATAAGCTTTGCTAAGATCGGCTTTGAGGGCAAATGATCCTTGTTTTCCAGCTCTTCTAATCTTCATTGAATGCAGAATTTCATAAGCTATCAATATATTGTCTGAAATTTGTCGAGATGGAATAAAAGCCCCCTGACATTCATCAATACATGTGTCCAAGGTTGAAGAGAACCGATTGGCCAAAACCTTTGCTATGATTTTATAGAGGACATTACAAAGACTAATTGGCCTAAAATGTGACATATTTTCAGGCTTCTTAATCTTAGGAATTAAGACAATCAGTGTGTCATTTATATCTCTAACACTCGAATTGCCATTCAGTATTGATAAACAGTAAGTTGAAATGTCTGGGCCTATAATGTGCCAGTATTTCTGGAAGAATAAAGCCAGGTAACCATCAACTCCACTGGCTTTCAAAGGGGCCATGCTTTTAATAGCATTCCATACCTCGTCCACTATGAACGGCTGTAGCAGATTTGCATTTGTAGAACTTGTGATCTTCGGTTGAACATTGTCAAGAAGGAATGAAGCATCAGCATGTGAGGATGTCTTGAAAAGGTCAGCAAAGTAAGAAGTGGCCAAATTGATCATTCCATTTTCTGAGGTAATCCATCCTCCTGCAGCATCAAATAGCCCCTGGACATGATTAGTTTTCTTGCGATAAGAGGCAAACTTGTGGAAGAAGGAAGTGTTGCTATCTCCGTGAGTAAGCCAATTCGAACGAGCTCTTTGTTCCCAAAAGAGTTCTTCTTTATCAGCTTCAATGTTCAAGCCAAGTTTGACTTCAATCAGCTCCTGTAATTTGTCATCATCAGAAACTGAGGAGATTAAGTCCTGCAATCTAGACAATAAACCTTTCTTTGCTGCCCTCTTTGTGAGTTTAGTTTCTTTGATCCATAGTGAAAGGGTGGGTCCCAAGTTAGTGAGTTTATGCAGTACAGTACCCGGCTCCTCCCATACACTTTTAACCATGCCTTCTGTTTCTTCTTCGAGAACCCAATGTGCATCAAATCTAAAAAGAGTAGCTGGTGATCTACTGTGATTAGATGCGTGTCCTAATGTGTCAATGAGCACCGGGCAATGGTCAAAGATGGAATGGAGTAGATGTTTGACACAGTAGAATGGATGAATGTCCCACCATCTTGGATTTGCTAATGCTCGATCAAGACGTTCGCGGACGTTTGTTTGTGGGAAGTTACCTCTTTCCCAAGTGAACCACACACCGTTGAAACCAAGATCTCCAAGTTCGCAATCATTCAAAGTGTCACGGAATCGTATCATGTTACGTTCTGGCCGTATCCTCCTACTCATCTTTTCAAATGAATACATAATTTCATTAAAATCTCCTGCAATTAACCATGGCAAGTCATGCTAAGATTTTAGTCGACGCAATAGATTCCAAGAACTTGATCTCTCACTTTCAATGGGGTTGCCATAGAACCCTGTAAATCTCCATGGCTCAGCATCATCTTCTCTAATAACCACATCGATGTGATGTTGAGAGTAACTGGATAAAGTTACATTGCATTCCGGCTTCCAACCAATGGACAAACCTCCCTTTGATCCATTCGCAGCAACGTCTATGCCAAACCGAAAGCCACATCGTTGACGAACCCTCTCCATTCTACGAACACCTAATTTTGTTTCAATGAGAAACAAAATGTGGGGACTATTGCCTCGTAAAGTGTTATTGAGGCGAGTGACGGCCCGTGGTTTCCCCAACCAACGGACGTTCCAAGAAATGACCTTCATGGCTGCCGGCTGCCCTGCACCATAGGGCCAGCCGATACCTCATGTTCATCAATTGGTGACGTAGAATCCAAATTTCTAGAAACCGATGCCACCTCTCCTACAACTCGTTACCGTTTCTTCCCATCTTGTAAAGCCAATGGATTGTCCTTAGCGTCCGAACCTAACTCCATAGAGCCATCAGTTGTAGTAAGATTCACGTGTGCATTGACAGGAACTCCATGCAGAATGGTACTAGTTGTTAGGTTAGAAGTTGCAACTGCTCTTGCATCCATCAGAGATAAACCAGAAACACCATCTCGTAACCAACGGCTGGGTGCTGGAGGTGCTCTCCTGGACGGTGCTCTTAAAGACGAATCCCACCCAAAAATTATTTCATCAGTTTTCATTGTTAGTCGTAGTGGACAGAAGTTTTCACCATGTCCAATCTTGCCACAGATGAAGCAGAAAATTGGGAGTCGTTCATATTGGAACCGCACGTACGTACTACGGGTTGCGTCCAGTGCAATTTTCTTTTTTCGTTTCAAAGGTAGGTTGACATCGAAAAACACCTTTAACCGCATGTATTGTTTTCTCCCAGACAAGATTAATTTGGAGTCATATTCGATAAAACAGCTAATGAAGTTACCAAATTGTTGTGCCATGATTTCAGACATGAGACCAGTTGGCAAATCATGCACTTGGACCCAAAACACAGCAAGATTCAGTGTAACCTGCATGGGATCCTCCCCTTTTTCCAATCTGCGAAGAAGGAGGAGGTGGTTATTAAAAAACCATGGGCTTCCTAAACGAACTCTGTGTAAGTCGATCTCGTTGTAAAATTTGAAACAGTAGCGTTTATCCCCTAGATCAGTGATGGAAACGCCCCCCAATGGATGCCATATATCAGCAAGAGTGTTTCTCATGGAGAAGAAATGGATGATGCTTGTGGTATGGAAAGTCCCCACCAAGCAAAGAGCGTAATCTTCCTGGAACAGTCCTATCTCTGGAGGAAGGGCCAGGATTTCCTCTTCACCATCATCTAGTGTAAGTCCTGCAAGTTCAAATTCCATTGTGATATGGACAAGAAACTGTTGCCACTGTCGGAGAAGAACAAGAACAAACCAGACACCGTGAACAATGGACAAGAAACCATGCAAAACTGCAGACAAGAAACCGTGAAAAACTGCAGACCATATTGTATTTTTTTAAATACCATAACTTAATTATAAATTTACTCGTAATATAGTGATTTCTTGTATTTGGTGATAACACGGCTCCTGTACTCCGATCTCTATCTCTTCTTTCAACAGCTCGTAGCCTTTGGAATATACTCGTATACTCTATCTTTGGAATATTCATGTCTGAGACTAGGTACACCAGGTGTTTGTGTATTTGTCACAATATGATTTCTCCATGTTTTGTGCTTCGTACACTATAGTTGTGTTTCGTGTCCTAGTGAATGGAAAGGAATTATCGAGGTATTGCAGGGAATGGAGGTCGGAGGCTATGGGCTTTGTTTGTTACTAATCTATCCCATCATATTCACTAGAAAAGATTGTGGCAAGTCTGTGATCGTCATGGAATCGTAGCTGATGTGTTTATTCCCTAAAAGAGAGTGAAAATGGAGCTAGATATGGCTTTGTGAGAATGAAATCGGAAAGAGATGCATATCGTGTAATAGAAAGATTGGATGGGCATGGATTTATGGATCATACGTCAGAGCGAGAAGGGATAGGCGTGAGATGTTCTAGAGGAGAAAAAGGCATCAAGTTCCACAGAGCGTGTCTATGCCGATTGGCAGTGAGAATACTGCAAATCCTGGGTCATTCACAACGGGGCCAATCCATAAGTGTGTGGTTGCAGTGGTGGATGAAAACAATGTTGACATCCTGCGATGTAGCGCGATCGGATGAAGCATACATGCAACAACATTGGCAAAATTGTCTAGTGAGTTTACTAGAGAAAATTTGCGGGGATTTTCTATTATGAGGATAACATGAACGTTTTTTCTGCTTATGTTTATTGATGTTGAATCTCGGAGGAAATTGTTGGAATCAAGAGTTTTGTTGCAATGGTTTGAGATGGTCTAGGAATGGTCGCCGAATATAAAATTGGATAAAAGACATGTATGGTTGACTGTAGGAGGAGTTCTAATTCAGGCTTGGTCAAAGCATATATTTAGAAATATTGCAGAGGTATGGGGATCCCTTGTGTATATTGATAAAGATACGCATGCACCGACATCGTTTGAACAAGGTTGTATCCCAATCGAAACATATGTGATGAATAGAATTGAGGATGTTGTGGAATTAGTGGTAAATGGGAGGATATATCTGGTGCGTGTTCAGGAAATAGAAAGCTTATTTCGAATTGTACAGGGTGAAGAAGTGGAATCGGATGAGGATGAGAATGAGAATGTGAGTGAGGAAAACACAGGAAAGGAGGAAGCTCAAATGTTGTTCATGATCAAGTCACTGAGACCAGGATTGAGAAGACACTGATCAAAACTGTCAGGGTGGTTGAGGAGGCGCCAACCACGGATACGCCCATTACGAATAAGTTGGTGAGGGATTCAGAGGGCACCATTGTGACGAATACTTTACGGGACGTGACACACGAGATTAAGCAGGATCTCTTGAAGGTAACGCGACGCCTTGATTTGAGGGTTCTAGATTATGGCGAGAGTGCTACAGATGGTCCGTATCGAGAAAATTGACAAATTTTAGATGTGTCGGGTGAAGTAGCAACATGGTCGTGGGATGAAATCATGGCCATTGTGCATCAAGCGGTGGATAACATTAATATGGGAATGAACATTGAGGAGATGTAACAACAACCAAGCATGGATATTGAACAAGTCGAGAGGCACGCGTGTAGTGATCGACATGTGAATAACGCCTTGCTTAATAAGGCATTGGATATGTGAGTGATAGAGTATAATGGGACCCTGCGTAAGGTTAGAAGTGTATCAAATATGGTCTTTAGTTTCATGCAGCCAAAAGAAAGAATTGAGCCAGAGAAGAAATTGAAGAAAAAGGTTAAAGGGAGACCACGGAAAAGTCAGAAGAATGTCAAGGTGTTGCAAACAGGTCTCTTCTAATTCTGTCTTTGTTAACCGAAAAAAGGTTATCTTGAGAGAAGCAAAAGAAACAATCGAGTTAAGCAATCTCATTGGGCCTTGTACACTGGGTAATGAGGAAGAAATTGTGAAGGATATTACGTGTCTCATCAAAGCGCGCAACCATGCCCAATAAAGGAGTCTTATGACGCTGTTTGTTATGAGGATGATCGTTTCTGTGCAGTGTGTGTTTGTGGATGTAGGTACGTGTTTGCAATCACTCTTACTTGTTACTTCTTAGCTGTAGTACTTGGAGTTTGTGGTCTTTATCGAGTAGCATATATGATAACTTGTATGCTTTGGCCAAAGGTGGTATCGCGACTTGGTGCCAAGCTAGTATTGAGTAATCTTTTGAGCTATTTTTGTGGTGTCTTGGGTTAGATGTTTTCTCTTTTCTTGTATTTGTTGCACTTGGTGTGCAGGTTGTGTATTTCCTTTTCGTGTTTGTTCATTTTATATACTTTCAGGGGCATTCTTTTCCTCCGACTAGGTTTAGGAGAGATTTTAATGATGCCTCTATTAATATTTTCTGTATGATTTGTGTTTAATAAAAATCATACTTGCCGATAAAAAAATATAGTGATTTGTGATGTAATTTATATTTCTAACCAAGAAGAGGAAGGAAAGACGAATCTATCACTGCCTTCTTTGACCACAGTGGACGTTGCTCGGTGACGGGATGAATAACATTTATTAGTTGGTTTAGAGAAGATTAGAAAAGGGATTATGATGTTTTGATTAAAAGGGTTTAAAAATCAAAACAATAATAAAAGAAATAAAAATATAACAATAAGAGTATTATTTTGAAGGACATTGTTAGTAGTAGAAGTGAGAAGGTTGTGGTCGTCGACTTTAAGGAAGGAGATGATATTCTCTAAATGGTCCCATATCATAAAAAAAACACCCACCTAATTTTGTCATCCAAAATCAGTGATGACAAATTATCGAGAATACTTTAAGAGATGGAAGGGAAATACCCTCTAATTTCATATTATTTTTTAAAAGTATAATATATTTTTTCTTATGTAATTTTTTACTATTTTAATTAAGTTAATCTTGAAACTTTTAAGAAATTCATTAAATATTAGAATTTAATTATTTTTAAAAAATAACTAAATACTTCAAAGTTTGAAAATTTTTATTTTAAGCCTATATTTTTTAAATAAATTTAAGTAATTTCTTAAGTTCCGTCGCCAAGATCTGCTTGATAAGAGTGCTTGAAGATGTAAATTCATATAAAATATTTTCTTAAAAATTATACAAACACATGGAAAATCTTCACAATGATATTACCTACCCCAATAGGACCTACTGGATTCAATTATTTTGAATGCCACGTTTCATTCATGTGCTTAAATTGATGATATAAAAAGACGAGAACGGATAATCATAAGACAACGAAGTAGCTGTCGGGTGGGGTACTATAAACGAGACAATTACGAGGTGGTCCTAATAATTTCCTGCATTTTTGTGTACCTTTTTCCGTTTCGTTACTAAAAAATTAAATCTCCTATATCTTTTTAAACTATAATTATAAATTCTAACTTTAAACCTTAACTTTAATTTAAAAATTTTAATGTGAGAACATAAATAAAAGTACCGAAAAAGGATAAAAAATTTAAGGAACATAAATTTTTAATGTGACAGAAGGAGACCACAAAACCCAAGTCGATTTCTTTCAGTCAAAAGAAGGTCAGTGTCCTGAAATTTAATAAGAAAAGAAGAGAGCAATAAGAGAACGAAATGAAAATGAAAATTTAAGGAAGGCCGATTTCTTTGCATGACGGTGAGTCACATGGTGGGCGACATCGACGACGAAGATTAAGAGAATAGTGAGGGACACAACAACAAAGAATTTTGAAGAAAAGTACTATTGTGGCTGGGTATTTTCATGGAGAAAAAATAGAGATGAGAGGAAGAAACATGTTGAAGAAGAAATTAATGTGCCACGTCAGTGTTTTTAACGGAGGTTAACGGGAGGGACCAAAATGAAAATAGATTAAAAGTTTGGTGACCCCAATAAAATTTTTAAAAGTTTGGTGACCAAAATGAACGTCTTAAAAGTTCGGTGGTCATTGGTGTACTTTACCCTTATTATTATTATTATTATTATTATTATTATTATTATTATTATTATTATTATTATTATTATTATTATTATTATTATTATTATTTCTTGCCACAATAAACATTCTTGTGGGGCCACCAACAAGTGTTGGGTGCATTGGTAATGCACATTGCACTACTCTTAAATTGAGGGCGCGAGTTCGAACCTTAGAGACGACATTGTTGGAAAGGGCAGCCACATACCTCGAACATAAACTGTAAGACAGACATGCACATTACCAGGGACCAGTTTACTCTGGTCACAAGTTAAGAGTGAGAAGACAAAGCAATAACATCAAACGAATTGGCTTCGAGTAAGAAAACATTGTCATCAATTTTAACCAGACATGTATTTTAGTTTTGGCCCAATATAAGGGTATAAATATTTAGTTTTGACCCAATATAAGGGTTGTCAATTGTCATTCAACACTCAACCTTTATTTTAGTTAAATTTGGTTCTTAACCTTTTGAAACGAGTCATTGAAATTGAGTCCATAACTTACAACACAACGAAAGATCTGTCGGGGTGGGGTAATGCGATATTGAAGATTTTAACCAGACATGTACAGGTAGTCCATAATTTACCTCACATGTTGAGATCATTGAAAAAATCCGACGATCAACTCGGTGTTATCCGAACTTGAGTCCAACCAAATTTGATCTGATTCAAAATGAATTAATAATTTCATCGACATAATTTGAAATTGATATGATCTAATCTAAAATTAATTCGAATACTTGATTTTAGTGTCGTCTCATAAGGGGAGCAACAAGATTGTATCTTGATCGAAACAGATGTGATGAATAGAATTGAGGATGTTGTGGAATTAGTGGTAAATGGCAGGATATATATGGTGCGTGTTCATGAAATAGAAAGCTTATTTCGAACTGTACAAGGTGAAGAAGTGGAATCGGATGAGGATGAGAGTGTGAGTAAGGAAAACGCAGGAAAGGAGGAAGCTCAACATGATGTTCATGATCAAGTCACTGAGACCGGGATTGAGAAGACACCGATCAAAACTGGCGGGGTGGTTGAGGAGGCGCCAACCACGGATACGCCCATTGCGAATAAGTTGGTGAGGGATTCGGAGAGCACCATTATGCTGAATTCTTTACGAGACGTGACACACGGGCTTAAGCAGGATCTCTTGGAGGTAACTCGACGCCTTGATTTGAGGGTTCTAGATTGCAGCGCGAGTGCTACAAATGGCCTGCATCGAGAAAATCAACAGATTTTAGAAGTGTCGGGTGAAGTACCAACATGGTCATGGGATGAAATCGTGGCCATTGTGGAACAAGCGGTGGATGACATTAATATGGGAATGAACATTAAAGAGATGGAACAACAACCAAGCATGGATATTAAACAAGTCGAGAGGCATGCGTGTAGTGATCGACATGCGAATAACGCCTTGCTTAATAAGGCGATAGATATGAAAGTGATAGAGTATAATGGGACCATGCACAAGGTTAAAAGTGTATCAGATGTGGTCTTTAGTTTCATGCAGCCAGAATAAAATATTGAGGCAAAGAAGAAATTGAAGAAAAAGGTTAGAGAGAGAGCACGAAAAAATCAGAAGAATGTCATGGTGTTGCAAATGGGTCTCTTTCTGATTCTGACATAGTTAACCGGAAAAAGATTATCTTGAGAGAAGCAAAGAAAACAATCGAGTTGGGAAAACTCATTGGGCCCTGTACAGTGGGTAATGAGGAAGCAATTGTGAAGGGTATCGTGTGTCTCATCAAAGCGCGCGACCATGCCCAATAAATGAGTCTAATGAGGTCGTTTATTTGATGATCATTTCTGTGCAGCGTGTGTTGGTGGATACAGGTACGCGTTTGCAATCACTCTTGCTTGTTACTTCTTAGCTGTAGTACTTGGAGTTTGTGGTCTTTTTTAGTGGACATAGCACTAAAATTCTAATTTTGATTGGTTGCATTGTTAAAGTTGTACCTTCTTTTGTTTCATTATGATTCAATATCAATTCAAGATTGAAAAAAAAAAATTAAAGAAAAATTATATTTTAGCATGTCATGTTAATTCATTGGCTCGTTTTAACTCTCAACCGTAATTAAAATTTTATTTTGCTATTTTTAAATATTTTTAAACAAAAATTAAAAATAGTATGGTTTTAAATATATATATATATATTCATGTTACTTTTAGATATATATATATATATATAATATTTTTTAAAATCTATATGAAAATGATCTAAATGATAGTGGAACCAATGATCACAATCCAATCTAATAAAGCAAAGTGCAAACTCAAGTAATATTTACATATTGAAAATTTATTTTATTTTTGCCTCTTAAAATTTTATAAGTTCGTTCTCCTATAATTTTATAGACACTCCCTAGTATAAAATTTTGCGTCCGTACTTGATTTGAGGGGATTAGAGCATGACGCCAATGTTATGTGAATACTGTAAAGGAAATTGTTAGAATTAGACCGTAAAAGTATCGTATAGTTAGAAGTGATATAATTAATCCTCAGGGCCGGTCCTGGGCTTTTGGTGGTCCAGGGCGAATATAAAAAAATGACCCTAAATTAAAATTTTAAATTGCGGTTGCGGTCGTATTTACAGTCATATTAAGTTTTATTGTGGTTGCAGACATTATAGATGTTATTTCGGTCACTGCGAGTATTGCGGGCATCTCAGTTTCAAATGGTGCCACTACCCATGGGCAGATGTAGCATATAAACTAGGATTGCAATTGACCTCGCTTAATTTGTTGGGTATGAGGTTTTCAATGAGGTAATATAGAATTTGCATAAGAAATATTAGATTTGACCCTACTTAATTTGTTGGGGTATGTGGTCAACAATGCTTATTCTAGTAGCATAGGAATCCTCAATACCTCATACTTCACTCGTGACCCAACTATAAGAAAATCATGGCTCTGCCACTATCGCTATCGTCGTGTAACGATCGTTGTTGTAGTTGCATACCGTTATTTAAATCTCTGTCCTAATAGCAAGTAACTAAAAAAACTAATTTTAAGAATAGGTCCATAATAATAAGTATTGAAAAATTTGGCCCCTAATAACAAAAATTGAAAAAAAAAATTAAAAGTATGCTCAAAATAACAAATATTAAAAAAATTGGACCTTATTAGAAAAAGTTGAATTTTAAGAGTAGGCCTCAAATAATAAATATTAGAAAAAAATTAAACTTCTATTAACAAATATTGAAAAAAACAGAGCCTCTAATAACAAATATTAAAAAAATTAAATTATTAAAAATAAATGTATTTCGAATAAAATTAAAAACGTGTAACTTTCTTGAGTGCCGGGCCCTGGGCGAGCGCCCTTATTTCCCATGCCCAGGTTCGAGGATTAATAATCCTCAATTGCGTTTAGCTTGGGAGATCATTGATTTAGCGATCACCCTTTCAACTGTAAAATATTTATTTGTAACAGCTCGAGGTTGTTTCTTTTGAATAATAAAAACAAGGGTAAACTACTTGAAATACCACTCAACTTTAATGTGTGACTCTAATATGCCACTGAACTAAAATTCGATACTATAATACCATTGAACTTCACTGTGTGATTCAAAGTTAGCACTCCACCGTTACTCCCATTACGGAATTCTGACGTGGACTCTAACTCCCGTTACAGGGATGACGTGGCCGATAAAAAAATAATATCTTTTTCCCAAATATGATCCACCTCATTATATTTTATGTTTTATTTTTATTGTAAAACGACGTAGTTTTGTTAAAGACTCTTTATCTCCTCAAAATTAGGTTAATGAAATTTCAAACTTCAGAAA
This sequence comes from Hibiscus tridactylites, assembly GCA_958450335.1. NCBI lineage: Eukaryota > Viridiplantae > Streptophyta > Magnoliopsida > Malvales > Malvaceae > Hibiscus > Hibiscus tridactylites. Next base: position 18,742,261 of record OY288266.1, read on the forward strand.
TCACTCTGAAATTAGACGCAAAAAAAAATCAGTGGGTTTTCTATGGATTGTTATTGATTATTCAAGTGGGTTTCTCTGAGTTTTCTCTGAAAGAAGATTGTAGTGATCGATTGTTAGAAAGAAATCAAATGGAAAAACGTGGGTTTCTCTGGGTTTTCTCTGAAAGAAGATTGTAGATGATGTTGTAGAAGAGACTGGAGATGATGATGTAGAAGAGGATGATGATTATGTAGAGGATGAGATTGAACAAACTGATAGTGATAGTGGATATGAAAATAGTGATGATGCCTTAAATGATGAAGCTCGAGAAGAAGAGGTGGATCTGATGGATTTGGAGTTTGGTAATGAGACACATTTGAATGGATATGTTAGTGATGGATCAGATTCATTGCATAGTGTTAGTGCAAATGAATCTGATGAAGATGATCGAAAGAAAAACCCCAAATGTCCTGTATTTAATGCTAAGGTGGATATGGAAAATCCGAGATTTAAAAAGGGGATGAAATTTAGTGATAAAGAGATTCTGAAAAAAGCTATAAGGGAGTATGGGATTAAGACCAGACATGATATCAAATTCAAAAGGGTTGACCAAGGTGGGATACATGTAATTTGCAAGGAAAATTGTCCTTGGTATATTTGAGCATCAAAGGTTGACCCTAAAGATCTTATGAACAACACATGGCAGATTAAGTCTTATATTGAAGAGCATAACTGTCTCAAAGATTTTAGAAATAAAAATGTTACTTACAAGTGGTTGGCTAAAAAATATTTGGAACAATGGAAGGCTGATCCTACCTTTTCAATTATTTAGTTGTATTTCTTTTATTCTTTCTTTAAGTCTTATACCGGTATAAGTTGTATTTCTTTTATTCTTTCTTTAAGTCTTATACCGGTATAAGTTGTATTTCCACTCCCCTTAGTGCATTAAGTACCACAGTAGTACAATACTGATAATCAAAACAAAACTCTAAACAAATCTCTCATTCCTTCTTTGGATGTTATTCGTCTTGATTTTGTTTAGCAGTCCGACGAGAACAACTCTTGCATGTGGGCTCATTGGAGGATCAAACCAACAAAAAAATCTACAATGTTTATGAAGAAAACTCCCGTAATTTTTGCAGCCAAAGAATCTCCTTCCAGGGTTGGCATTAGACCACGATGTAGTCAGCTTTGCCGGATATCCGCATCCACACACCGGAATTGAAATGGGTTCTTCTACTTCAACCCTGCGTTCACTTGATCTTTGTCATTCTACCTCCATTGATTTGGATCAGCTTCAAAATCTATGCTGGGAAATAGAAAATAGGAAATTAGGGTTTTGTTTTCAGCCAAAAGAGATTTTATAGTAAAAATAAAACATAAAATATAATGAGGTGGATCATATCTGGAAAAAGATATTATTTTTTTATCGGCCACGTCATTCCTGTAACGGAAGTTAGAGTCCACGTCAGAATTCCGTAATGGGAGTAACGGTGGAGTGCTAACTTTGAATCACACAATGAAGTTCAATGGTATTATAGTATCGAATTTTAGTTCAGTGGCATATTAGAGTCACACATTAAAGTTGAGTGGTATTTCAGGTAGTTTACCCTAAAAACAAACTAATCCAAAATAATAGATTTCAAAAAAATAGTAATAAAATTTCACGAATAATCTTTCTTAACAACCAAACAGAACAACGAGGGGCTGATGTGATTGCATGGATCTAACTTCTAAGGGGAAACCGGTTTATAAAGATTATGCAGTCTATGTTTCGGATCAACCCGAAGTGGACGAGATTCGGGTGGCATTGCATCCGACATATCAACGACGCCAAGCCCAACCGTTACTATTCGATTCTCATCAGGTTGGAGGTTTTCGAAGTTAACGACACAAATGAGAATTTGGCCTGTCGGAATCCGGTGCCATAAAAAATTCTTACTAATGCAGAAGAGGCAGACAAACAACACAAAACATCAGGGTCTAAAGTGTTGGAAATTGTTACCGGAGGGGTTGCTAGTAGTGATTAGTGATTGCCCTTGTTGCTTTTGTTTAGAAAAAGAAGCACAATATTGTTGCTGCTGGTAAAACTGTGAATCTGTTACCAATTGATGGCAGTTCCCATAACAAATTGCGTCCGCCGGAAAAAACAACGGGTCGGCAAGGGCCACTTTATGAATATTAGAACTGGGTCAAATTCGACTCGAAACAAAAATATTAGTCCCAACTCGAGAAAATTTCAAATATTCAGTAAATAACATTATAGATGTTTATTAGAACTGGTCCACTTTATGAATATATAAATATATATATATATATATATATATATATATATATATATATATATATATATATATATATATATATATATTGTTGTATAGAAAATCGTTTAAATTGAAATTAATCACTAATAACATTATAGATGTTTACAATTAAATTTAAACAAAAACTCGAACAAATCTACTAGACTCGAGTCAAAAATATTTCAAATAAAATGTATTAAATTTATAATTAAAATGAAAAAATTAACCTTTTATATATTAATTTTAACAATTAACATTAAAATATTCCAAATTTACTTAATGTGTAAATGTTGAAGACTAATTTATTTAGAATAATGACTATATTGAGTTTCTTTAAGTGATAACTTCATTCATTAAACTTTTTTTTTTGAAATACTGGATTATATTCAAACGTGAAAGAAGTACAAAGGAATCACACCTTAAAACATTGAAAAAAAATTAATGCGTAAAAATTAAACAATAAAATTTTAAGATGCATGAAAGACATTGAAAAAACAAAACTTATCACGTGCAGAAGAACTTGAACTATCGCTTGAAAGAAATCTAGTGAACAAACTACTTTGGCTAGAAGTGCTCTATGAAGAAAGCAAATCCTTGCGTTACTTCTTCTTGACATTACGGTACAACCATAAAAGGGATCATAATCATATACATACCGACCACCTTCGCTAACAAACAATCGTTGATACTCGTCATCCGAACGCAAAACTATCAAAAGATAGATAATTGTCATAAAGACAAAGACTATAACTGCTATAAAAGCATACGAAAGAACTATCATAAAAGCAGACGAAGAATTACAAAAGACATGTAATATGAATCTGGCAAAGTAAAACAAAAAAAAAATTAAAAAGCAAAACATTCATCAATGGAAGATAAATTTTATTTATCTACAAAATTAGCAAAACGACTAAAAATCACTATCGGTAAAGAAAAAACCAACAAAAAAAACTTTTGAAAAACTCCAATTTCAACCACCTCAGACAACTTTAATTTATTAGAATAAGTAAATAAACAATTAAATTTGTAACATGTCCATATAAATAAGATAAAGTGAGACATATAATTTATTTTTGAGATCAGAACCCTTGTTAGAGTTGGGTTTTCATTGATCTTCGATATATTCTTGATTGTAGAGGAGTCGGTATTATTTTGCATGTGTGTACAATTTTTCTCTGTTTAAATTTATAGAGATTTTCAATGAGATAGTAAACATAGGTTTTAGGTTTGTATACCTTAAAGCCTTTAAAAGATCACATTTATTTAGAAGAAAAAAAAAGCAATACTACAATAAGATTATCCATAAGAAAATACTAACTCAATACAATATATAACAAGATTATCCAAAAGAAATAATGAAGTTAAGCATGTTTTTTTCAAAAACATTCAATAATCTACAGTCTTAATATAACCTCCAATAGAGGTTACTCGTCCATTTCTTGTTCGGCCATTAAATCCACAAAACAGGCGAGAAAGCCCGAATTGCAGGTCGAACGATGCGACTTTCAAAGAGCCATCGCCACTACCAGAACAGCTGGCAGCAATTCCACCACTACCACCACCGGTGATAAATTCTGAACTGTCGAGCTTTACCTGTAATATACATACACACAAAATAAGAAAACCAAAAAAAAAAAAAGGGAGAAACATGTCGTATAACTTACAAAATTGAATTTCGAACCATTGGATGTTCCATATAGTGTGGACAAGACATGTTGTCGATATTGATTAACGTACTGAAATTGTAAAGAAGCAATAGCAGAAGGGAAATGAGAAATATATGTCTGTGATTTTATCATTTCCCTTCTGACCATTTGTCTCCAAGATTAGCATTTCCAACCGGCCCTATTTCTACCACTCTTGGGAGACTCATTTGCGAGAAAAATACAAGGACTTCCCTTCCTACATAACTATATCACATACATACATATATATATATATATATATATATATATATATATATATATATATATATATAGGGATGTAAAAAGCTGACCCGACCTGAAAACCCGACTGAAACCTGCTCGAGTCAGAACCTGATTTGACCTGAAAATTTAATGACCCGAACCCGATCTGTAACCGACTGTTGTTGACCCGAACCTGAATTCGACCTGTTACTGTAGTGACCGAACCCGACCTGCGTCCGACTGAAAATGACCAGAACCCGAATTGGACCTGTTACTGTGAACCTGAAACCCGACCTGCACCCGACTGAAACGAACCTGAACCCGAAGCCGACCTGGCAGATAACCGATTTTACCCGACTTAATTGACCCGAGATCCGATATTACCCGACCTGTTTTGGACCCGACCTGTTTTGAACCCGACCTGTTTTGGACCCGACCTGTTTTGAACTCGACCTGTTAATTGACCCGACCTATTTTTAACCTGAACTGATATTGATTTGACTTGATATTTACCTGATATATAGTTGAAGAAGTCTACGATTTGATAAATTTAAAGTGTTGATAAATGTAAAGTATTAATTTATTAAATTAATTTAATACTAATTCGTTCAATATAAATTATTTGTGAAGTTTAATAAGAATTAACATACTTAAATTTATTTTATTAAAAATGTTCTAAATTTAAAAGTTTTATTAAATTAATAAGTTGTGATTGGTGAATTTAAAACAAATTATTTAAAATTTAAATCAATTTATTAATTGAGATTATTAAATTAAAAAAATATTTTATTAAAAAATTTAATTATAACTATTAAAATAATAAAAAATATTTTTTAGTTTAGGAGAAATTTTTTTTGAATTAGTAGGGGGAAAGTTTTTTTAATTGATAGGAAATTATAAGGAGAAATTTTAACACCATATCAAACAAAAAAAATGGGGGATTTCTTGCCGCCAAATCAAATTTGGGGTTGGGGGGATTTGTGCCGCCAAATCAAATTTAGGGGGGCGGGTTGCCGCTAATATCAAACAAAAAAATGAGTGGAGATGAGATTTTTTTTATTTATGGGTTAATTATCTTTTAGGTCCTTCCTTAATTAGATTATTAGGGTTTAAGTTTTTTAGGTTTTAGTTTATTTTTTAGTCTTAACTTTTGGTTTAGTTTCTTTAAATTTTATTTAATTAGGCCATGCTTCATAAATTAATTAATTATTAAGCTTTTTAGTTTGCTTTAAATTTGATTTGGTCCTCGTATAAAGATTTGATAAGTAATTAGGTTTAATAATTTTATTCATTTTGTTTGGGGCTATGAGATTAGTTTAGGGATTATGTGATTAGACTTGCATTCTAATTATTAGTGAATAGTGTCTGTAAGATTTAGATATTCATGTGGGGTTTGGGGGTAAATGTGTCAACTTAATTATTTGGAGTTATGAGATTAGTTTAAGGATTAAGGGATTAGTCTTGTACTCTAATTATTAGTGATTATAAGATTTAAGAGTTGAGGTTTATGTGTATTGTTTAGAGGTATACATATATACATACAAATATGTATGTTCTAGTGTATATATATATATATATATATATTAGGGATGGCAATGGATCGGATTTGGATCGAATTGTATAAAATCCAAGTCTGAATCCGTTACAATCGGACTCGGATATCTTTTTGGATTTGGATTCGGATTTTTTTCAAACGGATTTGGATCGGATTGTTTTTTGATCGGATTTTTTCGGATCGGATTCAGATTTGTTTCAACCGCATTTAGATTAGAGTTTTTTTTATTTAGATTAAATTGTCATTCCTAGTTTTGACCCAAGTCTAAGGGGGTAGATTCACGAATTTTAGCATCTTTAGGGTATATTGTGTTTTGACCCTCTAATAATTTTATTTTAGTGCAAACAAGTCCATAATTTTGTATATTGAATTTCTTACACATTTAATTCATGCTATTTAATTCTACACTTGTTCATTTTTATCCCTTATTTGTTGACTACATTTCATTTTTTGTGTTTATTGTTTATGCTTTTAATTTGCTTTCTATTTTAATTCATAATTTTAGTACAATATATCATAATTTTATCTATCGATTGCACATTACTTACTATTTCATTCACTAACTTCCTTAAGTTTTAGTAATTCATTGATATTTACATTTATTTATTTCCCCATTGTATTTATTTTATTGTTTGTTTATCTATGACTTAATCTTGCATTTATTTTTTTCATATTTATTTATACATGTATATGATATAAATAGATATATTACACTATATTAAGGTTAATTAATATATACAAATCATAATAAATATTATTATTATTTAACTTACATTCTTAAGACATTTATATTTTTATTATTACTTTTAATATATATATATAAATAAAGTTAATGTATTTAGTTTAACTTTTTAATGTAAATATTATATATGATATTTTGTTTTAATGAATTAAAATTCTTAAATATTTTGATTCGGACTCGGATATGGATCGGATGCGTCGGATTTGGATCGGACATGGATTTGGATCGGATTCGGATCAGATTCGGATCGGATTTTGGCATGATCCATATCCAACCCATCTCCTATTAGGACTCAGACATTTTCCTCGGATTCGAATTCGGATTTTTTTCAATCGAATATGGATCGGATAAATTTCTTCGGATCGAATCGGATTCGGATTAAATTGCCATCCCTAATATATATATAACAATATATGCATACTAAAACTTACATACATACATGTATATATATACTAAAACTTAAATACATGTATATATATGTGTTTTAGTATGTATGTATATACATGTGTGTTTTAGTATATATATATATATATATGCATATGTTTAATTAATTATAACAATACATGTATATGTATATATCATAATATATGTATATGTGTGTATATATATATGTAGATATATCATAATATATATATATATGTATTTTAGTATGTATGTATACATGTGTGTATACATGTGTGTTTTAGTATATATATATATGCATATGTTTAATTAATTATAACAATACATGTATATGTATATATCATAATATATGTATATGTGTATATATATGTAGATATAAATTTTATTATTTTTAATATGGTGATATTTTTATTCATTTTATTCTCTAAAATTTTATTTTTCACAGAAAGTTATCTTTATTATTTTTTAATTTTTGTAATTTACTCCAATATTTTAGATATAAATCATTTGATAATATTTTTGTTCATTCTAGTGCCTAATATTGAGACTAAAATGTATGTATGTATGTACCTATCAATGTATGAAGCCTAAACCCATAATGAATTTTCTCTTAACCTGAAACCATAAACCCTAAACATTAAACCCTAGTGTATGTAAGTATGTATATATATACTTATTTATGTATGAACCCTAAACCCTTGATTAATTTCCCTAAACCCTAATGCATACATGTATGTATGTATGTATCTATCAATATACGAACCCTAAACCATTAATAAAATTTCCCTAAAACCTAAACCATTTAAACCCTAAACTCTAAATCGTCCAATGTTTTATAATTTTAATTTGATATTTCTGTTCATTATAACCCTTAAAACTTCATTTATATTCCAAATTGAACCTTACTAATTGTTTTTAATTAGTCCAATAATATATAATTTTACTTTGACATTTGTTCATTTTAGTCCTTAAACTATATTTTTATTCCAAATTGACCATTTTTTATTTTTTTAATTAGTCCGATGTTTTATAATTTTAATTTGATATTTTGTTCATTCTAATCCCCTAAACTTTAGTTTAATTCCAAATCAACCCTTATTTATTGTTTTTTCATTTCGTCTGATGTTTTATAATTTTAATTTGTACTTTGTTCATTCTAGTCCCTTTAACTTTATTTCAATTCCAAATTGACTCATATTCATTGTTTTTTAATTCGTCCAATGTTTTATAATTTTAATTTGATATTTTAATCTTCTAGACCCTAAAACTTTATTTTTATTTCAAATTGACCCACATTTATTTTTTTAATTTGTCAAATGTTTTATTATTTTAATTTAATATTTTCTTCATTCTAGTCCTTTAACTTTATTTTATTTCCATACCGACCCCTATATATATTTTAATTCATCATGTTTTATAATTTTAATTTGAAATTTTGTTCATTCTAGACCCTAAAACTTTATTTTTATTCTAAATTGACATCTACTTAGTGTTTTTTAATTACTATAATTTTTATACTTTAAATTTGATATTTTTGTTCATTACTGTCCCCAAAATTTTATTTTTGTTCCAAATTGACCCCTTTTCATTGTTTTCTTTTAAATTTGTCTAATGTTTTATAATTTTAATTTGATATTTTTGTTCATTATAATTCGTGAAACTTTATTTTTAATCCAAATTGACCCATTTTCAGTATTTTTTTATTACTCCAATGTTTTATAATTTTAATTTGATATAACTTTAAATAAATAACTCCAAATCAATGACGATTGACGAAGGCCAACCTAAAGTCTATCGACTACTTATACGGTTGTACCGAACTCAAACTCAATACGAATTTCAATCCTAAAAATACCCCGACCTGAATTACCCGACCTGAAACTACCCGACCTAAAATAACCCGACCTGAAACTACCCGACCTAAAATAACCCGACCTGAAATGCACCCGACCTGAAATGCAACCGACCTGAAATGAACCCGACCTGAAATGGACCCGACCTGAAATGGACCCGACCTGAAACGGACCCGACCTGAAATGGACCCGACCTGAAGTGTATCCAAACCCGAATTAACCTGTCAATTATCTGCTTCGGACCCGACCCGTTTTGACCCGACCTGAAATGAACCCGACCTGAAATGGACCCGACCTAAAATGGACCCGATCTGAAATGGACCCGACCTGAAATGGACCCGCACCCGACCCGAGTCGAGTCAAAATAAAAAAATGACCTGAAATGACCTGTACCCGATTTTACCCGACCTGACAGTACCCGACCTGAAACCCATCCGATTACCTGTTTTTACATCCCTATATATATATATATATATAGGTAGGTAGCATGGGTTTAGCATTAATATGTGTTCTGTTAATTATGAGGCACTACGGTTATCTAACCAAGAGTCATATGCCAATGAACCGACTTTTTTATCAACAAACTGTATGATTTTATTCAAAAGAAAAAAAACATACAGCGTGACAAGTCATACGCCTCGTTAAAAACCTCCCTAGTGGAGGAAAAGAGTACGATATGACCTGTCAAAAAACAAACACCACCAAAGCTATCATAAACAAGCCACAAAAAGTGAACAACGATCCACACCCTCCTTGGCCAATACATCGGCAAAACCATTAGCCTCTCTAGGCACATAACAAAATTGTATCTCGTATGAGGCCTGACAAGCTTGATCAATCGCAGTAAACACGTCCCACAGCCGCCATGGCCTTTTTGCCGATCGTGTAGCCCAACTCAATGCAACCTGCGAATCCGACTCAATTATCACACATTGATTTCGCCAACTCCTGTCCACCACCAAACTCAAGGCGAATGCTATAGCCCGTATTTCAACTTCATTTGATTCCATCGCTCCCAGCGACCCCAAGAACAGCCCCAAAATCCGACTCTCCCCGTCACGAATCACGCCCCCAAAACCTGCAGGACCCGGCTTACCCCTCGCAGAGCCATCTACATTGAATTTCAAAACCCCCAAAACCGGTGGCTGCCAACACAGCCCACATCGCACCCTCCTCGCTGTCGAACTAATTACAAGCGCGGATGGACATGTCCACCAAACTGACTCGGTCATCAACTCTCCCTCTGTACCAACTTTAATCCAATAGAAAGATCTCAGCTTCACCAAGAAGCATAGTTCTTCCATCGACACACATTTGCCGCGAAAAACAAGTTCATTTCTAGCCAGCCATAGTGACCATAACAAGGCACTGACACTCGCCACCCAGCACTGCTTCATGCTACCCGTAAAAGAGCAATGGAAATGTTCAACATAAAAGTCAGCAAAATTAACCGGTAAAGGTGTCGATACATCCCACCAATTGCGCAGTCAAACCCAAAATTTCAGCACACTCAGACATTCATAGAAAAGGTGTGCAATCGATTCTTCCGATGTCGCGCACCACGGATATTTACCTTGATCTTCACTCAATGGCAGCCCACGAATTCGCAAGAAATCTGCTGTCGGTAATCTCCGCAACAATATAAACTAAAGAAATGCCTGAACCTTTGGCGGAACCAAGACTTGCCAAGCGAAACATTCTCCAATGTCATCATCGCGAAACTTATCCAACATCAACAGTTTGGACAATGCTTTTACCGAAAGTTCCCCATGGTCATCCGGACGCCAAATCAGCGTGTCAAGTCGATCCCCCCACAAACGCACCTCTGCCACCAACTCACGTAACACCCTCAACCGGTCCAGCTCAAATACACGCAGGTGTCTTCGAAAAAGAAATTTCCACTGCCCGTGCTCGAACTTCTCATCCACTGCATAATCACTAACCCACGCCAATTTGTTTAAAGCCAACGAGTACAATCGCGGAAACATATCTTTTAGAGGCTGTTGCGTTATCCACGGATCGAACCAGAATAAAACCATCTGCCCATTACTAATCTTCCACTGAAAACCTGCCATTCCCATATGTCGATCGATCATTTGCGTATTAAAACGCCACCATTGCGTATGTTCTCCATACTTCGATGTGATTAATTTACGCCACAATGAGTCACGATCATTTGCATAACGCAACAAAAATTTTACTTTTGTGACTTTTTTTTCCTGCATGCAAGCTTTAACGCCAGAAATATACAGTCCTTGACTCTTTGCTTAAAGTTAATACGAGTAATTAATAATATATGAACTAGTTGACAAATTAGAGTCTTTAGGTAAAACAGATCGGGTAAAAAAAATGGTATAAATGTCTCTCGTATTTTTTTTAAAATTTGTTAATGTGGTATCTAAAAATATACATTCAATGTGTCCATGTACTTTGTTTCTATCTTTTAAAATATTTCTCGAGTGTAACATTGTTAATTGATGACGTGGTAGGACACATAGCACGCTCCTACGCTGCGGCATGTAATTTTCGGTGAAAAAAAGCAAAAAGAAAAATACTCCAAGTGAATCTAAAATTTTGACTATTTGCTTCGGTCTCTCTCTCTCAAAATCTACTACAAGGATCAGAATTTCACTCGATGAATAGTTTACTCGTGTAGCTTGAAACCAATTCATGACGACAATTGTAAGGACCCCTCCTACTACGTATTTGTCCGGTACTTCGATCGGCGCCACCTCCCTGGCTAACAAAGATGTTACTATCTGATATACGGAGGAAGTAACGGCAGAGATTGCACCGTTGAATGTGTATAGCACGGCGCGGATGATGGGGCCTTATTCGAAAATTAACCTAAAACATAACCTTACTTGGATTTTCCAGGTTGATGCAGATTTCGCATATGTTGTTAGGCTACAATTTTTGTGAGTATCAGCTTAGTAGAATCAAGGAAAGAGTGTTTGATATTTTTCTTAACAACCAAACAGCACATCGAGGGGCTGATGTGATTGAATGGTCAGGATCTATGGGGAAACCAGTTTATAAAGATTATGCAGTCTTTGTTTCGGGTCTACCCGGAGCGGGCGAGATTCAGGTGGCATTGCATCCAACCATATCGACGACGCGCAAGCTCAATCGTTACGATGCGATTCTCAACGTATTGGAGTTTTTCAAAGCTAACGAAACGAATGAGAATTTGGCCAGTCGGAATCCGGTGCCATCGGAAATGCTTACTAATGCATAAGAAGCATATAAACAGCACCAAGTATCAGGGTCTAATGTTGAGGAAATGGTTGCTTGAGGGGTTGCTAGTAGTGCTGTGCTGATTGCCCTCGTTGTTTTTGTTAAGAAAAAGGACAATGTTAGTGCTAGTAAAACTGTGAATTTGTTACCAATTGATGGAAGTTCCCATAGAAAATCGGGGTCGACCGGAAGCTTTGTGAATATTGCGGCTGGTCTATTCAGGCATTTCTCCTTATCAGAAATAAAAAACGGAGCCAAGAACTTCGATGAATCGCAGGTTATCGGTGTAGGAGGATTCGGCAAGGTTTACAAGGGTACAATAGATGGAGGGACTAAAGTTGCTATCAAAAGATCAAACCCTTCTTCGGAACAAGGGGTGGACGAATTCCAGAACGAAATCGAGATGCTGACGAAGCTTAGACACCGGCATTTAGTCTCTTTGATCGGATTTTGCGAAGAAGCCGGGGAGATGATCTTGGTCTATGATTATATGGCTAATGGGACATTGAGGGAACATTTGTACAAAACTGATAAACCTCCCCTGTCATGGAAGCAGAGGTTGGAAATATGCGTTGGAGCTGCAAGTGGACTTCACTATCTTCACACCGGCGCAAGGTACCCAATCATACACAGAGATGTTAAGACTACAAACATTTTAGTGGACGAGAATTGGATTGCGAAAGTTTCCGATTTCGGACTATCGAAATGCGGTTCAACTCTTACCCAAACTCATTATAGTACAATGGTGAAAGGTAGCTTCGGTTACTTGGACCCAGAATACTTCCGTAGGCAGCAATTAACCGACAAATCCGATGTTTACTCATTCGGAGTAGTCCTTTTCGAGGTGTTGTGCGCAAGGCCGGTATTGGATTCGAACTTACCAAAGGAACAAGTTAGTTTGGCCGATTACGTTCAGCATTGTCAAAGAAGAGGAACACTCCGTGGAATCATTGATCCACATATTAAGGGAGAAATGAACCCAGAGTGCTTTAAGATATTTGCGGACGTAGCAGGGAAATGTATATCGGATAATGGAATCGATCGACCTTCGATGGGCGATGTGCTTTGGAATCTTGAGTTCTGCCTTCAATTACAAGAAAAGTCGTTAGTATATTAAATATATACTGATGAAAAATAAAACTGTCGAAAAAATTATTATTTTCATTGCTTTTAATAAACACCTTATGATGCTAGATGAGGCTTTTTTTTGTTACTTTAAACTTAAATATCATTTTTTATTTAAAGTCATTATTTTCATTACTTTTAATAAACACTTCTTGTGTTGTTTGTGTTTCATCGACAATTAATTGTAGCAGTCTATCCTTGCCTTCAACAAATCAACAAAATATAGATGGAAATGATACGAACACACAATAGATGAGGATTTTCGAATTGTTTTTAACTTTTATTATGTACGTTATTAAGAAGCACAAATATTTGCTTGCACATTTCTTGTTCTTGTAATAGACTCGTACATGTTTTAGTGATTATGTATTATATATATTTTTATTCAAATATCAATTAATATTTTTTTTAAAAAATAAAACAATTTTTGTTATAACTTTATCCAACATTACAATAGTATTAATATTTTTAAATTTAAATTAAAAATAACAATAGTATTAATAATTGTTAATATTTAAATTAAAAAGAAAATGAATGTCAGTTAAACATATATCGACGGACATAATACATATACTGACGGATAATACTGTCGGTAAACGTCTGAATCAATTAGGACGGAAATTTTTTGTTGGTAAAAGTTTGATTCAATTGCGACGGACATACCGTTAGTAAAAATTCGTCGTTATATATTTACCATATATACCGACAAAAAACATTCGTCGGAATAGTTACATTAATTTGTCGGAGTAGACCATACCTATATACCTACAGATTTATTCATCGGTATATGGTCTCGACATCTATAGTGACAGTATCTTTTGTCGCTATAGATATATACTGACTAGCGTTTTACCAACGGTTGTTTATCTGTCGAAATATCACTTTTAACCGCCGGTAAAAGAATATCAACGAATTTGAAGTATTTTACCGAAAATTTTTTGTCCATTAGTATTCTTTTAAAGTTAATTATATTTTTAGAGTTAATTACCCCAATTGTACATGATTCTTAGTCTCACGTCTTTATTTTTTTTTTCAATTTTATACATTTTTTGCCGTCAATGAAACGGATTTGTCCATTTTCGTCACGGAAACTAAGGTAGACTTTTTATACCAGTCAGATATTGACTAGTGATATTTAATCTATTTTATTTTTACAAATTCTTCATTTACTTAAGACATAATAACAATATCAACCATTAACATTTTATTAATTTTCAATTTCAACCCTAATCTTTAAACATATATTAAAATAAATATTTAATTTAAAAGTTTATAAAAAATGATTCAAAGGCAATAAATTATTGAGATGTGGGAGGATATTAAAAATAACAATTCTTCTTCATTTTTCCTTTCTCCCTCTATTCAGTAAACCCGTAATCCAAAAAGTCTTGCCGACAGACATCGTTGGTCAGCATTGGCCTCTATTTTAAGGTGGTCGAGCCAATCGTCGTCCTCGGCCACCAATATTTTGCAAGCGTTGACATGAGGATCTGTAGATTTTGAATCTTGACAGAGTTGATGCTCGAGAGGTAGTCGGGAAGGATATTTTACCTCGTATAACCAAATAAAACAAGACAAACAAACTGCTAAAACAAAGACACTGTCCCTCGTATAACCAACCAAGATTGTGTTGCATCACCACCCCCAACTAAGGATACATATTCAAATGGACAAGAACCCTCCTGATTAAACTGCACAATCCGTTCATTAACAACCGAAGAAGGCTCCCAAAAGCAATTCCCAATATATATCATAAAACATCAAGTAGAGCTCAACATTCGGAGCGCCACCAAAAACACTGAAGTCACCTCAATCAAGAAGTCAATTACAGTAAAACAAAAGCTATAGACTTTCACCATCCACACAACAAAAACTAGAAGATTTTGAATGTCATTCTACCTCTCCCACAAGGCAACACACCCACCTCCAAATAAGGACAAGAAAATACAATAATGAAACAAGTAAACCGGTCATACCTGAGTTTCATCGGTAGAATTGGAATCCAAAACTGCCATGCAACTTTTGCAGATATGATCCTCCGAATGTTTGATCTCGGATCCATTGAAGTACTCATTAACACAAGTTGCATCGTTTTGCAATAAAGTTAATAAAAATGGGAAAATAAAAGGCACTCAAGGCATTGATTTTGTTGTTAAGTATTTAGATATACCTTCAACAGATTTAGTTATCCCTTCAAGCTTGTCCACACTCCACAGTGGAATTATGAAGGTTTTCACCTGACAAGAAGGGTCATGAAAAGACATATGGCGCAGCCCATGGTGAAGGTGAAGTGATGGTCATGTGCAAGCTTTAAAATGTTCTCTTCTCGGTAATTTGATATAATAATCAAATTGAAAGTCGCAAGGAACATCACAACACCCTGGTCATAATTCTTCTTGACGCAAGGAGAGTACCTCATGCAGGTGGCAGCAGCCCCCGTTGATTGAGAAGTGAATTAAAAAGAAAGAAGATATAAAGAAAGATAAAATTTCCATTGAAGCTTTTTGAGTACTTACAAATCAAACAAACTGCAACTCCAATGAACACGACATGAAATACCTTTTCGAATTTCATCGCAATAAACTCGACAAGATATGTCAATGATGCTGCCAACATCATCCCTAATTCCCTATTGAAACCTTTGCATAAAGTTTCACTTTTTCAAATAGAAACAAAAAGTTGACAAGTTCACCCACATAAGGAAAATTTGGGCGAACAAGCTTAAAATAGATCATGTTGCACACACAACACAACTCAATTGAACCTTGTTCACTCAAATTTTCCTTATGTGGGTGAACTTGTTCAACTTTTTGTTTCTATTTGATAAGGTGAAACTTTATACAAAGGCTTCAATAGGGGATTAGGGAAGGTGTTGGCAGCATCATTGGCATATCTTGTCGAATTTATTACGATGAAATTTGAAAAGGTTTTTCATGTCGTGTTCATTAGAGCTGTGTTTTGTCTGATATGTAAGTACTCAAAAAGCTTCAATGAAACTCTATCTTTCTTTTTGATTCACTTCTCAATCAATAAGGGTTGCTGCCACCTACGTACATGAGGTGCTCTCCTTCCGTCAAGAAGAACTATGAGCAGGGTGTTGTGATGTTCCTCGCGACTTTCAATTTGATCATTGTGTCAAGCTACTGAGACGACAACATTTTAAAACTTCCACATGATCAGCTCTTCACCTTCGCCATGGTATGCGTCATATAAAATCCCTAGACTCTGATTAGCTCCATGCATTCGTGGACAAGCAATGGAAGTAACCAAAGCACTCGTGGAACTTTCAAAAAGCACCAGAGACCGTCACCATTGCTCCCCAGACTCTGATTAGCTCCATAAAGCCATGGAAGACGTGAGCACTATCTTAAAATCCCTACCTCCACTCTTCCTAGGCTTTAACAATAACTAGACCAGAAGAGTTAATGGACAAGGCGGAGCCAATAAGTGATAAAATTCTTGAAAAATCTCTTATAAAATTGTTTAAACTTTAACACTGCAATCTAATTTTTCAGTACAGCCGAAGAGGACGAAAGGTAGGAGCTAAGACCACAAATGAGCAAAATTACAATCACCACCTCGAGTTCTCGGAAGCAATCTGCTTTGCTTCTTTTTTGCATCGTTGCTGGTGGAGATCAGGGCAAGGCTCGACAATGTAATAAAACAAGTTCAGGAACTCCAAAGCCTCCTTAGGAAGGAGCTTCTTGGGAAAGATAAGTGAATTAGGGGGGCTTGCGAGGCCCAATCTTGATGTGTATAACAATACTGCAGACCCACCCAACTTTATATGGAGAAAGGCATTGTTTAGGGTTGGGTGTATGTTCGAGTCAAGTTAAATTTTTTTGAATTATTCTAATTTACATGTCCTATTTTACAATTTAAAAATTATTTTAAATTTTTTCGAGTTGAATCGAGTTTCCAAGTTTCGTTACAAATTAAATTATTATTATTTATAATATTATAATACATATTAATTCTAATTTAAACATTTTTTTATATCTATATATATGATATACATATATATTTCTTCATATTTTCACATGTAATATACATAATATATCAGACATAATTACTAAAATTTTCGAATTATTCAAATTTTTATTTTATAAATCAAACTTTATTTGAATTTTTTTGAGTCAAGTCTTTTCAATTTTTTCACATCAAATCAAGTTAAATCATTCGACTTTTTCGAGTCAAGTTTTACTCGGCACGTACCTTCCATTATAACGTCTACAAATAAAATAAAAAATTGAAACCTTATCATTTTCAACAAAAAAAAAAGATAAATTTTGCTAAATTATTTTTTTCTTTTATTATACTTAATCATGGTGTAATCATTAATTTTATTCGGGCTTAGTCATTTAGCCCAATCCGATTACTAGCGACCCAAAATTGAAACCCAAGTTAAAACCAAATAAACCCAAATCATTTCCCCCAACATTCCTGTAAAACTAATGAATTGATTTTGATATAACAAAGGATTTAAGGACTAAACTAAAAAAGGGGAAATGAATTTTTAAGTCCTCAAAACCTCTTTATGTGTTCAAAGAAATTGTCAAATTTAAAACTTAAGCTTACTCAAATTTTTCTATGTATTTACCAAGTCAAAATAGTGATTTTCGAGTCATCGTTTTGAAACGGCCTTTAGGTATTTCGGAACGTTTTGGAACTTTTAACCTCTGTTTCAAAACTAGCTTTCCCGTTTCGATACGGGTGTATCGAAACAGGTCTTTGTGTTTCGAAACGAATGAAGAACAACGGTTTGAACCGTTTCGATACGGTTGTATTGAAATGACCTCAAACGTTTTGAAATGGATTTCAAACTTGGTTTCAAAATATGACCGTTGAACTTTTAACTAATTTTTTAAGATATAGTTAAAGCGTATCGAAACGCTTCTAAGCCATTTTGGTACAGGTTTTGACAGTGGAAAATTGTTTCAAAACAGGCTTCAGCACGTTTCGAAACAGGCTCTTAGCGTATCGAAACGTTCGTGCCCATTTTGGTACGACCTATTTATTACACCCCAATGGCTATTTCTATTTTGGTCTATTTCGAAACAGGGTCGAGCGTTTCGGAACGAGTAGTTGCATACTACATTTATGGAGGAAAGATAACATCCCAACGGCTATAATAATGAAGGCAACAACCCCAACGGCTATAATTCAATGAGAAGGTATAAAAGAGACTTCTAAAAGCATCAGCAACAACTATTGATCCAAAAAGAAATATCCAAACATCAAAATCAAGATATTATGCTAAAATTTCACATTTTCTTGTAAACCCCAATTGTAGAATCTTGTAATTCCAATCTTATTTGTTCAATTGGGTTGAGTGCTTGTAAAAGGTGCAACATTTCTATTGAGAGATACTAGCTATTAGCCTTGATCTTCTTTGTAATATTTGAGTGAGGATTGGGTCAATTTTTGGGTAGAAAAATTGACCACTTTGTAAAGGTTTCCTTCTAAGCCTAGAAAAGGGGAAGATCAACTAGTGGAGTTGTTGGAAAATCCTTAGTGAAGCTAAGGTAGTGGATGTAGAGTTCAATTGGAACTTGAACCACTCTAAATCTCTTGTCTAGCAAATTTTTATTTTCCACTCCACCAGCAAAATTTCTAAAAATCCAATTCACCACCTTGGCTTAAATCGATTCTACGATCCACTCAACAATTGATATCAGAGTCTACCTCTTTGATAGATTAACAACCACAAGAGGAGTTCCTAGGAGAGTGTGATCTATTCTAAAGACAAGCCATGGCATCTACTTCAACCTCCAACCTCTATGAGTCATAATCAAACATTAAACCACACTTCTTCAATGGGGACAACTACCCATATTGGAAGAATCAGATGTGTCTCTTCATCAAGTCAATGGATTACATGGTTTGGGATGTAGTGGAAGAAGACCCCTACATTCTGGTTAAGAGAACCGATGAAGGAAGACTAGTTTCGAAAGTAAAGTCGGAGATAACCGAGGAAGATAGACGAAAGATGCAAGTCAACGACAAAGCTCTGCATATCATATTTTGTGCACTTGGTCCGGATATCTACTCAAATGTTTATATGTCGAAAGTGAAAAGGAAGTGTGAGACACTTTGGAGACGACTTATGAAGGCACTAGCGATGTGAAAGAAACGAAGATTGAGTTGTTAAACTTGAGCTATGAGAATTTTAAGATGGGTCCCGATGAGAGCGTCTCAAAGATGTTTGATCGGTTTTTGATCATCAACAATGGCCTTAAAGGTTTTGGTGAAGTAATTCCTGAAGATAAGCTAGTGAGGAAGCTTCTATACTCTCTCCCGAAGTCTTGGGATGGTAAGAGGACGACCATCATTGAGGTAAAGAATTTGAAAACTTTGAAGCTTGATGAGCTTGTTGGGTCTCTTCTTACACACGAGATCATGAAGCAAGGAAGAGAAGAAGAAGGAAGAGAGAAGGATAAAGAAACATGAGGTAGAGAAGAAGAAGAAGAAGAAGAAGAAGAAGAAGAAGAAGAAGAAGCTATGAGTTACTCTCAAAGCCTCTCTACAAGAGGAGAGCTCTTCTAGTAAGGAGGAAGACTTTGAGGAATTGGCTATGATAGCCAAACGATTCTCACGGTTCATGAAGTCCATCCGAGGGAGAAAATTTCAAAGAAAGATGGACTTCAAGAACAAAAACAAAGAAGAAGAGAGGGATGAAATCATTTGCTTTGAGTGCAAGAAGTCGGGTCACAAACGTTCTGGTTGCCCTCAACTCAAGAAGAAGGGCTTTGAGAAGAAGAAGAAGCTCAAAGCCAAGCTTGCTACTTGGAGTGATGAGGAGTCATTCGAGGATGAAGAACATGAAATGGCCAACCTTTGCCTCATGGCTCTTGAGGAGGATTCTTCTATGGTAACCTCTAACTCATCCACTTTTGATTTTACATATGATGAACTTCTAGATGCTTATGATGAGCTGCAAGAGGTATATGATGAGTTGGTTGAGAAATACAATGAGTTGATTTTAAAAAAAATAAGAAAATGATCTCGGTTTTAAGGACCCAACATGACTCTCTTTCTAAAACCAACTCGGAATTAGAAAAAAACGTATTGGTTTTACAAAATTTCTCAAATGAGTTTGAAAAGAAATCAAATGATTTAAATGACCTTCTTGAAAAATACCATGTTTACCACCAAGAGGAGGTGAGTAAACTTAAAGCTTCTCTAACCAATGTTGGGAAAAATCGTTTTGAAAAAGCATCTTCTTCAAAATTCCAACATGTGAAGAGAAACTTTGTTAACCACAAACAAAGAGGCTCCCATGAGTATCATAAGAACACGAATGTTAGAAGTGTATGGGTTCCTAAGGAACTTGTTGTTTCTAACAATATTGTAGTCATTTCATCTTGGATTCCTAAGGGAACCAAGTATTTGGGAACTAACACTCATGGACCCAAAATGATTTGGGTACCAAAAATCAAAGCTTAACTCTTTGTTTGTAGGGGAGGATTCCTACAAGGCCAAAGCACAAAGCCAAAACTCACGGTACCTTGATAGTGGATGCTCGAGGCACATGACCGGAGACAATAGTCGATTCATGGATTTAAAGCCAAAAAGTGGAGGAGTAATGACATTTGGTGACAACTCCAAAGGCCACATTGAAGGTGTTGGCTCCATAGTCAATTGTGTGATAAAGAGTTTAATGTCTTGTTTGATAAAAATGGGTGTAAAATTGTTGACATTAAATCAAATAAAATAATGCTCATTGGTCATCGTATAGGTAATATATATATATATGGTGCATCTAGATGACATTCATTCATCCCATGCATGTTTTGTTGCACAAAATGAAAATGATGCATGGCTATGGCATAGGAAACTAGGACAAACTAGCATTAGTGTTTTAGAAAAATTAGTTTCCCTAAATCTAGTTAGAGGTTTTCCCAATATTAAGTTCTCAAATGATAAAATATGTGATGCATGCTCTAAGGGTAAACAACATAGATCATCCTTTAAATCCATTAATGATGTCTCTACAAGTAGATGTTTACAATTGATTTACATGGATCTTTTTGGGCCTATTAGAACTATGAGCTTGGGTTGTAAATCGTATGCTTTTGTTCTTGTTGATGACTATTCTAGATTTACTTGGGTTCTATTCTTAAGTAAAAAGATAAGGCTTTAGAAAAGTTCATTATGTTTTCAAAATTAACTCAAAATGATCTTGAGCTTAAGATTTCTCACATTAAAAGTGATCATGGAACCGAGTTTCAAAATCTAGGTTTTGAAGAGTTTTTAAATGAAAATGGTATTAGACACAATTTTTCAGCTCCTCGAACTCTTCAACAAAATGAGGTAGTTGAGAGGAAAAATAGGACTTTACAAGAAATGGCTAGAACCATGCTTTGTGAAAACAATTCACCTAAATACTTTTGGGCGGAAGCCATAAATACCGCTTGCTACATTGTAAATCGAGTAATGATTAGGCCACTTTTAAAGAAAACACCTTATGAGATTTTAAAATCTAAGAAGCCTAACATTAGCTATTTTCATACATTTGGTTGCAAGTGTTTTGTTTTAAACAATGGAAAAGACAACTTATGTAAATTTGATGCTAAAAGTGATGAAGCTATTTTCTTAGGGTATTCTTTAAACTCTAAAGTCTATCGTGTATTTAATAAAAGAACTTTAGTAGTAGGAGAGTTTATTCATGTTGTTTTTTATGATAACATCCTTCCGAGGAAGGAATCTTGTAATGATGATGATGTAGGAATCCTTGATGCCTTTGATGAAGGACAAACTTCAAAGGAGGATGAGATTCCAACTAAAGAAGAGGATGCACAAGATCCACCTCTTGGAGCCTTGAAGGACTTGGCTCTTGAGGAAAAAGAAGTGAGTTACCCAAGGGAGTACAACTATGTCAAAGGTGGTGAAATTTTGGGTGATCCATTCAAGGGGGTAACTACTCGCTCTTCTCTTAAAATGCTTAATAATGTTGCATTTATCTCATTCATTGAGCCTAAGAATATTAAAAAAAGCTTTAAAAGATGATTTTTGGATTATGACCATGCAAGATGAGTTAAATCGATTTGAGAGAAGTAAAGTGTGGACATTAGTTGAGAGGCTTAGAAATCAATCTACTATAGGAATTAAATGGGTATTTAGGAATAAACTAGATGAGAGTGGTAACATAGTGAGAAACAAAGCTAGGCTAGTTGCTCAAGGTTACACTTAAGAAGAGGGAATAAATTTTAATGAAACATATGCTCCCGTAGCTAGAATGGAAGCTATTATGATGTTGCTTGCATATGCATGTTATCATGATTTCAAGCTTTTTCAAATGGATGTCAAGAGTGCGTTTTTAAATGGCTTTATAAATGAAGAAGTGTATGTGGAACAACCACCGGGTTTTGAAGATCCAATTTTTCCAAACCATATTTTTAAATTGTCAAAAGCTTTATATGGTTTAAAACAAGCTTCTAGAGCTTGGTATAAAAGACTTTCAAGTTTTATAGTTGGAAAAGGTTTTGAGAAAGGAAAGGTGGACACAATAGTTTTTATTAAAAACAATGGCAAAGATATATTAGTAGTTCAAATTTATGTTGATGATATTATATTTGGTTCTACTAATGAATTGCTTTGTCAAGATTTTTCTAAGTTGTTGCAAGGTGAATTTGAAATGAGCATGATGAGGGAGCTCTCATTCTTTTTAGGACTCCAAATTAAACAAATGAAGGATGGCATCTTCACCAATCAACCTAAGTACATCAAGGATATACTCAAAAAGTTTGACTTGGAGAATGCAAAGCCTCAAGCTACACCAATGAGCTCATCTACAAAGATTGACAAAGATGAAGGAGGTAAGTGTGTTGACTCTAAGCTTTATCGCTCTATGATTGGATCATTGCTTTACCTTATCACAAGTAGACCGGATATATTGTTTAGTGTTTGCTTGTGTGCTAGGTTTCAAGCTAGTCCTAGAGAGTCTCACCTTATAGCCGTAAAAAGGATCTTTAAGTACCTTAGAGATACTTCTTGTCTAGGTCTTTGGTACCCTAGAGACTCAACCTTCAACCTTCATACTTATTCGTATGCGGATTATGGGAATGTAAAATTGATAGGAAAAGTACTTCAAGAACTTGCCAATTCTTAAGTAGTATGCCCATATCTTGGTTCTCTAAGAAACAAAATAATGTAGCTCTATCTACCACCGAAGCCGAGTACATATCCTTAGAGAGTTGTTGTGCTCAAGTCCTTTGGATGAAGCAACAACTCTTAGATTATGGAGTTAAAGTTGAAACTATACCCCTTAAGTGTCACAACACTAGTGCTATATGCTTAACAAAAAATCTCATCCAACACTCTAGAACCAAACACATAGAAATAAGGCATCATTTCATTAGAGATCATGTCCTTAAGGAAGATGTTGTTTTAGAGTTCATAGATACCTTAAATCAATTAGCGGACATCTTTACAAAACCTCTAGATAAGGAGCGTTTTTGGTCCCTTAGGAGAGAGTTAGGTCTAACTACCCTATCTTGACCTTTTAGGACCTTTTGTGCTTAAATTGCTTGAATTCTTGCAAAATGCAATTCTTATGTGTTTTAATCCTAATTTCATCCATGCTTATAGTTATGGGGAGTATGTTTATGTTTTTACATGTCTCTCTTGATCATACATACCATTTATGCATCTAGGACTTATTAGAATTCACATTTTCTGCAATTTAGAGCCTCATATGCACCTTCAGACCTAGGCATATCGAAACGGGTCAATCTGTTTCGATACGGGTGCCTTAACAGAATGGTTTATGACCAGGGTGTTTCGAAATGCCCAAAAAGGGTTTCAAAACGTTTTGCCTCTGCCAAGAATTGTATCGAAACGGCCCAAAAGCGTTTCAATACGGGTTACCACGTGGGATTCGATACGGTCAATGCCGTATCGAAACGATCAACAGGATTCGAAACGTCAGTCAATGTTTCAGTACGCCCGTTGCGGAACGATCGTGCATGTTTCGAAACGTGTATCCGAATAGCTTTTTAGGGGCTTTAATTGCTAAAGTTTGCTTTTCATTAAAACTCCTAAAAACCCTAAACCCAAATTTTTCCTATAAAAACCCTCTAAACCTCATTGTTTTTCATCAAATCTTAAGGGCTTTTACTCACAAACTAAAGTCTAAGCAAGCTTCAACAAATTGGTGCAATTTCTTCCATTCATTCATCCAAAAATCCCTTTTTGAGGTATTTTTCATCCTTTTTCTTTTTTTCTTTGGTTTTATTCGTATCTTAGGTTAGAAAATATTAGTTTTGTATTGTTTATATGTTTTGCAACTTGGGTTTTTCAAATTTTGTAAAAAAAAATTCAAAATCTCAAAGTTTTTTATTCGAATATATTTGTTTTTACTCGTATTTTTTTGTTTTTCAAAAAGTTATTTTCTTCTTTAAATTTTTTTTGTTATATGTATATACGTTTTTAAAGTGTTTTTCTTTAAAACCTTAATGGGATTTTTCATTGGATTGAATTAAGGATTTACATGCATACATTTAAATATTTATTTGCTTGCTTTATGTTTTTAGGAATTTCATGGAAAACATTAACAAGAAACACAAGACTCCAACGGGTCAAGCTTCAACCCAAGAGAACATTCGTCCTAACCCCGCCCTTCTCTTTCAAAAGAGTCTTCGAAATCAAGAGACTAAGGATCGTTTCAAAATTATCAAGGATTTAGCCGTTCGCCGAGAGCGTGTTATGGATATCACGTTCCTTGACTCCGAGCGTTTTGAATTCCGCTACCTAGCTCTTTTGCGAGAATGAAGCTTCTTGGCCTTCTTGAGCATTCCGGACATTGTCTACATGGTCCTACTATTCTACTCCAATGTCGTTCTTATTGATAATGAAGATCATACCGAGGTGATTGGCATTGAGTCGTACCTCTTGGGAAGAAAATTCACTATTAATATATTCATTTTAGAGAAAGCTTTTGGGCTCAAAGATGAAGGCATTGAGGATGAGAACCACTTTGGTGCTCACATCAGATTCGTTCTCACATTGGATGCTCATGACCGGTTCCTCCATTTGATGATCTCTTGGTTCATCCGCCCTTCAGGAGGTATGTTTGCCCACATTCGTCAAGTTGATTACTTTTGGTTGGAGTGTTTTCGCAAAGCACAACGCCTGAACTTGGTCAAAATCATGTTCGCCGAGATGGTTCATCAAGTGAAGATTCGTGAAACGGATGCACTTACATCCTTCACTTATGGGGCTATTTTAAGTTGTCTTTGGTACTCTCAATTTTGACTGTTCTTTTGATTCTCTGGAACCCCGCAAGCAAAATATTGGTGAATCTTCTATTATCAAATCCGAGTTTCATTATACTCTTGGCCAATGGGTTCATGTAGATAGGCGAATTCCCGCACCTGAAGTTAAGCCTCCACCTCAAGCTCCGGCTCCTAACAACGAGGCACTTATGGCTTCGCTTATCGAGTGGTTCAACTCGATTGATACGAACATGGCTTCGATTTTTGGTACTATCAACACTCTTTTGCAATCCTTGGAGGATCGTGTTCTTGGAATCGAGAATCGTCTTATCGCTCTTGAGAATCAACAATCATCTATGGACTTATCCTTCTCCACAATCTATGGTGTTTGGAGGAACTATCGTCGTGCTCAAGCTAAAGACGATGATGATTCTCTTGATGATGGTGGTGGTGACGATGATGACGAGGCTTAGGATTTCCATTGCATATCATACTAGTCTATCATATTAGGAATAAGTTTGCACCCTTTTATCTTTTTATGTTTTAAAGACCTATGCTTTGCTTATTTTGTTTGAGATTGAGCTTAAACCCTGTTGCTTTAAGTATTTATGTTTGGTTGTTTGTTTCTTAAACTTAACTCTATCTATATTATGTTGTTTGGTTTCTTTCTTTAAAAAAAATTCTTCTCATGATTAGCCTTGATTGTTATTCTTTTTAGTCTAACAAAAAGGGGAAGAAGTAATATAAGAGCCAATTTTTTTAGTTGGTTTTGAGTTTCAAACACTTGAATTTTAAATCTCTTTAAAACTTTAAAACTCATCTTACATTAAGAAGGAGTTAGAACGTTTTCAAGATTTCAAAATTCTTAAAAATTCAAACTTGATTTTGTTATATCAAGAAGGGGGAGATTGTAAAACTAATGAATTGATTTTGATATAACAAAGGATTTAAGGACTAAATTGAAAGGGGGAAAATGAATTTTTATGTCCTCAAAACCTCTCTATGTTTTCAAAGAAAATTGTCAAAGTCAAAATTTAAGCTTACTCAAATTTCTCTATGTATTTACCAAGTCAAAACAGTGATTTTCGAGTCACCTTTACGGAATGACCTTTAGGCCTTTCGGAACGTTTTGAAACTATTAACCTCTATTTCAGAACTAGCTTTCTCGTTTCGATACGGATGTATCGAAATAGGTCTATGTGTTTCGAAACGGATGAAGAAAAACAGAACAGTTTGAATCGTTTCGATACGGCCTGTATCGAAACGACCTCAAACGTTTCGAAACGGATTTTAAACTTGGTTTCAAAATATGGCCGTTGAACTTTTAACTAATTTTTTAAGATATAGTTAAAGTGTATCAAAACGTTTCTAAGCCGTTTCGATATAGGTTTTGACAGTGGCAAATTGTTTCGAAATGGGCTTCAGCACGTTTCATAACATGCTCTTAGCGTATCGAAACATTCGTTTCCGTTTCGGTACGGCCTATTTATTACACCTCAACGGCTATTTCTATTTTGGTCTGTTTCGAAACTTGGTAGGGCGTTTCGGAACGGGTAGTTGTAAACTGCAATTATGGAGGGAAGATAACATCCCAGCGGCTATAATAATGAAGATAACAACCCCAACTGCTAGAATTCAATGAGAAGGTATAAAAGGGACTTCTAAAAGCACCAACAACAACTATTGATCCAAAAAGAAATATCCAAACATCAAATTCAAGCTATTGTGATAAAATCTCATATTTTCTTGCAAACCCCAATTGTAAAATCTTGTAATTCCAATCTTATTTGTTCAATTAGGTTGAGTGCTTGTAAAAGGGGCTACATTTGTATTGAGAGATACTAGCTATTAGCCTTAATCTTCTTTGTAATCTTTGAGTGAGGATTGGGTCAATTTTTGGGTAGAAAAATTAACCACTTTGTAAAGGTTTCCTCCTAAGCTTAGAAAAGGGGAAGATCAACTAGTGGAGTTGTTGGAAAATCCTTAGTGAAGCTAAGGTAGTGGATGTAGAGTTCAATTGGAACTTGAACCCCTCTAAATCTTTTGTCTAGCAAATTTTTGTTTTCCACTCCACCACCAAAATTTCTAAAAATCCAATTCACCTCTCTCTTGGCTTAAATCGATTGTACGATCCATTCAACAATTCCACTCGTACACATCACTCAAATATCTCCTAACTTGCACACCACTCATCTATACCCCTGAATTTTTTGCAACTACCTAACATACATATCAACACTATTGGGGTGATCAAAAATACTTGATTTGAATTAGAGACCCATCAACCCGATTAAAAATTAATAAGTATTTGTAATGAAGATATATAAATTTTCGGGTCAAGTACCCAACCCGTGACTTTTTTTCGGTTAGTCGGGCTGGAATTTTTTGTGATCGGGTACCAGACCCGGTACATTTACTATTTTTACCTTAAAACAAAATTTAAATTCTTAAACTCTTATTATGCTTGTATTATGTACGTTTAAACTTTAAATTTTTAAAAACTATTAATATTAATCTGTTAATATAAGATTCGAAGAAAAAATCATGATTAACATTAATATTTCTAATACTTTTTTATTGATAAACTATAATGTGCATACATATATATCAAAATATTTTTTCCTTAAAATTAACTTCAAATCACTATTTTTTGTGTTTAAATTATGTTTTATAAAAGAAAAATTCTACAACGTGCGACGAACACCGCTGAACAGTAAACACCACTGAACAGTGAACACCACTAATGTTGAACACCGTTGAACACTATTAAATTAATTAATAAAGATTTAAAATTTCAAAAGACCCATCATACAATTAATAATAATTTTAAAAAATTCAATTAAATTATTTTTATATATTAAAATTTTTATTTTTTTAATAAGGGTAAACTATATAATTAGTACCTCACATATTTCCGTATTTCTATTGAACCCTAATTATTTAAATATTATTTCAGTTCAGCCCTATTCTTTATAAAAAATAATTTAACCGTTAACCTTCAACCTAAAACCTTAAACTATTAAACCTTAAACTCTTAAACCTATACTCTAAACCATATAGCATTAAAAATAGTTTCATCATCATCGATTCAATTCAATTCAATGAATTGTTGAATTCTCCTAAAAAATTTAAATTATTTTTATATATATCAAAATTAATTAAACTCGAATCTCCTAAAATTAACACAAGAAATGTGTAAAACACATAATCATCAATGATCTAGTGGCTCGACAACGGTCTTGAGGAGAAGGATGTAAACCTATTGTCACGGTCCTATTCGCGTGATAGGCGAAGACCGTGACAGATGCTTGCTGGCTGTGCTTAATGCGGGATGCGGGATAGCAATAAGGGTGTAGTACGTGCCGTACAGCCGTTCAATCTTAGGACGGGGCGTGTTGGTAGGCACCACACTGGTCGGGAGTTGTCCCCGCTTCCCCGATGAGCCCATGGGAGGGCGAAACCAGTAAGCATCGAGCGGATAAGGCTGAGCCCCGGGCTGGTAAGAGCCCTGGGTTGCCGCACGGGAGCTATGTCCCTGCGCCAAGACTCTGACCCTATGACAGATGGTATCAGAGCCAGTCTGTGTGCTAGTTGTGAGCTTACCAAGCGCTTCATGTGCTGTGTAGCGAGTCAAAGTGGACGAGCGTTTGTCTCGCACCCGGTAAAGGGGTGTTCGCGAGTGGGGCCTCTAGAGATGAGGTCGGGTAGGCAGGAAGGTACAACGAAAGTTCGCCAAGCACTCGCAGAACTCGGTAAAGAGGGCGAGCAGGCAGGGAATTGCACACTAGATCCGGGCTAATTAAAAAGAAGAGGGTAAAGAGCTTACTCCCCATGCACGAGGGCGTGCATGAATCAAGTGGGGGAGTTTGTCACGGTCCTATTCGCGTGATAGGCGAAGACCGTGACAGATGCTTGCTGGCTGTGCTTAATGCAGGATGCGGGATAGCAATAAGGGTGTAGTACGTGCCGTACAGCCGTTCAGTCTTAGGACGGGGCGTATTGGTAGGCACCACACTGGTCGGGAGCTATCCCTGCTTCCCTGATGAGCCCATGGGAGGGCAAAACCAGTAAACATCGAGCGGATAAGGCTGAGCCCCAGGTTGGTAAGAATCCTGGGTTGCCGCACGGAGGCTATGTCCCTGCGCCAAGACTCTCACCCCGTGACACTATCAATTGAAAAATACAAGAAACCTCCTAGTGAATGTGTCACGTATGAACCGAAGCTAGTTCCCACGATGCAGTGCCAACCAGGACCGTATGTTAAGTCGAATTCCTGAAAAAGCCGATGGATCGTCGTCATGGTCAATTCAATATCATAGTAAAAGTTCAAAAATCCATAAAACTGAACTCCAAAAGATTTTATACCACATGGTTTTAGCAAGCATTTAACTATAACACTTAATCAAATATCAACCTTATGTATAAGATGATAGTGTTAATTTTAAGAGAATTAAGTTTAATTAATTTTGATATATATTAAAAATAATTTAATTGAATTTTTTAGGAGAATTCAACAATTTATTGAATTGAATTGAACCGAATGATAGTGAAATTATTTTTAATGGTGTATGGTTTAGGGTATATGTTTAAGAGTTTAAGAGTTTAAGGTTTAATAGTTTTAGGTTGTGGGCTAAGAGTTAAATTATTTTTTTATAAAGAATATGGTCAAATCGAAATAATATTTAAATAATAAGAGTTCAATAGAAATACGGAAATATGTGAGGTACTAAATATATATTTTACCCTTATTTTAAAAATAAAATTTTGATATATATATATATATATATATATATATATATATATATATATATATATATATATATATATATGGGTTAGGATCAACTTACACCGTGTAAAACTCTTTAAGTTTTACACCTTTTTTGGATCATTGGATGGGGGAAATGGATGGTTGAGATTAACTCCGTGTTTTTAATTCCCAAGTGATAATCTTCACATATTTTACTGTTAATCTTATCCATCCGTTTCACTCATCCAACGATCCAAAAAAGGTGTAAAACTTAGAGAGTTTTACACCGTGTAATTTGATCCTATCCCTATATATATATATATATATATATATATATATATATATATATATATATATATATATAATGGGATGGGATCAAGTTACATGGTATAAAACTCATTTAGTTTTACACCAATCTAGGACCATTGGATGAGTGAAATGTATGGATGAGATTAACAGTAAAAAATGTGAAGATTATCACTTGGGAAAAAAAGATAAGGAAATAATCTGGGCCATTAATTACCATCATCCAACGGTCCAAAAATAGTGTAAAAGTAATTAAGTTTTACACAGTGTAAGTTGATCCTAACCCATATATAATTACTTGAATTTTAAAAAATAATTATTAATTGTATGATGAGTCATTGAAATTTTAAATCTTTATTAATTAATTTAATAATATTCAACGGTTTTCAATATTAGTAGTGTTCAGCGTTGTTCTTCGCACGTTATATACTCATACTTTATACGTTATATACTCATACTTTATAAAACATTAAATTTTATTTGTTTCCTAAATGGATGAAGACATTTAAGATGAGTTAACTTCGGATGAATGCTCAAAAGCGAAAAGGTCAAGCTTTAAATGCAGCTTTAGTAGTGTCCAGATTTGGTGCATGCATTCCAAGCTGGAGGATCCGGGAGTTCCAGTGGATGTTTCAACAAGTCTCTGAATGCAGCAATGATTGGCGAGACTCTACCTCGTGGACGAGGATTTGATGAAAGAGTAAGGAAGAAGGCTGGGGCTGCTGCCAAGGGCAACTCCCCAGGGTAGGAGATGGTGGAGAAGCTAGTGGAGAGAGGAAGGAGTCAAATGGGCATCATTCTAACCATTGATCTAAAGTATGAAATATATTATATGTTTTAATTTGTTGTTAATCGGTAGGAAGAAAGAAAAAAATATAAGTTGAGAAGACTCGAACATGACATATTAATATGCATAAAAAAATTTAAATCATCAAAATAAATTTAATAATTAAATTAAAGTTGAAAAAAATATTTTTTTAAAATTATAGTTAATGCTTGATTTAAAACAAAAACAATTTTAAGATTTTTTATATTTTTAAACTAAATTCAATATTTTTTCACATTTATTTTTATAATTTCACATAAATAATCAATGATTAGATTTTCTAACTTAATTAATAATTTTAATATTTATTAATAAAATTTAATTTAATTAATATTTAAAATTTTAAAATAATATCAATTAATTTAAATTATGTTCGTGAGTTTAGATTCGCTAAATAATTTTAAATATAATTTTAAATTTTTAAAATTTTAATATAATTTAATGTACATAATAATTTAATTAAAAAATTTAATAACATATATAATTATTAATTACGTTAAAAATAATTCAATGATTATTTATATGAATTTATAAAAAATAATTATGGAAAGAAAAAATATATTAAACTTAGTTTAAAAATACAAGTGTGTCAACTTTAATTTGATTATTAAATTTATTTTGGTGATTTAGATATTTTTATGTATTTCAAGTGTGTTATGTTCGAATCCCCTAATCTCTATTTATTTCTTTTTTTTTCATGCCATTAACAACAAATAAAAACATATAATATATTTCATACTTTAAATCACAAAATTGCACTTGACACAGTAGTTAACCAGCGCCTCTTTGTCCATGCAGACAGTAGTTCAAGTTCTATTGGGGCAATTGTTGTTTTCTTCATTTTCTTCCTTTGATGAGGTGGTGACACGTGTCACTGTCTCAATGGAGGAGGAAAATAAAATTATTAAATTAAATCTAAATAGTTAAAGTCCTTCAATGAGGTGGTGACACGTGTCACCTTCTAATTGAATAATTAATTTATTTTATTAAATTAAATTTATGACTGAATTGATAAAATGTATAAGTAACGATAACCAATGTGTAATTATATAAATTTCTTTTAACTGTCACATTAGCCTCTCCGTTAAATTTTAACGTTTTGTGATCACATTGAGTCCATTTTAATAGTTGAGTGGTCTAATTACTTGAATTAAAACTATAATGGTCAAATTGAGTCAAAACCTATAGTATAATGGTCAATTATGTAGTTTACCCTAAAATCAACTTAATGAGCGTTGGAAATTGGTGCAGTCTTGGGGAAGTGTTTCACGCAAACCAACCCAGTCCCACTGACCTGTGCACATTTTATGTTAGGGAGAATTTACACTATAGGTCCTTTCTTTTCTAGTTTCTATCGATTAAGTCCCAATTCTAATTTTTTAGTTTAGTGTTAATTCAATTCGGCCTGTAGATTCAATTCCCTTTTGATTAGATCCATAAGTCATACTTTTAGATTTTAATTTAGTTCAATTAGATCCTAGGCTTATCTAATTAATTTTTATTTTGGTCTTTAGGATTAGGTCCTTAATTAGTATAGTTAATTAATTAATTTGTCAATAAATTTTGATTTTAGATTAATTTAACTCCTAAATAAAACATGGTGATTAATTTAGGCTTTAATTCAGTTTTTCTCTTTCGATTAATTTATATATATTTTGAAACGGATGAATAATTATTTAATTGATCTTAAAATTGAGTATAATTATAGATTAATCTTTAAATTGTGTGAATAATATGATTTAGTCTTAAAATTGTATTCTTTGGGATAAGAGCTTAATTATTTAAGCCAGCAATTTTAGAAGGAACAATAACTTAATTATAAAATTTTATAAAAAAAAATAAAAATATTAATTACAATAATTTTAAAACTAACAATTACTTAAAGAATTAATATCCTATACACAGGCGGTGAAAACTGAGAGTTACCACAAGCGCCTTAGTTTTAGGATATAGAGAGTTAGTTTAGGAGTTTAGGTGTAGGAGTTTAGAATTTAGGAATAATTGTTTCAATTTAAGGTTTAAAATTATAATTTAAGGTTTATAAGTTAGGGTTTCAATTTCCACCGCCTGTGTATAGAATATTTATCCTTACTTAAAATGTAATTAAACTACAAAATTAGGAGAAGCAGTTGCCCTCCCACAGTTAACGTGGGGGTGTGGTACTGCGTATTAAAATTTATCGGGACACGTAGGGGGCAGTCCTAAATAATTTACCTAACATTTGACATGTGTTTGTACCATATCAAAGATGAATTCCGGACGTTCATGGACCTTACTCCGTTTCAGTTATGCGTTCATTTGTTATTCCCGTTAAATTTTAACGGAATTTAACGGTGGGTACCAAAATATAAACAAAATGTAATGTTAAGTATTATTTTGTCAAAAAAATTAGTTTGGTATCAAAATAGGAACACATTTATAGGTGAGGTACTAAATAGGTAGTTTACTCTTAAATCTATTATATATAGAAAATAATTTAATTGATTTTTTAAATAATTATTAATTGTATATTAAGTCCTTGAAATTTTTAATCTTTATTAATCAATTTAATAGTGTTCAACAGTGTTCATCGTTAGCGATGTTCGTTGCACATGGTAAACTTATCCGTTTTTATTAAACAAACTATAAAAAATTATATTTTGCCACACAAAATGCTAAAGCAATAAGATATGACTGTCTAATCATTGCTACAAAACATTGGTTAAGAAGTATTTAATTACCTTAATTGAATAATTAATTTTCTTTAAAAATAACATATTCATTTAATAGTGTAGCAGCTAGTAATAACTTTTTATCTTCTATTCTATGATTTAGTAATTATAAGCCTTAAATTCTAAACCAAAAATTTAATTTAGATCATTTACCTAGTTATTAGATGAAAAAATAGAGGATAAAATTTTTTCTTACCCTATTAAATGAATATGTTATTTTCAAATGAGTCATATATTTAGTCGAGGCCAGTAAATATAAATAAAATTTATTTTTTTAATCTTTTATATGTCCATCAATAATATCATGTCACGTACATTAATATTAATTTATTTAATTAAGACCAATAAAGGTTTTGAAAAAATAATTTAATCATACTTTGAGAAATATAGAATTTTAGGTGCTATTTCAGTAATTTTAAGATGTAAGGGTGCTAGTTTGGTCTTTCACCCATTTTAGATCAGAAAACACTACCAACTTAAAATATTATCACAAAAATATCATATTTTGAAACCTAACAAAAATCACAAATAAATAACTTAAAATATTATCAAAAAAGTAAATATTAAAATTTATCTTCGTCACCCATCAAAGGAAGAAAATGAAGAAAACAACAATTGCCACATCATGGTTTGAACCGATGCCTAATTGGACAAAGAGGCGTTGGTTTACCATTATACCAAGTGTACATTTGTGATTTAAAGTATGAAATATATTATATGTCTTAATTTGTTGTTAATGGCAGGAAAAAATAAATAGAAGTTGAGGGGACTCGAACATGACACACTTAGATGTATAAAAAAAATCTAAATCATCAAAATAAATATAATAATTAAATTAAGTTAAAAATATATTTTTAAAAAAAATTATAGTTAATGCTTGATTTTAAATAAAAACGATTTTAAGATTTTTTATATTTTTAAACTAAATTCAATATTTTCACATTTATTTTTATAATTTCACATAATCAATGAATATATTTTTTAAACTTAATTGATAATTTTAATATTTATTAATACAATTTAATTTAATTATTATTTATATATAATTATATTAAAAATTCAAAATTTTAAAATAATATCAATTAATTTAAATTATGTTCGCGAGTTTAGATTCGCTAAATGATTTTTAATATAATTTTAAATTTTTAATATAATTTAGTGTACATAATAATTTAATTAAAAATTTTAATAACATATAAAATTATTAATTAAGTTAAAAAATAATTCAATGATTATTTATATAAATTTATAAAAAAATAATTGTGAAAAGAAAAAATATATTAAATTTAATTTAAAAATACTAGTGTGTCAACTTTAATTTAATTATTAGATTTATTTTAGTGATTTAGATATTTTTATGCATCTCAGGTGTGTCAAGTTCGAGTTTTCTTAACCCTTGTTTATTTCTTTTTTTCTGCCATTAACAACAAATAAAAACATATAATATATTCCATACTTTAAACCATAAAAGTGCACTTGGCACGGTGGTAAACCAGTACCTCTTTGTCCATGCAAACACTATGTAACACCCGTGTTTTGGGGCTAGAAGTTAGTCGGGTTAATTGGTTCGAGTCAGTAAAATGTATTTTTTTTAATCAAATTGACCTTAGTGTGAGCAAATTGAGTTTAGAAAGAAAGGGAGGGATCACTTTGGTAATTAAACCAAAATAAAAATAAAGACCACTTTATCTACCATCTTTCTGATTTCTTCTTCCTCACCGTGAAAACATCCCAAAATTTCTCCCAAACCCTCTTTACTATTTCATTCGATTTCTTCATAAATTCAAGGGGCTTTTGAAAGGTAATCACATATTTGAACTCTCCTTTCCATTTCCTATTCATACATGGTCTTAGATTTTAAAAATATGAACTTTTGAAAATTAGGGTTTATATCAAGTTCGGATTTTTAAGAGGGTTTCTCATTTGGTTTTGATAAATTGAGTTGGGGCTTTGCTTAATCATGTTAAAATGCACATTATATGTTAATTTGGTTGGATTTTGATGGATTCCCGAAATTGGGTAAAAATGGGTTTTTTGGAGGGTTTTGGGTGAGTTTTGGGGGTTGTTTTAGGTGGGAATTGATAGCCCAATGATAGTGCTATGGTTAGGGGTTGATTTGGGATTGTTTGTGGGTGTTATGGATGTTGGAAACATGGTTTTTGGACATGGTTTAGAGGCTGTCCGAAATTGCTAAAAATGGGGTTTGGTCATGGCTTGCAACATTGTGAATTGTATTTGAATTGTGTTCCGGGTTGGTCTTTTGATGTTGGGCTGATTTGGAATTGTTTGAAATGTGTTTGAGGTTGTTTAGAAGTGGGAATTTGTGTTGGGGAAGCTTCGGGAAGAAATCCGGAAATTTGAGGGAGGTTGCTTGCTTGACTTGGAGCTTGGAAGCTTAGGTGAGTGGTTAAATATTTTCAAAATGGTTTTGAGTATTTGGTTCAAGCATGTGAACCTAGGATGGGCTTGGTAAACCCACCTAGAGTTGAGATTAGAGTGGTAGCCTAATCCCAAGCTTTGATTAGAGACTTTGGTTGCACTTTTTAATGGTTGTATATGCCTCGTATTAAATTGTGATGGTGTTGATTATGTATATGTTGTATACATGTATGTTGTGGCATGTTTGATGCATTGTTATATGCATGTTGAAGATAGATATGATATGGTTATACACATGTGTAAAATATAATGTGATGTGGGTGTTAATTATGTACATGTGGTGTTGACGTGTGAAATGATATTATGAGGTGGTTTCATGATCCGAGGATCATGGTGAGTACATGCTAGGCATGAAAATGTGGTTTGTGCATGACAGTAAGTCAAGGTGAGTACGTGCTAAGCACGGAAGTGTTATGAATTAATATTGTGAAAGAGTAACGAAATGTGTAGTATTGGCACTAGTATGCTTGGGTACAAATGATCGATCATTAGGATGTTTAGTGTGTACACATGAGTCAAAAGTCGCGCGTGGCCTTGATGGCGTTGAGTCACCAAGGAGGAGTACGGGTTCGCCCGGAAATTATATTTATATTAGTCGGTGATGAGTGGAATCCCATCGACGGGCGTGAGGATGAGTGGAATCCCCTTCGCGTGAACGGTGATGAGTGTAATCCCACCGTCAGGTAATGATTGTGTTGTTGGATGTGAGTTCCAACGGTTATCCGCGTATTCGAGTCATAGCTAGGTGCCAATACAGATTGTAGTTTATGTTGCCCATATGTGGTTAATTGTGAGACAATGTGATTTGGGATGTGTTGCTAACGTGGTTTAATATATGTGATTTCATACGTTGTGGATTTAAACATGTTGAGCATGACATGATATTGATTATATGTTCATGCATCATTTAGAATTATGGCTCGTGTGGACCGGAGGTAAGAACATACATTTTATCTTAGTTGTAGCTCGTGCTTGGACCCTGCATTGTCGAGGTTTGTTTTTAAAGAGCTTACCCTCACTAAGCTTTTATGCTTACGCTCTCTTTTGTTCGACAATGCAGATAATTAGCTTGTGGGTGGCAAAGGCAAGGGAAGGTCTCCAAGTGTTGCTTTTGGTGAGCTCAATGTATGAATTTTGTAATAGAATGTAATAGTTAGGCAATGGGATAGGTATTGTTGATTTGAGTCTGATGTATGTCTATGGTTGACTTGATTTGTAAGCATGATATATCTTGCCAAATGCTAGTACGATGGATGTCTTATGAATGCTTCAGTTGCTTTAAATGGCATATAAACTTATTTGAAATGTATAATGCTTATTGGTTCTTTTTAATGTCTTCAAGCATGCTTGTATGAAAGGCTCTACATGTGTAAATTGCTATGTATGAAAGATTGTCTAAACCCATGCTTGTATGTGTTTGAGTATGTTAAATCTAGGATGTATGTCTCTAGACTTTGTTTGATGGTTTTGTGTGCCTTTAGGGGTCCTATGGGACCTTCATACTTGTTGAAATACCCTTAAATCTGAATTTCAAAAGGCTGCAGACAGCCCGCGTTTCGAAACGGGCTGGGTCGTTTCGGAACGGGTAAGGCTTCAGGGACCCCGTATCGGACGCGTTTCGATACGGTATGGCCTTTGAAACCCCTATTCCGATACGTGTTTCGGAACGTTTTGGCTACTGGAATTCTGAGAAATTCACGAGATGAAGGTGTATCGAAACGGGTATAAGGGTTTCGAAACGGTCAAAATCTCGTTGACCACGAGAAGTTGACCGTTGAGGGCGTTTCGGAACGGTTGACCACCGTTTCGATACGGCCCCTTGTAGAGGCTCTGGGACAGTTGACCTGGTCAAGGCGTTTCGATACGCCTCAAGGGTGTTTCGAAACGGCATGTTTAAAAGATTAAAAGTGGGCTGTTTAATTGTTGTTTTGGGTTCGAATGTTTGCCTCATGTATTTTATTCCGTTGTTTGATCACATAGGACTTAAATGGACTTTTAGACAAGATAAATAAAAGAAATTTTTTTTCTAGGGTTGCTAACCGAGGTGGGACCTTAACGGGTTTCGCTTCAGTTTTCCCCGTGTGGCCCACTCGGACCGGTCGTCCGGCCAGACCGGGACGAGGGGGTTACACACTAGTTCAAATTTTGCTGGGGTAGGTGTTGTTTTCTTCATTTTCTTTGTTTAATGGGTGGTGACACATGTCACCATCTCATTTGAGGAGGAAAATAAAATTATTAAATTAAATCTAAATAGTTAAAGTCATCTAATGAGGTGATGACGTGTGTCATCATCTAATTGAATAATTAATTTATTTTATTAAATTAGAATTAAGACCAAGTTGATAGAATGTATAAGTAATGAGGACCAAATGTGTAATTATATAATTTTTTTAATTGTCATGTCAGCCTCTCCGTTAAATTTTAACGGTTGGTGGTCACATTGAGTACATTTTAATAGTTGAGTGGTCTAATTACTTGAATTAAAACTATAGTGGTCAAATTGAGTCCAAAACTATACTATAGTGGTTAATTATGTAGTTTACCCTAAAATCAATTTAATTTTTTTTCTTGGGGTAAGTGTTTCACGCAAACCAACCCAGTCCCACTGACCTGTGCACATTTTATGTTAGGGAGAATTTACACTATTGGTCCTTCCTTTTCTAGTTTCTATCGATTAAGTCCCAATTCTAATTTTTTAGTTTAGTGTTAATTAATCAATTCGGCCTGTAGATTCAATTCCCTTTTGATTAGATCCTTAAGTCATACTTTTAGATTTTAATTTAGTTCAATTAGATCCTAGGCTTATCTAATTAATTTTTATTTTGGTCTTTAGGATTAGGTCCTTAATTAGTATAGTTAATTAATTAATTTGTCAATAAATTTTGATTTTAGATTAATTTAACTCCTAAATAAAACATGGTGATTAATATAGGCTTTAATTCAGTTTTTCTCTTTCGATTAATTTATATATATTTTGAAACGGATGAATAATTATTGCGTATTAAAAATTATCGGGACACGTAGGGGTAGTCCAAAATAATTTACCTAACATTTGACATGTGTTTGTACCATATCAAAAATGAATTTCGGACGTTCATGGACCTTACTCCTCTATAAATTATCATGCAAAACCAAACCAACACATATCAAACACAATCTGCCAACCATGAACACCGCAACAGCTTCCCTCTTTCTTCTTTTCACCATCTCAATCACCCAATCATCCTTTCTGTTTGGTGTGGCCAACGCTACAGACGGTGTCGTGCTGGATGTTGACGGTGACGAGGTCCTCGCCGGCCAACGCTACTACGTAGATACGGCGTTATGGGGCGCTGGTGGTGGAGGGCTTGGCATAGGCAGGGAGCTGAGAGGTAGAAAATGTCCGGAAATCGTGGTTCAGAGAAAACTCAGTTATGACAAGGGTAATGTAATCCCGTGGTGTTTTCCAATGCGGACACCAGCGATACCGTTATCCGCCTATCCTCGGACGTGAGAGTGAAGTTCGTTGGGCCTAGAGACAGGCTCTGCCAGACATCGACGGTGTGGAAGGCCAGGAAAAGATGGGTGGAACTTGGCGGGAGTGAAGGAGAAGCTGGTTGCGACACTGTGGAGAGTTGATTTAAAATAGAGAAGAGCAACTTCCCTGATAGCTACAAATTTAAGTACTGCCCTTCAGTATGTGACACCTCCGTAACTTCGTGCAACGAAATCGGGAGAGAAGTAGATACCGACGGACAAAGGCGTTTGGCACTCTCCGACCACGGCACAGCATGGCCATGGGTGTTTATCAAAGCACACGTAGAAGATGCGGGGATTCGACAAGTTGTTGCATGATGAACCGATTACTAGTTGTATGTAAATACAGGTTAAGCCACTGCTTCGTTCCGGGAGAGCTTGTCTGGGGCAGGCTTATGCTTACAGGGTTTACCTCCCGAGGGCCCTACTTTCTACTCTTTTCAGCTTAATGAATAAAATTATGGACTCTAACAATAAAAAATATCTGTTACCTATCGAATAAATTGCATGTCATTGATTTAAGTTTTGTTGAGTTACGAGGCGTTAGGGGTTTATCAAACCAAGAAATTAGTTGACAGCATAAAAATTTCAGATTACGAGAGTGTGTTTTATTAAACAAAGGATAGAAAATTATATTTTGCCGCACAAAACACTAAAGCAATAAGATATCACCGTCTAATCATTGCTACAAAATATTGGTTAAGAAGTATTTAATGACCTTAATTGAATAATTATTTTCTTTAAAAATAACATATTCATTTAATAGTGTAGCCGCTAGTAACAACTTTTTTATCTTCTAGTTATTTTATCTGGTAATCATAAACTTTAAACCCAAAAACTTTATTAAGATCCTTTACCTAAGGTTATTAGATGAAGAAATAGAAGATAAAAAATTGTTTTTACCATATTAAATGAATTATATTATTTTCAAATGAATCATTTATTTAATGATGTCAATAAATATAAATAAAATTTATTTTATTAATCTTTTATATGTTTATCAATAATATCATGTACATTAATATTAATTTATTTAATCAAGGCCAGTAAAAACTTTTGAAAAAATAATTTAATCACGGTAAATTTACTGTAATGGTATTACTTTGGGAAATATAGACTTTTAGGTGCTATTTTAGTAGTTTTAAGATGTAAGGGGGCTAGTTTGGTCTTTCACACATTTTAGATTGAATTTTTTTATAAAACTTGTCGAAAACACTACCATTTAAAATATTATCACAAAATATCACTTTCGAAATTTGTTTTTAAGTTTAGAAACTTAACAAAAGTCATAAAAAAATAACTTAAAATATTATAAAAAAATCTAATATTATAAATTCTTTAAAATTAATTTTAAAATTTACCGTCTTTCAACTACGCCCTAACCTACCGGCTACCGCACTGCAGACTCACTCAGAGAAAATGCCTTAAAATCAACTTAATGACCTTAATTGTATAATTAATT
The DNA here is from genome assembly GCA_958450335.1 of Hibiscus tridactylites. NCBI lineage: Eukaryota > Viridiplantae > Streptophyta > Magnoliopsida > Malvales > Malvaceae > Hibiscus > Hibiscus tridactylites. Next base: position 18,783,586 of record OY288266.1, read on the forward strand.
TTCTTTAAAAATAACATATTCATTTAATAAAATATGTTACGCATCGAATAAATTAATGCATGTCATTGATATAAGTTTTGTTGAGTTACGAGGCGTTAGGATAGAAAATTATATTGCCGCACAAAATACTAAGTCAATAAGATATGACTTTGTCTAATCATTGCTACAATTTATTGGTTAAGAAGTATTTAATGACCTTAATTTTCAGATTATGAGAGAATGTTCATAAAACAAAGGATAGAAAATTATATTGCCGCACAAAATACTAAGTCAATAAGATATGACTTTGTCTAATCATTGCTACAATTTATTGGTTAAGAAGTATTTAATGACCTTAATTTTCTTTAAAAATAACATGATCTCTTATTTAATAATTAAAAATATTATTCTCTTATTTAACAGCCATAAACCTTAAATTTTAAACTAAAAATTTAATTAAAATCCTTAACCTAGGATGAATAATTTATTTAATGAAGGCCAATAAATACAAATAGAATTCATCTATTTTTTTAATATTTTATATGTCCATTAATAATATCACATCACGTATATTAATAATTTATTTTTTATTGGTTATTCAATTTTATTAATAATATAGAATGTGTGTGTCTTTGGCCTCCACCTCTCCAAAAGAGCGTTGACCAAATCAACGTTTATTTTTGCACCTGCAACAATTTTGGATGCCTGCAAAAACATGGCCCGCTCTAAGTACGGTTCGATCAAAACGTCCAGTAATCTCATCATCCAATTGTAGGAAATCTCCAGACGTCGTTCCATATTCTAAAAAAATAAACGCGTACGTATAAATTAAACTATATAAAAAATATAAAAAATGCGTACGTATAAATAACAATATATAATGAAATAATAAAAAAATAAATAAAACAAGATAAAACTTATATGTCTCCGATGATAACTGAACACATGCTTGTGATCCAACCTTATTAATCCAGCCATTATATCAAACACGAAAAATCAACCGAGAAATTGAAAGAAAGTAGATTTGAGAGAGAGTGAATTTTTTGGTGTGGAGTAGAAGGGGAGGGTGGGATCAATTTATAGTGGAAATCACGTCGGTTGGTGTGCGATCATTCAATGCAAATCGGGTCATGCATAACGCGACTTTAGAAATCGCATCCTACAAAGCGCGACTTCTTCATAACCCTAACGCGGTAATTAAATTTTCAACTGTTCCAATTTATTAACGCGGAATGTAACCCCCTCGACCCGGTCTAGTTGTAGAGTGTCCATGAGTTCTATATTTTGTACACATTCTTGCCTGTGTTATTGTTGTTCTTAAGCTCATTTAGGCATATTTAGGTGCATCGCATGCATTATAACAATATCTTCTCTTTTCACCATGCTTCTAATGAATATTTTATGATTGGTTGAGAAAAGTTATTGTTTTAGTTTAGTTTATATTTTCAGGTGCTAGAACTAGGAGAGAAGATGACAGGACAGGACAGGACAGAAGGTTGGAACCAAAGGAGCTGTACTGAAGCAGCTCAAGATGCCGCCAAGGACGCTGCCGAAGCAGCATTGCCGCCAAGTGCCGCCCGAGAAGGAGTTACACCGACTTAGCCAAGATGGGTCACGATTTAAAGAGAGGAATTTCCTAAGCCCAATGAGCCCATTCTTGCAATTTCCTGAAGCCTGTAGTGGCCGATACAGCTAATTCAAGATCGATAAGTAGGAGCACTTATCCTTACTTGTGGAAGAAGGCAACGTCCAAAGAGTCTGTATTTAAAGTATAAAGGAGTTTGTATTTAATGTAACTTACTTTTAGAACTCCTACTTTAAGAATGACTCAAACTTAGGCCATAAGCCCTTGATATACTCAATGGATGTAAGGGTATAGGGCATGTCGGAGAGGGATCAAATGCATATCTCGGATAGCACTTAGCATATCTGAGGACAAGGGGATAGATGGGGGGATAGTTAGATAGGTTGGAGTTGTTGGGGGTCGCGGCCCAACTCTCCTAGGGTTTAGACGCGTGTATGTAAAGTAGTTTGAGGGAAACGGTTGTATAAGTTTTAAGTTGTTTTCAATAAAATTCTAAGCTTGCTTAATCTATGTTCTTTGTTCGTTCAAATAGTCTACACCAGTCAATTGAAGAGGAAATCCATTTGTCGGGCACGAAAGTACAAGGCTCACGAAAGGATTAAGCACGACCACAACATACAAAGGTGTGATTAACTTGGTTTCACACTAGTCCACAAGTTTTAGCGGTTAAAAGGGATCACCAACCGAGTTGTTTAATTTTGTTCCACACAAGTCCTCAAGTTAGCATCTCGAGCATCCTAACCTAGAACTAGGAGAGATCACTGTAGACTATCCTGTTGAACTTGGAATGACTGCCAGACTTGCCGCCAGGACTTCTTTCCGTTCCACTTGCCGAGACAGTACACTCTTGCAGTGGCAGTGACCTGTTGCGGCCGCGTGACAGGGTTGTAGTTTGCTACGCGCCATCCCGCCGAGACAGCGAATCATGGCAACACAAATCAAGCTGAGCTTATACAATGTAGTCCACATGCTATTAAGCTACACTTACGTTACCCAGCCTATCACCCAAATCTCTCCATATCATCTATCTCATCATTATCTTTATCTTTACTTGTGTTTTAATATTTCCACATCATGAGATTTAATTGCGCATTTACTAAATCTTTGTGCAGGAAACCATTCATAGGAGCTGCTCCAATCCCTGTAGGAGACGATATCTTTTATACTATAACTTGACAAGAGTGTGCACTTGCGCTCATAAATGGAGAACACCTAAACGCTCTACAAGTTTTTGGCGTCGTTGTCGGAGATTGGCAACAGCAACTACGTTTGAATTTCTGCAGTCCTATTTAGTTTTTGAACATTAAATCTATTTTCATTATTTGCTTAAAAAAGCCTCTTTGTTTTCTTGTTGTATGTCCCTCCAGGGCAGCAAGGTTGGCAGCAACATCCACCTGAGGAGGGGAAGGACATGCTCAAATGAATAGCCAAACACAAAGACCCTCAGGAAGTGATTATGTTTGGGAAAAGCGCATCCCGACATAACCTAATTTTTATTTTTATCTTTAATTTATTTTTATGCATTAGGATTAGATTTAACTTTTATTTAATTCTTGTATTTAATTTATTTCAGGTTAGGAACGAAGGAAAGATTAAGAAAGATGAAAGAATGAAGGAGAAGCCCAACTAGCGGCCAGGGCAGATAAGCATAACGGTTAGTGGCTTCATAACGGCTAGCCGCAATGGTTATATTTTGCCCCAGTGAGCGGAACGTATATCTGCGTAACGGCTAATATCCCGTTATTCGCGCCGCAATAATTTCCGCCCGTTGACAACGTTCTCGCCAAGGTAGTGGAGAGAAACAGCTATATAAAGCCATCTATTCTCCCCCCGTTCTTCACTTTGCTTTCTTCTTTATTCTGAATTCTTTCTGAAATCTTTGCTTCCAAGATTTTCTTTGCTTTCTTTCATGTTATTTCTTTTCTTTCTTTAGGAAACACAACCATCCCACAAACTATGGCCTCATCACAGCAACCCGCCGCCACCTCCAAAACTTCATACAAAAGGTTCTTGAAACCTGCTGTCGAGGAGACCTACAACAAGTTCTACAGAGAAAGGAAACTATGGGAGGAGATGTGCTTCCAATACACCCAATATGATGGTGATTTTGGGTTGGAACCCTCCCTATTCGAAAGGATCCACAATATGGGCTGGGACCAGTTCGCACGGCAGCCAGAAGGAATCAACAACAACCATGTGCGAGAGTTTTACGCCCACCAACCAAACCCAGAGAGCCATTTCATATACGTTTGGGGAGAAGGTGTCAAGTTCACTGCTGACATGATCAATAGCTTTTACAGCATAGAGGTCAGCGGCGACCTACACGGAGAGTGGGAATTATATCTGACGGAGGCTGACTACAACAAGATCAAGAAGGAGCTCTGTAAGCCAAACACCAAATGGCTGACATGAAAAAATAATGGGTCAGTCAACCGCAGAGACTTGCTACCAGAGGCAGCCCTTTGAAGTTACTTTGTCCAGCGCCGCATGATGCCCACCTCGCATGGATCGACAGTAAACAGGCCGCGGCTCGCCCTTATCTACAACATAATGAAGGGGCGGCAGATAAACGTTGGTGAGGTAATAATAAAATAGATTTATGCCCACGCAGAAAAGCCAAAGGCCAAAGGTCCTCTTTTCTTCCCTGCACTCATCACTGGCCTGTGTGCCAATTTTAGCGTGTCGCTGCACCCAAAAGACAAAATTCTTCTTTCCAAAGAAGGATGGACAATAAGGGTACACCAACAGATGATGCATAGCACGGAGCCAAACACACCTTCCACCGCCTAGCCGCCGTCCCAAGCTGCCGCCACCCCAGCCGCAGCAGGCAGTACTGAAGTTGCCTTCTCGTCCGAAGTAACCCCCCTACTGCGCAGCCTAGTTGAAAGCTGCCAGAGGATCAAGCACAAACAAGTGATATTCACCAAATATATAGCGGGCGATCAAGAGGCCTTTGTGGCCTACTTGCTGGACAAGTATCAGAACGCCGACCCACAGTTGCCCACCTTTCCCACGGAGTTAGCAGCTTCCAAGCCAATCCAGATCACTCCAAGACCAGTTGCTGCTCCTGCCGCCGACGACAGCAAGGGGCCGTACTGCCGCCTCAAGAGAAGAACCTCTCCAACCCCTATCCAACCATTTGAACTTTCTTCCTCATCAGAATCAGAGAAGGAGGAGGAAACCATTGATGCCTTCTTAGTAGCCAAAACGGCCGCTGCCAAGGACAGCGGCTACTCAAACATGGAGATTTCAAACTCCCTTGACGACGAACCAACAGAGGCATCCAGAAAGAAAAGGCGGCCAGTAGCAGAGCCCCATGGTGGAGAAGCTGAAAGACAATCAAAGAAGCCCACCCCTAGCCACATCCAACCGCCACGTAGCTCGAAGAAGATCCCACCAGAAAGACCATCCGCTACGCACCACCTAGTCCTGCCTGCCTCCTCAGAATCTTCCTCTGATGCGACAACAACATAGGGGAACTCCCGCAGCTTATAACACCATTTTTTCCTCTTCTTTTCCTTTTAATTTTTATGTTTTATTTTCGCTTCCTTTTTATGTTTTATTCTTTTCTGTTTTTAATTTTTCTTTTTATGTTTATTTTTAGTTTTTGTTTTGTAGAGGCATTGAGGACAATGCCAACCTTGAGTTTGGGGGGGGGGGTAATCCTCTTTGTTTTAGGTTCATGTAGTAGCATTTAAATGCAAATGTAAATTCTGCCCCCTAGCACTTAATGGAGTAGAAATTTTTAGTTGAAAAACTTTTGCCTATGATAGATTAGCTGACTATTTATATTCGCACCATTCTAAAATTTTAAACCTAACTATGGGAAGAAGCATGAAAAATACTTAGAAAATTTTTCTTTTTGCCAATTATCTTTACAATGTCTGTTAAATGTCGAATTTTTGCTTGAATTTTGAGTTTAACACTGCTTGCCTTACTTAATAAAAGTTTCTTGATTAAATACAAGTTTGCCGCCATGGCAGCACAGGGCAGCACAACAAAAAATGATGAAAAACCTAGAGGTGCCCGAATCAAGCTCTAGGTAGAAAGATTAAAAACCCCCTATTGGTGCCCGAAACAGGCTCTAAGAAGGATCATGAGCAAGGACACTCCGCTGCTATCAAAAGTCCTTGAATTTAAACCAAGTGACAGACAAATTAGCAAGAGTGATTGAAAGTCTTCACGGGATGACTCTATTCAAAGGGTTCGGAGTTTCGTAGAGTGCACCTATCTTAGCCTCATATCCGGAGAATAGTTGTGATGAGATGAAGTCCTTAAAGCCACGATCAGAAAAAGAGAACAAAAGTACCCAACTGTGCTGCCAAAGCAACAACTCGTATTCTTTCTAGTAATTTAATTATTTTAGGCATTATTTGTTAACTTAATTATCTCAGCATAATTAGCATGAGCACAGACCTGCACACACTGCACTGGCATTAAGAAAATTAAAACCTAAGTATCTCATGCCATTCCCTCTTACTAAAATTAAATAGGTGACACAACCTGGAGTTAAGAAATCAAGTTAAAGGCTAATGTTTCTATTAATTTTGTGCTAAGGGCAGGTTTACTAGTTAGGTTGCATTGCTTGAGGACAAGCAATAGTTCGAGTTTGGGGTGTGTAGAGTGTCCATGAGTTCTATATTTTGTACACATTCATGCCCGTATTATTGTTGTTCTTAAGCTCATTTAGGCATATTTAGGTGCATTGCATGCATTATAACAGTATCTACTCTTTTACCATGCTTCTATTGAAGATTTTATGTTTGGTTGAGAAAATTTAATGTTTTAGTTTAGTTTATATTTTCAGGTGCTAGAACTAGGAGAGAAGAGGAGAGGACAAGACATGATAGAAGGCTGAAACCAAAGGAGCTGTACAGAAGCAGCTCAAGATGCCGCCAAGGACGCTGCCGAAGCAGCATTGCCGCCAAGTGCCGCCCGGGCAGGAGTTATACCGACTTAGCCAAGATGGGTCGCGATTTAAAGAGAGAAATTTCCTAAGCCCAATGAGCCCATTCTTGCAATTTCCTGAAGCCTGTAGCGGCCGGTACAATTGATTCGAGATCGATAAGTAGGAGCACTTATCCTTACTTGCAGAAGAAGGCAACGTCCAAAGAGTCTGTATTTAAAGTATAAAGGGTTTTGTATTTAATGTAACTTACTTTTAGAACTCCTACTTCAAGAAGGACTCAAACTTAGGTCGTGAGCCCTATATATACCCAATGGATGTAAGGGTATAGGGGCATGTCGGAGAGGAATCAAAGGCATATCTCGGATAGCACCTAGCATATCCGAGTACGAGAGGATAGATGGGGGGTTAGTTAGATAGGTTGGAATTGTTTGGGGTCGCGGCCCAACTCTCCTAGGGTTTAGATGCGTGTATGTAAAGTAGCTTGAGGGAAACAGTTGTATAAGTTTTGAGTTGTTTTCAATAAAATTCTGAGTTTACTTAATCTATGTTCTTTGTTCGTTCAATTAGTCTACACCAGTCAATTAAAGAGAAAATACATTTGTCGGGAACGAAAGTGCAAGGCTCACGAAAGGGTTAAGCACAGTCACAACATACAAAGGCATGACTAAATTGGTTCCACACTAGTCCACAAGTTTCAGCGGCTAAAAGAGATCACCAACCGAGTTGACTAATTTGGTTCCACACTAGTCCTCAAGTTAGCATCTCGAGCATCCTAACCTAGAAATAGGAGGGATCACTGTTGACTATCCTGCCGAACTTAGAATGACTGCCAGACTTGCCGCTATGACTTCTTTCTGTTCCACCTGCCAAGACAGTACACTTCTGCAGTGGTAGTGCCCTACTACAGCCGCGTGACAGGGTCATAGTTTGACGCTCGCCATCCCGCCGAGACAGCGAATCATGGCAGCACAAAACAAGCTCAGCTTATACAATGTAGTCCACAGGCTACTAAGCTACACTTACCTTACCCAGCTTATCGCCCAAATCTCTCCATATCATCTCTCTCATCACTATCTTTATCTTTACTTATGTTTTTATATTTCCACATCACGAGATTTAAGTATGCATTTACTAAATCTTTGTGCAGGAAACCATTCATAGGAGCTGCTCCAATCCCTGTGAGAGACAATATCTTTTATACTATAACTTGACAAGAGTATGCACTTGCGCTCATAAATGGAGAACACCTAAACGCTCTACACTAGTCGCAAGACCGAATCAGGAGAGTTACACGAGGATAACCGGAGAGAAACCTGAGGATTTCAGATCGATTAACAACCCAAGGTATTTTTTTCTTTTTATCTTTTTTAAAGGCTTCATTATTATCCTATATGTTCATGTAAGCAGCGGTTAAAACCTCACCTCAATCGGACATTGATTCGAAATCTAATTGGCTCTTTTTGTGATTAAGGACTAAAACATAAACATAGATAAAACAAGGACTTTTAAGAAATTAAACTTACCAATATGCAATTAGTCAGGTTTCATGCTCTCATGTTAAATTTCAGCTCTAAAAGATCATTCAAACTCATCCAAATGCATGTTAAACAATCATGGACCAAAACATAACTTTTCAAACTAATTTTCAACTTTACCAAACAAAGGTTTCGAAACCTTCTTAAAGGTTTCGAAACTTTCCTGCAAATTTCCAGAAAATTCAACAAGTGTCAAAACCTTAAGATTGGTTTCGAAACCAGCTTTAAAAGGTTTCGAAACCTATTCAACTAGTTTCGAAACTTACCTGCAGATTTGCAGAAAATTCACATTCAAGACACTTTAGAACCTTCCTAAACATAACCGAAACTACCCCAAAACTCTAACAAACTTCAAAAATAACCAGAACATGATTAAAGATCAAACCTCATCTACATAACACATAAACATCATCTAAACATCAAGTCTCAAACATAAAACATAGCATCTTCACCCCCTCGAACGCTGAGACTGTGGGCGGTGGCGGTGCTGCGGAGGCAAGACCACTGCTGGAGATGTTCCATGCTCCCCTCCCCCTCGAACGTTGAGACTATGGGTGGTTGTGTTGTTGACATCGATAGACGACCGCTGCCTCCTCTCGAGTCAGAATAAATGGCTTCCTATTCGCCCTAAACCAGTCCTCGTGAACATCACTCACCATCGTATCAAACATACGATACTCACTCCGGGGTTACCATCGTTGATTCAGCTTGACCCTCTAGTGAGCGATATAAGAGATGTGGTGCACCGACCAATCAACCTATAGGACAATAAAATAATTATTGTTATTTTTAAATATGAATTACGTTTGAATTAATAAAAGTATGCGGTAAGTATATAAATATTTATTACCTCGGGATTCCATTGTCGAGTGAGTTTGTGCAACTCATCCAAATTTGAAGGCTCCGGTGGGATACATTGGAAAAAACCAAATTGCCGTAGGACGTGGTCGGTTGGATGCCACACAACTGTGGCATAGCAAATGAGTGGTACAGAGGCTGTCCAAACAAGCTTCGTCTCGGCCAAAAATATTGGGATGCAGTGCTGCAACTCCATATTCGCGTACGACGTCCATAAAAATGTACAATATATAATGCATATATTAAAAAATAAAAAGAAATTATGTATAGTTAAATCTAAAATTTATTTTATATAAATACACCAAAGTGTTACTTGATCTTTTGAAAAATTCTCAGTATCCTGTCTGATAACCTCTAGGCCCTTCGCAACACCAACATGAGTTAAACGAGCGATCCAGCTACAAAATAAGAAGATAATTTTAATTAATTATAATAATATGTATATTAAAAAAATTAACAACTCTTTTCTTACCTTCAGGCTAGCGGAAAAACATATGGAGTCGGCTCCAGAAGCTCAAGGCGTAAAAACGGCATTCTCCACCACGCCCAGGACTGTAGCAACACCAAACAACCTCCGATTGAATACTTTTTTGGATCGGTGTTCTTACATAGCTCCCAAAATATAGTGGCCAAAACTGCGGATCCCCAACTTAGTTTACCAGCATCTTCAAAATTCTGCAAATCCCGCAACCAGATCGTGTGAACCTTGTCCCGAGTTTTATCAGGCATCAATACCCTGCCGATCATCTGTAAAATATAAGTGCGAGCATATGCCTACAACCTAAGCCCACATACGAAGCATCGCTGAAGATTACGAACTCCTTCCCTAACACTGGCTGAACTAAAACTGGAGCATTAGTCAAGGCTTCTTTCAATTTCTCAAAGGCTTGTTGTCTTGCATCTGTCCACTCAAATCTAACACTCTTTTGCAACAATTTTGTCAAAGGGGCAACCACCTTAGAGAAACCATCTACAAATCTCCTATAGTATCCATCTAAGCCTAGAAAACTTTGAATTTCGGTTACGGTCTTCGGTTGCTTCCATTCCACAATAGCTTCTATTTTCTTAGGATCAACTTTAATCCCTTCGGCTGACGCAACATGGCAGAGAAATACAACTTCCCTGATCCAAAATTTACATTTGCTCAACTTGGCATAAAGTTGGTTTCTTAACAATGTTTGTAGCACTAATCGCAAATGTTCATCGTGTTCTTCCTCGGACCAAGAATACACAATAATTTCATCAATAAACACCACTACAAACCGATCCAAGTAATCATGAAACACCCTATTCATCATATCCATGAAAGCTGCTGGTGCATTAGTTAACCCAAATGGCATTACCAGAAATTCATAATGTTCATACCTAGTCTTGAAAGTTGTGTTCGGCACATCAACATCTTTCACCTTCAACTGATAATACCCTGATCTCAAATCAATCTTTGAAAATACTGATGCCCCTCTCAACTGATCAAATAAATCATCAATATGCGGCAAAGGGTACTTGTTCTTTACTGTTAGCTGATTCAGTTGCCTATAGTTGATGCACATCCTCATACTACCATCCTTTTTCTTTACAAACAATACTGGAGCACCCCACATCGAAATACTAGGCCTAATTAAACCACGATCTAACAACTCATGTATCTAATTCATCAACTGTTTCAGTTCTTTTGGGGCCATACAATACAGAGCAATCGACACTGGAGCAGAATCAGAGATAGTCTTAATAGCAAACTCTACCTCTCTATCAGGAGGCAAACTATGCAATTCTTCTGGAAATACCTCTAGAAAATCACAAATTGTCCTAATGTTCTTTGGTCTGACCTCACACATGTTAGGATTCATCACATAAGCCAAATATGCCTCACAACCAAAATTCATACACATCTGAGCCTCTAGAGCTGAAACGACATTCGACAAGAACTTAATGTTCTCGCCTACTAAAACTACCTCATAGTCATCCGCAAGCTTCAATATAATCTTTTTTGTCTCAAAGTCCACCCTAGCTCTATGCTCAACAAGCCAATCCATACCTAGAACAACATTAAAACCATATAACGGTAGCTCCATCATATCGACCGAGAATACGTGACCTTGAATCATCAACAGACACCTCATATACATCCGTCTAACTACAATAGTCTTGCCAAAAGAGTTAGTCACATGCATTCCTACATCTAATATCTCAACAGGGATGTCCAACAATTTCGCATACTCACTCAGAATATATGAATGTGTAGAACCAGAATCAACCAAAGAAAGCAATGACATGGACTGTAACATGAAATTACCTGTAATAACATTTGTGTCGTTCCCGGCCTCTCTCTGGGCATACACCCTAGCTGGTCCACCACCCTCTGGCTGGACTGCAACAACATGAGCTACGTTTCTCAAAGCTTCAATCCTCGGCTGGAAGTTACATCGACCGCGCCCACAGCCTCTCTGATGATCAACTACTCTAATCGGCTGAGGACAGTTACGCCTCAAATGATCACGAGATCCACAGTTCCAGCATGTACCAGGCACACCCCAACACTCACTCATATGATGTTCCCGCATCTAGCACATTCCGGAGTACGAGCAACAACTCCTTGGCCCCGATGGTCACGACCTGGGTTACCACCCCTACGCCTATGATCATAATGATGCCTATTATCCTTGTGCTTCTTGGCATCACCTCTGTCCCACTAGTTGTGCCTCTTCCCTGAGCTAGAACCACTAGCACGAGAAGACAAACCCAAGTTTTGCTTGATGTCTTTGGCTTGGGTGACCAAAACATCAAAATCCACATAGCCAAAAGCTAACATGTAAGTTTTCACATCCTTTACCAACCCATAACGGAAGCGTTCACATCTTTCCTTCTCATTACGCACTAACTCAGGAGCATACTAACTTAGCCGTACAATTGTATCTCATAATCATATACAGACATACTGCCCTGAACGAGAGCCATAAACTCCCTCAACAACTGGCTCCTCAGCATGAGCCTCGACATGATCCTCAACAGGATCCTCAACAACATGAGCTGCAGCCTGTGGTTCCTGTCGAACCACTCTAGGCCTGCCTCGGGGTCTCGCCAAAGCAACAAACAAAAGCAATTTAACAACCACAACAACAATAACACACAAAGATTTGGGTCAGCAAGGGCAATGGTCCAAATTGCTCAAGTATTTATCCAAAACCATTTTCTTACAAGAATATCTAGCAATGGGTTGCTTAACAAACTTCTAACCAACGATAACAACATAGCAACAGATCACGCTATCAATCAATCATGGAAAAAGAACCACCATACAAGGAAACAACAAATAAACCATCCAACAATCATGCAAACACATCAAATTACCTCACTTACCTTCCCGAAAGATGCATAACCTGGCTCTAATACCACCAAATGTAACCCCCTCGACTCGGTCTAGTCGCAAGACCGAATTGGGAGAGTTACACGGAGATAACCGGAGAGAAACCCGAGGATTTCCTACCGATTAACAAGCCAAGGTATTTATTTTTTCTTTTTATCCTTTCTAAAGGCTTCATTATTATCATATATGTTCATGTAAGCAGCGGTTAAAACCCCACCTCAATAGGACATCAATTCTAAGTCCAATTGGCCCTTTTTACGATTAGGGACTAAAATGTAAAAATAGATAAAAATAGAGACTTTTAAGAAATTAAAGTTATCAATATGTAATTAGTCAAGTTTCATGCTCTCATGTTAAATTTCAGCTCTAAAAGATCATTCAAACTCACCCAAATGCATGTTAAACAATCATGGACCAAAACATAACTTTTCAAACTAATTTTCAACTTTACCAAACAAAGGTTTCGAAACCTTCTCAAAGGTTTCGAAACTTTCCTGCAAATTTCTAGAAATTCAACAAGTTTCGAAACCTTAAGGTTGGTTTCGGAACCAGCTTTAAAAGGTTTCGAAACCTATTCAACTAGTTTCGAAGCTTACCTGCAGATTTGCAGAAAATTCATATTCAAGACACTTTAGAACCTTCCTAAATATAACCGAAACTACCCCAAAACTCTAACAAGCTTCAAACATAACCACAACATGATTAAAGATCAAACCTCATCTACATAGCACATAAACATCATCAAAACATCAAGTCTCCAAACATAAAACATAGCATCCTTATTGCTAGTAGTATTATTACAAACTTAAAAATCATACTTGAGCTAAAGTGGAAAAGAAATGGACTTGCTACTCTTGCTTGCTTACCGCCCGGAACTCTAACGATCTGCATTGTTGGAAAAGAGAGCGTAAGCATTTAAGCTTAGCGGCGAGCGGAGCTCAAAACCAAAAAACAACAATGCAGTTTTAAAATCAATTAGAGCTTTGAAAACCAAACTTACCAAACCAAAAATGTGCATAAAACATCTTACAACAACGTAATAACCAACAAGATCATCTTACAATTCGATCATTCTTACAAAAGCACAACTTACTTTTACAAGGCCTTACCAAACCTTGTTCCATCTTACCATACTATAGCAAAGCCTTACAAAGGAGAAGAGTAGCATATTGGCATAATTAACAACAATAATCGGATATACGAATTTCTTACAACCTTACTAGTCTTAAGCGTCTTACAGGACGTCGATGAGAATAAACTCAATCAACGCGCCCAAGCTAATCTTACACATACGAATTTGTTTGACACGGCCGAATTTTCTTACACGTACGAATTTGTCTTACACGCATGCGAGTTTTGTCTTACAAGTCTTACATGTGCACATTAATCCTAGTTGATCGACCAACTATATCTGGTAAAGATTCTAACTTATGACAATATTCTAACAATGGTCAAACTTACCAAATCTTACACGGCTATCAAGCTCATCTTACAACATGTTACTCTTACCAACATTTCCATACCATGCATGCCTTTACCAACACACACATCTTACAATCTTACAAAAACAACATAAGCATGCTCACAACATATTATAGGCAACAAAGGTAGGAAAAAATAGGCAAATCAATCACAGTCTTACCACAATTTTATAACATATCATACAATATCAAAAACATGGTGAAGTGTAAAACCACTTACTCTTGAGTTTAGATTGGCTTATCAAGCCCAATCTAAACCCCCAAAATCATCTTTGAACATTTCCAAATACTTTAAGACATTCCCACTCACCGATAAACTCGTTCTAAAAGCGAAACCCACAATTAGTTAACGGTCACTCGGATTTGCTCCCAAACTAGGATCTCTTGTTTCTAAACAAGTTAAAACAGAGTATTCACACCCAAATAAGCTTCCAAACTTGCAGCAATACTGAAATCCAACAATTACTCTCAAATACCTAACAATCAAATACCGAAATTCATCAAAAACACTTCCAAAACGTCCAAAACACAAACCCAGCCATTACCCAACATTTCAACCATAAAAACTCATCTATTAACATCAAAATCAGCAACTTAAACATGCTAAATTCACTGCTGCCATTAAAAACCCGAAATCAAGCTTAACCTCAATATTTTTCATACCAAACTCCACTCAAACTTCAAGTTTCAGTTTTCTTATGATCCTACCTTCATTTAAGCATCATTTAAACACCAAAACACCATTTAGAACATTCTAAAATCCAGCCTAAGCCAATTGAACGAAAATCTTCCAAAAATCATTTTATTTCAAACTTTGAACTTTTAAATCAAAAGAGGTAAACCATTTGATATTGATAGAAAACTAATAATAACAAGTTTAATTAAAGAAAAGAAAGATGAAATCAAGTTTACCTCCCAAAACCTTGATGGGTAATCCATTGGATTGAAAACGCTTCAATGGTGGCTTGTTTTAAGAAACTAACGTGAAAATGGAAAATGAGGCTGATTCAAAAGCCATTTTTTTTGTTATGAAACCCTTTTAAAATAGGTTTGAGTTTAAATAAAAACTAGAACCACATTTTTGGCTGATTTTGCAAAATGGTCACCAACTTTTGAAAACTTGCGATTTGGTCACTAGACCGAAATCTCAACCTTTTAGAATTGATTTTCCAAAATTGTTTTCACAAAACTCTTATATATAATAAATAGTAATTTTAGAAATTATTCCCAACTTTTTAGGAATACCCGAAGAGTGTTTTCCCTGGTCAAACCCAAAATGCCAAACTAACTCATCGAGTTTCAAAATCCACATCCGCAACATCTAGCCCCAAAATTGGGGTGTTACACGGAAATCGCGACACATACAACGCGACTTCATCTTATCACGACGAGTCGTTTGAAATTCTCGTGAAAGTCGCATCCTACAAACCGTAACTTCAATTTTTTTTTAAAAATAAATACCGGATAATATAATCCACATCGGACAAAAATCGCGCCTTGTACAACACAATTTTGGATATCGCGCCTTGTATAACGCGATTTTCCCTGACGTAGGTCAAATGAGAGGTATTTTTTCAATTGTTCCCTAAAGGGGTATTTTTCCATATGATTACCCAAAGGGATTATGTAACCAAATTAGCCCTCCGTACTCACTTAGACGAAATGCCTTAAAATCAACTTAATTGGTGCAGTCTTGGGGGAAGTGTTTCACGCAAACCAACCCACTCCCACTGACATGTGCACATTCTATGTTAGGGAGAATTTACACTCTAGTCCTTCCCTTTTTAGTTTCTACCGATTAAGTCCCAATTCTAATTTTTAGTTTAGTGTTAATTCAATTCAGCCTGTAAATTCAATTCCCTTTTAATTAGATCCATAAGTCATGTTTTTAGATTTTAATTTTGTTCAATTAGATCCTAGGCTTATCTAATTAATTAGGCTTATCCAACGTTGACCGTTACAATGCTGACGTGGAGGTCAAAAGTGTTGACATGACAGTCCACGTGTGATGACGTGATAATCCATGTGTGAAGATGATGTGTAAGAGGGGCAAAATTGATTTTCTGACCTAGTTTTAGGGCAAAATTGATTTTCTGGTTGAGTATAAGGGAAAAATTATTTTTTAGGTAAAAATACGAATTTAAGAAAATATTGAAAATACTAAAATAATAAAATGTTTAAAATATTTTATTAATACATGACTAAAAAACAACAGAAATTTAAAAAATCTAAAAATAAGTAAAAATTATAAAATTAAAATATCATAAACTATTAAATTATAAATTATTAAAAAATCAAAATTTAAAAATAAGTTCTACCATCTAATCCTAATTTTTAAATTTCAAACCCTAAAATTTCAAACTCTAAATTATGAAGCTTAAATCATAAACCCTAATTGAAAATTTTTATCAATATAAAGTGAGTGTGAATCATAAAAGTATATGTATAAGTTTAATCAAGTAAAGGGTTTAAGGTTTATAATTTATAAATTAGTTTTAGTGTGTAGATTTTAATTTTTTTTAGTATTGAAAGGTAGGGACACCAAAAAGGGTATAAGATTTTGGTTCGGTTGAGAAAATCACATCAACTCTATTTTAGAATTCTTTCTTCCTTGTTTTTTTAAGAGAAAGAAAACTAAAATCGTCTATTTTTTTTAAGGTTTTTATAGTTTTTTAATATTTTATAAATATTTCAAATTTTAATTATTAAATAATTTATAATTTATTAGCTTATGATATTTTAATTTTATATATTTTTACTTAATTTTAAATATTTTATTTTTTAAATCATATATTACTAAAAAAAATTATTTTTATGTTATTTTAGTATTTTACTCATTTTTTGTCTAAAAATCAATTTTGTCCTCGTACTCAACCAGAACATCAATTTTGTCCTCGAACTCGCTTAACAAATAAATTTTGCCCCTCTGCCACATCATCGTAAACTATCATGTTAGCATCGTAAAATGCCTCGTCAACACCGTAACGGTCAACATTAACTTTTGTTAGTCAAAGGACAAACGGCGATGCAATTTGACTACTTCAGGGGCTAAATTGATACGAAAATACCATAGAGGCGAAATCGATAAATTGAGACTACTACAGGGGCAAAAGTGACCATTTAGCCAATTACTTTTTAATTTGATCTTTAGGATAAGTGTAGAAATATGTATTTTGATATAATAATAGAAATATTAATTTGGACTAAATTGAAAAAAAATTCAAAATGTATTGTAAGTCCAAGCAACTTGAAAATATGTTTAAGGGGTTTTACAAGGCTTTGGAATGGTTTAAAATGTAATTTAAGTAGTCAAACCTGTGTTTTCAAATTTTTCGTACCGAAATGGTATACCTCGTTTCGATACACTTTAAATGTTTCAGCTACTAGAATTGAAACTGCCAAAATCCGTACCGAAACAGTCATTGCCCGTTTCGATATGTCCAGCATTTAATGCCCAACGACTTTATGAAAAAAAAAACCCAACGACTATTTTCTCATCTTAAATTGCAGACCGTACCGATACAGACAATCACGTTTCGGTACGCTACAAGGCGTTTCGATACACCTCAACGTGTTTCGATACGCAGAGCTGGACCAGACCTCCAACAGCTATTTCTAAAGAAGGCTGTACCGATACGGTTACACGCGTATCGATACGGACAGGTCCAGAACTGCATTTATGGTGGGAAATAAAGGCTTCCACGGCTCTAATTCAATCACAACGGTCCTCAACGGCTACAAACTAATTTGATAGTATAAAATGGACCTCCAAGCATCCATAGAAGACTAATGTTTCAATTTTCAACAACTATATGATGAGAAATTTTGTCTTAGGACTTTAATTGTTTATCCTTTGTATAGACAACACTTGCGAGCTAAAATTGTCATATTTGCCCAAGTGTTTAGGTTTGTGTGAGAGCTTAAAGAGTGCAAACAAATACATTGTGAGAGGAATTTTAGTTTGTTTACTTTATTTATCTTGTAAAGAGTGCTAGGTTAATCTTTGGGTAGAAAGATTAACCGTTTGTAAGGGTTTCCTCCTAATCCTAGAAAAGGGTACAAATCAGTTAGTGAATTGGTTGGAAAATCCTTAGTGGAGAAGCTAAGGTAGTGGATGTAGGCTTTAGTTAGAAAGTCGAATCACTTTAAATCATCGTGTCTTTTAATTTTTCGCTTCCACCACCAATCACCCAAATTGCCCAATTTCTCCACTACTTGGCAAGCTAAATCGGTTGAATGAATTCGAGCCTATCAAGCCTAACAATAAGGTTCTTTTAATTAGGTCCTTAATTAGTATATTTAATTAATTAATTTGTCAATAAATTTTAGATTAATTTAACCCTTAAATAAAGTATAGTGATTAATTTAGGCTTTGACTCATTTTTTCTATTTCGCTTAATTTATATATATATATATATATATATATTGAAACGGGTGATTAACTATTTAATTAGTCTTAAAATTGAGTATAATTATAGATTAATTTTAAAATTGTATTCGATTAATGAATCGCTTAATTTAAGATTAAATATAATTTAACTTAAAGTTATGAATTTTGAATAAAATATTCTTTGAGATAAGAACTTAATTATTTAAGCTAAATTTTTTAAGAGGAACAAAAATTTAATTATAAAATTTTAAAGAGTATAAAAGTTTAATTATAATAATTTTAAAACTAACAATGACTTATAATATAATTAATAATTAGGAGAAGCAGTTGCACTCCTCAGTCAACGTGGGGTGTGATACTGCCCTATTAAAAATTAACAGGACACGTAGGGGTAGTCCTAAATAATTTACCTAACATTTGACATGTGTTTGTACCATATACCTCTATAAATTAGCCTGCAAAACTAAACCAACACATATCAAACACAATCTGCCAACCATGAATACCACAACAACTTCCCTATTTCTTCTTTTCATCTTCTCAATCACACAATCATCCTTTCTGTTTGGCGTGGCCAACGCTGCAGCCGATGTCGTGCTGGATGCTGACGGTGACGAGGTCCTCACCAACGCCCGATACTATATAGTGTCGGCAGTATGGGGAGCAGGTGGTGGAGGGCTTGCCATAGGCATGGAGAGGGATAGAAAATGCCCGGATATCGTACTTGAGAGACGACTCAGTGTTGACAAGGGTAATCCCGTGGTGTTTTCCAATGCGGCCTCCAGCGATGACGTTGTCCACGAATCCTCGGACGTGAGAGTGAAGTTCGTTGGGCCTAGAGACAGATTCTGCCAGACATCGACGGTGTGGAAGGTTGAAGGTGAGGGCGAATCGTCCGGGAAAAGGTGGGTGGAACTTGGCGGGAGTAAAGGAGAAGCTGGTTGCGACACTGTGGAGAGTTGGTTTAAAATAGAGAAGTCCAGCTTCCCTGCTAGCTACAAATTTAAATACTGCCCTTCGGTATGTAACTCGTCCGTAACTTTTTGCAACGAAATCGGGAGGGATGTAGATACCTTTGGACAAATGCGTTTGGCACTTATGGGCACAGGATTTGCATGGCCATGGGTATTTTTCAAAGCACACGGTCACGGAGAAGATGCGAGGATTCGACAAGTTGTTGCATGAACTGATTACTGCTCTAATGTTAGTTTTAAGTAAATAAAGGTTAGGCCAGTGCCTAATAATGAGAGAGCTTATCGTTAAAGCTGCCTTGTTTAGGGCAGCAACATGCTTATGTTTACAGGGTTTGCCTCTCGGAGCCCCGCTCTGTACTCTTTTCAGCTTAACGAATAAAACTGTGGACTTTAACAAAAACATGACCAAGTTAAGATTGGACAATAAGAACAATAGAGTAGTAACTAGCAACAACTTTCTATATTCTACTCTTTTATTTAGTAACTATAACTTTTAAATTCTAAATCTAAAAACCTAATTAAGATCCTTGACATAGATTATTAGATGAAAAAATAGAAGATAAAAAATTGGTCTTACCCTCTTAATTAAATGAATATGTTATTTTCAAGTGAATCATTTATTTAATCAAGGCCAATGGATGTAAATAATTTTTTTTAAAATCTTTTATATGTCCATTAATAATATCATGTCACATACATTAATATTAATTTATTTTTCTATTTTATTAATAATATAAATAACATAAAATTAACAGTGATTTGATATGAGCATGAACCCGTGTTTTGTTATTAAGATGGCATTAATAATATCATGTCACATACATTAACGTTGGAAACGATGAAATCTCTTCAACTACATTAAATAATGATTAGGATTGTTATGTTAAAACGAAATCAATCGATCCAATATAAATTATATCCGTTAATTGGTCAATTAATTTGGTGTTAATCGAATAATAACTAAAGCTTTTTAAATTTAATTATTGATTAATTTAGTTCGAATTCAGTTAAATAATGAAAAATATTAATTATTTAGGATGAGTCTAGAACTGCGACGCACACTGCTGAAGATCATTAATGCAATACACAGTTAAACATCATTAATTTTCTAAATAATTATTTCATAAATCATTCTCACCCACTCATCCATAGTCATACCCAATTAAATAAAATCACATCATATTTATTTTTCACATAACATTTTCTTATAAATTAAAATTTACAAACCATCATCTTTTTTATAAGAAAATATTATGTGAAAAGTAAAGATAATGTGAATTTATTTAATTGGGTAGGACCATGAAAGAGTTGGTGAGAATGATTCATGAAATAATTTCTTATAATTTTATTATGAAATATGATTAACAGAGCCGTTTCTGAGATTTTTGTGGCCTAGGGGC
This sequence comes from Hibiscus tridactylites, assembly GCA_958450335.1. NCBI lineage: Eukaryota > Viridiplantae > Streptophyta > Magnoliopsida > Malvales > Malvaceae > Hibiscus > Hibiscus tridactylites. Next base: position 18,804,061 of record OY288266.1, read on the forward strand.
AAATCAAAAAATTGGGCTTTAATAACAACTATTAAAAAAATAAAATTCAAAGAGTAAAAAATAAATTAATTTATTTGTAAATTATATTTTTTATTGCGCCCAATAATTATCAAATGAAAAATATCAAGAAATTTTATTAAACACCGAACAACTTACATAAAACAACTTTTATGAGCATTTCTAAATGCAAAATCAGTATTAATAGTGTCAACATCAATATAATCTAACATATTTTTTAATACATAAAATGGCTAGACCATTTAATATTTCTCATGATATTGACGATCTCAAATAGGTTTTCAACAATTTTAATTTCGAAAAATTTCTTTTGGCCGATGCAACTGTCACCACTCACCGGCATAGTTAAGAGGATTCGATAACTTCAAAATAAATTGTGAGAAAATACCATAAGAAATAGGGAAAGTGATGAGAAATTGAGATATGAAGAACAAAAACAATATAAATACTATTTATGGGTGTATATGAAAATTTTATTTTAAATTTAAAATTGAATGAAAATATTATTATAATCCTAATTATAACCCTATAATACACTAATACCTAGACTAATTAGATATTAACAGCTTTGTACTTAATTATGACGGTTGGCCACCATAATTTTAACGTTCTCTTTTAAATTTATATAATAATATAACAATAAAGAATCTAATTAAACTTAAAAAAAGGAAACAATTAAACTTGATTAAGACTGGTGATCCGTTTTCAATCTTCAATTCCCTAGGAAGTTATAATTACACTTTCTATAGTTTATTATTTTAAAATTTAGTTAATCGTAAAAAAAAATTTTGGATGGGCTATTAAATATTGTAGTTGTTTCTTTTTTACCAATAGCCAGTGGGCCCTGCCTCCCTGGGGCCCTGGGCCGTCGCCCCTGTTGCCCAGGCCTAGGGACGGCTTTGATGATTAATTGCATGTCAAGCCTTTGAGATTTTTAATAATTATTTGAAAGTTGTTAAAAATTAATGGTGTTCAACAGTGTATTGCGTTAGTGACGTTCAACGGTGTGCGTCACCCGTTCTAGAATTTTTCAATTATTTAATAATTTTTATAGTGTTATGATTCACTTACACAATGTAAACTTAGTTACTTTTACACATTTTTGAATCGTTGGATGAAGGTAATAAATGGCTAAAATTATTTCCTTATCTTTTTTTTCCTCGTGATAATTTCACATTTTTTATTATTAATCTCAACCATTCATTTACCTTCATACAATAGTACTCAAAGTTTTAAAAATTTCAAATTTTACATAGTGCAAGAGGTTCCTATCTCACATTTATATATTAAATATATATTTTAAGCATAAACTTATCAATATATCAAAAGACCCAACTAGTTTTTAACCCAATAAGCCAAAAACAAAACACTCAAATTAATATAATATAATTAAAGAAGAAAACACATATCTTCAAACTTATAACAAAGTTCAGTTAATTATAAAAACGATTAAATTAACTGATTTTTTCGTTTGATTAATAATTTTTAATTAAATTTTGATTTGATTAACAATTAAACAAAAAAATCTCGATTAAACTTATTTTACTTAATTCAATTCAGTTATTGACCGAATTAGCACCATATTGATCATAACTGACCGAATTAGCACTATATTGATCATAACTGACCGAATGAACATTTCGCTAACCATGAAGTAAATAAAATTACTAAAACTGAGATTAATAGAGAAAAAATTTAATATATTTTATTATAATTAGTTCATATCAATTTTTTTTAAAAGCTAAAGTGATTACAAGTAGTATTTGTTCTAAATATACTCTCAAGATGAATGCTCAATCACCCTGCTGCAGCTGCTAGTGCTCGAACCCGTGACCTCTAAGAAAAACAACCGTTCCCTTAACCAATGAGGCAAGTTGGTTCGTGCTCATATTAAATTATTAAAATTTAGGTTTTTGTTATATATGCTTATAACTTTTTAATAAAATAATTTATTATTAAAATTTTAATTGATTATTTTATTAGAAACCTATTTTAGAAGAATTTGGCTAAAAGACTTTCCATTAAATAAAGCATGGGATTTGATGGATTCATTTCTCATTAGCTCAAATATTAAGATTTTATCCAAACCAAAAGTTAAAAGACTTTTCAATTACTCCTCTTTTCTCTCCTGCATTTGAATATTGATAATCAAATTATGAATACTTTAATGAAATGTTATCAAAAGTTATCGCTTATGTTGTTTAGTTTTTTTCTTCTTTAGATTTTTCTTTTTAGTTTAATAAAATAGTATAGCTGAATTTTAATGGTTTAAAATTATCTGCCTCTAATATGTTTCTTTTATACACCACATTAAAAATTATTTAAAATTAAATTTTAAATCTTAATCTTAATCTTAATTTCCATATCCTAAACCCTCATCTTTAAACTCTAAAAAAATACTCTACTCTTAATTCCCTAAACCCTAACCACAACTATTAACCTTAAACCCTAATCCCATTATTTTAAAATGAGACACCAAAAGAGGTATAATTTGAGGGCAGACGATCTCCATCTAATTTTAAGTAAACAATTACTATTTATATGAACAAAAATCCTCTATTTCTGTTTAATTTTCTTTATATGCTCAAACATTCAAATATTAAATTTTAAAGTATAATTCTAAATTTTATATAATAGATTTTAAAGTTTAAACCTTAAAAATACCACAACCCTAATTTTTATATCATATTCTTAAACACTAACTCTAAATTTAATTTCATTTAATATACGACATAAATAATAACATTGAATGGGGACGGGAGACTTCTATTCTATTCGACTTAAATGAGGTTGAAAGTTGGTGCAGTCTTCGGAAAGTGTTTCACGCAAACCAACCCACGCACATTTTAGGTTGGGAGGAATTTTCTCTCTAGATCCTTCCTTCCTTAGGTATTTAACGATTTAGTTCTAATTCTTATTTTTGCAGTTTAGTGTTAATTCAATTTAGCCTGTAGATTTAATTCCCTTTTAATTAGGTCCTTAAGTTGTGCTTTTGGATTTTAATTTAATTCAATGTGGCCTGTATTTTTTAATTTAATTCAATTCCTATTTAGGGGAGGGGGAAAAGGAAATTTGCTCATAAATCATAATAGATATTCAACCCAAAACTTCAAGGAGAGGATGTTAACTAGGAGCTTTTAACCATTTGTTCTAAAATTTATTGACTAGATCTTCAACTAATTTTACACTAATTAATCAATATATTTTATATTTAGATAAATTTAACGCCTAAATGAACTTACTAGTGATTAATTTAGGCTTTGATTCATTTTTTTCTTTCAATTAATTTCATTTTTTTAAAAGGGTTATTAATTATTTACTTGGTCTTAAATTTGAGTTTAACTATGGATTAATCTTAAAATTGTTCAAATAACATGATCCAATCTTAAAATTATATTCAATTAATGATTCGCCTAATTAAAATTAATTATGATCCGAATATAATTTTGCATGTTGAAGTATCACTTGTTTATTTTGTTAGCATGTTATTTAATTTTTGTTTATTAATTTATTTGCTTCATTGGCATATTTCTATTTTTTATAATAGTGCTAAGAATTAAAATGTTCATTTTACAGCCCTTAAACAAAATAACGCATATAGATATCAAATTTAGACGTTGTGTGGATGCCGTAACCTTTTTAATAGGTAACCTACCCCTAAATCCGACCATAACTACGGTTAGGACGCAGACAAGCCACATGTTTTGAATCATACTCAACCTAAAACAATCTATTGAGACTCCAATTTATAAAGAGCCTTTGAAATTCCAACCAATTTCAGTCCATACAAAAACGGTGGCGACACCATTTAATACCCCACCTGAACTTCAACTATAACTGATATATTCTGACCAGAACTTAACTCAATACCTAGAATGGTGTGGCATCTTCAAATGTTTGGATGAGTGTGATTTAGGAGGAGACTTTCAACTTCTGGGTGGAATTCAAGTCGCTCAAAAACCTAACCCTTGCACATCGCCTAATCCCCAACTTTTTGGAGCTTATGTATGATAAAGTTATTCGTTTTATCATTTTAGTTGGTAAATATCAATTTGATATTGCTTTTAGAAAATGTGTTGAAATTGTACTTCAGAAAAACAAAGGATAGTATTATATGGCCAAGCAAAATACAACTGAAGTGAGAAATATAGCAAGATTATCCATAAGAAATCATGGGTTACTTTTAACATACTTCTTTTTTTCTCAAAACACTCAATAACCACCTCCAGTCTTAAGATAAACTCCGATGGTGTTTATTTCACCTAATCTTGTGCGACCATGAAATCCACCAAACCGGCGAGAAGGCCCGAATTGTAAGTCGGACGGTGAGAATCTCGAACTACCAGGACCACCAGAAGCCGCAACACCGCCACCATCAACGTTACTGTTGAAACCAAAGGGTCCGAATTGTCCTTTATTGGTTACAAAAGTAAGCGATCTAATACCATGACATGGATCGAACAACCCCTTCAACCCTGTGATATACTCCACACTGTCGAGCTTTACCTGCAATTCATAATACACACAATAAGACAAACAAAGAAAAAAATCTAAAAGATAAAAAAAAAACATCAAGAAACATGTCGTATAACTTACAGAATTGAATTTTAAACCCGAGCTCGTTCCATGTAGTCTGGACAATACATGTTGTCCGGATGAATTAACATACATAAATTGTAAAGAAGCAATAGCAGAATGGCTATGAGAGATATATATTTCCGAGATTTTATCGTTTCCCTTCTCACACCAGTCACTTGGATTACATATGCTATTATCATATCCAACCGGCCCAATTTTGATCATATTTGGGGAACTCATTTGCAAAAAAAATATATATGTATATACAAGAAACGCATTCCCTTCCACACACGTATATATATAGGTAGCATGGGTTTAGCATTAATACGTGTTCTGTTAATTACGAGGCGCTAGGGTTATCAAACCAAGAGTCATATACAAATGAACCGACTCTTCAAGGTCAAGTTCATCCATTCTTATTTAATCATAATTAATACTTTTAGAAATGATAAAATCTATTGTATTTATGGCTCCGGAATTTCAGGAAGTAAGCGAAAATCAAAACCCTAATATTTCTGATAGGGTTTTGCCAGGTTCTTTGGACTTTGCGAATTTCGGTGGACGGCCGCCGGGGGAAGGATGTCATGGCTCTCCTACAAAGGATGGAGGCGTGGCTATGGGTGAGGGTAAACAGCAGATTCCGATTATCTCGACAGCCGGGGCTTTGGAGCGACCGGGTTCGCCATTGGCTATGGATGTACAGCCGGATGGCAAGCGGTTGAAAGATGTGTTCCTGGGTGGGTCTGATCAGGGTGGAAACGGAAGTGGAGGGGTGTCGAGCGAGAGTGATACGACTGAGGGGCATATGCAAGGTGTGGAGAGCCCTAGCTTTGATGCTAAAGAAGCTGGGGCGGAGGGTCATGCGCTGGGTGCTGCTGAAGCTGCTGTGCCGGCTAAGGAGCAGGGAGGGGTTAAACCATCCTATGCGACGGTCACTGCTGGTGCAGGTAGTGGGCTAGATAGATCGACCAAGGGGATGTTGGAAACCAAGATTGTTGTGGGCGATGATGACGTGATCATCAAGGAAGATGGTCCATATCCAACTATTCGGTTTTCCGAACGGGTTCATGAATCCATTGATCGTAGCATGGGGTGTGCTTTAATTGTTCGCCTTCTTGGAATGGTGATAAGTTATAGGGTCCTTTGGAACCGGTTACAAACATTGTGGAAGCTTGTCGGTCGTATTCAACTCGTCGATCTTGAGAACGAGTACTTTCTAGTATTTGAAAAGGAGGAGGATTATGTAGAAGTTTTAACGATTGGGCCGTGGACGATTTTTGGCAGTTATCTCACTGTGCAACCTTGGAGCAGAGAATTCTCGACTGCTAAAGCTTTTCCTTCGCACGTTGTGGTTTGGGTGAGACTTCCGGGGTTACCCATACGATACTATACGAAGAGCTTGTTTCGCCGGATTGCTGATCTCATTGGAAAAGTCATCAAGGTGGATTATAATACTGTTGCGGGGGAAAGGGGTAAGTTCGCACACCTGGCGGTGTTGGTAGATCTTACGAAGCCGCTTCTACCTTGTGTTGGCATTGACAATTTTGTGCAGAAGTTGGAATATGAGGGGCTTAATCAAATTTGTTTTCATTGTGGGGTATATGGTCGTACGATGGAATTCTGTGCTACAAAGGTATCGGAGACTGCTGACCAATCCTCCAAAACAGAGAAGGACAGGTCTCATCGTGATGAACGGGCTGAACTGTATGGGCCATGGATGGTGGTGGAGAATAGAAAACGGCGGCCGTGGAACAGTGGTGGAAGCGGTGGGGTTAGTAGGAATGGCAATATTGAGAAGGAATCCTCGAGGTTCGATATTTTGAGGGATTTGGAGAAGAATGATATGGATGTGGAGGATAAGGGTGATGATGCGGGTGATCGATCTAAAGCTGTTGGGGATGAGGCTCAGAAAATTAAGAGGAAACAGGTTGCTGTAGCAGATGAGCCTACGGTGCGAATGGACAAGGGTGGATCTTCGAGCACGCCTTGTAACGATAAGTCGACAACATTACCACCCTTGCGGATACGTCATACTGTTCCAGGTACAATCCCATTGGTGCGTGAACATGGGAATATAGAGGCAGGATCGAAACATATGGCGATCTCGATACTCAATGATGGTCGAAAGGTGCATGCTAGCAACAAGAGTAGTGCGAAAGTAAAGTTTCAAGGAGTGCAGAAAAGCAGTCAAAGTTTGGCTAAGTCGATTCTAAGGGGTAGGAAAAAATATGATCAGTCACAGTCGAAGCCGTTATTATCAGAATGGGTGCAAGCGGAAACTAATAAACTCGACGCTCTCCACCAAATCCCCCCACATTCACGTCTCCCGGATATGAGCAGCCCGGTGGAGGTTGTCGCGGATGGTTCTAGGCAAGGGAAGGTCATTGTGGGAAGTACCGGCGCGAGTGTGGTTGAGACGCCGTTGGATGGTGGCGGAGGTGTGACTTCGGCCTCAGTTATGGTTATTGACTAGGTCAGGTTGCTGCCCCTTCTACTCTTATTCATTTTTAATGATTAGTTTCGTTGCATGGAATATACAAAGGGCAGCTTGCTCCGCTTTTAGGGATAATGTTCGTCGTTTAGTTGCTGAGTGTAGGCCTGACTTTGCTGCTCTTTTTGAGACTCGTGTGAGTGGCGACAGGGCTGATCGTATTGTTAGTAGTATTGGGTTTCAGTTCTCTTTTCGTGTGGAAGCTCAGGGATTCAGTGGAGGTATTTGGCTTGCATGGAACGGGAATTGGAGGGTAAATGTTATGCCGACTTCGAATCAGTATGTTCATGTGAAGATTGAAGGAGGTGCGCTCCCTTGTCCAGTTTTTGGACTATTATTTATGCTAGCCCACATGTGCAGTATAGGAGGCATCTTTGGCCGCAGTTAAGTGAGCTTAATCCAGGCGATGAGTATCCTTGGGTTCTCGGCGGTGATTTCAATGCTCTTTTGCATTTAGAGGATCGTCGTGGGGGTGTTGTTGGGCGAAACTATGTGAGCCGTGATTTTCAAAATTTTGTTTTTTATGAGGGGTTAATGGATGTTGATTTCAAGGGTCCCCGGTTTACTTGGTCTTGAGGTAATCTTTTTGAACGTTTGGATCACTTTCTCATGAATTCAAAGTGGTTGGAAGTTTTCCCAGGTACGTTAGTCCAGCATCTTGATCGGATTGGTTCGGACCATCGACCTTTATTCCTACGTACGGAACCTGGGTTAACGCGTGGGGGGGGGGAAACCGTTTAGGTTTATTTTTGCATGGCAGCACGCAGAGGATTTCGGGTCTGTGGTGGAGTCGTTGTGGGATCACTCTATATCTTATGGTGAAAATATTGAGAAGCTACAGTCTGTGTTGGCGGATTGGAACAAACAATTTTTTGGTGCTTTGGGGAAGAGGAAAAGGCGTATTATTCTAGAATCTGTGGCATTGATAAAGCTCTTGATCGCAGATACTCGACCTTTCTATGTGAGTTGGAAAAATCGCTTAAGGCGGAGCTTGATGAGATTGTGGCGTTGGAGGAGAGTGTTTGGAGGCAAAAGGCGCGATGTGATTGGATCAATAATGGTGATCGCAACACAAAATATTATCACGCGGTTGCCAACGGAAGGCGGCGGCGGAATTCGATTCTTTCCCTTAAGAATGATGCATGAGAATGAGTGTCGGATCCTGAGATTTTGAAATGTATAAGTACGTAATTCTTTGCGAAATTGTTCACATCGGATGGTAATCAAGGGTACATGTATAACTGCCGTGACAAGTTTATCCATTTACCTCATGGCGAGAAGGAAAGTTTGGAGCAATCTGTGACTAAAGAGGAGATTCGGCAAGCCCTTTTTCAAATGGCTCATTCGAAGGCTCCAGGTGTGGATGGGTTTCATGCAGTGTTTTTTCAGCAACACTGGACAGTTGTGGGTGATAGTGTTTGTAAAGTCATACATGATATCTTCGAAAAAGGTGAAGTGTTGCCGGAGTTAAACCGAACGTTACTTGTTCTCATCCCCAAGGTGGACTCGCCGAAGGTGTTTGCCCAGTTCCGACCGATTAGCCTCTGCACTGTGGTTTATAAAATTTTGAGTAAGGTAATTGTTAACATACTGAAATCTTACCTTCCGAGGTTGATATCAGAAAACCAGACTAGTTTTGTTCCTGGCAGGTCTATTACGGATAATGTCATTTTGGCGCAGGAGATTATTCATTCGATGCGAAAGAAAAAGGGAAAGAAAGGGTGGTTTGCAATTAAAGTGGATTTAGAAAAGGCTTATGATAGGTTGGAATGGTCCTTTATCGATGATACTTTGAGTGAGATTAGTATACCTTCGAATCTACGTACGCTTATTATGAGCTGCATATCCTCTGTGTCAACACAAGTTCTCTGGAATGGTACTAAATCAACGGAGTTTAAGCCAACGAGGGGTATCCGTCAAGGGTATCCGCTCTCGCCTTACATTTTTGTCCTTTGTATGGAAAGACTTGCTCATGCAATTCAGAATGAGGTGGAGCAAGGGAATTGGAAAGCCTTTTGCTTTAAACGCAGTGGCCCTATGATTTCGCATTTGTTTTTTGCTGATGATTTGGTTTTATTCGCGGAGGCTTCTCTCGGCCAATTTGATGTGATACATCGGGTGCTTAGCAATTTTTGTATTTGCTCCGGGCACAAAGTAAGCATTGCAAAGACTAACATTTTTTTCTCACATAATGTTCACATGGCTCTAAAGGAAGATATCAGCAGTGCGTTTGGCCAATGTGTGTCAAACCTTGGTCGTTATTTGGGTGTGCCTCTTATCCATGGGAGAGTCACCAAGGCGACTTACAATTATATAATTCAGAGGGTATCAAATAAATTAGCAGGATGGAAGGTTCGTTGTCTCTCCTTCGCTGGGCGTATTGTTCTTGCAAACTCAGTTCTAGCCTCTATCCATATGTATGCAATGCAATCGACACAGTTGCCTAAGAATGTGTGTGAGGCTATCGAAAGGATCATAAGGAATTTTGTGTGGGGACATTCTTACGACTCAAGAGGGATGCACGTCGTCAATTGGACCACGGTGTGTTTGTCGAGAGAGGTTGGTGGTTTGGGGTTAAAGTGGCTCGAACATCAAAATGATGTGTTCATCTTAAAGTTGGCCTTTACCATGATTGACAATCTAGGGAGGTTGTGGGTGCGGGCATTGCAAGCGAAGTACAATGTGCATGAGTTGGTGCCGAATGTGCTGCCTTGTGGGGTTGGGTCGCGGTTTTGGAAAGGTTTGTGTCTTGTATGGGAAGATGTGTAGAATCACATAGTGTGGAATGTTGGGGATGGGCGTGCCGTTGATTTCTGGGGCGATGCATGGGTGGCAAATTTTGGCCCATTGTGTCAATATAGAGTGGATGGTTTGGTGCAGGAGCAGCGTAATACCCCTTATATATACCATGGTGGACAACATGGGGTTATGGCGTTGGGAAAACTTTGCGCATCTGCTGCCGCAACACATCGTGTGGGGCGTTGCTGCAGTCAAACCCCCAGGTGCCTTTGGTGTTGCGGATCGGCCGGGTTAGGCGCTGGAGAGTTCACGAAAATTTACTGTAAAATCAGCATATCGATTGCAATCAAATGATTCTGCTGTTAGCGGGGAAAGGTTATGGACGGTGTTGATGGAGTATCAAGGTTTGCCGCGTATCAGGTGGTTTTTGTGGCAGGTTTGTCATGGTAGTATTTTAACGAACAAGGAACGTGTGCGTCGCCATATTGCGGACGACGCAAGCTGTGCGATATGTGGAGCTGCTGTTGAGGATGTGTCCCACGTGCTCCGGGAGTGTATTGAGGTGAAGAATGTGTGGCTTAGAGTGGTCCGCGTTGACAGGATACGTAATTTCTTCGAGATGAACATAAAAAAATGGATTTTGGTAAATTTATCCGATCAAGCGTACTTTCCTAGAACTATGGCTAATTGGAATTTGTTGTTTGGTGCCATTGTTTGGCTAGCATAGAAGAGACGGAATGCGTTCATTTTTGAGCCGATGAGGCTAGGTAATGAGGGGTTGCTACAAGCGGCGACTAGGTGCTGTAGCGAGATGGTGAATGCAGCGAGTTTGGAGCAACACTGTAAAGGAAATGTGAGTCGTTTGAAGCCGGTTTTGAGGTGGATTAAACCTCCTCCCATGGGATGGATTAAAGTTAACGTAGATGGAGCGAGTTGTACGGCTTCAGGGCTAGCGTCTTGTGGGGGGTTGGTCCTGACTTTAGTTGCGGATGGCGGTTTGGTTTTGCTAAGAGGATTGGTGTGTGCTCTAGTTTCGAAGCTGAGGTTTGGGCGGTGTATGAGGGGCTAGAGACGGCTTGGGCGTTAGGGCATTCTCGAATTATTATTGAGACGGATAACAAAGAGGTGTTTGATGTGTTAATAATGGGTGATCCCACGCGTCTTTCGTCTTCACTTCGGGGCCCTTTAGCGGCAGTTTTGGCTAGAAATTGGGAGGTTCAGTTTTCTTGGGTACGGAGAGAGGCGAATGTGGTTGCGGATAAATTAGTGAAAGTAGCTAAGGATATTCCATCATCGTATCATAGATTTTTTGACCCCCCTTTGTGTGTATCGGAAGCGCTAAATGCGGATTGGCATGTTTGATTAGGGACCAAATAATGCATCCTGGTTTCACGTGATTGTGGGAACTGGGGGCTGATTGTCTGTTGCAGCCGGTTGGGTTTGGCAAGGGGTGGCAGTCTCTCGCCTTGATGTGTCGGTCTTCAGGTTCTTGGTGTGGGTGGTTACAGAGGTATGTGATGGTTCTTATGCAATCTGCTGGTTGGGGTTGTTCCGAAGGTTGGATGCGCGAATGTGAGTGCATGGTTTTGTGGCTTGTCAAAGGGAAATTATGGGACTCGGGTTTGTTTTTGGTTCATTTGGGTTTGTCTTTTTGTGGTTTTGGTTATACTCGCCCTACGTCACGTACTCTTTTTCCTCCGATAGGCTTAGGGAGGTTTTTTAACGAGGCGTGTCGTAGGTGCGTTCCCTTTCTTTCAAAAAAAGAAAGAAATGATAAAATCTCTTCGATTATATTGATTAACCCTGAATTGAATTAAAATGGTCAGTTTGGTTAAAATAATTAATTTATCAAGTGATTAAAAATATTTATATTATCTTAATTTGTATGAGTTCGAATCACAACATTTACAGAATGAAATACATTTATGCTTAATGAAAAGTGGTTTGTTTGATATTTTTTCTTTCAAAAGTGCTTTTGAAAATTTTGGTTTCATGTTTTTGGTTGCTTTTAGCCACCTTGTTCTTAAAGAGTAAAATCAATGCAAAACACTTGATTTTTCGGCACTAAAATTACTTTTAAAACAAACTTTTTCACTAGTCGTGTATTTTTTAAAATTTAGAGTTGGGGTTTATGATTAGTGTTTTAAAGTTTATGATTCAGTTTTAAGGTGTAGAATTTAGAGTTTGATTTTTAGTGTATAGGGTTTAGCACCCCTAAAATGATAGGTAAAATATATTATTTATCACTCATTTATTTTCTCACTCCTATTTTGGTCACTTAATTTTCAAACTTTTCAATTTACTAACTTAACTTTCGAATTTCTCCTATATTAGCCATTCTCAATTATTTTATTATAATTTTTGAATTTATTAATATCATTAAATATAAATAATTTAAAATAAATAATAAAAATCATATTTTATTATTATTAAATTTAAAAATATGAAAAAAGTCACCACCATCGTCGACCGTTTGATCCCAAATTGCACTGGTGAACTCGTTTTAACATGCTGAGTTCGAATATGTTGTTTGTTTCACCGAAAAATATCATGAAACCCGTAAATCTCGTTTGAAACATTTCAGTTTTCTAACTTTTGATCTCTTTTTCGTGAACTTCAGGACATTTCCTGGTAAAATGGGGTCAGATTCGGACTCAGGGGGCCGAGACGAAGCGACCAACAAAATCTGATATTGGATGACCACCATCTACGATGGCGTCCGACGACGGAAAATGGTGGCCGGTGAACAGTTTGACTTAAATTTATATTTTGTATTTTAAATTATTTTTATATTAAATAATAAAAAAAATGCCAAAAGATTTGAAATAAATAATCAAGAGTGTCCAAAATAGTAACAATTCGAAAAGTTCAATTAGTATATTGAAAAGTTTAAAAGTTAAGTGACCAAAATAGGAGTGAGAAGATAGTTGAGTGATGATCTGTATATTTTACCCCTAAAGTGACATATGACATCATTTGACTTATGCTTTTGGAAAGAAAAAAGTCTATTGACGATGCATCTAATATTATCCGGAAAAATCTTACCACGCTCGACGAACATTGTTGAACACCACTAACGATGAACATCGCTGAACACCATTAAATTAAAAAACTTTCACTAAAAATATTTACAAATTAAATTCTCAACAAAGCATATAATAATTATATACCATAAGATATAATACCAGATATTTAATCTAAAACCATGTTAGAATTTTAGTTACAAAATAATGCCACATCGGGCAAATTAGTAAAATATACAATATCATAATATAGGCTCATGTCACCCAAATAAAGTAGTATGGCAGATAAAACTAGACATGACAAACTTGACCCGAGATCGAGACCCGAACCGATTTACCCGATATAAACCCTAACATGATGGTCTAAACTTGACCCGAACTCGAACCAAAACCAAACTGACCCGAATTTAGTTAAACTGAAAATCAACCCAAATCAAAATTAACTGAAACCGAAAACAACCTGAACTTTAAGAAACTCGAACAAAAAATCAACCGAACAAAAAATCAACCGAATAAAAATAATCGGAACCGAAAATCAACCAAACCAAAAGCAACTCGAATCGAAAATCAACCCGAATTTAATTTCCTCAAATATGTATGCTTTATTCTCATTTTGTGTTATATTACTAATTAACAATTACCTTTAGTAATAGTTTATTGGTTTAATATAATTTTTTCTCCTTTAAAAGATCATCTTCATACATTAACCCAAATTGAAAGTTGACCGATCTGATATTGACCCGACCCGAAAAATCAAACGATCCGATATAGACCTGACCCGAAAAGCCAATTGATTCAATATTGACATAACCCGAAAATTCAACCAATTTAATATTGACCCGACCCGAAAATCAACTGAACCGATATTCACCTGACCGATAGCCGACCCGATTCGAAATAACATAGACTCAAATTAAATCCAAATCAGACTCGATCCGACCCGAATCGAACCTAAACCGACAACAACCCGACCTGAATTGACCCGACCCAAAACTGATCCGAACGACCCGATTGCCACCTCTATATAAAATATTACAACAAAAAACGAGTATAAATGTGTCAATCCTCCAAGTGCCAAATCCAAAGGTAGCTTATCCAAAAGTATTTATCTGAAAGGGAAAAGATTTTGAAGTGTGAGCTAAGGATCTTAGTGTGTTCCAACAAATGCAAATTAAAACATTTAAATATTTCATATATGCATAAAGCATTTCAGTAAGTCATGTTATAAGAGCAACCAATGTTTTTATTTAAAAATTAGCTACCCTCTAACTGATCACTGATATGCAGCCCCCATGAACTACATCCTGAAGAACTTATCCTAAGTCTGTGGGCGTAGGAACCTACCTAAGGGGATACCTTAGGTCCAGAAAGACTTACCAGCTTGATCAGGGTTGAGCCTAACAGAAGGTATCAGATTGATCAGAGTTATACCTATAGAGACTTCAGATAATATTCTCGGAGTATACCCCAAGCACATCGGTTTAGAACAATATATAGTGTCATCAGAAATTAGGAGACATACATGTATTTATCTTAGTAAAATAAAAAACATATATCTTAATTTTAGATCAGTCATAAGGCATACTTTTAAACATATAAAGTAGGCATGCTTCTAAAACAGAAAGGTAGTCATGTTCAAATCAGAGAATATCTCATAATATATTCAAAAAATTATTTCAACAGTTGATATAAAACAATAATATAGCACACACGGAAGACACCTCAAAAAGCCGATCAGAAGGGTTTATCGGGCACATGTCTCGCTATGCTCTACCACAGTGTTAAATCCTAGATCATAACAAAATAAAGTTACTACGAGAAATAAATTATAACTTAATTAATTCACAAAGTTTTTAAGGTCATACTAGTAACCTCGAGAGGAGCAGAGTTAAGCAGACAGACGATTGAGGGAGTCTCGAGTACCTTTAAACATATAATAATTCACATCAAACCTTTATTCAATATAACTCTCTTAATGTGATAACTTAATATATATGCATGTTTCGGTTTGAGGTCAGATTCGGAAGCTTTCGAGTTAGAATTTCGCGAAATAGACTCAGGACGTCGAAAAATTCAAAATAGGAGTTTTCGGAGAAAAAAGTTAACTTTTGGTCAAAGTCAACGGTCAGATAAGGTCAACGATCAAAGTCAACTGGGTTGACTCGGACGGGTTGACTCAGTTCTTGTTTGAGAAAACAAGTTGGGTTTCAAGCCGAATATAACTCGGCCCACTTACTCGAACTCATGCTCACTGGCGTCTCGTCAAAATGTTGTCGGCGACCCCAAATGCCTTATTTTGGCTAAAAACAGAACTAAAATGATCACCACAATACAACCATTGTAAACACAAATAAAAGAATAGGCCAAAATCCTTACCAAACTTATCAAATCGGAAGGGAAATGGCCGAAAATGACTTAGCTCCGACGAGGCCTCAGTGTCTAAACGACGATCGATCATAAAGGTTTTGTACTTCTCCACACGTTGATCACGCCTGCATCGTCGACGGAGACGACCGAAAACGAAGGAAACCAACAAAGGTTCTAGGGAAGGTTTCGACAAGGATTCAATCGGGTCTCCACGGCTATCAATGGCCGTTCACCGCGAGTGATGGCCAGCGATAAGTTCGACATAAAGCGACAATGACGTTGACGGTGGCGGTGAGAGCTACAGCTCTGATCAATTTGGCAGGTCAGAGGTGAAGAAGTTGGTGGGTTGGGTAAGAGCGTTTGGTATTCTGTAACGATATGATATTCTTTTATTCAAATGAGCATTGATTATTAGTAGGTGAAGAGTTCTAACTTTTAATAAATTGTTGCTGATAACCAAACTGAATAAGCTTAAAAGAAAGTTGGGTACCTCATATCTAGACTTACCCTTGGCTCAAACGATTGACACTTATGTTTACCACTCTATAGGTCAAGGGTAGTGATGAGCATTTTACTTGATTCGTTCGGGTTTCGACCCAACCCGGACCAATCGGATCATATTTTTTAATGAGAAAGTCAGGTCGGATTCGAATTTAGGGTAGAAAATATCTGACTCGACCTGAAACTAATTGTGTAATTTCCCCCTAAATTTTTAGGGATATTTATAATGATACCCCTACTTATATATATTTTTATAATTATGTCTTTAAAATTAATTTTTTATTTACAATTTAGTCCTTAAAATTATAAATATTTTACAATTAAGTCATCTAAAATTATATTTTTACAATTAGGTCTCTAAAATTAATTTTTTTATAGGTTGGGTCGAGTTTAATGTATTTATTTTAGGGCCAGTCGGGTTTTTAAAAAAATATGTTCGGATCGGTTCTTGATCAAATTTAAGGTATTTATATTTGGGTCGAGTTTGAGTGGATAAAAAATCCGACTCGACCCAACCTGTGCTCACCCCAGTCAAGGGTTCATACCCTTTTGGTTGACATTTTACATCTTTCCCTTTTTTTAAAATTAAAAATTTGAGGGTGTTACAAATCAAGTCAATGATTGATTTTTATCCTAAATTCAGGTTGCGTGGAACATCCATAGACGTTGGGATGAGTGTGATTCAAGTACTTTCAACTTCCGTCGGATTCAAATCGGTCAAAAATCTAACCATGTATGATAATGTTATTCGTTTAATCATCTTACTTCATAAAGATATGTATGTTTTTTATATCATAAAAAGATTATGTATGATTGGATTCTTAAAAAGAAAGAAACTAATAAAGATCAGTTTGGCAATGTATTCAAAAAGTGGGTTGAGAAAATATTTAAAAAAATAAAGGATAATATTATAAGGCCAAACAAAGTACAACTGAAATAAGAAATATAGCAAGATTAACAAACAAAGAAAAAAAATACCATGTGATATACTCTACACTGTCGAGCTTTACCTGCAATACATAATACACAAAATAAGACAAACAAAGAAAAAAAATCTAAAAGATTAAAAAAAACCATCAAGAAACATGTCGTATAACTTACAGAATTGAATTTTAAACCCGAGTTCGTTCCATGTAGTCTGGACGAGACATGTTGTCCGGATGGATTAACATACATAAATTGTAAAGAAGCAATAGTATAAGGATGATAATCCTCTACCCTTTTTGGTGTCCCTACTTATGCCTCATTCTCAAAATTAAGTTTATAGCTTATAGTTTAGGGTTTTAAGTTAAAGTTTATGGTTAGCGTTTAAGAAATTTAGGGTAGGGTGTATTTTTTGGGTATAGAGTTTAGGATTTAAAATTTAAGGTTATAGCTTGAAATTTAATTTTATAGTATTTTTTAGTGTTAGGATATAAGTAAAAGCACCGAAAAGAGACAAATGATTTTTATCCGTTCCGTTAATTACGAGGCACTAGGGTTATCAAACCAAGAGTCATATACAAATGAACAGACTATTCAAGCTCATTCAAGTTCATCCGTTCTTATTTTGATGATAATTAATACGTTTGGAAATGATAAAATCTCTTCAATTATATTGACTAACCATGAATTGAATTAAAATTGTCAATTTGGCGAGATCCATTATTTAAAGGAGTGATAAAATATATTTATATTGTCTCAATTTGTGTGAGTTTAAATAACTATGAATTGACTAACTATGAGTTTAAATCTCATCATTTGTCTTGAGAGAATGAAATACATTTTTACTTAATAAAAAATCTTCAATTTGATATTTTTTTCAAAAGTGTTTTGAAACGTTAGGTTTAAGATTCGCATGTTTTCAGTTGCTTTTAGGCTTAGCAACCTAAAATCACTTTTTTTAAGTGAAGTCAATGCAAAACACTTGATTTTTCAACACTAAAATCACTTTTAAAACGAATTTTTTACAAGCAGTGTATTTTTAAAATTTAGAATTAGGATTTATGGTTAGTATTTTATGGTTTAAGATTAAGTTTTAAGGTTTAGAATTTAAAGTTAGACTTTATGGTTAGTGTTTTAGGGTTTAGAGTTAAGTTTTAAAGTTTAGAATTCAGAGTTTGGTTTTTAGTGCATAGGGTTTAGTGCACCTAAAATGACATGCGACACCATTTGAAGTATGCTTTTGGAAAGAAAAAAAGTCTATTGACAATGCATCAAATATTAACCCTTAGGGGGTGTTTGGTTCGCGAAAAAGATCATTATTTGGGGGAATAATATTTTTCAGAATCACATACCCACGTTTGGTTGGTTGAGAAGCATTCCCTATAAGGAGTAATATTGTATTCCTAACAGTAGTGGTTTCTTCATTAAATAGTGGGAATGTGATTCCCTTGGATTTCTTAGATATTTGTCAATTCCCACCCCTTTGGATCATATTGCCCCTATATTAATAAATTTTGTTCACATGAATCCTTTATTGAATTTACTTAGATAATTAAATATGTGTGATGTAAATTAATTAAATATTTTTATTAAATATTAATTTAACATTTAAATGGTGTTACACATTTAAATATTATTTTAATATTTAATGTATTTTTATTAATATTATATTTCTGATGTTTATAAATTATATCTTAGGATTGCATATTGCTTAAAAATTAATAAGTTAAGAGTCGATGTTTTTAATTTTATTCTTTGATTTATAAGATGTTTATCATCTTATAAAACAATTTAGTAGGTTAAATCATGATATAAATTCCTTTCAGTATTATACAACTTTTAGATTTATTTTATTATTTATTATAATTTACTTGATAATCTGTCACAAGTAATAAAAATTTAAAAATTTGAACATATTAAAAGTTTAGCATTTAAAAATTCACAAAAATATTTTAATAGATGGCAACGAGGTTATGTAAATATAAATTATATATATTTTTAAATATTTAATATAATAATTATATTAATAATATGTTAAATATATAGTTATTGCAAATTTTAGATATTGTAACAAAATAATTTTATTACTTTATGTGTATGTGTTTTTAATTTAATATTGAAAGTTTAACCTATTCAAAAAAAAATATTGAAAGTTTAACGTGTTAAAAAGAAAATATAACACATGACCAATTTAGTAAATTTCACTTTCGGATAATCTTATATACCTCCAACCAAACACATCAGTCTTACATTCTGTTAGCTTGCAATACCAGCCAGCCCGTTCTAGAAAGCTCCAAGCTTAGCTGTTAGATTGTTAGTAGGCAACCTGCAAATTGTTAGGGTTGTTAGATTGTTTCAACAAACTTTGTTGACGTGGCAAAGCTTCTAGACGTCTGTGCACGTGTTTATAAACCATTTGAATCTAATGAACAATGCATGCTTTTCGTGCTTATTTGCTTATCCTTACTGAGCTTCTTCTTCTTATTCAACATGGTATCTTTCGCCGAAGGTTCTGGGTTCCTTTTCTCCTGGCTCTAGCTTTGCTTTCCGCTACTCCAACTTGCTTCGATGACGCAGCCCGACGGCTCCACTTCTGCTTCTGCCTCCGATGTTGATCCTTCTATTGGTTTGGCCAAGATGAGCAAATCGTTCACCAACAAACAAGTGAACATTGTCCTTGACGAGTTCAACTTTCTGATGTGGAAGCAACAGGTTTTACTGGCTGTTCGTAGCTTGCGTCTCGAGAAATTGCTGACCGGTGATCTCAAGCCCCCTCAGACCACTGTTACTGTTGTCGATGGGTCCTCCATTGACAATGAAGCTTATGAGGTCTTTGTGGCTCAGGACAGTGCGTTAGCCTCTTGGCTCCTCTCTACGATCAGCTCACATCTTCTTTCCGAGTTTGTTGGAGCTGACACCACAGTTGAGATCTGGTCCACTGTGCTACGTTTCTTCTCTAGTCGTTCCACTACCACCGTCACGAGTCTTCACTACAAACTTTGTTCTGTCAAGAAGGGCGATTCCAGCATGCGAACATATGTTTCTCAAATTAAGGAGATCTATAATGCTCTTGGGTCTTGTGGCAGTCCGATCTCGGATCTTGAAAAGATTTCCACGATTCTGAATGTTCTGGCAATGGAGTATCAACTATTTGTTACCGTGATCACTGCCAGCCAGCAACCTTTTACCCTCGATGCTGCTATTTCAGTTCTTTTTGATGCTGAAACTCAACTTCTTAGTTTTAATCCTCTTTTTGACATATCCTCTAGTGTCAATGTGGTGCAAGCTTCTTCCAATTTTCCTGCCAGTCAGGACACTGTTTCAAATATTTCTAGTTCCCCTTGATCGACGTCTACTTCTTGTGGTCGTGGCAGGTTTGGGCGCACGAGATTACAGTGCCAACTTTGTGGCAAGTTAGGTCATTTGGTTGACCGGTGTTGGCATCGATTCGATGAAAATTTTGTTGGGAGTCACAGCTCACAGGACATGATTAAAGATGAGTCGGGTGAGGCTAATTTGTGTGCTCTTGATGTTACTTCTCTTCATTGTGGCTGTCATCTTGGTGATGGAGTGTCTTCCAAAATCACTCCTGGTTCCCAACCTGTTGCTCCTGCTCAGGCCAATGTTGTGACTGCAAACAATGGCCATTGGTTTGCTGATTCTGGCGTGTCGCACCATGTTTCTCCTGACTCGGCGGCTCATCCTGACAGTACTAACTATTCCGGTCCTGGTAAGCTCACTGTTGGTAATGGTGTTTCCCTTGGTATCTCCAAGATAGGTCAATCTGCGTTATTATCTTCTTCTTGAACCTTAATGTTGAACAATGTTTTCAAGTACCTAGCATAACAAAGAACTTGGTTTCGGTGTCCAAGCTTGCTAGGGATAACAATGTTTTCTTGGAATTTCATGCTCGTTCATGCGTTGTTCGTGATGAAGATATTGGTGTTGTTGTCTTGATTGGTGATGAAGATGGAGGCCTTTATCGATTTCGTTTCTGCTTACCTTTTTGTTGTAATAAACGACCCATGCCTGAGGTCAATTTAGCTTATAGTTCCGTGTCCTTGTATGATTTGTGGCATCACTGTTTAGGGCATCCCTCTCATGACACTCTTGTTATAGTATGCAATTCTTGTAACGTTAAGATTCCTAGTGATGCTAATACAATTTCCACTGTTTGTGTTGTATGTCAAATGAGGAAGAGTCACAAGCTTCCGTTTTGGTCATCCGATTCTTGCTATGGTAGACCCTTTGAGTTGATTTTTACAGATCTTTGGGGCCCTGCCCATGTTGCTTCACAAGGTTACTTTTATTATGTTTCTTTTGTGGATGCCCTTACGCGCCATTGTTGGCTTTACTTGCTGAAACGAAAGTCTCAGGCCTTGGCTGCATTTCAAGATTTTCTTAAACTTGTTCATAACCAGTTTAACGCTACTGTTAAAGCTGTCCAAAGCGATTGGGGTAGGGAATATCGCAGTTTGACTCCAGTTCTGTGTCATGCTGGGATTGTGCATCGCATCACTTGCCCTCACACCTCTCAACAGAATGGTATTGTTGAGCGCAAACATCGCCACATCATTGAGCTAGCTTTGACGCTTCTTGCCCATGCATCTCTTCCTCTCAAGTTTTGGTTATTTTCTGTGATTTCCGCTGTGTATGTGATTAATCGCCTTCCTACGACAGTTCTTCATGGTGTTTCCCCTTTCGAGAAGCTGTTTGGCAGAAAACCCAAGTATGCGCTACTTCGAGTTTTTGGATGCTGTTGCTTCCCACATCTACGACCGTTTCGTACGCATAAGTTGGATTTCCGTTCCTTCCTGTCTACGTTCTTAAGCTATAGTCCCTCCCACAGGGGTTATCAGTGTCTTGCACCGGATGAGAAAATTTATATTTCTAGGCACGTGGTTTTTAACGAGAGCATCTTTCCTTTTGAGGGTCCCACTCACCTGTCACCTTCTTTCTCATCTTCTAATGTTGGGAGTTCGACGTTGCCTTTGGTTCCTGGCATTGAGCAGTTTTTGCACCACAACTCGTTCTCTCCTCCGCAACAACCTCAGCCAGCTACACGTCAGGGGAACCCTTCAGTTGCTATCTGTGATATGCCCCTGGTTCTTGTGGTGTTTCTTCTTCTGTGCATACAGCCAGCTCAACATGTCACCCTGCCACCTCTACTACTTCTACAACTTCCCCTGCTACTATTGCTGACCCCTGTAGTGCACGTGAGTCCCCTCTTCCGTGTCCTAATCCTCATGGGACCACTGGTCGTTGCACTTCTTCTCCCTCCAGGCATGTGCCACCTGATACGATCTTGTCTGACCATGGGGACTCTTCACTAACTTCTAGCCTTGCTTCTTCTCCTTGTGTTGATCTTTCCTCCTGTGCTCATCAAAATTTTCCTGCTTCTTCATCTCGAGTATCCACGTTACTTTGGATCTTCCTACTCCGATTGTTGATTCTCAGGATGAGTCTCTTCCACCTGCACTTTCCAATCTTCATCCTATGGTCACTCGCAGAAAAGCTGGTGTTTTTAAGCCTAAGATTTATCTGGCTGATGCCTCTATTGATGATGATTTGCCACGAACCATCCATGATGCTCTTGCCTCCCCTGACTGGCGTCAGGCTGCCTTGGATGAATACGAGGCCTTACTCAAGAATGGCACCTGGTCTCTCGTCAAGCTTCCTGAAGGTCGTGTTCCTATAGGCTACAAATGGATATTTAAGATCAAGAAGAATGTTGATGGGTCTGTCTCTCGTTACAAAGCCCGACTCGTCGCGAAAGGCTTCTCCCAGGTTCGAGGCAAGGACTTTAATGACACATTCAGTCCAGTGGTGAAGTTTGCTATTGTCAACATTGTTCTTTCCTTGGCAGTTTCGAGCAAATGAAGCTTGCATTAGGTGGATGTGAATAACGCCTTCCTCAATGGTGAATTAGATGAGGTAGTTTTTATGCAGCAACCACCTATATTCGAGACTGTTGCTAGTGATGGATCTCTCTTGGTTTGTAAGTTGGAGAAGGCTTTGTATGGCCTACGCCAGCCCCTCGCAACTAGCATTCTCAGCTTCGACAATTTCTCCTTGGTATTGGTTTTCGAAGCAGTGGAGCAGATTCGTCTCTCTTCATTTCCATCCAAGGTGCTTCCTTCACCTACATTTTAATCTATGTCGATGATATAGTTATCACAGACAGTTGCGATTCTCGTATATCTGAGGTGGTTCGACTTCTTGGTGCCAGGTTTTCCTTAAAGGATCTCGGAGAGTCGAGTTACTTTCTTGGATTTGAGGTACAACGTCATGCTGTAATGCTATTTCTTAGTCAACAGAAGTCTATTCTTGAGCTACTGATACGGACTAACATGGCCAAAGCAAATGGTGCGTTTACTCTCATGCTTGCATCTAATAAACTCACTCTCCAGACTGGTAGTCCTATAGAGATGCCAAAGGGTATCATAGCATTGTTGGCTCGTTGCTATACTTGTGCCACACCCGTCCGGATATTACCTACAGTGTTCACAAAGTTGCTCAGTACATGCACAAACCCTGTGAAGCTCATCTCGCTACTGTTAAACGTATTTTACGTCATCTGAGTGCCACCTTGCATTACGATTTGCTTTTTCACCCCTCTGAGTCAAGCACTAGCTTAGTTGCCTTTGTCGACGCTGATTAGGGAAGCTGCCCAGATGATCGTAGGTCCACAACTGACAACTGTATGCATCTTGGTAAAAGTCTCATTGCCTGGACCTCAAAGAAGTAGAAGGTGGTGTCTCGCTCCACTATGGAAGCTGAGTACAGAAGCATCGCTGACACAACCTCTGAAGTTGTTTGGCTAAGTGCTTTGCTCCAAGACATGGGTGTTGCCCAGAAAAATGTTCCGATTATTTGGAGCGAAGGCACCAATGCTGTTGCCATGAGTATGAATCCTATTTTTCATGCTCAATCGAAACACGTTGATCTCGATGTCCATTTTGTCCGCGAGAAAGTTTCTTCTAGAGCTCTTTTGGTCAACTACGTTCCTGCTCCTTTTCAAATTGCTGATGGGTTCACAAAGCCCCTCACCATCTCGTTCTTCACTTTGTTTCGATAGAAGCTCAATGTTGTCACCTTTGCAGAAGTTCTTTCAGGGGGAGAAAAAAACAGGGAAGATGTTAGCATGCAATACCAGCCAGCCCGTTCTAGAAAGCTCCAAGCTTAGCTGTTAGATTGTTAGTAGGCAACCTGCAAATTGTTAGGGTTGTTAGATTGTTTCAACAAACTTTGCTGATGTGGCAAAGCTTCTAGACGTCTGTGCATGTGTTTATAAACCCTTTGAATTTAATGAACAATGCATGCTTTTCGTGCTCATTTGCTTATCCTTACTGAGCTTCTTCTTATTATTCAACACATTCTTACCAAATAAACCAAACAAGGTAGTGTAACATTCCCGATAATATGTCAGGTAATGTTACATTTCAGGAATCGTATTCTTAGAGATAATCTTGCATTCTGTGAACCAATCACACCCTTATTGTAATTAGGCTTCGATCAGATTATACAATCTAATAGTATTATTGAAATACTCTTGTTTTTATATTTTTTTATGAAATACTTTATTGTTAAAATTTTAATTAATTCATTATTATGTGCGTATCTTAGGGTTCCATTATTAAAATTTTAATTAATTACATTATACGGAATTGATGGATTACAAAGATGGAACTCTTCATCTCCTACTTACAGATATGGATTACAAATTTTCGATTTTCGATTTTTTTTTAGTTTCATCCTTAAAAAAAATATAAAAGCACCACTCTGACTTAACTATATGTATTTTTTACTTCCGGTTTTCAATGCTTCGCCCTAACTATTCCGAACTAACCTGTATCACACACCTGATTTTAGTAGGTGAGTCTCCCAACAATTTTTTTTACTCATACAACGCCTTGATCTTGAGACCTACTTAAGCGATATCAAATTGCTTATCACTTAGACCAACCTCGTTGATGACTTAACTGTACTTTAGGATCAAATTAGATATTATTTTTTATTAAGGTATCACGTTCACTACTTCATTCCATTACACTCTTAACAACAATTAAGAGATGTGTGAATCTAATAATGTTACTGATTAAAATAATAGTAAAAAAGGGGCCAACCTATACCATTTTTTTTTCAGTTTGGGGGCCTAACCTTTTTTTTTGGGCCAGTTTAGGGCATAACGTTTCATTTCGTAACCCAGTTTAAAATTTTTTGTGACGAACGTTAAATTTCCACCGATATCCAATAAAAAATTGTCACATGGCAGGTTTTTTATTATCTTAAAATAATTTTTCAAAAATTAAAAAAATTAAAAATAAAATTAAGTAAATTAAAACTTTTACTTTTAACCTAATGTAAATCCCGCTTAAACCTATTCATCATTTTTCCTCTCTCTTCCCGTCCTCACTTTCTGGAAAAGCACTTGAGCAAAAAAACTAGATTGTTTGTCTTAGATCTAAGATTTATACTGAAGGAAATCAATTCTCGTGCGAACAAAAGGCGGAAATAGTTGTTCGATTAATTTTTTTTTTCCATTTTGATAGTGAAATCAAGCCCCCGAAGTTGAAGGAAGGAGAAACGTTGAATTTGATAAAGTTCCCTGAAGTTAAAGTTCTGAAAAAAAGTAAGTTAGTGTTGTGTAATAACTTTAATTTCATTTTAATGTAATAGTATTCTTTTGATTTTAATATTTAATGGATTATATTCTTCTGATTTTGACAATTTATCTTGTGAATGATAGACATAAAGTTGAAACACTTTGGTGCTGTAGATTCTGAGTTTGACCAACAACAATAGAGATAAAAATTTATCTTTGCTTCATATTCTTTTTCTGAAATTAGTAAAGTAGCATATTAAATATATATTTAAACAATTAGCTACTGTTATTTACTTGCCAGCTTTTGTGTTTTGTGTTAAACATGGTTAGTATTGACTAGATCTGACAAACCCGAAATAAACTGAAACGAACCGAAATCGACCTGAAACTTTTGTTGAACTGAAATGGACCTGAACTAAATGGACCGAACCGAAAGCTGAACCGAATATCGACCTGATTTTAACCCAAAAATTAAGGTAAAATAAATGAATAATTTATTTTTAATATAATCTATTTTTAACAATTTCATAAATAGTATAATGGTGTATGTTTTTATTATCTTTTTGTATTATACTATGGAAGAGACCGTTGCTTTTCTCAAAATTGTAGTATAATAACATTTTATGTCATTCCAAGTTTAAATATTAATTAAATAAGACTTTTTGTCCCTACTAATTTTTAAATTTAGAAGTTTAATAGACTCTTTCCCCTCCCAATATTTGATCTTAACTTCATTCTAAACTACACCATAAACCTTAAACCATTAAAACTAAGCCTTAAAAATCCTAAACCATAAATCTTAAGCTATAGAAATTAATCTCATAAACCAATAACCCTAAACTACAACATAATCCCTAAACCATTAACACTAAGGCTAAACCCAAAACCATAAACCAAAATTATGGCCCATTTTCACAATTTACCATAAAATATAGCCAAACTCGAAATTAGGGACCAATTTAAGATTTTCAAAGTGGAGAAATTTGAGAGCCCAATGATGAATTTCACCATAGAAATAAATAGAGGTCAAATTCAGCTAAAAATTAAATCTTAAGAACTTAAATAAACAAAAATACCAATATATTAAAATTATAAGACTAAATTATAAAAAATAATTATAAATAGGTGTCAATTTCAAATAAAAGTAAATTTTTAGGGACTAAATATCACTGTGGGGAGGGGATTACTATATTCGAAGTCCAAACCGTGGGAATACTTCATACCTGTGACTAAATTGAATTAAAATAAAATTTAAAAGTGAATATTAAAACTAAAATGTAACATTTTAAGCGTAGCAGGACTTAAAGATAAATTAACCCCTAACCTAAAAAATGGGTGGTTTCCGCCAACATTATGCATTTTCCCTCTCTCTTTTCTTTTTACAAATTTCATTTTCCCTTTTTTTAATTAAAATAACATGTTATATTTAGTTTTAGGTTAAGGTCAATCAATTGTTTAGCCCTTCATATTTTACATGTTTTTTTATTTAAGTCCCGAATTTTACTTTTAGATTCTAGTTTAATTCAATTGAGTCTCAATTTAGATTAATTTAATTGAAATTCCACATTTAATTTTAGAATTCTTTTAATTATGTTCGTGATTTAAATATTTAATTAAATTCAAATGCATAAATTATAAAGTTAAATCATAATTAATCTCATAAACCAATAGCCTTAAACTAAACCCTAAACCATTAATAATAAACCCAAAACCATAAACCTTAAGAAATCATAATTAATTTCATAAACTAATAACCCCAAATTAAACCATAAACCTTAAGGAATCGAAACTAATGTCATAAACCATGAACCTTAAGAAATCAGAATTAATCTCATAAATCAACAACACTAAACTAAACCATAAATTGCTAATATTAAACCATAAATTATAAACATTAAAAATAATAATTAATCTCATAAACCAACTTAAATATAAACATTAGATAAAATCCAACTCAAACTGAATTGACACAATCTTATCAATCCTCCACTGACATACAATCTTCTATATCAATGAAGTCTCTGTGAATCATAACCCAACTCAAACCGAATCGACCTGAAAATTCAAAGTTTGACCTGACCCGAATGACCCGATTTTGACACGAACTAAAAGCGCCCGATTCGATATTGACCCGAACCGAAAAAACTAATATGATTTTAATGCATGTGGGCATAATGGGCCTATTGGTATTAATGCAAGTGGTGGTGATGGTCACATGCTAATATTGGATGTTGTGATGAACTGGTGGATGAAGATATTTATGATTAGGGATGTAAAAACAAGTCAGAACCTGATAACCTGACTGAAACCTGGCCGAGTCAGAACCTGATTTGACCCGAGTTTTTGTTGACCCGAACCCGATCTGCAACCGACTGTTGTTGATCCGAACCCGAATTTGACCTGTTACTGTAGCAACCGAACCCGATCTGCGTCCGACTGAAAACGACC
Source organism: Hibiscus tridactylites (assembly GCA_958450335.1). Classification (NCBI taxonomy): domain Eukaryota; kingdom Viridiplantae; phylum Streptophyta; class Magnoliopsida; order Malvales; family Malvaceae; genus Hibiscus; species Hibiscus tridactylites. Next base: position 18,831,755 of record OY288266.1, read on the forward strand.
CGAACCCGAATTGGACCTGTTAATTTGGACCTGAAACCCGACCTGCGTCCGACTGAAAAGAACCCGAACCCGAAGCCGACCTGGCAAATAACCGAAATTACCCGACTGAATTGACCCGATATCCGATTTTACCCGACCTGAAATGGACCCGACCTGAAATGGACCCGACCTGAAATTAACCCGACCTGAAATGGACCCGACTGAAATGGACCCGACCTGCTTTTAAACCCGACCTGTTAAGTGACCCGACTTGTTCTTGACCTGAGCTGAAATTAACCCGAAACCTATGACATGATGAATTAAAAAATTTATAAAAGTTGATATACCATATACATATATAATGTATATACATATACACTTACATATATTGATATAGGTTATGTATATGCGCGCATATATATATATATATATTAAGTACTAAAGTTTGAAAAAAAATAAGTAATTGATAATTTATGAAAATAAAAAATTAAATGAAGATTTGTTTTTAATTTTAAAGTTTATTCATTAACTTGAATAAAATTGTAAACTTACAAATTATAAAAAATTAAATAACAATTGTAAACTTATTTGTAGTTCATAAAATTTACTAAAGTTATAACATATATATGTATAGCATTTGTAGTTCAAAAATTTATAAGTCTACAATTTTATAAGCCTACAATTTTATTTTTTTATACTTAACAGTTAACACTTAACAGATTCTTCAAGTTTGTAAAACTTAGTAAAATTATAATTTATGTATAACATTTATAATTGAAAAATGATTAAGTAAATTTAGAAATTATAAAAAAATTGAAAGTCTACAACTTTAATATTTTATACTTAACAGATTCAAGTTATAAAAATTGTAAATCTTCCTACAACTTTTGCAGTTCAAAATTGATAAAATTATAAAAGATATGATTTTACTTAATTAGAACAAATTAAGTAATTGTTGTCTTAAGTTACAAAATGTAGAATTAAGTTAAGATATAAAATAAAATTCATACACTTAAGTAAAAAAATTAACAGATATAAAATAAAAATAACTAGAATTCTTAGGATATAGTCATGTAGACAATCCACCCTTTTTTATATTTCTCCTCCTTCCTTTTGTGTAATAAGAATCCATACACAAACATTTGAAAGAACCAATAAACTAGCAATATCAGATATTGTTTTTTTGCATTCCCAACATATCCATCCAATTATACAGTGTTCTGTGTGACTGTGTCAAGCATGATCCAGAAAACAAAAAATATTTCAAAAACATAACAATATGGTAGAAAGTCGGGAACAAAATGCGATGAGATACGAGAAGAGTTCTGTAGTACTATATGGAGTACAAACTAATAGAGAGAATGAAGAAAAAGAAACAGAAACATTTCCTTTCATCTCTCAAAGTTGGAACAGATTATATTTGTGTTTGCAGGGGAAGAACCTTGTGGCTGTAAACAACCCTTTTGTCACCATTCACCACTTGCCCACTCCCTCTCAAAACCCTACATTTTTAACCGTCATGTACTTGTTAGAACATCTACTTTACACAGCATATTTTATTCATAAAGAACACCAAGTTAGTGGAAGTCGAGATCAATACCATCGAGTTGTTAGTAATCGTTCAACTCCGACCGAACCTCGAGTATAGATCCTTCTTGTACTTACTCTAACATGTTAAAATTCATGCATCATAATAGAACCAGTTCAAAAAATCGACCATGTTGTACAAAGCAAGAAATTTTGAGAGATTACCTCCGCACCAAGCCCGAATCTTGCTCCATCACAAAATCGCGTGCTTGCGTTATGAAATACAACCGTGCTGTAAAAAACAGATGACGAATTGCAATAGCACCAACAATAACTTATTGTATTTATGCACTCAAACATGACAAGAAGAAGAGATATCACTTTATGAATAACTTCAGCTTATATGTAAGCATACCTGTCTACTCTTTGCAAAAACATCCGACTGTTGAGTTCCTAAAGCAACTGCCTTGCCACCAACGGCATCATTATCGTTAACTGATGAACCATTTTGTACAGCAACTGCATTACCAGGAACAGGTTTTGAAGCAAGTGATGGCCCAGGCTTCAGCTCAAGATATCCCATTCCAAATTCCTCATCGGTGACCCATGATGACTGCAAAGTACGAGAATACCCAACATATGTTAATGCATGAATAATCAGGGCATCTAGTGCAACCCAGCAAGCAAACATGTAAAGAGTTAGTTTTTGGTCTTTCTGACAAGGACCAAAATCTTTTATATGTTTTTGGCATTGAAATGGGCATAATGGATAAACAGAAACACGTTAGTTTTCCTTGGTGTCTCCCCCTCCAATTTTCTCAATAATCAAATAGATGCTGATAAATATGTTTTCCTTGGTGTCTTCCCCTCCAATTTTCTCAACAATCAAATACATACTGATAAATATTTGGATAATTTACACAAAAGACAAATAATAACATTTAGAAAACAAAATTTTAAAATGTTATAACTTCTTTATATAACAAAATGCATCATGCAACTATTATGATTAAGCAGGTGTTCCACTTTAGCCTTTTAGCCAAATTTTAACATGCCTGATTTTGCTTTTTTACTTCCTTTTTCTTGCTTAAAAGCAAGAAAAAACAAGGCAAAATTAATTAACAAAACCAAAACCCTCAATACTCTTTTGCCAAACTGTTTAAGCTTTACATGCATAACCATAACTCATTGGACCAGAATTTCTCCTTATGTAATGATGCAAATATTTACGAAAATATAATTAACAAAACTACTCACCGCAGCAGCACTTGCCTATATCTCTATGTAGAACTCAACTTCATCAGGGAGTGTCTGCTCAAGGTCTTCAAGAAGATGCTTCCGTAAACTCTATAAAGTTTAATAGTAGAGTAAATACAGATCAATTAGTGCTTAATAATATAAAATTAAACCAAACCATCCTATAAGATAAAATAAGAACTACCTTGAAGGCATTCGTTCTGCCTTTAGTAACCTGATTTTTTGCAATACAGTCGTTTAAAATACCCCTCGTAAATTTAACAGGGTTCTTCCCATAATCAATCAAACTAACACAAAAGCGGACATATTATTATTAGCAACTAAAGAAAACAAACTAAATTTGTCAAAATTGACACAAATAAAAAGAAACCAAACCGACTTAAGAACTTCAATCGGCACTTGACTATTACACTTCTCAGCTAATTTTGCCATGAAATTAAACTTCGTAATCAATGAATTACTACAAAAACAACATGATAAAAATTGTAAGCCCTAATGAGACCAGAAATGTTGCAAAATAAAAATAGGTAAAGATTTGAAGAAGAAACTTACAAGCGTTGAAGGAGAGGGAGCTGGGAAGCGGCATTGAAAGAAGAGACGGTGAGGTAAGAAAATATGTAAAATTGGGTGTTTGGGAGATAAGAAAAAATTGAAGAAATAAACTAATAAAGTGGGTTAGATAAATCGGTGAGAGGGAAACCCTAACAGAGCGGCAGTGAAATATGAAAATTGAAACAAGAACAATAATAAAGTTAACAAATGGAGGGGAAAATCCCGCCCATTTTTTAAGAGGTTATTTACATTTTAGATCATTATTAGTTTAAGAGTTTTACATTTAGATCTTTAATTTTTATTATTTAGTTTTAATTTTATTTATTTTAGTCCTAATTTTAGTTTAGTTTTCTTAGACCTTTATGCTTAGGTTCTTTTTTAATTAGATCCTCCTTCATAAAATTATTTAATAATTAAACATTTTAAAGACCCAACTTATTTATGTTGTACCAACCCAAAACGACCGATGTCGATTCCAAACGATTGACGACTTTTGAAGTCCCGTTTATTTTCGCTTGAAAAAAAAAGATTTAGTGTTTAATGCTTAGGGTCTAGTGTATAGTGCTTAGGGTTTAATGTTACGATAACAAGTGACTTAGGGTTTTGATTTTATGAGTTTCAATTTAGGGTTTAAGGTTTAGGTATAGGGTTATCATTAGGGTTTTGAACCTTAACCTTGAACCCTAAACCCTAAACCATAAGCATTAAACCCTAAACCCTTATATCCTTATCTTAAACCCTAAACCATAAGCCCTAAAGTATGTAATTATTTATGCATTTAGGGTTTACGTTAGTATAATGAACTAAGGTTAGTTCGAGTGATTAGTTTGTAAGGTTTAGGGTTTAGTGTTAGGGTCTAGGGTATAGTGCTTAGGGTATAGTGTATAGTGCTTAGGGTTTAATGTTACGATAACAAGTGACTTAGGGTTTTGATTTTATGAGTTTCAATTTAGGGTTTAAGGTTTAGGGTATAGTGTTATCATTAGGGTTTTGAACCTAAACCATAAACCATAAGCATTAAACATTAAACCCTTAGATCCTTACCCTAAACCCTAAGCCCTAAAGTATGTAAGTATTTATGCATTTAGGGTTTACGTTAGTATAATGAACTAAGGTTAGTTCGAGTGATTAGTTTGTAAGGTTTAGGGTTTAGTAATAGTTTGGGCCTTGGGCCTTTGGGCTCTTATCCCACCACCCATTTATTTTAGATGGGCCCTAAAACCTATATTGTATAAATATAATATATATATATATATATATATATATATATAAACTTATAACTTATAATTTATATAATGTATTTATAATATAATAATTAATAATCAGTAATAGTTTGGGCCTTGGGCCTTTGGGCTCTTATCCCACCACCCATTTATTTTACATGGGCCCTAAAACCTATATTGTATAAATATAATATATATATATATATATAAACTTATAATTTATAATTTATATAATAATTAGTAATAGTTTGGGCCTTGGGCCTTTGGGCTCTTATTCCACCACCCATTTATTTTAGATGGGCCCTAAAACCTATATTGTATAAATATAATATATATATATATATATATAAACTTATAACTTATAATTTATATAATAATTAGTAATAGATTGGGCCTTGGGCCTTTGGGCTCTTATCCCACCACCCATTTATTTTAGATGGACCCTAAAACCTATATTGTATAAATATAATATATATATATATATATATATATATATATATATATATATAAACTTATAACTTATAATTTATATAATAATTAGTAATAGTTTGGGCCTTGGGCCTTTGGGCTCTTATCCCACCACCCATTTATTTTAGATGGGCCCCTAAAACCTATAATATAATATAATATAATATAATATAATATAATATAATATAATATAATATAATATAATATAATATAATATAATATAATATAATATAATATAATATAATATAATATAATATAATATAATATAACTTATAAGTTATATAATGTATTTATAATATAATAATTAATAATAATTAGTAATAGTTTGGGCCTTGGGCCTTTGGGCTCTTATCCCACCACCCATTTATTTTAGATGGACCCATAAAACCTATAATGTATATATATATATATATATATATATATATATATATATATAAACTTATAACTTATAATTTATATAATAATTAATAATAATTGGTAATAGTTTGGGCCTTGGGCCTTTGGGCTCTTATCCTACCACCCATTTATAATAATTGATAATATCAATAATAAATATTAATTATTAATTGTTGGGCTTTGGACTAAATATTTTATATGGGCTGAATATAATAATTAATAATAATTATTAATTGTTAGGCTTTGGGCTAAAAATTTTAGATGAGCTAAATATTTTGTGGCCCTTTAAATTTTAGATGTTAAGTCCTTTAAGTTTTTGTTCAATTCAATTTATGTATTTATGTATAATACATTACATATACATAAATACATTATATATTATACATACATGTTTGTATAATATATAATTATATATTGTAATTTATATACACGTGAATACATAAAAATACATATATATATATATAATATACACATAATCACGTGTATTTATACTTATAAGTTATAAAGTTATTATATTAATTAATAAGTTATATTATATTATAATAATTAATAAATAATATTAAATTATAATATATATGGGCGGGAAAATTTGATTTCAAACCGCCAATTTTCAAATTGAATTTCAATTTAGGGTAAATTATAAATAAAACCCTTTATATTATATAAGTTTTTTATTCAAGTCCTTTAAGTATGTACATATTAATAAAGCCTAAACCCTAAACCCTAAACCCTAAACCCTAAACCCTAACCTACATACACTACAACACAACCGCTAATGTATGTAAGTATGTACATGTGTACATATTAATACATGAATCTCAAACCTCAAACCCTAAACCCTAAACCCTAAACCCTAAACACTCAAACCCAACCATATTGTATATAAGTAATTAAGTATATACGTGTGTACATATTAATGCATGAACGCTCAACACAAAACCCTAAACCCTAAACTTTATTTTTATTCTAAATTGACATATACTTATTGTTTTTTTCATTACTCTAATTTTTATACTTTTAATTTGATATTTTTGTTCATTATAGTCCCTAAAACTTTATTTTTATTCCAAAATACCCATTTTCCTTGTTTTTTTTAATTTGTCCAATGTTTTATAATTTTAATTTGATATTAATGTTCATTATAATCTCTGAAATTTTATTTGTAATTCAAATTGACCTATTTTCTGTCCAAATCGACCAATTTTGATTATTTTTTAATTACTCTAATAATTAACTCAAAATTAACGACGATTGACGAAGGTCAACCTAAAGTGTATCAACTACTTATATGGTTGTACGACCGAACTCAAACTGAATACGAATTTCAATCCTAAAAATACCCCGACCTGAATTACCCGACCTGAAGCTACCCGACCTGAAATTACCCGACCTGAAATGCACCCGACCTGAAATGCACCCGACCTGAAATGAACCCGACCTGAAATGAACCCGACCTGAAATAGACCCGACCTGAAACGGACCCGACCTGAAATGAACCCGACCTGAAATGAACCCGACCTGAAATGAACCCGAACTAAAATGGACCCGACCTGAAATGTATCCGAACCCGAATTAACCTGACAATTATCTGCTTTGGACCCGACCCGTTCTAACCCGACCTGAAATGGACCCGACCTGAAATGGACCCGACCTGAAATGGACCCGGTCTGAAATGGACCCGACCTGGAATGGACCCGACCTGAAATGGACCCGCACCCGACCCGAGTCGAGTCAATTTTTTTTTAACCTGAAATGACCTGTATCCGATTTTACCCGACCTGACAGAACCCGACCTGAAACCTGACCGATTACCTGTTTTTACATCCCTATTTATGATACCCAAGAGGACATTAACGATTCCCAAGTGAAAAGTGGAGAAGTAGGTGGAGAGTATGCATTATCTGAAGATGATGATGAAGAGATAAACTCTATTCATACAAACTTTAAACTAGTCAAAAAAAGATTAAAAAAAAAACAAAAACAAAAGTGTGACTACAACAGACTTAGAAACACATATTACTTTGGATGGTGGTTTGGGCGAAACATATAGGAATGAATACTGTGATTTGGGTTCAGTAGATGCAAATGAGGCATGTTCAAATGTAAATTTAGACAATTTGGGTAAAATATTTGGTGCTGATAGTGCAGTGGAAAATGAAGCTGAATCAGAAGGTTTAAGTAGTGGAGAGGATACTGATTACCTAGATTCTTCAGATGTTGAGAGATACGAGACAGATTCAGATGAAGATTTTATTTCTAAGAAGACTACTAAGGTATTCTTTGATCCTTCAACCGTTGTACATAGATTTGAACTAGGAATAATTTTTGAAAATTACAAACAGTTAAAGGATGCCTTATATGCATATGATGTAGCTCGTAGGTTTGATTTCAAGTTTTTATCAAATAAAAAAGAGAAAATCATGGTAGTTTGTAAGGGAAAAGGTTGTCCATTTATGATATATGCTTCTTGGGATGATGGTTATTTTAAATTTAAAACTCTTGTAACTGACCACCAATGTTCTGTAACATTTAAGAACCAGAGAGCAAATTTTAAATTTGTTGGAAAACATTTTATTCCAAAGCTTAGGATTATTCCTAAATTGAAATTGTCTGAGATGATGAAGCTTGGTAGAGAAAAGTTAGATGTGGAGTTGAACAAACAATGTGTCATGAGAGCCAAGAAGTGAGCAATGGAAAAGATTAGGGGTAGTATTGTACATGAATTTAGTGTACTGTTTGACTATGTTTATGCATTGAGGACCGCTGATCCAGAGGTTACATTTGACTTGTGAGACCCAATAGTGTTGACAATCCTAAATTTAGAAGATTATATTGTTGTTTTAGTGCATTGAAGGAATGTTTTAAGAAGTACTGCATGCATGTGCTTGGGGTAGATGGTTGTTATTTGAAAGGGGCATTTAAAGGTGAAATTTTGTCAGCAGTGGGTAGAGACAACAACAATCAGATTTTTCTTATTGCTTGGGCAGTTGTTGAGGTGGATAACAGGGAGAAATGGGCATGGTTTTTAAATCACCTCTAAAATGACTTGAATCTAAGAAATGGTGAGAAGCTCACTTTACTGAGTGACATGCAGAAGGTAAGCACATATTTTTATTTTGATTTTATAAATTACTATTATTTATGATAAATTAAGTTAAGCTTATTTTATTTGACTTTGCAGGGCTTGCTTGATGAGGTCCCTCTGTGCTTACCAGATGTGGAGCACAAATTTTGTGCAAGGCATATTTTTTCCACTTGAAAAAAAAGTCATAAGGGAGGTGACCTTCAGCTTCTGTTTTGGTTATGTTGCAAGGCTACAAAAAAACCTCAATTTGAACACTATGTTAACAGGTTGGGTAAGCTAAAAAAAGAATATGATGATCTTATGGATAAGCATCATAGATACTGGTCTAGAGCCTTTTTTTCTACTAGGTCAAAGTGTGATGCCCTTGATAATAATTTCTCAGAGACATTCAATTCTGCTATAGTAGGAGCTAGGTTTAAGTCTATTATCTCACTCTTTGAAGACATTATACACTATGTTATGCATAGACTAATTGAGCACAAAAAGAAATCACTTAGGTGGAAAGGTGAGTTTTGTCTTAGAATTGCAAACAAACTGAAAGAACATAAAAAACATAGTTTTTTATATAATGTGATGTGGAATGGGGTTGAAGGGTATGAGGTTTAACATGTTGAGGACACTTTTGTTGTTGATGTTAGGGGCTGTAAATGTACATGTGAAGTGTGGGATCTCACAGGAATTCCATGCCCTCATACTGTGCGTGTCATACTCTATAGAGAAGAACAATTAGAATCATATGTGCATAATTTATATAAGAAAGATATTTATCATGAGATGTACAGTGCTGTTCTTCCAACTATTCCAAGTGAAAAGTATTGGAAAGACATAAAAATGGGCAAGATTGATCCACTAGTTCCAAGGAAAATGCAGGAAGACCAAAACACAAAAGGAAAAGAGAAGAAGGTGAATCGAATTGCAAGCATAAGATGGGAAGGATATGATTAAAATTGAATTGTAGGGTATGTGAGATTACTAGGCACAATGTAAGAACATGTCCAACCAAAAGGCAATCCAATGTAAGTCTTTTTGCTACTGTTATTTAAGTATTTTTGTTACTGTTTTTGCTATTGTTATTTAATTGTTTTCTATTGTTATTTAACTATTATTTTTGCTATTTTTTGTATTGTCATGTAACTGTTATTTAACAATTTTTTTATTGTTATTTAATTGTTTTTCTAGTTATTTAACTATTAAGTGCACTAAAAAGAAGACCAAGCAGCTCATCCAATGTCAACCCCACTAGTTACACCAATGCCAAGACAAGCAGCTCCACCAATGGTTTTCATGCCAACTCCACCTGCTCATTCATTTTCTGCATTTGGTCAGTCTATTATGTCATATTCTACTTAACATATTGCTTGATTTCATACACTGTTTGAATTCACATGCTTTAAATTTGGTGATTTTAAGCAGATCTTGGCTCACCATCTTCTCAACCACCTCCTCAACCACATGCACAACTAGGAAGCTCTACACCTACAAAGAGGAAGGTCATAGCAAATAGAATACCAATAGGCACTAGAGAGCATGTTACAACACATGGGACAAGAGGGAGAACAATCATGCAAGGGATTGACATATACACAAATGAGGCTACAAGACTACAAATTTTAAATGTAAGTTTCTGTTTATAAATATTTAATTCATTTTCTTATAAATTTTTAGTGATTTTTTTTATCTTTTTGCCTTTCTTTTTAACAGCCATGAAGACCAAGTTAAGTGTTATTTTCTTGACCTAATGTTCTGTTTTGGTTTGCCTTAAAGTAGAGGAAATTGAATTGGGCACTTTGGACGCGAGACCGGGTAGTTCGGAGGCTTGAATCAGTGTTTCGGCTAGCGTTGGTGTGTTGGCGGGTGAGTGGAAATGTTTTCTAAGCCTTAACTTGGTTAAGGATATGTTTGGGGGTTTAGATTGAGCTTGATAAGCCAATCTAAGCTCAAGAGTTAGTTTTAAACATTTTAGTCTTTATTTTCGAAAAATTCTACTATGTGTTATGAATGATTTCTATAGTGCATGTTGCCATGAATATCCTTGTGTCACGCATATGGTTGCTTTAATTGATCCCATGTTGGTTATTGTTGTGACCATGAGAACACAAGGTAGTTGTTGGTTTGGTGGGTTATTGACAATGTGAAATATTATTACCGGATATAGTTGGTCGACCAATAGGATGTGAGTGCACTCGGGGTAAAATTCGCGCGTGGCCTTAGTGATGCTAGATTCCACTAAGGAGGAGACGATGATGTGAGATTCCATCGAAAGCTATGTTTTGCTATACGAGTGAGTACGGTGATGTGAGATTCCACCAGAAGTGTCTAGTGGTTGTGAAAACTATTCGCATATCCGAGTAAAAGTGTTAAATGTCAATATACCCATGGTGCTCTAAATTCTCATGTTAAGCATGTTATATTGTTCATTTCCATTTATACTTATGCGTGTAGTTGGTTACGTTGTATGTATGATGAGAATGAGCATGAGGCAAGCTTGTGGCTTGTGGATGCATTCGATAAATGCAAGGGATGTTAAATTCATGTTTGTTATGTGTTCAAACATGAGGGAAATGATTTGGAAATGGTTTTTCATTTCAAGCAAACTATGATTTTAAAACTGCATTGTTGTAGCTAATGTTTTGAGCATCACTCACTAAGCTTAAATGCTTACGCTCCTTTTCCCAATAATTCAGGTCCTTAGACTTTCAGAGCAGCTCGGGGAACAAGGGAAAATCCAATGGGTTGATTTGCTCAAATATGGTTTTTATACTTCAATAAATAGTATTAAGCAATGGGATAAGACCTTTTGGTTTAAGGGGTTGCTGATAAGTCTCTTTGTTTTAGACAAGTTTGTTTGGTTATGTTTGGATTGTAATGCCTCTTAACATGTTGAATTATGCCTTGGTTTGACTTTTGACCCTTTTTGTGAATGTTATGTTTGAGTGGTTTTCTTTATGAATCTTGTCTTGTGGAATGTTTATCTCGTTTTAAACGAATATTCAAGGATGCCTTAAGTTGTATGTGTGTTTATGAGATGATTTAATGCTTTCTAGTGTGTTTTGTGCTGGCATCCTTGTGCTTTAAATCTGTTGAATTTTGTTTTCTAAGCATGGGGTATCGATACGCTCAAGGGCAGTATCGATACGGTCCCTTGTTCTAAGCCTATTGTATCGATACGCGGGGACGTACCGATATCTGTTTTGGTCACTGGAAATCTGAGATTTTGACGAGAAATTGGGGTATCGGTACGGGCCTTAGGTGTATCGATACAGTCCCTGGTGTTGACTTTGAGAGCTAGACCATCGAGGGCGTATCGATACCAACCTTGAGGAGCATCGATATTGTCTCTTAAAGTTGACTTTGGGGGTTTGATCGTAGAAGGCGTATCGATACGACCTGTACTAAAATTGTTAAAATTAACCTCTGATGTATGTATTGCTTGGTTCATGTTCGTGTTTTCTTTTCCGCTACTAGTCTCCTCACATAGGTTTTAAAATGGCATTTAGACAAGATATAATAATAAAAAGAAATTAGGGTTGCTAATCGGAGTGAAGCCTTAACGAGTTTCTCTTCAGTTTTTCCCATGTAACCCGTTTGATGCGGTCTGGTGGCTAGGCCAAGTTGAGGGGGTTACATACACAACCAAGAAGCTCTACACCTACAAAGAGAAAGGTCATAGAAAATAGAATACCAATAGTCACTATATAGCATGTAACATCACATGGAACAAGAGGGAGAACAATCATGCAAGGGATTGGCATATACACAAATAAGGCTACAAGACTACGAATTTTAAATGTAAGTTTCTGTTTATAAATATTTAATTCATTTTCTTATGATTTTTTAGTGATTTTTTTAACTTTCGCCTTTCTTTTTAACAGCCAAGAAGACCAAGTCAAGTGTTACTTTCTCGACCTAACACAAGGTCATCTATTGTAGCTAGAAATACAAATTCAGTTGTTCCAAATTCACAGTCAACTTCAACACCTCCAATGAGAAACTTTGGTGGTACAACTTCACAACCATCACCATCTTTAGCATCTTTTCAAAATGGTGGAACTTCCATTCTTCCTCCACAAGCAAGACTCCCAAAGCTCGGCATTAAGAGGTATCTCCTTAAACCCACCATATGGAGACCATAGAATTAAGCTGCTACTTCTTTTGTGTTGTTAGTTGCATTGTCTATTTTAAAACTATTTAGGCAAATGAAAACAATGTATTAAGCCTTTTGTTTGTTCATATGAAACTGTTTAGGTAGATAAAATAGTTTATTTTGTTTACACATATCAAATTGGTTTGGTTCATTTAGTGTATCAAGAAATGTGTTATTGAAGCTGTTTTGAATCTGTTTAGGTAGATAAAATAGTTTCATTTTGTTTACACATATCAAATTGTTCACTTGGTGTATCAAGATATGTGTTATTAACGGCTATAAATGGATACAATTTCTTTTGTTTAGATGCATAGAGTTTTCTTTTGTACCTAATGTGAATAGAAAACATGTTGCATTTAGGGTGCGTTTGGTTCACGAAATATATGATTACCTCTAGAATAAGATTCACGAATTGTTGCATTACTTAACGCATTACTAGGAATGTTGTATTATCTTGTTTGGATGATATCTTGAATAACAAAACGACTCTTGAAATCAAAAGAATGAGAGATATCAATAAAAATAACTAACTCAAATCGGTGTAAGGAAGTGTTGATAGTTTAGTAAATTGAAGAACTCACTTACACCGGTGTAAGTAAGTGTTGATAGTTTAGTAAATTGAAGAATCGAAAATTGAAGAACTGGCTTACACCGGTGTAAGTAAGTGTAACACCCGGGTTTGGGGGTTGGATGAAAATATTACTTTAATTATAATAGTATGAGTCTCGGTTTTATAATTAAAATAATATTGTATTATTTTGGTCTTCATATTTTGAAACAAACATTTTGTGTTGGGCCAAAATGTATTTGAAATCAAATTTCCATGGAAATTGCAAATACATGAGATTGCCATCTCATTAATGGCATTTTTGTAATAAAGAGGACTTCTTTTAAAACCCCTTTTTAATTAAAAGAGAGTTGTCTTCTTCCTTCTCCCATTTCCAACATTTTGAACGCAGTGGGTAGAGCTTCTCTCTTGCTACTTTTCCATCTCCTTTCTTCTTCATTCTTGGAGCTTTTTGAAAGGTAAACATATTTTTGACTTGGCCTTGGTCTCCTCTTCATTTTGGTACCACTAGTTTTCACTAAAATCATGTATTTTATAATTTGGGTTTTTCAAAATTTTAGTTAAAGGTTGAAGCTTTATGATTCTTTATCAAAGCTTTTGGTTTAATGTTGATAGATAAGTTGTTTAGGAACCATAAGGTCCAACATATGTGATTTTTAAAGAGTTTTACAATGATTCCCGAATTTGGGTTTTTATGGGGTTTTTGAAGGGTTTAAAGGTTGGTTTTGGGTGTGTTCTATGTTGGAATTTGAGGGTTGATGTTAGGGTAATAGTTGGGGGCTGTTTTGGAAGCATTTGAGTGTGCTAAAAAGGTTGAAATCATGAGTTTTGGATTGGGTTTAAGGGCTGCCCGAGTTTGATGTTTTGGGGGTTGTTCTTGGCTTGGAATCTTGTATTTATTGCTTGAATGGTGTTCCGGGTTGCTACATTGTTGTATGAGCTGATTCGTGGTTGTTTTGTTTGTGTTGAGATGATTAGAAGCAAGAGAAGACCATGGTAAAGCATCGGGAGTGAATCCGGAAACTTGAAGACCTTGGTTGCTTGGTAGTGGAGCTTGGAGGTGAAAATGAGTGGTTAAAATGTTTTGAATGGTTTTGAGCAATTGGTTCAAGCATGTGGACTAGGTTGGGATTGGTAGACCCACCTAGAGTTGAGATTAGGGTGGTAGCCTAATCCTAAGCTTTAGTTAGAGACTTTGGTTGTACTCTATTTGATGTTTGTGTCTCATGTTTAATTGAGATCGTGGTGGTTATATATATGTTGCTATACATGTATGTTGAGGCATGGTTTGATGCATTGTCATATGCATGTTGATGTTGAGTATGATGTGGATATACATATGTGTGAAACATGATGAGTTAATTGTTTTAATGATATACATGTAGTGGTGACATTGTGTGGTGACATTGTGAAATGATATTATGAGATGGTTGCATGATTTCGAGGATCATGGTGAGTACGTGCTAAGCACGGAAGTTGTTGTGATATTACGTTGTGAAAGATTTATGGATTGTGTTTAATATTGGCACTAGTATGCTTGGGTACAATGATCGATCATTAGGATTAGTGTGCACACGGTTGAGTCAAATCCGCGCGTGGCCTTGGTGGCGTTAAGGCGCCAAGGAGGAGTACGGGTTTGCCCGGAAATATTTATATATTAGTCGGTGATGAGTGGAATCCTATCGACGGGGCGTGAGGATGAGTGGAATCCCCTCCGCAAGAACCGGTGATGAGTGTAATCCCACCGAAGGTAATGGTTGTGTTGGAAGTGCGTTCCAACGTATTATCCGCGTATTCGAGTCATAGCTAGGCGCCAATATGAGTTGATATGTGTATCAATGTGATATGAAATGTGATTCCTTTTTGGATTAATACATGTGTATACTTTTGATGCGGATTTAGTTTGTTGAGCATGACATATTGTGAATTTATGTTCATGCATCATTGACATTCCGTCTCTTGTGGATCGAAGGTAAGGACATGCATTTACCTTGTTGTGCTTGTGCTTAGACCCTACATTGTCGAGGTTTGTTTTTAAAGAGCTTACCCTCACTAGGCTTTATGCTTACGCTCTCTTTTGTTCGACAATGCAGATCAGTGGCTTGTGGGTGGTAAGGGCAAGGAAAGGCCTCCAAGTGTTGCTTTTGGTTAGCTCAAGTATGAACTTTTAATTGTAGATTGTAATAGTCAAGCAAGGGGATATGTGTTGTTGATGTGAATGCCTTGTTGCATGTTGATGTTGGTTTGGCTTTTGAATGCTTTGTTTGAATTGTAAACCTTGTTTATGTTGCATGCCTTGAATGCTTATAAGTTTTGTTTCTAAGGCATGAGCCTTTAAGTGCTAAGTATGTCTCTCTTGAGTAAATGCATGAATCCCTTGAATGAATGATCCTTGTTCGTTTTGAATGCCATGTTTGTTATGTGCTAAGCATGTGCAATTAGGGTGCTTTCCATCTAGATTGGTTGTATGTTGAGTCTTGGAGCTTTTAGTTGAGTTTTGGGGCTGCCATGTATCTAAAACCAGCAAAAATCTGTCTTTTCGCAGCCCGTGTACCGAAACGGTTGGTCTCGTTTCGATACGGCCTCTTGTTTCAGGCCAGGCGTTTCGATACGCTTAGGGTCCGTTTCGGTACAGTTTTGCTACTGGAAATATGAGAAACTGCCGATATTTTGGGGTTTCGAAACGGTCAATATGTTGTTGACCACGAGAAGTTGACCGTTGGGGGTGTTTCGGAACGGTTGACCACCGTTTTGATACGACCTTCTCGTGTGGACTTGGGGCCGTTGACCAAGTCAAGGCCGCAGCTAAAGTTGCAAAAATAAGAGCTTGAATCCCACTTGTAAATAATCCAAGGAACATGACATGTATAGGAACGACTGAAGGTACTAAAGAAACAAGAACAACAACTACTAATTCATCAGCTAATATATTCCCGAAAAGTCGAAAACTAAGTGATAAGGGTTTTGTGAAATCCTCTAAAATGTTAATGGGTAAAAGAATTGGAGTTGGTTGAATGTATTTACTGAAATACCCTAATCCTTTTTTGGAAAGACCCGCATAGAAATATGCTACTGACGTGAGTAAAGCTAAAGCAACAGTAGTATTTATATCGTGTCGTATTCCGCTGTCGTGATCACATAGGATTTAAACGTGCCTCTAGAGAAGATATAATTAAAAGAAATTTTTAGGGTTGCTAACCGAGGTGGAACCTTAACGGGTTTCACATCGGTTTTCCCCGTGTAGCCTACTCGAACCGGTCAATCAACCAGACCGGGGCAAGGGGGTTACAGTAAGTGTTGATAGTTTAGTAAATTAAAGAATTGACTTACCTAATGAAAATGACCATAAAACATTTGAGAACTTGTTTAGACATATCAAACATGTCCATAAAAAACTTTTGTACCTATTGAAAATGACAAATTATATTTCACCATAAAAACAAACCATTACATTCTCCATAAATTGTCATTACAAACATTTACATTATCCATAAACCTTACGTGAATAGAAATTGTTTCTATCTAAAGACCAAATTTCACCATAAAATACACTATCCATGAAGTAAAAAAAATTCTTATAGAACAGGTAATTTATCCTCCTTTTTGCATATTTTGCTTTGTATGATCTTACAAGTTCCTTCAAGTGATTGTTTTCGGCCATCAATATTTTCGATTGATTTTTCAAATCCTCCTCAACATTTCTATTGTCTTCTCCCTTGTCAAGCCACTGAAAAAAATCACATCGATTTTGGGCAACAATACAAAATCAAACTCGTAACAATAGAAAAAAAAAGATACAAAAATTTCATAGAGAAATAAAAGTTACCTCTTTCGGTTTAGAACACCCATAAAATTTCATTCCTTTACTCTAAGGCTGATTGGAAATGCAAATTGGAGCTCTTTTTCCGCTATCACAAAGCACAACCCTTGAATTGCAACGAGACTTCAAACTTTCACTCGACATCCTTTAGAAAATCAAACCAAAAACGATCTAGGATTTTTTGCTCAAGTGCTTTTTCAGAAATGGGGAACTGGAAGAGAGGAGGAAGATGGTAAACATGTTTAACGGAATTTACATTAGGTTAAAAGTAAAAGTTTTAATTTACGCAATTTTGTTTTTTATTTTTTTATAATTTTCGAAAAATCTTTTTAAGATTATAAAAAACCCGCCACATGACAATTTTTTTATTGGATAACGATACAAATTTAACGTCCGTCACTGAAAATCCCAAACTGGGTTACGAAATGAAACTTTAGGCACCAAAGTGGCCCAAAAAAAGTTAGGCCCCAAACTAAAAAAAGGGTATAGGTTGGACCCTTTTTAACTATTAAACCTTTTTTAAACGAACACAAATATTCATATATGTTGGGAAAACGAGTAAAATTATAATCAATTTGATAAATATACAAAACTTTGATTTTACAAGTTCAGATTTATTAAATAATATGATACTATTTTATGAGTTATTATTTCACGCATTGACAAAAATAAATACTTCACAAATATGTCTAATTTTACTTTAAAAATTAAAATTTAAATCTCTAACACTAAAACTTCAAACTATAACCCATAAATCATAAAACCTAAATTCTAATATTAAAACGATAAATTCTAAATCCTAAATAAAAATATTTTTTTTTCAATTAACTTCTTATTTTATCAAATTAATTTTTATTTTTATTTGTATCGGACCAAATCAAGTCAAAGATTGATTTTTATCCTAAATTCTGGTTGTGTGGAACATCCAAATTTTTATTTTCAATTAACGTTGGGATGAGTGTGATTCAAGTAGAAACTCTCTACTTCTGGGTCAGATTCAAGTCGGTCAAAAGTTTAACCAAATGTATCTTCCCTTTTTTCTCTGCAATGTAGTTTTATTAGAGATTTAAAACACATATGACTTAAATTATATGTCTCGTTAAAAATTTCTTTAATCCTAAACAGAAAAAAAGTACATGACAACTAGATATAAGGCAATCAAGAATACAAAAAAAAACACACCTAAGAAAACAATAATTCTCCAACATTTAACTACGGTAACACACCATACAACATTCTAAAGATTATGTATGGTTTTTTTTATCATAAAAAGATTATGTATGGTTGGATTCATAAGAAGAAAAAAATCTAATAAAGATCGGTTTGGCAATGTTGTTAAAAAGTGGGTTGAGAAAGTATTTAAAAAGTAAAGGATAATATTATAAGGCCAAACAAAGTACAACTGAAATAAGAAATGTAGCAAGATTATCCATAAGAAATCATGAAGTACTTTTAACACTCTTTTTTCTCAAAACATTCAATAACCATCTCCAGTCTTAACATAACCTCCGATGGAGATCATTTCACCTAAAAATGTGCGCCCGTGAAATCCACCAAACTGGCGAGAATGCCCAAATTGTAAGTCGATTGCTTCGAGTTTCGAACAGCCATATCCAGTACCAGAAGCAGCAAAACCATCACCATTAGTGTTACTGTTGAAACCAAATGGTCCGAATTTTCCTTTACTGGTTATAAAAGTAAGTGATATAATACCATTCACTGGATCGAACAACCCCTTCAATCCAGTGATATACTCAGTAGTAATGTCGAGCTTTACCTGCAATATATATATACACATATTAAGAAAAACAAAGATAAAAAAAAAACATGTAACATGTATATAACTTACAACATTGAATTTTGAACCACTACGTGTTCCATGTCGTTGGGACAAGACATACTCTCCACTGGGATTAACATACTGGAATTGCAAAGAATCAATAGAAAAAGGGGTATGAGAAATATATATTTCAGAGATTTTATCATTTCCCTTCTCATCCCATGCAATCCCAGCAAGATCAATTCCAACCGGCCCTATTTTTAACATATTTTGGTGATTCATTTGCAAAAAAAAAAATTACACAAGGACTTTACATTCCTACTAAACTCACACGCGTGTATATATATAGGTAGGTAGCATGAGTTTAACATTAATCAGTCGAGTTATGAGGCGCTAGGGTTTTCAAACCAAAAACAGAATTTCCAACGTATTAAATAACAACGGATGAACTTGACCTTGAATAGTCTGTTTTTGGTTTGAAAACCCTAAGCGCCTCATAACTCGACTGATTAATGTTAAACTCATGCTACCTACCTATATATATACACGCATGTGAACTTGGAAATAATGAAATCTCTTCAATTATATTGACTAACCATGAACTGAATAATTACTAGAAATGACATTTTTTATCTACAAATATGATTTTATTAAGATTAAACCATACGATAAATACTAATATAAGACTCATTAAAAACACCTTATATTTAATTGGAGAAAAAGAATACATGTATTAGTATGTACAACAGAAAAAAACACAAATGAACACCAAGAAACAAGACCAGAGGGTACTGAAAGTCAAAACACAAAAAACATAGATAGAACGAAGTACGCTAGTCCATACAAGCTTGGAACCAAGTCAATCTCTCTACACCTCCCTTTGCCAAAATGTCTGTGATATTGTTCGCCTGTCGAAAAATATGATGAAATTCCACACAATCCAATCGGGATCATGCCTCATCGATGATTTGGAACCAACACCACATGCGCCAAGGGCGACGATGCTGATGTAATACTCAAGAGATGGCCACCATAGATTCCGATTCTACCACAATGGGAAAACCATGACACTATTTTGAATCAACTAATAGCGATAACGCATGAGCAATGGCACGAACCTATGCTTCATTGGAGTCCAAAACACCAAGATGACCAAAAAAATTTACTAGAATATTACCATTTACCCAAATGATCACATAGTACCCTACCACAACCTGCTCGTCCCGGTTTTCCTTGCGCCGATTCATCAACATTAATTTTTAATGTATCAGGTGGAGGTTGTTCCCAAGCTATCTCATCGAGACCCTCATCACACCAACCACAACGCACAGCTGGGTTATCAACCGAAATCCCTCGCATTTATAAGAATCTCATTGTAGGGAGTCGGTTGATCAAAGTAAATCACAAGAAACATTGGATTTTTGGTGGCACATCAATTTTCCAAATAGTGAAAGTATATACATATATTATTTAATTTTGACTTATGGGTGTAAGAAGCCCTTCAACTTTTGATAAAAATCAATTAAGCTTTTAATTTTTTTTACATCCAATTAATGAATCGAGAAATCTAATCGATTAAGCCATTTGACCAATTTTGATCATTGATTCTTGATAGTTTTTTTGGATTTATTGGTGTAATACGTCATCTCACTTTATTTCCACTTGACATTTTTAGAAAATTTTTATTTTAGTTCAAAAATTCTTTAAAAGTTATAAAATTCTAAAATACATAAAATTGATAAAAAAAATTTTTAAAAATATGTAAATGCAACATGATATAACTTTAGTGTATCATGTTTCAGTAATAACTAAAGAAAAAATTGTCAAGATTTAATGATCAAAATTGGTCAAAGGGCTTAATTTATTCAATTTATTGGTTCAAGGAATTAATTGATTCAATTTATTCGTTCAAGAGCTTAATGTAGTGCAAAAAAATTTAGGACTTAATTGATTTGTTTCAAAAGTTCAAAGACTTCTTATACCCTTAAGCCTTTAATTTCTTTTGGTTAAGATAGATCAAATAAGTGGCCACAACCTCCTTCTTCTAACCTAATTTTTTCTTTGCATCCTTCTTAGCATCGCAGCCTCCTTTTTTCTTTTGTTTCTTTAGCCGATGGTCGACAACGAGTCTTAGTATTGGTTGTCGACCACCGGGTTTTTTATTTTTTTTTTATTTTTTTTATAATTTTAATAAGAATTTCTACCTTTGTGGCATGTTTTTTCTTTTCTTTTATTGGTTTCGTTTTATCTGTTGTTTTGGTTTCTACCTTTGTGACATGATTTCAACATACCTTTGTTTTGGCATGATTTTAGCCGATGGTCGACAACGAGTCTTAGTATTGGTTGTCGACCACCGGGTTCATTATTTTCTTATTGGTTTCGTTTTATCTTCACTGTGCTAGCTTTTTATTATGATTCTGTCGGTGGTCATCGAAAGATAGATCCCCATTCGGTTGATGGTTGTTTGGCGATGTAATCAGTCCTGGATAGCGGAACAATCTGCCTGATAATTTGGTTCGCTCACCACTCATTTTTCATTCCGTGATTCATCTTGTTTGGATAGAGACAAAGAGATTTAGGAAGACTTTTGGATTTTGACGGTATGCTAATAAGTGTTAGCTTTTCTTTGCACTTTTGAGTTTTCTTGTGAGATTTTGGTGGATTAATCTCATTATTTTTCCTTCTGAATGTGTGTTATTTGTGATATCTTTTATAGTTTTTAAAAATAATTCAGTTGTCACTGTTAAAAAATTCATTTCTTTTATTATAATTAGGATCATACCAAATTATTAAAATGTTAAATTTTTGTTATATGATCTAATATTATTCTAAAAATTATTCTTATGTTTATAATTTTATAAATTATAAAATACTTTATTATTGATATTTTAATTGATGAGAAAACTTTGAGATACAGTCCGAGTAAATTAAAATTTACACATGTTTGTCAAATTTAGAGGTTCATGTCGTAAGGTTTAGAATTTAAAATTTAGGGTTATGATTTAAAATTTGTGTTTAGGGTTTAAGATTTAATGTGATAGAGTTAAGGTTTTAGATATTAGATTTTAAAAAAGGTTGTTTAACATATTTTAAACATGTCGTATATCAAAATAGGGTAAACTACATAAATGGTCCCTGACTATGCTCCAATTATATTTTGCATCCCCTGACTATGAAAAGTGACAAACTGGCCCCCCGACTCAAGAAAGTAACAAATTAGTCTAACGCCGTTAAAATTTTAACGGCTGATGACATAACAATTATTAAAAATTGATATAATTACATAATTAGCCCTCAAGTTCTACACTTATTTTAATTTGACCCTAATTCTAAAAAATTAACCCATATATTTTTAATAATCTATCAATTTAGTCCATCTACTTTTCTATTTCTCCTCTCCTTTAATTCTTCATTTTATTGAGAACTAATAAATTGTTGTTTGGAGTGTTTTTCTGAGACCTGAGTTCTCTTTTCCTTAGTTTCTGGGTTGAAGGCTTTCTTTAAAGAAGACAATCATTTTGCTTTCTTCCTCATCTTGTCTTTTCCTCGGTGTAATCCAATTTTTCCCTATAAAATAATTGGATTTAATTCTAAATTAACAGAAAATAGCTCATAAACGGTAATAAGTACCAACAGATCTACCCTAAATAAAAAAGGCGAAATCAAGGGGAAAATCAAATACTCACTACCGCAATTTAAGAACAAAAACTCAAAACCAACAATTACTTCCAAAATGGGAAACAAACCCAGATTTTGAAAGACAAATAGCAATATAAAGCGAGGAAATTCAAACAAATAGAATGCAACTTGGATTTGGGGTCCATGAACCTAAAAAAGTACATGAGATTACAATAACTCCCAGATCTCAAAGAACTTGAAGGGTCATTTTTCCTTTGTTTTGTTTTCACTATACAAACAGAGCACAAAAGGATGAGAAAGTTGGAAGTTTCTTTAGCTGCCGCCCATTAGAAGATGAACAGATCCTGAAAATAAAGCTTTTAGGGAATATGAAGAAAAAGCAGCTGGGCTTTTTTTTGTTTTTTGTTTTTTTGCTTTGATTGTGAGCGACTTACCCCACTTGTTTTTGATTGGTCGCGGGATCAAATTAACTAAAGGAAATAGATGGGCTAAATTGATAGATTATTAAAATTACGTGGGTTAGTTTTTTAGAATTATGGTCAAATTAAAATAAGTGTAGAACTTGAAGACTAATTATGTAATTATATTAATTTATATTAACTGTCACGTCATCAGCCGCTAAAATTTTAACGACATTAGATCAATCTGTTATCTTTTTTAAGTCAGGGGACCAATTTGTAATTTCTGATAGTCAAGAGATACAAAAAATAATTGAAGCATAATCGGGAGACCATTTATGTAGTTTACCCATCAACATATAACCCTTAATCGGTTATTTTACTAAATACTTATTTAGAAGAATTTTACTAAAAGACTTTCCACTTTTCAATTACTCTTCTTTTTTCTTATGTATTGAACATTAATAATCAACTATGCTGCTTTAATGAAATGTCGTCAAAAGTTATTGCTTCTGTGGCCTAGGTTTTTTCTTTTTTAGGTTTTTCTTTTGGTATAATATTAAAAATATCCTTATAACGTTTTATAGATTTGTCACTCTAATTTATATTTCTCGAAGTAATTTAACGCTTAACGTTTTATTTTTGAGTAAAAAAAATTCATTGAATGGAATCTGTTATCTATACTTTAACATAATTTTCTTATATTTCACTCTATTTTTTCTTTTTTCTAATTTTGTTTTTGTTTTTGTATATTTGAGTTTTTGTGTTATTTTGTTTAATAAGTCTTTTTATTTTCTAACAAAAAATGGTAAAAGTTTCCCTCGTACTTTTGTTGCATATTTTCTATTGTTTTGCAGCACATTTTTCTTTTTTTAAGATTGAATTTAACATTGCCTCTATGTTACTTTAAGATAATTAAACCGAATGTTAGTTAGGCGATTTTGAGGCTAACAGACTTAGTTGAGTTGTTGGCCCGTTCTGTTAGATGGGTAAAGCCCACTATAAATATGGATTGCATTCTTGTAATTGGGTTAACTCAGATTTAGTAAAAAGAACTCAATTCTGTTGACTTTTAAAATACCCAAATTTTCTTTGACTCATTTTCTCCGATCGTCTCCTTTTCTCACCTTTCTCTTTTTCTCTTGCCAATCACCTGAGCGATAATTCAACACTCTACAATTTTTATTTGATTATTTTTTTATTTCTTATATTGAGAGGCGTTCACAACCATCCTCAAATAGGTCACACTTGAGTTGTGATAAAGTCATTTGTCAACGTGCCGTCATCGTTATATATTTTTTTATGTTAGTATTAATGATGTTTACCCTTCAACTCATATAGTGATAATTGTTTATAGTTTCTACTACATTGAGTTATTTGGTTGGTTTTTTTAATTCTCTCTTTTCATATATGGTCATATTTTCATTATTTAGTGAGTAAATAGTGCTCTTTGATTTTATTAGGTGAAACTACTTGTTAATATGATTAGTCTACCTCAATTATTGTATATTTTTCTTTATTAAAATTATTATTTTATTGTATTTTTATTTATTCATTAAAATTATATGTTTTTATTAGTTAAAATTTTCCCGAAATGCTTTAATTTCTTTATATATATTTAGTTAGAATCCATTTACACTATTTGAAACCCAATTAATTTCACACTAATTCATGATCAATGAATGATTGAAATGGATGGATGAGATTGAATGTTATATCATACTATGAATGATTAGACCTAATCTACTTATATAAGGTATATATTGAACACTAATACTTATATAATGTATATATCCTTCAAGTATGCTTAGTAATGTTATATAAAAAAAAATAAGTTTCATAATCTAATTAATATTAATATATACAAAATATTAATAACGAATAAACTATTCAAACAATTATTGAATATAATCATGTCCTTATATGTCATTTTGCTTGTTCAAATAATCAAACAACTATCATCTATCGGTTAATGTTACCAAATATTTTTATACAATCAACTAATACAATTCACTAGTCAAATCAGTTAATGTAATATGCTATCAGCTATTCACTAGTCAATTCACTAGTAAAGATTTAGCTGATTTTGTTAAAGAATATGATTAATCGAAAAGTTTTAACTTTTGATCTTAGATAAAATCTATTCGAAGTTTTGATTAATGTAAAGGTTTTTGGTTAATAAAATTATTAACGGTGCATAATGTTGAGTTGATCACACAATTGCAAATGGCCAAGATGGGGGTTGAATTGACAATTAAAATTTTGGTAGGAGGTAAGAGTGAAAAATAAAAAGTGACACAAGTGGTTAGAGTTATTCAAGTTCTCCAAATGAACTCTACATCCACTACCTTAGTTCCCACTAAGGATTTTCAACCAATTCACTACTTGAATTCTTCCATTTTTCTTGGATGAGGGGGTAACATTACAAATTGATTAAGCTATCTACCTAAAGCTTAATCCACTCACTTTTAAAAAGAGATGAATTTGGTAAACTCTAAAAGTTCCTCTCAAAGGATAAATGTTTACCCAAATACAATTCTAAACTCCCCAAACTCACAATACAAGATTACAATAAGATCACAAGAGTTGAGTACAAGAATTTGACTATGAAGAGCACTAGGGTTTGGATTTTATGCTTTGATGTTGCTTGTAGGTTTAATAGTTGTTGCTTGGTCAATTGAAGCTTGTTTTTATACCCTTGTATTGAATTCTAGCCGTTTGGGTAGTTGGGGTCATCAATAAAGCCGTTGAGAGCATTTTTCCCGCAATAAATGCAGCTCTGCAGCCTACCGTATCGGTACTTGTAAAGGGCGTATCGATACCTGCATCAAAGAGGAAAGAGCCGTTGTGACTGAAAACAGAGCGCATCGATACGTATAGAAGGCGTACCGGTACGGTTTTAAGGGGCGTATCGGTACGGAAGGCCGTATCGATACGATGTTTACTCACCGGAATCCCAAGTTTGGTTTTCTTAAAGATCGTATCGATACATTTACCAAGCGTATCGGTACGGTATAACGGTCTTTTAAAATTTGGGAAACCAACCAACTGACAAGTTACAATCGAAAATTAAATGCAAAGATTTTTCAAAGATAAGCTTATCGTATCGATACGGTTGCAAAGCGTATCAGTACGGTTTCATTAAAAGAGTTGCCCAGATGAATATCGTATCGATACGGGGTAATACCGTATCGGTACGCTAAGTCCATTAAAATTCTAGTGGCAAAAGCCCGTATCGATACGCCTAAGGGTATCGATACGCCTGGGCGTTTTTGTATAGTTTGGCTTGAAAATCATAGGAAAAGACTTAGAAAATTTTCATATATTTAAGAGCTTGTCTTGAGATATTATTTTGTTTAAAATACTTGTCAATTGTGAGACTTTAAAGAGTACTTGAAAATTTATTGTTTTGCAAATTGGTCCTTAAGTTTATATGTTATATCAAAATCAATTTTGGTTTCACAATCTCCCCCTTTTTGATATAACAAAACCACAAATAAATTTTTAAGTTTTTGAAACTTTGAAAAGCTTTCTCCCCCTTAATTTAAGATAGATTTTCAAAAATAAAAATTGACTCTATAATCCTTCTCCCCCTTTTTGTTAGATCAAATATAAACACAAGGACAAAAGCAACAAGTAATTCATTAAATTCAAAGCAAACATAATAGTTCAAATGCATAAACTTCAAAGTAAACATAATAGTTCAAATGCATACACTTCAAAGCAAACATAATAATCCAAACTTAAATCCTAAGACATAGATAAAAGGCATAAACTTATATCCTAAAACCAAAGTGCAATAACAGAAAAGAAAAAACTAAATGCCATAAGATGGTTTGCATAAGCTACTCGTTCGCCTCATCATCATCATCTTCCCCGTCCTCTTCATCTTCATCATCTTGAGTGGGTTGATTTCTCCGATTTTGGTTAAGCCAAGCACCATGGAAGGCGGTGAGAGAGATATCCATGGAGTTTTGGCGAGAAGCCATGGTTTCCATTTTAGTCTCCATACCTTTGACTCAATCTTCCAAAGAGGTGAATCTAGTGTCCATAGCGGCAAATCCAGCTTCCATGGAAGTGAACTTCTCATTGAGGAATATCATTAGAGTGCCCATGGAAGAGGAATCAATCGGAGCACGATGAGAGCTCGAAGAAGCACGAGAAGCATCAACCGGTGTATCTTGTGGAGGAGCTTGAGGGTTACGAACCCATTCATTATCAACATAAGAGAAACCGACACGAGCTAGAGAACGCTCATCTATGGGTAGGCCAATGGGTTCGAGATAGTCATGGGAACAATCAATGTCAAGGGAATGGAAAAGATAACTCAAAGCCGTAGAGTAGTAAAAAGATGTGATTTGTTTGGTGTGACGGCGTTGGACTAGATAGACAAGATCGGCAAACATAATTTGACAAAGGTTTGGACGTTGACCTTCCCTAAAGCACCTAAGCCAAAAATCACCGATTTGACGAATGGTAGAAAATTTCCCTCCCGATGGACGAAAAAACCAAGAGACAAGAAGATGAAGGATTCGGTCATGAGCATTTAAAACTTTGACTGAGCCTAAAGGACTCGTACCTAAAGACCTCTCATCATCAATACCAATGTTTTCAAAACCAAAGACATTACATAAAGTTTTTTGATCAATTGTAAAGGTTTTTCCCATAACAGAGGATTCAATAGCAATGACATTCTCTCTAGCTTCATCATGAACACATAAAGCATTGGAAAAGAATACGATGACTAGATTCTTATATAGAATAGAAGGAATGCTCAAAAAAGTTAGAAACTTCCATTGCTTAATTAAAGGGAGGTATTGGAATTTAAAACGGGCAGAACTTAAAAATGGGACTGACAAAACACATTCTTCCCTAAGGGCCATGCATTGAAATAGTTTGTATCGAGCTATATCAGCATCATCAGGAAAACTACGTTGGATAATATAAGGGAGATTAGGTTTAGGGTTACCCTCGGCATCCTCACTAGGATCGGAAGTAGCAAGAAAACGTTTAGCTCTCTTTTTGGACTGTGCCATAACCCTGAAAACACATCAAAACGTTTCGAATATGTATGCGATTAACATCTCATTCAAACCAATAAATTCTAATAATTCAAGATAATTGTAAAAAGAAATTAATCTGAAAAAGATATACAATTTTAATTTTTTTAAAGAAAAACAGATTTAAAAAAACGAATAGAAAATATATTTGATTGAAAAAATTTTGATTTTTGAAAAAAAAATTGATGAAAAAGTTGAAACCCATAATATAAAACTATGTTTTGTGCAAAAATTAAGTTGAAACAATTATAAAAATTAAACGAAAATCAAAGAAAATAAAAGAGAAGAGTTTTTATACCTTGAACTTTAGATTGGATGAATGTGTTGATGTGAATGCACAAGATTTGTTGACAAAGCTTAGCTTTGATGTGGAGATTAAAAACCCTCAAAGAATTTTTAAGTTTGATGGTAAAAATTGAAGGATTGAGGGTGGGGGGGTTTATAGGGTATTGCGACTAGGGTTTTGGAGAGAAAAGAGGGGTTTTTGATTTTAAAGTCTTTTGAAAGATGCAGCCCTAAATAGCCTCTCCGTCGAGGCCGTATCGATAAGCTATACACGCGTATCGATACCCTTTAACCCTAATTTTTTATTCGTTGTTACTATCGTATCGATACGCATGACCGTATCGGTACGACTTGGCTTTGACTATTTCTCTTGACTTAACCGTATTGATACGCGGGGTCGTATCGATACTCGTTCAACTTCAAAGTTTTCCCAGTTATGAACCCGTATCGATACGCCTTTACCAAATAAGGCATTTTTGACAGATTTAAGTGCAAAAAGCCAACGTTAAACGTCCCTAAATGCATGTAAATGTCCTATGAACAAGTTTTAATGGCTAAACTTAATGCATACTCCCCCTAGCAACATGCATAGAAGCAAAAGAAGTCAAATTAAAACAAGCATGGATCACAAACAATTTCAAGCAAATTTTTGACATTTTGGGACCTATAAGGGGTCAAGAAAGGCCAGTTAAACCTAACTCTCTCCTAAGGGTCCAAAAACGCTCTTTTTCTAAAGGCTTTGTGAATATATCCGCTAATTGGTTCAAGGTGTCAACATACTCTATAACAACATCATTTTTCAATACATGATCTCTAATGAAATGATGTCTAATTTCTATGTGTTTGGTTCTAGAGTGTTGGATGGGATTCTTAGTGAGACAAATGGCACTAGTGTTGTCACACCTAAGGGGTATGGTTTTTATTTCAACAACATAATCTAAGAGTTCTTGCTTCATCCAAAGGACTTGAGCACAACAACTCCCTAAGGATATGTACTCCACTTCGGTGGTAGATAAGGCTACGCTATTTTGTTTCTTAGAGAACCAAGATACGAGCATACTACCTAATAATTGGCATGTCCCGGAAGTACTTTTCCTATCTATCTTACATCCCCCATAATCTGCATCCGAATAAGCATGAAGGCTAAAGGAGGAATCTTTAGGATACCAAAGGCCTAAGTTATGTGTGTCTCTAAGGTATCCAAAAATTCTCTTAATGACAACTAAGTGTGATTCTCTAAGACTAGCTTGAAACCTAGCACACAAGCAAACACTAAACATGATATCCGGTCTACTTGCGGTAAGGTAAATTAAAGAACCTATCATGGATCTATAAAGCTTAGAATCAATACACTTACCTCCTTCATCTTTGTCAAGCTTTATGGAAGAGCTCATAGGTGTGGCTTGAGGTTTTGCATTCTCCAAGCCGAACTTTTTGAGCATATCATTCACGTACTTAGCTTGACTTATGAAGGTGCCATCTTTCCTTTGTTTGATTTGGAGTCCTAAAAAGAATGAAAGCTCCCCCATCATGCTCATCTCAAACTCACCTTGCATTAGCTTAGAAAATTCTTTGCAATAACATTCATTAGTAGAACCAAAAATGATATCATCAACATAGATTTGTACTACTAAGATGTCATTGTTATATCTTTTTATGAAGAGTGTAGTGTCCACCTTTCCTTTTTCAAAACCCTTTTCAATTAAAAAATTTGAAAGCCTCTCATACCAAGCTCTAGGAGCTTGTTTTAAACCATAAAGAGCTTTTGTTAGTTTAAACACATGGTTTGGAAATTTTGAATCCTCAAAACCCGATGGTTGTTCAACATACACTTCTTCATTTATAAAACCGTTTAAAAAGGCAGTTTTCACATCCATTTGAAAATGCTTGAAATCATTATAACATGCAAATGCTAAAAGCATCCTAATGGCTTCCATCCTAGCTACGGGTGCATATGTCTCATCAAAATCAATTCCCTCTTCTTGGGTATAGCCTTGAGCAACAAGCCTAGCCTTATTTCTCACTATATTACCACTTTCATCTAATTTATTCCTAAACACCCATTTAGTTCTTATAGTAGATTGATTACTAGGCCTTTCAACTAATGTTCAAACTTTACTTCTCCCAAATTGATTTAATTCCTCTTGCATGGCCAAAATCCAAAAATCATCTTTTAAAGCTTCTTTAATATTTTTAGGCTCAATGCATGAAAAAAATGCAACATGGTTCATTAATTTGAGAGAGGATCTAGTAGTTACCCCCTTGGATGGATCACCCAAGATTTCACCACCTTTGACATAGTTGAACTCCCTTGGGTAAGAAACCTCATTTTCCTCAAGAGCCAAGTCCTTCAAGGCTTCAAGAGGTGGATCTTGTGTATCCTCATCTTTAGTTGGAATCTCATCCACCTTTGACGTTTTTCCTCCATCAATGGCATCAAGAATTCCTACATCATCATCATCATCACAAGATTCCTTCCTCGGAAGGAGGTTATCATCGAAAACAACATGTATAAACTCTTCAACTACTAGAGTTCTTTTATTAAATACACGATAGGCTTTAGAGTTTAAAGTGTACCCTAAGAAAATAGCTTCATCACTTTTAGCATCAAATTTACCTAAGTTTTCTTTACCATTATTCAAGACAAAACACTTGCAACCAAAAGGATTAAAATAGCTAATGTTAGGCTTCTTAGATTTTAAAATCTCATAAGGTGTTTTCTTCAAAATTGGCCTAATCATTACTCGATTTATAATATAGCAAGCGGTATTTGTGGCTTCCGCCCAAAAATATTTAGGTAAATTATTTTCGCAAAGCATGGTTCTAGCCATTTCTTCTAAAGTTCGATTTTTCCTCTCAACTACCCCATTTTGTTGAGGAGTGCGAGGTGCAAAAAAATTATGGCTAATCCCATTTTCATTTAAAACTCATCAAAACCTAGATTTTGAAATTCGGTTCCATGATCACTTCTAATGTGAGAAATTTTAAGTTCAAGATCATTTTGAGTTATTTTAGAAAATGTGATGAATTTTTCTGAAGCCTCATCTTTTGTACTTAAGAATAGAACCCAAGTAAACCTAGAATAGTCATCTACAAGCACAAAGGCATATGATTTACCACCCAAGCTCATTGTTCTAATAGGCCCAAAAAGATCCATATGAATCAATTGTAAACATCTACTAGTAGAGACATCATTAATGGATTTAAATGAAGTTCTATGTTGTTTACCCTTTGAACATGGATCACAAATTTTATCATTAGAAAACTTAAGTTTGGGTAAACCTCTAACTAGATTAAGGGAAATTAATTTCTCTAAGACACTCATGCTAGCATGTCCTAATTTTCTATTCCAAAGCCATGAGTCATGTTCATCTTGTGCAACTAAGCATGTATGAGATGAATGGATGTCATCTAAATGCACCAAGTAGATATTGCCTATTCTATGTCCTATGAGCATTAGTTGATTTGTTTTAATGTTCACAATTTTGCAAACCACTTTTATCAAATAAAACATTAAAACCTTTATCACATAATTGACTAATGCTCAATAAGTTATGTTTAAGACCGTTGACATACAAAACATTTTCAATGAAAATAGAAGAGTGATTACCAATGGAGCCTATTCCTTTAACGTGGCCTTTGGAGTTGTCACCGAAAGTTACCACTCCACCACTTTTTGGCTTTAGTTCCACGAATCTACTCTTGTCACTGCTCATATTTCTTGAGCATCCACTATCAAGGTACCATGAGTTTTGGCTTGAAGCTTTGGCCTTGTATCAATGCTCCCCATACAAACAAAGAAATTAGGCCTTGATTTTTGGTACCCAAATTATTTTGGGTCCATGTGTGTTAGCCTTCAAAATTTTGGTTCCCTTAGGAATCCAAGAAGCAATAGCATTCATATTATTAGAAATAATGAGTTCCTTAGGAACCCAAACACTTCTAACCTTTTGACCTCTAGATTGCTTATGAAAATTTCTTTATTTAGGAATAAAACATTTTCTTTTTACATATTGGGATTTAGAAGAGTTTCCCTTTTCAAAATGGTTTTTCCCAATAGCAATTGATGTTTTAAGATTATCCACTTCCTTTGTGTGATAATCTTGAAAATCAGAAAGAAGTTTTTCAAGTTCAAGATTTTTTGTTTTAAGATCATTTGAAAGATTTACTAAAAAAACATTCTTTTCCAATTCGGAGTTAGTTCTAGAAAATGTTTCATTTTGATTTTTCAAATCGGAAATGGTTTTCTTGTTTCTCAAAATGGATTCCTTATATTTTCCAACTAACTCATCGTAAACCTCTTGCAATTCATCGTAAGCATCTTGAAGCTCATCAAAGGTAAAATCAAAATTAGATGAGTTAGGATTTACCTTTGGTTCATCATCAATGGCCATGAGACAAAGATTGGCCACTTCCTCCTCCTCTTCGGATGACTTATCGTCAATCCAAGTTGCTACTTGAGCTTTGAGCTTGTTCTTCTTCCCAAAACTCTTCCTCTTCAATTGAGGACATTTGGAATGAATATGGCTGGGCTTTTTGCATTCATAGCAAGTGATTTGGTCATTCTCCTCTTCCTTGATCTTGCTCTTGAAGTCTCTTTTTCTAATGAATTTTCTCCCACGATTGGACTTCATAAAGCGAGTGAATTGTTTGGCCAACATGTCCATCTCTTCATCTTCATATTCACTTGAATCGCTTTCATGGTATGAAGCTTTAAGAGCGAATCCCAACCTTCTTTTTCTCAACATCCTTCTTCTCAACCTTCTTCTCTTCCATTTTCTTTTCTTCTTCTCTTCCCTTCCTCATGATCTCATGTGTGAGTAGAGATCAAACAAGAGCATCAAGCTTGAGAGTCTTCAAATCTCGAGCTTCAATAATAGCCGTTCTCTTGCTATCACATGATTCCGGAAGAGAGTACAACAATTTCCTCACTAGCTTGTCTTCGAGGATGATCTCACTGAAACCCTTCAATTCGTTGACAATGACCGAGAATCGATCAAACGTCTTGGAAACGCTCTCATCGGGATCCATCTTGAAATTTTCGTAGCTTAGATTGAGTAGCCCAATTTTTTGTTCCTTGACATCGCTAGTTCCCTCATATGTTGTCTCGAGGGTGTCCCAAACCTCCTTGGCATTCTCGATCGAAGACACCTTTGAGTAGATATCCGGACCAAGTGCACAAAAGATGACATGAAGTGCTTTATCATTCACTTGCATCCTTCTCCGTTCATCTTCCGTCATTCCGGCTTTCACCTTTGGGACAAGTCTTGCTTCACTATCTCTCTTCATGGGAATGTATGGACCTTCTTCAACCACATCCCACACCATGTAGTCAGTAGACTTGATGAAGAGCCTCATCCTATTCTTCCAATATGGGTAGTTATCCCCATTGAAGAATGGTGGCTTGGTGGTAGATTGGGACACGTAGAGGTTGGAGTTGGAGGTGGATGCCATTGCTTGACTAGTTGTTGATCAAACTCTCCTAGAATCGACTCAAGAGGGTTGTAATCCTTCCAATGAGTGTAGCTCTGATACAAATTGTTGAGTTGATCACACAATTGCAAATGGCCAAGAGGGGGGTGAATTGACAATTAAAATTTTGGTAGGAGGTAAGAGTGAAAAATAAAAAGTGACACAAGTGGTTAGAGTGATTCAAGTTCTCCAAATGAACTCTACATCCACTACCTTAGTTCCCACTAAGGATTTTCAACCAATTCACTACTTGAATTCTTCCCCTTTTCTTGGATGAAGAGGTAACCTTACAAATTGATTAAGCTTTCTACCCAAAGTTTAATCCACTCACTTTTACAAAGAGATGAATTTGGTAAACTCTAAAAGTTCCTCTCAAAGGATAAATGTTTACCCAAATACGATTTCAAACTCCCCAAACTCACAATACAAGATTACAATAAGATCACAAGAGTTGGGTACAAGAATTTGACTATGAAGAGCACTAGGGTTTGGAATTTATGCTTTGATGTTGCTTGTAGGTTCAATAGTTGTTGCTTGGTCAATTGAAGCTTGTTTTTATACCCTTGTATTGAATTCTAGCCGTTTGGGTAGTTGGGATCATCAATAGAGTCGTTGAGAGCATTTTTCCCGCAATAAATGCAGCTCTGCAGCCTACCGTATCAATACTCGTAGAGGGCGTATCGATACCTGCATCAAAGAGGAAAGAGTTGTGACTGAAAACATAGCGTATCAATACGCATAGAAGGCGTACCGGTAAAATTTTAAGGGGCGTGTCAGTACGGAAGGCTGTATCGATACGGTGTTTACTCACTGGAATCTCAAGTTTGGTTTTCTTAAAGATCGTATCGATACGCATACCAAGCGTATCGATACGGTATAACGGTCTTTTAAAATTTGGGAAACCAACCAACTGATAAGTAACAGTCGAAAATTAAATGCAAAGATTTTTCAAAGATAAGCTTATCGTATCGATACGGTTGCAAAGCGTATCGGTACGATTTCATTGAAAGAGTTGCCCAGATGAATATCGTATCGATACGGGGTAATATTGTATCGGTACGCTAAGTTCATTAAAATTCCAGTGGTAAAAGCCTGTATCGATACGCCTGAGTGTTTTTGTATAGTTTGACTTGAAAATCATAGGAAAAGACTTAAAAAAAATTCATATATTTAAGAGCTTGTCTTGAGATATATATTTTTTTAAAATACTTGTAAATTATGAGACTTTAAAGAGTACTTAAAAATTTATTGTTTTGCAAATTGGTCCTTAAGTTTATATGTTATATCAAAATCAATTTTGGTTTCACACATAAGATCATATATTATTAGTAAATCAAAGGCTTAATACACTTTTTTCCTCTAAACTTTACATGTTTCCTCAACTTGTCCCCTAAAGTTCATTTTGACCACTTTTGTCCCCTAACGTTTTCACCGTTACCCATATTGCCCCATCATCCCCATGTCATTTTCTATTTATTTTTAAAACTTTTCGATTAATCATATTCTTTAACATAAAAGAACTTTAGGGGACAAAAACGTTAGGGGGTCTAAATTTTGACCACTTATCTTGGCCAATCAGAACGCACCATATAATTTTCTATTTATTTTTAAAATTTTAAATAAATAAAAATAAAATAAATATATTAAAGTTGTAACCTCCTAGACTCGCCTATGCGTTAATACAGATCTTAGAAAGTCACATTAGGGTCACCAGAGCGACCCACGTTAAAATTTCAAATAAACAAATTGCTAAACCATATAAAATCATAAATCAAGTTTTGAATTAAAATACAATTCCAGAAAACATTCATACAATGAAACAAAACTATGATACAAGTTATTAATACAAGTTTCAGACTCGAATATAAATCAAAACATGACATACATGCCCCCTAATTATACATATACCATACTCTCAAGCAAGCCGAAAGAACTCTGATACCGACGTTGATAACTGCAACATGGTCGATCTTTTAACCCGTGATGGTAAAAACAACGCGAGCTTCGAAAAGCTCAGTAATATGAAACTACCAAAAGAAGCTTCATGCCACACGTAAGTATCAGATGTACCGAAACAAAAGGGAGGAGCAATCGTTATCAAGTTTCAGATATAGAATACAATTCGTTTAGTTGTTGCGCTTGAAAGTAACACATTCATTTTTGATTAATTACCTAATCACCAGACAAGATGTCTAACTCAAGTAATCGGAAGGGACATAGATTACGAAAATTCAGCCAGAGAGTTTATGGTGTTCCATCAGTTACAGATCAAGAATGATAGATAGAATATTTCAGACAACAATAAAGTTTGACTGAGGCTAGAGAGGGAACAAGGAAAACTAAGTATCAACATAACTACCCTCTAACCATACACCGATATGCAGTTCCCTATAACTACATCTATAAGGACTTACCCTAGGCCCAATTAGCATAGGAGCCAACCTAAGGGGATGCCTTAGGTTCATAAGGGATTACCCGTGCCGAAGCATCGGAACCTACCCAAGGAGAGACCTCAGGTCCATAAGGAATTATCAGCGCTGAACCTGCGAAGACTTCATAACATAGCCCAAAAGTACCCCAATTAAAATAATTTAGTGAATACAGACTGAGTAGTAACCGTACATGTAATTTTCAGAATATAAGAAATCAGATAGCATGCATTACAGATTAGATACATATGTATATAATTCAGCCAAACATAATTCATGATTCGAATCAGAGAGAAGATTAGTTTCAGATCATAGCAGATATACTTGTGCAATAAACATTCTATGGTCCGGTTCATTTTTAGAGACACTTGGTAATTATCAGAAGTAGATCATTCGAAAATTTGAGACTGATTGCAGAACATGGTACCTACAAAAAGGGAAGTTCAGTGATAACAAATCGAACCAAAACGTCAAAATTTGATGTATCGAGATTTTAGATATATCGTGAGGGATTCCAAACATTAAAGCTTACGAGGGTAAAATGGTCATTCGGACCTTTAAGGGTAATTTGGTAATTTAAAACAACAAGGTAAGGACAATGCTGAGCAGGATTAAAAAATTCTAGTTGTTCATCCAGTTTCCGACTCCCTTCGAAACGATCAAAACTCATTAACACAATGTTATTATTTAATCGGGTGGGTACACCTTAAACATTCATTACTCAAAACCGACTAAAATGTATAATCGAAAAGCTCGCCATCAACAACCATCCATTGAACTTACAACGAGCAATCGAATGTATATTCGAGCGATATATACCAAGATTCCAAACATGAGCAATACACTCGAACTCAATCCATAAGACTGAACATACACTTAAATTAATTTCTCTTACCGTTAACCATGTATTTTCCCTAAATAGATCGAATATGACTTTATATGGTATTCATCCAAATTCACATATGTATAAAAAAACAGCCATCGACCACAAGTCGCGTATTACCACTTTTAGAGCCATACATTTGTTTAGCTTTATCGGTATTTCATAATCTGAGTCTTAGGGGTATTTTCAGTCATTTCAGCGTTCGAAGGTATTCTAGACACATCTATGCCCGAAGGTGTTTCAATTATACTAAGTCTTTCGATCCTTCCAAATATTCATTCGTTTCATGAATCGAAGGTATATCTATCACTTTGGTTAATTTGACATCTAGCGCCCGAAGATATGTTAGCCTTTTTTATCATTTCTCTTATTCCATTCAATACAATCTTATCAACATTTAAGTCGATTCAAGCTTTTTACTCCATTTAAAATTAAATTAGACATGTGAATAGTTTCTCGTAACCGTATCTTTTGAGGTCTAATCAAAATTCAGGATAGTCCAAGTGCTTCACAATTTCGAGGGCTTAAGTCTTGTTACCATGATTTCCCAAGCTAAACGAGATTTTCAGATGAAACGATTATTTTACCAGATCTACTATAGACTTTTAAGCCGCTTTAATTGATAGGGGTATTTTAGTCTTTCTTACACATCAAGACATATTTTAGAATGAAATAAACTGAATTTGAAGTTTCGAGGTGAATCGTTTTATCGAGTAAATCACTGAACTCAAATTTCTCATCAATCATCAATTTCTTATTCCTATTATTAAGGTCTTATTCAAATTAATTAGAGAATTGCATATCTTTCCAAATTATAATTTTTTCTCAATCGAATATACCAAACTTATTTGAGTTATCATACTTAAATTTTGTATCTAATTCGACTTAAGTAGCGTTAACGATATACTTCATTATCAGAATGCACACATCAATCGAATATCGATATGTTCATAAAGCATACAAGAGGTTGTAATGTATTACCTTGAATCCTTGCAATACTGGTCAACCGTGATACTTCATTCAATCACTCTCAAACCCGAATTCGACGTCCTTCAAATTCTTAAATTCCAAGATATGTGAATACCTTAATTTAACCACAACCCAAAATTAGTCCTTATTCACATTACTCTTAACTAAATAATTAAGTACATACACAAGTTCGGGTTTAAGGTCAGATTCAGAGGCTTTCAGGTCAGAATTTTGTGAAACGAGCTTTTAAAACGGACTCATGATGTCAAAAACCCTAAAATATGACTTTTAAAAAAAAGACTTTTGGGTCAAAGTCAACGCTGATGTCATCGATCAAAGTGAACGCTAACGTTAGTGGTCAACTCAACGATGACATCATACCGACGTCACTGGTCAACTAGGTTGACTCAGCTGAGTCAACTCGAGCAAGTTGACTCACTGGGTTGACTCAATGAGTTGACTCGGACGAGTTGACTCAGTCATCGGGTTAGCGGGTCGGGCAGACGGGTCGAGCTCGGTTCGAACAGATGGGTCGGGCAGATAAGTCTGGCTCGGTTCGGTTTGGGCTCAGACCGAGTTAGGTCGGTTCATACCAGGTTGGACCATAATTAAATCGGTCCTCTTACCTTAGGTTTCAGTTCGCCGGACGGCCGCCGAAAAAGACACCGGAGATGCCATTTTGTGTTGATTCTGTCGAAAATCAAATCCCATGAGTTACTCAATTTATTTAAGCCAAAAAACACCAATCTAAGCCGAAAATCTTACCGGATTTAACCAAAAAGAGGAAACAAGGTTCGAAACTACGTAGCTCTTGCGAGGCGTTAAACATTAACGGACTGGTGATCGGAAACATGTGTTTCTCTCGCCTCGACATGAGGAGTCTTTTGACGGTGGCGGCACGATGAAAGGACGTCCGTGTTGGCTGGAAAACGCAGAAAACAGAGGGTGTGAAAGGAGGGTTCTCGCCGAACCTTCAACCCACATTTCCCGGCGAATGGCGACATTAAAGCGCGAGTGGCGGCCAGGGATAAGACTGGTGTGAGGTGGCCATCGCGTCGACCACGATGTGGCGGTGGCCGAGATCGAGGACGAAAAAGGGTTTAAAAGAATGCTAGAACTTTCTGGGTTCTCAAATCCCGGGTGGGATAAAAAAAAGGTAGCTGAGAAGTCAGATCCCTTTTTAAATTTAAATAACCACCTAGCATAGTTTAATATTAAACGAGGGCGAGATTTAACCAGAACTACTTATAGCATAAACGATAAGGGCACATGCTCAAAAAACATAGGGTTTAGGGTTTAAACCCTGTTGACACCAATTTCATTTTATTATTTGTATAACCATACTTTTTAGAGGTGTTACAAATCTCCCCGTAAAGAAATTTCGTCCTCGAAATTTACAATAGTCGTGGAAAAAGCAAAAGCTACCCTTTCATCAATACTTGTACTGAAACTTATCCATCATAATATCCTTGTTTCTCGGGACTCAAATGATTACGGATCAATCTGGTAGTGTCCTTAGTCACTCGAACCATCTAAGGACTCAAGGTCATCCCATCATATGTCTCAGACCAACCAATCAGTATACATTATTTGAATCCCTATCGGTCTTCATGTGAAGCCAAGCAAACACTCGTCTTATAACTTTTATTGTTACGATCTCAATTAGGGATAAGAAACCTTCCCAATTACCACTAAAGTCAATCATACGACTCTGAAGTACATCCTCTTGAATTTGAATTAGTTTTCTAGGTTGACCATCAATTTTCAGATGAAAAACTGCAACTATAGTTCGGACAAGAACTCTGGGACTCCAACAACGACGCCCAGAATTAGGATGTAAACATTAAATTTCAGTCATGGATGATATATAACGATACACCAAGCTACATCTTCAAAGAGACGTCTTTCTTCATATTGATTAAACATAACTAAGGTCTTTAAAGGATATCACTTACCTTCAATGTAATATTCAGGCAACTGTTTCTTTCGTGTATAACAGAATCACCACATAATTTTCACTTTCGTCACGCTCACTGACATATTTCTTTCAAATTCATAATACTTTTATCAAGTTTTCATCAGAATACTCTCAAACATAATCATTACCACTGAATAGACTTACAAGTAATCTTACATTGATTACCTCACATAGTCAAACATTTATTCTCAATATGAATAAAATCTTCCATTACAAATGCATTTACAATCTAAGGTTCTTTATCCAGATTCACATCCATCAACTTAATCCAAACACAAAACAACGTTACATACATTCATTTCCAGTTCAGATCGGGCTATACTAGACAAGATACTTAGATTCAGTCATTTTAGAGAAAGAATTCGACATTGGAGTTATGGCTTAGAGGAATACTGTTATGATCTAGGGACATGCACAAACCAAACACCTTATGATAGATGATCGGCCGATCTACCCATAACGACGCAACTCTAAGGTCTGATACCACTAAATGTAACCTTCTAGACCCGTCTATACGTTAATAAAGATCCTAGGAAGTCGCATTAGAGTCACTAGAGCGACCCATGTTAAAATTTCAAATAAATAAATTGCTAAACCATAAAAAATCATAAACTAAGTTTTGAATTAAAATACAATTCTAGAAAATATTCAGACAATGAAACAAAACTATGATACAAGTTATTAATACAAGTTTTAGACTCGAATATAAATCAAAACATGACATACATGCCCCCTAATTATACATATACCATACTCCTCAAGCAAGCTAAAAGAACTCCCATACTGACGTTGATAACTACAACATGGTCGATCTTTTAACCCGTAAAGGTAAAAACAACGTGAGATTCGAAAAGCTCAGTAATATGAAACTACCAAAAGAAGTTTCATGCCACACGTAAGTATCAGATGTGCCAGAACAAAAGGGAGGAGCAATCATTATCAAGTTTCAGATATATAATACAATTCGTTTAGTTGTTGCGCTTGAAAGTGACATATTCATTTTTGATTAATTACCCGATCACCAGACACGATGTCTAACTCATGTAATCGGAAGGGACATAGATTACGAAAATTCAGCCAGAGAGTTTAGGGTGTTCCATTAGTTACAGATCAAGAATGATAGACAGAATATTTCAGACAATAATAGAGTTTGATTGAGGCTAGAGAAGGAACAAGGAAAACTAAGTATCAACATAACTACCCTCCAACCATACATCGATATGCAGTTCCCCAGAACTGCATCCATAAGGACTTACCCTAGGCCCAATGAGCATAGGAGCAAACCTAAGGGGTTGCCTTAGGTCCATA
The DNA here is from genome assembly GCA_958450335.1 of Hibiscus tridactylites. Lineage (NCBI taxonomy): Eukaryota > Viridiplantae > Streptophyta > Magnoliopsida > Malvales > Malvaceae > Hibiscus > Hibiscus tridactylites. The sequence continues at coordinate 18,872,975 of OY288266.1, forward strand.
ATGGATTACCCGTGCCAAAGCATCGAAACCTACCCAGGGGAGACCTTGGGTCCATAAAGAATTACCAGCGCTGAACCTGTAGAGACTTCATAACATAGCCCAAAAGTACCCCAATTAAAATAATTTAGTGAATACAGACTGAGTAGTAACCATACACGTAATTTTAAGAATATCAGAAATCAGAGAGCATGCATTACAGATCAGAAACATAATTATATAATTTAGCAAGAAAGAATTCATGATTCGAATCAGAGAGAAGATTAGTTTCATGTCAGAGTGGATATACTTGTGCAATAAACACTCTATGGTTCAATTCATTTTTCAGAGATCATTATCAGAATGAGATTTAGATATATCATGAGGGATTCCAAACATTAAAGCTTACAAGGGTGAAATGGTCATTCAGACCTTCAAGGGTAATTTGGTAATTTAAATCAGCAAGGTAAGGACAGTGATGTGTAGGATTTAAAAATTCTAGTTGTTAATCTAGTTTTTGAGTCCCTTCGAAACGATCAACACTCATCAACACAATGTTATTATTTAACCGAGTTGGTACACCTTAAACATTTATTTTTTCAGAACCAACTAAATTGTATAACCGAAATGCTCGCCATCAACAACCATCTGTTGAACTTACAATGAGCAATCGAAGCATATTCGAGTAATATATACCAAGTATTCGAACATGAGCAATACACCCGAACTCAATCCATAAGGTTGAACGTACACTTAAACAGATTTCTCTTACCGTTAACCATTTATTTTCGCCAAATAGATCGAATATGACTTCATATGGTATTCATCTAAATTCACATATGTATAAAAAACGGCCAGGGACCATGAGTCGTGTATTACCGCTTTCAGAGCCATACACTTGTTTAGCTTTATCGGTATTTCATAATTCGAGTCTTAGGGGTATTTTCAATCATTTCAGTGTTCGAAGGTATTCTAGACACATCTATGCCCAAAGGTGTTTCAATTATACTGAGTCTTTTGATCCTTCCAAATATTCATTCGTTTCATGAATCAAAGGTATATCTATCACTTTGGTTAATTTGGCACCTAGCGCCTGAAGATATATTAGCCTTTTTGATAATTTCTCTCATTTCATTCAATACGGTCTTGTCAGCATTTGAGTCGATTCAAGCCTTTTACGACATTTCAAATTAATCTAGACATATGAATAGTTTCCCGTAACCTTATCTTTAGAGGTCTAATCAAAATTCAGGATAGTCCAAGTGCTTCACAATTTTGAGGGCTTAAGTCTTGTTACCATGATTTCCCAAGCTAAACGAGATTTTCAGAAGAAACGATTGTTTTGCAAGATTTACTGTAGACTTTTAAGACGCTTTCATTGATAGGGGTATTTTAGTCTTTCTTACACATCAAGACATCTTTTAGCATGAAATAAACTGAATTTGAAGTTTCGAGGTGAACTGTTTTATCGAGTAAATCACTGAACTCAAATTTCTCATCAATCATCAATTCCTTATTCCTATTATTCATGTCTTATTCAAATTAATTAGAGAACCGCAGATCTTTCCAAATTATAATTTTTTCTCAATCGAATATACCAAACTTATCTAAGTTATCATACTTAAATTTTGTATTTGATTCAGCTTAAGTAGCGTTAACGATATACTTCATTATCAGAATGCACACATCAATCGAATATCGTCATGTTCATAAAGCATACAAGAGGTAGTAAAATATTACCTTGAATCCTTGTAATACCGGTCAACCGTGATACTCCATTCGATCACTCCCAAACCCGAATTCGACGTCCTTCAAAATCTTAAATTCCAAGATATACAATTACCTTCATTTAACCACAACCCAAAATTAGTCCTTATTCACATTACTCTTAACTAAATAATTAAGTACACACACAAGTTCGAGTTCAAGGTCAGATTTGAAGGCTTTCAGGTTAGACTTTTCCGAAACAGACTTTAAAAACGCACTTAGGATGTCGACAAACATAAAATATGACTTTTCAAAAAAAAATAACTTTTGGGTCAAAGTCAACGCTGACGTCATCGGTCAAAGTCTACACTAACGCCAATGGTTAGGTCAACGCTGACGTCATACTGACGTCACTAGTCAACTAGGTTGACTCGGACGGGTTGACTTGGTCATCAGGTTAACGGGTCGGGCGTTGGGTCGGGCTCGGTTTGAACAAAAGTGTCGGGTAGACGGGTCTGGGCTCGGTTCATTTTGGGCTCAGACCGAGTTAGGTTGGTTCAAACCGGGTTGGACCATAGTTAAACCAGTCCTCTTACCTTAGGTTTCAGTTCGCCGAAAGACCGCCGAAAAAGGCACCAGAGATGCCATTTTGCGCCGATTCTGCCGAAAATCAAAGCCCATAAGTTACTCAATTCATTTAAGCCGAAAAAACACCAATCTAAGCCAAAAATTTTACCGGATTTAACCAAAAAGAGGAAACAAGGTTCAAAACAACGTAGCTCCGGCGAGGCGTTAAACATTAACGAACCGGTTATCGGAAACCTGGTTTTTTCTCGCCTCGACATGAGGAGTCAGTTGACGGTGGTAGAGCGACGAAAGAACGGTCGTGTTGGCTGGAAAACACAGAAAACAAAGGGTGTGGAAGGAGGGTTCTCACCGAACCTTCAACCCACATTTCGCGACGAACGGCGGCGTTAACACGCGAGTGGCGTCTAGGGATGAGACTGGCGTGAGGTGGCCATCGCGTCGATCACGACGTGGCGGTGGCCAGGATCGGGGACGATGGACGGAGGGGATATGGAAGAATGCTAGAACTTTCTGGGTTCTCAAATCCCGAGTGAGATCCAAAAAAAGGGTAGCTGAGAAGTCAGATCCCTTTTTAAATTTCAATAACCACCAAGCATAGTTTAATATTAAACGAGGGTGAGATTTAACTAGAACTACTCGTAGCATAAATGGTAAGGGCACATGTTCAAAAAGCAAGAGGTCAAAGGTTTAAACCCCGTTGACACCAATTTTGTTTTATTATTTTTATAACCATACTTTTTAGGGGTGTTACAAAAATACTCAAAATACCTATCGTCTTCTTTCCTAATTTTTTTAACAACTTTATCATCCTCATTTTAGCTTAGGGGTCTAAGACCAAAGATTTTTACTCAACAAACTTATAAAATTCTATCCTTATCATTATCATTGTCGTTTTGGTTGTTCACAAATATTTTTATCATATTTACCTCTACATTAGTTCTTTATGTCAACGTTAGTTCTTTTACAATAATATCTAATAGACTCACAATGAACTATGTCCCATCATCCAAATTCTTAATCCTACGGGCAAGATTATCATCCAATGCCGCATCCTACTAATCCTACAAACAACCAAAACGACTACTAATCCTACAAATAACCAAAACGACTCAGAAAAACCCATAAATGAATTTACTCAACAAACAATTGAAAGCTGATGTTAATCTTTCAAACTTGAAAAGGATTTACCTCTGCAACAAATTAATAGTCAAACAATTATCCTAATTTCAAGATAGTAACGATTAATTAAATAATTTCCGAGAAGAAAAATGAAAGGAAAGTGAACCTTAACGGCGATTTTTCTGCCAAAATGGAGGAGAAGCTGTGCTTCAGCTCTCCTTCTCTTAGTGCTATGCAAATTGATTTCGCCATTGCAACTGAGTTGAGAACCCTGCATTGGACGATTCCGATTAAAGAGGACTGATGCACTCACGAACAAAATTTAAAAATATTGGGTAAGAAGATGATAGGGTGAAAATAGGGTATTTCGGATATTTGGGGAAATATAATTAAATTAATAAATATTTAATATATTTATTTTATTTTAAAATTTAAAATTAAATAAATAAAATAATGTGGCGTGTTCTGATTGGTCAAGACAGATTTTATTTAACGGTAGGGGGCAATATGGGTAACGCCGAAAACATTAGGGGACAATATGGGTAACACAAACAAAGTTTAGGGGGAAAACAATGCATTAAGCCTAAATAAATATTAATATATTAAATTTACAGATATAAAACAAAAATTAAGCCTTAATACTTTACTTTAATCGATTAATGTTTACTTTTATTTTTGAATTCTTTAGAATCTTGACCAATTGTATATAATGTATAAATGTTGAATGTTAATTTTTCTTATTTAAAATAATGACTATATAGAAAAATGTGTAAAAAATAATGGATGAATTTCATTATACAAATTTTAGAAACTGTTTCATCAAAACAAAATTCTGTCATTTAACTGTAAGCTGCCGTTGTTTCAAAATAAAAGAACTGCAAGCTCCCGAAAAAGACAAATCTGATTAATTAAGCGATTAGTTTATAATTTTTTATAGTTGAGTGACCGAAAAAGAAACTTACGGCTTATCGGGACTAAATTATATTTTCGAAAAAACCCGATAATACAAGTTTTAGTGATTAGTTTATAAGTTTCTCTACCTTTTCGTTGATCTGTTGGAGCTCCAGAATAGCTTTATATCTTAGTTTTTTTTGGGTGATTAATTTCTTTTAACCTTATTTTATCAAGAGATTCAATAATTGGCCTAATAGTTAATGATGTTTATCTTATCCCATCTTCTATGAGTTTAAATTATAACATATATTTTCGAAATATAATATCTCTATTTATTAAAAAATATAACTTTATTTTATTTAAACAAGTAAAGTTAGAGTAAAATATATCATTTATTTTCGAGATGACATCGAAAATAGAACCAACACAATACTAGAATAAGATTTATCCATAAGAAAATAGTAAAGCAATATGATATATAGGAAGATTATCCATAAGAAATCAAGAAGTTTAACATGGTTTTTCCATAACATTCAATCGCCACCTTAAGTCCTAAAGTAACCTCCAATGGACGTTAGTCGTCCATTAAACCCACCCAAATTGTAAATCGGACGGTGCATATGGAGTACCAGCAGGCAGCAGCAGCAACACCATCAGTTTTTAAACCAAATTTAGTTGTATTGGTTATAAAAGTAAGTGATGTAATACCATTCAATGGATCCAACATCCCCTCTACCCTTCTAATATATTCTGAACTGCAGAGCTGTATCTGTAATATATATACACACATTAAAAAAAACAAAAACGAAATTAACATATATAACTTGCAACATTGAAATCTGGACCGTTAGGTGTTCCACGTAGACCAGATAATTTCCTTGTAGATTAACATATTTAAATTGTAAAGAAGCAATAGCAGAAGGGGTATGAGAAATATATATTTCAGTGATTTTATGTATATTCTTCTCCAAGATTAGCATCTCCAACCGGCCCTATTTTTACCGTAATTGGGGAACTCATTTGCAAAAAATATACAAGTAACGACTTCTCTTCCTACTATATACACACATATATATATGATCAATATATACACACATATATAGGCTAGCTAGCATTAATAAATATTTTGTTAATTAGATGGCATTGATAAATTCAGTTGATTTACGAGGCGCTAGGGTTATCAAACCAAGAATCATATATGCCGATGAACCAACTATTCAAGGTCATGTTCATCCATTGTTATTTAATACTACTATGTTGGAAATAATAGAATCTATTATAACTTAATAGGACCCAAAAAAAGATAAAATTACGATATAATCCCTCCTAAAATACAATTTCACTAAAAAAATCACTCAAAGCATTTATCTGATAAAAGTAAACCAGCAGAGAGCTAAAGCTTAGGCTTCCGTTTCTTCACTTTGGCGGTGGGAAGAAGATGGCATCATTGGTCTTCTTGGACCGGAAAACCTTCTCTGTTTCGGCAGAGACCTTGAAAGCCACCCGAAGAACTTCCGGAGATATGGCCTTCCACGCCCCAATGCTTCCGGCCAAGTGCGTGAACATAGGGTTGGGAGTAGTGATAATTGAGAGCCGCGACAAGCAAGGGCGGAGCCACCCTTTTAATTGGGGTGTCTCATGATACCCCAAAATTTTTGGGAAATCTATTTTTTCTATATAATTTGTATATAAAAAATTAAAAATATGAACAAATAACACCCTTTTATGAATAAAATGACACCCCTTTATAAATAATTAATCTTCTTTAAATAAATGAAACCACTTAACTATATTTCTAGCTCCGCCCCTGGCGACAAGCCCTCCGGATCCGCAATCTTCGAAACAACATAAAATTTCGGAACGATCAACAAATTACCGGATTTCACGATAGTTTCCAAGACCCTTTTGCCGTCGACTCCACTGACTTGAGACGACCGCCACCCCTGACGATATACGTAACTTGTAAGGTCGAGTCTCAAGAGAAGTCGTGGGAACACAAATGCATTCCCTTCCAACCTAACGAGGACAGCACCGAGCCTGCCCTAACTAACCAAAGGGAGGTTCTTAATGTTCAAGAACACGACATTGCCGACGTCTTTGATATCAGTATTTGTTATTATTGTGACCGTGTGAATTTCCATTGAGGATCCTTGTTGGTAATGCTTCAAGAAGTTACCAAAGGCAAAGCTATATCCCACATTGGTTGGGAAAATAGCTAGGGAAGGGTATTTATACCCATGCTTCCTCCCTCCCTTGTTGAGTGGGAAAGAACAAGGGAAGTCCTCGTGCGCCGCCGCCGCCGCCGTCCGGCTCGGGTTCGGGTTCGGGTTCGGGTAACACGTGTCTTCAACACGTACGCGCGTGTATATATTCTTTTTGGAGAAAATTCGTAGGAATTTTCGTATGAATAAAAGACTATATGTGAAAGAACCGAATTTATTTGATTCAAACGTTCAGAATTTGACGACATGCTGATTTTCAGTACTAACATTGAGTCCAAACAGTCTGATGTTCTTAATGAACTGTACTCGGCTAGACATTGCCTATGTTGTTAGCAGACTCAGTAGATACACTCATAACCCTAGTGGTGAGCACTGGGTTGCTCTTAGACGCTTACTTAAGTACCTTAAGGGTACTATGGACTGGAGACTTGAGTATGTTGGCTTTCCTGCTACATTAGAAGGATATTGTGACGCCAACTGGGTTTCCGATAGTGATGAAGTAAGCTCTACGAGTGGGTATGTATTTACTTTGGGAGGAGCAGCAATTTCTTGGAAGTCTTCAAAACAGACTTGTATTGCTCGCTCTACTATGGAGTCAGAGTTTATAGCTCTTGACTTAGCTGGGCAAGAAGCTGAGTGGCTAAGGAGTTTGTTAGCCGATATTCCGTTGTGGGGAACTCCGACTCCTCCTGTTTCCTTGTTGTGTGATTCACAAGCAGCGATTTGTGTTGCCAAGAGTCAAGTTTACAATGGAAAAAAGAGACACATTCGCATAAGGCATGAATCTGTTAGACACTTAATAAGGAATGGAGTACTCTCTTTAGAGTATGTGAAGTTGGAAAGAAACCTAGCAGATCCGCTTACCAAAGGGTTAAGTCGGAAATTGGTCCTTGATTCGTCGAGGGGGATGGGTTTAAAGCCCATTGGTTGAGGAATTCATGGTGGATACCCAACTTAGTTATCTAAGTTCAATGTGGTCAAACGAAACCATGGAAAGACTCATAGTGTACATTTCTCACTGCCTATCCCTATGACGAATAATGTACATGTCCAGGTTGAGTACTATTACTCTTAATAAATTCATAGCCCAGGTTTTGGGTGGTCTTTGTGAGAAAGACTTGATGAATTTACCGAATCATGGTTGAATACTTATTCTTAATAAGTTCATAACACAAGTATGAATGTGTTGTTCTATTGAGAAGGACAATATGGACTTACCGCCAGAAAGGTTGAGTTTCGAGAAACTCTTAATGAATTCAAAGTTTAAATGATCCTATTGAGAAGGACATTTTGAATTCACCGACAATGAGGTTGAATATTTATTCTTAATGATTTCTTATCCCAATACTGGGTGGTTCATTTTAAATGGACTTGAAGAAATCACTATAAGTCTATAAGAGGTTGAACCATTACAAATGGTTCTTAATTATTTCATAGCCCAGATTTCAGGGTGGTTTATATTGAGATAAACCTGATGAAATAACCTATGTAAGTGAGAAGGATTAGCCACCTTCTGTGAAAAACGTTGGGCCGTTTTTCTAAAACACTTACTAGAATCCTGAGGGTAAGATGGCCAAATATACACTTGTGTATATATATCTTACACATCGAGAACTTCGGTGGATGAAGGAGTTAGTTGTGTGTTATGAGTTTACCCCTATCTTAGAAAGTTCAAGACTAGTTTCACTTATCTAAGACAAGGATCGCTCATTATCACTATGTACTAGTTCAAGATACGTTCACTAGTGCTTAAGCAACTAATTCCGCTACTGCTCGTCTGAGGAGGGCTGTGTTTGAGATACAGATAAATTCTTTCGCATTAGTGGGGGAATGTTGGTAATGCTTCAAGAAGTTACCAAAGGCAAAGCTATATCCCACATTGGTTGGGAAAATAGCTAGGGAAGGGTATTTATACCCATGCTTCCTCCCTCCCTTGTTGAGTGGAAAAGAACAAGGGAAGTCCTCGCGCGCCGCCGCCGCCGCCGTCCGGCCGGCTCGGCTCGGGCTCGGGCTCGGGTCTTCGACACGTACGCGCGCGTATATATTCTTTTTGGAGAAAATTCGTAGGAATTTTCTTATGAATAAAAGACTATATGTGAAAGAATTTTTTCTTATTTATAGGCTCTTGATAAAACTGTTTGAATCAATCCGAATTTATTTGATTCGAACGTTCAGAACGGTTTGATTTCAGTGCAGTTTATTCGAATTTATTCGAATATGTACAGTCTGTTCAGTGGATGAATTTAGACTGTTTTTCAGTCAAATTCAAGGTGTAACAGCAATGTAATGGCATGATTATTACAGAATTAAAATGGTGTTTATGAGAATCTGTTACAGCAGATTAAAGATTGCTGTTATACAGATTTAATTCTGTAATTATTTGTGCAAGTGAAATGTCCATTATAGACATGTTATACAGCCTATAAATAGAGGTGTTGCATGCACCATTTCAGATTATCAAACACATTCACAAAGCATTCCAATTCTCTCTGTTTCCTCCACTTGTTCGAGCAGTTCCACTGTTGTTCACTCCGAGAGTCGAGTGTACGATTCCAGGAGCGTCCGTGTGCACCTCGGGGGACAGCCTGCCCGTGAAGCGACTACACTGTTCGGGGCAGTTTTGTTTCTAAGGCAGTGGTCACCATACCACGACACGGTCCACAATATTTACGTTCTGTTTTTGTTTATATTTTCCAGTCAGTGCTAACAGTCTTTTTGCAGTTATTTTTACCAACAATCCTCAAACATGCGAACAATTATTAGTGACCACGTATTCATCACTCACGATCCCCACTAACATATTATGCGGATTATTACCAACAACCGTGTATAAACATGTAAACATGGCATGCGAGTGACCACGAGTTCATCCTCGTGAAATCATTCTGCGAGCTGTCCTCAACAACCACATGTTGGTACACTTGGTCTTGTATGATGACAGGCCAATCTAGGACATCACTTCATAGGACATCCAATTCTAATGCCATAACTACCCTCGGTTAACATATGTCCAAACACTTATAAGAAGCCATGCCGATAGAGAGCAAAGGACAACTTTCTATATAACCTAACTAAAATCAAGAATTCACGAGAGACGACAGAGAATCCTTCATCATCACCGTTCTCGACCATACTTCGGCATTATTCATTTTGTCAGTTAACAGTATCAAACGGAGCTTTCTCGCAGTTCAAGGCCATCACCTTCCGATGATCCGACTTCAGTTTGGCCATCTTCATGATTCACAAGAAATAAAACAAATACCAGCCAATATCACTAAAACTACGGAGACGTTCTCAATGAAGATTCCAATGGCCATGCTAAAATAACGGAGAAACACGTATTTTTCAAACATCATGCATTTTAATTAGAGATAATTATACATTTAGTACCCCACCTATTTTTTTAGTAAAATAATACTTAACATTACGTCTTTGTTCTGTTTTGGTACACGATCGTTAAAAGAAAAATAGAAATGATGATGTGATTTTTTTTAATTAGGATAATCACAGTTTTAATTCCCAAAATGTATACATTTCTATCAATTTGGTCCAAACTCTATCAATTTAATCATCTAGAATATCAATGGAGATAGCTTCCAACGTGTCCCGTTTTGAAGGTATAACAATAGCTCCCCCCTGATCCGATTCTTGGGGTCTGTGAGGCTTTCAAAGCAGACACTACAATACAACCCAATCCAACATTTACTTTAGAGCAAGAACTAGCAGAAAAAATGATTTTAATATTGTATTTATATAATTGCATACCATCTTTTATCATCAATTATAATTTATTTTCTAATTAAATTTTGAGGAGTTAACTTTCGATCTTGTGATTCGTGTGTGACTCTCTAAATGATTTCTAAGTAAATGTTGGATTAGTTTGCCACAGTAACCATTCTTGGGTACAGTAACCAATTTGGTCCAAACTCTATCTTTAGCAAATGGTTTCAAGACTCGCTGTATGATTTGGTAAATTGAAATTGGTTTCATTTTATTGTATGTTTTTCATTTAACCAGGTCGCAACGGTTCAAGAGCTTTCAGGGACTTAGTAAAATTTGTTGTTTCTTTTATGTTTGGTTACACTGAAATGAGGGTGTTTTTCATAGGGAAAACTGTAAATGCAAGCTTTAGTTCGATCATGGGTTCGTTTGCTAAGTTTAAGAATTTTGGGTTAGGGTTTTAGGGAAGAAGAAATAAAATGGAGATTTATAGTTTTAACCTAAATATTTAAGATGATTATTAAATTGATAGAGTTTGGACCAAATTGATAGAAATGTATAAGTTTTGGGGACTAAAACTGTAATTATCTTAATTAAAAATAAGTCACATCATCATTTCTGTTTGTTTTTTACGGCTAAAGTACCAAAACATAACAAAAACGTAAAGTTAAGTACAAATTTGCCAAAAAATAGGTGGGGCACTAAAATAAGAACGCAAAAATAGGTGGAGTACTAAATATGTAGTTATCTCTTTTAATTAGCCATAATAAAATGGGGCTTAAACCAATTTACTTTGGGTCAGGGTTGGTTCTGGGCAAAGCTAAAAATTGGCCTTAAACCAGGAATTTAAATTATGGTTGCAAAGTATTTTCGGTCGTGTTTTATTTATCACGATTGTCGGTATAACATATGTTATTTCGGTCATTGCGAGTATCGCATTTGTAAATTTTTTTAATAGCATGTTTTATTGTGGACATAACAGTTCTAAGTAACGCTATTTCATATGGTGTCAAGTTATTATGGTTTCATATGATTAATTTTAAAACGACCCACATCGCACATCTGATTTTGGTGGGCAAGTTGCTAGCTAGAATTTTCTACATACATAGAGTCTCGAACTTGAGACATTCTTAAGTGATACCAAACTGTTTATGACTTGAACCAACCCAACATGACATCTCACCTAGTAACAATTATTTTTATATATTTAATTTTTTATTGATGTAATAAAAACAATGTTATGACAACAAAAAGTATACATACAGGGTCAAATCTATCCGGAAAAACAATGTTTAAAGTACAATATATCCACCTAAACTATAGTTGTCCCATAAAGATTTTTGAATTGTTCAAAGCACGTCACATGACACTTTTGACTAAAAAAAATACAATTGGCTTTAATAAAAAGGCAAATGATGTTATGAATATTTATTTATGTGGATGTCTATCATGATTAAAACTTTATCAAAGGAGTTTGATTTATTTATTATTAGGAATATTATCTCTATGAATTAGAGTTTAATGTATTATGTACTTCTTATGCCTATAAATAGATGATTCATTGAAAGCATTGTACACAAGTCTATATTTGAGAATAATACAAATCTCCCTCTTTCTCTCATTTCTTTGTTCTTCTTGTTCTTCTTTATTTTATTCACAACACGTTATCAGCACGAGACTCTAATCAACTGAGGTCTTCATCATTATAATTCAAAAGAAGTTACCGGGAAGAATTCGATTATAGAATAAACCAAAGATAAGTTTTTTTTCTCCTTATTTTTTTTAGTTATCGATTGTCTTTCTCTTTATATTTTAACTTTGTTTTAATTTTTGAAAATTTTGGAAGTATGTTTGATTTTATTCGAACATTAGAAAGAGATAAATTTGTGGCTTCTCACAAACAAAAAGACGAATCGACAGAGACGAAGAGGTTGCGTTTGGTGTAAATTACGTGTGTTTTCTCTTGTTCCTAAAAGAGTTAATTAGCGGTATGCTTATTCATACTTTTACTTATATGATTATATTTGATATTTTTCATATTATTATTTATGTCATTTTATTTGGTAAAAGTTAATATTTTTAACTGTGTTTTGAGTTTTACATGATATGCTTAAATGGCTTGGAAAGAGATGTGATATAAAGGGACTATGAGAAGCTATCTCGGTCATATGCTATGTCTCCATTGTCCACGAGAGAAAAATCAATATCGGTAAATTTTGGTTTTATTTTTATTTTTTATATTATTATTTTAAAGTGCGATAAATCATGATGATTTTGAATTTAAAAGAAGATTATTATAAAGTCTATATTTACTCGAAAGTAACATTTCTTCTTCGTCGAAAAACACGACCATAGACTTCTCCCAATTTCAAGTTACGAAAATTCGTCTTGATCCAAAAAGTTTTATGGGAGGCATTCCCTGAAGTGAATGCAAAACATGATGTTTATTCCATGTGATTATCAATGATGGGGCATTCCCTGAAGTGAATGCAAGCATGATGTTTATTCTATGCAATTATCAATGATGGGGCATTCCCTGAAGTGAATGCAAGCATGATGTTTATTCCATGCGATTATTGGATCTGTTTCATTCCCTGAAGCGAATGAAAACATGGTAAACCATTATTCAATTAGAGACATAATTTCGATATAATCCAAGTATAATTGGCTGGACATCCCGTTCTGCGAGGCTACTGGTCTCAAAGGAGGTTTTTAAAGGACCTTGTGGACATGTTTAACAATGCCGCGTACGAGGATTAAATCTTTGTTCTTTGTGATAAGGATATATGAAAAGTTTTAATTACTTCATGGTGGATGCAATTACTTTGGCAGTTTAGAAGATTTTACATGCGTCTAATTATTTGTGGATCCATATTTATCCTTGAAGGATCCAAAATGCTATAAGCATTTGAAAATTTCTGAGGAAATTTATTTAGACATGTCTCATGAATATTTTGGCGCATTTGGTATAATCGCCTTAGTGAATACTAATTGAGAAAATACTATAAGAATGATCAGATTTCCTTATGTATTTCATAAAGGAGTTTGGATCAAGATCCATTATGATAATTTTAGAACTCCTAAAGAGCTTCAAATTGGAAACTCATGAAGTACTTTCAATACAAGTACTTGAATCTTGACATCAAGTTTATCTCGACCTGAAGATCGAGCATTTTTATATATTTCTTTTGTTTATGAATGGACATAAGCTGAAAGAATCTTAAAGAAGATTCAATATGAATAGAGCATATCTATTGAGTATCCCAATAGTTGTAATATTGTTGGATGTGAATAAAGATAATTATATCTTTTCTTGGTCTTGAAGCACTATATATTAGTTGGTCAAGAAATATCTATGAATATACAAAGATCATTATATTTAGATCTTCAAACATTCGTTGATGCCTCATCAAATGTCGTAGAAATAATTGTTATGCACGAGGCAAGCCAAAAAATGTGTTTGGCTAAGACTATTGACCCAACATATCCAAAAGATATATGGATTTACTTTTACAAGATATGATAAAAGCTATCTTGTGTGAAGATAACGCAAGATGTATATCTCAGTTTGAAAGTGGATACATCATGGAACATATTACTCCAAAGTTTCATCCCTCACCATCTTTAAAAAAATGATATTCAAGATTAAATTATGAAGATTCAAAGATCTTCTGTGATGTTTGCATGAGGGGAGTAAATACGCGTTGCACTCTTTTTCCCTTAACCGAGGTTTTGTCCCAATGGGTTTTCCTGGTAAGGTTTTTAATGAGGCAACATGTTATGCGTATCAAAGATGTGTGTACTCTTTTTCCTTCACTAAAGAATTTTTTTCCCACTGGGTTTTTATCTTAGTAAGGTTTTAACGAGACACATTATCTTCATAGACATCCAAGGGGGAGTGTTATGAATATTTATCTATGTGGATGTCTATCATGATTAGAACTTTATCAAAGGAGTTTGATTTATTTATTATTAGGAATATTATCTCTATGAATTAGAGTTTAATGTATTATGTACTTCTTATGCCTATAAATAGATGATTCATTGAAGGCATTGTACACATGTCTATATTTGAGAATAATACAAATCTCCCTCTTTCTCTCATTTCTTTGTTCTTCTTGTTCTTATTCTTGTTCTTCTTTATTTTATTCACAACAAATGACACATTTTAAAATTCTAGCTGTACTAATTAATTTTAAAAATTTTAAATTAAATCCGTTACTTTTTTTAAATTTAGTCAGACATCTCCAAACTATATTGTTAAGATACGTTCCAAATCAAAGTGCTTGACAAATTTAATTTTATGTAAAGTATTTTCTTAAAAATTAATTATACAAACACATGTAAACCGTACATGAAAAATCTTCACAAAGATATTTACTACCCAATGGGACCTTCTGTATTAAATTATTGTGAATGTTTTTTTGCTCCGCAATTGAATTTTATTAATATTAGCGAGCTCTCTCTAATTACGTGTATCATCAAAAATCTCCTTAAACCTAAATGTAGAAAAAAAAGTACAAACACAATCAGGTAAAACAAAACAGTAGCAACAGAAAAAGAAATCAGCTAACCAAACAAGCCCAGGCAGCAAAGAGTGTATATCCAAGCAAGTCACAGAAGTAAGACATGAATTCAACCTCAACTAAAATCACCAAAAGTGTAACCATCTGTTGAAAATCACTTGTGTGAAGCTTCCAAACTCTCAGATTACCACCACGCTTTAAAACATGGATGAACCACGCAGTCCTTAACAAGTTGTGTAGAGTGTCTCGATGTAACCTAACATCCTTAACAAGTTTCACTAACATTTTTCCCTATACAACTCATCCTCCCTTGCAACTTGAGCCACTACAACCCCTTAAGCTTTTACCAATCTGTATTTGCGAAAACGTCTTCCCAAAACAAAACTGATTTCTTCTGACCACCCCCAAAGGTTGAAGGCCCATAGGCCGGATATCCTCCATAGCCTATTGTGTACTTATATTTCAGCCCCATTATTCTGAATATCGCAATTGGGCATGCCCACCCCAGAACGATGAGCCGACCAGAAGGATAAATCACAAGACAACGAGAGAGTTGTCGTGGTAGCCTACTGTGATATTGAAAATTTTATCCAGACGTGTACGAAGTGGTCCTAATTAATTACATGTTTGGTTAATATTTTCAATATCACATTACACCACACCTACATGTTTGATTAAAATTTTCAATATCTATTCCACACCTCGTACATGTTTGGTTAAATAGGAATGAATTTTTTTTTTGCTCCTTTTCGATGCTCTTATTTATGGCCCGCACTAAAAATTAAGTTTAGGTTTAGAGTTTAGGGTTTGTGGTTAGATTTTAGAAAATAGGGTGTAGAGTTTAAGATTTAAAATTTAAAGTTATGGCTTGAAATTTAATTTTTTAGTGTATAAAAATAGGCACCAAAAAGGGACATAAAACTTTTATCCGTTAAAAAGGCCCCTACAAAACAAAAGTACTCCCGCGGTCTCACAAAACTTATTTTCTTATTGACTTTGGATATAGTGTTAGAAAAAAAACATTGTATAAGAGATACGATGTAAAATAATTTAAATTTTGTTTAGTAAAAACTAATATAATGGGTAAAAAAGGAAATATAAGTTTTAAAAATCCTTGAACTTTTCAATGAGATGATTTAATCCTTGAACTTTTCATTAATAAATTAGAGAAAGCGTAATTAAAATTTAAGTAAAAATATTTGTCAAGCAACTTATTTTTATTATTTTGTTTAGAAAACTATTTTCAGCTGAATGAATAGAATTATAGAAGTTTTTATTATAACTTAATAGAAATAGCAATAGACATTGGACAATGACAAAAATGCTACGATTGTGATGTAATCTCTCCTAAAATCCAATTTAACTTAAAATATAGCTGAGAAAAAATGAAAAAAAAAACCAATAAAAAGCATTTATCTGATAAAACTAAAACTAGCAGTGAGGTAAAGCTTAGGCTTCACTTTGGTGGTGGGAAGAAGATGGCATCATTAGTCCTCTTGGAACGGAAAACCTTCTCTGTATCGACGGAGACCTTAAAAGCCGCCTGAAGAACTTCCGGAGATATGGCCTTCCATGCCCCGATGCTTCCGGCCAAGTGGGTGAACATAGGGTTCGGAGTGGTGATGATCGAGAACCAAGACAAGCCCTCCGGATCCGCAATCTTGGAGACAACATAGAACCTCGGAACGATCAACAGATTACCTGCTTTCACGATGGTTTCCAGGACCCTCTTGCCGTCGACGCCGACGACCTGAAGACGACCGCTGCCCCTGACGATATACGTAACTTGCAAGGCCGAGTCACAAGAGAAGCCGGGGGAACACATTGCATTCCCTTCCAACCTAACGAGATCAGCACCGAGCCCTACCTGACTAACCAAAGGGAGGTTCTTAGTGTTCAAGACCACGACATTGCCGGCGTCTTTGATGTCGGTATCCAACGGAGCTTCCTCACAGTTCAAGGCCATTCCCTTCCGGTGATCCGCCTTCGGTTCAGGCATCTTAACATTGGCATCAAGCTTGACAATCCCTTTGCCGGATTGGTTGCCGATAAGGGCCTTAACAGTGTCATCATCCACATCCCATGCTCTTTTCACAAACTCGGTCGTGAAGCCGGTGAAGATGCCATTGGAACCGGTGAGAAAGAAATCGGTAAAGTGACCGGCTTTGTGGCCTTTGGAGGTATCTCCCATGAAGAGGACGACCAATTCGGTGTCCTCCTTGTTATACCACCAGGTGATAACTCCAAAAGGAAGAGCGATGGCATCACCCTTCTTAATCGCCACCACTTTCTCCTCGGATTCGGGGAGAATGATATCGGCAACGCCGGCTCCTTGAAGAACATAAGCAACCTTGGAAGAGTCAGAGTATCGAGGAAGCGCAAAGCCGTCCTTTTCAAGAGCCAATTTGGCGGCACCGATGTTGCCTTCACGTAACATGGGGAGCTCACCGGGACACCAAGCATGGTAGCTTCCACCATCGCCGCCGTACACTTGCTTTGCCAACTTTGGAGAAAGATCGAGTTCCATCTTCGCGATTCACAAGAAATAAAACAAATGCTAGCCAAGTAGTGAATTGTTTAGATGAGATAGAAGGGTATATATAGCAGTGAGATGCAGATGTTTGATTGGATAAAATTCGTCTGCCCCTTTTCGCCCCTACATATGCCCCAACACTAAAAAATACTACAAAATTAAAATTTAAACCCTAACCCTAAATTCTAAATCTTAAACCCTACACCCTATACCCTAAAAAATACACCCTACCCTAAATTCCCTAAACCCTAACTACAACCCCTAACCTAAAACCCTAAACACTAAACCCTAAAATTAATTTTGAGCGTGGGGCATATGTAGGGGCACCGAAAAGGGGCAGAGGAATTTCATCCTGTTTGATTCTATCTTGGTCAGCCAAATCCAGAGTCCAATATCTCTAAAACTTCTAAAACAAATCATTCTGCTCATATATTTATTAAACATGGAGAATTCCATGAAAACTATATATATATATTCTCAAGGATTGTCGAGATCTACTTAGTTTTGATGCACGACTCCATATCACATTGTTTTTTTTTATATTAATTACTTACACATAACAAATTGTATATATAATTTTAAAATCTAATATAAAATATTTATATGAAAACTATCAAAATAATTTATTGCAAATTTATGTAAAGAATATATGTAAAGTAATTTGAATATAACATTAAAATGAAATGATTAGATAAATTATTTAATTTAAAAGATAATTATTGTAGAAATACTATTTTTTTTATTAAGTAGAAATATTTATTTTTTTAAGACAAATGTTGAGATTTAAACTCATAAAATAAGATAATATGAATATTATTAACCACTCGACCAATTAGTAAAGGTAATAAGAATTTAATTTTTTACTTGAAACTTCTATCAAATTTGTAATAGATTGTAACTACTTTACAATACACGGAATAATTGTATGTATAACTAAAGAAACATAGTTTACCTCAATCCCCTTCTTCTCTATTGGCTTAATATAAAAATTAGTGCGTAAACCACAACTTTCCATGCATAAATTGTTTTTTTTTTTAAATATAGTCCATATTCGAGGTTTGTAAATTTCTAACAATGTCCTCTCCAAGATTTAAATTTAAATTATCTCTTTGAAAAAACAACGTGTCTTGTCATTACAAGGGGTGTTCATATCCGAGTACCCTAAATTTCGGGTACCCGAAATTTTCGAGTACCTAAAAGTCGGCCCGTGACCCGGCCCATAAGAACCGGGTACCCGCAAATCGGGTACCCGTAAAATTCGGGTATCCGTAAAATCGGGTACCGGGTACCCGATTTATTTTTTTATATTTTTTAAATCTATTTTTAAAAAAAAAAATACATAAGAAACACATAAAATTTCATGATATATATTTCAAACACTAAAATTATTGATTTGTGGTTAGTTTTAAGAGAGAAATATTTGGATATATATGTATATATATTAAAGTTTATCGACAAAAGATGTATTAAAAATATTAATCTCGATCATGATTTTTTTCGACTCTAATATTGACAAATTAATATAAATATTTTTGAAAAGTTATAAACTTAAAAGTATATAATACAAGTATAAAAAGAAGTTAGGGGTTTAAAATTAATTTTTAAGGAAAAATAATAAGAAACATAAAATGAAAATAGAATTTAAAATATAAAATATATAAATATTAAAATTAGCGGGTCGGGTCGGGTACCCGGTTATAAAAAAATTTTGGCCCTGACCCGGCCCAACTACCCGGAAAAAATTGCGGGTCGGGTACCCGGCCTGAAAAAATCGGGTACTTTAATATAAATACCCGGTAAAATTAAATCGGGTAGGCGGGTCGACGGGTCGGATAATTCGGGCCGAGTATTTTTAAACACCCCTAGTCATTACACTCAACTCTCGTTGGTATTATAAATTGTTATTTGAGAAAGTAATAATCTTTCTTAACAACCAAACAGAACAACGAGGGGACGATGTGATTGCATGGGTAGTTCTAGGAAATGGCAGGTATTTTAAGGTTAAATACCGGTGAATTTGATGACCGGGTAAATATTTTGTACAAAGTTTGTTATAATTTTTGTACATAGTTTGTTACCATTTTGTAAGAGAAAAAAGTTTGTACCGAATTTCTTACCAAAAGTTACCAAAGACCAACATAGCTCATAGTCTTATAAAAAAAATTGTACCTACCTTATTTGGTACAAATGTACATAATTTCTTACAAGTTATGTAAGAATTTTTGTATGTACCGAACTTATTACCAAAATATACACAGTTTGTTACCACTTTGTAATAAAATAAGGTTTGTATCGAATTTCTTACCAAAAATTTTCAAAGACCAAACGGTTACCCGGTACACCGGCTAAACGCTTGAGCAAGTGTTGTGCGTTAGTACGTTGACAAAATGATCACATTGGCGAAAGACGGGTCACTTCACAAACGAAGACAAGCTCTCGGCTTCATTTACGAGAAACAGATTGTGCACGCACTCTTCGCGGAGGTACCAGACAGGTACGGCGAAAGAAACGGTGGATACACGAGAATTATTCCTGCCTAGGCGAGGAGACAATGCACCAATGGCCTACATTGAACTTATATAGATAAGTTGCATTGCTGAGGATCTTTCTATGAACCAATGTTGCCTGTTTTGATACTACATTAGTGCAACTGAACAAAGTTTCTCTTAATCTATTTAAGTGTTTACCTTCAACTGTGTTGGTAAAATGAACTGCAAAAAAGCTGTTAGTACTGACTGGAAACTATAAGCAAAACAGAACGTAAAATGGTTGACCGTGTCGTGGTATGGTGGCCACTGCCTTAGAAACAAAACTGCCCCGAACAGTGTAGTCGCTTCACGGGCAGGCTGTCCCCCGAGGTGCACACGGACGCTCCTTGAATCGTACACTCGACTCTCGGAGTGAACAACAGTGGAACTGCTCGAACAAATGGAGAGAAAACAGAGAGAAGCTGGAATGATGTTTGAATGTGTTTTATTGTGTTATCAAATGCTGCATGCAGCAGCTCTATTTATAGGCTGTAAAACATGTCTATAAATGACATTTCACATGCACAATAATTACAGAAATTAATCTGTATAACAGCCATCTTAAATCTGCTGTAACAGATTATAATAAACACTATTTTAATTCTGTAATAATCATGCCATTACAGTGTTGTTACACTTTGAATCTGACTGAAAAACAGTCTAAATTCATCCACTGAACAGACTGTATATATTCGAATTAATTCGAATAAACTGCACTGTTCTGAACGTTCGAATTAAATCAAATAAAATTCTGAACGTTCGAATCAATTCAAACAGTTTTATCAAGCCTATAAATAAGAAAAAAATACCCTTCCCTAGCTATTTTCCCAACCAATGTGGGATATAGCTTTGCCTTTGGTAACTTCTTGAAGCATTACCAACATTCCCCCACTAATGCGAAAGAATTCATCTGTATCTCAAACACATCCCTCCTCAGACGAGCAGTTGCGGAATTAGTTGCTTAAGCACTAGTGAACGTATCTTGAACTAGTACATAGTGATAATGAGCGATCCTTCTCTTAGATAAGTGAAACTAGTCTTGAACTTTCTTAGATAGGGGTAAACTCATAACATACAACTAACTCCTACATCCACCGAAGTTCTCGATGTGTAAGATATATATACACAAGTGTATATTTGGCCATCTTACCCTCAGGATTCTAGTAAGTGTTTTAGAAAAAACGGCCCAACGTTTTTCACAGAAGGTGGCTAATCCTTCTCACTTACATAGGTTATTTCATCAGGTTTATCTCAATATAAACCACCCTGAATTTGGGCTATGAAATAATTAAGAACCATTTGTAATGGTTCAACCTCTTATAGACTTATGGTGATTTCTTCAAGTCCATTTAAAATGAACCACCCAATATTGGGATAAGAAATCATTAAGAATAAATATTCAACCTCATTGTCGGTGAATTCAAAATGTCCTTCTCAATAGGATCATTTAAACTTTGAATTCATTAAGAGTTTCTCGAAACTCAACCTCTCTGGCGGTAAGTCCATATTTGTCCTTCTCAATAGGACAACACATTCATACTTGTGTTATGAACTTATTAAGAATAAGTATTCAACCATGATTCGGTAAATTCATCAAGTCTTTCTCACAAAGACCACCCAAAATCTGGGCTATGAATTTATTAAGAGTAATAGTACTCAACCTGGGCATGTACATTATTCGTCATAGGGATAGGTAGTGAGAAATGTACACTATGAGTCTTTCCATGGTTTCGTTTGACCACATTGAACTTAGATAACTAAGTTGGGTATCCACCATGAATTCCTCAACCAATGGGCTTTAAACCCATCCCCCTCGACGAATCAAGGACCAATTTCCGACTTAACCCTTTGGTAAGCGGATCTGCTAGGTTTCTTTCCGACTTCACATACTCTAAAGAGAGTACTCCATTCCTTATTAAGTGTCTAACAGATTCATGCCTTATGCGAATGTGTCTCTTTTTGCCATTGTAAACATGACTCTTGGCAACACAAATCGCTGCTTGTGAATCACACAACAAGGAAACAGGAGGAGTCGGAGTTCCCCACAACGGAATATCGGCTAACAAACTCCTTAGCCACTCAGCTTCTTGCCCAGCTAAGTCAAGAGCTATAAACTCTGACTCCATAGTAGAGCGAGCAATACAAGTCTGTTTTGAAGACTTCCAAGAAATTGCTGCTCCTCCCAAAGTAAATACATACCCACTCGTAGAGCTTACTTCATCACTATCGGAAACCCAGTTGGCGTCACAATATCCTTCTAATGTAGCAGGAAAGCCAACATACTCAAGTCTCCAGTCCATAGTACCCTTAAGGTACTTAAGTAAGCGTCTAAGAGCAACCCAGTGCTCACCACTAGGATTATGAGTGTATCTACTGAGTCTGCTAACAGCATAGGCAATATCAGGCCGAGTACAGTTCATTAAGAACATCAGACTGCCAATTATTTTGGCATATTCCGTTTGAGAAACGCTACTTCCTTCATTCTTAAAGAGATGTATGCTAGAGTCATAAGGAGTTCGAACAGGGACGACATCAAAACTGTCAAATTTCTTTAACACTTTCTCAGTATAGTGTGCCTGGCTTAAAGAAAATCCCTTTTCAGATTTGATTACTTTGACTCCTAAGATTACATCGACTTCTCCCAAGTCAGTCATCTCAAACTTAGTGGACAAGAAACTTTTTGTTTTGTTAATGGACTCAATGTTAGTACTGAAAATCAGCATGTCGTCAACATACAAGCTTATGATGACACAATCAGTACCAAACATCCTCGAATACACGCATGCATCCGAACCATTCACAACAAAACCAAAACTAAGAATAGTTTTGTGAAATTTCTCATACCACTGTTTAGGAGCTTGCTTCAGGCCATAAAGTGACTTTTTAAGTCTACATACTTTGCCTTCCATACCAGGCGCCTCGAAGCCAAGAGGTTGCTCCATATAGATCTCCTCATCTAGATCCCCATTCAAAAATGCAGTCTTTACATCCATTTGATGTACTTGCAACTTGTGAATGGAGGCTAGTGCAAACAATGCACGGATCGTTGAGATTTTTGTGACGGGAGAGTAGGTATCAAAGAAGTCTTGACCAAATCTTTGAGTGAACCCTTTGACTACTAGCCTTGCCTTATACCTTTGGATAGAACCATCTGGTCTAAGTTTCTTTCGAAAGACCCACTTACTGTTAATGGTTTTAAATCCTCTAGGCAAGTCAACTAATTCCCAAGTATGATTAGACATTATTGATTCTAGTTCATCTTTTATAGCGCTTTTCCAGAAACTAGCATCAATAGATCGTATAGCTTCTTCGTAAGTTTTAGGATCCTCATCTAACAAATATGCTTGAGCTATAGGATCAGAAAGAGTGTCTAAGTCATTTATCTCAGAAATGAAGGAAGTTATGAAATCTGGTCCAAAAGAGGTTTCAACTCTTTGTCTCTTACTTCTTCTAGGCTCAAATTCAATCTCTTGAGAAGACCTAGCAGGCACACTAGAAGAAGTGGATGGCAAGTTTTCTATTTGTGTTTCAACATTTAATCTAGGTTTCTTGAGAGGAAAGATTTCTTCAAAGAAAACAACATCCCTAGATTCACAAATAGAGAAGTCTTGTAGAGTCATGAATCTGTATGCGGCACTGTTAGAAGCATAGCCTATAAACACTGCATCAACGGTCTTAGGTCCAATGGTGGACTTCTTAAAATCTGGCAACCCCACTTTTGCCAGACACCCCCACACTTTCAGGTATTGTAGATTTGGGGCATACCCTTTCCATAATTCGTAAGGGGTAGAATCAATTTTCTTATGAGGTACTCGGTTCAGAATATGATTAGCCGATAGAATGGCTTCCCCCCACATGTTGTCAGACAACCCAGAACTTATCAACAATGAGTTCATCATCTCTTTTAAAGTTCTATTTTTCCTCTCGGCTATACCATTCTGTTGAGGAAAATAAGGGGCTGAAGTTTCATGTATTATGCCATTCGTCTCACAAACCTCTTTTAGAAAATTAGATCCATATTCACCACCTCTATCAGACCTAACACGTTTTATTCTCCTATCTAACTGATTTTCAACTTCTGCCTTTTAAATAAGAAAGAAATTTTCAGCTTCATCTTTAGTTCTTAGGAGATAAACTTTTGTAAACCTAGAGAAGTCATCTACAAAAGTTATGTAGTAGTGTTTTCCTCCTTTACTTTCAGTGTTTCTAAAGTCTGCTAGATCAGTATGAATGAGTTCTAACAGTTCAGTCTTTCTTTTAGAAACATTTTTAAAGGTAGGTTTTGCATGCTTTGCTTCTACACAAACTTCACATTTATTATAGTTTGTTATGTCTAGTTTAGGCAAAATATTCATATTCATCATTTTCTTTAGGGATTGAATATTTACGTGTCCTAATCTAGCATGCCACATATCAATAGACTCAACAATATAAGCAGAAGTGGTAGCTTTATTATTTTCATTAAGTTGAGTTTCTATGACAAATAAACCTTCGCTTAAAAAACCTTTCCCGACATAATCACCGTTACGGGAAAGTACAAGTTTATCTGCCTCAAAAACTAACTTAATGCCTGCCTTATTTAAGAGGCCACCACTAATCAAATTTCTACGCAGGGCAGGAACATATAGGACATTATTAAGAGCCAAAGTTTTACCGGAAGTCAGCTTTAGTAAAACCTTGCCTTTGCCCACCACTTGAGAGCTGCTGGAGTTCCCCATGTACACACGTTCACCATTTTTCACGTCCTCGAATTCGGTGAAGAACTCCTTCTTTGCGCAGAAGTGTCGAGAAGCTCCGGTGTCTACGACCCACTCGGTGTTCTTCTCTACGAGGTTGACCTCCGAAACCACCGCGGCTATGACATCATCATCCATGTTCTCTGTCACATGCATGCGTGGTCTAGTCTCATTCTGGCGGTCCGAACGGTGCTGACATTGGTACGCCTTGTGACCAGCTTGTCCACACACGTAGCACTTCATGGTTTTCACGTCGGGCTTAGCCTTCATGGGTTTCTTGAAATTGGTCGTCTTTTGTGGTTTGGGCCTTTTGTTTGGAGGGCCTTTCTTAAAGGGCTTTTTGGACCCTGAAGCACCACCAGACTCAACAATATTAGTTTTAAAAGATAAGTGACTAAAATTGTTTGTAACCTTATCTTTCAAACGGTTGGCCTCCTCGATTTTCATGTGACCGATCAGCTCCTGAAGTGGTATGTCCCTTTTCTTGTGCTTGAGGGAGTTGCGGTAATCTGACCATGACTTTGGCAACTTTTCGATAAGGACGTTTGCTTGCAAAACTTCACACATTTGCATGCCTTCCGCTATGATGTCCGAGACAAGATTCTCATAGTCATGAACTTGGTCCATGATAGTCTTGTTGTCGGTCATCTGGAACTTCAACCATTCTCCCACGACATACTTTTTGATTCCCGCATCATCAGTGCCATACTTGGTGTCCAAGGAATCCCATATCGCCTTTGCACTCCTCTCCTTTAGATACATGTCAAATAATTTGTTGGACATGTGACTAAGGAATATATACGCGCGCGTACGTGTCGAAGACACGTGTTACCCGAACCCGAACCCGAGCCGAGCCGGCCGGACGGCGGCGGCGGCGGTGCGCGAGGACTTCCCTTGTTCTTTCCCACTCAACAAGGGAGGGAGGAAGCATGGGTATAAATACCCTTCCCTAGCTATTTTCCCAACCAATGTGGGATATAGCTTTGCCTTTGGTAACTTCTTGAAGCATTACCAACAAAGTGTGTATGAACTTATTACCATCATGACTCTTTTCCTGCTCGATATGGGGGATTTCAATTGGTTTTTGGCTCATAAGCCACTACATAAAGGTTACCGGTTCACCGGGTAACCTTTTTTTAATCCAACCGCTACTATAAAAGTGACTTCATCCAATGGTCCAAATTAAATGACCGATATTTAGCTGAAAAATAAGCCGTTTGTTTTAGAATTTCCCGTGATTGAATGGATCTAACTTCTAAGGGGAAACCGGTTTATAAAGATTATGCAGTCTATGTTTTGGATCAACCCGAAGTGGACGAGATTCGGGTGGCATTGCATCCGACATATCAACGACGCCAAGCCCAACCGTTACTATTCGATTCTCATCAGGTTGGAGGTTTTCGAAGTTAACGACACAAATGAGAATTTGGCCTGTCGGAATCCGGTGCCATAAAAAATTCTTACTAATGCAGAAGAGGCAGACAAACAACACAAAACATCAGAGGGTCTAAAGTTGTGGAAATTGTTGCCAGAGGGGTTGCTAGTAGTGATGTAGTGATTAGTGATTGGCCTTGTTGCTTTTGTTTAGAAAAAGAAGCACAATATTGTTGCTGCTGGTAAAACTGTGAATCTGTTACCAATTGATGGCAGTTCCTATAACAAATTGCGTCCGCCGGAAAAAACAACGGGTCGGCAAGGGCCACTTTATGAATATTAGAACTGGTTCAAATTCGACTCGAAAGGAAAATTACTCGACTCAACTCGAGAAAATTTTAAATAAAGTTTGAATTATAAAACAAAAATTTAAATAACTCGAAATTATAATTAGTGGATCAAATTTTAAGTACAAGTCGAGTCTCTCAATTTTGTGTGATATATATATATATATATGAAAGTACTTAGGGGCTCGGAGGGGTGAAATTTTGTTTCAATTATCTGAAGCCTGAGATTTTGGGCCCATCTGTTGTTGTGGAGCTTAGGATTTAAATGAGACGAGACAGATCACGAGTTATTCGAGCTCGACTCGATTAGCTTGACTCGAGCTCGAACTCGGCTCGAGTTCTTGACGAACCGAGTCGAGCCGAGCTACTTGATACCTGACTCGAAAATTTCACGAGCTACTCGAAAATATAATATACTATTTTTTATTTTTATAATTTAAAATATAAATTCTTAAACTTAAAACCCTAAATATAAACCCTAAACATAAGTATTAAACACTAAAATATAAAATCTAAACCCAACAACCTAAACCTCTAAACCCTAAACTAACACCATAAACCCTAACAAGCTTGAGTTTACACAACTTGTGTATCTAAATTTTTTCTTCATAGGACTTTAAGTGAGACGTGACATATGAAGAGTTACTCGAGTTTAATGCGATCAAAGATCGACCAACACATGACTCGATTGGGCTCGAATCAAGCTCGAACTCGACTCGAGTTCTAAACGAGCCGAGTCGAGCTCAGATTTCTCAGGCTCGTTAGAAATTACTCAAGCTCGAACTCGACTCGAAATCTTAACGAGCCGAGCCGAACTTAGCACTACTCGAGCTTGACTCGGCTCGTTTACACCCCTAGTCACTAGAGCTATATGCCATTAAGACTGTAGGGTTAATTATTGAATCAGACTGTAAGGTTACCACTGAGTGGCTTTCTCTCTTGTCGGACCCTCCTTCAAATCTTTCGGAGTGGTTTTTTTTTGTGAAATGGATCCCGCGCTGCTGCAACTCGATGGCTGAAATAGCCAAGTTTGGTATTGGGTAACGTATCATTGTTATAACCTTCTACTGGTGTGCTGTCTAATTGTAAAACGAGGGTTAATGTTTTGGTTTTGTTTTTGGATTTTCCTGTAAGACGCTGATCGGATGGTCTTTAATATTGTTGAGTGGATCGCAAGATCGATATAGACCAAGAGGGGGGGGTGAATTGGAAATTTAAAGTTTTGTGGTGGAAATTGCAAATTAAAAATGATAGACAAGGGATTTAGAGTGGTTCAAGTTCCAAATGAACTCTACATCCACTACCTTAGCTTCACTAAGGATTTGCAACAATTCCACTAATTGCTCTTCCCCTTTTCTAGGACAAGGAGGCAACCCTTTACAATTTCGGTTGATTTTTCTACCCAAAAATCAACCCAATCCTCACACAAGTGAACAAAGGAGTTTGTTGGCTAATAAGATATCTCTTAATACAAATGATAGCCCAATTACAAGCACTCAACCCAATTGAACAAGATATGAATGAAAATTACAATTGGGGTTTCTAGACAAAATGGGATTTTTGCACAATTGCTTGGATTTAATGTTTGGATGTTTGCTTTAGGATCAATAGTTGTTGCTGGAGCTTTTAGAGGTCTCTTTTATACCTTCTCATTGATTTATAGTCGTTGTGGTTGTTGCACTCATCAATAGAGCCGTTGGGGATGTTATCTCACCACCATAAATGCAGTCTGCAACAACCCGTTTCGAAACGCGGGGTACCTGTTTCGGAACGGACTAAAATAGAAAGAGCCGTTGGGGTGCATTTAAGAGCCCGTTTTGAAACGCCTTAGGGCCGTTTCGAAACACTTTTGCCACTGTCATGGGTCGTTTCAAAACGGTCTTAGCCCGTTTCGAAACACCTTAACGGTTTTCAGAAAATCAGTTAAAAACAACTTCAACGGTCATATTTTTCAATTTAGACTTAAGAGCTGTTTCGAAACGCTTGGCTTCGTTTCGAAACGATTTTGCTACTGTCAAGGGTCGTTTTGAAACAGCCTTAGCCCGTTTCGAAACACCCTATTTATCTTTAAATATTCAGTAAAAATATTGCAACTGTTATGCTTTTTCAAATCAAATATGAAGAACAGTTTCGAAACGTGAGAGACCGTTTCGAAACGGGTTCAAGTGTTCTTAAGCCGTTTCGATACACGTTTCGGAACAGGGGTTGGCAGTGATGAAATCGTTTCGAAACGCCTTAGGCCGTTTCGAAACAGGGACTTGAAAATCATTGTTTTGGCTTTAAACACTTAGAAAAATATTTGAAAAAACTTTGTTTTTAACTTGGGCATAATCTTAAAATTATATGGGGATATTTTGAGGACTTAAAATTCGTTTTGACATTATCAATTTAGTCCTTAGGTTTTTAGTTATATCAAAATTAAAATATTTGTTTTCACAATCTCCCCCTTTTTGATATAACAAAACTAAAGTTAGAATTTTTAAGAATTTTGAAAGTTTTGAAAAAATTCTAACTCCCCCTTAATTTAAGATAGGTTTTTAAAGTTAAAAAAAATGTTTGACTTGAAATCCAAGATGTAAAGTTAAAAAAAAACTTTTAAAATTTAAAACGAATTTTAGTTTGTGGCTCTTAAATTTCTTCTCCCCCTTTTTGTTAGATCAAAAAGAATAATGAAAGCTCATAGAGAAGACAAAGGATTAGTACCAATAAGCATTAATAAGCAACCATTAGATTAATTCATAATCTCAAAATATCCAAAACATAAACCACATTAAGTTCATAATAAAATCCCAAACAAAAGATCAAAAGCATAGGTTCCTAAAACATAATAAGACATAAAGATGCAATCTGAATCCTAAAATGCATAGATAATATAATATGATATAATATGATATGAAGATCCTAAGCCTCGTCATCATCATCCGAAGTATCATCATCGCTTTTGACTTGAGAACGGTGAAACTTCGTCCATTGCCCATAGAGAGTAGAGAAGGACAAATCCAAGTTGGAATGGGAAGTCTCAAGAGTATGAAGACGATCCTCGACATTTTTCAAACGATTGTCCATGGCAGTAAAACCCGAAGCAATGCTAGTATCCAAAGCATTGAACCGCTCGGTAATGAGAGCCGTGAGGTCTTCATTGTTTCCAACCTGAACTTGCGGTGGAGGAGCAACGGGAGGAGGAACAACTTCTCTATCAACTCTTTCCCAAACATCATTCACATATGTAAACCCGGACTTGCGAAGGGAGGACTCACCAATCTTGGACTTGCGAGGTTCCGGAGAGTCGTAGGTACAATCGATACCAAGATCATTAAAGATGTAGCTCAAGATCGTGCCATAGGTAAAAGACTTCAACTCGTTTGTGTCAATAAGCTTAAAGTTATTGACTATCTCGGCAAAAATAATTTTAGGCACATTAGGGCGCTCACCTCTATGGAAACATTCAAGCCAAAAATGATCAGTATGACGGATATGAGAGTATTTACCTCCGGAAGGTCGAATGAACCATGAAACCATCAAGTGAAGAACGCGATCGTGCACATCCAAAGTAAGTGCCCGACCAGTGAAAGTGCCAAAGTGACGTTCATCCTCAAGACCCTCATCTTTAAGTTTAAAAATTGACTCCAAGAGAGCAATATTAACAACAAACTTTTTGCCCAATATGAAAGATTCAATTCCTATAATCTCGATTTTGGTCTCATCATGAATAAAACGAGCATTAGAGTAAAAAAGGAGTACCATGTGTTTGTAGCGAATATCCGGAATGCTCAAGAAAAAGATAAGATCCCACTCACTCAAACGGTCGAGATAACGGAATAGGAATCGCTCGGAATTGAGGAAATCAAGATCAATGACACGTTCTCTACGAACTTCGAAATCCTTGACATAAGAGAAGCGAGCTCGCATCTCCGGAGTTTTAAGAGATTTCTGAAAAAGCAGAGCAAGATTCGGACGAATGCTCGAATCACCGGTTTGAACGGCCTTACGCTTTTTGTTAGCTTGTTCTGCCATCTAAAAACATTAAGCAAGTATATTTTAAAATTAAGTGTATGCATTGATATTGAGAATCAATCCAATAATAAATCCCACTTAGGTTTTTGAAACAAAATTAAAAACAAACAAAAGAAACAGTAAAAAAAAATTAAAAAAAAATACGGCTGAAAAATTTTATATTCGAATAAAAAAATCTGAGATTTTGAAATTTTTTTACAAGATATTGAAAACCCACACATGAAAACATATAATTTAGACAAAAATAAAATTTTCTATCCTAAGATTCGAACAGAAATTGAAAGAAAAATAAAAAATAAAAAAATACCTTAGTTTGGGATTTTGGATGATTTGATGAAAATCCTTGCACAATGTTGATGAAACTTGCTTAGACTTGAGTTTTAGAGTAAAACCCCTCACAATTTTGTGAAAATCAATGAGTTTGAGAGGGTATATATAGAGAGGGAGGCGGTTTAGGGTTTTTAAGAGTTTGATAAAAAGTAGGATTTTAACATTAAAAGCCCTAAATAAAGCTATCCGCGATGCTGTTTCGGAACGGTCAGGACCGTTTCGAAACGAGACGACTAGGATTTTGACCGTTTTGAGACCGTCAGCTGACCGTTTCGATACGATGTTAACCGTATCGAAGCCCTGTTGACCCGTATCGAAACACGTTTCGATACACCCCTTGGTAGTAGCCAAAACGTTTCGAAACACATTATAGGCGTTTCGAAACGCCCTTCTCTCAGAACTGGATTTAAGGTATCCGTATCGAAACAGGGTCACTCGTTTCGATACACCTAGGCCTGGAAGTGCAGATGAGGCTCTAAAAGTGCAGAAAAATGAAGTTTTAAAAGGCCTAACATGCATAAATGTCATGAATGAGCAAGCAAAACATATTCAAGCATAAACATACTCCCCCTAACTATAGGCATGGATGAAATTAGGAGTTTAAACACATAAACATGGCATTTCACAAAATCAAGCATATTTAAGTACAAAAGAGGTCCTAAAAGGTCAAGATAGGCTAGCTAGACCTAACTCTCTCCTAAGGGACCAAAAACGCTCTTTGTCTAAGGGTTTTGTAAATATGTCCGCTACTCTATAACAACATCTTCCTTAAGGACATGATCTCTAATGAAATGATGCCTTATTTCAATGTGTTTGGTTCTAGAGTGTTGGATGAGATTTTTTGTTAAACATATTGCACTAGTGTTGTCACATTTTAGGGGTATGGTTTCAACTTTAATTCCATAATCTAAGAGTTGTTGCTTCATCCAAAGGACTTGAGCACAACAACTTCCTAAGGATATGTACTCGGCTTCGGTGGTAGATAAGGCTACACTATTTTGTTTCTTAGAGAACCAAGATATGAGCATACTACCTAAGAATTGACAAGTTCCCGAAGTACTTTTCCTATCAATTTTGCAACCCCCATAATCCGCATCCGAGTAAGCATGAAGGTTGAAGGTAAAGTCTCTAGGATACCAAAGACCTAAACAAGGAGTGTCTCTAAGGTATCTAAAGATTCTCTTAACGGCTATAAGGTGAGACTCTCTAGGACTAGCTTGAAACCTAGCACACAAGCAAACACTAAACAAGATATCCGGTCTACTTGCGGTAAGGTAAAGCAAAGATCCAATCATAGAACGATAAAGCTTAGAGTCAACACACTTACCTCCTTCATCTTTGTCAAGCTTTGTAGATGAGCTCATAGGAGTGGCTTGAGGCTTTGCATTCTCCAAGCCAAACTTCTTGAGCATATCCTTTATGTATTTTGCTTGGTTGATGAAGGTGCCATCCTTCTTTTGCTTGATTTGGAGTCCCAAAAAGAATGAGAGCTCCCCCATCATGCTCATCTTAAATTCACCTTGCATTAACTTAGCAAACTCTTGACAATGACATTCATTAGTAGAACCAAAGATAATATCATCAACATAAATTTGAACTACTAAGATGTCATTTTTATACATTTTTATAAAAAGTGTAGTGTCCACCTTACCTTTTTCAAATCCTTTTTCAATCAAAAAGAGCTTTGGTAAGTTTGAAAACATAATTTGGAAATTTTGAATCTTCAAAACCCGGTGGTTGTTCCACATACACTTCTTCATTTATAAAACCATTTAAAAATGCGCTTTTAACATCCATTTGAAAAAGCTTGAAATTACGATAACATGCATATGCAAGCAACATCCTAATGGCTTCCATTCTAGCTACGGGTGCATAGGTTTCATCAAAATCTATTCCCTCTTCTTGA
This sequence comes from Hibiscus tridactylites, assembly GCA_958450335.1. Classification (NCBI taxonomy): domain Eukaryota; kingdom Viridiplantae; phylum Streptophyta; class Magnoliopsida; order Malvales; family Malvaceae; genus Hibiscus; species Hibiscus tridactylites. The sequence goes on from OY288266.1 coordinate 18,905,495, forward strand.
GTGTAACCTTGTGCTACAAGTCTAGCTTTATTTATCACAATGTTACCACTCTCATCTAGCTTGTTCCTAAAGACCCATTTAGTTCCTATTGTAGATTGATTACTAGGCCTATCAACTAATGTCCATACATTACTTCTCTCAAATTGATTTAACTCTTCTTGCATAGACATAATCCAAAAGTCATCTTTCAATGCTTCTTTTATATTTTTAGGCTCTATGCATGAGATAAATGCAACATGGTTCATTAATCTAAGAGAAGAACGAGTGGTTACCCCCTTGGATGGATCACCCAAGATTTCACAATCTTTGACATAGTTCAACTCCCTTGGGTAGCTCACTTCCTTTTCCTCAATAGCCAAGTCCTTCAAGGCCTCAAGACGTGGATCTTGTGTGTCTTCTTCTTTTGTTGGAATCTCATCCTCCTTTGAAGTTTGACCTCCAACAAAGGCATTTATGATTCCTACATCATCATCATCACAAGAATCCTTCCTAGGAAGGAGGTTATCATCGAATACAACATGAATAGATTCTTCTACTACTAAAGTTCTTTTGTTAAATACTCGATAGGCTTTAGAGGTTAAAGAGTAACCTATAAAAATGGCTTCATCACTTTTTGCATCAAATTTACCTAAGTTGTCTTTTCCATTATTTAAAACAAAACACTTGCAACCAAAAGGATGAAAATAGCTAATGTTAGGCTTTTTAGATTTTAAAATCTCATAAGGTGTTTTCTTTAAAATTGGCCTAATCATTACTCGATTTACAATATAGCAAGCGGTGTTTGTGGCTTCCGCCCAAAAATATTTAGGTAAATTGTTTTCACAAAGCATAGTTCTAGCCATTTCTTGCAAAGTTCTATTTTTCCTCTTAACTACCCCATTTTGTTGAGGAGTTCGAGGAGCCGAAAAATTATGGCTAATACCATTTTCATTTAGAAAATCTTCAAACCCCAAATTTTGAAACTCGGTTCCATGATCACTTCTAATATGTGAAATTTTTAGTTCAAGATCATTTTGGGTTAATTTTGAAAATGTGATGAATTTTTCCAAAGCCTCATCTTTAGTACTTAAAAAGAGAACCCAAGTAAATCTAGAAAAATCATCAACAAGCACAAAAGCATAAGACTTACCACCCAAGCTCATAGTCCTAATTGGCCCAAATAAATCCATATGGATTAGTTGTAAGCATCTACTAGTAGAAACATCATTAATGGATTTAAAGGAAGACTTATGTTGTTTACCCTTTGAGCATGCATCACAAATTTTATCATTTGAAAATTTTATCTTGGGTAAACCTCTAACTAGATTTAGGGAGACTAGTTTTTCCAAAACACTTATGCTAGCATGTCCTAGCTTCCTATGCCACAACCATGCATCATTTTCATTTTGAGCAACTAAGCATGCATGAGATGTATGAATGTCATCTAGATGCACCATGTATATATTCCCTATGCGATGACCTATGAGCATAATACTATTAGATTTAATGTCTACAATTTTGCATCCATTTTTATCAAATAAAACATTAAATCCTTTATCACACAATTGACTTATGCTCAATAAATTGTGTTTAAGACCATCGACATATAAAACATTTTCAATGAGAATAGTAGAGTGATTACCTATGGAGCCAATACCTTTAATGTGGCCTTTGGAGTTGTCACCAAATGTCACTACTCCTCCACTTTTTGGCTTTAGATCCATGAATCGACTCTTGTCTACGGTCATGTGCCTCGAGCATCCACTATCAAGGTACCATGAGTTTTGACTTTGTGCTTTGGCCTTGTAGCAATGCTCCCCCTACAAACAAAGATATTAAACTTTGGTTTTTGGTACCCAAATCATTTTGGGTCCATGAGTGTTAGCTCCCAAAACCTTGGTTCCCTTAGGAATCCAAGATGACATAGCAATAATATTATTAGATTTTACAAGTTCCTTAGGAACCCATACACTTCTAATTCTTTTAGCTCTACTATGTCTAGGGTAGCTACCTTGCTTGTAGTAGTTAGTCTTTTTCTTAGGTTGGTGTGTTCTAGAAGATTCTCCTACTTCATGCTTGACACTACCAACATTTTTTAAAGATTTTTTGAGCTCATTTAGCTCACCCAACACCTTTTGGTGTTCACAATTACATTGAGATAAAAGATTATTAAGATCAACGTTTTCATCTTGAAAGAATTTTAGTTCATCTTTTAATCCTTATATCTTTTTCTCAAATTTAGAATTAGCTTGAGTAAGAGAGTCATTTTTCTCATTTAATTCTAGAATAATCCTTTTATTCCTAATGACCGACTCCTTATATTTCTCAACTAATTCATCATATACCTCTTACAACTCATCATATGCATCATTTAACTCTTCATATGAAAAATCTAAAGTAGATGAGTTAGAGGTTACCAAGGAGGAATCTTCCTCAAGTGCCATGAGGCAAAGATTAGCCACTTCTTGTTCGTCATCCTCCGATGACTCCTCATCACTCCAAGTAGCAAGCTTGGCTTTGAGTCTCTTCTTCTTCTCAAAGCCCTTCTTCTTGAGTTGAGGGCACTCCGAACGTATGTGTCCGGGTTGTTTGCACTCAAAGCAAATGATAGGATCCTTTCCTTCTTCTTTGTTCTTGCCTTTGAAGTCCATCTTCCTTTGGATTTTTCTTCCCGGTTGGACCTCATGAAGCGTGAGAACCGTTTGGCTATCATAGCCAATTCTTCAAGTTCATCCTCCTCACAAGATGAGCTCTCATCATGTTGTGAAACTTTAGCCTTGAGAGCTATTCCCATCTTCTTCTTCTTCTCAACCTCAAGCTTCTCTACCCTTTTCTCTTCTTTCTTCTTCTCATCTTCCCTTCCTTGCTTCATGATCTCATGAGTAAGGAGAGAACCCACAAGCTCATCAAGCTTCAACGTTTTCAAGTTCTTTGCTTCGATGATAGCGGTTCTCTTCCCATCCCAAGACTCGGGAAGTGAATAGAGTAGCTTCCGGACACGCTTGTCTTCCGGCATGATCTCTCCAAAGCCCTTTAGACCATTGACAATCGTGGAGAAACGATCAAACATCTTTGACACCGTCTCATCGGGCTCCATCTTGAAATTTTCATAACTAAGATTGAGAATTCCAATCTTAGTTTCTTTAACATCATTGGTGCCTTCATAAGTAGTCTCAAGAGTGTCCCACACTTCCTTGGCACTTTCAATTGATGAGACCTTTGAATAGATGTCCGGACCGAAAGCACAAAATAGCATGTGGAGAGCTTTATCATTGACTTGAATCTTTTTCCTCTCCTCTTCACTCATCTCCACTTTCTTCTTCAAAACCATCTTGCCTTCACCATCTTGCTTCAATGGAATATATGGCCCATCTTCAATGACATCCCACACAAGATAGTCATTTGACTTGATGAATAGACGCATTCTATTCTTCCAAAAAGAATAGTTATCACCGTTGAAAAAGGGAGGCTTTGTAGTGGATTGTGACTCGTACATGCCGGAACCGGAGGTTGAAGTCATCTCTTGATATTTTGATGATCACACTCTTCCAAGGAACTCCTCTTGTGGTTGTTAATCCTCAAAGAGTTAGGCTCTGATACCAATTGTTGAGTGGATCGCAAGATCGATATAGACCAAGAGGGGGTGAATTGGAAATTTAAAGTTTTGTGGTGAAAATTGCAAATTAAAAATGATAGACAAGGGATTTAGAGTGGTTCAAGTTCCAAATGAACTCTACATCCACTACATTAGCTTCACTAAGGATTTGCAACAATTCCACTAATTGCTCTTCCCCTTTTCTAGGACAAGGAGGCAACCCTTTACAATTTCGGTTGATTTTTCTACCCAAAAATCAACCCAATTCTCACACAAGTGAACAAAGGAGTTTGTTGGCTAATAAGATATCTCTCAATACAAATGATAGCCCAATTACAAGAACTCAACCCAATTGAACAAGATATGAATGAAAATTACAATTAGGGTTTTTAGACAAAATGGGATTTTTGCACAATTGCTTGGATTTAATGTTTGGATGTTTTCTTTAGGAACAATAGTTGTTGTTGGAGCTTTTAGAGGTCTCTTTTATACCTTCTCATTGATTTCTAGCCGTTGTGGTTGTTGCACTCATCAATAGAGACGTTGGGGATGTTATCTCACCACCATAAATGCAGTCTGCAACAACCCGTTTCGAAACGCGGGGTACCTGTTTCAGAACAGACTAAAATAGAAAGAGCCGTTGGGGTGCATTTAAGAGCCCGTTTTGAAACGCCTTAGGGCCGTTTTGAAACACTTTTGCCACTGTCAAGGGTCGTTTCGAAACGGTCTTAGCCCGTTTCGAAACACCTTAACGGTTTTCAGAAAATCAGTTAAAAACAACTTCAACGGTCATATTTTTCAATTTAGACTTAAGAGCTGTTTCGAAACGCTTGGCTTCGTTTCGAAACGATTTTTCTACTATCAAGGGTCGTTTCGAAACAGCCTTAGCCCGTTTCGAAACACCCTATTTATCTTTAAATATTCAGTAAAAATATTGCAACCGTTATGCTTTTTCAAATCAAATATGAAGAACAGTTTCGAAACGTGAGAGACCGTTTCGAAACGGGTTCAAGTGTTCTTAAGCTGTTTCGATACATGTTTCGGAACAGGGGTTGGCAGTGATGAAAACGTTTCGAAACGCCTTAGGCCGTTTCGAAACAGGGACTTGAAAATCACTGTTTTGGCTTTAAACACTTAGAAAAATATTTGAAAAAGCTTTGTTTTTAACTTGGGCATAATCTTAAAATTATATGGGGATATTTTGAGGACTTAAAATTCGTTTTGAAATTATCAATTTAGTCCTTAGGTTTTTAGTTATATCAAAATTAAAATATTTGTTTTCACAAATATATATATATATATATATATATATATATATATATATATATATATATATATATATATATATAAGGATCAGTGTAAATTTTTTTAACTTTTACACGTTTTTTGGATCGTTTAATGAGGGAAATGAATGACATTGATTAACTCCTTATTTTTCTCCCAAGTGATAATCTTCACATATTTAATCTCATCCATCCGTTTCACCCATCCAACGATCTAAAAAACGTGTAAAACTTAGAGAATTTTACATTGTGTAACTGGATCCATATATATATATATATATTACAAATATTCATTTAAATTGAAACTAATTAATAACATAACATTATAAATATTTATAATTAAATTTAAATAAAAATGTTACAACTTTAATTGAGTAAAAAAATTCAAATCAAGTGTATTAAATTTAGAATTAAACTGAAAAATTAACTTTTTATTTATTAATTTTAACAATTAACATTAAAATTTTATATTTTCAATTCTTTAGATTATTGACCAAATTTATTTAATGTGTAAATGTTGAAAACTATTTTTTTAGAATAATGACTGTAAGCACCAAATTTATTGGGCCTAACTACTAGGCCCAAACTTAAATCCAGACCGAGACCCAACTTAACCACATCCGAAATCAAACCACATCCCGATTCAAATTAAGTTAACAACTCGGTTAACCAATCTTCCCTTTTCTCGGTCAAGCCTCCATCAACTAACAATCCCTAAAATTTCTCAACTACTCACGTATACAAAAAAATCTTCTCACAATCCCATGAATTGAGGTATATTGTGATTATAAAATGCAACAAAGAACACAGTGAGGAGGGGGAGTAAAATGGAAAAGCAAAATTAGAAAAACAGGGGAAATTGCCACTCGACCATTACCCCCTTCATCGAGCTCCCATAAACTCTTCGCAAACTCTACTGCCACTCACCGTCACAGCCATGCACTCATCCGTGCAACCCCAAGCTCACAACTACAGCAAACCAAACCTGCAAAAAGGGATGTAAAAGCAGTAACCAACGAAGAAGAGAAAAGAAAACGAGAAGCCTTAACTGCGAGTTGTTGTTTACGGCAGCTGCAATCATCGAATGACGAATCCCAACGGTGGAGAGTTGAGACGTATCTAGTAGAGCGACATAATCTGAAATCAAGTCGATCCGACGGTGGAGGATAGAGATCGACGAGGAAGAAGCCGAAGAGTTCAATGTCGAATTTGAAGAGTTTGAAGCGTTTCCCGGCGAAACCGGCCCCAGATTCGAACTTGGGGCATTGAGACGAGTCCCCTACTGTAATTTGAAGTTGAACGGCCGTCATCTACGATGGCCGACGACGACGCAGGCGGTGGCCGGAGATGGTGGCTCACAATGGCCAGCGGTATGCATTGAGAGAGATGACAGAGCATGCTTCTTTTAAAAAATAAATAAAAGAATAAAAATGAATAATAAATGTTGAAATCTGCCTTAAAAAATGTGAAAACACGCTGTCAAGGATTAAAGCATGTGCAAATTTTTAGGTTTTAGGGGTAATTCCGCCTTAGGTCCCTTTGCTTTTAGGAGATTTGCATTTAGGCTTTTTTTTATCCCTTATGTTTTAGTTTGTTTCATTTTAGTCACTCTTTTTGATTAGTTTGTTTAGATTTTGGCCTTTAGGTTTAGTTTTTTTTAATTAGACCCTTCTTCATAAAATTGATTAATAATTAAGTCTTTTGATTTGTTTGATTTGGTCCTTGTATTAAGATTTGGTAATTGAATGACTTTAATAAATTGATTAATTTGTGATTTGGTTTCTAATTAGAATTGTTTTAGTTAGGTGTCTGATTTGAGTTTGATTGATAATTTAACATGTTTTATTTGATTAAGTTTGAATTTATCTTTTTTATGATTTGATTAATTTTGTTTGTTTGATTTAATTTATGCATTTGCATTTTTGAATATATTACATTATTTTAGTAGTGCTATTAATCTCTTTTTTGAGTTTCCTTTTTTTAAACAATCAAAACCATTAGGTACCAATTTTGGGCGTAGTGGGGGTGCTATAACCTTCCTCACTCGTAACCGACTCCCGAACCTGACGACGATCTCGGTGTTGACGCAGACCAATTTTACAGGTTTTCGGTCGTACCCAACCCAAAACGACCGATGTCGACTCCAAGTGTTTGATGGGCTTTTGAAGGCCCAATTTATTTTGACCCGGACAGAAAACGGTGTCAACAGCTTGGCGACTCCACTGGGGACATTGGAGAGTCAAGCCACAAAAGGGTAAATGTTGTTTCAAAAAAAGGAAAAAGGAAATTGAAATATTGGTGATCGCAAAAATTGAAGGTTTTTGTATTTTTACGGAGATTGTTCAATAATGGTCACCTCGCGTTCAATGTTCCTTTGCGCACGAGTATATCATAAGCTCTAAACCCGAGCTTCGTCCTGTTTAAGTGGTTGCAATCGCTACGCTTCGAGAGGTTAATCCTCCGTACAAGAATGCATGTTGCTTCCGGGGTTCACATACTTTTTGTCTTCGAGAGGTCAATCCTCCGTACAAGCTTAAAGGAGTGGACCCCCCTAAACTGAACTCGGTCTGTAGGAACCTATAATGGGTGAGGATCGAGGTTCTTACTAGCCTTAGTAGGTTAGTAAGGACAATTTGGGTACCCTTTTAGAATCTTGAACCACATGTATTGAGCCGTAGGAGCCCACCCGATTAGATCCATGATGAACCAGAATTGTTAGTGGTCACCTACATATGTACACTCACACACTTTTTACCATGCATTAACTTTGTATTTGTACATATTCATTTGTTTATGATGTACTAACCATGTTTTTTTGTTTTTTTTTCTCACACACATCATGTTTAGAATGTCTAATAAAGGGATGCTGATATACGATTAGCCGTTTAAAATAGAAAGTTTTCGTAATCGAAGTTTTGAAGATTGTTCAATGAATGGTTAATTCTAAAGCAGCACCTTTTATGCATTTAATCAATCGCATTGCATTTGCATGCATTCATAATTCATATGGGTAGATAATCGAGAAGCGATGTGTGGTGAAGAATAAAAAATTCAAGAGGAAGATTTTTCGGTGCCCACACGAAGGAGACACTTGTCATTTTTTAAAATTTATTTTGAGAAATCATTTTTATAAATAAATTTTGAGCACTAAATAAATGATGATATTTTTGAAAATGAGCTTTCAAACAATAGGCTATGAACAATGAACCATATTTATAAATTTTGAAGTTCTTTGAAAATCGAATGAATGAAATACTTTTTTGAGAATTGAGATTATAGAGCTTTGACATATGATAAGATTAACTTTTCATATTCCACTTGAAACCAAAAAACAAGATTCCTTGATCTTTTATCCTAAATTCCTCATGTTCAATACTGGAAAAGCCAAACATTCCAAGGAAGACGATCATAGAGTAACACCATTGTTTTTTTAAAGTCAACTTTTTTTTACAAGATTAGCTTTCCGAGGAAGACGACATCCAAGCCACGCCTTTGTTTTTGAAAGTTCGACCTACTATCAACTTTTTTTCTGACCAATACCTCAAAGACATGAAAATTAAAATGTTCACTGGTGTACGAATCTTCCAAAATGAAGATAAGGTGGGGCATCCTGTGTTGATTCTGCGAATGAGATCAAATAGTTGGGGCATGTATGAAGAAAAAAAAGGAAAAAGAAGAAGAAAGATTAACTTTATCATTCATTATTTGTTTTTAGATGATTCTGTGAATAAATGAGTTAATTCTGAATACCTCTTATTCTAAGGGTAACTCTTTTGCGAAAATATCTATGTATGAAATGACATTTGGCATTCCTTCATCATCCGTTCACAAAAAGAGAAAATTATCATTTGTTGTCCCCGTTTGAGCCTTATAATTTTCTTTGACTTGAACCCTAACCAAGGATCACCCTCCACACTAGGGGGCAAAGAAGAAGAAATATATGCTTACAATTCTGATCATACTACGAGGATGAAGCCTTAAAGATCAGGGGTCAAGAACAAAAAGACGTGTTTCAACCACAAGAAGTGACTTGTGCTCAAATCGAAATAAAGTTCTGAATTCATGAAAAAAGAAAACGAAAAAGAAAAAAAAGAGAAAAGAAAAAATATGAAATGAATAGAACAGAGCGAGGAGCACACATGTGGGGTCCCTCTTCAAAAATAATTATCTTGAGTCCAGTTATCTTCAAGATGAAGCGTGCGACACAATATTGTTCGAAGTTTTGGTTCCAACATTCGTGGAAATATCATGAATCCTTGAAGATAAAAATGAAATAAAGGAAATGAACTCTGAGGTGAAAACCCGAAAAATGGGTAGTCTAGAGTGATCCGAAAAAGAAAATATGCGGAAGCAGATTCAAGTCGAGCAAAGTGAGATTACAACGAAAACAATTGATCCTTGGTTATTGACCCTTAAACATTTGTTTGAGCCTATGTATCCTTTCTTTTATAACTCTGAACCATAGCCTATGTTACATGCCTATAAAGTCCATTTTGATCATACATGGATATTTGAGTTGAAGAGTCTATTTTTAGAATTGATACCTCCTCTTGGGGTTAACTCGTTTGTTTCCAGAAGATTTCTAAACCTTATAATGCATGATGAATAATCAAAAAAGAAAAAGAAAAGAAAAGAAAAGAAAATAAAATAAAATGAGGGTTCCAAATGAAAACCCGCAAAGGGCATTTTGAACCAATGGTGAATTTGAGTCGAAATTTGAAAAGGCGTCTCGAATATGAAGTCAAATATATATGACTGGCATGCGAGAGATGATCCCCTAGAAGTTCAATGAAGTTCTACACACCCTAAAATCATGAGAAAGGGTTTGAAGTTAGTAAACAGTTCCAGAAGTCACACACGAAGCTTCCAAGATCATTCGATCATTTCTGAACAAATCAATGAACATTTGAAGAATCATGTCTCATTCAAAACAATCGATCCCAAAACACATTGTACTCCAAACAGACTCGTACCTTGAAATCACCAATAGTCTTGACACATGTTAAAGAGCTATAATTTTGAAAGATTGAAAGAGTAATTGATTTGTTTGATCTTCAACGAAATTAAATTTTTATGAAATGTTTCAGTTGTGAGCCTTGAGTGTGGGGTACATTTTCCTTTTGCAAAAATATTTTCGAAAACTTTTTATGCTTTGAAAAATATTTTAAACTCTCTTGAGAATGAAAAAGATTCTTTTGACAAAGTTCACTCAGATTTGAAAAGCCTAGAATCAAGAATGAGGCAAGGAAAAGAAAAGACGAAAGTTTAGAAGACAAATTTGTTGGGGCAAAACTGAATTGTCGCATTCTGGAAGTGATGAATTTACGCCCAATTGGAGGAAAAAGGAAGTCGAGGTGATCAAGCATGGTTCGAGAAGGAAGACTTCTCAAGCATCTTTGCATCACCATTAACTATGAGAGCATGCATTTACATCATTGATATACATGTTTCCGTATGCATCCTTTTCACATTGATTATCAAACAGGTACAAACAGAACCTTGTTTCAAGCACGAATAAGTGGTTCTACATATCGAACCTTGCCCTAATCACGAGTAAGCGATTTTACATCAAATCCTGCTCCAAACATGAATGATCAGATCTTCGCCTCCAAGATGGAGTCGCGCCATTTGCCTTTAAGATGAAGTGATACCCTAAAGCCTCCAAGATAGAGTGCCACATTTGCCTTCAAGAAGAAGTGCCACTATTTGTCTCCAAGATGAAGTGCCAGCATCAAGCTTCCAAGATAAAATGCCATCATTTGCCTCTAAGAGGGAGTGCCACCATTTGCCTTCGAGATAAAGTGTCAGCAATTACCTCAAAGATGAGTGTTATTGTATCTAATTACTTCAAAGATGAGTAAATGAAGATGTCAGAACCATCATCCTCAAAGATGAGGGAGTGGAGTCTTACAAACAAATTAGAATTCGACCCAACACTCTCAAGCTTGAAGAAGTGGAGTCAGATTTGGCATCCTCAGGTTTGAAGGAGCTAATCAAATTTTCAACTCAATATCCTTGGTTTTGAAGGATCAGAGTTTTCGACATATCATTCTCGAGTTAAGTAATGGAGTTTTACACCAAGAAATGAGTTCTTGAATCCTAGTGCCCTTGAGACGAGCGGGGTACATCTTACAGCGCCCTTGAGACGAGCGGGGTGCATTTTACATCAAGAAATGAATTCTTGAATCTTAGTGCCCTTGAGACGAGCGGGGTACACCTTACAGCGCCCTTGAGACGAGCAGGGTGCATTCTACATCAAGAAATGAATTCTTAAATCCCAGTGCCCTTGAGACGAGCAGGGTACACCTTACAGCGCCCTTGAGACGAGTGGGGTGCATTTTACATCAAGAAATGAATTCTTGAATCCCAGTGCCCTTGAGACGAGCGGGGTACACCTTACAGCGCCCTTGAGACGAGCGGGGTGCATTCTACATCAAGAAATGAATTCTTGAATCCCAGTGCCCTTGAGACGAGCGGGGTACACCTTACAACGCCCTTGAGACGAGCGGGGTGCATTTTACATCAAGAAATGAATTCTTGAATCCCAGTGCCCTGGAGACGAGCGGGGTACACCTTACAGCGCCCTTGAGACGAGCGGGGTGCATTCTACATCAAGAAATGAATTCGTGAATCCCAGTACCCTTGAGACGAGCGGGTACACCTTACGGCGCCCTTGAGACGAGCGGGGTGCATTTTACATCGAGAAACAAGTTCTTGAGTTCCAGTGCCCTTGAGACGAGCGGGTACATCTTACAACGCCCTTGAGACGAGCGTGGTGCATCTTATATCAAGAAGCGAGTTCTTGATCTTCAATGCCCTCAGGACGAGCAGGGACATCATCTTTGCAGGTTCAATATTCATCGTATAAATTTGTTGCTTTTTAGTCTTTGCTCTATTCCTCTCATACGAGCAATGAGCAAAGAGGGGCAGCTGTAAGCACCAAATTTATTTGGGCCCAACTACTAGGCCCAAACTTAAATCCAAACCGAGACCCAACTTAACCACATCCGAAATCAATGCAAACCCGATTCAAATTAAGTTAACAACTCGGTTAACCAATCTTCCCTTTTCTCGGTCAAGCCTCCATCAACTAACAATCCCTAAAATTTCTCAACTACTCACGTATACAAAAAAAATCTTCTCACAATCCCATGAATTGAGGTATATTGTGATTATAAAATGCAACAAAGAACACAGTGAGGAGGGAGAGTAAAATGGAAAAGCAAAATTAGAAAAACAGGGGAAATTGCCACTCGGCCATTACCCCCTTCATCGAGCTCCCATAAACTCTTCGCAAACTCTACTGCCACTCACCGTCACAGCCATGCACTCATCAGTGCAACCCCAAGCTCACAACTACAACAAACCAAACCTGTAAAAAGGGATGTAAAAGCAGTAACCAACGAAGAAGAGAAAAGAAAACGAGAAGCCTTACCTGCGAGTTGTTGTTTACGGCAGCTACGATCATCGAATGACGAATCCCAACGGTGGAGAGTTGAGACGTATCTAGTAGAGCGACATAATCTGAAATCAAGTCGATCCGACGGTGGAGGATAGAGATCGACGAGGAAGAAGCCTAAGAGTTCAATGTCGAATTTGAAGAGTTTGAAGCGTTTTCCGACGAAACCGGCCCCAGATTCGAACATGGGGCGTTGAGAAGAGTCCCCTACTGTAATTTGAAGTTGAACGGCTGTCATCGACGATGGCCGGCGACGGCGCAGGCGGTGGCCGGAGATGGTGGCTCACAATGGCCAGCGGTATGCATTGAGAGAGATGACAGAGCATGCTTCTTTTAAAAAATAAATAAAAGAATAAAAATGAATAATAAATGTTGAAATCTGCCTTAAAAAATGTGAAAACACGCTGTCAAGGATTAAAGCATGCTCAAATTTTTAGGTTTTAGGGGTAATTCCGCCTTAGGTCCCTTTGCTTTTAGGAGATTTGCATTTAGGCTTTTTTTTATCCCTTATGTTTTAGTTTGTTTCATTTTAGTCACTCTTTTAGATTAGTTTGTTTAGATTTTGGCCTTTAGGTTTAGTTTTTTTAATTAGATCCTTCTTCATAAAATTGATTAATAATTAAGTCTTTTGATTTGTTTGATTTGGTCCTTGTATTAAGATTTGGTAATTGAATGACTTTAATAAATTGATTAATTTGTGATTTGGTTTCTAATTAAAATTGTTTTGGTTAGGTGTCTGATTTGAGTTTGATTGACAATTTAACATGTTTTATTTGATTAAGTTTGAATTTATCTTTTTTATGATTTGATTAATTTTGTTTGTTTGATTTAATTTATGCATTTGCATTTTTGAATATATTACATTATTTTAGTAGTGCTATTAATCCCTTTTTTGAGTTTCCTTTTTTTAAACAATCAAAACCCTTAGGTACCAATTTTGGGCGTAGTGGGGGTGCTATAACCTTCCTCACTCGTAACCGACTCCCGAACCTGACGACGATCTCGGTGTTGACGCAGACCAATTTTACAGATTTTCGGTCGTACTCAACCCAAAACAACCGATGGCGACTCCAAGTGTTTGATGGGCTTTTGAAGGCCCAATTTCTTTTGACCCGGACAGAAAACGGTGTCAACAATGACTATATTAAGTTTTTTTAAGTGATAACTTCAATCATTCAACTTTAATTTATTCAAACAAGTAAATAAATATTTGAATTTGTAATATGTCCGTATAAATTAGATAGAGTGAGACATAAAATTTATTTTTGAGATAAGAACCCTTGTTAGAGTTGGTTTTAGTTTATCGTCGATATATTTTTTCTTCTATTTAAATTTAAAAAAAAACTTTTAATAAGCTCAATAAAAATTTTGAATTTGTATACCTTAAAGCCTTTAATAAAATCACATTTGAAGGAAAAAAAACAATACTACAATAAGATTATCCATAAGAAAATACTAACATTATACGATTATCCAAAAGAAATAATGAAGATAAACATACTTTTTCAAAACATTCAATAAACTAAGTCTTGACATAACCTCCAATAGAGGTCACTCGTCCATTTCTTGTAGGCCATTAAATCCACCAAACCGGCGAAAAAGCCCAAATTGCAGGTCGAACGGTTGGACTTTCAAAGAGCCATCGCCACTACCAGAACAGCCGGCAGCAACAACACCACTACCACCACCGGTGTTACCGTTTGAACCAAAGGGTGCAAATTCTCTTTTATTGGTTATAAAAGTAAGTGATCTAATACCATTCACCTGATCGAACAACCCCTTTATCCCGGTGATACATTCTAAACTGTCGAGCTGTTGGAATGCTTATAAAACTTATTTAGAGAAGATAGACTTTATTTATTGAATTCATGCTTTGCACAATACAGTGACTTAGCTTATATACACAAGCTAGGGTAAACCGATCCATAACTGCATGGCTAGCTTTCTAACAGCATGACCAGCTGGCGTAACATCATCCTAACAACCATAACGCCTTCTGCTATGGTTAACATTCTCCCTACTTTTCTTTCTCTTCTTTCAATTCATCAAAGGAGATAACATTGAGGCGTTGGCGAAACATGTCAAAGAAGGAGCTAGTTAAAGGTTTCGTGAATTCGTCAGCTGTTTGAAACGTGGCTGGAGCATGGTTCACCGTAACAGACTTGTTGGCTACTCTCTCTCGTACAAAATGCACATCGAGATCCATGTGCTTGGATTTCGAATGATATACAGGATTCATGCTCAAGGACACCGCACTAGTGTTATCACTCCATATCGTCGGAACCTCTCTCTGTTCTATTCCCATGTCGTGCAGCAAGGGCTTCAGCTACATGACTTCAGATGTCGTATCAGCAGTACTTTTATACTCAGCTTCCATGGTTGACCAAGAAACACTCTTTTGTTTCTTCAAGCTCCAGGTCACCAGACAGTTGCCAAGATAAACGCAGCACCCAGAAACGGACCTTCTGTCGTCGACATTGCTCGTCCAATCAGCATCAGCAAAGGCCACCAAGGTAGAGAACCTGACAGAGGGTTTGAATACCAATCCATAGTGCATGGTGTTGTTTAAGTAACACAAAATCCTCTTAACAACATTGAGATGACCCTCACATGGGTTATGCATGAACTGAGCTACTTTGTTCACGCTAAACTTGATATCTGGACGTGTATGACACAGGTACAAAAGAGCTCCAACAATGCTCCTGTAACCTGTTGCATCTGCAATAGGACTCCATGCATCCTTGCTTAACTTCACAGACGCTAGCATCGGAGTTGACGCTGATTTAGCATTGTCCATCTTGGTCTTTATCAGAAGTTCTTGAACATATTTTCGTTGACTCAGAAAGATACAACCATTGCTCTGTTTTACCCCAATCCCTAAGAAATAGCTAAGAGAGCCCAAGTCCTTCAGCGAGAACGGCTCACCCAGATGTGTAACTACTGTATTCACACAATCATCGGAGCTGTCAGTGGTTATGATGTCATCAACGTATACTAACATATACACAACACTGGTGTTTGTCTTCCTAATGAACAAGGAGGTGTCAGCATTGGAACTACGAAACCCAAGCTGCACCAAGTAGTCCCTCACCTTTGCATACCAATTTCGAGGGGCTTGACGAAGACCGTACAAAGCCTTCTGTAGCTTGCATACCAGCTTCGATCCATCAGAAGCACAATGCTCAAAACCAGTTGGTTGCTCCATAAATACTCCTTTCTGTAAATCGCCATTGAGAAAGGCGTTGTTGACGTCCACTTTCCTCAAGCTCCAGCCATTTGAAACTGCCAAGGAAAGGACAACATTGATAGTTGATGACTTCACCACATGACTAAATGTGTCTCGAAAGTCTTGGCCTGGAACTTGGGAGAACCCCTTTGGCAACAAGTCAGGCCTTGTACCGAGAAATGGAGCCATCAGAGTTGCGTTTGATCTTGAAGATCCATTTGCAACCGACAGGAGTTCGTCCTTCAGGGAGAGGCACCAACACCCACGCGCCATTTTTTGTAATGCTTCATACTCTTCAAGAGCAACTGCCTTCCTCTTGGGATCGCGCAAAGCCTCTTGGATTGACACATGTACCTTATCTTCAGTCAATTGATCAGCCAAGTAGGTAGAAGCAAAATAGATTTTGGGCTTATAAATTCCCATCTTGCTCCTAGTTAACATAGGATGAGCATTAGAGGAATGTTGTTGTGGACTGTGACTAACAGCATCAGTAACATTAGTGTCAGGTGGTGGTGGTGGTGTTTGAGGACAATCGATAGTGTTAGGGACATCCACCTCATCAGGTTGAGATTGTAGCTGAGATGCAATAATGGCTCCAGACTGACATGGTCCATTAGGTCGAGAAACAACAACTTCATCGTGTTCATGAGGTTGAGATGAGTGTTGCGGGGAACTGACTACATGAGTTGAAGCACCACAGGCTGACCTACTAAAGGCAGGAGAGTCACGTGTACAAGGAGTCTCGGAGGCAATGTGGACTGGTGCACCATGGGCTGGACTACAACTTGGGCTACTGGGCTTAGAACTGCATGCTGGGCCTGTAGCCTGAGACTGCAGCACTCGATCATCACCTGGGACAATCGAGAGACTCCTTGCACATGTTGAACCAGACTGAGCCTCAACACCTCCATTGTGAACATTCGAATTTCCTGCAAAGGGAAAGACAACTTCATCAAAGACGACATGACAAGAGATATAGACCTTGCCATCTGAGCCCAGGCACTGATAGCCCTTGTGCATCGGACTATAGCCAAGAAATGTGGAAGGAAGAGACCGAAAGGATAGTTTATGATTGTTGAATGGGCGTAAGTGAGGGTAACAACGACATCCAAACACTCTCGTGAAATCATATTGGGGCTTCCTGTTATAGAGCTTCTCATACGGTGACAAGCCTTTTAAAACTTTCGTTGGCAGCCTGTTAATGAGATAGACTGAAGACACCACTGCATAGGACCAGAAACACATAGGTAGGGAAGCCTGAGCAAGTAAGGTCAATGCTAACTCAACGACATGCATGTGCTTATGTTCCACGACACCATTTTGCTGTGAGGTGTGTGGACACGTAACCCTATGGATTATCCCTGTAGAGCGAATCACACTAGACAAAGCTTGATACTCCCTTCCCCAGTCACTTTGCATCTCCTTGATGACACCACTGAATTGTGTCTGAACAAGCTGATGAAAGGCTTCAAAGGCAGTCACAACTTGAGATTTATTCTTAAAGAGATAAAGCCACGTATGCCTTGTGTATGCATCAACAAAGGCAACATAATAAGAATAACCAATGGAAGAGACATGTGCTGGCCCCTAGAGATCTGTGAATACGAGTTGGAAAGGTGCAATGTAGGTCGTGAGAGAGGGAAAGAATGGGAGTTTATGGCTCTTCCCCATTTGACATGCAACACAAAGGTCTAAAGTCTTATTAACAGAATTAGGAAACTCCACATTAAAGTCTTTACAAACTTTCAACAACGTTTCATAAGCTAGATGACCAAGCCTCCTGTGCAGATAATTATACGCAAAACATGAATTTCTAGAGGACTTGTGTGCTACATGAATTTCTGGAGTACAATTATTTGCAGATAAAGGAAACAAAGAAGAGTTAATAACAACAGGAAATCGATACATACCACCAACTTCATCTCATGTGAGCAAAACATCCCATGTGGCTTCATCTCGCACAACACACTTCTGAGCATGAAACTCTAAGAAGACTTTGTTATCTTTAGCAAGCTTCGAAACCGAAGCAAGATTCTTAGTTACTTTAGGAACAATCAACAAATCATTGAGCAACAAAGGACACGAAGAAGATGTTAAGGAGGACTGGCCAACCCTAGTTATGCCTAGACCCATGTCATTACCAATAACAAGCTTACCAGGCCCGGAATAATGTTAACTGTCACGTGCATTGGCATCCTCAGGAGTTACATGATGGGTGGCACCAGAGTCGACAAACCACTGACCCTTCCCCGAGCTTGCAAAGTGTGCCTGAGGATCACCAGAACCCTGAGTATCAGAAGCACCACTAGAACCTGCACAGGTGCATGCACATCGAACAACATTAGAATCAAATGCAGAGAGATTAACAACATGTGAATCGGCCTGAGATTTAGATGTCTGTTGAGAGGTAACGCCTAGGAAATTTTCATCAAATCTGTACCAGCAGCGATCAACGAGGTGGCCAACCTTGCCACACAATTGACATTGTGACCGTGATCCCCGTTGTCCAAACCTGCCTCGTCCTCAAGAAGAAGGTGGCTGACGAAAAGGAGGAGGCCTACAATTGGTGGACACCTCACCATTGATAGCAAACTTACCAGAATCAGAGACCCGGGCCACGCTAGCACTAGGAGAAAAATTAGTGGACTGATAGAAACTGGTCAGTTGAGTCTCAGCATCTACTAAACAGATTCAACTGAATCTAAAGTGTAAGGCTCACGACTGGCCGTGATTACAGCAACAAATGGTTGATACTCAACGGGCAAACCATTAAGAACCGATGCAACTTGCTCCATTTTTGAGATCGAGCTCCCACAAGAGGCGAGAGCATTGCAAACTTCCTTGATCTGAGAAATATAAGATCCCATGCTCATGTCCCCTTTCTTCAGTGAACGAAGCTTGTAATGCAGATTCATCATAGTCGTCGTGGATCGTCTGGAGAAATACTGAAGGACGGTGGACCAGACAGACGCCGCTGTATCCGCCGCAACAAACAGTGGCAAGAGATGAGAATTGATCGTAGACAAGAGCCAGGAGGCCAGGGCACTGTCTTCAGCGACAAACACCTCATGATCTTCATTCTCGATCTTCTCTCCATCCGCCGACATAACAAAGGGAGGTGGAGGTTTAAGGGCGCTAGTGAGCAACTTCTCCAACCGATGACTACAAACTGTGAGCAGGATCTGCTGCTTCCACAAGAGAAAGTTGGATTCATCCAACACAATGCTGATCTTCTTGTTGGAAAACGACTTGCTGCCTTTGAAGACGGAGGTAGCATCAGGAACGGAAACTTGCGACTCAGCTGGATCTTGCGAAGGGGCCATGAGAAGAACACAAGAAGGAGGAGAAAGCAAGAAGAAAACGGAAAAGAAGGAGCAGGAAGCAAAACGAAAAACAAAACAACTCACAACGAGGCGAGCACGATCGGTAGAGAAACTACGTTGGCGACGAGATCCCCGGCGAATGATACCATGTTGGAATGCTTATAAAACTTATTTAGAGAAGATAGACTTTATTTATTGAATTCATGCTTTGCACAATACAGTGACTTAGCTTATATACACAAGCTAGGGTAAACCGATCCATAACTGCGTGGCTAGCTTTCTAACAGCATGACCAGCTGGCGTAACATCTTCCTAACAACCCTAACGCCTTCTGCTATGGTTAACACGAGCTCTACCTGAAATGTAGATACACAGACAATAAGAAAAAAAAAAGAAATGTCGTATAACTTACAACATTGAATTTGGAACCATTGGATGTTCCATATAGTCTGGATAAGGCATGTTGTCCATTTTGATTAACGTACTGAAATTGTAAAGAAGCAACAGCAGAAGGGAAATGAGAAATATATATGTATGTGATTTTATCATTTCCCTTCTCAGACCATTTTTCTCCAAGATTAGCATCTCCAACCGGCCCTATTTCTACCATATTTGGGAGACTCATTTGCGACAAAAATACAAGGACTTCCCTTCCTACATAACTATATCACATACACACATATATTTATATAGGTAGCATGGGTTTAGCATTAATATGTGTTCTGTTAATTGTGAGGCGCTAGGATTATCAAACCAAGAGTCATATGCCAATGAACCGACTCTTCAAGGTCAAGTTCATCCATTCTTATTTAATCATAATTAATACGTTTGGAAATGATAAAGAAACTCTTCAATTAACCATGAATTAAAATTACTAAAACTAAGATTGATGAACATGCATATATAATTTTCTCTTACAGGGATAGTGGCAATAATAACTCGTATTTTGTCAAATCTTTAGATGTGGTGTCTATACTTTCTTATATGTTCAACGTATCTTTTGTATTTTATTTTCATCTTTCGAAATTCCTCTCAAGTCTAATGTCTTTTTTTTCTCGGCAAATATGATTTTATTAAATAAAGAATAATACAAAACTTAAAACCTGAATTATTAGCCTCATTAAAAACTTTCATAATCCTAATTGGAGGAAAAAAGTACAACACAAACAGGAAGAAAGCAAATCTCGCAACAACTATCGAACCCAATTAACATCTCCTAACCAAACATACCCAACACTAAACAATCTAATCACCTCATTATCTCTTACAGGGATAGTGGCGATAATACCTCGTATTTTGTCAAATCTTCCAATGCGGTGTCTATATTTCTTTATATGTTCAACGTGTCTTCTGTATTTTTATTTTCATCTTCCAAAATTTTTCTTAAGTCTAACGTCTTTAATCGATGATGTAGTAGGATATGCTGCACGCTCCTATGTGCCACGTAGAATTTTCGGCCAAAAGAAAAAGAAATAAATCTATTTATTCTGTTTTTATCTCATTCTTTCTTTTGTTTCTTTTTTTCTTCTCTTCTCATATTTCTTCCATTATAAACCCAATTGCCCATGCTTTTACACCATTGTTCGTCACCGTTCAAGCTGTTGAAGGGACCGAAAGGTTCACATATTCTTCTTCTTTTCAATTTTCCAATTAATGTTCTTTCTTCCATGAAAACTTGGTCGTCACCGTTAATTTTCAAGGCCATCAGTTTCTGTCACTATTCAGCCAATGAACATAATTAATAGGGGGAAATTTAGTTCAAATTCGATTCGAATCCGATTCGATCTGAAAAAAACAGATTGCAAAAAGTTTGAATTTGAATCTAGAAAAGGTCTGAGTCTAGGGTTCATATACAAGTCCGAGCCATATCCAAATCCGAAACATATGAACCTCAATATTTTTAAAAGTTAGGCCGATCTTGTCCAAAAAGCTATCCGTTTATAAATATAAAAAGCAACTTTACCGCCTTATCTTCTTCAAATACTTCTCTCTTTCTCGTTATTGTGGGTGTTTGGAATTGAAATTTTAATATCAATACAAGCTCTAGTCATATTTATCTCTTCTTTTCCTTTAAAAAAGATATTTTTTGAGTTGTCATTTAAAAAAAGAGAAAAATAATCGTATTTCAGATTTTTCGTACTTGGATTTGAATTTTGGATATTCTACTCGAATTGAACTCGGGCTTGGATCGATCTGAAAGTCTGATTGCCAATCAGATTCAGACTTTATAAAACTTAATCTAAATCCGATTCATTGTCATCCCTAATCATCAACCGAGAAAGACCGAGGTAGGTTAAGATATTTTTTAATTTTCTTTTTCTTTACCTTTCTTCGGAATCTTAATGGTGGGTAATAAAAATGGATCCAACTGTATCCGACATTAATACCATTATCACATTAATACCATTGCCACATTAGTGTCACAATGGAAATGTTTAAATTTTAGTTTATTTTTTCTCGACAATATAAGACTTTATTCATCTAAAGGGATATACAAGATTACTAGGGATTTAAAAAGCTGCCCGACTAAATTGACTGAAATCGATTTGAGCCAGAACTGCATGTGACCCGAGGCGGTAGTCATATGAAACCGATTCGAGTCTGAACTGGTGTTGACCTGAATCCGAGTTGGACCTGAAACTTTTAAGTTCTAAACCCTACCAGCACCCGACCTGAGAACGACCTGAACCCGAATTCAACCTGATAATGTGATAATTGAACCCAACCTGCATCCGACCTGATATGAACCTGAACCGAGATAAACCTGGTAAATAACTGATATTACCCGAACTGTTATCAATATGAAATGTTATGAACCTGATATTTAATTGACTCAACCTGCAAATGACTTGACTTGTTATTTAACTGATCTGATATTTACTTGTGAGATTATGAATTTATTATATTATAGTGTGACAAAATGCATCTTCACAATTTAAGGTACATGATTAACTATGATAATTAAATTAATATGTTTATTTTTTATATTTATAAATTATTGTATATAAAAATATTTAAAAGTTTTATTAAATATCTTATGCATTTCTCTTATGCATGATTAACTATGACAATTTAAGGTACATGATTAACAATTTAAGGTACATGAAGTCAACATAAATCCTTAAGCTTTATGATTTATGGTTAATTATTAACAGTTTATGGTTTAGTTTAGTGTTATTGGTTTAAGAGATTAATTCTGATTCTTTAATATTTATGGTTTAGTTTAGGGTTACTGGTTTATGTGATTAATTTGAATTCCTTAAAGTTTAAGGTTTAGTATAAATGGTTTATGATTTAGCTTATGGTTATTGGTTTATGAGAATAATTTTGATTCCTTAAGGTTTATGGTTTTGGGTTTAGTATTAATGGTTTATGGTTTAGTATAGGGTTATTGATTTACGAGATTAATTCTGATTCAACTTGCTAATTTATGCATTTGAATTTGACTAAATATTTAAATCAAAGCTTCATGTGTATAATTGAACTAGTTAAAGTTTCAACTTTCATGTGTACAATTACATATTTACATCCAAATCAAAAATTTGAGTATAATTATATTAAATCAAAATTTATATGGTATAATAATAATGTTCGAATTGAATTAACTTATTAAACTTAGGATCTAATTGAGCTAAATTAAAATTTAGAAGCATAAATCACGGACATAATTAAAATAATTCTAAAACTAAATGTGGAATTTCAATTAAATTAACTTAAATTAGGACTCAATTGAATTAAATTAAAACCTAAAAGTAAAATTTTGGGACTTAAATGAAAAACATCTAAAGTTAGAAGGGCTAAAAAAATAAGTTATCTTAAAAATAGGTAATCAGATAGGGTTTTAGGTCGGGTCCTATCAGGTCAGGTCAAATCAGATACAAGTAATTTTTAGGTTGATTTGATGTTTTGACTCGACTCGGGTTGGGTGCAGGCAAGTTTCAGGTCGTGTCCATTTTAGGTCGAGTCAAAATAGTTCGGGTCTGAATCAGATAATTAACGGGTTCATTTCAGATCGGGTTCGTTTCACGTCGAGTTCATTTCAGGTCGGGTTCGTTTCAGGTCGAGTTCGTTTCAGGCCAGGTTCGTTTCAGGTCGGGTTCATTTTAGGTCGGCTTTGTTTTAGGTCAGGTTCATTTCAGGTCGAATTCGTTTCAGGCCAAGTTCATTTCATGTCGGGTTAATTCGAGTTTCGAATTCGTATTAAGTTTGAGTTTCGGTACAAATAGTCAATAGACTTTGGGTTGGTCATTCATTTTAGTTAATTATTTAATGCCTTTCACGAATCACGAACACAGAATCACACTAAAAATAAATATTATGCACTAGAATGAACAAAAATATCATCAAATGATTCATATCTAAAATATTGAAGTAAATTACAAAAATTAGAAACTAATAAGGGTAAATTTCAGTGAAAAAAATAAAAGCATGAATAAAAATATCATCATATTAAAAACACTAGACTAAATTACAAAAATAAATAGGGGTCAATTTGAAATAAGAATAAAGTTTTTGGGAGTATAATGAAAAAATATTGAATTAAAATTATAAACATTGAATTAAATTATAAAAAATGAATGGGGTCAATTTTGACTAAAAATAAAGTTTTATTGACTAGAATGAACAAAAATATCATCAAATGATTCATATCTAAAATATTGGAGTAAATCAGAAAAATTAGAAATTAATAAGGGTAAATTTCAGTGAAAAATAAATTTTTAGGGACTAACATTAATAAAAATATTATCATATTAAAAACAATGGACTAAATTACAAAAAAAATGAGTATGAGTTAATTTGAAATAAAAACTGAGTTTTAAGGACTATAATGAACAAAAATATTAAATTAAAATTATAGACATTGAACTAAATTACAAAAGTCCAAAATGAATGTATATGTATATGTATATGTATATGTATATGTATATGTATATGTATATGTATATGTATATGTATATGTATATGTATATGTATATGTTAGGTAAATATCAAGCCATGTCAATATTAGTTTAGGTAAACAACAAGTCGGGTTCAAAACAAGTCAGGTCAATTAACAGGTGGGGTTCAAAACATGTCGGGTAATATCTGTTATTTGCCAGGTTGGTCTCGGGTTCATGTTCATTTCAGTCGGGTGCAGGTCGGGTTTTGGGTCCATAGTAACAGGTCCAATTCGGGTTCAGGTCGTTCTCGGTCGGATGCAGGTCGGCTTCGGTTACTACAATAATAGGTCCAACTCGGGTTCGGGTCAACAACAGTCGGTTACTGTAGAAATATGTGTTTTGATATAATAATTGAAAATTTGTTTTGGACTAAATTGAAAAGATTTCAAAATGCATTTAAGTCCAAACAACTTGAAAATATGTTTGAAGCATTATTAAAGGTGTTTTAATGCGTTTTCTAAAGCCAAATTTTACAAAACCATCAAGATGTTTCGAAACAGCCCTAGGCGTTACGATACGACCATTTATAGTGTCAAAACATTTCGATACAGCTCTGCCTGTTTATAAACGAGCTTTAATCTGGGTGAAGGTTTTTACATAGCATTTCGATACGGGCTTCACCATTTCGATACGGCTATTTCCCCAACGGTCAAATCCCCAACAACCATTTCTTGTTAAAAAGTAATCAACCCAAGACGATAAAATAAAATAAAAACAACTTTAATCAAATAATTGAGAAAAGAAGAAAATATAAAACCAGATTAAAGTTGACGCCTGCAAGAAGCAGTTTCCTTAAGACAAATTTCGACCACTCCACGGTGCTTGAGTTTGGTTAGTCGTTCGTCTCCCAGGATACAACAACAAGAAGACCATTGACAGAAGCACGAACTGAAGAGATCTCGAACTTGAACTCTTGACTTAGCCTATCACCGAGATAAAAAGAACGAGAGAAGGAAAATGGTTTTTAGTGTGTTGAAATTGAGGAGATGCATGGTTTATATATGTGAGTGGAGGAGGAAAATATGGAAAATAAAATATTCTGAATTGAAGGCCATTGACTTTATATTCAATTTAATTCGGAAATAATCAATTAAATGTCTTATTAAACGGATATATTTCTGTGAATTGCTTTATTACCTTTTAATATCCGAATTTAATGGAAAGTCAAATATTATCCTATTAAATTTGGAATATTCAAAAGATATGTTATATGTAAGGAAAAAAATTAATTTGAAGTAAGTAAAATATCCGCAGGTCCAAGTAAGACCCGACTGCTCTAGGCATTCACGTCGCCCCAACCCGAATGGGTTCGACGAGCTTCGATTCGCACCCCCTGCACCTGCGCGTGAGGCATAGTGTTCATCAAGTCATTCAATGACTTCCAAGTGGGTTGGTGTATTTAAACCATTCCCAAGCTTGTTATCCCACCCATGTGGGATATGGGGTTTTCATTTTCCTTTACACAATTCACAACATCCTCACTTTGAGCATCAATTTATCATTCATTTTTCAACCGTTTTGAGCATATGAGATACCGTTGTAAAGGTCTCGTGGAGTAGAATATGAAGTAATAAATTCATCATTCGAACCTCCACCTTTACCACTGGAAAATATGGCCCAAAGTTTCTAATTTCTCACATTTTTCCAAAAATCCCCGACATGAATGAAATTGATGATTTTATCAAAATAATTTGACTCAATGTGGTGATAGGTTCTACGATTGATAGTTGCATAAGATAGGTAGGTTTCCTCTTTTGAACCTTCCCTTGTGAAAGTATTTTTACTTTACTAGCTAACCAATAGACGTGATATCCTTGAACTGTTCGGTTATTTGTGTAAACGATGATAGACTTCACACAACTACCTCTCTAACAAGAGTATTAGTTCTCATGGTTATGTCCATGTGGTCGTGAACATCGCCTGGTTCTGCAAGAGTTTGAAAGAACTATGCCCAATAGTCTCCTTGAAGCGGCCCCACTTCACTCTCACATAGGTGACTTATGTTGCTTGGCTCACCGAAGCATACAATGGTCATTAAAAGCTTTGCTTAACCTGTCCTACTTTTTATCACTATTTACATCATAGGAATGGACTTGGGGAAAGATCCCTCACAGTGATCGCACATGTCTATGTAATTGGGTTGTCCCTTTGAACCTAGATCTTGGGATCTCTAGTCAACTAGGTAAGATTTTCCTTCACATAGTGCCTTTACTTCTCATGGGCTTTAGTCCCATTCCTTTATATGTTTTCTCAACTTGATCTCGATTCAATCCTTTAGTTAGTTGATCCACAATGTTATTCTTTGATTTTACAAAGTCAATAGAGATAACTCCATTTGAGATCAATTGTTTGACGGTGTTATGTCGACGGAGCATATGCCTTGACTTACCGTTATACATGATAATATGTGCCCTAGCAATTGTTGCTTGATTGTCACAATGTATACATACTGCGGGCATATGTTTCGACCATTCAGAAATATCCTTAAGAAATTGATGAAGCCATTCTGCTTCTTCTCCAGATTTGTCTAGAGCAACAAACTCGGATTCCATTGTGGATCTGGTTATAATAGTTTGTCTTGAGGATTTCCATGACACGACTCCTCCCCCAAAGTGAATGCATATCCACTTGTGCCTTTGGTAACTTGAATATCAGATATCCAACTAGCATCAGAGTATCCTTCTAAGACGACGGGGTCTCTGGAATAATGCAGTCTGTAGTCCCGAGTATATCTTAGATATCTCAGTATTCTCACAATTGCTTTCTAGTGATCTTTCTTTGGATTGCTTGTGAATCTGGTTAAATTACTCACAGTAAAAGCGATATCTGGTTTAGTGCATCTCATGAGATACATCAAGCTGCCTGTTGCGTGTAAAAGTGTCTATCGCAATGTAGTGCAAGTGTACACGACGCAAGTAGTAAAGTGATACGGAAGTATCGAATATCGTCTCCACAGGGACTGGGCTAATAGCTTCTCCTTGAATTACTGCACGAGAGAAAAAAAAATAGTTTAAGATGTTGTCATGAAAGTAATAAAGAGAACTGGAAAATAAGATTAAAATAATCAAGATAGAGAGAATGGGCTGGTATTGAATTGCTCAGTAGTGTAGGTATTGCTAAGTCTAGGAAAATCTGCTCTATCGTCGTCCCTGTCGCGGCAGCGGTCTGTTGTTAATCGCGGCATCGATCACACAACTCTGTACTTCAAGCTTGGCAAGAATCAATGCTGTGCCTTGGCTTATCCCTAGGTCCAAGTCTGTCGTTGAACACGTCTTTGATAATACCTCCCGGCGTGAATCGAAGGATGAACACCGATATTGTTGAATTCTTCTTTAGCCACTTAACCTCGTCCTATCCCTAGGTCCGAGATAGTTCAACTATAAACTAGAGAACCCACATTTATTCCTTTTGTATACTTAACTCTCCTGATATTAAGTAAATGGATAACCTCACAATGCTCTCCCGATACTCTTGCAAGATGTTAACAACCAAAATAAGAGAACTTGAAGTTTATTTTATTGAACAGAAAATTCCTAAAACAAAAGCAACCCTTGCAACTACTTTACAAATCAACCCGTGGTCCTAGGGGGATTTTAGAACATGTTGAGAAGGGGAAAATGGCTAGGGTTTTGGGAAGAAGGCTAGAGATAGATGATGTCCCCTCCTAGGTCGAATTACATGCCTTTATATAGGCCTTGGGTTCAAGTTTTCTAATATGGCAAGAATACGAGTTTAAATTAAAGTACAGCTCTATTAAAGACTAAATCTTCAGAGCATGAGTCTTTAATTCGTCCTTCCTTCTTGCTTGGAATTTTCTTCCTTGAACTTTGGGCTTGGCCTTTATTCTGATCTAGGGCTTGGAAAAATATAAGGGTATTCCATGACAGACGGGCTTAATTTTCTCTTTCTGTCGAGGCCCACTTTGCTTCTTCTCCTCAAAACTGCTGTCATCCTTGGCTGTCACGACGGCGGCCATGGCAACATCGTCCTCCTTGTCTGCTTATCCCATTCCAGCTTTTCTGTTTCACTGCCCAGCGCCTGCTTCTCCATCTGCTACAGCAGCAACCTGCAAAAACAACCAATTTCAGTAGAAACTGTGCCATTTAATATATTTGTGATGTAATACTGAAATCTAACCTAAATGCAATGAATTATGCTAGAATGCAGCAGAAATATGGGTTAAATATGGGGTAAATAATAGAACTTTTACACACTCAACACTGCCTATGACTCTTGCATATTCCACTTGATGGATACTTTCTCCTCGATTCTTTAATAGATATGAACAAGGGTCTAACTGAGTTAAAGCTATGCCGAAATCCTCCTTATTAAATTTCTCAAGAATCTTATCCACATAGTGTGACTGATTTAATATGAGACCTTCCGGTGATCTTTTGATTTGGATGCCCAGAATCGTATCGGCTAGTTCTATATCTTTCATGTCAAATCTCGAATTTAACATGTTTTTGGTACGTTTTACAATTTCATTTTTGCTTCCAACAATAAGTATTTCATCAACATATAAACATAGGATGACATATCCAATGCCTATAGTTTTGACATATATACATTTGTCACACTCGTTTATTTTCAAACCGTTAGTCATCATGACATTATCGAATTTCTCATGTCATAGTTTTGGTGCTTGTTTAAGTCCATACAATGACTTAACCAATATTCAAACTTTCCTTTCTTGACCTGAAACTACATAACCTTCAAATTGTTCCATGTAAATTTCTTCATCAAGATCTCCATTTAGGAAAGCTGTTTTAACATCCATTTTATGTACTTCTAGATTTCACAGAGCAGCAATTGTGAGTATCATCCTTATGGATGTTATTCTTGATACATGGGAAATGTATCAAATTAATCAAGGCCTTCTTTTTGTCGGTATCCTTTGATTACCAACCTTGCCTTGCACTTATCAATTGTTCTATATGCTTTTATTTTCCTTTTGAAAATCCATTTTGAATTTAGTGGTTTAGTTCCAGGAGGAAGGTCCACTAATTCCCATGTATGGTTTTGCATGATGGAATAAATTTCACTCTTAATGACATCTTTCCATAAGGTACCTTCAGAAGAGCGTATAGCATCACTATACGTTAGAGGTTTAGCCTTCAGCATAAAGGTTAAGAAATAATATCCAAAAGATTTTTCTACCTTTTCTCGTTTGCTCCTTCTTGACTCTATTTTAATTTCAGACTCTTGTTGATCATTTGGAATCATTTCATCCAAAGTTTGTTTTGTTGAACTTTTATCAAGTTCCGTAGATTTATAAGGGAATGTATTTTCAAAGAATGATGCATTCTTTGATTCCATTATCATGTTCTTGTGAATCTCAGGATTCTTTGATTCATACACAAGGAATCAATAAGCATTGCTATGTTCAGCATAGCCAATGAAAATACAATCCACAGTTTTTGGACCTATTTTCATTTGTTTTTGTAATGGAGTCATTACCTTGGCAAGACACCCCCGCATTTTCAAGTGTTTATAGGAAGACTTTCGACCTTTCCACAACTCATATGGTGTTTTATCCTTTTCTTTTTGGGGAACCTTAATTAAAAAGTAATTACCCGAAAGAACCGCTTCCCCGCACATGTTCTGTGGTAACTCAGAGCTTCCTAACAAAGCATTCATCATTTCTTTTAGAGTCCGATTTTTTGTTCGGCTAGTCTATTATATTGGGGAGAATATGGTGGTGTTACTTCATGAATAATTCCATGTTGTGAACAATATTCACCAAATGGATTAACATATTCACCACCACGATCACTTCTTACTACCTTAATCTTTTTATTATGTTGGTTTTCGACTTCTTGCTTATAGAGTATAAATTTCTCTATAGCTTCGTCTTTGCTTTTAAGCAAATATACATAGCAATACTTTTTGTTATCATCAATGAAGGTAATACAATATTTATTTCCTCCTTTAGTTTGAACAAATTTCAAGTCACAAACATCGTTATGTATTAGATCAAGTGGTTCGGTACTTCTTTCAATTGTTTGAAATGAAGACCTTGTTAATTTTGCTTCTACACATGTTTCACATTTATGGTTATAATTAATGTGAAATGGAGGGATGTGTTCCAAGTTAACTAACCTACGTAAGGTATCATAATTAACATGTCCAAGTCTACCATGCCATAAATTAAATGATTCAAGCATGTAAACAGAAGAAGAAGGTGCATTCTTATTCATTATTTTGGATTTTACAATGATAGCATTGAGTTCCACATTCCATTCAATACATATCCCCTACCAACAAACATCCCCCCTTTTGACAAAATTAACTTTTGGGATTCAAAAACCATTTTAAAACCGTGAACACTTAAAAGTGCTCCAGGAACAAGGGTTTTGCGTACGCCAGGCACATACAATACATTCTGCAGCTTGAGTTCTTTTCCAGAAGTCGTCTTCAAGACCATTGTTCCCTTTCTTTTGATCTTGGAAGTCGCAACATTCTCATTCAGAACTTCACCCCATTGTTGCAAGGTATCAGCTTAGAGAAAGAGTTCTCGTCACAACATATATGATGTGTGGCTCCAGTGTCAAGCCACCATTCCCTTGGGTTAGAGTCAACCAAGTTGACTTCAGAAATCATCGTGCATAGATCTTCATCCTCCACAACGTTGGCCTTCTTGGCTTTAGCTCTTTTTGGATGTCTGTATTTAGAGGACATGTGCCCCACCTTGCCACGGTCGAAGCACGACCCTCTGAATTTCTCCTTTTTGGAGACTCCGCCATTAGGCCTCAAATTTGGCTTGGCTTGGTGATGTTGAGGTTGCTTGCACTTTTTGACTTCGAAAACATTTGCCTTGGCCTATTTGAAAGTATGTTTCCTGGCATTACCTTTGTTGTCCTCTTCAACTCGAAGTCTAGTAATTAGTTCTTCCACTGACAATTCATTCCTCTTGTGCTTCAAGTAATTTTTGAAGTCATTCCATCCGGGAGGCAGCTTTTCCGTGATGGTAGCTACTTGGAAGGATTCACTAATAAGCATCCATTATGCAAGAATTCCATGAATGATTAGTTGGAATTCTTTAACTTGACTTACTAATGATTTTGAATCAACCATAGTAAAGTTCAAGAATTTGGCTACTAAAACCTTTTTAGCCCCATCATCCTCTGCTTTGTACTTATTGTCTAGTGCCGCCCACAGCTGTTTTTGTTGTTTTGTACACATCATATACCAGATACAACGAGACTTGTAGTCCGTTGAGAATGTAGTTTCGACATAGAAAGTTGGCGTTGTTCCAAGCCTCTATGATACTGAAGGCGGTGAGATCATCCACCTCTCCTTCTCCATCCCCTACGACGACAACTGAGGGATCTTCTTTTAAATACTTTGCTAGATTCAGCATGGTCAGATAGAACAACATCTTCTGTTGCCATGTCTTGAAATTATGTCCACAAAATTCCGACGTCTTCTCATTGTGGCTCATTGCCATCGCCGTTGCATTCAGATTCGGTATCGGTTGTTTCGAAGTCTGTCCAGGTACAGGGACCTTTGCAGTGAATCGACAGAATCTCCAATAGTCATTGTTTCTGTTCAAAAGAAACAAATAGGAATTAAAAAAATTCCAATAAATGGAAAATGAATTTCTCGTTTATTACTGACAATTTTTGTAACCAGATTTGTCCAACTTTTTAGATTTTAGCAAATCCGTTAATACGATAGGATAAATCCTGAAACAAATTTATTTGCTATCTCTATCACGAATATATCATCTCGGATTAGAAGAAAGGTAGAAGAAGATTTGTCTTAATATTGTTACAAAGTAATCAACCCAAGAAGATACAATAAAGTTTCAACCACTCCACGGTGCTTGAGTTTGGTTGGTCGTTCGTCTCCCATGATACAACAACAAGAAGACTTTCGACAGAAGCACGAACTAAAGAGGTCTCGAACTTGAACTCTTGACTTAGCCTATCACCGAGATAAAAAGAACGAGAGAAGGAAAATGGTTTTTGAGTGTGTTGAAACTGAAGAGATGCATGGTTTATATAAGGGAGTGGAGGAGGAAAATATGGAAAATAAAATATTCCGAATTGAAGGCCATTGACTTTATATCCAATTTAATTCAGAAATAATCATTTAAATGCCTTATTAAACGGATATGTTTCTATGAATTGCTTTATTACCTTTTAATATCTGAATTTAATGGAAAGTCAAATAGTATCCTATTAAATTCGGAATATTCAAAAGATATGTTATATATAAGTAAAAAAAATTAAGGGTAAAATACCTAAATCGTCACTCAACTTTGTTCTATGACCTATTTTGGTCACTCAACTTTCAAAATGCTCAATCTTATCACCGAACTTTAAATATTAACCTATTTTCGTCACTCCATCGTTAAATCTCTAACATTGTTATGACGTGGAAATAAAAAATAAAAAAATATACATTTTAACACGTCGTCCTCTTCCTCTCCCTCAAACTAGTTTTCTCCTCAACTATTCAAAACCCACAAAAACAACCTAAATGTTTGAAACTTGTCGGTGTCGGATCTACACCGGCCACAGTTGGATGGCTTTGGTTTTAAGATATGTCACTCTACACTGTACGGACTACACTTTGATCGTTCGAATTTTTGATATGATACCCCGATTGCCGGCGACGAACTTTTGCCTAGAGATATAATACCTTTCTTTTCTTTATCTTTTCTTTTTTGTATTTTCTGGGGGTTTTCTTTATTCTTCTGTTGTTGTTGTTGTTTATTATTGGAATACGAGGCTCAGTTTTGTCTTGGGTAAGGGTAGTAAAAACTTGTGTCGTAGTTGAGGGGGTGCCAATGGTAATTGAGTTTTTTATTTAGGGATTGGTTGGCTCTCGATTTTGGGTGGGAAGTGATGAGGGTGGTGGTCGCAGTGAAGGGTCTAGTGATGGTTGCTTGAATGAGACACGGTTGAGAGCTCAATGGTGAAGGATGTTCGGTGGCTACATGGGTTAGTTTGGGTCATCGTTTAGGGTTAAACGAGAGTTTGAGGGGTTGGTTTTGGTGAAGGTTTAGGATGGGGTTTCTCAATTTTGTGTCGAGAGGTGGAGGTTGTTGAATGATCGATAGTTTAGGGGCAATTAGGATGATGCAGTGATGCACAGTGGGTGTTTAGGGAATGAGTGGGGTGAGGGTGAAGGAGGGTAAGAATGAGAGTTAAATTTTAATTTTTTAATTTTATTTAATGA
Organism: Hibiscus tridactylites; assembly: GCA_958450335.1. Classification (NCBI taxonomy): domain Eukaryota; kingdom Viridiplantae; phylum Streptophyta; class Magnoliopsida; order Malvales; family Malvaceae; genus Hibiscus; species Hibiscus tridactylites. The sequence continues at coordinate 18,938,489 of OY288266.1, forward strand.
CATGTATTAAATATATATTTATTATTATTATTATTTATTTCCACATCATAACAGTGTTAGAGATTTAACGGCCGAATGACCAAAATAGGTCAATATTTAAAGTTCAGTGATAAAATTGGGCATTTTGAAAGTTGAGTGACCAAAATAGGTCACAGAACAAAGTTGAGTGATGATTTAGGTATTTTACCCAAAAATTAATTCAAAGTGGGTAAAATATCCGCATGTCCAAGTAAAACACGACCGGTCTGAACATTTGTGTCGCCCACGATGTGCGAGCGCGCCCCAAACTGAATGGGTTTGATGAGCTTCGATTCGCACCCCCCTACGTTTGCGCGTGAGGCATAGTGTTTCAAGTCATTCAATGACTTCTAGGTGGGTTGGTGTATTTAAACCATTCCCAAGCTTGTTATCCAACCCATGTGGGATATGGGGTTTTCATTTTCCTTTACATAATTCACAACATCCTCACTTCGAGCATCAATTTCTCATTCATTTCTCAACCGTTTTGAGCATATGAGATACCGTTGTAAAGGTCTCATGGAGTAGAATATGAATTAATAAATTCATCATTCGAACCTCCACCTTTACCTCTAGAAAATATGGCTTAAAGTTTCCAATTTCTCACATTTTCAAACATTTTCCAACGGTATTTTAAATTGCAGCTAAACTATCACTCGTACTGAAACGGGTTGTAACCGTTTCAGTACGGCTAAAATTGTTTCAATACGGCCAGAGGCATTTCGATACGGCTTGCTGCATCAGGCTTCAACGACTAGTTCTGAGGAAGGTCGTTCCGATAAGGGCTCGCCTATTCCGAAATAGACATCACCAGAACTGCAATTAATAAGGGAAATAAAGTCTCCAATGGCTCCAATTCGATCCCAACGGTCCTCAACGGCTACAAACTCATTTTGAAGTATAAAAGGGACCTTCAAGCATCAAGAATAGGTTAATGCTTCAATTGTCAACAACATAATGATAAAAGATTCTCTTTAGAGCTTTATTGTATATTTTCTTATATAGACAACACTTGTAAGCTTAATTGTCAAATTTGCTCAAGTCTATAGGTTTTGGGTGAGTGCTTAATAGTGCAAACAAATACCTATTATAGGGATTTCAAGTTTGTTTAGAATTTCTCTTATAAGAGAGTGCTTGATTAAGCTTTGGGTAGAAAGCTTGATCGTTGTAACGATTTCCTCCTAATTCGAGAAAAGGGGACGAAATTCTTAGTGAATTTGTTGAAATCCTTAGAAGGAAGCTAAGGTAGTGGATGTAGGCTTTGGGTTAGAAAGCCGAACCACTCTAAATCCTTGTGTTCATTTCTCATATTTTTTAGCTTCCACTAAAACACCCAAAAATCAAATCTTCTTCACACTTGGAAAGCATTTCGGTTGTGACCATCGAGCTCAACAATTAATGTTTTGATTTGAATTTTCAAATGTATAAGGGGGCTTTAATTGATTTTGAATTTTAATTCTTTTATTCAAAATTTATTTCACTAAGGGGAAGAATCCTAAACAATTTTTCAAGATTGGTTTTATTATATCAAAAAGGGGAAGATTGTAGAAATATGTGTTTTGGTATAATAATTGAAAAATAGTTTTGGACTAAATTGAAAAGATTTCAAAATGCTTTTAAGTCCAAACAACTTGAAAATATGTTTAAGGAATTATTAAAGGGGTTTTAATGCGTTTTCTAAGGCCAAATTTTACAAAACCACTAGGCGTTTCGAAACACCCATAGGTGTTTCAATATGACCATTTACAGTGTCAAAACGTTTCGATACAGCTCTGCATGTTTTAAAATAGTCTTTAATCTAGGTGAGGGTTTTTACATAGCGTTTCGATACAGGCTTCACCGTTTCGATACAGCTATTTCTCTAATGGTCAAATCCCTAACGACTATTTCTCAACGATATTTTAAATTGCAGCTCAACTGTCATTCATACCGAAACGGGTTGTAACCGTTTTGATACAGTTAGAGGCGTTTTGATACAGCCTGCTGTATCAGGCTCCAACAGCTAGTTCTGAAGAAGGTCATTCCGAAACGGACATCACCAGAACTGCAATTAATGAAGGAAATAAAGTCTCCAACAACTCCAATTCAATCCCAACGATCCTCAACGGCTACAAACTCATTTGAGAGTATAAAAGAGACTTTCAAGCATCAAGGATAGGTTAATGCTTCAATTGTCAACAATATAATGATAAAAGATTGTCTTTAGAGCTTTATTGTATATTTTATTATATAGACAACACTTGTGAGCTTAATTGTCAAATTTGCTAAAGTGTTTAGGTTTTGGGTGAGTTCTTAATAGTGCAAACAAATACCTATTAGAGGGATTTCAAGTTTGCTTAGAATTTCTCTTGTAATAGAGTGCTTGATCAAGCTTTGGGTAGAAAACTTGACCGTTGTAACGGTTTCCTCCTAATCCGAGAAAAGGGGACAAAACTCTTAGTGAATTTGTTGAAATCCTTAGTAGGAAGCTAAGGTAGTGGATGTAGGCTTTGGGTTAGATAGCCGAACCACTCTAAATCATTGTGTTCTTTTCTCATATTTTTAGCTTCCACTAAAACACCCAAAAATCCAATCTTCTCCACACTTGGCAAGCATTTCGGTTGTGACCATCGAGCTCAACAGTTACAGATCGGGTTCGGGTCATCTAATCCTCGGGTCAAATCAGATTCTGACTCGAGCATGTTTCATTCGTATTTTCAAGTCGGGTTAGCTTTTTACATCCTTAGCTATTATATTGTTTGATTTTTTTTGCTCACTTGCAAAAGCCGACTGCCGAGTTTACATTACTTTCAACTTATCTGGGAGTGGGCCCTGGGCAGGGTGGGGCCCCTAGGCGGGCACCCTTATTGCCCTGGCCCAGGGACAACCCTGGTTTTGAGTTAGAGATTAAATTATTTGAATGTAGATGTAGAAATGTAACTTTATAAATTAATGATTCTTTATATTAATTTCGTTGAATCAATCTAACAAAGGCATAATATACTTAAGCATGATTTATATTATATAGAATTATAATTACAATTCACAAAACTATTAATTTATATTATATGTAGTTGAATTTCAATTAATTAATCTATAAAATATATATTTGCAATCACTACTAATAACTTGACAAAACTAGTCACTGTCTCACTAAAGTTAATTTTCAATAAAAATATATCTTTGTAAATAATAGAATGAAATAAATTTCAAATACATTTATATTTATTTACAATGATTTAAGTAACATCGCTATAAATAAGCATTTGTAACGTTGTAAATAAGTATTGATCGCTTATTTACACTTTTGTAAATAAGCATTAATAACTTATTTAAACTATTATAAATAAGCATTGTTAACTTATTTGCACCTTATAACTTAAATTCACAAACATATAAATGATCATGTTAGTAAATGCTAAACGAACCAAATTTAAACATACTAAATAATAATTAAACCGAATTCGAACATGATATTAATATATGCATGTTCACCCTCAAAAATATTTTTGAATTTGTTACGGCAATAAAGAAATCTCGTAACTAATTTTTTTTTAAATAGAAGGATAATATTAAGGAAAAACAGTATACATCTAGTATAATCATAATAAGGTTTTTATGATTTCTTTCTTTTCCAAGAAACCCCATAACTAAACTAACTACAGTTACATCTAACCCTTAAATGTCTCATGGACATCTGCAGCATTGATGGACCAATAACAAAACTAACAACACAACAAAAGATCTATTGGAGTGGGGTATTATGGTGTTGCGTTTTCGGATATTTGATCAAATTTGAGCGGAAGAAATTGGATATCTAATTTTTTTTAAAATTGACAAATATGATTTATATCCGATCTGATTTTTCGAGTTTTTTTTCTTTCAAATATTCAATCTGAATTATTTAAAAATAAAAACCAATCGAGTATCCAAATATTTAAATCGGATCATTGAATAATTTAAAGATCAATTTTTTACACAGTACTGCGTCGTGTGATACTAAAAGTTATAACAAGACATGTGCGAGGTGGTCCTAATAATTTACCACACATTTGACATGTGTTGTACTATACCATTTTTCATTTGAGCTCATAAAATCTCACTATATGTACTAAAAAATTAAATTACACCGAGTTACTCAATTATTAGTAAAATTATAAATGGTTCGTTTAACGATTCGATTTCAGCAATGGGCATGGCACACTATTTCCCATGACAGATCCAAAGTTGGAGTCTCTTCGGTGAAGCGCAAACCTCGAAATCGAGTCACCCATGATCTGGCAATTCTAAACCCAAGCCTCCCATATTCCGGTCCTTCCCAAACCGAAAGCGACGTGGAGTTAGAGATGTAAAAAGTTGACTCGACATACAAAACTGTCTAAAATCGACTTGAGTCAGAACTACTTGTGGTCTGAGGCAGTAGTGATATGAAATCGATTCGAGTCTGAACTGGTGTTGACCTGAACCCGGGTTAGGCCTGAAACTTTTGGATCTAACCTCGACATGAGAGCAACTTGAACCCGAATTCAACCTGATAATGTGATAAACGAACCCAACCTGCATCGACCTAATATGAACTTTAACCGAGATAAACCTGGTAAATAACTGATATTACCCGACATGTTATCAATATGACATGTTATGAACATGATCTATAATTGACTCAACCCGTAAATGACCTGACTTGTAATTGAACTGATATGATATTTACTTGTGAGATTATGAATTTATTATAGTATAGTGTGACAAAATGCATTTTCACAATTTAAGCTACATGATTAACTATGATCATTAAATTAATATGTTTACTTTTTTATATTTATAAATTATAGTATATAAAAATATTTTGAAAGTTTTATTAAATATCTAAATGTTGTCAACATAATTCCTTAAGCTTTATAATTTATGGATTAGTTTAGTGTTATTGGTTTATGAGATTAATTCTGATTCTTTAAGATTTATGGTTTAGTTTAGGGTTATTGGTTTATATGATTAATTTGGATTCCTTAAAGTTTAGGGTTAGTATCAATGGTTTATGATTTAGCTTATGGTTATTGGTTTATGAGATTAATTTTGATTCCTTAAGGTTTATGGTTTGGGGTTTAGTGTTAATGGCTTATGGTTTAGTATATGATTATTGATATAGGATATTAATTCCGATTCAACTTGCTAATTTATGCATTTGAATTTGACTAAATATTTAAATCAAAGCTTCATGTGTATAATTGAACTAAATTAAAGTTTCAACTGTGTACAATTACATATTTACATCCAAATAAAAAATTTGCGTATAATTATATAAAATCAAAATTTATATGGTATAATAATAATGTTCGAATTGAATTAACTTATTAAACTTAGGATCTAATTGTGCTAAATTAAAATTTAGAAGCATAAATCACAGACATAATTAAAAGAATTTTAAAACTAAATGTTGAGTTTCAATTAAATTAATTTAAATTAGGACTCAATTAAATTAAATTAAAACCTAAAAGAAAAATTTTGGGACTTAAATGAAAAGCATCTAAAGTTGAAAGGACTAAAAAATAATTTATCCTAACCTAAAAAACCCATGCGGGTGGGAAACTTTTCCTCCCACCATTTTTACTTTAATTAAAATCATGAAAAAAATAATTGGTAGGGGGAAGACAAAAATTTGGAAGGAATTTATCCCCTTAATTTTTACGTTCTTTCCCTCAAAAATTCTAATAGAATCTTTTTAAATTTGATTCAATAATTAATTGCCCATTTTGCATTTGCCTCCGATTTTTTCCTTAGTGATTAATTATCTTTTAGGTCCTCACTTGTTTAAAATTTTCACTTTAGTCCTAATATTCACTTTTAAATTTTAGTTTAATTCAATTTAGTCATATATATATATATATATATATAATTGTAAACATATTTCGGCATCTTAAGGGATATTTTAGTTCATATTAATCACTAAATTTTTATTTTTATCTAAAATTTATCCACAATTACCACATCGAAGTCTATTTGTACACGGTAAGATCCAACTTGAACTTCAACCGAAATCGTTATTCCCCTACCTGAATTTTATCTGTCAACGACGTGACCCGACATGAATATTGCTCAACCTGAAGTCCATTCGAACCTGAATTAACTCATTAATTAATTGATTTTGGCCCGAACCGTTTTGGCCAGAACTGAAACTTACCCGACCTAAAATTAACTTGACCCGAATCCGAACTCAATCTGATTTGAAATCAACCTGATAATGACCTGAATCTGAATCGACCCGAACCCGACATGATCCGAGTCGAACTATTAAATTGACATGACATAACTCATATTTGATTTGATTTGATCTGACCTGACATGACCTAACCTAAAACCAGAACGATTACCTGATTCCACGTAATCTACGTGGCGTTAGAAATAGAGGCTCGTGCTTCGTTGGAAGTTTGTAACAATTTAAGGTTACACTTTGCGGCCAACGACAATAAGGTGATTAAAAGGTTCATGGACATCGCACGTGATAGTGGGAGCTCTAATTGATTGGGAATTTCGGCTTTTAGGGAGTATGTTTTTTGGTGAGTTTAATTTATTTATATGATGTCTAAACTTTCATGCTATTTCATTTCGTGGAATTTCAGAAGATTGGGGAGAAAGGATAAGAAGTCCGCAGTAACGATGCTAATAAAAACGAAAAGACCTCGGGTGTTATTTGTTCAAGAAACAAAGTTTTCCACTAGGGAATCTAGACTTCCCCTTTGGGTTGCTCGACGGGATGTTTATTGTCTCTTTGGGATTCCAATGCTGATTGGAGGAGACTTTAACATTGTGCGTAACTTGTTAGAGAAAAGGGGAGTCTGGGTTTACAGAGCTTCTATTTCTGCATTCTCAATGTTCATGGACAACCTTAATCTAATGGATCCTCCTCTACACGGAGTTCGTTTACATGGTCTAATAATCATGAGACACCATCTTATAGCAGGCTTGATAGATTCCTAATATCTCAAGATTTGCTGTAAAAGTGGCCTAATTCGGTTCAGAAAATCTTGCTTAAGAGTTTGTCTGACCATAACCCAATTTCAGTCTGCTTCCTTGATTTCAACTGGGGGCCTAAGCCATTCAGATGGTTCGTCTATTGAGTTGAGGAGAAAGGGGTAGTGGAGCTTATATCCAATTCGTGTAAAATTTCAAGGGGAAAAGGTATGGGAAGTATTCTTATATCATGTTAAGCTGCAGCTACGAGATGGCTGAAATCTAGACAGGAAAATGAGAAGGAGTCGACTCAGTCACTGGAGCAGAAATGTTTCAAATTAGAAGAGGATTTACAAAAGAGTGGTCCTGACCAATCAAAGTTTACAGAGTTATCATTATACAAAGAAAAACTATGGAACCGGTATAGGAGAGACGAGCGTGAATGGCTTCAAAAATCTTGTGTTAAATGGTTCGAAGCTGGTGATTGTAACTCAAAGTTCTTTCGCAAACGATCAAATTTCATCAATTATCTTTTTCTTAATAATATTCGATTTGAGGAGCTTGAAGATATTAAGCGGGTATTGGAAGAGCATTTCAAAAGGGTCTACATCGTCTCCTATACACGCCATGTGGATGACATCGACTGTAATTTGAAACCCATCAATCCTGATAAGCCCAATGTGTTTCTTTTCCCGTACTTTCACACATGGCTAGAGATGTTTTAGCCATTCCAATCACTTCAGTTGCTTCTGAATCTTCATTAGAATGAGAGTCGGATTTTAAACAAGTTGAGGGCTAAACTCTTGCCTAAAAATATTGAGATATTTGTGACAACCTGAAATTGGTTGTATGGTTTTGAACCCGAGGAAAGGGATGAATATTATCTTACTGTTGTGAACGATTCTTCAATCTCTAATCTTTGTGAAGATTCAATTCTTGAATAAGGTAAAGCCTATTAATTCTTTTTTTATTTTGTTTTGTTTTCAATATTGTTTCTGATTCTATTTTCTTTTGTAGGGTTCCTTCAAACCAAGAAAGCACATGAATGCTTAGGGGGTCAACTAAGTAGTGAATTCTGATGCAAAAGCAAGTATTCTTCTTTTCTGTTTTTATCTTTGTTTTATTTATCTTTGTACATGTTTAAATGCTTGATTCTATTAATGTTTCTAATAATGTTAATTGTTTTCCAATTCAGTTGTTGTTGTTGTTACTGTTAATCACTTGATGTTACTGTTGTTAATCACTTATTGTTGCTGTTGATTTCTTGTTGCTGTCTGTTGCTTGTTGCTGATTGTAGTCTGTTGATGGTTTACTTGGTGTTGATGGTTGCTGTATGTTAATCACTTAGTGTTATTGTCTGTTGCTGGTTGCTTATTGTTTTCTGTTGCTGGTTTACTTGGTAGTTTTATTTCTTATCAATGTAGTTGCCCTTGTTTTAATTATGTTGATTTTTTAGCTATGCAAGTTATCCATAATTAAACCTTGATGGTAGCATTACATCTTTTGACATCTCGATGAAGATATTTCTGGTAGCAAAGTTGAGCTTTTAGTCTCGTAAAACTTTGCTATAAGATCTGAGAGCTTAGATATTCACCCAACAAACTTGTGTTATATTTCATAATTTTCAGTTTGTAAGTGTAAACTTTACTAAGTTGTACATTTTTATGTTGTAATAAACTTTTGTTTTATTCAATTATAATTTTGCTCACATATTATGACTTATACATTTGTAAGTTTTAAGTTTACTTATTTTGTTTTTATCAAATTAAGTAATCAACAAAGACTCTGTAACACCCCTAAAGTTTCTTTAACGTTTATTGAAGGCTAAAGGTTAAAAAAAAGAAAAAACAAGGGTGAATTGTTAATTGTGGGATTCAAACCCACAACCCTAAGGCTTTTAAACTAAGTACCCAACAATCTAAGCTATAAAAGCTCTTCGTAATAAGCTATATATACTTTTTTTATTCTATGTGCTATGGGTATTAAAAATAAAATAATAGTAATAACCCATAATATCGCAACCACCTCCACTATAGCATTTAATTCGGTCTTCTCTCTCAATAAACTCAGACGACTTTTCATCTTCCCCCTCACCTCCCATAATTGATTGCCCCTCGATCCGCCTTCACTGTCGCCTCGTGGCCGCCACCGTCGACACCGGCGTGATCGCTGTCGCACCCTGAGCTCAACTATCACCGACACTCGCCCCGATTCCTCGTCGTACATCGTGGGAAGCCGATTGAAGGTTCGGCTGTGACCCAAACTTGGGTCACCCCTATTTTTCAATGTTTCCAGCGTTGATCGACGTTCGTTCATCGTGACGTCGCCACGAGCGAGCTCCCCATTGCAAGTTGAACAAAACCCAACCATCAAAGGGTCTGTTCGTCGTCTTTCAAGCCATTACGGGAGCTTCGTCTTCCATGTGCCGTTTCCTCTCGATTTGTTAAGAACCAACAAGATTTCGGCTTGAATCTTGGTTTATACTGATGATTCGTGGGTTTGTCGTCAAGTTCTGCTTATTCCGGTGATGTTACGGTCATTTTGGGCCGTGCGTGGGCTTCACACGCCGTCTGAGGGCGATTCTCGGCTGCCCTGGATGGTGGTCGTTGAAGCGGCCGGCCTGACCAGCCGATCGAGCTGCCCGAACCGGTCCAAACCAAATCGGTGTGGGCCTATTGGTAAACCCGACCCCAGTTGACCCAAACCTGACTTGAGTTTGACCCGTTGACCGAGTCAACCTAGTGAGTCAACTCGCCTGAGTCAACCCAGTGAGACAACTCATCCGAGTAAACTCAGTGAGTCAACTCGCCCTAGTCAACCTAGTGAGTCAACTCGTCCAAGTCAACTAAGTGAGTCAACTCGCCCGAGTCAACGTAGTGAGTCAATGCGGTCAACCAGTGACGTCAGCATGACGTCAACTTTGAATTTGACTGCCGACGTCAACGTTGACTTTGACCCAAAAGTCAACTTCTCTCGAACAACCTTATTTTATGTTTTTTGACGTCCTAAGTCCAATTTTGATGCATGTTTCACGAAATTTGGACCCGAAAGCCTCCGAATCTAACCTTTGACCTCGAACTTGTATATGTACTTAATTAATCAATTATGAGCAATGTGAATAAGGACTGAAATTGGAATTTGTGCGATTGAAGGTATTCACAGTTCCTTGTATACGAGATGTTGAAGGACGTCAAATTCGGGTTCAAGAGTGTTCGAATGTCAATTTCAAGGATCGACCGATATAGCAAGGATGTAAGGTAATACATTACTACCTCTTGTATGCTTTATGAACATGTTGGTATTCATTTAATGCATGCATAAATATGTTGAGGAGTGATGTTAACTATGCTTAAGTCAAACCGGGTATGAAATTGAGCATGATTATCTCGATAAGATTGAAATGCTCGAACGAGAAAGTTGATAAATGTAAGGATATAGAGTTCAATAAATAATTCATAAGGCATATAATCTCCAAATCCGATTATTAGTGTCAAATGATTAAATGTTATAAATATTTGGATAAGAAATTACGGAAATGCCCTTAAGGTATGAGAATGACTAAAATACCATCGGAATTGGAAGCGATCTACAAATCTACACTAGATATGGTAAAACAACCTAATTCATCTGAAAACCTCAAACTACTTGAAAAGTTATGGTAACAAGATTTAAACCTTCGAGATTGTAAGGTGTTAGGTTTCCTTGAATTTGGAATGAATCTACGAATATAAATTTACGGGAAACTATCCATAACTATGAATTAATCAAGTGGCTCAAAATACTGAATTGATTGAAATAACTAAAAGTATTGGAAATACTGTTATGGTTAAATTAATAGGAAGGATCGTATTGACCAAAAAGGCTGAAGTATCCTTAGACACCGAGGTTTGCAAATTAACTAGAATGATGGATAAACCTTTGGGTTCTAAAATGAATGAAGTGGTTGGAGGTACTGAAATTACTTGAATGGTTGAAACACCCACGAGCATTTAAATGATTGAAATAGTGTATATGGTTTAATTGACATGAATGGTGGATATCGCAAGCTTCAAAATGACTGAAAAACCCCCTTGATGGGAATAAGTAAACTGCCTCTGATAAAATTCTAGAAATTCCAATAAAGCTGAAAATGACTAAATTGCCCCTAAGGGTCGAAGCATGACTCATGTATGTCAATCACTCCTGATATTAATATAAGGTTGGAAGTTTTTCCGCACATGATATAAGTTCGAAAACTCCGTGGCAAGTCTTGCGGTGAAATATGAAAGCAATCGTTCAGATATACGATACAACCGGATACATTATAAGGGTTGGTTAGTACTGCAAGATTGGGATTTGGTAGTTCGAATGGTTTTGGAGGCTCGATAAACTTCTGGAAGTCATAAATATTGCAAATCGTTATTTTATCATTATTGAGCTAAATTACAAAATCACCCATGATAGTTAAATGACCAAAATGCCCTTGTTGGCCAAAGTAATCAAAATAGCCCTGAATGTATCCGATATCATGAAAGATCTTGACATAGAAATATCTGAATACCTAGTTGGAAACCTAATGATCAAATAGAATTCCTGAGCCACTATTTATGCCTTGTTGGTATAAATTACCAAAATGACCATAATACCCTTGTAGGCTTAAATGACTAAATCACTCATGATATATCTAAACTCTCAAAGATATTAATGTATCATCTCCTGAATATCTTGTTTAAACCGTTAGTACGAACTCCCCCTTTTTAGTACGGACCTCGTTTCTAAAATCTGTTCAAATTGTCAAAAGTTTAATATGTTCCCTTCCGTAAATGCTAAGTATCTCCAAGGAATAAATTGTTTCACCTAATGTGTTCCATGTGTGCTACAGGATTGTTTTTGCAAAATGATTTACATGTTATAATACCGATCACGTGCATATGACTGACATACTTGAATTCACAGGAACATGACATGTTTTATAAATTAAGCATGATCGTATTGTATTTCTGATATATGTCCATTCACCCGATATAACAAACATGCTATATGGATAATGTATTACTGAAAATATTGTTATTGATTAATGAAATATTGATGATCTAATTCACTGGGGTACTTGGGATATGATATGAAGTTACTAACGGCTCAGCCCTGATCCAGCTGGTAAGTCCGCCTATTTTCGGTTCCTATGCTTCGGCTAGGTCCGCTCGTTTTTGGTTCCTATGCTTCGGCTAGGTCCGCCTGTTTTCGGTTCCTATGCTTCGGTTAGGTTTGCCCGTTTCGGTTCCTATGTTTCGACTAGGACCGCCCGTATTCAATTCCTATGCTTCGGCTAGGGCCGCCCGTATTCTAAGGTATTTCTTTAGGAGGGTACCCACGCCCAATGGGCTCGGGTTAATGCATGTACATGATACCACACTGGGAAACTATATACTGGAGTATGATTGAAGGGAAAATAAAGAATTAAAATGAAATTTATTGCTACTTGAAACAAATGTATTTGAAATAAAAAGGTTTATTGCATTGTTACATTTCATGCATTAATGTTGCACTGTTGGAACACACTAGACACTAAATTCTTTGATTCCACCTCCGTATGTTATCAGCCTATATAATTCCCGTCTAATTCTCGATGTTTGCATAAAGAAAAAATATCGTTATTCTCGAGTAATGCTACCTCAAAATAGTAGAACAGAAATGGAGACTGTTGCAACATGGAACATCATGAAAATATTATACCTACCATATATTTGCATGAGCTTATAGCATCTTTTGGTAGTTCTGTATTACTGAGATTTTCCAAGCTCACGTTGTTTTTACCATCGCAGGTTAAAAGAATATATCAGGGTATAATGTTTGACATCAGTGTTTGGAGTTCTCTCGGTGTTGCTTTTGGAGTACGGTACTGTATAGTTAGTGGGCATGTATGTTACGTATTGTTTTATGATAGTGTCTGTAAATAACTTTCTAAAATTTATGTTATATGTTTAAATGACTTCCTGAAATGGTATTTTAAACAGAAGTTGATTTTACATTTTAATAAGTGTTTTGAGGAAAAATATTTTTATGTGTATTTTTACTGTGGGTCGCTCTTGTGACCCTAATGTGACTTCCTAGGATCCGTTGTAGCGCATAGGCGGGTCTAGGGGGTTACAAACTCAAACAGTTTCCAATATTATCCAATAAATTTTGGTCAAGTTAGGTTAATAAGAAAAAAGACATTCATTCAAGTTATGATGTAATTTACCCAAAAGAAAATTAAAAATGATTGTCTTATCTAGAAAAACAGAAGCATAGTATAATATATCTTCAAATTTTTTTATCTTGAATTTTTACTAAGTATATATATATATATATATCTAATCTAAATTTTTACTAAATATATAATGAATGTCTTAATTTTTGTCTTGAGTTTTTACTAAGTATATAATGAATGTCTTCATTTTTGTCTTGAAATTTTACTCTCTCTCTCTCTTGTTACAGAGTAATCAATCCAAGACGATAAAAAATAAAATAAAATCTTTAATCAAATAATTGAAAAGAGTAGGAAATACATAACCATATTAAAGTTGAGTAGAAAAGGTGTTGAGGCCTGCGAGAAGCAGTTTCCTTATGACACATTTCGATCACTCTGCGGTGCTTGAGTTTGGTTGGTCGTTCGTCTCCTAGGATAAAACAACAACAAGATCTTAGATAGAAGCACGAACTAAAGAGATCTCGAACTTGAACTATTGCTTTAGCCTATCACCGAGATAAAGAGAACGAGAGAAGGAAAACAATTTTTGAGTGTGTTGAAAACTGAGGAGATGCATGGTTTATATATGGGAGTGGAGGAGGAAAATATGGAAAATAAAATATTCTGAATTAAAGGCCGTTGACTTTACATCCGATTTAATTCAGAAATAATCAATTTAATGCCTTATTAAACGGATATGTTTTCTGTGAATTGCTTTACTACCTTTTAACATCCGAATTTAATAGAAAGTAAAATATTATCCTATTAAAATCAGAATATTCAAAAGATATGTCATATGTAAGGAAAAAAAATTAATTGAAAGTGGGGTAAAATATCCGCAGGACCAAGCAAGGACCCGACCGGTCTGGACATTCATGTCGCCTACAACGTGCGAGCGCGCCCCAACCTAAATGGGTTCGACGAGCTTCGATTTGCACCCCCCTGCGCCTGCGTGTTAGGCACAGTGTTCATTCAAGTAATTCAATGACTTCCAAGTGGGTTGGTGTATTTAAACCATTCCCAAGCTTGTTATCCCACCCATGTGGGATATGGGGTTTTTATTTTCCTTTACACAATTCACAACATCCTCACTTTGAGCATCAATTTCTCAACCGTTTTGAGCATATGAGATACCGTTGTAAAGGTCTCATGGAGTAGAATATTAATTAATAAATTCATCATTCCAACCTCTACATTTACCACTAGAAAATATGGCTCAAAGTTTCCAATTTCTCACATTTTTCAAACAATCCCCCACATGAATGAAATTGATGATTTTATCAAAATATTTTGACTCGATGTGGTGATAGGATCTATGATTGATAGTTGCATAGGATAGGCAGGTTTCCTCCTTTGAACCTTCCCTTGTGAAAGTATATTTACTTTACTAGCTAACCAGTAGACGTGATGTCCTTGAACTGTTCAGCTGTTTGTGTAAACGATGATATACTTCACACAACTACCTTTCTAACAAGAGTATTAGTTCTCATGGTTATGTCCATGTGGTCGTGGACATCGCCTGGTACTCCAAGAGTTTGAAAGAACTATGCCCGATGGTCTCCTTGAAGCGGCCCCACTTCACTCTCACATAGGTGACTTATGTTGCTTGGCTCACCGAAGCATACAATGTTCATTAAAAGCTTTTCTTAACCTGTACCACTTTTTATCGTTGTTTACATCATAGGAACGTACTTGGGGAAAGATCCCCCACAGTGATCGCACAAGTCTATGTATTTAGGTTGTCCCTTTGAACCTAGATCTTGGTATCTCTAGTGAACTAGGTAGGGTTTTCCTTCACATAGTGCCTTTACTTCTTATGGGCTTTAGTCCCATTCCTTTAGATGTTTTCTCAACTTGATCTCGATTCAATCCTTTGGTTAGTGGATCTGCAATGTTATCCTTTGATTTTACAAAGTCAATAGAGATAACTCCATTTGAGATCAGTTGCCTGACGGTGTTATGTCGACGGCGCATATGCCTTGACTTACCGTTATACATGAAACTTTGTGTCCTAGCAATTGTTGCTTGATTGTCGCAGTGTATACATACTGTGGGCATATGTTTCGACCATTCAGGGATATCCTCAAGGAATTGACGAAGCCATTCTGCTTCTTCTCCATACTTGTCTAGAGCAACAAACTCAGATTCCATTATGGATCTTGTTATAATAGTTTGTCTTGAGGATTTCCATGACACGACTCCTCCCCCCAGAGTGAATACATATCCACTTGTGCCTTTGTTATCTTTAATATCAGATATACAACTGCATCAGAGTATCCTTCTAAGACAGCGGGGTCTATGGAATAATGCAGTCCGTAGTTCCGAGTATATCGTAGATATCTCAGTATTCTCACAATTGCTTTGCAGTGATCTTTCCCAGGATTGCTGGTGAATCTACTTAAACTACTCACAGTAAAAGCGATATTTGGTCTAGTGCGGCTCATGAGATACATTAAGCTACCTATGACTCTTGCGTATTCCACTTGATGGATACTTTCCCCACGATTCTTTGATAGATGTGAACAAGGGTCTAACGGAGTTAAGGCTATGCCAAAATCCTCCTTATTAAATTTATCAAGAATCTTATCCACATAGTGTGACTGACTTAATATGAGACCCTCCGTTGACCTTTTGATTTGGATGCCTAGAATCGTATCGGCCAGTCCCATATCTTTCATGTCAAATTTCGAATTTAACATGTTTTTGGTACGTTTTACCATTTCATTGTTGCTTCCAACAATAAGTATGTCATCAACATATAATCATAGGATGACATATCCAATGTCTATAGTTTTGACATATATACATTTGTCACACTCGTTTATTTTGAAACCGTTAGTCATCATGACATTATCGAATTTCTCATGCCATTGTTTTGGTGCTTGTTTAAGTCCATACAAGGACTTAACCAATCTGCATACTTTCCTTTCTTGCCCTGAAACTACATAACCCTCATGTTGTTCCATGTAAATTTCTTAATCAAGATCTCCATTTAGGAAAGTTGTTTTAACATCCATTTGATGTACTTCTAGATTTCGCAGAGCAGCTATTGCGAGTATCATCCTTATGGATGTTATTCTTGATACGAGGGAAAATGTATCGAAGTAATCAAGGCCTTCTTTTTGTCAGTATCCTTTGATTACCAACCTTGCCTTGTACTTATCAATTGTTCCATCTGCTTTTATTTTTCTTTCAAAAATTCATTTTGAATTTAGTGGTTTAATTCCAAGAGGAAGGTCCACTAATTCCCATGTATAGTTTTGCATGATGGAATCAATTTCGCTCTTAATGGAATCTTTCCATAAGGTGCCTTCAAAGAAGCGTATAGCATCACTATACGTTAGAGGTTCAGCCTCCACCATAAAGGTTAAGGAATCAGATCCAAAGGATTTTTCTACCCTTGCACATTTGCTCTTTCTTGGCTCTATTTCTTTTTCAGCCTCTTGTTGATCACTTGGAATCATTTCATCCAAAGTTTGTTTTGTTGAACTTTGATCAAGTTCCCTAGATTTATAGGGGAATGTATTTTCAAAAAATGATGCATTCTTTGATTCCATTATCGTGTTCTTGTGAATCTCAGGATTCTTTGATTCATACACAAGAAATCAATAAGCATTGCTATGTTCGGCATAGCCAATAAAAATACAATCCACGGTTTTTTGACCCATTTTCATTTGTTTTGGTAATGGAGCCATTACCTTGGCAAGACACCCCCACATTTTCAAGTGTTTATAGGAAGGCTTTCGACCTTTCCACAACTCATATGGTGTCTTATTCTTTTCATTTCGAGGAACCTTATTCAAAAGGTAATTAGCCGAAAGAACCACTTCCCCCACATGTTTTGTGGTAACCCAGAGCTTCCTAACAAAGCATTCATCATTTCTTTTAGAGTCCGGTTTTTCCGTTCGGTTACTCCATTAGATTAGGGAGAATATGGTGGTGTTACTTCATGAATAATTTCATGTTGTGAACAATATTTACCAAATGGATTAACATATTCACCACCACAATCACTTCTTACCACCTTAATCTTTTTATTAAGTTGGTTTTCGACTTCTTGCTTATAGAGTATAATCTCTATAGCTTCGTCTTTGCTTTTAAGCAAATATACATAGCAATACTTTGTGCTATTATCGATAAAGATAATAAAATATTTATTTCCTCCTTTAGTTTGAACAAATTTCAAATCACAAACATCACTATGTATTAGATCAAGTGGTTCTGTACTTTTTTCAATTGTTTGAAATGAAGACCTTGTTAATTTTGCTTCTACACACGTTTCACATTTATGGTTATAATTAATGTGAAATGAAGAGATGTGTTCTATTAATTAACCAACGTAAAGTATCATAATTAACATGTCCAAGTCTATCATGCCATAAATTAAATGATTCGAGCATGTAAACAGAAGAAGAAGCTGCATTCTTATTCATTATTTTGGATTTTACAGAGATAGCATTGAGTTTCCACATTCCATTCAATACATATCCCTTACCCACAAACATCCCCCTTTTGATAGAATTAACTTTTGAGATTCAAAAACCATTTTAAAATCGTGAACACTTAAAAGTGTTCTAGAAACAAGGTTTTTGCGTACGTCAGTCATGTACAATACATTCTGCAGCTTGAGTTCTTTTCCAGAAGTCATCTCCAAGACCATTGTTCCCTTCCTTTTGATCTTGGAAGTCGCGACATTTCCCATGCAGAGCTTCTCCCCATTGTCACAAGGTATCAGCTCAGAGAAGGAGTTCTCGTCACAACATATACGACGTGTGGCTCCAGGTTCAAGCCACCATTCCCTTGGGTTAGAGTCAACCAGGTTGACTTCAGAAATCACCGCGCATAGATCTTCATCCTCCACGGCATTGGCATCCTTGGCAATAGCTCTTTCTGGATGTCTGCATTCAGAGGACCTGTGCCCCACCTTGCCACAGTTGAAGCACGACCCTTTGAATTTCTCCTTTTTGGAGACTCTGCCATTAGGCCTCAGATTTGGCTTGGCTTGGTGATGTTGAGGTTGCTTGCCCTTTTTGACTTTGACAACATTTGCCTTGGCCTCTTTGAAAGTAAGTTTCCTGGCATTACCTCTATTGCCCTCTTCAATTTGAAGTATGGTAATCAGTTCTTCCACTGGCATTTCCTTCCTCTTGTGCTTCAAGTAATTTTTGAAGTCATTCCATCTGGAAGGTAGCTTTTCCGTGATGGAAGCTACTTGAAAAGATTCACTGATAAGCATCCATTCTGCAAGAATTCCATGAATGATTAGTTTGAATTCTTCAACTTGATTTACTACTGGTTTTGAATCAACCATAGTAAAGTTCAAAATTTTGGCTACTAAAAACTGTTTAGCCCCAACATCCTCTGCTTTGTACTTATTATCCAGTGTTGCCTACAACTGTTTTGTTGTTTTGTACACATCATGTACCGGATACAACGAGTCTTGTAGTCCGTTGATGATGTAGTTTCGACATAGAAAGTTTGCATTGTTCCAAGCCTCTATGATACTGAAGGCGGTGAGATCATCCACCTCTCCTTCTCCATCCCCTACGGCGACAACTGGAGATCTTCTTTTAAATACTTTGCCATATTCAACATGGTCAGATAGAACAACATCTTCTGTTGCCATGTCTTGAAATTCTGTCTGCAAAATTTCGACGGCTTCTCATTGTGGCTCATTGCCACTGTCATTGTATTCAGATTCTGTATCGGTTGTTTTTAAGTCTGTGCAAGTACATGGACCTTAGCAGTAGAATCGACAGAATCTCCAATAGTCATTGTTTCCGTTCAAAAGAAACAAAGAGGAATTAAAAAAATTCCTATAAACAGAAACTAAATTTCTCATTTATTACCGACAATTTCTGTAACCAGATTTTTCCAACTTTGAGATTTTAGCAAATCCGTTAAAACGGCAGGATGAATCCTGAAACCAATTTATTTGCTATCTTTATCACGAATATATTGTCTCGGATTAGAAGAAAGGTAGAAGAAGAGTTTGTCTTAAGATTGTTACAGAGTAATCAATCCAAGACGATAAAAAATAAAATAAAATCTTTAATCAAATAATTAAAAAGAGTAGAAAATACAAAACCATATTAAAGTTGAGTAGAGAAGGTGTTGAGGCCTGCGAGAAGCACTTTCCTTAAGACACATTTCGACCACTCTGCCGTGCTTGAGTTTGGTTGGTCGTTTATCTCCCATGATACAACAACAAGAAGATATTCGATAGAAGCACGAACTAAAGAGATCTCGAACTTGAACTCTCGCTTTAGCCTATCACCGAGATAAAGAGAACGAGAGAAGGAAAACGATTTTTGAGTGTGTTGAAAACTGAGGAGATGCATGGTTTATATACGGGAGTGGAGGAGGAAAATATGGAAAATAAAATATTCTGAATTAAAGGCCATTGACTTTACATCCGATTTAATTCTGAAATAATCAATTTAATGCCTTATTAAAAGGATATGTTTTCTGTGAATTGCTTTATTACCTTTTAATATCCGAATTTAATGGAAAGTAAAATATTATCCTATTAAATTCGGAATATTCAAAAGATACGTCATATGTAAGGAAAAAAAATTATTCAAAGTGGGTAAAATATTCGCAGGTCCAAGCAAGGACCCAACCGGTTCAGACGTTCGCGTCGCCCACGATGTGAGAGCGCATCCCAACCCGAATAGGTTCGACAAGCTTTGATTTGCACCCCCCATGCGCCTGCGCGAAAGGCATAATGTCCATTCAAGTCATTCAATGACTTCCAAGTTGGTTGGTGTATTTAAACCATTCCCAAGCTTGTTATCCCACCCATGTGGGATATGGGGTTTTTATTTTCCTTTACACAATTCACAACATCCTCACTTTGAGCATCAATTCCTCATTCATTTCTCAACCGTTTTGAGCACATGTGATAACGTTGTAAAGGTCTCATGTAGTAGAATATTAATTACTAAATTCATCATTCGAACCTCCACCTTTACCACTAGAAAATATGGCTCAAAATTTCGAATTTCTCACATTTTTCCAACATCTCCCTATATATATATATATATATCCAATTTCAATTTTTATTAAGCTTCTATTATTTAGTGTCTAAAGAATATCTAAATCTAATCTTTCATATATATATATATATATAATTGATTATATATGTATAATAAAAATTATTTAACATTTTAAATTGATTTAAAAAAGTAATAGTTTATCTTTATTAACACTTAACAATTTACATTCATCAAATAATAGACTTCTTCAAATGTCAGGTAAATATCATTATCAACTTTGAAGCCAGGTCAATATCAGTTCAGGTCAACAACATGTTGGGTTTAAAACAAGTTGGGTCAATTAACATGTCGGGTTCAAAACATGTCGGGTAAAATCGGTTATCTGTCAGGTCAGTCTCGGGTTCGGGTTCGTTTCAGTCGGGTGCAGGTCGGGTTTCGAGTCCACAGTAACGGGTCCAATTCGGGTTCGGGTCAACAACAGTCAGTTACAGATCGAGATCGGGTCACTAAATCCTCGGATCAAACCAGGTTCTGACTCGAGCAGGTTTCAGTCGAGTTTTCAGGTCGGGTCAACTTTTTACATCCCTAGTTGTGGCGAGCAAAGGTGTAACCGCTAGAGGGATCTTTCTGCCTGGGTAACTTTTTACTTTTGTCTTTGGGTATTTTGATTAAAGTGTCTATGCCCACTAGCTGGAGCTTGATATCATGTATCATTTACGATGTTCTTTGGTTTTGATTTCGGCTAAACTATTTGACTTGGACATGTAACACTCTATTCCCTTCATCTAAGTTTTAGAGAAGTTTCTTTAATGAGTCTCATGTTATTGCTTTATCAATAATAATAATAATAATCTCCTCTAAAAAATTTAAAAAATTTATAAATGAATAGCTCAATTAATCAATTGTCACAAACAAATCGACGGATTGTTAAAATTAAACAATGTGTCATTAAGAAACATTTTATAATGATTTAATTGGATATATTACATTGCATGTCACCTAAGTATTGATAAGATTACAAATGGTTACCCAAATTCAAAAAATCACAAACAAGTCACTCAATTAGTCAAAAAGAAATATCATTTCGACTTTTGGGCTTCTCCAAGATCGGGTTGCCATTCGATGATTCGAATGGTGGATAGGTCTGTGAGAGGGATAATATATCTTAAGATGGATGCCATCTACCGTGGACATCATAGTTCAAGGTTTAAAAAATTCAAAAGTTTTAAGGATCTCATGGCTTTTGAGAGAGATTAATCAGGAATCTAATCCAATGAATTGAACGAGGAGAACAACAAATGTTATGGTGTAATTTGTGGTTCATCGACCACCGTATACGACGATCAACGATGTTTAGTAGAATGGCACGCAACTTGATTGTTAGAATCAAATAATTGAGTAACTTAATTATAACTCCTTGAAACCTAATCAATTTTAACGAATAAAATATGGGCAAATTGCATAGATCATCACTCAACAATCTTCTCACTCCTACTTTGGTCACTCAACTTTCAAAATTTCTATTTAATAACTTAACTTTATACATTGAACATTTTTTTGTCACTCATAAATATTTTATTATTATTTTCAATTTCTTAATATTATTAAATATAAAAATAATTTAAAATAAATAATAAAATAATATTTTATTATTATTAAATGGGTAAACTACTCCAATGACCACCGAACTTTAGGGGCGTACCTATTTTGACCACTGAACTATCGAACTCGTCAATCAGACCACCAAACTTATTAAATTGACCTATTTTGACCACCGCCGTTAAAAACTAATGGAGGGGAGACGGCGGGGTGACATGGCAGTTAACGGAAATTTGTAAAATTACACATTTAGTCCTTGTTATTTACCTATTATATCAATTTGATCCTAATTTTAATTTAATTAAATAAAATTAACGAACCAATCAAATGACGACACATGTCCCATCTATTTTTAAGTTTTAATTTATTTAATTTAATAGATTTAATTAACCAACCAGATGGTGACACATGTCACCATTTGATTGGCCGTAAAGAATTAGAAGAAATAAAATGGAAGGGAGTTTGCTCCCGCGTCACTAGCATGGAAAACCCATGCTCCAGCCACTGAGCCAAGCTCACCAATCTAACATGGGATGCCAATATATTTTATTAAACCATTATTTTGTTGGTGAAAACTAAAAGAAATTTAAAGAGGAAAGTAAGTATATGAATGGAGATTCAAACCTGGAACCAAGGCAAGAAATTATCATGCCTTTACCACTGCACCAAGTTACTCTTAATGATATATATTACACACTTTTATATATGTATTCTATAATGCAGTTAAGAAAAAAACTAAAAAAAGTTGAAAGGGGACTTGAACCTAGATCACTTAGGATGTGTCTAATCACACAAACATTCGATTTAATTTAAATCTAAAATTTATTAAATATTTGAATATTTTTTTCATATTTAAATTAAAACAAATATTTATTAAAACATTAAATATTTAATTTAAAAATATTCGATTTAAAAAGCTTACTAATCAATCGGTAAATTTGGTCGATTTTCATATGAACCAAAGTTTGTTATATTTTTTCTATTTAATGAGTCTAGTGATTACTTTGGTTAAAAAAAGTTATGTCCTTAACATGGTTGGACAGACTGGATTAAATATATTTAATATTTTGGTTAATTCGATTAATTGATTGATTTTGAATGGATTTAATTAATAATTGATGTTTGAAAAAATAACTTTTCATTGTAACCGACAAACCTAAAATTATATCGATTAACTAAAAAAACTTTAATTCAACTGATTAATTCAAGAGTTTAAATTTTTCATAATAATAACTACTCTGTTATGAATATTTATCTATGTAGACGTCTGTCATGATAAGGACTTTATCAAGGAGATTTGACTTACTTTATCATTAGAAATATTATCTACATTAATTAGAGTTTAATGTATTATTTACTTCTTATGCCTATAAATAGATGATTTATTGAAGGCATTCTACACAAGTCTATATTTGAGAATAATAAAAATCTCTCTCTTTCTCTCATCCCTTTGTTCTTCTTGTTATTCCTTCTTATTCTTGTTCTTCTTTATTTTATTCACAACACGTTATCAGCACGAGACTCTAATCAACTGAGGTCTTCGTCGTTCGAATCCAAAAGAAGTTACCGGAAAGAATTCGAGTATAGAATGAACCAAAGATAAGTTTCTTTTTCCCCTTATTTTTTAGTTACTAATTATCTGTATGTTTATATTTTAACTTGGTTTTTAATTTTTGAAAGACATGGAAGCATGTTTGATTGTATTTGAATTTTGACAATTGGGCAGAGATGAGTTTGTGATTTCTCACAATTTTTGAATGGCGTGGTAAGAGACATGACAAAAGGAGATTATGCGAAGCCGTTTTGACCGTTTGCTATGTCTCCATTGTCCTTAAGAGGAAAATCAACATTGGTAAATTCTAA
Source organism: Hibiscus tridactylites (assembly GCA_958450335.1). NCBI lineage: Eukaryota > Viridiplantae > Streptophyta > Magnoliopsida > Malvales > Malvaceae > Hibiscus > Hibiscus tridactylites. Next base: position 18,962,102 of record OY288266.1, read on the forward strand.
TTTTATTTTTATTCTTTAAATATTTTATAGTCCGATAAATCATGGTGATTTGCTCGAAAGCAATATTTATTTTATGTCGAAAAAAATTGACTATAGACTTCTCCCAAGTTCATGTTACAAAAATTCATCTTGACACAAATTTCTGTGGGAGGTATTCCCTGAAGTGAATGCAAAGCATGGTGTTTATTCCATGTGATTATCAATGGTGGGGCATTCCCTGAAGTGAATACAAGCATGATGTTTATTCCATGCGATTATTGGATTTGTTTCATTCCCTAAAGTGAATGCAAACATGGTAAATCATTATTCAATTAGAAACATAATTTCGATATAATCCAAGTATATTGGTTGGAAATCCCGTTCTGCAAGGCTATTGGTCTCAAAGGAGGTTTTTAAAGGACCTTGTGGACTGGTTTAACAATGTCGCGTACGAGGACTAAATCTTTGTTCTCTATGATAAGTTATGTGAAAAAGGTTTCAAAGGCCCACTAGCTCTACTCCATTCCATGAAGTGAATGTGAGATTATATTATGGAAAGAATAAAAGCCACATTAAAAGTTGTGGTCGTGATTGAAACCATGAATATAGACATGGAAAATATGGTCATTTTAAGGATACTTCTACCCACCGGTAGTGAGGTTATAAAGATGACAAGAGTGATAAAGATCATTCTAATGAAGTAAAATCCTTTTTATTACCAATGCGATATTATAAACCATTGGTCTCGTACTTGTCGTACGTTGAAAAATCAACAATCATTGTATGATAAAGAGAAGAAAATAAAAGCAAATTTTGTTTGCGAAAATGACGAAGATGATATTGGTCCAACTTTATTTGGACATTGTTGGTCCAACTCATTTAGACGTTGTTGATTTTCTTATAACCCTCGAATGGAATGAATCATCTTCTAATTATTCTCATAACTTTGAAAAATTATTTATCTTTTTATTTATTTTTCTTTATATTTATTTACTTTACACACATTAATTATTTACATTTTATATTTATATTTATATATTATGATATTAATTTATTTTGTTTAACATGATTACTTGTCAAATACAATCTATGGTGACGATTTATGCTCAACACAAGCATAAGATATATTTTCCTATTTAAATGCAAGGGATTATATGAGTACTATATCTCTAAGTACTGAAAATATTGATGATCTAGAAGAGCAATACATTCTTGAGAGAAATCACATTATGAAAAGTGCAGAATTGCGAATATTGTAATAATTACCGCTAATGGTAATAATATCATCACCACTAGAAGTGGAAATTTTAAGAGAGCAATATGAGTTCGCAAAATATCCCTTTGGGAATTATAGATAACATATATTATCAATTGGCATTTGAAATAAGCCATTGTGGATATAACTTCTGGTAGCCAAAAAGTTAGTTGAAAGCTCTAAAAAAGCTATATATTGTTACTAAAAGATAATTTTCATTGAAAGCTCTGAAAGAGCTAAAGATATTCCTATTCAAAGGAACAATTTTGATGGTCGTACTTGACATGTACGAGCGAGATTGAATCATATGTTATGGTAAACCAGAAGTTTACGAAATTCAGAAATGTATATACACACTTGTATATAGTTAGTATGATCGGTTAGACCATTTTTATCAATAATGATGCGAAAGCTATTGAGATTTATATGCACATTTACTAAAAGAACCTAAAGTTCCTTTGGTCATTGTTCTCAAAGGAATTGATTAAATTCCACTTATTGAAAGAACACAAAGTTTTTGTGTTGCTTGTTCTCAAAGGAAATGATTAAGATCCCATTTACCAAAAGAACTTGAAGTTTTTGCACTAAAGCCGAGACTACATGTCTTGCATATCTGAATGAAATATGGGCCCATATATCCACAAATGTGGAAATTTTTATATGATTTTAGTATATGCATCTACATTGTTTTATCAACTTACAACCAGAAGTTTGTGAGATTGATTATAAAAGGATTCAGATTATGCAGTTAGACTATTCGTCTTGCAAAAGCTAGTGTGTTTATATTTTAGGCTATATCGGTTGTTACAAAGCCTATTGATTATGAAAAAATAAGGTTTAGCAAAATTTCAATTGGATGCCTCCTCATTAATAGCTAAACTAAGAGAACAAAACAGTTATTATTTATATGGTGTTTCCATATAGCAACACTTATACGCATCAAGCCAACGAGTTATAATAAACTCCTCGTTATGATTGGTTTTTGGTCAGAAGTCATACATTTTCCATTTTATAATTTTTGAATGTGCGATATATTGTTGAATTGCTCCACCACAATGCACAAAATGGGTAAAGAAAAAGGGTTGAGAATATATATTGAGTATGAGTCTTCTTTTATGTTTAAATTCTTAAACATTAATTGGAGAATCATTTATGACATGACTTTTCATAACATTAGGGGGAGATAATAATCACCTGGATAGAGGAAAATGAATTATCATTATCTAGATCCTTGTATATGAACTAGAAGTTCATAAGATAATTCATGTTATTACATGTCAACTGCCAGACATATTTACTGACCTAATGAGAATAATTAAGTCCCATATACTAGCTAAAATGCTCTAAGTTTAAATTACAGGTTAGAGCGAGAGGATGCAAATCATGCCTGAAGCATGATTGTTGAAATGGTTCCAATGATCAAAATTCTCGTAAATGAAAAGTAATATGAGATGGTCATATATTGGAGGTGGGTGCTCCTGAAGAGACCCAAGACATAACTAATAATAAATTAAACTCTAGAAGAATTTTAGGTACCTGAAATAAAGATTGAAATCTTGAAGAGATCTCGATAATTTATGTCACTACGAGAATGGAACCAAAATAGAAAAGTTGTCAACAACGATTTTGCAAACAATTTTACATATAATGCTTCTATAGAAGTAAATAAAGAAAACGAGGATCTTGTATAAGAATCTATAGATGTTGAAATGATTGGTCAATATAGAAAGACACTTTGAACTTCCAAAATCGAAGTATTTAGACTAGTAGTCCAAACACCTAAAGGTGTAATGCAAGCGAGGCACAAATAAGTAGTCGTAAATACGACTTGACTTATGATTTATGAAGAGTTTTAATTACTTCATGGTGGATGAAATTAATTTGGTAGTTATGAAACATATTACATGCGTCTATTTATTTATGGATCCCTATTTATCCTTAAAAGATTTAAAATGCTAGAAACATTTGGAAATTTTTGAGGAAATTTATTTAGACATGTCTCATTGAATATTTTGGCGCATTTGATATAATTGTCTTAGTGAGTACTAATTGAGGAAATACTATGAGAATGATCATATTTCCTTATGCTTTTTGTAAAAGGAGTTTGGATCAAGATCCATTATGATAATTTAAATATTATTAGAATTCTTGAAGAGCTTTCAAAGCATTTGGTTATTTAAGAAAATGATTTGAGAAAAAGAATCTTAAGATGTGATTTTGTCTCGACCTAAAGATCGAGCACTTAAATATGTGTTTTTGTCTATGAATGGACATAAATTGAAAGAATTTTAAAGAAGATTCAATATGGATAAAGCATATCTATTGTAAGATTACTGAATGTGAATAAAGATAATTATATCTTTTCTTGGTCTTGAAGCACTATATATTAGTTGGTCAAGAAATATCCATGGATATACAAAGATCATTATCTTTAGATCTTCAAACATTCGTTGATGCCTTCTCAAATGTCGTAGAAATAATTTTTATGCACGAGGCAAGCAAAATGTGTTTGGCTAAGACCATTGACCCAACATATCCAAAAGATATGAGGATTTACTTTCACAAGATATGATAAAAGATATCTTGTGTGAATATAATGCAAGATCTATGTTGAGTGGATCAATGAAACGATATAAGCCAAGAGGGGGTGAATTGGATTTTTAGAACTTTTGGTGGTGGAGTGGAAAATTAAAAATGCTAGACAAGAGGATTTAGAGTGGTTCAAGTTCCAATCGAACTCTACATCCACTACCTTAGCTTCACTAAGGATTTTCCAACAATCCACTAATTGTTCTTCCTCTTTTCTAGGCTAAGGAGGTAACCTTTACAATACCGGTCAAATTTTCTACCCAAAATTTGACCCAATCCTCACTCAAGTGATACAAAGAAGATGAAGGCTAAAACTAGTATCTCTCAATACAAAATGTATCCCTTTTACAAGCACTCAACCCAATTGAACAGATAAGAATAGGAATTACAAATTTCACAATTGGGGATTACAAGAAATAATGAGATTTTAGCACAATTGCTTGGATTTGATGTTTGGATAATTCCTTGAAGATCAATAGTTGTTGCTGGAGCTTTTAGAATGTAACATCCGGGTTTAGGGGTCGGGTGAAAATAATATTTAAATAATATTATTGAGTCTCGGTTTTCTAATTAAAATAATATATTATTATTTGGGCCTCGGGTCTTCAAAACAAATATTATATGTTGAACTCAAATTGATTTGGAAACCAATTTCCATTGATTTTGGATGTTAGTGAGATTGCCATCTCATTAATGGCAATCCTGTAAATAACCCAACTTTCAATTTAAATCCCCCTTTTATTAAAATAGTTTCCTAGTCATCTTCTTCTCTCTTCACACTCCCCATTTTCATCGACAAGAAGCTCTCCCCTCCCTCTTTCACTATTTCATTTCATCACATGCTCATTTTGGCTCGGTTTTGAAAGGTAACTACATTTCCACCTTGCTCTCATCTTCCTCTCTTTGAAAGTACAAATAGTTTTCATTTTCATCCACGTTTTAGGAATTTGTTATTTTGGGAGTTTTGAATAAAAATGCTACCTTTTATTGTTTTTAACTTAAGGTTTTGATTTAATAATGTTAGATGTGTTGTTTATGAACCTTGAAGTCCAACATATATGAATTTCAAAGTGTTTTAACATGATTTTCGTATTTGGGTTTTCAAGGGGTTTTTGAAGGGTTTTGGAATGGATTTTGGGGTTGTTTTATGTTGGAAATGGAAGGCTAATGTTAGTATGTTAGTTAAGGGTTGTTTTGGAATCATTTGGAAGTGTTAAAAGTGTTGTAATCAAAGGTTTTGGATTGGGTATAAGGGCTGCTCGAGTTTGATGATTTTGGGGTTGTTCATAGCTTGAATTCATGTGTTTATTGCTTGATTAGTGTTCCGGGTTTGCTACATTGTTGTGTGGACTGATTTGGGATTGTTTTGATTGTGTTGGGATGATAAGAGGCAAGAGTTTGTGTTGGTGAAGCATCGGGACTGAATCCGGAAGCTTGAAGGTGTTGGTTGCTTGATAGTTGAGCTTGGAAGTGAAGGTTAGTGGTTTAACGTTTTTAAAATGGTTTTGAGTATTTGGTTCAAGCACGTGGACTAGGATGGGCTTGGTAGACCCACCTAGAGTTGGGATTAGAGTGGTAGCCTAATCCCAAACTTTATTAGAGACTTTGGTTGCACTCTTTAATGGTTGTTTATGCCTCATGATGTTTGTGTTTATGATGGTTATGTATAAATGTGTTATACATGTATGTTGAGGCATGAATGTGTTGCATTGATATATGCATGAGGTATGGGCAGGATGTTAATCATGGTGAGTATGTGCTAAGCACAGAAATGGTTATGCAATGATATTGTGGATTGTGTTTGATATTGACACTAGTATGCTTGGGTACAAATGATCGATCATTAGGATGTTAGTGTGCACACGTGAGTCAAATACGCGCCTGGTCTTGATGATGGTAGTAATCAAGATGGAGTACGGGTTCGCCCGGAAAACTTTCTTATATATATTAGTCGGTGATGAGTGTAATCCCATCGACGGGGCGTGAGGATGAGTGGAATCCCCTCCGCGAGAACGGTGATGTGTGTAAGCCCACCGTAAGGTAATGGTTGTGTTGGATGTGAGTTCCAACGTGTTTATCCGCGTATTCGAGTCATAGCTAGGTGCCAATATGAGTTGATATGTGTATCAATGTGATATGAAATGTGATTCCTATTTGGATTAATATATGTGTTTACATATGATGTGGATTGAGCTTGTTAAGCCTGACATATTGTGAATTTATGTTCATGCATCATTGACATTTTGGCTCTTGTGGATCGAAGGTAAGAACATGCATTTACCTTGCTGTGCTCGTGCTTGGACCCTGCATTGCCGAGGTTTGTTTTTAAAGAGATTACCCTCACTAAGCTTTGTGCTTACGCTCTCTTTTGTTCGACAATGCAGATCCTTAGTTCGTGGGTTGCTAGTGCAAGAAAGGGCCTCCAAGTGTGTGTGCTTTGTGGTGCTAGCTTAGCTAACAAGTATGGATATTTTAGTTATGATGTAATGGTCAAGCAATGGGACATGTAATTGTGGTGTGATGCTTTTGAAGCATGTTGAAGTTGGTTTGTTTAGGAGCATGTTTGGACTCCTTTTATGTGTTTTGTTGGTTTGTCTTTGGATGCCATGTTGCTTGTAAACCGTGTCTATCTTGTCACCTTAAATGCCTAAGTGTATGACCTTGTGTAAGCATGTTGCCTTGAATGATCTTTTGAATGGATGCCTATCTTATATCTTTATGAATCTTGAGTATGTTTGCTATAGGGTGCATGCCTCTAGAGTGTGTTCGTATGTTATGTATGCTTCTTGGAGTCGTTTAGGACGTTTGGGATCATTTGGAGGTGTTTAAAGCTGATTTTTGGAATTCACAGACAACAGGTGTTTCGAAATGGGTAGCCCTGTTTTGAAACGAGTGTGGTTCTAGTGCCCCGTATCGAAACCTGTATCGATACGTTTTGGCTATTGTGAGCCCCTGTTTCGAAATCAGTTTCGAAACACTTTGGCTACTAGAATTGCCTATTTCGAAACCGGTATCGAAACGACAAGGCAAAATGAGACCCTGTCCCGAAACGGGGTGGATGGGTTTCGAAACGGGTGTCTGACTTTTAAAATTGGAGCTCGTGTTTCGTAACGAGCTTTGACTGTTTCGAAACACAAGCCTGTAATAGGGCTTTTTGACATCTCCAAAGGGTTTCAAGGGTTAGGCTTAGGCCCTGTTTGTTATTGGGCTTCTCGTGAGCCTTGTTTCCGTTGTCGTTTCACGCTTAGGTTAAATCAACGCATCTAGATAAGATAATAAATGAAAAAGTTTTTCCTAGGGTCGGTAACCGAAGTGGAGCCTTAACCGAAGGGAATCCGTGCATCGGGTACTTTCATAAGAGAGTTGTAAAACGGTCCCATGCCTCATACATTGGTTCATCATCTTCCTGTTGAAAAGTAGCAATTTCGTTACGCAATCTTTTAGTTAAAAGAGAAGGATTAAAACGAGAAAGGAATTCACGGAAAAGATCTGCCCAAGTTCTTATTGAACCCGGCGTTAACTTATTCCACCGGGTTTTTGCTCTATCCCTCAATGAATGGGGAAATAGTCGAAGTCTCAGCACTTCCGGTCTTATTCCTGGTAGTCTAAATGATCCACGGATCTTCTGGAAGGTTTTCAAATGCTCACGTGCATCCTTTGTAGCAGAACCGCCAAATTGTCTGGCTGAATTTAACATGCTCAACATCACAGGTTTTAGTTCGAAGTGTTCAGCTTCCACGTCTGGCAGTATAGTTTGCAGTTCAACTCGTTTCGAAACATTTTGCCACTGTCAAAGCCTGTATCGAAACGACTTAGAAGTGTTTCGATAAGCCTTAACGACAATTTTAAATTCAGTTATAAAACTTCAACGGTCATATTTTAAAACCAAGTTTGAATTTCGTTTCGAAACGTTTGAGGTCGTTTCGATACTACCGTATCGAAACGGTTCAAACCGTTCCGATGTTCTTCCTCCGTTTTGAAACACGTTCCGAAACAGAGTTTAACAGTTTCAAACTGTTCCGAAACGGTGACTCGAAAATCATTGTTTTGGCTTGATAAACACTTAGAAAATATTTGACAAGTTGAGGTTTTGACTTAAACATTTTTCTTTAAATACATAGAGGGGTTTTGAGGACATAAAAAGTTCATTTTCCATTTTCAATTTAGTCCTTAAATCTTTTGTTATATCAAAATCAATTTATTGGTTTCACAATGTATATCTCAATTTGAAAGTAGATACATCATGGAACATATTACTCCAAAGTTTCATCCTTCATGATCTTTAGAAAAATAATATTCAAGATTGAATTATAAAGATTCAAAGATCTTCTGTGATGTTTTCATGAGGGGTAGTAAATACGCGTTGCACTCTTTTTCCCTTAACCGAGGTTTTGTCCCAATGGGTTTTCCAGGTAAGGTTTTTAATGAGGCAACATGTTATGCGTATCAAAGATGTGTATTTTTTTCTGCACTAAAGAAATTGTTTTCGCAGTAGGTTTTTATCTTAGTAAGGTTTTAACGAGACACATTATCTTTATAGACATCCAAGGGGAAGTGTTATAAATATTTATCTATGTGGATGTCTATCATGATAAGGACTTTATCAAGGAGATTTGATTTACTTTATCATTAGAAATATTATCTACATTAATTAGAGTTTAATGCATTATGTACTTCTTATGCCTATAAATAGATGATTTATTGAAGGCATTCTACACAAGTCTATATTTGAGAATAATAAAAATCTCTTTGTTATTCTTGTTATTCGTTCTTATTCTTGTTCTTCTTTATTTTATTCACAACATACTCTATATTATTATTATTATTATTATTATTATTATTATTATTATTATTATTATTATTATTATTATTATTATTATTATTATTATTATTATTATTATTATTATTAGTGTAAAGTACATCAATGGCCACCAAACTTTTAAAGCGTGTTCATTTTGGCCATCGAACTTTTAAAAGTTTCATTGAGGTCGCCCAACTTTTAGTCCACTTTCATTTTGGTCCCTCCCGTTAACTTCTGTTAAAAAACACTGACGTGGCACGTTAATTTCTTCTTCAACCTCTTTCTTCCTTTCCTCTATTCTTTTTCCTCCATGAAAATACCCAGCCACAATGGTACTTTGCTTCAAAATTCTCTCTTGCTTTGTCCCTCGCTATTATCTCAATTTTCGCCGTCAATATCGCCCACCATGTGACGCACCATGTCACCACAAGTAAAAAGTTTTCTGTACATATTAGAAACTGGAGCAAGCAAAGAAACTTACTCGTTGTTTCATTCATGTCATGCAATCTGTTCAAGATCCTCCATTTTGCTTATGCATCAGCTCTAGTATTCGTTTCGTTCTGTGTATTTTTCTCTAGGGAGCGATATGGTTCCACTAGTGATTAAAAACAGTGTCAAAATAAATGTAGATAAGATCAACCAGATCAAATACCTCCTAAAAGATAATATATAGAGAAAAATGAATTTCAATTTTTGAATCCAAATAACTATTAACTATCTAAATCAGATCAGATATTAACATTTCATCTACTCAAATCATACACATTTATCAATATATTACTACCTTCAAATCAAAAGCTTCCAAATATAAATCTAAGAATGCTCTACAAATATTAACAAATATCAAACTTATTGAAACGAGTATATTGCTGCTCAAATGATATCACACGTGGCGGAAGAAGACCACAAAACCCAAGTCGATTCCTTTCAGTCAAAGGAAAGTCAGTGTCCTGAAATTTAATAAGAACATGAGATAGCAATAAGAGAACGAAATGGAAATGGGAATTTAAGGAAAGCCGGTTTCTTTGCATGACGGTGAGTCACATGGTGGGGGACATCGACGACGAAGATTGAGAGAATAGTAAGGGACACAACAACAAAGAATTTTGAAGCAAAGTACCATTATGCCTGGGTATTTTCATGGAGGAAAAAAAAGAGAGGAGAGGAAGAAAAAGGTTGAAGAAGAAGTTAACATGCCACGTCAGCGTTTTTAACGGAGGTTAACGGGAGGGACCAAAATGAAAGTAGATTAAAAGTTTGGTGACCCTAATGAAATTTTTAAAAGTTTGGTGACTAAAATGAACGTGTCTTAAAAGTTCGGTGATCATTGGTGTACTTTACCCTTATTATTATTAGGGTAAACTACATAAATGACCACCATACTATTAGAAAAGTCACAATTTGACCACCTTACTTTTTTCGAAGCAATTAAACCATCAAACTATTTAAATGGTATCAATGTGACCACCAGCCGTTAAAAATAACAGAAAAGTTAACGGGACTGTTAAATAAAATTGGTATAGTTACACATTTGGTCCTTATTATTTACTCATTCTTTCAATTTAGTCATAATTTATATTAATAAAATAAATTAATTATTTAATTAGATAGTGACATGTGTCAACACCTGTTTAAAGGAGAAAAAATGACTTTAAGCAATATGCTTGACAGGGGAATCGAACCCAAGCAACCAAGGAAAACTAGCAGCAGCATAACCACTGCACCAAAACCAATCTTATGCTTAAATTTACTCAATTAAATATATATCTCTTATGTTTTTATATTTAATTGAAGAGATGAGATTTTGTCAGTGCCGATCCGACGGTCGTCCCCCTCCTCCTCGATCTCTATGACCATGCATAATATTTTCACAACCCCAAATTCCAAAAGCTCCTGACTTTTTATCCAATATCAATGCATGGACAAAGATTCAAGCTTGTTTTTAGATGAATCGTAAGACCAAAAAGAATCCCCAGAATTGTGAAAATAAGGGTTTTTGCAGGGTGGGATGAACAAGTTCGAGGTTGAAGGAAGTGTGGATGAAGATGGAAATGAGATAAATTAGGGGGATACGGAAAAAATGAAGAACAAGGATTTGATTTTAAATTATTGGATTCCCATGGACAGGCTCCAAGTCTCAGGCACATAGAGAATCAAGCTTTACCTCTAGATTGTTATATTAAATAATGCCTGTGTCACTTGTAATTTTCTTTTTTAGTCAGAAGAAAATGAATTGAAAACGAAAACATCGGCAAGGAAAGGGTCGTTTTCAAGCTTGATTGAAAAAATATTAATTGAATTATATTGGGTGGATTTCTATTTATTTAAAGAGGAGTGGATGGAGAGCTAAGTCTGATGTCTGCTAATGTTGAAGCTGATTTTACCATTACTGTTAGTGTGGATTTCTATTTATATAATTATCGAACAAATTTCATCATATATATGTTGAATTAAAAGAATAAATGTAGAAACATAAGATATATATATTTAATTGAGTAAATTTAAGCATAAGATTGTGTTTGGTGCAGTGGTTATTTCGTTGCTAGTTGGTTGCTTGGGTTCAATTCCCCTATTAAGCATATTGCTTGAAGTTATTTTTTCTCCTTTAAATAGGTGGTGACACGTGTCGCTACCTGATTGGAGGAGGGGAATAAATTTATTAAATCAAATATAAATAATTAAAGTCCTCCAATAAGGTGTTGACACGTGTCACTATCTAACTAAATAATTAATTTATTTTATTAATATAAATTATGACTAAATTGATAGAATGTGTAAATAATAAGGACCAAATGTGTAATTATACCAATTTTATTTAACAGTTGGTGGTCACATTGATACCATTTAAATAGTTTGATGGTTTAATTGCTTCGAAAAAAAATAAGGTGGTCAAATCGCGACTTTTCTAATAATATGGTGGTCATTTATGCAGTTTACTCTTATTATTATTATTATTATTGAGATCATTGAAAAAGTCTGACGATCAACTCGGTGTTATCCGAACTTGAGTCCAACCAAATTTTATCTGATTCAAAATGAATTAATAATTTCATCGACATAATTTGAATTTATCTTATTTATATAATCTAATCTAAAATTAATTCGAATACTTGATTTTAGTGTCATTTCATAAGAGGAGCAACATGAGTACCCGCTCAGGGTTTCCATTTTATACCTTTACAGTTTTAATAATATCTCAACTGGCAATTTTGTAAATTAGTGGTTGTATCTTATTGTACTTAATTGTATTCCAAATATTTTTTAACAAAACAATAAAAATAATGTGTTCGACGATGATTGATCATATTTCTATAGTTTATTAATGGAATAGAAGTCTAGTGCCTTTTTTGTACCCATATTTATGCTATTACACTCAAAAATTAAATTAACAATTATTATTAATAAAATATTAAATTGATTCATCAATGTAATAACATATACTTTTGTTATATAGGAATTTTTTCTAAATTTTCGCCCAAAGTTTCGAATATTTTTGAGATGACTCTACTCGATTTTACATAGATTAAGAAGACAAAAAAAGAGCTATCAATGTGGGGGTACTGGCACTGCCATATTAAAAATTTAACCGGACACGTAGAAGGTGGTCCTAATAATTTACCTCACATTTGAAATGTGTTGTATCATATGAATCTCAATGAATTTTGGACGCTCATGGAGCTTAAACCTCTATAAATTAGCTTGCAAAACCAAACCAAACACACAATCTGCCAATCATGAAGACCACAACAGCTTCCCTATTTCTTCTTTTCATCTTCTCAATCACACAATCATCCTTTCTGTTTGGCGTGGCCAACGCTACACACGATGCTGTGTTGGATTTTAACGGTGACGAGGTCCAAACCGGCGTCCGATACTATGTAGTGTCGGCGATAAGGGGTGCCGGTGGTGGAGGGCTTGCCATAGGCAGGGAGAGCGATAGAAAATGCCCGGAAATCGTGGTTCAGAGACAACGCGATGTTGACTTGGGTCATCCCGTGGTGTTTTCCAATGCAAACTCCAACGATGGCGTTGTCCGTGTATCTTCGGACGTGAGAGTGAAATTCGAAGGACCTAGAGACAGGCTCTGCCTGACATCGACGGTGTGGAAGGTTCAAGAAAAGGCCGAATCGTCCGGGAAAAGGTGGGTGGAACTCGGCGGGAGTGAAGGAGAACCTGGTTGCGACACTGTGAATAGTTGGTTTAAAATAGAGGCGAACTTCGGGAGTGGTATGTACAAATTTAAGTACTGCCCTTCTGTATGTAGCTCATACGCAACTTCTTGCAACGTGATCGGGAGAGGTCAAGATACCGACGGACAAATTCGTTTGGCACTCTCCGACGACGGCACAGGATATCCATGGATATTTATCAAGGCAGACGAAGCCAATGCGAGGATTCGACAAGTTGTTGCTGCTTAATTGAAAGTCATCTGGTCATGCATGAACTGAAATTAGTACTCTAACGTTAGTTTTAAGTAAATAAAGGTTGGGCCAGTGCCTAATAATGAGAGAGCTTATCATTAAAGCTGCCGTGTCTGAGGCAGCAGCGTGCTTATACTTACCTCTCGGGGCCCGACTTTCTACTCTTTTCAGCTTAATGAGTAAAACTTTATTTTCTCAGCAACCAAAAGGATCTATACAAACATAACTATGGGCTCAACTTGAGCCGAATCCATCTAATAATTTTTTGAGATGTTGAATGGGGTACTATCATATTAAAAATTAACAGGACACGTAGCAGGTGGTCCTAATGATTTACATCACATTTGACATGTGTTGTACCATATCTCAATGAATTTTGGACGTTCATGGAGTTACACTTGTATTAATAAAGTGGCCTGAAAAACCAAACCAACACACACCAAACAAACACAATCTGCCAAACATGAAAACCTCAACAGCTTCCCTATTTCTTCATTTTCATCTTCTCAATCACACAAAAACAGCACCTACCTCCACGGCTCCACCACAATCGTTCAAGCACCGTAAAGTCTGATAGCAGCTTATAGAGTTATAATCATCTCCGAGCAACAAGGAAAGAGATCTAACATAAAAACACTTTACATTCCAACTTCAGATGAAACTCAATAATCTCATATTCCAATCAATTCTGATGCAGTGAAACCTAACCACCCCCATCCAGAAATAATTTTATCAACTCTCATCACCGCATCATTTATGGTCACAATCAATAAAAACTATTTATTTTATTATTTTCTTTATTTGTTATAATCCACTCAGAGTTAATTTTCATGTAACTACTTTTTTTTTTGAATAAGTTAGTGTGATTACAATGTAGTATATGTTTCATTTTCTTAGCCCTTTAAAACGCACACACTCCGTGCACACATGGTGCTCAAACTCGGATCACCTAAATAAAATACATCATTCTTTATCACTAGAACCACTCTACGGGTTCATGTAACTACTTATTCTATATTTACATGAGAAAAATAAAGATTCATCTTTAAAAAGCTATAATAATATGAAAAGAAAAATTGAATTTGATAATTTTCGTTGATCGGAAACATAAATGAAAGATGTTAAGATTTTCATATAAAAAAGTGTGCCAAAATTGTATAATAATAATAATAATAATAATAATAATAATAATTTGTGGGATCAATTTATTTCGGCTACAAAACGAAAGCAATAACTTTTATTTTCGGGAAGAAAAACCAATAATTAAGTGGATAACATCAAACGAGTTGCCACGGAACACATATAAAGCAAGTGGACTGTGTTGAAGAGTTTTAAGTGAATTGTGTTGTTAAGTAAGATCCACGCTTAAGATGTAAGGTCCTTAAAGCATAAATGGGATAGAGACACGCCCAGTGAACAAACTGTGCTATCAGATTAGGAAAAGTTATATCGACTAAGGGTTCATGACCCCTGACTTTGATAGGAATGAGAAGAAAAGATTAAAGCGACAAAATCATTCAAGGTGAAGGTTTAGTGTGCAAACGCTTCAAGATGTCCTGTAGGGGCATGATACGCGTCGTTTACGCGTCAAAATAATATTCCTTAAACTCAAATAAAGAAATTAAATTAAAGTAGAATAGTGAGAGTAAGGGTTGATCCCATAGGAATTTAGGAAACTTCATCATTATGATTGTTGACCTATGAGCCTTGAAGTGGATTGAGTTTTTAGGTGGGGGTGATTGATTAAAGAAAGGTAATAAATAAAAATTGTGTTGAAGTAGTTGAAAGTAAATAAATTTGATATCTAAAAACTAGCCGCAGGCTTTTGCTTTGATTCAATTTCTTTGGATCATTGGAGAAAGATTTTCACTTTAGGATTTACATCGGTCACTTGTCCACAAGGTTCAATCCTTGAGACTTCTCTTTGTATACCGAATACCCAAGTTTTATCTTTGATATCGATATCCGAACTTGATCTTATTCAACAACAATGTTGAAGACCAAGGTTGTTTTAAGCCCAATAAAAACCGACTCGAATGGTGTTATTTCAATAATAACGGTTTCGATCTCAAATTTTCCCTTAGTAATCAATTTACTAAGTGTGTTCCCAGGAAGACGAATGTGCTTCAATAGCCGATCCTTCCTCCCACATATTATCCGAAAACCATATTTCTATAAAAGTCAATCTTTTTTTTCGAAAATCGTTTTGGTTTAAATTTTAGCTTTTGAAAATAGAGACAAGTAAAACCTAAAGTTATTTAAGCGTTTTTCATTCCTCACGTTGAAATCGAGTCACCGTTACTGCCTTTGGCTATGGAAAATTTAGCTTTGCATGATTATTGAATTAATCATGCTTAGCATAATTTCTGAAAGAAAATAAAGTAAAAAATAAGAGATAAAAACTAAAGAGAAAAGGAATTTTATAAAACCCAAAGTAGAAACAAAGTGAAGAACAAATGATGAGATGTTCTGAGGCTTAAACAATGTGGGTATTTATAGTCCTCAACAATCCTAAAAAACCTAAGAGATAAAATTCTAAAAATACAAAAGTTAATTTTCAAAATTTAAATCATAAAGATAAAAGGATAATATCTAAAAATAAATCCTAAAAAGAAAATACAAAAGATAAATCTCTAAATTTAAAATTCAAATGTTTGTTTGATAAGCTATCACAATGAACTTGATAAGCTATCAAAATATCTAAATAAGATCTTTTGTCCGCAGCTGACGTCATCACCCAACTCTGATGGTGCTGCCGTCATCCTCCCGTACTACTGACGTCATCACCCAACTCTGATGTTGCTGCCGTCATCCTCCCATACTACTGACGTCATCCGTTGACGTGTCGCGCTCAGTCCCAGTTCATGCCCACTAATCCAGCCATGAATCCAGAAAAACTGTGAAATCTAGCCTTTCTCAGTCATTTTTCCATCCACAAAGTCATGCACCAAAATCATATGATAAACCATAATTCAGCACCACAATTCATCCATTTAAACATAATTAGCACTAAAATACCGACCCACAAATATCTCATGTGCAGATTACCCTACAAATATCCCATAATGATAAAGGTGGGGATAAGTTTTGGGTTTAAAATAAGTAATACAATAATAATATATATTTGAAATTTAAAAACTTAAAATATATATTAATGTGGTCTCACGTGGGTTTATTATATATATATATTAAACGGATAAATTTAATTGAAAGGGAAGGGATATAGGCTTTGCTATCATGCGCCATGATGGTGGGGCTTTACTAATATGCGCTGGAATATTTTCCCTACTGCTTATCTATGGCATATAAGATCTGCTGGAATTTATTTGATCAAAAATCCTAGGTACCTAAAAAATAAAACAATATAATTAAAAGCAGTAATTTAAATAATGTAAATAAATGCACTAAATTAAGTAACGAAAATAAACAAAATAAAAACAATGGGTTGCCTCCCATTCAGCGCTTTATTTAACGTTGTTAAGCTCGAAGGCCTGATTCAGACTACAGGCACTGCGACAAATACTTCTTCCAGTTCTTGCGCTTTATCCAATTGAGTATTTCCTTAAGAGAAATTTTACGACCGTGGCATTCCTTTATTTTTCTATCTGAATATTTTTTTTATTCTTTAACTTATCTGGCAGAAATTTTAACTCCAAATTTGGTGCCTGCGGAATGGAAGGAAATTTTTTATTTTTCAAAGGAGTTAGGCGCGGTTCAAATAAATAGAATAAATATTTTCTAACTCCCTAATTTCTTTGTCTCGGCTTTCCAATTTCCTGCACAAATTATCAGATAAGTTAGTTTCCACAAAATCGTCAACTAAAGGTTCATAAACACCAACGAAGCTAACGTTTGCCATAGAATCCGAATGTTCCATTGCCTTATAAACATCAAATTCTACGACCTCACCATCAAATTCCATTGTTAACATACCACTTCTCACATCAATCTTTATATTTGCCGTACTAAGGAAGGGACGACCAAGCAGAACTTCATAAGAGGTGTTTGATCGGTCATTTTCATGTCAATGACATAAAAATCTGCCGGGAAAATAAGTTCGTTTACCTCGACTTTGACATTTTTGAGGACTTCCTCCGAGTAGATGATAGAACGATCAGCCAACTGGATGGTGACTTTTGTTTCCTTCAAAGGCTCGTTAGAAATTATTTTATAAACAGAAAGAGGCGTAATGTTAATTGAAGCTCCTAAGTCACACATCACGCGTTTTATTAAAATATCTCTTATTTTGCAGGGTATAGTGAACATACCTTGGTCCTTCATCTTCGGTGGGAGCTTTCCCTGGAATACTGCGGATACATTCTCTCCCAAATTTAACTTCTCATGTCCTGTCAGCTTTCGCTTTGTTGTACAAAGTTCTTTTAAAAATCTAGAATATCTTGGTACTTGCCGAATTATTTCTAGAAGAGGTATGTTGACTTGAACCTTTTTGAACACTTCTATGATTTCCTTCTCTTCGGCTCTTTTGTCACGTCTCACCAACCTTGATGGGAATGGTGGTACGATTTCATGAGAAGGAGGAGGTGGTGGTGGCGAAGAAGACGTACCTAGGGAGTTTGAGGGTGGCGCTTCCTTCTCTTCCGCAGATTGTTCGGTATTCTTTTCTGGCACTTCCAGGTTTATAATTGTTCCACTTCGAATGGTGATAGCACTAACATTCTCTCTCGGATTTGACTCGATTTCAGAAGGAAGTCTTCCCTGCGATTCTAGCTTCCCCGTGGCTTGAGCCAACTGGACATTTATTTGTCCAGTTCTTGAAGATGGGCTTCAATGCGGTTCTGGAACTTCTCTTGGGACATTTCTAGCCTTTCAACAATGGATTCTAATGATGACTTTGGATGTTGATATTATTGTTGAGCTGGTTATCTCTGTTGATATGACTAATTTGGCCTTTGGTTTTGCGCATAACTGAATTTCAGATGACCTCTCCATCCAGAGTTATATGAGTTGGCATTGGGGTTATATTGTCTTTGTGGAGGACCTGGAAAGTTTCCCACGGCATTCACTTGTGATGTATCTTCTTCTCGCACCATCAGACAACAGTCCGTCGGATGTTCTGGATTGTACATATCCCACAAAGCCTGGCTGCAATTTTTTTATCTGTAACAAGAGATTGAACTATGTCAGCCAACTTATCAATTTTATTTTCCAGAACACTTACCTCATTGACTCACCGAGACGGTTCAGTCGAATGGTGAAACCGTTGCGAGTTGGATGCCATAGTTGTTATTAAGGTTCGAGTTGCAGTTGGGGTCATGTTGACAAGTGCTCCTCCACTTGCTGCATCAACTACCTTCATGTCCATAGGCGTCAATCCCTCGTAAAAAATACTGGAGAAGTGTTTGTTCGGTCAAACCGTGTTGAGGACAGCTGGCGCATAGCTTCTTGAAGCGTTCCCAGTAGTCGTACATCGATTCGGTATCCTTTTGTCGGATACTCAAGATACTTCGCCTAAGTTCTCTTGCCTTGGCCGCTGGAAAGAACCTGTCAAGAAATAAACGGATCATATCAGTCCAGGTCGTAATAGAGTTAGAAGAAAGATCAAATAGCCAATTTATGGAAATATCAGATATAGAAAAAGGAAAGGCTCGAAGTTTAATTTGATCTTTGGAAACTCCCTGTGGTTTTGTACTCATACAAACCATATAAAACTCCTTAAGGTGCTTGTGGGGGTTGTTAGAGGGCAAGCCGTGAAATTTTGGTAGAAGATGGATCAAACTGGTCTTCAATTGGAACAACGTTGTACCATTAGGGAAGGTTATGCACAAGGGCTGATTGTCATCAGGTGCCCTAGTCAGTTGCTGGATTGTTTGTTCTGCGTCTCCTATTGGATTTTGTTCTTCGTTGGTATTCTCAAAGTGTATTACGGTTTGGGATGTTAGCTCAAGACCCCGTTGTAATCTCTGTTGGCGCAATCTATTTTTCTTTTCTCGGTTTGTTTGTGCGTTCTGCCGTCGTGCGAATGCTTCGATTTTCGGGATGTAGTCTGCTAGTTTTCCTGAATTCTTCCTAGTCATAAACAAACAAAAATAATCAGTAAATTTTTGCCGAAATCTCCGGCACGACGCCAATTTGACACGCGTCGTTTACGTGTCAAAATAATATTACTTAAACTCAAATAAAGAAACTAAATTAAAGTAGAATAGTGAGAGTAAGGGTCGATTCCACAAGGATTTAGGAAACTTCCTTATTATGATTGTTAACCTATGAGCCTTGAAGTGGATTGTGTTTTTAGGTGGGGGTGGTTGATTAAAGAAAGGTAATAAATAAAAATTGTGTTGAAGTAGTTGAAGGTAAATAAATTTGATATCTAAAATCTACCCGCAAGCTTTCGCTTTGACTCAATTTCTTTGGATCATTGGAGAAAGATTTTCACTTTCGGATTTACGTCGGTCACTTGTCCACAAGATTCAATCCTTGAGACTTCTCTTTGTATACCGAATACCCAAATTCTATCTTTGATATCGATATTCGAACTTGATCTTAATCAACAACAATGTTGAAGACCGAGGTCGTTTTAAGCCCAATAAAAACCGACTCGAATGGTGTTATTTCAATAATAACGGTTTTGATCTCAAATTTTCCCTTAATAATCAATTTACTAAGTGTGTTCCCATGAAGATGAATGTGCTTCAATAGCCAATTCTTCCTCTCACATATTAACCAGAAACCATATTTCGATAAAAGTCAATCTTTTGTTTCAAAAATCGTTTTGGTTTAAAGTTTAGCTTTTGAAAATAGAGACAAGTAAAACCTGAAGTTATTTAAGCGCTTTTCATTCCTTACGTTTAAATCGAGTCATCGCTACCGCCTTTGGCTATGGAAAATTTAGCTTTGCATGATTATTGAATTAACCATGCTTAGCATAATTTCTGAAAGAAAATAAAGTAAAAAATAAGAGAATAAAAACTAAAGAGAAAAGGAATTTTATAAAACCCAAAGTAGAAACAAAGTGAAGAACAAATGATGAGATGTTATGAGGCTTACAGAATGGGGGTATTTATAGTCCTCAACAATCCTAAAAAACCTAAGAGATAAAATTCTAAAAATACAAAAGATAATTTTCAAAATTTAAATCATAAAGATAAAAGGATAATATCTAAAAATAAATCTTAAAAAGAAAATACAAAAGATAAATCCCCAATTTTAAAATTCAAATGTTTGTTTGATAAGCTATCACAATGAACTTGATAAGCTGTCAAAATATCTAAATAAGATCTTTTGTCCGCTGCTGACGTCATCACCCAACTCTGATGGTGCTGCCGTCATCCTCCCGTACTACTGACGTCATCACCCAACTCTGATGTTGCTGCCGTCATCCTCCCATACTACCAACGTCATCTGTTGACGTGTCGCGCTCAGTCCCAGTTCATGCCTACTAATCCAGCCATGAATCCAGATAAACTGCGAAATCCAGCCTTTTCAGTCCATTTTCCCAGAAAGACGAATGTGCTTCAATAGCCGATCCTTCCACCCACATATTATCCGAAAACCATATTTCGATAAAAGTCAATCTTTTTTTCGAAAATCGTTTTGGTTTAAATTTTAGCTTTTGAAAATAGAGACAAGTAAAACCTGAAGTTATTTAAGCGTTTTTTCATTCCTCACATTGAAATCGAGTCATCGTTACTGCCTTTGGCTATGGAAAA
Source organism: Hibiscus tridactylites (assembly GCA_958450335.1). NCBI lineage: Eukaryota > Viridiplantae > Streptophyta > Magnoliopsida > Malvales > Malvaceae > Hibiscus > Hibiscus tridactylites. The sequence continues at coordinate 18,982,814 of OY288266.1, forward strand.
TTTAGCTTTGCATGATTATTGAATTAACCATGCTTAGCATAATTTCTGAAAGAAAATAAAGTAAAAAACATAAGAGAATAAAAACTAAAGAGAAAAGGAATTTTATAAAACCCAAAGTAAAAACAAAGTGAAGAACAAATGATGAGATGTTCTGATGCTTACCCGATAGGGTATTTATAGTCCTCACAAACCCTTAAAAAATCTAAGAGATAAAATTCTAAAAATACAAAAGATAATTCTCAAAATTTAAATCTTTAAGATAAAAGGATAATATCTAAAAATAAATCCTAAAAAAATAAAAAAGATAAATCCCCAAATTTAAAATTCAAATGTTTGTTTGATAAACTATCACAATGAACTTAATAAGCTATCAAAGCATCTAAATAAGATCTTTTGTTCCCTGCTAACGTCATCACCCAACTCCGATGTTGTTGTCTTCATCCTCCCGTACTACTGACGTCATCTGCTGACGTGTCGCGCTCAGTCAGCATTTTCATGCCCCAGTTCATGCCCACTAATCTAGCCATGAATCCAGAAAACTGCGAAATCCGGCCTTTTTCAGACCTTTTTCCATCCACAAAGTCCTGCACCAAAATCATATTATAAACCATAATTCAGCACCACGATTCATCCATTTAAACGTAATTAGCACTAAAATATTGACCAAACTAGCCACTTGTCAGGGCAAGAATTTGAGAATTCTCAAGAAGCGCTGAAGGTGCTTAATGTTATTTTAAGAGGCATATGAAGACTTGAAACTTTCAAGACCATTCAAAGAGGCCTTTCACTCGAAATTGATGTATCAACTACAATGATAGTAGATCTTGAGACATTTTCCTACGAAGATTAGATGTTTTCAATGAAGCATATAGGTAAGAAGAATGAGAATGACGAAACAGAAACATAAACAATTGAAGAAGTTTGTCCTCCAACCAGGAATACAAGATCACTAGATTGAGTGAGCAAATTTGCAAAGATCATATGTTTTCCATGAGTCGAAGAAATACTGTGATAAAGCACAATTGTTTATCTGGACTGAGCAAGCAAACGTATGGATTAAAAAACCCAAGGAAAAATTAATTCTGAGGAAAGGAATTTAAAATTCAAAAGAAATCGACATGTATCCATAGGCATCCCTAGGGGCATGCACATCATAATTGCATTGAATATCGCATTTTCCAGGTACACGAAGGATTTTTCAGTAAAAGAAGCCGCTCATATATTCGCGCATAAGGAAAATAGAACCATCCTATCCATTCGGGCATTTGAAGAATAGAATCTGCTCATCTATTCATGCATAAGAAGAATAGAACCTACCTATCCATTCGGACGTTTGGAGAATAGAATCTACTCATCTATTCGGGTATAAGGAGAATAGAACCTGCCTATCCGTTTGGGCGTTTGGAGAATGGAATCCGCTCATCTATTTGGGCATAAGGAGAATAGAACCCGCCTATCCGTTCAGGCATTTGGAGAATGGAATCCACTTATCTATTTGGGCGTAAAGAGAATAGAACTCGCTTATTCATCCGAGCATGAGGAGGATGTAACCTTATTTTTTTTAAGACCTGCCTATCCATCCGAGCATGAGAAGGATGGAACCTTTTTTTCAGCCTGCTTATCTATTCGAGCATGAGGAGAATAGAACTTGCCTATCCGTTTAGGCATACTAAGATTGGAACCTTTTTTAGAACCCGTCTATCCGTTCGGGCGTTCGGAGAATGGAATCTGCTTATCTATTCGGGCGTAAGGAGAATAAAACCCGCTTATTCATTCGAGCATAAGGAGGATGGAACCTTCATTTTTTCAGGACCTGCTTCTCCATCCGAGCATAAGGAGGATGGAACCTTTTTTCAGTCTGTTTACTCATTCGTGTATGAGGAGGATGAAACCTTTTTCATGACCTGCTTATTCATCTGAGCATGAGGAGGATGGAACCTTTTTTCAACATGCTTATCTATTCGAGCATGGGGAGGGTGGAACTTTTTTTCAGAACCCGCCTATCCGTTCGGGCGTTTGGAGAATGGAACCTGCTTATGCATCTAAGCATGAGGAGGATGTAACCTTTTTTCAACTTGATTATCTATCCGAGCATAAGAAGGATAAAACCTTTTTTTTCAGAACCCGTATATCCGTTCGGACATTTGGATGGAACCAATCAGCAAATCGGTGAAAATCAGTGTCTTTTGGTCTTTGCTCCATCCCTGTTTCACAAAGATGAGCAAATAGGGGCAGCTGTTATCACTAGATTTTCACCTATTATTATTATTATTATTATTATTATTATTATTATTATTATTATTATTATTATTATTATTATTATTGTAGTCAAAGCCCAAAAAATGCAAATAAATAAATAAAAAAGAGTCCATTTGAATTAAATAAGGTGTCCTATAATGAACCCATTTAAAATAAATCCCACTCCAAAAATTAAATAAGTAAGAATCTATTTTAAGTTTTTTTTTTAAAAAAGGGCCCAAACTAACCCATTTATCTTTATTTTTTTTCAGGTTCAACGTAGATCTTTATTCTAGGCATTAAGGATCAAGGGATCAAATTGGATCAAGCAAAATAAAAAAAAGGGAAATGGGTACCAACCCGCGCCGCCACGCGCTTGGCGCGTGCGCGTCACGCGCACGGTGCTGGTGTCCCAAATCCCAATTCGAAATGGTGGCTGGGCCACTACCGACCGATCTCTCACCGTCTCTAGGAAACGGCGATCGACGAGGTTGGTGCCTGTTGACTCGTCTCGGTCGGCCGACTCCATTGCCTCCGACCCCGTCCCTTATCGTCGTCGGTAGCTCATACAATCGGAGAAAAGAGGAACGAATCGTAATTTAATTTGGGGGCAAAATTCCCCAATTTCGAGCCAAATCGGATGAAATCCCGCTGGTTTTCAATGATTCAAAATGTTTCTTATCTGGAGGGATCAATTTTAGGGATGATAATGGGGATTTTTGTCCCCAAATTGCCTCGATCCCCAATCCCCTAAACCCTATAAAAGCCTCTTTTGTGCATTGTGAAAGGACACCAAAAAAACACTGAAACATCATCCTAAAATTCCCATTGAGTTATCTGAAAATTGCTGGAAAATTGTTGAAGTTAGTTTGAGTTTTGGATAGCTTGGGTTCGATTTTTTTTTGTGGCAATTGGAATCGGTTCGAGTGGAGATAGTTCGCGATTTCTACGCTTCCGGTAATTCTTCATTTCTTTTCTTTGTTTTTGAATTTATTTCTTGGTTGAATTTTTATTTGTTCATGTTCTTAGGTTGCAATTTGGAATTGAAGATCGAAATTTATGTTTGGTAAATTCATTTTTTTGTGATTTGATTTTCGATTTTGTTTGTTCATGTTCTTCAACTTTGTTTAATCTATTTTTACTCTTAAAAATTAAAAAGATCTTGTAATTGAAAATAAAAATTTCTATCCATTTCATCCTTAAAAGACTAAAAAATGAGTTGTTGAAAGTAATATTTTTAAAAAAAATATTGATTCACTCTTGTTCTAAAAACTAAAGGATTGTGTTGTTAAAAATTAGATGAAATAAAAGTAGATTTTTGATTCATTCTAGAAAATATGGTTGAAAATAGAGATTTCTAAGAATTGAAGGATTTGAAAGAAAAATTTTGATTTAATTTCAAAAATAAAGAATATAAAATAAGCTATTGAACATAAAGAGTTTTCTTAAGGAAAATAGAAAAAAATAGAAATCTTCTCCAAAATAAAATTAATCCAAAACTATTAGGAAATTTTAAGTTGAAATTTTCTTATCTTGTTTGCCTTAGTTTGAACCTTAAGAATAGGTCTTTCAAGCTTAGATTAGAGATTTAATTGTTGGAAAACTCTCTTCACAAAAAATAAAATACACTTAATAAAATTTAAATCCATAAATAGGAATAAAAACTTAGACCTTCTTTTGGATTAATAAACTTAAATTTAGAATAAATAAAATCTCCAACGAATAAAAATTCTCCGTTTGTTTGAAAAGTGTTATTTAATTAATGTGGAGTCTTATCAAACGGGAGTAACGGGTTAGCGCCAGAAGTGTTGGTGGTGATTAGATATTATTTCCCGGACGATAAGGCCGTTAAAATAGATTTATATTCATTAAACGAACAAATGAAATCGAACTTTCATGAACTTGCAAATTCTGATTTTGAAAACGTTTTTGAAATCAATTAGGTACCAATTTTGGGACACTATGGGGTGTTAACCCTTCCCTACGTGTAACTGACCTCGAACTTTTTTTCTGGTTTTTACAGACCAAAATCGTTGTTTTAATAAAATAAAACATTTTATTAAAATAACCCCACTTTAAAGTGATCCAATCACACTTTTTCAAAAAGATCAGTGGTCACTACTGTTTGACATTTCTCCGTATCCAACACTTGCTGCTTGTTTTCAAATTTGTTGGCTGAATTGAATTGGAGTTGCCCTCATACCTTGCCTCGATTACTTTGCGCCAGAAATTATATGGCTTCATCCCATAACCCCAAATCTATTTTAGCAACAGAGCTTGGTTTTTAGACTTGAAAAAATCAATCAAACCCAAGCCCCCGTATTACTTCGGGAGGCATAAGGACTCCTAGTTTACCCAATGTATTGTTCACCGGTCAGAAGATCCCCACAAAAATTTAGCAATTAGTCGAGACAGTTGGAACTTATGTTACTTGGCATTGAAAATAAGGAAATAAAGTAAATTGGAAGGTTAGAGATGACTGACCTCACCAAAGTAACTCGACCACCGAAAGAAAGAGATTTCAATTTCCAACTAGACAGCATCGTTTTAACTTTCGCTACGATAGGATTCCAGATTAAATATGAACAAGGGTAGACCCAAATATGAACAAGGCAGATATTCGCATTTACAATGAATAAGTGAAGCCCAATCATTGAACATTGATTTTTCGACATTAATACCATACGGTTTGGATTTCTTCAAATTTAGTTCGAGTCCTGAAGCAAGTTCAAAGCATCTCAACATACGCACGATGTTTCTGATTTTTGTTTAACTTGCACCACAAAAGACGATTAAATCGTCAGCAAATTATAGATGAGACATAGGTTCCTGTCTATTTCCAATATGGAAGCCGTTGAAAAAGCCCTTTGAAATAGCCTTAGTCATCAGCGATCCTAATGCTTCTGCAATAATGTTGAAGAGCAATGGGGACAACCGACATCCTTGTCTGAGGCCGCGACTGATATTGAAGGAGCTTGTGGGAGATCCATTAATCAGAATAGATATTGTAGCAGTAGATAGGCAACATTTAATCCACGAGCGCCAAGTATTTCCGAACCCTATTTTTTCCATTATGAAGAGTATAAAATTCCAATCCACCGTATCGTAGATTTTTTTTAAAATCAGTTTTGAACACTATTCTTTGGAGACCTCTTTTGTGGATGAAGTCTATAATTTCATTCTAAATTAAGGAGCAGTCTAGGATTTGTTTGCCGGGGACAGAAGACAAACTGGGTCTCGCTTATAATTTCTTCCACCACTGAATTGAGGCGAATTGCTAAGACCTTGCCCAATAGCTTATACACACATCCAAAGAGGCTTATGGGGCAATAGTCATCCATGGATGCCGGCGATAATGTCTTTGGTATTAAGACAATGAAAGAATGGTTGAAAGTGTGGTCTTTGATCTCCCCTTTGTAGAAATGTGTAAAGAAAAGCATGATTTCTTCTTTAAGATTCTGCCAAAAGTGTTTGAGGAAGCCTATATTGAACCCATCCGGTCCCGGTGCTCTTGAGCTATCCATGGTAGATAAAGCGTGTCTTACTTCTTCCATTGTGAAGGGTTTCTCCAAGTTGCTGGCAGATTCGAGCCTTAGAGACTTAAGATGACAATCGAAATTAGCCAGGGATAGTTGGGGAAGCATTATAGATTTCTTTGAAGTGGGACTCAATAGTTTTCTTAATCTTTATAAGATCTTTGAGTGTTACCCCATTCCAGTTGATACTGCCAATATAATTTTTTCTTCTTCCTAAGGAGGCGACCAGATGAAAAAATTTAGTGTTCTTGTCCCCTGCTTCGAACTACTTTAATCTGGATTTTTGCAACCATTCTAACACGATTCCATAGTTTAGCTCTCAAGGTTCTTAGTTGGGTAACATTGCACATGTCCTTGTCCCCATTGCTGATTTCCTCTTCTAATTTGCTGCATTTATCATTGATAGCTTGAATCGAATCTGGATCTTCTGTTTGCTTCTCATGTGCCCACTTCTTAGATTCAACTTTGCACTGGCGCAACAGCTTCATAATCCCCCTTCCCTTGAAATTAACACAAGTTTGCTTCAAGATCTCTACCAAATCCTTCTCCTCTACCCAGTGGTCGAACCATTTAAAAGGCTTTGGTCACCACTGAAGAATGCTGATGGATAACAACACATGATTGTGGTCTAATATCCCTCAAGGTAAGATTTGTTGTAGTAGAGATGGCCATGTCGAGCTAAATTCTAGGGATAACAGGAAGCGATCTAGCCCGCTGAACGAAGGGCAATCCCGTAAGCTTGACCATGTGAATTTTCCCCTATCGCTTCCAGATCGTCAATGAAATCATTAAAAGCTTCCATTGCTCTTTTTTGGAAACACACACCAACTTTTTCCTAAAGTGATCTTACAATATTAAAGTCTCCTCCTAACACTATCGTAGTATTAGAAGCTGAGATCAACGATTTGATGCTTGAGAATACCTCTTGCCTTTTTTTGGAACTCGTTTGGAGCATAAATGTTGATCAGTGTACATCTAAGGTTGAGAGGGATAATCTTCTCCAATAAAGCGATGAAGCTGGGTTCAATAACTATTGCTTCAGATGCCAAGAATTCTGGATCCCACAAATTAATGACCCATTTGAAGAGGAGAAAGCAACTATATAATTTGTAGAAAAACCACACATCTTTTTTATTGTGTTTTCATCCACCTCCTTGAGTTTAGTTTCCTAGATAAGAATTACTCGAGCCTTGGTTGAAGCTATCAATTTTCTGACAGAAGCTTTTTTTTTTCAAATTTGCCAAGACCTCTAATATTCCACGAGACAAATAAGCATTGAGAATTCATTCAAAATCAAATTTGGAGAACTCACATGGGTAAAACGCATCTTTCTTTTTGCTAGGTCAGCATTTTCCGATTCAAGTCGTGCCAATCTCTGCATTACAACCTCCTTAGGTGCATCAAACTAGAGGCCGACAACGTTGCCTACTTCCAAGGCCATGCTTGTTTCAGATTCGAACAGCTCTACATGAGATTCCTTGGGCTTTTTAGAAGAGACGAGTTTTGAGGCGGATTTTTCCACAAAGGAATTAAGAGAAACTCCTTCCTTGATCAGTATGCTTCGCCTTTAAAAGTGCCAAAATGCAACACGAAATTAAAAGATGTCGATTTCGGGCGTTTGTAAGGTGGTAATCCTTCCTCACACGTAATCGACTTCTGAACCCCAATTTAAAAAATATCTAGTTGTTTTATGGTGTTCGGACTACCAAAGTGACCGGTGACGACTCCATTTTTTAAAGAAAATCCCCAATTTAAAAATAAATCATCCAAACTATTTAAAAAAAAGTTTCGACAAATGAACAATTCCTCATCGATGCTCTCCCCTGAACAAGCAATCTATCAACCTACGAACGAAAACAACAAATCCACACATTGAACGTACGAAGCTCAGTGGTACATGTCTACTATATTATACTTCATAACAAAGAAAATGAGTAATATGACATGTAATAAAGCAATTTGTCCACGCTATCTACCACATCATAGTGCATGAAATTAACATTATCAAATACCACCAACAGTGGTAGTCAAAATTGTATAGTCTGAGACCACCTAAACATCAGGTTAGCCGCACATCTACTATAAACCCTTGGTTGACTAGTTAGTCTTAGGTAGAATGGCATGCCTTAGAGTCTAGAGTTCCTTTGAAATTAGTACTTTGTGTACTCTCTGTTGGTGTTGTTAACACCTTGTGTAATTGATGCTTTGAGCACCGTCTGTTGATTATTTGGTTACCTTGTGATGGTGTGGAAGACACCTTGGTGCATTGTGCACCCTCTGATTTTGATGGTTTGTACATCCTCTGAATTGGTACCTTGTACCTAAAGTTACTTGATTACCTAGTCCTACTAATCTACCAAGGCAAAACATTATAAGTATTTGAATAAAACATGTGACAAGTGATATATGTAACTTGATATGTTATATGATTGTGATTATATGAAACATGAGTTCAAGAAATTAAAGGCATAAACACCAATCTGATTTTGCTTGAAACATACATGATCTACATGCCTAAGATGCCTATTCGAATGGTGACTATATGATATGCTTATGTACTACTTGATCGATCACATGTTTGTTCTATGTACATGATACGTTATGAGTTCATTGTTTGAATTGCTAAATGATGGTTTGTTTACATTGTTCTTTGATGCAAATGCGCCTACATGCCTACTTGTTGTTTCTATGCTTCTAAAACTAGCTAAGTGATTCTTGATCATGTTTAAACTAGACAGTTGATGCTTATGTAATATGAATCCTAGCTAGGTAACGTTGGCTAATTGTAATAAGTCACCTAAAAGACTAAACTAATAGAATCCAGTACTACATCGCTAAGTACTTATCACTCTTTATTTCCTCCTTCCCAAACCAACATGTTGTGTTGATTGAAAGCTTCCCAAATCTGTTCCTGGAGCACCAAGTTACAAGCAAGAATCATGTATGATGTGATCTTTTGTTTAGACTTCTAGTGAGGGGCATAGTCTTGTGTATAGAGTGGTGTCACATGCATTTTGGTTGATATACTTGTTAAATGTGAATACATGACTTGTTATGTATATAAAGTTTAAGCTAATGGTTTGTAATGACTAAGTTATGTTTGTATTAAGTCTTGTATGACACTTTTGCCAAGTTTGTATATATATATATGATGTTTGGTTAAATTATGACTTATGATATGATCATATGTGTTTGGATATGTCAATGGACCTTTGAATGGCATGATATATGATAGTATAATCTTGTTGCCTTTGATTGAACCAAATTGGACCCAATGTGCTTATGTACGAATTCATATGTTGCAATTGGTATAGTTTGAATTCTAGGACATGCATATAATTCGAAATGCGCCATCTTGAGCTAGGTAAGTAACAAGTCGTCGTTTACCCGTCAAAATAAATAAATAAATTAACCTCTTTCGACTAACAATAAAATAAAGAAATTAAGTAGATATAGGGAAAGAGGGTCGATCCACAGGGAGATTTTTCAGTTTAGTGACTTGATCATGTTAGCCTTTTTGTCCAGGAATATCTGCAAGTAGGCGTTAAAAGGAAAATGGGGGGGAGATGTTTGAAATGTTGAGCAAGAAAATAAATAAAGTGCGGTTAATAATAAATAAAATTCAAGAATGCAAAATAGCCTCGAACCAGCTCCTTCAATTCTTTCGATCACTGAAATAGATTTTTATTTCGGGGATCATGTCGGTTACAGTCTACGAGGCCCAACCCATCGTAACTTGTTCTTCTCTCGAGTAACCAATCCTCCCAAGTCTATCTTCGAAAGACGGTTCTTAAATAAATCAACCACGACTATCACCGTTAAAGTATTTAGTATAAAGCAGGAAAAACCCGACTCAGAAATTGTCTAAAAATAGAATCGCTTTTGATTTTATCTTTCCTTAGCGGACCGCCGCTAAGAGTGTTCATATATAGGAAGTCGAAATTTGCCACAGGCCGATCCTTCCTCCCAACTGTGTTTTTAAGCGAATTCAGACCAAAGGGCCCTTTTTGATATGAAAAACGATTAAAAACTTTTAGTAAGGCCGATTGCCAAACTATCTAAACAGAAAGATAAAAATGATTTCCCAAAATGAATTTAAGCAAGTTCAATTCTCACGAATCGAATTGACTTGGGTGGTTCTTGGCTTAAAGGATTTAGCTAAGCATGATATTGATTATCATACTTAACTTGGTTTTTAGAAAAGTAATAAAATAACATAAAATAAATGGAACAAGAAAATAAAGAAAAAAAACTTTTATTAAAGCTAAAAACTATTTACAAAGGAAAAGCTAAAAAAACTCAAAGCTAAGAAGATGATCACTCAAATGATTGATGATCTAAGCCTTTACCAAGGGTGGTATTTATAGGCTTAGATTTACAAAGATAAAGTGATGAGAAAATTTAAAATAATAAACAAAAGATAAATAATTCAAATGTTTTGAAATTTAAATGCAGGAAATCTAATCGGATAAGATGATAAGCTCTCTCAGAACGTTCCAGAAGCTTCTAGAAGTCGCCACGTCATTGCCATGTCACTGCCACGTCAGACGCGTCGTGCCCGGTGTCGTGCCCATAATGCCAGTCATGACAGAATTATAATAAAAACTGTAGAAATGCCCCATTTTCACTACTATTTTCAGAATTGGATCCCTGCACAAAATATAACGAAAACAACATGTATTAAGCAGCAAGATGTCCAAATAACTAGAAAAATAGCAAATGAAATATGTCATATTTGAGAACTCATCAAATTCCCCCTCACTTGTCTCATACTTGTCCTCAAGTATGTCCGAAAATGATATTAACCAAGAATGCATTCTTCAAGCCATCACAAGTATCAAGCATAATTATAATAGTTCAAGTGCAAAAGAAATACCATGAAAGAGACACAAATCAAACCAAGTGGATATAAGCAAAGAACAGTCTTTCATTCTTTCAATCGTCTATCAAGTAGTAATCAAATCCTAACCTAGTCTTAATCCTCACCAAGGTACACTCAAGAGCACTCAAAGTGTTTAAAGGTAAATGTGAAGCAAAAGCACTCTAAGTCATGCATGAACAAAGGTTTCCATAGGCTTGTAACAAGTTCAATTCTCCACTACTTATTAGAATCGAGGTGCAAAAATCATTAGGTCTTTTATTCAAGGTGTAATGTGGGTTTAGAAAAAAAAAGGTAGAAAGATGGAAAGAAAAGGTAAAAGAAGATGATCCATGCAAGAAGTTTCAAACAATAAGCAACGAAGACAAAAGAGGAGTTAAAAATGGGCAAGCAAACACATTTCTTTTTTTTTGTTTTTTTTTTCTTTTTTCGAAACTATTTCTTTCGAAGCAATTGCTTCTTTTTATTCTGTTTTTTTTTTCTTTTTTTTCACTTTTTCATTTTTTTCTTTGAAAAATTCTGCCCTTATTCGAATTGCAACCCCTTTTTGTCTAGCAATACAGTTCTAGCATTTGATCATTAAAAAAGTTTGGTTTAGGGTTAAGCAAAAAAAATGGGGTGTAAGGCTAACAAAAGGCTCACTAGGCGATGAGGAAGGGTAAAATAGAGTGAAAGGGATGGAAAAGGTTAAAGCCTAATGCCTAAATCATTTTAAAGCACCTCGTTAGCCTTTCGAACACAACCAATATCTATTCGAACTCCCTTTACTTGTAGGAGTACATCCTTAGTGTAGTCTCGAATTGTAAGCAAGCCACAAGTTCTAGATTCCTAAAGTTCAGGATGACACTCTCAAGCAAAAGAAACGAGCATAATATGAAGAATGCATGCTCAAGGCTCAAATCTTACCAAAATTGGGCTAATTTTATTAAGCTAGGTGAGAAATCCAATTATCACAATCAAGGCAAATTGAAAAGAAATGTCAAACTAACATTATACTCATGCCATTTGATTATCAAAATGTCACCATTCAAATATTTATATGCACTATCACAATTATAACATGCTGGACAGCAAGCAATGACAAAGAAAATATTTTCTCAAAGTTAAACCAAAATCAAACATATATCAGATAAGCATGGCAAGTGGTTTGCTACCCTCCCCCTCACTTAAATGAATTGCCCCAATTCACAAAAATTAAAGAAATAAAGAGAAAATAAGGGCAAAAGATACTCCCCGTGAATGATGAAATTGAGTCCGCCGTTGACATTGACTGGAATGATGGTGATGGAGATCATAGGGGAGGTGGACGGTGACTGGAGCTCGGTCCGACGGTGCTGTTGGAGAGCTGCGAACGACGGCAGGCGGTTGGGGAGAATGCGGAGGTGCAGTGGAAGCCGTATGAGTGGGGTTCTCGACCGGGGCTGGGGGCTTGCCGTCGTCGACCACCGCAGCGTGGAGGAGGTGCGGGGACATGGTGAATTGCGGCTGAGTGAAACAGATGGGTGTGTTTTGTTAGGGTTTGGTGGTTTTGTGGGAAAGAAAAAAATGGGAAAAGAGGGGAAAATGAAGGGTGCAAAGGGCATGGGCTAAAGTGCTTCTTGTGTGAAAAGAAAAATCCTGCATAAAATTTATTAAGGTAAAAAAAAGAAAGAAAATAAAAAATGAAACATAAATTAAATTATTAAAAAGGAAGAAAAAATTAACGAAAAATAAACCAATGGGTTGCCTCCCATTTAGCGCTTTGTTTAATGTCGTTTAGCTCGACGACCTTTGCTGTGGGTTTTCCTGGTCATAAAAAAAATAAAACAAAATCAGTCAAAAATGCCGAAAGTAAATCTCCCCGGCAACGACGCCAATTTTGACAAGTTGTCGTATACCCGTCAAAATAAATAAATAAATTAACCTCTTTCGACTAACAATAAAATAAAGAAATTAAGTAGATATAGGGAAAGAGGGTCGATCCACAGGGAGATTTTTCAGTTTAGTGACTTGATCATGTTAGCCTTTTTGTCCAGGAATATCTGCAAGTAGGCGTTAAAAGGAAAATGGGGGGGATGTTTGAAATGTTGAGCAAGAAAATAAATAAAGTGCGGATAATAATAAATAAAATTCAAGAATTCAAAATAGCCTCGAACCAGCTCCTTCAATTCTTTCGATCACTGAAATAGATTTTTATTTCGGGGATCATGTCGGTTACAGTCTACGAGGCCCAACCCATCGTAACTTGTTCTTCTCTCGAGTAACCAATCCTCCCAAGTCTATCTTCGAAAGACGGTTCTTAAATAAATCAACCACGAATATCGCCGTTAAAGTATTTAGTATAAAGCAGGAAAAACCCGACTCAGAAATTGTCTAAAAATAGAATCGCTTTTGATTTTATCTTTCCTTAGCGGACCGCCGCTAAGAGTGTTCATAGGAAGTCGAAATTTGCCACAGGCCGATCCTTCCTCCCAACTGTGTTTTTAAGCGAATTCAGACCAAAGGGCCCTTTTTGATATTAAAAACGATTAAAAACTTTTAGTAAGGCCGATTGCCAAACTATCTAAACAGAAAGATAAAAATGATTTCCCAAAATGAATTTAAGCAAGTTCAATTCTCACGAATCGAATTGACTTGGGTGGTTCTTGGCTTAAAGGATTTAGCTAAGCATGATATTGATTATCATACTTAACTTGGTTTTTAGAAAAGTAATAAAATAACATAAAATAAATCGAACAAGAAAATAAAGAAAAAAAACTTTTATTAAAGCTAAAAACTATTTACAAAGGAAAAGCTAAAAAAAACTCAAAGCTAAGAAGATGATCACTCAAATGATTGATGATCTAAGCCTTTACCAAGGGTGGTATTTATAGGCTTAGATTTACAAAGATAAAGTGATGAGATAATTTAAAATAATAAACAAAAGATAAATAATTCAAATGTTTTGAAATTTAAATGCAGGAAATCTAATCGGATAAGCTGATAAGCTCTCTCAGAACGTTCCAGAAGCTTCTAGAAGTCGCCACGTCATTTCCACGTCACTGCCACGTCAGACGCGTCGTGCCCGGTGTCGTGCCCATGATGCCAGTCATGACAGAATTATAATAAAAACTACAGAAATGCCCCATTTTCACTACTATTTTCAGAATTGGATCCCTGCACAAAATATAACGAAAACAACATGTATTAAGCAGCAAGATGTCCAAATAACTAGAAAAATAGCAAATGAAATATGTCATATTTGAGAACTCATCAGTAATATTCGAATGTACCTTGAATGATCCATGTTGGTTCGAATGCATCATGATAGGGCTAATCTAGTTTGTTTGATTATATGGTTCTTGAATGTATAGATGTGTTTACTTGATTGCAAATGATTATATGTTTAGACACATTAAGGTCGTACAAGATCTTGATATGTTAAAGTTTTAATTAGCCTCTAAATAACTAGTTACATGTATGATTAAACTATGTTAAGTGTATGTAAGTGTGTATTGGCTATGTTACATAAAATGGATTACTTGAATATCATATGTTAAGTCTGTTCGGTTTATATGTTATATGTTTATAAGTCCGCTACGCGTTGTAACGCTCCTCGCTCCTAACCCGGGCGAGGGGTGTTACATTGGTCCCCATTACAAAAAGTTGATGGATAACAACATGTGATTGTGGTCTGATATCCCTCTAGGTAAGATTTGTTGTAGTAGAGACGACCATGCCGAGCTAAATTCTGGGATGACAGTGTTGGAAAAATGTGAGAATTTGGAAACTTTGAGCCATATTTTCTAGTGGTAAAGGTGGAGGTTCGAATGATAAATTTATTAATTAATATTCTACTTAATGAGACCTTAACAACGGTATCTCATATGCTCAAAACGGTTGAGAAATGAATGAGTAATTGATGTTCAAAGTGAGGATGTTGTGAATTGTGTAAAGGAAAATAAAAACCCCATATCCCACATGGGTGGGTTAACAAGCTGGGGAAATGGTTTAAAGACACCAACCCACTTGGAAGTCACTGAATGACTTGAATGAACACTATGCCTTGCGTGCAGGCACATGGGGTGCAAATCAAAGCTCGTTGAATCCATTCGGGTTGGGGCGCTACAACAAATTTATCATTTTATGACAAAATTTTTATATGACGTTGCGTATAACGTCACAAAAAATACTATAAATGTGACGTTTTTTATTTTTGTCACAATTAATAAATAATGGTATAACTTTTTTGACAATTTTAAAGAACGTCATTGATTTTCGTCACCATATGTTTGGCGCCTAAAATAATTTGGTGGGAAACATTTTAATGACATTTAGAAAAAATACGATGACGTTATTAAATTGTCACCAATAAAATAAAAGTATTAGTGACGAATTATTATTACGACAATTTAATGTTAGTTAGTGAGGTTGCAAATTCATCACCACTAAATTTTATTTGTGACAAATTAATTTGTCATATTTTAAAAGACATAAATATGATTTTTTATCCGTGCAACATTTTTTTAATGCTTAACCCTAAAACCTAAAACCTTTGAAAATAAAATTTAGTAATGACTAAATTTTAAACCCTAAAACTTTCAATTATAAACCTTAAATCTTAACCCTAAAACAATTATTTATAAACATTAAATCATATACTCTAAGCCTTATACTTTAAACCTTAAATTTATGTAATAATTTTGTATGATTAAAACTTTTTAAAAACAGTACAATGGTAAAAGTACGCTTTTTCCCATAGAGCAAAAACATGCGGCGACATTAGTGTCTCTGGGTGGTTCGATCAGATTTTGAGACGGAGAGCGACAGCAACGCCGAAATGATATGGTGCTTATCCTGCAAAGTGGAGTAAGCTGCTTGCAACACCAGCACGTACAAGAAGTGTTATGAGGAAGCCAGCGAGACCGAGGAAGAACTCAAGCGTGGGATCACAGATCACAGATCTCAAATCAAAGGTAATCATTTAAAAAAAATACTATTTTTATATGATTTGCTTTAATCTGAAATGAAATTGTTGAATAAGCCGCATAAATTTTAAAAGTAATGTGAACCCAGTTTTTATTTCTGAATTTTGATATGAGGACTTTATATGATTATATATATTTAGAGAGTAGGCTTCAACATGCTTTGGGTCTTCAGGAATCAGTATGATTTCTATTTGTTGTTTACTGTTCAATGCTCAATCCATGTTAAAAGAAATTCATTGATGTTGTTAAAGGTAATCTTTTTTACTCATTTTGTGCAGTTGTTTTCAAAATTCACAAAACATTTTATTGCCCTTTAAATGCACTCTTGTTGAAACAGCATAAAGGTTGTATGGTTTTGGTTTCTTCCAGGTATTGTTGTTACTAATGATGGAAATACCATCCTACATGAGTTAGATCTTGCACATCCAACAGCAAAGACATGATATTTCACTGTGCTTCTCTATTTGATTTGCTTTTAGCATATGAATGCTGCCTCCACCCTTAATTTTGTCTTATTTTGTGCTTATCTTTCTGTTGTTGGTCATGACAATCAATGATTGAATTGAGCCATATGCCAGATGAAGAAGTTAGAGATGGACAACATATGTCATTGTTCTTGGTATATCTTCATGCATCACAATGTTGTTTGTGTGCCATGTTTGATACTTTTTATTGTTCATTTATATTCTCAACTATAAAATGATTTTTGAGAACCAGTAAATTTTTCAGAAGCTTAATGAATTTTTAATTGCTTAGACCATTTGGTTATCCTTCTTTCTTTATTTTTTTTTACTTTTGTTGGATGTTTAATCGACAAGTGGTATAAATTACCTTTAGTACTAATTTTTATGTACTCTTTGGTGCAGTTGGTGAGAAGCTTCACGTTGTAGAAGCCTTTAATGAAAAAATATTATTTCGCAGTCATTTGTCGAGGTAACCTAACTTCAAAGTGATGCTAGGTTCTTAACCTCAGCTTTTGAATCATAAATTAGCATTTGATTATAGCTCGTCATGTTTTTAGC
Source organism: Hibiscus tridactylites (assembly GCA_958450335.1). Classification (NCBI taxonomy): domain Eukaryota; kingdom Viridiplantae; phylum Streptophyta; class Magnoliopsida; order Malvales; family Malvaceae; genus Hibiscus; species Hibiscus tridactylites. The sequence goes on from OY288266.1 coordinate 18,999,435, forward strand.
TCTTGCATTAGGTTATACTTAATGGTAGGGTATGTGTAATGAAACTAAATGCAGCATTTAGCTGCTATGATTTATCGTTAATGACAGAAGCAAACACTAGCGTGAATTACGACTAGAAATGGTCATGAAATCTGCTTTGTTTATGTTGATGTTTATGGTAATAACACAGAATAGTAGATCTAAAATTTTCAACCCTGTTTTACTCGAATACTTGAGCTTAATTGAACCTTACTTTACATTTGGCTAACACCTTAGTTTACCTTAAAAGTACTGCTCTGTTGTGTCTGTTAGAAATAGGTGAAAGAATTGTAAAACTTTTAGAGAGGAAGAGAAGTAAGAATGTTATTACAAGAATAAAAAATTGGAATGATTTGTTCCATCATATTTTTTCAACAGTGTCTATATACTTCGGTATGAGCAAAGATATTAATCTAGGATTAAAGTATGAATCAGTAGCTTCTTAAGCCACTCAACTTTCCTATAGTATCTTGGAGCATTACATTAATACAATAAGAGAACAACTTGTTAATAGTCCAAATCGGTTCAGTTAGCATGTTGGGGTAAAAATATCAAAACAACAATCACCATGTTTTTTATTTGATTTCTTTGTTGCTAGTTGTACTTTATAGATCATATACCTCATTTTAGGGGCTGAAATTGCTTACTTTTTAAGTGTAAGAATAGTAGTTAAGTATGCCCATATCAGTTAGTTGTTATTTACATTTTTAATTTTAGTCCTATTAATGTCTTACTTGCTTTTCATGGTTTTAGACATGTTAGGATAATTCAACAGTGATAATTGTTATTGATTTAATTGTTGTAATTAATATGTTAATTATTTCAGCAGTTTCAATAGGTAGCACGAACTTATCATCAACGGAGTCAAAACCGACACAAGGTTTGGATTGAGATTCCTGCAACAAAGTATTCCACAAGTTATATTATTGTCATATTATTTTCTATTTATTTTGAATATTTAAGTTTATAGATATTTGTAAAAAATGAATTAGTAAGTTTTTTAGTTAAGGGTTTGTTTTTTAGTGATGTAATAATTGTTAGCCAATTGTAGTATAAGTGACGATTATTTTAAATATATGTTTTAATTTTTATTGTAAATATTAAAAGGTTTGATTTTTTAATATTATGTTTTTATTTACTTTTTACATAAGAAAATTTGAAATTATTTTAATAACATAAAAGTCTAAAATTAAAATTTAAAAAATCTAAATTTAAATGCAATCCGGTTTCAAGCACATGTGGCAGTTACAATGAAACTAAAAATGTGACATTTTTTTCGTCACTATAAATTGAAGTCAATGCATTGTTCTGTGACGATAAGAACTATTAATAACGAAATTTTTCGTCATTCATCAATGACGTTATACATTATCGTCATTCATACTACTATTAGGCGACAGTATATTACGTCACTAAAAACATGACGATATTTTTTTCGTCACTTATACAATGAATTCTTCGTATTATTGGTGACGATATGAATGATCAATGACGGAATTTTATATCATTTGATGACGTAAATAGTCGTCACTGAATATAAATTATAATGTGACGTTATACATTAACGTCACTATATTCTTGGCAATACGTGACGAAAACAAGTACATCGTTACGCTAGACATTTAGCGACGCACCTAGCGTGACGAACGTCGTGACATCAAGTTTTACGTCACAAAATACAAATAATGACGTAAATGTAAGTTTTCGTGACAACATTTTAGATGTCACTAATAAACAAATTTGTTGTAGTGGCGCTCGCACGTTGTGGGCGACACGAATGTCCAGACCTGTCAGGTCCTTGCTTGGACTTGCAGATATTTTACCCACTTCGAATTAATTTTTTTCTTACATATCTTTTGAATATTCCGAATTTAATAGGATACTATTGACTTTCCATTAAATTCGGATATTAAAAGGCAATAAAGCAATACACAGAAAACATATCTGTTTAATAAAACATTTAATTGATTATTTCCGAATTAAATCGGATATAAAGTCAATGACCTTTAATTCGGAATAATGTGTTTTCCATATTTTCCTCCTCCACTCCCCTATATAAACCATGCATCTCTTCAGTTTCAACACACTCAAAAAACGTTTTTCTTCTCTCGTTCTCTTTATCCCGGTGATAGGCTAAGCCAAGAGTTCAAGTTCGAGATCTCTTTAGTTTGTGCTTCTATCGAAGATCTTCTTGTTGTCGTATCCGGGGAGACGAACGACCAACCAAACTCAAGCACCGCGGAGTGGTCGAATTTTGTCTTAAGGAAACTGCTTCTCGTAGGCCTCAACACCTTCTCTACTCAACTTCAATTTGGTTTTGTATTTTCTGCTCTTTTCAATTATTTGATTAAAGTTTTTATTTTATTTTTTATCGTCTTGGATTGATTACTCTTTAACAATCTTAAGATAAATTCTTCTTCTACCTTCCGTTTTAACGGATTTGCTAAAATCTCAAAGTTGGACAAATCTGGTTACATAAATTGTCGGTAATAAACTAGAAATTTAGTTTCTGTTTATTGGAATTTATTTTAATTCCTCTTTGTTTCTTTTGAACAGAAACAATGACTATTGGAGATTCTGTCAATTCTACTGCAAAGGTCCGTGTACCTACACAGACTTCGAAACAACCGATATCGAATCTGAATGCAACGGCGGTGGCAATGAGCCACAATGAGAAGCCGTAGAAATTTTACGGACAAAATTTCAAGATATGGAAACAGAAGATATTGTTCTATCTGACCATGCTGAATCTGGCAAAGTATTTAAAAGAAGATCCCCTAGTTGTCGCCGTAGGGGATGGAGAAGGAGAGGTTGATGATCTCACCGCCTTCAGTATCACAGAGGCTTGGAACAATGCCGACTTTCTATGTCGGAACTACATCCTCAACAAACTACAAGACTCATTGTATCCGATATATGATGTGTACAAAACAGCAAAACAGTTGTGGGCAGCACTGGATAATAAGTACAAAGTAGAGGATGTTGGGGCTAAAAAGTTTTTAGTAGCCAAATTTTTGAACTTTACTATAGTTGATTCAAAACCTAGTAGTAAATCAAGTTGAAGAATTCCAACTAATCATTTATGGAATTATTGCAGAAGGGATGCTTATCAGTGAATCTTTTTAAGTAGCTGCCATCACGGAAAAGCTGTCTCCTGGATGGAATGACTTCAAAAATTACTTGAAGCACAAGAGGAAGGAAATGCCAGTGGAAGAACTGATTACCAGACTTCGAATTGAAGAGGACAATAGAGGTAATGTCATGAAACTTACTTTCAAAGAGGCCAGGGCAAATGTTGTCGAAGTCAAAAAGGGCAAGCAACCTCAACATCACCAAGCCAAGCCAAATATGAGGCCTAATGGCGGAGTCTCCAAAAAGGAGAAATTCAAAGGGTCGTGCTTCAACTGTGGCAAGGTGGGGCACAGGTCCTCTGAATGCAGGCATCCAAAAAGAGCTAGAGCCAATGATGCCAATGCTGTGGAGGATGAAGATCTATGCACGGTGATTTCTGCAGTCAACTTGGTTGACTCTAACCCAAGGGAATGGTGGCTTGACACTGGAGCCACACGCCATATATGTTTTGACGAGAACTCCTTCTCTGAGTTGATACCTTGAGACAATAGGGAAAAGCTCTACATGGGAAATGATGTGACTTCCAAGATCAAAGGGAAGGGAACAACGGTCTTGAAGGTGACTTCTGGAAAATAACTCAAGCTGCAGAATGTATTGTACATACCTGATGTACGCAAAAATCTTGTTTCTGGAACACTTTTAAGTGCTCATGGTTTCAAAATGGTTTTTGAATCCAAGAAGTTAATTCTGTCAAAAGGGGGGATGTTTGTGGGTAGGGGATATGTTACATGCTCGAATCATTTAATTTATGGCATGGTAGACTTGGACATGTTAATTATGATACCTTACGTAGGTTAATTAACTTGGAACACATTCCTTCATTTCACATTAATTATAACCATAAATGTGAAATGTGTGTAGAAGCAAAATTAACAAGGTCTTCATTTCAAACAATTGAAATAAGTACAGAACCACTTGATCTAATACATAGTGATGTTTGTGATTTGAAATTTGTTCAAACTAAAGGAGGAAATAAATATTTTATTACCTTCATCGATGATAACACAAAGTATTGCTATGTATATTTGCTTAAAAGCAAAGACGAAGCTATAGAGAAATTTATACTCTATAAGCAAGAAGTCGAAAACCAACTTAATAAAAAGGTTAAGATGGTAAAAAGTGATCGTGGTGGTGAATATGTTAATCAATTTGGTGAATATTGTTCACAACATGGAATTATTCATGAAGTAACACCACCATATTCTCCCCAATCTAATAGAGTAGCCGAACGGAAAAATCGAACTCTAAAAGAAATGATGAATGCTTTGTTAGGAAGCTCTAGGTTACCACAGAACATGTGGGGGGGGGGGAGTGGTTCTTTCGGCTAATTACCTTTTGAATAAGGTTCCTCAAAAGGAAAAGGATAAGACATCATATGAGTTGTGGAAAGGTTGAATGCCTTCTTATAAATGCTTGAAAATGTGGGGGTGTCTTGCCAAGGTAATGGCTCCATTACAAAAACAAATGAAAATAGGTCCAAAAACCATGGATTGTATTTTCATTGGCTATGCTGAACATAGCAATGCTTATCGATTTCTTGTGTATGAATCAAAGAATCCTGAGATTCACAAGAACACGATAATGGAATCAAAGAATGCATCATTCTTTGAAAATACATTCCCTTATAAATCTAGGGAACTTGATCAAAGTTCAACAAAACAAACATTGAATGAAATGGTTCCAAATGATCAACAAAGAGACTGAAAATGAAATAGAGCCAAGAAGGAGCAAACGAGCAAGGGTAGAAAAATCCTTTGGATCTGATTTCTTAACCTTTATGTTGGAGGCTGAACCTTTAACGTATAGTGATGATATACGCTCCTCTGAAGGCACCTTATGGAAAGATGCCATTAAGAGTGAAATTGATTCCATCATGCAAAATCATACATGGGAATTAATTGACCTTTCTCCTGGAATTAAACCACTAAATTCAAAATGGATTTTTAAAAGGAAAATAAAAGCATATGGAACAATTGATAAGTACAAGGCAAGGTTGGTAATCAAAGGATACCAACAAAAAGAAGGCCTTGATTAGTTTGATACATTTTCCCTTGTATCAAGAATAACATCCATAAGGATGATACTCGCAATAGTTGCTCTGCGAAATCTAGAAGTACATCAAATGGATGTTAAAACAGCTTTCCTAAATAGAAATCTTGATGAAGAAATTTACATGGAACAACCTGAAGGTTATGTAGTTTCAGGTCAAGAAAGGAAAGTATGTAGATTGGTTAAGTCCTTGTATGGACTTAAACAAGCACTAAAACAATGGCATGAGAAATTTGATAATGTCATGATGACTAACGGTTTCAAAATAAACGAGTGTGACAAAAGTATATATGTCAAAACTATAGACATTGGATATGTCATCCTATGTTGATGACATACTTATTGTTGGAAGCAACAATGAAATGGTAAAACGTACCAAAAACATGTTAAATTCGAAATTTGACATGAAAGATATGGGACTGGCCGATACGATTCTAGGCATCCAAATCAAAAGGTCACCGGAAGGTCTCATATTAAGTTTGTCACACTATGTGGATAAGATTCTTGAGAAATTTAATAAGGAGGATTCTGGCATAGCCTTAACTCCGTTAGATCGTTATTCACATCTATCAAAGAATCGCGGGGAAAGTATCCATCAAGTGGAATATGAAAGAGTCATAGGCAGCTTAATGTATCTCATGAGCTGCACTAGACCAAATATCGCTTTTACTGTGAGTAGTTTTAACAGATTCACAAGCAATCTAGGGAAAGATCAATGGAAAGCAATTGTGAGAATACTGAGATATCTAAGATATACTCGAGACTACGGACTGCATTATTCCAGAGACCCTGCTGTCTTATAAGGATACTCTAATGGCAGTTGGATATATGATATTCAAGATACCAAAGGCACAAGTGGATATGTATTCACTTTGGGGGGGGAGTCGTGTCATGGAAATCCTCAAGACAAATTAATATAACCAGATCCACAATGGAATCTGAGTTTGTTGCTCTAGACAAATCTGGAGAAGAAATAGAATGGCTTCGTCAATTCCTTGAGGATATCCCTGAATGGTCGAAACTTGTGCCCAAAGTATGTATACACTGCGACAATCAAGCAACAATTGTTATGGCACTGATTTTCATGTATAACGGTAAGTCAAGGCATATGCGTCGTCGACATAACACCGTTAGGCAACTGATCTCAAATGGAATTATCTCTATTGACTTTGTAAAATCAAAGGATAACATTGCGGATCCACTAACCAAAGGATTGAATCGAGATCAAGTTGAGAAAACATCTAAAGGAATGAGACTAAAGCCCATAAGAAGTAAAGGCACTATGTGAAGGAAAACCCTGCCTGGTTGACTGGAGATCCAAAGATCTAGGTTCAAAGGGACAACCTAATTACATAGACCTGTGCGATCACTGTGGGGGATCTTTCCCCAAGTCCATTCATATGATGTAAACAGTGATAAACAGTGATACAGGTTAAGCAAAGCTTTTAATGACCATTGTATGCTTCGGTGAGCCAAGCAACATAAGTCACATATGTGGGAGTGAAATGGGGCCGCTTCAAGGAGACTATTGGGCATAGTTCTTTCAAACTCTTGCAGAACCAGATGATGTTTACGGCCACATGGACATAACCATGAGAACTAATACTCTTGTTAGAGAGGTAGTTGTGTGAAGTATATCATCGTTTACACAAACAACTGAACAGTTCAAGGACATCACGTCTACTGGTTAGGTAGTAAAGTAAATATACTTTCACAAGGGAAGGTTCAAAGGAGGAAACCTAACTATCCTATACAACTATCAATCGTAGATCCTATCACCACATCGAGTCAAAATATTTTGATAAAATCATCAATGTCATTCATGTGGGGGATTGTTGGAAAATGTGAGAAATTGGAAACTTTGAGCCATATTTTCTAGTGGTAAAGGTGGAGGTTCGAATGATAAATTTATTAATTAATATTTTACTCTATGAGACCTTTACAATGGTATCTCATATGCTCAAAACGGTTGAGAAATGAATGAGAAATTGATGCTCAAAGTGAGGATGTTGTGAATTGTGTAAATGAAAATAAAAACCTCGTATCCTACATGGTTGGGATAACAAGCTTGGGAATGGTTTAAATACACCAACCCACTTGGAAGTCATTGAATGACTTGAATGAAAACTATAACCCGCGCGCATGCGCAGCGGGGTGCAAATCGAAGCTTGTCGAACCCATTTGGGTTGGGGCGCGCTCGCACGTCATGGGCGACGCGAATGTCCAGACCGGTCGGTTCCTTGCTTGGACATGCGGATATTTTACCCACTTCGAATTAATTTTTTTCCTTACATATCTGTTGAATATTCCGAATTTAGTAGGATACTATTGACTTTCCATTAAATTCGGAATATTAAAAGGCAATAAAGCAATTCACAGAAAACATATCTGTTTAATAAGGTATTTAATTGATTATTTCCGAATTAAATCAGATATAAAGTCAATGGCCTTTAATTCGGAATATTGTATTTTCCATATTTTCCTCCTCCACTCCCTTATATAAACCATGCATCTCTTCAGTTTCAACACACTCAAAAATTATTTTTCTTCTCTCGTTCTCTTTATCCCGGTGATAGGCTAAGTCAAGAGTTCAAGTTCGAGATCTCTTTAGTTCGTGCTTCTATCGAAGATCTTCTTGTTGTTGTATCCGGGGAGACGAACGACCAACCAAAATCAAGCACCGCAGAGTGGTCGAAATTTGTCTTTAAGGAAACTGCTTCTCGCAGGCCTCAACACCTTCCCTACTCAACTTTAATCTGATTTTGTATTTTCTGCTGTTTTCAATTATTTGATTAATATTTTATTTTATTTTTTATCGTCTTGGATTGATTACTCTGTAACAAACAGGAAGCGATCTAGCCTGGTGAACGAAGGGCAATCCCCAAAACTTGACCATGTGAATTTTCCCCATTATTAGGTAGGTCTATCGCTTCCAGATCGCCAATGAAATCATTAAAAGCTTCCATTGCTTTTTTTGGAAACACACACCAACTTTTTCCTCAAGTGATCTTACAATATTAAAGTCTCCTCCCAACACTATAGTAGTATTAGAAGCTGAGATCAATGATTTGATGCTTGAGAATACCTCTTGCCTCTTTTGGAACTCGTTTGGAGCATAAATGTTGATCAGTGGACACCTGTTATGTTTTTAGATGTGGCCCATAAGTGCAACTTATCCAATCTTGATATGAAGGTGAATGGGTTTAAGCCTTTGGGGTTTTTCAAACTTCTGGGGCTGACTTGAAAAAGCCTAGTTTCTTTATCCAATGTTGCTGCTATATCTAGAGGAAGAATTGTAGGATTGGGATGAGCATCTTATGGGCACTTGGTGAAGATCTGCTAAATAATTTTTGTTGATGGGAATTGGGTCATCCTTTCAATAATCCGATCAACTGGAGATGCTTTAGGTTGCCGAATGGTCCGATCGAAGGGCTTCCTGAACGAAATTAGCGTCATACATTCCTTTCACTTGTCCTATCAAGCATCTGTTGAGCCATTCTAATTCCTTTTGCAGTATGCTGAAATCCTCTGCATTAGCTTCTTTACTTTTTGCATTCTCTGGGGTTTCAGCGGAAATGGTAGCATTGTTATCCTGGATGGTCTTTTTCTCGCTCATAAGTGCCTCCTTGAAACACCTTTGAGAAATCCCTATTGACTTTTGCTAGGACACTGGGGCCTTTGTCGGTTTGTACCTCACCTATCCCTCGTGGCTTTCGTTGATTGTTGCCCATAAACACTTTGATAATAAACCCATCCATTCTTCTATTCTTGCCTTGACTGCTTCCTCGAAAGTAGAAAACCTTACAAAGGCAAAAGTAACCATTTTGTTGAGCCTTTTTGTGTTGTTGTAGGCTACGTAGCGTCTACTACCTTACCGTACCCAGAAAAGGCTTCCTTTAGAGTGGCACCATGAATCCTCTTGCTCACATGGTTGACCAACACAGGGACGCTAATTTTTAATTATTGAGTTTTAATGTAATTTAAATTCTAATGCTTGGTTAAATGAATTAATTTGAGCATATATCATTAATTAATGTGACTTAAACACGTAGTTTAGTTTTTAAATTGTATATAGCCTTAATTTAGGTTCTTTAATTTAAATTTGAATAAGAGCTAAATAATTGTAGTAAATTAATGGATATTGATTAGGAAATTTGAGATTTTAAATTTGAATGATGTCTTAAAGCAATTGGACATTATTCAACCTGAACTCTTTAATTGAATAATCAATATTTATTTTTATTTTTTTTGAATGAATGAGCTGGTTTTGTGTTATAGGGTTTAACCAGAAACGTACATAAAGTAAAAGTATGCAGAAAACAAAAACAATCTAACAGAAACCCTACGAAAACTAAACAAAACCAACAAATTCTAAAACTAGGGTTTATCGGAGAGCATCTCAGAAAATGCAGATAGATTATATCTCCGAAAATAGCCAAAAACAAGCTAAAGTGTCATCCACTTTCATGGCCACTGCTGCAGGGATCACAGCAAGAATTAAACTGGAGAAATGCCTTCTGCTTCCAAAGCTGCTGCTGCTGAAGTCCTTGGTGGTGCTTCTTCTATCCAATAGCAGTCGTGTTGTTGTGCTTTTCCTTCTTGTGCTAGTGTGTGAGCAACCTGGTTGATCTTCCGATGATTAATTACTTTAATAGATAGAATAATTAAATAGTACGCCTACGGGAATATTATCTATAATTTTGAAATTGAATTAGGAATGATATCCTAAAGCAATTAGAATAGCACAATTGATAATGAGTGAATCAAATTGTCAAATTATTATTTAAAAATGCCAAAGTGCAACACGAAGTTAAAATGTGTCGATTTCGGCGTTTATGGGATGCTAATCCTTTCTCACACGTAATTCACTTTTGAACCCCAATTTGAAAAATATTTAATTGTTTTATGGTGTCCAGTCTACCAAAGTGACCGATGGTGACTTTATTTTTTTTTAAAAGAAAATCCCCAATTCAAAAAAAATCGTCCAAACTATTTTAAAAACAGTTTCGACAGATGAACAAATCTTCGTCGATGCTCTCGCCTGAACAAACAATCTATCAACTTACGAACGGAAACTACAAATCCGCACATTGAACTTACGAAGCTCAATAGTACATGTCTACTATATTATACTTCGTGACAAAGCAAATGAGTAATATGACATGTAATAAGCAATTTGTCCATGCTATCTACCACATCATAGTGCGTGAAATTAACATTGAGTACTGGGGATCCCCTAAACATTGAGTACTACGTAAAGTCATGGTTATGGGGAGCCGGTGGTGGAGGGCTTGCCATAGGCAGGGAGAGTGGTAGAAAATGTCCGAAAATCGTCGTTCAGAGACTATGGGATATGGACTACGGTAGTCCGGTGATATTTTCTAATGCAGACTCCAGCGATGGCGTTGTCCGCGTATCCTCGGACGTGAGAGTGAAGTTCGTTGGGCCTAGAGACAGACTGTGCCTAACATCGACGGTGTGGAAGGTTCAAGATAAGGACGAATCAACCGGAAAAACATGGTTGGAACTTGGTGGGAGTGAAGGAGAAGCTGGTTAGACACTGTGAAGAATTGGTTTAAATTAGAGACAGGGTCCATTGATGGTACGTACAAATTTAAGTACTGCCCTTCGGTATGTTCCTCATCTGTAACTTCTTGCAACGAAATTGAGAGGACTCTAGATACCGATGGAAAAATGCGTTTGGCTCTCTCCGATGACGGAGAGTATCCATGGACCATGGTTCTGGTTTTTTGTCAAAGCAGACAGAGCAAATTCAAACCTATCATCATGCATGCAACATCAACTTTAATGTTAGTTTTAAGTGAATAAAGGTTGGCCACTTCTTCATTCCGAGGCAGCAGCATGCTTATGCTTACAGGGTTTGACTCTGGGGGACCTACTTAGTACTCTTTTCAGCTTAAAGAATAAAAATTATGGTCGTTAAAGCAATAAATGATGTGATAAACGGATTCATATAATAAATTAACCCAAACAAGAAAAAAAATGGATAATATCAAACGAGTTACCACGATCACATATAATACAAGTAGTAGTGCTCCCGAAACCGCGATAAAATATTGAATTAAAAAGTGTGGTCCTATTAACATCATTTAAGATGTGGTACTATTTTGCTTAACTATACATTTAGTCATTCAATTATGTTTTATTTTTTCGTCACTAAATTCTCGAAATAACCATTAAAGAAAAATTAGTCTTTTCCCCTTCTTTTTTTCCCTCTATCAGCAGCCGCTGGCTCTTTTTTTTCTTTTGATTTGTTGGTGGAAATACTAGTTTTGATGTTGGTTGTTGACTATCGATTTCATTTTTATCATTATTTCTTTATTTCACATTTTTATTTATTTTTATTCTAATTTTTAATAAAATATTTTTTGTTTGACTTCCTTCTTTTCACATATTTTGTGCATGTTCGTATGCCTTTGTAACACGTTGTTAGCCTACCTATGTGGTAGACCCGTGATCGTTTAGAGATTCTCACGTACTTGTATTTGATTTGCGATTGTCAGTGATCTTTCAGTGGTTAGATTCCCTTTTGTGGTTGTTTGTCGATGTATATAGATTTATTTTACGAAGCAGTAAGTTTGCTTTGGTTCGCTTGTCACTCCATCATCTCTAAAGCATCTAGTTGGATAGAGACAAAGGAGTACTATCGGCGATTATTGAGTTACTATAGATGATGGACGTCAGATTCTAAAGAAGGCTTTGACTTTTTATTGTGCCTTTGGATTTTTTTTATTGTATGTTTTAGTTTTTTTTTGTGAACATAGCCCTAAAATTTTATCTTTGGTTGGTTGTATTGTTAAGGTTGTACCTTCTTTTGTTTCATTAAGATTCAAGATTGAAAAAAAAAATCTTTAAAGAAAAATTATTTTTAGTCAAGCATGTCATGTTAACTCAGTGGCTCGTTTGAACTCTCGGCTGTAATTAGAATTTTATTTTGGTATTTTTAATATTTTTAAACAAAAATTTAAAAATATTATGGTTTTAATATATATATATATATATATATATTCATGTTATTTTTAAAAATATAAAATATTTTTTTTAAAAAAAAATCTATATGAAAATGATCTAAATGACAGTAGAACTTATCACAATCCAATCTAATAAAGCAAAGTGCAAACTCAAGTAATGTTTACAAAGTCAAATGATAATCCTAAAGAGGAAGGAAATTTAGGTATATATGTTGATTGTTAGCAATCGATAAATAAAATAATCAGATTGTATTTTTTCAAATATCATGACTTAATTATAATTTTACTCGTAATATAGTGATTTGTGATGTAATTTATATTTTTCTAACCAAGAAGAGGAAGGAAAGACGAATCTATCACTGCCTTCTTTGATCATAGTGGAAGCTGCTCGGTGACGGGATTAGTAACGGTTATTGGTTGATTGTACATACATAACTGATGAGTGGCTAGATTGTTTATGGTTTTAGTTCTAGTTTTGATTAAATGGATGACTTTAGATGCTGAAATGTGGGTTGTTCTGTGCTTTTTCGTGCAGGAACTATGTTGCTGGAAATCAGACTGGAAAAGGCCGAAATCTGTAGAAGTTCTGGATTCGTGGGTGGATTCATGGGCATGAACTGGGGCATGAATGCTAATTGGACGTCACGCCTTCTAGAAGCTGACGTCAGCAGCGGTGATAACCTATCAGCCGCGTATCAAATAGCCTATCAACGTATTTTAAATTTCAAACTTTGATATTATCTTATGTAATTTGAATTATTTTTAGATTTATCTTTTTAAGGTTTTAGGTTTTTTAAGATACTATAAATACCCCACTTTGGGGGTGAGATCAAATCATCACTTGCTCATTGTTTTCTTCTACTTTTGAGTTGAATACATTTCTCTTCCTCCATTTTCTTTTTATTCCTTTCGTGAAAAAAAAAACTAAGTATGGTTTCTTTACAAACTATGCTTAGCTAAATCACCATAGCCAAGAGCAACGCCAAAACCCAACTTACCTTGTGGGATTATAAACGTTCTTCAAACCTTCAACATCTTTCTTGATTCTCGGAAAAATAGGTTAGGCAATTAGCTTAACCTTTAAGCATCGCGTTTGCTTCATCCCGAAAAGTGCACATTCTGGTGAAGTCATCTTGATCTACTGTTGGGGACAAGAAAAGGCTTGTAGCTTATTCAATTCCCTAAGAACAAACTTAGTGGCGGCCCACTAAGGGGAATTAAGATCGGACTCGATTCTTGTTAAGACAACTGTCCGAGCACGGGCTTCTCCAGCACTAAGCGCAGCATTTGGTTAGAATCGATTGCCGTGGCTAATCAACTTAACACTTAGTTTCAAGGATTGCCCTAGGAACTGAGTTTACCTTAGAGAAGCAAGTTACAAGGGTTGAGCCTTGTAGACTGTAACCGGCAAGAGCTTGAAGTAAAAACCCTTTCAGTGATCGAGAGGAGTTGTGGCGAAGCAAAGCTTTAGGCTAACTCTATCCATAATTATCTTCAATCATTTCTTTATTTTATTTATTTTAGGCATCCCACTCCACGACGTGGAAATCAACATCCCACTCCACGACGTAATCCGAAAAATCCCAAGGTATGCTAAAGTTTTGAAAGATTTATGTACTAACAAACGTCGTCTTATTAATGTTATGCCCCTTTCATTTTATAACTCACTTTCTGCTGAGCCTTTGAAGGATACGAAAGTAACCATACAGCTGGCGGACATATCCATAATTTACCCGGAAGGATTGCTAGAGAATGTCCTGGTAAAGGTAAACGATTTAATTTTTCCGGTAGATTTCTATGTCATGGACATGGAAAACGATCGGACTAATAATTCTTCCGAAATCCTCCTTGGTCGTCCAAAACGCCGACATTAGTTAAATATTAGCAACGTTTGTTAAGAAAATGCCACGAGAAGCACCGCTATAGAACGAGTCTGGTGTAATGAGTTTCAAATGTTACAAAATGGCAATTAGACTTTATGTTTTGTAATAAAATAGTAACTCAGCCGATAAGTACTTAATGTGGTTGTTATAAAACTTTGTATAATAGCACATTTAATCTTTTATATTTACACATTCAATCAATTTAGTCTTAATTCAAAAAATATTCATTAAATTTAACTCTCGTTATTTACACTTTCTTTTAATTTTTTCCTTAAAGAAAAATTCCAAAATTGTTCCACTGCGGAATCGAATTTTTCTTGCTAGTTCCATGCATGAGTTAACAAAACACATAAAATCTTGATAAAAAGGATTAAATGTGCATTTTTTATAATAGCCACGTTAAGTACTTAACAATGGTTAAATTTAGTGAGCTTTTTCTTACTAATGCATATTGATTAAGTTGGAAAAACTTTTTAAACTAAGACTAAATATTACTTTATCCTTATAATAATACTAATCGTGAAAGATGAAATCTGAACTCAATATTGACTAGATTCTAGATTTTAAGCGCGGAGTAAAAAAATTAATTTAAGTCGTTGAAGCTTATGCCCCCTATTTTTTTTTTTGAAAATTTTAGTTTAAGTCTCTAATTTTCTTTGTATTTTCTATTGAAAATCTTATTTCGCACCTCTACATTTCTAATATAGCTTCAAAATAGTTCGCACCCTCACGTTAAATGTCTTGTGTTCGTCCCTATTTGTATCTATAGGCTGGAATTTTCGGCTTTCGTATAGAAGTTTATGAAATATCGTTGGTCAGACAGTTAGTCACAAATTTATGAATCGATATTTTATTGATAATGATCAATTAACAAGCAAACTATTATACAAAATTTGTAAATAACAAGGGTTAAATTTAGTGATTTTTTTTCAAATTAGGCCTAAATTGATTGAATGTGTAAATATAAAAGGATTAAATGTGTTATTATGCAAAGTTTTATAACAACAACGTTAAGTACTTAACGCCTGAGTTACCATTTGTTACAAAACATAAATTTTAATTGTCATTTTGTAACATTTGTAAGTTTAGTTAAAATTTTAATTTTTTCTAACAAAGTTTAGTGACCATTTGTGAATTTTACCCTAAAAATTAATAGGACACGTAGTAGGTGGTCCTAATGATTTTCCTAACATTTGACATGTGTTGTACCATATCTCAATGAATTCTGGAGGTACATGAAGTTTATACATCTATAAATTGGCCTGCAAAACCAAACCAACACATGCCAAACCAAACACAATATTCTGCCAACCATGAAAATATCAACGAGTCAAATGTTCCTAATATCAAGGAGTTGTAGTTTACTTTGTTGTTTTGATAAGATTTGAATAAGTCAGTTTCAATTGCTTTTAAATTTAAATGAGTTTAATTTATTTAGATAATTCTCCATACCAGCAGGAGAATTTGTTGCTCCAATTGTGTAATTAAAGCCATACTCTCATTTCAATGATATGATACCTTCTTCATCAATACATCTTTGTGTTCTTTTATAGTGTCAGAGCCTCTCTAGTCTCCTTCGAGATTTTTTTTCCTCAATTCATTTTTCCCCTCATCCTTATGGCCAATTCCCCATCCATGATAAATTCATCTGATTCCACTGTGTCTTTGGACAACACCAATCATCTAATTCAATTTAATCCAAGATCCCAACTCCCATTAAAACTTACAGGCGCAATGAACTTTGTCACCTGGAAAGCTCAAGTCGAATCCCTCATGTTTGGCCATGATCTCTATCCTTATTTAGACGACACCATGATTGTCCCTCCAAGAACCATTACTATTGACAACACTCAAACCTCCAATCTGAAATATAAAATCTGGTTTCAACAAGATCAGCTAATTCATAATGCCTTAATGGCGTCAGTTGATCAAACTATCACCTTTACAACACTAGAGTCTTCAATTTGCAAAATACCTTAGCCTCTATCACTAAACAATCTCACAACATAGCAGAGTATCTATGTGACATCTAGAATGTGGTAGATGAACTTGCAACCGCCGGTGCCCCTATATCAGATACTGAACTTGCTGTTAAAATACTTAGTGGCCTAGGACCTGAGTATGATTCTCTAGCACCTGTCATTCAAGCTCGAGACTCCCCAATCTCTTATGATGACCTTTATGACAAACTCATCAACAGGAAACTTCTTCTCACACACAGAGAAAACATAAAATCCTCGTCTCATATCACCGCTGCAGTTGCTCAAAGATCCTCATTTGGCCATAATGCTTTTCGAAACAATAGGAACAACCAATCATGGCGATCTCAAAATTCTAAACCACAGCAGCTGCAACAACACCAACCTGGCAATACTGAACGCAATCGTGTGGCTTGTCAACTTTGTGGTCGTCCTGGCCACACAGTCAATGTTTTTCGCTCATGTTCTCATAACCACATAGAAGCTCAAGCCCATTATGCTTCTATGCCATGGATAGTTGATTCAGGAGCATCTCATCATGTCACAACTGATGCGAATAATATTCAACATCCGCATGACTACACAGGCACATATGAGATTACAGTGGGTAATGGTAATAAAATTCCCATTTCTTCTACTGGTTCAGTTCATCTAAATGCATCAAACAAAAAGTTTCAGCTTTCTCATACTTTGTGTGCTTCTAATATTAAATGTAACCTTATCTTTGTTTCCAAGTTTTATTAATATAATCTAACATCCATTGAATTTTTTCCCTTTGTTTTTCATGTTAAGGATCTGCGCACGGGGATGTTGTTGGCATGCGACCAGAATAAACAAGGACTATATGAATGACCTGCCGAGAGTCGTTATTACGAACCGACCCACCACACTTATTACATTAATAAGAAGGAATCTCAACATCTATGGCATAAACATTAGGACACCCGAATAAAAGAGTACTTCAAACAATTTTTCAAACACTGTCAATTCCATTCTCATCTTTGACAAGTTTTGATCATTGTAACTCTTGTGCTTCAAATAAAAGCCATCGGAAACCTTTTTCTCAAAACACTTTGTTAAGAAAAAAGCCATTTGAACTTATTTACAGTGATCTCTGGGGTCCATCGTCAGTTTTATATATTGATAAAAAATTATATTACGTAATATCTGTTGACTAATTTACTCGATACATTTGGCTTTATACTCTCCAACGAAAAGATGAGGTTCAATCAATTTTTTCAAATTTTAAACTTGTAATTGAAAACTATTTTCAAACTAAAATACTTTCATTTTACACTGATGGTGGTGGTGAGTTTGCAGGCCTAAAATCCTTTCTTCAAAATAATAGCATTGAACATATTGTTTCCCCACCATACACACCTCAACAAGTAGCCTTAGCCGAACGCAGACTTCGCCATTTAATTGAAACAACCAAAGCAATTCTCCATCAAACATCCCTACCATCTTCTTTTTGATCGTTTGCCTGTCACGAAGCCACTTATCCCATAAATAGACTTCCAACCAAAGTTTTAGACAATCAATCCCCATATCATATATTATTTGGTGACATACCAAATTATAAAAATGTTTATACTTTTGGATGTCTTTGTTATCCTTGGTTAAAACCATATGTGAAACATAAATTGGAACCTCGATCTACACCATGTGTTTACTTAGGCTACTCACATACTCATCATAGCCATTAGTGTTTTGATCCAATATCTCATAAGGTTTTCTTCTAACACGATGTTGTTTTCTATGAAAAAAGTTTTCTTTTTTCTGACATATTTTCTCATTTACAACTTAAATTTTTTTCACAATTACAATGGGATTATACTACACTTGCGCCTAACAATTCAGATCATCGTACTAAGCCACCAAATTTTATGATATTCCTCCAATAATTCCGGTTGGTCCTCAATTGCAAGCACCACTCTCCTCCGGCCACTCTACAAGTTCAACACAAAGAGTTGCATCCACCTCGTCTCCCGCCACAGTTCCTCTACCACCCCCTCTACCTAATCAGGTATCTCCTTCCTCTCAAATTTCTACTACTTCTCCACCTTTACAACACCCTGTATCTACTGATCATTCCTCGCCCTCACAACCTGTATCACTGCTCTCCACCTCGCTTCCCGCTTCACCCCTATCGATATATCTTCTCAACCACCCCTGCTCATCGCCGAGTTACACGTTCACAAAATAATATCACCAAACCAAAACCTATTTTTGATTATTTAGCACATGCTACACAAACCTCACTCTCTTCTACATATAAACAAGCCCAGAAAAGTGCACAATGGCTACAAGCTATGAGACTTGAGTTTGATGCTTTAACGAACAACAATACTTGGGAATTAGTTCCATCATCTGCTTCACAAAATATTGTAGACTGCAAATGGCTTTTCAGGATAAAGACCAAACTTGATGGTACCGTTGATCGGTACAAAGCTCATCTTGTCGCTAGAGGTTTCACCCAACGACCTGGTGTTGATTATCATTCTACTTTCAGTCTTGTAATCAAGTTTGTGACTGTTCGTCTCATTCTTTCTCTTGTTGTTCAACATAATTGGCCATTGCATCAATTGGATGTAAACAATGCCTTTCTCCAAGGTCACCTTGCTGAAACAGTATACATGTGGTAACCTCCGGGGTGTGAGCATCCTGACTATCATTCTTATGTCTGTAATCTAAACAAGGCCATTTACGGACTTAATCAAGCTCCACTTGCTTGGAATTCTGAATTAAAGAATTATCTTGTTCATATTGGTTTTCAACCGTCCAACTCTGATTCCTCATTGTTTATCTATCATCGTGGCGGTAATATGATTTACATTTTGGTCTATGTGGATGACATCATTGTAACTGGAACATGCTTCTCTTCCATTTAAGATATCGTCCAGTCTCTGAGTTCCAAATTTTTGATAAAAGATCTTGGCCGACTTGTTGAATGTGTAAAAGTTCTATAATTTACCCCCTATTTAACCCATATTTCTGCTGCATTCAAGCATAATTCATTGCATTTAGGTTAGATTTCATTTATACATCACAAATATATTAAATAGCACAGTTTCTACTCAAATCGGTTGCTTTTGCAGGTAGCTGATGTAGCAGATGAAGGGCAATGGAGAAGCAGACACTGGGCAGTAGAGAAGCAGAGCTGGAACTGGATGCGCAGACGAGGAGGACGATGTTGCCATGGCCGCTGCCGTGACAGCCAAGGACGACAGCAGTGGTGAAGAGAAGAAGCAAAGTGGGCCTCGACAGAAAGAGAAAATTAAGCCGGTCTGTCGTGGAGCACCCTTATATTTTTCCAAGTCCTAGATCAGAATGAAGGCCAAGCCCAAAGTTCAAGGAAGAAACTTCAAGCAAGAAGGAAGGACGAATTAAGGATATATGCTCTGAAGATTTAGTCATTAATAGAGTTATACTTTAGTTTAAACTTGTATTCTTGCCTTATTAGAAAACTTGAACCTAAGGCCTATATAAAGGCATGTAATTCGACATAGGGAAGGATATCTTACTCTCTAGCCTTCTTCCCAAAACCCCAGTCGTTTTCCCCTTCTCATCATGTTCTAAACTTCTCATAGGGCTAAGGGTTGATTTGTAAAGTAGTTGCAAGGATTGCATTTGTTTTAGGAAATTTTCTGTTCAATAAAATAGACTTCAAGTTTGCTTATTCTGGTTTTCAACATCTGGCAAGAGTATCGAGAGAGCATTGTAAGATTATACATTTACTTAATATCGGGAGAGTTAAGTATACGAAAGAAATAAGTACAGGTTCTCCAGTTTATGGTTGAACTATCTCGGACCTAGGGATAGGACGAGGTTAAGTGGCTAAGGAAGAATTCAACAACTTCGGTGTTCATCCTTTGATTCACGCCGGGAGGTATCATCAAAGACGTGTTCATCGATAGACTTGGACCTAGGGATAGGTCAAGGCACAGTAGAGATTCTTGCCAAGCTTGAAGTACAGAGTTGTGTGATCGCTGCCGCGACTACAACAGACCGCTGCCGCGACAGGTGCTGCCGCGACAGACGCAACGACAGAACATATATTCCTAGACGTTGCAACACCTACACTACTGAGCAATTCAATACCGGCCCATTCTCTCTATCTTGATTTCTTTACTCTTTTATTTCCAGTATTCTTTATTATCTCGTGACAAACATTTAAACTCTTTCTTTTCCTCTCGTGCAGTAATTCCAGGTTGAAGCTATTGGCCCAGTCCCTGAGGAGACGATATCCGATACTTACGTATCACTTTACTACTTGCGTCATGTACACTTGCACTACATTGCGATAGACGCTTTTACACGCAACAAGTTTTTGGCGCCGTTGTCAGGGACTGGCAACATATCTTTACCCTATCTTTTATTGCACTTCTTTTATTTTTCTGTTTTTACTTGGATTGTTTAACCTATACCTTTCACAAGGCCTTTTGTTTACGTATGCGCAGATCTCAACGAGGAAAAGAACCTGAGCACCAGTTAGACCCTAAAATCGAACGAACGTGCAATCTCAGGAAAATAGTCCGTCTCCTCGTTGAAAGAAACGAATACCTCGAGGAACAATTAGATGCAATGGTGAACGAAAGGCACGAAGAAAGAAGGAACAACCAAGGGAATCCCCAGGATGTTGAAAATCCTACCGGAGATGGAGGGAACGGTCCACCTGCCGATCCTCATGTCGATGCCGCACGCCGGTCATGCCGAGACTACATGCTCAATGATCATGTAGAACTAGAAACAACCCTGCCAGACGTAGACGTTGACAATTTTGAGCTGAAACATGTTATGTTCAGCATGATTAACAACGCCGGGTTCAATACGAACTTGGGCAGATTTAACTCGTGAATTTTTGTCTTGTTTTAATCCTTCACATTTATCTGAGCGATTACGTAACGAAATTGCTACTTTTCAGCAGGAAAATGACGAGCCAATGCACGAGGCCTGGGACAGATTTACCACTCTTTTGAGGAACTGCCCGATGCATGGATTCCCCATTTGGAACCAGGTAACTAAGTTTTATAATGCTGCTAACTTACAGACTCGTATGAGAATTGATTCAGCAATGAATGGATTGCTGTTGGACAAAGATCCAGAAGACGCAATGGCAGTATTGAAAAATCTGGCGAAGAACGAGGAACAGTTTCCTACAGCAAGAAGAGGGGGTAAAAGAGTACTAGCTGTAAAAGATTATGAGGCCGATAGTTCTCTAAAATCACATGTGGCATATCTCACTAAGGCAATGAAAAAGCTCTTGAAAGAAGATTCACAGCCTACCTACTCTGCTGAAGAGGTATGCGAGACTTGCGATGGGAACCACAGTTCGGAAGATTGTCCGCTACAGTTAGAAGAAGGGATGTATGTTGGGAACTACAATAAACAGAACTACAATTCCAACAACTACAATCCCAACTAGAGAAAAGATCCCAAGTTCTCTTGGAGTAACCATAATAATTCCCTGAATCCTCAAGCACAGAACAATCAGAATCAGGGGGGCCTAGATTATTGACTCGGTAGCAACCCCAGCAGCAGCAACAACAACCACTAGCTGCCACGACTAGTATACTGGAATAGACCTTGGCTACGTTTATGTCTCAAACAGGAACCTACATTGAAAACACGAATCACTTCGTCAAGAAGACTGAAACATTCATGGATAAAACAGAGATGCGGATGACCAACCATGAAGCTACTCTGAAATCATTGGAGACACAGATGGGTCAGATTTCCTAACATATTAAACCGAGGCAGAATGGAGGATTTCCTAGCGATACTGAAAACGCTAGACAACCCACACATGAGTAGTGTAAAGTCATCACTACTAGGAGTGGGAAGAAATTACCAGGGCCAGAAAAGGAAGCAAAACCAGTTAAGGAACCAGCCTTGGAGTCGACTGCCGAGGAAGCTGCCCCGACAGTTGACAAACAGCCTGCTGCCGATGAACCTGTCACGATAGAAAAAGGGACAGAGGAGAAAGACGAAGAACCTAAACCTCCTCAGACCCGAATGCAGTGGGAAGGACGTATTGCTGATTATCGTCCCCCACCTCCTTTTCCTCAGCGGTTACAGAAGTTGAAACAGGAGTCCCAACTTAAGAAGATCTACGATATATTTAAGCAGGTCAATATCAATATTCCGCTGTTAGATGCTATAAATGAAATGCCTGGTTATGCCAAATTTCTCAAAGATGTCATGTCGAAGAAATCTAGACTTGGGGAATTTGAAACGGTTAAAATGACAGAGAAATGCATGAGTATTCTGCACAAGCATCCACCCTAGAAGAAGAAGGATCCTGGGAGCTTCATCATACCATGCATAATCGGAGATAAATTTGTGGGTAAGGCACTTTGTGATCTTGGTGCTAATATAAATTTAATGCCCAAATATGTTTTTCAGAAATTAGGTATTGGAAAAGCTCGACCCACAATAGTAGTACTGCAACTGGCAGACCGCTCTTACGTTCATCCAGAAGGAAAAATTGAAGATATTCTGGTAAGAGTGGATAAATTTATTTTTCCTGCCAACTTTCTTGTTTTAGATTGTGAAGCAGATGAAAATGCACCAATCATCCTGGGGCAACCCTTCTTTACCACAGGAAGATCACTGATTGATGTGGAAAAATGAGAACTAACTATGAGAGTGAACGATCAAGAGATCAAGCTGAACATTCTTCAGGCAATAAAACACGCTGATGCAGAAGAAGAATGCAAGGCTATCACTGAAATTACCCTTGACCAACCCTGCATCAGGTCGGGCTTGTTGAGATTTTAGGGGCTCGATTCGATCAACCGTTCTTGCTCGCCAAGTGTGGAGAAGTTGGATAATTGAGTGTTTTAGTGGGAGGTGAAAATTTGGCAATTTGACACAAGGATTTATAGTGGTTTAACCTTCTAACCAAGGTCTACATCCACTACCTTAGCTCCCCACTAAGGATTTCCAACAAATTCACTAAGAATTTCGTCCCCTTTTCTCGGATTAGGAGGAAACCGTTACAACCCTCAAAGCTTTCTACCCAAAGCTTGAAGAAACACTCTCTTTACAAAGAAAGACTTAGCAAACAAGAAATCCCTCTAAAAGGTGTTTGTTTGCACTTCTAAGCACTCACCCAAAACCTAAACACTTGAGCAAATTTAACAATGTAAGCTCACAAGTGTTGTCTAAGCAAGAAATGAACAATTAAAGCTTTAGAAAAATTTTGACATCATAATGTTGTAACAATTGAAGCATTAACCATTACAAGATGCTTGGAGGTCCATTTTATACTCCCAATTGAGTTTGTAGCCGTTACTAGCCGTTGGGGATGATTTGGAGCCGTTGAGGACTTTATTTCCCTTCATAAATGTTGTTCTGCAGCCATCCGTATCGATACGCATGGAACCGTATCGGGACGGCCTTCATCAGAAACTAGCCGTTGGGCTCTTGTCAGCATGGGCGTATCGATACGCTTGAGGGCGTAACGGTACGGGTTCACTTTTAAAAGGCCGTTGGGAAATAGCCATTGGGGTGGTTGAAAGGGGATCGGTACGCTTACCAGGCATATCGAAACGATCCCGATCCGTATCGAAACGGCCAAGTCTATTTCGATACGGGTTTTAGCAGTGACCAAACTGAGGCAAAAAGGTATCGATACGGGTTGGACCGTATTGGTACGGTTACTTTGAAAACACAAGTTTGGCTATTAAAAACATGAAAAATCTTGCCAAAAACCTCTTAAAATACCTCAAACATAATTCCAAGTTGTTTGGACTTAAAACCAAGTTTTAATTTTTTTTCAAATTAGTCCAAAACATGTTTCAATTATTATATCAAAACATTAGTTCTACAATCTCCCCCTTTTTGATATAATAAAACTAACTTGAAAAATTATTTGGGATTCTCCCCCTTTATCTTTAAAAATGTGAATAAGAGATTAAAGATATGAAATCAAATAAAGCTCCGCCTTATTCATTTGAAAATCCAATTTTTCAAAACACCCCCTTTTTGTTATATCAAAAAGAATTTAAAACATTAAGTTTCAAAATAACAATAGAGGTACAAAAAATTGACACACTTAAAATTTTGGTTTAAAATTGGCTCCCCCTTACTCAAAGCATCATAAGAATGTTAGTTCAACATATATGATTATCTAGTTGACTTAATTAAAAAATAATCAAATAAAAGCAAAAACAACTAGATTTTACCACACTTGAACTCAAGGGAGGATGTGAAGCCTTCCTTCTTCAAGTGTTCTTCCTATGTGTGCATGGAGCTCCCCCTCAAAGTTTGACTTGTTGATCACTCTCCATCACACCTAGCAAGAGACAATCAAGTAATTTTTGGTATCCAAATTGCTTTGGATCCATAGACATTAGTAGCACAAAATTTAGTCCCCTTAGGAATCCATTTTTCAATTTCATCCTTTTTAGTTGAAGTGGTTAGTCCTTTTGGGACCCAAACACTTCTAAAACATTTTCCATTCACAAATCTAGGGGCACTAGATTGTCTTACATAAAAATTTGATTTTCCAAAAAAAAATTCTTTTCAAGTTCATTGGAAATCAAATCTTTTTCTTTTTGAACTTTAAGAAGCAAATTTTGTAAATCAAGACATTTTTGTTCAAAATCTTTCAATTTTGCTTCAAGTTCAAGATTTGTTTTGGAAAGCAAATCATTTTCAATTTTTATTTTTGAAATCAACTTTTTGTTCTTGGAAAATGATGCCTTGAATTCCAAAAGCAAATCATCATAGGCATCTTATAACTCATCAAATGTATAAGAATTTAAAATAGATGAGTTAGAAGTTACCTCCCCCTCATTGAGGGCCATCAAGCATAGGTGGGCTACTTCATCATCGGTGGAGTCTTTATCACTCCATGTGGCCACATATGCTTGTTTTGAAGATGAACCCTTCTTTTTGGATTTGTGGGAGTCCTTCATCTTCTTCATCGATTAATGCTTGGATTTTTCAATTTTACTCTTCATGAACCGGGCAAATTTGTTGAAGAGATAGGCCATCTCTTCATCTTCACTTTCCTCCTCACTAGAATCTACATGATGGCATGTGGAGGATTTGAGAGCTACGGCACTAGCATTGATGCCTAGCTCCATGATCTTCTTCTTCCCCATCGCTCTAATCTCTTCCTTCTTCTTCTCCTCTTCTTTGTTTTTCTTCATTATTTGGTGAGTGAGAAGAGACCCCATGAGTTCATCGAGCTTCAAGGTTTTGAGATTCTTGGCTTCGATGATGGCGGTCCTCTTTGAGTCCCATGACTCGGGAAGGGAGTAGATGAGCTTTCGTACAAGCTTATCTTCCGGGATGGCTTCTCTATAACCTTTAAGACCATTGGTGATAGTGGAGAACCTATCAAACATCTTCTCGATGTTCTCTTCCGGATCCATCTTGAAATTCTCATACTCTAAGGTTAGGAGCCAAATCTTGGTCTCCTTGACTTCATCGGTTCCCTCGTATGTGACTTCAAGCTTGTCCCATACCTCCTTGGCACTCTCACAAGAAGACATCTTCTCACATATGGTTGGACCAAATGCACAAAAGAGCATGTGCAAGGCTTTGCAATTAAGCTCCATCTTCTTGCGATCGTCAGCACTCCATCTTCTTGTCCCATAGCTTGTAATCTCTTGACTTCAAGAAGAATTTCATCTTTATCTTCCAATGGGCATAGTGATTTCCGTCGAAGAAAGGCGGTTTGTCGATTGATTGTGCCATTGAGCCGGTTGGTGAAATTTTGATCGAGCTTGCCGGATCTTCTCAATAGGATGTGAATCCCCTTTGATTGAGCCAAGCTCTTATACCAATTGTTGAGATTTTAGGGGCTCGATTCGATCAACCGTTCTTGCTCGCCAAGTGTGGAGAAGTTGGATAATTGGGTGTTTTAGTGGGAGGTGAAAATTTGGCAATTTGACACAAGGATTTATAGTGGTTCAACCTTCTAACCAAGGTCTACATCCACTACCTTAGCTCCCCACTAAGGATTTCCAACAAATTCACTAAGAATTTCGTCCCCTTTTCTCGGATTAGGAAGAAACCGTTACAACTCTCAAAGCTTTCTACCCAAAGCTTGAAAAAACACTCTCTTTACAAAGAAAGACTTAGCAAACAAGAAATCCCTCTAAAAGGTGTTTGTTTGCACTTCTAAGAACTCACCCAAAACCTAAACACTTGAGCAGATTTAACAATGTAAGCTCACAAGTGTTGTCTAAGCAAGAAATGAACAATTAAAGCTCTAGACAAATTTTGACATCATAATGTTGTAACAATTGAAGCATTAATCATTACAAGATGCTTGAAGGTCCCTTTTATACTCCCAATTGAGTTTGTAGTCGTTACTAGCCGTTGGGGATGATTTGGAGCCGTTGAGGACTTTATTTCCCTTCATAAATGTTGTTCTGCAGCCATCTGTATCGATACGCGTGGAACCGTATCGGTACGACCTTCATCAGAAACTAGTCGTTGGGCTCTTGTCAGCCTGGGCGTATCGATACGCTTGAGGGCGTATCGGTACGGGTTCACTTTTAAAAGGCCGTTGGGAAATAGCCGTTGGGTGGTTGAAAGGGGATCGCTTACCAGGCGTATCGAAACGATCCCGATCCGTATCGAAATGGCCAAGCCTGTTTCGATACGGGTTTTGGCAGTGACCAAACTGAGGCAAAAAGGTATCGATACGGGTTGGACCGTATCGGTACGGTTACTTTGAAAACACAAGTTTGGTTATTAAAAACATGAAAAATCTTGCCAAAAACCTCTTAAAATACCTCAAACATAATTCCAAGTTTTTTGGACTTAAAACCAAGTTTTAAATTCTTTTCAAATTAGTCCAAAACATTTTTCAATTATTATATCAAAACATTAGTTCTACAGGGCTGCCACAACATCAAAATTGGCCACTGCCTCAGCAGCCATTTAGAAGACTGTCACGACATCGATGATGACAGCAGCTCCTCAGAATCTGATACATCTGATACTGAAGATCAGGAGGAGGTAAATTGGATAGGCAATCATCTAGGTAAGCTATTCGAGCCCTTAAACTATACCTCGGATGAACATATAGTCCAAAAGCCATCAACTCTAGAGCCCCCTGTTCTAGATCTTAAGCCCCTGCCAGGGCAGCTAAAATATGTTTTCCTTGGTTTAAATGATACGTTGCCCGTAATCATCTCTTCCAAGTTGATGCAGGAACAAGAACAACGGCTGATAGGGATGCTGCAGCAGCACAAAAAGGTTATTGGATGGACGATAGCTGATATCCAAGGCATCAGTCCAGCACTATGCATGCAATAAATCCTCTTAGAGGATGATCATAAGCCGGCCATTGATGCACAGAGACGACTGAACGATGCTATGTGAGAGGTGGTGCGTAAGGAGATCATAAAATGGTTAGATGTTGGAATTATCTATGCCATCTCGGATAGCAAGTGGGTGAGCCCGGTGTAGTGCGTTCCCAAGAAAGGAGGAATAACCTTGGTAACCAACGAAGAAAATGAGCAAATCCCAACCAGGACTGTGACCGGTTGGAGGGTTTGTATGGACTACCGGAAGCTTAACAAAGCTACCCGGAAGGACCACTTTCCCTTGCCCTTTATTGATCAAATGCTTGATAGATTAGCGGGAAAGCCTTACTATTGTTTTCTTGATGGTTACTCAGGTTATAATCAAATAGCCATCGCACTGAAAGATCAAGAAAAGATGACGTTCACATGCCCATACGGTACTTATGCTTTTCGGAGGATGCCATTTGGACTTTGTAATACACCAGCGACCTTTCAAAGGTGCATGATGGCAATATTCTCTAATATGGTGGAGGATTTCCTGGAGATATTCATAGATGATTTTTCTGTCTTTGGAGACAATTTTGAAAGCTGCCTAGGCAACCTATAGAAAGTGCTCGAAAGATGTGAGAAAGCAAACTTGGTATTGAACTGGGAGAAATGTCACTTCATGGTGGATGAAGGGATAGTCCTAGGCCATAAAATAAGCTGTCGCGGCATAGAAGTCGACAGAGCTAAGATCGAGGTAATAGAAAAGCTGCCGCCACCCACCACAGTCAAGGGAATCAGGAGTTTCTTAGGGCATGCTGGTGTTTATCGGAGGTTTATCGCGAACTTTTTGAAGATCACCAAACCCTTATGCCATCTTCTGGAGCAGAACCGTCCCTTCGACTTCAACACTGAATGTACTTAGGCATTCAAGGTTCTGAAAGAAAAGCTGGTAACAGCCCCAATAGTACAACCACCAGATTGGAAACTGCCATTTGAGATTATGTGTGATGCTAGTGACTATGCTGTCGGGGCAGCACTTGGGCAGAGAAAAGACAAGCTCTTTCATGTCATATACTATGTCAGCAAAACACTGAACGACGCCCAAGTAAACTACACCACAACAGAGAAGGAACTATTAGTTGTGGTGTTCTCTATTGATAAGTTTCGTTTATATATACTTGGAACAAAGGTCATAGTCCACACAGACCACTCTGTATTGAAGTATTTGTTCACCGAAAAGGATGCAAAGCCTAGACTGATACGCTGGATTCTGCTACTGCAAGAGTTCGACCTCGAAATCAAGGACAAAAAGGGGACAGAGAATCAAGTTGCAGATCACTTGTCAAGGTTAGAGAAAGGACAGAGTCTACCGGCAGACGAGACACACGTAATGGAGACCTTCCTTGACGAGCAGTTGTTCGCTGCCACAAGCACTGCCGTGACAGCCATGGCGGCATGTAAGTTTTCTGAACTCCCCTGGTATGCTGATTTCGTTAATTATTTAGTTAGCGGAATAACTCCTCCTGACCTTAACTATCAAGCTAGGAAGAGGTTCCAAAATGATGTTAAACATTATTATTGGGACAAACCTCTTGTTTTCAAATATTGTGCAGATCAGGTTATCAGGAGATGTGTACCACAGGATGAACATGAAGCTATATTACATCACTGTCATGCTTCACAGTATGGAGGACACTTAGGAGGTAACAAAACTGCTGCCAAGGTTTTGCAGTCAGAATTTTATTGGCCATCACTGTTCAATGATGCCCAAACATTCTACAAAAACTGTGACAAGTGTCAACGGACTGGAAACATCTCCAGTAGACATGAGATGCCACTGCAAAACATTCTTGAAGACGAGATCTTCGACGTGTGGGGGATAGATTTCATGGGACCATTCCCAACTTCATGTGGAAACTTATATATCCTCCTGGTAGTGGACTATGTGTCTAAATGGGTTGAAGCGATCGCTACTCAGAAAAATGATGCCAAGACGGTTCAGAGATTTTTGCATAAAAACATATTTTCCAGATTTTGCATCCCCAAGGCGATCATCAGTGATGCAGGGAGGCATTTCGACAATAGGGTTATAGCTGCTGCCTTGAAAAAGTATAGTGTCAAACATCGGATCGCAATAGCATACCACCCTCAGACCAATGGAGAGGCTGAAATATCCAACAGAGAGATTAAGAACATTCTTGAAAAGATGGTTAAGCCAACTAGGAAGGACTGGTCTCTACACCTCAATGATGCATTATGGGCCTACAAAACAGCGTTCAAAACTCCATTGGGAATGTCACCTTACCGGCTGATTTATGGGAAAACATGCCATTTACCTGTCGAGATTGAGCACAGAGCATACTGGGCCATCAAGGCAGTGAATATGGACTTGGAAAAAGTAGGACAGAAAAAGCTACTTGATCTGAATGAGATCGAAGAAATTCGAACAATGGCCTATGACAACGCACGAATCTACAAAGACAAGACCAAGAAGTGGTATGACAAGAAGTTGCTGCCACGACAGTTCTGCCCAGGGCAGCTTGTGTTGTTGATCAACTCTAGGTTGAAACTCTTCCCAAGGAAGCTGAAATCTAGATGGTCTGGCCCATTTCAAGTGGTGTAGGTTTTTCCCCATGGTGCCATAACAATCAGGGGACTGAAGCCCCAAGAATGCAGGAAGTGGTTACTTTAGGAGATGCCCCTCCTGGCATCCCTAATTTAACCTTATTATTATTATTATTATTATTATTATTATTATTATTATTATTATTATTATTATTTATATATATTAGGCAATTAGAATTATTTTAGTTTTAGGAACTAAAGTTTTTATTTTTATTATTTTTAGGAAACAAAGGAGACAAGGAGAAGAGAGAAGTGAATTCAGCCCACCATCTTTCCATCAGCCCAAAAAGCCCAACTTTGGAGCTTGCCGTTACAGCTGCCGCGACAGATGCATAAAATCCAGCCTGTCAACACGCTGTCACGGCAGACACGGAAACACGTGACAGACGCGTCAAAAACCTCGTAACAGCTGGCCCCTTTATTCGCGCCTGTCGTTACAGCTCCAACGGGCAACAAACTCCCTCTCTATATAAACCCCGTTTTACTAATCATTTTTCACTCACTTTTACTCTCTCTACTTGTTTTCTCTAGAATTTTATTTGCTTTCATTTTTCCACAGACCTTGCAAATATGAGTACTAGAAATACCCGCCGAAGCTCTGCCTCAGGATCTGCTCCAGCAGCATCCACTCCAAGTTCCTTCCAGATCTGTGATATGTAGGAGGAGAGAGGTTTCATTTACACTTACAAAACGGGGAACATGGGGCTACAGCCGTTCATAGCCCACAAAATCAGAGCCCTGCAGTGGCAGATATTCGCTCAGCAACCAGAGGAGATGAACGTAACTCCCGTCCGGGAATTTTATGCTGCCATCAGCAGCAAGAACGCGACAGCAGTTACAATCCGAGGGAAAAAGGTACCTTTCGAGCCCGAGTACATCAACACACTCTACGGGTTCTATGTAGGAAGAAAAGAATATGGCCACCAAAGATTTCTCGAGAGTTTAGAGCCTGCCGACTACGATGCTGTGATGGCAGAACTCACAGATGAAGGTACCGAGTGGAACACCGATCTGAAGCATCCGAGAACGGTAAAAAGAGTCCAGCTCACCCTGGAGGCAAAACTTTGGAATGTGTTTATCAAGAAACGAATTATGCCCTCCTCGCGCAACACAACCGTCGACCAACCAAGGTTAGCCCTCATCCATTCCATTTTAAATGAGAGGCCAATTAACTTTGGCAGATACGTCCGGGAGGGTATACTGGACTGTGCTTACCGACCGTCACGACCACTATTCTACCCCTACCTCATCACTGCCCTTTGCCGCGGCCACAACGTACCGGAGGCTGCCGAGGATTTAAGAGTTCGAGGAAAAGGCTGGTCCGACCGGAACATACTCAGCTTGATGGAACTCAAAGCTGCCACACCCCTGTCATCTTTTGATCCTACTGCCACAGCAGCTGAGACAACAGAGCCCACCGACACCGAGCTTGCTGCCACAGAACCCAAGCAGCCTACTGCAACAGCTCCTCCAGCTGACACCTCCTCACAAACCCTTGCTGCCATACAAAAAATGGAGGAACGACAGCTCGGCCTCATGAGTTTCATCCAAGACTTCACCACCGCCACGGTACATTTCATCCACACTTCTCTTAATTTCCCCGATGCTCTGTTCCCTACTTTCCCCAATCATTATTTTGCTGCCCCCACCCCTGCCCATACCCCTACCCCTGTTGCCACACCAAAAACGTCATCTGTTGCGACAACTCCAACCCCTGCCACAACAGCTACCGGCGGCAGCCGCACAGCCGACACATCTGCCCGGGGAACCAAGAGAAAGGAGCCTGAAGACGACCTCGATAGGTATATTGATGGTTTCTCTTCCTCTGAAATCTGGGCGGCATCCGACAACGAGCCTTGTGGTAAGAGGAACTTGTCTAAGTAATTCACCCCAGAGAAACGACAGAAAACAGGAGCAGAAAAAGAAAAATCTGACAGCGACAGTAGCAGCAGCGAGAGCAGCAGCAGCTCCGAGGTTCAGGTAGTGGAGAAACTACCTCATATCTCCCCTACCCGTATTTAACCTCCACGGGAGGCCAAAACCAAGAATACTTATGCCTCTCCCATCCGTCTGCCAGCACCAGCCAAGAAAGTCACTGCCCGTCGGCAGATTCAACTCAGCAGCAGCGGCGACGACAGCGCCTAAAATTTTAAGTTTCTTATCTTATATTGTTATCTACCTTTTTATATTTTGTGATGTAGTTTTTATTTTTCTTTTTCTTATCTGTCATTTGCATTAAGGGCAATGCAACCCTCGAGTTTGGGGGTGGCATCCCTCCATTAATGGAGTCTTTTAAGTTTAAAAAATTGTGTCTTTTACTTAGTTTATTTTTGCTAAAAAATGATAAAAATTTGGCTTAAGTCTTTGAACTGAACTTACCTATCGTGACAGCCTCTGTCGTGGCAGTGCCTTTAGGATAGTTTTAGGAGCAGTTTAGAGCCTTACTATAGTTTTAAATTTTAAACACCATTTGTGACTTTTTTACTACCTAGAAATCTACTAGTAAACTAGAATAGAAAGCTTAACACTTGAGTTGCCCCTAGAGGTGCTTAACACTGGCTCTAGGAAAAGAAGTTAAGAAAAATAGACTCAATACACCTAGAGGTGCCCGAAACCGGCTCTAGGAAGTTAGCTAGAGGTGCCCGAAACTGGCTCTAGTCAAACTTAAGCTTGAGAAAATAAAATCGAGTCTGAATAAAAACTAAAGGAGCCTAAGAATTGCCTCTAAAAAGATGAAAATTGGCATAAAAATTCAAGTTAGAGGCTTAACTATTCTAGTAAACTAAGGGAGTCTTGGCATATAATTGTTCACAAGCATGCACTCACTGCACGAGAATTATAGCAAGGTTCCGGATGAATCCTGAATTATCCAACAAGGTGTTGTTCACAATAGGGAATGAATGGTAGGTAAGGAAAAGTTCACTGTTTTAAGCCAAACAAAAATTTTGTTTTTCTTTTTTAGGTCTGAAGTGCTTGAGGGTAAGCAAAAACTTGAGTTTTTGGGTGTGTTTAGTGTGTAAAAGTTCTATAATTTACCCCTATTTAACCCATATTTTTGCTGCATTCAAGCATAATTCATTGCATTTAGGTTAGATTTCATTTATACATCACAAATATATTAAATGGCACAGTTTCTACTCAAATCGGTTGCATTTGCAGGTAGCTGCTGTAGCAGATGGAAGGCGATGGAGAAGCACACACTGGGCAGTAGAGAAGCAGAGCTGGAACTGGATGTGCAGACGAGGAGGACGATGCTGCCATGGCCGCTGCCGTGACAGCCAAGGACGACAACAGTGGTGAAGAGAAGAAGCAAAGTGGGCCTCGACAAAAAGAGAAAATTAAGCCGGTCTGTCATGGAGCCCCCTTATATTTTTCCAAGCCCTAGATCAGAATGAAGGCCAAGCCCAAAGTTCAAGGAAGAAACTTCAAGCAAGAAGGAAGGACGAATTAAAGATATATGCTCTGAAGATTTAGTCTTTAATAGAGTTGTACTTAAGTTTAAACTTGTATTCTTGCCTTATTAGAAAACCTGAACCCAAGGCCTATATAAAGGCATGTAATTCGACCTAGGGAAGGATATCTTACTCTCTAGCCTTCTTCCCAAAACCCCAGCCATTTTCCCCTTCTCATCATATTCTAAACTTCCCCTAGGGCTAAGGGTTGATTTGTAAAGTAGTTGCAAGGATTGCATTTGTTTTAGGATTTTTTTTGTTCAATAAAATAGACTTCAAGTTTGCCTATTCTGGTTTTCAACATCTGGCAAGAGTATCAGGAGAGCATTGTAAGATTATACATTTACTTAATATCGGGAGAGTTAAGTATACGAAAGGAATAAGTACGGGTTCTCCAGTTTATGGTTGAACTATCTCGGACCTAGGGATAGGACGAGGTTAAGTGGCTAAGGAAGAATTCAACAACTTCGGTGTTCATCCTTCGATTCACGCCGGGAGGTATCATCAAAGACGTGTTCATCGACAGACTCGGACCTAGGGATAGGCCAAGGCACAACAGAGATTCTTGCCAAGCTTGAAGTACAGAGTTGTGTGATCGCTGCCGCGACTACAACAGACCGTTGCTGCGACAAGTGCTGCCGCGACAGGCGCAACGATAGAACAAATATTCCTAGACGTTGCAACACCTACACTACTGAGCAATTCAATACTGGCCCATTCTCTCTATCTTGATTTCTTTACTCTTTTATTTCCAGTATTCTTTATTATCTCGTGACAAACATTTAAACTCATTCTTTTCCTCTCGTGCAGTAATTCCAGATTGAAGCTATTGGCCTGGTCCATGTGGAGACGATATCCGATACTTACGTATCACTTTACTACTTGTGTCGTGTACACTTGCACTACATTGCGATAGACACTTTTACACGCAACACGACTCACTTATTTTTTAGGTGTTGAAGTCATTCCCACTTCCGATGGTCTTATACTTTCTCAAGAAAATACATCTCTGATCTTCTTCTTGAATTTCATATGGTAGATTGTAAACTCGTTCAGACGCCGATGAGTTCTAATGCATCTCTCACCATTCAAGATGGTAGTTCTTCAACTGATGTCACCTTATATCGTCGGGCTCTTGGGAAACTTCAGTACCTCTTCTTCACACGACCAGATCTTAGCTTTGCAGTGAACAAACTTTCTCAGTTTATGCATGCTCCAACAGTAACTCATTGGTCCTTTGTGAAGAGAATTTTCCAGTATCTACATCAAACAAAATCACACGGGTTGCAGATCAAGTCTACGACTAATTCGGCTATTACTATGTATTCCGATGCTGATTGGGCAAGAGATGTCAATGATCAAATGTCCACGTCTGGTTATATTATTTACTTTGGCCAAAATCCCATTAGTTGGTCTTCTAAGAAGCAACGTACAATAGCGCGCTCTTTTATGGAAGCTGAATATATAGCAGTTGCTACTGCTCTCGCTGAAGTGAATTGGGTTCAAAAGCTGCTCAATGAACTTTAAGTTACGATTATTTCTCCATTCATTATCTATTGTGACAATGTTGGTGCCACATATCTTTGCCAAAATCCGGTTATTCATAGTAGGATGAAGCATATTGAAGTTGACTTTTACTATGTCCGTGAACAAGTTCAAAGCAGCCAAATTTTTGTTCAACATTTGCATGCTGCAGATCAGCTCGCTGATACTCTTACAAAGCCTTTATCTTTGCCCACTTTTCATCGTCATCTTGCCAAGTTGAAGGTTGTTCCACTACCCATCAGCCTGAGGATGGCATATCAACGAGTCAAATGTTCCTAATATCAAGGAGTTGTAGTTTACTTTGTTGTTTTGATAAGATTTGAATAAGTCAGTTTTAGTTACTTTTAAATTTAAATGAGTTTAATTTGTTTAGATAATTTTCCATGCCAGCAGGAGAATTTGTTGCTCCAATTGTGTACTTAAAGCCATACTCTCATTTCAATGATATGATACCTTCTTCATTAATACATATTTGTGTTCTTTTAGAAAACCACTATAGCTTCCCTATTTCTTCACTTTATCTTCTCAATCACACAATCATCCTTTCTGTTTGGCATGGCCAACGCTGCAGGAGATGTCGTGTTGGATCTTGACGGTAACAAGGTCTTCACCGGTGTCTGATACTATGTAGTGTCGGCGATATGGGGCGCCGGTGGTGGAGGGCCTTCCATAGGCATGGAGAGCGGCAGAAAATGTCTAGAAATTGTCGTTCAAAGACGATCAGATTTTGACAAGCGTAATCCCGTGGGCATCGCCTGATAGTGCTTGTCACACCGTTATATACTTACAATATTATATGTGCATTATTAATTATTATTTTACTCTAAAAAATAAGTTTTTAATAAATATTTATAAAAAATACTTTAAAACTTTATCATTTGTTGAGTTTCTTAGTAGAAGATAGAAAGATGAAAGAAGGTTTTCATTTCAGTTGATTCTTTAGGAAGATACAAAGCTTGCTATATAATAAGCTGCTAAGCTGATACAAGTTAGTTAGGGTTTCACAGAACTTGTAACACCCGGGTTTAAGGGTCAGGTGTTAGGAGAGTTAAATTGGGTTCAAGTCGTGAGATCGTTTTAATTTAATTGGGCTTGGTTTTAATTAAAAAGGTCATGAGTTTTTATTAAGGGCAAAAATGTAATTTTGAAAATAGAGGAAAACGATGTGCAAAAAGGGGCTTTTTGAAATGTTCTCTTCATCTTCTTCCTTCATCCTATTTCCATGACAACCGCCCCCCCCCCCCCCCCAAACACCCTAGTTACTATTCCATCAAATTTTTTTCACCATTTCAAGAGCTCTCTTCAAGGTAAAATCATTTTTGACTTCTCCTCTTTATTTCGAACATTTCCATGGTTTTAGTTTCTCCTAAACATCATTTTTATTATTCTTCAAGTTTTCAAAATTAAAGGAAAAGGAAGAAGCTTTGTTAGGTTTTTATGTGGGTTTTGATTTCCAAAGTTAATATATGTTTTAATCTTGCCCTAAATTATATTATATCTCAAATGGTGGGGTTTTGATGAAAATCCCGAAATGAGTTTTTGTGGATATTTTAAAAGGATGAAAACTTGGGTTTTTGAGGTAGTTTGGTGTAGAAGAGTGGGGCTGATGATATGGTAATGCTTGAGGGTTGTTTTGAAGGTGTTTGAGGATGGTTTGGGTGTTGGATTCGACGGTTTTCTGATGGGTTGTGTGTGAGCTCGAAAATGGGGATTTTTGTATTAGTTTTGGCTTGGAAATGTAGAGGATTGATCTTGTGGTTGTAGTTTGATTTGTGATAGTGTTTTGTGGATATTTTGGTTGAGTAATGTATTGTTTTTGGTTGATTAGAATCAAGGGAAATTGTTGGAGAAGCTTCGAGCTCGATTCCGGGAAGTTTAGAGGCTTGATTCGACTTTCTCGGTGTGCTTAAGGGAGTTTGGTGAGTGGATCATTTAAAATGGTTTTAAATTGGTTCAAGTGTGTGGTTGTGGTGTTGGATTGTGCTTGGTAGGCCAATTCAAGGTAGAGATTAAGTTGGTAGCTTAATCTCTTGTGTGCTTTATGAGTTTTACTTAATGTGCATAATGTGGGCTTGTGAAGTATGTGTTTGTTTATGCATGTTGATATACCTATTGATGTTGTATAATGATGAGGATATGTTGTGGTGCATGATTTTGATATCATGGTGTGGCTTGTATAGTATGATTGGCACTAGTTAATTATCAGGTATAAATGATCGATCATTAGGATGAGTGTGCACACGGTTGAGTCAAATTCGCGCGTGGCCTTGGTGACGTGTAGTCATCAAGGAGTAGTACGGTGAGGTAATATTCCACCAGAAATTGTTGGCATGTGATGATGAGTGTAATCCCATCCATGAGTGAGAACGGTGATGAGTGAATCCCACCAGAAGGTAAATGTTGTTGAGTACATTGAGGGTGAAAATCCCAACGGAAGATTTCCGCATATCCGAGTAAGCTAATAGTTTCCAATATACTTGTTCATGAGTGGTGTTTGTGATAAGATAATTGTTATATCTTGTTTAGCATAACATGAGGTAAGATGTCATGTTCATGCATTCTTGAAATTGTGGCTATGTTGGTGCATATGTATGCCTTGTGAGTGT
Source organism: Hibiscus tridactylites (assembly GCA_958450335.1). NCBI lineage: Eukaryota > Viridiplantae > Streptophyta > Magnoliopsida > Malvales > Malvaceae > Hibiscus > Hibiscus tridactylites. Next base: position 19,036,977 of record OY288266.1, read on the forward strand.
CTTAAGGATAACATGCTTCGGACCATGCATTGTCGTTGTTTTGTTTTAGAGCTCTCTCACTAAGCTTCTAGCTTACTCTCTCGTTTTCAACAATGCAGATCATTAGTGTGGAGTTATCAAGGAGCAAGGAAAGGGCATCCAAACGCGTTTGTGGTTGCTCAAGTATGGTTTAGTAAATAATGTAGTAGTTTAGCAATGGGGATGCTACGTGTTGTAGGAGCGTGTATCTAGACTTCTATTTTGTTAATTCTTTTATGTTGTGGATTTGTAAACCATGATTATGAGATGTTTATGTGTTTTTTGAACGCATGTAGACCTTGCTTCATGAATGCCTAAGTGTTTGTATTGAAGGCTTTTAACCATGTTTTATGATATATGATGAGGATGTATGTTTCTTTGAATGAATGACCTTGTCATGTATGTTTATGTGCTCGATCATGTTTGTAGTAGGATGAAATGCCTCTAGATTAAGTGTATGATTGTTGTTTCTTGTTTCTTGTGGTTTTGGGGCATGTTTGGGAACACTTGGAGATGCAGAAAACTGTTTTCAGGGTCACACAGAGTGTAGGTGTTTCGAAAGGCGGGTGGTGGTTTCGGAACAAGTGTAGCTCCAGGGATACTCGTATCGGAACGGGGGTGGTGTCGTTTCGATACGATTTGACATTGTGAGCCCCCGTTTCGGTACGCGTTTCGATACAGTTTGCCTATGTGAAGGCCCATTTCGTGAGATCGTTCAGAACACTTTGTTACTAGAGACCCCCGTATCGGAACGGAGTGGACCATATCGGTACGATCTGGTATGGCTTTTAAACTGGGGCCCGCGTATCGAAACAAGCAAGCCTGTTTCGAAACATAGGCCTGTAAATTGGGCTTTTGTCATCTTTAAGGGTTCTCGGATGTTGGGCTTTAGTCCCGTTTGTCGTAAAGCTTTCTTGTGAGCCTCGTATGCATCGTTTATGATTTGTTTTGGCTTCGAATGCAAGCAATTGGACATAACATGTCACTTGGTAAATTTAAATTATCTTACGTTTCGTCTGTCCTCGTTTTCCGTTGTTGTTTTCACACTTAGGACTAAACGATACATTTAGACAAGATAATTAAAGAAACATTTTCTAGGGTTGCTAATCGAAGTGGAGCCTTAACGGGTTTCGCTTCGGTTTTCCCTATGTAACTTGCTCGGACTGGTCTATTGTCTAGCCCGGGGCGAGGGGGTTACAGAACTGCCTAACTGACTACAAACAGCTCTTCTAATATGCAGACACGTGTAGAAGGGAATTATACACAGTTTTCTTCATTCAACATTCTCCCTGCTTCCTCAAGTGTTTTCACCTGGATTCTGTCCCTTAACAGCTCGAACAATGGTCTCGTCAAAGCCTTAGTCAACCCATCTATCGTTTGATGTATAGCTGGAACATAGTTAACACGTAGTTGATTCATGGCCACCTTTTCACGAACAAAATGAATGTCAAGATCCACGTGTTTGGAACGTGCATGGTACACTAGATTGGCTGTAAGTGAAATTGCACTGGTCTTATCACACCAGATGGTTGAAACTTCCTTGCTTTCCATGCCCATATTCTTCAACAAGGAGTCAACCCAAATGGCTTCTGTTGCAGCATCAGCGAGGCTCCCGTACTCAGCCTCCATGGTGGAGCGTGACACCGCCTTTTGTTTCGAAGAACTCCATGTGACTAAGCCATTTCCCGCAAACACACAATGACCAGAGATTGAACGTCGATCATCTGTGCTGCCTCCCCTATCAGCATCAGCAAACGTTGCCACTTACAATGCTGAAGAGGAAGCTGTGAACACTAAGCCGTGATTCAGTGTTCCAACCAAGTATCGCAAAATCCTCTTTACAACAACCATATGGAGTAGGTGTTGGATTAGCACCCTCCATCTGAGTCTTCCTTAATAATTCGAGAATGAATTTCTTCTGGTTGAGCAACATTGAAGTCTCAGTTCGCTTAACCTCAACTCCCAGAAAATAATGCAAGTCACCTAGATCTTTTAAAGAGAATTGGTCATTCAACATCCTAACCACATGATCAATCTCTTTTGAGGAGTGTCCTGTTATGATGATATCATCCAAATACACTAGCACATATGTGTATATGGAATCTTTACATTTGATAAACAATGATGCATCAGCTTTTGATTCTTTAAATACCAGATTAATCAAACATTCCTTAAGCTTGGCATTCCAGATCCCTAGAGCATGCCTCATGCCATACAATGCTTTTTTCAATTTAGACACCAGTTGAACACCATTCGAGGCTTATTGTTCAAAGCCAGGTGGTTGCTGCATGAACACGTCCTCATCTAACTCACCATTAAGAAATGCATTGTTCACATCAACTTGCCTTAGATTCCACCCTTGTGAAACTGCCAAGGAGAGAATGACATTCACTGTAGGGAATTTAACCATTGGGTTATATGTATCTCGAAAATCCTGACCAGGGATATGTGAATATCCCTTGGCAACAAGTCTCGCTTTATGTCTCTAAATCGAACCGTCCGAGTTCTTTTTAAGTTTAAACAACCACTTACATCCAACTACTGATCTGCCCTCAGGAAGTTCTACTAATGTCCATGTTCCATTGGCTTGTAACACATTGAACTCAGCAATCACAGCTTCCTTCCATTTATCAGACCGCATAGCTTGATACACATCACCTAGTTCTACAACATCACAAGCACTTAGATAATCTTTAGGTTTAAACACACCACACTTACTTCTTGTTAACATAGGATGCTGATTTGTTGTTGTAAGCATGAGCATATTCAATTGAACCTCAGTTGTAGGCACAACACATTCAGAATCAAAAGCTGGCACAATGTCACATGCAGCCTAATTGTCAGAATCACAAGTTGTAGACACACCAGCCGCCCGTGACACCTCCTCTTGCTCATGGCCAATAGAACCATGCACTGAGTCAACCTCAACCTCCTATTGTACATGTGCATCTTGATCCTCCTGCCTTACTTCTGCCTCAGTCTCAACTCGATCATGCACATTGCGAGAGGCAGAGACACCTTCACTAGGACTATCACTAGGTAGCACTTGTGATGTACTACTCAAATGTTGTGACTGAACACAAGACATGTCCAACTTACTAACATCAGTGACCACCTTTATAGCTTGTGACTTAGGAAGCTGAGGCCCTGGCGGCTCACTTATGAGATTGGCAAATGGAAATGTCATCTCATCAAATACCACGTGTCCCGTGACATATACACTCCCATTAGGTGCAAGACATTGAAACCCTTTGTGCTGAGGACTATAGCCAAGAAAAGTGCAAGCCTCTTATCGAAACTCCAACTTGTGTGCATGAAAAGGTCTGAGATACGGGAAGCACCTACAACCAAACACTCTCAACTCCTCATAGTTGGGTTTCTTCCCAAAGAGTTTCTCAAGGGGGAAACGCCATTTAATACCCTTGTTGGCATCCTATTAATCAAGTGCACTACAGTGAGAGCTGCATAAGACCAGAAACGTTAGGGCATGGATGCCTGAGCTAAGAGAACCAAAGCAAGCTCAATTACATGTTTGTGCTTCCTTTCGACTACGACATTTTACTCAGATGTGTGAGGGCATGTCACGCGGTGTATTATACCATCTTTGAGTAGAAGAGAAGACAAGGCACGATACTCGCCACCCCAGTCACTCTGAACAGCTTTTATTGAACCACCAAATTGATTTAATACCATCTTCTGAAATAATCGAAAAACAGGCAATGCTTGAGACTTATCCTTCAAGAGATAGATCCAAGTATGCCTAGAATACGCATCAACGAATGATATGTAATACTTAAAGCCATTTGAAACATTATGTGAGGGTCCCCATAGGTCTGTGAAGATCAATTCAAAAGGAGAAGTATAATTTGTAAAAGAATGCTCAAACGGAAGCTTGTGACTTTTTCCCATGCGACAGGCAACACAAATTTTATTATCATATGAAGAAATCTTTACATCCATTGCATTATACATCTTGACTAAAGTTTCAAAGGCATGGTGTCTTAGACGCCTATGCCACAAATCATATACATCATTGGACTTAGACATTGAATAAGCTGCAGCTGAGTTGAACCTATCATCCATATTAAACACATACAAACCATCCTTTTCTTGCTCTTGAAGCAAAACCTCTCCAGAAGCTTCATCTCGAACACATCAATCCTCAGCATGAAATTCAAAGAACATCTGATTGTCCCTAGCAAACTTGGATACCGAGAGTAAGTTCTTGGTTATTTTAGGCACACGTAATAAATCATTTAAATGCAACGCACGAGATGTTGTAAAGAGAGAAGAATGACCAACCATATCGATTCCTAAAGACACTCCATTCCCAACCATAAGCTTACCTGGTCCACTGTAATCAACATCATGAGCAATGTTGCTTGTATCAGACATCACGTGGTGTGTAGCACCGGAGTCCACCACCCACCGATCTCCCGAGGCAGAAGCAAGATGTTCTTGAGAGGTTTTAGGTTGGTTAGACACCGTCGAACCACGAGCACAACAATTGCAAGTTGGATTAGTAATATCATATGATTCAAGATGAGCATTGGAAGTCTCCCCCTCAATGTTGATCTTGGGTAGCTGTAACCCCTGGGAAATCCTGATCGAATCTATGCCAACAACGACCGACAAGATGCCCATTCTTGCAACACAATTGGCACTGAATGCGCTTACTGCCACGACCTCTGCCACCAGATCTTCCACCAAGAACTTGAGGTCTTGGATTTCTTTGATTATTAGAGTAACCTGACCCAGTGGATAGATTCTCCCCATGTGCAACATTTGCACTAAGAGTTAAACCATCAAATTCATTCTCAAACCCAGCCAGTTGAGCCTCTTCATCGATAAGCAATGTGTAAACAACATTCACTGAAAAAGGAGTAGAACTACTGGTAATAATAGCCATAAACAGCTGATAATCGCGAGGCAAACCCTTGAGGATACTAGCAACTTGTTCCATGGATGACACGGGATTTCCACAGGAGGCAAGAGCATCACATATCTCCTTGACACGAGTGAGATAGACCCGCATACTATCTTCACCTTTCTTCAACGAACGGAGCTTGCCATACAAACTCATGACAGACGTGGTCGATTTGTTAGCAAAGAACTGCAAGACTGTCTTCCATACACCATTGGCCATTTCAGCACCCATGAATTGAGAGAGCAAATAAGGGTTGATCGTAGATAACAACCACGAGGCAAGCACGCTATCTTGCGCAACAAACTCTTCATATTCATCATTGTCCACTGTGGCGCCGGAATCATCAACCACCGTCTCTGGAGGAGGCTTAACTTTCCCATTGAGCAATCGTTCTAAGCGATGACTGCGAACAGTGAGAAGCACTTGTTGTTTCCATAACAGAAAGTTCATCTCATCAAGGATAACATTCACCTTTTTATTTGTAAAGGATTTGACATTCTTGGAGGAGAATTCAATCAAGGCTTCATCGGACCCGAAAGAAGGGTGAGACACCATGGTGAAACCGGGACAGAAAGCACAGGGATTTCAACAAAAACCCAGGAAAAAAAGTGACTGATACCATGTTGCGTTTCTTAGTAGAAGATACAAAGTTGAAAGAATGAAAGAAGGTTTTTATTTCAGTTTATTCTTTAGGAAGATACAAAGCTTGCTATATAATAAGCTGCTAAGCTTATACAAGTTAGTTAGGGTTTTACAGAACTGCCTAACTGACTACAAACAACCCTTCTAATATGCAGACACATGTAGAAGGGAATTATACATAGTTTTCTTCATTCAGCGTCACTTAATGTTTAAGAGTCATAAAATAAAATTATTTTGTCAAAATAAAATACAAAATTTAAAAATCCAATTGTTAATATAAAAAAATTGAAAACCGATGTTAACTGAACCAAAAATCGGTAGGAGGTAGTTATTAAAATAGATTACTGAATTAAACCTAAATTGAACCATATACACCCTTACTTTGTAGAATGTTATGGATGCAACATTGTAGGCTTGACATCCAGTTTATAGGATTAACTGGTGGGTTAGATTGATTCAATGCCTAGCTTATTATGAGTGTTAAGGCCTCTTAAGTCGGGCAAAACTTCTCCGCCCCTTTTCAATGTCGTTACTTATGTCACAACACTAAAAAATATTATAAAATTAAATTCTAAGCCCTAACCTTAAATTCTAAATCATAAATCCTACACCCTAAAAAATACACCCTACCCTAAATTCCTTAAACCCTAAACCTAATTTTAAGTTTAGGGACATAAATAAGGGCACCGAAAAGTGGCAGAGAATTTCTATCCTATTAAGTCTTAACGAAGTCACTCCTAAAAAACTTTGATATTTCGTATAATTTACGAGAAATACGATATGAGGATTTGGCATGCGAAGATATGTTGCGAGTGGGAAAATAATGGCGGTGAACATATTAGGTATAACATATATAAAATTCCAAGTTTTTTTGAGAAGAGTAGCATCTAGTATGAAAATTGAAGGACTGTTAATTTCAAAGATTGCAACAATGGAGATGCATTTGCTTCTAAAATAATTAAATATTATTTTAATTTCTTTCCAATTAATTTTCAGTCAGTGCTAATATTTTGTTTTATACCGATTTGTTTTTCCAACAATGTGTTGTGTATTGGTGTTATTGTGAACTTGTTGATGTGTAGAAATTCTAAGTAAATAACCTAATAGTTTTATTCATGAAGCTGAAAAGAGAACAAAGTCGGGCCCCGAGAGGCAAACCCTGTAAGTACAAGCACGTTGCTGCCTCATACAAGGCAGCTTTATTTACTTAAAACAAACATTAAAGATGTAATTAGTTCATACATAATGATGTGTTTCAATTAAGCATGAACAACTTGTCGAATGCTCGTATTTGGCTTGCCTGCTTTGATAAACACCCATGGATATCTTGGGCCATCGGCGAGAGCCAAACGCATTTGTCCATCGGTGTCTTGAGCTTTCTCGATTTCGTTGCACAAAGTTATGGAGGAGCCACGTGCCCAAGGGCAGTACTTGAATTTGTAGATACGGTCCAAGTCGGTCTTCTCTATTTTGAACCAGTTCTTCAAAGGATCGCAAACGGGGCCTCCTTCATCCCCACTGAGTTCCACCCACGTTTTCCCGGTTGTTTTGTTGTAATGTTAGAGCTTCCACACCGTTGATGTTAGGCAGAGTCTGTCTCTAAGTCCGACGAACTTCACTTGCACGTTGGAGGATAGTCTCTGAACGACGATTTTCGGGCATTGTCTAATGTCTACCGCTCTGCCTGCCTATGGCAAGTTCTCCTCCGGCGGCCCATATCGCTGACACTACGTAGTACCTGACGTTGGTGCGACCGCTTCACCGTTGACATCCAACACGGCATCATCTGCGGCGTTGGCAATGCTGAACAGGAAGGACCATCATGCCAAGGTATAATGGTTGCATAAAAAAATGGCCTTTATCTCCCCGGGGACAAATCTCGAAACAGTTCTTATATCGTGACTCTCTATCCAAATTAATCGAGATGCATCTATCACACCACGATCCTATATTATGTTCTTCTTCGTCCGTACATTACAAAAACTCTTTTAAGGGGCCAATATAAATTTTCGAAATTAAAATAATATACATATTCCTTAAAAAATAATTCATTTCAATTGTTAAGTATTATGATTGAACAATCAAAAGATCGTCTAATATAAAGATCGATGATCATATAATTGCATATGACATGTTCAAATTCTAATATAAAAACATTGTAATACTCATTTTATGTTCGGTTTATAAATAAATTTTTCTCTCGAATAATATTATTTTATCTTGTTTAGAAATAAAAAAAATAAAAAAGTGAAAAATAATAGGCTTAAGGGTGTAAGAAGCCCTTGAACTTTTGAAAAATAATCAATTAAGCCCTTGAACTTTTTTTGCACCCAATTGAGCCCTTGAACAAAGAAATTGAATCAATTAAGCCATTGGACCAAGAAATTGAACCAATTAAGCCCTTTGACCAATTTTGACCATTAAATCTTGACTCTTTTTTTCTTCAGATATTATCAGCACATGATACACTGCAGTTTCATCATGCCGCATTTACAAAAAAAAATCAAAAAGTATTTTTTTTATAAATTTTATAAGTTTTTTAGAATTTTTAGAACCTTTAAAGAATTTTTTAAATAAAATAAAAAATTCCGAAAACTGTCAAGTGGAAACATTGTGACATAGTGCACTACAACAATGGATCGAATAAAACTATTAAGATTTAATGGTCAAAGTTGGTCAAATGACTTAATTGATTCAATTTATTGGTTTAAGGGCTTAATTGATTAAATTTTATGGTTCAAGGGCTTAATTAGGTGTAAAAAAAATTTAAGGGCTTAATTGATTTTTTTTCAAAAGTTCAAGGGCTTCTTACACCCTTAAGCTAAAAAGCAAGGGGGGGGGGGGGGGGGGGGGTAAATGCATGGCATCAGGCCAAAATCAAGGTGACTCATCCCTCCCCCAAATTAACTATAAAAGGGAAGAGGCTTTGCTTATGGCGCCACACACACACATCAAAAAGGCATAAAAAAGCCATGAAAAATGGCGTTAAGGGCAGTACCCTTCGAACCTCATGGGTAGTGCCCTTTCGATGGTTCGATCAATCGTTCGATCGCAGTCTTGCTGAGATTTGTTTGTGTCGTTGTTTTTATGGCTAGATGTTGCGAAGATCCTGCTAGAGGTCAGTCGAAGTTCCTCATTTGAGCTTTTAGTAGGGTACATTTTTATCTTTGTCTTTATATTATTTTAATATCGACTTTTTATAATAAATATCTTTGTATGAATTTTGGGTGTTGTGAGTACTCACCCTTCCCCACACGTAACCGACTCTCGAACTTGTTTTCTGGTTTTGCAAATTCGTTGTTTTAATAAAACGATAAAAAATAAATTTTATTAAAATAACTGAATTTCAGGTGATCTAATCTCACTTAAAGTACACGAAGGATTGGAGACAACTCTCTGTTATTACAAATATAATACCTTTTATTTATAAAAAAATCTCCTTTAACGGTAAGAAATTTTGAATGGAATAGTATTAGTATATTAAAGAAAATTTTGCAAAGATAGGAATACATTGTTTCCTCTTCTGAACAAGGTAAACTACACAAATGACCATTACTATGGGTTTGGTGTCAAAATGACCACTATATTATTTTTTGCCGCAAATACACCACACAACTATTTAAATGGTTCCATTTTAGCCACACGCCGTTAAAAACACGAAAAAGTTGACAGAACTGTTAAAAAATTGGTATAATTACACATTTGGTCCTCTATATTTATATAATATATCTATTTAGTCCTAATTTTAATCTAATAAAGTAAATTAATTATTCAATAAGATGGTGACACGTGTCACCCTGATTATAATATATATCTTATTTGATTGTAATTTAGTTTGAAATATTATATATATAATAATATTAAAATAATTCAAGGAAAACTTAATTTGAAATATTAAATATATAATTATGTCAAAATAATTAAAATTTAGAAATTATTTTTTTAATATTTTATGTTTGTTTTTTCTTTTTATAAACAAAATATTATGGAATTAAAAATTTCTTTGTCTCAAATTTGGTGTTTTAGTTCAAAATATTCTCTTTACACAATTTCTGTTTTTTTTTTTTTCTCTGAAGAAATGGTGAAGTCAAACTCACCAAACCAGATCATTGAACATGCCAGAGTTTAATGTTATGTTTTTTTTCTAGTTGTTAACTTGAAATTGCGTTTAACCTTGATTTCTGGTTAACTAAACATAAACCTTGATCTGTACTGATCTTGGCTGAAAAAAACCCTTTTATTTGATCTTAACAATTTTTCTGTCATAATTATGTTATTGTCTTGGTGAAGTACACATACTCATGGGATCTAAATAACTGCAGGAGGGTTTGGATCTCAAGGATGTTTTATACTTGCACTCTGAACTAGTTTCGTCCAAGCTGTCCATGAGGAAATGATATTGTTCTTTTCAAATCCTTCTAAGGGCGAGTATATTGTTTGTTTTTTCTTTCTCCATATGTATAACACATATATTATTATTAGTATTGCATACCACAAGTTTATGCTTGGCTTAGTAGCAAACTCGTGTGCGCTACACCCCAAGGTTTTAGGTTTGATTCCTACTAAGGGCAGTTCCTTGGTTTTCATTTTTCCTACTCCAATCAGGGTGACACGTGTCACCACCTGATTGGAGGGGAAATTAATTAATTTAGTTAAATAAAAATTATTAAAATCCCCCAGTAAGGTGGTGACATGTGTCACCATCTTATTGAATAATTAATTTATTTTATTAAATTAAAATTGGGACTAAATTAATATATTGTATAAATATAGAGGACCAAATGTGTAAGTATACCAATTTTTTTAACAGATCCGTCAACTTTTTCATTTTTTTAACAGCGTGTGGTTAAAATAGAACCATTTAAATAGTTGTGTGGTGCATTTGCTGCAAAAAATAATATAGTGGTCATTTTGACACCAAACTCATAGTTCAATGGTCATCTGTGTAGTTTAACCATATATTTATTTTGACTATCGATTGTAAAACAATTTCTATATTGCACGTCTGAAGGAATCTTTTGAGAGCAGTTTATTTTGACTATAAGTTAGAGAGCAGGATGAAAAAAAATACTATTATTAATTATAAATTATTTTGTTCTAAAAATAATGATTAAAATTGTAAATGGTGTAAATTTTTATTAATGGTTGTTTGTTTTTAAGTATTTTCTCTTAATTAGTATAGATACAAACAAATATTATTGTAGTCGATAAATAATAAACTTCATAAACACGAAGATAAAATGTATATAGTAACGATGGCTCATTGTCGACCTGATATTACCGTAATTTAATCGTGACCGGTCGTCGTTGATGACGAACATCTATCAGTATTCAATCTGATGGTCCAAAACAATTAATAAAAAATGTAATAGATGTCATCTTGAGATGTGATGAAAAAATCAATCCTAAAAAACGTGTCACAAAATAAAACAAAAGACATGACACAAAAACAGATAAAAACATCCATTATTTTCATAAAAAGTAAAAACTAATTAATCGAAAATAAAAATAATTTAACTCGAAATAATATAACATAATAAATGACTCAAGAAAGATAATTAGACTTTTAAAGTTTATTAGTTTTTTAGAACAAGCGTTGATGGTCTGTTGGTAAGAGCTGCTCACCTATTTCTCTCCCCTTAGGTCATGAGTTCATGACCAAACAGGAGTATTCATTCTTCTAAAGTCTCCCCATCTCCCTCTAGGTAGAAGTAGTATTTATATATAAAAAAAGTTTATTAGTTTTATCTATTTAAACCGAGAAATATATTGACCATGTTTGGTAAGCAGCTTTTTGAGCTAAAATTAAAGGTTTGAAACATTCTTAGATGTTTGACCAGTCAAATTCACTAATTTGAATGTTTGGTAAATAGAGGATTATAATAACAGATTAAGGTGAAAACTCTTTGGATAAAAGACTCGTAAAGACTATTTTGTTCTTGATATTTATAAAAAATTCTCTAAATAACATAAATTTGATTAACTAATAAAATTAAAAAAAAATAATTTCATAAATAATAAATTAATATATACATATAAATTTAATAATTAATAAAATTATACTCAAAATATAATTTCATAGATAAGAAATTAATATATACATCTAAATTTAATAATTATTAAAAAATATAATTTCACAAATAAAAAATAATATGTACATCTTCATATATGCTAAGTAATGATATTAAAAAAATAATTTCATAATCTAATTAATATTAATAAATACATAGATCCATTGATTGGCCTAGTGGCTAATGATGCTCATATTGCCTCATCTTGTATGGGTTCGAATCACGCTATGAGAATATAAAACCTCTTCATTTAATCAAAAAAATATTAATAACTAACAAATTATTCAAACAAGTATCAAATAAAATTATGTCCTTATATGTTATTTTGTTTGTTCAAATAATCAAACATCTATCAGCTATTAGTTAATTTTACCAAATACTTTTATACAATCAACTAATGTAATCCGCTAGTCAAATCAGCTAATTTAATCTGCTATCCGCTAATTGAAATAGAATTTGAAAAATTAAAATTTTTAAATATATGTTATACTTTTTTAATGAAAAATGTGAAAATGTTAAGTAAATTAAAAATATACTAGATATAATTTTTATTAAAATATTATTAAACATATTTTTTAAACTGATATGATGTCATTAAATAATATAACGTTAAATTAAAACATATAATTAAAATACTACCATTAAAAATAAAGTTAAGATTTTATGTAAATTATTTCATTTGTCAAAACTAACCTATCAAATCATTATTGATGAAATGATAAAAAGAAATTATGTATAAATACTTCGTCATGCACATATCATCAGCCACCATCTTCACCTCCTTGTTTGGCGTCATCCAAAATCAACATTAACAGCGTTAATCTAATTTGACTAAATGTATTAATGATGTATACTTATAAATTTAATATTATAAAATACACCAATATTACTTCTACTTTTTATTTTGACACATCAATCAAACATATTTATTTAAACAAAAACATAGCATATCAAAGGTTTCACAGCATCCCAAAAACAACCAAAAAAGAATATATATATATATATATATATATATATATATATTTAAAAAGAAAAGATAAGTATTGCATCGATCGGGCCATACATTTTCTCTTTGCACCAAATAAAATCTTTAGGGCCTATTGTAGGAAGGGTCAATGCCTCATTGAGAAATTGTCAAAACACGAACTAGATGAAATCCCCATAATCAACAATCACCTTTCACGCATATTCCCAAAGGCGACAATATGCTACATAGTTCTTAATACATCGACCAACAATCCAAAAGGAGACCAAACTATCCAAGACCGTCGACAAACACAAATCAGAAATAAAGTTATGAGGGTCACCGAATGAACACCAAACGTCTGCGAAAGTAGTCATAAATCGTGCCATAAGGCTAAGACATGCCATAAAAACAGAGAAAACATGTCACATATGCAAAGCAAAGCGCAACAATGTGTACGAAGAAAAAGAAAACAAAACAATATATTCAAACAATAAAAAATATGAATTACAGATAGTTAGCGACCAACACCAAAACTGACATCGTCGCCATCAAACAAAGAAAAAAGTAAACGACTAGGGAAAGAGCAAAGCAATCTCCATCGACTTTAAAAGTGCACAAACTTTAATCATCTAAATTGAAAATTTTGAATTACGTCACTCCGTCATTAAATTATTTTTTTTATAAGAATGATACTGAGAAAAGCTAACTAAGAAAGCGCAAATCGTTAAGCATTGTTGTAGCAGCTTCCACAGGGACATCATTAAAGCGAGATTCGCCAATCGGTGCTCCCCTATTAATACGTGCCAAACAATCAGCGACTCCATTCGCCTCACGTCGAATATGTCGGATAACTACTTCCCAGTTGAGCAGCAATAATTTTCGCAACATCACTACAACAACATGGCTTGAAAGAGTATTTGACTTTCCCAACAAGATCTTAGAGGCCTCAAAATTATTAGTCTCTAATTCGACACGCCAAAACCCAAGCCTCTATGCGTGTTTTAGTGTATCGTGAATCGCCCGAAGTTCAGTGAGAAGCGTAGTGCATACACCTATGCTTCGTGAGAAGCCAAATAACCAACTGCCCATATCATCGCTTCAAACACCTCCAACAGCTGCATCTCCATTTCCTGTGTGAACTGCTCTATCGGAATTAGCCTTAATCCACCCCATTGTTGGTTTATGCCAACGACGCACACTATCGGTAATGCCATCTACTACATTGAGGTTCTGATCGTTGGCAGCTTCGAACATTTCTCCAAGTCGCAAGCAGTAGGGAATGAAATCAGTCCGTTTAACATAGTTGGCGTCCATTAGTAGACTGCAGCGCCTTTTCCATAATTGCCAGCAAAGCACTGCAAATTTACTTGGCCAGCCATTGTAACCACCTCCCCAAGGGCATGAGTTATCAAGATTCATAATGAGACAATCCTACAAAAGGGTAGACATAAAATCATTAAAATGGACAACAATAATTAAATTCAACCATACCAATTTCGCCTCGGTACACTTCTGAAGCACGTGGTCAATGTCCTCTTGAGCGCGACAGCAAAGATGATAGTGACTTGTCTTCGACATGTGTCAACTTTGTCTTTCAGCATTAGTGAGTAAACCGTTCCTCAAAACAAGTTATAAGAACACCCTAACTCTTTGGGGGACCGGAGCAGACAATATGCATTGCCAACATTGCCTATCATTATTATTGGTTGGAGGATGAAGGGCACCATACGCCGATCGCGTAGAGAAGTTACGATTCTCATCCCATCTCCACCCAATCATGTCACTTCCCAACACAGCCCTCGGTGGTGGAACAGTCGCAATCATCCGTAGATTATGAATAGGGAGAACCAAAGAAAGCCGATTCTAGTCTCATTCTCCAGAAACTGTAACAAAGGAAGCTACCGAAGCCGGTTCAGGTGCCGTAGAGTTTAGGCAGTCTTCAACAAGTAATCTCTCACCATTGAGCCAATTATCGTACCAGAACTCAGTGTCTCGACCATCCTCAATATTCCAGGAAATGCTTTGACATAAATCTTCCCACACATTACTCAAACCCCTCCAAATACGTGAACAATTATTACCACACAGAGTCTCTGGAAAAATTTCACCCCATTTATACTTATGCTTAAGGATCTTGACCCAAAGTTTATCCTCATTCGTAGGCAACGGATACCCTATTTTCATCATAAACGCTCTATTTTGTTGGTATAGGTCCTTCATAGCAAGGCCTCCACCTTTAATAGGCTCTTGCATCGAGCTCTATTTGACCAAAAAGAGGACATTCTTACGCGTCGAGCTTCCCCAAACAAACTTATGGATAATACACTCCATTTCCTCACAAAGGCCTTTAGGTAACCATGTCGACTACATCACATACACCGGTATGGCTTGAAGAACAGCTTTAGCAAGAGTGATCCTACCAGCTAAAGATAAAGATTATGCAATCCACCCAGATAGTTTCATACGCATGTACTCAAGAAGATATTCGAACGTTGCATTAGTAACTCTAGAGTGCAAGAGCGGGATGCCAAGATATCTGCCAAGGTCAATTACCTTTTCAAACCCCAAAGCTTGAGTAATATCATTACGAAGTTCAAGATTGACATTCTTGGAAAAGAAAACCTGAGTCTTCGCAATACTCACACGATTACCAGAAGCCATGCAAAAATCCTCAAAAGCCTTTCACAAGATTTATGTTTGGTCCAACGAAGCCTCCATAAAAAGCATTATGTTGTCGGCAAAAAATAAATGTGAAAATCCTAGACCGTTTCTTGACAGGTGAATTTCTTTCCAGCTGCCATTGTCAATGTGTCTCGCAATATCCTAAGAATGGTGTTCCATGCATAGAACAAATAAATAGGGTGAGAGAGGATCACCCTGACGAATCCCACGAGTTGGTTTAAATTCCTTCGTAAGTTCACCATTCTAAAGGATTTACGTTGAGACCGTGGTTACGCAAAGTATAATGATACTAACCAGAGAAGCCGACATACTCGTAGCCCGTAGAGTCTCCTTTATAAAATTCCACTCGAGCATGTCGTAAGCTTTCTCAAGGTTCACTTTGATGGCCATCAAGCCCTTCTTCCCCACCTTGGAATTTATAGTATGTAAAACTTCATGTGCTAGGATAATGTTGTCCGTGATATGTTTACCCGAGACAAAGCTTGCCCGAGTAGATGAAACCCAGGAAGGGAGGAAAGGCTTTAAACGGTCCACTACAACCTTGGTGATAATCTTGTAAACAATGTTACACAGACTTATCGGCCTAAATTGAGTAATCGACGACGGGTTCTCCACCTTGAGAATGAGAACCAAGAGAGTTTTATTTACCCAAGTATACATGTGACCGTCTTCAAAAACCTGTTTCACCACTTGATAAACAGAAGGTCCCACAATTGCCCAACTTTTCTAGTAAAAAGCGACAAGCAACCCATCAGGACCAGGAGCCTTCAATGGCGCCATGTGAAAAACAATGCTTTGCACTTCATCCATAGAAACGATCGTTGTGAGGCAGTGCATTTCACTATCCTCAAACCTATTAAAGTTTGCGCAGTAACTAGGCGCCATCGGATGAATCTGCTCAGTAGAAAAGAGTTTATGGAAGAAATCACAAGCAATATCCTTAAGGATGACCGGATCATCACACCATGAGCCATCATCTAAATCAAGCATTCGCACTGTATTATGTCTCCTACGAATCATAGCGGTTGCATGAAAAAAGCAGTATTTCTATCCCCTTTTGCAATCCAGTTATTGCGAGACTTCTAATACCATATACTTTCTTCTTGTTCAAGAACCTAATCCAACTCTTGTTTCAATTCAACTTTGAGATTGGCAAGGAATGACAATTCAGACGTTGCCAAAGTTCTTTCAATTCCGCGGATACGTACAAGTAAATGATTTTTGCATTTCCCTATATGCCCAAAAACCAACTCATTCCACTCTTTACCGCCTTGATGAAATTGAAGAATATTTTCCTCTAAAGAGCAATCAAAACATATAAATTAAAATGTTGAGGTTTAAATTTAGTAATTTTCAAATTGAAATTTCTTAAAAAGTAATTAAACCAAAAAATGAGAAGTTAAAATTTAATTTCATTAATTTTAATTGACATGATCTTAATAATAATACATCAAAAAAATTTGAGAGGGACAACGACAATAATTTTAAAACTATTAGTGGCCTAAAATAGAATTAAACCATTAAAGTCGGGACAATTATCCCTCACATACACTATGTGTCTTTGTCTATGTAAGCATGTCCATATGTTATTCTCTTTAATAAATGAGTAATTATACCATACACGGGTGGTAGGAATAAAAAGTTTCCACACATGATTTACTTTGGGCTTTAGGTTTAGTTGTTTAGAATTTTTAGGGTTATGGTTAGATTTTAGTGATTTAGTTTAGGGTTTATAGGTTAAAACTTAAATACATAACCATATACCATAAACTCTAACCTATAAACCTTAAATCCTAATCCTAAACCCTAAATTCTAACCACACCCCTAAACTTAAACACATAAATCATAAACCTTAAATTAGATCCCTAAGCCTTAAAACTAAGTCACTTATGAAAACCTTTTGTTTTCAGCACTACTGCATGAAATATTTTACCTTAATAAATTAGTGTCAAAGTATTATGTTCACATTTTTGCTTAACCCTTAGGCACATGGACAAAATTGCATTCACATTGGGAGGGATATTGTCCCTTCCAACTTTTTATACCCTTAAGTTATATAATAAAAATTAAAAATTTAATGGAATAATTGTAAGTTGTCGTCCTACCTTAAAAAAATCATACTTTGTTCCCCTCGAGTTAGAATCTTAGCTCCATCCCAAATAAGACACTTACATTTTACATATAAGACTGTTCGAACTTGAGTTTCTTAGAATGAACATCATCCTCTTGTTTCACTGGGACCAGTCGATGGGTTCATGTTAAAGAGTCCAATGCATATTTTTTTGAATAGTCTAAAAGTAATTACAAGATAATATATATCCATACATATTCTTAACTCGTTGACTCTAATCCATAGTTATTGCATTATATTAAGGTATTGTTATATGATTGACAAAAAATAAAATCTAAAATCAGTTACGTTAATTATATGAAATTATATTAATTATAACATGAATTACAAAACATTTTAAAAATCTATTTATGTTCATTAATCTTTTAGTTTTATAATATAAGTTATATATAATTATTATCAAATTTATATTTTTTTAATTTTTCAAAATATTTGTTAAACAAGTTTAAAAATTAATTCTTTGCATTCGTTGGATCATACAGGAGATTGGCGGGAAGGAAGCAAACACAAGCGAGAAAATTGCCGGAAAAGTACCAACGGAAGTTGCGCCACAAAAAAATGGTAAATTACGTTAAATTATCATTGAACTTTACTTTTAAAATTATTTTGGTCACTAAAGTTTCAAAACATCCAATTTATTCACTGAAAATTAGACATTGAATATTTTTTGTCACTAAAGTTTAGAGATTGAATTTTTTTTATCACTCTTAAACCCCAAACAGTCATAGATAGTAGTCGTTCGGTCTCAAATTTTACTAGTCATTTCGTTTCGGCCCCTGGGTGTAAATTCGACTTCCATTTTATCGAAAAGTGCCCCAAATTATCCCTTTATTCCATTATATTTTTGAAGTTCTCTTTTCCTTTCGGTTGTAAAAATTATTCAAAAAAACTGTAATTTTATTATTATTTATTAATTTTATAATATTATATTATATTATATCATATCCTTACAATCGATCTACTTTCATAAATATAATATATTTTCCGCACATTTCACGTGTTGTACCATATCTCAATGATTTTTGGGCATTCATAAATTAATTTTAGTATTAATTTTATAATATTAAAGGAGGTTTGATGGGCAGGGATGGACATTTACACCCTTAAATGGTCCATGTCAAAAAAAAAAAAAACCCCGTTTCCAAGATATGCTCTTGATAAGAGTGCTCTTTTAAAAATTAAATACTTCAAAGTTTGAATTTTTTTAATTAAAGCCTATATCTTTTATTAAAAATTAAGTAATTTCTTTAAGTTTCGTTTTCAAGATATGCTCTTGATAAGAGTGCTTGAAGATGTAATTTCATATAAAATATTTTCTTAAAAATTATACAAACACATGGAAAATCTTCACAATGATATTACCTACCCCAATGGGACCTACAGGATTCAATTAATTTGAATGCCACGTTCATTCATGTGCTTAAATTGATGATATAAAAAGACGAGAACGGATAAATCATAAGACAACGAAGGGTACTATAAACGAGACAATTACGAGGCTGCCCTAATAATTTCCTGCCTTTTTTTTTTGTATATTTTTCCGATTCATTACTAAAAAAATAAATCTCTTATACCTTTTATCCTTTAAGGAAAATTTTACAACGTGCGACGAACATCGATGAACACTACTAATTATGAACACCGATGAATACCATTAAATTAATTAATAAAGATTTAAAATTTCAAGGACCCATCATACAATTAATAATTATTTTAAAAATTCAATTAAATTATATATATATATATATATTAAAATTTTATTTTTTTAATAAGGGTAAACTATATATTTAGTATCTCACTTATTTTTGTATTTTTATTGAACCCTCATTATTTAAATATTATTTTAATTTGACCCTATTCTTTATAAAAATAATTTAACCCTTAACCTAAAACCCTAAACTATTAAACCTTAAACCCTTAAACTCTTAAACATATACCCTAAACCATATACCATTAAAAATAATTTCACCATCATCGATTCAATTCAATTCAATGAATCGTTGAATTCTTCTAAAAAATTTAATTAAATTATTTATATATATATATATATATATATATCAAAATTAATTAAACTACTGAACATGATGAACATGATACATATGCGGAAATATCTGATTCGAGTGTGAGTTCCTACGACAACGATGACTGGAGAAATGAAAGGAGGGAAGAAAAGGTGAGCAGTTCCAAAGGGAAAGGATCTAGGGGAGAAATGCAAAGAAACCACAGGGTGAGAGTGAAGCAAGGGAGTAATGACCAAGTTATGTGGATCACATTGGGAACCTGAGTGGTGTGTCAATGGTGACGGAGGGTGTGCTAACTGCGGAATCAAGCGGAAGTCGGGTGGCTAATAATGAAAGGAATCAGATGAAACGAGGAACTAAGGTTTTTGGAAAGTTTGATTTGAATGTGGAGTTTAGGAACGAGGCGGAAGAGTCGATGGGAGGGAGGAGTAAGGGAATCATGCTGGAAACGAGGAGGATAACAATGAAGGGAATGGTTTTTTTTAGGGTCTAGATGAAATTTTCAGTAGTTTAATTAATTTTGATATATATATATATATATATAATAATTTAATTAAATTTTTTAGAAGAATTCAACGATTCATTGAATTGAATTGAATCGATGATGGTGAAATTATTTTTAATGGTATATGGTTTAGGGTATATGTTTAAGAGTTTAAGGGTTTAAGGTTTAATAGTTAGGGTTTTAGGTTAAGGGTTAAATTATTTTTTATAAAGAATAGGGTCAAATTGAAATAATATTTAAATAATGAGGGTTCAATAAAAATACGAAAACAAGTGAGGTACTAAATATATAGTTTACCCTTATTAAAAAAATAAAATTTTAATAAATATATAAAAAATAATTTAATTGAATTTTTAAAATAATTATTAATTGTATGATAGGTCCTTGAAATTTTAAATCTTTATTAATTAATTTAATGGTGTTCATCGATGTTCGTCGCACGTGGTAGACTCATCCTAAACTTTAATTATAAATCTTAACCTTATTCTAAAATTTTTAATGCGAGAACATAAATAAGGGTACCGAAAAAAGGATAAAAGATTTCTATTCATCCGATCTGACTTAAAACAATTTAGTGGTTATAGTTGACATAGTCTGAATATGATTTAGTCAAATCCAACTTAAAATTTAACTGAGTACTCGATTTTAGTTCTTGATAAGAAGACGATAACCATAAATAACAAGACAACAAAAGAGCTGTTCGAAAAATTATTAGATATAACTAAAGAGTATGCAGTTACTTGAAAATTACAGTTAAATGTGTGAATATTATTGGATGGACTATAAATAAGATGTTGAGCGAAATCTATCTAATTTCTCGAGCTGTTGGGTGGGGTACTACCATATTAAAAATTAACATGAATCGTTGGAGGTGGTACCGCATCTCAATGAATTTTGGACGTTCATGGAGTTACACTTGTATTAATAAAGTGGCCTGAAATACCAAACCAATACACACCAAACAAACACAATCTGCCAAACATGAAAACCTCAACAGCTTCCCTATTTCTTCTTTTCATCTTCTCAATCACACAAAAACAGCACCTACCTCCACGGCTCCACCACAATCGTTCAAGCACCGTAAAGTCTGATAGCAGCTTATAGAGTTATAATCATCTCCGAGCAACAAGGAAAGAGACCTAACATAAAAACACTTTACATTCCAACTTCAGATGAAACTCAATAATCTCATATTCCAATCAATTCTGATGCAGTGAAACCTAACCACCTCCATCCAGAAATAATTTTATCAACTCTCATCACCGCATCATTTATGGTCACAATCAATAGAAACTATCTATTTTATTCTTTTTTTTATTTGTTATAATCCAATCAATAAAAAAATTATCAATAAGATTAGTTTTTTAAAGGACATTGTTAATGGTGAAAGTGGGAGGTTTTTTAGAGTACTAATAGTTTTTCACAGGGAATTTTTAATTAAAAACATAAATAATTAATATGTTACTTAAAGATGTGGGGTACTAAGATATTGAAATTTTTAACGAGACAATTATGAAACGGTCCTAATAATTTACCTTACAATTGAAATGTGTTGAGATCTTTGACAAAATTCGACGATCAACTTGACATTGATTTTAGATCCGAATTGAATCAAATTCGATCGAACTTAAAAAATTCATTGATTTTACTTGAAATGATCCGAATATGATTTAATCAATCTAACCTAAAATCTATTCCAAGTACTCGATTTATTTCTTGATAAGAAGATGAAAACGATAAATAACAAGACAACAAAAGAGCGGTTGGAGTGGGGATAATGTCATATTAAAAAATTAGGTAAATTTCACAAATGGTCACTGAACTTTGTTTAAAAACAAAGAAATAATTAAAATTTCAAATGTTACAAAATGTCAATTAAACTTTATGTTTTGTAATAAAATGATAACTCGGCCGATAAGTACTTAATGTGGTTGTTATAAAACTTTGTATAATAGCACATTTAATTCTTTATATTTACACATTCAATCAATTTAGTCCTAATTCAAAAAATATTCACTAAATTTAACCCTCGTTATTTACACTTTCTTTTAATTTTGTCCTTAAAGCAAAATTCTAAAATTGTTCCACTGCGGAATCGAATTTTCTTGCTAGTTCCATGCATGAGTTAACTAAACACATAAAATCTTGATAAAAGGATTAAATATGTATTTTTTATAACAGCCACGTTAAGTATTTAACGATGGTTAAATTTAGTGATTTTTTTCTTACTAATGCATATTGATTAAGTTGGAAAAACTTTTTAAACTAAGACTAAATATTACTTTATCCTTATAATAATCCTAACCGTAAAAGATAAAATCTGAACTCAATATTGACTAAATTCCAGATTTTAAGCGCTGAGTAAAAGAATTAATCCTTCACCTACCATCTTTCATGCTTTCTTTAGATATATTTAGTCGTTGAAGCTTATGCCCCCTAATTTTTTTTGAAAATTTTAGTTTAAGTCTCTAATTTCTTTTGTATTTTCTATTAACAATCTTATTTCGCACCTCTACATTTCTAATATAGCTTCCAAATAGTCTGCACCCTCATGTTAAATGTATTGTGTTCGTCTCTATTTGTATCTATGGGCTGGAATTTTCGGCTTTCGTTGAGAAGTTCATGAAATATCGTTGGTCAGACGGTCTATAACACCCTGATTTAAATGGTCTAAAAAAGAGACATAAGAAGGGAAAAGAAAAAATAAATAAGTGATGTCAATGGGATTTGAACCCTTAACCTCAAGTTAAGTGAGTTGAAGCCTTAAACATTAAACCCAAGGTTGCTCTTGGCTTTAGTCTATCCCCTTTTAATTTTAATTTTGTTTGGTAGACCTGAGCCAATAATAAATAAAAGTCTGACTCCTCATCTACCCAATTAAATTATTTTGACCCAAATCCAAGAAATCATCCATCTTCTCCTACCAACCCTTACAGCCAAAGTCCCGATCTCCCCCACCGCCGCGTCGTGACCGTCACCTCCACCCTTATCGTGCTTTCCACCGCACCCCAAACCCAACCCTGATCGCCACTCACGCCACTGCTATCCCGAACGTCAGGAATTAGAGGTATTAGTTTCGACGAACCTAGGTTTTATAACCAGTCTGTTCATTATTGATTCTAGCCACCTTTGTCACCATTGGGGCGCGTCGACGGCTCGAGTGTGTTCAACGTGAGAGGGCGATCATAACCTGAATGACCGATCGTCAATCCACCACCGTTGTGGGCCTCATTGGAGTAGCGTATATTTTCAGCGCAATTTTGGCATTTCAGGTAATTTACGGCTCGATTCCGGCTTGTTTCGTGTTTTTGATGAGTGGGTTGGACTGTCGTGTTGATAAGCTCTTGTTTTCTGGCAGAATCGATACAAATAAGGCCTCCGGCGACCGTTCTGACGACCGTCCGTCGGTTTGATGCAGCTGGATAAGTGAATCGGCCTGAACCGGTTAAACTGGTGTGAACCCAACCAAACCGAACTGCCCTAGACTAAACCGGCCTGGCCCATTGGTAACCCAAGCCCAAGTCTGACCGACCCGAACCCGAATTCGACCGCTTCTATTGACCCGAACCGAGTCTGACCCGTTGCCCGAGTCAGCTCAGTGAGTCAACCCGTTGATTGAGTCAGCTAAGTGAGTCAATTATTATACAAAGTTTGTAAATTCGGTGATTTTTATTGACAGTGATTAATTAACAAGCAAACTATTATACAAAGTTTGTAAATAACGAGGGTTATATTTAGTGAATTTTTTTTGAATTTGGCCTAAATTGATTGAATGTGTAAATATAAAGGATTAAATGTGCTATTAGGCAAAGTTTTATAACAACCACATTAAGTAATTACCGCCGAGTTCTCATTTTGTTACAAAACATAAAGTTTAATTATCATTTTGCAACATTAAAAAGTTTGGTTAAAAATTTATTTTCTTTTAACAAAGTTTAGTGATCATTTGTAAACTTTACCCTAAAAATTAATAGGACAAGTAGTAGGTGGTCCTAATGAATTACCTAACATTTGACATGTTTTGTACCATATCTCAATGAATTTTGGAGGTACATAGAGTTTACACATCTATAAATTGGCCTGCAAAACCAAACCAAACACAATATTATGCCAACCATGAAAACCACTACAGCTTCCCTATTTCTCCGCTTGATCTTCTCAATCACAAAATCATCCTTTCTATTTGGCATGGCCAACGCTGTAGGCGATGCCGTGTTGGATCTTGGCGGTGACAAGGTCTTCACCGGTGTCTGATACTATGTAGTGTCGGCAATACGGGGCGTCGGTGGTGGAGGGCTTGCCATAGGTAGAGAGAGCAGTAGAAAATGTCCAGAAATCGTCGTTCAGAGACGATCCAATTTTGACAAGCGTAATCTCGTGGGCATCGCCTAATAGTGCTTGTCACAGCCACAACATTTATTCGCCCACAATAAGAGAACAATTAAGGCAACAAAAACATCGTTATTGTAACACCCGAGTTTGGGGATCGGGTGGAAATAAAATATTAAAATAATGTTTCGGGTTTTCCCTTATCTTTTTAAAAATTCAATTAATATGTTGGACCCGATTTTAATTTAAAGCCCAAAATTCTATGGATTTTAGAATATTGCATGATGGCCATTTTTCATTAATGGCAGTTTTGTAATTACATGGTCTTGTAAAATAAAATCCCTTTTATTTCAAATACCCAAAATTTTCTATCATCTTCTACCTCCCAAAACAAAACCAACGTGAAACTCCTCCCCTCCATTGAAGTCACTATTCCATATCCTCCTTTCTTCATCCTTGGTGATTTTTTTAAAAGGTAATAACATTTTTTAGTTGTCCTTAACTTCCTCTTTCTCTCCATGTTTTTAGTTTTCATGGAAACCCATTATTTTTTGTTTTGAGTTTTTGAGTTTAAAGAATAAAAATCCAAACTTTATTAACCTTTAAGTAAGCTTTTGATTCATTGAAGTTAGATAAGTGTTTAGTAACCCAAACGGTCCAACATATGTGATTTTTACATGGTTTTATAATGGTTCACAGATTTGGGTTTAAGTGGGGTTTTAGAGTGCTTTAAAGTTGAGTTTTGGGGCTGTTTAGTGTTGGAAATTGAGGGCTGATGATTGTATGGTGTTTAGGGGTTATTCTGGAAGCTATTAGGTGTGTTAAAAGTGTTGGAATCAATGGTTTTTAGCTATGCAAGTGGGCTACTCGAAAATGAGGGTTTTGTGGGTGTTCTTGGCTTGAACTTGATGCTTGATTGGTGCTCTGAGTTTACAACAGTGGTTTGTGTTTGTTTTTGTGATTAATAGAGTGTGTTTGATTGTTTAGAAACAAGGAACTTTGTTGGTGAAGCCTCACATTCAAATCCGGAACCGTTGGGAGCTTGATCGATTGTTTGCTAGTGTTTGGAAAGTCCGATGAGTGGTTCTACGTTTTTTAAATTGGTTTTCAAACGTTGGTTCGACCATGTGGACCTAGGTCGGGCTTGGTAAACCCACCTAGAGTTGGGATTAGATTGGTAGTCTAATATCATGCTTAGTTTAGAAGACTTTGGTTGAACTTCTAAATGTTGTGTTATGCCTCTTGTACCATATTTATTGTGATTAATGTTGTTATGTATATGGTGATATACATGTGTATTAAGGCATGATGTTTTATGCATTGTGATATGCATGTGATTGTGTGATGTGGGTGCATGATGGTAAATCATGGTGAGTACGTGCTAAGCACGGAAATTGGTAAGAATGTTGTGAGGTTGAACTATGAAATGAGTTAGTATTGGCACTAGTATGCTTAGGTACAAATGATCGATCATTAGGATGTTAGTGTGCACACGAGAGTCGAAATGCACGCGTGGTCTTGGTGATGGTAGTCATCAAGATGGAGTACGGGTACGCCCGGAAATCTTCTTTCATATTTTAGTCGGTGATGAGTGGAATTCCATCGACGGGATGTGAGGATGAGTGGAATCCCCTCCACGTGAAACGGTGATGAGTGTAATCCCATCGTAAGGTAATGTTTGAGTTGTTGGATATGAGTTCCAACGGTTGTTATCCGTGTATTCGGGTCATAGCTAGGTGCCAATACGTATTGTTAAATGTGTTTCCATATGGGCGTGTTTATGGACATGTTGAGCATGGCATGATATTTGATGTTATGTTCATGCATTTTATGTTTGACTCTTGTGGTTTCGAAGGTAAGAAAACATGCATTCTTCCTTGGTTATGTTGCTCGTGCTTGGACCCTGCATTGTCGAGGTTTGTTTTATGAGCTTATCCTCACTAAGCTTTACGCTTACGCTCTCTTTGTTCGACAATGCAGATCCTTAGTTCGTGGGTTGCTTGTGCAAGGAGAAGGCCTCTTAGTGTGCTATCTTAATCCTCAAGTATGAACTTTTAAGTTATGGATGTAATAGATAAGCAATGGGACTTGTGTTGCAGTTTTATGTAAGAGCTTGTTTAGACTCCTTTGATATGTTGATGTTTTGGTGTGGCATGTTGATGCCTTATTTTGGATTGTAAACCATGCTTTTGATGCGTAACATGAATGCTTTTGTGTATGTTTGTTCTAAGGCATGAAACCTTAATATGCTTTATATGTCTTTTTGTGGTGAATGCTTGATTCCCTTAAATGCATGCCATTTTCATGTATGTGGTGTGATGATCGTGTTTGGACTAGGGTGTATGCCTCTAGAGTTTATGTGTGCATGTTGTGTTTACTTCTTGAAGTTGTTGGGGTCGTTTAGGATTGTTTAGAGATGCTTAAAACTGGTTTTGAAAACTCACTAGTTGTAGGCGTTTCGGAACAGGTAAGGCTGTTTCGGAACGAGTGTGGTTCCAGGAATACCCGTATCGGAACGTGTTCTTGTAAGGTTTAGCTACTGTGAACCCATGTTCCGATACGAGTCTCAAAATGTTTTGGCTACTGTAAGTGCCTGTTCCGGAACGTGTTTCGGAATGTCTAGGCGAAATGGACCCCTGTTCCGAAACGGGGTGGATGCGTATCGGTACGGGTGGTTGGCTTTTTAAACTGGGCCCGTGTATCGAAACGGGCAAGCCTGTTTCGAAACACAGGCCTGAAAAGTTGGCTTTTGACATCTCTAAAGGTTCTCAAGTGTTGGGCAGTTGGCCCAGTTTGATGTTAGTCTTCTTGTGAGTCTTGTTTTCTCGGGTTGGCTTTTTAAACTGGGCTTGTGTATCGAAACGGGCAAGCCTGTTTCGAAACATAGGTCTAATTGAATCCATCTAGACAAGATAATAAATGAAAACGTTTTCTCGGGTTGTTAACCGAAGTGGAGCCTTAACAGGTTTCGCCTTAGTTTTCCTCGTGTAGCCTACTCGGACCGGTCAGTCGCCCGGACCGGGATGAGGGGGTTACACTTGTATACTTAAAAAATTATATGTGCATTATTAATTATTATTTTTACTCTAAAAATTAAGTTTTAAATAAATATTTATAAAAAAATACTTTAAAACTTTATCATTTAATGTTTAAGAGTCATAAAATAAAATTATTTTGTCAAAATAAAATAAAAAAATTTCAAAAGCCAACGTTAATATAGAAAAATCGAAAATCGATATTAACCGAACTGAAAACCGGTAGGCGGTAGTTATTAAAATAGATTACTGAATTAAACCTAAATTGAACCATATACACCCTTACTTTGTATAATGTGATAGATGCAACATTGTAGCCTTGACATCCAGTTTATAGGATTAGCTGGTGGGTCAGATTGATTCAATGACCGACTTATTATGAGTGTTAAGGTCTCTTAAGTCGGACAAAAATCTCCTGCCCCTTTTCGGTGCCCCTACTTATGCCCCATCACTAAAAAATACTATAACATTAAATTCTAAGCCCTAACCTTAAATTCTAATTCCTAAACCCTACACCATATATTTAAAAAATACATTCTACCCTAAATTCCTTAAACCCTAACCCTAAACTTAATTTTGAGTGTGGGGCATAAGTAGGAGCACCGAAAAGGGGCAGAATATTTCTATCCTCTTTAAGTCTTAATGAAGTCACTCCAAAAAGAACTTTGATATTTCGTATAACATACGAGAAATACGCGATGAGGGTTTAGCATGCGAAGATATGTTCGAGGGGGAAAATAATGGCGGAGAACATATTAGGTATAACATGCATAAAATTCCAAGTTTTTTTAGAAGAGTAGCATCAAGTATGAAAATTGAAGGAATGTTAATTTAAAAGATTGTAACAATCAAGATGGATTTGCTTCTAAAACAATGATTCGTATCATGTGTAACACCCGTGTTTTGAGGTTAGGAGTTAGTCGGGTTAGTTGGTCTAAGTCGGTAAAATTGATTTTAATCAAATTAACCTTGGCTTGAGCCAATTGAGTTTTAAATAAAAAGGAAAGATCATTTTTGTAATTTAGCCCAAAACAATTTAAAAAGCTAGACCACCTTTTTGATTCAAAAAGGAAAAAAAAAAGTGTCTTCCTCCCCATTTCTCCCCAACGTGAAAACCACCCTAAACCCTCCCAAACCCCAAATTCACTATTCCATCAAATTTCTTCCTCTACTCAAGGGCATTTTTAAAGGTAATTATATATTTGAACTCTCCTCTTCATCCTCTACATATACCTAGTCTTGAAATTGAAAACTATCATCTTTTTGAAATTTGGAGTTTAAAGAAAGTTTGAGTTTTTGATGGGTTTCACATTTGGTTTTGAATTATTAAGTTGGGTTTTGGTTTAGTCTTCTTAAAATACACATATTATGTTAAAACGGGTGATTTTGGGTGAAAATCCGAAATGGGTCCTTGTGGCCACTTTTGAAGAGTCAAAAATGGGATTTTTGGTGTGTTTTAGGGTTGAGTTGAAGGGCTGATGGTTTAGGGATGTTAGGAAGGTGTTTTGGGACCCTTTGGATGTCATTTGGGTGTTTGAAAACATGGTTTCCAGCTGGGTTTTAAGGGAGCTCGAAAATAGAAATTTTGGGTGATTGTTGGGTTTGAAATTGTTGAAGTATGGCTTATGTTTATGGATTTGAGTGGTGACTGAATTTTAGCATTGATTTGTGAGTAATGGATGTGTTTTGATTGGCTAGAAACAAGAGGAGACATTGGAGAAGCATCGGGATCGAATCCGGGCATTTAGGGGCTTGCTTGCTCGCTTGGGTTGCTAAGGAAGGGTGGTGAGTAAAACTTTAAGTTTGATTTAAAGTTGGTTCAAGTGTGTGTAGTGGATGTGTAGGAATGAGCTTGGTAGGCCATTCCTCGGTGGGAGTTAAATTGGTAGTTTAACCCCTTGATTTTCTATTGATGAGTGTTATGCAATTGCCTATTTTGTTCTTGTGAAGGTGGATTGATTTGTATGTGTGTACCTTGATATGTATATGTGATGAGCATGTGATATAAATGGTGGTTGTGTGATGTGGTTAAAGAAATTAGCACTAATTAACTTACCGGGTGTAAATGATCGATCATTAGGATAGTGTGCACACAAATTGAGTCAGAACGTACGTGGCCTTGATGGCGTTGAGTCATCAAGGAGGAGTACGGTGATGTAATATTCCACCGGAAATTTATATATATTCTACGTGATGATGAGTGGAATCCCATCCGTAGGGCATGTGGTGATGAGTGGAATCCTGCCCATGCAAGGTCCGATGATGAGTGTACTCCCGCCGAGGTAAAGTTCTTGTTGAGAGTAATTCCGCACATCCGGGTAAACTAATAGTGGCCAATGATTTTGCTCTCATGATTATGATGTTATGATATTTGAGATATTTGTTGTTGAGCTTAGTATGATGTGAAATCCCATATTATGACTCTTGAAAGACTAGCTAGGTTGACTTGTGGTTTCCTATGTATGTTGAATGTGAGGTTGAGGATTTGCATGCTTGGACCCTGCATTGTTGTTGTTTTTGATTTTAGAGCATCCTCACTAAGCTTCTAGCTTACGCTCTCATTTTCAACAATGCAGATCATTAGCGTGGTGTTAGCAAGGAGCAAGGCTAAGGAGCTTTCCAAGTTTTTGTTGCTCAAGTACGGTTTAGCAAGGAGGTTGTTAGTATTCATGCTTTTGCTGGATTGTAATCATGCCAAGCTTTGATGAATGTTGGTATGAGATGGTCATGCCCTTGAATGTTTAAGTTGCTTTTGGTTGGCATGTAAACCTTTATGTGATGAATTGTGCCATTTGGCTTTTGAGACCTTAAGCATGCCCTTATATGAAATGTTACCTTTTGTGTAAATGCCATGAATGGATGCTTCATCTTATGCCTTGTGTGTTTGAGCATGTTCTGATATAGGGTCCATGCCTCTAGTTCACGCTTGTAAGCGTTGGGTGCTTCTTGGGGTCGTTTAGGGCCTTTGGAGTTGTTGAGAAATGCTTTTAGTTGGTTTTTCGAAGGTTGAAGACAACCAGTGTTTCGAAACGGGCTGAGCCGTTTCAGAACGGGTAAGGCTTCAGGGACCTCGTATCGGAACCTGTTTCGATACGGTTTGGCCACTGTGAACCACTGTTCCGAAACGAGTATCGGAACACTTTGGCTACTGGAAATCTGAGAAATTCCCAATATGAAGGGGTTTCGAAACGGGTCTAAGGGTTTCGGAACGGTCAATATCTCGTTGAACACGAGAAGTTGACCGTTGAGGGTGTTTCGGAACGGTTGACCTCCGTTCCGATACAGCCTTCTCATGTGGGCTTGGGGCAGTTGACCAGGTCAAGGCGTTTCGATACGCCTCAATGGTGTTTCGAAACGGCTTGCCTAATGGATTAAAATTGGACTGTTCATTTGTTGGTTTGTGTCCTGTTGAGTGTATTTCTCAAATTATTCCGCTGTTGTGCTCACATAGGAATTAAATATGTCTTTAGAGAAGATTAAATCAAAAGAAATTTTTAGGGTTGCTAACCGAGGGGAAACCTTTACGGGTTTCACTTCGGTTTTCCCCGTGTGACCCACTCGGACCGGTCATCCGGCCAAACCGGGACGAGGGGGTTACATCATGATATAATTAAATTTTATTTTAATTTCTTTCGAATTAATTTTCAGTCGGTGCTAATATTTTGTTTTATATCGGTTTATGTTTCCAACAATGTGTTGCGTATTGGTGTTATTGTGAACTTGTTGATGTGTAGAAATTATAAGGTATCTGAGATAATGAGTCTAATTGCAGCAAAAGAAGTATATAACCTAATACTTTTGTTCATGAAGCTGAAAAGAGTACAAAGTCGGGCCCCGAGAGGCAAACCCTGTAAGTACAAGCATGATGCTGCCTCAGACAAGGCAACTTTATTTACTTAAAACAAACATTAAAGATGTAATTAGTTCATACATAATGATGTGTTTCAATTAAGCACAAACAACTTGTCGAATGCTCGTATTTGGTTCGCATGCTTTGATAAACACCCATGGATATCATGGGCCATCGGCGAGAGCCAAACACATTTGTCCATTGGTGTCTTGAGCTTTCTCGATTTCGTTGCACAAAGTTATGGAGGAGCCACATGCCCAAGGGCAGTACTTGAATTTGTAGAAACGATCCAAGTCCGTCTTTTTTATTTTGAACCAGTTCTTCAAAGGGTCGCAAACGGGTCCTCCTTCATCCCCACTGAGTTCCACCCACGTTTTCCCGGTTTTTTTGTTGTAATGTTGGAGCTTCCGCACCGTTGATGTTAGGCATAGTCTATCTCTAGGTCCGACGAACTTCACTTGCACGTCGGAGGATAGGCGGACAACCTCATCGTTGGGGTTCACATTAGAAAACACCACGAGATTGCCGTAGTCGGAATCAGATAGTCTCTGAATGACGATTTCCAGGCATTGTCTAATGTCTACCGCTCTGCCTGCCTATGGCAAGTCCTCCTCCTCCGGCGCCCCATATCGCTGATACTACGTAGTACCTGACGTTGGTGCGGACCGCTTCACTGTTGACATCCAACACGGCATCATCTGCGACGTTGGCAATGCTGAACAGGAAGGACCATCATGCCAAGGTATCATGGTTGCATAAAAAATGACCTTTATCTCCCCGGGGACAAATCTCGAAACAGTTCTTATATCGTGACTCTCTATCCAAATTAATCGAGATGCATCTATCACACCACGATCCTATATTATGTTCTTCTTCGTCCGTACATTACAAAAACTCTTTTAAGGGGCGAATATAAATTTTCGGAATTAAAATAATATACATATTTCTTGAGAAATTAATTCATTTCAATTGTTACGTATTATGATTGAA
Organism: Hibiscus tridactylites; assembly: GCA_958450335.1. NCBI lineage: Eukaryota > Viridiplantae > Streptophyta > Magnoliopsida > Malvales > Malvaceae > Hibiscus > Hibiscus tridactylites. Next base: position 19,069,146 of record OY288266.1, read on the forward strand.
CAATCAAAATAAAATAAAAAAGTAAAAAAATAATAAATAAAAAAAGCAAAAGGGGAGGGGGGGGGGGGGGTAAAATGCATGGCATCCAGGCCAAAATCAAGGTGACTCATCCCTCCCCCAAATTAACTATAAAAGGGAAGAGGCTTTGCTTATGGCACCACACACAAAAATGGAAGCTATCTAAATGGCATAAAAAAGCCATGAGAAATGGCCTTAAGGGCAGTACCCTTCGAACCTCATGGGTAGTGAGTGCCCTTTTGATGGTTCGATCAATCGTTTGGTCGCGATCTTGCTGAGATTTGTTCGTGTCGTTGTTTTTATAGCTAGATGATGCGAAGATCCTGCTAGAGGTCGGTCGAAATTCCTCATTTGAGCTCCTAGTAGGATACATTTTGATCTTTGTCTTTGTATTATTTTAATATCGACTTTTTGAAATAAATATCTTTGTATGAATTTTTGGAGTTGTGGGGGTACTCACCCTTCCCCACACGTAACCGACTCCCGAACTTGTTTTCTGGTTTCGCAAACTCATTATTTTAATAAAACGGCAAAAAATAAATTTTATTAAAATTACTGAGTTTTCAGGTGATCTAATCTCACTTAAAGTAAACGAAAGATTGAAAATGACTCTCCGTTGTTACAAATATAATACCTCTTTATTTAACAAAAAAAAAAATCTCCTTTAACGGTAAGAAATTTTGAATGGAATAATATTAGTATATTAAAGAAAATTTTGCAAAGATAGGAATACATTGTTTCCTCTTCTAACAAGCAATATATTTATTTTGACTATCGATTGTAAAACAATTTCTATATTGCACGTAACAATAATTTTGCATGTGGGTTCATTCCCCTCTTTTCCCGGTTCTCACTCATTGTTTTTCGGTGGATTGTTGTTCGCTTGTCGTTTTTGGTGGCGTGGAGATCTCCCCCGAAAGATTGCGACGATTTTCATGTGGGAGAACGATATAGAAACTATGGAGAGATGGGTGAGGAAACACAAGGGTTGGGGTAGTTGTAGTGGAGAGATGGTACATGGTTTCAACTTGGCCTAGTTTTTGCTCATCCCATCAACTGAAATCCCACTTGTTTTCAGTTTCTCCATCACAACAAGGAACACCCTAACTTCAAGGAAGAAGCTTTTTCATCCATGGCGATGGTTGGTGTTAAACCTAACGGCTGGGCATCTAAAAAACGGAAGTTGGAAGCTTCTCTACCCTTTGGGCGTGAGGCAAGCGGTGATTTGGTTACAGGTTCGCTAACAGATCCGCAGTCAGCGGTTGTTGCAGGTGTTAGAGCTCAGCAAGCTCAGGGAGCTTCGGCAGCCAGAGTCACAAGGTTAGGGATGAGGGCTTTAAGGTCATTTCTCTATCCTCTTAATTTTGAAGAAAATCCCGGATTTCAAGGGAGGCTGCAGGCTTTTTGGGGAGTCCTGAATTTCGAGGAAAGGAAGGCTGGTCCTGGGTTTGCAGGGGCCTTGTTCCCAAAAGTTTGCTACCATCCCCTGATAGCCTCGATTATGGTGCAAAACATTTTTAAGTTTTGCAAAGTCAACATTCCTGTTAGCAAATTAGGAAAGATGCAAACTTGCTTTGCTGGAAAAATGTAAAGTGATTATGATATGTTTGAGATTCTACAGGCTTTTCACAAAGGCCATTATTTTATCGTCTATTATGCTGATGAAGGCACGACTTTCGAGGTCTCTTTGGGTCCACCGAGATTGAGCTTTAGTGAGCACTCCTCGATCAATTCAACCCTGAGTTTTGAAGGTCATGCTATGCCTACTATCCAGTCCTTTCTTATTGTACAGGGGAAAGCAGATAACTCCCCTAAGGGCTATCCACATCAGAAATGATCACCATCGACACCACTGCATTCGATAGGAAGGGTCGAATGATGGTGGTCAGCACAAAACCTTCCCCTTGATCGGATGGCGCTTCAGTGCGCTGTTGATCCAAGGTCTTATGGTTTCAAGCTCAAGTTCCTTGACTATCCCAGAACCAAGTGCAAGGCATTGATGGTGACTGGAGTCTGTTATCTCGCAACTATTTTTCCGTGGTTTTTTTGACGTCTTCATCATTCCAGTTGACAAGACCCTTGTTGGATGACGAGAGACCCTGCCTCCGGATGAAGCTCTCACTAAGATTACGGGATTATGTCCACAATCCGTTGACCGGAAATGCGAGAAGTTATCTCTTCTGTTTATTTCCTTGCTTTGTTTTGTGATGATCATAGGTGTAGGATTCATCTCGGTCCTTTTGCTTGATGTTGCTAACCTTAAGCCGTTTGTTTGTGTGTTTTCTGCCGACGTTCTCGGGGTTTACGAGGGTTGGCGTGGTTGTCGTAAGGATCTCACATCCCATGTCTGTGTCTGCATGCTTTTGCATGTTTTTTCGTTTGTCTTTGTGTTTCTTGTTGTGGATGTACGATCTTTGCACTTTTATTGAAGTGGTTTTATCTTTGAACAAAAAAAAATTCTATATTGCACGCCTGAAGGAATCTTTTGAGAGCAGCTTATTTTGACTATAAGTTAAAGAGCAAGATGAAAAAAAAAGATTACTATTATTAATTATAAATTATTTTGTTCTAAAAATAATGATTAAAATTTTAAATGGTTTAAATTTTTATTAATGGTTGCTTTTTTTAAGTATTTTCTCTTTATTAATATAGATACAAATAAATATTATTGTAGCCGATAAATAATAAACTTTATAAACACGAACATAAAATGTATATAGTAACGATGACTCATTGACAACCTGATATTACCGTAATTTGATCGTGACCGGTCGTTGGTGATAACGAACGTCTATCAGTATTCAGTCAGATGGTCCAAAACAATTGATACAAAATATAATAGATGTCATCTTGAGATGTGATGAAAAATTCAATCCTAAAAAATGTGTCACAAAATAAGACAAAAGACATGACACAAAAGCAGATAAAAACATCCATCATTTTCATAAAAAGTGAAGACTAATTAATCGAAAATAAAAATAATTTAACTCAAAATAATATAACATAATAAATGACGCAAGAAAGATAACTAAACTTTTAAAGTTTATTAGTTTTTTAGAACAAGCGTTCATGGTCCGTTGGTCAGAGCTGCTCACATATTCTCCTCCCCTTAGGTCATGAGTTCATGACCCAATAGGAGTATTCCTTCTTCTAAAGTCTCCTCATCTCCCTCTAGGTAGAAGTAGAAGTAGTATTTATAAAAAAAAAGTTTATTAGTTTTATCTATTTAAACCGGGAAATATATTGACCATGTTTGGTAAGCAGCTTTTTGAGCTAAAATTAGAGGTTTGAAACATTCTTAGATGTTTGACCATACAAATTTACTAATTTGAATGTTTGGTAAATAGAGGATTATAATAGCAGATTAAGGTGAAAACTCTTTGGATAAAAGACTTGTAAAGACTATTTTGTTCTTGATATTTATAAAAAAAATTCTCTAAATAACATAAATTTGATTAACTAATAAAATTAAAAAAAATTCAAAAATAATAAATTAATATATACATATAAATTTAATAATTAATAAAATTATATTCAAAATATAATTTCATAGATAAGAAATTAATATATACATCTAAATTTAATAATTATTAAAAATATATTAAAAATATAATTTCACAAATAAAAAATAATATGTACGTCTTCATATATGCTAAGTAATGATATTAAAAAATTAATTTTCAAAATCTAATTAATATTAATAGATACAGAGATCCATTGATTGGCCTAATGGCTAATGATGCTCATATTGTATCATTTTGTATGGGTTCGAATCACGCTATGAGAATGCAAAACCTCTTCATTTAATCAAAAAATATTAATAGATACAAAATGTTAATAACTAACAAATTATTCAAACAAGTATCAAATAAAATCATGTCCTTATATGTTATTTTGTTTGTTCAAATAATCAAACATCTATCAACTATCAATTAATTTTATCAAATACTTTTATACAATCAACTAATGTAATCCGCTAGTCAAATCAACTCTAACCCGCTAGTCAAATAAGCTAATGTAATCTGATATCCGCTAATTGAAATGGAATTTGAAAAATTAAAATTTTTAAATATATGACATACTTTTTTAATGAAAAATGTGAAAATGTTAAGTAAATTAAATATACAGTGAAAAAATTGAACTAGAAGGGTTGGTTAATATACCCGTTGAGGTGGTTTTTAGTGAGCAGGCAGATTTCCAACATAATTCTGAGGGAGACAAGGTTGTCCGGCTGTGGGTAAACGGTACAATTAGAAAGACTAAATCGGTTAATGCTCTGTCGGGCATAGCAAGGCCTTCGAAACCTGAGAGGGGGAGACCGAGGAAAGGTTTGGGGCGTGACACAACTATATTGGTCGATGCCTCATTAACGGACTCGGATTTGCAACATCGGCAGCAAATCCTTCAGCGAGAAATTGCAGCAACAGTGGCGTTAGGAAACCTTGTGGGTGTGAAATCGGTTGGGCGCGAGGAGGAGATAATTAAAGATTTATCACTGGTGCTTAAAGACGGCACCCGAGCGTAGTAGTCATGCGCATTTTGAGCTGGAACGTTAGAGGGTTGGGTTCCGTTTTGAAAAGGCGAATGGTGGGTGATGTTATAAAAAAAACAACGGGTTGATATGGTGTTGCTGCAGGAATCAAAGTTAGAGGAGTTAGTGTCGTCGCTAGTTGCTAGCTTATGGTTTAGTGATGGGTCTGAGCATTCTTTTTCGCCATCCATTGGTGCTTCGAGAGGGTTGTTGTTGATATGAGAGGGTGCACGATTTTTGTTGGAGTCGGTCGAGGTGGATCGTCATTTTGTTGTACTTCAGGGGCGTTGGAAACCAGAAGATTTTGTGTGCTGCATCATGGCCGTTTATGCTCCTTGTGACGTGAACGAGAAAGAGTGTTTGTGGTCCCGCATGAGGGACGTGATTAGTGGCTTTCCGGGACCGTGGTGTGTGGCGGGGGATTTCAACTCGGTTCTTTGGGCGTTAGAAAGAGTCGTGTGTAGCTCGGTGTCTAGAGGTATGGCTTCTTTTGCTTCTTTTGTAAATTCAGTGGGTTTAGTTGATTTGCCATTGCGGGGGAAGCAGTTCACTTGGTTTGGTAGGGATAATCGTAGAAGTCGCATTGATAGATTTCTAGTGTCGTCTGTCTGGATGGATTTTTTTTCAAACATTGAGCTGTTGTCGCTTCCTAGAGGTATATCGGATCATGCCTCGTTGCTTTTGTTGTGTGGTGATAAAGATTGGGGCCCTCGCCCTTTTAGCTTTATTAACTGCTGGTTGGATGATAAGCGAAACGTTCGACGCATGGCTGAAAAGTGGTGACGTCTGACGGGGTTGGGAATTGGTAATTCCAATATTTTGGTAAAGCTTCGGCACTTGAAGAATTTTCTGCGTCAGTGGAATAGAACGAATTTTGGGGACATTGAGAAAGAGATTGTTCTAATCCAAAATCACCTTGATTGTTTGGATAGCGGTGGTATGGAGGAAGTGGATTGGGACGTATCTGAGTTATCTGATTAGAAGCGAGCTTAGCTAAAAGCATTGTGGCAAGCTATCCTCCGGAAGGAGTCTCTGTGGCGCCAAAAGTCGAGAGCGAATTGGCTTCGGTTGGGGGATAGAAACACGGCATTTTTCCATAGAGCTAGGAAGCTGCGAGCAGTGCGTAATGCTATTTCCAGTTTGAACATTAGTGGTAATTGGGTAACGGATCCGACGCGGTTGCGTAAGCATATAGTGTTGTTCTTTTCTCAACATTTTGCCGCGGATGAAAGGTCTTGTGTTTGGAGCTTTGAGGGGAATTTTAATAGGGTGAGTGAAGCTGAAAATAGAGGGTTAGTGGCGCCTTTCACTCTTGATGAGGCGTGGGCGGTTGTTCGTGGGTGTGAGGGCTCGAAGTCACCGGGGCCGGACGGCTATAGTATGGATTTTTTTAAGAAGTGTTGGGAGGTAGTTAGTGACGATGTTGGGTGGTTTTTAGATGATTTCTTTGCATCCGGAAAGTTACTTGTGGGTGCAAACAACACATTCCTCGTGCTTTTGCCTAAGGTTGATTCACTGGTCACATTGAGTGATTTTCGACCAAATCAGCTTGCTTAATTCGATATATAAGATTCTTGCCAAGATTCTGGCTAGAAGGTTGTAGTCGGTGTTGGGAGGATTAATTAGTGATCACCAATCGACTTTTATGTGTGGGCGTCAAATTGTGGATGGTATTCTTTTGGCAAATGAGACAATACATTCCATGCATCGTAGTCCGTTGGGTGGATGTATCCTGAAGTTTGACTTCGCGAATGCTTATGACTACATTAGATGGGAATTTTTGGAGCACATTTTATGGTCGATGGGGTTCAGTGATTCTTGGCGACATTGGATTACTGAATGTATCAGCACTATCAGGTTGTTAGTTTTGTTAAACGGTAGCGCCACTAAAGAATTTGGAATGGGGCGTGGTCTACGGCAAGGCTGCCTGCTGTCGCCTTTGTTGTTCGTTGTTATGCCGGAAGCACTGCATAGGATGTTCGTTCAAGCGGAGGAGTTGGGGCTCATCCGTGGGGTATCGTTGGCCCCGGCAGTGTCGTTATCGCATCTTCAATTTGCTGACGACACCATTCTATTCTTTGAAGCCTCCGTTGAAAGTGCTACGACTATCCGCAGGTTACTGTGTTGTTTCCAAGTTTGTTCTGGTTTTAAAATTAATTTCAACAAGTCCTCTCTTTATACAATTGGCGTGGATGAGGGGTTGTTTGATTCAATGGCGGGTGTCTTGTGTTGTCGGAAAGGTGAATTGCCTTTTGTTTAGTTGGGGTTGCCGTTGGGGGTGATCCTTGCAACATTGCTGTATGGGAACCTGTTATAGCCTCGGTTTGACGAATGCTCGCTGGTTGGAAACGACATCGTTATCTTTTGCTGCTCGCGTCACACTGGTAAATTATGTTCTGTCTTCACTTCCAGTTTATTATATGGGTTTATTTCGGGTACCGAAGGGTGTTATCGCAGCAATAGATAAAGTGAGGCAAGCTTTCCTGTGGGGTGGGGTGAATTTACAGTGGAAGATGTGTCGAGTAAGCTGGAGTATGGTTTGTCGGCCACGCCATCTTGGTGGGTTGGGGGTTGCAGATTTGGAGGTTCAGAATAGAGCATTATTGGCAAAATGGTCTTGGCGATATGCTAGAGATGAATCGTCTTTGTGAAGAACCATCATCGTGGCAAAATATGGCGAGGCAGCTCAGTGGTGGCGATTTAACTCCGCCTACAGGGGTTCAATGTCAGTTATTTGAAAATAGATTGTCCAAACTGTGAGCTCGGATAGTGTGCAAAAGTTCATGGGTGAGCCTAGTTTTGTTTGGAAGGTTGGTGATGGTTCGTGAGTTTTGTTTTGGTTTGATGCGTGGTGTGTTGAGAAACCATTGAAGGATATATTCCCTCGGTTGTTTTCGATAGTGGTGAATCGTTTAGCTTTGGTCGCTGGCCTTTCCGATGGGGGTAGCTTTTAACATGACCGCTGGGAGAGTATCTTTCGTCGAGGATTGCGTTCGTTTGAGCTTCGACAACTTTGGGAGCTCATCTCGCTCTTAGGACATGTGAGGTTGCGGCATGGTGCAGTTGATATGTTAGTCTGGACACCTGATACGCATGAGACCTTTTCAGTAAAGGCGTTATCACATCTGCTTATGTAGGAAAAGGCGGGAGGGAGCAATTTTGGTGAAATCTTTGCGTGGAAAGTTCTTGTACCTCCCAAGGTTCAGGCGTTTTTGTGGTTCACATGGCTGCGCCGTTTACCAACCTTTGATTTTTTGAAGCTTCGTGGCATCGTGTTAGATGAGCAGCAAGGTTTGTGTGTTTGGTGTCGCGAGAGGGTGGAGGAGATTGATCACTTGTTTTTCCTATCCCCGTTTGCCCAAGGAATTTGGGATTGGTTTTGATGTTGGTGGGGGTATCTTTTCCGATGCCGAGGACTTTTTTCTGATTTTTCATCCTAGGATTTCATTGTTTATTCACGTGCACTTTAAGGCTTCTGTGGGTGTCGAGCATTGCAGCTTTGCTGTGGTCCTTATGGCTTGCGCGAAATGAGTGTTTTTAACGGTAAAATTCTACCGGCTTCGTAGATTTGTTTCTTGGTTAAATTGCACTCATTTTACTGGGTGAAGACGCTAAAAGCGGGGCTGTCTATTAGTGAGTCTTTATGGTGGGATTGCCCGAGCTCGTTCAGTGAGTTTGTAGTTTCTAAGCCATGTCGTGTGGGGGTGAGGTGGGAGCCTTCAATTTAGGACATACTAAAGTTTTCGGTTGATGGTTCCGCTCGTGGTAAGCCAGTGTAACCCCCTCGTCCCGGTCTGGCCGGATGACCGGCCCGAGTGAGCTACACGGGGAAAACCGAGTGAAAACTCCCTAAGGAACTCTCCCTCGGTTAGCAACCCTATATTTTTTTTTCATTTTAATCTTGTCTAGATGAAAATTAAATCCTAAGTGATCATACAGCGGAACGATAATTACGAAGCAGTCAAACGAACCCAAACTAACATTTAAAAGCCCATTTTTAAAGACAAACTGCAGGCGGTATCGATACCCTAAGGGGGGGTATCGATACCCCTGGACTAGGTCAGCAGGGTTTGGTCAACCTGAGGAGATAGTATCGATACCCCCAATGAGGGTATCGATACCCTCCCCTAAAGTTGACTTCCCACGGTCAAAGCTAAGACAACGGTATCGATACCCTAGAGGCCAGTATCGATACCGAAATCGACAGTGGCTCCAGTGGCCAAAAAGGTATCGATACTCCCCCTCGAGTATCGATACACGAGGCCTGAAACCACAGGGCAGTATCGATACCAGACCAACGGTATCGATACCCCAACTACGAATCTGCAGGTTTGAGCTGATTTAGAGCACAAGGAGGCCCCTAAATCCCTCTAACACATAAACCAACACACTAACATCAATCCCTAAGGCAAACCAACCATAAAGCATGCTTCCACAGGGCTTAAACATGTATAATACAAAGGCAACAATCCACATCATGCATTCATTCATACTATATCCAAACACATGTAAAACTCTTAAGGCAATGGCTAACAATTCAAGCAAGTAAAGACATAAGTTAACAAGCACCATGGCAACACAACCATGCAAAAGCCATACATATTAAGGAGTCTACATATGCTCCTATCAACCAACAACAATCACAAGACATAACACATCCCATTGTTCAACCATTACATGTCTATTATTTAAAATCCATACTTGGTGAATTCAATCCAAACCACACTTGGAGGCTCTCCTCTCGCTCGAGCAACCCACGAACTAAGGATCTGCAATGTTGAACAAAGAGAGCGTAAGCAAATAATGCTTAGTGAGGGCAAGCTCTAAAAACAAACCTCAACATTGCAGGGTCCGAGCACGATCTAGCCAAAGCAACACACGTATAACAAACGTCCACAAGATATAGATGCATGAGCAATTATCTCACAATTATGTCATGATCATGAGCTTAACACAACCATACATGTAATCACATTTAACATTCAACGGCTCCTATATCTCAATACATTGATGCATATATCAATCAACATTGGCACCTAGATATGACCCAAATACGCGGATAGACTCGTTGGAAACTCATATCCAACAACCACATTACCTCGGTGGGATTCCACTCATCACCGGTCTCGCGGAGGGGATTCCACTCATCCTCACGCCCCGTCGATGGGATTCCACTCATCATCGACTATATTTAAATACCATTTCCGGGCGTACCCGTACTCCTCCTTGGTGACTCAACGCCACCAAGGCCACGCGCGACTTTAGACTCATGTGTACACACTAACATCCTAATGATCGATCATTTGTATTTAAGTATACTAGTGCCAATATTTTACTCATTCCACAACACACATTTCAATCATTTCCGTGCTTAGCACGTACTCACCATGGACACAACCATGAACCATCACCATGCATGCTTTAAGCAATACAATCCATGCCACAACTTACATGTATAAAACAATATACATAAACATTCATATCACATGGCATACGAGGCATATACATTCACACAATTGAGTTCATCCAAAGGCTTAGATCAAGCTTAGGATTAGGCTACCACCCTAATCCTAACTCTAGGTGGGTCTACCAAGCCCAACCTAGTCAGTATACTCGAACCAACTAATTTAAAATCATTCAAGGAAATCAACCACTCACCTAAGCTTCCAAGCACAAGACCAAGCAAGCCACAACCTTCAACTCTCCGGATTCACTCCCGATGCTTCACCAATGCCCAAGCTCGATTCTAATCATCTCAAACACAACCAAAACGTTCGAATCAATAACACATCATCGGAAACAACCCGGATTAACATTAACAAGCATTTAACACCCCAAACAAAGTCACAAAATAGAATTTTCGGGTAGCCTCTATAGCCCACTGATTTCTTCCATTTCAAGCACCCAAACAAGCCTCAATTTCATCCAAAATGATCCTCATATATCATACTACCTACAGCCCTCAAGAACCAACCTCAAACAACCCCAAAACCCACTTTAAAATCCTCCAAAAACCCTCTCAAAACCCAATTCCGAAAATTGTTCAAAACCCTTTGAAATTCACATATATCATACCATTTGACTTCTATATAACTTATCTAAACATACAAATTCAACACATTTACTTTAACAACATAAAGCTCCCACTTTTATTCAAACTTCTATAAATTTCCATTTTCTAAAACCCTCATGAAAACGAAAATAGAAAGTACTTTTAAGGAGGGAAAGATGAGGACAACTCAAAAATGTCATTACCTTTCAAAAATCTTCAAAGATGAAGCAAGGAGATGATGGAATAGTAACCATCCATGGTGGGGAGAAGACACCGTGAGTTTTGAAAGAGAGAAAGGGGAGGAAGATGTGGGAAAAGTGAAGTTTATGTGTTTTGTTTTATTTTAAAAGCCAAAAGTCCTTTGTACCCTTAATGAGATGGGGTATTCTCAATAGTATGAAAACCATGGTCTATTGGGGTTTAAATCTTAAAACATGATCAACCCAATTTATAATTTTGAAACAAAACCCGAAACATTATTTGGAGTGTAAAACCGAGCCCAAACTAATATTAAAATATTATTTTTGCCAACCCCTAAACCCGGGTGTTACAACTCTCCCCCACTTAAGGAATTTCGTCCCCGAAATTACCTGGTGGAAACAGATACGGAAACTGTTCAACCATATCCGCTTTCCTCTCCCACGTGGCCTCTTCCACACCTCTATGTCTCCACAACACCTTGACCAACTCTATGGTCTTGCCACGCAACACCTTGCTATCAGAAGCAAGTATCTCAATGGGCTCTTCATTATAGGACAAATCCGGATTCAACTCTATCTCTTCAACGGGCATCACATGGGAAGGGTCTGACCTGTATCTCCTAAGCATAGATACATGAAAGACGTCATGGGTCTTCTCTAACTCAGAAGGTAACCTCAATCGATACGCTACGGGCCCAATCCGCTCAACTATCTCATACGGACCAATGAACCTTGGACTCAACTTGCCCTTTCGGCCAAATCTCATTACCTTCTTCCACGGAGATACCTTCAGAAACACTTTCTCACCCACTGTGTACTCAATCTCTTTCCTCTTCAAATCTGCATAAGACTTCTGACGATCCGAAGCCGCTTTCAAACGGTCACAAATCAACTTCACCTTTTCTGTGGTTCCTTTAAGCAAGTCTGGCATAGGTAACAACCTCTGACATGTCTCAGCCCAACAAATCGGAGTTCTACACCGTCTACCGTACAAAGCCTCATAAGGTGCCATCTGAATACTAGACTGATAACTGTTGTTGTAAGCAAACTCAACCAACGGTAAGTGCTTCTCCCAAGAACCCTGGAAATCAATCACACAACAACGAAGCATATCCTCTAGAATCTGTATCACTCGCTCTGACTGCCCATCGGACTGTGGATGATAAGATGTGCTGAAATGCAGACGACTACCCAAAGCACTATGCAAGCAACTCCAGAACCTCGAAGTAAATCTAGGATCTCTATCAGAAACTATAGACTTCGGAACCCCATGAAGTCTCACAATCTCACGAATGTACAAGTTTGCCAACTTGTCTAAGGAATCCGTAGTGTTCACTGCTAAGAAGTGAGCACACTTAGTGAACCTATCCACAATCACCCAAACGGAATTCTTCTTCGAAGGAGACAAAGGCAACCCCGATACAAAATCCATGGTGATTCTCTCCCATTTCCATTCCGGAATCTTCAAAGGCTGTAGCAAACCTGAAGGAACCTGATGTTCCGCCTTCACTCTCTGACAAACCATGCAACGGCTCACATATTCGGCTACATCTCTCTTCAAACCAACCCAGAAATAATCATTCTTCAAATCTCGGTACATCTTGGTACTACCCGGATGCATAGAAAAGGGACTCGAATGTGCTTCACTCAAAATCTGTCGCCTCAGCTCAACGTCTTCCGGTACCACAATTCTATCCCTAAAGCACAACAAGCTCTCACCACTAAAACTATACTCAGTCGGTCTTCCTTCGGCTATGTCTTGAACATGAGAAACTAAGCTTGCATCTTGTAACTGCTTCTCTCTAATCAACTGAATCAAAGGAGGCTTCACTTGCAACTCGGTGATCAAACCACCATCATCGGACACACTCAATCTAGCAAACATAGTTCTCAGCTCAACGGCCACTTTTCTACTCAAAGCATCGGCTACTACGTTTGCCTTACCCGGATGGTACTCAATAGTCAAATCATAATCTTTTAACAACTCTAGCCATCTCCTCTGTCTCAAATTCAATTCCTTCTGTGTCATCAAGTACCTCAAGCTCTTGTGGTCGGTGTAAACAACACACTTCTCACCATACAAGTAGTGACGCCAAATCTTCAATGCAAACACAACTGCGGCTAGCTCTATGTCATGAGTAGGATAGTTCTTCTCATGAATCTTCAACTGTCTAGAAGCATAAGCAACAACTTTCCTATCTTGCATCAAGACACACCCTAGGCCTACGTAGGAAGCATCACTGTAAATCACAAACTCCTTACCTGAAACTGGTTGTACTAGCACCGGAGCATTTGTCAGAGCTTCCTTCAACTTCTCAAAGGCCTTTTGTCTTGCATCTGACCATTCAAACTTGACTCCCTTTTGCAACAACTTAGTCAAGGGAGCAGCTACTCTAGAGAAGCCATCAACGAACCTCCTATAGTAACCAGCTAATCCTAGGAAACTCCTAATCTCGGTCACGGACTTAGGTTGTTTCCACTCAACAATAGCCTCAATCTTCGACGGATCAACACGGATGCCTTCGGCCGAAACAACATGGCCAAGAAATACAACCTCTCGAATCCAAAACTCACACTTACTAAGCTTCGTATACAACTGATTGCTCAACAATCTCTTAAGGACAAATCTCAAGTGCTCATCATGCTCTTCTTTTGTTTTCGAGTACACAAGTATATCATCAATGAAGACAACCACAAATCGGTCTAAATAGTCTCTGAAAATTCTGTTCATCATGTTCATGAAAGCTGCTGGTGCATTCGTGAGCCCAAATGGCATCACAAGAAACTCATAGTGACCATATCTAGTCCTAAAAGCTGTCTTCGGAACATCACACTCTTTCACTTTTAGCTGATAGTATCCGGATCTCAAATCTATCTTCGAGAACACTGAAGCACCCCTCAACTGATCAAACAAATCATCTATACGAGGCAACGGATACTTGTTCTTCACGGTCAACTGGTTCAGTTGTCTATAGTCAATACACATGCGCATGCTGCCATCTTTCTTTTTCACAAACAACACTGGAGCACCCCACGGAGAACTACTAGGCCTAATGAAACCACGGTCTAATAATTCTTGCAACTGACTCTTCAATTCTTTCAACTCTTTCGGAGCCATACGATACGGAGCTATCGAAACTGGGTTAGACCCTAAAACTGTCTCAATCACAAACTCAACATCTCTGTCAGGAGGCAAACCCGGCAACTCTTCAGGAAACACATCTGGAAAGTCACACACTGTCCTGATATCTTTCGGTCTAGCTTCACTCATATCCGGATTCATAACATAAGCCAAATAGGCCCCACATCCAGAGTCCATCAACTTATGTGCCTCTAAAGCTGACACCACATTAGACAAGAACTTAATGTTCTCGCCCACTACTACTACCTCGTAGTCATCGGAAAGCTTCAAAGAAATTCTCTTTGTCTCAAAGTCCACACTAGCCCGATGCTCAACCAACCAATCCATACCCAAAATAATATCAAAACCGTAGAAAGGAAGTTCCATCATATCGACTGAGAACACATGACCCTGAATCTTCAGTGGACACCTCCTATACATACGTCTAACTACAATTGTCTCACCAAAGGAGCTAGTAACATGCATACCTACATCTAAGATCTCAACAGGAATATCTAACTTCTGTGCATGCTCACTCAGAATGTAGGAATGTGTAGAACCCGAATCAACCAAAGAAAGCAAAGACATAGACTGTAACTCAAAATTACCTGCTATCACATCGGTGTCGTTCCCGGTCCCTCTCTGAGCATAGACCCTCGCTGGTCCTCCCGCCTCTGGCTGCACCGCCACAACATGAGCAAGGTTCCTCTGAGCATCTACCCTAGGTGCATCAGCCCTCGGCTGGAAGTAGCCACGACCGCGCCCACGGCCTCTCTGAAAATCATTACCTCTTGCAGGAGCCTGAGCAATGTTCGGTGCCTGAGCTGCCTGACGCGGACAGTCCCTCCTAAAGTGGTCCCTCGAACCACAGTTCCAACAAGCATGGAAGTTACCCCAGCACTCTCCAGTGTGCTGTCTCCCACACTATGCACACTCGGGCAAGCGCCCACCTCCTCTATGGCCCTGATGGCCCCTACCATGGTGACCACCGCCACGTCTCTGATCAAACTGGTGTCCGCCACCCTTGTGTCTCTTAGCATCTCTACCATCAGAGTGGTTATGCCTCTTTCCAGAACCAGAACCACCAGCTCGTTTGGATGCACCCAAACTATGCTCCAAATCCTTGGCCCTCGCGACCAACACATCAAAGTCCGAGTAGTCAGAAGCCAACGTGTACCTCTTAACCTTTTCATTCAATCCGTATCGGAAACGGTTGCAGCGTTCCACCTCAGTAGGAATCAACTCTGGGGCATACTGACTCAAGCGAACAAAGCGGATCTCATAATCAGTCACAGAAGCATCATCCTGAGTAAGAGCCATAAACTCTCGCTTCTTCTCATCCAAGTACCTCGGTCCCAAGTACCTCTTTCTGAAAGCAAACTCAAAGAAATCCCAATCTATCTCGGCCTCTGGAACCCCGGTAGTGATGGTGACCCACCAGGTGTAGGCATCACCCTGAAGCAGTGAGATCACACAACCCAATCTACATGCGCCCGCACAACCCATCTGAGCCAAGATACGAACTGTCTTCTCCAACCATAACTCTGACCTCTCCGGAGTAGATCCTCTAAACTCCTCGGCCCCTAAGCTACGGAGCCTCTCCAAAGGTAAGCTAGCATCATCACACCTAGGCTGAACTGCAGCCTGAGCTCCCGCAACTGCGGCCTGAAACGCTCCCGCTATCGCTTGCACTAGCGGAGTCATATCAATTCCAGCTGGACCTTGGCCACCTTGAGGTCCTTCTCCTCCGGCTCCATCCTCGCCCCCAACTCCCGGTGGAGGAGGTGGTGGTGGAGGTGGTGGAGGAGCGCCAACTCCCGCAGCCCCCGGTCCCTCTATGTGAACCCTCGCACCAGCTATCGGCTCAACAGGAGCTATAACTCGCGGTTCCTGACGAACCAACCTAGGTCTACCTCTCGGTCTAGACATTGCTCTCTCAGATATTAACTACAACCACAACAACAACGCACAAAATGGGTTAGCAAGGTGAGGCTCCCAAGTGTCCAAGTATGTTTCCTCACTTAAAAATCATTTTTCCAATGTAATAGTAGCAATGGGACCCACACACACGTGCTTAAAAGTAAAACAATCAGCATACTTGTCACATAAGCAACCATTCTTGCAGAAAAGCAAACACCGTGCAATTTAACTAAAAAAAAACTTAAACTTACCTTACTTACCTGCCCAAGGTCTCGGTAACCTTAGGCTCTGATACCAACAAGTGTAACCCCCTCGTCCCGGTCTGGCCGGATGACCGGTCCGAGTGAGCTACACGGGGAAAACCGAGTGAAAACTCCCTAAGGAACTCTCCCTCGGTTAGCAACCCTATATTTTTTTTCATTTTAATCTTGTCTAGATGAAAATTAAATCCTAAGTGATCATACAGCGGAACGATAATTACGAAGCAGTCAAACGAACCCAAACTAACATTTAAAAGCCCATTTTTAAAGACAAACTGCAGGCGGTATCGATACCCTAAGGGGGGGTATCGATACCCCTGGACTAGGTCAGCAGGGTTTGGTCAACCTGAGGAGATAGTATCGATACCCCCAATGAGGGTATCGATACCCTCCCCTAAAGTTGACTTCCCACGGTCAAAGCTAAGACAACGGTATCGATACTGTAACACCCCAAAAATTAGCCTAGAAGTATTAGGGGTTTAAATTTAATTATTAAGTGAATTATTAGATTAAACTTCTTATTATTCGAATTGAAATTTGGTTCATGAGGACCAAATTAAAATGTGAACTAATGTATAAGTAAAATTCGGTCAAATTGATTAGTGACCAATTCGAATGAGGTGGAAATTATAAGGTTTGCATGCTAAGGTAAAAGAAATGGATTTAGATCATGAAATTTCATGCAATTATAAGACATATATGATTTATTATGTCTAAAGTGGTGTTATTAGTATGATTAATTAGGGAGAATTAGTTGAGATATGACATGAAAGTCATATCCCAATTAATTTGCTCCCCACTTTCTCATTTCCTTAGCCGGCCACCCTCAACCAAACCACTATTCCACTTTGTTTCTTTCACACTCATAAACACAACAGAGAAAGCTAGAGAGAATAGAGAATCGGTGAAGAAGAAGAAGCTTGCATGGAAGGGAAAATCAATTAGAAAATTCAAGGAAAAACTATAAGTAAGTAGCTTACTCCCTTCTTGTTTCGGTTAGGGTGAAAATTATAATAGATCAAATGATATGAGGTGTCTAGAAAATATTAAAGATGATACCTTAAGTGTGGTTGCTGGAAATCTGGAAATCTATATGAATTCTTAAGAGTTAAGAGTCATTAAATAATAAGAACATGCATGCAAAGATTGTTGGCAGATTTGCAAAGTTTATGACATGCATCTTTGGAAATTCATAGAAAATTCTATAGAGAGAATTTGATGCCAGATTTTAGATATGTGCTACTTCAACATGTTTAGAATAATGGAAAAATGATAAAACAAGGTTCTAAAGGCTGTGTAAAAATCTGGTAAAATAAAATATGGAAGCATGCAAAACTGTCCAGCCTTAACTCGAGCTGGACAGTGGACTTTGAAAATCTGTAGAAAATAATCTACTAGGCGGTTCGATCTGAATTTTTAGTATGTTGAAATTGGGAATGTAATCTGAAATTAGAAACAAACGACACCTGATTTGGATTTGTATACAAGGAGAACGAAGGGTGTCAAGTTGGGTGGTCAGAAATGAACAAAATTGGAATAGTAAGAAAATTAGAATTGGAATCGGTAAAATTGGCCAAATTGAAGCTTAATAAGTATTATTAAGTCGAGTTTTATGATTAAGAATATGAAATCTAGTAAAATCGAAGGTCAATTTGAAGGTTTTAAGAGTTAATTAAAAGAATTAGAGTAATTAGCAAATTGTCGAATTGGATTAAATAATTTAGGGACTGTTTCGATTAAATTGAGAAATTCAGCCTTAATTTGCATGAATTGCATTCTGAAATTTTGTTATTTGTTTGTATTGAGTGCTCTAGATCTTAGAAGTGAAAGGGTAGAAGAAGAGGCTACTCCGGGATCGAATACGGATCGGGCGAAAGGCGTACGGATTACGAACTAGCTCGGCGATTTGTGAGTGAAACGAACCTTAGAGTTGGAATTAGAGTTCCAACTACTTAATCTGAATTTTTTGATTATGATAAGCATGAAATTGACTAATTAAATATTCGATTTAGTAAGGGAAGAAGGAAATAATGGAATTCGGATTTTGTGCTTGTGATATGCGATTATGATGCTTATGTGATTGAAATTAAATTGGTGATTGCTATACTTGAATCTGAAATTGTTCATTGTTAATGGTGTTGCTATATATGAATTTAGAAATGCTGATTTTTGATTGTTATGATATTATCTAGGTGGATATCATGACATTGAATTATGTGACATGACTATATGATGACAATTCCATGTATGCTTAAGCTTGATATGTTCAATTGAGTGTTGAACCATGAAATGTGAATCTGATTTTTGTGATATGAACATGGAATTATATGAGTTTTGATTGAAGTATGCGAATTGAGCATGTACCATTGTATATGATCTTGTATGATGACATGTTAAGGAAATTGGAATCATGAATAATTAATCGAAAGGATTAATTAAGAAATTCTGAAATTCGATTGATATTATATCTGATTAAATTAAAGATTTAAATGCAAAGCCCTTGGTGTGTACAGTCTGCTTAGGTAGTACGGCTAGCCTAGAGTCTGAGCTCAATAAGAAAATCGGTACGTTAGTGTACTCGATATTGTGGTACGTAAGTGTACCTACTTGTAAATGTCTGCGGACATTTTAATACGTTACATGTAATACGATTTGGTACGTGGTACCTTAACATGGTGAATTTGATTCACAACCTCTGTTACACGAGACTTGATTGCCTATCAAACTATACTATCCAAGGCATTGCAATTTGATTAAAAGAACAATTAAAGAATCGAAATCTGAAATTTGAAGGAAATTAATGAGATTATCTATAGAAGTATTCGAATAATATGCTAAATTTGGTGATCTTGATATGTTTGAGATGCTATGAGCCTTGATTGTATTGATATGGTACTTAGAGGTTAAATTAGGTTTCATGGCTTGTATGTGCAAATAAATTATGAAAAGTAATTATTTGGAAGCTTGTGTTCGAATGGAAATTACTTGAATTCTTTGCTTATATGATCGAATGAATGATATAAGATATAGATGATGATAAGTTCTATTTTGCTTAATTCATTCGAATGGAATTTGCTTGATTCCTTTGTGTACATGTTCGAATGGCTAATGCTTGATTATTGATAATATTGCTGATTATATTGCTTGGCTTATTCGAATAAATTAATGTGCAAAGTGAGATTAAATTTGTTTGATCACTATGTTATTTGGAAACCGGTTAGAATAGGGTTTCCTCACTAAGTACGAAATGTACCTACCACTCGAACCTTCCTGCCTTCCCCTAAAATTTCAGGTTCTAACATCGTCAACCTCAACCCGAGACTTTACCGTACTCAGATTAAGTATGATTTTCCCTGTCTTTGTCATACTCATGGTGGGTGGCTTAGCGTTTGGCATGTTAGTGCAGTTCGGCTTGTTGTTCTTGTTTATGAACTACTATTTCGGATCTATGTAGACTTTAAAATGTTTCCCTACATTTTGTTATGTAAGTAAGGGGGTAAATATGGGGTATAGATAGCCCGTTTATATGTTAGGGCTCGATTCTTTTTGTCGATAGTCACGTTTTGTTTAGGCAACCATTAGGTTAGCCGTTTTATACCCCGGTTATTTTGTAAAGGGAAACTAAATGCTATGGAGTGTATGAACCGATTATGAGGCTTAAATTATATATAAGTATGAAGTATGTTCGGTTATGTCTATTGGTATGGAATGTATGCTATTCGAATGATTAATTGAGTGAATTAGAAATTATAAGTCGTATAAATCGAATGAAATTGACTATGTATTGTTCGAATGATAAGAGAGCTTAAAAAGGCTTTTAATTTGAATGGAATAGCATTTGTAACATAATTGATTAATCTAATAGATTTGAACCTAAGTGTATGATAACCAATTCGATAAGATATGTATGGTTGTATTTAGGTTAATTATTGAATTTAAAGATTTTAAAATATGGCTCACATGTATATGTTGTTACACATTGCTAATGGTAAATGTAATTTGAATGGATTATAGATTTTGGATATTGGCCGAATGGTATAGGCTAGTCTAAAACGAGTATATGTTATGTTTATGATTGAGAATGTTTGTATATGGAATTCGTTGTGTATTGTTATGTACTAAAGGAGTTAAGAATACATGATGTATTCGAAAGTAAAAAAAAAAGTTACACGAATTTGTAATAAGATAAACCCATTCCGCTGTGCCTTCCGCTGTGTTAATACGAATTCTGTTTAAGTTAATATAACGCTCCTTGCCCCTAACCCGGGTGAGGGGTGTTATAGATACCCTAGAGGCCAGTATCGATACCGAAATCGACAGTGGCTCCAGTGGCCAAAAAGGTATCGATACTCCCCCTCGAGTATCGATACACGAGGCCTGAAACCACAGGGCAGTATCGATACCAGACCAAGGGTATCGATACCCCAGCTACGAATCTGCAGGTTTGAGCCGATTTAGAGCACAAGGAGGCCCCTAAATCCCTCTAACACATAAACCAACACACTAACATCAATCCCTAAGGCAAACCAACCATAAAGCATGCTTCCACAGGGCTTAAACATGTATAATACAAAGGCAACAATCCACATCATGCATTCATTCATACTATATCCAAACACATGTAAAACTCTTAAGGCAATGGCTAACAATTCAAGCAAGTAAAGACATAAGTTAACAAGCACCATGGCAACACAACCATGCAAAAGCCATACATATTAAGGAGTCTACATATGCTCCTATCAACCAACAACAATCACAAGACATAACACATCCCATTGCTCAACCATTACATGTCTATTATTTAAAATCTATACTTGGTGAATTCAATCCAAACCACACTTGGAGGCTCTCCTCTCGCTCGAGCAACCCACGAACTAAGGATCTGCAATGTTGAACAAAGAGAGCGTAAGCAAATAATGCTTAGTGAGGGCAAGCTCTAAAAACAAACCTCAACATTGCAGGGTCCGAGCACGATCTAGCCAAAGCAACACACGTATAACAAACGTCCACAAGATATAGATGCATGAGCAATTATCTCACAATTATGTCATGATCATGAGCTTAACACAACCATACATGTAATCACATTTAACATTCAACGGCTCCTATATCTCAATACATTGATGCATATATCAATCAACATTGGCACCTAGATATGACCCAAATACGCGGATAGACTCGTTGGAAACTCATATCCAACAACCACATTACCTCGGTGGGATTCCACTCATCACCGGTCTCGCGGAGGGGATTCCACTCATCCTCACGCCCCGTTGATGGGATTCCACTCATCATCGACTATATTTAAATACCATTTCCGGGCGTACCCGTACTCCTCCTTGGTGACTCAACGCCACCAAGGCCACGCGCGACTTTAGACTCATGTGTACACACTAACATCCTAATGATCGATCATTTGTATTTAAGTATACTAGTGCCAATATTTTACTCATTCCACAACACACATTTCAATCATTTCCGTGCTTAGCACGTACTCACCATGGACACAACCATGAACCATCACCATGCATGCTTTAAGCAATACAATCCATGCCACAACTTACATGTATAAAACAATATACATAAACATTCATATCACATGGCATACGAGGCATATACATTCACACAATTGAGTTCATCCAAAGGCTTAGATCAAGCTTAGGATTAGGCTACCACCCTAATCCTAACTCTAGGTGGGTCTACCAAGCCCAACCTAGTCCGTATACTCGAACCAACTAATTTAAAATCATTCAAGGAAATCAACCACTCACCTAAGCTTTCAAGCACAAGACCAAGCAAGCCACAACCTTCAACTCTCCGGATTCACTCCCGATGCTTCACCGATGCCCAAGCTCGATTCTAATCATCTCAAACACAACCAAAACGTTCGAATCAATAACACATCATCGGAAACAACCCGGATTAACATTAACAAGCATTTAACACCCCAAACAAAGTCACAAAACAGAATTTTCGGGTAGCCTCTATAGCCCACTGATTTCTTCCATTTCAAGCACCCAAACAAGCCTCAATTTCATCCAAAATGATCCTCATATATCATACTACCTACAGCCCTCAAGAACCAACCTCAAACAACCCCAAAACCCACTTTAAAATCCTCCAAAAACCCTCTCAAAACCCAATTCCGAAAATTGTTCAAAACCCTTTGAAATTCACATATATCATACCATTTGACTTCTATATAACTTATCTAAACATACAAATTCAACACATTTACTTTAACAACATAAAGCTCCCACTTTTATTCAAACTTCTATAAATTTCCATTTTCTAAAACCCTCATGAAAACGAAAATAGAAAGTACTTTTAAGGAGGGAAAGATGAGGACAACTCAAAAATGTCATTACCTTTCAAAAATCTTCAAAGATGAAGCAAGGAGATGATGGAATAGTAACCATCCATGGTGGGGAGAAGACACCGTGAGTTTTGAAAGAGAGAAAGGGGAGGAAGATGTGGGAAAAGTGAAGTTTATGTGTTTTGTTTTATTTTAAAAGCCAAAAGTCCTTTGTACCCTTAATGAGATGGGGTATTCTCAATAGTATGAAAACCATGGTCTATTGGGGTTTAAATCTTAAAACATGATCAACCCAATTTATAATTTTGAAACAAAACCCGAAACATTATTTGGAGTGTAAAACCGAGCCCAAACTAATATTAAAATATTATTTTTGCCTAACCCCTAAACCCGGGTGTTACAACTCTCCCCCACTTAAGGAATTTCGTCCCCGAAATTACCTGGTGGAAACAGATACGGAAACTGTTCAACCATATCCGCTTTCCTCTCCCACGTGGCCTCTTCCACACCTCTATGTCTCCACAACACCTTGACCAACTCTATGGTCTTGCCATGCAACACCTTGCTATCAGAAGCAAGTATCTCAATGGGCTCTTCATTATAGGACAAATCCGGATTCAACTCTATCTCTTCAACGAGCATCACATGGGAAGGGTCTGACCTGTATCTCCTAAGCATAGATACATGAAAGACGTCATGGATCTTCTCTAACTCAGAAGGTAACCTCAATCGATACGCTACGGGCCCAATCCGCTCAACTATCTCATACGGACCAATGAACCTCGGACTCAACTTGCCCTTTCGGCCAAATCTCATTACCTTCTTCCACGGAGATACCTTCAGAAACACTTTCTCACCCACTGTGTACTCAATCTCTTTCCTCTTCAAATCTGCATAAGACTTCTGACGATCCGAAGCCGCTTTCAAACGGTCACAAATCAACTTCACCTTTTCTGTGGTTCCCTTAAGCAAGTCTGGCATAGGTAACAACCTCTGACATGTCTCAGCCCAAAAAATCGGAGTTCTACACCGTCTACCATACAAAGCCTCATAAGGTGCCATCTGAATACTAGACTGATAACTGTTGTTGTAAGCAAACTCAACCAACGGTAAGTGCTTCTCCCAAGAACCCTGGAAATCAATCACACAACAACGAAGCATATCCTCTAGAATCTGTATCACTCGCTCTGACTGCCCATCGGACTGTGGATGATAAGATGTGCTGAAATGCAGACGACTACCCAAAGCACTATGCAAGCAACTCCAGAACCTCGAAGTAAATCTAGGATCTCTATCAGAAACTATAGACTTCGGAACCCCATGAAGTCTCACAATCTCACGAATGTACAAGTTTGCCAACTTGTCTAAGGAATCCGTAGTGTTCACTGCTAAGAAGTGAGCACACTTAGTGAACCTATCCACAATCACCCAAACGGAATTCTTCTTCGAAGGAGACAAAGGCAACCCCGATACAAAATCCATGGTGATTCTCTCCCATTTCCATTCCGGAATCTTCAAAGGCTGTAGCAAACCTGAAGGAACCTGATGTTCCGCCTTCACTCTCTGACAAACCATGCAACGGCTCACATATTCGGCTATATCTCTCTTCAAACCAACCCAGAAATAATCATTCTTCAAATCTCGGTACATCTTGGTACTACCCGGATGCATAGAAAAGGGACTCGAATGTGCTTCACTCAAAATCTGTCGCCTCAGCTCAACGTCTTCCGGTACCACAATTCTATCCCTAAAGCACAACAAGCTCTCACCACTGAAACTATACTCAGTCGGTCTTCCTTCGGCTATGTCTTGAACATGAGAAACTAAGCTTGCATCTTGTAACTGCTTCTCTCTAATCAACTGAATCAAAGGAGGCTTCACTTGCAACTCGGTGATCAAACCACCATCATCGGACACACTCAATCTAGCAAACATAGTTCTCAGCTCAACGGCCACTTTTCTACTCAAAGCATCGGCTACTACGTTTGCCTTACCCGGATGGTACTCAATAGTCAAATCATAATCTTTTAACAACTCTAGCCATCTTCTCTGTCTCAAATTCAATTCCTTTTGTGTCATCAAGTACCTCAAGCTCTTGTGGTCGGTGTAAACAACACACTTCTCACCATACAAGTAGTGACGCCAAATCTTCAATGCAAACACAACTGCGGCTAGCTCTATGTCATGAGTAGGATAGTTCTTCTCATGAATCTTCAATTGTCTAGAAGCATAAGCAACAACTTTCCTATCTTGCATCAAGACACACCCTAGGCCTACGTAGGAAGCATCACTGTAAATCACAAACTCCTTACCTGAAACTGGTTGTACTAGCACCGGAGCATTTGTCAGAGCTTCCTTCAACTTCTCAAAGGCCTTTTGTCTTGCATCTGACCATTCAAACTTGACTCCCTTTTGCAACAACTTAGTCAAGGGAGCAGCTACTCTAGAGAAGCCATCAACGAACCTCCTATAGTAACCAGCTAATCCTAGGAAACTTCTAATCTCGGTCACGGACTTAGGTTGTTTCCACTCAACAATAGCCTCAATCTTCGACGGATCAACACGGATGCCTTCGGCCGAAACAACATGGCCAAGAAATACAACCTCTCGAATCCAAAACTCACACTTACTAAGCTTCGCATACAACTGATTGCTCAACAATCTCTTAAGGACAAATCTCAAGTGCTCATCATGCTCTTCTTCTGTTTTCGAGTACACAAGTATATCATCAATGAAGACAACCACAAATCGGTCTAAATAGTCTCTGAAAATTCTGTTCATCATGTTCATGAAAGCTGCTGGTGCATTCGTGAGCCCAAATGGCATCACAAGAAACTCATAGTGACCATATCTAGTCCTAAAAGCTGTCTTCGGAACATCACACTCTTTCACTTTCAGCTGATAGTATCCGGATCTCAAATCTATCTTCGAGAACACTGAAGCACCCCTCAACTGATCAAACAAATCATCTATACGAGGCAACAGATACTTGTTCTTCACGGTCAACTGGTTCAGCTGTCTATAGTCAATACACATGCGCATGCTGCCATCTTTCTTTTTCACAAACAACACTGGAGCACCCCACGGAGAACTACTAGGCCTAATGAAACCACGGTCTAATAATTCTTGCAACTGACTCTTCAATTCTTTCAACTCTTTCGGAGCCATACGATACGGAGCTATCGAAACTGGGTTAGACCCTAAAACTGTCTCAATCACAAACTCAACATCTCTGTCAGGAGGCAAACCCGGCAACTCTTCAGGAAACACATCTGGAAAGTCACACACTGTCCTGATATCTTTCGGTCTAGCTTCACTCATATCCGGATTCATAACATAAGCCAAATTGGCCCCACATCCAGAGTCCATCAACCTATGTGCCTCTAAAGCTGACACCACATTAGACAAGAACTTAATGTTCTCGCCCACTACTACTACCTCGTAGTCATCGGAAAGCTTCAAAGAAATTCTCTTTGTCTCAAAGTCCACACTAGCCCGATGCTCAACCAACCAATCCATACCCAAAATAATATCAAAACCGTAGAAAGGAAGTTCCATCATATCGACTGAGAACACATGACCCTGAATCTTCAGTGGACACCTCCTATACATACGTCTAACTACAACTGTCTCACCAAAGGAGCTAGTAACATGCATACCTACATCTAAGATCTCAACAGGAATATCTAACTTCTGTGCATGCTCACTCAGAATGTAGGAATGTGTAGAACCCGAATCAACCAAAGAAAGCAAAGACATAGACTGTAACTCAAAATTACCTGCTATCACATCGGTGTCGTTCCCGGTCCCTCTCTGAGCATAGACCCTCGCTGGTCCTCCCGCCTCTGGCTGCACCTCCACAACATGAGCAAGGTTCCTCTGAGCATCTACCCTAGGTGCATCAGCCCTCGGCTGGAAGTAGCCACGACCGCGCCCACGGCCTCTCTGAAAATCATTACCTCTTGCAGGAGCCTGAGCAATGTTCGGTGCCTGAGCTGCCTGACGCGGACAGTCCCTCCTAAAGTGGTCCCTCGAACCACAGTTCCAACAAGCATGGAAGTTACCCCAGCACTCTCCAGTGTGCTGTCTCCCACACTATGCACACTCGGGCAAGCGCCCACCTCCTCTATGGCCCTGATGGCCCCTACCATGGTGACCACCGCCACGTCTCTGATCAAACTGGTGTCTGCCACCCTTGTGTCTCTTAGCATCTCTACCATCAGAGTGGTTATGCCTCTTTCCAGAACCAGAACCACCAGCTCGTTTGGCTGCACCCAAACTATGCTCCAAATCCTTGGCCCTCGCGACCAACACATCAAAGTCCGAGTAGTCAGAAGCCAACGTGTACCTCTTAACCTCTTCATTCAATCCGTATCGGAAACGGTTGCAGCGTTCCACCTCAGTAGGAATCAACTCTGGGGCATACTGACTCAAGCGAACAAAGCGGATATCATAATCAGTCACAGAAGCATCATCCTGAGTAAGAGCCATAAACTCTCGCTTCTTCTTATCCAAGTACCTCGGTCCCAAGTACCTCTTTCTGAAAGCAAACTCAAAGAAATCCCAATCTATCTCGGCCTCTGGAACCCCGGTAGTGATGGTGACCCACCAGGTGTAGGCATCACCCTGAAGCAGTGAGATCACACAACCCAATCTACGTGCGCCCGCACAACCCATCTAAGCCAAGATACGAACTGTCTTCTCCAACCATAACTCCGACCTCTCCGGAGTAGATCCTCTAAACTCCTCGGCCCCTAAGCTACGGAGCCTCTCCAAAGGTAAGCTAGCATCATCACACCTAGGCTGAACTGCAGCCTGAGCTCCCGCAACTGCGGCCTGGAACGCTCCCGCTATCGCTTGCACTAGCGGAGTCATATCAATTCCAGCTGGACCTTGGCCACCTTGAGGTCCTTCTCCTCCGGCTCCATCCTCGCCCCCAACTCCCGGTGGAGGAGGTGGTGGTGGAGGTGGTGGAGGAGCGCCAACTCCCGCGGCCCCCGGTCCCTCTATGTGAACCCTCGCACCAGCTATCGGCTCAACAGGAGCTATAACTCGCGGTTCCTGACGAACCAACCTCGGTCTACCTCTCGGTCTAGACATTACTCTCTCAGATATTAACTACAACCACAACAACAACGCACAAAATGGGTTAGCAAGGTGAGGCTCCCAAGTGTCCAAGTATGTTTCCTCACTTAAAAATCATTTTTCCAATGTAATAGTAGCAATGGGACCCACACACACGTGCTTAAAAGTAAAACAATCAGCATACTTGTCACATAAGCAACCATTCTTGCAGAACAAGCAAACACCGTGCAATTTAACTAAAAAAAACTTAAACTTACCTCACTTACCTGCCCAAGGTCTCGGTAACCTTAGGCTCTGATACCAACAAGTGTAACCCCCTCGTCTCGGTCTGGCCGGATGACCGGTCCGAGTGAGCTACACGGGGAAAACCGAGTGAAAACTCCCTAAGGAACTCTCCCTCGGTTAGCAACCCTATATTTTTTTTCATTTTAATCTTGTCTAGATGAAAATTAAATCCTAAGTGATCATACAGCGGAACGATAATTACGAAGCAGTCAAACGAACCCAAACTAACATTTAAAAGCCCATTTTTAAAGACAAACTGCAGGCGGTATCGATACCCTAAGGGGGGGTATCGATACCCCTGGACTAGGTCAGCAGGGTTTGGTCAACCTGAGGAGATAGTATCGATACCCCCAATGAGGGTATCGATACCCTCCCCTAAAGTTGACTTCCCACGGTCAAAGCTAAGACAACGGTATCGATACCCTAGAGGCCAGTATCGATACCGAAATCGACAGTGGCTCCAGTGGCCAAAAAGGTATCGATACTCCCCCTCGAGTATCGATACACGAGGCCTGAAACCACAGGGCAGTATCGATACCAGACCAACGGTATCGATACCCCAGCTACGAATCTGCAGGTTTGAGCTGATTTAGAGCACAAGGAGGCCCCTAAATCCCTCTAACACATAAACCAACACACTAACATCAATCCCTAAGGCAAACCAACCATAAAGCATGCTTCCACATGGCTTAAACATGTATAATACAAAGGCAACAATCCACATCATGCATTCATTCATACTATATCCAAACACATGTAAAACTCTTAAGGCAATGGCTAACAATTCAAGCAAGTAAAGACATAAGTTAACAAGCACCATGGCAACACAACCATGCAAAAGCCATACATATTAAGGAGTCTACATATGCTCCTATCAACCAACAACAATCACAAGACATAACACATCCCATTGCTCAACCATTACATGTCTATTATTTAAAATCCATACTTGGTGAATTCAATCCAAACCACACTTGGAGGCTCTCCTCTCGCTCGAGCAACCCACGAACTAAGGATCTGCAATGTTGAACAAAGAGAGCGTAAGCAAATAATGCTTAGTGAAGGCAAGCTCTAAAAACAAACCTCAACATTGCAGGGTCCGAGCACGATCTAGCCAAAGCAACACACGTATAACAAACGTCCACAAGATATAGATGCATGAGCAATTATCTCACAATTATGTCATGATCATGAGCTTAACACAACCATACATGTAATCACATTTAACATTCAACGGCTCCTATATCTCAATATATTGATGCATATATCAATCAACATTGGCACCTAGATATGACCCAAATACGCGGATAGACTCGTTGGAAACTCATATCCAACAACCACATTACCTCGGTGGGATTCCACTCATCACCGGTCTCGCGGAGGGGATTCCACTCATCCTCACGCCCCGTCGATGGGATTCCACTCATCATCGACTATATTTAAATACCATTTCCGGGCGTACCCGTACTCCTCCTTGGTGACTCAACGCCACCAAGGCCACGCGCGACTTTAGACTCATGTGTACACACTAACATCCTAATGATCGATCATTTGTATTTAAGTATACTAGTGCCAATATTTTACTCATTCCACAACACACATTTCAATCATTTCCGTGCTTAGCACGTACTCACCATGGACACAACCATGAACCATCACCATGCATGCTTTAAGCAATACAATCCATGCCACAACTTACATGTATAAAACAATATACATAAACATTCATATCACATGGCATACGAGGCATATACATTCACACAATTGAGTTCATCCAAAGGCTTAGATCAAGCTTAGGATTAGGCTACCACCCTAATCCTAACTCTAGGTGGGTCTACCAAGCCCAACCTAGTCCGTATACTCGAACCAACTAATTTAAAATCATTCAAGGAAATCAACCACTCACCTAAGCTTCCAAGCACAAGACCAAGCAAGCCACAACCTTCAACTCTCCGGATTCACTCCCGATGCTTCACCCATGCCCAAGCTCGATTCTAATCATCTCAAACACAACCAAAACGTTCGAATCAATAACACATCATCGGAAACAACCCGGATTAACATTAACAAGCATTTAACACCCCAAACAAAGTCACAAAACAGAATTTTCGGGTAGCCTCTATAGCCCACTGATTTCTTCCATTTCAAGCACCCAAACAAGCCTCAATTTCATCCAAAATGATCCTCATATATCATACTACCTACAGCCCTCAAGAACCAACCTCAAACAACCCCAAAACCCACTTTAAAATCCTCCAAAAACCCTCTTAAAACCCAATTCCGAAAATTGTTCAAAACCCTTTGAAATTCACATATATCATACCATTTGACTTCTATATAACTTATCTAAACATACAAATTCAACACATTTACTTTAACAACATAAAGCTCCCACTTTTATTCAAACTTCTATAAATTTCCATTTTCTAAAACCCTCATGAAAACGAAAATAGAAAGTACTTTTAAGGAGGGAAAGATGAGGACAACTCAAAAATGTCATTACCTTTCAAAAATCTTCAAAGATGAAGCAAGGAGATGATGGAATAGTAACCATCCATGGTGGGGAGAAGACACCGTGAGTTTTGAAAGAGAGAAAGGGGAGGAAGATGTGGGAAAAGTGAAGTTTATGTGTTTTGTTTTATTTTAAAAGCCAAAAGTCCTTTGTACCCTTAATGAGATGGGGTATTCTCAATAGTATGAAAACCATGGTCTATTGGGGTTTAAATCTTAAAACATGATCAACCCAATTTATAATTTTGAAACAAAACCCGAAACATTATTTGGAGTGTAAAACCGAGCCCAAACTAATATTAAAATATTATTTTTGCCTAACCCCTAAACCCGGGTGTCACAGCCAGGGTCTGCGGGTTTTGGGGTGTGTTGCGTGATGTACAGGGTCATATTCTAGCACTCTTCTCGGGTCCACTTGGTTCCCTTGATTCCAATGTAGCGGAGTTACGGGCAATCGCTTTTGCGTTAGATTTTTTGCAGCTTCTAAATGGGCATCTCGTCCCCTTGTGGTGGAGTCGGATTCCAAAATTGCTCTAGGTTGGGTGTTGCATTTGGAACGACGACCTTGGCTTTTGTGGGAGATTTTTGGTTTGATCGATCAAGCATGCCTCACTTTGGGGTCCGTATGCTTTAAGCACATTTTCCGTGAGGCGAATGGGCTAGCAGATGCGCTAGCAAAGGAAGGGGTGACGCGAGCATCTTTATTTCAGGCATCTGT
Organism: Hibiscus tridactylites; assembly: GCA_958450335.1. Classification (NCBI taxonomy): domain Eukaryota; kingdom Viridiplantae; phylum Streptophyta; class Magnoliopsida; order Malvales; family Malvaceae; genus Hibiscus; species Hibiscus tridactylites. Next base: position 19,100,163 of record OY288266.1, read on the forward strand.
ATGATTGTTTCTTTTGTGAGGGGCGTTGTGTTCCATTGTTGTTTCTTTCCCATTTAGTCCACGTGTCGTACTCTTTTCCTCCGTTAGGCTTAGGGAGGTTTTTAATGAGGCGCGCATGTGACTCGAGTTGTATATTTTCCCATTAATATATAACTTTTTGCCGATAAAAAAAATTAAAAATATACTGGATATAATTTTTATTAAATTATTATTATTAAAACATATGAAGGATTAATTGGAATATTATGTGACAAATTTTATAAAGAAAATCATGCACGAGTATATAATTAGTGCTTAAAAGATACTTGGCAAAAAAAAAACGTTTTTGTATAGTCGAATTTGATATATTCGATGGTGGTTTGAGGCGTTGTCACGGTGGTTTCAATCATTCTATGGTGGTTGACGTGTTCGACGGGGGTGCAACCACATCTCAATTTGGCATATGATTTTGACAATAGCTAGAGTTATTTATGAATTTTGATCTTTCTATTGTATTTTTGTTCGATTTATGCTTACACGAGTATATAATTATATTATACCTTTATTTTAAACATATTTTTTAAACTGATATGATGTCATTAAATAATATAACGTTAAATTAAAACATATAATTAAAAAACCTACATTAAAAATAAAGAATATTTTATGTAAATTATTTCATTTGTCAAAACTAACCTATCAAATCATTATAGATGAAATGATAAAAAGAAATTATGTATAAATACTTTTAGTCATGTGTTTAAATTCTAAATAATATATTTGAGAGCAGATTATTTTGAATTTAAATTAGTGTAATAAGACATAGCATCAACCACTATGCTGTTTGGATAATATCAATGAGTTGGTTCTCATTATAAAAACTTTTATAATCAAGTGGTCCTAATTACCATCGCATTTGACATTTAAATTGTGTCATGTTTGGCTTTAAAATTATTATTAATTATAAGGTATATTATTATCTTAAATATTGTTATAACTTTTTATAATTTAAGTTATAATTGATATTATTATAATAATATTTTATTATTGATGTTATAATCAATATATATTTAAAATAAATATAATTAATTTCCGCCATAGTTTAACCTACTTATATTATGTCAATTTTTTCAATTATTCATGGAAAATTCTACAACGGGCGACGAACATTGATGTACACCACTAACGATGAACACCGATAAACATTAATATTTTTTCAATTTTTTAATTATTTTATTAGAGGGTATTAAATCATTAAAAAAATCACCAGACTATTGATACTCGGTTAATGGCTAAGTGAAAGTTTTTTTTAACAAAACAAAAACGTTTGTGATTGAAATGTGACTATTCAAACTTCAATGCTGAAAAAAAAAACTCAAATTTTAGTGACCATTTATACAGTTCACCCAAAATACATGACAAACAATATGCAACATGAGAATACTCGAACCAAGAATAAAATTGAGAAAACAAAGAATACTGAAATCGCCTATGATGCTTTTCTTGAAAGAAAAAAAAATAGATAACTGGAGAGATGGATTTGCTACAGACATACTTTCAAGTATGTTCGTTGAATTTCATCTCGTTGATTAACTAAATATTACCATATTATTTTATGTAATTCTGGATCATATTGTATAAACAGAAGATTAACTTCTTCAACTTCCAACAACTAGAGATTTAGGCCACCGTTTTGGAATTTTCAATGACGTACTATTTTTTATTCGGTCAACATCTTATTTACTGAAAAAAGAATATAATATATATTTTTTTTGCTCATTACTCATGAGTTCACACAACTTGTAACGAAATAAATATATTAGTTTAATTTTTGTAATAACTTTGTCTTGCACATATCATCAGCCACCGTCTTCACCTCCTTGTTTGGCGTCATTGAAAATCAACATTAACAGTGTTAATCTAATTTGACTAAATGTATTAATGACGTATACTTATAAATTTAATATTATAAAATACACCAATATTACTTCTACTTTTTATTTTGACACGTCAATCAAACAAATTTATTTAAACAAAAATAAAACAAAAACATAACATATCAAAGGTCTCACAGCATCCAAAAACAACCATATATATATATATATATTTAAAAAGAAAAGATAAGTATTGCATCGGTCAGGCCATACATTTTCCATTTGCACCAAATAAAATCTATATGGCCTATTGTAGGAAGGGTCAATGCCTCATTGAGAAATTGTCAAAACACGAACTAGATAAATCCCTAGAATCAACAATCACCTTTCATGCATTTTTCCAAAGGTGACAATATGCTACATAGTTCTTAATACATCGACCAACAATCCAAAAGGAGAACAAACTATCCAAGACCGTCGACAAACACGAATCAGAAATAAAGTTATGAGGGTCATCGAATGAACACCAAACATCTGCGAAAGTTGTCATAAAACATGCCATAAGGCAAAGACATGCCATAAAAGCAGAGGAAAGCGTAGTGCATAGGAAAGCGCAACAATGTGTACGAAGAAAAAGAAAACAAAACAATATATTAAAAAAATAAAAAATATGAATTACAAATAGTTAGCGACCAACACCAAAATTGACATCGTCGCCATCAAACAAAGAAAAAAAGTAAACGAATAGGGAAAGAGCAAAGCAATCTCCATCGACTTTAAAAGTGCATATACTTTAATCATCTAAATTGAAAATTTTGAACTACGTCACTCTGTCATTAAATTATTTTTTTATAAGAATGATACTGAGAAAAGCTAACTAAGAAAGCGCAGATCGTTAAGCATTGCTGTAGCAGCTTCCGCAGGTACATCATTAAAGCAAGATTCGCCAATCGGGGCTCCCCTATTAATACGTGCCAAACAATCAGCGACTCCATTCGCCTCACGTCGAATATGTCAGATAACTACTTCCCAGTTGAGCAGCAACAATTTTCATAACATCACTACAACAACATGGCTTGAAAGAGTATTTGACTTGCCCAACAAGATCTTGGAGGCCTCAAAATCATCAGTCTCTAATTCGACACGCCAAAACCCAATCCTACATGCGTGTCTTAGTGTGTCGTGAATCGCCCAAAGTTCAGTGAGAAGCGTAGTGCATACACCGATACTTCGTGAGAAGCCAAATAACCAACTCCATGTATCACCGCGTAAAACACCTCCAACAGCTGCATCTCCATTTCCTGTGTGAACTGCTCCGTCGGAATTAGCCTTAATCCACCCCATTGTTGGATTATGCCAACGACACACACTATCGGTAATGCCATCTATTACATTGAGGTTCTGATCGTTGGCAGCTTCAAACATTTCTCCAAGTCGCAATCAGTAGGGAATGAAATCAGTCCGTTCAACATAGTTGGCGTCCATGAGCAGACTCCAACGCCTTTTCCATAATTGCCAGCAAAGCACTGCAAATTTACTTGGCCAGCCATTGTAACCACCTCCCCAAGGGCATGAGTTATCCAGATTCATAATGAGCCAATCCTGCAAAAAGGTAAACATAAAATCATTAAAATGGACAGCAAGAATTAAATTCAACCATACCAATTTCGCCTCGGTACACTTTCGAAGCACGTCGTCAATGTCCTCTTGAGCGTGACAGCAAAGATGACAATGACTTGTCTCCAAAATGTGTCGAAGTTGTCTTTCAGCATTAGTGAGTAAATCGTTCCTCAAATAAGCTATAAGAACACCCTGACTCTTTGGGGGACCGGAGCAGACCATATGCATTGCCAACGTTGCCTATCACTATTATTGGTTGGAGGATGAAGGGCACCATACGCCGATCGCGTAGAGAAGTTACGATTCTCATCCCATCTCCACCCAATCGTGTCACTTCCCAACTTAGCGCTCGGTGGTGGAACAATCGCAATCATCCGTAGATTATGAATAGGGAGAACCAAAGAAAGTCGATTCTAGTCTCATTCTCTAGAAACCGTAAGAAAGGAAGCTACCTGAAGCCGGTTCAGGTTCCGTAGAGTTTAGGAAGTCTTCAACAAGTAATCTCTCACCATTGAGCCAATTATCGTACCAGAACTCAATGTCTCGACCATCCCCTCCAAAGACGTGAACAATTATTACCATAGAGTCTCTGGAAAATTTCACCCCATCTATACTTATGCTTAAGGATCTTGACCCAAAGTTTATCCTCATTTGTAAGCAACTGATACCCTATTTTCATCATGAATGCTCTATTTTGTTGGTATAGGTCCTTCATAACAAGGCCTCCACCTTTAATAGGCTCTTGCATCGAGCTTCATTTGACCAAAAAGATGACATTCTTATGCGTCGAGCTTCCCCAAACAAACTTACAGATAATACGCTCCATTTCCCCACAAAGGCTTTTAGGTAACCAGGCCGACTGCATCACATACACTGGTATGGCCTGAAGAACAGCTTTAGCTAGAGTGATCCTACCGGCTAAAGATAAAGATTGCGCAATCCACCCAGATAGTTTCATACGCATGTTCTCAAGAAGATGTTCGTACGTTGTATTAGTAACTCTAGAGTGCAAGAGCGGGGCGCCAAGATATCTGCCAAGGTTAATTACCTCTTCAAACCCCAAAGTTTGGGTAATATCATTACGGAGATTAAGATTGACATTCTTGGAAAAGAAAACCTGAGTCTTCGCAATACTCACACGATGACCAGAAGCTATGCAAAAATCCTCAAAAGCCTTTCACAAGATTTATGTTTGGTCCAACGAAGCTCCATAAAAAGCACTAAGTCGTCGGCAAAAAATAAATGTGAAAGTCCTAGACCGTTCCTTGATAGGTGAATTTCTTTCCAGCTGTTATTGTCAATGTGTCTCGCAATATCCTGAGAAAGGTGTTCCATGCATAGAAAGAATAAATAGGGTGAGAGAGGATCACCCTGACGAATCCCACAAGTTGGTTTAAATTCCTTTGTAAGTTCACCATTCTAGAGGATTTGCGTTGAGACCGTGGTTACGCAAAGTATAATAATACTAACCAGAGAAGCCGACATACTCGTAACCCATAGAGTCTTCTTTATAAAATTCCCCTCGAGCCTGTCGTAAGCTTTCTCAAGGTCCAATTTGATGGCCATCAAGCCCTTCTTCCCCACATTGTAATTTATAGTATGTAAAACTTCCTGTGCTAGGATAATGTTGTCCATGATATGTTTACCTGAGACAAAGCTTGCTTGAGTAGATGAAATCCAGAAAGGGAAGAAAGGCTTTAAACGGTCCACTACAACCTTGGTGATAATCTTGTAAACAACGTTACACAGACTTATCGGCCTAAATTGAGTAATCGACGACGGGTTCTCCACCTTGAGGATGAGAACCAAGAGATTTTTATTTACCCAAGTATCCATGTGACCGTCTTCAAAAACCTGTTTCACCACTTGATAAACAGAAGGTCCCACAATTGCCCAATTCTTCTAGTAAAAAGCGACAGGCAGTCCATCAGGACCAAGAGCCTTCAATGGCGCCATGTGAAAAACAAAGCTTTGCATTTCATCTATAGAAACGGTCGCTGTGAGGCAGTGCATTTCACTATCCTCAAACCTATTAAAGTTCGCGTAGTAGCTAGGCGCCATCGGATGAATCAGCTCAGTAGAAAAGAATTTATGGAAAAAATCACAAACAATATCCTTAAGGACGACCGAATCATCACACCATGAGTCTTCATCTAACTCAAGCATCCGCATTGTATTATGTCTCCTACGAATCATAGTGGTTGCATGAAAAAACAGTATTTCTATCCCCTTTTGCAATCTAGTTATTGCGAGACTTCTGATGTCACATACTTTCTTCTTGTTCAAGAACCTGATCCAACTCTTGTTTCAATTCCACTTCGAGATTGGCAAGGAATGACGATTCGAACCTTGCCAAAGTTCTTTCAATTCCGCAGATATGTCCAAGTAAATGATTTGTGTGTTTCCCTATATGCCCAAAAACCAACTTATTCCACTCTTTACTACCTTGTTGAAATTGAAATTTCTTAAAAAGTAATTAAATCTGAAAAAATGAGAAGTCAAAATTTAATTTCATTAATTTTAATTGACATGATCTTAATAATAATAAATCAAAAATTTTCCAGAGGGACAACGAAAATAATTTTAAAACTATTAGTGGCCTAAAATAGAATCAAACCATTAAAGTTGGGACAATTATCCCTCCCATACACTATGTGTCTTTGTCTATGTATGTAACCCCCTTAACCCGGCCCAGACGGTTGAACCGAATTAAGAAGTTTACACGGGGAAAACCAAAGTCAACTCGAAAGTCAACCTTGATTAACGACCTTTTTTTTCTTTATAATCTTATCTAAATGCACATTAACCCTAGATATGATCATACAATCAGCATACTCAAAGATCAGCGCATTCGGAAAACATTTAGGGACTTAATTGCACAAAACATAAATTTAGGGACCAAACTGCAAATTCTGGAAATTATAAGGACTTAACCAACTTTTGAGTTACCATTATGAAATTAGTCATGTTTCATGCTTATCTGCCAAATTTCAACTCAAACGGACATCTCAAACTCATACAATTGCATATACAAAGTTCAGGACCAAAACGCAAAGATTTCAAGACATATAACCGTCAATTTCAGTGCCCAACGGTCAAGTGTTTCGAAACAGGGAGGACCTGTTCCGAAACGCGGGACCGTTCTGAAACACGTTTTGATACAGGGCTTGGCAGTAGCATTTCCGTTTCGGAACGGCTCTACCCGTTTCGAAACACCAAGGCCATTTCAGGCCCTCTGTTCCGAAACGGTAGCACCTGTTCCGAAACAGGCTGCCCAGATTGCAGAAATTTTGCTGGTTCATCACACAATTGACCCATCAAACATGCTCCAAAGGCAACCAAATTATACCAGCAAGTCATTCAACACTCAAGGAACACAATGGCATCAACCAAACACAAACATGACATCAATTATGGAAAAACCCAATTCTATAGGCATGCATCCTATATTAAAAACCATACAAATATCAAAACATCCAAAACAACCTCAAAAAGGCCATTTACATGTTTCATCATTATTGAAAGCATAAAACCAACTTAGGGAGTCCAAAACATCTCCCAAAACAACCATTTAGGTTCCCATTGTCAAATGCCCAAAAGCTATTAGTGGTAAGAAAACATTCACCATACATGAGCTTAGTTCTTCACTTGGATTCTTGACCTCTTGCTGCCCCTTCTAGCACTTTAATGCTCTGCATTATTGGTTCAAGAAAAGAGAGAGCGTAAGCACATAGCTTAGTGAGGAATGCTCATTTAAAACATCACAATAATGCATTTATAAAACTCCTTTTCAAAACCATAGTTCAAAACAACATTTATACATGCACATAAGCATTTAAAACAAACATTTCATGCTTGGAATTTATTAACATGTCATATTGGCCACAAGTGATAATCATAATCTTTCCATTTCAAAATACAATCAACATAAGATCCACACATGGACTTTTAACCACCATTGTGATATTATAATTCACAAGGACCACATATGGACTTTTAGCCACCATTGTGTCCTTAGCACAAGAATCACCCATAGACTTTTAACCACCATGGTGTTCTTACAATACACAAGGTCCACACAAGGACTTTTAACCACCTTTGTGACCTTAACACAAGAATCACCCATGGACTTTTAACCACCATGGTATTCTTAAAATACACAAGGTCCACACAAGGACTTTTAACCACCTTTGTGACCTTACAATACACAAGGCTCACACAAGGACTTTTAACCACCTTTGTGACCTTAGCACAAGAACCAACCATGGACTTTTAACCACCATGTTGTTCTTAACACAAGTACCACCTATGGACTTTTAACCACCATAGTGTTCTTAACCATTCTCAAGACATCACTTGCCAATATGCATCATTTAGCAACAATAATCCACTATTCTAAAGCATTTACAAAGCCATTAATCATCATGCACCATTATGCATCAAAACCACATTTTATCAAATGTTCGAAACAAGGATCTCTTACCTTGAGCATCCTTCAACACATGGCTTATAAAATCAGCAAATAAACATGCTAAAATATGCTTTCAAAACAGAATTTAAAACATGCAAACAATCACATTGCATTCAACCAACTCATGGTTCATCAACAAGAGAGTTTTTCCGAAAACTTACTCTTGAGCTTAGCAAAGTTGTTTAGACTTAAACTAAGCTCCCAAACCTTCAAGACATTGGTTTCAAAGCCGAAAACCAAAATCCACTCACCGATTCCGTTTCGCACTTGCCGAAACACCGATCAAGCTTCCGGATCAACACCACAAGGATCCGAAGATGTCTCCCCTGTTTTAAACACATCAAAGCAGAGGATTAATGCATCATCATGCATTAATATCTTCAATGAAAGCACCTAAACTCGCTGCTCTCATCTACACTCCATTTTCGGCTACCAAACACAACCGAAAACACATCCAAACAACTCCACAACACTACCCAGCCAAGATCCATCAATTCCAAACATTCTTAAACCTCAAATATCATCCAAAAAGGATCTAACCACGTCCTTATACCTCCAGCTATAACAGATCATCAAGATCACTCTAAAAACAACCAAAAACTCAAGCAAAACTTAGGAAAATTAACCTATTCGGGATTGCATTGATAAAACCTCAATTTCTCATCAATTATACATTCATTTAACTTCAAAAAGACACCTCAAAACAGTGCCCAACCATTTCATACGAATTTCATCAAAAATTAACCAAATCTTGCATTTTAAAGCCAAGACCAAGATCACAATTGTAAAACCTTTAATTAAACACAAATCAAGGATTGAGAACTTGGGAATTTCAGTAAAGAACTGAGAATTTAGAGGAGAAGGACGGTCATACCTCTAAACTTGAGTTTCTCCCTTTTTGGAACCAAGATTCTTGAAAAACCAATAAGCAAATGCTAAGGTTTTGTTGTAGAATTGATTAGAGATCAAATGAGGATTGAAATCTCATCTTTAGTTGTCAAAATCAGAGGAAATTTTGCTGGAGAAATGTGTTTGGGTTGAGAGAAAAGTTGAGAGAAAAGAAAATGGAAATTTAGAGAAAAGTTAGTTAAAATGCCAAAATATCTTTTCCCTCCTTTTGCACTTAATTAAAAACCATTAATTAAATTGATTAATATTCAGAAAAATCTGGAGAAACTCTTTTGGGTAAATATCTCCTTAAAGATTCAAAGTTTCAATCCTTTTTAAAACAGTCACCCAGTTTTCGAAAATTACATTTTAGTCACTAACCAAAATGTCACACTTCCAAACCTCATTTTGTAAAATTGATTCCACCATTCTCTTATATATAATAAAAGAGGATTTTAAGACATTTTTCCATATTTTTAATGCAACCCGAACTAGGCTTTCCTAAAAATCACCTTTTATATTCGAACCGCGATCCAACCGGCCCGGTCCAAACCCAAAACTTCTAAGCCCAAAATTGGGGTGTTACAACTCTCCCCCCCTTAAGAAATTTCGTCCTCGAAATTTACCTGAAGGAAAGAGGTACGGAAACTGCTTCAACATGTCATCCTTCCGCTCCCACGTGGCTTCCTCAACACCACGATGCTTCCACAACACCTTTACCAACTCAATGGTCTTGCCTCGAAGAACCTTACTATCCGAATCCAGAATCTTCACCGGTTCCTCATCATAGGTCAAATCCGGATTCAATTCCACTTCTTCCACAGGCATCACATGTGAAGGATCCGATCTATACTTCCGAAGCATAGAAACATGAAACACATCATGTATCTTTTCCAACTCTTGCGGTAACCTCAACTTATACGCAACAGGACCCACACGTTCAACCACCTCGTATGGTCCAATGTACCTAGGGCTCAACTTACCCTTTCGACCAAACCTCATCACCTTCTTCCAAGGCGAAACTTTCAAAAATACACGGTCACCCACCGCATACTCAATCTCCTTACGCTTCAGATCCGCGTAAGACTTTTACCGATCAGAAGCTGCCTTCAAACGCTCACAAATGAGCTTCACTTTCTCGGTGGTTCCTTTCAACAAAGCTGGCATCGAAACCAACTTCTGACCCGTTTCAGCCCAACAAAGAGGAGTCCTACACCTCCTCCCGTACAAAGCTTCATAAGGTGCCATTTGAATACTTGCCTGATAACTGTTATTATAGGCAAACTCCACCAAAGGCAAATGTTTCTCCCAAGAGCCCTGAAACTCAATCACGCAGCATCTCAACATATCCTCCAAAACCTGAATAACACGCTCGGACTGACCATCCGACTGAGGATGATAAGATGTACTGAAATTCAACCATGTACCCAAAGCTTGATGCAAACACTGCCAGAAACGCGATGTAAACCTCGGATCCCTATCTGACACAATCGACTTAGGCACACCATGCAGCCGCACAATCTCAGCAATGTACAGCTCCGCAAGTTTATCCAAAGAGTACGTAGTATGCACAGGCAAGAAATGTGCACACTAATCCATAGTTATTGCATTATATTAAGGTGTTGTTATATGATTGACAAAAAATAATTATAAATGGAATGGACTCTAAAATCAATTACGTTAATTATATGAAATTATATTAATTATAACATGAATTACAAAATATTTTAAAAATCTATTTATGTTCATTAATCTTTTAGTTTTATAATATAAGTTATAAATAATTATTATAAAATTTATATTTTTTTATTTTTCAAAATATTTGTTAAACGAGTTTAAAAATTATTTCTTTGCATTCGTTGGATCATATAGGAGATTGGCGGGAAGGAAGCAAACACAAGCGAGAAAATTGCTGGAAAAGTACCAACGGAAGTTGCGCCACAAAAAATGGTAAATTACGTTAAATTATCATTGAACTTTACTTTTAAATTTATTTTGGTCACTAAAGTTTCAAAAATTCAATTTATTCACTGAAATTTAGACATTGAATATTTTTTGTCACTAAAGTTTAGACATTGAACATTTGGGAAAACTACACCAGTGACCACCGAAGATATTGGGGATACCTATTTGAACCACCGAACTAAAAAAAACGTCAATCACACCACCAAACTTATTAAATCAACCTATTTTGACCACCGCCGTTAAAAAATTAACGGAGGGGTGACGGAAGTGCCACGTGGCAGTTAACAGGACATTTTTAAAATTACATGTTTAGTCCCTGTTATTTACTTATTAAATCAATTTGATCCTAATTTTATTTTAATTAAATAAAAATTAATCAACCAATCAAATTATGACACGTGTCATCACCCAATTAGGGATTAATTTAGTTTATTTTGTTTAATATTTAATATATTTTTTCCTCCAATCAGGTGGTGACACGTGTCACCACCTGGTTAAAGGAAATTTAAAGAAGAAAATGAAGATGGCATTATGGTGGTTCAAACTTGGGACCAAGGGGATAAAACCCCCAAGCTTTAACCATTAAACCAAACTGCTCTTAGTGTTATTATTTGCACCCTTTATATACATATCTTATGAAAAAGAAAAAATATTATCACCCAAACAGCACAACATTGCGGTTCAACTACAAACTGCTTTCCACATTGCTGCTGCCAATGGGAATGCACAGGCACTCCAAGTATAGTTCCTTTATAATTTAATCAATGCAAGCTTTAAGATGTTAATTACCTTTGACATCGTCCTTTCTATTGTTCTTATAGGTACTTCTACTGGAAGATCCAGATGGAATCAACTACAAAACTATAATGAAGGAGACCCCATTATTTTTTGCTGTGAAGAATGATCATATGGAATGTGCTGAGCTTCTGCAGCGCTGGGGAGCAAACAGTGAAGTTCTCAACTTACGGTTGCAAACCTTACTTTTACATCTTGATTGTTTACAATATTTCAGTTGCCACTGAAATTTAACTTCAAAAACTAACATCAGTTACCTTCGTGTTCTGCAGTAGAGAGAGGCCAATCGACATGGCAAAGTCACAGGACATGCGTTTCATACTAAACGCAACTTGTTTTACACTCAGTAAGTTATATTTGTACTAGTAATCCCTACTTTGTTTCATCCAATCTCATGATATTCGAATGTGCAGAGCATCGGAGTTCCCCAGTTGAACAGAAATATATTGGTTTCCAAGGTGAAGAAGTTATTTTTGATATATGTGAAACTCTTCTTACCATGGCAGATGAAGGCAGCCATACTGAAAGGTGAAGCTTTTAAAAAAACTTCCCTAACATCCAACACACTGCCAAATTCTCTCCCTATGCGTTGTTTGAGTATGTTGGATTTTGTTTTATTTCTGAATTTTCTACTGCCTGTGTTTTGCAGAACCAACACAAAAGTAAAAACAGAGATCTGTAAGTACTTTGAATCTGTAGGATGTGCCAGAGGATCCAAGTGCTTTTATGCTCATGGTAAAGAGGAGCTAGGACAGGCGAAACAAGGAATGCATCTTGGCAACCGGTGATGTTGTGGACAAGCTGTTTGGGTGATAATATTTTTTCTTTTTCATAAGATATGTATATAAAAGGTGCAAATAATAACACTAGGAGCAGTTTGGTTCAATGGTTAAAGTTTGGGGGTTTTATCCCCTTGGTCCCAAGTTTGAACCACCATAATGTCATCTTCATTTTCTTCTTTAAATTTCCTTTAACCAGGTGGTGACACGTGTCACCACCTGATTGGAGGAAAAAATATATTAAATATTAAACAAAATAAATTAAATTAATCCAATTGGGTGATGACACGTGTCATAATTTGATTGGTTGATTAATTTTTAGTTAATTAAAATAAAATTAGGATCAAATTGATTTAATAAGTAAATAACAAAGACTAAACATATAATTTTAAAAATGTCCTGTTAACTGCCACGTGGCACTTCCGTCACCCCTCCGTTAATTTTTTAACGGCGGTGGTCAAAATAGGTTGATTTAATAAATTTGGTGGTGTGATTGACGTTTTTTTTAGTTCGGTGGTTCAAATAGGTATCCCCAATATCTTCGGTGGTCACTGGTGTAGTTTTCCCTTGAACATTTTTATCACTCTTAAACCCCAAACGGTCATAGATAGTAGTCGTTTGGTCTCAAATTTTACTAGTCACTTCGTCTCGACCACTGAATGTGAATTCGACTTCTATTTTATCGAAAAGTGCCCCAAATTTATTTTGGTCACTAAAGTTTCAAAACATTCAATTTATTCACTGAAATTTGCACATTGAATATTTTTTGTCACTAAAGTTTAAACATTGAATTTTTTTTATCACTCTTAAACCTCAAACGATCATAGATAGTAGTTGTTCGATCTCAAATTTTACTAGTCACTTCGTCTCGGCCTCTGAATGTGAATTCGACTTCCATTTTATCGAAAAGTGCCCTAAATTAGCCCTTTATTCCATTATATTCTTGAAGTTAGAAAGCCTTGGTTTTGTTTTCTTTGTTTTTGTTTTGTCAGAATCGAGGACAAAGTTCTCTTCTCCTTTCGGTTGTAAAAATTATTCAAAAAAACTGTAATTTTATTATTTTTAATTAATTTTATAATATTATATTATATTATATTATATTATATTATATTATATTATATCATATCCTTACAATCGATCTACTTTTATAAATATAATATATTTTCCTCACATTTCACGTGTTGTACCAAATCTCAATGATTTTTGGAAGTTCATGGAGTTTACACGTGGCTCGATTTTTAAATTTTTGTTCAGGTTCAAAAAATATTCGAGACACTTGGCTCGATTTTACATCTCTAATAAGAATTATAAATTAAAGTCAACAAAGAAGCTGATGAGGTTGTGCCTGGGGCTACTGCCATATTAAAAAAATAACATGATCCGTGAGAGGTGGCCCTAATAATTTACCTCACATTTGAAATGAGTTGTACCGTATCTCTATGGATTTTGGACGTTCATGGAGGTTACACCTCTATAAATTGGCCTGCAAAGCCAAACCAACACATACCAAACCAAACACAATATTATGCTAACCATGAAGACCACAACAACTTCCCTATTTCTTCTTTTCATCTTCTCAATCACCCAATCATCCTTTCTGTTTGGTGTGGCCAACGCTGCAGGCGATGTCGTGCTGGATCGTGACGGTGACGTGGTCATCACCGGCTTCCCATACTATGTAGTGTCGTCGATATGGGGCGCCGGTGGTGGAGGGCTTGCCATAGGCAGGGAGAGTGATAGAAAATGTCCGGAAATCGTCGTTCAGAGGCTATGGGATATGGACAACGGTAGTCCGGTGATATTTTCTAATGCGGACTCCAGCGATGGCGTTGTCCGCGTATCCTCGGACGTGAGAGTGGAGTTCATTGGGCCTAGAGACAGATTGTGCCTAACATCGACGGTGTGGAAGGTTCAAGATAAGGACGAATCAACTGGAAACACGTGGGTGGAACTTGGTGGGAGTGAAGGAGAACCTGGTTGCGACACTATCAAGAATTGGTTTAAATTAGAGACGGGGTTCACTAAAGGTACGTACAAATTTAAGTACTGCCCTTCGGTATGTTCCTCATCCGTAACTTCTTGCAACGAAATTGAGAGAGCTCAAGATACCGATGGACAAATGCGTTTGGCTCTCTCCGGCGGCACAGGAAATCCATGGTCATGGGTGATTATCAAAGAAAATGCGTGGATTCGACAAGCTGTTCAAGCTTAATTCAAACCTATCATCATGCATGCAGGCAGCAGCATCAACTTTAATGTTAGTTTTAAGTGAATAAAGGTTGGCCACTTCTTCATTTCGAGGCAGCAGCATGCTTATGCTTACAGGATTTGTCTCTCAGGACCTACTTTGTACTCTTTTCAACCTAATCAATAAAAATTATAGTTACGCTATAAACAGGTTCATATAATAAATAACCAAACCTAGAAAAAGAATGGATAACATCAGACGAGTTGCCACGGATCACATATAATCCAAGCAAAATAATGAATTAAAAAGTGTGGTCTAATTAATATCATTTAAGATGTGGTACTATTTGGGTTAACTATACATTTAGTTATTCAATTATGTTCCATTTTTTCGTCACTAAATTTCTAGAAATAATCATTAAAGAAATATTTAGGCCCTGTTTGGTAAATAGCGGTTTGGGCAAAAATTAGAGGTTTGAGGTATAATTAGATGTTTGACTAGTCAAATCCGCTAATATTTTTTTGTTTGACTTCTTTCTTTTTGTATATTTTGCGCATGTTTTTCGGCCTTGGTGGCACGTTGTTAGCCTACCTATGTGGTAGACCTGCGATCGTTTAGAGATTCTCACGTCATTTGTATCTTATTTGCGATTGTCGGTGGCCTTTCAGTAGTTAGATTATCTTTTGTGGTTGTTTGCCGATGTATTTAGTTCTATTTTACGAAGCAGCCTGTAAAATAAGCTCGCCACTCCTTTATCATCTCTAAAGCGTCTAGTTGGATAAAGACAAAGGAATAATATTGGTGATTTGTTTTTCCTCGACATTATTAATTTTTATTGATTTATAAAATAAATACGCCTAACCCTAAAATGTACACATTGTTAAAAACTTCTCTAAACTTAGGTGGAAGAAAAGAGTACAACGCATAACAAGTAATACAAGAAAAACAACAACCGTATATAACCACCATTTGATATCCTGCCACAAACTAATCGTACACCATGAAATCCATCTCTCAAGGTTATATTAAAGGGGGTTTGATGGGCAGGGATGGACATTTACACCCTTAAATGGTCCCATGTCAAAAAAAAAAAAAACACCCGTTTCCAAGATATGCTCTTGATAAGAGTGCTCTTTTAGTTCAACCCCTTGTGTCCTGGTGGCAAAGGTATATGTTTATCATCCCTTGAGACCCGGGTTCGAGCACCAGTAATGCATGTTGTGTGTGCCATCTTTGAAAAGACTAAAAAAGTTGAACAGATACTACTCTCGTATCGCACCAGCATATTATAAAAAAGAGTGCTCTTTTAAAAATTAAATACTTCAAAGTTTGAATTTTTTTAATTAAAGCCTATATGTTCTTTTAAAAATTAAATAATTTCTTTAAGTTCCGTTTCCAAGATACGCTCTTGATAAGAGTGCTTGAAGATGTAATTTCATATAAAATATTTACTTAAAAATTATACAAACACATGGGAAATTTTCACAATGATATTACCTACCCCAATGGGACCTACTGGATTCAATTAATTTGAATGCCACGTTTCATTCATGGGCTTAAATTGATGATATAAAAAGACTAGAACGGATAAATCATAAGACAACGAAGAGTACTATAAACGAGAAAATTACGAGGCTGTCCTAATAATTTCATGCCTTTTCTTTTACATTTTTTCGTTTCATTACTAAAAAATTAAATCTCTTATATCTTTTTAAACTTTAATTATAAATCTTAACCTTAAATCTTAACCTTATTCTAAATTTTTTAATGTGAGAACATAAATAATGGTACCGAAAAAAGGATAAAAGATTTCTATTCATCCGATCTGACTTAAAACAATTCAATGGTTATAGTTGACATAATCTGAATATGATTTAGTCAAATCCAACTTAAAATCCAACCGAGTACTCGGTTTTAATTCTTGATAAGAAGACGAGAACCATAAATAACAAGACAACAAAAGAGTTGTTCGAAAAATTATTAGATATAACTAAAGAGTATGTAGTTACTTGAAAATTACAGTTAAATGTGTGAATATTATTAGATGGACCATAAAGAAGGTGTTGAGCCGAATCCATCTAATAATTTCTCGAGATGTTGGGTGGGGTACTACCATATTAAAAATTAACAGGACACGTAGGAGGTGGTACCGTATCTCAATGAATTTTGGAGGTTCATGGAGTTTACACTTGTATTAATAAAGTGGCCTGAAAAACCAAACCAACACAATCTGCCAAACATGGAAACCTCAGCAGCTTCCCTATTTCTTATTTTCATCTTCTCAATCACACAAAAACAGCACCTACCTCCACGGCTCCACCACAATCGTTCAAGCACCGTAAAGTCTGATAGCAACTTATAGAGTTATAATCATCTCCGAGCAACAAGGAAAGAGACCTAACATAAAAACACTTTACATTCCAACTTCAGATGAAACTCAATAATCTCATATTCCAATCAATTCTGATGCAGTGAAACCTAACCACCTCCATCCATAAATAATTTTATCAACTCTCATTACCGCATCATTTATGGTCACAATCAATAAAAATTGTCTATTTTATTCTTTTATTTATTTGTTATAATCCAATCAATAAAAAAATGTAGCAATGAGATTAGTTTTTTAAAGTACATTGTTAATGGTGAAAGTGGGAGGTTTTTTAGAGTACTAATAGATTTTCACAGGGAATTTTTAATTAAAAACATAAATAATTAATATGTTACTTAAAGATGTGGGGTACTAAGTTATTGAATTTTTAAACGAGACAATTACGAAACGGTCTAATAATTTACCTTACAATTGAAATGTGTTGAGATCTTTGAAAAAATTCGACGATCAACTCGACATTGATTTTAGATCCGAATTGAATCAAATTCGATCGGACTTAAAGCAATTCATTGATTTTACTTGATATGATCCGAATATGATTTAATCAATCCAACCTAAAATCTATTCCAAGTACTCGATTTATTTCTTGATAAGAAGATGAAAACGATAAATAACAAGACAACAAAAGAGCGGTTGGAGCGGGGATAATGTCATATTAAAAAATTAGGTAAATCTCACAAATGGTCACTAAATTTAACCCTCGTTATTTACACTTTCTTTTAATTTTGTCCTTAAAGCAAAATTCTAAAATTGTTCCACTGCGGAATCGAATTTTCTTGCTAGTTCCATGCATGAGTTAACTAAACACATAAAATCTTGATAAAAGGATTAAATATGTATTTTTTATAATAGCCACGTTAAGTATTTAACGATGGTTAAATTTAGTGATTTTTTTTCTTACCAATGCATATTGATTAAGTTGGAAAAACTCTTTAAACTAAGACTAAATATTACTTTATCCTTATAATAATCCTAACCGTAAAAGATGAAATCTGAACTCAATATTGACAAAATTCCAGATTTTAAGCGCTGAGTAAACGAATTAATCCTTCACCTACCATCTTTCATGCTTTCTTTAGATATATTTAGTCGTTGAAGCTTATGCCCCCTAATTTTTTTTTTGAAAATTTTAGTTTAAGTCTCTAATTTCTTTTGTATTTTCTATTAGCAATCTTATTTCGCACCTCTACATTTCTAATATAGCTTCCAAATAGTTCGCACCCTCATGTTAAATGTCTTGTGTTCGTCCCTATTTGTATCTATGGGCTGGAATTTTCGGCTTTCGTTGAGAAGTTCATGAAATATCGTTGGTCAGACGATCTATAACACCCTGATTTAAATGGTCTAAAAAAGAGACATAAGAAGGGAAAAGCAAAAATAAATAAGTGATGCCAATGGGATTTAAACCCTTAACCTCAAGTTAAGTGAGTTTAAGCTTTAAACACTTGAGCCAATGTTGCTCTTGGCTTTAGTCTATCCCCTTTTAATTTTAATTTTGTCTGGTAGACCTGAGCCAATAATAAATAAAAGTCTGACTCCTCATCTACCTAATTAAATGATTTTGACCCAAATCCCAGAAATCATCCATCTTCTCCTACCAACCCCTCTGGCCAAAGTCCCGATCTCCCCCACCGCCGCGTCGTGACTGTCACCTCCACCCCTATCGTGCTTGCCACCGCACCCTGAACCCAACCCTGGTCGCCACTCGTGCCACTGCTATCCCGAATGTCGGGAATCAGAGGTATTAGGTTCGACGAACCTAGGTTTTATAACCACTCCGTTCATTGTTGATTCCAGCCACCTCTATCACCATTGGGGCGCATCGACAACCCGAGTGTGTTCAGCGTGAGAGGGCGATCATAACCTGACTAACCGATCGTCAATCCACCACCGTTGTGGGCCTCATCGGAGTAGCGTATATTTTCGGCGCAATTTTGGCATTTTAGGTAATTTACGGCTCGATTTCGGCTTGTTTCGTGTTTCTGATGAGTGGGTTGGACTGTCATGTTGATAAGCTCTTGTTTTTTGGCAGAATCGATACAAATAAGGCCTTCGGCGGCCGTTCTGACGACCGTCTGGCGGTTTGATGTAATTGGGTAAGTGAATCGGCCTGAACCGGTTAAACTGGTGTGAACCCAACCAAACCGAACTGCCCTAGACTAAACTGGCCTGACCCATTGGTAACTCAAGCCCAAATCTGATCTGACTCGAACCCGAGTCCGTCCGCTTCTATTGACCCGACCCGAGTCTGACCTGTTCACCGAGTCAGCTCAGTGAGTCAACATGTTGATTGAGTCAGGTAAGTGAGTCAACTATTATACAATGTTTGTAAATTCAGTGATTTTTTATTGACAGTGATCAATTAACAAACAAACTATTATACAAAGTTTGTAAATAACGAGGGTTAGATTTAGTGAATTTTTTCGAATTTGGCTTAAATTGATTGAATGTGTAAATAAAAAGGATTAAATGTGCTATTATGTAAAGTTTTATAACAACCACATTAAGTAATTACCGTTGAGTTATCATTTTGTTACAAAACAAAAAGTTTAATGTCATTTTGCAACATTTAAAAGTTTGGTTAAAATTTTATTTTCTTTTAACAAAGTTTAGTGACCATTTGTAAACTTTACCCTAAAAATTAATATGACACGTAGTACGTGGTCCTAATGATTTACCTAACATTTGACATGTGTTGTACCATATCTCAATGAATTTTGGAGGTACATAGAGTTTACACATCTATAAATTGGCCTGCAAAACCAAACCAACACATACCAAACCAAACACAATATTGTGCCAACCATGAAAACCACTACTTGTTCCCTATTTCTTCACTTTATCTTCTCAATCACAAAATCATCCTTTCTGTTTGGCATGGCCAACGTTGCGGGCGATGCCGTGTTGGATCTTGACGGTGACAAGGTCTTCACCGGTGTCCGATACTATGTAGTGTCGACAATATGGGGCGCTTGTGGTGGAGGGCTTTCCATAGGTAGGGAGAGCGGTAGAAAATGTCCAGAAATCATCGTTCAGAGACGATCCAATTTTGACAAGCGTAATCTCGTGGACATCGCCTGATAGTGTTTGTCACAGCCACAACATTTATTCGCCCACAATAAGAGAACAATTAAGGCAACAAAAACACCGTTATATACTTAAAATATTATATGTGCATTATTAATTATTAATTTTTACTCTAAAAATTAAGTTTTAAATAAATATTTATAAAAAATACTTTAAAACTTTATCATTTAATGTTTAAGAGTCATAAAATAAAATTATTTTGTCAAAACAAAATACAAAATTTCAAAAGCCAACGTTAATATAAAAAATCGAAAATCGATATTAACCGAACCGAAAACCGGTAGGCAGTAGTTATTAAAATAGATTACTGAATTAAACCTAAATTGAACTATATACTCCCTTACTTTGTAGAATGTGATGGATGCATCATTGTAGCCTTGACATCCATTTTATAGGATTAGCTGATGGGTCAGATTGATTCAATGCCCGACTTATTATGAGTGTTAAGGTCTCTTAAGTCGGACAAAAATCTTCTGCCCCTTTTCGGTGCCCCTACTTATGCCCCAACATTAAAAAATACTATAACGTTAAATTCTAAGCCCTAACCTTAAATTCTAAATCCTAAACCCTACACCATATATTTAAAAAATACACTCAACCCTAAATTCCTTAAACCTTAACCCTAAACTTAATTTTGAGCGTGGTGCATAAGTAAGAACACCAAAAAGGGGCAGAAAATTTCTATCCTCTTTAAGTCTTAATGAAGTCACTCCAAAAAAAACTTTGATATTTCGTATAACATACGAGAAATACGCGATGAGGGTTTGGCATGCGAAGATATGTTCGAGGGGGGAAATAATGGCGGAGAACATATTAGGTATAACATGCATAAAATTCCAAGTTTTTTTAGAAGAGTAACATCAAGTATGAAAATTGAAGGACTGTTAATTTCAAAGATTGTAACAATCGAGATGGATCAGCTTCTAAAACAATGATTCATATCATGATATACTTAAATTTTATTTTAATTTCTTTCGAATTAATTTTTAGTCGGTGCTAATATTTTGTTTTATACCGGTTTATTTTTCCAACAATGTGTTGCATATTGGTGTTATTGTGAACTTTTTGATGTGTAGAAATTCTAAGGTATCCGAGATAATGAGTCTAATTGCAGCAAAAGAAGTAAATAACCTAATACTTTTATTCATGAAGCTGAAAAGAGAACAAAGTCGGGCCCCGAGAGGCAAACCCTGTAAGTACAAGCATGTTGCTGCCTCAGACAAGGCAGCTTTATTTACTTAAAACAAACATTAAAGATGTAATTAGTTCATACATAATGATGTGTTTCAATTAAGCACGAACAACTTGTCGAATGCTCGTATTTGGTTCGCCTGCTTTGATAAACACCCATGGATATCCTGGGCCATCGGCGAGAGCCAAACACATTTGTCCATCGGAGTCGTGAGCTTTCTCGATTTCGTTGCACAAAGTTATGGAGGAGCCACATGCCGAAGGGCAGTACTTGAATTTGTAGATACGGTCTAAGTCGGTCTTCTCTATTTTGAACCAGTTCTTCAAAGGGTCGCAAACGGGGCCTCCTTCATCCCCACCGAGTTCACCGACGAACTTCACTTGCACGTCGAAGGATAGGCAGACAACATCATCGTTGGGTTCACATTAGAAAACACCACAGGATTACCGTAGTTGGAATCAGATAGTCTCTAAACGATGATTTCCGGGCATTGTCTACCCCTCTGCCTGCCTATGGCAAGTCCTCCTCCTCCGGCGCCCCATATCGCTGATACTACGTAGTACCTGACGTTGGTGAGGACCGCCTCACCGTTGACATCCAACACGGCATCATATGCGGCGTTGGCAATGCTGAACAGGAAGGACCATCATGCCAAGGTATCATGGTTGCATAAAAAATGACCTTTATCTCCCTAGGGACAAATCTCGAAACAGTTCTTATATCGTGACTCTCTATCCAAATTAATCGAGATGCATCTATCACACCACGATCCTATATTATGTTCTTCTTCGTCCGTACATTACAAAAACTCTTTTAAGGGGCGAATATAAATTTTCGGAATTAAAATAATATACATATTTCTCGAATGTATTATTTTATCTTGTTTAGAAAAATAAAATAAAAAAGTGAAAAAAAATAAAAAAAGCAAAGGGGAGGGGGGGGGGGGGGGTAAAATGCATGGCATTCAGGCCAAAATCAAGGTGACTCATCCCTCCCCCAAATTAACTATAAAAGGGAAGAGGCTTTGCTTATGGCGCCACACACACAAATGGAAGCCATCGAAATGGCATAAAAAGCCATGAAAAATGGCATTAAGGGCAGTACCCTTTGAACCTCATGCGTAGTGCCCTTTCGATGGTTCGATCAATCGTTCGGTCGCGGTCTTGCTGAGATTTGTTCGTTTCGTTATTTTCATGGCTAGATGATGTGAAAATCCTGCTAGAGGTCGGTCGAAGTTCCTCATTTGAGCTTCTTGCTGAGATTTGTTTGTTTCGTTATTTTCATGGCTAGATGATGTGAAAATCCTGCTAGAGGTCGGTCGAAGTTCCTCATTTGAGCTTCTAGTAGGATACATTTTGATCTTTGTCTTTGTATTATTTTAATATCGACTTTTTGTAATAAATATCTTTGTATGAATTTTGGGAGTTGTGGGGTACTCACCCTTCCCCACACGTAACCGACTCCTGAACTCTTTTTTTTTTTCTGGTTTCGCAAATTCGTTGTTTTAATAAAACAACAAAAAACAAGTTTTATGAAAATAACCGAGTTTTCAGGTGATCTAATCTCACTTAAAGTAAACAAAGGATTGAAGACGACTCTCCGTTGTTACAAATATAATACCTCTTTATCTAACAAAAAAAAACTCCTTTAACGGTAAGAAATTTTGAATGGAATAGTATTAGTATATTAAAGAAAATTTTGCAAAGATAGGAATACATTGTTTCCTCTTCTGACAAGCAATATATTTATTTTGACTATCGATTGTAAAACAATTTCTATATTGCACGTAACAATAACTTTGCATGTGGGTTCATTCCCCTCTTTTCCCGGTTCTCAGTCATTGTTTTCCGGTAGATTGTTGTTCGCTTGCCATTTTTGGTGGCGTGGAGATCTCCTCCGAAAGACTGCGTCGGTTTTCATGTGGGAGAACGGTATGGAAACTATGGAGAGATGGTCTCTGGTTTCAACTTGCTCATCCCATCAACTGAAATCCCCCTTGTTTTCATTTTCTCCATCACAACAAGGAACACCCTAGCTTCAATGAAGAAGCTAGATTACTATTATTAATTATAAATTATTTTGTTCTAAAAATAATGATTAAAATTGTAAATGGTGTAAATTTTTATTAATGGTTGTTTGTTTTTAAGTATTTTCTCTTTATTAATATAGATACAAACAAATATTATTGTAGCCGATAAATAATAAACTTCATAAACACGAACATAAAATGTATATAGTAACGATGGCTCTTTGATGACTTGATATTACCGTAATTTAATCGTGACCGGTCGTCGGTGATAACGAACGTCTATCAGTTCTCAGTCTGATGGTCCAAAACAATTAATAAAAAATGTAATAGATGTCATCTTGAGATGTGATGGAAATTCAATCCTAAAAAACGTGTCACAAAATAAGACAAAAGACATGACACAAAAATAGATAAAAACATCCATCATTTTCATAAAAAGTGAAAACTAATTAATCGAAAATAAAAATAATTTAACTCAAAATAATATAACATAATAAATGACGCAAGAAAGATAACTAGCCTTTTAAAGTTTATTAGTTCATGACCCAACAACAAGAGTATTTCTTCTTCTAAAGTCTCCTCATCTCCCTTTAGGTAGAAATAGAAGTAGTATTTATCAAAAAAAAGTTTATTAGTTTTATCTATTTAAACCGGGAAATATATTGACCATGTTTGGTAAGCAGCTTTTTGAGCTAAAATTAGAGGTTTGAAACATTCTTAGATGTTTGACCAGTCAAATTTACTAATTTGAATGTTTAGTAAATAGAGGATTATAATAGCAGATTAAGGTGAAAACTCTTTGGATAAAAGACTTGTAAAGACCATTTTGTTCTTGATATTTATAAAAAAAATTCTCTAAATAACATAAATTTGATTAACTAATAAAATTAAAAAAATAATTTCATAAATAATACATTAATATATACATATAAATTTAATAATTAATAAAATTATATTCAAAATATAATTTCATAGATAAGAAATTAATATATACATCTAAATTTAATAATTATTAAAAATATAATTTCACAAATAAAAAATAATATGTACATCTTAATATATGCTAAGTAATGATATTAAAAAAATTAATTTTCATAATCTAATTAATATTAATAGATACAAAGATCCATTGATTGGCCTAGTGGCTAATGATGCCCATATTGCCTCATCTTGTATGAGTTCGAATCACGCTATAAGAATGTAAAACCTCTACATTTAATCAAAAAAATATTAATAGATACAAAATGTTAATAACTAACAAATTATTCAAACAAGTATCAAATAAAATCATGTCCTTATATGTTATTTTGTTTGTTCAAATAATCAAACATCTATCAACTATCAGTTAATTTTACCAAATATATTTATAGAATCAACTAATGTAATCCGCTCGTCAAATCAACTAATGTAATCCGCTAGTCAAATCAGCTAATGTAATACGATATCCGCTAATTGAAATGGAATTTGAAAAATTAAAAATTTTAAATATATGTTATACTTTTTTAATGAAAAATGTGAAAATGTTAAGTAAATTAAAAATATACTGGATATAATTTTTATTAAAATATTATTATTAAAAACGTATGAAGGATTAATTGAAATATTATGTGACAAATTTTATAAAGAAAATCATGCACGAGTATATAATTAGTGCTTAAAAGATACTTGGCAAAAAAAAACGTTTTTGTATAGTCAAATTTGATATATTCGATGGTGGTTTGAGGCATTGTCACGATGGTTTCCATCATTCTATGGTGGTTGACGTGTTCGACGGTGGTGCAACCACATCTCAATTTGGCATACTTTTTTTTACAATAGCTAGAGTTATTTATGAATTTTGATCTTTTTATTGTACGATTTATGCTTACATGAGTATATAATTATATCATAACTTTATTTTAAACATATTTTTTAAACTGATATGATGTCATTAAATAATATAACGTTAAATTAAAACATATAATTAAAAACTACCATTAAAAATAAAGTTAATATTTTATGTAAATTATTTCATTTGTCAAAACTAACCTATCAAATCATTATAGATAAAATGATAAAAAGAAATTATGTATAAATACTTTTAGTCGTGTGTTTAAATTCTAAATAATATATTTGAGAGCAGATTATTTTGAATATAAATTAGTGTAATAAGACATAGCATCAACCACTATGCTGTTTGGATAATATCAATGAGTTGGCTCTCATTATAAAAACTTTTATAATCAAGTGGTCCTAATTACCATCGCATTTGACATTTAAATTGTGTCATGTTTGGCTTTAAAATTATTATTAATTATAAGGTATATTATTATCTTAAATATTGTCACAACTTTTTATAATTTAAGTTATAATTGATATTATTATAATAATATTTTATTATTGATGTTATAATCAATATATATTTAAAATAAATATAATTAATTTCCGCCATAGTTTAACCTACGTATATTATGTCAATTATTTCAATTATTCAATTTGTCATAGTGGTTGGACATTCGGTTTAAATTCAAGCATTTGGTTGGACATTCTATCTTTTCAAGCATTTTCTTATTACAATTTAACTTAAATATTGTTTTTGTCAAAATTATACTAGAATATCATCTAGGCTTAGTGGTTGAGTGTTGAAAACCTCTTTTAAAACATCATAGATTCGAGTCTCATGTTTCCTTTAATAAGATGATAATGACGACATCGGTATTTTATTGGAGGGTATTAAATCATTAAAAAAATCATCAGATTATTGATACTCAGTTAATGGCTAAGTGA
Organism: Hibiscus tridactylites; assembly: GCA_958450335.1. Taxonomy (NCBI): domain Eukaryota; kingdom Viridiplantae; phylum Streptophyta; class Magnoliopsida; order Malvales; family Malvaceae; genus Hibiscus; species Hibiscus tridactylites. The sequence continues at coordinate 19,126,185 of OY288266.1, forward strand.
ATGTTTTTTTTTAACAAAACAAAAACGTTTGTGACTGAAATGTGACTATTCAAAATTCAATGCTAAAAAAATACTCAAATTTTAGTGACCATTTATATAGTTCACCCAAAATACATGATAAACAATATGCAACATGAGAATACTCGAACCAAGAATAAAATTGAGCAAACAAAGAATACTGAAATCGCCTATGATGCTTTTCTTGAAAGAAAAAAATAGATAACTGGAGAGATGGATTTGCTACAGACATACTTTCAAGTATGTTCGTTGAATTTCATCTCGTTGATTAACTAAATATTACCATATTAATTTATGTAATTCGGGATCACACTGTATAAACAGAAGATTAACTTCTTCAACTTCCAACAACTAGAGATTTAGGCCACCGTCTTGGAATTTTCAATGACGTACTAATTTTTATTTGGTCAACATCTTATTTACTGAAAAAAGAATATAATATTTTTTTTTGTTTGCTCATTACTCATGAGTTCACACAACTTGTAACGAAATAAATATATTAGTTCGTCGTGCACATATCATCAGCCACCGTCTTCACCTCCTTGTTTGGCATCATCTAAAATCAACATTAACGTTGTTAATCTAATTTGACTAAATGTATTAATGACATACACTTATAAATTTAATATTATAAAATACACCAATATTACTTCTACTTTTTATTTTGACACATCAATCAAACAGATTTATTTAAACAAAAATAAAACAAAAACATAACATATCAAAGGTTTCACGACATCCAAAAACAACCATATATATATATATATTTATATTTAAAAAGAAAAGATAAGTATTGCATCGGTCAGGCCATACATTTTCTCTTTGCACCAAATAAAATCTATGTGGCCTATTGTAGGAAGGGTCAATGCCTCATTGAGAAATTGTCAAAACACGAACTAGATAAATCCCCAGAATCAACAATCACCTTTCACGCATATTCCTAAAGGTGACAATATGCTACATAGTTCTTAATACATCGACCAACAATCCAAAAGGTGATCAAACTATCCAAGACCGTCGACAAACACGAATCAGAAATAAAGTTATGAGGGCCACCGAATGAACACCAAACGTCTGCGAAAGTCGTCATAAAACGTGCCATAAGGCAAAGACATGCCATAAAAACAGAGAAAACATGTCACATATGCAAAGGAAAGTGCAACAATGTGTACGAAGAAAAGGAAAACAAAGTCTTATTACTGTTTATCTTAGAACCCTTAAATTTCATAAAAAATGTTCGACCAGGGGAAAGGGGGAAGGCGTGGAAAAGATTTTGGGAATCGGGTATGGACCTTATTTGTGGCGAATTTTCCAAATCAACTACATTGGCAAGGGATCTGGCAGGTTTTTGATCGACATGAAGTTGTTGTCGACGTGTTCGTACCTCGAAAGAGAGCGAGAGATGGCACACGTTTTTTATTCGTAAGAATGGGATCAACGATCGATGCGAATCAGGTAATTGAAAGGTTGGATGGATTTTGGCTATATGGATAAAAAATCAGAGTGAACATGGCGTATAATGGAGATCGGGGTTTCACGCGACAAAGGAAATTGATGTCACAATCAGCTGGTTCCCAACCTAATAAATCATTGCGATCACAGGGCATTGCTGGGGGGTTTCAACGGAAGGGGGAACAATCAGAATCTACAGGGGGACAACGAAGGAAGGGAATAGCAACAACATGTACAGAAGGAAATCGAAAGGAGGAGAGGAAATCAGACATGGAGATGCGAAAGCAAGCAATAGGGATCATAGATGCGAAAAAAATGAAATTTTAAAGACTTGTGCTGTAGGTTTCTGTCGCAAGCCATATCAAATAGCGAAATTAGCCAAAGAATTCCACAAGGCAGGATTGCTTGGCTTCTCAGTGATGCGTATAGCGAGATCGTTTGTCCTTTTGATGTTTGACAATACGGGACAGCGGGAGGAGGTTATGCAATCCGGAAAACTGGACCAATGGTTAGAAAGTGTGTTGCCATGGTCATCGTCAACAACAATTCCAAGTAGGAGAGTTTGGTTATCAATTAGTAGTCTGCCACTACACATTTGGTCGGAGGAGACGTTTAGTAACATTGCGAAATTATGGGGTGTATTGGTCCGTATCGACATAGAAACATTAGCCCCATCATCGTTTGAGAGGGCACGAATACAAATTGAAACGGATTGGGCATTCCACATTGATGAGGTAATCGATTTGGGAGTGGAGGGATATACATTCCAAGTACGAGTGATGGAGTTTGAGGAGGCGATAGGGCCTAAATGTGATTGTAGTTGTGAAGTGGAATCGAGTGAAGATAGGGACAGTTCTAAGGATCGAGAAATTGCTTGGAAGACAAACTCTGCCTACAACGATAAGGGGTCATCAATGGATGGTACAGTGGTGCCGAATTCAGTGTCAATAGGGGACATAAAGGCGAAAGAGGAAATCGTGGTGGATAGGAGCTACTTAGAACGTATTTGGAAAGAAAACCAATTATCGGTTTGGAGAGTGGTAGAGACATCGAGCTGGATGGATGACGAACAAGTGGGAATGTTGAATAGAGATGTGGGCGAGCGAATGAGTGGTGAGGTGTTGGGTGCAGTGGAGGATGTTGATAGATTGTGTGAGGTGCAGTCGAATGAAAAGCGGATTGAGACAAGCCCGACGAGGGATGGGCCACATGTTGAATTGCCAAGGGTGAATAAAGTAATATTAATAGATGTGAATGGGGAACAAAAGAGGGTTAGACAACTAACGGTGATTGAGGCAAGCCTGGCACCGATAGGGGATAAACCCACTGCTGAACAACTCACAAAACGTGGGCGTGGGCGTCCACGAAAAAAGAAGGAGTCAGACACAGTACCACAGGCGATCGTGAATGGCTCATTGTCAGACTCCGATTTTGTGTGCCGTAAACAGGGGATATTGCGGGAGGCTCGCGAAACTGTGGGGTTGGGAAAATTGATAGGGGCAGTAACGGAGGGACGAGAGGAAGCGATAGTCAAAGATATAGCGCGTTTAATCGAAGCGCGCGATCACAAAGCCTAGCAAAGCATGAAGATGTTGCCGTGGAATGTCCGGGGGATTGGCGCGACGTCAAAACGACGATCTATTCAGCGCATTCTACGTCAACACAAATGTGTTTTGGCTATACTTCAAGAGACCAAAACGGAGATGATCACAGAAAGAATTGTTCGACAATTATGGTATGAGGATACGTTTGAGTTTTGCTTTGCTCCATCGGAGGGGAGAGCGGGAGGTGTTGTTGCAATTTGGGACCCCAAAGGGTTCAAAGTAGAGGTGAAGGAATGGCGAAAGAATATGATTATTCTGGTTGGACGGTGGGTGCGTGAAGACTGGTCGGCTGGTTTTGTGGGTGTGTATGCACCTTGTGTGATTGCGGATCAAGGGGCCTTTTGGGAGGAAATAATGCAAGTGGTTCGATCAAGGCAAATCGAGTGGTGCGTGGGTGGTGATTTCAACATGGTGACGAAGGCGACGGAGAGAACGGGCAGTGTACATCTTGCTCGAGGTATGAGTCAATTTTGTGCATTTATTGAACAAATTTCTTTGATAGATGTTCCGATGCAAGGGAAACGATTCACATGGTTTGGTCCGGGGGGGAGGGGAAGGGAGCCGGCTGGATCGTTTCCTAGTATCGCAAGGTTGGGTGAATCGCTTCGAGGCTCTCATAGTGCTGAATTTGCCGAAGGAATTATCGGACCATTCCCCCATTGTTCTTGTAGGCGACGTTTTTTATAGTGGTCTGAAACCTTTCCGATTCTTTAACTTTTGGTTAAAGGATATTCAATTAATGGAAAATGAATGGAGGCGATTGTCGTTGCTTGATGGGGAGGCTGCGATTTCGATAAAATTAAAAGGGTTGAATGGGATGCTAAAAGAATGGAATCGACAGGGTGTAAATGTGATCGAAGAACAATATAAAAGCGTAGTAGGCGAATTGGAGCAGCTTGATGCTAAAGTCGGGTCTGAGGGGCAATCGGCGGATGAAAAAATAAGGACGAGGGAGCTTTATGCGAGGTTGTGGAAATTGGCCAAGTTAAGAGAATCAATTTGGAAACAGAAATCGAGGTTGTTGTGGTTGGCGGAGGGGGATCGTAACACAAGTTTTTTTCACAAAGTGGCAAAAATTCGTCAAATGCAAAATTATATATCGGGTATTCAAGTGGATGGTTGTTGGGTGACTCTACCGGAGAGAATGAAATTTATGTTTCTGAGGGAATTTCAGAAACATTTCGATAAGTCGTATGCAGCGGGTTCCTTCTTGCCAAATGTAGACTTTGCCATGTTGTCAAATGAACAGCGGAGGGGGCTTGAAGAAATGTTCACGGAAGAAGAGATGAAGTGTGCGATTTGGAGCTGTGAGGGGGCGAAGGCACCAGGCTCGGATGGATTTCCCTTCAAGTTCTTCAAACAGGGATGGGATTTTTTGAAGTCTGATATCATGAGGTTTATGGCTGATTTTTTTGAATCAAGCAAGTTACCGTGGGGGTGAATTTAACCTTTGTGGTCTTGATAGCAAAGAAGAACTGCCCGAGAGTAATTGGGGACTATCGCCCAATTTGTTTGCTGAATTCTGTGTATAAGATACTGGCGAAATGTTTGGCACAGAGGTTGCAAGGGGTCTTGCTGATCACCGATGTGCAGGCTGCATTTATCAGGGGTCGACAGATTTTAGACGGTATTCTGCTAGCTAATGAGGTAATTCACTTAATGAAGAAATGTAAATTTGCGAATGGGGGGTGATTCTTAAATTAGATTTTGCCAAAGCGTATGTTTGTATCAGTTGGACTTGTTTAGATCGTATTATGTGCCGAATGGGGTTTGGGGAGAGGTGGAGAGGTTGGGTGATGGCGTGTGTGAACTCAGTTCGGTTGTCGGTACTGATAAATGGTAGTCCGACGAGAGAATTCCCGATACGGAGGGGCATTCGTCAAGGTGATCCATTGTCACCTCTTTTGTTTGTGATAGTGTCAGAACTTTTACACCGATTCATGGTTAATGCGGAAAAATTGAGATTTATCGAGGGAGTGCGAGTGGTTGGTGACATAGTTCTATCACACCTATAGTTCGCGGATGACAGTATTATTTTTCTGAAGGGAGAGGTTGAGGTAGCGCGTAACCTGAAAAGAGTGCTGACATGCTTCGAGTATGCTTCTGGGCTACAAATTAATTACGACAAATCATGCCTTTTTGGAATTGGTGTGGACGGTGCGATGCTTATGGAATTTGCGTCGGTCCTAGGCTGTCCGATTGATGACTTGCCGATATAGTATTTAGGGATTCCATTGGGTGTACATCCGCGTGGTACTGAAGTATGGGAACCGCTTATCAGAAGGTTTCGCAAGCGACTTTTAGGTTTGAAACGTAATTCCTTATCGTTTGCGGGTCGGTTGCTATTAATTAATACAGTGTTGTTCGCGCTTCCGGTGTTTTACATGTGGGTATTCTTGGTGCCAAAACGTGTTGTACTGCGAATTGATAGTATTAGGCGAAATTTTCTTTGGGGTGGCAAAGAGGAGAGGGCGAAGATGAGTCGGATAAGCTGGGATGTGGTATGTAAACTGAAGCGAGTGGGAGGACTTGGGGTGGTGAATTTACGATCAAGAAATTTAGCGTTGCTTGCGAAGTGGGCATGGAGATTTGCACAATCAGAGGACTCGCTGTGGAAGTCTATAATTGTGGCGAAATATGGTACAACTCTGAGAAGTTCAGCAAAAGGGGAAGGTACACATGTCGGCGATGTGGAAACAAATCGTAGAGGTGCAGAATGACGAGTACGTTGATAGATTTTTAAATGAGAATCAATTTATGTGGATTGTGGGAGATGGCAGTAGTGTGCTGTTTTGGTGGGATTGCTGGGCAATCGATGAACCATTGAAGAATGTATTCCCACGTTTGTTTGGGTTGGCTTCGAATAAATTGGCATTTGTCCGAGAGGTATTGGGTATGCCGAGAGAGGACTTGGCGAGTCATTTCCGACGTGAGCTGTGGTCCTTTGAGGTAAAACAATTAGATGAATTAAAAGCTTGTTTGGCAGGGCTGCATTTGCGTGATTGAGTTGCAGATAGGCTGGTTTGGAGACATTCGAACTCGTGACTGTTTTCGGTGGGTAAGTTGCACTGTTTAATGTTCTCCTTTGGTTTGTCCGATCCTTTGCATGTGGGTATGGTGTGGAATATGCCACTGTTGCCAAAAATCCAATGTTTTGTGTGGTTTATTTTGATGGATCGTTTACCGACGCTCCGTATGTTATTTGATCATGGAATCCCCCTATCGAATTCATCTCTAAATTTCCGGTGGTGTAATGTCGGTGAGGATAATTGTGATCACATTCTATGGTCGTGTGAATTATCCTATGATGTGTGGACTGATTTTTTGTTGTGGTGGGATGTTACTATGGTTAGACCTCGTCGCATTGGTGAGTTCCTTACTCAATGTTGGAAGGGATGTTTTAGTGGTGATGTCCGAGCATGGTGGATGATTGGTTGTGCGAGTGTAGTTTGGTCGCTATGGCTGGTGAGGAACGAACTCATGTTTTAGGGGCGTCGCGCAACGAGACAATTGGTGTTTTTTCTTGTTCAGCTCCGGGCTTTACATTGGACCCGAGCGTATATGGGTGCAGCATGTATAAATGAGGCGTCGTGGTGGTCATGCCCGATGCATTGCTGGCCGGTGCAAAGCACAACCAATGTGGCTCGGTTGAACGTGGTATGGGTGCCTCCCTTGGAGGGAGTGTGGAAATTCAACGTTGATGGGGCGGCACGGGGGAAGCCGGGATTAGCAGGATGTGGGGGTGTTCTACGGGATTGGAATAGTCGTATTATGGCGATTTTTTCTGGATCGATTGGGATAGCTGATTCCAATGTTGCAGAAATTCAGGCGATTGTTTACGCCTTGCGAATGTTACGTGAGATGCGGTTGGAGTTGGTTACATCGATTGTGGTGGAATCAGATTCGATGGTGGCAATATCGTGGATGCATTGTATTGATCGCCGTCCTAGGCAGTTATGGCGATGGTTCTAGCAGATTGACGATGATTGTGCCATGTTGCCATGCGTGTGCTTCAACCACATTTTCAGAGAAGCAAATGGCGTTGCGGATACATTGGCGAAGAGTGGTGTTGATAGGGTCAATTGGGTGTGGTTGTTCATGGAATGAGTTGATGTTTGTTCTTTGTACACACACATTGGTACTTTTTTCCTCTAATTAGGATTAGAGAGGTTTTTAATGAGGCCGATGTGGGGTGTGGATTTTGTATGATTGCTATTATAAATAAAATCATACTTTCGTTGTGCAAAAAAAAAATGAAACAATATATTCAAATAATAAAAGAATATGAATTATAGATAGTTAGCGACCAACACCAAAACTGACATCGTCGCCATCAAACAAAGAAAAAAAGTAAACGAATAGGGAAAGAGCAAAGCAATCTCCATCGACTTTAAAAGTGCATATACTTTAATGTAGAACTAATGTTTTGATATAATAATTGAAAAATGTTTTTACTAATTTTAAAGAGCCAAACTAGACTTTTCAAGTTACCCGTATCGATACGGTTGTACCCGTACCGATACCTTTTTGCCTCAGTTTGGTCACTGTCAAAACCCGTATCGAAACAGGCTTGGCCGTTTCGATACAGATCGGGATTGTTTCGATACGCATGGTAAGCGTACCGATCCCTTTCAACCACCCTAACGGCTATTTTCCCAATGGTCATTTAAAAGTGAACCCGTACCGATACGCCCTCAAGCGTATCGATACGCCCAGGCTAGCAAGAGCCCAACGGCTAGTTTCTAATGAAGGACGTACCGATACAGATCCAATCGTATCGATACGGATGGCTGCAGAACAACATTTATGAAGGGAAATAAAGTCCTCAACGGCTCCAAATCATCCCCAACGGCTAGTAACGGCTATAAACTCAATTAGGAGTATAAAAGGGACCTCCAAGCATCAAGAACAAGTTAATGCTTCAATTGTTACAACATTATGATGTCAAAATTTGTCTAGAGCTTAAATTGTTTATTTCTTGCTTAGACAACACTTGTGAGCTTACATTGTTAAATTTGCTCAAGTGTTTATGTTTTGGGTGAATGCTTAGAATTGCAAACAAACACTTTTTAAAGGGATTTCTAGTTTGCTAAGTCTTTCTTTGTAAAGAGAGTGTTCCTTCAAGCTTTGGGTAGAAAGCTTTGAGGGTTGTAACGGTTTCCTCCTAATCCGAGAAAAGGGAACGAAATTTTTAGTGAATTTGTTTGGAAATCCTTAGTGGGGAGCTAAGGTAGTGGATGTAGACCTTGGTTAGAAGGTTGAACCACTATAAGTCCTTGTGTCAAATTGCCTAATTTTCACCTCCCACTAAAACACCCAATTATCCAACTTCTCCACACTTGGCGAGCAAGAACGGTTGATCGAATCGAGCCCCTAAAATCTCAACAATTGGTATCAGAGCCTGGTTCAATCGAAGAGGATTAACACCCTATTGAGAAGATCCGGCAAGCTCGAAAAATATTTCACCAACCGGCTCAATGGCACAATCAATTGACAAACCGCCATTCTTCGACGGAAATCACTATGCCCATTGGAAGATAAAGATGAAATTCTTCTTGAGGTCAAGAGATTACAAACTATGGGACATAGTTGAAGATGGTTCGTTCGTGCCTCAAGGAAGCAAAGCGGAATGGAGCGCCGACGATCGCAAGAAGATGGAGCTTAATTGCAAAGCCTTGCACATGCTCTTTTGTGCTTTTGGCCCAACCATCTATGAGAAGATGTCTTCTTGTGAGAGTGCCAAAGAGGTATGGGACACGCTTGAAGTCACATACGAGGGAACCGATGAAGTCAATGAGACCAAGATTGGGCTCCTAACCTTAGAGTATGAGAACTTCAAGATGAATCCGGAAGAGAACATCGAGAAGATTTTTGATAGGTTCTCCACTATCACAAATGGTCTTAAAGGTTATGGAGAAGCCATCCCGGAAGAGAAGCTTGTCCGAAAGCTCATCTACTCCCTTCCCGAGTCATGGGACTCAAAGAGGATCGCCATCATCGAAGCCAAGAATCTCAAAACCTTGAAGCTTGATAAACTCATGGGGTCTCTTCTCACTCACCAAATAATGAAGAAAAACAAAGAAGAGGAGAAGAAGAAGGAAGAGATTAGAGCGATGGGGAAGAAGAAGATCATGGAGCTAGGCATCAATGCTAGTGTCGTAGCTCTCAAATCCTCCATATGCCATCATGTAAATTCAAGTGAGGAGGAAAGTGAAGATGAAGAGATGGCCTATCTCTTCAACAAATTTGTCCGGTTCATGAAGAGCAAAATGGAAAAATCCAAGCATTAATCGTTGAAGAAGATGAAGGACTCCCACAAATCCAAAAAGAAGGGATCATCTTCAAAACAAGCATATGTGGCCACATGGAGTGATGAAGACTCCACCGATGATGAAGTAGCCCACCTATGCTTGATGGCCCTCAATGAGGGGGAGGTAACTTCTAACTCATCTATTTCAAATTCTTATACATTTGATGAGTTACAAGATGCCTATGATGATTTGCTTTTGGAATTCAAGGCATCATTTTCCAAGAACAAAAAGTTGATTTCAAAAATAAAAATTGAAAATGATTTGCTTTCCAAAACAAATCTTGAACTTGAAGCAAAATTGAGAGATTTTGAACAAAAATGTTTTGATTTACAAAATTTGCTTCTTAAAGTTCAAAAAGAAAAAGATTTGATTTCCAATGAACTTGAAAATAATTTTTTTTTTGGAAAATCAAATTTTTATGTAAGACAATCTAGTGCCCCTAGATTTGTAAAAGGAAAATGTTTTAGAAGTGTTTGGGTCCCTAAAAGACTAACCACTTCAACTAAAAAGGATGACATTGAAAAATGGATTCCTAAGGGGACTAAAATTTGTGCTACTAATGTTCATGGATCCAAAGCAATTTGGATACTAAAAATTACTTTATTGTCTTTTGCTAGGTGTGATGGAGATGTTCAACAAGTCAAACATTGAGTGGGAGCTCCATACACACATAGGAAGAACACTTGAAGAAGGAAGGCTTCACATCCTCCCTTGAGTTCAAGTGTGGTAAAATCTAGTTGCTTTTGCTTTTATTTGATTAATTTTCATTTAAGTCAACTAGTTAATCATATATGTTGAACTAACACTCTTATGATGCTTTGAGTAAGGGGAAGCCAATTTTAAACCAAAATTTTAAGTGTGTCATTTTTTACCTCTATTGTTATTTTGAAACTTAATGTCTTAAATTCTTTTTGATATGACAAAAAGAGGGAGAAATTGTTTGAAAAATTGAATTTTCAAATGAATAAGGGGGAGCTTTATTTGATTTCATATGATTTCATATCTTTAATCTCTTATTCACATTTTTAAAGATAAAGAGGGAGAATCCCAAACAATTTTTCAAGTTAGTTTTATTATATCAAAAAGGGGGAGATTGTAGAACTAATGTTTTGATATAATAATTGAAAATTGTTTTGGACTAATTTGAAAAGAATTTAAAACTTGGTTTTAAGTCCAAACAACTTGAAATTATGTTTGAGGCATTTTAAAAGGTTTTTGGCAATGTTTTTACTAATTTTAAAGAGCCAAACTAGACTTTTCAAGTTACCCGTATCGATACGGTTGTACCCGTACCGATACCTTTTTGCCTCACTTTGGTTACTATCAAAACCCGTATCGAAACAGGCTTGGCCGTTTTGATACAGATCGAGATCGATTCGATACGCATGATAAGCGTATCGATCCCCTTTCAACCACCCCAACGGCTATTTTCCCAACGGTCATTTAAAAGTGAACCCGTACCGATACGCCCTCAAGCGTATCGATACGCCCAGGCTAGCAAGAGCTCAACGGCTAGTTTCTAATGAAGGCCGTACCGATACGGATCCAAGCGTGTCGATACGGATGGCTGCAGAACAGCATTTATGAAGGGAAATAAAGTCCTCAACGGCTCCAAATCATCCCCAACGGCTAGTAACGACTATAAACTCAATTGGGAGTATAAAAGGGACCTCCAAGCATCAAGAACAAGTTAATGCTTCAATTGTTACAACATTATAATGTCAAAATTTGTCTAGAGCTTAAATTGTTTATTTCTTGCTTAGACAACACTTGTGAGCTTACATTGTTAAATTTGCTCAAGTTTTTAGGTTTTGGGTGAGTGCTTAGAATTGCAAACAAACACCTTTTAAAGGGATTTCTAGTTTGCTAAGCCTTTCTTTGTAAAAAGAGTGTTCCTTCAAGCTTTGGGTAGAAAGCTTTGAGGGTTTTAACGGTTTCCTCCTAATCCGAGAAAAGGGGAAGAAATTCTTAGTGAATTTGTTTGGAAATCCTTAGTGGGAAGCTAAGGTAGTGGATGTAGACCTTGGTTACAAGGTTGAACCACTATAAATACTTGTGTCAAATTGCCTAATTTTCACCTCCCACTAAAACACCCAATCATCCAACTTCTCCACACTTGGCGAGCAAGAATGGTTGATCGAATCGAGCCCCTAAAATTTCAACATTTAATCATCTAAATTGAAAATTTTGAACTACGTCACTCCGTCATTAAATTATTATTTTTTATAAGAATGATATTGAGAAAATCTAACTAAGAAAGCGCAGATCGTTAAGCATTGCTGTAGCAGCTTCCGCAGGTACATCATTAAAGCGAGATTAGCCAATCGGGACTCCCCTATTAATACGTGCCAAACAATCAACGACTCCATTCGCCTCACGTCGAATATGTCGGATAACTACTTCCCAGTTGAGCAACAACAATTTTCGCAACATCACTACAACAACATGGCTTGAAAGAGTATTTGACTTGCCCAACAAGATCTTGGAGGTCTCAAAATTATTAGTCTCTAATTCGACACGCCGAAACCCAAGCCTCTATGCGTGTTTTAGTGTGTCGTGAATCGCCCAAAGTTCAGTGAGAAGCGTAGTGCATACACCGATACTTCGTGAGAAGACAAATAACCAACTCCCTGTATCACCACGTAAAACACCTCCAACAGCTGCATCTCTATTTCCTGTGTGAACTGCTCCGTCGGAATTAGCCTTAATCCGCCCCATTGTTGGTTTATGCCAACGACGCACACTATCGGTAATGCCATCTACTATATTGAGGTTCTGATCGTTGGCAGCTTCAAACATTTCTCCAAGTCGCAAGCAGTAGGGAATGAAATCAGTTCGTTCAACATAGTTGGCGTCCATGAGCAGACTGCAACGCCTTTTCCATAATTTCCAGCAAAGCATTGCAAATTTACTTGGCCAGCCATTGTAACCACTTCCCCAAGGGCATGAGTTACCCAGATTCATAATGAGCCAATCCTGCAAAAAAGGTAGACATAAAATCATTAAAATGGACCGCAAGAATTAAATTCAACCATACCAATTTCACCTCAGTACACTTCTGAAGCACGTGGTCAATGTCCTCTTGAGCGCGACAGCAAAGATGACAATGACTTGTCTCTGACATGTGTCGATGTTGTCTTTCAGCATTAGTGAGTAAATCGTTCCTCAAAACAAGCTATAAGAACAACCTGACTCTTTGGGGGACTGGAGCAGACCATATGCATTGCCAACATTGCCTATCACTATTATTGGTTGGAGGATGAAGGGCACCATTCGCCGATCGCGTAGAGAAGTTACGATTCTCATCCCATGTCCACCCAATCGTGTCACTTCCCAACTCTACCCTCGGCGGTGGAACAACCGCAATCATCCATAGATTATGAATAAGGAGAACCAAAGAAAGTCGATTCCAGTCTCATTCTCAAGAAACCGTAACAAAGAAAGGTACCCGAAGCCAGTTCAGGTGCCGTAGAGTTTAGGCAATCTTCAACAAGTAATCTCTCACCATTGAGCCAATTATCGTACCAAAACTCAGTGTCTCGACCATCCCCAATATTCCAGGAAATACTTTGACATATATCCTCCCACACATTACTCAAACCCCTCCAAAGACGTGAACAATTATTACCACAAAGAGTCTCTGGAAAAATTTCACCCCATTTATACTTATGCTTAAGGATCTTGACCCAAAGTTTATCCTCATTCGTAAGCAACAGATACCTTATTTTCATCATGAACGCTCTATTTTGTTGGTATAGGTCCTTCATAGCAAGGCCTCTACCTTTAATAGGCTCTCGCATTGAGCTCCATTTGACCAAAAAGATGACATTCTTATGCGTGGAGCTTCCCCAAACAAACTTACAGATAATACACTCTATCTTCTCACAAAGGCCTTTAGGTAACCAGGCCGACTGCATCACATACACTGGTATGTCCTAAAGAACAGCTTTAGCTAGAGTGATCCTACCGGCTAAAGATAAAGATTGCGCAATCCACCCAGATAGTTTCGTACGCATGTTCTCAAGAAGATATTTGTACGTTGCATTAGTAACTCTAGAGTGCAAGAGCGGGACGCCAAGATATCTGCCAAGGTCAATTACCTCTTCAAACCTTAAAACATGTGTCTTCACAATACTCACATGATGACTAGAAGCCATGCAAAAATCCTCAAAAGCCTTTCGCAATATTTATGTTTGGTCCAACGAAGCCTCCATAGAAAGCACTAAGTCGTCGGCAAAAAATAAATGTGAAAGTCCTAGACTGTTCCTTGACAGGTGAATTTCTTTCCAGCTGCCACCTGATTGGAAGAAAAAATATATTAAATATTAAACAAAATAAATTAAATTAATCCAATTGGGTGATGACACGTGTCATAATTTGATTGGTTGATTAATTTTTAGTTAATTAAAATAAAATTAGGATCAAATTGATTTAATAAGTAAATAACAAAGACTAAACATATAATTTTAAAAATGTCCTGTTAACTGCCACGTGGCACTTCCGTCACCCCTCCGTTAATTTTTTAACGGCGGTGGTCAAAATAGGTTGATTTAATAAATTTGGTGGTGTGATTGACGTTTTTTTTAGTTCGGTGGTTCAAATAGGTATCCCCAATATCTTCGGTGGTCACTGGTGTAGTTTTCCCTTGAACATTTTTATCACTCTTAAACCCCAAACGGTCATAGATAGTAGTCGTTTGGTCTCAAATTTTACTAGTCACTTCGTCTCGACCACTGAATGTGAATTCGACTTCTATTTTATCGAAAAGTGCCCCAAATTTATTTTGGTCACTAAAGTTTCAAAACATTCAATTTATTCACTGAAATTTGCACATTGAATATTTTTTGTCACTAAAGTTTAAACATTGAATTTTTTTTATCACTCTTAAACCTCAAACGATCATAGATAGTAGTTGTTCGATCTCAAATTTTACTAGTCACTTCGTCTCGGCCTCTGAATGTGAATTCGACTTCCATTTTATCGAAAAGTGCCCTAAATTAGCCCTTTATTCCATTATATTCTTGAAGTTAGAAAGCCTTGGTTTTGTTTTCTTTGTTTTTGTTTTGTCAGAATCGAGGACAAAGTTCTCTTCTCCTTTCGGTTGTAAAAATTATTCAAAAAAACTGTAATTTTATTATTTTTAATTAATTTTATAATATTATATTATATTATATTATATTATATTATATTATATTATATCATATCCTTACAATCGATCTACTTTTATAAATATAATATATTTTCCTCACATTTCACGTGTTGTACCAAATCTCAATGATTTTTGGAAGTTCATGGAGTTTACACGTGGCTCGATTTTTAAATTTTTGTTCAGGTTCAAAAAATATTCGAGACACTTGGCTCGATTTTACATCTCTAATAAGAATTATAAATTAAAGTCAACAAAGAAGCTGATGAGGTTGTGCCTGGGGCTACTGCCATATTAAAAAAATAACATGATCCGTGAGAGGTGGCCCTAATAATTTACCTCACATTTGAAATGAGTTGTACCGTATCTCTATGGATTTTGGACGTTCATGGAGGTTACACCTCTATAAATTGGCCTGCAAAGCCAAACCAACACATACCAAACCAAACACAATATTATGCTAACCATGAAGACCACAACAACTTCCCTATTTCTTCTTTTCATCTTCTCAATCACCCAATCATCCTTTCTGTTTGGTGTGGCCAACGCTGCAGGCGATGTCGTGCTGGATCGTGACGGTGACGTGGTCATCACCGGCTTCCCATACTATGTAGTGTCGTCGATATGGGGCGCCGGTGGTGGAGGGCTTGCCATAGGCAGGGAGAGTGATAGAAAATGTCCGGAAATCGTCGTTCAGAGGCTATGGGATATGGACAACGGTAGTCCGGTGATATTTTCTAATGCGGACTCCAGCGATGGCGTTGTCCGCGTATCCTCGGACGTGAGAGTGGAGTTCATTGGGCCTAGAGACAGATTGTGCCTAACATCGACGGTGTGGAAGGTTCAAGATAAGGACGAATCAACTGGAAACACGTGGGTGGAACTTGGTGGGAGTGAAGGAGAACCTGGTTGCGACACTATCAAGAATTGGTTTAAATTAGAGACGGGGTTCACTAAAGGTACGTACAAATTTAAGTACTGCCCTTCGGTATGTTCCTCATCCGTAACTTCTTGCAACGAAATTGAGAGAGCTCAAGATACCGATGGACAAATGCGTTTGGCTCTCTCCGGCGGCACAGGAAATCCATGGTCATGGGTGATTATCAAAGAAAATGCGTGGATTCGACAAGCTGTTCAAGCTTAATTCAAACCTATCATCATGCATGCAGGCAGCAGCATCAACTTTAATGTTAGTTTTAAGTGAATAAAGGTTGGCCACTTCTTCATTTCGAGGCAACAGCATGCTTATGCTTACAGGATTTGTCTCTCAGGACCTACTTTGTACTCTTTTCAACCTAATCAATAAAAATTATAGTTACGCTATAAACAGGTTCATATAATAAATAACCAAACCTAGAAAAAGAATGGATAACATCAGACGAGTTGCCACGGATCACATATAATCCAAGCAAAATAATGAATTAAAAAGTGTGGTCTAATTAATATCATTTAAGATGTGGTACTATTTGGGTTAACTATACATTTAGTTATTCAATTATGTTCCATTTTTTCGTCACTAAATTTCTAGAAATAATCATTAAAGAAATATTTAGGCCCTGTTTGGTAAATAGCGGTTTGGGCAAAAATTAGAAGTTTGAGGTATAATTAGATGTTTGACTAGTCAAATCCGCTAATATTTTTTTGTTTGACTTCTTTCTTTTTGTATATTTTGCGCATGTTTTTCGGCCTTGGTGGCACGTTGTTAGCCTACCTATGTGGTAGACCTGCGATCGTTTAGAGATTCTCACGTCATTTGTATCTTATTTGCGATTGTCGGTGGCCTTTCAGTAGTTAGATTATCTTTTGTGGTTGTTTGCCGATGTATTTAGTTCTATTTTACGAAGCAGCCTGTAAAATAAGCTCGCCACTCCTTTATCATCTCTAAAGCGTCTAGTTGGATAAAGACAAAGGAATAATATTGGTGAGTTGTTTTTCCTCGACATTATTAATTTTTATTGATTTATAAAATAAATACGCCTAACCCTAAAATGTACACATTGTTAAAAACTTCTCTAAACTTAGGTGGAAGAAAAGAGTACAACGCATAACAAGTAATACAAGAAAAACAACAACCGTATATAACCACCATTTGATATCCTGCCACAAACTAATCGTACACCATGAAATCCATCTCTCAAGGTTATATTAAAGGGGGTTTGATGGGCAGGGATGGACATTTACACCCTTAAATGGTCCCATGTCAAAAAAAAAAAAACACCCGTTTCCAAGATATGCTCTTGATAAGAGTGCTCTTTTAGTTCAACCCCTTGTGTCCTGGTGGCAAAGGTATATGTTTATCATCCCTTGAGACCCGGGTTCGAGCACCAGTAATGCATGTTGTGTGTGCCATCTTTGAAAAGACTAAAAAAGTTGAACAGATACTACTCTCGTATCGCACCAGCATATTATAAAAAAGAGTGCTCTTTTAAAAATTAAATACTTCAAAGTTTGAAAATTTTTAATTTAAGCCTATATGTTCTTTTAAAATTAAGTAATTTCTTTAAGTTTCGTTTCCAAGATATGCTCTTGATAAGAGTGCTTGAAGATGTAATTTCATATAAAATATTTTCTTAAAAATTATACAAACACATGGGAAATCTTCACAATGATATTACCTACCCCAATGGGACCTACTGGATTCAATTAATTTGAATGCCACGTTTCATCCATGTGCTTAAATTGATGATATAAAAAGACGAGAACGGATAAATCATAAGACAACGAAGGGTACTATAAGGAAAAATTCTACGACGGACGACGAACATTGATGAATACTACTACCGATGAACACCGATGAACACTATTAAATTAATTAATAAAGATTTAAAATTTAAAGGACTCGTCATACAATTAATAATTATTTTAAAAAAATTCAATTAAATTGTTTTTATATACTAAAATTTTATTTATTTAATAAGGGTAAACTATATATTTAGTATCTCACCTATTTTCGTATTTCTATTGAACCCTCGTTATTTAAGTATTATTTTAATTTGACCCTATTCTTTATCAAAAATAACTTAACCCTTAACCCTCAACCTAAAACCATAAACTATTAAACCTTAAACCTTTAAACTCTAAAACCTATACCCTAAACCATGTACTAATAAAAATAATTTCACCATCGTCGATTCAATTTAATTCAATGAATTGTTAAATTCTCCTAAAAAATTCAATTAAATTATTTTTTATATATATCAAAATTAATTAAACTCGAATCTCCTAGAATTAACACTATCATCTTATTAAAATCAGTCGATGTGAATGCTACCCTTCCTAGTTTTCTCATCGTTGATTAAAATCCGATGGCTTGCGAGAAATGATTTAGTGTTTGAAGGTAAAAACATGGATTGATAAAACTTGATCTCTTCAGTGGATTAGAGCGATGGATGAGCCATTGTGTAGTAATCCTATATATTGTTCATATGTAGTCAGGTTTTTGGTTTGACCATCTATGTTCAAGGTTCTTTGAAATTCGATGCGGATAGGTCTATTTTGATTTCGGGTCCTCTCAATGAAATTCGATGATGGAACTTACTTGATAATTGAATCCGATTCGATTATTACAGACAACATGTAACCCCCTTAGCCCGACCTAGACGGTTAACCCAAACTACGGAGATTACACGGGGAAAACAAAAGTCAACCCGAAAGTCAACCTTGATTAACGACCATTTTTTTCCTTTTTAAACTTGTCTAGATGCACATTAACCCTAGGCTTACTCTTGAGATAAGCATACTCAAAATCACAGCAATCGGAAAGCAATAAGGGACTCAATTGCACAACATACGAACTTAGGGACCAAATTGTAAACTATGGAAATTTAGAGGACTTAACTAATTTTTAAGATACCATTATGAAATTAGTCAAGTTACATGCTTCTCTGTCAAATTTCACCTCAAACGGACATCCCAAACTCAAGCAATTGCATATACAAAGTTCAGGACTAAAACGTAAAGATTGCAAAACATAAACCATACAAATCAATGCCCAACGGTCAAGTGTTTCGGAACGGGGCTTGACCGTTCCGAAACGCGGGACCGTTTCGAAACCTGTTCCGAAACAGGGCTTGGCAGTAGCAAAAGTGTTTCGGAACGACTCTACCCGTTTCGAAATACCAAGGCCATTTCAGACCCCTGTTTCGAAACGGTAGTGCCCGTTTCGATACGGACTGCCCAGAAAGTGCAGATTTTTCTGGTTTAACATACATTTACCCAATCAAACATGTCCCTATGACCTCCTAATCATGCCAACAAGTCATCATACATTAAAGGAACATATTTGCTTCAACAAAACATATTCATGGCATCAATTAGGAAAACCTCAATCTATAGGCATGCATCCTATTACCCAAAACCAACAAACATCAAACCATCAAAGCAAACACCAAAAATGGCCAATTACATATCCAAAATATCATAGGTATCATGCCAAACTTAGGGAGTCCAAAACATCTCCCAAAAACACAATCTAGGTTCCCATTGCCAAATACCAAAAGCTAATAATGTTGTAAAAATAGTCACCATACATGAGCTTAGTCTTTCTCTTGGATTCTTGACCTCCTTGCTGCCCTTAAAGCACTTCAATTCTCTGCATTATTGGTTCAAGAAAGAGAGCGTAAGCACATATGCTTAGTGAGGCATGCTCTAATGAAACAACACAATAATGCACTTTATAAAACACCTTTCAAAGGCCTTTAAATTCATAAACATTATTTCTCATGCAACAATGCATACAAAACAAGCATCTCATGCTTCATTACATCAACATATCATATTGGCTTTCAAGTGATAATCCATAACCATTTTTCAACACAAAACACAATCAGATACGCAGATTACAAGCGTTGTCCCATACGCTTCATACGCACTACCAAACACACAAGGTGGAGTTTACCGGTACAATCACAACCCCTCAACACCCGTGATGGAGTCTAACGGTACAATCACAACCACTCCACATCACTCATTGGTAGTTGTATAACATCACTAACGAGAACATGGGACGCACAACACAAGATCCTCGAATGGCATTTTAACCACCATTATGATCTTAGACATCTCGTTAGTCTACTTGGATGGAGTTTACGGTACCATTACAACCCCTCAACATCCAAGGCGACTTTATTCACGGTGCACCCAATCCTATAGTCGGCTAACTATATCCGATTCAAGTACTTTTAAACCAACACATCACTTGCCAATATACATCATTTACCATCATCAATTCACTGTTTTAAAGAATTAAACAAAGCCATTAAATCGTCATGCATCACTATGCATCAAAACCACATTTATCAATGTCAAACCAAGGATCTCTTACCTTGAGCATCCTTCAACACATGGCTTTCAAAACCAGCATTAAACATGCTAAAATATGCTTTCAAAACAGAATTTAAACATGCAAATTAAACACATTGCATCCAACCATCTCATGGTTCATCAAAGAGAGAGTTTCTCCGAAAACTTACTCTTGAGCTTAGTTAAGTTGCTTAGACTTAAACTAAGCTCCCAAAACCTTCAAACATTGGTTTCAAAGCTGAAAACCAACTTCACTCACCAATTCCGTTTCGCAAGCTTGCTGAAACACCGTTCAAGCCTCCGGATCAACACCACAAGGATCTGAAGATGTCTCCCCTGTTTTAAACACATCAAAGCAGAGGATTAATGCATCATCATGCATTAAAATCTTCAGCCATTACACCTAACTCGATGCTCTCACCAAAACTCACATTTTGGCTACCAAACACAACCGAAATCACATCCAAACACTTCCACAACATTACCCAGCCTAGATCCATCACTTCTAATCATTCTTAGACATCAATTAACATTCAAAAAGGACCTAATCATGTCCTTATACCTCCAGCTATAACAGAACACCAAAATCACCCCAAAAACCACCATTTTCACAAGTAAAAACTTAGGAAAATCAACCTATTCGGGATTGCATTGATTAAACCTCAATTACACATCATTAAACATCCAAAATGCATTAAAAAGGCATCTCAAAACAGAGCCCAAACAATTACCACGAAATTCTTCAATCACACAGCACCTCAACATATCCTCCAGCACTTGGATAACACGCTCAGACTGTCCATCCGACTGTGGATGATAAGAAGTACTGAAATTCAACCGTGTACCCAAAGCCTGGTGCAAACACTGTTAGAAACGCGATGTAAACCTCGGATCTCTATCCGACACAATCGACTTTGGCACACCATGCAGCCGCACAATCTCATCAATGTACAGCTCCGCAAGCTTATCCAAAGTATACGTAGTATGCACAGGCAAGAAATGCGCACACTTCGTAAAACGATCCACAATCACCCACACCGAATTCTTCTTCGATGGCGACAAAGGCAAACCAGACACGAAGTCCATGGTAATCCTTTCCCACTTCCATTCAGGAATCCTCAACGGTTGCAACAACCCAGAAGGAAACTGGTGCTCAGCCTTAACTCGCTGACATACCATGCACTTGCTCACATACTCAGCAACATCTTTCTTTAAACCCACCCAATAGTACTCATCACGAAGATCACGATACATCTTAGTACTACCAGGGTGCATAGCAAAAGGACTACTATGAGCTTCAGTCAGAATAGCACGCCTCAAATCAGCATCATTGGGCACTACTATCCGACTCCCAAAACATAAAACCCCATCATCATTAAAGCAGAAATCAAATGGCCTATCCTCAGCAATATCCTGAACATGTGGCACCAAATAATCATCCAACAACTGCTTATCCTTTATCAACTGAACCATGGATGGTTTCACTTGCAACTCAGCCACAAGACCACCAACACGCGAAATGCTCAAACTGGCAAACATTGCCCTCAACTCCACTGCCACCTTCCTACTCAAGGCATCCCCTACAACATTAGCTTTACCCGGCTGGTACTTGATCGTCAAATCGTAATCCTTAAGCAACTCTACCCAATGTCGTTGCCTAAGATTCAACTCTTTCTGAGACATCAGATACTTCAAACTCTTGTGATCCGTGTACACAGTACACTTCTCACCATACAGGTAATGTCTCCAAATTTTCAAAGCAAAAACCACCGCAGCTAACTCAATATCATGCGTAGGATAATTGCGCTCGTGCACCTTCAATTGGCGCGATGCATAAGCCACCACCTTACCCTCCCGCATCAACACACATCCCAAACCAACGTAGGACGCGTCACTATACACCACAAACTCTTTCCCTAATTCAGGTTGAACCAAGATAGGAGCTTGCGTCAAAGCTGCCTTAAGCTTCTCAAAAGCCTGCTGTCTCTCTTCCGTCCACTCATATTTAGCATCCTTCTGCAACAACTTCGTCAAAGGTGCAGCAATCTTCAAAAATCCATCCACGAACCTCCGATAGTATCCTGCCAAGCCAAGGAAACTACAAACTTCATGAACAGACTTAGGAGGCTTCCAATTCATCAATGCCTCAATCTTCTGAGGATCAACACGAATCCCCTCAGCAGAAACCACATGACCAAGGAACACAACTTCCCTGAACCAAAACTCACATTTGCTCAGCTTAGCATAGAGCTGATTCTCCAACAAAGCCTGCAACACAATTCTCAAATGCCCCTCATGCTCCTCCTCAGTACGAGAGTACACGAGAATATCATCAATGAACACCACAACAAATTTATCCAAGTACTCATGGAACACTCTATTCATCATGTCCATGAAAGCTGCAGGAGCATTCGTCAACCCAAACGGCATCACAAGGAACTCATAATGCCCATACCTCGTTCTGAAGGCTGTCTTTAGCACATCCACATCCTTCACCTTCAACTGGTAATACCCTGACCTTAAGTCAATTTTAGAGAACACATCCGCTCCCCGAAATTGATCAAAAAGATCATCAATCATCGGCAATGGATACCGATTCATGATAGTCAACTTGTTAAGCTGACGGTAATCGATGCACATTCTCATAGTGCCATCCTTTTTCTTCACAAAGAAAACCGGTGCACCCCAAGGTGACATACTCGGCCGAATGAAACCACGATCAAGCAACTCCTAAAGTTGCGTCTTCAGCTTCTTCAACTCTTTAGGTGCCATTCGATAAGGAGTAATGGACACTGGAGTTGTGTTTTCATACAGCTCAATTCCAAACTCCACTTCACGATTAGGAGGCAATCCAGGTAACTCCTCCGGAAACACACCAAGAAACTCTCACACAATCCTGATATCTTGCACTCGCAACTCCTTAGAGCTAGGATTCATCACGAAGGCTAGGTAGGCTTCACAACCTTGCCTCAGCATTCGGCTCGCTTCCAATGTAGACACCACATTGGCAAGAAACTTCACATTCTCACCCACCACCACTACCTCATAATCATCCGCAAGCTTCAACGAAACTCGCTTATTCTCAAAATCCACCACAGCTCGATGTTCAACAAGCCAATCCATACCAAGGATTACATCAAAACCATAGAAAGGCAATTCCATGAGATCAACATGAAAAACATGGTTTTGCACAACCAAGGGACATCTTCTATAAAGCTTTCGTGTCACAACAGTCTCACCAAAAGAACTAGTTACACGCATACCAACATCCAAAGACTCAACAGGCAAACCAAGCAATTGAGCATGTTCACACAATATGTATGAGTGTGTTGATCCAGAATCAATCAAGGAAAGTAATGACAAGGATTGCAAAGTGAAGGTACCTGCGATCACATCCGTGTCATTTCTTCCCTCCCGCTGCGCATACACTCGAGCCTGGCCTCCACCCTCAGGTTGAACAGCCACCACATGAGCCACATTTCGTCCACCATCCTCTCTGCACTGGAAGTTACCACGGCCGCGCCCACGACCTCTCTGTGGTGCTACAACTCCAGGAGCACGTCTCTGACCACCACCCGCCAACAGAGGACACTCCCTCCTCATGTGGTCTGCCGAACCACAGTTCCAGCACGAATTACCGGTCACCCTAACAGGAGCCTGCACCTATCTCGCTGCCCGAGGACACTCACGTCTCAAGTGACCATGCGATCCACACGCCCAGAATATGTTCTGATCAGCTCTTGCCTTGTCTCCTTGAACAGGCGCACCTTGCCCTCCGCCACCACGCCTAGCAGAAGACTGATACCTCCGATCACGTCCTCTCTTGTTCCGTCCACCACCAGAACTATACTCAGCCGCTCTCTTGCCCACGCTAGGACCAGCACTCCTAGAGGACAAACTCATATTCAACTCAATATCCTTCGCTCTACTAACCAACACATCAAAGTCAGTGTACTCAGCCGCAAGCATATAGGTCTTTACTTCCGTCACCAAACCATAACGGAAACGTTCACAACTCTCTCGCTCATCAGGGATAAGCTCAGGTGCGTACTGAATGAGACGGACAAACTGAATCTCGTACTTCACTACTGTCATACTTCCTTGTGTCAGAGACATAAACTCTCTTTTCTTTTTATCCAGGTATCGCACACCCAGTTACTTCCTCTTGAACGCGTTCAGAAAGAACGTCCAAGTTATATCAGCTTCCTCCATTCCGGAGACAGTGGTTGTCCACCAGGTATACACATCATCATGCAACAACGATACCACACATCCTAACTTCTGCACATCATTGCAGTTCATCTGTCCCAAAATTCTCTTGGTACTTTCCAACCAAGACTCGGAACCCTCAGCAGACAAACCTCTGAACTCAGTCCCTCCCAGACTGCACAAACGTTCCAAAGGTAGTCTAGCATTAACATCTCCCTGGTGCCCAGCTCCATGAGCTCCAGCTACTGCCGCCTGAAAGGCTCCAGCAATAGCCTGAATCAAAACTATCATATCAGGAGCAGCTTGCCCCTGCCCAGCTTCAGGTCCAGCGACCCCAGCACCAGCACCAGCTCCATCACCTCCAGCACCACCACCACCGGGTGGAGGAGGTAAATCCACTACATTCTCAGCATTCTCTTCATTCTCGTTTTGCGCCATAGCTCACGTATTAATCCTCGTCTCTCTACGAGGTCTCATTCACTAAACAATGCACCAACACAAATGCAATAAACATAATCAGGCTCAGCAAGGTAAGAAATCCAAGTACTCAAGCTCACTTCCAATTAAAAACAAATCATTTCATTAGTTTTGATATGGCAATGGGTCCCTCAAACATGCTTCGCCACAACATACATCACAATTGCAACGTACTTACAATTCACACATCATACTTTCACTCAAAAAGCATACAAAGCAATCATACATACATCACCCACATAACCATTCCCAATTACTCGAGAACTCAACTCTGATACCAACAAATGTAACCCTCTTAGCCCGGCCTAGACGGTTAACCCGAACTACGAAGATTACACGGGGAAAACCAAAGTCAACCTGAAAGTCAACCTTGATTAACGACCCTTTTTTCCTTTTTAAACTTGTCTAGATGCACAATAACCCTAGGCGTACTCTTGAGATAAGCATTATCAAAAATCACAGCAATCGGAAAGCAATAAGGGACTCAATTGCACAACATACGAACTTAGGGACCAAATTGTAAATTCAGGAAATTTAGAGAACTTAACTAATTTTTAAGATACCATTATGAAATTAGTCAGGTTACATGCTTCTCTGTCAAATTTCACCTCAAACGGACATCCCAAACTCAAGCAATTGCATATACAAAGTTCAGGACTAAAACGTAAAGATTGCAAAACATAAACCATACAAATCAATGCCCAACGGTCAAGTGTTTCGGAACGGGGCTTGACCGTTCCGAAACGCGGGACCGTTTCGAAACCTGTTCCAAAACAGGGCTTGGCAGTAGTAAAAGTGTTTCGGAACGGCTCTACCCGTTTCGAAACACCAAGGCCATTTCAGACCTTTGTTTCGAAACGGTAGTGCCCGTTCCGATACGGACTGCCCAGAAAGTGCAGATTTTTCTGGTTTAACATACATTTACCCAATCAAAAATGTCCCTATGACCTCCTAATCGTGCCAACAAGTCATCATACATTAAAGGAACATATTTGCTTCAACAAAACATATTCATGGCATCAATTAGGGAAAACCTCAATCTATAGGCATGCATCCTATTACCCAAAACCAACAAACATCAAACCATCAAAGAAAACACCAAAAATGGCCAATTACATATCCAAAATATCATAGGCATCATGCCAAACTTAGGGAGTCCAAAACATCTCCCAAAAACACAATCTAGGTTCTCATTGCCAAATACCAAAAGCTAATAATGTTGTAAAAATAGTCACCATACATGAGCTTAGTCTTTCTCTTGGATTCTTGACCTCCTTGCTGCCCTTAAAGCACTTCAATTCTCTGCATTATTGATTCAAGAAAGAGAGTGTAAGCACATATGCTTAGTGAGGCATGCTCTAATGAAACAACACAATAATGCACTTTATAAAACACCTTTCAAAGGCCTTTAAATTCATAAACATCATTTCTCATGCAATAATGCATACAAAACAAGCATCTCATGCTTCATTACATCAACATGTCATATTGGCTTTCAAGTTATAATCCATAACCATTTTTCAACACAAAACACAATCGGATACGTAGATTTCAAGCGTTGTCCCATACGCTTCATACACACTACCAAACACACAATGTGGAGTTTACCGGTACAATCACAATCCCTCAACACCCGTGATGGAGTCTAACGGTACAATCACAACCCCTCCACATCACTCATTGGTAGTTGTATAACATCACTAACGAGAACACGAGACGCACAACACAAGATCCTCTCATGGCATTTTAACCACCATTATGATCTTAGACATCTTGTTAGTGTACTTGGATGGAGTTTACGGTACCATTACAACCCCTCAACATCCAAGGCGACTTTATTCACGGTGCACCCAATCCTATAGCCGGCTAACTATATCCGATTCAAGTACTTTTAAACCAACACATCACTTGCCAATATACATCATTTACCATCATCAATTCACTGTTTTAAAGCATTAAACAAAGCCATTAAACCGTCATGCATCACTATGCATCAAAACCACATTTATCAATGTCAAACCAAGGATCTCTTACCTTGAGCATCCTTCAACACATGGCTTTCAAAACCAACATTAAACATGCTAAAATATGCTTTCAAAACAGAATTTAAACATACAAATTAAACACATTGCATCCAACCATCTCATGGTTCATCAAAGAGAGAGTTTCTCCGAAAACTTACTCTTGAGCTTAGTTAAGTTGCTTAGACTTAAACTAAGCTCCCAAAACCTTCAAACATTGGTTTCAAAGCTGAAAACCAAACTTCACTCACTAATTCCGTTTCGCAAGCTTGCCGAAACGCCGTTCAAGCCTCCGGATCAACACCACAAGGTTTTGAAGATGTCTCCCCTGTTTTAAACACATCAAAGCAGAGGATTAATGCATCATCATGCATTAAAACCTTCAGCCATTATACCTAAACTCGCTGCTCTCACCAAAACTCACATTTCGGCTACCAAACACAACCGAAATCACATCCAAACACTTCCACAACATTACCCAGCCTAGATCCATCACTTCTAATCATTCTTAGACATCAATTAACATTCAAAAAGGACCTAATCACGTCCTTATACCTCCAGCTATATCAGAACACCAAAATCACCCCAAAAACCACCATTTTCACAAGTAAAAACTTAGGAAAATCAACCTATTCGGGATTGCATTGATTAAACCTCAATTACACATCATTAAACATCCAAAATACATTAAAAAGGCATCTCAAAACAGATCCCAAACAATTACCACGAAATTCTTCAAGATTTAATCAAAATCTCAAGTTTTAAGCCAAAATCAAGATCACAACATTTAATAAAACTTAATTTAAGGATTGAGAACTTGGGAATTTTAGTAAAGAACTGATTATTTAGAGGAGAAGGACGTTCATACCTCTAAATGTGGATTTCTCCTTGTTTAGAGCCAAAATCCTTGAAAATTCAATAAGCAAATGAAGAGGATTTGATGTAGAAATGATTAGGAATCATTTGAGGATTGAAATCTCATCATTTGGTGTGAAAATCAAAAGAAAAGTTGTTGTGGAAATGTGTTTGGCTGAGGGAATTTTGAGAGAAAATGAAATGGGAAAATTTTAGCAAAAGTTAGTTATGAAACTAAAATATGGTTTTTCCCTCTTTTCTTTTTATTAATAAAACATTAAATGAGTCATTAAAATTAAGAAAAATCTGGAGAAATCCTTCCTTGGGTAAATTAGCTCCTTAAAGATTCAAAGTTTCAATCCTTTCAAAACAGTCACAAACTTTTCAAAAATTACATTTTAGTCACTAATTCGTAATATCATATTTCCAAGCTTTATTTTGTAGAATTGATTTGACCACTCTCTTATATATATTAAAAGAGGATTTTTAGATATTTTTTCATATTTTTAATGCATCCCGAACTAGGCTTTCCCTAAAACTACTTTTTATATTCGAACCGAAAATTAGATCGGTCCGGTTCAGACCCTAAACTTCCAAGCCCAAATTTGGGGTGTTACACAATAAGTGTTTGAAGAAGGATAGTCAGCCATGGCTAGTATAGAATATTTTGCTAATACTGCTATTGTATAATGATGCACTATTTTTTTCCTTCACAGTTTACATTGTTGGACTTTATTTTACTGGAAGTTTTTTGTGCAAAATGAGAAGCAAATGAAATGTGTACAATTCAAGTGTGTAATATTCAGAACTTGACTGCTTTGTGTTTGTAGGTTTTTTCAGAACTTTTGGTTTCGATTCTCTGCTCGTTCTCATTAATTATGATTAATTGTGATTGCTTCTTTATCTCAAATAAGATGATAGTGTTAAATTTAGGATATTCGAATTTAATTAATTTTGATATATATAAAAAATTATTTAATTGAATTTTTTAGGAGAATTCAACAATTCATTGAATTGAATTGAATCGATAATGGTGAAATTATTTTTAATAGTATATGGTTTAGGGTATAGGGTTAAGGGTTTAAGGTTTAATAGTTTAGGGTTTTAGGTTGAGGGTTAAGGGTTAAATTATTTTTAATAAAGAATAGAGTCAAATTAAATAATATTTAAATAATGAGGGTTCAATAGAAATATAAAAATAGGTGATGTACTAAATATATAGTTTACAAATTAACCATATTAAAAATTAACTGGACACGTAGGAGGTGGTACCGTATCTCAATGAATTTTGGAGGTTCATGGAGTTTACACTTGTATTAATAAAGTGGCCTGAAAAACCAAACCAACACAATCTGCCAAACATGGAAACCTCAACAGCTTCCCTATTTCTTATTTTCATCTTCTCAATCACACAAAAACAGCACCTACCTCCACGGCTCCACCACAATCGTTCAAGCACCGTAAAGTCTGATAGCAACTTATAGAGTTATAATCATCTCCGAGCAACAAGGAAAGAGACCTAACATAAAAACACTTTACATTCCAACTTCAGATGAAACTTAATAATCTCATATTCCAATCAATTCTGATGCAGTGAAACCTAACCACCTCCATCCATAAATAATTTTATCAACTCTTATTACCGCATCATTTATGATCACAATCAATAAAAATTGTCTATTTTATTCTTTTATTTATTTGTTATAATCCAATTAATAAAAAATATAGTGTTAGATGGGAAAACCCTAATACACAAAACATGATATTTTCAGTAAAGAATAAAATGAAAACAAATCATTAAAGATCGGGCTTGAAAGAAAAGAAAATGTAGGCCACGATCTGGATAATTGGGCCAGAGTCAAAAGACTCTCTATTTATATAGCTCAGCAAGAATAACCGAAATTTGGTATATTTTAACCAAATCAGTTAGACTAAAGTAAGCCCAAGCTAACGTGAGTCTGGTTTGTTAGAACCGAAAATAACAACCCTCATGGGCCAGCAGGCCCAGATATTAACAGCTGGTCATTTAGACCCAGCAAGCATCCAACATTCTCCCTGCTCCTCTTCGTCCCGTTTACAACAAAAGAAAGAAACCAGAAATCACAAGGACTCATGAACCCCAATCTTATGACGAAACAACTAGAAGAAGGACTTGGAGAGAGGCTTAGTAAGACCATCAGCAACCTGATGTTCAGCCGGAACAAAATTAACTTGAAGTTGAGCTTCAGAAACTCGGGCAACCGCCCTCCACCACTATGGCCCTGGTGGCCTCTACCATGGTGGACGCCACCACGCCTATGGTCAAACTGATGTCCGCCACCTCTATGCCTCTTAGAATCTCTACTGTCAAAGTTGTTATGTCTCTTTCCAGAACTAGAACCACCAGATCGTTTGGTCAAACCCAAACTGTGCTCTAAGTCCTTGGCCCTCGCGACCAAGACATCAAAATCTGTGTAGTCAGAAGCTAAAGTGTACCTCTTGATCTCTTCATTCAACCCATAGCGGAAACGGTTACAACGTTCCACTTCAGTAAGAACCAACTCTGGGGCGTACTGACTCAAACGAACAAAATGGATCTCATAGTCAGTCACAAAAGCATCTCCCTGAGTAAGGGCCATAAACTCTCGCTTCTTCTCATCAAGATACCTCGGTCCCAAATATCTCTTCCGGAAAGCAGACTCAAAGAAATCCCAACCTCTCTCAGCCTCTGGAACTCCGGTAGTAATGGTGACCCACCAGGTGTAGGCATCACCCTGAAGCAAAGAGATCACACAGCCCAATCTACGCGCACCCACACAACCCATCTGAGCTAAGATACGGACGGTCTTCTCTAACCACAACTCAGACCTCTCCGG
Organism: Hibiscus tridactylites; assembly: GCA_958450335.1. Taxonomy (NCBI): domain Eukaryota; kingdom Viridiplantae; phylum Streptophyta; class Magnoliopsida; order Malvales; family Malvaceae; genus Hibiscus; species Hibiscus tridactylites. The sequence continues at coordinate 19,156,434 of OY288266.1, forward strand.
AGTAGACCCTCTAAACTCTTCGGCCCCTAAGCTACGGAGCCTCTCCAACGGTAGACTAGCATCGTCACACCTAGGCTGATCTGCAGCCTGAGCTCCCGCAACTGCGGCCTGAAATGCTTCCGCTATTGCTTGCACAAGCGGAGTCAGATCAATTCCTGCCGGACCTTGGCAACCCTGAGGTCCCTCCAACTCCAAGCGGAGGAGGTGGTGGTGGTGGTGGAGGAGCTCTAACTCCAGCAGCAGGCTCCAATACGTGAGCCTCAACTCCAGCCACCGGCTCATTAACAGGAGCCGCAACACGTGGTTCCTTGCGAACCACCCTCGGCCTACCTCTCGGCCTCGACATCGCTCTCACAGATAATAACTACAACCACAACAACAAAGCATACAAACTTGGGTTAGCAAGGCAAGGCTTCCAAGTGGCTCAAGTACGTTCCCTCACTTTAAAAATTCTTTTCCGATGTAATAGTAGCAATAGGACTCTAAACAACTTGATTTAAATAAATCAACGAGCATAACTTGTTACACAAGCAATCATGCGTACACGGCAAGCAAACACCGTGCATATCAAAGCAAAACTTAAACTCACCTCACTTACCTGCCCAAAGGTCTCGGTAACCTTAGGCTCTGATACCAACAAGTGTAACCCCCTCGTCCCGGTCCGGACGCTTGACCAGTTCGAGTGGGTCACACGGGGAAAAGCGAAGCGAAACCCGTTAAGGTTCCCCATCGGTTAGCAACCTTAGAAAATTTCTTTTATTTAATCTTCTCTAAAGGCACATTTAAATCCTATGTGATCACGACAGCGGAATAAATCAAGAAGGACATGCAACTGAACTCGAAACAGCAAGTAAACAGTCCAATTTTAAGTTATTAGGCAGGCCGTTTCGAAACACCCAAGAGGTGTATCGAAACGCCTTGACTTGGTCAACAGCCCAAAGACCACACGAGAAGGCCGTATCGGAACAGAGGTCAACCATTTCGAAACACCCTTAACGGTCAACTTCTCATGGTCAACGACATATTGACCGTTCCGAAACACCTGGACTCGTTTTGAAACCCCAAAATATCGGCAATTTCTCAGATTTCCAATAGCAAAACTATTCCGAAACGGACCCTAGGCGTATCGAAACGCCTGGCCTGAAACAAGAGGCCGTATCGAAACGAGACCAACTGTTTCGATACACGGGCTGCGTAAAGACAGATTTTAGTTGTTTAAAGACACAAGGCAGCCCCAAAACACCACCAAAACACCCAAGACTCAACATACAAATCATCTAGATGAAAAGCACCCTAAAACACATGCTTGGCACATAATAAACATGTAAAGCCAAGATCAACAATTCAATATGCATAACAAGGATTCTTGCATCACATTCAAACAAATCATTCAAGGCATACTTAAACACTAAAAGCTCATAAGGTATATGCCCAACACTCATGGTAAGCAGTATAAGGCATGGTTTTACAATCCCAACATGGCATCCACAAGCCACACAAAACAACATGATAAGGAGTCTAGACATGCTCCTAAACAACCAACAATAACACAATCTCATTGCTTAACTATTACATGTCCAAAACGTTACAACTCATACTTGATAGACTCAAAGCCAACAACCACACTTGGAGGCCCTCCTCTTGCGCTAGCAACCCACGAACTAAGGATCTGCATTGTCGAACAAAGAGAGAGCGTAAGCAATAAAGCTTAGTGAGGGTAAGCTCTTTAAAAACAAACCTCGACAATGCAGGGTCCAAGCACGCTCTCAACCAAGGTAAATGCATGTTCTTACCTTCGAACCTTAAGAGCCAAAATGTCAATGATGCATGAACAAATATCCAATAATATGTCATGCTCAACAAGCTCATTTCTACAACATATGTAAACACATATAATCATCCAAATAGGAAGACGCATTTCACATCACATTGATACACATATCAATTTATATTGGCACCTAGCTATGACTCGAATACGCGGATAACCTCGTTGGAACTCACATCCAACAACCACTTTACCTTACGGTGGGATTACACTCATCACCAGTCTCGCGGAGGGGATTCCACTCATCCTCACGCCCCGTCGATGGGATTCCACTCATCATCAACTAATATATACAACAATTTCCGGGTGAACTTGTACTCCTCCTTGGTGACTCAACGCCACCAAGGCCACGCGCGAATTTGACTCATGTGTGCACACTAACATCCTAATGATTGATCATTTTAACCCAAGCATACTAGTGCCAACATTTAACTCAATCCGCATTATCAATTACAACCAATTCCGTGCTTAGCACGTACTCACCATGATCACAATCATGAACAAACCACATGCATATCACAATGCATCACAACCATGCCTCATCATACATGTATAACACACTATACATAATCATCATAACACAAAATATCACGAGGCATAAACATCAATTAAAAGTTCAACCAATGTCTCTGATTTAAGCTTAGGATTAGGCTATCACCCTAAACCTAACTCTAGGTGGGTCTACCAATCCCGACCTAGTCCACATGCTTGAACCAAACTCTTAAAAACCACTTTGTAAACATTAACCACTAACCTTCACTTCCGAGCTCAACTACCAAGCAAGCAATCACCCTCAAGCTTCCGGATTCACTCTCGAGGCTTCACCAACACCCGTCCTTGTCTCTAAACAATCCCAACACAATCCAAACAACTTCAAATCAGCCCAAGCATCAAAGTAGCTAACACGGAATACAATTCAAACATCAAACACAACATTTCAAGCCATGAACAACCCCCAAAATTACCAAGCTCGTGCAGCCCATAAACCTCAATCAAAACTCATGTTTCCAACACTTTTAATACCCCAAATGATTCCAAAACAACCCCAACCATAGTACTAACATTAGCCCACAAATTCTAACCTAAAACAACCCCAAAACCACTCTAAAACCCTTCAAAACCCCCTTGGAAACCCAAATCCGGGAATGAGCTTAAAATCATGCAAAATTTATATATGTTGAACCATTTGACTTATAGACTTCATATCTAGCAACATTAAATCGAAATTTTAAGTTAAACACCATAAAGCTACCATTTTTAATCAAATCCTCTAAAAACTCAAATTTCAAAACCTTGATGAAAATGAAAACTATTTGTACTTTTGAAGAGAGGAAGTTGAGGACAAGTTGAAAATATATTTACCTTTAAAAAACGAGCTAAAATGGAGGAGCTAGGTGATGGAATAATGGAAGGAGTTGAGAGCTTCTTACTATCGTGGGATTTTGTTTTTGAGAAGAGGATGAATAGTGAAAAGATGATAAAAGGGGATTTAAATTGAAAGTTGGGTTATTTACAAGATTGCCATTAATGAATGGCTATTTCCCCTTTTCTTTAAAATTCATCCAAATTGAATTTCATTTCAATTTAGTCCAACGTAAAATGTTTGTTTTTGAAACCCGAGGTCCAAAAGATTATTTTAATTATAAAACAGAACCTGAAATAATATTAAAATATTATTTTCACCCGACCCCTAAACCCGGGTGTTACGACAATCCACCCAGATAGTTTCATACGCTTGTTCTCAAGAAGATATTTGCACGTTGCATTAGTAACTCTAGAGTGCAAGAGCGGGACGCCAAGATATCTGCCAAGGTCAATTACCTCTTCAAACCCCAAAGTTTGGGTAATATCATTACAAAGATCAAGATTGAAATTCTTAGAAAAGAAAACCTGAGTCTTCGCAATACTCACACAATGACCCGAAGCCATGCAAAAATCCTAAAAAGCCTTTTGCAAGATTTTCGTTTGGTCCAACGAAGCCTCCATAAAAAGCACTAAGTCGTCGGCAAAAAATAAATGTGAAAGTCCTAGACAGTTTCTTGATAGGTGAATTTCTTTCCAGCTGCCATTGTCAATGTGTCTCGCAATACCCTGAGAAAGGTGTTCCATGCATAGAACGAATAAATAGGGTGAGAGAGGATCACCCTGACGAATCCCACGAGTTGGTTTAAATTCCTTTGTAAGTTCACCATTCTAGAGGATTTGCATTGAGACCGTAGTTACGCAAAGTATAATGATACTAACTAGAGAAGCTGACATACTCGTAACCCGTAGAGTCTCCTTTATAAAATTCCACTCGAGCCTCTCGTAAGCTTTCTTAAGGTCCACTTTGATGGCCATCAAGCCCTTCTTCCCCACCTTGGAATTTATAGTATGTAAAACTTCTCGTGCTAGGATAATGTTGTCTGTGATATGTTTACCTGAGACAATGCTTGCCTGAGCAGATGAAACCCAGAAAGTGAGGAAAGGCTTTAAACGGTCCACTACAAACTTGGTGATAATATTGTAAACAACGTTACACAGACTTATCGGCCTAAATTGAGTAATCGACGACGGGTTCTCCACCTTGAGGATGAGAACCAAAAGAGTTTCATTTACCCAAGTATCCATGTGACCGTCTTCAAAAACCCGTTTCACCACTTGATAAGCAAAAGGTCCCACAATTGCCCAATTCTTCTAGTAAAAAGCGACAAGCAGCCCATCAGGACCAGGAGCCTTCAATGGCGCCATGTGAAAAACAATCCTTTGCATTTCATCCACAGAAACGGTCGCTGTGGGGCAGTGCATTTCACTATCCTCAAACCTATTAAAGTTTGCGCAGTAGCTAGGCGTCACCGGATGAATCTACTCAGTAGAAAAGAATTTATGGAAGAAATCACAAGCAATATCCTTAAGGACGGCCGGATCAACACACCATGAGCCTTCATCTAACTCAAGCATCTGCATTGTATTATGTCTCCTAAGAATCATAGTGGTTGCATGAAAAAAAAAACAGTATTTCTATCCCCTTTTGCAATCTAGTTATTGCGAGACTTCTGATGCCACATACTTTCTTCTTGTTCATGAACCTGATCCAACTCTTGTTTCAATTCTACTTCGAGATTGGCAAGGAATGACGATTCGGACGTTGCCAAAGTTCTTTCAATTCCGCGGATACGTGCAAGTAAATGATTTTTGTGTTTCCCTATATGCCCAAAAACCAACTCATTCCACACTTTACTACCTTGTTGAAATTGAAAAATATTTTCCTCTAAAGAGCAATCAAAACCTATAAATTAAAATGTTGAGGTTTAAATTTAGTAATTTTCAAATTGAAATTTCTTAAAAAGTAATTAAATTGAAAAAAAATGAGAAGTCAAAATTTAATTTCATTAATTTTAATTGACATGATCTTAATAATAATAAATCAAAATTTTTCTAGAGGGACAACGTCAATAATTTTAAAATTATTAGTGGCCTAAAATAGAATCAAACCATTAAAGTTGGGACAATTATCCCTCCCATACACTATGTGTCTTTGTTCATGTAAGCATGTTCACATGTTATTCTCTTTAATAAATGAGTAATTAAACCATACACGAGTGGTAGGAATAAAAAGTTTTCACAAGTGTTTTACTTTGGGGTTTAGATTTAGTTATTTAGAATTTTTAGGGTTGTGGTTAGATTTTAGGGATTTAGTTTAGGGTTTATAGGTTAAAACTTAAATACCTGACCATATACCTTAAACTCTAACCTATAAACCCTAAATCCTAATCCTAAACCCTAAATTATAACCACACCCCCTAAACTTAAACACATAAATCATAAACCTTAAATTAGATCCCTAAGCCTTAAAACTAAGGCACTTATAAAAACTTTTTGTTTCCAGCAATATTGCATGAAATATTTTACCTTTATAAATTAGTGCCAAAGTATTATGTTCATATTTTTGCTTAACCCTTAGGCACATGGACAAAATTGCATTCACATTGGGAGGGATATTGCCCATGCCAACTTTTTATACCTTTAAGTTATATAATAAAAATTAAAAATTTAATGGAATAATTGTAAGTTGTCGTCCTACCTTCAAAAAAATTATACTTTGCTCCCCTCGAGTTAGAATCCTAGCTCCATCCCAAATAAGACACTTACACTTTACATATAAGACTGTTCGAACTTGAGTTTCTTAGAATGAACATCATCCTCTTGTTTCACTGGGACCAGTCGATGGGTTCATGTTAAAGAGTTCAATGCATATTTTTTTGAATAGTCTAAAAGTAATTACAAGATAATATATGTCCATACATATTCTTAACTCGTTGACTCTAATCCATAGTTATTGCATTATATTAAGGTGTGGTTATATGATTGACAAAAAATAATTATAAATGAAATGGACTCTAAAATCAATTACGTTAATTATATGAAATTATATTAATTATAACATGAATTACAAAATATTTTAAAAATCTATTTATGTTCATTAATCTTTTTTTTATCAGCAAGCGATGTATATTATTAATGAAATATACAACGCAAGTCAAAACATGCGCCTCATCAAAAACCTCCCTAAGCCTAACGGAGGAAAAGAGTACGACATGTCGACTTAAAAGAAAACAAGGACCCCTCCCCTTACAAATCAGATCGAAGCATGAAATAAAGAGACACGAGACACCCCTTCCTTCGCTAACGCGTCAGCTAACCCATTCGCCTCCCGAAAAATGTGAGAAAAGCACACAGATCCTAACGTCAAAGTAGCACAGTCAATCACACGGAAATACTCCCACAATCGCCATGGGCGGCGCTCCACCTGCAACACCCACCCAATTGCCACTTTGGAATCCGACTCAACAATAAGAGGACGATCAGCCCATTTCGACGTAACAAAATACTCCAAAGCAAAAGCTATCGCCCGAATCTCAGCAACATTAGAATCAAGAGAACCAAGCGGCCCTGAAAACAATGCGAGGATACGACTCTGAGCATCACGCAACACTCCCCCGAAGCCTGCCGGCCCCGGCTTCCCACGAGCAGAACCATCCACTGAAAATTTTAACGTTACCCCAATCGGGGGTTCCCAACACACTCCCAACCGGTCCATCGGTTTATCAAACCCTTCCCGATACAAACTCAGACAGTCCCACCAAAGAGCTTCACTGACCGAAAACCCCTCCTTAAGGGTCTTCACCCAGTAAAAGGAACGTAACTTTACCAAGAAACCTATTTCCACTGCCGAGATAAACTTTCCATTAAACACAAAGTCATTACGCGCAAGCCACAACGACCACAACAGTGCCGCGACACTCGACACCCATAGCTTCCTCAAAGTGCCTGTAAATGAACAATGCATATCCGAAAGAAGGAAATCCGCTAATGATTTAGGCAATGGCAAAGAAATCGCCCACCACCCTCGAAACCAATTCCACAATCCTTGAGCAAACGGGCATGAGTAAAACAAATGCTCAATGTCTTGCTCCCTCTCGCGGCACCAACTACAAAAGTCTTGGTGTTCGCCCAAATCAATCCCACGAATCCGCAGAAACGCAAACGTAGGCAAGCGACGCAACCAAGCAAACCACAAGAACGCCTGAACCTTAGGGGGAACCAAGACTTTCCACGCAAAACAGTCCCCAAATTCACTTCCACCCACCTTGTCCATCATAAGAAAATGGGACAGCCCTTTGACAGAGAAAATCCCATGCTTATCTGGCGTCCAGACAAGCATATCCAGCTCACCTTGTCGCAGCTGTACATGACACACCAATGACCGAAGATCCTGCAGTTGTCGCGTCTCAAAGGAACGTAGGCTACGACGGAACAAATCCCCCCACCTATCATGTTGAAAATGCCCCTCGACAGCAATGTCCACTACTAGTGCTAACCGATCAACCACAATCGAGAACAGGCGAGGAAAAACATCTTTTAGCGGCTGCTCAACACACCAAGCATCAAACCAAAACAACACTCATCCCCCCGAGCCCACCTTCCAAATAAACTGATTCTCACCCATGTGCTTTTGCATACCCTCCGAACTAACAGTCTGCACAATCTGTTTCCAAATCACAGACATCGGTCCCCTACCCGAATTATTAAACCTCCACCATTGAGCCGCCTCACCATACTTGGATACAATAATAGCTCGCCATAACGATGTTACATCACTAGCATATCTCCACGACCACTTCGCCAATAGCGCCTTGTTTCGAACCTCCAAATCAGCCACCCTCAATCCGCCAAGATGGCGAGGCCGACACACTAAACTCCAACTCACTCTACTCATTTTTCGTTGTAAATTGACCCCGCCCCATAAGAATGCTCGCCTCAACTTATCAATGGCAGCAATTACCCCTTTCGGCACACGAAACAAGCCCATATAATATACTGGAAGTGATGATAAGACAGAGTTTACCAATGTGACGCATGCCGCGAACGATAACGATGTCCTCTTCCAACCCGCAAGCTTCCGGCGGACCAATGCAATGACAGGCTCCCATACAGCTATGTTACACGGATTCACCCCCAGCGGCAATCCCAAGTACACAAACGGTAACTCCCCCTGACAACAACACAATACATCTGCCATGGATGCAACCAAATCCCTATCCACACTAATCGAATAAAGAGATGACTTTGAAAAATTAATGCGCAAACCTGAACACACCTGGAAACAACATAGAAGCCTGCGGATGTTCAATGCCGCTTCGACTGATGCTTCAAAAAATAAAACGGTATCATCGGCGAACTGAAGGTGTGTCAACGTCACCCCCGTAGCCACTGTCACCCCACGAATCAGCCCCATTACCTCCGCTTGTACTAACAACCGATGCAAATCCTCAGCTACTATGACAAATAATAATGGCGACAATGGGCAGCCCTGTCGCAACCCACGTCCCATGTCAAACTCTTTCGTCGCGCTCCCATTTAGCAAGACAGATAAACGAACAGTACCAATACACTCCATCACCCATCCTCGCCAAGTCTCGCTAAAACCCATCGAGCACATGATTTGATCCAAGAACTCCCATCGGACACAATCGTAAGCCTTCGCAAAATCAAGCTTCAGCACACACCCCCACCCGACTTTGCCGCATAGAGTGTATCGTTTCATTGGCCAACAATATCCCATCCACTATCTGTCAACCGCGAACAAAAGCTGACTGATGGTCACTGATCAAACCGCCCAACACCACTTGTATCCTTTTAGCTAAAATTTTAGCTAAAATTTTATATATTGAATTTAGCAAGTTGATCGGTCGGTACTCATGCAAAGAAACCGGCAAATCCACTTTAGGTAGTAGCACAGTAAAAGTGTTGTTAACACCTACATGCAACTTACCGGTGGAGAAAAAAGCAGCCAAGAACCGTTCCACATCACCACTTAAAACCTCCCAACACCGCTTGAAGAACTCCATACTATATCCATCCGGACTCGGAGACTTCGAACCCTCACTCCCTCGCACGACAGCCCATGCCTCGTCAGTAGTAAACGGCGCAATCAAAGTCAAGTTCTCAGCTGCATTTACCCTGTTAAAAGCTCCATCAAACAACCAACTACACGACCTCTCTTCCGCAGCGAAATGTTTAGAGAAAAAGCTCACAACATGTTTGCGTAATTTAATCGGATCAGTGACCCAAATACCACCAATAGTCAACCCCACAATAGCATTGCGTATCGCACGCAACTTCGCTGCCCTGTGAAAGAACGCAGTGTTCCTATCACCCAATTTAAGCCAAGTCGCTCGCGACCTTTGTCTCCACATCGATTCTTTTCTGCGAATCGCACGCCACAAAGCTTGCAACCAAGCTCGCTTTCGATCGCACAGCTCATTTCCCTCCCCCACGGCCAGATCCTCCTCACCATTGTCCAAACACTCAATACGGCTTTGAATATGTGAAATTTCTTTCTCAACATCCCCGAAGTTCGTTTTATTCCATTGGCGAAGAAAATGTTTCAAATGTCTAAGCTTAACCGAGATGTTGGAATTGCCAACACCCATTCTTGTCAACCGGCACCATTCCTCTGCCATACGACTAACATTCCGCCTCTCATCCAACCACACATTAATAAATCGGAAAGGCCTAGGACCCCGGTCAATATCATCACACATCAACAAAATTGGAGCATGGTCCGATATGCCTCTCGGCAAGGACAACTGTTCTATCCTGGCAAAACAATCCAACCACCTCGATGAGACAAGAAATCTATCAATACGGCTCTTTCGATTATCTCTACCAAACCAAGTAAACTGTTTTCCTCGCAACGGTATATCTATCAAGCTTGCGGCATTCACAAATGAAACAAAAGAAGCCATACCTCTCGACATCGTGCTACGACCTGCTCTCTCTGACGGTCGCAACACCGAATTAAAGTCGCCCGCGACACACCATGGTCCCGAAAAACCTTCGATCACTGTCAATAACCGTTGCCATAAAACTTCCTGCTCCGATATATCGCAAGGTGCATATACCGCCATGACACAGCACACTAAATCCTCCGGCTGCCATCGCCCATGAAGCATAATAAAATGCCTATCTAACTCAACCGATTCCAGCGCAAAGCGATCGCCTTCCCAAATCACTAATAAACCGCCCGACGCCCCCACGGATGGCGAAAATGAGAACTCAAAACCATCACTGTACCACATTCCAGCAACAACCGATGGCAACAACTCCTCTAATTTCGATTCCTGCATCAACACCATGTCAAAACGCTGCCTCCTAATTACATCCCCCACCCGTCTTCGCTTCAACAACGAACCCAACCCCCTGACGTTCCAGCTCATTAGTCGCATTGTTACAAATTTCGAATGCCGTCTTGCAGCACTCGTGACAACTCCTGCAAGATTTCTTCCTCACGACCCAAAGATGTCACCCCCACCAGATTACCCAATGTCGCTGTCACTGTAGCTTCACGATACAGTACTTGCTGTCTACGATGAAAATCCGAGTCTGTTATCGAAGCGTCAGCGACTATAATGTGGGATTCACAACCACCGCTCTTCTTCGGTCGACCCCTTCCTTGTTTCAGATTTTTCACCACCCCGGACAACGCATTCACCGATTTTGTTTTCTTTAACACCCCATTAATCCAAATTGGAATAACAGAGTATGCTTCACCACTTTGGAGTGCTGCCTGTTCACCGCCCAGCTCTTCTACAGGAATGGGGATCAAGCCAATTTGTTCAACAGTGTTTGTCGTAATTGGGACAGAGACCAAACCGTCCGTTGCTCGATTTCCAGTCACCGTTTCACCCTGCTGGTTGTGAGTATCGGATAGAGCAGCCTGCTTGTTTTGTTCAACCACTGGAGGTTGTTTGATCGGATTGGCCTCTACAGTTCCAGTTTTTTGGAACTCTATATCTCTAGGACTCTTTGGGTTATCACACTCTCCTAATACCGGTGAAACTCCCACCTGCCCATCATCACTGCCGCCCAACAACAATCCACCGTGCATCGGCGCCGATATAATACACCCAGGCGCGACGGCCGGTGTGTCATCACCTACAACCTGGTCCCCACGTTCACCATCATTCCAGAGCTGATTGCATCTCCAATCTTTCAGCCCTGTTCCCACGTCCTCAAAAATTTCATGTTGATATTCATCTCCCATGTTCGATTCCGGCACATACTCCGACGTACTACACTCCGATGACTCGTCGCTACTAGCATCACTGGCCATTGTGCATTCACAATCCACAGGAGGCCCAAAGATGGTCACCGCTTTGACGAATATGGGATGCAAATTTCCCCCGACTTCCAGCACCATTCTAGTATAGATGGATTCCATCGAGTCTGTCTCAATCAATAACCAGCCGCATTCGAACGATGTCGGCGATGCTGTGTTTTCCGCCATCCGAACAAGCGAACCCCAAGTCTTCGCAATGTTGTCAAAAGTCTCGAGTGACCAGGCGTGAATTGGTACTCCTCGGACTGAAATCCATGCCCGTCGAGTCTTTAATGTCATCCCCGGATCCCAACGTTCTAACTTTGAAAAGCACTCACTAAAACTCGTCTTTGCCAGCACCTCTGCCATTGATTTCGCATCCTTGAACATCAGCAAAATTGTCGGTCCAGCAATTCGCAGGATGGACAATCCTTGGTGATCCGGAATATTCATCCTCGATGCCAATTCCTTCAAACTCCAATGACGATTACACCAACCCACCATACAATGTTGAAGGATATCCTCTTTAGTTGCATCCACACTCCCTTTAATCACCTTTGTCGTTATATGAATTCTCTTCGAATTCACACTGTTTCTTTCCGATTGCCCCTTTTCATCCCCATTATTCTTTCAATCAGACTCACCCAAGCCCCTAAATCTTTGATTCCTGGACGATTCATGATCCACAAATCTTGCCATACTCACCATCAAGCGAGACCCATATATCCATTTATTGTTTAAACGCTCAATTGCCCGATCAGCGTCTACCCTACTCGCCATCCTAACAAAGCCAAACCTCCCTCCATCCTTTGCCCTTTTCCGAGGGATGAAAGTGTCGAGCACCACGCCATGCCTATCAAACACTTGCCATAAGCCTTTCTAGTGCAACGTTTCCGATATCCTACCCACGTAAACTGTCCAAGCCTGCCGGCGGCCACTCTCCCTCTCTCCGCTTATCTTCCCTAATTAATAAATAATTCTAAAATATTATTTATAATATATACAACTAAACCCTAAACTCCAAACCCTAAATCATACTTGTAATAACATAACTACAAACCCCAAATATATACAATTAATCTAAAAACTCAAACTCAAACCCTATGTTCATTAATCTTTTTATTTTATGTTCATTAATCTTTTTGTTTTATAATATAAGTTATAGATAATTATTATAAAATTTATATTTTTTTTTAATTTTTCAAAATATTTGTTAAACGAGGTTAAAAATTAATTCTTTGCATTCGTGGGATCATATAAGAGATTGGCGGGAAGGAAGCAAACACAAGCGAGAAAATTGCCGGAAAAGTACCAACGGAAGTTGCACCACAAAAATGGTAAATTACGTTAAATTATCATTGAACTTTACTTTTAAAATTATTTTGGTCACTAAAGTTTCAAAACATTCAATTTATTCACTGAAATGTAGACATTGAAAGTTTTTTGTCACTAAAGTTTAGACATTAAAATTTTTTTATCACTCTTAAACCCCAAACGGTCATAGATAATAATCGTTCGGTCTCAAATTTTACTAGTCACTTCGTCTCGGCCCTTGGGTGTGAATTTGACTTCCATTTTATCGAAAAGTGCCCTAAATTAGCCCTTTATTCCATTATATTTTTGAAGTTAGAAAGCCTTGGTTTTGTTTTCTTTGTTTTTGTTTTGTCAGAATCGAGGACAAAGTTCTCCTCTTTCAGGTTGTAAAAATTATTCAAAAAAAAAACTGTAATTTTATTATTATTTATTAATTTTATAATAATATCTTATATTATATCATATCCTTACAATCGATCTACTTTCATAAATATAATATATTTTCCTCACATTTCACGTGTTGTACCATATCTCAATGATTTTTGGACGTTCATAAATTAATTTTAATATTAATTTTATAATATTAAAGGAGGTCTGATGGGCAGGGATGGACATTTCCAAGATATGATCTTGATAAGAGTGCTCTTTTAAAAATTAAATACTTCAAAGTTATGAATTTTTTTTAATTTAAGCCTATATGTTCTTTTAAAAATTAAGTAATTTCTTTAAGTTCCATTTCCAAGATATGCTTTGATAAGAGTGCTTAAAGTTGTAATTTCATATAAAATATTTTCTTAAAAATTATACAAACACATGGGAAATCTTCACAATGATATTACCTACCCCAATGGGACCTACTGGATTCAATTAATTTGAATGCCACATTTCATTCATGTGCTTAAATTGATGATATAAAAAGACTAGAACGGATAAATCATAAGACAACGAAGGGTACTATAAACGAGACAATTACGAGGCTGTCCTAATAATTTCCTGCCTTTTATGTACATTTTTCCGTTTCATTATTAAAAAATTAAATCTCCTATATCTTTTTAAACTTTAATTATAAATCTTAACCTTAAACCTTAACCTTATTCTAAATATTTTAATGTGAGAACATAAATAAGGGTACCGAAAAAAGGATAAAAAATTTCTATTCATCCGATCTGACTTAAAACAATTCAATGGTTATAGTTGACATAATCTGAATATGATTTAGTCAAATCCAACTTAAAATCTAACCGAGTACTCGGTTTTAATTCTTGATAAGAAGATGAGAACCATAAATAACAAGACAACAAAAGAGCTGTTCGAAAAATTATTAGATATAACTAAAGAGTATGCAATTACTTGAAAATTACAGTTAAATGTGTGAATATTATTGGATGGACTATAAATAACGTGTTAAGCCGAATTCATCTAATAATTTCTCGAGCTGTTGGGTGGGTTACTACCATATTAAAAATTAACAGGACACGTAGGAGGTGGTACCGTATCTCCATGAATTTTGGAGGTTCATGGAGTTTACACTTGTATTAATAAAGTGGCCTGAAAAACCAAACCAACACAATCTGCCAAACATGGAAACCTCAACAGCTTCCCTATTTCTTCTTTTCATCTTCTCAATCACACAAAAACAGCACCTACCTCCACGGCTCCCCCACAATCGTTCAAGCACCGTAAAGTCTGATAGCAACTTATAGAGTTATAATCATCTCCGAGCAACAAGGAAAGAGATCTAACATAAAAACACTTTACATTCCAACTTCAGATGAAACTTAATAATCTCATATTGCAATCAATTCTGATGCAGTGAAACCTAACCACCTCCATCCATAAATAATTTTATCAACTCTTATTATCGCATCATTTATGGTCACAATCAATAAAAATTGTCTATTTTATTCTTTTATTTATTTGTTATAATCCAATCAATAAAAAAAAAGTAGCAATGAGATTAGTTTTTTAAAGGACATTGTTAATGGTGAAAGTGGGAGGTTTTTTAGATTACTAATAGTTTTTACACAGGGAACTTTTAATTAAAAACATAAATAATTAATGTGTTACTTAAAGATGTGGGGTACTAAGATATTGAATTTTTAAAGGAGACAATTCCGAAACGGTCCTAATAATTTACCTTACAATTGAAATGTGTTGAGATCTTTGACAAAATTCGACGATCAACTCGACATTGATTTTGGATCCGAATTGAATCAAATTCGATCGGACTTAAAACAATTCATTGATTTTACTTGATATGATCCGAATATGATTTAATCAATCCAACTTAAAATCTATTCCAAGTACTCGATTTATTTCTTGATAAGAAGATGAAAACGATAAATAACAAGACAACAAAAGAGCGGTTGGAGTGGGATAAGGTCATATTAAAAAATTAGGTAAATTTCACAAATGGTCATTGAATTTTGTTTAAAAACAAAGCAATAATTAAAATTTCAAATGTTACAAAATGACAATTAAACTTTATGTTTAGTAATAAAATGATAACTCGGCCGATAAGTACTTAATGTGGTTGTTATAAAACTTTGTATGATAGCACATTTAATTCTTTATATTTACACATTCAATCAATTTAGTCCTAATTCGAAAAATATTCACTAAATTTAACCCTCGTTATTTACACTTTCTTTTAATTTTGTCCTTAAAGCAAAATTCTAAAATTGTTCCACCGCGGAATCGAGTTTTCTTGCTAGTTCCATGCATGAGTTAACTAAACACATAAAATCTTGATAAAAGGATTAAATATTTATTTTTTATAACAACCACGTTAAGTATTTAACGATGGTTAAATTTAGTGATTTTTTTCTTACTAATGCATATTGATTAAGTTGAAAAAGCTTTTTAAACTAAGACTAAATATTACTTTATCCTTATAATAATCCTAATCGTAAAAGATGAAATCTGAACTCAATGTTGACTAAATTCCACATTTTAAGCGCAGAGTAAACGAATTAATCTTTCACCCACTATCTTTCATGCTTTCTTTAGATATATTTAGTCGTTGAAGCTTATGCCCCCTAATGTTTTTTTGAAAATTTTAGTTTAAGTCTCTAATTTCTTTTGTATTTTCTATTGACAATCTTATTCTGCACCTCTAAATTTTTAATATAGCTTCCAAGTAGTTCGCACCCTCATGTTAAATGTCTTGTGTTTGTCCCTATTTGTATCTATGGGCTGGAATTTTCGGCTTTCGTTGAAAAGTTCATGAAATATCGTTGGTCAGACGGTCTATAACTCCCTGATTTAAATGGTCTAAAAAAGTGATGTCAATGGGATTTAAACACTTAACCTCAAGTTAAATGAGTTGAATCCTTAAACATTTGAGCCAAGGCTGCTCTTGGCTTTAGTCTATCCCTTTTTAATTTTAATTTTGTCTAGTAGACCTAAGCCAATAATAAATAAAAGTCTGACTCCCCATCTACCCAATTAAATGATTTTGACCCAAATCCCAGAAATCATCCATCTTCTCCTACCAAGCCCTCCGGCCAACGTCTCGATCTCCCCCACCGCCGCGTCGTGACCGTCACCTCGACCCCTATCGTGCTTGCCACCGCACCACAAACCCAACCCTGGTCGCCACTCGCGCCAATGCTATCCCGAATGTCGGGAATCAGAGGTATTAGGTTCGACGAACCTAGGTTTTATAACCAGTCCGTTCATCGTTGATTCCAGCCACCTCTGTCACCATTGGGGTGCGTCGACAGCCCGAGTGTGTTCAGCATGAGAAGGCGATCATAACTTGACCGATCGATTGTCAATCCACCACCGTTGTGGGCCTCATCAGAGTAGCGTATATTTCCGGTGCAATTTTGGCATTTCAGGTAATTTTTGGCTCGATTCCGACTTGTTTCGTGTTTCTGATGAGTGGGTTGGGCTTTCGTGTTGATAAGCTCTTGTTTTCTGGCAGAATCGATATAAATAAGGCTTTTGGCGATCGTTCTGACGACCGTCTGGCGGTTTGATGTCTCTGGTAAGTGAATCGGCCTGAACCGGTTAAACTGGTGTGAACCACACCAAACCGAATTGCCCTAGACTAAATCGGCCTGGCCCATTGGTAACCCAAGCCCAAGTCTGATCCTACCCGAACCCGAGTCTGACCACTTCTGTCGACCTGACTCGACCAGAGTCTGACCCGTTGATCGAGTCAGGTCAGTGAGTCAACCCGTTGACCGAGTAAGCTAAGTGAGTCATTATACAAAGTTTGTAAATTCAGTGATTTTTTATTGACAATGATCAATTAACAAGCATACTATTATACAAAGTTTGTAAATAACGAAGGTTAAATTTAGTGATTTTTTTCAAATTATGACTAAATTGATTGAATGTGTAAATATAAAGGATTAAATGTGCTATTAGGAAAAGTTTTATAACAACCACATTAAGTAATTACCGTCGAGTTATCATTTTGTTACAAAACATAAAGTTTAATTGTCATTTTGCAACATTTAAAAGTTTGGTTAAAATTTTCTTTTCTTTTAACAAAGTTTAGTGACCATTTGTAAACTTTACCCTAAAAATTAATAGGACACATAGTAGGTGGTCCTAATGATTTACCTAACATTTGAAATGTGTTGTACCGTATCTCAATGAATTTTGGAGGTACATAGAGTTTACACATCTATAAATTGGCCTGCAAAACCAAACCAACACATACCAAACCAAACACAATATTATGCCAACCATGAAAACCACTACAGCTTCCCTATTTCTTCACTTTATCTTCTCAATCACACAATCATCCTTTTTGTTTGGCATGGCCAACGCTGTAGCTTGCAGGCGATGCCGTGTTGGATCTTGACGGTGACAAGGTCTTCACTAGTGTCCGATACTATGTAGTGTCGGCAATATGGGGCGCCGGTGGTGGAGGGCTTGCCATAGGCAGGGAGAGCGGTAGAAAATGTCCAGAAATCGTCGTTCAAAGACGATTCAATTTTGACAAGCATAATCCCGTGGGCATCGCCTGATAGTGCTTGTCACAGCCACAACATTTATTCGCCCACAATAAGAGAACAATTAAGGCAACAAAAACTTTGTTATATACTGAAAATATTATATGTGCATTATTAATTATTATTTTTACTCTACAAATTAAGTTTTAAATAAATATTTATAAAAAAATACTTTAAAATTTTATCATTTAATGTTTAAGAGTCATAAAATAAAATTATTTTTTCAAAATAAAATACAAAATTTCAAAAGCCAACGTTAATATAGAAAAATCGAAAATCGATATTAACCGAACCGAAAACCGGTAGACGGTAGTTATTAAAATAGATTGCTGAATTAAACCTAAATTGAACCATATACGCCCTTACTTTGTAGAATGTGATGGATGCAACATTGTAGCCTTGACATTCAGTTTATAGGATTAGCTGGTGGGTCGGATTGATTCACTGATCATCTTATTATGAGTGTTAAGGTCTTTTAAGTCGGACAAAAATCTTCTGCCCCTTTTCGGTGCCGTTACTTATGCCCCAACACTAAAAATACTATAAAATTAAATTCTAAGCCTTAACCTTAAATTCTAAATCCTAAACCCTACACCCTATATTTAAAAAATACACTCTGCCCTAAATAATAGAATTATATTTAGTTAGTTTTAAATTAGTTTAATTCCATCTGTATGTTAGTTATAGGTTAGGTGTTAGTTTTATCCTAGCTTTATGTTCTTGGTTATATTCTTTACTAGTATATATATATATTATTAATTTTAAAATCAACACATTGTATTTTCTTTTATCAGAATTAATAAAAGACTTGATTTTCCCCATTTTCCTCTAACCCTAGAAACCTCTCGTTTATCAATTTCAACATGGTATCAGAAGGTTCTTTCTCTTCCTCCGATGACGGCCAAACTTTCAAGAATGACGATCCCTCCGGCGAGTTCTACATTCATCCCAACGAAAACCCATCGTTGGTCCTCACGTCCGCGTTGCTTGACAACAGAAACTATCACTCTTGGGTGCGTTCAATGCGTATGTCCCTAATCTCCAAGAATAAGTTTGGGTTTATGGACGGGACGATTAAAGAACCAGGCAAAGACGATCCAAAGTTTCTAGCCTGGGTTAAGTGCAATAACATGGTTCTCTCGTGGCTTTAACGGGCGCTGACTCCGGACATCGCACAGAACGTTCTGTGGATTGACACAGCCTCCGAGCTATGGCAAGATCTTTTCGATCGATTCAGCCAGAGCGATTTGATGTGTATATCAGATCTTCTTTAGGAGTTTTACTCCTTGGAGCAAGGTAACTCTACTGTTACCGCTTATCACACACAATTGAAAGGAATTTGGGATGAAATTTGTAATTTTCATCCATTAAAATCTTGTCAATGTGATGATATTAAATACTGCAAACAAGATTTCTTTATGTGTTTCCTCTGAGGTCTCAATGAGGGATTCTCTGTTTCGAAATCTCAGTTACTAATGATGAAACCCTTTCCCTCCTTTAATGAGGTTTTTGCCACTGTTCTGCAACATGAAAGGTCTTTAGTATCTATTGTCTCTATCGAGTCAAATATTATGTTAGCTTATAGGTTTTCTCATTCCAGAGGCAGTGAGCATGTTGTTAGGCATGATCATTTTTCTAATGCATCCACTTCTCAAAAACCTAGTCTGAATAAAAGGCCCTTATGTGTGTTTTTTGGTCTATATGGCCATACTATTGAAAAATGTTACAAGAAGCATGGTTACCCACCAGGGTATAAGGATAGGAATCAGTCAAATAGGGCTAATCAGGTTGAGTCTCATGTTAGTAAGGGTTCTAGTGATCATTCTGAATCTGTTCATCCTATAATGTTCACCAAGGAGCAGTATGAGAATCTGTTAGGCCTGTTGCAAGAAAGAAATCTATCCACTGTTCCAGCATCAAGTGTTGATCATTATGCTAAAGCCAATGCTTTGTCCTCTGCTTTTGATGTTCCAAATGAAGGCAAGGGTATGCTTCTTAACTGTAATTCTTTAAATATACCGTGGGTATTAGACTCTGGTGCAACAGACCATATAGGTAATTCCTTGCAATACTTTGATACTTGCTATTTTGTTTCTAATAAGTATGTTCGTTTACCTAATAATTAATGAATTGGTTAAAGTAACTCATATAGGCACTGTTCGAATTAATTCTTCTTTAGTTTTGGACAATGTCTTCCATATACCAAATTTTTGCTTTTAACCTTGTTTCAGTTTCACAGTTAACCAAAAACCGTTCCATTTCCTTTTTTTTCTTCTTATTTTTGTTGTTTGCAGGACATGACAACATGGTGGATGATTGGTTTAGCTAGAAAGATTGATGGCTTGTATCATTTAGAGGTTTCAACAATTGGTTTGAATCCTAATCACAGTTATGTTATTTGTGTTTCTGTTTCTGCAAAACTTTGGCATTCTAGATTAGGTCATCCCTCTCAACAGAGGATGGAATTCTTTTCTAATCTTAATAATAAAATTCATGTTGGTTCATATTTTCATTGTGAAATATGTCACTTTGCTAAGCAAAAACGCCTTTCTTTTCCAATTAGTTCATCTATTTCAGATTCATTTTTGACTTAATTAATCTTGATGTCTAGGGGCCCTTTTTCCAGTAAAAAGTGTCTATGGTCATAGTTACTTTTTAACTATTGTAGACGACAAGAGCAAATTTGTCTAGATTTTCTCAATGAAACTTAAATCTGAAGTCAGAGAGTTAATTTTTCGATTTTATTATTTTGTTGAAACTCAATTTTCAAAAAAATTAAATGCATGCGAACTGACAATGCTAAGGAGTTTGAGAAGGTTGATTTTTTTTAAAGAACATGACATTATACACAAAAATTCTTGTGTACACACACCTCAACAAAATAGTATTGTTGAAAGGAAGCATCAACATTTGTTATCTGTGGCTAGAGCTTTAAGTTTTCAAGCTGGTTTACCTTTGATTTTTTGGACTGATTGTATATTACACTCTGATTTCCTAATTAATATTACACATAGTCATGTTTTAGGAAACAAATCACCTTTTGAAATATTGTTCTGTAAACCACCAAAACTGAATTTTCTTAGATTTTGGTTGCACTACTCATGCCTCTATTTTTCCAAAACCAAAAACTAAGTTTCATCCTCGAACTGTAAAATGTGTGTTTCTAGGAATTCCTAAAAATATTAAAGGCTATAGGTTATTTGACATAGAACACAAAACTATTTTTGTTTCTAGGGATGTAACATTCTTAGAGGATCATTTTTACTTTAAGGAAACACATAATTCACCTTCTACTAAAGTAGTTTATCCAACTTATGATAATAATGTTTTAATGGATGATTACATTCGGCAAGATAATTCTACTTTGGATAATAGTCTTTCACATATTAATGCTGGTTCTCCATCTAATGAAGATAATAATTTGGATATTGGTTTCATCTATGGTAACAAAATTGATTCTGCCAGTCATAGTGAACATATTCCTATTAATCTTGCACATAAAGATATTTGTCTCCCTGCTCATAGTGAACCTGTTCGTACTCTTCCACATAATATGGAAGCACGGCCAACCAGAAGTGTCAGACTCCCACAAAGGTTCAAGGATTTCAATGTAACTCTTCCATGATCAAGGTCCTCTCCTCACACCCTAAATAATGTTTTATCTTATGCAAACTTATCTTCTTCTTATAATAGCTATGTTAATAATGCCTCAGTTCTTTCTGAACCTCGTACTTATAAACAAGCTGTTAAGTTTGACTGTTGGAAAAAGGTAATGGAAGAAGAAATTAAGGCTTTAGAAAATAATAAAACTTGAGAACTTGTTAAACTACCTCCAGATAAAAAGACAATAGGTTGTAAGTGGATTTTTAAAACCAAACTAAAATCTGATGAGACTCTAGAAAGGTATAAATCCAAACTTGTGGCTAAAGATTATACCCAACATGCTGGGGTAGACATCTTAGACACTTTTAGCCCAGTTTGCTAAAATTACAACCATTAGGACTCTTCTTGCTGTTGCTGCTTCCAAAAATTAGAAATTACAACAACTAGACATTAATAATGCTTTTCTTCATGGGTTTTTGGATGAAGAGGTTTATATGGATCTTCCACCCAGTTTTACTGTCTCTGATCCTACTTTAGTTTGCAAACTTACTAAGAGCCTTTATGGTCTTAAATAAGCAAGCAGATAGTGGAATGAACGTTTGACTAAAGCATTAATTTCTAGGGGTTTTACACAGGCTTCTGCAGATAAATCATTATTTGTTAAAGGATCTGGTACTAGCTTTGTTGCATTAGTAGTTTTTGTGGATGATATAATTTTAGCTAGTCTCACTCAATCTGTTATAGATGACATTAAAACCTTTTTACATTATGCTTTTAGGATAAATGATTTAGGTGACCTAAAATATTTTCTAGGGCTTGAAGTTGCTCGTTCCAATAAAGGAATCAATTTATGTAAACAAAAGTATGTTTTGGATTTACTTGAGGAAACTGGTTTTTTAAATTCTAAACATGTGTCTACTCCTCTTCTTGTTAAGCCTAAGATTTCTAAGGATGATGATATTCTTTTATCAGATATCACTCATTATCGTAGGCTTATTGGAAAATTATTGTATCTTACAAATACTAGGCCAGATATATCATTTGATGTTCAACAACTTTCTTAGTTTATCTATTGTCCTACTGATGTTCATATGACTACAGCCAACAGAATCCTTAGATACCTTAAAGGTACTCCAGGACAGGGTCTTTTCTTCCCTACAGATAATGAAATCAAACTTAATGCCTTTTCTGATTCAGATTGGGCTTCTTGTCCTGATTCAAGGAAATCATTTACTGGATTTTGTGTCTTCATTGGTTCAACTTTGGTCTCATGGAAATCCAAAAAGCAACAAACAATTTCCATATCATCTAGTGAAGTTGAATACAGGGCCTTAGCTTCAGTTTCTTGTGAACTACAATGGCTCTTCTATCTTTTATCTGATTTACAATTTATTATTGATACACCTGCAAATCTCTATTGTGATAACTTATCTGCTATCAAAATTGCAGAAAATCATGTTCAGCATGAGCGCACTAAACACATTGAGATTGACTGTCATCTTATTCGTAAGAAGATAAGTCAAGAATTGATCACTTTGTTGCCTGTTTCAACTCATCATCAGCTAGCTAACTGTTTTACCAAGCCTCTTCAACCTTCATTCTTTCTCCCAGCCATATCCAAGTTGGGCATCCAAAATATCTATGCTCCAACTTGAGGGGGCTAATAGAATATAGAATTATATTTAGTTAGATTTAAATTAGTTTAATTCCATCTGTATGTTAGTTATAGATTAGGTGTTAGTTTTATCCTAGTTGTATTTTCTGGGTTATATTCTTTACTAGTATATATATTATTATTAATTGTAAAATAAACTCATTGTATATTCTTTTATCAGAATTAATAAAAGACTTGATTTTCCCCATTTTCCTCTAACCCTAGAAACCTCTCGTTTATCAATTTCATCAATAAATTCCTTAAACTCTAACCATAAACTCTACACCCTAAACTTAATTTTGAGCGTGGGGCATAAGTAGGAGCACTGAAATTGGGCAGAAGATTTCTATCCTCTTTAAGTCTTAATGAAGTCACTCCAAAAAAACTTTGATATTTCGTATAACATACGAGAAATGCGAGATGAGGATTTGGCATGCGAAGATATGTTGCGAGGGGGAAAATAATGGCGGAGAACATATTAGGTATAACATGCATAAAATTCCAAGTTTTTTTTAGAAGAGTAGCATCAAGTATGAAAATTGAAGGACTGTTAATTTCAAAGATTGTAACAATCGAGATGAATTTGCTTCTAATACAATGATTCATATCATGATATAATTAAATTTTATTTTAATTTCTTTCGAATTAATTTTCAGTCGGTGCTAATATTTTGTTTTATATCCGTTTATTTTTCCAACAATGTGTTGCGTATTGGTGTTATTGTGAACTTGTTGATGTGTAGAAATTCTAAGGTATCCGTGATAATGAGTCTAATTGCATCAAAAGAAATAAATAACCTAATACTTTTATTCATGAAGCTGAAAAGAGTACAAAGTCGGGCCCCGAGAGGCAAACCCTGTAAGTACAAGCATGTTGCTGCCTCAGACAAGGCAACTTTATTAACTTAAAACAAACATTAAAGATGTAATTAGTTCATACATAATGATGTGTTTCAATTAAGCACGAACAACTTGTCGAATGCTCGTATTTCGTTCGCCTGCTTTGATAAACACCCATGGATATCCTGGGCCATCGGCGAGAGCCAAACACATTTGTCCATCGGAGTCGTGAGCTTTCTCGATTTCGTTGCACAAAGCTATGGAGGAGCCGCATGCCGAAGGGCAGTACTTGAATTTGTAGATACGGTCTAAGTCGGTCTTCTCTATTTTGAACCAGTTCTTCAAAGGGTCGCAAACGGGGCCTCCTTCATCCCCACCGAGTTCACCCACGTTTTCTCGGTTGTTTTGTTGTAATGTTGGAGCTTCCACACCATTGATGTTAGGCAGAGTCTATCTCTAGGTCCGACGAACTTCACTTGCACGTCGAAGGATAGGCAGACAACATCATCCCCACCGAGTTCACCCACCGAGTTCACCTACGTTTTCTCGGTTGTTTTGTTGTAATTTTTTTTTGATCGGCAACCGTATGTTTTTATTAAATATGAAAGAAGAACATACAGCTTGACGAAATCGCACGCCTCGTTAAAAACCTCCCTAAACCTATTGGAGGAAAAGAGTACGATACGATCCGTCGATTACAAAAGAAAATAAAAACACATAAGACCAAGTCACAAACATGCCACAAATGTCGGAAGTCTATCTACTCCCTCTTTTGCCAATGCATCCGCAAATCCATTCGCTTCCCTCGGCACGTAGCAGAATTGGATATCATATATGACTTGACAAGCCTGATCAATTACCAAAAATACCTCCCATAATCGCCAAGGTCGTTTTGCGGACTGAGTAATCCAGCTCAACGCGACTTGAGAATCCGACTCCAAAATCACACAACCCTGTCGCCATTCCCTTTCCTGTATTATACCAAAGGCAAAAGCTATCGCTCGCACCTCTGCTTCATTCGACTCCATCACACCTAAAGGTCCTGAAAATAGACCCAAAATACGACTGTCTGCATCTCGTAACACACCACCAATACCTGCCAGGCCCGGTTTTCCCCGCGCCGATCCATTCGTGTTAAATTTTAACACATTTCGTAACGGGGGCTGCCAACACCTTCCCCCTCACCCTTTTTGAATGGACAGTAACCTCAATTTTGGAAGGACAAGTCCACCAAACTGCCTCGGGTACCAATTCCCCCCGCCTATCAGCTTTTATCCAGTAATATGATCTCAGTTTTACCAAGAAGCACAATTCAGCCAAATTCCATCGTTTCCCACGGAAAATAAATTCATTCCTTGCAATCCATAACGACCACAATACAGCAACAACATACGCTATCCACCACAAATTCATGCATCCCTTAAAAACACTATGAAAATCAAGAACGTAAAATGCATCGAAACTAACCGGTAAGCTTGATTCAATCCCCCACCATTGTCGCATCCATAGCCATACTGATTGCGCAAAAGGGCATTCATAGAGGATGTGAGCGATGCTTTCCTCGACCATCGCACACCAAGGGCATCGGCCTTGGTCATCCGGCAGTGGGATCCCACGTGCTCGCAAGAAATCGGCAGTGGGTAGTCGACGCAACCATGTAAACCATAAGAAAGCTTGAACTTTCGGCGGCACCAGCACCTTCCAAGCGAAACAGTCACCAAACTCCATCTCCCCCGCCTTGTCGAACATGAGCAGTTTCGATAAAGTCCCAACTGAAAAAATTCCACGCTCGTCCGGCCTCCAAATTAACATGTCTAGCTTGCCTTCCCATGCGCGAAAATTGGACACCATTTTAATTAAATCTCGTAGCATTTCTAGTTCAAAAACTCGCAAGGGGCGTCTAAAGAAATCTGCCCATATGTGATGCGATAAGCTGCCCTCCACCATATAATCACACACCCTTGCTAATTTGTCACATGCCAACGAGAATAAGCGCGGAAATACATCTTTTATGGCCGCTTGTTCGACCCACGGATCAAACCAAAAAAGTATCGATCTACCATCACCAAGTTTCCATAAAAAACCGGTCATACCCATATGTTTTTCCACCTGTGCATCGCATGAGAGCGCTACAATTTGTCGCCATACAAGCGACATCGACGACATCTTTTCCGTGTTGAAACGCCACCATTGCGGATGTTCTCCATATTTTGCTACTATCAAACAACGCCATAGCGAATCTCTATCTCGTGCATATCTCCACACCCATTTTAAAAGCATCTCCATGTTCTTAACTCGCAAATCCACAACCCCCAAACCCCCTAACTGTTTCGGACGACATACCATCTCCCACCCTACTCTGCTCATCCGTCGTTCCAAACCGACACCCCCCATAGGAAAGCTCTTCGAATTTTATCGATCCTCTCAATTACCCCTTTAGGGGCGACAAACAAACCCATATAGAATATCGGTAACGAGGAAAGGACCGAATTGACCAAAACCACCCGAGCCGCAAAAGACAAAGAGGACCTTTTCCATCCCGCTAATTTTCGTCTAAAATTTGCAATTACCGGTTCCCAAGTAGCTATCAGTCTCGGACTTGAACCTATTGGAAAACCCAAATAAACAAACGGAAAGTCAGCTTTCCTACATCCCATTATTTTCGGCCACGTTAGTGCCCAAAGCATCCTCTATGCCAATTGAGTACAAGGAGCTTTTGCCAAAATTAATCTTCAACCCCGAGCAAACTTGGAAACAATGCAGGATCCGTTTCAAGTTTTGCGCAACTTCTAATGAACCCTCAAAGAACAGTAATGTATCGTCGGCAAACTGCAAATGTGTCACAAATATCCCAGCCGCTACTTCCACTCCACGAAGTAAACCCCCTGATTCAGCCCTTCGCAGCATCAAATGCATTGCTTCCGCGACTATCACAAAAAGCAACGGTGATAGCGGACATCCCTGTCTCAAGCCTCTACCCATTCTGAATTCTTTGGTGGCATTACCGTTGAGAAGCACCGATAGCCTGACTGAACTAATACATTCCTGAATCCATTGTCGCCATATGTCGCAGAAGCCCATTCTTCCTAACACCTCATCCAAAAAATTCCAACTAACGCAATCATACGCCTTGGCGAAATCAAGCTTCAATAAAAAGCCACTTGCGCCCCGTTGTTGTAAAGAATGCACCACCTCGAGTGCTAAGAGTACTCCATCTACTAATTGACGACCTTTTATGAATGCTGATTGTGTATCACTTATCAAATCCCCCAAAACCGCTTGTAGTCGAGTCGCAAGACATTTTGCTAAAATTTTATAAACCGAGTTTACTAAGCATATAGGCCTATATTCGCCAAGGGTCGTGGGAGATGTTACCTTAGGAATTAAGACAATGAACGTGCAATTCACATCCTTAGGTAAACGCCCACTAGCATGAAAATTGTCGAAGAAACGTATGATATCGCCATTGAGCACCTCCCACCCCTTCTTATAGAAATCCAACGTAAAACCATTCGGGCCCGGTGCCTTCGAACCATCACAACCCCTCACTATACCATGTACCTCTTCCAAAGAGAATGCCGCCACCAAATTCCCCCTAGCTGTCTGCGATAACTGCCTAAAATCCCCCTCGAATTGCCATACACATTCCCTCTTGTCGCGAGAGAAATGTTTCATGAAAAATTGGACTACATGACGGCGCATAAGAGGTGGCGAACTGATCCAATTGTCATTAACCATGAAACCTGGAATAAAATTTCTTGCCGCTCTCAGCTTAGCGGATCGGTGGAAATATGTTGTATTTCGATCTCCCAATCGCAACCATGTTGCTCGTGATTTTTGTCTCCACATCGCCTCCTTATGCCTCATAGCTTTCCATAGAGCTTGTAACCATTGTCGCCTTTCTTCCTCTAATTCCTCTTCATTATTAGATGTAGATGTCGCTATGTCCGCATGGTCAATTCTGTCTTGCATCTCGGATATTATCTCATTCGCATCCCCAAAGCTGTCCCGATTCCACTGTTTCAAAAATAACTTCAAATGTCGCAGTTTCACCATGATGTTTACCGTGCCAATATCCAGCTTAGTTAGCCGAATCCATTCCTCAACAATTTGCCTCATATGGTACCTACCCTCCATCCAACAATTAAAAAACCGGAACGGACGTAGACCCCAATCGTTCTCATCACACTTCAACAATAGTGGCGTGTGGTCGGATACACCCCGTGGTAGCGCCTCTTGCTGAATTGAGCTGAAAGCATCCATCCAACTTGTCGATATCAAGAATCTATCGATTCTGCTACATCGTTTCATTGGTCCAAACCATGTATACCGTTTCCCCAAGAGTGGTAAATCCATCAACCCTGCTTGTAGAACAAAATCGCCAAAAGCTTCCATTTCCATATTCCTGTCTGATGTGCCAATTCTATCCGACTCAAGTAGTATGGCATTAAAATCTCCCGCTATGCACTACGGGCCCTCTTGATTGCTAATCTTACTCAAAATCGCTGCCCATACAGCTTGCTGCCCTTCCAAGTCGGATGGTGCATATACCACGACTAGACCACAACATAAATCATCATGCAGCCATCTACCTCTCATCACAATGAAATTACGTTCAATCTCAACCACTTCTAGTTTAAATTTACTTACCTCCCATATCACTAGAATACCGCCCGACGCACCTATTGATGGCGCGATCACCGATTCGAAGTTATCGGTTCCCCATAGACTTGTTAGCCACAAATTCGGACACTCCTCCAACTTTGTTTCTTGCAACATTTCCATATCCGCATCATACTTCCTTATCACATCTCGAACAAACCGGCGTTTAGCACTCCCTCCCAAGCCCCTAACATTCCACGATAGCATTTTCATGAGTCACAAACCCCGACGATCGCCGCTAATCACTCTTGATATGTCTCGAATAATCTCTTCTTCCCGGCCGTTGGAATTAACCCCAATCAATGAACCCAGCTTCACCGTTTCAATTGCTTCTATTTCAATATTGTTTGTTGCTTGCCCGTCGTCCGTCCTTCCCGTATTCAATACTTCTTGGCTGACCTTAGTCAATCGGCTATTCTTCTTTTTTCTATAGAACCGACAACCTTCCAAATTGCCCCCTAAAAACCGTCTGATCTTGCAATAAGCCTGACCCACCTGAACAATTTCGGTTTTGCTCAAATCTGACTGTGCACTTGTCGAAAAAATAAGAGGATAATATTTTAATTTAGAATTTAATTTAGAATTAAATTCTGAATTATCCACAGTTTGAAGATTGGACTCCTATTCATTTGAATCACTGGTTTTAGAATTAGCAATTCCCGCTATATCCAAACTCTTGCAATTTTGAATGTCTCCTATCTCTGTAGGACTCTTATCACCACCATCCTTCTCCCCGCTCAGACTTCTTTCCGCCGCCTCCATTGTCTTTGCCGGCAGGCTCGCCGTTGGCCTGTCCGGTGATCGAGTAGAGTTGTTAGATGCCCCTTGTTCGTCATTGCAATTTCGATCAGAAAGGTGTTCTTCATTGGTTTTTTCGGATGGATCTCCCTGTTGCCCTTCCCATGCTTCATTCGCAAGCCATAACACCGGATTTGTAGTTTCTTGTATTGTTGTTGCATCCTCTGCGTTTCCAACTCTCTTAGGCGGTGATGTATTGTTATCACTACTTCCTTCGTCGTCCGTCGACTCTATTTCCCCGCAATCGCATTCCACCGCAGGGGATGTGCCATCCATCTCTAACACACGGATTGT
This sequence comes from Hibiscus tridactylites, assembly GCA_958450335.1. NCBI lineage: Eukaryota > Viridiplantae > Streptophyta > Magnoliopsida > Malvales > Malvaceae > Hibiscus > Hibiscus tridactylites. The sequence continues at coordinate 19,186,036 of OY288266.1, forward strand.
ATATGATTCCCCCTCAAATTGAACTTTAATGTGTTCTTCAATCCGATTGAATGTGGATGTTTCTACCATAATCCGACTGCTATCAAATGAAGATGGTGTTTCCGTCGCATCGTCCATTCGAATAAACACACCCCATATACTTGCAATGTTCATGAAAGTCCTTTTGTGCCATAGGTGTATCGGGAGACCGATTATCGACATCCATACCCGTCGCGATTCCACTTTGATCGCTGGAGACCATTTTTCTACCTTCGCGAAACATTCTTTCACACGGTCAAGTTGCATGATTTTATCGCGGATGGGTGCCGATGTACACATTAATAAGATCATTGAACCGGATAATCGCATGATAGAGAAACCATCATGTTTGTCTACCTCCAATCGTTCCGCTAGAGTCTTTATGCTGCATGGATTCAGGCACCAGCCCACCGCACACCATTGTAAAATTGCCCATTTGTCTTCATCCACTATCCCTGGTACTTTCGATCTGTTTTGTTTCACTTCTTCGCTCCCTATCGACGCTTCTGATTTTCTTGGTTCCTCCTTTTCCTTCTTCCCTTGTTGTTCCGTGTTTCCCACTTTCTTACGGTACCATACCGTTTTGCCCTTCCACGCCATAGAAACTCTCAATCGGCCGCCGTAGATCCATTTACCTTTTAATCGCTCTATCACCCTGTTTGCATCTTCCTTCGACGCCAATCTAACGAAACCAAAACGCTGTCCATCTCTGGCCCGTTTGTTCGGGATGAACGCATCTTTGACCACCCTATGTCCGTTGATGTTAGGCAGAGTCTGTCTCTAGGTCCGACGAACTTCACTTGCACGTCGAAGGATAGGCAGACAACATCATCCTTGGGTTCACTTGCACGTCGAAGGATAGGTAGACAACATCATCATCATTGTTGGGTTCACCGCTCTGTCTTCCTATGGAAAGTCCTCCTCCTTCGACGCCCCATATCGCTGATACTACGTAGTACCTGACGTTGGTGCGGACCGCTTCACCGTTGACATCCAACACGGCATCATCTACGGCGTTGGCAATCCTGAACATGAAGGACCATCATGCCAAGGTATCATGGTTGCATAAAAAATGACCTTTATCTCCATTGGGACAAATCTCGAAACAGTTCTTATATTGTGACTCTCTATCCAAATTAATCGAGGTGCATCTATCACACCACGATCCTATATTATGTTCTTCTTCATCCGTACATTACAAAAACTCTTTTAAGAGGTGAATATAAATTTTCGTAATTAAAATAATATACATATTCCTCGAAAAAATTAATTCATTTCAATTGTTAAGTATTATGATTGAACAATCAAAATATCGTCTAATATAAATATCGATGCCCATATAATTGCATATGACATATGTTCAAATTCTTTTTTTTTTTGATCAACTACTGTATGAATTTATTGATATAAAAAACATACAGCTCGATGCAGCCCTTACGCCTCGTTAAAAATCTCCCTAAGCCTAATGGAGGAAAAGAGTACGTAAGTGCTCGTCTAGGATGAAACGCCTAAATACAAGCTATGAAAAGAGTACTCCGATCCACACCCTCCTTGGCGAGTACATCAGCAAAACCATTTTCTTCCCTCGGCGTATATTGAAAATGAATCTCCGATATCGTTTGGCATGCCTGATCAATCGAAACAAAAGAGTCCCATAATCTCCACGGGCGTTTTGCCAAGCCCATTACCCAACTCAATGCTACTTGGAAATCCGATTCAATCACCACGCACTTCTCGCGCCACGCCCCTTCCGCCACTATCTTCACTGCAAGTTCGATAGCCTTTACTTCCGCCACGTTAGAATCTAAACATCCCATAGGTCCGGAAAAAAGGGCCAGAATGCGGCTGTCCGCGTCGCGCATCACACCCCCGATGCCTGCCGGACCAGGCTTTCCACGCGCCGAGCCATCGACGTTGAATTTCAAAGTTCCCGCAACAGGTGGCTGCCATACCAGACCAGCACGTACCTTCTTTGGGCGTCGGCTAACCACACACATCGATGGGCATGACCACCACACTGATTCGGACATAAAATCGCTGTCGGCATCCACTTTAATCCAATAGAATGATCTCAGTTTTACAAGGAAGCACACCTCCGCTACCGTCGATCGTTTGCCTTTAAAAATATATTCGTTACGGGTGAGCCATAACGACCAAAGCATAGCACTCACACTAGCCACCCACCACTTTAATTGACAGCCTTGAAAGGAGCTGTGGAAATTCACAATGAAGAACTCAAAAAAACATGCTGGTAAAGGTAATGCAATACCCCACCATCCACGTAACCAGTCCCAAACCTGTTGGATGCATGGGCAATTGTAAAATAAAAGGGCGATCGACTCCTCCACTCGTACACACCATGGACACAAACCTTGTCCTTCCGCCAATGTAACTCCTCTTATACGCAAAAAATCAGCTGTCGGTAACCTCTTCAACCAAATAAACCATAGGAAGGCTTGTACCTTTGGTGGAACGAGAACTTTCCAAGCGAAACAACCTCCGAAATCGCCATCTCCCACCCTCTCTAAAAGCAACGCCTTAGTCATAGCTTGCACCGAAAATTCCCCATTTTCATCCGGAGTCCAAATCAATGTGTCTATTCGATCCATTCTCAACCGAAACCCACTCACCATGTCACATAGAGAATGCAACTATTCTTGTTCGAAACTCCATAGCTGCCGGCGGAAAAAACCATCCCAATTAGCATGATCGAAATGACCATCCGTTGCATAATCTTGTACCCAAGCTAACTTTTTCACTGCCAAGGCGAATAAACGTGGAAATGCCTCCTTTAACGGCTGTTGCATCACCCAAATATCAAACCAAAAAAGAACCAACTGTCCACTGCCAATTTGCCACTGAAAATTAGTACCCCCCACGTGGGATTCAATAACCGGGCAGCAAGCGTTTGCCACTATTTGACGCCAAACCACCGACATCGACGATAGATTTTCAGTGTTAAATCTCCACCATTGAACATTATCCCCATATTTGGCCGTTATTAGACGACGCCAAAGCGAATCATGGTCGCGTGCATAACGCCAAACCCACTTAGACAGTAGTGCCATGTTCTTCACTCTCAAGTCCGCCACCCCCAAACCCCCAAGATGTCGAGGTCGACACACAATGTCCCATCCGACTCTGCTCATTCTTCTCTCTAAATTGACGCCACCCCAAAGAAATGCTCTTCGTATCTTGTCTAGCTTCTCAACTACCCCTTTTGGCACAACAAATAATCCTAGATAAAAAATAGGGAGTGACGAGAGTACCGAATTGACTAGAGTCACCCTAGCAGCAAATGATAGAGAAGTGCGCTTCCACCCTGCTAACTTGCGTCTGAAGTTTGCTACGATCGGATCCCATATTGAAAGACGCCTCGGATCAGCTCCCAACGGAAATCCCAAATAGACAAATGTTAGTTCCCCTAGCCGACAACCCAGAATAGAAGCAACCGATGCACTTAACTCTTCTGTCACACCAATCGCATACAAAGAGCTCTTTGCAAAATTTATTTGCAACCCGGAGCATAACTGAAAACAGTGAAGAATCCGCTTAACATTACGTGCATATTCAACATTGGCATCAATAAACAATATAGTATCATCGGCAAACTGGAGGTGAGTAAGCCTTATGTTCGAAACCACCTCCACTCCTCTAATCAGCCCTCCCGTTTCCGCCGTGCTCAACATCAAGTGCAGAGCCTCCGCAATAATCACAAACAGTAACGGTGATAAGGGACAACCCTGTCTCAATCCACGACCCATCCTGAGTTCACTCGTCGCGCTACCATTAAATAGAACAGATAAGCGTGCTGAACTGATACAAACCTGTATCCAATGACGCCATGTTGCACAGAACCCCATCTTTGCGAGTATAGAATCCAAAAATGACCAGCTCACGCAATCATACGCTTTGGCGAAATCCAGCTTCAAAATGAAACCGCCCACTCCATTACCTCGAAGAGAATGAATTATCTCCGTTGCTAACAAGACCCCATCTACCAATTGGCGGCCCTTGATGAAAGCTGATTGAGTGTCGCTAATCAGAGAATTCAATACTAATTGCAACCGAGTCGCAAGGCACTTGGCTAATAATTTGTACATAGAGTTCACCAATCCAATCGGTCGATATTCGCCTAGTATCCGCGGTGTCGCCACCTTAGGTAGAAGCACAATAAAAGTGCAATTCGCTCCCTTTGGTAAAGTCCCTCGTTCATGAAATTGAGAGAAGAAATTCAGCATATCATCTTTTACCACCTCCCAACTTTTCTTGTAAAATTCGATAGTAAATCCATCTGGACCCGGAGCTTTTGAACCATCGCAATTCCACAGAGTTCGCTTTATCTCATCAATTGTAAAAGGTGCTGTCAACGTGCCTCTTGCCTCTGCTTGTAGTCGACGAAATTGGCCCTCAAATTCCCACAATCCACTACGATCCACTCTAGCAAAATGAGCTGAAAATGTCTTAACAACATAAGCGCGTAAAGCGGCCGGAGCTGTAACCCAACGTCCGTTAATCAACAGTCCAGGTATAAAGTTTCTAGCGGTCCATAGCTTCGCCGTTCTATGAAAATAAGCTGTGTTTCGGTCGCCTAACCTCAACCAAGTTGCCCGAGATTTTTGACGCCACATAGCTTCTTTGTTGCGCATTGCTTTCCATAGTGCTTGCATCCATTGTCGCCGTTCACATTCTATCTCGTTATTACCCTCATCCGTTACCAACAAGTCATCCGCCTTTTCTATTTGTTGCTGTAATTGTTCAATTTTTAAGTTCACGTCCCCAAATATGTCTGTGTTCCAACGTTTCAGAAACGACTTCAAATGCCTCAATTTCACCATAATATTATCTTTTCCCAAACCAGCTGTAGTCAGACGACACCACTCTCTAGTGAGGTCCAGCACGTTAGATTTTCCCTCTAACCAGCAATTGAAGAAACGAAAAGGTCTTGGACCCCAATCACAATCGTCACACGCCAATATCAACGGCGTGTGATCAGATACTCCTCGCGACAAAGCTGTTTGCTGTATGTTGTTGAAATTATCAAACCAAGGTGCTGAAATTAGAAACCTATCAATTCGGCTACTTCTATTACCCGGACCAAACCACGTAAACCGTTTACCAGACATAGGTAAATCTATCAAACCAGCGTTGTTAACAAAATTCCCAAAATTTTCCATTTCAGCTTCTCTATCCGATGCCCCTATCATGTCCGAATTTTTCAATATAGCGTTGAAATCTCCTGCCACACACCAAGGCCCCTGAAACGTGCTCATACTAGCCAACAAATTATTCCATAACACACATTGACTCGTTACTTCACAAGGTGCATATATCGCAACAATACCACACACTAGTTCTTCAATAGACCATTTTCCCAACAGCATAATATAATGGCGATCAATATGAAATGAGTCTAATATAAATTTCGTACCTTCCCATATTGCCAAAACACCTCCGGAAGCACCAACCGACGGTGAGAACGCCAATTCGAAATTGTCCGAATACCACAAACTATTCCCCAACAATGTAGGAATCTCCTCCAGCTTAGTCTCCTGTAATAACACCATGTCGCAATGATTTTTCCGAATGACCTCGCGAACATAACGCCGTTTCGCACTCCCTCCCAAACCCCTTACATTCCACGTTAGTAATTTCATGAGTCAGAAACCCCGGCACTCCCCGGCGATAACCCGCGAAATGTCTTTAATGATGTCTTCTTCCCTACCGATTGATTTAACTCCAATCAACGCTCCCAACTTCACTGTTTCGGTCACTTCGTTTGTACCCTGCTGTTGCCCCACGCACATACCATAATTCGCATACCCCTGTTCAATTGCATCTGCTTGTGTGGCCTTCTTCCCCGACCCTCGACCACGACCGGACAGAGGGTTACCTGAGTTTCCGGTAATCTCACCTCCTACCACCCGTCGGACTTTGCAATATGAGTTCCCCACGCGAATCACTTCTGTATTACCCAATCCCTGTGCTGCTGAGTTTGCATAGGTGGTAATTTTTGAAATTGCATTGTCATCCACTTCCGTAACCCCCCTGATTTCTGTAGAGTTTGATTTCGAATTCACCACCCCAGCTATTTCGGGACTCTCCACTAGAGTTCTATTATGAAACAATCTCTCACTCTCCAAGCTGTCAGAGCTGATCGGAGTAATCAGCTGTTGCGCCGGCACAATTTCTGCCGTTGTAATAGCCGGCGTATGCTCCACGTTTATTTCACCTTGAGGCACTGATGTATCAACCCCCCCAATCAAATTTGCTTCGTTTACCACTGCTGTATTTTCCTCCGCCCCTCCTAATCGAGCCTTCGACGGACGACTTGTACTGCTACCTTCCTTCTGTTGTTTCGATTGTGACGCGTTACCCTCGAATGTATTATTTTATCTTCTTTAAAAAATAAAAAAAAATTGAAAAAAAATAATATAAAAGGGGGGGGGGGTTAAAATGCATGGCATCCAGGCCAAAATCAAGGTGACTCATCCCTCCCCCAAATTAACTATAAAAGGGAAGGGGCTTTTTTTTATGGCGCCACACACAAATGGAAGCCATCGAAATGGCATAAAAAGCCAAGAAAAATGGCGTTAAGGGCAGTACCCTTCGAACCTCATGAGTAGTGCCCTTTCGATGGTTCGATCAATCGTTCGGTCGCGGTCTTGCTGAGATTTGTTCGTGTCGTTGTTTTTATAGCTATATGATGCGAAGATCCTGCTAGAGGTCGGTCGAAGTTCCTCATTTGAGCTTCTAGTATGATACATTTTGATCTTTGTCTTTGTATTATTTTAATATCGACTTTTTGTAATAAATATCTTTGTATGAATTTTGGGAGTTGTGGGGGTACTCACCCTTCCCCACACATAATCGACTACCGAACTTGTTTTCTGGTTTCGCAAACTCGTTATTTTAATAAAACAACAAAAAACAAGTTTTATTAAAATAACCGAATTTTTAGGTGATCTAATCTCACTCAAAATAAACGAAGGATTGAAGACGACTCTTCGTTGTTACAAATATAATACATCTTTATTTTTTAAAAAAAAAATCTCCTTTAACGGTAAGAAATTTTGAATGGAATACTATTAGTATATTAAAGAAAATTTTGCAAAGATAGGAATACATTGTTTCCTCTTCTGACAAGCAATATATTTATTTTGACTATCGATTGTAAAACAATTTCTATATTGCACGTCTGAAGGAATCTTCAGACAGCAGTTTATTTTGACTATAAGTTAAAGAGCAAGATGAAAAAAATTACTATTATTAATTATAAATTATTTTGTTCTAAAATTAATGATTAAAATTGTAAATGGTGTAAATTTTTATTAATGGTTATTTTGTTTTTAAGTATTTTCTCTTTATTAATACAAATACAAACAAATATTATTGTAGCCGATAAATAATAAATTTCATAAACACGAACATAAAATGTATATAGTAACGATGGCTCATGATGACCTGATATTATCGTAATTTAATCGTGACCGGTCGTCGGTGATGACAAATGTCTATCAGTATTCAGTCTGATGGTCCAAAACAATTAATAAAAAATGTAATAGATGTCATCTTGAGATGTGATGTAAAATTCAATCCTAAAAAACGTATCATAAAATAAGACAAAAGACGTGACAAAAAAATAGATAAAAACATCCATATTTTCTTAAAAAGTGAAAACTAATTAATCGAAAATAAAAAATAATTTAACTGAAAATAATATAACATAATAAATGACGCAAGAAAGATAACTAGACTTTTAAAGTTTATTAGTTTTTAGAACAAGCGTTGATGGTCCGTTGGTCAGAGCTGCTCACCTATTCCCTTCCCTTAGGTCATGAGTTCATGACCCAACAAGAGCATTCATTCTTCTAAAGTCTCCCCCCCCCCCCCTCTAGGTAGAAGTATGTTGACCATGTTTGGTAAGCAGCTTTTTGAGCTAAAATTAAAGGTTTGAAACATTCTTAGATGTTTGACCAGTCAAGTTCACTAATTTGAATGTTTTGTAAATAGAGGATTGTAATAGCATATTAAGGTGAAAACTCTTTGGATAAAAGACTTGTAAAGACTATTTTGTTCTTGATATTTATAAAAAAAATCTCTAAATAACATAAATTTGATTAACTAATAAAATAAAAAATAATTTCATAAATAATAAATTAATATATACATATAAATTTAATAATTAATAAAATTATATTCAAAATATAATTTCATATATAAGAAATTAATATATACATCTAAATTTAATAATTATTAAAATTATATCAAAAATATAATTTCACAAATAAAAAAATAATATGTACATCTTCATATATGCTAAGTAATGATATTAAAATAATAATTTTCATAATCTAATTAATATTGATAGATATAGAGATCCATTGATTGGCCTAGTGGCTAATGATGCTCATATTGCCTCATCTAATCAAAAAAATATTAATAGATACAAAATGTTAATAACTAACAAATTATTCAAACAAGTATCAAATAAAATTATGTCCTTATATGTTATTTTGTTTGTTCAAATAATCAAACATCTATCAGCTATCAATTAATTTTACCAAATATTTTTATACAATCAACTAATGTAATCCGCTAGTCAAATCAACTAATGTAATCCGCTAGTCAAATCAACTAATGTAATCCGCTATCCGCTAATTAAAATGGAATTTGAAAAATTAAAATTTTTAAATATATGTTATACTTTTTTTAATGAAAATGTGAAAATGTTAAGTAAATTAAAAATATACTGGATATAATTTTTTATTAAAATATTATTATTAAAAACGTATGAAGGATTAATTGAAATATTATGTGACAAATTTTATAAAGAAAATCATGCACGAGTATATAATTAGTGCTTAAAAGATACTTGGCAAAAAAAAAACGTTTTTGTATAGTCGAATTTGATATATTCGATGGTAGTTTGAGGCGTTGTCACGGTGGTTTCAATTATTCTATGGTGGTTGACGTGTTCGACGGTAGTGCAACCACATCTCAATTTGGGATACGATTTTGACAATAGCTAGAGTTATTTATGAATTTTGATCTTTCCGTTGTATTTTTGTTCGACTTATGTTTACACGAGTATATAATTATATCATAACTTTATTTTAAACATATTTTTTAAACTTATATGATGTCATTAAATAATATAACGTTAAATTAAAACATATAATTAAAAAACTACCATTAAAAATAAAGTTAAGATTTTATGTAAATTATTTTATTTGTCAAAACTAACCTATCAAATCATAGAAGAAATGATAAAAAGAAATTATGTATAAATACTTTGTCTTGCACATATCATCAGCCACCGTCTTTACCTCCTTGTTTGGCGTCATCCAAAATCAACATTGACAGTGTTAATCTAATTTGACTAAATGTATTAATGACGTATACTTATAAATTTAATATTATAAAATACACCAATATTACTTCTACTTTTTATTTTGACACATCAATCAAACATATTTATTTAAACAAAAACAAAACAAAAACATATCATATCAAAGATTTTCAGCATCCAAAAACAACCAAAAAAGAATATATATATATATATATATATATATATATTAAAAAAAAGATAAGTATTACATCGGTCGGGCCATACATTTTCTCTTTGCACCAAATAAAATCTTTGTGGCCTATTGTAGGAAGGGTCAATGCCTCATTGAGAAATTGTCAAAACACGAACTAGATGAAATCCCCAGAATCAACAATCACCTTTCACGCATATTCCCAAAGGCGACAATATGCTACATAGTTCTTAATACATTGACCAACAATCTAAAAGGAGACCAAACTATCCAAGACCGTCGACAAACATGAATCAGAAATAAAGTTATGAGGGTCACCGAATGAACACCAAACGTCTACGAAAGTAGTCATAAAATGTGCCATAAGACAAAGACATGGCATAAAAACAGAGAAAACATGTCACATATATGCAAAGCAAAGCGCAACAATGTGTACGAAGAAAAAGAAAGCAAAACAATATATTCAAACAATAAAAAAAATATGAATTACAAATAGTTAGCGACCAACACCAAAACTGACATCGTCGCCATCAAACAAAGAAAAAAAGTAAACGACTAGGGAAAGAGCAAAGCAATCTCCATCGACTTTAAAAGTGCATATACTTTAATCATCTAAATTGAAAATTTTGAACTACGTCACTCCGTCATTAAATCATTATTATTTTATAAGAATAATACTGAGAAAAGCTAACTACGAAAGCACATATCGTTAAGCATTGTTGTAGCGGCTTCAGCAGGGACATCATTAAAGCGATATTCGCCAATCGGTGCTCCCCTATTAATACGTGCCAAACAATCAGCGACTCCATTCGCCTCACATTGAATATGTCGGATAACTACTTCCCAGTTGAGCAGCAACAATTTTCGCAATATCACTACAACATCATGGCTTGAAAGAGTATTTGACTTGCCCAACAAGATCTTGGAGGCATCAAAATTATCAGTCTCTAATTCGACACGCCGAAACCCAAGCCTCCATGCGTGTTTTAGTGTATCGTGAATCGCCCAAAGTTCAGTGAGAAGCGTAGTGCATACACCTATGCTTCATGAGAAGCCAAATAACCAACTCCCCGTATCATCGCGTAAAACACCTCCAACAGCTACATCTCCATTTCCTGTGTGAACTGCTCCATCGAAATTAGCATTAATCCACCCCATTGTTGGTTTATGCAAACGACGGACACTATCGGTAATGCCATCTACTACATTAAGGTTCTGATTGTTGGCAGCTTCAAACATTTCTAAAAGTCGCAAGCAATAGGGAATGAAATTAGTCCGTTCAACATAGTTAGCGTCCATGAGCAGACTGCAGCGCCTTTTCCATAATTGCCAGCAAAGCACTACAAATTTACTTGGCCAGCCATTGTAACCACCTCTCCAAGGGCATGAGTTATCCAGATTCATAATGAGCCAATCCTGCAAAAAGGTAGACAGAAAATCATTAAAATGGACAGCAAGAATTAAATTCAACCATACCAATTTCGCCTCGGTACACTTCTGAAGCACGTGGTCAATGTCCTCTTGAGCGCGACAACAAAGATGACAGTGACTTGTCTCCAACATGTGTCGACGTTGTCTTTCAGCATTAGTGAGTAAACCGTTCCTCAAAAAAGATCTATAAGAACACCTTGACTCTTTGGGAGACCAGAGTAGACCATACGCATTGCCAACGTTGCCTATCATTATTATTGGTTGAAGGATGAATGGCACCATACGCCAATCGCGTAGAGAAGTTACGATTCTCATCCCATCTCCACCCAATCGTCTCACTTCCGAACTCAGCCCTCGGTGGTGGAACAGTCGCAATCATCCGTAGATTATGAATAGGGAGAACCAAAGAAAGCCGATTCCAGTCTCATTCTCCAGGAAACGTAACAAAGAAAGATACTGAAGCCGATTCAGGTGCCGTAGAGTTTAGGCAGTCTTCAACAAGTAATCTCGCACCATTGAGCCAATTATCGTACCAGAACTCAGTGTCTCGACCATCCCTAATATTCCAAAAAATGCTTTGACATAAATCCTCCCACACATTACTCAAGCCCCTCCAAATACGTGAACAATTATTACCACACAGAGTCTCTGGAAAAATTTCACACCATTTATACTTATGCTTAAGGATCTTGACCCAAAGTTTATCCTCATTCGTAGGCAACGAATACCCTATTTTCATCATAAACGCTCTATTTTGTTGGTATAGGTCCTTCATAGCAAGGCCTCCACCTTTAATAGGCTCTTGCATCGAGCTCCATTTGACCAAAAAGAGGACATTCTTACACGTCGAGCTTCCCCAAACAAACTTACGGATAATACGCTCCATTTCCTCACAAAGGCCTTTAGGTAACCAGGTCGACTGCACCACATACACCAGTATGGCCTGAAGAATAGCTTTAGCTAGAGTGATCCTACCGGCTGAAGATAAAGATTGTGCAATCCACCCAGATAGTTTCATACGCATGTTCTCAAGAAGATATTCGAACGTTGCAGTAGTAACTCTAGAGTTCAAGAGCGGGATGCCAAGATATCTGCCAAGGTCAATTACCTTTTCAAACCCCAAAGCTTGAGTAATATCATTACGGAGATCAAGATTGACATTCTTGGAAAAGAAAACCTGAGTCTTCGCAATACTCACACGATGGCCAGAAGCCATGCAAAAATCCTCAAAAGCCTTTCGCAAGATTTTTGTTTGGTCCAACGAAGCCTCCATAAAAAGCACTATGTTATCGGCAAAAAATAAATGTGAAAATCCTAGACCGTTTCTTGACAGGTGAATTTCTTTCCAGCTGACATTGTCAATGTGTCTCGCAATATCCTGAGAAAGGTGTTCCATGCATAGAACAAATAAATAGGGTGAGAGAGGATCACCCTGACGAATCCCATGAGTTGGTTTAAATTCCTTCGTAAGTTCACCATTCTAAAGGATTTGCGTTGAGACCGTGGTTACGCAAAGTATAATGATACTAACCAGAGAAGCCGACATACTCGTAACCAGTAGAGTCTCCTTTATAAAATTCCACTCGAGCCTCTCGTAAGCTTTCTCAATGTTCACTTTGATGGCCATCAAGCTCTTCTTCCCCACCTTGGAATTTATAGTATGTAAAACTTCCCGTGCTAGGATAATGTTGTCCGTGATATGTTTACCCGAGACAATGCTTGCCTAAGCAGATGAAACCCAGAAAGGGAGGAAAGGCTTTAAACGGTCCACTACAACCTTGGTGATAATATTGTAAACAACGTTACACAGACTTACCGGCCTAAATTGAGTAATCGATGATGGGTTCTCCACCTTGAGGATGAGAACCAAGAGAGTTTTATTTACCCAAGTATCCATGTGACCGTCTTCAAAAACCCGTTTCACCACTTGATAAACAAAAGGTCCCACAATTGCCCAATTCTTCTAGTAAAAAGCGACATGCAGCCTATCAGGACCAGGAGCCTTCAATGGCGCCATGTGAAAAACAATGATTTGCACTTCATCCATAGAAACGGTCGCTATAGGGCAGTGCATTTCACTATCCTCAAACCTATTAAAGTTCGCGCAGTAGCTAGGCGCCACCGGATGAATTTGCTCAGTAGAAAAGAATTTATGGAAGAAATCACAAGCAATGTCCTTAAGGACGGCCGGATCATCACACCATGAGCCTTCATCTAACTCAAGCATCCGCATTGTATTATGTCTCCTACGAATCATAGTGGAAATGATTTTTGTGTTTCCCTATATGCCCAAAAACTAAAGTTCTTTCAATTCCGCGGATACGTACAAGTAAATGATTTTTGTGTTTCCCTATATGCCCAAAAACCAACTCATTCCACTCCTTACTACCTTGTTGAAATTGAAAAATATTTTCCTCTAAAGAGCAATCAAAACCTATAAATTAAAATGTTGAGGTTTAAATTTAGTAATTTTCAAATTGAAATTTCTTAAAAAGTAATTAAATCGAAAAAATGAGAAGTCAAAATTTAATATCATTAATTTTAATTGACATGATCTTAATAATAATAAATCAAAATTTTTCTAGAGGGACAACGACAATAATTTTAAAACTATTAGTGGCCTAAAATAGAATCAAACCATTAAAGTTGGGACAATTATCCCTCCCATACACTATGTGTCTTTGTCTATGTAAGCATGTCCACATGTTATTCTCTTTAATAAATGAGTAATTATACCATACACGAGTGGTAGGAATAAAAAGTTTCCACAAGTTTTTTACTTTGGGGTTTAGGTTTAGTTATTTAGAATTTTTAGGGTTGTGGTTAGATTTTAGGGATTTAGTTTAGGGTTTATAGGTTAAAACTTAAATACCTAACCATATACCTTAATCTCTAACCTATAAACCCTAAATCCTAATTTGAAACCTTAAATTATAACCACACCCCCTAAACTTAAACACATAAATCATAAACCTTAAATTAGATCCCTAAGCCTTAAAACTAAGGCACTTATGAAAACTTCTTGTTTCCAGCACTACTGTATGAAATATTTTACCTTTATAAATTAGTGTCAAAGTATTATGTTCATATTTTTGCTTAACCCTTAGGCACATGGACAAAATTGCATTCACATTGGGAGGGATATTGCCCCTACCAACTTTTTATACCTTTAAGTTATATAATAAAAATTAAAAATTTAATGGAATAATTGTAAGTTGTCGTCCTACCTTCAAAAAAATTATACTTTGCTCCCCTCGAGTTAGAATCCTAGCTCCATCCCAAATAAGACACTTACACTTTACATATAAGACTGTTCGAACTTGAGTTTCTAAGAATGAACATCATCCTCTTGTTTCACTGGGACCAGTCGATGGGTTCATGTTAAAGAGTCCTGTAACACCCTGAGTTTTGACATGCAAAAAAATGAAATTATACTTCTACTGCCGGCCACCATCCCGATCTCTGTCACCACTCAGTCGTGGCGTGCACCGCCAGCATCGATCGAGACGCCGCTTCCGGCCGAACCCGACATCGTCAGCCACGCGTACTGAAGTGTTGCCGTTCATCGCAAATTTTGGGTTGAAGGTTCGACGAACCTAGGTTTTGGTAACCCGTTCGACCGTCGCGTTTTAGACCACCGTTCACGTCCGATCGAGATGCCATCGCCACCGCCGTGCTCGTAGTGTCGAACCGACCAAAACCCCTCGACCAATTCGCGCAACCATCGTCCCAATCGCCGACAATTGAAGGTTATAGGTTCGTCTAACCTAGGGTTTTCGAGCCTCTATTCCTCGTCGATTCCGGCCACCGTAGGCACCGGATCAGTGAGTGGCTGCCGCCATCATGATCTCCAGGTTGCAGCGAACAAAACCCTGTCGAGGATCGCTCGACCGTCGCCGTTTGAGGCCTTATCATAGATTTGTCGATTAAAGGGGGTTAAATTCCGATTTGGTAAGTTTCGGTAATGTTTCCGGTGAAAATTCAAGATATTCAAGTTTAAGGATGAATTGTGAATTTTTTTGGGTGTTTTCCGGTCCGATTCCGACAAGTTGGGGCTGCGCATGCGCTTCACGCGCCGTCCGGGGTGTTTCCCGGCCACCCTGAACGGTGGTCGTTGAACCGGCCGGCCCAGGCCCGGTCTGACTTGTCAATCGGGCTGCCCGAACCGATCCAAACCAAGCTAGTATGGCCTGTTGGTAAACCCGAACTCGACTCGTGTTAACCCGAACCTGACCCGAGTCTGACCCGTTGACCGAGTCAACCCAGTGAGTCAACTCATCCGAGTCAACCTAGTGAGTCAACTCGCCCGAGTCAGCCCGATCAACCAGTGACGTCAGCATGACGTCAGCGTTGACTGCTGACGTTAGTGTTGACTTTGACCAAAAAGTCAACTTTTTCGAAAAGTCCTATTTTAGGTTTTTCGACGTCCTGAGTCCGATTTTGAAGCCCGTTTCATGAAATTCTAACTCGAAAGCCTCCGAATTGGACCTTGAACTCGAGTCTGCTTATGTATTTTAATAATCAGTTATGAGCAATGTGATTAAGGACTGAAATTGGTTTTTTGTGCGATTGAAGCTATTCGAAGTTCCTTGTATTCAGGATGTAGAGGACGTCGCATTCGGGTTCAAGAGTGATCAAATGGAGTACCATGGTTGACCGATATAGAAAGGATTAAAGGTAATACACTACTACCTCTTGTATGCCTTGTGAACATGTTGATATTCGGTTAATACATGCATAAATATGATGAGGAGTGCTGTTAACTCTGCTTAAGTCAAACCAGATATGAAATTGATTATGATAACCTAGAAATGATCGAAATGTTTGAATAAGAAAATTAATAAATGTAAGGATCTGGAGTTCATTAAATTAATTAATAAGGCGGAAATGCCCTTGAGGTATGAGAATTATGAAAATGCTAGAAATTTTTGGTTATGAAATTACGAAAATGCCCTAGAGGTATGAGAATGACTAAAATACCCTTGGAATTGGAAGAGATCTAGAAATCTACAGTGGATATGGTAAAACAACTCGATTCGTCTGGAAACCTCGATCTACTTGTAAAGTTATGGTAACAAGAATTAAACCTTCGAGATTGTAAGGTGTTAGGTTTCCTTGAATTTGGAATAAATCTCCGAATGTAAATTTACGGGAAACTATCCATACCTCCGAATTGATCAAGCGACTCAAAATATTGAATTGATTGAAATGAATAAAAGTATTGGAAATATTATTATGGTTAAAATTAATCAGAATGATCGTATTGACAAAAGGGATGAAGTATTCTCGGACATCGAGGTTTGCAATCAACTGGAACGATGGATAAACTCTTGAGTTCTAAAATGAATGAAGCGGTTGGAGGTAACGAAATTTCTAGAATGGCTGAAACACCAACGAGTACTTAAATGATTGAAATACTAAAAATGGTTCAATTGACAGAAATGATGGATATCTCGAGCTTCAAAACGACTGAAATACCCCATTGACTGGAATAAGTAAATTGCCTTTGATAAAATTCTAGAAATGCCAATAAAGCTGAAAATGACTAAAATGCCCCTGTGGGTTGAAGCATGACTCATGTATATCAATCACTTATGATATTAATATAAGGTTGAAAGTTTTTCCGCACAAAACATAAGCTCGACTACTCTGTGACAAGTCCTATGGTAAAATATGAAAAGTAATCGTTCGGAGATACAATACAATTAGTATTTGGAAATGATACTCGGGAAGTGCATACATTAGAAGGTTTGGTTTGTACTGCAAGGTTGGGGTATGTTAGTTCGAATGGTTTTGGAGGATCGATAAACTCTTGGAAATATTAAATATTGTAAAACGTCATTTCATCATTTGGGCTAAATTACAAAAGCACTCCTAATAGTTAAATGACCAAAATGCCCCCGTTGGCTAAACTAATCAAAATAGCTTTGAATGTATCTGATATCGTGAAAGATCTTGACATAGAAATTTCTGAATGCTTGGTTGAAAACCTGATGAACAAATAGAATTTCTAAGCCATTGTTTATGCCTTGTTGGTAAATTACCAAAATGCCCATGTGTGATAAAATTACTATAATGCCCTTGTAGGCTTAAATGAGTAAATCACTCATGATATGCCTAAACTCTCAAAG
The DNA here is from genome assembly GCA_958450335.1 of Hibiscus tridactylites. Taxonomy (NCBI): domain Eukaryota; kingdom Viridiplantae; phylum Streptophyta; class Magnoliopsida; order Malvales; family Malvaceae; genus Hibiscus; species Hibiscus tridactylites. Next base: position 19,203,158 of record OY288266.1, read on the forward strand.
ATCTTGATGTATCATCTCCCGAATATCTGGTTGAACCGTTAGTACAAACCCCTCTTTTAATAGGGTCCTCGTTTTAGAAACCCGTTCAAATGGTCAAAAGTTTAATGTGTTCTCTTCCGTAAATGACAAGTATCTCCAAGGAAATAAACTATTCCACCTAGTGTGTTCGATGGGTGCTACACGACTGTTTTTACATACTAATTTACATGTTATAATACCGATCACGTGCACATGATTGACATACTTGAACTCACATGAACATGACATGTTTTATAAATTAAGCATGACCGTACTATATTTATGGTATATGCCTATGCACCCGATATGACAAACATGCTATATGGATAATGTGTTACTAAAAATACAGTTATTGATTAATGAACTAGTGATGATCTGATTCACTGGGGTACTTGGGACATGATATGAAGTTACCGTCGGCTCAGCCTGATCTAACTGCTAAGTCCGCCCGTATTCGGATCCTAAGCTTCGGCTAGGTCCACCCGTTTTCGGATCCTAGGCTTCGGCCAGGTCTGCCCATTTTCAGTTCCTATGCTTAGGCAAGGGCCGCCCGTATTCTAAGGTATATCCTTAGGATGGTACCTACGCCCAATGGGCTCGGGTTAATGCATGTACATGATACCGCACTGGGAAACTATATACTGGAGTATGGTTGGAGGGTAAATAAAGAACTAAAATAAACTTTACGACTACTTGAAACAAATGTATTTAAAATAAAAAGGTTTACTGCATTGTTACATTTCACGCATTAACGTTGCACTGTTGGAACACACTAGACATTAAACCCTCTTATTCCTACCTCGTATGTTACCAGCTTACATAATTCCCGTCAAAATTCACGATGTTTGAATAAAGAACAAATATCGTTACTCTTGAGTATGATGCTACATCGAAATAGTAGAACAGAAATTGGAGATTGTTACTACATGGAATATCATGAAAATGTTATCTCAATCATATATATGCATGAGCTTATAGCATCTTTTGGTAGTTCTGTATTACTGAGCTTTTCCAAGATCGCGTTGTTTTTACCATCGCAGGTTAAAAGATTATATCATGGTATAATGATTGACAGTAGTGTTCGTAGTTGTCTCGGCGTTGCCTTTGGAGTACGGTATTGTATAGTTAGTGGGCATATGATGAGTTCTCAAATATGACACATTTCATTTGTTATTTTTCTAGCTATTGGGACTTCTTGCTGCTTAATACATGTTGTTTTCGTTATATTTTGTGCAGGGACCCAATTCTGGAAATAGCAGTGAAAATGAGGCATTTCTGCAGTTTTTATTATAATTCTGTCATGACTGGCATCATGGGCACGACACCGGGCACGACGCGTCTGACGTGGTAGTGACGTGGTAATGATGTGGTGGCTTCTAGAAGCTTCTGGAACGTTCTGGAAGATGTTATCAGCTTATCCGATTAGATTCCTGCATTTAAATTTCAAAACATTTGAATTGTTTTATCTTTTGTTTATTATTTTAAATTATATCATCACTTTATCTTTGTAAATCTAAGCCTATAAATACCACCCTTGGGAAAGGCTTAGATCCATCAATCATTTTAGTTTTTATCTTTGTAAACACTTTTTAGTTTTAATTCAAGTTCATTTTCCTTTAATTTCTTGTTTTCATTTATTTTATGTTATTCAATTGTTTTTCTAAAATTAAGTTAAGTATGATAATCAATATCATGCTTAGCTAAATTTCTTGAGCCAAGAGTTAGCCAAATCAATTCTAATCGTGAGAATTGAACATTGCCTAAATTCCTTCGGGAATACATTTTTATCTTTCTGTTTAGATAGTTTGGCAATCGGCCTTACTAAAGTTTTTAATCGTTTTTCAAATCAAAAAGAGCTCGTTGATCTGGAATCGTTTAAAGACATAGTTGGGAGGAAGGATCGGCCTGTGGCAATTTAGACTTCCTGTGAACACTCTTAGCGGCGGTCCGCTAAGGATAGATAAAATCAGAAGCGATTCTTTTTAAGACAATTTCTGAGTCGGGCTTTTCCTGGTTTCAAAACTAAACACTTTAACGGCGATAGACGTGGCTAATTTGTTTAAGAATCAACCTTCGAAGATAGTCTTGGGAGGATTGGTTACTCGAGAGAGAAGCAAGTTGCGATGGGTTGGGCCTCGCAGACTGTAACCGACATGATCCCCGGAGTAAAAATCTATTTCAATGATCGAAGGAATTGACAAGGCTAGCTCGAGGCTATTTCACATACTTGGTTTTCCTTATTTTTAATTTGTGCATTTTATTTCATTACTTCATCCAATATCAAATCACTCCCCCATTTTATTTAATTATTCTGCAGATATTCCTGGAAGTAGTAATCGAAGCAATCTTCAGTCAATAATTCCAGCTAATCTCCTCGCGGATCGACCCTCTTTCCCTATATTTACTTAATTTTATTATTTTATTTTTAGTCGAAAGAGGTTAATTTATTTATTTATTTTTGACCGGTTAAACGACGACTTGTCAAAATTGGCGCCGTTGCCGGGGAGATTTATTTTCGGCAATTTTTGACTGATTTTTGTTTTATTTTATGACCAGGAAGAATCCGGGTACTTTGGCTCCATATAACCCGGAAATCGAAGCAAGCGCTCGTAGAACTCACGGCGAAACCCTTCGACGAAAGAAACAACAAAGCACACGACGACCCGAACAAGAATCCACCTCCGAATCTACACCAATCGAAGAACCTACACAGAAACCAGAACCGATGGCGGACCAAACAATTCGAGAGCTGAACGCAGCCCCTACCGTGCAACAACCACTCTGCATCACTTTTCCTCAAGGCGATACTCCTTTCCAACTCAAAACGAGCCTAATTCACCTATTACCCACCTTTAATGGCCTCCCTACTGAAAGCCCGCATAAACACCTTGCCGAATTTCACATGGTGTGCAGTAGCATGAAACCGCAAGGAGTTTCAGAGGATCAGATAAAACTAAGGGCTTTTCCTTTTTCCTTAGCCGGAACGGCTAAAGAGTGGTTATTTTATTTACCTCCGAATTCTATTAATACATGGGCTGATCTTTCTCGTGTTTTCCTTGACAGGTATTTCCCTGCAGCAAAAGCGATTGAACTTAGGCGAAGCATTTTGAGTATCCAACAAATGCACGACGAATCCCTATATGATTATTGGGAAAGGTTCAAGAAGCTATGCGCAAGCTGTCTGCAACATGGCCTATCCGAGCAAACACTCCTTCAATACCTATATGAAGGAATGTTACCAATGGACAAAAAGATGGTAGATGCAGCAAGCGGTGGCGCGCTCGTTAACATGACTCCTACTGCAGCGAGAACATTAATCTCCACAATGGCTGCAAACTCGCAGCAATTTGGTTCTACAAGTGAACCCAGTCGACGGGTTCACACAATAAGCACAATTTCATTAGAGAATAAAATTGATAATTTGACTAATATTGTGTATTCTATTGTTTCAGGGGAGATAAAAGCTGCTAAGGTATGCGGAATATGCACTATGCCAGATCACGCAACCGACTTATGCCCATTATTGCGAGATACGTCTAGTGCCCAAGTTAACGCCATACACATCTTTCCCGGACCTCCCCAAAGACCTTATAACCCACATAGCAATACATACAATCCCGGTTGGAGAGATCACCCAAACTTGAGCTACGGTAATCAGAACCCGAATTACCAACCTAGGCAACAACCTCTCTACCAAAACCAAGCACCCCAAAAATCCTCGCTTGAGTCTATTGTTGAGAGATTGGCAGTTTCGCAGGAAAAATTCCAAACCCAAACACAATCCCACCTCCAACAAATCGACAAGCAAATAAGCCAACTAGCTCAAGCCGTTAGCCGTATAGAATCCCAGGGAAAGTTACCATCCCAAACCGAAACCAACCCAAGGGAAAACGTTAGTGCGATAACTTTGCGTAGTGGAACAGTTTTAAAGCCTAAACCGCCCAAGCAAGATGAGCAAAAATCCGACGAGCAAGGACACTCTTCGAAGGACCAGAACGAAAAGTCTCCACCCATTGCAGGTAACTCTAAATCCAATATTTTTGTTTCTACTTACGAACCTGTTCCTCCTTTTCCAGGTAGATTGGCGAAACGAGATAAAAAGGAGGAAGAGAAGGAAATTTTGGATGTATTCAAAAAAGTGGAAATCAACATTCCACTTTTGGATGTTATTCGGAAGGTCCCTAAGTACGCAAAATTTTTGAAAGATCTATGCACAAACCGAAGGCGACTATCCGGAAATGAAAGAGTTAACCTTGGTGAGAACGTTTCAGCTATTCTTCAAAGACCATTGCCGCCAAAGTACAAGGATCAAGGTATGTTTGCGGTTCCTTGTAAAATTGGGAATGTTGGGATAAAAAGGGCGATGTGCGATTTAGGCGCATCTATCAACGTCATGCCGTTAAGCGTTTACAACAAAATTTCGACTGAACCATTGAAAGAAACGCGAGTGACGGTTCAACTAGCTGATCGTTCAGTTATCTACCCCGAGGGAGTACTAGAAAACGTGTTGGTACAGGTAAAAAAATCTTATTTTCCCTGCTGATTTTTATATAATTGACATGGAAAATGATCGCAGCAACAACGGATCCGAAATCTTGCTTGCCCGGCCTTTCCTATCAACCGCGCATACAAAGATCGATGTCCGCGACGGCATCTTAACTATGGAATTTGATGGGGAAGTAGTTAAATTTGATATGTATAAAGCTATGAAGTATCCTGATTCAACTAATTTGTGTTTTGAATTTTGTAGGGAATTCGCAGATCGCGACGATAAAAACAAAGGCGAAATCATTTCAAATCTTTCTTCCCTTTCTGATTTTCGATTAATTCCAATTCGAACTAAACATTTTCCATCAATTTTTCAGGAACCAAAGCCAAGGTTGGAATGGTTTGATTATATATTTTTAGGCGAAAACCAAACTTTGCCAAACACCACCTTGAGTAAGTTGTCGTCTTGGGAAGGAGGTAGAAGCTTAGCTATTGTTTTGCGCACAAAAAGAAAGATGAAGGAAGACGTTAAAACGACGAGCGATGGACATTATCGATTATTTGAAGACCTTTATTTTGAAGAGCCAAAAATTTAGCAAAGGTCGTCGAGCTAAACGACGTTAAACAAAGCGCTAAATGGGAGGCAACCCATTCACGTTTTTTTTTCCTTTCATTTTTTTTTCTTTAGTTAAAATTTTTATCTTTGTTTTTCTTTTAATTTTTCTCAATTTTGGTTTCATTCCAGACTTCCAGTGAAGGGAGATGTCAAATTGAGCTGAAAAAAAATTTCGTTGGTTTGGGAGAGGAGTAAAGTGCACTGTTTCATTAAAAACGGTGCACGTTAGAAAAACCAAAAGTATGCGGTGCAGGTTAGCCGACCCCCCCCCCCCTCTTTGACCCTTTGACCCGTCTTTGCCAAATAAACCAAATTATTTTCTTTCCCCTTTTTCACTTCTCAAAACAAGAAAACCAATCCCTTTCACCATACCTTCCCGCTCGGCCTCAACAAGCCCCCACCTTGTTCATCAAAAATCTGCACTCTGATCATCATGGTCCGCACGCGCCGTCAAGGAAGAGAAGAGACCTCCGTCCTGCCCACCGTCTTTGGCGGACGGCGCCGCTTTTCCACATAGCAGCGTTTGTTGAAGTGCTCAGCGACTCGGACCCCATCCCCGACTCTCCTCCCCGCCATGGAGGCAGGCAAAGGCACCCGCAACCAGTTCCACCCACCACTGCCTTTTATCCGGCCAGATCCGACGGACGCCATTCGTGGTTTTCTTCAGCCGCTGGACAGAGCAGTCAACATCCTCCACCTCATTCACCGTCTCCCTCATTCCACTCTATGCCAACAGTGGATTCAATTTCATCACTCACGGGGAGTATCTTTTGCCCTTATTTTCTCTTTATTTCCTTAATTTTTTCTGAATTGGGGCAATTCATTTAAGTGAGGGGGAGGGTGCAACAACACCACTTGTCCTATGCTTGTTTGATTATATGTTTGATTTTGATTAAACTTGAGATAAATTTTTTTCTTGCCATTACTTGTTGAACAGCATGTTGTACTTGTTCTAGTGCTTAGGAATGATTGAATTTGAGCATATTGATAATCAAATGATATGAGTAATCTGCAGTTTGACATCTCTTTTAATTACTCTTGATAGTGTTAATTAAATTTCTCGCCTAGCTTAATCAAATTAGCCCAATTTTGGTAAGATTTGAGCCTTGAGCATGCATTCTTCATATTATGCTCGTTTCCTTGCTTGAGAGTGTCATCTTGAATTTATGAATCTAGAACTTGTGGCTTGCTTACAATTCGAGACTACACTAAGAACGAGGTGCTTTAAAATGATTTAGGCATTAGGCTTTAACCTCTTCCATCCCTTCCATTTTAATCCAACCCTTTCTCATCGCCTAGTGAGCTTTTGTTAGCCTTACATCCCATTTCTTTGGCTTAACCACTTTGATTGATCAAATGCTAGAAACTATATTACTAGGCAAATAAGGAGTTGCAATTCAAATAAAGGGCATAATTCTTCGAAATGAAAAAAAAACAGAATAAAGGAAGCAATTGCATCGAAAAAAGAAAAAGAAAAAAAAGAAAAGAAAAAATGTGTGTTGGCTTGCCCATTTTTTAGCTCCTTTTTAATGTCTTCACTGCTGAATGTTTAAAATATCTTGCATTGATCATCATCTTTTGTTTTTCTTCCCATCTTTCTATCCTTTTTTCTAAACCCACATTACACCTTGAACAAAGACCTAATGATTTTTGCACATCGATTCTATTAAAGTAGTGGAGAATTGAACTTGTTACAAGCTTATGGAAACCTTTGTTCATGCATGACTTTGAGTGTTTCTGCTTTAAATTTACCTTTAAAACACTTTGAGTGCTCTTGAGTGTACCTTGGTGAGGATTAAGACTAGGTTAGAATTTGATTAATGCTTGATGGGTAATTGAAAGGGACAAGGGCTGCTCTTTGCTTGTATCTATTTGGTTTTAATTATGTTTCTTTCATGAACCTCCTTTCGTGCTAGAACTCTTATGATTATGTTTGATGCTTGTAATGGTTGAGAAATGCATTCTTGGGTTTATGATTTTTTCGGACATACTTGAGGACAAGTATGAGACAATTGAGGGGGAATTTGATGAGTTCTCAAATATGACACATTTCATTTGTTATTTTTCTATCTATTGGGACTTCTTGCTGCTTAATACATGTTGTTTTCGTTATATTTTGTGCAGGGACCCAATTCTGGAAATAACAGTGAAAATAAGGCATTTCTGCAGTTTTTATTATAATTCTGTCATGACTGGCATCATGGGCACGACACCGGGCATGACGCGTCTGACGTGGCAGTGACGTGGTAAAGACGTGGCGACTTCTAGAAGCTTCTGGAACATTCTGGAAGATGTTATCAGCTTATCCGATTAGATTTCTGCATTTAAATTTTAAAACATTTGAATTGTTTTATCTTTTGTTTATTATTTTAAATTATATCATCACTTTATCTTTGTAAATCTAAGCCTATAAATACCACCCTTGGTAAAGGCTTAGATCCATCAATCATTTTAGTTTTTATCTTTGTAAACACTTTTTAGTTTTAATTCAAGTTCATTTTCCTTTAATTTCTTGTTTTCATTTATTTTATGTTATTCAATTGTTTTTCTAAAATTAAGTTAAGTATGATAATCAATATCATGCTTAGCTAAATTTCTTGAGCCAAGAGTTAGCCAAATCAATTCTAATCGTGAGAATTGAACATTGCCTAAATTCCTTCGGGAATACATTTTTATCTTTCTGTTTAGATAGTTTGGCAATCGGCCTTACTAAAGTTTTTAATCGTTTTTCAAATCAAAAAGAGCTCGTTGATCTGGAATCGTTTAAAGACATAGTTGGGAGGAAGGATCGGCCTGTGGCAATTTCGACTTCCTGTGAACACTCTTAGCGGCGGTCCGCTAAGGAAAGATAAAATCAGAAGCGATTCTTTTTAAGACAATTTCTGAGTCGGGCTTTTCCTGCTTTCAAAACTAAACACTTTAACGGCGATAGACGTGGCTAATTTGTTTAAGAATCAACCTTCGAAGATAGTCTTGGGAGGATTGGTTACTCGAGAGAGAAGCAAGTTGCGACGGGTTGGGCATCGCAGACTGTAACCGACATGATCCCCGGAGTAAAAATCTATTTCAATGATCGAAGGAATTGACAAGGCTAGCTCGAGGCTATTTCACATACTTGGTTTTCCTTATTTTTAATTTGTGCATTTTATTTCATTACTTCATCCAATATCAAATCACTCCCCCATTTTATTTAATTATTCTGCAGATATTCCTGGAAGTAGTAATCGAAGCAATCTTCAGTCAATAATTCCAGCTAATCTCCTCGCGGATCGACCCTCTTTCCCTATATTTACTTAATTTCTTTATTTTATTTTTAGTCGAAAGAGGTTAATTAATTTATTTATTTTTGACCGGTTAAACGACGACTTGTCAGCATATATGTCATGTATTGTTTAATGACCGAGTCTGTAAAGCACTTTCTAAAATTTATGTTATGTTTAAATGACTTCCTGAAATGGTATTTTAAATAGAAGTTGATTTTACAGTTTAATAAGTTTTTTGAGAAAAAAAATGTTTTAATGTGCATTTTTACTATGGGTCGCTCTTGTGACCCTAATGTGACTTTCTAGGATCCGTTGTAACGCATAGGCGGGTCTAGGGTGTTACATTTAGTGGTATCAGAGCTTAGAGTTGCGTCATTCTGGGTAGATCAGCCGATCGTCAGTCATAGGGTGTCTGATTTATTCATGCCCCTAGCATAACTGTACTCCTTTGAGTCGAAATTCTGATGTCGAATCCCTTTTTCTGAATTAAGTAATTCCATGCATTCTGCCTTCCATAGATCGATCTGTAGTAGCAAGAAATGTCTATATCATTCGTCTGTGTTTTGAATTAAATTGATGGATTAGAATGTGGATAAAGAATCTGAGATGAATTATGCTTTTGAAATTGAGGATTTGATTCATGTTGAGGATAAAGTTTTAATTATGTGAGATGACCGATATAGGATTGCATGTAAGACTATCCAGTGTTGATGATTTTGTTTGAGATATTCTGATGGAAGTTTGATTAAAGCGGTATTAATTTAAAAGAAAGGTGTATGTGAATGTAGCAAAAATGTAAGTTCTTTGGCAACTCTATAATACACGAAGGAAACAATTTTCTGAAAATTTCATTGAAGGTAAGTGATATCCATATAAAACCTTGCTTATGTTTCGACTTGAAGAAAGACCTCTTATATGAAAATGTGGCATGATGTATCATTATCTCATCCTTGACTGAAATTTGGTGTTACATCCTGATTTTGGAAGGCCCTGGTGGAGGCCTTGAGTACTCGTCTGTATTTCAGGTACCCTTTTTCTTCTGTAAATTGATATTTAACCTAGTAGAATGATTAAGATTATGGAGAAGATACATCAAGGATGTAAGATTGACTTCTGTGGTAGTTGGGAAGATTTTGAATCATGGCTGAGACCATCATAATAACAGCTATGAGACTAGTGTTCGTTTCACTTCGTAAGTTCTGTATGGATTCACATATGGTATTATGATTGGTTGGTCTGAGATGTATAATGGGATAACCTTGGGTCTAAAGACAATTCGGGTGAATGAGAATCCTGAGAAAAACAAGGATACTCTGATGGAATTGTTTTAGTACATGAAGGGATGAAAAAGCAGCTTTCGCATCTCTCTGGCTCAAGTAAATTTCGAGGACGAAATTTCTTTTAAGGGGGAGAGAGTTGTAACACCCTGAGTTTTGACATGCAAAAAAATGAAATGAAAATGATATATGTGCTGTCATAGGGTATTGAACCTCTAACCTTGGGTATGTAAACCAAAGGCCTTAACCAACTAAGCTAAGCCGTCTTTTAGTCCTTGTTTCCACCAGTTTTTATTTAAGTTGTGATTAAGTGGGCATACCAAAATAAAATAAACCTAACCAACCCCCATCTTGTCATTAATGTTTCAGATCTAAGAAAACATCGATATTTTTTCCCTAAACTCTTTGAACTTCTGTTGTCGGCCACCATCCTGATCTCTGTCACCGCTCAGTCGTGGCGTGCACCGCCAGCGTCGATCGAGATGCCGCTTCCGGCCGAACCCGACGTCGTCAGCCACGCACAGTGAAGTGTTGCCGTTCATCGCAAATTTTGGGTTGAAGGTTCGACGAACCTAGGTTTTGGTAACCCATTCGACCGTCGCGTTTCCGACCGCCTTTCACGCCCGAGATGCCGTCACCACCGTCGTGCTCGTAGTGTCGAACCGACCAAAACCCCTCGACCAATTCGCGCAACCGTCGTCCCAATCGCCGGCAATTGAAGGTTATAGGTTCGTCTAACCTAGGGTTTTCGAGCCTCTGTTCCTCGTCGTTTCTGGCCACCGTAGCACCGGTTCAGGGAGTGGCTGTCGCTATCGTGATGTCCAGGTTGCAGAGAACAAAACCCTGTCGGGGATCGCTTGACCGTTTCCGTTTGAGGCCTCATCGGAGGTTCGTCGGTTAAAGGGGGTTAAATTTTATTTGGTAAGTTTCGGTAATGTTTCCGGTGAAAATTCAAGATATTCAAGTTTAAGGATGAATTGTGAATTTTTTTTGGGTGTTTTCCGGTCCGATTCCGATAAGTTGGGGCTACGCGTGGGCTTCATGCACCGTCCGGGGTGTTTCCCGGCCACCCGGACGGTGGTCGTTGAACCGGCCGACCCAGGCCCGGTATGACTTGTTGATCGGGCTGCCCAAACCGATTCAAACCAAACCGGTATGGCCTGTTGGTAAACTCGAACCCGACCCGAGTTAACCCGAACCTGACCCGAGTCTGACCCGTTGACCGAGTCAACCTAGTGAGTCAACTCATCCGAGTCAACCCAGTGAGTTAACTCGCCCGAGTCAACCCGGTCAACTAGTGACGTCAGCATGACGTCAGTGTTGACTTTGACCAAAAAGTCAACTTTTTACGAAAAGTCCTATTTTATGTTTTTCGACGTCCTGAGTCCGATTTTGAAGCCTGTTTCGTGAAATTCTAACCCGAAAGCCTCCGAATTGGACCTTGAACTTGAGTCTGCTTATGTATTTTAATAATCAATTATGAGCAATGTGATTAAGGACTGAAATTGGTTTTTGTACGATTGAAGGTATTCGAAGTTCCTTGTATTCGGGATGTAGAGGATGTCGCATTCGGGTTCGAGAGTGATCGAATAGAGTACCATGGTTGACCGATATAGAAAGGATTAAAGGTAATACACTACTACCTCTAGTATGCCTTATGAACATGTTGATATTCGGTTAATGCATGCATAAATATGATGAGGAGTGCTGTTAACTCTGCTTAAGTCAAACCAGATATGAAATTGATTATGATAACCTAGAAATGATCGAAATGTTTGAATGAGAAAATTAATAAATGTAAGGATCTGGAGTTCATTAAATTAATTAATAAGGCGACTAATCTCCAAACTTGATTATTGATGTCAAATGAGTAAATGCTAGAAATATTTGGTTATGAAATTATGAAAATGCCTTTGTGGTATGAGAATGACTAAAATACCCTTGGAATTGGAAGAGATCTAGAAATCTACAGTGGATATGGTAAAACAACTCGATTCGTTTGGAAACCTCGATCTACTTGTAAAGTTATGGTAACAAGAATTAAACATTCGAGATTGTAAGGTGTTATGTTTCCTTAAATTTGGAATAAATCTCTGAATGTAAATTTACGGGAAACTATCCATACCTCTAAATTAATCAAGCGACTCAAAATATTAAATTGATTGACATGACTAAAAGTATTGGAAATGCTATTATGGTTAAAATTAATCAGAATGATCGTATTGACAAAAGGTATGAAGTATTCTCGGACATCGAGGTTTGCAATTAACTGGAACGATGGATAAACTCTTGAGTTCTAAAATGAATGAAGCGGTTGGAGGTAACGAAATTTCTAGAATGGCTGAAACACCAACGAGTACTTAAACGATTGAAATAATAAAAATGGTTCAATTGATAGAAATGATGGATATCTCGAGCTTCAAAACGACTGAAATACCCCCTTGACTGGAATAAGTAAATTGCCTTTGATAAAATTCTAGAAATGCCAATAAAGCTGAAAATGACTAAAATGCCCCTATGGGTTGAAGCATGACTCATGTATATCAATCACTTATGATATTAATATAAGGTTGAAAGTTTTTCCGCACAGAACATAAGCTCGACTACTCTGTGACAAGTCCTGTGGTGAAATATGAAAAGTAACCGTTCGGAGATACAATACAATTAGTATTTGGAAATGATACTCGGGAAGTGCATACATTAGAAGGTTTGGTTTGTACTGCAAGGTTGGGGTATGTTAGTTTGAATGGTTTTAGAGGATCATTAAACTCTTGGAAATCTTAAATATTGTAAAACGTCATTTCATCATTTGGGCTAAATTACAAAATCACTCCTAATAGTTAAATGATGAAAATGCCCTTGTTTGCTAAACTAATCAAAATAGCCTTGAATATCTGATATCGTGAAAGATCTTGACATAGAAATTTCTTAATGCTTGGTTGAAAACCTGATGAACAAAAAGAATTTCCAAGCCACTGCTTATGCCTTGTTGGTAAATTTCCAAAATGCCCATGTGTGATAAAATGACTATAATGCCCTTATAGGCTTAAATGAGTAAATCACTCATGATATGCCTAAACTCTCAAAGATCTTAATGTATCATCTCCCGAATATCTGGTTGAACCGTTAGTACAAACCCCTCTTTTAATAGGGGCCTCGTTTCAGAAACTCGTTCAAATGGTCAAAAGTTTAATGTGTTATCTTCCGTAAATGACAAGTATCTCCAAGGAAATAAACTATTCCACCTAGTGTGTTCCATGGGTGCTACACGACTGTTTTTACATACTGATTTACATGTTATAATACCGATCACGTGTATATGATTGACATACTTGAACTCACATGAACATGACATGTTTTATAAATTAAGCATGACCGTACTATATTTATGGTATATGCCTATGCACTCAATATGACAAACGTGTTATATGGATAATGTGTTACTAAAAATACAGTTATTGATTAATGAACTATTGATGATCTGATTCACTGGGGTACTTGGGACATGATATGAAGTTACCGTCGGCTCAGCCCTGATCCAGCTGGTAAGTCCGCCCGTATTCGGATCCTAAGCTTCGGCTAGGTCTGCCCGTTTTCGGATCCTAGGCTTCGGTCAGGTCCGCTCGTTTTCGGTTCCTATGCTTAGGCAAGGCCCGCCCGTATTCTAAGGTATATCCTTAGGATGGTACCTACGCCCAATGGGCTCGGGTTAATGCTTGTACATGATACCGCACTGGGAAACTATATACTGGAGTATGGTTGGAGGGTAAATAAAGAACTAAAATAAACTTTACGGCTACTTGAAACAAATGTATTTAAAATAAAAAGGTTTACTACATTGTTACATTTCACGCATTAACATTGCACTGTTGGAACACTAGACATTAAACCATCGGATTCCTACCTCGTATGTTACCAACTTACATAATTCCCGTCAAAATTCACGATGTTTGAATAAAGAACAAATATCGTTATTCTCGAGTATGATGCTACCTCGAAATAGTAGAACAGAAATTGGAGATTGTTACTACATGGAATATCATGAAAATGTTATGCCAATCATATATCTGCATGAGCTTATAGCATCTTTTGGTAGTTCTGTATTACTGAGCTTTTCCAAGCTCACGTTGTTTTTACCATCACAGGTTAAAAGATTATATCATGGTATAATGATTGACAATAGTGTTCGGAGTTGTCTCGGCATTGCCTTTGGAGTACGGTATTGTATAGTTAATGGGCATGTATGTCATGTATTGTTTTATGACCGAGTCTGTAAAGCATTTTCTGAAATTTCTGTTATGTTTAAATGACTTCCTAAAATGGTATTTTAAACAGAAGTTGATTTTACAGTTTAATAAGTGTTTTGAGAAAAAAAAATGTTTTAATGTGCATTTTTATTATGGGTCGCTCTTGTGACCCTAATGTGACTTCCTAGGATCCATTGTAACGCATAGGCGGGTCTAGGGTGTTACAAGTCCAATGCATATTTTTTTGAATAGTCTAAAAATAATTACAAGATAATATATGTCCATACATATTCTTAACTCGTTGACTCTAATCCATAGTTATTGCATTATATTAAGGTGTTGTTATATGATTGACAAAAAATAATTATAAATGAAATGTACTCTAAAATCAATTACGTTAATTATATTAATTATAACATGAATTACAAAATATTTTAAAAATCTATTTATGTTCATTAATCTTTTAGTTTTATAATATAAGTTATAAATAATTATTATAAAATTTATATATTTTTTTAATTTTTCAAAATATTTGTTAAACGAGTTTAAAAATTAATTCTTTGCATTCGTTGGATCATATAAGAGATTGGCGGGAAAGAAGCAAACACAAGCGAGAAAATTGCCGGAAAAGTACCAACGGAAGTTGCGCCACAAAAAATGGTAAATTACCTTAAATTATCATTGAACTTTACTTTTAAAATTATTTTGGTCACTAAAGTTTCAAAACATTCAATTTATTCACTGAAATTTAGACATTTAATGTTTTTTGTCACTAAAGTTTAGACATTGAAATTTTTTTATCACTCTTAAACCCCAAACGGTCATAGATAATAATCGTTCGGTCTCAAATTTTACTAATCACTTCGTCTCGGCCCCTAGGTGTGAACTCGAGTTCCATTTTATCAAAAGTGCCCCAAATTAGCCCTTTATTCCATTATATTTTTGAAGTTAGAAAGCCTTGGTTTTGTTTTCTTTGTTTTTGTTTTGTCAGAATCGAGGACAAAGTTCTCTTCTCTTTCAGGTTGTAAAAATTATTAAAAAAAACTGTAATTTTATTATTATTTATTAATTTTATAATATTATATTATATCATATCCTTACAATCGATCTACTTTCATAAATATAATATATTTTCCTCACATTTCACGTGTTGTACCATATCTTAATGATTTTTGGACGTTCATAAATTAATTTTAATATTAATTTTATAATATTAAAGGAGGTTTGATGGGCAGGATGGACATTTACACCCTTAAATGGTTCCATGTCAAAAAAAAAAACACCCGTTTCCAAGATATCATCTTGATAAGAGTGCTCTTTTAAAAATTAAATACTTTAAAGTTTGAAATTTTTTAATTTAAGTCTATGTGTTCTTTTAAAAATTAAGTAATTTCTTTAAGTTCCGTTTCCAAGATATGCTCTTGATAAGAGTGCTTGAAGTTGTAATTTCATATAAAATATTTTCTTAAAAATTATACAAACACATGGGAAATCTTCACAATGATATTACCTACCCCAATGGGACCTAATGAATTCAATTAATTTGAATGCCACGTTTCATTCATGTGCTTAAATTGATGATATAAAAAGACTAGAACAGATAAATCATAAGACAACGAAGGGTACTATAAACGAGACAATTACGAGGCTGTCCTAATAATTTCCTGCCTTTTTTGTACATTTTTCAGTTGCATTACTAAAAAATTAAATATCCTATATCTTTTTAAACTTTAATTATAAATCTTAACCTTATTCTAAATTTTTTTAATGTGATAACATAAATAAGGGTACCGAAAAAAGGATAAAAGATTTCTATTCATCCGATCTGACTTAAAACAATTCAATGGTTATAGTTGACATAATCTGAATATGATTTAGTCAAATCCAACTTATAATCTAAACGAGTACTCGGTTTTAATTCTTGATAAGAAGACGAGAACCATAAATAACAAGACAACAAAAGAGCTGTTCGAAAAATTATTAGATATAACTAAAGAGTATGTAGTTACTTGAAAATTACAGTTAAATGTGTGAATATTATTAGATGGACCATAAAGAAGGTGTTGAGCCGAATCCATCTAATAATTTCTCGAGATGTTGGGTGGGGTACTACCATATTAAAAATTAACAGGACACGTAGGAGGTGGTACCGTATCTCAATGAATTTTGGAGGTTCATGGAGTTTACACTTGTATTAATAAAGTGGCCTGAAAAACCAAACCAACACAATCTGCCAAACGTGAAAACCTCAACAGCTTCCCTATTTCTTCAATTTCATCTTCTCAATCACACAAAAACAGCACCTACCTCCACGGCTCCACCACAATCGTTCAAGCACCGTAAAGTCTGATAGCAGCTTATAGAGTTATAATCATCTCCGAGCAACAAGGAAAGAGATCTAACATAAAAACACTTTACATTCCAACTTCAGATGAAACTCAATAATCTCATATTCCAATCAATTCTGATGCAGTGAAACCTAACCACCTCCATCCAGAAATAATTTTATCAACTCTTATTATCGCATCATTTATGGTCACAATCAATAAAAATTGTCTATTTTATTCTTTTATTTATTTGTTATAATCCAATCAATAAAAAAAAAGTAGCAATGAGATTAGTTTTTTAAAGGACATTGTTAATGGTGAAAGTGGGAGGTTTTTTAGATTACTAATAGTTTTTCACAGGGAATTTTTAATTAAAAACATAAATAATTAATATGTTACTTAAAGATGTGGGTACTAAGATATTGAATTTTTAAACGAGACAATTACGAAACGGTACTAATAATTTACCTTACAATTGAAATGTGTTGAGATCTTTGACAAAATTCGACGATCAACTCGACATTGATTTTAGATCCGAATTGAATCAAATTCGATCGGACTTAAAACAATTCATTGATTTTACTTGATATGATCCGAATATGATTTAATCAATCCAACCTAAAATCTATTCCAAGTACTCGATTTATTTCTTGATAAGAAGATGAAAACGATAAATAACAAGACAACAAAAGAGTGGTTGGAGTTGGGATAATGTCATATTAAAAAATTAGGTAAATTTCACAAATGATCACTGAACTTTGTTTAAAAACAAAGCAATAATTAAAATTTCAGATGTTATAAAATGACAATTAAACTTTATGTTTTGTAATAAAATGATAACTCGGCCGATAAGTACTTAATGTGGTTGTTATAAAACTTTGTATAATAGCACATTTAATTCTTTATATTTACACATTCAATCAATTTAGTCCTAATTCAAAAAATATTCACTAAATTTAACCCTCATTATTTACACTTTCTTTTAATTTTGTCCTTAAAGAAAAATTCTAAAATTGTTCCACCGCGGAATCGAATTTTCTTGCTAGTTCCATGCATGAGTTAACTAAACACATAAAATCTTGATAAAAGGATTAAATATGTATTTTTTATAACAGCCACGTTAAGTATTTAACGATGGTTAAATTTAGTGATTTTTTCTTACTAATGCATATTGATTAAGTTGGAAAAACTTTTTAAACTAAGACTAAATATTACTTTATCCTTATAATAATCATAATCGTAAAAGATGAAATCTGAACTCAATATTGACTAAGTTCCGGATTTTAAGCGCTAAGTAAACGAATTAATCCTTCACCTACCATCTTTCATGCTTTCTTTAGATATATTTAGTCGTTGAAGCTTATGTCCCCTAATTGTTTTTGAAAATTTTAGTTTAAGTCTCTAATTTCTTTTGTATTTTCTATTGACAATCTTATTCCCCACCTCTACCTTTCTAATATAGCTTCCAAGTAGTTCGCACCCTCATGTTAAATGTCTTGTGTTCGTCCCTATTTGTATCTAGAGCTGGAATTTCCGGCTTTCGTTGAGAAGTTCATGAAATATCATTGGTCAGACGGTCTACAACACCCTGATTTAAATGGTCTAAAAAAGAGACAAAAGAAGGGAAAAGCAAAAATAAATAAGTGATGTCAATGGGATTTGAACCCTTAACCTCAAATTTAGTGAGTTGAAGCCTTAAACGTTTGAGCCAAGGTTGCTCTTGGCTTTAGTCTATCCCCTTTTAATTTTAATTTTGTATGGTAGACCTGAGCCAATAATAAATAAAAGTTTGCCTCCCCATCTACCCAATTAAATGCTTTTGACCCAAATCCCAGAAATCATACATCTTCTCCTACCAAGCCCTCCGGCCAACGTCTCGATCTCCCCCACCGCCGCATCGTGACCGTCACCTCCACCCCTATCGTGCTTGCCACCGCACCACAAACCCAACCCTGGTCGCCACTCGCGCCAATGCTATCCCGAACGTCGGGAATCAGAGGTATTAGGTTCGACGAACCTAGGTTTTATAACCAGTTCGTTCATCGTTGATTCCAGCCACCTCTGTCACCATTGGGGCGCGTCGACAGCCCGAGTGTGTTCAGCATGAGAAGGCGATCATAACTTGACTGATCGATCGTCAATCCACCACCGTGTTGGGCCTCATCAGAGTAGCGTATATTTCCGGTGCAATTTTGGCATTTCAGGTAATTTTCGGCTCGATTCCGACTTGTTTCGTGTTTCTGATGAGTTGGTTGGGCTTTCATGTTGATAAGCTCTTGTTTTTTGGCAGAATCGATATAAATAAGGCTTCTGGCGACCGTTCTGACGACCGTCTGGCGGTTTGATGTCTTTGGTAAGTGAATCGGCTTGAACCGGTTAAACTGGTGTGAACCAAACCAAACCGAATTTCCCTAGACTAAACCGGCCTGGCCCATTGGTAACCCAAGACCAAGTCTGATCCTACCCGAACCCGAGTCTGACCGCTTCTGTTGACCTGACTCGACCAGAGTCTGACCCGTTGATCGAGTCAGGTCAGTGAGTCAACCCGTTGACCGAGTCAGCTAAGTGAGTCATTATACAAAGTTTGTAAATTCAGTGATTTTTTATTGACAATGATCAATTAACAAGCAAACTATTATACAAAGTTTGTAAATAACGAGGGTTAAATTTAGTGATTTTTTTTCAAATTATGACTAAATTGATTGAATGTGTAAATATAAAGGATTAAATGTGCTATTAGGTAAAGTTTTATAACAACCACATTAAGTAATTACCGCCGAGTTATCATTTTGTTACAAAACATAAAGTTGAATTGTCATTTTGCAACATTTAAAAGTTCGGTTAAAATTTTATTTTCTTTTAACAAAGTTTAGTGACCATTTGTAAACTTTACCCTAAAAATTAATAGGACACATAGTAGGTGGTCCTAATGATTTACCTAACATTTGAAATGTGTTGTACCGTATCTCAATGAATTTTGGAGGTACATAGAGTTTACACATCTATAAATTGGCCTGCAAAACCAAACCAACACATACCAAACCAAACACAATATTATGCCAACCATGAAAACCACTACAGCTTCGCTATTTCTTCACTTTATCTTCTCAATCACACAATCATCTTTTTTGTTTGGCATGGCCAACGCTGTAGCTTGCAGGCGATGCCGTGTTGGATCTTGACGGTGACAAGGTCTTCACTGGTGTCCGATACTACGTAGTGTCGGCAATATGGGGTGCCGGTGGTGGAGGGCTTGCCATAGGCAGGGAGAGCGGTAGAAAATGTCCAGAAATCATCGTTCAGAGACGATTCGATTTTGACAAGCGTAATCCCGTGGGCATCGCCTGATAGTGCTTGTCACAGCCACAACATTTATTCGCTCACAATAAGAGAACAATTAAGGCAACAAAAACTTTGTTATATACTTAAAATATTATATGTGTATTATTAATTATTATTTTTACTCTACAAATTAAGTTTTAAATAAATATTTATAAAAAAATACTTTAAAATTTTATCATTTAATGTTTAAGAGTCATAAAATAAAATTATTTTGTCAAAATAAAATACAAAATTTCAAAAGCCAACGTTAATATAGAAAAATCAAAAATCGATATTAACCGAACCGAAAACCGGTAGACGGTAGTTATTAAAATAGATTGTTGAATTAAACCTAAATTGAACCATATACACCCTTACTTTGTAGAATGTGATGGATGCAACATTGTAGCCTTGACATCCAGTTTATAGGATTAGCTGGTGGGTCGGATTGATTCACTAATCATCTTATTATGAGTGTTAAGGTCTTTTAAGTCGGACAAAAATCTTCTGCCCCTTTTCGGTGCCCTTACTTATGCCCCAACACTAAAAATACTATAAAATTAAATTCTATGCTCTAACCTTAAATTTTAAATCCTAAACCCTACACCCTATATTTAAAAAATACACTCTATCCTAAATAATAGAATATAGAATTATATTTAGCTAGTTTTAAATTAGTTTAATTCCATATGTATGTTAGTTATAGGTTAGGTGTTAGTTTTATCCTAGCTTTATTTTCTTGGTTATATTCTTTACTAGTATATATATATATATATATATATATATATATATATTAATTTTAAAATCAACACATTGTATTTTCTTTTATCAGAATTAATAAAAGACTTGATTTTCCCCATTTTCCTCTAACCCTAGAAACCTCTCGTTTATCAATTTCAACATGGTATCAGAAGGTTCTTTCTCTTCCTCTGATGACGGCCAGACTTTCAAGAACGACGATCCCTCCGGTGAGTTCTACATTCATCCCAAAGAAAACCCATCGTTGTTCCTCACGTCCGCGTTGCTTGACAACAGAAACTATCACTCTTGGGTGCGTTCAATGCGTATGTCCCTAATCTCCAAGAATATGGACGGGACGATTAAAGAACCAGGCAAAGACGATCCAAAGTTTCCAGCCTGGGTTAAGTGCAATAACCTGGTTCTCTCGTGGCTTTAACGGGCGCTGACTCCGGACATCGCACAGAGCGTTCTGTGGATTGACACAGCCTCCGAGCTATGGCAAGATCTTTTTGATCGATTCAGCCAGAGTGATTTGATGCGTATATCAGATCTTCTTCAGGAGTTTTACTCCTTGCAGCAAGGTAACTCTACTGTTACCGCTTATCACACACAATTGAAAGGAATTTGGGATGAAATTTGTAATTTTCATCCATTAAAATCTTGTCAATGTGATGATATTAAATACCGCAAACAAGATTTCTTGATGTGTTTTCTCTGAGGTCTCAATGAGGGATTCTCTGTTCTGAAATCTCAGTTACTAATGATGAAACCCTTTCCCTCCTTTAATGAGGTTTTTGCCACTGTTGTGCAACATGAAAGGTCTTTAGTATCTATTTTCTCTATCGAGTCAAATATTCTGTTAGCTTATAGGTTTTCTCATTCCAGAATGAGGTTTTTGCCACTGTTGTGCAACATGAAAGGTCTTTAGTATCTATTTTCTCTATCGAGTCAAATATTCTGTTAGCTTATAGGTTTTCTCATTCCAGAGGTAGTGAGCATGTTGTTAGGCATGATCATTTTTCTAATGCATAACCTATTCTGAATAAAAGGCCATTATGTGTGTTTTGTGGTCAATATGGCCATACTATTGAAAAATGTTACAAGAAGCATGGTTACCCACCAAGGTATAAGGATAGGAATCAGTCAAATAGAGATAATCAGGTTGAGTCTCATGTTCGTAAGGGTTCTAGTGATCATTCTGAACCTGTTCATCCTATAACATTCACCAAGGAGTAGTATGAGAACCTGTTAGGCCTGTTGCAAGAAAGAAACATGTCCACTGTTCTAGCATCAAGTGTTGCTCATTCTGCTAAAGTCAATGCTTTGTCCTCTGCTTTTGATGTTCCTAATGAATGCAAGGGTATGATTCTTAACTGTAATTCTTTAAATACACCATGGGTATTAGACTCTGGTGTAACAGACCATATAGGTAATTCCTTGCAATACTTTGATACTTACTATTTTGTTTCTAATAAGTATGTTTGTTTACCTAATAATGAATTGGTTAAAGTAACTCATATAGGCATTGTTCGAATTAATTCTTCTTTAGTTCTGGACAATGTCTTCTATATACCAAATTTTTGCTTTTAACCTTGTTTCAGTTTCACAGTTAACCAAAAACAGTTCCATTTCCTTTTTTTTCTTCTTATTTTTGTTGTTTGCAGGACATGACAACATGGTGGATGATTGGTTTAGCTAGAAAGATTGATGGCTTGTATCATTTAAAGGTTTCAACAATTGGTTTGAATCCTAATCACAGTTCTGTTATTTGTGTTTCTGTTTCTGCAAAACTTTGGCATTCTAGATTAGGTCATCCCTCTCAACAGAGGATGGAATTCTTTTCTGATCTTAATAATAAAATTCTTGTTGGTTCACATTTTCATTGTGAAATATGTCACTTTGCTAAGGAAAAACGCCTTTCTTTTTCAATTAGTTCATCTATTTTAGATTCTTTTTTTGACTTAATCAATCTTGATGTCTAGGGGCCCTTTTTCCAGTAAAAAGTGTCTATGGTCATAGTTACGTTTTAACTATTGTAGACGACAAGAGAAAATTTGTCTAGATTTTCTCAATGAAACTTCTGAAGTCAGAGAGTTAATTTTTCGATTTTAGTATTTTGTTGAAACTCAATTTTCAAAAAAATTAAATGCATGCGAACTGACAATGCTAATGAGTTTGAGAAGGTTGATTTTTTTTTAAAGAACATGACATTATACACCAAAATTCTTGTGTACACACACCTCAACAAAATAGTATTGTTGAAAGGAAGCATCAACATTTGTTATCTGTGGCTAGAGCTTTAAGTTTTCAAGCTGGTTTACCTTTGATTTTTTGGACTGATTGTATATTACACTCTGATTTCCTAATTAATATTACACATAGTCGTGTTTTAGGAAACAAATCACCTTTTGAAATATTGTTCTGTAAACCACCAAAACTGAATTTTCTTAGATTTTGGTTGCACTACTCATGCCTCTATTTTGCCAAAACCAAAAACTAAGTTTCATCCTCGAACTGTAAAATGTGTGTTTCTAGGAATTCCTAAAAATATTAAAGGTTATAGGTTATTTGACATAGAACACAAAACTATTTTTGTTTCTAGGGATGTAACATTCTTAGAGGATCGTTTTTACTTTAAGGAAACGCATAATTCACCTTCTACTAAAGTAGTTTATCCAACTTATGATAATAATGTTTTAATGGATGATTACATTCGGCAAGATTATTCTACTTTGGATAATAGTCTTTCACATATTAATGATGGTTCTCCATCTAATGAAGATAATAATTTGGATATTGGTTTCATCTATGGTAACAAAATTGATTCTGCCAGTCATAGTGAACCTATTCCTATTAATCTTGCACATAAAGATATTTGTCTCCCTGCTCATAGTGAACCTGTTCGTACTTTTCCACATAATATGGAAGCACGACCAACCAGAAGTGGCAGACTCCCACAAAGGTTCAAGGATTTCAATGTAACTCTTCCATGATAAAGGTCCTCTCCTCACACCCTAAATAATGTTTTATCTTATGCAAACTTATCTTCTTCTTATAATAGCTATGTTAATAATGCCTCAGTTCTTTCTGAACTTCGTACTTATAAACAAGCTATTAAGTTTGACTGTTGGAAAAAGGCAATGGAAGAAGAAATTAAGGCTTTAGAAAATAATAAAAATTGGGAACTTGTTAAACTACCTCCAGATAAAAAGACAATAGGTTGTAAGTGGATTTTTAAAACCAAACTAAAATCTGATGGGACTCTAGAAAGGTATAAAGCCAAACTTGTGGCTAAAGATTATACCCAACAGGCTGGGGTAGACATCTTAGACACTTTTAGCCCAGTTGCTAAAATTACAACCATTAGGACTCTTCTTGCTGTTGCTGCTTCCAAAAATTAGAAATTACAACAACTAGACATTAATAATGCTTTTCTTCATGGGTTTTTGGATGAAGAGGTTTATATGGATCTTCTACCCAGTTTTATTGTCTCTGATCCTACTTTAGTTTGCAAACTTACTAAGAGCCTTTATGGTCTTAAATAAGCAAGCAGACAGTGGAATGAACGTTTGACTAAAGCATTAATTTCTAGGGGTTTTACACAGGCTTCTGCAGATAAATCATTATTTGTTAAAGGATCTGGTACTAGCTTTGTTGCATTAGTAGTTTTTGTGGATGATATAATTTTATCTAGTCTCACTCAATCTGTTATAGATGACATTAAAACCTTTTTACATGATGCTTTTAGGATAAAAAGATTTAGGTGACCTAAAATATTTTCTAGGGCTTGAAGTTGCTCGTTCCAGTAAAGGAATCAATTTATGTCAACAAAAGTATGTTTTGGATTTACTTGAGGAAAGTGGTTTTTTAAATTCTAAACCTGTGTCTACTCCTCTTCTTGTTAAGCCTAAGATTTCTAAGGATGATGGTATTCTTTTATCAGATATCACTCATTATCGTAGGCTTATTGGAAAATTATTGTATCTTACAAATACTAGGCCAGATATATCATTTCATGTTCAACAACTTTCTCAGTTTATCTATTGTCCTACTGATGTTCATATGACTGCAGCCAACAGAATCCTTAGATACCTTAAAGGTACTCCAGGACAGGGTCTTTTCTTCCCTACAGATAATGAAATCAAACTTAATGCCTTTTCTGATTCAGATTGGGCTTCTTGTCCTGATTCAAGGAAATCAGTTACTGGATTTTGTGTCTTCATTGGTTCAGCTTTGGTCTCATGGAAATCCAAAAAGCAATAAACAATTTCCATATCATCTAGTGAAGTTGAATACAGGGCCTTAGCTTCAGTTTCTTGTGAACTACAATGGCTCTTCTATCTTTTATCTGATTTACAACTTATTATTGATACACCTGCAAATCTCTATTGTGATAACTTATCTGCTATCAAAATTGCAGAAAATTCTGTTCAGCATGAACGCACTAAACACATTGAGATTGACTGTCATCTTATTCGCGAGAAGATAAGTCAAGGATTGATCACTTTGTTGCATGTTTCAACTCATCATCAGCTAGCTAACTGTTTTACCAAGCCTCTTCAACCTTCATTCTTTCTCCCAGCCATATCCAAGTTGGGCATCCAAAATATCTATGCTCCAACTTGAGGGGGGCTAATAGAATATAGAATTATATTTAGTTAGATTTAAATTAGTTTAATTCCAGCTGTATGTTAGTTATAGATTAGGTGTTAGTTTTATCCTAGTTGTATTTTCTTGGTTATATTATTTACTAGTATATATATTATTATTAATTGTAAAATAAACTCATTGTATATTCTTTTATCAGAATTAATAAAAGACTTGATTTTCCCCTTTTCCTCTAACCCTAGAAACCTCTCGTTTATCAATTTCAACACTAAATTCCTTAAACCCTAACTATAAACTCTACACTCTAAACTTAATTTTGAGCGCGGGGTATAAGTAGGAGCACCGAAATAGGGCAGAAGATTTTTATCCTCTTTAAGTCTTAATGAAGTCACTCCAAAAAAAACTTTGATATTTCGTATAACATACGAGAATTGCGAGATAAGGATTTGGCATGCGAAGATATGTTGCGAGGGGGAAAATAATGGCGGAGAACATATTAGGTATAACATGCATAAAATTCCAAGTTTTTTTTAGAAGAGTAGCAACAAGTATGAAAATTGAAGGACTGTTAATTTCCAAGATTGTAACAATCGAGATGAATTTGCTTCTAAAATAATGATTCATATCATGATATAATTAAATTTTATTTTAATTTCTTTCGAATTAATTTTCAGTCAGTGCTAATATTTTGTTTTATATCCGTTTATTTTTCAACAATGTGTTGCGTATGGGTGTTATTGTGAACTTGTTGATGTGTAGAAATTCTAAGGTATCCGAGATAATGAGTCTAATTGCATCAAAAGAAGTAAATAACCTAATACTTTTATTCATGAAGCTGAAAAGAGTACAAAGTCGGGGCCCGAGAGGCAAACCCTGTAAGTACAAGCATGTTGCTGCCTCAGACAAGGCAGCTTTATTTACTTAAAACAAACATTAAAGATGTAATTAGTTCATACATAATGATGTGTTTCAATTAAGCACGAACAACTTGTCGAATGCTCGTATTTGGTTCGCCTGCTTTGATAAACACCCATGGATATCCTGGGCCATCGGCGAGAGCCAAACACATTTGTCCATCGGAGTCGTGAGCTTTCTCGATTTCGTTGCACAAAGTTATGGAGGAGCCACATGCCGAAGGGCAGTACTTGAATTTGTAGATACGGTCTAAGTCGGTCTTCTCTATTTTGAACCAGTTCTTCAAAGGGTCGCAAACGGGGCCTCCTTCATCCCCACCGAGTTCACCGACGAACTTCACTTGCACGTCGAAGGATAGGCAGACAACATCATCGTTGGGTTCACATTAGAAAACACCACGAGATTACCGTAGTCGGAATCGAATAGTCTCTGAACGACGATTTCCGGGCATTGTCTACCGCTCTGTCTTCCTATGGAAAGTCCTCCTCCTTCGACGCCCCATATCGTTGATACTACGTAGTACCTGACGTTGGTGCGGACCGCTTCACCGTTGACATCCAACACGGCATCATCTGCGGCGTTGGCAATGCTGAACATGAAGGACCTTCATGCGAAGGTATCATGGTTGCATAAAAGATGACCTTTATCTCCCTGGGGACAAATCTCGAAACAGTTCTTACATCGTGACTCTCTATCCAAATTAATCGAGATGCATCTATCACACCACGATCCTATATTATGTTCTTCTTCATCCGTACATTACAAAAGCTCTTTTAAGAGGTGAATATAAATTTTCAGAATTAAAATAATATACATATTCCTTGAAAAATTAATTCATTTCAATTGTTAAGTATTATGATTGAACAATCAAAATATCGTCTAATATAAATATCGATGCCCATATAATTGCATATGACATATGTTCAAATTCTAATATAAAAACATTGTAATACCCATTTTATGTCCGGGTTATAAATAAATTTTTTTCTCGAATGTATTATTTTATCTTCTTTAAAAAATAAAATAAAAAAGTGAAAAAAATAATATAAAAAAGAGAGGGGGGGGGGGTGGTTAGGCCAAAATCAAGGTGACTCATCCCTCCCCAAAATTAACTATAAAAGGGCAGAGGCTTTTCTTATGGCGCCACACACAAATGGAAGCCATCGAAATGGCATAAAAAAGCCATGAAAAATGGCGTTAAGGGCAGTACCCTTCGAACCTCATGGGTAGTGCCCTTTCGATGCTTCGATCAATCGTTCGGTCGCAGTCTTGCTGAGATTTGTTCGTGTCGTTGTTTTTATAGCTATATGATGCGAAGATCCTGCTAGAGGTCGGTCGAAGTTCCTCATTTGAGCTTCTAGTATGATACATTTTGATCTTTGTTTTTGTATTATTTTAATATCGACTTTTTGTAATAAATATCTTTGTATGAATTTTGGGAGTTGTGGGATACTCACCCTTCCCCACACATAATCGACTACCGAACTTGTTTTCTGGTTTCGCAAACTCGTTATTTTAATAAAACAACAAAAAACAAATTTTATTAAAATAACCGAATTTTTAGGTGATCTAATCTCACTTAAAATAAACGAAGGATTGAAGACGACTCTTCGTTGTTACAAATATAATACATCTTTATTTTAAAAAAAAATCTCCTTTAACGGTAAGAAATTTTGAATGGAATAGTATTAGTATATTAAAGAAAATTTTGCAAAGATAGGAATACATTGTTTCCTGTTCTGACAAGCAATATATTTATTTTGACTATCGATTGTAAAACAATTTCTATATTGCACGTCTGAAGGAATCTTTTGACAGCAGTTTATTTTGACTATAAGTTAAAGAGCAAGATGAAAAAAAATACTAATTTTTTTTTGAAAAGCGATATGATTTTATTGAAGCAAAATCATACAAAGCACTACTAATGGCCTCATTAAAAACCCCCCTAATCCTAAATGGGGAAAAGAGTACCATTAGTAGTGACACATAAGAGGACAAACACGCATACAACTCACGCCATTACCCAAAGCCACGATTTTCGATCGACACCCCCCTTGGCAAGGGCATCCGCCAATTGATTGCCTTCCCGGAGCACATGCGCAAAACACACATTTGGCAAAGCCTCACAAGCTTCGTCGATCTGAAAAAACCAACGCCACAATCGCCACGGCCTCCGTTCAACCCCTTGAATCCACGCAAGAGCCACCCTCGAATCAGATTCAATGACTATCGACTGTACCCCCTCCCGCGACGATTCCCTCAACAGCTTCAGAGCAAAAGCAATCGCTTGAACCTCGGCCTCATTCGAGTCCGCTACACCGATCGCCCCGGAAAATAAGCCTCGGATTCGGCTTTCCCAATCTCGGATCACTCCCCACACCCCGCTAAGCCCGGCTTACCCCGAGCTGCCCCATCGACATTGCACTTCCACATCCCTTTCCAAGGCGGTACCCACGACACAGCACCCCTACTCAATTGTCGCCCCGCTGCTTCGTTCACGCACAGCAAAGGGCATTCCCACCATGCTGCCTCACGGATGTCAACCTTATCAAACCGAATACGAGTCCAATGGAACGACCGCAATTGAATTAAGAAGACAATCCCCCCAATCGGCAACCTCTTTTCCTGGAACATAATCGCATTTCTTGCGAGCCAAATAGACCACAACACACTCGTGCATCCGATAAGCCACCACTCCCTCAAATCCCCATAAAAGAAACCGTTGAAGCACATAACAATGAACTCCCTTACCTGCCTCGGACGTGTCACTGCCACTCCCCACCACGTAAAGAAACAGTCCCA
This sequence comes from Hibiscus tridactylites, assembly GCA_958450335.1. NCBI lineage: Eukaryota > Viridiplantae > Streptophyta > Magnoliopsida > Malvales > Malvaceae > Hibiscus > Hibiscus tridactylites. The sequence continues at coordinate 19,231,781 of OY288266.1, forward strand.
AATCTTCCACGTCGTCGGGCAGTCCCATAAAATGTGATTTATCGCATCCTCGCCTGCCCCACAAAAACGGCATACAACGGATGTTTCCCCCAACGGTAAACCTCGTGCCATCAACATATACAAAGTAGGCAGACGATCAATAAGAATAAACCAAATAAAGCATTGTAATTTTGGCAGCACTGGCAAACGCCACGGCCAATTTACTTCCAACATACCCAAAGATGACATTAATTTGTTTAATGTCTTCACCGAAAATTCCCTCGTTGTCTCCGGGGTCCAAATGAGCCGATCCTCTATGTCATGTCTCAGCACAAAGCCGTGAATACAAGCCATCAAGTCCCTCAACATACCCCCCTCAAAAGCTCTCAATTCCCTGCGAAAACAGCCACTCCAAGCTGCCTCTGTCCGTCCCAACACCTCACCAACACGCTCAATTTTATCCACAACCAGCCCATACAACCGCGGGAAAACCAGCTTCAACGGTTCGGCCACACACCAATGGTCATGCCAAAACATCACTCTCTCACCATTCCCTATAATCCATACGAATTGAGAACCATTCATGAACCTTCCAACCACCTCATTTTGCTGAACATCAACCACTTGTTTCCACATTGATGACATCGACCGTGAACTTCGCTGATGGATCCGCCAAGACAGCACCTCGGAGCCATATTTTGCAACCACAATCTTCCTCCACAGCGAACCCTCTTCAACCGCATATTTCCATGCCCATTTTGCCAACAAAGCTAAGTTGCGGACGTGTAAATTAATCACCCCTAACCCTCCAAGCTGTTTCGGACGACACGCCACTTCCCATCCAACTCGGCTCAATTTAGCTCGCTCTTCTTTACCTCCCCATAAGAAGTTCCGCCGAATCCGATCGATTTTCAATATTATACGCTTTGGTATCATAAAGACACCCATATAATATACCGGAAGGGCCAATAAAACCGAATTTACCAACACTAAACGCCCCGCAAATGAAAGCGAGTCGCGTGTCCACCCCGCCAAACGCCGGCGAAACCGCTGAATTAATGGCTCCCATAATTCCATGCCTCTCGGGTTTACACCAATAGGAATTCCCAGGTATGTCATCGGCAATTCACCTTTCGGACAACCCAAAACTCTGCTCACTCCATCAAGAATCGAATCCTCTAAACCAACTCCAATTAGGCAAGACTTATCATAGTTAATCTTTAAACCTGTGGTAAGTTCAAAGCAAGTAAGCACCCATTTTAAGTTCCTCACCATCTCTACATCGCCTCGCAAAAATATCACCGTATCATCCGCGAATTGTAGGTGCGACACCGATACTTCCCCTACTACCCGAACCCCAGAAATTAAGCCCCTACGTTCAGCATTAGACAAAAAAATGTGCAGTACCTCGGCAACGATAACAAACAGCAGAGGCGAAATTGGATCACCTTGCCTCAACCCTCTCCTCATCGGGAATTCCTCCGTCGGACTGCCGTTAATCAACACTGAAAGCCTCGCTGTTTCCACACATTCCGATATCCATCCGCACCATGTCTCCCCAAACCCCATTTTAGTGAGAAAAATCCGCAAGCAGCCCCAATCAATGCAATCGTAGGCTTTAGCGAAGTCAAGTTTCAGCACATAGCTACCCATTCGATCCCCCGAAGTCTTCATAGAATGAATAATTTCATTAGCTAACATGATCCCATCCAAAATTTGTCGCCCATCAATAAAAGCGGACTGTACGTCACTAATAAGCTGAGGCAATACCACTTGAAGGCGACGAGCTAAACATTTAGCTAAAATCTTATACACCGAGTTAAGTAAGCAAATCGGGCGAAAATCCCCCAACATCCGAGGGTGTTCCTTCTTCGCAATCAACACAACAAAAGTCGAATTATAGCCCCTCGGGAGCCGACCTGTACCATGAAAATCCTCCATAAAAGCCATTACATCACCACGCACAAACTCCCACCCCTTTTGAAAAAATTCAAATGGAAAGCCATTCGGACCCGGCGCTTTAGCCCCCTCGCTACTCCATATCGCGTGTTTAACTTCCTCCTCCGTAAACGGCCTTACCAGCACCTCTCGTTGCTGAACCGAAATATGTGAAAAACAAACATCAGGCACTAGAATTCCACCTGCCGGTTGCTGTCCAAAGTGCTTCATAAAACTCCATTCGCACCATCTGCTTTAGGCGCCCAATTTCCTTGACCCATACCTCACCAAAATGGAGACCTCTAATTGGGTTTTGTGCTTGTCGTATTTTTGCCGCCTTGTGAAAAAATGAGGTGTTTCTGTCACCTTCCGCTAACCATAATGCCCTCGATTTCTGACGCCAAACGGATTCCCGCAAACTCGCCACCTTCCATAAACGAGTGTGTAACCGTCGGTATTCTACTTCCTCGGCCCTCGTCCTAGATGTAGAAAACAGCTTAGTATCACAATCCTCAATTTTTTTCGCTAAAGCCTCATATTCCCTATCCAAGTCGCCAAATTGAGACCGATTCCAACCCTTCAAAATCTGTTTTAAGCTCTTCAATTTCAAGCGAATTGGCATACCCTCAGCACCCGAAGACAAATGCTTCCACTCCTTTTCAATGCGTGGTAAATCATTCAACCAAGCGTTAACAAAACGGAACGGTTTGGGGCCACTGTCCTCCATTTCGCTCACCAATACAATAGGCGAATGGTCCGACAGTTCCTTCGGCAAATGCAAAGTCACTAGCGACTCAAACCTCTGAATCCAACCGTCTGTGACTAAAAATCGGTCTAGGCAACTACACCTCCCCTCAGGACCGAACCACGTGAACAAATTTCCATTAACCGGAATGTCTATCAAAGCAAGATACTCGATAAATTCACAAAAACTGTCCACCCCTGGATATCCATACCCCCTCCCACGCCTTTCCTCTTGACATTTTACCACATTATAATCGCCTCCCACACACCAATCGATTGGCCTACGTTGCACGATCGTTTTAATTCCCTCCCAAAAACTAGCATGTTCCGTTACCCCACATGGCGCATATATCCGAATAAAACCACAATCCCACTCCTCTCTCGTCCATCTCCCAATTACCATAATTAAGTTACGCCCAATCTCTGATTCCGAAACATGAAAACTCGCAGGATCCCACACCATAAGAACCCCTCCCGACCGACCCTCCGATGGAGCAAAAAGGAATTCAAACGAATCAGAAAACCATAATTGGCTTACTAACCTCTCTGATATACTTTCCATCTTTGTCTCCTGAAAGAGAGCCAATCCGCATCGTTGTTGCCGTAGAACACGTCCAATTGAACGTCGTTTTGCCTCTGCCCCTAGACCACGCACGTTCCACGACAACAACCTAATAAGCTGCTATTTCGGAACCTCTCGCGCCTCCAATAAGCGCGCGATATCTTGTAGCACTTCTTCTTCTCTACCTGCTGTCACCGCCCCAATTAAATTGCCCACTCTCGCTGTTTCCGCAGCCTCACGAATAATCGCTTGCTTCCGACAAATAAAATCCGAATCAGACAAAGATCTGTTTGCTATCTCAATCGCTTGCTGCTGTCCTTCATCTTTATTTTTTTCTCGGACGGCCACGCCCCCTTTTTACTACTTTGGTCTTTGTCGAAGAGTCAACCACTTGGGGAGGGTTGAGTTCCGATAGGAGTCGAACTCTTCGCCTCTCTCCATTTACTTCAAGCACACTTGCCTTCGATTTTCGGCTGTCACCACCCATGGACTCAACATGCACCTGCTCTGCGGTCATAATCACACCCTCCTCGTCCGAGGCAACCACCAGCCCCTCGTCCCTCCCTCCCCCCAACGTTGCGACCTCCACTAAACACCGTTCCTCTCCAGCCGGGTGGTCCTCTAAATCACGGTTAATTAAACCCAAAGACTCATCCTCACAACCGCATTCCATAACAAGATGTGGTTGAACCTCCCCCGTATTGAGCTTCTCCCTCTCCAATTCATCCACTCGAAGACTTGATTCACACGGCAACGATACCTCTAAATCTCTATTCAACAAAACCAGCTGCTCCTCCTCGCTTACCCCCCTCTCCATTGATCGCACCCTATCATCCTCCCTAACATTGTCCTTCCACATGTGATCGATATAGGATTTATCTCGAGCAGTTCCCGATTCCACTTGGTGTTCCTCCCGATCAATAGAATTCGGCACAATGGTTTCATCATCGGAATCATCATCATGTGCAAACACCGAATTGGACTCCCATTCCACTTCCCCCTCCCTAAAGCTATCCTCTTTTTCCGAGCACGACCCCGTGTCATTCTTGCACTCCCTCTTCATGCCAAATCCTTCCTCAAAGTCAGAGACTCGGATTAAGAAATTCGTATCCCCTTCGTTAATATTCACCATTTCTTTAATTCGATAGACCCAATCCGTTTCAATTAGGATTCGAGCTCTCTCGAATGACGAAGGAGCACTCGTTTCCGAATCCATACGCACTAATTCACCCCATAGATTAGCAATATTTCTAAATGTATCATCCGACCATAAGTGGATGGGCAGTCCGCACAAAGAGAGCCATACTCGTCGGTTTGGTAATGTTATCGACGGCGACCATTCCATCACATTTTCCAGCCACCACTGTAATATCCCTGATTTAATCGTCAACTCACGTAGATGGCAATTGTCGAACATCAATAACACTAGCGATCCCGCCACTCTCATCACGGTTAACCCCTTCAACCCCTCCCGTATGAACTCACAGGCCAATTCCTCAATTGAGCAGATTTGACGGCATAAACCAATTACACAAGATTGCAAAATTCGCCATTTATCCATGCCAACAATTCCTGTAACTTGTTTAATTTGGGGTGTCGACGCTGGGAAATTTCCCCTATTCTCCCATTGCCTAGGCTGATCGATATTTTTTGGTCGATTCCCCTGAATATCTTCATTAGTTTTAGGCGAAACACCTTTTTCCCCTTCTTTATTTCGCTGATCCCTTCCTCCATCCCTAGCTAGCGATACCCTGATTTTCGAACCGTAGAGACGAAATCCATCGAAGCGCTCAATTACTCTCTCCGCATCTTGTTGCGATTCCATTCGAACAAATCCGAATCGGACTCCATCCTTTGATCGCTTTGTAGGTACGAAAACATCCACCACCACCCCGTGTCGATCAAATACCTGCCAAACACCCTTCCAATGAAGTTGATCCGGGAGATTATAGACGAATAGAGACCAACCCCGTCTTCTACCGTTACCCCGTCGTGATATTGTTTCTCTTCCGCCGTCGACCTTTTTCCCCTGTGCCGCTGTCGCCATATTATTTTCGTATGAAAAAAAATACTAATTATAAATTATTTTGTTCTAAAATTAATGATTAAAATTGTAAATGGTGTAAATTTTTATTAATGGTTATTTTGTTTTTAAGTATTTTCTCTTTATTAATATAGATACAAACAAATATTATTGTAGTCGATAAATAATAAACTTCATAAACACGAACATAAAATGTATATAGTAATGATGGCTTATTGACGACCTGATATTACCGTAATTTAATCATGATCGGTCGTCGGTGATGACGAACGTCTATCAGTATTCAGTCTGATGGTCAAAAACAATTAATAAAAATGTAATAGATGTCATCTTGAGATGTGATGAAAAATTCAATCCTAAAATACGTGTCATAAAATAAGACAAAAGACGTGACACAAAAATAGATAAAAACATCCATCATTTTTATAAAAAGTGAAAACTAACTAATTGAAAATAAAAATAATTTAACTCAAAATAATATAACATAATAAATGACGCAAGAAAGATAACTAGACTTTAAAATTTATTAGTTTTTAGAACAAGCGTTGATAGTCCGTTGGTCAGAGCTGCTCACATATTCCCTTCCCCTTAGGTCATGAGTTCATGACCCAACAGGAGCATTCCTTCATCTAAAGTCGCCCTCCCCTCTAGGTAGAAGTATATTGACCATGTTTGGTAAGTAGTTTTTTGAGCTAAAATTAGAGGTTTGAAACATTCTTAGATGTTTGACCAGTCAAGTTTACTAATTTGAATGTTTGGTAAATAGATGATTATAATAGCAGATTAAGGTGAAAATTCTTTGGATAAAAGACTTGTAAAGATTATTTTGTTCTTGATATTTATAAAAAATTTCTCTAAATAACATCATTTGATTAACTAATAAAATTTAAAAATAATTTTATATATAATAAATTAATATATACATATAAATTTAATAATTAATAAAATTATATTCAAAATATAATTTCATAAATAAGAAATTAATATATACATCTAAATTTAATAATTATTAAAAATATATTAAAAATATAATTTCAAAAATAAAAAATAATATGTACATCTTCATATATGCTAAGTAATGATATTAAAAATTAATTTTCATAATCTAATTAATATTAATAGATACAGAGATCCATTGATTGGCCTAGTGGCTAATGATGCTCATATTGCTTCATCTTGTATGGGTTCGAATCACGCTATGAGAATGTAAAACCTCTTCATTTAATCAAAAAAATATTAATAGATACAAAATGTTAATAACTAACAAATTATTCAAACAAGTATCAAATAAAATTATGTCCTTATATGTTATTTTGTTTGTTCAAATAATCAAACATCTATCAGCTATCAGTTAATTTTACCAAATATTTTTATACAATCAGTTAATGTAATCCGCTAGTCAAATTAACTAATATAATCCGCTAGTTAAATTAGCTAGTGTAATCCGCTATCTGCTAATTGAAATGGAATTTGAAAAATTAAAATTTTTAAATATATGTTATACTTTTTTAATGAAAAATGTGAAAATGTTAAGTAAATTAAAAATATACTGGATATAATTTTTTATTAAAATATTATTATTAAAAACGTATGAAGGATTAATTGAAATATTATGTGACAAATTTTATAAAGAAAATCATGCACGAGTATATAATTAGTGCTTAAAAGATACTTGGCAAAAAAAAACGTTTTTGTATAGTCGAATTTGATATATTTGATGGTAGTTTGAGGCGTTGTCACGGTGGTTTCAATTATTCTATGGTGGTTGACGTGTTCGACGGTGGTGCAACCACATTTCAGTTTAGAATACGATTTTGACAATAGCTAGAGTTATTTATGAATTTTGATCTTTCTGTTGTATTTTTGTTCAATTTATGCTTACACGAGTATATAATTATATCATAACTTTATTTTAAACATATTTTTTAAACTTATATGATGTCATTAAATAATATAACGTTAAATTAAAACATATAATTAAAAAACTACCCTTAAAAATAAAGTTAAGATTTTATGTAAATTATTTCATTTGTCAAAACTAACCTATCAGATCATAGATGAAATGATAAAAAAAAAATTATGTATAAATACTTCGTCTTGCACATATCATCAGCCACCGTTTTTACCTCCTTGTTTGGCGTCATCCAAAATCAACATTAACAGTGTTAATCTAATTTGACTAAATGTATTAATGACGTATACTTATAAATTTAATATTATAAAATACACCAATATTACTTCTACTTTTTATTTTGACACATCAATCAAACATATTTATTTACACAAAAATAAAACAAAAACATATCATATCAAAGGTTTTCAGCATCCCAAAAACAACCAAAAAAGAATATATATATATATATATATTTAAAAAGAAAAGATAAGTATTGCATCGGTCGGGCCATACATTTTCTCTTTGCACCAAATAAAATCTTTGTGGCCTATTGTAGGAAGGGTCAATGCCTCATTGAGAAATTGTCAAAACACGAATTAGATGAAATCTCCAGAATCAACAATTACCTTTCACGCATATTCCCAAAGGCGACAATATGCTACATAGTTCTTAATGCATCGACCAACAATCCAAAAGGAGACCAAACTATCCAAGACCGTCGACAAACACGAATCAGAAATAAAGTTATGAGGGTCACCGAATGAACACCAAACGTCTACGAAAGTAGTCATAAAACGTGCCATAAGACAAAGACATACCATAAAAACAGAGAAAACATGTCACATATGCAAAGCAAAGCGCAACAATGTGTACGAAGAAAAAGAAAACAAAACAATATATTCAAACAATAAAAAAATATAAATTACAGATAGTTAGCGACCAACACCAAAACAAAGAAAAAAAGTAAACGACTAGGGAAAGAGCAAAGCAATCTCCATCGACTTTAAAAGTGCATATACTTTAATCATCTAAATTGAAAATTTTGAACTACGCCACTCTGTCATTAAATTATTATTATTTTATAAGAATAATACTGAGAAAAGCTAACTACGAAAGCAATATCGTTAAGCATTGTTGTAGCAGCTTCCGCAGGGACATCATTAAAGCGATATTCGCCAATCGGTGATCCCCTATTAATACGTGCCAAACAATCAGCGACTCCATTCGCCTCACATCGAATATATCGGATAACTACTTCCCAGTTGAGCAGCAACAATTTTCGCAATATCACTACAACATCATGGCTTGAAAGAGTATTTGACTTGCCCAACAAGATCTTGGAGGCATCAAAATTATCAGTCTCTAATTCGACACGCCGAAACCCAAGCCTCCATGCGTGTTTTAGTGTATCGTGAATCGCCCAAAGTTCAGTGAGAAGCGTAGTGCATACACCTATGCTTCGTAAGAAGCAAAATAACCAACTCCCCGTATCATCGCGTAAAACACCTCCAACAGCTGCATCTCCATTTCCTGTGTGAACTGCTCCATCGAAATTAGCCTTAATCCACCCTATTGTTGGTTTATGCAAACGACACACACTATCGGTAATGCCATCTACTACATTAAGGTTCTGATCGTTGGCAGCTTCAAACATTTCTCCAAGTCGCAAGCAATAGGGAATGAAATTAGTCCGTTCAACATAGTTAGCGTCCATGAGCAGACTGCAGCGCCTTTTCCATAATTGCCAGCAAAGCACTACAAATTTACTTGGCCATCCATTGTAACCACCTCTCCAAGGGCATGAGTTATCCAGATTCATAATGAGCCAATCCTGTAAAGGGTAGACATAAAATCATTAAAATGGACAGCAATAATTAAACAACCATACCAATTTCGCCTCGGTACACTTCTGAAGCACGTGGTCAATGTCCTCTTGAGCGCGACAGCAAAGATGACAGTGACTTGTCTCCAACATGTGTCGACGTTGTCTTTCAGCATTAGTGAGTAAACCGTTCCTCAAAAAAGAGCTATAAGAACACCCTGACTCTTTGGGAGACCGGAGTAGACCATATGCATTGCCAACGTTGCCTATCATTATTATTGGTTGAAGGATGAAGGGCACCATACGCCAATCGCGTAGAGAAGTTACGATTCTCATCCCATCTCCACCCAATCGTCTCACTTCCGAACTCAGCCCTCGGTGGTGGAACAGTTGCAATCATCCGTAGATTATGAATAGGGAAAACCAAAGAAAGCTGATTCCAGTCTCATTCTCCAGAAAACGTAACAAAGAAAGATACCGAAGCCGGTTGAGGTGCCGTAGAGTTTAGGCAGTCTTCAACAAGTAATCTCTCACCATTGAGCCAATTATCGTACCAGAACTCAGTGTCTCGACCATCCCTAATATTCCAAGAAATGCTTTGACATAAATCCTCCCACACATTACTCAAACCCCTCCAAATACGTGAACAATTATTACCACACAGAGTCTCTGGAAAAATTTCACGCCATTTATACTTATGCTTAAGGATCTTGACCCAAAGTTTATTCTCATTCGTAGGCAACGGATACCCTATTTTCATCATAAACGCTCTATTTTGTTGGTATAGGTCCTTCATAGCAAGGCCTCCACCTTTAATAGGCTCTTGCATCGAGCTCCATTTGACCAAAAAGAGGACATTCTTACGCGTCGAGCTTCCCCAAACAAACTTATGGATAATACGCTCCATTTCCTCACAAAGGCCTTTAGGTAACCAGGTCGACTACACCACATACACCGGTATGGCCTGAAGAACAGCTTTAGCTAGAGTGATCCTACCGGCTAAAGATAAAGATTGTGCAATCCACCCAGATAGTTTCATACGCATGTTCTCAAGAAGATATTCGAACGTTGCATTAGTAACTCTAGAGTTCAAGAGCGGGATGCCAAGATATCTGCAAGGTCAATTACCTTTTCAAACCCCAAAGCTTGAGTAATATCATTACGGAGATCAAGATTGACATTCTTGGAAAAGAAAACCTGAGTCTTCGCAATACTCACACGATGGCCAGAAGCCATGCAAAAATCCTCAAAAGCCTTTCGCAAGATTTTTGTTTGATCCAACGAAGCCTCCATAAAAAGCACTATGTTGTCGGCAAAAAATAAATGTGAAAATCCTAGATCGTTCCTTGACAGGTGAATTTCTTTCCAGCTGACATTGTCAATGTGTCTCGTAATATCCTGAGAAAGGTGTTCCATGCATAGAACAAATAAATAGGGTGAGAGAGGATCACCCTGACGAATCCCACGAGTTGGTTTAAATTCCTTCGTAAGTTCACCATTCTAAAGGATTTGCGTTGAGACCGTGGTTACGCAAAGTATAATGATACTAACCAGAGAAGCCGACATACTCGTAGCCAGTAGAGTCTCATTTATAAAATTCCACTCGAGCATGTCGTAAGCTTTCTCAAGGTTCACTTTGATAGCCATCAAGCCCTTCTTCCCCACCTTGGAATTTATAGTATGTAAAACTTCATGTGCTAGGATAATGTTGTCCGTGATATGTTTACCCGAGACAAAGCTTGCCTGAGTAGATGAAACCCAGGAAGGGAGGAAAGGCTTTAAACGGTCCACTACAACCTTGGTGATAATCTTGTAAACAACACTTACACAGACTTATCGGCCTAAATTGAGTAATCGACGACGGGTTCTCCACCTTGAGGATGAGAACCAAGAGAGTTTTATTTACCCAAGTATACATGTGACCGTCTTCAAAAACCTGTTTCACCACTTGATAAACAGAAGGTCCCACAATTGCCCAATTCTTCTAGTAAAAAGCGACATGCAGCCCATCAGGACCAGGAGCCTTCAACGGCGCCATGTGAAAAACAATTCTTTGCACTTCATCCATAGAAACGGTCGCTGTGAGGCAGTGCATTTCACTATCCTCAAACCTATTAAAGTTTACGTAGTATCTAGGCGCCATCGGATGAATCTGCTCAATAGAAAAGAGTTTATTGAAGAAATCACAAGCAATATCCTTAAGGACGACCGAATCATCACACCATGAGCCATCATCTAACTCAAGCATTCGCATTGTATTATGTCTCCTACGAATCATAGTGGTTGCATGAAAAAAAAGCAGTATTTCTATCCCCTTTTGCAATCTAGTTATTGCGAGACTTCTGATGACACATACTTTCTTCTTGTTCAAGAACATAATCCAACTCTTGTTTCAATTCAACTTCGAGATTGGCAAGAAATGACGATTCAGACGTTGCCAAAGTTCTTTCAATTCTGCGGATACGTGCAAGTAAATGATTTTTGTGTTTCCCTATATGCCCAAAAACCAACTCATTCCACTCTTTGCCGCCTTGTTGAAATTGAAGAATAATTTCCTCTAAAGAGCAATCAAAACATATAAATTAAAATGTTGATGTTTAAATTTAGTAATTTTCAAATTAAAATTTCTTAAAAAGTAATTAAATCGGAAAAAATGAGAAATCAAAATTTAATTTCATTAATTTTAATTGACATGATCTTAATAATAATAAATCAAAATTTTTCCAGAGGGACAACGGCAATAATTTTAAAACTATTAGTGGCCTAAAATAGAATTAAATCATTAAAGTTGGGACAATTATCCCTCCCATACACTATGTGTCTTTGTCTATGTAAGCATGTCCATATGTTATTCTCTTTAATAAATGAGTAATTATACCATACACGGGTGGTAGGAATAAAAAGTTTCCACAAGTGATTTACTTTGGGGTTTAGGTTTAGTTGTTTAGAATTTTTAGGGTTGTGGTTAGATTTTAGGGATTTAGTTTAACGATTTATAGGTTAAACTTAAATACCTAACCATATACCATAAACTCTAACCTATAAACCTTAAATCCTAATCCTAAACCCTAAATTCTAAATTCTAACAACACCCCTAAACTTAAACACATAAACCTTAAATTAGATCCCTAAGCCTTAAAACTAAGTCACTTATGAAAACCTTTTGTTTCCAGCACTAATTCGTGAAATATTTTACCTTAATAAATTAGTGTCAAAGTATTATGTTCACATTTTTGCTTAACCCTTAGGCACAGGGACAAAATTGCATTCACATTGGGAGGGATATTGTCCCTTCCAACTTTTAATACCTTTAAGTTATATAATAAAAATTAAAAATTTAATGGAATAATTGTAAGTTGTCGTCCTACCTTCAAAAAAATCATACTTTGCTCCCCTCGAGTTAGAATCTTAGCTCCATCCCAAATAAGACACTTACACTTTACATATAAGGCTGTTCGAACTTGAGTTTCTTAGAATGAACATCATCCTCTTGTTTCACTGGGACCAGTCGATGGGTTCATGTTAAAGAGTCCTGTAACACCATGAGTTTTGACATGCAAAAAAAAAATGAAATTATACTTCTGTTGCCGGCCACCACCCCGATCTCTGTCACCGCTCAGTCGTGGCGTGCACCGCCAACGTCGATCGAGACGCCGCTTCCGGCCGAACCCGACATCGTCAGCCACACGTAGTGAAGTGTTGTCGTTTATCGCAAATTTTGGGTTGAAGGTTCGACGAACCTAGGTTTTGGTAACCCGTTCGACCGTCGCGTTTCTGACCGCCGTTCACGTCCGATCGAGATGTCATCGCCACCGTCGTGCTCGTAGTGTCGAACCAACCAAAACCCATCGACCAATTCGCGCAACCGTCGTCCCAATCGCCGACAATTGAAGGTTATAGGTTCGTCTAACCTAGGGTTTTCGAGCCTCTATTCCTCGTAGTTTTCGGCCATCGTAGGCACTGGTTTAGGGAGTGGCTACCGCCATCGTGATCTCCAGGTTGCAGCAAACAAAACCCTGTCGAGGATCGCTCGACCGTCGCCGTTTGAGGCCTCATCGGAGATTTGTCGATTAAAGGGGGTTAAATTTCTATTTGGTAAGTTTCGGTAATGTTTCCGGTGAAAATTCAAGATATTCAAGTTTAAGGATGAATTGTGAATTTTTTTTTTGGTGTTTTCCGGTCCGATTCCGACAAGTTGGGGCTGCGCATGGGCTTCACGCGCCGTCCGGGGTGTTTCCCGGCCACCCTGAACGGTGGTCGTTGAACCGGCCGGCCCAGGCCCGGTCTGACTTGTTAATCGGGCTGCCCGAACCGATCCAAACCAAACAGGTATGACCTGTTGGTAAACCCGAACCCGACTCGTGTTGACCCGAACCCGACCCGAGTCTGACCCGTTGACCAAGTCAACCCAGTGAGTCAACTCATCCAAGTCAACCCAGTGAGTCAACTCGCCCGAGTCAGCCCGGTCAACCAGTGACGTCAGCATGACGTTAGCGTTGACTTTGACTGCTGACGTCAGCGTTGACTTTGACCAAAAAGTCAACTTTTTCCGAAAAGTCTTATTTTAGGTTTTTCGACGTCCTAAGTCCAATTTTGAAGCCCGTTTCGTGAAATTCTAACCCGAAAGCCTCCGAATTGGACCTTGAACTCGAGTCTGCTTATGTATTTTAATAATCAGTTATGAGCAATGTGATTAAGGACTGAAATTGGTTTTTTGTGCGATTGAAGGTATTCGAAGTTCATTGTATTTGGGATGTAGAGGACGTCGCATTCGGGTTCGAGAGTGATCGAATGGAGTACCATGGTTGACCGATATAGAAAGGATTAAAGGTAATACACTACTACCTCTAGTATGCCTTATGAACATGTTGATATTCGGTTAATGCATGCATAAATATGATGAGGAGTGCTGTTAACTCTGCTTAAGTCAAACCAGATATGAAATTGATTATGATAACCTAGAAATGATCGAAATGTTTGAATGAGAAAATTAATAAATGTAAGGATCTGGAGTTCATTAAATTAACTAATTAGGCGGAAATGCCCTTGAGGTATGAGAATGACTAAAATACCCTTGGAATTGGAAGAGCTCTAGAAATCTACAGTGGATATGGTAAAACAACTCGATTCGTCTGGAAACCTCGATCTACTTGTAAAGTTATGGTAACAAGAATTAAACCTTCGAGATTGTAAGGTGTTAGGTTTCCTTGAATTTGGAATAAATCTCCGAATGTAAATTTACGGGAAACTATCCATACCTCCGAATTAATCAAGCGACTCAAAATATTGAATTGATTGAAATGACTAAAAGTATTTGAAATATTATTATGGTTAAAATTAATCAGAATGATCGTATTGACAAAAGGGATGAAGTATTCTCGAACATCGAGGTTTGCAATTAACTGGAACGATGGATAAACTCTTGAGTTCTAAAATGAATGAAGCAGTTGGAGGTAACGAAATTTCTGGAATGGCTGAAACACCAACGAGTACTTAAATGATTGAATACTAAAAATGGTTCAATTGACAGAAATGATGGATATCTCGAGCTTCAAAACGACTGAAATACCCCATTAACTGGAATAAGTAAATTGCCTTTGATAAAATTCTAGAAATGCCAATAAAGCTGAAAATGACTGAAATACCCATATGGGTTGAAGCATGACTCATGTATATCAATCACTTATGATATTAATATAAGGTTGAAAGTTTTTCCGCACAAAACATAAGCTCGACTACTTTGTGACAAGTCCTATGATGAAATATGAAAAGTAATCGTTCGGAGATACAATACAATTAGTATTTGGAAATGATACTCGGGAAGTGCATACATTAGAAGGTTTGGTTTGTACTGCAAGGTTGGGGTATATTAGTTCAAATGGTTTTGGAGGATCGATAAACTCTTGGAAATATTAAATATTTTAAAACGTCATTTCATCATTTGGGCTAAATTACAAAATCACTCCTAATAGTTAAATGACCAAAATGCCCTCGTTGGCTAAACTAATCAAAATAGCCTTGAATGTATCTGATATCGTGAAAGATCTTGACAAAGAAATTTCTGAATGCTTGGCTGGAAACCTGATGAACAAATAGAATTTCCAAGCCACTGTTTATGCCTTGTTGGTAAATTACCAAAATGCCCATGTGTGATAAAATGACTATAATGCCCTTATAGGCTTAAATGAGTAAATCACTCATGATATGCCTAAACTCTCAAAGATCTTGATGTATCATCTCCCGAATATCTGGTTGAACCGTTAGTACAAAGCCCTCTTTTAATAGGGGCCTCGTTTCAGAAACCCGCTCAAATGGTCAAAAGTTTAATGTGTTATCTTCCGTAAATGACAAGTATCTCCAAGGAAATAAACTATTCCACCTAGTGTGTTCCATGGGTGCTACACGACTGTTTTTACATACTGATTTACATGTTATAATACCGATCACGTGTATATGATTGACATACTTGAACTCACATGAACATGACATGTTTTATAAATTAAGCATGACCGTACTATATTTATGGTATATGCCTATGCACTCAATATGACAAACGTGTTATATGGATAATGTGTTACTAAAAATACAGTTATTGATTAATGAACTATTGATGATCTGATTCACTGGGGTACTTGGGACATGATATGAAGTTACCGTCGGCTCAGCCCTGATCCAGCTGGTAAGTCCGCCCGTATTCGGATCCTAAGCTTCGGCTAGGTCTGCCCGTTTTCGGATCCTAGGCTTCGGTCAGGTCCGCTCGTTTTCGGTTCCTATGCTTAGGCAAGGCCCGCCCGTATTCTAAGGTATATCCTTAGGATGGTACCTACGCCCAATGGGCTCGGGTTAATGCTTGTACATGATACCGCACTGGGAAACTATATACTGGAGTATGGTTGGAGGGTAAATAAAGAACTAAAATAAACTTTACGGCTACTTGAAACAAATGTATTTAAAATAAAAAGGTTTACTACATTGTTACATTTCACGCATTAACATTGCACTGTTGGAACACTAGACATTAAACCATCGGATTCCTACCTCGTATGTTACCAACTTACATAATTCCCGTCAAAATTCACGATGTTTGAATAAAGAACAAATATCGTTATTCTCGAGTATGATGCTACCTCGAAATAGTAGAACAGAAATTGGAGATTGTTACTACATGGAATATCATGAAAATGTTATGCCAATCATATATCTGCATGAGCTTATAGCATCTTTTGGTAGTTCTGTATTACTGAGCTTTTCCAAGCTCACGTTGTTTTTACCATCACAGGTTAAAAGATTATATCATGGTATAATGATTGACAATAGTGTTCGGAGTTGTCTCGGCATTGCCTTTGGAGTACGGTATTGTATAGTTAATGGGCATGTATGTCATGTATTGTTTTATGACCGAGTCTGTAAAGCATTTTCTGAAATTTCTGTTATGTTTAAATGACTTCCTAAAATGGTATTTTAAACAGAAGTTGATTTTACAGTTTAATAAGTGTTTTGAGAAAAAAAAATGTTTTAATGTGCATTTTTATTATGGGTCGCTCTTGTGACCCTAATGTGACTTCCTAGGATCCATTGTAACGCATAGGCGGGTCTAGGGTGTTACAAGTCCAATGCATATTTTTTTGAATAGTCTAAAAATAATTACAAGATAATATATGTCCATACATATTCTTAACTCGTTGACTCTAATCCATAGTTATTGCATTATATTAAGGTGTTGTTATATGATTGACAAAAAATAATTATAAATGAAATGTACTCTAAAATCAATTACGTTAATTATATTAATTATAACATGAATTACAAAATATTTTAAAAATCTATTTATGTTCATTAATCTTTTAGTTTTATAATATAAGTTATAAATAATTATTATAAAATTTATATATTTTTTTAATTTTTCAAAATATTTGTTAAACGAGTTTAAAAATTAATTCTTTGCATTCGTTGGATCATATAAGAGATTGGCGGGAAAGAAGCAAACACAAGCGAGAAAATTGCCGGAAAAGTACCAACGGAAGTTGCGCCACAAAAAATGGTAAATTACCTTAAATTATCATTGAACTTTACTTTTAAAATTATTTTGGTCACTAAAGTTTCAAAACATTCAATTTATTCACTGAAATTTAGACATTTAATGTTTTTTGTCACTAAAGTTTAGACATTGAAATTTTTTTATCACTCTTAAACCCCAAACGGTCATAGATAATAATCGTTCGGTCTCAAATTTTACTAATCACTTCGTCTCGGCCCCTAGGTGTGAACTCGAGTTCCATTTTATCAAAAGTGCCCCAAATTAGCCCTTTATTCCATTATATTTTTGAAGTTAGAAAGCCTTGGTTTTGTTTTCTTTGTTTTTGTTTTGTCAGAATCGAGGACAAAGTTCTCTTCTCTTTCAGGTTGTAAAAATTATTAAAAAAAACTGTAATTTTATTATTATTTATTAATTTTATAATATTATATTATATCATATCCTTACAATCGATCTACTTTCATAAATATAATATATTTTCCTCACATTTCACGTGTTGTACCATATCTTAATGATTTTTGGACGTTCATAAATTAATTTTAATATTAATTTTATAATATTAAAGGAGGTTTGATGGGCAGGATGGACATTTACACCCTTAAATGGTTCCATGTCAAAAAAAAAAACACCCGTTTCCAAGATATCATCTTGATAAGAGTGCTCTTTTAAAAATTAAATACTTTAAAGTTTGAAATTTTTTAATTTAAGTCTATGTGTTCTTTTAAAAATTAAGTAATTTCTTTAAGTTCCGTTTCCAAGATATGCTCTTGATAAGAGTGCTTGAAGTTGTAATTTCATATAAAATATTTTCTTAAAAATTATACAAACACATGGGAAATCTTCACAATGATATTACCTACCCCAATGGGACCTAATGAATTCAATTAATTTGAATGCCACGTTTCATTCATGTGCTTAAATTGATGATATAAAAAGACTAGAACAGATAAATCATAAGACAACGAAGGGTACTATAAACGAGACAATTACGAGGCTGTCCTAATAATTTCCTGCCTTTTTTGTACATTTTTCAGTTGCATTACTAAAAAATTAAATATCCTATATCTTTTTAAACTTTAATTATAAATCTTAACCTTATTCTAAATTTTTTTAATGTGATAACATAAATAAGGGTACCGAAAAAAGGATAAAAGATTTCTATTCATCCGATCTGACTTAAAACAATTCAATGGTTATAGTTGACATAATCTGAATATGATTTAGTCAAATCCAACTTATAATCTAAACGAGTACTCGGTTTTAATTCTTGATAAGAAGACGAGAACCATAAATAACAAGACAACAAAAGAGCTGTTCGAAAAATTATTAGATATAACTAAAGAGTATGTAGTTACTTGAAAATTACAGTTAAATGTGTGAATATTATTGGATGGACTATAAATAACGTGTTAAGCCGAATCCATCTAATAATTTCTCGAGCTGTTGGGTGGGGTACTACCATATTAAAAATTAACAGGACACGTAGGAGGTGGTACCGTATCTCAATGAATTTTGGAGGTTCATGGAGTTTACACTTGTATTAATAAAGTGGCCTGAAAAACCAAACCAACACAATCTGCCAAACGTGAAAACCTCAACAGCTTCCCTATTTCTTCAATTTCATCTTCTCAATCACACAAAAACAGCACCTACCTCCACGGCTCCACCACAATCGTTCAAGCACCGTAAAGTCTGATAGCAGCTTATAGAGTTATAATCATCTCCGAGCAACAAGGAAAGAGATCTAACATAAAAACACTTTACATTCCAACTTCAGATGAAACTCAATAATCTCATATTCCAATCAATTCTGATGCAGTGAAACCTAACCACCTCCATCCAGAAATAATTTTATCAACTCTTATTATCGCATCATTTATGGTCACAATCAATAAAAATTGTCTATTTTATTCTTTTATTTATTTGTTATAATCCAATCAATAAAAAAAAAGTAGCAATGAGATTAGTTTTTTAAAGGACATTGTTAATGGTGAAAGTGGGAGGTTTTTTAGATTACTAATAGTTTTTCACAGGGAATTTTTAATTAAAAACATAAATAATTAATATGTTACTTAAAGATGTGGGTACTAAGATATTGAATTTTTAAACGAGACAATTACGAAACGGTACTAATAATTTACCTTACAATTGAAATGTGTTGAGATCTTTGACAAAATTCGACGATCAACTCGACATTGATTTTAGATCCGAATTGAATCAAATTCGATCGGACTTAAAACAATTCATTGATTTTACTTGATATGATCCGAATATGATTTAATCAATCCAACCTAAAATCTATTCCAAGTACTCGATTTATTTCTTGATAAGAAGATGAAAACGATAAATAACAAGACAACAAAAGAGTGGTTGGAGTTGGGATAATGTCATATTAAAAAATTAGGTAAATTTCACAAATGATCACTGAACTTTGTTTAAAAACAAAGCAATAATTAAAATTTCAGATGTTATAAAATGACAATTAAACTTTATGTTTTGTAATAAAATGATAACTCGGCCGATAAGTACTTAATGTGGTTGTTATAAAACTTTGTATAATAGCACATTTAATTCTTTATATTTACACATTCAATCAATTTAGTCCTAATTCAAAAAATATTCACTAAATTTAACCCTCATTATTTACACTTTCTTTTAATTTTGTCCTTAAAGAAAAATTCTAAAATTGTTCCACCGCGGAATCGAATTTTCTTGCTAGTTCCATGCATGAGTTAACTAAACACATAAAATCTTGATAAAAGGATTAAATATGTATTTTTTATAACAGCCACGTTAAGTATTTAACGATGGTTAAATTTAGTGATTTTTTCTTACTAATGCATATTGATTAAGTTGGAAAAACTTTTTAAACTAAGACTAAATATTACTTTATCCTTATAATAATCATAATCGTAAAAGATGAAATCTGAACTCAATATTGACTAAGTTTCGGATTTTAAGCGCTAAGTAAACGAATTAATCCTTCACCTACCATCTTTCATGCTTTCTTTAGATATATTTAGTCGTTGAAGCTTATGTCCCCTAATTGTTTTTGAAAATTTTAGTTTAAGTCTCTAATTTCTTTTGTATTTTCTATTGACAATCTTATTCCCCACCTCTACCTTTCTAATATAGCTTCCAAGTAGTTCGCACCCTCATGTTAAATGTCTTGTGTTCGTCCCTATTTGTATCTAGAGCTGGAATTTCCGGCTTTCGTTGAGAAGTTCATGAAATATCATTGGTCAGACGGTCTACAACACCCTGATTTAAATGGTCTAAAAAAGAGACAAAAGAAGGGAAAAGCAAAAATAAATAAGTGATGTCAATGGGATTTGAACCCTTAACCTCAAATTTAGTGAGTTGAAGCCTTAAACGTTTGAGCCAAGGTTGCTCTTGGCTTTAGTCTATCCCCTTTTAATTTTAATTTTGTATGGTAGACCTGAGCCAATAATAAATAAAAGTTTGCCTCCCCATCTACCCAATTAAATGCTTTTGACCCAAATCCCAGAAATCATACATCTTCTCCTACCAAGCCCTCCGGCCAACGTCTCGATCTCCCCCACCGCCGCATCGTGACCGTCACCTCCACCCCTATCGTGCTTGCCACCGCACCACAAACCCAACCCTGGTCGCCACTCGCGCCAATGCTATCCCGAACGTCGGGAATCAGAGGTATTAGGTTCGACGAACCTAGGTTTTATAACCAGTTCGTTCATCGTTGATTCCAGCCACCTCTGTCACCATTGGGGCGCGTCGACAGCCCGAGTGTGTTCAGCATGAGAAGGCGATCATAACTTGACTGATCGATCGTCAATCCACCACCGTGTTGGGCCTCATCAGAGTAGCGTATATTTCCGGTGCAATTTTGGCATTTCAGGTAATTTTCGGCTCGATTCCGACTTGTTTCGTGTTTCTGATGAGTTGGTTGGGCTTTCATGTTGATAAGCTCTTGTTTTTTGGCAGAATCGATATAAATAAGGCTTCTGGCGACCGTTCTGACGACCGTCTGGCGGTTTGATGTCTTTGGTAAGTGAATCGGCTTGAACCGGTTAAACTGGTGTGAACCAAACCAAACCGAATTTCCCTAGACTAAACCGGCCTGGCCCATTGGTAACCCAAGACCAAGTCTGATCCTACCCGAATCCGAGTCTGACCACTTCTGTTGACCTGACTCGACCAGAGTCTGACCCGTTGATCGAGTCAGGTCAGTGAGTCAACCCGTTGACCGAGTCAGCTAAGTGAGTCATTATACAAAGTTTGTAAATTCAGTGTTTTTTTATTGACAATGATCAATTAACAAGCAAACTATTATACAAAGTTTGTAAATAACGAGGGTTAAATTTAGTGATTTTTTTTTTCAAATTATGACAAAATTGATTGAATGTGTAAATATAAAGGATTAAATGTGCTATTAGGCAAAGTTTTATAACAACCACATTAAGTAATTACCGCCGAGTTATTATTTTGTTACAAAACATAAAGTTTAATTGTCATTTTGCAACATTTAAAAGTTTGGTTAAAATTTTATTTTCTTTTAACAAAGTTTAATGGCCATTTGTAAACTTTACCCTAATTTTAATAGGACACATAGTAGGTGGTCCTAATGATTTACCTAACATTTGAAATGTGTTGTACCGTATCTCAATGAATTTTGGAGGTACATAGAGTTTACACATCTATAAATTGGCCTACAAAACCAAACCAACACATACCAAACCAAACACAATATTATGCCAACCATGAAAACCACTACAGCTTCCCTATTTCTTCACTTTATCTTCTCAATCACACAATCATCCTTTTTGTTTGGCATGGCCAACGTTGTAGCTTGCAGGCGATGCCGTGTTGGATCTTGACGGTGACAAGGTCTTCACTGGTGTCCGATACTACGTAGTGTCGGCAATATGGGGCGCCGGTGGTGGAGGGCTTGCCATAGGCAGGGAGAGCGGTAGAAAATGTCCAGAAATCGTCGTTCATAGACGATTCGATTTTGACAAGCGTAATCCCGTGGGCATCGCCTGATAGTGCTTGTCATATCCACAACATTTATTCGCCCACAATAAGAGAAAAATTAAGGCAACAAAAACATTGTTATATACTTAAAATATTATATGTGCATTATTAATTATTATTTTACTCTAAAAATTAAGTTTTAAATAAATATTTATAAAAAAACACTTTAAAATTTTATCATTTAATGTTTAAAAGTCATAAAATAAAATTATTTTGTCAAAATAAAATACAAAATTTCAAAAGCCAACGTTAATATAGAAAAATCGAAAACTGATATTAACCTAACTGAAAACCGGTAGGCAGTAGTTATTAAAATAGATTACTGAATTAAACCTAAATTGAACCATATACACCCTTACTTTGTAGAATGTGATGGGTGCAACATTGTAGCCTTGACATCTAGTTTATAGGATTAGCTGGTGGGTCGGATTGATTCAATGCTCGGCTTATTATAAGTGTTAAGGTCTTTTAAGTCAGACAAAAATCTTCTGCCCCTTTTCGGTGCCCCTACTTATGCCCCAACACTAAAAAATACTATAAAATTAAATTCTAAGCCCTAACCTTAAATTCTAAATCCTAAACCTTATACCCTATATTTAAAAAATACACTCTGCCCTAAATAATAGAATATATAATTATATTTAGTTAGTTTTAAATTAGTTTAATCCCAGATGTATGTTAGTTATAGGTTAGGTGTTAGTTTTATCCTAGCTTTATTTTCTTGGTTATATTCTTTACTAGTATATATATATATATATATATATATATATATATATATATATATATATATATTATTAATTGTAAAATAAACACATTGTATTTTCTTTTATCAAAATTAATAAAAGACTTGATTTTCCCCATTTTCCTCTAACCCTAGAAACCTCTCGTTTATCAATTTCAACATGGTATCAAAAGGTTCTTTCACTTCCTCCGATGACAGTCAGACTTTCAAGAACGACGATCCCTCCGACGAGTTCTACATCCATCCCAATGAAAACCCATCGTTGGTCCTCACGTCCGTGTTGCTTGACAGCAACAACTATCACTCTTGGGTGCGTTCAATGCGTATGTCCCTAATCTCCAAGAATAAGTTTGGGTTTGTAGACGGGACGATTAAAGAACCAGGAAAAGACGATCCAAAGTTTCCAGCCTGGGTTAAATGCAATAACCTGGTTCTCTCGTGGCTTCAACGGGCGCTGACTCTGGACATCGCACAAAGCGTTATGTGGATTGACACAGCCTCCGAGCTATGGCAAGATCTTTTCGATCGATTCAGCCAGGGCAATTTGATGCGTATATCAGATCTTCTTCAGGAGTTTTACTCTTTGCAGCAAGGTAACTCTACTGTTACCGCTTATCACACACAATTGAAAGGAATTTGGGATGAAATTTGTAATTTTCGTCCATTAAAATCTTGTCAATGTGATGCTATTAAATACCGCAAACAAGACTTCTTGATGTGTTTTCTCCGAGGTCTCAATGAGGGATTCTCTGTTTCGAAATCTCAGTTACTAATGATGAAACCATTTCCCTTCTTTAATGAGGTTTTTGCCAATGTTGTGCAACATGAAAGGTCCTTAGTATCTATTGTCTCTATCGAGTCAAATATTCTGTTAGCTTATAGGTTTTCTCATTCCAGAGGCAGTGGGCATGTTGTTAGGCATGATCATTTTTCTAATGCATCCACTTCTCAAAAACCTAGTCTGAATAAAAGGCCCTTATGTGTGTTTTGTGGTCTATATGGCCATACTATTGAAAAATGTTACAAGAAGCATGGTTACCCACCAGGGTATAAGGATAGGAATCAGTCAAATGGGGCTAATCAGGTTGAGTCTCATGTTAGTAAGGGTTCTAGTGATCATTCCGAATCTGTTCATCCTATAATGTTCACCAAGGAGCAGTATCAGAATCTGTTAGGCCTGTTGCAAGAAAGAAATCTATCCACTGTTCCAGCATCAAGTGTTGCTCATTCTGCTAAAGTCAATGCTTTGTCCTCTGCTTTTGATGTTCCTAATGAAGGCACGGGTATGATTCTTAACTGTAATTCTTTAAATACACCATGGGTATTAGACTCTGGTGCAACATACCATATATGTAATTCCTTGCAATACTTTGATACTTACTATTATGTTTCTAATAAGTATGTTCGTTTACCTAATAATGAATTGGTTAATGTAACTCATATAGGCATTGTTTGAGTTGATTCTTTAGTTCAGGACAATGTCTTCCATATACCAAGTTTTGCTTTTAACCTTGTTTCAGTTTCACAGTTAACCGAAAACAGTTCCATCTCCTTATTTTTTTTTCTTCTTATTTTTGTTGTTTGCAGGACATGACAACATGGAGGATGATTGGTTTAGCTAGAAAGATTGATGGCTTGTATCATTTAGAGGTTTCAACAATTGGTTTGAATCCTAAGCATAGTTCTATTGTTTGTGTTTCTGAAAAACTTTGGCATTCTAGATTAGGTCATCCCTCTCAACAGAGGATAAAATACTTTTCTGATCTTAATAATAAAATTCCTGTTGGTTCACATTTTCATTGTGAAATATGTCACTTTGCTAAGCAAAAACGCCTTTCTTTTCCAATTAGTTCATCTATTTCAGATTCATTTTTTGACTTAATCCATCTTGATGTCTGAGGCCCTTTTTCCAGTAAAAAGTGTCTATGCTCATAGTTACTTTTTAACTATTGTAGATGACAAGAGCAGATTTGTCTGGATTTTCCCAATGAAACTTAAATCTGAAGTCAGAGAGTTAATTTTTCAGTTTTATTCTTTTGTTGAAACTCATTTTTCAAAAAAATTAAATACATGTGAACTGACAATGCTAAGGAGTTTGAGAAGGTTGATTTTTTTAAAGAACGTGACAGTATACACCAAAATTCTTGTGTACACACACCTCAACAAAATAGTATTGTTGAAAGGAAGCATCAACATTTGTTATCTGTGGCTAGAGCTTTAAGTTTTCAAGCTGGTTTACCTTTGATTTTTTGGATTGATTGTATATTACACTCTGCTTTCCTAATTAATATTACACATAGTCCAGTTTTAGGAAACAAATCACCTTTTGAAATATTGTTCTATAAACCACCAAAACTGAATTTTCTTAGAGTTTTTGGTTGCACTACTTATGCCTCTGTTTTTCCAAAACCAAAAACTAAGTTTCATCCTCGAACTGTAAAATGTGTGTTTCTAGGAATTCCTAAAAATATTAAAGGCTATAGGTTATTTGACATATAACACAAAACTATTTTTGTTTCTAGGGATGTAACATTTTTAGAGGATCATTTTACTTTAAGGAAACACATAATTCACCTTCTAATAAAGTAGTTTATCCAACTTATGATAATAATGTTTTAATGGATGATTACATTCAGCAAGATAATTCTACTTTGGATAATAGTTTTTCACATACTAATTATGGTTCTCCATCTAATGAAGATAATAATTTGGATAGTAGTTTCATCTATGGTAACAAAATTGATTCTGCAGTCATAGTGAACCTATTCCTATTAATCCTGCACATAAAGATATTTGTCTCCCTGCTCATAGTGAACCTGTTCGTACTCTTCCACATAATATGGAAGCACGGCCAACCAGAAGTGTCAGACTCCCACAGAGGTTCAAGGATTTCAATGTAACTCTTCCAGGATCAAGGTCATCTCCTCACACCCTAAATAATGTTTTATCTTATGCAAACTTATCTTCTTCTTATAATAGCTATGTTAATAATGCATCAGTTCTTTCTAAACCTCGTACTTATAAACAAGTTGTTAAGTTTGACTGTTGGAAAAAGGAAATGGAAGAAGAAATTAAGGCTTTAGAAAATAATAAAACTTAGGAACTTGTTAAACTACCTCCAGATAAAAAGACAATAGGTTGTAAGTGGGTTTTTAAAACCAAACTAAAATCTGATGGGACTCTAGAAAGGTATAAAGCCAGACTTGTGGCTAAAGGTTATACCCAACAGGCTGGGGTAGACTTCTTAGACACTTTTAGCCCAGTTTCTAAAATTACAACCATTAGGACTCTTCTTGTTGTTGTTGCTTCCAAAAATTGGAAATTACAGCAACTAGACATTAATAATGTTTTTCTTCATGGGTTTTTGGATGAAGAGGTTTATATGGATCTTCCACCTGGTTTTACTGTCTTTGATCCTACTTTAGTTTGCAAACTTACTAAGAGCCTTTATGGTCTTAAACAAGCAAGCAGACAGTGGAATGAACGTTTGACTAAAGCATTAATTTCTAAGGGTTTTACACAGGCTTAAATCATTATTTGTTAAAGGATCTGGTACTAGCTTTGTTGCATTAGTAGTCTGTGTGGATGATATAATTTTAGCTAGTCCCACTCAATCTGTTATAGATGACATTAAAACCTTTTTACATGATGCTTTTAGGATAAAGGATTTAGGTGGCCTAAAATATTTTCTAGGGCTTGAAGTTGCTCGTTCCAGTAAAGGAATCAATTTATGTCAACAAAAGTATGTTTTGGATTTACTTGAGGAAACTGGTTTTTTAAATTCTAAACCTGTGTCTACTCCTCTTCTTGTTAAGCCTAAGATTTCTAAGGATAATGGTATTCTTTTATCAGATATCACTCATTATCGTAGGCTTATTGAAAAAATATTGTATCTTACAATACTAGGCCAGATATATCATTTGATGTTCAACAACTTTCCCAGTTTATCTATTGTCCTACTGATGTTCATATGACTGCATCCAACAGAATCCTTAGATACCTTAAAGGTACTCCAGGACAGGGTCTTTTCTTCCCTACAGAAAATGAAATCAAACGTAATGCATTTTCTGATTCAGATTGGGCTTCTTGTCCTGATTCAAGGAAATCAGTTATTGGATTTTGTGTCTTCATTGGTTCAGCTTTGGTCTCATGGAAATCCAAAAAGCAACAAACAATTTCCATATCATCTAGTGAAGTTGAATACAGGGCCTTAGCTTCAGTTTCTTGTGAACTACAATGGCTCTTCTATCTTTTATCTGATTTACAACTTATTATTGATACACCTGCAAATCTCTATTGTGATAACTTATCTGCTATCAAAATTGCAGAAAATCATGTTCAGTATGAGCGCACTAAACACATTGAGATTGACTGCCATCTTATTCGCGAGAAGATAAGTCAAGGATTGATAACTTTGTTCACTACACCAAACTTGGTATATAGCGGCACTTTTCGCGGCGTTTTTAGAGTAAACGCCGCTAAATTTATACATATCGCGGCGTTTATATAATAAACGCCACAAAAAGATAAATTTGCAGCGTTTTTAACATGAACGCCACAATAAGTCGCACTACAGTGGCGTTTGTCATATAAAACGCCGCAATTGTGTACTGCTTATTGGCGTTTTTATAAGAAACCCCACAAAAGGAGATGCAACTCAGTGTTTTATTTTAAAGATTTACTTACTCACTCTCAGTTACTCTCCCTCACCCCGATCCCCAAATCACCCGCAATCCCTAATTTCTTCCATTATCGACCTCATTCACCTCTCACACCCTCATCTTGACTAGTGATACGACACCATCGTCGGCGAGATTCAGTGAGTTTTTCTAATTCTTCCCCTTATACTGAACTTCGATCTGCTTTGAGTTATGGGTTTTAGTTTATTTGATTAAGTTTTCATTTATTTTATTTTCTCGGTCTTTTAATTCTTGGGGTTTTTATGTGAATTTCTTCAACCTATGTCATCGTCGGCACTGCTATTGGTGTTGATCGAGAGGCTGTTGAACCATACTTGAGAGTTTGCAGCGTTTATGGCGTTTATCATCAAGGTTCCACTGGTTTGTTCTCTGAACCATTTATTTTCTTCAAAGTTATGTTATGTTATTTTGTCTTGGAAATTGATTACGGAGTGGCGTACTTGCACATATGCAAAAAGGAGTAAAGGGGATGGCTGTTGTTGCCCTTTCCCTGCAAATCACGCATTGCGTGAAAGGAATAAAAAAGGAATTGAAAGTGGGATTTGATTAGGGCTTGGCGTGAATATAGGAAAAAAATTAAAATAAAAGCAATCAGAGTCTGCTTGAGTTTTGTCTATGTTTCCGCCACGTGATTCGGTTGCAATTGACATGGTTTTTGATTCAGTGAAACAATAAAATCTGCTTCAACTTGAAGCTTGGCAGCAATCATCCTTGGAGCCTTTAAAACAAGGGAATTTTTGTGTGTTTTGATCCGGGTACTGCTGAGGACGTCTTAAAACCAGACAATTTTTTGGTCAAAAAGAAAAGCCAGACAATTTCAGAGGCTGAGTTTTGGCTGCAATAATAATAATCTAAGGTTATATTTTGATAGCATAAAATTTCAGAGACTGGTGAAAGTGTTGCTATAAAGAAGGTTCTTTAAGATAAGAGATACAAGAATCGTGAGTTGCAAACAATGCGTCTTCTTGACCACCCGAATGTTGTAGCTTTGAAGCATTGTTTTTTTTTTCAACAACTGAAAAGGATGAACTATATCTTAATTTGGTACTCGAGTATGCACCTGAAACTGTTCATCGTGTGATCAAGCACTATGCCAAGTTGAACCAAAGGATGCCATTGATATATGTGAAACTTTACACATACCAGGTTAAGTGTGTTTTTTTTTTCAAAATTCGGTTCCTCCTGTGGTTTTAAATTGAAGCTCGGTTGAGATGCAAATAAAGGTTGATGCTTGCAGATATTTAGGGCACTGTCTTACATCCATCGCTGCATTGGTGTGTGTTATCGGGACATTAAACCTTAAAACCTTTTGGTATGTTCAAATATATGTTTCTTTTGCGATATGACATCTCTTTGTTGGTCGAGTATAGTAGTACTGTTTCTTTATCTGCATAAAACTTGTCAAGTCTCTTGGTTATGTCTCATATAGTTATACCTGCTAATTTAGTGACCTATCTTGCAGGTAAATCTACATACTCATCAGGTTAAACTATATGATTTAGAAAGTGCAAAAGTCTTGGTAGGTTGGAATTTCTCTTAACTTTACTTCTTTGTTAAAGTATCAATCTTTGATTTTTGCTTAGGTCTTACACGTTTATACTTCTTTTCTTGGCAGGTGAAAGGGGAACCGAACATATCCTACATTTGCTCAAGATATTATAGAGCACCTGAGCTAATCTCCGTTGCAATGCTGTGAGTTTATATAAGTCTTTATATTAAAATATTTATTATGCTTTATCTGTTCCATTTTGTGCTTTTCCTTCAGGCTGCCTTGTGCTTGACTTTGGAGTAAGCTCCGAGCTTGAAGTTCCTTCTCGATTAAAAATGGAAAATGAAAAATCTCAATAGAAAAAGAAGCTTGTGGGCTAGATTAACTTTATTTTAAAATTCAGTAACTATCTGGGTATGTATTAGTTATGGAAACAAAAAAGAGAAAGGTTAATATGTTTCCTTGTTGTTCTTTTATTTTGGGATGGGGGAGATGATATATTAGAAGAGCTAAAATATTGTGGTCTCTGACATATCTAAAATTCTTTGGTTTGTTTCACGCATCTGTTATCTATGGTGTTTTCCTATGTTTTATTGAAAACTATAAATGTTCCTTGCTTTGAAGTCCTCTAGTCTCTTTTTAAGTCTCATTTTTTGTTATGCTATAGTCCATAATGTTGAATAGATTCATGCTCCTTTTCTTTTTCATCTCATTATATGATGCCGAATTTAATTTCAATTCTTAATCTCCTCAAGGGCCTGGAGGAGGAGATAAACCAGGGTATTGATCTGTCAGGAATGGTCCAACAAATGAAGCCTATTGTTACTCAGGCGCTTGGCCGTGGGACATCTGCACCTCCGTCATTCCCTGCTGCAGAACCTAAATTGCTGGTATAGTGTGATGGGGAGGTCAACTGCTGCGGATAAATCATGTGACCATGATTTTTAGTTTTTCTTTTTCATTTACATATAGTTTAGATTTTTCAAGTGTGTGTACACGACATGGAGGACTGTTGTGCTATCTGCTGTTTCATAATTAATATGTGTAATGCATTTTAAATTATTATATAATATGTGTATGCTTTATTTGAATTTTTTTTTAAATATGGTGTTATTCGCGGCGTTTGTATAAAAAACGCTACTATAGAACATGTTCTCGCGGCGTTTGAGTTTACAAACGCCGCTACAGAACTTGACTTTTTGCGACGTTTGCAAAAAAAAACGCCACTAAAGAACACTTATTAGCGGCGTTTGTATTTAAAAACGCCACTATAGAACATGTTCTCACGGCGTTTGTAAACACAAACGCCGCTATAGAATTTGACTTTTTGCGGCGTTTGCAAAAATAAACGCCACTAAAGAACACTTATTCGCGGCGTTTGTAAATACAAACGCCGCTATAGATCTTGACTTTTTGCGGCGTTTTTTACCTAAAAACGCCGCGAACTATTGCGGCGCTACTTTAAGCGGCATTTCTTGTGGCGCTTTTTTAAGCGCCGGGAAAGTTTTTAGCGGCGCTAAAAAACGCCGCTATAGGGTTAAAAAAACGCCGCTAAAGAACTGTTTTGTTGTAGTGGTTGCTTGTTTCAACTCATCATCAGCTAGCTGACTGTTTCACCAAGCCTCTTCGACCTTCATTCTTTCTCCCAACCATATCCAAGTTGGGCATCCAAAATATCTACGCTCCAACTTGAGGGGGGCTAATAGAATATAGAATTATATTTAGTTAGATTTAAATTAGTTTAATTCCAGTTGTATGTTAGTTATAGATTAGGTGTTAGTTTTATCCTAGTTGTATTTTCTTGGTTATATTCTTTACTAGTATATATATTATTATTAATTGTAAAATAAACACATTGTATATTCTTTTATCAAAATTAATAAAAGACTTGATTTCCCCCTTTTCCTCTAACCCTAGAAACCTTTCGTTTATCGATTTCAACACTAAATTCCTTAAACTCTAACCATAAATTCTAAACCATAAACCCTAAACTTATTTTTGAGCGTGAGGTATAAGTAGGAGCACTGAAATGGGGCAGAAAATTTTTATCCTCTTTAAGTCTTAATGAAGTCACTGCAAAAAAAAACTTTGATATTTCGTATAACACACGAGAAATGGCGGAGAACATATTAGGTATAACATGCATAAAATTCCAAGTTTTTTAGAAGAGTAGCATCAAGTATGAAAATTGAAGGACTGTTAATTTCAAAGATTGTAACAATCGAGATGGATTTGCTTCTAAAACAATGATTCATATCATGATATAATTAAATTTTATTTTAATTTCTTTCGAATTAATTTTCAGTCAGTGCTAATATTTTGTTTTATATCCGTTTATTTTTCAACAATGTGTTGCGTATGGGTGTTATTGTGAACTTGTTGATGTGTAGAAATTCTAAGGTATCTGAGATAATGAGTCTAATTGCAGCAAAAGAAGTAAATAATCTAATACTTTTATTCATGAAGCTGAAAAGAGTACAAAGTCGGGCCCCGAGAGGCAAATCCTGTAAGTACAAGCATGCTGCTGCCTCAGCTTTATTTACTTAAAACAAACATTAAAGATGTAATTAGTTCATACATAATGATGTGTTTCAATTAAGCACGAACAACTTGTCGAATGCCCGTATTTGGTTCGCCTGCTTTGATAAACACCCATGGATATCCTGGGCCATCGGCGAGAGCCAAACACATTTGTCCATCGGAGTCTTGAGCTTTCTTGATTTCGTTGCACAAAGTTATGGAGGAGCCACATGCCGAAGGGCGGTACTTGAATTTGTAGATACGGTCTAAGTCGGTCTTCTCTATTTTGAACCAGTTCTTCAAAGGGTCGCAAACGGGGCCTCCTTCATCCCCACCGAGTTCCACCCACGTTTTCTCGGTTGTTTTGTTGTAATGTTAGAGCTTCCGCACCGTTGATGTTAGGCAGAGTTAACATTCATCACACAGGCATTCCAACACGACATCATCTGCGGCATTGGCAATGCTGAACAGGAAGGATCATCATGCCAAGGTATCATGGTTGCATAAAAAATGAACTTAATCTCCCGGGGACAAATCTCAAAACAGTTCTTATATCGTGACTCTCTATCCAAATTAATTGAGATGCATTTATCACACCACGATCTTATATTATGTTCTTCTTTGTTCGTACATTACAAAAACTCTTTTAAGGGGCAAATATAAATTTTCGGAATTAAAATAATATACATATTCCATGAAAAATTAATTCATTTCAATTGTTAAGTATTATGATTGAACAATCAAAAGATCGTCTAATATAAAGATCGATGCTCATATAATTGCATATGACATATGTTCAAATTCTAATATAAAAATATTGTAATACTCATTTTATGTCTGGGTTATAAATAAATTTTTCTCTCGAATGTATTATTTTATCTTGTTTAGAAAAAATAAAAAAAAAGTGAAAAAAAAAAGCGGGCGGGGGGGGGGGGGGGGGTAAATGCATGGCATCCAGGCCAAAATCAAGGTGACTCATCCCTCCCCCAAATCAACTATAAAAGGGAAGAGGCTTTGCTTATGGCGCCACACACACAAATGGAAGCCATCGAAATGGCATAAAAAGCCATGAAAATGGCGTTAATGGCAGTACCCTTCGAACCTCATGGGTAGTGCCCT
Organism: Hibiscus tridactylites; assembly: GCA_958450335.1. Taxonomy (NCBI): domain Eukaryota; kingdom Viridiplantae; phylum Streptophyta; class Magnoliopsida; order Malvales; family Malvaceae; genus Hibiscus; species Hibiscus tridactylites. Next base: position 19,264,382 of record OY288266.1, read on the forward strand.
TTCGATGGTTCGATCAATCGTTCGATTGCGGTCTTGCTGAGATTTGTTTGTGTCGTTGTTTTTATGGCTAGATGATGTGAAGATCCTGCTAGAGGTCGGTCGAAGTTTTTCATTTGAACTTCTAGTAGGGTACATTTTGATCTTTGTTTTTGTATTATTTTAATATCGACTTTTTGTAATAAATATCTTTGTATGAATTTTGGGCGTTGGCGGGGTACTCACTATTCCTCACACGTAACCGACTCCCGAACTTATTTTCTGGTTTCGCAAACTCGTTATTTTAATAAAACGACAAAAAAATAAATTTTATTAAAATAACCGAATTTTCAGGTGATCTAATCTCACTTAAAGTAAACGAAGGATTGGAGACGACTCTGTAACCCCCTCGTCCCGGTCTGGTCGGATGACCGATCCGAGTGGGCCACACGGGGAAAACCGAAGCGAAACCCGTTAAGGCTTCCCCTCGGTTAAGGACCCAGAAAATTTCTTTTAACTTTAGTCTTATCAAGATGCATATTTAATTCCTATGTGAAGCACAACAGCGGAAGATACAACAATGAAACATTCTCCGACCAAACAAGACATAAAACAGCCCATTTTACTCCATTACAGCAGGCCGTTTCGAAACGCCCATAGGGTGTTCCGAAACGCCTTGACTTAGTCAACAGGCCAGGGTCAACCATAAGGCGACCGTTCCGAAATAGGGGAGACCCGTATCGGAACGACCTTGACGGTCAATATCTCGTGGTCAACGAGATTTGACCGTTTCGAAACATCAAAGGCCCGTTTCGGAACGGCTTCATCTCGCCAATTTCTCAAAATTCCAGTAGCCAAAATGTTCCGAAACGACCCTCATCCGTTTCGAAACGGCAGGCCATTTACAAAGGGACCGTTCCGGAACAGGGGGACCTGTTCCGAAACACCCTCTGTCTGCAGACCCGTCTGGGCTGTTTTGAGGCACAAGGGTGTCCCAAAACACCACCAAAACACCATACAACAGCAAAACAGTTCGACTTAAGGTTTACCAACTAAACTAGCATGCTTCAACATGATTTAAACCTGTCTAACACTAAGGCGACACCCCACAAACATGCTTTCATACAAACATCATTCAAACACATGTATAAACTCTTAAGGCATAAGACTAACATTCAAAAGAGCAACTTAGGCATGAGTTAACATTCATCACACAGGCATTTGGCAAGATACATCATGCTTACAAATCAAGTCAACCATAGACATACATCAAACTCAAATCAACAACACCTATCCCATTGCTTTACTATTACAATCTTTAAATTTAAACATCATACTTGAGCTAACTGTAAGCAACACATGGAGGCCTTTCCTTGCCCTTGCCACCCACAAACCATTGATCTGCATTGTCGAACAAAAGAGAGCGTAAGCATAAAAGCTTAGTGAGGGTAAGCTCATAAAACAAACCTTCGACAATGCAGGGTCCAAGCACGAACCACAACCAAGATAAAATGCATGATCTTACCTCCGATCCACACGAGCCATAATTAGATGATGCATGAGCATATATTCAATATCATGTCATGCTCAACATGTTTAAATCCACAACGTATGAAATCACATATATTAAACCATGTTAGCAACACATCCCAAATCACATTGTCTCACAATTAACCACATATGGGCAACATAAACTACAATCTGTATTGGCACCTAGCTATGACTCGAATACGCGGATAACCGTTGGAACTCACATCCAACAACTCAACCATTACCTGACGGTGGGATTACACTCATCACCGTTCACGCGGAGGGGATTCCACTCATCCTCACGCCTCATTTCACGCGGAGGGGATTCCACTCATCCTCACGCCCCGTCGATGGGATTCCACTCATCACCGACTAATATAAATACAATTTCCGGGCGAACCCGTACTCCTCCTTGGTGACTCAACGCCACCAAGGCCACACGCGACTTTTGACTCATGTGTACACACTAACATCCTAATGATCGATCATTTGTACCCAAGCATACTAGTGTCAATACTACACATTTCATTAATCATTCATAATATCAATTCATAACACTTCCGTGCTTAGCACGTACTCACCATGGCTTACCGTCATGCACAAACCACATTTCCATGTCTAGCATAAACTCACCATGATCCTCGGATCATACAATCACTTCCTAATCTCATTTCACATGACAACACCACATGTACATCATTATCAAACATATCACATCATATTTTGCACATGTGTATAACCATATCACATCTATCATCATCAAGCATATAACAATGCATCAAACATGCCTCATCATACATGTATACAACATATACATAATCAACACTACCACAATTTAATACGAGGCATATACAACCATTAAAAAGTGCAACCAAAGTCTCTAATCAAAGCTTGGGATTAGGCTACCACTCTAATCCCAACTCTAGGTGGGTTTACCAAGCCCATCCTAGGTTCACATGCTTGAATCAAATACTCAAAACCATTTTGAAAATATTTAACCACTCACCTAAACATCCAAGCTCCAAGCCAAGCTAGCAACCTCCCTCACATTTCCGGATTTCTTCCCGAAGCTTTTCCAACACGAATTCCCGCTTCCAAACAACCTCAAACACATTTCAAACAATTCCAAATCAGCCCAACATCAAAAGACCAACCCGGAACACAATTCAAATACAATTCACAATGTTGCAAGCCATGACCAAACCCCATTTTTAGTAATTTCGGACAGCCCCTAAACCATGTCCAAAAATCATCTTTCCAACATCCATAGCACCCACAAACATTCCCAAATCAACCCTTAACCATAGTACTACCATTGGGCTATCAATTTCCACCTAAAACAACCCCCAAAACTCCCCCAAAACCCTCCAAAAAACCCATTTTTACCCAATTTCGGGAATCATGTTAAAATACTTTAAATTTCACATATGTTGGACCTTAAGGGTTGCAAACAACTTATTTAACAATAATAAATCAATAGCTTAGGTTAAAACCCATAAAGTTCTCATTTTTAAACAAAACCCTAAAACTTCCAATTTCTAAATCATGAACAATAATGAGAAATATTGGTACCAACATGAAGAGGAAGACAAGACTAAGTCAAAAATATATTTACCTTTCAAAAAGCCCCAAGATTGAAGAAGAAATGAGATGAAATGGGGAGATGGAGAAAACCCTCCATTGTCATGGAAATGGGAGAGTTGAAGAGAGATGAAGATGACAAGCTTTTGTTTTAATTAAAAAGGGGGTTTAAAATTTTGGAAGTCCATCTATTTTTAAAAATGCCATTAAAATGGCTATTGGGCTTAAACATTAAAAATTTGGTCCAACACTTTAAATTTTATTTTGCAAATCAAAAACCGGGATATTATTTTACTTATTTATTTCTCCCGACCCCTAAACCCGGGTGTTACAGACTCTATGTTGTTACAAATATAATACATCTTTATTTACAAAAAAAAAATCTCCTTTAACGGTAAGAAATTTTGAATGGAATAGTACTAGTATATTAAAGAAAATTTTGCAAAGATAGGAATACATTGTTTCCTCTTCTGACAAGCAATATATTTATTTTGACTATCGATTGTAAAACAATTTCTATATGGCACGTCTGAAGGAATCTTTTGAGAGCAGTTTATTTTGACTATAAGTTAAAGAGCAAGATGAAAAAAAATTACTATTATTAATTATAAATTATTTTGTTCTAAAAATAATGATTAAAATTGTAAATGGTGTAAATTTTTATTAATGGTTATTTTGTTTTTAAGTATTTTCTCTTTATTAATATAGATACAAACAAATATTATTGTAGCCGATAAATAATAAATTTCATAAACACGAACATAAAATGTATATAATAACGATGGCTCATTGACGACCTGATACTAGCGTAATTTAATCGTGATCGGTCGTCGGTGATGACAAATGCCTATCAGTATTCAGTCTGATGGTCCAAAATAATTAATAAAAAAATATAGTAAATGTCATCTTGACATGTGATATAAAATTCAATCCTAAAAAACGTATCATAAAATAAGACAAAAGACGTGACAAAAAAAATAGATAAAAACATCCATCATTTTCTTAAAAAGTGAAAACTAATTAATCGAAAATAAAAAATAATTTAACTGAAAATAATATAACATAATAAACGACGCAAGAAAGATAACTAGACTTTTAAAGTTTATTAGTTTTTAGAACAAGCGTTGATGGTCCATTGGTCAGAGCTGCTCACCTATTCCCTTCCCTTAGGTCATGAGTTCATGACCCAACAAGAGCATTCCTTCTTCTAAAGTCTCCCCTCCCCCTCTAGGTAGAAGTATATTGACCATGTTTGGTAAGCAACTTTTTGAGCTAAAATTAGAGGTTTGAAACATTCTTAGATGTTTGACTAGTCAAGTTCACTAATTTGAATGTTTTGTAAATAGAGGATTGTAATAGCATATTAAGGTGAAAATTCTTTGGATAAAAGACTTGTAAAGACTATTTTGTTCTTGATATTTATAAAAAAAAATTCTCTAAATAACATAAATTTGATTAACTAATAAAATAAAAAAAATAATTTCATAAATAATAAATTAATATATACATATAAATTTAATAATTAATAAAATTATATTCAAAATATAATTTCATATATAAGAAATTAATATATACATCTAAATTTAATAATTATTAAAATTATATCAAAAATATAATTTCACAAATAAAAAAATGATATGTATATCTTCATATATGCTAAGTAATGATATTAAAATAATAATTTTCATAATCTAATTAATATTGATAGATACAGAGATCCATTGATTGGCCTAGTGGCTAATGATGCTCATATTGTCTCATCTTGTATGGGTTCGAATCACGCTATGAGAATGTAAAACCTCTCCATTTAATCAAAAAATATTACTAGATACAAAATGTTAATAACTAATAAATTATTCAAATAAGTATCAAATAAAATCATGTCCTTATATGTTGTTTTGTTTGTTCAAATAATCAAATATCTATTAGCTATCAGTTAATTTTATCAAATACTTTTATACAATCAACTAATGTAATTCGTTATCCGCTAATTGAAATGAAATTTGAAAAATTAAAATTTTTAAATATAAGTTATACTTTTTTAATGAAAAATGTGAAAATGTTAAGTAAATTAAAAATATACTGGACATAATTTTTATTAAAATATTATTATTAAAACCGTATGAAGGATTAATTGAAATATTATGTGACAAATTTTATAAAGAAAATCATGCACGAATATATAATTAGTGCTTAAAAGATACTTGGCAAAAAAACGTTTTTTATAGTCGAATTTGATATATTCGATGGTGAATTGGGGTGTTGTCACGGTGGTTTCAATTATTCTATGGTGGTTGACGTGTTCGACGGTGGTGCAACTACATCTCAATTTGGCATACGATTTTGACAATAGCTAGAGTTATTTATGAATTTTAATTTTTCTGTTGTATTTTTGTTAGATTTACGCTTACACACGAGTATATAGTTATATCATAACTTTATTTTAAACATATTTTTTAAACTGATATGATGTCATTAAATAATATAACGTTAAATTAAAACATATAATTAAAAAACTACCATTAAAAATAAAGTTAATATTTTATGTAAATGATTTCATTTGTCAAAACTAACCTATCAAATCATTATAGATGAAATGATAAAAAGAAATTATGTATAAATACTTTTAGTCATGTGTTTAAATTCTAAATAATATATTTGAGAGCAGATTATTTTGAATATAAATTAGTGTAATAAGACATAGCATCAACCACTATGCTGTTTGGATAATATCAATGAGACAATGTGTACGAAGAAAAAAAAACAAAACAATATATTCAAACAATAAAAAAAATATGAATTACAGATAGTTAGCGACCAACACTAAAACTAACATCGTCGCCATCAAACAAAGAAAAAAAGTATATGACTAGGGAAAGAGCAAAGCAATCTCCATCAACTTTAAAAGTGCATATACTTTAATCATCTAAGGGTAATTTTTACCAGTGGTCCTTTCGTTTAGGGTGTGTTTTATTTTGGTCACCAGAATTTAAAAAAGATTATTCTGGTCATTTACGTTTAGAATCGTTTCTATTTTGGTCCCTTAGCCGTTAGTCTCCGTTACTTTAAAAAATTAGTTTCTAATTTAACCCCCAAACTTTCAAACTTTTATTTTTCATCATCTTCCCCAAAAAATTATAAAACTAAAACTCCATAAAATTAAATCAATGGATATAACTCACCACTACAACCCATTCCCCCAAAATTAAAAGCATCAACTTCCACTGCAAGAGCTTTGACAACGATGCTCAGGTGTATTTCATTCTTCTAATCGAATTTTGAACCTACTGATTAACAATCTATAGGTTGTTTCTTGATCTTTGTTTGGTTGCTCGGACATTGTGGGTGGTTGGATCAAGGTTTGAATTTATCAGTGTAAATGAGGATCATAATCTAGGTTTATCAAGGTTTGTAACACCCGGGTTTAGGGGTTAGGTGAAAATAATATTTTAATATTATTTGGGCTCGGGTTTATAATTAAAATGATCCTTTAAAATTTCGGGTTTCAAAATAAATATATTTGAAATGGGACCAAATTGATTTAATTGCAAGTTGAAGAGTTTTTTAAAGAACAAGGGAATAACCATTCATTAATGGCCTTTTGGTAATTTACCCATCTTTCAATTTAAATCCCCTTTATACAATAAAACACCCATTTTCCTATTCATCCTCTTCTTCACCAACGGGAAAGGGAAGAGCTCTCTACCAAACACTATTCCATTCAAAAAGCTCCTCCATTTCAACTCCATTTTGAAAGGTAATAACGTTTTTGAATTCTCCTCAACTCCCTCTCTTTAAAAGTACCATTTATTTTCATTTTCGTTGAAGTTTTGAAAATGGGGTTTTTAAAGGATTTGATTAAAAATGGTGTCTTTGTGTAGCTAAACTTAATATTTTGATTTGTTATTGTTATTTATGGAATATAGGAGCCAAATGGTACAACATATGTGAATTTTGAATGATTTTGAGCAATTCCCGAAATTGGGTAAAATGGGGTTTTTGGAGGGTTTTGGGTGAGTTTTGGGGGTTGGTTTAGGTGGAATTTGATAGGCTTTTGATAGTACTTGTAACACCCAGGTTTAGGGGTCGGAAGAAAATAATATTTAAATAATATTATTGGGTCTCGGTTTTTAATTTAATAATATTATATATTATTTGGACCTTGTGTCTTTCCTTATTTTCAAATAAACATTTTATGTTGGGCTAATTTGAAATGAAACTAAAATTTCATGGATTTTAAAATAAGGGGAGAGTTGACATCTCATTAATGGCAAAATGGTAAATAAAATGAACTTTTAAAAATTAAAACCCCTTTTTGTTGAATTAAAACATGTGCTCATCTTCTTCACCCCATTTTTCACCATTTCAACGACAAGTAGAGCTCCCCCTCCCCCTTTCACCATTTCATCTCTTCCAACTTCATTTTTGGAGCATTTTGAAAGGTAATTACATTTCCGACTTGCTCTCATCTTCCTCTACTTGGAAGTACAAATATATTTCATTTTCATCAATGTTTTAGAAATTGGGTTTTTGAAAGTTTAGGTTAAAGGATGGAGCTTTATGGGTTTTTACTAAAGCTTTTGATTTATAATGGTTAGATATGATGTTTGTGAATCAAATAGTCCAACATATATGATTTTTAGAGTATTTTAAATGAATTCCCGAATTTGGGTATAAATGGGGTTTTTGGAGGGTTTTAGGTGAGTTTTGGGGGTTGTTTTAGGTGGAAATTGATAGCCCAATGGTAGTGCTATGGTTAGGGGTTGATTTGGGATTGTTTTTGGGTGCTATGGATGTTGGAAATATGGTTTTTGGACATGGTTTAGGGGCTGCCCGAATTTGCTAAAAATGGGATTTGTTCATGGTTTGCAACATGATAAATTGCATTTGAATTGTATTCCGGGTTGGTATTTTGATGTTGGGCTGATTTGGAATTGTTTGAAATGTGTTTGAGGTTGTTTAGAAGCGGGAATTTGTGTTGGGGAAGCTTCGGGAAGAAATCCGGAAATTTGAGGGAGGTTGCTTGCTTGGCTTGGAGCTTGGAAGCTTAGGTGAGTGGTTAAGTGTTTTTAAAATGGTTTTGAGTATTTGGTTCAAGCATGTGAACCTAGGATGGGCTTGGTAAACCCACCTAGAGTTGGGATTAGAGTGGTAGCCTAATCCCAAACTTTGATTAGAGACTTTGGTTGCACTCTTTAATGGTTGTATATGCCTCGTGTTAAATTGTGATGGTGTTGATTTTATATATGTTGTATACATGTATGTTGAGGCACGTTGGTTGCATTGTTATATGCATGATGATGACAGATGTGATATGATTATACACATGTGCAAAATATGATGTGATATGTTTGATAATGATGTACATGTGGTGTTGTCATGTGAAATGAGATTATGAGGTGATTGCTTGATCCGAGGATCATGGTGAGTACATGCTAGGCATGGAAATGTGGTTTGTACATGACGGTAAGTCATGGTGAGTACGTGCTAAGCACGGAAGTTGTTAGTAAATGATATTGTGGAATGTGTTAGTATTGGCACTACTATGCTTGGGTACAAATGATCGAGCATTAGGATGTTTAGTGTGCACACGTGAGTCAAAATGCGCGCGTGGTCTTGATAATGGTAGTCATCAAGATGGAGTACGGGTTCGCCCGGAAATCTTCTCATATATCTATATGTCGGTGATGAGTGGAATCCCATCGACGGGCGTGAGGATGAGTGGAATCCCCTCCGCGTGAAATGAGGCGTGAGGATGAGTGGAATCCCCTCCGCGTGAACGGTGATGAGTGTAATCCCACCGTCAGGTACTGGTAGAGTTGTTGGATGTGAGTTCTAACGGTTATCCGCGTATTCGAGTCATAGCTAGGTGCCAATACGGGTTGTAGTTTATGTTGCCAATATGTGGTTAATTGTGAGCCAATGTGATTTGGGATGTGTTGCTAACATGGTTTAATATATGTGATTTCATATGTTGTGGATTTAAACATGTTGAGCATGACATGCTATTGAATATATGTTCATGCATCATCCATAATTATGACTCGTGTGGATCGGAGGTAAGATCATGCATTTTATCTTGGTTGTAGCTCGTGCTTGGACCCTGCATTGTCGAAGGTTTGTTTTATGAGCTTACCCTCACTAAGCTTTTATGCTTACGCTCTCTTATTGTTCGACAATGCAGATCAATGGCTTGTGGGTGGCAAGGGCAAGGAAAGGCCTCCAAGTGTTGCTTACGGTTAGCTCAAGTATGATGTTTAAATTTAAAGATTGTAATAGTAAAGCAATGGGATAGGTGTCGTGTTATGATGCCTTTGGAATATTGTTGTTGTTGTTGTTTAGGAGCATGTTAGACTCCTCGTTTATGCTTGTTAAATCGGCTTTTGGGATGTATGCTATGCTTGAGACCATGTTAGTATCTTGTTATCTAGAATTTCCTAAGTGTTGGATATGTTAAAGGTTAACATCTATAATGACATGTATGGATGGGTGGCTTGTGATGTTGTGCCTTGGTGTTGAGTCTTGTTATGTTGATGCTCAAGCATGCTTGTATGTTGGTTTGCCTTTAGAATTGTTAATAGTGTGTTGTGGGAGGTTTTGGTGGGGTTTAAGGACACCCTTGTGCCTTAAAACAGCCAAAACCAGTCTGCAGACAAAGGGCATTTCAAAACGGGCTACCCTGTTTCGATACGGTTCCTTTGTTTTTGGCCGAGCGTTTCGAAACGGGTAGAGGCCGTTTTGATACACTTTTGCTACTGGAATTTTGAGAAATTGGCGAGATAAAGGTGTTCCGAAACGGGTCTATGGTGTTTCGAAACGGTCAAATCTCGTTGACCACGAGAAGTTGACCATGAAGGGTGTTTCGGAACGGTTGACTCCCGTTCCGAAACGGTATCCTTGTGTAGGCTTAGAAGTGTTGACCAGGTCAAGGCGTTTCGATACACCTTGAGGGTGTTTCGAAACAGCCTGTTAAATCACATAAAAAATGGACTGTTTGGTTCAGGTTGTTTGAGTCTTGGTTGTATGAATGCTTGTCTTCCGTTGCTGTGATCACATAGGAATTAAATGTGCATTTAGGGAAGATTAAATTAAAAAGAAATTTTCTGGGTCGTTAACCGAGGAGGAACCTTAACGGGTTTCGCTTCGATTTTCCCTGTGTGGCCCACTCGGACCGGTCATCCGGCCGGACCGGAACGAGGGGGTTACATTTGTTGGTATCAGAGCCTAAGGTTACCGAGACCTTGGGCAGGTAAGTGAGGTAAGTTTCAGTTTTGAATTGATATGCACGGTGTTTGCTTGCTTTGTAAGTATGATTGCTTATATGACAAGTATGTTAATTGTTTGTTTGAAATCATGTCGCTCGTTACCCGTGTATGCTGTGATGTGTGATTGTTTGATTGAGAATGTATGTTGTTTGATCGTACGCATGTATTGCTTGTTTAGCAAGTATGCCTTGTTATATGCTTGGTTGAGCATGTATGTGTGCTGATTTGTTTGAAACATGTTGAGTAGAGTCCCATTGCTTCTATTACATCGGAAAAAGGATTTTAAGTGAGGGAAATCATACTTGAGCCACTTGGACCTTTCCTTTGCTAACCCAACTTGTATGTTAAATTGTTGATTGATTTATTGTTTTTAGTAAGTTTGGGGCCAGTGTGTGGGCCGCGAATCGGTAAGTGTAAGTTGTTGTTTTGAAAATGTGGATGATGTGGAGGAAGTTCTTTGCTATAGTTAGGGGAGTATGGTTGTACCGGAGTTGAGGTACAATTTGTTTGCTCGAGTCCGTGTGTATATGAGTTGATTCTTGTTGGTGAGGGACGATGGGACCGATTCTGGTATTAGTTGGTGAAAAGAAGCGAAGACCTATGAGTGGGAGTCAGAGTGGTATCTATGTTATAGTAGATAAGCCCTTGGTACAATTTTGAGTTTGCCTCTTCCGATTGATTCTGAGTCCGTACTTCCGTATGTTGTTATCAAGCATGCAAGTTTGAATATACCTGGCGAAGTGTTAGAGGTAGGCGTGAGTACCTTGGTTCTTTTAGCAAGATCAAGGTAGGGGTCTCGTATGAGTAATCTGAAATTCAGAAGTGTTAGTTGGTGACCGTTGGGGTTCAGCCTATGATTTCGATGCAAGACGACCGATCAGTATCCGTGAATGGGAACCGATTTGTGTGTTTGGGGCCAGTGTGCGTCTGGGTGGTTTTCCAGCATGGTTGTCTGTGTGTGCTCAGAACTGCGTTTTTGAAGTTTTGAAATGCTCTGCGAATAGTCTAGAAGAGTCAGATTTTGTTGAAGAATCAGTCTGAAAACAAGAGGATCGAAGACTATCAGTTGTATACTTGTGAAGTTGCCACCTCTGCAGATTCGTCCGTTTGTGTGAGCATGCAAAGAAATTAGATATCCTTGTTGAGACCTTAGATGTAGGGACACATGTGACTAGCCTTTAGGGAGATAGTAGTAATCATAAAGATGTACAGAAGGTGTTTGTTGGTGGTTCGGAGTTACTAGTTTCTAGTAGATGTGAAGTGATTGTCTTCCTACGGTTTCGATGTACCTTTTGACATGGTTTGGGCTTGTAGAACTCAGAGCTAGAGTATACGTTGAGACGAAGAGAGAGTTGCGTTGAAGTTGCAGATTTCTGTGTGACTGTAGTAGTAGGTGAGGATGTGAACTTCTTGTCGAATGTTGATCCAGCTTTCGAGATCGAAGATTAATGATTGAGTTTAGTTGACAGGCTTGCTTAGCAGTTGTGATGAATTTGATTTTTGAATGAAGATTAGGCCGCAGAATGTTAGGATAGTTTGTGTTTTCTTTTCCTAGAAGTGTTTGGAAGAATTGTCGGTTTATCTCTTGTTTAGAGGATAAGAGTTTGTTATTGAGACCGTCTTCGAGTTTGCACCTGTTTTGATTGCCCTATATCTTATGATTTCCGGAAGAATTGAGAACGTTGAAGAATTAACTTCGAGACTTGTTAGACCTTAGGTCATCAGGCCTAGTGCACCGTCTTAGAGTACGACAATACAATTTGTGAAGAAGAAAGAAGACAATACGAGAATGTATTTAGATTTCAGACAGTTAAAACAAGTGACAGTGAATGATTAGTATCCGTTTCCGAGTGTCAGTGAATTGTTGATCAGTTAGCGTGTGCTTCAGTCCAATTGAAGATTAATTGAGATTCGTTTATTTCCAGTTGGGAGTGAGAGAAGTTAAAGTATTGAAGACAACTTTTGAGGCAAGGTGTGACCATTTTGAGTTCCGAGTTATGCCGTTTTATTTGACTAGTGTGTTAGTTACTCTTATAAAGATGTTGAGTAGAATAATTCTCGAGTTCCTTGATCAGTTGTAGTAGTTCTCATAGGTGACACATGTGTATATTCACGTACCGAAGAAGGTCATGACAAGCTTTGAAATTAGTGTTGTAGGTCCTATTAGAGAATTAGTTGTATGCCAAGTTATGCAACGTGAACTCCGAGTTAATGAAGATGTTCTCCTAGGACGTGTAGTTCAGCCGAGTGTGTTAGAGAAAATCCCAAGTAGGCAGAAGAAAATGTGAGTTGGGAGAAATCGAAGACTGTGACAGATATCTATAGTTCCTAGGTCTAGCATTGTTACTCTTAGAGAATTTTAAATAGTCTTTTGAAGATAGTTGCTCCATTGATAGATTGCTACAGAAGAATGCTCAATTGTGTGGTTAGATAAGAGACAATAGGCCCTTGAGAAACCGAAAGAAACTTTGAAGAGAGCTTCGACCTTGAATCAGTTTATATTAGAAAAAGAGTTTGCGAACCATAGTGATGTGTTACATGTAGAGTTAGGTTGTGTGCTTATGCAAGACAGAAGATTTTGGCTTGTTCATCAAGCTAGTTGGAAGATTGTGAGAAGAGTTATCCGATATGAGACATAGAGTTAATTACAGTTGTATTTGCTTCGAAGACTTAGAGACAAAGCTTGTATAGCAAGAATGCACAGTGTGTATGTACATATTATCAGAACTTGAATTGTTAGACAACCTAGGAAGGGTTGGAACTTGAACAACGTGAGTTGTTAGAATTGCTTGAAGACTGTGATCCCAAGATTGAGTACCATCCGAAGATAGCCTCTGTAGTGACCGATGTTCCGAGTTGTAATTGTTATTAGATTAGTAGTTGAGTTGCGAGTTGTATTTGCCGAATTCAGTTACCGAATGCCAGTATTCTTGTGGCCGCGTTTCATGTTGAACCTACACTGAGTCAGAATGTTTGAAGAGAAACAGTTGCAAGACAGATTCTTGGCACCTCACGTGCGAGGCATAGTAGAAGGAAGACCTTCAGAATACAGTTTCAGAGATGATAGAGTTTTGCATTCCAGAGACAGAATAGTTGTACCGATTGACATAGTGTTTTGAGACATATTGATTTGACCGAAGCATACGGTAGTTCATTTGTGTTGCATCTGAGTAGTACGAAGACGTATTGTGGGTTGAAGATGAGTACTTCTGGATTGAGTGGATGAATAATGTGGTTCAGCATGAGAGTAAGTGTAATTTGCCAGTGTATCAAGACCGAGCACCAATTTTCTTCTAGTTTGTTACATCTGTGGAAGGTTCTTAATGGAAGTGGGTAATAAAGATCCGAGATTTCAACTAGATTGTTTTTGAAGACGCCTGCATAGTGTTGTCATGTGAAATGAGATTATGAGGTGATTGCTTGATCCGAGGATCATGGTGAGTACATGCTAGGCATGGAAATGTGGTTTGTGCATGACGGTAAGTCATGGTGAGTACGTGCTAAGCACGGAAGTTGTTAATAAATGATATTGTGAAATGTGTTAGTATTGGCACTAGTATGCTTGGGTACAAATGATCGATCATTAGGATGTTTAGTGTGCACACGTGAGTCAAAATGCGCGCGTGGTCTTGATGATGGTAGTCATCAAGATGGAGTACGGGTTCGCCCGGAAATCTTCTCATATATCTATATGTCGGTGATGAGTGGAATCCCATCGACGGGCGTGAGGATGAATGGAATCCCCTCCGCGTGAAATGAGGCGTGAGGATGAGTGGAATCCCCTCCGCGTGAATGGTGATGAGTGTAATCCCACCGTTGTATGAATGCTTGTCTTCTGTTGCTGTGATCACATAGGAATTAAATGTGCATTTAGGGAAGATTAAATTAAAAAGAAATTTTCTGGGTCGTTAACCGAGGAGGAACCTTAACGGGTTTCGCTTCGGTTTTCCCCGTGTGGCCCACTCGGACCGGTCATCCGGCCGGACCGGGACGAGGGGGTTACAGTACTATGGTTAGGGATTGATTTGGGATCATTTGTGGGTGCAATGGATGTTGGAAACATGGATTTTGGACATGGTTTTGGGGCTGCCCGAGTTTACTAAAAATGGGATTTGTTCATAGCTTGCAACATTGTAAATTGTGATTGAATTGTGTTCCGGGTTGGTCTTTTGATGTTGGGATGATTTGGGATTGTTTGAATTGTGTTTGAGGTTGTTTAGAAGCGGGAATTTGTGTTGGAGAAGCTTTGGGAAGAAATCAGGGATTGTGAGAGTGGTTGCTTGCTTGGCTTGGAGCTTGGAAGCTTAGGTGAGTGGTTAATTGTTTTACATGGTTTTAAAATGGTTGGTTCGAGTATATAGACTAGGTTGGGCTTGGTAGACCCACCTAGAGTTCGGATTAGGGTGGTAGCCTAATCCTAAACTTGATCTAGAGCCTTTGGATGAACTCATATATGTGGATGTGTATGCCTCGTATGAAATGTGATATGAATGCTTATGTATATTGTGTTATACATGTGAGATGAGGCATGATTTGTGATGCTTGAGACATGCATGATAATGGTTCATGATTGTGTTCATGGTGAGTACGTGTTAAGCACGGAATTGATTGGAATGAGTAATGTGGGATGAGTAAAATGTTGGCACTAGTATGCTTGAGTACAAATGATCGATCATTAGGATGTTAGTGTGTACACATGAGTCAAAAGTCGCGCGTGGCCTTGGTGGCGTTGAGTCACCAAGGAGGAGTACGGGTTCGCCCAGAAATTGTATTTATATATAGTCGATGATGAGTGGAATCCCATCGACGGGGCGTGAGGATGAGTGGAATCCCCTCTGCGAGACCGGTGATGAGTGTAATCCCACCGTGAGGTAATGTGGTTGTTGGATATGAGTTCCAACGTGTTTATCCGCGTATTCGGGTCATAGCTAGGTGCCAATGTTGATTGATAAGGGTATTAATGTGTTGAGATATGTGATCCTCACTTGGATGTTTACATGTGTTTACATATGATGTGAAATGGAGCTTGTTGATCATGGCATTTAATTGAATATTGCTCATGCATCTTTATCTTGTGGCTCTTGTGGATTCTTGGTAAATATGTGTTTTGCCTTGGCTAGTTCGTGCTCAGAACCTGCAATGTTGAGGTTTGTTTTTAAGAGCTTACCCTCACTAAGCATCATTGCTTACGCTCTCTTTGTTCAACATTGCAGATCCTTAGTTCGTGTGGCCCACTCGGACCGGTCATCCGGCCAGATCGGGACGAGGGGGTTACACTTGTTGGTATCAGAGCCTAAGGTTACCGAGACCTTGGGCAGGTAAGTGAAGTAAGTTTAAGTTTTGAATTGATTTGCACGGTGTTTGTTTGCTTTGTAAGAATAATTGCTTGTGTGACAAGTATGTTGATTGTTTTATTTCAAAGCATGTGTGTAAGAGTCCCATTGCTACTATTACATTGGAAAAAAGATTTTTAAGTGAGGGAACGTACTTGAACACTAGGAAGCCTTGCCTTGCTAACCCAGCTTTGTATGTTTTGCTGTTGTGGTTGTAGTTAATATCTGTGAGTGCGATGTCTAGACCGAGAGGTAGGCCGAGAGTGGTTCGTCAGGAACCACGGATTGCGGCTCACGTTGAGCCGACAGTTGGTGTGGAGGCTCGCATAAAAGGGCTGGTGGCCGCGGGAGTTGGCGCTCCTCCACCACCACCACCTCCTCCGCCTGGAGTTGGGGGCGAGGATGGAGCCGGAGGAGAGGGACCTCAAGGTGGTCAAGGTGGCCAAGGTCCAGCTGGAATTGATATGACTCCGCTAGTGCAAGCTATAGCAGGAGCATTTCAGGACGCTGTTGCGGGAGCTCAGGCTGCAGCTCAGCCTAGGTGTGACGATGCCAGTCTACCTTTGGAGAGGCTTCATAGCTTGGGGGTCGAAGAGTTCAGGGGATCTACTCCGGAGAGGTCGAAGTTATGGTTGGAGAAGACAGTTCGTATCTTGGCTCAGATGGGTTGTACGGGCGCACGTAGATTGGGTTGTGTGATCTCGTTGCTTCAGGGTGATGCCTACACTTGGTGGGTCACCATTACTACTGGGGTTCCAGAGGCAGAGATTGATTGGGATTTCTTTGAGACCGCTTTCCGGAAAAGGTACTTGGGACCGAGGTACTTAGATGAGAAGAAGCGAGAGTTTATGTCCCTTACTCAGGGAGAGGCTTCTGTGACTGATTATGAGATCCGTTTTGTTCGCTTGAGTCAGTATGCCCCAAAGTTGGTTCCTACTGAAGTGGAACGCTGTAATCGTTTTCGCTATGGGTTGAATGAAGAGGTCAAGAGATACAGGTTAGCTTCTGACTACTCAGACTTTGATGTATTGGTCGCAAGGGCCAAGGACTTAGAGCACAGTTTGGGTTCGGCCAAACGATCTGGTGGTTCTAGTTCTGGTAAGAGGCATAACCACTTTGACGGTGGAGAAGCCAAGAGGCATAGAGGTGGCAGACATCAGTTTAACCATAGACGTGGCGGTGGCCATCATGGTAGGGGCCAGCAGGGCCATAGAGGAGGAGGGCGTTTGCTCGAGTGCACCCGTTGTGGGAGACAGCACGCTGGTGAGTGTTGGGGTAATTTCCATGCTTGTTGGAACTGTTGTTCGAGAGACCACTTTAGGAGGGATTGTCCGCATCAGGCGGCACAGGCACCGAACATTGCTCAGGCTCCTGCGAGAGCGAATGATTTTCAGAGAGGCCATGGGCGCGGTCGTGGCTACTTCCAGCCTAGGGCTGATGCACCTAGGGTAGATGCTCAGAGGAACCTTGCTCATGTTGTGGCAGTGCAGCCAGAGGCGGGAGGACCAGCGAGAGTTTATGCTCAGAGAGAGGCCGGGAACGACACTGATGTGATAGCAGGTAATTTCGAGTTACAGTCTATGTCTTTGCTTTCTTTGGTTGATTTGGGTTCTACACATTCCTACATTTTGAGTGAGCATGCACAGAAGTTAGATATCCCTATTGAGATATTAGATGTAGGTATGCATATTACTAGTTCTTTTGGTGAGACAGTTGTGGTTAGACGTATGTATAGGAGATGTCCACTGAAGATTCAGGGTCATGTGGCAGCAGCACGTGGCAGACAGGAAGCTGATGCCCAAGGCTAGCACCACCACCACCAGCACTTGGGACAGTGGCAGCAGTTCCGACGTCCAGCTCGTAGAGCAACCTGCCCAGCCTCCTCCACAGCCCAGACGCCGCCGTCAGATCCGTGTCAGCAGCAGCAGCGAGGACAGCGATTGAAAATTTAAGTCTTTTATTTTCCTTTTATTGCTGCCTACTTATATCTTTTGTGATGTACTTGCCTTCATGTTTTTGTTTTTCCTGTCATTTTGCATTGAGGGCAATGCAACCCTCGAGTTTGGGGGTGGCAACCCTCCATCATTAATGGAGTCGTAGTACATCTTTAAATTATTGTTGTGTCTTTTATTTATTTAGTTTCTCTTAAAAAAATCAGAAAAGACAAAATTGTTGGCTTAAAACTGTGAAGTTAACTTACCTGTCATGACAGCTCTGTCGTGGCAGCATCTTTAGGACAGTTTAAGGAGAAGTTTAGAGCCTTTCTATAGTTCTGAAAATTTAAACACCTTTGTGACTGTTATATTGCTTAGATTTCTTTTAGCCAAACTAGAATAGGATGCTTAGAACTTGAATAGCCCCTAGAGGTGCCTAACACTGGCTCTAGGAAAGAAGTTTAGCAAAAAAACTCAATAACCTAGAGGTGCCCGAAACCGGCTCTAGGAAGCTAACTAGAGGTGCCCAAAACTGGCTCTAGAAAAATTTAGCTTGAAAATAGAAGAAAAAGAAGCATGAAAATGTGTCTTCAAGAAAATAAGCTTTGGCATAAAAATTCGAGTTAAAAAGTTGAATATTCTAGTGAAACTAAGAGAGTCTTAGCATATAACTGTTCACAAGCATGCACACACTGCACGAGAACTATAGGGAGATTCCGGACAGATCCTAACCTTTCCGACAGGTTGCTGCTACCACAGAGAATGAGCGACAGGTAAGGGACAGTTCACTGTTTGAAGCCCAACACAAAAATTTTCTTTTTTCTTTTAGGTCTTAATTGCTTGAGGGCAAGCAAAAACTTGAGTTTGGGGGTGTGTTGAGTGTGTAAAAGTTCTATTATTTACACCTTTTTTAACCCATATTTCTGCTGCATTCAAGCATCATTGCATTGCATTTAGGTTAGTTTACAGCAAAACATCACAAATGGATTAAAGGCACGGATTCTACTAAAAGATGGCTTATTTTGCAGGTAGCTGCCATAGTTGACAAAGAAGGCAGGCGCAGGGCAGAGAAGCAGAAGAGCTGAACTGGACAAGCAGACGAGAAGGACGAAGCTGCCATGGATCTGTCGTGACAGCAAGGTGACAGCAGCCTTATGAAGAGGAAAAGTAAAATGGACCTCGATAGATAGAGAAAAATCTACTCGTCTGTCGTGTGAAAGCCAAATATTTTTCCAAGCCCCGGATCCAAAGATATGTCAAGCCAAAGCTCAAGGAGAGGAATTCCTATGAAATAAGGAGGCGGCTGAAAAGTAGGAATCCTTAGAGATTAAGTCTTTATTAGAATCTTACTTTTAATTAAAGTTGTAATCCTTGTTAACATAGAATACTTGAGCCTAAAGCTTATATAAGGGCATAGATTTTAACCTAAGGGATATCATAGATTACCTACCCCATAACCGATAAAAAAAACCCTCCGTCGTTTATCCGTCGTCGACATGTTCTAAAATCCCCCTAGGGCCACGGGTTGTTCTGTAAAGTAGTTGCAAGGGTTGTTTTGTTTTAGGATTTTCCAAGTTCAATAAAATAAACTTCAAGTTCTCTTATTTTGGTTATTAATATCTTGCAAGAGCATCGGGAGAGCATTGTGAGGTTATCCATTTACTTAGCATCGGGAGAGTTAAGTATACGAAAGAAATAAGAGCAAGTTCTCTAGTTTATAGTTGAACTATCTTGTGCCTAGGGATAGGGCAAGGTTAAGTGGCTAAGGAAGAATTCATACACATCGGTGTTCATCCTTCGATTCACGCCGGGAGGTATCATCAAAGACGTGATCATCGACAGACTTGGACCTAGGGATAGGCCAAGGCAGATCTTGGATTCTTGCCAAACTTGAAGTACGGAGTTGGTGTGTTTGCTGCCGCGACAGCCAACAGACAGCCGCCGCGACAGGTGCTGCCGCGACGGGCACGACAACAGAACTGGAGTTCCTAAGCATTGCAATACCTGCACTACTGAGCAATTCAATACCAGCCCATTCTCTCTCTTGATATTCCAACTCTTTTATTTACGTTTTTACTTTATTACTCTCGTGACAACTCTCAAATATTTCTTTTACTTCCGTGCAGTAAACTAAGGTGAAGCTATTAGCCCAATCCCTGTGGAGACGATATCCGATACTTCGTATCACTTACTACTTGCGTCGTGTACACTTGCACTACAATTGCGATAGACTCTTTTACACGCAACAAGTTTTTGGCGCCGTTGCCGGGGATTGGCAACATAACTACACCTTTCTTTTATTGCACTTTCGTTTTTATTTTAATTTTTGTTTTTCTTTTAATTTTTCTTTTTCTATTTTTTTTGTTAGTACTTTCAACTCTTGCTTATCACGAGGTTTTCTTGTTTATGTGCAGATCTAAAAGAGGTGAAGATCCTGAGTATCCATTAGATCCGAAAATCGAACGTTCTTTCAATCTCAAGAAACAACTTTGCCGCCTTTTAGACAGGAATGAATACCTCGAGGAACAGCTAGAGCAGATGGCCCGTAATCCGCCCGCTGGAGGAGGTGTACCGCCTGTCGGCGACCCGCCCGCGGCAGATGGACGACGGTCATGTCGAGACTACATGCTGAATGATCATGTAGAACTGGAGACCACGCTGCCGGATATTGAAGTTGATAACTTCGAGCTTAAACCTGTCATGTTTAGTATGATCAACAATGTTGGGCAGTTTAGTGGTGCTGTGACAGAAGATGCTAGGGAGCATCTCAAAACGTTCCAGGAAATCTGTGGTTCGTTTAGACTGCCAGGAGTTAGTCCGGAGATACTGAGGCTTCGTTTTTTTCCCCATTCATTGAGGGACAGAGCTAAAACTTGGTGGAATAAACTTACGCCGGGTTCAATCGTAACTTGGGCAGATTTATCTCGTGAATTTTTATCTCGTTTTAATCCTTCGTATTTATCTGAGCGATTACGTAATGAAATTGCTACTTCTCAACAGGAAGACGACGAGCCGATGCACGAGGCCTGGGACATATTTACTACTCTTCTTCGAATCTGCCCTATGCATGGATTTCCTGTCTGGAATCAGGTAACTAAGTTCTATAATGCTGCTAACTTACAAACTTGTATTCGAATTGATTCTGCAGCGAATGGACTATTATTGGATAAAGATCCGGACGAGGCTTTACAAGTTTTGAAAAATCTGGCCAAGAATGAGGAGCAGTTTCCGACAGCTAGAAGAGGGGGTAAACGGGTACTTGCCGTCAAGGACTATGAGGCCGACAGCACTATGAAATCACAGGTAGCATTCCTTACTAAAGCAATGAAACGGTTATTGAATGAAGATGAATTACAAGGATTTGTTGTCGAGGAAGTTTGTACCATCTGTGAGGGAAATCATAGTCGGGATGAGTGCCCAATACAAATAGAAGAGGGAAAATATGTTGGAAATTACAAGCCGAACTATAATTCCAACAATTATAATCCCAATTAGAGGAAGGATCCCAAATTTTCCTGGAGTAATCCCAATAATGCCCTGAATCCGCAAGCACACAATCAGAATCAGGGAGGACCTAGATTGCTAACGCGACAGCAACTGCCGCAGCACCTGCCGCCGCAGCTGCCACCGCAGCAGCAACAGCAGCCACCACCTGCCACGAGCAGTATATTGGAACAGACTCTGGCCACCTTTATGTCTCAGACCGGTACGTATATGGAGAATATGAATCAGTTTGTCAAGAAGACGGAAACCTTTATGGATAAAACCGAGATGAGGATGACAAATCATGAAGCTACATTGAAATCTCTAGAGACATAAATGGATCAGGTTTCTCAACATATTAAGCCGAGGCAGAATGGAGGATTCCCTAGCAATACTGAAAATGCTAGACCGCCCCCACATGAGCAATGTAAGGCAATTACTACTAGGAGTGGGAAGAAACTACCAGGGCCGGAAAAAGAAGCTGAAACAGAAAAGGAACCTGCCTTGGATAAACCTGCCGAGGAAGCTACCCCGACAGGTGATAAACAGAATGCTGCCGATGAGCCTGTCACGACAGTAGAAGCGACAGAGGAGAAAAAAGATGATTACCGTCCTCAGATTCGCATGCAGTGGGAAGGACGTATTGCTGATTACCGTCCTCCACCACCTTTTCCTCAACGGATACAGCAAGCTAAGCATGAATCTCAACTTAAAAAGATTTATGATATTTTTAAGTAGGTTCTTATTAATATTCTGTTGTTAGATGTTGTTAGGGAGATGTCTGGTTATGCTAAACTTCTCAAGGATGTTATGTCGAAAAAATCTAAACTTGGGGAATTTGAAACGGTAAAGATGACAGAAGGTTGCATGAGTATTCTTCATCGGCAGCCACCCCAGAAAAAGAAGGATCCGGGGAGCTTCATCATACCTTGTGTAATCGGCAATAAATTTGTGGGTAAGGCACTTTGTGATCTTGGTGCTAGTGTTAATTTAATGCCAAAGTCTGTTTTTCAGAAATTAGGTATTGGAAAGGCGCGGCCCACGACAGTAACTCTGCAGCTGGCAGACCGCTCTTACGTTCATCCCGAAGGAAAAATTGA
The DNA here is from genome assembly GCA_958450335.1 of Hibiscus tridactylites. Taxonomy (NCBI): domain Eukaryota; kingdom Viridiplantae; phylum Streptophyta; class Magnoliopsida; order Malvales; family Malvaceae; genus Hibiscus; species Hibiscus tridactylites. The sequence goes on from OY288266.1 coordinate 19,286,584, forward strand.
AGATATTCTGGTAAGAGTGGATAAACTTATTTTTCCTGCTGACTTTCTTATCTTAGATTGTGAGGCAGACGAAAACGCACCAGTCATCCTTGGGTGACCCTTCTTAGCCACGGGAAGATCACTGATTGATGTGGAGAAAGGAGAACTCACCATGCGAGTAAACGATCAAGAGATTAAGTTGAATGTTCTCCAAGCAATGAAACATGCTGATGTGGACGAAGAATGCAAGGCTATCATTGAGGTGACCCTTGATCACCCCTGCATCAGGTCGGGCTGCCGTGATATAAAATTTGGTCACTGCCGCGACAGCCACCTACAAGCCTGTCACGACAGCAACGACGACAGCACTGACGACAGCGACTCCTCTGAATCTGATACATCTGATACTGAAGGTCAGGAGGAGGTAAGCTGGTTAGGTCATCGTCCAGGTAAGTTATTCGAACCTTTGAATTACACTTTGGATAACCATTTAATCCAAAAGCCATCTACTGTTGAACCACCTGCCTTAGAACTTAAGCCCCTGCTAGGGCAGTTAAAATATGCTTATCTTGGTTCCAATGATACACTGCCTGTAATCATCTCTGCTAAGCTGCCACAGGGACAGGAACGACAGCTAATCGGCATGCTAAGGCAGCACAAAAAGGCGATTGGATGGACGATAGCAGATATTCAAGGCATTAGTCCGGCGTTATGCATGCAAAAAATCCTCCTAGAGGAAGATCATAAGCCGACTATTGATGCCCAAAGGCGGCTAAACCATGCCATGAAGGAGGTAGTGCGTAAAGAGATAATCAAATGGTTGGATGTTGGTATTATTTACGCCATCTCCGACAGCAAATGGGTGAGCCCGGTGCAATGCGTTCCTAAGAAAGGAGGAATGACCGTGATAACCAACGAAAACAATGAGTTAATCCCAACTAGGACTGTGACCGGTTTGAGGGTTTGTATGGACTATCGGAAGCTTAATAAAGCTACCCGAAAAGACCACTTTCCTTTACCCTTTATTGATCAAATGCTTGATAGATTAGCGGGTAAACCTTACTATTGTTTTCTTGATGGTTATTCAGGTTACAACCAAATTTCTATCGCACTGGAGGATCAAGAAAAGACGACTTTCACATGCCCCTACGGAACATACGCGTTTAGGAGGATGCCGTTTGGACTCTGTAATGCACTTGCCACCTTCCAAAGGTGCATGATGGCCATATTCTCCGACATGGTAGAGGACTTCCTTGAGATTTTCATGGATGATTTTTCCGTTTTTGGAGACGATTTTGAGAGCTGCCTCGGCAATCTTCAAAAGGTACTTGAAAGATGTGAAAAAGCTAATCTTGTTTTGAATTGGGAAAAATGTCATTTTATGGTGGACGAAGGGATAGTCCTTGGTCATAAGATTAGCTGTCGTGGGATAGAAGTCGACAGGGCTAAAATAGAAGTCATAGAGAAGCTGCCGCCGCCGACCACAGTCAAGGGCATAAGGAGTTTTTTAGGGCATGCTGGTTTTTATCGGAGATTCATTGCAAATTTCTCGAAAATCACGAAGCCCCTATGCCATCTCTTATAGCAGAACCGACCCTTTGACTTTAATGATGAATGTACTGAAGCATTCAAGGTTCTGAAGGAAAAGCTAGTAACAGCCCCCATAGTACAGCCACCAGACTGGACACAGCCATTTGAGATTATGTGTGATGCTAGTGACTATGCTGTCGGGGCAGCACTTGGGCAGCACAGAGATAAGCTGTTTCATGTCATATATTATGCCAGCAAGACATTAAATGACGCCCAAGTGAACTACACCACCACAGAAAAGGAGCTATTAGCTGTGGTGTTCTCCATCGACAAGTTTCGTTCTTACATACTTAGGACGAAGGTAATTGTGCACACAGACCATTCTACCCTTAAGTATCTGTTCGCGAAAAAGGACGCAAAGCCTAGATTGATACGGTGGATCTTGCTATTACAAGAGTTCGACCTTGAGATCAAGGACAAAAAGGGTACAGAAAATCAGGTGGCAGACCACTTGTCAAGGTTGGAGAAGGGACAGAGTCTACCAATAGACGAGACAAACATACTGGAGACCTTCCCTGATGAACAGCTCTTTGCTGCCGCAATCGCTGCCGCGACAGCCATGGCGGCAGGTAAGTCTTCTGAACTTCCCTGGTATGCTGATTTCGTTAATTTTATAGTTAGCGGAATACTTCCTTCTAATCTTAACTATCAAGCCAGGAAGAGGTTCCAAAATGATGTTAAGCATTATTATTGGGATGAACCTCTTCTTTTCAAACTATGCGCAGATCAGGTTATAAGGAGGTGTGTACCACAAGAAGAGCAAGAAGACATTCTCCATCACTGCCATGCTTCACAATATGAAGGTCACTTAGGAGGCAATAAAACTGCTGCCAAGGTGCTGCAGTCAGGGTTCTACTGGCCGACACTGTGTAAAGATGCACAGCAGTTTTACAAGAACTGTGACAGGTGCCAGCGGACAGGTAACATCTCGAGGAGAAACGAGATGCCACTACAGAACATTCTAGAAGTCGAGATCTTCGACGTTTGGGGGATTGATTTTATGGGACCTTTTCCATCTTCATGTGGAAATCTTTACATCCTCCTAGCAGTGGATTATGTCTCTAAGTGGGTTGAAGCCATCGCCACTCAAAAGAATGATGCCAAGACTGTCCAAAAGTTTTTGCACAAAAACATTTTTTCTAGATTTGGCATCCCTAAGGCGATTATCAGTGATGAAGGGAGACATTTTGACAATAGGGTTATTGCTGCCGCCTTGAAGAAATATGGTGTCAAGCACAGGATCGCGACAGCATACCACCCACAGACCAATGGACAAGCTGAGATATCTAATAGGGAAGTTAAGAACATTCTTGAGAAGATGGTTAAGCCAACTAGGAAAGATTGGTCTTTACTTCTAAATGATGCATTATGGGCATACAGGACAGCTTTTAAGACTCCATTGGGCATGTCTCCATACCGATTAATTTATAGGAAAACATGTCATCTGCCTGTCGAGATCAAGCACAAAGCCTATTGGGCAATCAAGGCAGTGAACATGGACTTGGACAAGGCAGGCCAGAAAAGGCTATTAGATCTGAACGAGATTGAGGAATTACGGACAATGGCCTACGACAATGCAAGGATTTACAAGGAAAAGACTAAAAAGTGGCATGACAAGAAGTTGCTGCCACGACAGTTCTGCCCAAGGCAGCTCGTGTTGTTATTTAATTCTAGGTTGAAACTCTTCCCAGGGAAGTTAAAATCTAGATGGTCTGGCCCGTTCCAAGTGGTACAAGTTTTTCCCCATGGTGCCATCTCTACCCGATCAGTAAAAGACAGGCACCAATTCAAAGTCAATGGACAGCGCCTCAAGCATTATCAGGGGACTGAAGCCCCAGGAATACAGGAAGTGGTTACTTTAGGAGATGCCCCACAAGGCACTCCTAATTTAACCTAAATTTTATTTTTATTTATTTTTATCATTTATTATCTATTAGGAAATTAGGTTTATTTTATTCGAATAATGTTTTTATATTTTCTGTTTTTAGGAAATAAAGGAGTCAAGAAGAAAAGGAGAAGTGACCCAAGCCCACCATCCATCCATCAGCCCAACAGAGCCCATTTATTGAAGCATGTCGTTTCGGCTGCCGCCGCAGACGGATAAGACAGGCTGTCAACAGACTGACACGGCAGACGCAGAAGCGTGTGGCAAACGCGTAACAGACGCATAAATGCGTGTCAGACGTGTCAGACACGCCAAAGCTCATCAATGGCCCCGTTATTCACGCCTGCCGTTACAACATTAAACGGGTAGCAACTCGACCGCTATAAAACCCCGTTTTCATTTTCATTTTCCTCACTTCTGCTTATTCTTCCTTGCTTTATCCTCTAGTTTTTATTTGCTTTCTTTATTTTCACAACCCTTGCAACTAATATGTCGTCTAGACAGACCCGCCGCAGTGCTGCCTCAGCTTCTTCTTCAGCAGCAGCGTCACCCTTCGCAACCAAAGAATTGTGGGAGGAACGAGGATTCATCTATGTCCGCAAGGCAGCCAACATGGGGCTCCGACCATTTATCGCGAAGGCGATAAGGAATTTGCTATGGGAATAGTTCGCAGCACAACCCGCAGAACTGAATGATACATTAGTCTGGGAGTTCTATGCTGCCATCGACAGCAGAACGGCAACATCTGTCACCGTCCGAGGAGTAAAAGTGCCATTCACAGCTAACAGCATCAACCACATGCATGGCCTATACTTTGGCCCCGATGATGATGCCCACCAGAAATTTTTAGACACCCTCGATTCTGCCGCCTATGGTGCTGTCATGGCGGAGGTGACGGAAGAAGGAACGGAGTGGACAACAAGCAAGAAAAACCCAAACTCCATAAAAAGGGGGCAGCTGCTCCCAGAAGCAAAGCTATGGAACGCTTTCATCAAGAAGCGTATCCTGCCGTCTTCCCATCACACGACGGTGAACCAGCAGCGGCTCGCCCTCATCCATTCAATCATGCACGACCAGCCTATCAACGCGGGTCGTTATATGAGGGAAAGCATTTTGGACTGCACCTATCGAACAGACTCTCGCCTCTGCCTACCGTTCACAATAACTTCCCTATGCCGCTGTGCTGTTGTCCCCGAGGCATCCACCGACAAACTAATCCGAGGTCGAGGCTGGACCAACAACAACATCACCAGCCTTATGGAGCTGATAGTGGCAACCCCTATCTCCTCCTTCAACCCAGCCGGCTCCCCAGCAGAATCATCCGAGGGGCCTGCCCCTGAACCTACCGCCGCCACCACCCCGACAGACCAGTCTGCCAACATCCTTGCTGCGATACAACGGGTGGAAGAGAGACAAATGGGATTGATGACCTTCATCCGGGATTTCACCAATTCGACGGTAAACTTCATTACCAACACTTTAAATTATCCCGATGTTAATTTCCCTACTTTTCCTGCCCATTATTTCCACATCCCCTCCCCTGTCCACACACCTACACCACCTGCCTCACCCCATGCACACTCTGCTGCTTCCACCCCATCACCTGCCCCGACGGTAGCTGGCAGTCCAACGGCCGAAACCTCTGCCAGAGGAACGAAGAGACCTGCCTCAGATGACAGCCCTCTGATCAGGAGGAATTTGGAGAGGGAGTTTACAACTGTCAAGAGGCAGAAGCACGTGGCAGACAGGAAGCTGATGCCCAAGGCTAGCACCACCACCACCAGCACTTGGGACAGTGGCAGCAGTTCCGACGTCCAGCTCGTAGAGCAACCTGCCCAGCCTCCTCCACAGCCTAGACGCCGCCGTCAGATCCGTGTCAGCAGCAGCAGCGAGGACAGCGATTGAAAATTTAAGTCTTTTATTTTCCTTTTATTGCTGCCTGCTTATATCTTTTGTGATGTACTTGCCTTCATGTTTTTGTTTTTCCTGTCATTTTGCATTGAGGGCAATGCAACCCTCGAGTTTGGGGGTGGCAACCCTCCATCATTAATGGAGTCGTAGTACATCTTTAAATTATTGTTGTGTCTTTTATTTATTTAGTTTCTCTTAAAAAAAATCAGAAAAGACAAAATTGTTGGCTTAAAACTGTGAAGTTAACTTACCTGTCTTGACAGCTCTGTCGTGGCAGCATCTTTAGGACAGTTTAAGGAGAAGTTTAGAGCCTTTCTATAGTTCTGAAAATTTAAACACCTTTGTGACTGTTATATTGCTTAGATTTCTTTTAGCCAAACTAGAATAGGATGCTTAGAACTTGAATAGCCCCTAGAGGTGCCTAACACTGGCTCTAGGAAAGAAGTTTAGCAAAAAAACTCAATAACCTAGAGGTGCCCGAAACCGGCTCTAGGAAGCTAACTAGAGGTGCCCAAAACTGGCTCTAGAAAATTTTAGCTTGAAAATAGAAGAAAAAGAAGCATGAAAATGTGTCTTCAAGAAAATAAGCTTTGGCATAAAAATTCGAGTTAAAAAGTTGAATATTCTAGTGAAACTAAGAGAGTCTTAGCATATAACTGTTCACAAGCATGCACACACTGCACGAGAACTATAGGGAGATTCCGGACAGATCCTAACCTTTCCGACAGGTTGCTGCTGCCACAGAGAATGAGCGACAGGTAAGGGACAGTTCACTGTTTGAAGCCCAACACAAAAATTTTCTTTTTTCTTTTAGGTCTTAATTGCTTGAGGGCAAGCAAAAACTTGAGTTTGGGGGTGTGTTGAGTGTGTAAAAGTTCTATTATTTACACCCTTTTTAACCCATATTTCTGCTGCATTCAAGCATCATTGCATTGCATTTAGGTTAGTTTACAGCAAAACATCACAAATGGATTAAAGGCACGGATTCTACTAAAAGATGGCTTATTTTGCAGGTAGCTGCCATAGTTGACAAAGAAGGCAAGCGCAGGGCAGGGAAGCAGAAGAGCTGAACTGGACAAGCAGACGAGAAGGACGAAGCTGCCATGGATCTGTCGTGACAGCAAGGTGACAGCAGCCTTATGAAGAGGAAAAGTAAAATGGACCTCGATAGATAGAGAAAAATCTACTCGTCTGTCGTGTGAAAGCCAAATATTTTTCCAAGCCCCGGATCCAAAGATATGTCAAGCCAAAGCTCAAGGACAGGAATTCCCATGAAATAAGGAGGCGGCTGAAAAGTAGGAATCCTTAGAGATTAAGTCTTTATTAGAATCTTACTTTTAATTAAAGTTGTAATCCTTGTTAACTTAGAATACTTGAGCCCAAAGCTTATATAAGGGCATAGATTTTAACCTAAGGGATATCATAGATTACCTACCCCATAACCGAAAAAAAAACCCCTCTGTCGTTTACCCGTCGTCGACATGTTCTAAAATCCCCCTAGGGCCACGGGTTGTTTTGTAAAGTAGTTGCAAGGGTTGTTTTGTTTTAGGATTTTCCAAGTTCAATAAAATAAACTTCAAGTTCTCTTATTTTGGTTATTAATATCTTGCAAGAGCATCGGGAGAGCATTGTGAGGTTATCCATTTACTTAGCATATCATCAAAGACGTGATCATCGACAGACTTGGACCTAGGGATAGGCCAAGGCAGATCTGGGATTCTTGCCAAACTTGAAGTACGGAGTTGGTGTGTTTGCTGCCGCGACAGCCAACAGACAGCCGCCGCGACAGGTGCTGCCGCGACGGGCACGACGACAGAACTGGAGTTCCTAAGCATTGCAATACCTGCACTACTGAGCAATTCAATACCAGCCCATTCTCTCTCTTGATATTCCAACTCTTTTATTTACGTTTTTACTTTATTACTCTCGTGACAACTCTTAAATATTTCTTTTACTTCCGTGCAGTAAACTAAGGTGAAGCTATTAGCCCAATCCCTGTGGAGACGATATCCGATACTTCGTATCACTTACTACTTGTGTCGTGTACACTTGCACTACAATTGCGATAGACTCTTTTACACGCAACATTGAGCATCGGGCTAGTGTGGATTTTGAGACAAAGAGAATTTCCTTGAAACTTTCTGATGACTACGAGGTAGTAGTAGTAGTAGGCGAGAACATTAAGTTCTTGTCTAATGTGGTGTCAGCTTTAGAGGCTCATAGGTTGATGGACTCCGGATGTGGGGCCTACTTAGCTTATGTTATGAATCCGGATATGAGTGAAGCTAGACCGAAAGATATCAGAACAGTTTGTGACTTTTCGGATGTGTTTCCTGAAGAATTGTCGGGTTTGCCTCCTGACAGAGATGTTGAGTTTGTGATTGAGACTGTTTCAGGGTCTAATCCAGTTTCGATAGCTCCGTATCGTATGGCTCCGAAAGTGTTGAAAGAATTGAAGAGTCAGTTGCAAGAATTATTAGACCGTGGTTTCATTAGGCCTAGTAGTTCTCCTTGGGGTGCTCCCGTGCTGTTTGTGAAAAAGAAAGATGGTAGCATGCGCATGTGTATTGACTATAGGCAGTTGAATCAGTTGACTGTGAAGAACAAGTATCCGTTGCCTCGTATAGATGATTTGTTTGATCAGTTGAGAGGTGCTTCAGTGTTCTCGAAGATAGATTTGAGATTCAGGTACTACCAGTTGAAGGTGAAAGAGTGTGATGTTCCGAAGACAGCTTTTAGGACTAGATATGGTCACTATGAGTTTCTTGTGATGCCATTTGGGCTCACGAATGCACCTGCAGCATTCATGGACATGATGAACAGAATTTTTAGAGACTATCTAGACCGTTTTGTAGTTGTTTTCATTGATGACATACTTGTGTACTCAAAGACAGAAGAAGAGCATGATGAGCACTTGAGATTTGTTTTACAGAGATTGTTGAGCAATCAGTTGTATGCGAAGCTTAGTAAATGTGAGTTCTGGATTCGAGAGGTTGTATTTCTTGGCCATGTTGTTTCGGCCGAAGGTATCCGAGTTGATCCATCGAAGATTGAGGTGATCGTTCAGTGGAAACAGCCTAAGTCTGTGACCGAGATTAGGAGTTTCCTAGGATTATCCGGTTACTATAGGAGATTTGTTGATGGTTTCTCTGGAGTAGCTGCTCCTTTGACGAAATTGTTGCAAAAAGGAGTCAAGTTTGAATGGTCATATGCAAGACAGAAGGCCTTTGAGAAATTGAAAGAAGCTTTGACAAATGCCCCAGTGTTAGTGCAACCTGTTTCAGGTAAAGAGTTTGTGATTTATAGTGACGCTTCCTACATAGGTTTAGGATGCGTTTTGATGCAAGAAAGAAGGGTTGTTGCTTATGCTTCTAGACAGTTGAAGATTCATGAGAAGAACTATCCTACTCATGATATAGAGTTAGCCGCAGTTGTTTTTGCATTGAAGATTTGGCGTCATTACTTGTATGGTGAGAAGTGTATTGTTTACACCGATCAAAAGAGCTTGAAGTACTTGATGACACAGAAAGAGTTGAACTTGAGACAGAGAAGATGGCTTGAGTTGCTAAAAGATTATGATTTGACCATTGAGTACCATCCGGGTAAAGCGAATGTAGTAGCCGATGCTTTGAGTAGGAAAGTGGTCGTTGAGTTGAGAGCTATGTTTGCTAGATTGAGTGTGTCCGATGATGGTGGGTTGATCACCGAGTTGCAAGTGAAGCCTTCTTTGATTCAGTTGATTAGAGAAAAGCATTTGCAAGATGTGAGTTTAGTCCCTCGTGTTCAAGACATAGCCGAAGGAAGATCGACCGAGTACAGTTTCAGTGGTGAGAGCTTGTTGTGCTTTAGAGATAGAATTGTTGTACCAGAAGATGATGAGTTGAGACGTCAGATTCTGAGTGAAGCACATTCGAGTCCCTTTTCTATGCATCCGGGTAGTACCAAGATGTACCGTGACTTGAAAAATGATTACTTTTGGGTTGGTTTGAAGAAGGATGTAGCCGAGTATGTGAGCCGTTGTATGGTTTGTCAGAGAGTGAAGGCGGAACATCAGGTTCCTTCAGGTTTGTTACAGCCTTTGAAGATTCCGGAATGGAAATGGGAGAAGATCACCATGGATTTTGTGTCGGGGTTGCCTTTGTCTCCTTCGAAGAAGAATTCAGTTTGGGTGATTGTTGATAGGTTCACTAAGTGTGCTCACTTCTTAGCAGTGAACACTACGATTCCTTAGACAAGTTGAAAAACTTGTACATCCGTGAGATTGTGAGACTTCATGGAGTTTCGAAGTCTATTGTTTCAGATAGAGACCATAGATTTACTTCGAGATTCTGGGGTTGCTTGCATAGTGCTCTAGGTAGCCGTTTGCATTTCAGCACGTCTTATCATCCGCAGTCCGATGGGCAGTCAGAGCGAGTGATACAGATTCTGGAGGATATGCTTCGTTGTTGTGTGATTGACTTCCAAGGTTCTTGGGAGAAGCACTTACCGTTAGTTGAGTTTGCTTACAACAATAGTTATCAGTATAGTATTCAGATGGCACCTTATGAGGCTTTGTATGGTAGACGTTGTAGGACTCCGATTTGTTGGGCTGAAACAGGTCAGAGATTGTTGCCTATGCCAGACTTTCTTAAAGGGACTACCGACAAAGTGAAGTTGATTTGTGACCGTTTGAAGGCAGCTTCCGATCGTCAGAAGTCTTATGCGGACTTGAAGAGGAAAGAGATTGAGTACTCCGTGGGTGAGAAAGTGTTTCTGAAAGTATCTCCGTGGAAGAAGGTAATGAGATTTGGCCGAAAGGGCAAGTTGAGTCCGAGGTTCATTGGTCCGTATGAGATAGTTGAGCAGATTGGGCCTGTAGCTTATCGTTTGAGGTTGCCTTCTGAGTTAGAGAAGATCCATGATGTCTTTCATGTGTCCATGCTTAGGAGATATAGATCGGATCCTTCACATGTTATGCCCGTTGAGGAGATAGAGTTAAATCTGGATTTGTCCTATAATGAAGAGCCTGTTGAGATACTTGCTTCTGATAGCAAGGTGTTGCGTGGTAGGACCATAGAGTTGGTCAAGGTGTTGTAGAGACATAGAGGTGTGGAAGAGGCCACGTGGGAGAGGAAGGCAGATATGGTTGAACAGTTCCCGTATTTGTTTCCATCGGGTAATTTTGGGGACGAAATTCCTTAAGTGGGGGAGAGTTGTAACACCCGGGTTTAGGGGTTAGGTGAAAATAATATTTTAATATTATTTGGGCTCGGGTTCATAATTAAAATGATCCTTTAAAATTTTGGGTTTCAAAATAAATATATTTGAAATGGGACCAAATTGATTTAATTGTAAGTTGAAGAGCTTTTTAAAGAACAAGGGAATAACCATTCATTAATGGCCTTTTGGTAATTTACCCATCTTTCAATTTAAATCCCCTTTATACAATAAAACACCCATTTTCCTATTCATCCTCTTCTTCACCAACGGGAAAGGGAAGAGCTCTCTACCAAACACTATTCCATTCAAAAAGCTCCTCCATTTCAACTCCATTTTGAAAGGTAATAACGTTTTTGACTTCTCCTCAACTCCCTCTCTTTAAAAGTACCATTTATTTTCATTTTCGTTGAAGTTTTGAAAATGGGGTTTTCAAAGGATTTGATTAAAAATGGTGTCTTTGTGTAGCTAAACTTAATATTTTGATTTGTTATGGTTAGTTATGGAATATAGGAGCCAAATAATACAACATATGTGAATTTTGAATGATTTTGAGCAATTCCCGAAATTGGGTAAAAATGGGGTTTTGGGAGGGTTTTGGGTGCGTTTTGGGGGTTGGTTTAGGTGGAATTTGATAGGCTTTTGATAGTACTATGGTTAGGGATTGATTTGGGATCATTTGTGGGTGCAATGGATGTTGGAAACATGGATTTTGGACATGGTTTTGGGGCTGCCCGAGTTTGCTAAAAATGGGATTTGTTCATAGCTTGCAACATTGTAAATTGTGATTGAATTGTGTTCCGGGTTGGTCTTTTGATGTTGGGCTGATTTGGGATTGTTTGAATTGTGTTTGAGGTTGTTTAGAAGCGGGAATTTGTGTTGGAGAAGCTTCGGGAAGAAATCCGGGATTGTGAGAGTGGTTGCTTGCTTGGCTTGGAGATTGGAAGCTTAGGTGAGTGGTTAATTGTTTTACATGGTTTTAAAATGGTTGGTTCGAGTATATGGACTAGGTTTGGCTTGGTAGACCCACCTAGAGTTAGGATTAGGGTGGTAGCCTAATCTTAAACTTGATCTAGAGCCTTTGGATGAACTCATATATGTGGATGTGTATGTCTCGTATGAAATGTGATATGAATGCTTATGTATATTGTGTTATACATGTGAGATGAGGCATGATTTGTGATGCTTGAGACATGCATGATAATGGTTCATGATTGTGTTCATGGTGAGTACGTGCTAAGCACGGAATTGATTGGAATGAGTAATGTGGGATGAGTAAAATGTTGGCACTAGTATGCTTGAGTACAAATGATCGATCATTAGGATGTTAGTGTGTACACATGAGTCAAAAGTCGCGCGTGGCCTTGGTGGCGTTGAGTCACCAAGGAGGAGTACGGGTTCGCCCGGAAATTGTATTTATATATAGTCGATGATGAGTGGAATCCCATCGACGGGGCGTGAGGATGAGTGGAATCCCCTCCGCGAGACCGGTGATGAGTGTAATCCCACCGTGAGGTAATGTGGTTGTTGGATATGAGTTCCAACGTGTTTATCCGCGTATTCGGGTCATAGCTAGGTGCCAATGTTGATTGATAAGGGTATTAATGTGTTGAGATATGTGATCCTCACTTGGATGTTTACATGTGTTTACATATGATGTGAAATGGAGCTTGTTGATCATGGCATTTAATTGAATATTGCACATGCATCTTTATCTTGTGGCTCTTGTGGATTCTTGGTAAATATGTGTTTTGCCTTGGCTAGTTCGTGCTCGGACCCTGCAATGTTGAGGTTTGTTTTTAAGAGCTTACCCTCACTAAGCATCATTGCTTACGCTCTCTTTGTTCAACATTGCAGATCCTTAGTTCGTGGGTTGCTTGCGCAAGTGGAGGGCCTCCAAGTGTGGTTGTTAGCTTTGAGTACATCAAGTATGAGTTTTTAATGTTGAACATGTAATAGTTAAGCAATGGGACATGAGTTATTTTGATGGATGATTGTTGGGTTTTTAGGAGCTTGCTTAGACTCCATGTTATCTTGCTTTTGTATGGCTTGTGATGCCATGTTTGAATTGTAATCCATGCCTAAATTGCTTACCATGAATGTTGGCTATGTGCATTTGAGGTTGCCTTTGTGTTTGAATGTTGAACTATGAGACTTTGAATGCTTAAATGTCATCTTTGATCAAGTGCATGATTTCCTTAATGTATGTACATGCTGGGTGCTTGCATGGTTAAATATTGATCTGATAATGTTGTATGAATGCTTGTTGGGGTTTATGGAAGTCCTAAAATGCATTTAGATTCGAGTCTTGTTCGTTTTTGCTGAGTTTGGGAGCTTTGCAGTGCAGGGCGTATCGGTACGCCTGAGGGCCGTATCGATACGCTACTGCCTCCAGAGCTCAGTTTTGGCTGGGCGTATCGATACGGTTTTTGGTCACTGGAATTTTGAGAAATTGGGGAGTTTTTGGAGTATCGATACGGTGTTGGGGCGTATCGGTACGGGTTTATCTCGTTGACCACGAGATGTTGACTGAAGAGGGCGTATCGATACGCTCTAGGGCTGTATCGATACGGTCATCTTTGAGTTGACTGTTTGGGTTGACCAAGGCAAGGTGTATCGATACCCTTGATTGGTGTATCGATACGGCCTGCCCTGTAAGCTTAAAATGGACTGTTTGTGCATGGCCGTGGTTCGAATGTGATTTCCTTTGATTGTTTTCCGCTGTTGTGATCACTTAGGACTTAACAATCCTCTAGACAAGATTAAAATGAAAGAAAAAAAACAGGGTTGCTAACCGAGGGGGAACCTTAACGGGTTTCGCTTCGTTTTTCCCCGTGTGGCCCACTCGGACCGGTCATCCGGCCAGACCGGGATGAGGGGGTTACAAGGTTGGTTGGATCCAGTGGACAAAGAGCAAACTGGTATGTTCTTCTTCATGATTTTAACAATTATTTTGAATAAAATTTTTATTAAAAATAGAGTTATAAGCTTTAATGTAAAATTTATCTCCTTCCCAATAAATTTTCCCATTTCACCAAAACACTAAAGGAAAACTAACAGATTACTCCAATGACAAATTACAACAAAAAATAAAACACAAATTCCACTAGAAACATAAACACAAAGACGCTAACTCAAAATGATCATAAAGAAGGAAAGAAAATGCAAAGAACATAGCACAGTAACATCTTTTGCTAATCTAGCACAAACGGTGCCGCTGGAATTCTCATCTTGGTCAAACCACCTAACCTCAAAAGTCAGTACCTTTGAAAGCATCATTGTCAAAACTCTTGTGGTGGAAGTTGACGTTTTTAATTTTGGGGGAATGGGTTGTAGTGGTGGGTTATAGCCTTTGATTTAATTTTACGGGGTTTTAGTTTTATAATTTTTGGGGAAGATGGTGAAAAATAAAACTTTGAAAGTTTTGGGGTTAAATTAGAAACTAATTTTTTAAAGTAACGGAGACTAACGGCTAAGGGACCAAAATAAAAACGATTCTAAACATAAGTGACCAGAATAATCTTTTTTGAATTCTGGTGACCAAAATAAAACACACCCTAAATGAAAGGGACCACTGGTGAAGATTACCCATCATCTAAATTGAAAATTTTGAACTACGTCACTCCGTCATTAAATTATTTTTTTTATAAGAATGATACTGAGAAAAGCTAACTATGAAAGCATATATCGTTAAGCATTGTTGTAGCAGCTTCCGCGGGGACATCATTAAAGCGAGATTCGCCAATCGGTGCTCCCCTATTAATACGTGTGAAATAATCAGCGACTCCATTCGCCTCACGTCGAATATGCCGGATAACTACTTCCCAGTTGAGCAGCAACAATTTTCGCAATATCACTACAACAGCATGGCTTGAAAGAGTATTTGACTTGCCCAACAAGATCTTGGAGGCCTCAAAATTATCATTCTCTAATTCGACACACCGAAACCCAAGCCTCCATGCGTGTTTTAGTGTATCGTGAATCGCCCAAAGTTCAATGAGAAGCATAGTGCATACACATATGCTTCGTGAGAAGCCAAATAACCAACTCCCCGTATCATCGCGTAAAACACCTCCAACAGTTGCATCTACATTTCCTGTGTGAACTGCTCCATCGAAATTAGCCTTAATCCACCCCATTGTTGGTTTATGCCAACAACGCACACTATCGGTAATGCCATCTACTGCATTGAGGTTTTGATAGTTGGCAGCTTCAAACATTTCTCCAAGTCGCAAGCAGTAGGGAATGAAATCAATCCGTTCAACATAGTTGGCATCCATGAGCAGACTGCAGCGCCTTTTCCATAATTGCCAGCAAAGCACTGCAAATTTACTTGGCCAGCCATTGTAACCACCTCCCCAAGGGCATGAGTTATCCAGATTCATAATGAGCCAATCCTGCAAAAGGGTAGAAATAAAATCATTAAAATGGACAGCAAGAATTAAATTCAACAATACCAATTTTGCCTCGGTACACTTTCGAAGCACGTGGTCAATGTCCTCTTGAGTGCGACAGCAAAGATGACAGTGACTTGTCTCCAACATGTGTCGACGTTGTCTTTCAGCATTAGTGAGTAAACCGTTCCTCAAAACAAGCTATAATAACACCCTGACTCTTTGGGTACCGGAGCAGACCATATGCATTGCCAACGTTGCCTATCACTATTATTGGCTAAAAGATGAAGGGCAGCATACGCCAATCGTGTAGAGAAGTTACGATTCTCATCTCATCTCCACCCAATCGTGTCAGTTTCCAACTCAGCCTTCGGTGGTGGAATAGCCGCAATCATCCGTAGATTATGAATAGGGAGAACCAAAGAAAGCTGATTCCAATCTCATTCTCCAGAAACCGTAACAAAGGAAGCTACCGAAGCTGGTTCAGGTGCCGTAGAGTTTACAGGTCTTCAACAAGTAATCTCTCACAATTGAGCCAATTATCGTACCAGAACTCAGTGTCTCGACCATCCCCAATATCCCAGGAAATGCTTTGACATAAATCCGCCCACACACATTACTCAAACCCCTCCAAAGACGTGAACAATTATTACCACACAGAGTCTCAGGAAAAATTTCACCCATTTATACTTATGCTTAAGGATCTTGACCCAAAGTTTATCCTCATTCGTAAGCAACTGATACCTTATTTTCATCATGAACGCTCTATTTTGTTGGTATAGGTCCTTCATAGCAAAGCCTCCACCTGTAATAGGCTCTTGCATCGAGCTCCATTTGACCAAAAAGATGACATTCTTATGCTTCGAGCTTCCCCAAACAAACTTACGGATAATACGCTCCATTTCCTCACAAAGGCCTTTAGGTAACCAGGCTGACTGCATCACATACACCGGTATGGCCTGAAGAACAACTTTAGCTAGAGTGATCCTACCGGCTAAAGATAAAGATTGCGCAATCCACCCAGATAGTTTCATACGCACGTTCTCAAGAAGATATTCTACGTTGCATTAGTAACTCTATAGTGCAAGAGCGGGGCGCCAAGATATTTGCCAAGGTCAATTACCTCTTCAAACCCCCAAAGTTTGGGTAATATCATTACGGAGATCAAGATTGACATTCTTGGAAAAGAAAATCCGAGTCTTCGCAATACTCACACGATGACCAGAAGCCATGCATAAATCCTCAAAAGCCTTTCGCAAGATTTTCATTTGGTCCAACGAAGCCTCCATAAAAAGCACTAAGTCGTCGGCAAAAAATAAATGTGAAAGAGGATCACCCTGACGAATCCCAAAGTTGGTTTAAATTCCTTTGTAAGTTCACCATTCTAGAGGATTTGCGTTGAGACCGTGGTTACGCAAAGTATAATGATACTAACCAAAGAAGCCGACATACTCGTAGCTCGTAGAGTCTCCTTTATAAAATTTCACTCGAGCATGTTGTAAGCTTTCTCAAGGTCCACTTTGATGGCCATCAAGTCCTTCTTCTCCACCTTTGAATTTATAGTATGTAAAACTTCATGTGCTAGGATAATGTTGTCTGTGATATGTTTACCCGAGACAAAGCTTGCCTGAGTAGATGAAACCCAGGAAGGGAGGAAAGGCTTTAAACGGTCCACTACAACCTTGGTGATAATTTTGTAAACAACGTTACACAGACTTATCGGCCTAAATTGAGTAATCGATGACGGGTTCTCCACCTTGAGGATGAGAACCAAGAGAGTTTTATTTACCCAAGCATCCATGTGATCGTCTTCAAAAACATGTTTTACCACTTGATAAACAGAAGGTCCCACAATTGCCCAATTCTTCTAGTAAAAAGTGACAGGCAGCCCATCAGACGTTGCCAAAGTTCTTTCAATTCCGCAGATACGTACAAGTAAATGATTTTTGCGTTTCCCTATATGCCCAAAAACCAACTCATTCCACTCTTTACCGCCTTGTTGAAATTGAAGAATATTTTCCTCTAAAGAGCAATCAAAACATATAAATTAAAATGTTGAGGTTTAAATTTAGTAATTTTCAAATTGAAATTTCTTAAAAAGTAATTAAATCGAAAAAAATGAGAAGTCAAAATTTAATTTCATTAATTTTAATTGACATGATCTTAATAATAATAAATCAAAATTTTTCTAGAGGGACAACGACAATAATTTTAAAACTATTAGTGTCCTAAAATAGAATTAAACCATTAAAGTTGGGACAATTATCCCTCTCATACACTATGTGTCTTTGTCTATGTAAGCATGTCCATATGTTATTCTCTTCAATAAATGAGTAATTATACCATACACGGGTGGTAGGAATAAAAAGTTTTCACAAGTGATTTACTTTGGGGTTTAGGTTTAGTTGTTTAGAATTTTTAAGGTTGTGGTTAGATTTTAGGGATTTAGTTTAGGGTTTATAGGTTAAAACTTAAATACCTAACCATATACCTTAAACTCTAACCTATAAACCCTAAATCCTAATCATAAACCCTAAATTCTAACCACACCCCCTAAACTTTAACACATAAATCATAAACCTTAAATTAAATCTCTAAGCCTTAAAACTAAGGCACTTATGAAAACTTTTTGTTTCCAGCACTACTGCATAAAATATTTTACCTTAATAAATTAGTGTCAAAGTATTATGTTCATATTTTTGCTTAACCCTTAGGCACAGGGACAAAATTGCATTCACATTGGGAGGGATATTGCCCCTTCCAACTTTTTATACCTTTAAGTTATATAATAAAAATTAAAAATTTAATGGAATAATTGTAAGTTGTAGTCCTACCTTCAAAAAAATTATACTTTGCTCCCCTCGAGTTAGAATCCTAGCTCCATCCCAAATAAGACACTTACACTTTACATATAAGACTGTTCGAACTTGAGTTTCTTAGAATGAACATTATCCTCTTGTTTCACTGGGACCAGTCGTTGGGTTCATGTTAAAGAGTCCAATGCATATATTTTTAAATAGTCTAAAAGTAATTACAAGATAATATATGTCCATAGTTATTGCATTATATTAAGGTATTGTTATATGATTGACAAAAAATAATTTATAAATGGAATTGACTCTAAAATCAATTACGTTAATTATATGAAAATATATTAATTATAACATGAATTACAAAATATTTTTAAAATATATTTATGTTCATTAATCTTTTGGTTTTATAATATAACTTATAGATAATTATTATAAATTTTATATTTTTTTAATCTTTCAAAATATTTGTTAAACGAGTTTAAAAATTAATTTTGTGCATTCGTTGGATCATATAGGAGATTGGCGGGAAGGAAGCAAACACAAACGAGAAAATTGCCGGAAATACTAATGGAAGTTGCGCCACGAAAAATGGTAAATTACGTTAAATTATCATTAAACTTTACTTTTAAACTTATTTTGGTCACTAAAGTTTCAAAACATTCAATTTATTCATTGAAATTTAAACATTGAATATTTTTTGTCACTAAAGTTTAGACATTGAACATTGTTTATCACTGTTAAACCCCAAACGGTCATAGATAGTAGTCGTTCGGTCTCAAATTTTACTAGTCACTTCGTCTCAGCCCCTGAGTGTGAATTCGACTTCCATTTTATCGAAAAGTGCTCCGAAGTTCACGAATCAGTCAAAAACCTTTTAGTTTCTCTCTCGTCGATCTCTTTTTATTGTCGGATAGAGCCCATTTTTTAGTATGTTACTTCTTCCGCGCCGATGGAGTTTTTCACCGTTTGGATCTTGTAGAAGTTTTTTCGTTTGTCGGTAAATGAACGTCGTCAAAAAAATAACGGATAAATAAAAAAAACGTTAAATGTCTATACTTCAGTGAGTAAATTGAACATTTTGAAACTTTAGTAATTAAAATATGTTTGAAAGTAAAATTCAATGATGATTTACGTAGTTTACCAAAAAAAATGAACAGATGGAAGTAGTGGAGGCAACACAACAAGTGAAAATTGCACAAAAAGAAGCAGCTAAAGCTGCGAGATATGTTGAGTGCATGGAGATGAGGGTGGAGATTCAAATAGAGGTTTGTAACTTTAATAACGGTCCTTGTATAATAATTTTGGCATTGTGCTAAAATCGGATACTAGTAACCGTTATGTTCGCAATTATATTTGTTTTTTTTTTTAAATATGATCATGATACATGCAGTAACTGCAATAATAATCGTTATATCTGTAATCACAATAAATTCAACACCACCAGAAAGGCGGCTACAACCGCAATTTAAATCCCTAGATGATGGAGCAAGAAGAAGATAGAATGCACTTCAAGCATAGGTTGAGACGATGATGATGAAAATGATGCAACAGAACAGTCCGCATGAATACCGATTTATATATTTTATATGCATTTGTAACAATTCATAAATCCAATACTCGTATTCTAAATTAACCGAAATTCATAAATTCTTGAATCTTGTGGTGTGCTTCTTCAGTCATACCCTCAAATTTTTAAATCAGCATCTTACATATGGAATCCTTCAGTCTCATTCCCCTGACCACCATTTCTTCAAAGAAGTACCTTCATCCTCTTCTTCCTGCAGCACATGTTCAGTACAGTTGCGTACATAAATAATGGATGTTATTGCGGTTGCTGTCGTGTATTCGATAGTATTGCGTTTATTGTGATTGCGTGGACATAACAGTTGTGGGTATCGCGATTTCAAACGGTGACGCTACTGTTATATAGTGGTCGTTGTTACAGTTACGGACTGCTATTTAAATCCCTGGTTTTGACATTAACCTTCGACTGAGTTATACAGACATACATTAACCACTAAGGCGGATGTATACAAGTATGGGAAACCATGACACCCCAATGTTTGAGAAAATTTGAATTACACCTTTCAATTTTAAAAAAATAATAATAATTTGTCTCCCTCAAATTCGATTTCTAAGCAAGTTTGTCACATTCATTAAATTATGGTCTGATCCCTGTATCGGAGATATGTCTCTAAAAACATGCTTATTTATCCGAGGATAGTCGCGTTGGCCACCCAAAAATCCAAATATGTATGCGAGTTTGGTACTTAATAGAATAGTAATTAGTTAGTAGGTTAGTTAGGATTTGTTAGCTGAGGTGGCAAGATTGTAAAGATTCAATCTTGGGTTGATTATGTAGTATAAATTAATTGTTGTGGTCATAATTCTGATTAAGCCAATTTTAATAAAATCATTTGTTCAGTTTTATTCTTCTCTATATCGAAAGTCAATCTGACTTCTTTTCTTCTTCTTTCGACTTCTTCCCCTTTTCTAATTTCTTCCATTCTTGAAGAAACTACCAGAGTAAATCAGTTTCAATATGGTATCAGTTGATTCTTCCGCGGTACGATCTTCTGATTCTGATCGTACTTACAAACTCGACGATCCTTCCGACGAGTTTTACATCCATCCGAACGAAAATCCGGTGCTGGTGCTCACGTCGTCTCTCCTCACCGGTTCGAACTATCATGCGTGGTCCAGGTCCATGAGAATGGCCCTGATTTCGAAGAACAAATACTCCTTTGTTGATGGGTCGATTAGGGAAGTTTCAGATAATAGAATAGTAATTAGTTAGTAGGTTAGTTAGGATTTGTTAGCTGAGGTGGCAAGATTGTAAAGATTCAATCTTGGGTTGATTATGTAGTATAAATTAATTGTTGTGCACATTATTCTGATTAAGCCAATTTTAATAAAATCATTTGTTCAGTTTTATTCTTCTCTATATCGAAAGTCAATCTGACTTCTTTTCTTCTTCTTTCGACTTCTTCCCTTTTTCTAATTTCTTCCATTCTTGAAGAAACTACCAGAGTAAATCAGTTTCAATATGGTATCAGTTGATTCTTCTGTGGCATGATCTTCTGATTCTGATCGTACTTACAAACTCGATGATCCTTCCGACGAGTTTTACATCCATCCGAATGAAAATCCGGCGCTGGTGCTCACGTCGTCTCTCCTCACCGGTTCGAACTATCATGCGTGGTCCAGGTCCATGAGAATGGCCCTGATTTTGAAGAACAAATACTCCTTTGTTGATGGGTCGATTAGGGAAGTTTCAGATAATAGAATAGTAATTAGTTAGTAGGTTAGTTAGGATTTGTTAGCTGAGGTGGCAAGATTGTAAAGATTCAATCTTGGGTTGATTATGTAGTATAAATTAATTGTTGTGGACATTATTCTGATTAAGCCAATTTTAATAAAATCATTTGTTCAGTTTTATTCTTCTCTATATCGAAAGTCAATCTGACTTCTTTTCTTCTTCTTTCGACTTCTTCCCCTTTTCTAATTTCTTCCATTCTTGAAGAAACTACCAGAGTAAATCAGTTTCAATATGGTATCAGTTGATTCTTCCGCGGCACGATCTTCTGATTCTGATCGTACTTACAAACCCGACGATCCTTCCAACGAGTTTTACATCCATCCGAACGAAAATTCGGCGTTGGTGCTCACGTCGTCTCTCCTCACCGGTTCGAACTATCATGCGTGGTCCAGGTCCATGAGAATGGCCCTGATTTCGAAGAACAAATACTCCTTTGTTGATGGGTCGATTAGGGAAGTTTCAGAAGAAAACCCTAAGTTTCAAGCCTGGGTCAAATGCAACAATTTGGTCCTTTCTTGGCTCCAGAGGGCAATTCATCCGGACATAGTGCAGAGTGTCATTTGGATCGACACTGCGAGAGAGCTTTGGGTCGATCTTTTCAACCAAGGGGATTTGGTTCGCCTCTCGGATCTGCTTCATGAGTTCTACAGTCTTCAGCAAGGTAATCTTTCCGTTACCAATTATCATACCCAGCTTAAAACCCTTTGGGATGAGATATCGAACTTACAGCCTTTGTCTTCTTGTGTGTGTGATGCTCAAAAATATAGAAATCAAGATTTCTCTCTGCGTTTTCTTAGAGGTTTGAATGAGCATTTTGCTGTTCCTAAGTCACAAATCTTGATGACAAAACCCTTTCCTAAGATTAATCAAATTTTTGCCATGGTTGTTCAACATGAGCGTACTGTTCTTTCTGCCATATCCCATGATTCAAATGTTCTTCTTGTGGATATGTCTAGTGGGAAGTCTGGGGAGTCGAATAGATTTCAGAAACGGTTTTATAACAATGCTACAAATAAACGCCCTGTTTGTACCTTCTGTGGTCTTGTGGGTCATTCTGTTGACCGTTGTTATAGGAAACATGGGTTTCCACCTGGTTACAAGTCCAAGAATCAGATTAGTAAGTCTAATCTTGTTGGTAATTCTGTTTCTTTGTCCTCTGCTGATGATTCTGTTCTTGGTCCCATACCAAAATTGTCTGGTCAAGTTAATCAAAATGGTCAATCCTGTCAATCTGGTCAAAATGTTTCCTTTTCTCAAGAACAGTATAATGAAATTCTGAGTATGTTACAAGAGCGTAATGCTGGTTCTGCTCAGCCTTCTAGTAGGATCAATTTGCTTACTTCTGCATTTGATGTTCCATGTGCTGAAGGGACAGGTATTCTTCTAAATTGTTCTTCTTGTTTTAATGATAGTAGTGTTAGTGCTGGTTCTAGTAGTGTTAACATGCTTAGTAATTCTAAGGTTAATGCTTCTGAGTTTGTTTCTTGGGTTGTTGATAGTGGAGCTACATATCATATAGTTAATTCTTTAAATTTCTTTTATGAGTATAGAGTTGTTCATAATAAAGCTGTAAAGTTGCCTAATGGTCAATTAGTTAAAGTAACTCATATAGGTAACATTAGGATCAATTCTGATTTAGTTCTTTTAGATGTTCTCTATATTCCTTTATTTGATTTTAATTTGGTTTCTATTTCTAAACTGACATCTAACTTGTCTATTTCTGTTTTTTTTCTCTTCTGGTTTTTGTTATATACAGAATGTAAAGATGAACAAAATGATTGGTTTAGCTAAGGAGAGCAATGGTTTGTATCAGCTTCAAGTTCCTTTTGCTTCTGCACATTTCTGTAATTCTGCTGTTAGTGAGTATGATCCTACTCACCCTTGTAATTCTGTTTGTAATTCTTCTAGTTTAGGCTCTTGTTCTAAGACTGCTAATTTTCAGCTTTGGCATTTAAGGCTAGGGCATCCTTCTAGGCAAAGGATGAAGTTTTTTAGTGTTTTGTGTGATCTTATCCCTAGTGCTTCTTCCTTAAATAACTTTGAGTGTGATACATGTCATTTGGCAAAACAAAAGAGGCTTGCTTTTCCTATAAGTGTTTCTAAATCTGATTGTATCTTTGATTTGGTGCATATGGATGTGTGGGGTCCTTTTTCTGTTAAAAGTATATATGGGCATCTGTATTTTTTAACAGTGGTTGATGATAAGAGTCGTTTTCTCTGGGTTTTTCTAATGCATTCTAAGTCAGAAGTGAGACAGTTAATACTTGATTTTTATCAATTTGTTCAAACTCAATTTTCAAAGAACATTAAGTGTATAAGGACAGATAATGCAAAAGAGTTTGAAATGTATGATTTTTATAAATCTAAGGGCATTATACATCAGAATTCTTGTGTTTATACGCCTCAGCAAAATAGTTTGGTAGAACGCAAACATCAACATCTGTTATCTGTTGCTAGAGCCTTAAGGGTTGATTCTACTTTACCTTTGAAATTTTGGATAGATTGTATTCTCCATGCTGCTCATTTAATTAACATCACCCCAACTCCTGTTTTAGATAATAAAACACCATATGAGGTTTTGTTTAATAAAGTGCCTAAGTTTGATATGTTAAAAGCTTTTGGTTTTTTAGCCTATGCCTCTGTTTTACCAAAACCACCTACAAAAATGGATCATAGGGCTAAGAAGTGTGTTTTCTTGGGTTTTCCTAAAAACATTAAAGGTTTTCGTTTGTATGATCTAGAAACAGGTTCTATTTTTGTATCCAGGGATGTTATGTTTTCTGAAAATGTATATCCTTTTCAACAGAAGTTTTCTAAAAAGGAAAATGATTTTATTTTCCCAACTCATAATGGTTCTGCTGTCTTTGAAGATTTCTTTGATAAATCTTCAAGTTTTATAGCTGATAATGGTTCTAATGGTGCTGAATTGTCTAATTCTAGTAATTCTGGTAACAATCCTGATGGTACTGACTTGCCTAATTCTGTTAATGATGAAGACAATTGTGATCAGCCTGCTTCTGTTGTAAGTCCACATTCTGATTCTAATAACATTTCTGTTTCTGATATTTCAAATAAGACTAATTCTCAGTTTTTGAGTAGGCCTTCCAGAACTAGGCATTTACCTCAGAAATTTAAAGACTTTCAAGTGGATCTTCCTGGCTCAAGATCAACTCCACATTCTATATCTCAGGTGATGTCTTTCCATCAAATCTCCCCTGCTCATCATAGCTTTATTAATGCTATAGAAACTTTAAAAGAACCTAAGAGTTATAAAGAAGCAGTTTTACATTCTTGTTGGAAGGATGCTATGAGTGAAGAAATAGCAGCTTTAGAAAGAAATAATACTTGGGAGTTAGTTCCATTACCTAAAGATAAAACTACCATAGGTTGCAAATGCGTTTTTAAAACAAAATTAAAGTCTGATGGGTCTTTAGAACGCTATAAAGCAAGACTAGTTGCTAAAGGATATACACAGCAAGCTGGAATAGATTTTTTGCATACCTTTAGTCCAGTTACTAAGATTACTACTGTTAGGATGTTAATTGCAATTGCTGCTGCTAAGGGTTGGTTTTTACATCAATTAGATGTAAACAATGCCTTCCTTCATGGTAATTTAGATGAAGAGGTTTTGTTGGAACCACCTCCTGGTTTTAATAGTCAAGGATTAGTTTGTAAGCTTAATAAAAGCCTTTATGGCCTAAAACAAGCAAGCAGACAGTGGAATGAACGCTTGACCTCTGCTCTTTTATTAAAAGGTTTTAAAAGAGCAAATTCAGATTCTTCTTTGTTAGTTAAAGGGTCAAATGAAAATTTTATAACACTGGCTGTGTATGTTGATGATATCATTATAGCTAGTCCTGATATGCATGCTATTAATTCCATTAAAACTTTTCTTCATGATACATTCAAAATTAAGGATCTTGGTAATTTGAAATACTTTCTAGGACTAGAAATTGCTAGATCTGATAAGGGTATTAACCTTAGTCAAAGAAAGTATACTCTTGACCTTCTTAAAGATACTGGTTTCTTAGGTTCCAAACCTGTATCTACACCAATTGCTACTACCACTAGGCTTTCTAAAAGTGAAGGAGAACCTTTAACTGATATTTTTTCTTTTAGAAGACTAGTTGGCAGATTACTTTACTTAACAAACACAAGGCCTGACATTTCATTTGCTGTTCAGCAGTTATCTCAATTCATTTATGCACCCACATCTTTACATCTAGCAGTTGCTCATAGGGTTTTGCGTTATTTAAAAAGTTCTCCTGGCCAAGGACTCTTTTTCCTTGCTGTTAATAATTTTAAACTTCATGCTTTTTCAGACTCAGATTGGGCAAGTTGTCCAGATTCGAGACGTTCTACAACTGGATTTTGTGTATTTCTTGGTCATTCTTTGATTTCCTGGAAGTCAAAGAAACAACAAACTGTTTCTAGGTCTTCTAGTGAAGCAGAGTATAGGGCCATTGCTTCAGTTACTTGTGAATTAAAATGGCTGACTTACCTTTTAAATGATTTACATATTCCTTTGTCTACTTCCAATTTATACTGTGATAATCTTTCTGCGATCAAACTTGTAGAAAATCTTGTGCATCATGAACGAACGAAGCACATAGAGATCGACTGTCACCTTATCAGGGAGAAGATTCACAGCAAGCTTGTTAATTTACTGCCTGTGTCAAGCCCAAATCAGTTGGCAGATTGTTTTACCAAACCTCTTTCTACAACTGTTTTTTTATCTTCCATTTCCAAGCTGGGCATACAAGATTTGTATGCTCCATCTTGAGGGGGGCTAATAGAATAGTAATTAGTTAGTAGGTTAGTTAGGATTTGTTAGCTGAGGTGGCAAGATTGTAAAGATTCAATCTTGGGTTGATTATGTAGTATAAATTAATTGTTGTGGACATTATTTTGATTAAACCAATTTTAATAAAATCATTTGTTCAGTTTTATTCTTCTCTATATCGAAAGTCAATCTGACTTCTTTTCTTCTTCTTTTGACTTCTTCCCCTTTTCTAATTTCTTCCATTCTTGAAGAAACTACCAGAGTAAATCAGTTTCAATAGTACTATTATGGATGGTCCCTGGAAGTGGATTATTCACTTACATAGATTGTCTCAATATAATTCATTAAATTATGGTATGAATATGATCCCTGTATTGGAGATATGCTTCTTTCTTTCCAGGATATTGCTATGATGACTGGGCTGTTATCTTATTCTTACTAATGCTAAAATCCGAGTCATTGGAATTTTAAAATGTTGTTATTCAGTTTGTTGTTTATGCAGTTCATGTTATTCCCTGGCATGCCTGGCGTTACCCTATTTTCAGCGCTGCTCTTTGATAAGTGGCCATGTAGTTTACCATTTCCCTTTCCTTTGTCCATTACAAAATCCCAACATTTTGCTGAGCTTTTTCCCTATTATATACACTAAGTATTATATGCATTTAACATAAATATACTTTCTATATATTCATATGATTTTATGCTCAGTTGTATATATTCACATGATTTCGTATATTCATTATCTGAATCGATCTGGTTTTACGTTTGATGCTGATAGATTCGAATATTCACATCCATTTTATTTTTATAGATCATGTTTTCGGATTCCATGTATCCGTTATCTGAATCTGCTTTTTACGTTTGACAGTGATAGATTCGAATATTCACATCCATCTTTTTTTAAAATTCTAGAAATTCAACCTGCTACCATCTCAAAATTCAAATATGGGAATTGTTATGAATAAAAGGTAACGGCCAGATGGAGATATTACCCCCAAAACAGACAACATTTAAAGGCTTTAGAAAAAGGTTACTTGGGTATTCTCATTTAGATTACTGAAATATAAATGCTTGAGAAAGTAGAACTAACTGGTTTAAGGAACTCAATCATTTCTCTTGCTAGTGGCGACAGGGTTTTGCTCCGAAATGATCTTCAGAACATTGACCAAAGCTCGAAGACGGTCCCAAATGTTCAAGCCATAAAGTGCCTCCACCAGCGATTCTTGAAACTCAAACCCATTCTCAGCAACAGGATACTATTGTGTTTGGCATAGAAAAAGAGAGGAGAATGATTAGTCGCGTAAACAAGACACTTTGTTCTTCGTACATTGCTAGGGTTCAACTCGAAAAAGAATTCAAATTTGGTTCGATCATTGTTGAGCTCAAGCTCAAACAATTGAGCAGGTTGAATTCAAGTATCCTATTATTCAAATAACTTACGAGCCTAATCAAACTTATTTTTTACTAGGTAAATAAGCCTAATCGAGTGAGTTCGAGCAGTTCGATCTTTACTGTGATGAAGCTAAGATTAAATTTCAAGACTCGGATTTCAAGTCGAGCTTCTTATATCTTGAGCTCCTCGATTATAACCCTAGTCTCAACATTTTCAAAGAATAATCATCAAATGAAGTAGTTAAGGATGCAAGGCTGACCTGAATAGGCTTTGGTATCTTGGTCTTTATATAAGGCCACCATCTATCCTCGACGACAGACTTTACCAGACAGCAAGCTCTCAATCCCTCAACACCGGCAAATCGCCCGAATCCACTATCTTTTACGCCACCAAATGGCAGGGACTGGAAGATCAATACACATCTTGAGTTCAGTAGGATTAAAAAATAAAAATTAGAAACTTCCACACTTGGAGTTGGAACTGTTTTAATAGGGATCGAAGAAAATTTGATGGAATCCAACTCAAGCATACACGAATGGTGGCCACCTCGTACACGACTAGAAGGAAAAGAGAAGTACCTGGCACATATAAGTTGATGCAAAATCATTAATTGCAGCAACTCCACATTGTATTTGGGAAGCTATCTCCTTGGCACGCCTTTGACTTCCCGAAAAAACAGCACAGCCAAGCCCATATCTTGAATCATTTGCAAGCTTGACAACTTCTTCATCTGTGCTGAATTTCATTATCGGCATGATCGGTCCGAAAGTCTGCATGCCATCAAGTTTTATGAAAAATTAGCAAACGCCACACATAACCACGTTCACGGACCTTGGTTTTCTTGGGAAATATTCATTGGCATTCTAGTTTTGTTAAAAATAGCGCTAACTAGTCGAGCACAAAAAAAAGTTCGGCACTGAAGATTTTAATAATAATAGCACAACTTTTCTTACCTCTTCTTGCATCAACTTCATTGTATGGTTTACATTTATGAGCACCGTAGGGGGGTAAAATTGATCAACTGCGCCTTCACCTAGATGGCCAAAACTTCCACGAGCCACAATTTCAGCTCCTTTGTCTACAGCATCATCTACAAGGTGTTGAAGCTTTTCAGAATGCTCTTGCAAGCATATGGCACCCATATCGTATCTTGCAGCTAGTGGTGGGCCCTATAGAAGATATCCAAACATCAGAAATCTAGTTTCATTTCACAGAAGGCGGAGTTAGCTTGTAAACTAGTGATAGTTCAGCAATCAATGCAGCAATTAAAGTCCAGAAGTAAGCACACAAATTATAGACCTAACAGAAAGCTGAAACTGCAGGTTATAGTTTATCAGCCACAGGTGCACGCAACAGCCAAATGGCAACGGATGGCCGGTAAATATTTGGATTTAACAGTAATGTAACATGGTGGAGAACAGGCTATGATACCGACCTAAACAGACAAAAACATTTTTCATGGAGGATGTATTAGAAGGGACATCTTACAGCTGAAACGGACTTCACAATCTTAGTCACTTGATTGACAAATGAAGTATAAATATCCCTGTGAACATAAAATCTCTCTGCGCCGGCACAGTTCTGCCCACTTGATTGAAGAGCAGCTCTGACAGCAACTTGCGCAACCTGTATCATGAAAAACGGTCATTCTCAACAGCACTGATCAGAGCGATTTCAGCTCTCAATCAAAATATATGTTCAATCATATTAGTTATTGGAACAGGTGGAAAGGGTTCATACATGTGGAATATCTACGTCTTCACACACAATAAAAGCATCTTTCCCACCAAGCTCGAGTGTAACTGGTATAAGAGTCTCAGCAGCCTTTGCCATTATCTGGCAATAAAAGCAAACATGTCAAGCTCTTTGCAATTAAAACAATAAAAGAAGT
This sequence comes from Hibiscus tridactylites, assembly GCA_958450335.1. Lineage (NCBI taxonomy): Eukaryota > Viridiplantae > Streptophyta > Magnoliopsida > Malvales > Malvaceae > Hibiscus > Hibiscus tridactylites. The sequence continues at coordinate 19,315,738 of OY288266.1, forward strand.
CCCATCAAGATAAAACTCTTTGATGATGAAATCCCTCAGCAACATGAGTCCTAGCTCTGAAAACTAACATATGAACAGGGGAAAAAAGAGAGTAGTTTATTTTCCATTATTAGTACTAAAGAACAGTAGTTCTCAATATATGCTTTTTGTAAAATATCTCGACATATTTGAAGACCACAAAATCAATAATGATAAAATCCAAATTGAATAATAGGAAGGTGAAATCAAATTTGTAATTAGTATTGAGAAAATAAATAGATTTACTACAGCAGAGCCATTCATGAGATCATACCATCTTCCCTACACCCGGTGATCCAACAAATATGATTTTGTCAACAGAAGATACCAGCGCTTCTCCTGTTTCAGCAAAACTACAAAAGAGAAGTCCAATTAAAATTACATGAATATAAACCAAGAGCATAGTGTGTCCAGAATAATTGGGATAAATACATACCCTGTAATTACCTCAACCAGATTTTCAGGAGCTCCAACTGCAGCAAGAGCAGCTTGGATTATCCGAAAGTAGAAGCATCCGGACCAGCTTGCATGCTCGGAACCCTATCACATTGTTTCCAATGAGCACAGTGATAAAATGTCAAAATTGACTGTCAGTTCCAGTGAGACAATACAGCAGTTCTGGAACTGATAAGATAAAGGATGAAAACAGACTATAGCATTAGGATCCATCATTAATTACCTTAATTACCACACCATTTCCTGAGAACACAGCTGCAAGCATTGGATTGAAAATATTATGAAAAGGGTAATTCCATGAAACAATAGCCCCAATTACCCCAAGAGGGTGAAATTCCACTTTGGATTTCTTGTGAAGCATTGATCTTCCAGAAGATCTGCACAAGTTCAAATGAATATTAACATAGACACACAGAGCTCAATGATCGCAAACAGAGGGAACCGATTCCAACATAATAGTAAGCCACTTAAAAGTTAATTTTTCACAAGAATTGAAAATAATGCTGTTGTAGAATATATAGGCATTCATATTCAATGATTATGACACAAAGCTTGCGGACAGAATGTTGAAGGCACAACAAAGTAAATATATGCAACAAATAGTTGCTTGAAATTCCATGAGCATATAAAGGTCAGTGGAGTTTACAAATTCACTGATAAAAAAGTAACATGCATGCAATTATGGATAATCTCTTGTCCAGATACAACCAAGAATATCTAGAAAGGAGAAATAGTATTCAAAAGCTGGAATTACCGGTATTCAGGCTTGAGCCACTTTTCACCTTCTGAAAGAAGCCAGGTTATCTTCTCACATGTAGTCATTATTTCTCCTAAAGAGGCATCAACCATTGTTTTCCCAGTATCGCGCGAAGAGACTCTTAAGTAAGACGATGAAACAATAGGTCACATAAAAGCATTCAAGTAACATGTTTAACTTTTCTAGTATAAAGAAAATAGGAAATACATGAAAGAAAAACGAAGAATATGAAGTTTTTAATGTGAGAAAAAGGGGAAATGAAATAAAATAAAAATAAGTAATCACTGTCCATATAAAGATCATAATCCTTACTCGCATATAAGCTCTTGGTGTTCAAGAATATATTTTAAAAGAATCCGCAAAAACTGTCGCCTTTGCTTGAAACTACTTTTTGCCCAAATTTTCTGTGCTTTCCGGGTTTGCACCACACGCTCCTTGACCTAAGCACACCATAGAGACAGTTATAACAATGAGCAGTAGAAATACTATACATCCATTCATGCAAACAAGCAAACACAGAAGCGGGCTGTGGTCTACGTGTACATACATGCACCCAGAAGCTTCGGCAAAAAACTAACAAAGTGAACCATTTAGGATCTAGCAATGAACATATAAATACTCTTTCATTAGAAATTCTAGTAATGTAATCCGGAACACCACTAACCTCAGCAGGTGTTAATGCTGGGAAAAAGCCCAAGTATTTCATAGTCGCTGGCTCATAGCATTGAACTTTTCTGTCTGATTGTTGTGTCCTTCCTCTCGGTGGTATCTGCACAGCATTTCCACATGAGATTCAAATAACCAAAAACTACACTCTTCTGCTAATAACCTTTTTTTTCTCCAAGAGTAAAATACAAGCAATCAAAAGTCCAATCAAACATGTTGTAAGATTCATATAGCTATAAAAATTTATCATATACAAAATTTATATTCTAATTTTACATGCAAAAATTACATTTAATTAATAAATCAATTCCAATCAATTTTACCTCATTCATTTCATTCCAGTAAAAGCAAGTATTTTTGTTTTAAATAATAGGAACAATACTCCGATTTAAGATTTAACAGGAAAAGGAACGCTTGAATCTGAAGCACACTGTAATAGTTGTTGAAGTTATTTCATTAAATCGATATTCATCTATCTCATTTCACACAAAAAAGGAACTACGAAATTATCATATTCAAAATTTATGTTCTAATTTTACATGCATTGATGCAGAAATTACACTCAATTTCTAAATCAATTTCAATCGGGTGTATCTTAGATTCATTTCAGTCCGCTATAAGAAAGTACTACAAAAAGATACTCTGATTTAAGATTTAACTGGAAAATAAGCTTGAATCTGAGCCACATTATAATAACTCGCTAAGCTGTTTCATTAAATCGACAATCATTAAGCTCATTAAAGTAATAAATAAAAAATCACCAAACAAACCGAATCTTTAAAGTTTAAATTGAATAAATCACTTCAAAAATGGGAAACAAAATGAAAAATAATCAAAAATAAAATAAGAAACTAAGAAATACTCACGTAAATGAAGCTGTTTTCTTGAGTTTGGTTCCCGTCATCCAGAACTGTGTTAAACAAATTCAAGGCAAGAGTTAACAGCTGGAGCGAGTATAAAAATACGTATAAGCAAAGAAGAACAGTTTATACGTGTTTTTTCGTATCCGTATACGTACCGTCGGAGGCATCGACATCAATGGATGGAACATTTGGGGGAATGAGCATCAGTAAGAAACGGCAGATCGCATAAGCAAAGGCGAGAACGATGATCGGCCACCAAAACGCCATCGTTTCCGATCTCCGGAGACGGAATACTTTTTCTGATCTTGAAGATGACTGAAGAACTGCTCTGAAGTAAACTATAAAAGTGAACGATTCCTTTCCGTCGCTCTTTTTTTTTGGGATATTTATTGAATTAAAACTATTTATAAATGAAAGAGCGAAAATGTTTTTTATTTTAAAGAGAAAAAAAATGTAAACTACACAAATGACAACTTAACTATAGGATTGATGTTAATTTGATCATTATACATATAATTTTAACAATTTTACAAGATAATTATTTAAGTGATTCTAATCAAGTTACCAACAGTTAAAACATAACGGAGATGATGACGTAGTTTTAAATAAACAGGTATAATTATACATTTGGTTTTATTATTTACATAATCTATTAATTTGGTCCTAATTTTAATTTAATAAAATAAATTAATTATTTAATTAGGTGATGACACGTGTCACCTAATTGGAGAAAAATGAAAAGCAAAAAAAATAGCCTTGGGCATATTTGAACCATGATACCCCTAGTGCAAGTGGCATGCATTTGCCACTAGGCTAAGCATGATTTTGTGATATGAAATACACAATTTAATATATGTGTTTATCAAGTTGTTAATGTTAGAAAAAAAAAGGAAGTAAATGTGATTTTAAGAGACTCAAATACGACACACTTATGATACATAAAAACATGTAACACAATTAAACAAATATAATAATTAAATTAAATTTAACAAAATTATATATATGTGTATATTTAAAATTATAATTAGTACACAATTTAAAATAAAAAATTTAAAATTATATTATATTTGTGAGTTTTAATTCGTTAAATGAATTTAATTCAATTAAATAAAAATAGTTAAAATCTTCCAATAAGGTGGTGATACGTGTCATCGCCTAATTGAATAATTGGTTTATTTTATTAAATTAAAATTAAGACCAAATTAATAGATTATGTAAATAAAGAAGGTCAAATGCGTAATTATACCAGTTTATGTAACAGCCGCGTCAATTTCTTCGTTATATTTTAGCGATTGGTGGTTTGATTGGAATCAATTAAATAGTTATGTGGTAAAATTTCTAAAACTAAAAATATAATAGTTAAATTTACACTAACCTTATAGTTAAGCGGTATTTTTATAGTTTTGAAAGAAAAAAATTAAGATTTTGCTTCGGAAATCATATGCCTTTTTAGTGAATAAGCAATGGCATTTACCGTAATTTGATCTTTTCTGGAGGTTTAAGATTAGGATGTGGTTTGTTAAGTTTCATAAATTACATTGTTTTTGTGGGTTTAAATCTGTTCGGAATATTGGTCCAATATTTTTGTGTGTATAACATGATTCAATATTTTTTGTCTTTACAAAATTATATTTATAAATATATTTTATCGTTGTATCTAAAGTTGGTTACTTATTTTATAATATTATATTTATAAATAAAAAACAATACGCTCATCAATAAAGTATATTAAATAGATTACATTAATAATCTTTTGTCCAATTTAATCTGAAACTTGATATTTTTTCAACTTTATCTCTAAATTTAGATTTCATTATGAATTAAAATATGTGATAATATGTAAGTTTAGGTATCGATTTTAAAGTTGTCAATATGGGCCAGAGGGGCCAAATTGAAAAAATCATCAAGTTCAAGGATTAAACAAAGTTTAGTAAAGTTGGAAAAATCATCAAATTTACGGAATAAATGTTATTTTATCTCCAAAATAGGAACATCCACGTGGGGCAACAACAGTCTGACAGCAGTAACAAAACATGATCGAACCTCCACAGTTATCGCACCGTTGGATCTCCATCAAACGGTCCGTAAAGATGAGAACTCGTACACCAAACCACAAACCGTAAACTCCCGCTTAAACAAAGACTTTTTCCCGCCTCGTCCCTATTCTTTCACTAGTATCGCGCTACTTCCCTTTTTTTCGTGGATTTCCTATTTATTCGCCCCTTTTTTCCCCATATTTGAAGCTATAAAAACACACTCAAATTTTCTAAACAACCATCAACACAACAGATCAATCCATAGGAAGAAGAAGAAACACACAGAATCCCTTTTGTTGCAAGCCTCTCAACTTGCAAATATACGTATAATTGTATATACGTATATATCTACGTTGAGAAAATGGCAGTTGCTAAAAGGAGAATTGGCGTGGCTATGGATTTCTCACCAAGTAGCAAGAATGCCTTGAAATGGGCTATGGAAAACGTTATCCGGAAAGGTGATCAGCTTATCCTTGTTACCGTACGGCCTGAAGGGCATTATGAGAAGGGCGAGAAGCAGCTCCGGGAAGCCACCGGCTCCCGTACGTATATGATCTTCCCTCTTTTTCAACTGTTTCTCGAGAAAAACAAAATTGTTGATTGTTTATTCATTTTTTGAAGCTTTTATCCCTTTAACGGAACTGTCTGATCCTACAACCATGAAGAAGTATGGAGTAAAACATGACCCTGAAATCGTGAACATTGTTAGCGCCGGTGCTAAGCAAAAAGAAGTAATATTTCGATATCCATGATTCTCTCGAAAGAGTCGAATATTATGATATTTTTTAATATGATTCTTTCTCAGGTTGAGATTCTGATGAAAGTTTACCGGGGCGATCCACGTGAGAAGCTATGTGAGGCCATTAATTGTATCCCTCTCAGCTGCATAATTGTGGGAAATAGAGGCCTCGGCAAGCTTAAAAGGTGAGACATCTCATCGAACAGATCTTCAAGCATATGCCTCTAATTATATGTTGTGTTTTGCTTTATCTTAGGGCTATAATGGGCAGTGTGAGCAACTACGTGGTGAACAATGGCTCCTGCGCTGTGACGGTGGTTAAGCACCACGTCTAAGGGTGTTGCTCCGACCACGTTTTTCATCGATTTCCGCATGGTGGGTGTTTTGAATGGGGTGAAGATGTAATGTTTTATGAAATAAAGTTTGTAAATTGATCCTCATTTCTATTTGTACTCTTCTTGGAAATTGAAAGAGCCTCATGTTGTGTTGTATATTTGGATTTTGTCTTAAACTTTCGTTTTTTTTTTCAGCAAAATTTATTTTTTATTATTTAAAAATAACATAAATTGAGCGTCTCTTAAAAAATTTCTCTAACTTAAATGGAGAAAAAAAATATACTCAACCAGGATTATGTCCACAAAACACCCTCTCGACAAAGCCAAAATCAACACCAAGAATACAACAAAAACAAACTGCAACACCACAAGCCAGAATAATCCTCACTACAATTTACACTGATGGCCATAGAAACCAAAATTAACAACTGATTAACACCAAACTTCTACTCTTGCACGATCATAAACCACTACTGTACCAAAACAAACAGCAATGACTGTAACTGTAACCAATACTGCTTTCTCCAATTAATCCTGCCATGCTTTAAAAAAGTATTTCCTCTTCAAACCTTCTTTATAAGCTAGCAAAATTCAATTCGATTAAAAAAACTAGTACTTTTTTACTTGATTCTACATGACAAATAATTGATTTGTCTTTTTACTTGACTCGAAAAAATTTCAAATAAAATTTGAGTTATAAATGAAAATTTGAATAACTCGTATAATTTAAAATTTGGGTAAATTGCACAGATCATCAGTACTGAACTTTGCTTCTTGACATATTTTGGTCATTGAACTTTCAAAACGATCAATTTACTCACTAAACTTTACTTTCTGATCTATTCTGGTCGCTCTAAATTATTTTATTAATATTTTGGTATGGCCTATTTTATTATTATTAAATATAAAAAATAATTTACAATAAAAATAAATTATATTTTATTATTATTAAATAAAAAATAATCTAAAATAAAATTTTCAAACTCCAAACCACTCTCACCTATTCACCGGCATCACCCATTATAGTTCTTCCACACTCACCAAGTTGCCACCACAGTGATGGAGGCAGAAAAAGAGCAGGTGGCGGTAAAGGTGGAGTTTGGGTCTCGGATTCTCCTCTCGAAAATGGTTGCTCGGCTCGTGTCTCAGCGTTTTCTCGAGATTCGTCAAGCTTTCTGCCAATCTGTCAAGGTAGAAATTCCCCTTTATTTTTTCTCGTAATTTTTTGCTCATCCAAACATGTAACCCCTTTGGCTCAGCCTAGATGTCAGACCGAACCGAGCGAGCTACATTAAATTTGCCGAAACAAACATGTAACGATTAATTAAGATTAGGTCAATTTTTTATATTATCTAGATGAAACATTATAACCTAAGGTGTGCATGCTGGCAGTGGGTGAAATCTCAACTAAATTGGGCATCAAATTGACAACCAATTGCGCATATTTGTAATTTAGGGACCAAATTATAAATCTAAAAAATTATAAGAACTTAATTACATTTGAAGCTTCTGATCCTCAATTAGTCAGGTTACATGCGTACTTGCCAAATTTCAGCTTTAAACAACCAACCAAACTCATATAATTGCTTATAGTTTTAAATGTTTTTTTGGCTCTAATTTTTTTGAATCACTAATAAAAATATTAAATATGAGTCTTAACTCGGTTGACATCATTATTATTGTAACATTTAAAGGGATATAAATTTTGTCGTGTTTAAATGCATAATATCCTTTAATTTAAGAATTTAGGAGTCTAGGTAATTCAATAAGCATGGTATGAAAAAGGTTTAATTATAACATTGGTGCCCAAACTTTGTCACTTTTTTGTAATAGGTGTCTAAAGTTTTTTTTTGGCTGAAATAGGCGCTCAACGTTTCATTTTTACATGTTTTAAAGATAATTTGTCAAAAAATTCATTACTCGATTATAACTTGACGCATGACTTTTATTTTTTATTTTTTTCAAAAACAAACTATAAATAAAATAAATTAAAAATATCTCAATTTTTTCAAAAATTACAAAACTGTCTCAAATACCTAAAATCCCAAACTCCAAACCCAAAAATTGACGTCATTGTCACCACTGATAGTCTCTCTAGAGCCCATTATTGCCATCTCCGGAGTCCCCTGCCCATTTTCTCTGACCACCCATTGTCGGTAACCGGCGGGAGGCGCGTCAATTGGACGACAAACGACGAACGCGAAAGAATCCAATCGTTTGACGTCCGATTGGCACACTTCTCCCCGATTACCGATAATGGGTGGTTGGGAGAAATAGGCGGAGGATTCCGACGATGATGGTGGTGGAGTCCGGCGAGGCTATCAACGGCAACAATGGCGTCAATTTTAGAATTTGGGGATTTGAGACTGTTTTGAAGATTTTGAAAAGTTTTAATTTTTTTAAATTGTTTTCTTTTTTCAATTTCTTAAAAAAATAAAATAATATATGTCAAATTTTGATTGGGTGATTATTTTTTTTAATCGGCGTTACCCTAAAACAGTAATGGAATAAAACTTTAGGCGCCTATTTCAAACAAAAAAAAATGTTAGACACTTAATTCAACTAAAAATATTTTAGATACTTATTGTAAAACAAAAATATAATTGAGCACCTATTTTATAATTAAGCGTATAAAAAAATAAACAAGACAATGTCCTCTTATGCTAAGAAGTTAGATTGTCGGACTTTTGTTGAACCTTCTAACATTATTTTTACTAATGAAATAAAAATTTAAATTAGAATGAGAATTATTGTAGACTTCTGTTAAGATACTTATTTTGGAGAAGGAAGAATTACTTTTAAATATTACATTAAATTTCATTATTCAAATTGAATATAACACTTGATTAAATAGCATTAATAAGTGTTGGGTGCATTGGTAATACATATTGTTCTTTCAAAGTGAGGACATGAGATCAATTTTTAGAGACAATATGGTTGAGAGGTGCAACCTCGCACCTTGAATATAGACTATAAAATGAACATGCATATTACAAAAAGAGGGTAAACTATGTTAGGTACCACTGAACTATAGGGAGTGGCTCGTTTTTACCACTGTACTTTGAATTGGTCTAAATTTACCACCAAACTTTATTTTTTGACTCGTTTATACCACCGCGCCGTTAACTTTCTAACGTCGTGATGAGTTGGACACCAGACCAAAATGACGTTGTTTTGGTGCCGCTATTTTGATACTAAATTGCCTAAAACAACGTCGTTTTGCTGGAGGAAAATATGAAAAATTATACAAACAATGGGATTCAAACTAAGAACCTTTTGAATCAAAGACATCATCTTAATCACTAAGCCAAATTAACATCTTTGTTTTATTTCCAGCACAAATAGTATATATTCTAAACTGCAGTTTATAATATTACTCTATATAAATAATATAAATATATTATTTCTGATATAAATATATTAGAAATATATTAATATATAAATAATAAATATAATTAAAATTAAAATATGTAAATATTTTTTATATTATAAATAATATTAAATATATAAATAGATAAATATATTATTATAAAAATAAAAGACTAATTTTTAAAAAGCTCAAATTCTAACAAAACCTTACACTTTAAACCCTAAATCATTTATAAATTTTAGGGTTTAAGATGTGTAGTTTATGATTTTGTTGGATGTTTTGGGTTTTTAAAAATTTCGGGGTTTTAAAATATTATTATAAAAACTAAAAGACTAATTTTCAAAACTCCGAAATTTTATAAACCCCAAAATATCAAACAAAATCTTAAACCCTAAAACTTTAAACTATAAACCTTAAACCCTAAAGTTTATAAATAATTGAAGATTTAGAGTTTAAGGTTTTGTTAGAATTTGGGCTTTTTAAAATATCGAGTTTTGAAAATTAGTCTTTTATTTTTATAATAATATATTTATATATTTAATATTATTTATATTATAAAAGTATTTATATATTTTTTATTTTATTTATTATTTATATATTAATATATTTCAAATATATTTATATTAGAAATAATATATTATATTATTTATATAGAGTAATATTATAAACAGAGAAATGAATTTTACTCTTTTTTTCTACTAAATACATAACTTTATTTGTTTAAAAATATTATCATGTGTCTCGTTAAAAATTAAAATTTCTCTAAACTTAAATAAGAGAAAAAGTACCCACAATAATATTACACAACTAACCAAATTTAACCGGAAACAATAAAACAAATGAAGAAGAAACTCCTAAAATAAACAAACCTAAGCAACATAATAACAAAAACTCCTAACTGCCACTGAGCACCAAGTCTTCATGCAAAAAGAGGACTTCCACCGGAGGATTAGTAAAAGTGAGACCATTCAAGCTCGATGGGTCACCAAGCTTCGCCATTGCGTCGGCTACTCTATTGCCGTTCCGATGCACGTGCCAAAATTGAACAGTCCACAAATACATACCTTTATTTAGTATTTATTTAACATTAAATTTGATATATAAATATGAACTTATAAAAAAAGTATATAAATATGAAAAATAAATTATATTCAACCTAGCTACATTTATATCGAGAATTAACTGTATGACATCTTTACTTAGGGATGTCAATTGGGAAGAGAGAGTGCGAAGAGTACTCTTTCCACGTTCATCCTCATGAAGAGTTTGTATCTTCATTCCCTCTTTATGACCCGCTGCAAATACAAATTTAAAAACATAAATGTCATGCAAGACTAAAACTATCCTCGTCCCACCACTCACGTGGGTCTTAATACCCACATAATCTCCTCTTACCCGCCCAATGACTCATTCATATAATATATTTAGAAGTATTAATTAAACAAATATAAATCATTTTTTTATGAAAAAAATATAAAATATTTGTTATTCAAACTCCCTCCATATATATAACATTATTCCAACGATCGTCATTTTTAAAAAAAATAATAATAATAGTATACAACATTAGATTTTATACAACACAAAATTTTGGGAAAAAATATTAAAATCTATTGTAAAAGACCAAAAATACCAAAAGTAACATGTAAAACAATATTTCAATTGTCGTAACAAATAAACAAGGTAGAAATAACTAAAAAGAAAATAATAATGAAAAAACAAGCTTCAGAAAATAAGAATAAATATCAATAGAATTTAAATAACATACAATATTAGTAAAATAAAATTTAAATAAGTAGAAGAATAACATAATTATGGTGAGGACTGAGGAGAAAAAACCTTAGAAAGAAGGCTTGACGGCAACAACAATAAAAAAATATCAATAAACCTAAAGAATATATATATAATTTTTCATGAATACCCTAAGATAAATCGAAATGAACTATCTTAAAATTGACTCTAATTCAAACTGGTACTTATATATATATATATATATATATATTTATTGAACTTCTCAATTCATTAATATCCCAACACAAATCAATATGAATTACCTTAAGTTTGACTATGATTCAAATTGATATTTTTAAAAATATTTTATATATTTGGTCTGACCAATCTCAAACTCAATAATATGTTTAAAATATTTATAATGACATGTTATAAGATACGTTGGGGTAGGTGGTGATGATGCGGGATGAGTGGGGATGATGCGCGGGCGGGGGTGAGAAGGGTACAAAGTAATATTCACGTCTGCCCTACCACTTGGGGTGTTCAAAAATACCCGACACGACGACCCGAACCTAAAAATACCGGGCAATCTTATAAAAAAATTACCCGACCCAGTAATTTTTCCGGGACACGGGCCGAGAGTTTTCCCTTATCGGGTACCCGACCCGACCCGATAATTTTTAATATATATTTTTTATATTTTAAATTATATTTTTATTTTAAGTTTCTTAATATTTTTACTCTAAAACTAAATTTAAATTCCTAAATTATTTCTATTTTGTATTATATATTTTAAGTTTTAAGTTTAAAACTTTTTTTAAAAAATGATGTTTAATATGTGATTTTTTAAAATTTTAGAATTAAAAAATAATATATATATATATATATATATATATAAATCGAGTATCCGATACCCGATTTTCCGGGTACTCGAGTTTTACGGGTACCCGAGTAGCGGAGTACCCGAGTATAACGAGTCGGTAAAGTAAGCACCCAAATAAATATAATTTTTATCTTCATCCCTGTTCTACGACCCACAAAATCTATAACCATCCATACTCAATTATACTCGAAATGGAATGAATCCCCACCAAACCCGCCCATTGACATTCATATATTTACTAAATTTGTCTATAATAGATAGGTCCACAACAATCTAGTAATAAAATTAGGTTAAGGTTTAATTGGTAAGTCAAAGTTTAAAAATTTAAAGTATATTAAACATATGACGTATCTATTAAATACATTACTTAAAAGGGTTCATATGAAATTTTAGGGTTGAATATAAATTTGATTCGAAAAAATCGAATATTTTTATTTGATTAAAATTTTAGATACTTAAATTAATTCGAGTTTTATAATTTGACTCGATTTGAAAAATATTCAAATAAAAATTAAATGATAAGATAAGACTCGAATAACTAGAATACTTACGTAACTTTAAGTCCATTTTTTGAAAACAAATTTCATCATTTTACAATTTAATTTTTTAACTTTATATTTTATTCAATCTAGTTATTTGCCTGCTACTCTTTGCAAATATTTCCTTTTCACCATGTTCTTGACTCCTTTATACTCATATCAAAAAATTTTCCTCAAAATCTCTTATTTGAAATAAATAATATTATAAATATAGTATACAATTTTAGATGATATTTGATTTATTAAATAATTTTACAAATTTTACTCATACTTGTAAAAAATATGAATATATATATATGTATATTATATATGGTTATAGAAAATTGTTTAAACTATAATCAATCAATGCCAAAACATTATAAATGTTTACAATGAAATTCGAACATAAACTCAAACAACTCACTCAATTTAACTCGTAAATTTTTTAAATAAAATTTAAATAATAAAATAAAATCCATCAATTCGACTAACTAAATTTTCACTCATAAAAAAATAATTTAGACATATTAGCATTTGAAAGTATCTTCAAACTTTGTCCATTATAGTATAGTTGGTTCATCCTTTTAGTCACACCATTTAATTATGGTGTTTTAAGCGGAGTCTTTGAGTTTAGTCATTAACTTTTCGAATGTTATAAAATAATTATTAAATTTATCAAAAATTATTATTATTTATAACGTCACATGGACTATTTTATAACAATTTAAGAAATTTAATAGTTATTTGGTAACATTCGAAAGTTTAATGATTAGAAAATTTATTTGACATAGTTCAGTGAGCTAGGGTGTACTTTACCCAAAAAGAAATTGAAAATAAAAATGGAGCGGAAAACTGGAAATTCATACTCACAGTATCCTTTACCAAAAGCCATTTCCGGAAGAGCTAAACCCTCTGGTCTTTTCTCAAACCCAAATTTTCTTCAAAACTCAAAAGCAAAATAAAATTTTACAAACCCCTTTCTCTGTAAAGGGATTACCTCTCTTTTTCAGTTCTTGTAATTGGGTATGTGTTTGCATTTTTCTTTGTTCATTTTTTTCTTTAATCTGTTGGTTTTTCTTACCCTTTGTTTGTTCAGTAGGAAAATCGTGTAGCAAGCTTTAATTTTTACTTTTATTTTGATATTTCAAATGTGCATACTTTGAAGCTAGTTCATGGGATACTATATATTTTGTTAAGCTCCAAGTTGTAGTTTTTTAGGGTGAAAAATGCAGCCTTTTTTTAATGAATCTTTGCCTTAGCATTGAGAATTTTGAGCTTCATATTGACAGTTATTTTTTAGTTTATTTATTTATTTAATACTTTGCCTTATTAGATAAATATGAGATGAAACATGTAGGATTGTTTTCTACTAAATCTTAACTTGGGTTTGGTTGATTTTTCTTGTAATGAGAAATTTTCTACTATATCTATATTGATACTGATTTAGATTTGTAAAAGACCAAGTTGACTAAAGAAGTGTGAGATATAAATCTGCTGGAATTTTGTTCTTTTTGTTAATCTATTGTAAACATGATTATTGAATTTATTTTGTGGTATGGATTGGTTTCTTAAATTTTTTTCTTCCACTTGTTTGTTTTGAGCTTACTTGTGTCATTTTCTGCTTAAGAGTTGGATTCCTGGCCATTATGGAAAGCTTTGGCGGGTCTAAGTTAGCTATCGTGGGATGTGCCGTGAAGAAGAAGAAGAGGAGTAGCATATTACGTCGTCCGCGTGTTACTCTGCCGACGTTTACACATAATTACCTTTTAGCTTCATCACCAACCATAGGTTGTAGTGGCAATGAAGAGCAAAATTTTAAGAATGGTTCTAATGGGTCTGGAAGTGAGAATAAGCTGAAACTTAAGCTCAAGCTTGGTGGGGTTACGCGTACGATCCATACTAACTCCACCGCTGATCATGCCTTTGGTGGCTCCTATTTCTCCGAAGCTGCTCAAACCGGAGAAAAGCCCCTTTTCCTGGTATCTTCATCTAATTCGAACACAGCACTGCTTTGGTTATATTGTTTGTATAGAATTTATTTGTCATGATCAGCAATCTGTTGTTGAAATTGATCCTTCTCTACTCCATTTGTCATTGCAATGGGGAGAGGTTTCTCGGACAGGTTTCGGGAAAACAAGTCTTTGATCTAGTCTCATTGAAATGTATTACTTTTATTTTTGCCATATATACGCACGCACGTGTGTGTGTGTATATATAAATTTATTGCGTCTCATTTGTTATTCGGATATTCTTTATAATGCAATTTAACTTCTTGTGAGCTGATGGTTTGATGCATAAACAATCACTGCAGGGCAAGAAAGGCTCCTATCTTTCTGATAAGGGAGAAGGCTATGGAGTTCAAGGGAAGGATTTATCCAGAAGTGGCGCCGGTTATGGAAAGGGGCATTCTTCTAGGGGAAAGGCACTCGGGATTGAAACTGACAGAAACGAGCCAACTCGTAAGAGCAAGCGGGTTCCTAAGAGGCGTGTCTTGGATGTGAGTATAAATAGTGATGATGATGATGAAGATGAGGAAATCCGTTATCTAGGGAGACTGAATGCTTCAAATGGTCTCTCGAATCACAAAGATGAAGAGGATGAGATAAATGGGAGAGAGAGTGCTATATTTGAGGATGGAGATTATGTGGAAGAGGACGAGTGTGAATCCGACGATGAGCCTGAATCTAAAAGGAAGAAGCTGGATGGAAGAACCGAATCAACTCCCTCTACACGAAATTGTGTACTTCAGTCTGGGAAAGATCTCTTATCTGGTCCAGGTGCCGGTCTTGTTGAGTTCCCCGATGGTTTACCTCCTGCGCCACCTAAAAGTTAGCAATTCCGTTACTCACTACTTCGTTTACTTCCTTTTGTTCTTTCCCTACTTCAATACTTTCACTTAACTTCCTCTTAATAACTTGGATTGGTAATTTATCCTCAATGTGTTTTTAAGTATATTTGAGCTTTAAATGCTAAACGTCGTGAAATTGATTGCTTTAATAATGACTGTTGATTATAGAGCAAAAGGAGAAACTTTCTGATGTGGAGCTGCAGTTGAAGAAGGCCGAGGCTGCACAGAGACGTAGAATGCAGTCCGAGAAAGCAGCCCGGGATGCTGAGGTTTTTTACCCATTATTTCTTTTGACTCATTTTACTTTTGCTCCATGGTCATTCGAGAAACGTCATTCAGTAGGGTCTTTGAATTGTCTTAGGCTGAGGCAATCAGAAAAATACTCGGTCAAGATTCTGCAAGAAAGAAAAAGGAGGATAAGATGAAGAAGCAGCGGGATGAATTGGCACAGGTCCGTGACCCTTTTTAAGTATCATGCATCTTTCTGTGAGCTTTGTAGTGCTATTTCCATTCATTTCAATGTCGTAATTGATGCAGGGAAAGGCTACCAAATCCGAAACTCTTGCACCAAACACGGTGAGATGGGTTATGGGTCCTGGTGGAACAACAGTTACATTTTCTGAAGATATCGGTCTACCACAGCTATTCAATTCAGCACCACCAAGGTACTCTAAATTCGTTCGTTTCGTGCTTTTGATGCTTTTTCCGGTAATTTCATGTTATTCATGCATTTCTTTTACCTCTAGTTATCCCCCGCCACGGGAAAAATGCGCCGGTCCGAATTGTACAAATACATACAAGTATCGAGATTCCAAATCGAAGCTTCCATTATGCAGTCTTGGTTGCTACAAAGCAATACAAGCAAAGGCTCAACCTTTGACTGCATGTTGAGATGTGTCCCTTTGATTTCACTGACTGATGCGGAAATGGTTTCATTATAGTATTTACCATTGATCTATGTCATTCGAGCTCGAGCTCCTAAGAAGTGACTGAGTTCCCGCTCCCTCATTGTTGCCGCTGTTCGCGGACAACATATACATTTGCCTAACCACAGTAACAAAGCTCTACCATTTCTCTTTTCTTAAGTTATATTTTTGAAATTTTCATGTGTTTGGAGGGGTTTGGAAAACTATATCGAGATATGCATCGAACATTTGTGTCGAATGCAGGTATTTCAAGAAAAATGAAGTGTTTGGTAGATACACATAACTTCTTGAGGTTGTGCATGTCTTCAGCCATCATATTACTATCTGGTCGAATTCTGAATTGCCGTCACCGCCGCCGTAACCACTGTCCGAATAACGAACTAAACCTGTGTATTTATATGTAATTTTTTTAAAATAACTAATAATATAAATTTGAGAGAATAAGAATGGGGAGATTAATAATAATTTTGGAAGCGTACATGGCAGTTTACTATTGGAAGGTGGGTAACATTTTCTAAATTAAAATTAAGATGGGCTTTGAAAGGACAAATAGGCCCATTTGAATATTTAGTTGGGCTAATTTGTATGAAAAACCCATTTCTCTGGGGATTTAAGTACTAAAGATTTATGCTTAAATGGAGTTATTTGTGAATTTAAGTTGGGTTAGGTTTAAAAAACGGTTTTATTTGGTTATGTTGTTTTAGTGTCGTAAGTTGTTTCTTTGTTTTCATTTTAAAATATGAGTCCTTTTTGTTTTACTTTTTTATTTTTCGCGCATTATTATTACATTTTTCGCATACTTTTGTGATATATTTTTCATCTATTTTTGTGATATTTGTGGTTTATAAAACAAATAATATGGCGCATTTCCTGATTAAAGATGGTCGCCGATCGTATATATTTGAATTTTTTTTAGTTTGTTGATGCAACTAAAATTAATAGTAGAACAGTTTATATATTAATGGAGCCTTCAAAATTTATTGAGAAAATTATTCTATTTATACTTTTTGATGTCATGTCAATGTTTTGATTTCTCTCATACATTATTTTTATATTAATATTTTAGGTTATATTTTAATACACAAGTCGTGTAAATTTTTTATATAATTCTTTATATTTAAATTATAAAATTTAAAATTTAAATTCTTAACCTTAACACTTAAATTTTAAACTCTAAATTCTAATAATAACTCTTAAATTCTACACCACACAATTTAAACCTTAAAATTAAAAAAAATTATATCAAAGTATTTTTCTAATATTTTTGTATTTAGTCAAAAAAGGACGGAGAGGTTTTGTCAATAGTTTTCGACTCCTCTATGAAAGATGATGTGAATTTTCAAGGGAGGAAATAACTTTTGTTTCTATGTTTTTCAAGTCCTTTGGGTTTTCACGTTGTTAATCTTTTAACTTTTTCGAATTTTCTTGGTAGCTTTGAACTATAAAAGACGGACAAAAATCTTATTTCTTATGCCTCTTTTTGTGTGTGTGTTTTTTAAGGCTAAAAATTCAAATTTTAAGTTCTTTCCTGAAATTTTAAATCTTAAACTTTAGATTTTATATCTTAAAAGCTACATCATATATTCAATACTTTAAATCTTAACTCTTAACCTAAACTATAATCTCAAATTATAAATCTAATTTTTCAATGATGGAGGATAAACAAGGTATCGAAAAGGGACAAACAATTTCTATTCATAGGAGGCATAGTCATGGGTGGAGCCACACCCATCCCCAATTTTTTTAAAAAATTATATTTTATATAGTTTGTATATAAAAATTTTAAAATATATGTAACTGACACACATTTATAAATAAAACGACACCCTTTTATAAATAATTAACTCATCTTAAATATTATTCGAAAAAATTGACACCCTTTGGATAAATTTTTGACTCCGCCCCTGGTCATAGTCTCTCAGGCTCTTTTCATGTTGGGTGTGTTACGTAGGGGTGATAATGAGCCTGATCGGCTCGCAAGCTACTCGAGTTCGGCTCGGTCAAACCTCAGCTCGAGTGAGCTTGACTCAAACTCGTGCTCGGCTCGAGACATTAACAAGCCAAGCCGAGCCGAGCCAACCCAAGCTCGGCTAGAAATAATATAATATAATATAATATAATATAATATAATATAATATAATATAATATAATATAATATAATATAATATAATATAATATAATATAATATAATATACACACTTGTATGCTTCAGTGTTATTAACTTGTTATAACGGTTAAATACTTTAAACCACATCCTCTTTCTGGATTTGTATAATTTAGAAAATGTACTATGATTGTGGACTTCAAAAATAAATATTATCTTTTCCCAAATAAGTTTTCACATGTTATTTTTTAAAATTTTTTTTAAAGAAAAGATAATTTGAGAAAAGCAACAAGTCGAGCCGAATTGAGATCAAACTATCCAATTCGAGCTCGAGATCAAGCCTAAAATTCTGAGCTCGGCGAGCTTCGAGCCCAATAATACTATTTTTGAGCTGGGTTGAGCCGAGTATGACCCCTAGTGTTACATATTGTTTTTCTTTTTCATTATTTTAATGAAATCTAATTTCTTATTCTTGTTTAAAAAGGTTTTTTAAAGATGAAATTTTAAAATAATAAAAAAAATATTTCATGCACCGACAATGAAAAATAACTCTAATTTAAGATTTAAATGTTTAGTCTAAATTTTAAAATTTAAAGATCTATTATTTCAAATTTAGAATTTATGATTGAAGTGCTAAGATTCATGATTTTAAAGTGTCAGCATTTTAAATTTTATATCATAAAATTAAAATAGACATACTTGGTATAAAAAAAATTACACTCTATATGCATCAAAAATTGATACATCTTAAAATTTTATAGTAATCAAATGATTTAACTTCATACATAAAATTAAATTATTATAAATAAATTTTATAAATCTGAATGATTATAAAACCCAAGTTGTGACACCATCGTCATTGAAAAAAAATAACCCAAGTTGATGACTCAGCTAATAAGTTGATTTTCCTCGAAAAACACATAAAATATATACTAATTAAGGACAAAATGCAAGTCAATTACTTGGCTGTCAATCTCAAAGCTCCAGTCTTTGTTGCAGGCCGCATTGTAAGATCTCATTTTTCATGTCCTATTCAAACTTTTACTGTATGATTATTCAAATCCATTTGATCTTTTGCTTCTTGTTTGCTTACCATTCTATTTTCTTAGTGCTTGTAACCATGCAATTGTCTGATTCATTATTTTCCCGACAATATGATATCAGGTAGATTGTGACATGTAGATAGTCCGACATTTCATTTTTCTTGAAGCAATTGTGTCCAAAACGACCGTTTTGGTCTTATATTCGAAAAAGAAATCTTGCTTATATTCGAGTTTGAGTAACATAGTTTGAACCCCGTATACCAACTGTTTGTCTAATTGTGTCACAGGGTTCATTATTCCAAGTGGCATTCAAGTAAAATGGTTGGTTTCCATCAATGGTGCAGGCCACCTTGGAAACATCAAAAATATATTAAGGTTGCGATTACTAAGATGTAAGAATCTGTCATAGAACAAATATAATATAATATAATATTCCTTGTTGTTCTTAAAAACATCTTCTTGTTTACATCATATTGAAATGGTTTGCATTATTGATTGCTTTCTATTTAGTTTACTTGAGGGATCTCTTAGTTCCCACTGCTGTGTAACATGGGGAATGATGTGTATTCTTGGGATGATTTTAATGTTTATGCAGCTCCGGATAAGTTAAGTTCTTCGGATAAAGAATTCGAGAGCTTTAATGGCGGTGTTAAAGGGAAAGAAAATGGTTTTTATGGAGTTGAAGATTGGGGTGAAACTGGAGCTGTTGATTCCTTGCGTTCTGATTACGAATTCTATGGAGATGAATCGATGGCTGCCACGGGTTTCGGTTTCTCGAAACAAGGCCTGCAGCAGCAGCAACAGAGTTTTACGGCTTATGGTCTTCTTGATGGACTGAGTTTCAATGATCAATCTCCATTGATTCCGACTCCGACGTGTTTCGGCCGGATGAATGATGGAGTTTGTAATGATATTGATGAGACAAAGAAGGAAAAACAGCAGGCTCTTTGTTTACCTTCCCTTGGACTGCTGAACAACTACGGCAATGGATTCAAACGGTTGCATGGGAAAAGAAGAAGCGACGATGATATAACTGTATCCGACGCTCGGGATGATGAAGACAGAAAATTTTCGACTGAAGAAATCATGAGGATTGCTGGAGAGATGTTTATAAAGTCATGTGGCCAAACTGTTGATGGAATCTCCATGATTGATCATCCTTTCAATGTTTGTTTTTCGGGATTGTCGGATCGGGAGAAGAGAGACGCGGAGCTTGCCGTGCTTCTTCTAGCTGCTGCGGAGAAAATAGGGTGCCAACAATATGAAAGCGCTAGCAGACTGCTGAAACAATGTGATTACATGTCGTCGAAAACCGGAAATCCGGTTCAGCGAGTAGTCTATTATTTCACCCAGGCTCTTGGGGAGAAGATCGAAAGAAGTTCATCAAAGGGTTTGAAGTGGAGACCATTGTTTAATATCGAGAAGGCGATGATGACCATGAACCCGACTGTATTGGCATGCCATCAAGAATTTCCATTTGCTATGGCTACACAATTTGCAGGGATCCAGGCCATTGTGGAAAATGTTGCCCAGGCCAAAAGGGTTCACATCATTGATCTTGCAATAAGGCATGGTGTTCAATGGACTATCTTAATGCAAGCTCTTGCATCTCCACAACAGGAATGCGCTCTGGAGCTCTTGAAAATAACCGCCGTCTCAACCGAAGAAAAGGCCTTAGTCGAGAACACCGGCAAGAGGCTCTCCAGTTTTGCTCAGAGCTTGGGAATACCCTTTGCTTTTAACATTGTTATCGTATCGGATATGTTAGATCTTAAAGAAGATCTCTTTGAAATCGATGCCGAAGAATCCCTTGTTGCATATGCGGCGTTTACTTTCCGGAGACTGCTTGTGATGCCGAACCGGATCGAAAATATAATGAGGGTACTCAGAGTTATTAATCCTTGTGTAATGGTGGTGACCGAAATCGAAGCCAACCATAACTCTCCCATCTTCGTGAACCGTTTCATCGAAGTACTGTTTTTCTTCAGTGCATACTTCGATTGCTCCGCAACTTGCATGAAACAGGATACTAAAAACAGAGAGATCATGGAATCAGTGTTCTTCGGTGAGGGGATTCGGAACATGATAGCGAGTGAAGGCGACGAAAGGCAGATCCGGCACGTGAAGTTCGATGTTTGGAGGGCGTTTTTGGTTCGGTACATGATGGAGGAAACAGAGTTAAGCATGTCATCCATGTACCAGGTAGACCTTATTCTCAAAAGTTTTGCCTGTGGGACTTCTTGTACACTTGATATGAACGGAAAAACCCTACTCATCGGTTGGAAGGGAACGCCCATGTATTCCATTTCGGTTTGGAAATTTCTATAACGTCCCTAATCTTTGATGCTTCCATTCAACTCTTTTGAATGTGTTACTTTTTTGTTTTACTTTCAAAGTATTCGATATCCGTGTGTTTGTATATCTAAAAAAATGGATATGAGAATATGATTCTCCAAAGATCTTTCCAAAAACATCTCAAAATTTAGAAAAATTCAAATATACTCGTTCAAACACGTACCGAAATTGTGCATGATTTGAGAACTTACATGTTTTATAATTAAATTGTGCAAGAAAGAACAATGCATCCGCTTCATTGAAGAGCTTCACCGTTACTGTAAATAGGGCTGTTAATAAGACGAGATAAATTATAAGTTATTTGAATCCAACTCAATTAAAACTCGACTTGATAGATTCGATTCGAGTTTAAACTCGGTTTGAGTCCTTAACGAGCCGAGCTACTCGATATCCGAATCGGAAAACTCGTGTGCTATTTAAAAATATAGTATACTATTTTTAGGGTAATTATTTGATACACTGGCGGTGGAAACTAAAAGTTTCCACAAGCGCCTCAGTTTTAATGTTTAGAGATTTAGTTTATGGTGTATGGTTTAGAGATTTAAGTGTATGGGTTTTGATTTTAGGGATAGCAGTTGAAATTTACAATTTATGGTTATGATTTAAGGTTTATAAATTAAAACCTAAATCCTCATCATATTACCCTAAAAACTAAACCCTAACCTCTAAACCCTAAATTTTAACCCTAAACCTTAAATTCTAACTACTATCCCTAAATTATAAATCCATACACATAAACCCCCAAAACCTTACACCCTAAACTAAGCTCATAAACCCTAAATCTAAGGCACTTGTAGAAATTTTTGGTTTCCACCACCAGTGTATAGGATAATAATTTTTTTTTTCATTAAGGTGAACTAAAAGGTATGTTGTTAGCAAAATTAGGTTAATAATCCAAATTGGGTTTATATTTTGGTTTCTAGGGTAGTTTGAGGGAACTTTTAGGAAGTAGGCCAAAAACTACAGTACCACGCCACCTCTTTATGGTGTGGTCATTTTGAAGGCCAAGCTCGTCACCTCCTCCTGGCGAGGTGTCTGGTGGCTGGCGTGGTCATTTTGAAGGCCAAGCTCGCCACCTCCTCCTGGCGAGGTGTCTGGTGGCTGGCTTGTGGCTAGCTGGTCGGCTCATATGATGGCTGGAGGAGATGCTTCAACAAAGGCAAGGCTGACCTCGCCACCTCCTCATGGCAAGGTTACATGGCCCTACATGCATGAGTTTTACGTGGTCTAGATAGGGTTCATGCATGGTATGTATGGTTTAGGGTTTAGGTAAATGTTTAGGGTGATTTAGGGTTTCAGTATTGGTTTAGGGTTTAGGGTTTGTGTAGATTAAAGTTTGGGGCTAATTTGCGGTTTAGAGGTAATTTCCGGGGATATGTTTTTACGTTAATTCGAATCTAATATAAAATTAATATAATTTGATTTGAATTAAAAAATTCAATCATGAATTTTCATTTAACTTTTTTAATTTTAATTTTTTTGCGAAAATAAAAAATAATTGAATGAACAACTAATTTATTGAATTCAATAATATAGACTAAAGTGAATTTTTAATTTAATAATATAACCCTAATACTAGCCTAATACTTTATATGTTAATTTTCACACACATTTTTTTTATCAATATTCAAACTAAAATTATATAAAAATATTTATATACTTTTCTTGGGTTGATTAGTGCAAGTTTATCTAAACTCAAAATCGACCTAAAACCCTTATTTTATTATAAAATTGATATTATTAAATTATATCAGATCAAAACTCATCGAATATAGTTTTTTTACCAACCCTAATTCAGCCTAAGCTTGACCACCAATTTTGGTTCACGTGATTTTCCACACTTTTCATCTTTCACTTACTTTTTTTTTTATTTTGTAGTTATTACATACATAATATATTTTTTAATAGTCTAAAGATGATTATATCGTATTATTTGTTTATACATATTCTTAATCTTTTAACAATACATATACATTTTATAGAAAAAATTTAAACTTGTATATTAACAATACATATATATTTTATAGACAAAATTTAAACGCGTATATTCTAAAATAAATATTGTCCGATTTTTACTACAACGCCCACTAAATTCTATGCATATAATACGTATTTTTTAATTGTCAAAGAATATCACATGAAATGAAAGTTTATATATTATAATGATGTACTCACCACTCATGCGAAATGAAGTTCATGCTCTTTCTTTAATGATTAATATTTGTCGGAGCTATTTCGAGGATAAAATTTGAAATTCTTTTTAGGTTTTGATTTTTTTTCATGTGTTTCAAAATTTTAAAAAAATCTTTTAAAAAATTATTTAGATAGGAATTGAATTGAATTAATTGTTTAAATCGATTCAATTTAAATACCAACACGACATTTCTCATAACTATTGTGAAATAAAAATGTATTGTAATTACAATTATACATGTTTTGTTCAACCATTTCTAACAATATTATAATTTGAGTGAATTATAATATCAATATGACATCATTTTAATTAAAAAACTTATATATTGAGTTTAAGTAAAACTATATATATAAATAGAGCAAAATCTAAAATACTGAAAGTAACTAAGGTTGCAAAAATAGACTAATACAGTAAAACTAAGAGTTCATTCGAAGTCAACATTATAGTTTAATATTAAAAAACTTTAATAATTTTTTTTTGTATAAAATATTCCTAGAAATTTTAAAAATATATGATATTATTATATAAGTCTAGGGTTTAAAACTTTAATAAAAGGGTTTAGTGTGTATGATATAGAAGTTAAGGTTTATGGTTAAAAATATCTTGTAAAATTTGAAGATTAGGATTTAAGGTCTAGGGCTTAAAACTTATTTTAGTTCAAATATTTTTTCATTCGAATATGAATTGTAAAAAAGGAAATGTTAATGATTTTACATTGGTTCGAATATGAAATGTAAAAAAGGAAAGGTTAATTAATTATTTTAGTTCAATTATGAACTGTAAAAAATGAAGGCTTAGTTCGAATATTCAAATATTTATTTTTCGGTAAAATAAATTACGTAAACACAAATTGCAAAATTGAAGGAGATAAAAAAAGTACTTGCATTAACACAAATTGAAAATTACATTAGTTTGATGGTCCGACATGATAGTTTGAAAGATTGTGTTTGTTCGGACATTTGTTTCTATTATGACCCGGTCCCCTACAAAGAGTACAATGCTTAACTAGAACTCCCCCTCTCTATTATGCTCCGCATCATCCATATTCGTATGAATTCGAGTGGACGCCGGTCGACCCTTCAACTTTCTATGAAGCTCTGGATTTAGTAACCATTATTCGTATATTGCCTCTACCGGCCAATAGTCTTGGTTCGGGATCGTGTTAAACTGATTTCTGTAAATATTTGCCATATTCTCCAGATTATAACATTGATCTGCAAATTGGTAAGGGTCGAGACGGAAATGCAAGCATGCGGTGTGTGCGTGAGAGCATAGGTATCTAAATGCTTGGAATGCACCACAATCACACCATCTCTGATCAAGGTTTACAGTGTACATTTTGTGCTCACCTTGGACCTTAGCTTCGACCGAAAATTGAAAACCATGTGGGTCGAATGTTCTGACTCTCATAGAGGTGGCTTTGGCTTGAAGTTCGAGCATTTTATTTTGTAGGGTTTCAGACCAACTATGTCCGTTGTTTATCCGGGCGTTCACTTCTTGGCCTTTGTCGGACCACACTTTACCTAATCTGAAATAATTCTCCCACACAATGCTTGCAATTGGGAGATGGGGTGTTCCTTTAAGCATTGCGTTTATAGCCTCTGCAATGTTCGTTGTCATATGGCTATAACACCGACCTTCATCATATGCTTGTGCCCATCTTTCTCTGGGTATGTCGTTTGCAAAATTAAAAACATCCGGACCATACCGCTGCAACCTGTTTATCTTCGAGGTAAATTTTGGTTGAACTAGTTCGTACCCTATTAAAAAGAAATTAAATAAGTCAACATGATCAGTTTAAAAGATTTACGTTAACTATTTTTTATAAACAACAAATAACAACTTACCCGCGCCTAAAATCTCTCTTCGGATTTGATTGTTTCCGAAACACGTCTTCGCATTTGACGCAATATGCCGGACACAATAGGCTGGATATGCAAGTGGAGGCTTTCATAAACTATTATCTCTGTCAATTATTGATAACAACGCAGTCCCTCTATCAGAAATCATGCAAATCCCATCTTTCTTCACTACATGGTTGCGTAGATGCTTCAAAAAGAATTCCCCTCCTTCCGCGTCTTCTTTTTCAACTATGGCAAAGGCAATTGGGAATATATTATTGTCTCCATCTTGTGCAACGACCACGAGTAATATATGACCGTACTTCCCATACAACCAAGTACCATCCACTTGAATCATGAGTTTACAAAATGGGAACCCTTCGATGCACGCATTGAACGCCCAAAACAACTTACTAAATCTTCTTTTACCATGGAGTATTTCGCCTTGTGCGTTGACCGTGACCTTTGTTTCATATTCCACCTTGGTTCCTGGGATGAATATTTGCATTGCTCGTAAAAGAGCTGGTAGCTCATTATATGATCTATCCCAATCACCATACACTTGCGCCATCACCTTCTGCTTTGCCATCCACGCCTTGTAGTAAGATAGAATATATCCAAGCTGAGTCCAAATTAATGCCACCAAGACTGCAATTGAAATTCTTGGGTTATGTTCCACCAATCCCCTAGTGTAAGCATAAATTAGATTAGAGTTTAAATTAATGTGATCTTGGGATAAAACTCTATTCGAACAAGTGTGCTCATCAATGAACTGTGTCACCACCCAGTTGTCAGTCCTCTGCTTGTATGAAGCTCTTACTGTTGAGTGGATTGAATGATCAAAATAAACCAAGAGGGGGGGTGAATTGGATTTTTAAAGTTTTTGGTGATGGAATTGGCAAATAAAATAGGCAGACAAGGAATTTTAGAGTGGTTCAAGTTCCAATCGAACTCTACATCCACTACCTTATCTTCACTAAGGATTTGCAACAATTCCACTAATTGCTCTTCCTCTTTTCTAGGCTAAGGAGGTAACCATTACAATTTCAGTCAATTTTTCTACCCAAAATTTGACCCAATCCTCACACAATTGAAACAAAGAAGTTGTTGGCTAAAACAAGTATCTATCAATACACAATATAGCCCAATTACAAGCACTCAGCCCAATTGAAATGATAAGAATGAAAAATACAATTGGGGTTACAAGACAATAATGGGATTTAGGCACAAATGCTTGGATTTGATGTTTGAATGTTTGCTTTTGGATCAATAGTTGTTGCTGAAGCATTTAGAGGTCCCTTTTATACCTTCTCATTGAATTCTAGCCGTTGTGGTTGATGCATTCATCAATAGAGCCGTTGGGGATGTTATCTTCCTTCCATAAATGCAGTCTGCAACCAACCGTTTCGAAACGCCCGACCCTATTTTGAAACAGACCAAAATAGAAAGAGCTGTCGGGGTGCATTAAAGAGCCCTTATCGAAACGGTTAAGATCGTTTTGATACGCTAAGAGCCGTTTTGAAACCTGTTTCGAAATATTTTTACCACTGTCAAGGACCGTATCGAAACGGCTTGAATCGTTTCGATACGCCTTAACGACTTGTGAAAAATTAGTTAAAAACTTTCTAACGGTCATATTTTTTAAATCTGATTGAATACAGTTTCGAAACATTTGATGTCGTTTCGATACGGTGTCTCGAGGTTCTTAAGCCATTTCGAAACTCGTTTTGAAACACGGGTTGACAGTGTTAAAACCGTTTCCATACCCGTTCCGAAATATGAGCTCACAGTTTCAAAAGTGTTTTGAAACGCCTAAGGCCGTTCCGAAACGGTGACTCGAAAATCACTATTTTGGCTTCAAGAACACTTAGAAAACTTTTGATAAAATTAGTTTTTAACTTAGGCATTTTCTTTTAAACATGTAGAGAGGTTTGAAGACTTAAAAATTTGTTTTCACATTTTCAATTTAGTCATTAAATTCTTTAGTTATATCAAAATCAAATTATCGGTTTCACAATATCCCCCTTTTTGATATAACAAAACCAAAGTTAGAATTTTTAAGAGTTTTGAAAATTTTGAATACATTCTAACTCCCCCTCAATTTAAGATGGGGTTTTAAAGTTTTAAAAAGATTTAAATCCAAGTTTTAAAACTTAAAAACACTTAAACCACTTAAAACGAATTTTGGCTCTTAGATTACTTCTCCCCCTTTCTGTTAGATCAAAAATAATAAACAAGGCTCAAAGAGAAGAGATAAGGTTAAAAGCAATAATCAATAGGCAATAAGCAACATAATATAAATTCATAAAATTCAAATATCCAAAACATAAATCTTAAACAATAAGTTCAAAGCATAATCCCAAATAAAAGAAATCAAAGCATAGGTTCATATAAAGGAAATAAAGATGTCAACTTAATCCTAATATGCATAGCTAATATGAGATGTCATGAGAATCCTAAGCCTCGTCGTCACCATCATCATCCATTGAATCATCATCATCCTTAGCTTGAGCGCGACGAATGTAACCCCCTCGTCCCGGTCTGGCCGGATGACCGGTCCGAGTGGGCCACACGGGGAAAACCGAAGCGAAACCTGTTAAGGTTCCCCCTCGGTTAGCAACCCTATTTTTTTTTCTTTCATTTTAATCTTGTCTAGAGAATTGTTAAGTCCTAAGTGATCACGACAGCGGAAAACAATCAAAGGAAATCACATTCTAACCACGACCATGCACAAACAGTCCATTTTAAGCTTACAGGGCAGGCCGTATCGATACACCAATCAGGGGTATCGATACGCCTTGACTTTGTCAACCCAAACAGTCAACTCGAAGAAGACCGTATCGATACAGCCTTTGAGCATATCGATACGCCCTCTTCAGTCAACATCTCGTGGTCAACGAGATAAACCCGTAACGATACGCCCCAACACCGTATCGATACTCCAAAAACTCCCCAATTTCTCAGAATTCCAGTGACTAAAAACCGTATCGATACGCCTCCGTGTATCGATACGCCCAGCCAAAACCGAGCTCTACAGGCAAGACCGTATCGATACGACCCTTAGGCGTACCGATACGCTCTGCACTTCAACTCCACAATTTCCAACTTAACGACCCCAAACCCGACTCTAAATGCATTTCTAGACTCTCCTAAGCACATACTAACATTTAAACAATCTTACTTAAGCCAAAGGAAGCATTCAAACATGAGACAAAGCATCCATACATGGCATTCCAACAAAAGAGCAATTTAAGCATTTATGGGCATACATGAAAGCTCAAAAGGCCTTAAAAGGTACAAGACAACATATAGGAGGTTGCATTTACCAACAAGGCAACCTAAACACCTAATGCATGCCACCACACACCAACATTCATCATAGTATCACATGCTTTACAAACCATATTCAAACCAAAACATCAACATTTAAATGAGTCATACAAAGCTCATGCAAAAACCCTTGCCACATTGCTAACTAATACGTAATTAACCACCGTACTTGAGCCACAAACTTGGAAAGCCCTTCTTGCCTTGCTCCGAGCTAACACCACGCTAATGATCTGCATTGTTGAACATTGAGAGCGTAAGCTATAAGCTTAGTGAGGGTGCTCTAAAACGAAAACATCAACAATGCAGGGTTCAAGCATGTAAATCCTAAATCCCATATCTAACATGCATAGGCAATTTCACAAGTAGACCTAGCTAGTCTTTCAAGTGGCATAATATGGTTTCTCATAATCTACCAAGCTCAAACATCAATATCAACATCATGTAACAACACCTTATATCACAACACATGAACAAGTTTAATTGGCCACTATTAATTACCCGGATGTGCGGATTTAAATCTCAACAACACTTTGCCTCGGTGGGATTACACTCATCACCGGACCTCGCATGTGCGGGATTCCACTCATCGCCACATGCCCTACGGATGAGATTCCACTCATCATCCCGTAGAAATATATAAAAAGATTCCGGTGGAATATTACATCACCGTACTCCTCCTTGATGACTTAACGTCATCAAGTCCACGTACGTTTTGACTCAATTTGTGTGCACACTAATCCTAATGATCGATCATTTATAACCGGTAATTTATTTAGTGCCAATTTTCATTATCACATCACATATCATCAACCACAACTTATGCTCATCACATATATACATATCATGATATACATGCACCAATTAACCACAATCACAAGAGCATAGATAGGTAAGCACAATAGCATTTAATGGAGGACAATGGCTAAATTAACAACTTGAATTAAATAGAAATGGCCTACCAAGCACACTTCACACACACACTACACATACTCGAACCAAACTTTAAAACAAGATTGTTCAGAGGTTTTTGCACAAGAACATTTTTTTCCAGATTTGGCATCCCTAAGGCGATCATCAGTGATGAAGGGAGGCATTTTGACAATAGGGTAATAGCTGCTGCCTTAAAGAAATATGGTGTCAAACATTGGATCGCAACAGCTTACCACCCTTAGACCAATAGACAGGCCGAAATATCCAACATAGAGGTAAAGAACATTCTTGAAAAGATGGTTAAACCAACTCGAAAGGACTGGTCTCTACACCTCAATGATGCACTCTGGGCCTACAGAACAGCGTTTAAAAATCCATTGGGAATGTCACCCTACCGGCTGATTTATGGAAAAACATGCCATTTACCTGTTGAGATTGAGCATAGAGCATACTGGGCCATCAAGGCAGTGAATATGGACTTGGAAAAGGCAGGACAGAAAAGGCTACTTGACTTGAATGAGATTGAAGAAATTCGAGTAATGGCCTATGACAACGCAAGGATCTACAAGGACAAGACAAAAAAGTGGCATGACAAGAAACTGCTGCCACGACAGTTCTACCCAGGGCAGCTTGTGTTGTTATTCAACTCTAGGTTGAAACTCTTCCCAGAAAAGTTGAAATCTAGATAGTTTGGCCCGTTTCAAGTGGTGCATGTTTTTCCTCACGGTGCCATCACGATCAAATCCTTAAAAGACGGGCACCAATTTAAAGTCAACAGACAGAGATTAAAGCATTATCATGGGAATGAAGCCCCAAGAATACATGAAGTGGTTACTTTAGGAGATGCCACTCCTAGCATCCCTAATTTAACTTAATTTTATTATTATTATTATTATTATTATTTATATATATTATTTATTAGGGAATTAGAATTATTTTATTTTTAGGAACTAAGTTTTTAATTTTATTATTTTTAGGAAATAAAGGATACAAGGAGAAGAGAAGAAGTGAACTCAGCCCACCATCAGCCCCAATAGCCCAAAATAGGAGCTTGTCGTTACAGCTGCCGTGACAGACGCGAAAAATCCAGCCTGTCGACACGCTGTCGCGGCAGACACGGAAACGCGTGACAGACACAAAAACGCGTGACAGACGCGTCAGAAACCGCGTAACAGCTGGCCCCATTATTCGCGCCTGCCGTTACAGCTCCAACAGGCAGCAAACTCCTCATCTATATAAACCATGTTTTACTATTCATTTTTCACTTCACTTTTACTCTCTCTACTTGTTTCCTCTCTATAATTTCATTTGCTTTCATTTTTTCTACAGTCTCTTGCAACCATGAGTACTAGAAACACCCGACACAGTGCTGCCTTAGGCTCTGCCCCAGCAGCAACCACTCCTAGCTCCTTCCAAGGCAGAGATATGTGGGAGGAAAAAGGCTTCATCTACAGCAAACGAACGGAGAATCTCGGGCTTAAACCATTCATAGCCCGTAAGATCAAAGCTCTACATTGGCAGATGTTTGCTGAGCAACCTAAAGAGATGAACGTCACCTTAGTCAGAGAATTTTATGCTGCTGCCAACAGCAGAGACGCGACAGCAGTGACAGTTCGTGGGAAGGAAGTTCCCTTTGAGCCAGAGTACATCAACACCCTTTATGGATTCTACGTCGGCAAAAGGGAAGATGGGCATCAGAGATTCGTTGAGAGCCTGGAGGCAGCAGATTATGATGCTGTCATGGCAGAACTCACCGAGGAAGGAACCCAGTGGAACACATACCCCAAACACCCAAGGAAGGTGAAACGAGCCGAACTCACCCCCGAAGCCAAGCTGTGGAACACATTCGTCAAAAAGAAGATTATGCCCTCCTCACACAACAACACGGTAGATCAACCAAGGTTAGCTTTCGTCCATTCAATTCTAAACGAGAGGCCTATTAATGTTGGTAGATATATTCGGGAAGGGATTTTGGATTGTGCAATGCGGCCATCGGGACCACTTGTCTTCCCTTACCTCATAACAGCCCTCTGTCGTGGCCACAATGTCCCTGAAGTTGCTGATGATTTGAGAATTCGAGTAAAAGGATGGACGGAGAGGAACATCCTTAGCTTGATGGTGCTGAAAGCTGCAACGCCAATATCCAGCTTCAACCCGTCTTCCGCGGCAGGTGAGCCGACAAAGCCCACCCAAACAGAGCATGCCGCCACAAAACCAAGGTAGCCCACAACAGCAGCGCCCTCAGTCGACTCCTCTACCCAAATCCTTGCCACCCTGTAGAAAATGGAGAAACGACAGTAGGGCATGATGAGCTTTATTCGGGACTTCACAACAACAACGGTACATTTTATTAAAAGCAATTTAAATTTTCCAGATGTATAGTTTCCTACTTTCCCCGATCACTATTTTGCTGCCCCCACCCCTGCCCAATCCCCTTACCCCTGATGCCACACCGAGAACACCGTATGTCGCGTCCACCCCAACCCCAGCCACGACAGCTGCAGGCGGCAACCACACTGCCACAACATCTTCTAGGGGGGAAAAGAGAAAAGAACCCATGTTCGACCTCGACAAGTACATAGTTGGTTTATCCTCTTCCTCAATTTGGGAGGAATCCGATGAAGAGCCCTCTGTCAAGAGGAACCTGTCGAAAGAATTCACCCAAATGAAACTGCAGAAACCCAACACCGGAGTTGGATCATCCGGCCAAGGGAAATCCGGCAGCAGCAGCAGCGGCAGCTCTTCCGAAGAGGTTCAGGTGCTGGAGAAACCACCCTCACCAACCCGCATCCAGCCTCCGAGGGAAGCCAAGAAAAAGACCACCTCTGCCTCTCCCAACCATCTACCAGCACCAACGAGGAAAGTCACTGCCCGCCGGCAGATTCAGGTCAACAGCAGCAGCAGCAGCGATGACAACGCTTAAAATCTAAGTTTCCTTTCTTATATTTGTTGTATGCTATTTTGTTATAATTGTGATGTTGTTTTTATTTTCTTTTTATCATTTTGTCATCATGCATTGAGGGCAATGCAACCCTTAAGTTTGGGGTGACATCCCTCCATTAATGAAGTGTCTTTCTGTTTAAGATTTGTGTCTAAGTGTTAGTTTATTTTTGCTTAAAAATGAAAATTTGGCTTAAGTCTTTGAACTGAACTTACCTGCCGTGACAACCTCTGTCGTGGCAATACCTTTAGGATAGTTTAGGAGTAGTTTAAAGCCTTACTATAGTTCTGATTCTTAAACACCCTTTGTGACTTTTATACTATCTAGAAACTCTACTGGTAAACTAGAATAGGGAAAAGCTTAACACTTGAGTTGCCCCTAGAGGTGCCTAACACTGGCTCTAGGAAAAGAAGTTAAGAAAAAGTAGACTCAATAAACCTAGAGGTGCCCGAAACCGGCTCTAGGAAGTTAGCTAGAGGTGCCCGAAACCGGCTCTAGTCAAACTTAAATTAAGGAAAGAGAATCGAGTCTAAATAAAAACTAAAGGAGCCTAAGAATTTCCTCCAAAAAGATGAAAGTTGGCATAAAAATTCAAGTAAGAAGCTTAGCTATTCTAGTAAACTAAGGGAGTCTAGGCATATAATTGTTCACAAAACATGCACACACTACACGAGAATTATAGCAAGGTTCCGGATGAATCCTGAATTATCCAACAAGGTGTTGCTCACGATAGGGAATGAATGGTAGGTAAGGAAAAGTTCATTGTTTTAAGCCAAACAAAAAATTTTTATTTCTTTTTTAAGTCTTAATTGCTTGAGGGCAATCAAAAACTTGTGTTTGGGGGTGTGTTGAGTGTGTGAAAGTTCTATATTTTACCCCTATTTAACCCATATTTCTGCTGCATTCAAGCATAATTCATTGTACTTAGGATAGATTTCATTCATACATCACAATTATATTAAATGGCACAGTTTCTACTGAAATTGGTTACTTTTGCAGGTAGCTGCTGTAGCAGATGTTCGGCAGTGGAGAAGCAGAGCTGGAACACAAGACTGCAGACGAGAAGAAGGATGCTGCCATAGCCGCTGCCGTGGCAGCCAATGACGACAGCAATAATGAAGGGAAGAAGTGAAGTGGAGCTCGACAGAAAGAGGAAATTTAGCCGGTCTGTCGTGGAGCACTCTTATATTTTTCTGAGCCCTAGATCAGAATGAAGGCGAAGCCCAAAGTTTAAGGATGAAACTCCAAGCAAGAAGAGAGGACGAATTAAAGACATCTACTTTGAAGATTTAGTCTTTAATAGAGTTGCACTTTAATTTAAACTTGTATTCTTTCCATATTAGAAAACTTGAACCTAAGGCCTATATAAAGGCATGTAATTCGACCTAGGGAAGGATATCTCATTCTCTAGCCATCTTCCCCTAAACCCTAGTCGTTTTCCCCCTTCTCATTATGTTCTAAACTTCCCCTAGGGCTAAGGGTTGATTCTGTAAAGTAGTTGCAAGGATTGCATTGTCTTAGGATTTTTTCTGTTCAATAAAATAGACTTCAAGTTTGCTTATTCTGGTTTTCAACATCTTGCAAGAGTATCGGGAGAGCATTGTGAGATTACACATTTACTTAATATCATGAGAGTTAAGTATACGGAAGGAATAAGTACGGGTTCTCCAGTTTATAGTTGAACTATCTCAGACCTAGGGATAGGACGAGGTTAAGTGGCTAAGGAAGAATTCAACAACATCGGTGTTCATCCTTCGATTCACGCCGGGAGGTATCATCAAAGACGTGTTCATCGACAGACTTGGACCTAGGGATAGGCCAAGGCATAGCAGGGATTCTTGCCAAGCTTGAAGTACTGAGTTATGTGTTCGCTGCCGTGACAACAACAGACCGTTGCCGCAGCATGTGCTGCCGCGACAGGCACTACGACAGAACAGAGAAGTCCTAGACAATGCAAACACCTGCACTACGGAGCATATCAATATCGGCATACTCTTTACTCTGAATATTTTCATCTTTTTTTTTCAGTCTTCTTTATTATTTCGTGACAAACAATTAAACTCTTTCTTTTCCCTCTTGTGCAGCAATCCAAGGTTAAAGCTATTAGCCCAGTCCCTGTGGAGACGATATCTGATACTTACGTATCACTTTACTACTTGCGTCGTGTACACTTGCACTACATTGCGATAGACTCTTTTACACGCAATAGTAAAATCGATAGGAAGAGTACTTCGGGAACTTGTCAATTCCTAGGTAGTACGCTCATATCTTGGTTCTCTAAGAAACAAAATAGTGTAGCCTTATCTACCACCGAAGCCGTAGCGAGTTGTTGTGCTCAAGTCCTTTGGATGAAGCAACAACTCTTAGATTATGGTATTAAAGTTGAAACCATACTCCTTAAGTGTGATAACACTAGTGCCATATGTTTGACAAAAAATCTCATCCAACACTCTAGAACCACACACATAGAAATAAGGCATCATTTCATTAGAGATCATGTCCTTAAAGAAGATGTTGTTATAGAGTATGTTGACACCTTAAATCAATTAGCATACATATTTACAAAACCTTTAGACAAAGAGCGTTTTTGGTCCCTTAGGAGAGAGTTAGGTCTAACTAGCCTATCTTGAACTTTTAGGACCTATTTTGTGCTTAAAATTGCTTGATCTTGTGAAATGCCATGTTTATGTGTTTTTATTCCTAATTTCATCCATGCCTATAGCTAGGGGAGTATGTTTATGTTTGCACATGTTATTCCAGCTCATTCATGTCATTCGTGCAAGTTAGGCCTTCAAAAATTTCATTTTTCTGCACTTTTAGAGCCTCATCTGCACTTCCAGGCCCAGGTGTATCAAAACGGGTTCACCTGTTTCAATACGGATGCTTTAAAATTCTATCTGAGAGAAGGGTGTTTCAAAACGCCTTCCAAGGGTTTCGAAACGTTTTTGCTACTGCCAAGGGTTCTATCAAAACGTGTTTCGATACGAGTCAACGTGGGTTCGATACGGTCAAAGCCGTATCGAAACGGTCAGCTGGACATGAAAAGTCGGTCAACCTTCGGTGCCCGCGTTTCGAAACCGTTCCGAAACAGGTTAGCGGACAGCTTTAAAGGGGCTTTTAATGTTAAAGTTTAACTTTAATTAAAACTCTCCCAAACCCTAAAAAAACCCTAAAATTGATTTTTCCCTATAAAAACCCTCTAAACCTCATTATTTTCACCAAATCTTGAGGACTTTTACTCTTAAACACAAGTCTAAGCAAGCATCAACAACTTTGTGCAAGGATTTTCATCTATTCATCCAAAATCCCAATTTAAGGTATATTTTCAATTTTTTCTTTTTCCTTAAATTTGTATTCAAATCCTAGGTTAGAAAATTTTAATTTTGTATAGTTTATGTGTTTTGATACTTGGGGTTTTCAAAACTTGTAAAAAAATTTCAAAATCTTCAAATTCTTGATTCGAATATATGAGTTTTCATTCGTATTTTCTTTACTGTTTTTAATTGTTTTTCTCTTAAATTTTTTTGTTTGTTGTTTTGTTTTGTATCTTTATTTTAAATATTTATTTTTAAACTTAAGTGGGATTTGCTATTGGATTGA
Organism: Hibiscus tridactylites; assembly: GCA_958450335.1. Lineage (NCBI taxonomy): Eukaryota > Viridiplantae > Streptophyta > Magnoliopsida > Malvales > Malvaceae > Hibiscus > Hibiscus tridactylites. Next base: position 19,352,222 of record OY288266.1, read on the forward strand.
ATTAAGAAATTTCATGCATACACTTAAAATTTGTTTTAAATTGCTTGCTTAATGTTTTTAGGATTTTTCAATGGAGAATGTTAACAAGAAACGTAAGGCACCTCAATCGGGTGAAGGTTCAAACCAAGCCGCTCTCCGTCTCAACCTTACTTAACTTTTTCTCAAGAGTCTCAAAGCTCCCGCGTTGAAGGCGCATTTCCAATATGTCAAGACGTTTGGCGTTCGTCGTGAGCGTATTGTTGACACGCCGTTTCTTGACTCCGAGCGCTTTCTCTTCCGTTATCTCCACCGTTTACAAGAATGAAGCTTCTTTGGTTTCTTGGATATCCCGAATATTTGCTACAAGCACATGGTTCTTCTCTTTTACTCTAATGCCCAACTCATCAACAATGAAGACAACTCTGAAGTTGTTCGCATTGAGTCTCAGATCTTGGGAAAGAAGATTGCCATTGACATACCTTACTTAGAGACTACCTTTGGGCTTAAGGACGAAGGAATCGAGAATGAGTCTCACTTTGGTTCTCACACCGGATCAGTGCTTGCCTTGGATGCTCACGATAGGTTCCTCCACTTGATGGTCTTGTGGTTTATTCGCCCCTCATGAGGTAAATTTTCTCACGTTCGTCAAGTAGATTATTTTTGGCTTGAATGTTTTCGTCGTGAAGAGCGCCCTAATCTTGTTAAGATCATGTTTGCCGAGATGGTGAATAATGTTAAGCTCTGTGAAACCGATGCGCTCAAGTCTTTCACTTATGGGACAGTTTTGAGTTATATCTTTGAGAAGCTTGAGATTGATTGCACTTATGACTATCCGGAACCCCACAAGCAAAAACTTGGTGAGTCCTCTCTCCGTAAGTCCGGATTTCACTACATCGACAATGGGCAATGGGAACGTGTTGATAGGGAAGCACCTCCACCTCAATTTGAACCTCAACCACAAGCTCTGGTTGCTAACAATGAAGCTCTCACGACTTTTCTTACCGAGCAGTTCAACACTTTGGACACTAACATGTCCAGAGGTTTTGGTGCTATCAATACTCGCTTGCAATCCGTGGAGGATCGTCTCCTTGCAAATGAGAATCGACACACATCCCTTGAGAATCAACATACATCTATGGACATGTCCTTCTCCACCTTTTATGGACAATGGATGGACTTTCGTTGTAACGCCCGTGTTTTGGGGTTAGGAGTTAGTCGGGTTTATAGTCCGAGTCAATAAAATTAAATTAAAATAAATTCAACCTTAAATTGGACCTAATTGAGCTTTAGTAAAAAGGGGAGGGACCTATGTTGCAATTTTACCCAAAAGAATTTTAAAGGAAGACAACTTTTAAAGAAAAGTTGTATTCTCTTTCCCCCATCCCCTTTCCAACGTCAAAATAGGCAAACTCCATTTTCAAAACCCTCCCAAGCTCATGCTACTATTCCATTGAGTATCTCCTTCAATCCAAGATGTTTTTCAAAGGTAAAAATGTTTTCTAACTCTCCTCTCTATTCTCTATCTACCCATGGTTTTAGATTTCAAAAATATGAACTTTTGAAAATTAGGGTTTGATTTAAAGTTTGGGTTTTTATGGGGATTTTCATCTTGTTTTACAAAATTGAGTTGGGGCTTTGTTTATTCATGTTAAAATGCTCATTATATGTTAATTTGGTTGAGTTTTGATGAAAACCCGAAGTGGGTTCTTAGAGCCATTTTTGAGATGTTAAAAACTCCATTTTTGGTGGGTTTTAGGTTGAAAACAAAGGGTTGATGGTTTAGATATGTTAGAAGGGTGATTTGGGACCTTTTGGGGGTCATTTGGGTGATTGGAAATGGAAATTTCAGCAAGGTTTTGGGGAAGCACGAAAATTGGTATTTTGGGTGATTATGTGGATTGGGAATTTGTTGAAGTTGGCTTGTACTTGTAATGTGAGATGGTGATTGAGTTTTGGCATTGAATTGTGAAGTAATGAATGTGTTTTGTTTGGCTAGAAGCAAGAGGAAGCGTTGGAGAGGCATTGGGACCGAATCCGGGTTTGTAGGAGAATTGTTTCGGTTGCTAAGGAAGGGCGGTGAGTGGTTTCAAACTTGTTTTAAAGTTTGGTTCGAGTATGTGTAGTGTGTGTGTGTGAAGTGTGCTTGGTAGGCCATTTCTATTTAATTCAAGTTGTTAATTTAGCCATTGTCCTCCATTAAATTCTATTGTGCTTACCTATCTATGCTCTTGTGATTGTGGTTAATTGGTGCATGTATATCATGATATGTATATATGTGATGAGCATAAGTTGTGGTTGATGATATGTGATGTGATAATGAAAATTGGCACTAAATAAGTTGTAGTGGCATCTCATGTCTTCTTGAGATATTTCCAGTCCGTTGACATTTATCACAGCTTTTGTAGAACGCTTGTGCATCCTTGAACAGTGAAGGCCAATAAAAACCAGACTGCAAAACCTTGGCAGCAGTTTTGTTACCACCCAAGTGTCCTCCATATGGTGAAGCATGACAGTGGTGAAGCACAGCTTCCTGTTCATCCTGTGGTACACATCTCCTGATGATCTGATCTGCACACATTTTGAAAAGAAGAGGTTCGTCCCAATAATAATGCTTAACATCATTTTGGAACCTCTTCTTAGCTTGATAGTTAAGGTCATGAGGATATATTCCGCTAACTAAATAATTAACGAAATCAGCATATCAGGGAGTTTAGAAAACTTACCTGCCGCCATGGCTGTCGCGACAGTGCTTATGGCAGCGAACAACTGCTCGTCAGGGAAGGTCTCTAGTATGTGTGTCTCGTCTGTTGGGAGACTCTTTCCCTTCTCTAATCTTGACAAGTGATCTGCAACTTGGTTCTCTGTCCCCTTTTTGTCCTTGATTTCTATGTCGAATTCTTGCAGCAGCAGAATCCAACGAATCAGTCTGGGTTTTGCATCTTTCTTAGCAAACATATATTTCAATGCAGAGTGGTCTGTGTGGACCACCACTTTCGTTCCAAGTATGTAGGATCGGAACTTGTCAATTGAAAATACCACAACCAACAATTCCTTCTCTGTTGTGGTGTAATTCACTTGGGCATCGTTGAGTGTTTTGCTAGCATAGTAAATTACATGGAATAGCTTGTTCTTCCTCTGCCCAAGTGCTGCCCCTACAGCATAATCACTGGCATCACACATAATCTCGAATGGCAACTTCCAGTCCGGTGGCTATACGATCAGGGCTGTTACTAGCTTCTATTTTAGAATTCTGAATGCCTCAGTACATTCAGTGTTGAAGTCGAAGGGACGATTCTGCTCTAGTAGGTGGCATAATGGTTTGGTGATCTTCGAAAAATTGGCTATAAACCTTCGATAGAAACCAGGATGCCCTAAAAAACTTCGAATTCCCTTGACTGTGGTGGGTGGTGGCAGCTTTTCAATTACCTCAATTTTTGCCCTATCGACCTATATGCCGCGGCATCTTACTTTGTGGCCTAGGACTATCCCTTCATCCACCATGAAGTGACATTTCTCCCAGTTTAATACCAAGTTCGCTTTCTCGCATCTCTCGAGTACTTTCTGCAGGTTGCCTAAGCAGCTTTCAAAATTGTCTCCAAAGACAGAAATCATCCATGAATATCTCCAGGAAATCCTCCACCATGTCGGAGAATATTGCCATCATACACCTCTGAAAAGTTGCTGGTGCGTTGCAAAGTCCAAATGGCATCCTCCGAAAAGCGTAAGTACCGTACAGGCAAGTGAAGGTCATTTTCTCTTGATCCTCCGGTGCGATGGCTATTTGGTTGTAACTTGAGTAACCATCAAGAAAACATTAATAAGGTTTTCCTGCTAATCTATCAAGCATTTTATCAATAAAAGGCAGGGGAAAGTGGTCCTTCCAGGTAGCTTTGTTAAGCTTCCGGTAGTCCATACAAACCCTCTAACCGGTCACAGTCCTGGTTGGGATTAACTCGTTTTCTTCGTTGGTTACCACGATTATTCCTCCTTTCTTAGGAACGCGCTGCACCGGGCTCACCCACTTACTATCCGAGATGGCATAAATTATCCCAACATCTAGCCATTTGATAATTTCTTTTCGGACCACTTCTCGCATAGCATCATTTAAATGTCTTTGGGCATCAATGGTCGACTTGTGATCATCCTCTAAGAGGATTTTATGCATGCATAGTGCCAAACTGATGCCTTGGATTTCAGCTATCGTCCATCCAATAGCATTTTTATGCTGCTGCAACATCTCTATCAGCTGCTATTCCTGTTCCTGCGTCAACTTGGAAGAGATGATTACGGGCAACATATCATTTAATCCAAGAAAAACATATTTGAGCTGCCCTGGCAGGGGCTTAAGATCTAGAACATGTGGCTCTATAGTGGATGGCTTTTGGATGATATGTTCATTAGAGGTATAATTTAAGGGCTCGAATAACTTACCTAGACGATTGCCTATCTAGTTTACCTCCTCATGATCTTCAGTATTAGATATGCCAGAGTCTGAAAAGCTGCTGTCGTCGTCGCTGCCGTGACAGTCTTCTAAATGGCTGCTGGGGCAGTGGCCAAATTTGATGTCATGGCAGTCCGACCTGATGCAGGGTTGGTCAAGGATAACTTCAGTGATAGCCTTGCATTCTTCTTCTGCATCAGCGTGCTTTATTGCTTGGAGAACATTCAACTTGATCTTTTGATCATTCACTCTCATAGTGAGTTCTCCCTTTTCTACATCAATCAGTGATCTTCCTATGGCTAAGAAGGGTCGCCCCAGGATGATTGGTGCATTCTCATCTGCTTCACAATCTAGAACAAGAAAGTCAGCAGGAAAAATAAATTTATCCACTCTTACCAGAATATCTTCAATTTTTCCTTCTGGTTGCACGTAAGAGCGGTCTGCCAGCTGCAGCATAATTGTTGTGGGTCGTGCTCGTCCAATACCTAATTTTTGAAATACAGATTTTGACATTAAATTAATACTAGCACCTAGATCACAAAGTGCCTTACCCACAAATTTATCTCTGATTATGCACGGTATTATAAAGCTCCCAGGATCCTTTTATTTCTAGGGTGGATGCTTGTGCAGAATAGTTATGCATCCTTCTGTCAGCTTAACCGTCTCAAATTCCCCAAGTCTGGATTTCTTCGACATAGCATCCTTGAGAAATTTGGCATAACCAGACATCTCCTTGATAGCATCTAATAGCGAAATATTGATGTGGACCTGCTTAAAAATATCATAGATCTTCTTAAGCTGGGATTCCTATTTCAACTTCTGTAACCGTTGAGGAAAAGGAGGTGGAGGACGATAGTCTTCAATGCGTCCTTCCCACTGCATTTGGATCTGATGAGGCTTAGGTTCTTCTTCCTTCTCCCATGTCCCTTCTGCTGTCGTGGCAAGTATATCGACAGCAGGCTGTTTGTCGTCTGCCGGGGCAGCGTTCTCGGTAGTCGATTCTAGGGCTGGTTCCTTAACTGGTTCAGCTTCTTTCTCTGGCCATGGTAATTTCTTCCTACTCCTAGTTATGATAGCCTTGCACTGCTCATGTGTGGGTTGTCTAGCGTTCTCAGTATCGCTAGGGAATCCTCCATTCTGCCTCGGTTTAATATGCTAGGAAACCTGACCCATCTGTGTCTCCAATGATTTCAGAGTAGCTTCATGGTTAGTCATTCGCATCTCTATTTTATCCATGAATGACTCAGTCTTCTTGACGAAGTGATTCATGTTCTCAATGTAAGTTCATGTTTGAGACATAAACGTAGCCAAGGTCTGTTCCAATATACTAGTCGTGGCTGCTGGTGGCTATTGCGGTTGCTGCCGAGTCAGTAGTCTAGGTGCCCCTGATTTTGAGTGTTCTGTACTTGAGGATTCAGGGCATTTTTCGGGTTGCTCCAAGAAAATTTGGGATCTTTTCTCCAGCTGGGATTGTAATTGTTGGAATTATAGTTCTGCTTGTTATAGTTCCCAACGTACATCCCTTCTTCTAGCTGTAGTGGGCAGTCCTCCGAACTATGATTCCCACTGCAAGTTCCACATACTTCTTCTACAGCATAAACAGGTTGAGAATCCTTCTTCAGTAGGTTCTCTACTGCCTTTGTGAGATATGCAACTTATGTCTTTAAGGAATTATCGGCTTCGTAATCCTTCACAGCTAGTACTCGTTTACCTCTCCTCGATGTGGGGAACTGTTCTTCATTCTTAGCCAAATTCTTTAACACTACCATGGCGTCCTCTGGATCTTTATCTAACAACAACCTATTGGCTGCTGAGTCGATTCTCATACGAGTTTGTAGGTTGGCAGCATTGTAAAATTTGATTACCTGATTCCAAACAGGGAATCCATGCATCGGGCAATTCCTCAGAAGAGTAGTAAACATGTCTCATGCCTCATGCATTGGCTCGTCGTCTTCCTATTGAAAAGTAGCAATTTCGTTACGTAATCGCTCAAATAAATGGGAAGGGTTAAAACGAGACAAAATTCACGAGTTAAATCTGCCCAAGTTCGTATTGAACCCGACGTTAGTTTGTTCCACCAAGTTTTAGCTCCGTCCCTCAATGAATGAGGAAATAACCGAAGCCTCAATATCTCCGGATTTACTCCTGGTAGTCTAAACGAACCACATATTTCCTGGAATGTTTTCAGATGTTCCCTAGCATCCTCTGTAGCAGCACCACTAAATTGGCCAGCGGGAATTAATCATGCTAAACATGACAGGTTTCAGCTCGAAATTCTTAGCTTCCACATCTGGCAGGGTGGTCTCTAATTCCACATGATCATTGATCTTGTAGTCTCGGCATGACCGGCGTGCGGTAGCAGCAGGAGGATCAGCAGGCTGTCCGTTTCCTCCATCTCCGATAGGATCTCCAGGACCTTGGGGATTCCCTTGGTTATTCATGGCCTCTAACTGTTCTTCAAGGTATTCGTTTCTGGCTAATACGAGTCGGAGTCGATTCCTAAGATTGCACGAGCATTCGATTTCAGGATCTATCTTATACTCAGGTTCCTTTCCTCGTCTTGATCTACGCATAAACAGAAAACCTTGTGAAAAGCACAGGTTGAACAATCCAAGTAAAAACAAAAAATTTAAAAAGTGCAGTAAAGTAGGGTAAAGTTATGTTGCCAGTCCCCGACAACGGCGCCAAAAACTTGTTGCGTGTAAAAGAGTCTATCGCAATGTAGTGCAAGCGTACACGACGCAAGTAGTAAAGTGATACGTAAGTATCAGATATCGTCTCCACAGGGACTGGGCTAATAGCTTTAACCTTGGATTGCTGCACAAGAGGGAAAAGAAAAAGTTTAATTGTTTGTCACGAAATAATAAAGAAGACTGGAAATAAAAGATGAAAATATTCAGAGTAAAGAGTAGGTCGGTATTGATCTGCTTCGTAGTGCAGGTGTTTGCACTGTCTAGGACTTCTCTGTTCTATCGTAGCGCCTGTCGCGACAGAACCTGCTGCGGCAGCGGTCTGTTGTTGTCGCGGCATCGAACACACAACTCAGTACTTCAAGCTTGGCAAGAATCCCTACTATGCCTTGGCCTATCCCTAGGTCCAAGTCTGTCGATGAACACGTCTTTGATGATACCTCCCGGCGTGAATCGAAGGATGAACACCGATGTTGTTGAATTCTTCCTTAGCCACTTAACCTCGTCCTATCCCTAGGTCCGAGATAGTTCAACCATAAACTGGAGAACCCACACTTATTCCTTTCGTATACTTAACGCTCCCGATATTAAGTAAATGTGTAATCTCACAATGCTCTCCCGATACTCTTGCAAGATGTTGAAAACCAGAATAAGCAAACTTGAAGTCTATTTTATTGAACATAAAAAATCCTAAGACAATGCAATCCTTGCAACTACTTTATAGAATCAACCCTTAGCCCTAGGGTAAGTTTAGAACATGATGAGAAGGGGGAAAACGACTAGGGTTTAGGGGAAGACGGCTAGAGAATGAGATATCCTTCCCTAAGTCGAATTACATGCCTTTATATAGGCATTAGGTTCAAGTTTTCTAATATGGCAAGAATACAAGTTTAAATTAAAGTGCAACTCTATTAAAGACTAAATCTTCAAAGTAGATGTCTTTAATTCGTCCTCTCTTCTTGCTTGGAGTTTCTTCCTTGAACTTTGGGCTTGGCCTTCATTCTGATCTAGGGCTAAGAAAAATATAAGAGTGCTCCACGACAGACCGGCTAAATTTCCTCTTTCTGTCGAGCTCCACTTCACTTCTTCCCTTCATTATTGCTGTCGTCATTGGCTGACACGGCAGCGGCCATGGCAGCATCCTTCTTCTCGTCTGCAGTCATGCGTTCCAGCTCTGCTTCTCCACTGCCGAACATCTGCTACAACAGCTACCTGCAAAAGTAACCAATTTTAGTAGAAACTGTGCCATTTAATATAATTGTGATGTATGAATGAAATCTATCCTAAGTGCAATGAATTATGCTTGAATGCAACAGAAATATGGGTTAAATATGGGGTAAAATATAGAACATTTACACACTCAACATTTACACCCCCCATAATCCACATCCGAATAAGCATGGAGGTTGAAGGTGGAGTCTCTAGGGTACCAAAGACCTAAACAAGGAGTATCTCTAAGGTACCTAAAGATTCTCTTAACGACTATAAGGTGAGACTCTCTAGGACTAGCTTGAAAACTAACACACAAGCAAATACTAAACAAGATATCTGGTTTACTTGCGGTAAGGTAAAGCAATGACCCAATCATAGAACGGTAAAGCTTAGAGTCAACACACTTACCTCCTTCATCCTTGTCAAGCTTTGTAGATGAGCTCATAGGTGTGGCTTGAGGCTTTGCACTCTCCAAGCCAAACTTCTTGAGCATATCCTTGATGTACTTTGCTTGATTGATGAAGGTGTCATCCTTCCTTTGCTTGATTTGGAGTCCCAAAAAGAATGAGAGCTCCCCCATCATGCTCATCTCGAATTCACCTTGCATTAGCTTAGCAAACTCTTTGCAATGACATTCGTTAGTAGAACCAAAAATAATATCATCAACATAAATTTGTACTACTAAGATGTCATTTTTATACCTTTTTATAAAAAGTGTAGTGTCCACCTTACCTTTTTCAAAACTTTTTTCAATTAAAAATTTTGAAAGTCTTTCATACCATGCTCTAGGAGCTTGTTTTAAACCATAAAGAGCTTTAGTGAGTTTGAAAACATGATTTGGAAATTTTGAGTCTTCAAAACCCGGTGGTTGTTCCACATACACTTCCTCATTTATAAAACCATTTAAAAATGCGCTTTTAACATCCATTTGAAAAAGCTTGAAATCATGATAACATGCATATGCAAGCAACATCCTAATGGCTTCCATTCTATCTACGGGTGCATAGGTTTCATCAAAATCTATTCCCTCTTCTTGAGTGTAACCTTGTGCTACTAGTCTAGCTTTGTTTCTCACAATGTTACCACTCTCATCTAGTTTGTTCCTAAAGACCCATTTAGTTCTTATAGTTGATTGATTACTAGGCCTATCAACTAATGTCCAAACATTACTTCTCTCAAATTGATTTAACTCTTCTTGTATAGCCATAATCCAAAATCATCTTTCAATGTTTCTTTTATATTCTTAGGCTCTATGCATAAGATAAATGCAACATGATTCATAAGTTTAAGAGAAGATCTAGTGGTTACCCCCTTGGATGGATCACCCAAGATTTCACCATCTTTGACATAGTTGAACTCCCTTGGGTAGCTCACTTCCTTTTCCTCAAGAGCCAAGTCCTTCAAGGCTTCAAGAGGTGGATCTTGTGTGTCCTCTTCTTTTGTTGGAATCTCATCCTCCTTTGAAGTTTGTCCTCCATCAAAGGCATTTATGATTCCTGCATCATCATCATCACAAGAATCATTCCTTTGAAGGAGGTTATCATCGAATACAACATGTATAGATTCTTCTACTACTAAAGTTCTCTTGTTAAATACACGATAGGCTTTAGAGGTTAAAGAGTATCCTATGAAAATAGCTTCATCACTTTTTGCATCAAATTTACCTAAGTTGTCTTTTCCATTATTTAAAACAAAACACTTGCAACCAAATGGATGAAAATAGCTAATGTTAGGCTTTTTAGATTTTAAAATCTCATAAGGTGTTTTCTTTAAAATTGGCCTAATCATTACTCGGTTTAAAATGTAGCAAACGGTGTTTGTGGCTTCCGCCCAAAAATAATTAGGTAAATTGTTTTCACAAAGCATGGTTTTAGCCATTTCTTGTAAAGTTCTATTTTTCCTCTCAACTACCCCATTTTGTTGAGGAGTTCGAGCATCCGAAAAATTGTGGCTAATACCATTTTCATTCAAAAACTCTTCAAACCCTAAATTTTGAAACTCGGTTCCATGATCACTTCTAATATGAGAAATTCTAAGTTCAAGATCATTTTGGGTTAGTTTTGAAAATGTGATGAATTTTTTTAAAGCCTCATCTTTAGTACTTAAAAATAGAACCCAAGTAAATCTAGAAAAATCATCAACAAGAACAAATGCATAAGATTTACCACCCAAGCTCATAGTCCTAATTGGCCCAAATAAATCCATATGGATAAGTTGTAAACACCTACTTGTAGAAACATCATTAATGGATTTAAAGGATGACTTATGTTGTTTACCCTTAGAGCATGCATCACAAATTTTATCGTTTGAGAACTTAATCTTGGGTAAACCTCTAACTAGATCAAGGGAAACTAATTTTTCTAAAACACTAATGCTAGCATGTCCTAGTTTCATATGCCATAACCATGCATCATTTTTATTTTGAGCTACTAAACATGCATGGGATGAATGTATGTCATCTAGATGCACCATGTAAATGTTACTTATGCGATGACCTATGAGCATAATATTATTAGATTTAATGTCAACAATTTTGCACCCATTTTTATCAAATAAAATATTAAATCCTTTATCACACAATTGACTTATGCTCAACAAGTTATGTTTAAGACCATCGACATACAAGACATTTTCAATAAGAATGGTAGAGTGATTACCTATGGAGCCAATACCTTTAATGTGGCCTTTGGAGTTGTAACCAAATGTCACCACTCCTCCACTTTTTGGCTTTAAATCCATGAATCTACTCTTGTCTCCAGTCATATGCCTCGAGCATCCACTATCAAGGTACCATGAGTTTTGACTTTGTGCTTTGGCCTTGTAGCAATGCTCCCCCTACAAACAAAGATATTAAACTTTTGTTTTTGGTGCCCAAATCATTTTGGGTCCACGAGTGTTAGCTCCCAATAACTTGGTTCCCTTAGGAATCCAAGGTGACATAGCAACAATATTATTAGATTTTACAAGTTCCTTAGGAACTCATACACTTCTAATCTTTTTAGTTCTACTATGTCTAGGAAAGTTACTTTGTTTGTAGTTATTAGTCTTTCTCCTAGGTTGGTTTGTTTTAGATGATTCACCTATTTCATGCTTCACACTACCAACATATTTAAAAGACTCTTTGAGCTTGTTAAGCTCATCTAACACCTTTTGGTGTTCACTATTACATTGAGAAATAAGATTATTAAGGTCAACATTTTCATCTTGGAAGAATTTTAGTTCATCTTTCAACCCTAAAATCTTTTTCTCAAATTTTAAATTAGCTTGAGAAAGTGAGTCATTTTTATCATTTAATTCCGAAATAATTTTCTTATTCCTAATGACCGACTCCTTGTATTTCTCAACTAATTCATCATAAACCTCTTGCAACTCATCATATGCATCATTTAGTTCATCATATGTAAAATCAAAAGATGATGAGTTAGAGGTTACCATGGAGGAATCTTCCTCAAGTGTCATGAGGCAAAGGTTGGCCACTTCTTGTTCGTCATCCTCGGATGACTCCTCATCACTCCAAGTAGCAAGCTTGGCTTTGAGCTTCTTCTTCTTCTCAAAGCCCTTCTTCTTGAGTTGAGGGCACTCTGAACGTATGTGGCCGAGTTTATTGCACTCGAAGCAAATGATTTGATCCCTCGCTTCTTCTTTGTTTTTACCTTTGAAGTCCATCTTTCTTTGAATTTTTCTTCCCCAGTTGGACCTCATGAAGCGTGAGAATCTTTTGGCTATCATAGCCAATTCTTCTAGCTCATCCTCCTCACTAGAAGAGCTCTCCTCAAGTAATGAAGCTTTGAGAGCTATTACCATTTTCTTCTTCTTTTCCACCTCTAGCTTCTCTACTCTTTTCTCTTCCTTCTTCTTTTCTTCTTCCCTTCCTTGCTTCATAATCTCATGAGTAAGGAGAGAACCCACTAGCTCATCAAGTTTTAGAGTCTTCAAGTTTTTGGCCTCTATGATGGCAGTTCTCTTCCCATCCCAAGATTCGGGAAGTGAGTAGAGTAGCTTCCGGACGAGCTTGTCTTCCGGTATAGTCTCTCCAAATCCTTTAAGCCCATTGACTATGGTTGAGAAGCGATCAAACATCTTGGACACCGTCTCATTGGGCTCCATCTTGAAATTCTCATAACTAAGATTGAGAATTCCAATCTTGGTTTCCTTCACATCGTTGGTTCCTTCATAGGTGGTCTCAAGAGTATCCCACACTTCTTTGACACTCATGGATGAGACTTTGGAGTAGATGTCCGGACCAAAAGAACAAAAGAGCATGTGAAGAGCTTTGTCATTTATTTGGATATTCTTCCTCTCTTCTTCACTCATCTTCATCTTTTTCTTCAAAACCATCTTCCCTTCATTATCTTGCTTCAATCTTCAATGACATCCCAAACCAAGTAATCGTTGGACTTGATGAAGAGGCGCATCCGATTCTTCCAAAATGGATAGTTGTCGCCATTGAAGAAAGGTGGTTTGTAGTGGATTGAGACTCATACATGCTCGAACCGGAGGTAGATGTCATATCTTGTTTTTTGGATGATCACACTCTTCCTAGGAACTCCCCTTGTGGTTGTTAATCCTTCAAAGAGGTAGGCTCTGATACCAATTGTTGAGTGGATCGAATGATCGAAATAAACCAAGAAGGGGGTGAATTGGATTTTTAAAGTTTTTGGTGATGGAATTGGCAAATAAAATAGGTAGACAAGGAATTTTAGAGTGGTTCAAGTTCCAATCGATCTCTACATCTACTACCTTAGCTTCACTAAGGATTTGCAACAATTCCACTAATTGCTCTTCCCCTTTTCTAGGCTAAGGAGGTAATTGTTACAGTTTCGGTCAAATTTTCTACCCAAAATTTGACCCAATCCTCACACAATTGAAACAAAGAAGTTTTTGGCTGAAACAAGTATCTTTCAATACACAATATAGCCCAACTACAAGCACTCAACCCAATTGAAATGATAAGAATGAAAAATACAATTGGGGTTACAAGACAATAATGAGACTTAGGCACAAATGCTTGGATTTGATGTTCGGATGTTTGCTTTTGGATATAGTTGTTGCTGAAGCTTTTAAAGGTCCCTTTTATACCTTCTCATTAAATTCTAGCCGTTGTGGTTGATGCATTCATCAATAGAGCCGTTGGGGATGTTATCTTCCCTCCATAAATGCAGTCTGCAACCAACCGTTTTGAAACGCCCGACCCTGTTTCGAAAGAGACCAAAATAGAAAGAGCTGTTAGGGTGCATTAAAGAGCCTGTATCGAAACGGTTAAGATCGTTTCGATACGCTAAGAGTCGTTTCGAAACATTTTTGCCATTGTCAAGGACCGTATCGAAACGGCTTGAATCGTTTCGATACGCCTTAACGACTTGTGAAAAATTAGTTAAAAATTTTCTAATGGTCATATTTTTTAAAATCTGATTGAATACGGTTTCGAAACATTTGATGACGTTTCGATACGGTGTCTCGAGGTTCTTAAGCCGTTTCGAAACTCGTTTCGAAACACGGGTTAACAGTGTTGAAACCGTTTTGATACCCGTTCCGAAACATGAGCTCACAGTTTCAAAAGTGTTTCGAAACGCCTAAGACCGTTCCGAAATGGTGACTCGAAAATCAATGTTTTGGCTTCAAGAACACTTAGAAAATTTTGATGAAATTAGTTTTTAACTTAGGCATTTTCTTTTAAACATGTTGAGAGTTTGAGGACTTAAAAATTCGTTTTCACATTTTCAATTTAGTCCTTAAATTCTTTAGTTATATTGAAATCAAATTATCGGTTTCACACTTACCCACCAAGGACATTTGCTCTTCTAATGTATACGCCTTACACATTAGGTACTTTTATTGGACTCGTTAACAAGACATGATGTATGGAGTTTGACGCAGTGCTCTTGAATTGCCAATTGGGCAGCTTCTTTTGTGTCAAATTCAGCTTTCAATACCAATTCTCCAAACTCGGAATGCAATGAAGAACCAAACATATGAGCTTGATGTTCAGCATCTCGCATTGCAAAATAGTCGACCTCATACATACGAGCTGTTGGAGCTTCATAGGCTCGATAATTTGGTTGTGCTTGTTGGGGCTTCGGTTGAACATAACCTCAATCTGGCTGGTCATTTCTCAACCCGAGCTTAGCAAAAGCCGTGGCCCAAACATTATCTTCAACATCAATATCGTTGCCCTTAGACGCATCTGCCACAATAGCCTCAACATCATCTCTGTCGAGCAAATCTATGTCATCATCTTCCATAGGAACAATATTTTCTTCATCCTCACTGAAGTCTGCAAGGGATTCGCCAAAACGACCGACTAAGGGTTCGGTGTCACAATTTGTTGATGAACTCATTCTCTATAAAATTTGATTTTCTTATTGAAACTTTAAAAATAATAAACGGAAAACGAATTACAAATCCGAAAATATAAAAGTTACTTGATTTGAAGTAATCGAACAGAACAATATGCTCCAACAATCTTAAACCGTCTTCCAATTTATCTTCAAAAAATACAAACGAAATCTTTAACAATTGGGTAAAACTCTCTCAAATTTTCAACAACAAAAAATTTATCTTCTCCCTTCTCAAGTGGCAAAATTAAATACACAGACTCACAACAGTACATATATAGACGGAAAAAAATCTCAACACCACCTCGCCATAAGAACACGGCGAGGTCACTTTTTTAACGTGGCCAGCAACCTGCATGCATGCCATGCATGAGCCATCAATTCTGTTTTAGGGTAGGTTAGTGTAAGGGGTAGTTAGATCATTCACATTGAATTTATTACTAACGATTGTTCAAATTATCATACACTCGTTCAAATTAGGGTAAAACTCTCTCAAATTTATTTTAAAGAATTTTAATTTTATTATATTTTAGTCGTACAAAAATTTTAATAAATTCGTGATTATTCGAATCAAATATAACAGTTTAACTAGGATTTAAGCATGCTGAAGCTCCCCTACAATACCCTACCCTGCCTCTGTGTCAGGCCCTACCCCGCGGTAGGACCTCGCCACCTCCTTATGGCGAGTTTCTGCCCATGCTGAAGCTCTTGCTACATGCATGCTGACGCTACTGTCGTGCTGACAAGGACTGCTCCTGCATGCATGCCATGCATGCCAACCTGCTGCCCACGTGAAATTAGGTGACCTCGCCATGTTCTTATGGCGAGGTAGTGTCTTTTGTTTTTGGTTCCTACAAATAGTCGAAGGATTCTGTGTATTTTTGCAACTTGAGAAGGGAGAAGATAAAATTTTTGTTGTTGAAAATTTTAGAGAGTTTTAGCACAAACCATAATTTGTGAATTTTATATTCGAATGATAATTGTTTTGCAGGCCTTGAACTAGAAAATGGAATCCGAAAGAGTTTTTCTATATCGTGACCACGAGCACGTTTCCTCTCATATTCACGAAGAGGGGGTAAGTCGGGATCGTGTAATTTTTATTTACTACTATAATTTAGGATTTAAAATTTTTTTATTTACGGTTATTATTATAATTATAGGGTGTGAAGCATACTATATGGCGTCGAGGACTAAAGATTAAGGAACCTGATGAACGCATAGTTTATTTTCTGCAGCGTTCAGGTTTTTATAATGCTTCATTTCTCCGTGGATTTAAAATTATCCCTGGCTTGATTACTGCATTTATTGAACGGTGGAGACCAAAGACACACACATTTCATTTTCCATTTGGTGAATGCACAATAACTCTGAAGGATGTAGCAGTACAACTTGGTGTCCCAACAAATGGGAAGCCGTTGGTCAGACAAAATTCACGTATAGCATATGACCTTTGTTTGCGGTATCTGGACAAAATTCCTCCTCCAGAGTGTGTGTACGGTCTTCGTATCAAAATTTCTTGGTTGCAGTGAGAATTTACATTAACAGATGAATCTGATGACCGAGAACTTGAGTGTGCAACTCGAGCGTATATACTCTAACTTAATGGCGGGGTATTGATGCCAGATACATCTGGTAATATGTTTCACACTCAGTATTTGCCGTTCTTGGAAAATTTTGGCACAACTTCTACATACAGTTGGGGATCTGCAATATTGGCATTCATGTACCATGAAATGTGCAGAGTTGCAATTATGTCTGGTTCGAGAAAGTTAACAGATATGGGTGGATGCTAAATCTTATTGCAGACCTGGGCATGGTATAGATTGCCTTATCTAACGCCAATTGTGGAAGTACATGTACCGATGGAGTTTCCGCTTGCTGGAAGGTACTAATATTGTGATTACAGTTGTATATTAATTTTATTGATTAAATATTTTTCTGCAAAGACTTAGAAATATATGTTTTAAATCTTGACAGATGGAGACATAGGATGACAAATGCGGGAGTGGTGCACAACACTGTCAGAGAAATAAGACTAAAATCCAAACAATAGGGAAAGACCAAGTATCATAATTTTATTTTTTGGCTTTTATTTTAGCTTTGTAATTTATTAAAGTAACACATTTGTTTGTGTATGCATATTAATAATTTTGTTTTGCAGTTCTTTTGGCAGTCGTACGTGAATAACACAATCTGAGATATTATACCACTAAATTTTCGTCAAATGTCATCAATCTGGGGTGTGGTTGTGCCTTTCATACTGTTCATAGAGGTCGATTCAACGAGAATTGGATTGTCAAGCAAGCGGAGTTCATTCAATTATTGCGGGAAAGACGGAGGCATTGGGATACCAACTTGAGTCAAATTCAAGCCGATGATTTTGAATTTAATTCAGAGTACTATTCGTGATTTTCATCAAATGGAAAACCGTTCATAGTATCTCTTGAAGAGGCAAATCAATGGCTTCAAGATCCGCAGTGCTTAAGAAACTTACAACTGTCGTACGCGTTTGGTCAAAGCTCTCATCAACCAAACTTGGAGGGTTCAACGAATTGGCATTTTTCGTGGTCTTCGAACCAATCCCAACCACCATTTGGTAATGTTTCAGAACAACCACAGTTTGGAGAAAGCTCATCTTATCAGTCTGCTTACAACGATGATGAAGGATACGTTCTACAATTTTAGTATCCTCAAACACCCTTATATGGGGAAGGTATGATTGTTGGTACTATGACATCCTTGTTGTCGACTACCACGATCAGTAGCTCGCCATTAGATCTACAAGGCATGTATAGTACTCCACCTTCTATGCAAATGATGGGTGACCAATGTGACAACGATGAGCAGACTCTGAATCAACTACAAAGACAAGTTTAACCCCCGTAGTTCTACGATCAAACATCATCCTTCCACCGGCAGGTGTTACCGAGGACCCGTAGGAAATAGATTATATTTATTTAATTGTAAATTACTTCTATTTTGTTATAATATTTTCACTGTGATGTGTTATGTATTTTCATATGAATTTGACAAGGTTTATATTTTTAATTTATTTAATTTTAGTTATCGTATCCAAACTCATTTAATTATTCGGACAATAAAACCTGCAAATATCTATAAATTCATCCAAATTTAAAATTTAACTTAGATATTATAATAATATAATTGAGTTAAAATACTCAAAAATTGACATGACCCAACGTTAAATTATCTTAGTTGTAGAGTAAAAAAGGTTATTTTTTTAAAATTTCAATTGTCGGTTAATTCGGTTCGAAACATGTAAATTAATCGAATTAACACGCCTACCATACCCTTAATATAATTCAAAACACTAACCTTAAATTTCACTTCTTAAACCATAAACCCTACATCCTAAAAAATACCACATACCCTAATTCTTTAAACCTTTACCACAATTCATAATCTTAAACCCTAATATGGGGTGGAGAGGGATGATTATCTCTCACGTTTTTTTGAACTTTGTCATTCTATATGATTTTTATAAAAATAATAATTTATGAATTAATCTCTCACTTTTAAATATTTATATTTTGTCCGTTTAATTTTAAATCTTAACTTCATCCATATCCATAATATGTTATACTTTTAATCTTAATTAACTTATCACCATATTAGGATTAAAGTATTATAATTTAACTATAAGATGTCATTTTTTTCTTAGGTGGTTTGAGTTTGAATATCACAGTTTTCAAATGTATGTGTTTATTCGGATATAAAATTAAATTAAATTGAAATATTGCCTTTTAATTGAACTAGAATGCAAATTACACTACTCGAACCTAATCACTTAAGAGAAACAATGTCATTTTTTATCACTGAAATAATTCTACGAATTCAAGATTTTGACTTTAAAAAGTTTTTTACGTTACTTCTAATTTTTTATTGTCGATTTTTTAAATATTTGTTATTTTTTTAAGTTTTAGAATTTGAGTTTTTTTTTTACTTTTCTTTTATGTGGTTTTATTTATGGTCTGTCTTCCTAAAGACATTAATTTTTGTATTTTTAAAAATATATTCGAATCGAGTTCGAGACGTTGTGTTTTAACAAAGAGGCAGAATAGTGAAAAAACTCAAATTATATATACATATATATATATATTCATATGTGTGTTTAAAATACATATATATATTCGGTTTAAAATACACACACACACACACACACATATATATATATATATATATATATATATATATATATATATATATATATAATTCAGATATGTGTTTAAAATACTTTTCAGTCTAAGTAGATGTGTAACATTTTTATCGTTACCATTTTAGGTGCTTCACCGTTAACATTTGTTTTAAAAAATTTCTTTAACCAATCAAAATATGCACATAATTTTGATTTTTATTTTTTACCTTAATTTAAAAAATTTACAAAATAAACCTAAAATCTTTAGATCTTCAAATCAGACTTTTGTCCTTGCCTATGTGAAAAATGTATAGTTTGAGCATTTTTTTCACTATTAAACCTAATAATAATAATATGATATGAAATTAGAGTGTTGAATTTTTTAGTTTTAGATAGATTCAATAGGAGTGTTTTTTTAACATTTCAAAAACTAATTTTTTTTTATTCAAGGCTAGTTTACTACGTATACAATAAAATCAACAAAATTTAAACTTTTAGGACGATAACTGATACCGATATGAGAAGCATGCACCAAGCCTAATGGAGATTGTTTGATGGTTCAAAAAATAAATTCTCATTAGAATACTCGTCCTTAACCTTAAACCCTAAACCTATACGTAAAAATAGGTACACCTTGACTGCAAATTAGCCTCAAACCCTAATTCACACAAACCCTATGTAACACTTGTGTTTTGGGGTTGGGAGTTAGACGAGTGTGTTTGGTTTGAGTCGTCAAAACCGGTTTAATTTAATTAGACCTTAATTTTTAGTTAAATGAGATTTAACATTAAAATGGTGGCATTTTTGTAAATAACTTGAAAATAAAGGAAGACCACTTTTTGAATCAAAAAGGAAAAAAAAAGAGATAATCTTCTCCCACTTTTTGCTTCTAACGTTGGAAGACCTCAAACCCCTCTTAAAGCCCTAAAACACTATTCCATCCAATTTCTCCACCAAATCAAGAGCTTTTTCGAAGGTAATTTCATATTTGAGTCCTCCTCACCATCCCAAGCATTTCCATGGTTTTAGATTTCAAAACCATCATCTTTTTAATTTTCCAAGTTTTTCAAGTTTGATGAAAGTTTGGATTTTTAATGGGTTTTTCATTTGTTTTTTGGTTTGTTGAGTTTGGTTTTGAGTTAGTCTTACTTAAATACACCTAATATGTTAAAATGGAAGGATTTTTGGAAAAATCCCGAAGTGGGTCTTTGGGGCATTTTTCAAAGTGTCAAAAGTTGAGTTTTTGATATGTTTTTGTGTTGGGTTGAAGGGCTGATGGTATAGGGTTGTTAGGGAAGTGTTTTGGAAGCCTTTAGATGTCATTTGGGTGTTGGAAATTGTGGTTTTCAGCTGGGTATTTGAGGAGCTCGAAAATGAGAGTTTTGTGGTTAGTTTGGGTTTGAAATGGTGAAGTCTTGGCTTGTGCTTGTGAGTTGGAATTGTGACTGAGTTTAGCATTGATTTGGTGAGTAATATTTGTGTTTTGATTGGTTAGAAGCAAGAGGAAACATCGGGGAAGGAGCGGGATCGAATCCGAGAATTGAGGAGGCTTGACTCGCTTTGCTTGGTTTGCTAAGGAAGGGTGGTGAGTGAACTTCAAATTTGTTTAAATTGGCTCAAGTGTGTGTAGTGGAGGTGTTGGAATGAGGTTGGTAGGCCATTCCAAGGTAGAAGTTAAATTGGTAGTTTAACTTCTTGTTTGTTAATGAGCTTTAGATGCTTATGCCTATTTTGATCTTGTGAGGTATAAATTGATTTTGTATGTGTATTGTAGAACTAGTGTTTTGATATAATAATTAAAAAATGTTTTGGACTAATTTGAAAAGAATTTAAAACTTGTTTTTAAGTCCAAACAACTTGAAATTATGTTTGAGAGATTTTAGAGGGTTTTTGGCAATGTTTTTACTAATTTTAAAGAGCCAAACTTGACTTTTCAAGATACTCGTATCGATACGGTTGTACCCGTACCGATACCTTTTTGCCCCAGTTTGGCAACTGTCAAAACCCATATCGAAACAAGCTTGGCCATTTCGATACGAATCGGGATCGTTTCGATACGCCTGGTAAGCGTACTGATCCCCTTTCAACCACCCCAACGGTTATTTTCCCAATGGTCATTTAAATGTGAAATCGTACTGATATGCCCTCAAGCGTATCGATACGCTTAGGCTGGCAAGAGCCCAACGGCTAGTTTCTAATGAAGGTCGTACCGATACGGATCCAAACGTATCGATACGGAAGGCTGCATAACAGCATTTATGAAGGGAAATAAAGTCCTCAACGGATCCAAATCATCTCCAACAGCTAGTAACGACTATAAACTCAATTGGGAGTATAAAAGGGACCTCCAAGCATCTTGTAATGGTTAATGCTTCAATTGTTACAACATTATGATTTCAAAGTTTGTCTAGAGCTTTAATTGATCATTTCTTGCTTAGACAACACTTGTGAGCTTACATTGTTAAATTTGCTCAAGTGTTTAGGTTTTGGGTGAGAGCTTAGAATTGCAAACAAACACCTTTTAGAGGGATTTCTAGTTTGCTAAGTCTTTCTTTGTAAAGAGAGTGTTCCTTCAAGCTTTGGGTAGAAAGCTTTGAGGGTTGTAACGATTTCCTCCTAATTCGAGAAAAGGGGACGAAATTCTTAGTGAATTTGTTTGGAAATCCTTAGTGGGGGTAGTGGATGTAGACCTTGGTTAGAAGGTTGAACCACTATAAATCCTTGTGTCAAATTGCCTAATTTTTCACCTTCCACTAAAACACCCAATTAGCTAATTTCCCCCCCTCTTGGCCATTTGCAATTGTTTGATCAACTCAACAATTGGTATCAGAGTTTGGCTCAATCAAAGAGGACTAACATCCTATTGAGAAGATCAGGCAAGCTCGATCACTAGTTCATCAACTGGCTCAATGGCACAATCAATCGACAAACCGCCTTTCTTCGACGGAAATCACTATGCCCATTGGAAGATAAAGATGAAATTCTTCTTGAAGTCAAGAGATTATAAGCTATGGGACATAGTTGAAGATGGTTCGTTCGTGCCTCAAGGAAGCAAAGCGGAATGGAGTGCCGACGATCACAAGAAGATAGAGCTTAATTGCAAAGCCTTGCACATGCTCTTTTGAGCTTTTGGACCAACCATCTATGAGAAGATGTCTTCTTGTGAGAGTGCCAAGGAGGTATGGGACAAGCTTGAAGTCACATACGAGGGAACCGATGAAGTCAAGGAGACCAAGATTGGGCTCCTAACCTTAGAGTATGAGAACTTCAAGATGGATCCGGAAGAGAACATCGAGAAGCTGTTTGATAGGTTCTCCACTATCATCAATGGTCTTAAAGGTTATGGAGAGGCCATTCCGAAAGAGAAGCTTGTCTGAAAGCTCATCTACTCCCTTCCCGAGTCATGGGACTCAAAGAGGACCGCCATCATCGAAGCCAAGAATCTCAAAACCTTGAAGCTTGATGAACTCATGAGGTCTCTTCTCACTCACCAAATAATGAAGAAAAACAAAGAAGATGAGAAGAAGGAAGAGATTAGAGCGATGGGGAAGAAGAAGATCATGGAGCTAGGCATCAATGCTAGTGTCATAGCTCTCAAATCCTCCACATGCCATCATGTAGATTCAAGTGAAGAGGAAAGTGAAGATGAAGAGATGGCCTATCTCTTCAACAAATTTGCCCAGTTCATGAAGAGCAAAATGGAAAAATCCAAGCATGAATCGATGAAGAAGATGAAGGACTCCCACAAATCCAAAAAGAATGGATCATCTTCAAAACAAGCATATGTGGCCACATGGAGTGATGAAGACTCCACTGATGATGAAGTAGCCCACCTATGCTTGATGGCCCTCAATGAGGGGGAGGTAACTTCTAACTCATCTATTTCAAATTCTTATACATTTGATGATTTGCTTTTGGAATTCAAGGCATCATTTTCCAAGAACAAAAAGTTGATTTCAAAAATAAAAATTGAAAATGATTTGCTTTCCAAAACAAATATTGAACTTGAAGCAAAATTGAAAGGTTTTGAGCAAAAATGTCTTGATTTACAAAATTTGCTTCTTAAAGTTCAAAAAGAAAAAGATTTGATTTCCAATGAACTTGAAAAGAAAAATAATTTTCGAAAATCAAATTTTTATGTAAGACAATCTAGTGCCCCTAGATTTGTGAATGGAAAATGTTTTAGAAGTGTTTGGGTCCCAAAAGGACTAATCACTTCAACTAAAAATGATGAAATTGAAAAATGGATTCCTAAGGGGGCTAAATTTTGTGCTACTAATGTCTATGGATCCAAAACAATTTGGATACCAAAAATTACTTGATTGTCTTTTGCTAGGTGTGATGGAGAGTGATCAACAAGTCAAACTTTGAGGGGGAGCTCCATGCACACATAGGAAGAACACTTGAAGAAGGAAGGCTTCACATCCTCCCTTGAATTCAAGTGTGGTAAATCTAGTTGCTTTTGTTTTTTATTTTGATTAATTTTTTTTGTCAACTAGATAATCATATATATTGAACTAACATTCTTATGATGCTTTGAGTAAGGGGGCAAATTTTAAACCAAAATTTTAAGTGTGTCAAGTTTTTTTTCCTCTATTGTTATTTTGAAACTTAATGTTTTAAATTCTTTTTGATATAACAAAAAGGGGAGAAATGGTTTGA
Source organism: Hibiscus tridactylites (assembly GCA_958450335.1). Lineage (NCBI taxonomy): Eukaryota > Viridiplantae > Streptophyta > Magnoliopsida > Malvales > Malvaceae > Hibiscus > Hibiscus tridactylites. Next base: position 19,375,697 of record OY288266.1, read on the forward strand.
AAATTTGAACTTTCAAATGAATAAGGGGGAGCTTTATTTGATTTCATATCTTTAATCTCTTATTCATATTTTTAAAGATAAAGGGGGAGAATCCCAAATAATTTTTCAAGTTAGTTTTATTATATCAAAAAGGGGGAGATTGTAGAACTAGTGTTTTGATATAATAATTAAAAAATGTTTTGGACTAATTTGAAAAGAATTTAAAACTTGTTTTTAAGTCCAAACAACTTGAAATTATGTTTGAGAGATTTTAGAGGGTTTTTGGCAATGTTTTTACTAATTTTAAAGAGCCAAACTTGACTTTTCAAGCTACCCGTATCGATACGGTTGTACCCGTACCGGTACCTTTTTGCCCCAGTTTGGCCACTGTCAAAACCCGTATCGAAACAGGCTTGGCCGTTTCGATACGAATCGGGATCGTTTCGATACGCCTGGTAAGCGTACCGATCCCCTTTCAACCACCCCAACGGCTATTTTCCCAACGGTCATTTAAATGTGAAACCGTACCGATATGCCCTCTGGTAAGAGCCCAACGGCTAGTTTCTAATGAAGGTCGTACCGATACGGATCCAAGCGTATCGATACGGAAGGCTGCAGAGCAGCATTTATGAAGGGAAATAAAGTCCTCAACGGCTCCAAATAATCTCCAACGGCTAGTAACGGCTATAAACTCAATTGGGAGTATAAAAGGGACCTTCAAGCATCTTGTAATGGTTAATGCTTCAATTGTTACAACATTATGATGTCAAAGTTTGTCTAGAGCTTTAATTGATCATTTCTTGCTTAGACAACACTTGTGAGCTTACATTGTTAAATTTGCTCAAGTGTTTAGGTTTTGGGTGAGAGCTTAGAATTGCAAACAAACACCTTTTAGAGGGATTTCTAGTTTTCTAAGTCTTTCTTTGTAAAGAGAGTGTTCCTTCAAGCTTTGGGTAGAAAGCTTTGAGGGTTGTAACGGTTTCCTCCTAATCCGAGAAAATGGGACGAAATTCTTAGTGAATTTGTTTGGAAATCCTTAGTGGGGAGCTAAGGTAGTGGATGTAGACTTTGGTTAGAAGGTTGAATCACTATAAATCCTTGTGTCAAATTGCCTAATTTTTCACCTCCCACTAAAACACCCAATTAGCCAATTTCCCCTCGTCTTGGCCATTTGCAATTGTTTGATCAACTCAACATGTATATAATGATGTGTGCGGTGATGGATGTGTGTTATAAATGATGGTTATTGTGATGTGGTTTAAAAGTAATTGGCACTAGTTAACTTACCGAGTATAAATGATCGATCATTAGGATTAGTGTGCACACGTTTGAGTCAAATTCGCGCGTGGCCTTGATGGCGTTAAGTCATCAAGGAGGAGTACGGTGATGTAATATTCCACCGGAAATTATTTATATTATACGTGATGATGAGTGGAATCCCATCCGTAGAGCATGTGATGATGAGTGAAATCCCATCCATGCAAGGTCTGGTGATGAGTGTAATCCCACCGAGGTAATGTTGTTGTTGAGAGTAAATCCGCATATCCGAGTAAACTAATAGTGGCCAATGTACTTGCTATTGTGATTATGATGTTGAGATATATGATTTATATTGTTGAGCTTAATATGAAGTAAGATGTCATATTTATGACTCTTGTGATACTAGCTAGGTTGTTATTTGATGCCTATGCATGTTGTGTGTGATGATAGGGATTATATGCTTGAACCCTGCATTGTCGTTGTTTTGGTTTTTAGAGCATCCTCACTAAGCTTTTAGCTTACGCTCTCATTTTTCGACAATGCAGATCAGTAGCGTGGTGTTAGCAAGGAGCAAGGCGAAGGGACATTCCAAGCTTTGTAGTTGCGCAAGTATGATTTAGTAAATAAAGTAGTAGTTTAGCAATGGGGCTGCTATGTATTTTGTATGAGCGTTGTATGACTCATAGATGTTGATTGTGGTTCTTGCTAAGCTTGGATTTGTAAACCATGTTATGTTGGATGAATGCTTGTGTTGCTAAGGCTATGCCTTGGATGTTTATGTTGCTTTTGGTTGGGCATGCAAACCTTAAATGTGAAGACATGTGCCATTTGGCTTTTGAGCTTTTAAGCATGCCTATGTATGCTATATCTATCCTTTATGTGAATGTCATGTGTAGATGCCTTGTTATTCATCTAGATTGCTCTATGTGCTAGATCTTAGTCGTACAATGTTGTATGGATGCTTAAATGTGGATAGGGGAGTCTTGAAATGCATCTAGAGTCATGTTCGAGTGTCTTTTGCTGAAATTTGGAGACTTGTAGTACATGGCGTATCGATACGCCTAAGGGTTGTATCGATACGGTCTTGCCTTCAGGACTCAGTTTTGGCTTGGTGTACCGATACACGGGTGTGTATCGATACGCCAAATGCTCAATGGAATTCTGAGATTTTGGTGAGACTTTGGCGTATCGGTACGGGCTCTAGGCGTATCGGTACGGTTTTATCTCATTGACCACGAGATGTTGATCGAGAAAGGCGTATCGATACGCTCAAGGGCTGTATCGATACGGTCTTCCTGTGTTGATTGAAGGGTGTTGACTTGGTCAATGCGTATTGATACCCTTGACAAATGTATCGATACGGCCTGCTCTGTGTATTTAAAATGGGTTGTATAACATGATTGGTTGGGCTTGGTTGTTTTGCTCGTGATGCTTTCCGCTGTTGTGATCACTTAGGAATCGAATGTACCTTTAGACAAGATAAATATTAAAAGTAATTTTCTAGGGTTGCTAACCGAGGGGAAACTTTAACGGGTTTCGCTTCGGTTTTCCCCGTGTAGCCTACTCGGACCGGTCAACCATCCAGACCGGGACGAGGGGGTTACACCCTAAACCATAAACCAATACTGAAACCTTAAACCACCCTAAACATTTACCTAAACGCTAAACCATGCATGAACCTTATCCATGCCACGTAAAACTCATGCATGTAGGGCCATGTGACATCGCCATAAGGAGGTGGCGAGGTCAGTCTTGCCTTTGTTGAAGCAGCTCCTCCAGCCATCATGTGAGCCGACCAGCTAGCCACAAGCCAGCCACCATGCACCACGCTAGAAGGAGGTGGCGAGCTTGGCCTTCAAAGTGACCACGTCATAAGGAGGTGGTGTGGTACTGTAGTTTTTGGCCTACTTCCTAAAATTTTCCTCAAACTACCCTAGAAACCAAAATATAAACCCAATTTGAATTATTAACCAAAATTTGCGGTTGTTGTTGGATAATAATAATAATAATAATAACAACAAGAATAATGATTATGATTATGATGTTTTTGAATAAATTTACTCAACAATTATTATTATTATTATTATTATTATTATTATTATTATTATTATAAATGAGATGAGATAGATCGCAGGCTACTCAAGTCTGATTCGGTCAAATTTCGATCTTCAATTGTACTTGACTCGAGCTCGAACTCGAATTCTTAACGAGCCGAGCTCAACACTACTCGAGCTTGTTTACACCCCTAACTACCCATATGGAATGGAGACATTCCTTGTTATCTACCAGCATCTTCAATCTTATTATTTCCATCTTTGATTTGATAACCCCTACTTTTCTGTCAAGAATATGAACTCTACACCATGTGTGATTCCTGATAAGGTATATATATTACTTTCAAATTTCAACCACAAACTTTATTCCTCTTTATGTATTTTTTTTTTTCGAATTCGAATATAAATGTTAAGATATGAGTAAGCGTTAATTATTTTTTATTAAAATGCTTGAAAAACATCTTATTTTCGTATCTATACCTTCATGTGTCATACATGAGGAAAGATATAGATAAAATCTTCGTTATAAATACAATGATGGAGGAACAAGCCCGGGCAAAAGCAAAGAGGAAAGAAAGGAAACAAAGAAAAGGAAGGCCATGGGGAGGAACCAGCAGGTGAGGAACCATGTGAGTGATTCAGTAGAATACGGAATCGATAAGCTGCACCGCGTAGCCGAGCAGTTCCTGGTTTACCCTTTGGCCGCGGTCGAAGGAGCCATCCAAGGCGCCGCTCGAGGCGTTCACAACGTCGCCACTCATAAACACCATTTGGATCGAACCGATGCCGCCGACCACTATGGCAAGTGCAAGTGCAAGAGCAGCAAACCACACGGTTCTTCATGTGGACAGCATGCCGGACCGTCACCCTATGAGTTTTATAGTTATACTCCCTCCTCTGCTCCTTTTGCGCCTCCACCAGCAACGGCGGGGCCACCACAGTTTCAGTACCACAATCATCCGGCGTTTCCGGTTCCTTGCCGCCCTCCCTACTAGTTGATGAGAGCAACTGTTATGCTCTTATAACAATAACCATGTCAAGAATATGCATAATTAGGCAGAAAACATATTATATGTTATAAAACCTTGGGACTTAAGTTTTATTAGGTAAATTGTATGGGATGGTTTTAAGCTAATGTTTTAACTTATAGTTGTACTTTATGACAACCTTAGCAATCAAAATAAATTTAATTACATGTATTACTACTAATCAAAACCTTCTTGCAAATTGCCATTACATATTTATATTACTTTTATGATCTATTAACCGTTACGTATTTAAATTTAAAATTTGGTCAAAATTTTGGCTACAGGACATTCATGTCCACGGAAGAGGTAGACTATGGCTTCGTTCAGCAAGAATTTTGAGACGTTGGTTGGCTTTCAACGTCTGTTTACAGAAAAGTTGAATTTTCCAGCTGCGACGAAACATTCGTTTGGGCAATAAATTAGGCAAGAAAACGCTCGTTTCGGCATTGCTGAACACACCCTATGTCTGGGCAGCAAAGCATTGCAGCCATCAGGCAATAAAACGTCAAAATTGGAAGTTTGGGTCCAAGTATCAACCCGGGCAGCTCGACATGACAAAACAAGAGAAATAAATCTTTGATTTTATATAATTAATATAATCATGTTTGACTGAACCTGCAGTTTAGTGGCCGTGGAGACCTGGGCTCGAATCCCAGCAGCCACATATATTTTTATTTTGTTTCCAAGGGGCTTCTCTAAGTATGATAATTTTTGTTGCTAGTTTTAGTTTGTTGGGGGTGGAAATAAAACCATGAATTTGGCCAGATTTAAACAAGAAAACCCTGTACAAATAATAGTGTCATCACCCCAAACCCTGTATACTATAACAGCACAGCCCACACCCACCACAAAGGGGAGGGGACGCTAACACTCATACATGGCAAGTTTTACTCTGCCCATTCTATCTGTCGCGGTTCAGCATGTTAAAAAATATTTGTACAATTAGCCAAAACACAGGTAATGTTCTACACAAGCATCAGCTAATTGAGTGTAATTTTCCCTTCCCCTGCCCGCCTGCAGCATAACAGTTCATCGCCTCCCACAGACAAAACAATCTGGATTTCCTTCTTATCAACTTCCTGATGCTTCTCTGAATAGCCCATACTGACAGCACAGACTTTAGTCGAATACAACAAACAAGAAAACGAGTTAAACTGCGAATCTGAAATTACCCTTAAGATCCATTAACAGCCATTTCAGGTGAGGATTTCGGTGGTATCAAGGGACAGTCCTCGCCGTTTAGTTGGCTACTGTCTGAGGGGCTATGCAAACAATCTGAACAGTTTCTGGGAGGTTCTTTCTCTCTGTGGTTGTCCTCTTCTGAACTACTTTTATCATAACTTCTCGGACTGTTAGAATTTTTTTCCGTATGATCTTCCTCAGCTGATCCTTCGTTCCCATCAGCTGATCGACCAGATACAGGCATGGCGTTTGCAATTGTCTTACTTGGCAGCACTGCCTGGCTTAGGGTTGAACACAAAGTCGCAAATACACTCTCTTTTGATTTGGAGCTTTTACCCAGACCCTGCTTCTTAATCTTACAAGCTAGGTCGCTCTCATGCTCCCTAGAAATCAACTTTCGCTTCAACTGAAGGGACTCCAGGGCAGCTTCATCATCTTCCGAGGTTTCAGTCTGCTGCTTGGGAGGTGGTCTGTAGTCTTCGTCGTCGTCGTCATAGTCCACGAGTCCGCCAGATCTTGGGCTACAAAATCAGAACAAAAATATAAATTATGAACCCAAGCATACCGTACAGCATTTCCAGTCATCAACCATCTAGGATGAGGTCACTGAAATACCTTAATGGTGGGTAGCTTGCAGCAACTCCATCGGATGAAACATGCTGAGATTGTACTTTCCGAGTGCGAGATTCAGATGTTGTATCCTCTTCGTCACTGCATACGCATCCAGATATAATCACTACAGTGGAAATGGCTCAGAGGAAAAAGTGTGAAGTCATCTGTTGATGAAACTTGAAAGCATACCTGTCGTTGAAATAGTCTTCCTCCTCTTTCTCCAGAGCACGCTCATCAATTCGTTTTCTTGAGTCCAATACATTAACATCCGCTTCTGTTCCACAATTTTCCAAGCACTGCAAACAGACGAGTCATATCGATGAAATTCTAGATCAAAGTCTCAGCAGTAAAATAGGTTAGTAACTGGAATACCTGTTCATATTTGACTTTCAGAGAGTGAACCGAAGCCAAATTCTCAAACTTAACCAACTGGTCCCAAAATGAATCAACTATGTATTTAACTAATAATTTTAGATTTTCCTGCATGAAACAATGTTATTAGCAGAAAGAATCATCAATAGATGTCTAACATCGCTATATAGAGCAGATAAACATTGCACCTTGCGGATATATTCAAAAAGTTCCAAAACTGCAGAGTTCAGCAAATTGTAACGATCTCCATTAGCAACAAAAGCATCTACAACTGGTTTGAGAAGGTTTTTCTTAACAAAATGATTTATCAGATGTTCATCCTGCAAAATGAAAGCTTAACTTAACCATTTAAAATATGTAACAGCTTTTAATCAAATTGTGTCCAAAAATTGCTAATTTGCAATAAATTGAATTAGTAATAAAAACGGGAAAATCAAAGTCCTACGAACTGCAACTTACAAATGCACAAAATGAAAAAAAAATACAAAAAATCACAAGCACAACATGCTAGGAGGAAAAAGTTCAGAAAAGAGAGTGAAAAGGCACCCATCCTTTCCTTTTAATAATTTTATACCCTTCCAACTATGTAGCAACCATTCAAACAAAATAACTCAAATTTTAACTGAGCAATCCGAAACGACAACAGTAGAAACACCAGAGGCAGAAAGATATGCCAACAATTAGCAAACCACATTTTATGTTATTCATTACCCCTATATGAGATGGTATGCGTCCATTACAATTTGGTGTCTCTAGGCCCAAGCCTATGTCCACTTTGAGAAAGGTGTCACATAACATGAGATAAAATGAAGAATCAAAGCCACATATACGTACCACATATCTCAAAAGATAAATAGATCTTTAAACTGAGAAACTAATTCCTCATGTCCCCATAAGTAACCGACAACAGTCAAAAGCAAAGTTGGACACTAAACAGTTTCATCTCCAATTTCATTCATATCACCAATGTCATTTTTCATTCTAAAGATATCATCAAGGGTGAGTGTGAACAATTCAACTTTGATGGGATATAATTATTCTAAAGCTTAAACTGAACTCACTTACACGACGAGAGAGAATAGTGCGAACAAAACGAACTGCAGCAACTACTAGGTATTTTTCCCTTCTCCGTGTAAGTAACAGAACTTTGTCTATGACATTGTTAAGGAGAAAACTACACCTGAACAATTAAGAAAAGGCCAATTAATATCTTGGATTAATAAGCCAAAATTTTCTAGATGATACACAAAAAGTATCCAAGAGATTACTTTATTCTATAAGGATGATGCACAACACAAAAGCAAAGCAATTCACATATGTTTAACAGAATTTCAGGCGTTGTGCTATTTTGACTTTCAACTCTTTCGGCATTGCTTGCCAGATTACTCGTTGACTGGCCAACCTCATCAGGACATGATAATATTATGACTTCAATTAGCTGACCCAAATGCTTCTCATAAAAGATATCAATAATTGTATCTCTCTGCAATAATAACAAATACAAAGTCAAACACTTACAGATAGAAATGGAATTAGTAAATAAAAAAGGAACTAGAAATGAAACCAGCATAAAGAAGAAAAAAAAGTTAAAACTTATCTGAGAGTATGACATTTTTCCAATGATAAACAGATACATATAATAAAATCAAATTCTAAACTTTCTTCTGCCATGATATCCAAGTTATATAGTAACAACCTCAGTAATCCTAATGAAGCTTTTTTATAACGAATCCTAATGAATGTTGATTAGACAAGTTAGACGTGGAAGTAAGAATTTAGCCAACTTTTGTGAGAACTCATCTAATTAATTGACTTGTGAGAAAGGGGCCATGGTGGCCGGAGATGCAATTAATGATGGTGGTTTGTGTGTGTGTGATCGGTGGTTAGGTATTTGTTGTTTGAAGAAGATGGAAAGGATATTTTCCAGAGAAAACAATGTGTTTCTCTGTATTTTCTTATTATTCTTAACTATCAAATGTATACAGAGTAAGCCTTTAAATAGGCTGATATAGAGTTCTAATATAACTAAAACTATACTTTTATCTTTAATTTAAATAGTACTTATTCCTGATTTAAATAAGACTTCTATTAAATCTAAACTACTGATTAGGAATAAACTCTAATTACACATTAAATAAAAACTCTAACACTCCTCGTCAACTTACACTCCCCCTCAAGCTCTAACACTTCTCGGATAACTTACATGACTCTATAATTCTATGCATAAGAAGCCAATTCAACTTGTTTTCAGGATTCTCATCTTCCAACCACGATAGAATCTAATTTATAGAATTCTGTGCTTCTCTAAGAACTGCAGTAAAGAAAAGCACCATATTCTCATGCAGAAAGCAACTTAAGACAGGTAAAGGTTGGAAAAGAGGATAAGCTAGACCCAAAAGTCACGTGACCTTAAATAATTCGTGTAACCTACCCCAATTATTTTGTAATTTAGGTCAAGTGTAAGTCTATAATTTCCCATCATCCAAACTGTAACATTTGTACATAAAAATAAAGATAAAGGTAGGCACCTGAGCTCCCGAAAATGAGAACGAATCCAGTAAACTACGGAGAATTTCAAGAAACTGGCAGTGCATATCATCCCCAAAATCTGTTATCATCCCTTTAACCTGTGAGCATACAACTATATTAGTTCTAATTCTATCTCCACATAAAACATATTTAACACAGTGATGTATATCTTGTAAGTTCATCAAATGGCAATGCTTCTATACGATAAGTACATCATATCATCCAAAAATCTCAAATAAAATACGTGCCAAAAGTCCTAAAAGTGGAATTCCTTCCGGGCGAACAACATAAGACCGCACAAGATTTGGATCCTGATTCAAGAACAGTATGAGGATGTCTGTCCTGCATCCATTATAGAGACTTATTAGTAGGACTGCAATTAGGGGGAAAAGTTTACACACTAAGCTAGAAAGCAGAAACATATTAAAGTTAAAGAGAGATACTAAAATTGAATTACCCGGTTAGTACAAGTTTTTTATCATGACTAAGCAGAGCATCAGTGATAATGCCAAAGATACCTTCATTTATAAGATCCCTAAATGATAGGAAAAAAATAACCCTTCAGCCATAAAATATAAACAATTAATTTAAAATATAGTTCTGGACAAGTTGTAGCTTTCTGAATCATGATAGCAACATGAAAAGAATGTTGATACCAGATGTCTAACTTGTAGAAAAGCCTACCTAAATAGTTGAAGCTGCTGCACCATCTGCAGGCTCTTGCTTAAACTACAAAATTCGCGCAAGAAATATACCTATTGAAAAAAGAAAAAGTCAACACAATTGATGCCAAATCAATTAGAATAGATCATATAGTTGAACCATGAAAAGATCCACAGATAACAGATATTCAAAATGGAAAACATTCAAATATTTGACATCAACCAAAGCAAGACCTTTCAGGACCTAATAAAAATCTAACATCTAAATGGCATAGAAGAAAACACAAAAATCGATCTCCTTAGACAAAGTACAAGCAAGGGAGCAATAAGCAAACTCACAGTCCAGAGTCCAGACCAAATCATTAATTCATTTAACCTCGGTTAAATCTAAACGTTTTATGAATGAATTACAATATATGATAAAATACTAAAAGAAACTCCTAAACTGTTTTCACTTTTTTAAGTAACCCCCTATGCTGTTATTCAGTGTTTAAAAAGGCACGCCTCAAGGCGCTGAGGCAAGTGCAAAACGTGTAATTGTGTCTAGACGAGGCGATTTCAATGAAGCGCACAGTGGCACACAAAAGGCGCTGAAAGGCAACGCCTAGTTTAAATTGCTTGTTTTTTTTGTCTTGTTTCTGTTTTTATTATCTTTTACATACTAACTCGGGACACATCTGGGCCACACAAAATAACATCTTGTTGGAATCCCTTAAATTAAGCAGATTTTCTACCTTAGTTCTAGGAATTTCCTTGTACTATTAGCTATAATCTAATTACTGATTTTTAGGGATAGGCTAATTTCTAGAGATTATTTCCTTTTTATTTTTTCTGCTATTCTTTAAAAGGTTGTATTCAGATTAGAAGAAATAAGAATCATTCTTCTTCCTAAACTTGTTCATGGCATCAGAGCATTAGGAATCCAGTTGATCCTGCTCTTCTTCTTTTTTTTTCCTTGTTCTGGTTTCTCTGGTTGAAACCCTTCTCCCATGGGTGACACCGAAAATTCCTCTGAGAATCAGATCTCACAAATAACTCAAAATCAAAACCAAGGAATCTCTCAAGGTGACCTTAACTCTTCTCTTATAATCACAAATCATCGATTAGATGGAAAAAATTTCCTGCAATGGTCACAATCTGTCCTTATGGTTCTTTGTGGCCGAGGAAAAATTGGGTACATTAATGGAGAAATTCCTCGACCAGCATCAACAGACTCTAGTTATGCAACTTGGGAGCTTAACAACTCAATGGTTATGGCTTGGCTTATAAATTCGATGGAAGGTCATATAAGCCGAACGTATCTTTTTTTCAAAACTGCCAAAGAAATGTGGGATGCAATCAAGGAGAATTACTCGGATCTTGGAAATGCTTCCCAAGTATTCGAGATCAAATTAAAGTTGAAAGATATTCGACAAGGAACACTTGAAGTCACTCAATATTACAACAACCTAAAGATCTTATGGCAGGAGTTAGACATGTATTATGAAGCTGATTGGGGCGAGGGCTCGAAACACACCAAGTTCATGGATCATCTTAACAAAGAGCGTCTCTATGAGTTCCTAGCAGGACTAAATCGTGATCTTGATGAGGTCCGAGGACGAATACTAGGCAGAACCACACTGCCAACCATAGGAGAAGCATTTGCTGAAGTAAGGAGGGAAGAGAAACGGCGTCTTATTATGTTGGGAGACACAAGAGAACTGAAACCATTGTCCACAGCTGGTCATCGTCCCCCCGAGAACTCTGCCCTTATTTCAAGAGGCCCACAATCTCAAAGGTTCAAGGCTGGAAGTGATTTTGGTTCAAATAGGCCATGGTGTAGCCACTGCAACCGGGTTGGGCATACCAAGGAGAAATGCTTCAAACTCCATGGCTATCCTGGAAAAAACCAGAAAGAAAACAAGGCAGCAATGATATCTACTATTGAAGAAGATGCTCAAGATGTTCGGCTAACCAAAACTCAACTTGAGGCTCTTCATAAACTACTTGGGACTCGTACAGCCAGTGGGTCATTAGCTATTCAAGGTACTGCCTTACTACACACGAACCTATCCAAACTTCCTGGATACTAGACTCGGGTGCATCCAACCACATGACAGGTAATCTAAGTTTGTTTCACACCTATTCACCTTGTCATGATCACTCTCGGATTCGCATAGCTGATGGATCTTACTCACCGGTGGCTGGAATGGGGACAGTTAAACTTACTGAAAACTTTTCCCTTGATAAAGTTTTACATGTTCCAAATCTTTCCTGTAATTTACTCTCAATTAGCAAGCTTACCAAGGATGAAAAAGTACTTGCTGAATTTTCTGCTTTCGGTTGTGTGGTTCAGGAACAGGAATCGGGGAAGATGATTGGCACTGCTAAAGTTGATGATGGCTTATATGTTTGGAACAAAAACAGTCCACAAGAAGGGATGGCCTTATCTACATCAAAAGAAGATTCTGTCATGCTATGGCACCGTAGACTAGGACACCCGAATTTCATGTACTTGAAGAAACTGTTTCCTCTACTATTTCTAAATAAGAAAATAAGTTCCTTGAACTGTGAAGTTTGCCAACTATCTAAACATACTCGTGTTCCTTATCCTTTGAAACCTTATGTTCAATCTCAACCTTTCTCTTTAATCCACAGTGATCTATGGGGAGCCAGTCGAGTAAAAAACATCACAGGGGCTAGGTAGTTCATAACTTTCATTGATGACCACACTAGAGTTTGTTGGGTTTATCTCCTCAAAGAAAAATCCGAAGTTTCTAGAGTCTTCCAAAATTTTCATTCACTGATTCGAACCCAGTTCAATTCCAATATTCACACCCTTAGAACTGATAATGGGAGAGAGTACTTTAATTCTATCCTAAGTCCTTATCTTTCTGAGCAAGGAATCATACATCAAAGTTCTTGTCCTAACACCCCTCAACAAAACGGGGTTTCCGAGAGGAAAAACAGACATCTTGTAGCAGTGGCTCGTGCCCTTATGTTCACTATGGATGTACCAAAGTATTTATGGGGAGAAGCTGTCCTTACTGCTTGTTATCTTATAAACCGACTCCCATCAAAGGTATTAAACTTTCAAACACCTTTACATACTCTTCAAAAAAATTTCCCCTTGTTTCGTGTTCCTAATCTCCCAACAAAAACATTTGGTTGCAAAGCATTTGTCCACAACCATCAACCTAACCGATCTAAACTTGATCCTAGAGCCCACACTTGTGTCTTTATTGGTTACTCACCTACACAAAAAGGGTACAAGTGCTACTCTCCAACCTTACACCGGATGTTTGTGTCCCTTGATGTTACTTTCTTCGAAAACGAGCCATATTTTTCAGCCTCTCATCTTCAGGGGGAGACACTTAGTGAAGATGAGACCTTGAACAATCTTCTCATTTTACCTCAAGACTCTATCAGCCCTACCACCACTACAAAACCTGCTGAAAATCCTACAGCCACTGTTATCAGCCCTACCACCACTACAAAACCTGCTGAAAATCCTACAGCCACTGTAATTCCTGTTATCAGCCCTACAACCACTACAATACCTGCTGAAAATCCTACAGCCACTGTAATTCCTGTTTTGGACCATGTTTTCCCTATTTCCACTGTGCAGCAACAAGAAACAAGGGTGATTAACCATACTAATGAAGAAAAACAGCCCCTTCATTCTGAAAAACAACAAGAAAAAACTCAGGGGCTTCGTGTATACTCTCGGAGACATCAGCAGCCCGAGACTGAAACAGCAGTGCCAATGCCATCTTTACCCGAGGACTGTCCTGTGGAAGAAGTCTCACCTCCTTCACCTTCCATCTATCTTCCAATTGCAGTAAGAAAAGGCACTAGGAGCTGCACTCAACATCCCATTTCTCGGTTTGTATCTTATGGAAACTTGTCTAAATCCTACAATGCCTTTATTTCTAATGTTGACTCTGTAGAAACTCCAAAGAACATAGAAGAGGCTCTTAAGTCAACGAAATGGAGGCAAGCTGTGTTGGAAGAAATAAAGGCTCTTGAAGACAATGGAACTTGGGAAATATCTAAATTACCTACTGGGAAGAAGACCGTGGGTTGTAAGTGGATTTTCACCACAAAATTTAAACCAGATGGGAGCATTGATCGATACAAGGCTCGACTTGTGGCCAGGGGTTTCACTCAAACATATGGGTTGGACTACGAGGAAACATTTGCACCGGTGGCCAAACTGAATACTATTCGAGTGCTTCTCTCAATTGCTGTCAACTTAGAATGGCCTTTGATCCAATTGGATGTAAAGAACGCTTTTCTCAATGGAGAATTAAACGAAGAAGTCTACATGGATTTTCCGCCTGGATTCGAAGGAAGCAAGGGCCAAGTATGCAAGTTGAAGAAGTCCTTGTATGGACTAAAGCAATCCCCTAGGGCTTGGTTTAATCGTTTTGCCAAAGCCATGACTAGTAGACATTATATTCAAGGTCAAGCTGATCACACCTTATTCTACAAACACACGGATAATGGGAAGTGTTGTATTCTCATTGTCTATGTAGACGACATAATATTGACAGGGGATGATTCTATCGAAATTGAAAGACTAAAAGAGTTCTTAAGTCTTGAGTTTCAACTTAAAGACTTGGGGAATCTTCGATATTTCCTTGGAATGGAGGTAGCAAGGTCGAAGGCAGGTATTTCAATCTCTCAAAGAAAGTATGTTCTTGATCTACTTTCGGAAGTCGGACTGTTGGGCTGCAAACCAGCCGAGACTCCTATGGAACCCAACCTTAAATTAGGAACTGATAAGGATGGAGAAGAGGTAGACAGGGGGAGATATCAACGGTTAGTGGGAAAACTTATCTATCTTTCTCACACTCGTCCAGACATAGCTTTTGGAGTAAGTGTTATTAGTCAATTTATGCATGCTCCTAGGGAAAAACATTTGGAAGCTGCCTACAGGATATTGAGATACTTAAAAGGGACTCCTGGTAAGGGGTTGCATTTCAAGAAAGATGTAAATCGAAGCATAGAAGTCTACACTGATGCAGACTGGGCAGGGGCAGTTAATGACAGGCGCTCCACAAGTGGTTACTACAGCTATGTTTGGGGTAATCTCGTGACATGGAGGAGTAAAAAGCAATCTGTTGTGGCACGCAGCAGTGCTGAAGCTGAGTATCGAGCTTTGTCCCACGGTATATGTGAAGGAATGTGGTTACAACGGCTAATGGGAGAATTAAAATTATCCTATACAAAACCTATAACATTATACTGTGACAACCAGGCTTGAGCAAAAGCTTGAGCAGAATTAAAATTAACAAAGGGGAAGTTTGTGTTTCATATCTACCTACAAGACAACAAGTAGCAGATGTGTTAACCAAAAGCTTGAGCAGAAAAATGTTCGAAGAAATTATGGGCAAGCTGGGTTTGATTAACATCTACACTCCAGCTTGAGGGGGAGTGTTGGAATCCCTTAAATTAAGCAGATTTTCTACCTTAGTTCTAGGAATTTCCTTGTACTATTAGCTATAATCTAATTACTGATTTTTAGGGATAGGCTAATTTCTAGAGATTATTTCCTTTTTATTTTTTCTGCTATTCTTTAAAAGGTTGTATTCAGATTAGAAGAAATAAGAATCATTCTTCTTCCTAAACTTGTTCACATCTAATCAAATGAAATTTAAATTAACTTGGTCGAGTTTCAAGTTCGAATTAAAATTGAATGTTCGATACACTGCAAAGTTATTTCAAGTTTGAATTATTTAAATTCAGATTAATCTTGATTCAAGTTATTTTTATCATGACTCGTCCAATGATATTAAAGAATAATGTGTAATTTGAACTTAAAGCATAACACATGATGTTTCCAACGATATTAGAGCATAATGTGTTATCTCAAGATGATTACATATGATGTTATAGTATCATATACCCTTTTAACATTATCATATAGCTAGGTTTGTCTATTCACAGTATATATGCTTCCTATTGCATGATAAAACGTGATGTTATATGCTTTTTGATTGGAAAGTTAAAAGGTAATTAATGAAATGGAGAGATTTTGTTGAACTATTATATGATTTAATGGTCTGTTTAAGTGTTATATATGCAAATTAGTCAAGTATATCTTTAATTTTCAAGAAGTGCACCTTGCGCCTGCGCCTAGGCTATAGGACCCCTATCGCCTTAGTGCGCCTTGCGCAATTTTATACATTGTTGTCATTGTACCCCAAATAAACCCTTATTCTTCAATGTGTATCCATATAAGCCTTTATATCAAATGAAAGATAGATTTATGTTAAGGGCTTTCATACAAATTAAAAGTTAAGGGCTTATTTAAGTACTAATAAAGGTAAAGGGCATATTTCGGAGCAAATTAAAGGTCAATGACATATTTTGGTCAAATTAGGTTAATGCCGTATTTGGGTACAATAGAAGTATAAGGACTTACCTTGACAGAGCGATAAAGTTCGATGGATTTTTTTTGTCATTTCACCCTATAATATAGGTTAATATCGTATTTGGGTACACCAGAAGTATAAGGATGTTATGATCTCTTGAACTGGATCAAGCTATGGGTCTATTTAACAGGGGAATGGAGTATGAAGATCAGTTTTCTTCTTTCAACCTATGATTGCAATTGTTCAGGCTCTAAGGATGGAATGGAACCTGATGACCTCTTGATAATAAGATGAATTCTAAAGTACAAAGTGTTAACTAATTTTCTGATGTCATGACTACAGAAGAGAAACTGACAACTGCATAGGAAAAAACTTAAGTAAAAGATCTTCTAAAAATTATTAGCAAAGGGCTTGCCTAGACAAAGTGATAAAATTCAAAGGATTTTTTGTTACGCCGCTCATACCAACTAGTTTCATAGCAAATGAAGAAGCATTCATAACTAAATGAAAAATACTTATACAATTAAACTTCAATGTCAGTAATTACCAAACTTTTCTTTGATTCAGCAGCTGTGGTGGGTGATCTCAATCTAGCAAACAATTCCTGAATAAAGGTGATGTCATCCTTCAATAGAGAAATAACCTACAAAAAAACACCACCGTTAAGTGCGAAAGAAACAAATAGCCTAATATATTAACAAGAAGCAATAAAAATCTTACTATAGCATTGTTAGAATGAATTATAGAATTGAGACTGGCAACTGTAGCCTCATCCAATACCCTTGCCAAAACAACATCCTGAAAGAAGCAATCAGAAGCAAGAATTACACATCTAAAGACATGAGGAGGATTCATAAGTAAACATTTAAGATCCTTACCTTCAAATAACCAACTCGGTATGTCTGGTGGATTTTTGATAGGACCATTGGATTTTTTATTGGAACAGCCTGCAATATGAATAAAACTTTTTTACATTCTTTCGCCAGATCTAAACTCCCTATATACACCTACACAGCATGCAGTAAGACCCATTGAAGGATAAATTACCTCCTTAAAAACAACATGTTCTTTCAGAAAATTACGATAGTGTTGCACCCGAGGAACATCAGGATCATCTGCAAACCAAAGAAGAAGAAACGATCTTACCAAAACAAGGTAAACTATCAAGTAATACACAAATTCAGTGAAATAACTTAAAACAAGCTAAACTATCAAGTAATAGCCAAAGGTTGTTAGCATAATAAATAATTGAACACGACTTTATTACTGGAAGGCCACATATAAGTAAAGTTGTAAATTGAATATCCAATTCAATCCAGCAACAGTCACTGATGATAAATCTGTAAACAAACAGTGGTATACTTACATTCAAGAGAACCAATAATATCCATGATCAATTCATCCCCAAATATTTTCTCGAAAATTTGAGCACTGTTGAGCAAAACTGTAAGACAACCAATAACAGAAATCATGGATTCGTGAATCAGATGTAAAATACAAGCATGTGTTAATAAAATTATAAAAATAAAGAGCATTCAAGTGAAAGTGTACTAACTTATCCCCTTGACTATTTTAAATATCATGTGAAGATCATCCATATTTTCCAAGTCTTCGCACATTCTAAATAGCTCCATCAGCTTCTGAAAGAAATCTTGCTGCATTGAGATCAAACTCAGTTTAGCATGTCTGAATAATTTAGAATTAACATGGGTAGAAAGTCGAGACAAAGTTATTAAGCTATAAAGTTGAAACAGAAACAAAGAAAACCAGGAAATCAAACAATAAAAACATAGGGAAAATTAAGAAAAATAAGAAAGAAATAAAGTTCATAATTACATGTAAAAGATGTTTAATCTCTCTTCCATATGACGTGGAAGATCACTGAGATTGCACAATCTCAGAAGGTCGAGAAGCCAGCGGAAACTAAATTACTAACTTCATAACACATCCACAACTAATACCTTAACGACTCAACATGACAGCATACCAACATTATCAATGGTTCAATGGCAGTTAATCACAGAATACTATGCTGCACAAGATCTAGATACAGAAGAAATCAATATGCTTGCGCAAAGTTTTCAAAGAAGCATACATAATTTAATAGCAGTTCTGTCAGCCGCATCTGATCAGCAATGCCACTCTCAGTCACGGTCTGCGGGAAAAATCGATCAACTTAATGAAAAAATGTATAAACGCGTATTCCTGAACAGAGTAATATGAAGAAGCTTTCCAAGAAATATAAGCAGGGCATACAGAAAATATAGGGACTAAAAAATATCACGTAAAGAAAACAAAAATAGACCACTTACTCTATGCTACAATTTACAAGTAATTATAACATAAGCTCAAATATAGATATCCAAGACATGCATAAATAAACCCCCTTAAATTCATATGGAAAAAAATAGAAGAGGATAAAAAGCATTCTGACTGAAAATATCCAATATTTTTTTAAAAGAAAGAACCCTCCCCAAAATTCACACCATGCAACAAAAATAAAGCTAAACAGAATGCAATCAAGAGGACTGAATCATTCATTATAACCTTGAGGATTATCGGGAGAGTGGAAAGCTCCACAGCTGGCAACTCCCTCAACTCACTATTCATTGAGTGAAATGTTTCACCTGTGGTAATAACATACGAAAGAGTTGTTATTCATGATACTCCAAAATTGCACAATGTTAACTTTGATATTACGTCTAATGCAAAAACATTGCACATTCTCAGAAAACGGTTGTTTTGTGCATTAAGGTAGAAGATGATGACCACTAAACAAAAGAATCCCATTTAAGTAACATCTTCCTACCTCTAAGACAGAAGAAAAATGTATTATTTGATTAAAAAGAACATTTTGCAAAATTTCCAGTTTCTGGAACTTAAATTCTTTGTTTGGACCAGTGTTACTAAGAGAGTTAACCATTTACAGGGATCAAAATCTGGATCAACTTGAGTGAAGAGTTAAGAGCTTCAAGGATTTCAAGCAAAACTTACTGTTGAGGGAACTGAAATGCGTATTTCTTTGCACGTTACAGATGTTGTCCCTGGAATAGAAAAAGAGGATGAATAAAGGGGAGAAGAAAAGGAAATAAAGGTTGACATCATAAACTTCCAGCACGGTGAATTGGAAGAGAAAGGATATAAAAATTGAGATAAAAAGCATTGAAAGAGGGTGAAGCAATTTAAAAACATTATTACCATATGTAAGAGCATCCTGTGTTCTCTTGAAAACTAAGTGCTAATTCTGTAGAATACTCGGAGTCTCTCCATGATATGATTGTATCTGATGATAAATGCACATATATCATCCAATCAAACTGATATTTTCACAAACAGAAGCGGCTATTAGTAAAGGCAAAAGAATACCTTCTTGTTTTCTGTAAATATCATCAGGGCTGATACGGTGTACAAGCAACGTGTCATTGTCTTCTTCATCAAAAACAAACAAAGCCAGCTCTTCTGATCTCTGAATATATGTGCATTCATTTAAAATGAGGAAGACATTTTCATCTAACTAAATAACTTATTTTTCAAAAACCAAATCCAGTATATCCAGACTCAAAACAGAGAAACCTGAATCAAATAGAAGATTTGAACAGACCTCCAAGTAATCAACAGTAACATTCCCAGTTCCTTGATCATCCCATTTACCGTCCTCGTTCAAACGATAGACCTTTACTCGCTGAATTTACAAGTAAAATAATTTGACCCAAAAGAAAAGGAGATGGGTTAAATAGAATTTGAACTCATGCAAAATTCAAGAAACAAAAATCAGAGACTGAAAAAGGGTCCAGTATACTAGAGGATTATATCATTAAAACACTGCATAGACCCACAACATGAAGTTAAACCTTCAGCTGCTATATAAATAACTGAAGATAATTAGAGGATATTTAAATAGAATTCTCAAACACGCTGAATTCACAGAATATACGACACCAGCCAAAAATGGTACAAATCTAATTCACTAAACAATGATATCAGTGCATACTCCCATTAACCGAAGTTGGACCTGGAATGCAATTTAAGCTGTCTCAATGCGACAAGAAAAACTTCTCTGATCTCACAAGTCACAAGCTATGGCACTCCACTAAAATTAGTCTATCCGCAGAGGACTTTTCCCCCAGAAAATAACATCTACAGTTAACTAACATAGCAACACAAGCTAAAATCCCAGTTAACTAGTAACCTAACCAACAAAAGAATGATACCAGGTGGAATGAATAACTACTTTCGAACAGTCAGGTGCAGTTTAGTACACATCCTTTGACGTCATACTACAAAATTTCTCATGCGTAAAATTTATTGAAGACAAAAACACAGCCTGACCGCATTTTATAAGCTAATTCACTTCACCAAACACTTCAAACCAAAACCTAATAACTAATACTATGGAACAGGGAAAAAAGAGTCGCAACTTTACCTATAAAGAATTAATTTAAAACTAATCGAAACATAGGAACTTCACTTACTTCCAATTATTCCTCAATAATGAAAAATAGCTCCAGAAGCCGAAACGAATACCCAACTCATTCCTAGGAATGAACTGGAGGAAAATAAGGCAAGATTCTTGGGCCCAAATAAGAACAGCGAGAGATGAACTGACCTGAAGCGAATTGGAGTTGCCTTGAGATTTCTCTTGAGCGCCCATCGCAGCCACGTGAAATCGTAAAGATTGAAAACTCGGAAGTAAAACTTGAGAGATTTAAAGGAGATAATGGAATTAGGGCTTTTGGGAAACAAGAGGAGAGAGAAAAGCTCGGGTATTGGAATAGTAGGCGGGAGAGAAATAAGAATTTCCTTTGTGAGAGGGGGTCAGTAGAAAACCCTAACCGCCATTAACGAAAGCTGAAGAAACTTTCTTTTGTCTTGCCAGTCTTGCTCTTCTTCCCTATTTTCTGCGCCAAGAAGAGCTTCTAGTCCTTCCCCGACCTTTCAAATGAGCGAAAGGAAAAGGAAAGGAAATTAAAAAGAAAAAACAATTCAAAGTTTTTTTTTTCAACAAATAAATATTATAATTAGACTACAATATAATTATTAAAAAATAATTTTTATATATCATTTTACAAATCATAATTTTAATTATAATTATACCTAAAAGGGAGTGGAATGGAAGACAAAAAGAATATAAGAGAAATCAAACAAGTGTTCTATAGAAAAATAGATGATTATCATCTGTATATAATGTGCATGTCCATTATTAAAAGGTTAAAGAATATTTATGAAGAGTATTATCTTGTAATAATGTTTAGACCATTCAATCAAAAAGAATATAAGAGAACAAAGATTGCCAAAAAAGCAAACCAAAGCAACTGCGTATTGAAAGTAAAGTAAGATGATTAGTTAGCTATAAACAACTTGTCAAACCGGTCAAATATATTTTTCTAATAGTCTAAATGTAATTATAAGGTAGTATCTGTTCATAAGTATTCTTAACTCTATGACAATGCGCATATACCTTGTAGATAAAAACGATTTAAACTCATGTCTTCTAAGGTGAACATTATCTGCTTTTCTACTGTAACACTTGTTGGTAAACGCACTTACTATTTACTAGGATTATTAATAAATAGTGTTTTGGTGAGTTATTTATAAATGAAGAGTGTTTGGTGAATTCAAATTATCCTAGTAATATTTGTGAATATCTCATCATAATTTTATACATTAAATAATAGAACATGAACATACAAATTTAAATAAACAATTTTAAAATTCTTAATACACTGATCAAATTTTTTTTTTAAAAAATAACTTAATCGTTCCATAAAAATATTTTTTACAACTTTGAAAGAAATTAACTTTCTTCAACCGCACTAGGTTATCTTTACTCTCTGCCCTAGCTTTTTCTTTTTTATCTTTAACACCACCACTCATTTTGGTTTAAACTAAAGCCGGCGGCGGCAACAACTTAAGGGTTGTTTTGTCGACAGTCGGTCGCTCACTTTTATTTGTTTATTTCGTTTTTTTGTTTTTTAGTCTTTTAATTCAATAAATCTGTTTTCATGACACGTTTTTTTGCTTTTTGGCACGTTTTTTTGTTATTTATTTTTTATCAAGGTTGGATTTGACGACGCCACGACTAATCAAGATGGCGCTCCTTTTATTATGTTGTTGATCTCCATGTCTCGGGCCCTTGAATCGGATACGCGATTACATCTACCGTTTATTCACGATTGAGTTGTGGTAATGACCTTTTTGTCAAAGTACGTTCACTGTAATATGCATTTGTCAATGTTGTTTGTTGATGGTTTTACTCGTCATCGTCGATTTGAGGATGTTTGTATCCATCTTTTGTTTCGTGTCTTTGGATTAGGTTCTTACCTGTTCTTGTATAGTCTTATTATGATCTAGAGCCGCTAATTTAGTTTTTAGGTTTGTATCTGGATTTAGATATTCGTTTACTTAGTAATAAACTTTCATTGTAATTTCATATATACCCTCGTTTAATAAAATTAGTGGATTCAATTTAAAAAAAAAAAATTTCTTCAACCAAATCTAAAGAATATCACATACATTATATTGAAATATAATCTCTAATGCTCTATTTGGAAACTTGAATTTCAAATTTTGGGCGGAATTCATTTGCTATAAATAAATTATACGAATAAAATATATATATTAGCTGTAAATAATTAAGATTTAATACAATATACAGATGGAAAGTATACAATTATGGATTTATCAAATTCACAACTAAGTTAAGAATTTCAAAATTACAAATATAGTCATATAACAAATCCAAGGATTTACCAAATGTTTGTTTGATGTAAGATAAGGAGTCGAATACCCTTAAAAGTGGGATGTTTCGTGCTCAAATATAATCAACAAGACCTATATGACTATAGATCACTAAAAGATCTCACGAATAAAGAACATAATTTGCTTCAACACTCATCCAAATACCTACGGAAAGTTATAAAAAAACACCACCTTAAATACATGCTAAAAAAATGTATGTACCAAATTTATTACAAAAATCCAAAGAAATTTTATACAATAAACCAAAATTGTTACAAAAAATTGTGAAATTTAAGGGATGTATATAATTTTTACAACTTTTGTAACAAATTCAGTACATGTACAATTTTCTTACAATTTTTTTAACAAATTTGGTACATACTTTTTTAGCCTGTATTTAAGGTGTTGTTTCCTGTTTCCTAGAACTATCCAATACCTACAACTCCTCCCCTATACTCAAATTGAACCCAAGACATGAGGAAGATGAGATGGGGATCGAAGACTCAAATCCAAACGGAATCCGAAAACAGCAATCTTCAGTAAGAACACACTAGCATGCAAAATAAGGTCAATGTTCTGATGAATAGTGCTAAATGAACTATGGCAACTTCGAGTATGAACAATATAATCAATGACAATTCTTAGAAGGAACTAGTCTGGACCTATGACCAGATCATTATCAGAAAGAACAGTACTGATTCACAGCCTTTGACCAACACTAAAAACATAATAATGCAAGATATGACCCTCATAATACATGGGAAAACAGCAAAAAAAACAAGCATACAAGTGTCGGACACACCAACTTCAGGTCCGAGTAACATAGTTTCTCGATTTTCTACTAGGACCATGTAATGCAACATCCATAGCAAAAGAGAAATCTACTTGGACTATAATGCATCATCCATACCCAACATTAAAGCATCAACCAGCAAATCCCTCCAGTCCAGAAATGGAAATTATGAAATCCAGGAAATAACAATCATGTCCATGCAATCACTAGCTAAAAATCCGACACTAAAATTAATGCTGAATCAGTTAACTACTTGAACTGTTGAACATGATTAGAGGGAAAAAGGGATATAATATATAAGCTCAAAACATGTTCTTGATATTAAGAAGCTCACAACTTCAAATCTTTTCCAACAAAAATATAATCAACAATCCCGAAAATAAATAAGTAATACCAATACTAAAGTTGAGTGAACACTAAAATCCATAGAAGAAAATAAAACAGCCCTAATTAGAAAACCCTAAGCAAGGCTAATTCTTTTTCCCATTAAAATTTACTCTTCCTCAGTGGCGGACTCTCCATTCTTCTTGTTGTGCTTCCTCGCATACCTCTGGTTCCTCAAGAACTTTGGATCCATCTACAAGAAAATATTTTTTTTTAAAAAGGATAATAATAACTCAAAAATCAATGGAGAACGGAGACAAAAATGATACCCCTTTGGTGGAAGTATGGCGGTGCCTCTTGGGCTTCTTGATGCCATTCTTGTGAGCCTTGTAAGACTGATTGTGAGCGGTGTGGTTCTTCGACTTAGCCATATCTGCTCAACCAAAATCTGAATCAAATCCAACAACAACAAAAACACGGCGTTAATTCGATTTACTAAAGAAGACAAGTGAAGACGGAAGGAAAATGGAGTTAAAAGCTGACCTGATGTATAACAAGATGCAATTGCTGAGGCAATTACTAGGGTTTTTTCGGATTTTATATATGGTGAAAGTTTGGAACCCTAAGTACTTGGTGGTTGGAATTTGAAAGACGGAAATGCCCCCGGAACTGTATATTGATATGTGGATCGGGTATTAGCCATCTCGGGTCGGGCTAGACTCGTTTTGGGCTTCAAAATTTTCTATAAAGGCCCCTTTTCTCGGAAATTCTCTCTTGAAAATAAGTGCATAATGACTTAATGATTCTATAGGAACATTTTGATTTTTTTTTGGTAAATTACATGTTCATTTTATGGTTTATATTTATGATTTGTATTTTTTTTAATAATTTTTTCTAAAGTTCGAATTGAAAAAAATTTCATGAGAATAATGTGCCTTGTCTTTTCACTCACTCTTGTTGGTACATTTTGATTTTTTACTTTCACAAATTGTTAGACTCATTTGTGAAGTATCATTTATCGGATAGTCGCCCAAACTTTTGATATTTGCTATTGTATTAAGTTTAGTTTTTAACTTCCAATCTTAATTGAGAGTCGTTAAATGATTTAAATATTCAAGAAAAAATCATTTGTCCCTTTTCAATGCTCGAGCTTAGGCTCTAACTCTAAAAAACTAGAGGGTAAATTATATAAATGGTCCCCTTATTATGTTTTAATTATTTTTTGTATCCTCTGACTATCAAAAATTACAAATTGATCCTCCAACTTAAAAAAGTAACAAATTAGTCCGACGCCGTTTAAAAATTAATGACTAATGATGTGACAGTTAATATAAATTAATGTAATCACATAATTAGCCCTCAAGTTCTATATTTATTTTAATTTGACCCTAATTCTAAAAAATTAGCCCACATAATTTTAATAATCTATCAATTTAGTCAATATTCTTTTCTATTTCTCCTCTCCTTTAATTTTTCAATTCATTTTCACCCAAAATCTATTTAAGAGCCAAAATATATATATATATATATATATATATATATATATATTATGCATCTTTTTCCCTTGTTCTTGTGTAAACCTAAGTGCTTGTTCATACTCTAGATCCTGCAATCTTTTTTATCCACATGGTTGAATTTGGGAAACTTTCACCCTTTTACTTTCACTGCAAAAACCAATCAATTTACGACTAGGCTTCCCTTCTTTCCTTTTTATCGTAACTTCACTTGCCATGCAACAAAAATTAAAAAAATAAGTAAAGGAAAATTCATTTCTTTATCGAGTAAATAGAAAACAAATGCATTGGAGATGCAGCCGGTTGTACTTGTTGCATTCCATTTCCACAACTGCTGCTATCTCGTTCCCATTCGCTTAATTCATTTTAATTTCGGAGAAAAAATGATGTGACCACAACCCCAATGAATTTCATAGAGGTCTTATGCCTCTTGCAAGAGCTAAAATGATTCAAGATGATGTGGAAAGTTTGATTTGCCAATGCTGGAAAATGAATGAAGAAATGACAACAACAATTAGATCTTACAACATTTTGAGTTTGTTGGAAAGTTGAAATAAGTTACATAAGAATTTGCATAATAGTTCATTCATTCCATGAGAATAAATATGATTGTTGTTGCATTTATGCAAGCACTTCATTTATGAAAATACTTCACTTATGTATGTGTTTCATTTAAGCATGTAGGTTCATTAATTAAACTAGTTCATTCATTGAACTTGTTCAATTAATTCTTTAAGTTTGCATAACATTTTTATCATATTTTAATTAATATTTTATGTATTTTTAGTGTCATTACACGTTAGGATTAATATGAAAACAATTGAAGACTTTTTATCTTCTTCAAGGTGACATGTCATCTTTATCACCATTCAAAGAGAGAGTCTTTTTGAATTCCATGGAGGATGAAGCATTTAGAAGACTTTATTATGCTTTTACTCAGCTAGTAAAGTTGAGAAATAAAGAAAGGAAGCGGAAGAGACACATACACTTAGATGCAAACATGGGCAGATTCATTTCAAGTCGTTTACATGCACTTTTAAGAGCCAAGCAAGTGGAATATCAAAGGGTCCATCACTTGGATGTGTATAAGTCTTCATTCAAGCCTTATTATGTCCAAATTCATTCTAAAATACACAAATGGCCGGCCACACTTGATAGGATTGAAGACAAACCATTGAATGTCATAAATTGGAGCCTTAATGCATTATTTTGTCCATTCAATATCTAGGTTGCCATGTACTATAAATAGGATGATCATTTGCCTTTGTAATGACCTTTTTCGGCATAAAAATATATGAGAGTGTTCTCTTCATTGTTCTTTAAAAACTTTATCAGCTTTCAAGCTAGTCTTGTGGCAAATTTCCCTTTTCATTCCATTTTGTTTATAAAGTTGGTTCCTACCTTTCTAGCTAGCGGGTCACGTTTCACCCTTCCACCATCACTTCCATTTGGTTATATTGTTGGTTCTTAGCTCAATTATAGCTAAAGAGTCACCATCCAACCTTCTTCCATCATTTCGCAAAGAGTAATAACGTATAAGATTTGGATCAACATTCACTATCTTGTTGGTTGTTCCTTGTTCCACACCGATTCTATTCCATCCATATCAACTTCTATCTATTTTTCCCTTACATCTATCTTTCAAACCGTAATCACCAACCATTCGAGCACATATTAAAACAACAACTTTCACCGTCTTCATTTCAAATACATCACTTCCACACTCAAGTTTACAACTTCATACTAGAATCACGATCGGGCAACATCACATACGAATTCGGTCATCACACAATCGGATACGTATAAAAAACCCATTAATTTTCCCTTGCAAGAGAATCAGAATAGAACCAACAGCTACACGTACCTAGATCAAAAATCTATTTTTATTGAACTATTTTACTCTTCCTTCAGCCAAAAGAGCTTAAATAATCAAGACCCGAATCCAGAAGACGAAAAAAAGGAAGAGGAAAAACGTCCTGAGAGGATCAAATTTTGGGGTTTTCTTAGAGTCATTTTCTCAAACATGTGGTGGACAGATTTGAGGGCATCTATGGGACTAAATTGATATATTATTAAAATTATATGGGTTAATTTTTTAGAATTAGGATCAAATTAAAATAAGTGGAGAACTTGAGTGCTGATTATATAATTATATCAATTTATATTATCTGCCATGTCATCAGCCGTTAAATTTTTAACGGCGTCGGACTAATTTGCTACTTTTTTAAGTCGGGGGACCAGTTTGTAACTTCTAATAGTCGAGAGACACAAAAGATAATTGAAGCATAGCCGGTGACCATTTATGTGGTTTACCCAAAACTAAAACATAAGCTTTGACTCTAATTTTTAAATCTTAAATTATAAAACCTAAAATTTAAAAACCAAACCATATATCATACACCCTAATCCTAAACATAATTTTTTTAGTGTGATAAGATGAATAAAAACATTAAAAAGAGATAAAATATTTATATTCGTCATATAAGGTATAAAAATCATGTCCTAAAACATTTTGAACATTTCAAATAAAACCAATTTTTGAAGTCACGAGCAATACTAAATATATAGTTTTTCAAGTGAAAATACTTTTTGCATTGAATTTGTAAGTCAATTCAAGAAGTTAAAATTTATAGATTTTGATTTTTTTAATAAAATAGATTTTGACTTTTAAAAACATTTTATTTTTAAATAACTATTATTAATAGAACCATCGAAGTGTTGTTATCTTTAAAATATTTAAGCTGATCAATTTATCTGTACAATATGTCTGTATTTTTAAAATTAGATAATTATAAAACTTTCAAAAGATTAACCAATCAAATTTGATATTTTAATTATTTGATAAACAAAATATTATAATAACGAATTTATGGGCAAAAGCAGTGTTTTGGGTTGGAAGATTGAATATAGGGAAGGTCCAGGGTGCGGCATGTCTAGGGTGCAAGTAAAAGACGACAAGTTTCAAAATTTATCTTGGAACTGAATATGTTAGACTTTTTGAAAATATTTTCGGTTAATTTTTTTGAGTTTTTTGGCAAGTTTCGATACTTATTTGTAAGTATCGATACTTAGTTTATATACATACATATATATATATATATTTAGTTTGGGACAAAGTAATGAAACTTACAAAATAAGTATGGATACTTGCAAAAAAATACTCAAAAATCCAACCGAAAATATTATAAAAAAGTCTATTATTTTCAGTTCGAGGACAAATTTCAAAACTTACCATCTTTTAACCACACCCTAAACATGACACATGTTAGACTCGCCCTTGACTATGAGAGCCCGATTGTAATAACCGTATTTCGTCCGGGTACCCGTATATATATATTTTGACGTAAATAAAACCAAAATATATACAATATATAAATACATATTAAATAAGTAAATAAATAAATAACTCGAGTAAGTCCAAAATATATCGTACAAGGTCCATTTTACATACCAAGAATTGTTCATTTCTATTAAACAAAGCCCAAATACAAACATTAAGCCCAAAATTCATGTATGGTCAACTCATTTACAGCCCATACCCAACCCAAACAAACACAAAAAATATCTCAACCCATTTGTGTTTTTTTCTCCCGCCTAAACCAGCCCATGTGGTGAGGGCCCATTCGTCTATTTTCCATTCACTCGGATTGTCTCAGAGGCTAACGTCACCTTTTGGTCAGCTATAAATACATGCAAGAGAGAGAAAAATGGGACAGTTAATGATTAATGCAATCATTAATGAAACATTAATTGGAGGAGAAGAAAACAATGAGACTCACTAGAAGTTGGAGAGGCGCTCGTGGAAGACGAACTGGAACTATTATTCGTTGCCGAAAGCTCGTCGGAGTTGCAGAACCACCAATAGAGGTACCGTTCACCTATGAACTCTTCTTTTACTAAGTAAATCTAATAAAAACACAACCAGAGCCACAAATCCTTAAAGATAGTGCCAAAACCACTAAAAACCCTAGATCTCATAGTTAAAACTCTAATTCTAAGTTCAGATTCCTAAATTTGAGGCCAAATCCATAAGTAATAGTATGCAACCTAGGTTTAAACAGGAGTTTAAATCAGAAATCTAAAACCTAATAGACAGTTTAAGATTTAGGTTTGAAAAAAATAAAAAAAAAAATAAATTCGAAGGGGTAGAGAACTTATCTTGCCGTCATCATCGTCGTGAGTATCGTCGGAATCAAGATCGGAGTGCTAAGATTTTAGTCGTAGTCGAAAATGATAGAAGAAAGGCTACTAATTTTGGGTAGATAGCCCAGGAATGTGAGAAGAGGGTCGTTTCTGATGAAATAGGGACTAGATCTAGGTTTAAGATAAATAATGAATGATTTTGGTAGTTTTAGGGTTTTGACGATGGCGGAGACGATGATCGAAAGTTGCAGACGGTGGCCGAAGATTATAGTTTTGTCGGAGAAGATGATCAGAGTTTGGTCGGAAGGTGGTTGGAAATTGTAAAAAGTATCGGAGAAGATGATCAAAAGGTTACTGGTCATTGAAGAAAAGAAGAAGATGATTAGAGATGATTATCGATGACCGACATTATATCCGGTGAATAAAAAATGGGTTGAGGAAGGGATTTTGATTTAACGAGGATCAATGTGTGATTTGTGAGATGTTTGTTGGGTTTTTCGGTGCTCGATTCTTTTAACCGTTCTTGCTCCCCAAGTGGTGGAGAAATGGAATTTTGGGTGATAGAAGTGTGGAAGCTAAAATTGATAAAGACAAGATGATTTATAGTGGTTCAACCTTCTAACCAAGGTCTACATCCACTACCTTAGCTTCCCACTAAAGATTTCCAATCAATCCACTATTGATTCGTCCCTTTTTCTAGACTTAGGAGGAAACCCTTACAAACCGATCAAGCTTTCTACCCAAAGCCTTGATCAAACCTCTTTACAAAGAAATAAAAATAAGCAAACTCAAATCTCTCTAATAGGTATTTGTTTGCACAATTAAGCTCTCACCCAATCCTAAGACACTTGAGCAAATCTAACAATTTTGGCTCACTAGTGTTTGTTTATACAATAATTGACACTTAAGCACTAAGACACATTTTGATCATATGTTCTATTACAATTGAAGCATTGACCATTACTAGATGCTTAAAGGTCCCTTTTATACTTCTCTTTGAGTTTGTAGCCGTTACTAGCCGTTGGGGTTGAATTGGAGTCGTTGGAGACTTTATTTCCCACCATAAATGCAGTTCTGCAGCTCTCCGTTTCAAAACGCTCGACTCCATTTCGAAACACTCTTGAAATAGAAAGAGTCATTGCAGCACCCATATCGAAACGCCCTTGGCTATATCGAAATGCCTGTATCGAAACACTTGTCCCCGTATCGAAACGCTATGCATTTAAAAGGTAGTTGGGAAATAGCTGTTAGGGGTTTATGACCGTTGAGGTTAATGCCGCATAGGCGTATCGAAATGGCAGAGGTCGTATCGAAACACTATGCAAAATCTCACCCATATTAAAGCCTGTTTCGAAACGTTTTACCACTGTAAAGACCCGTATCGAAACACCTAGGGGCGTTTCGAAACGCCTGGATGGTTTAGTTGAATTTGGCTTTGAAAACACTTAAAACCTTTTTGAAATATCCCATAAATAGAGTTTCAAATTGTTTGAACTTATAAATGGTTTTGAATTCTTTTTAACTTTGTCCAAAACATTTTTCAATTATTATATCAAAACATTAGTTCTACAATCTCCCTCTTTTTGATATAATAAAACCAACTTGAAAATTTGTTTGGGATTCTCCCCCTTTAAGTTTAAAAATGTGAATAAGAGATGAAAATTTTAAAACAAAGTAAAGCTCCCCCTTATTATTTGAAATTGTTTGGGATTCTTCCCCTTTAAGTTTAAAAATGTGAATAAGAGATGAAAATTTTAAAATAAAGTAAAACTCCCCCTTAATCATTTGAAAATACAATTTTTCAAACCAAACTCTCCCCCTTTTTGTTATATAAAAAAGAATTCAAAAGACATTAAGTTTAATCATAACTTAGGAGGTTTAAAAAGATTTCAAAAATGAGAATTTTGGTTTTAAAATGGCTCCACATTACTCAAAGTATCATCAAAAGATGTTAGTCCAACATATGTCATAATCTAGTTGAAATAAACAAAAATAAATCAAATAAAAGCAAGAACAACTAGATTTTACCACACTTGAACCCAAGGGAGGATGTGAAGCCTTCCTTCTTCAAGTGTTCTTCCTTGTGTGCATAGAGCTCCCCCTCAAAGTTTGATTTGTTGATCAATCTCCATCACACCTATCATAAGACAATCAAGTAATTTTTGGTATCCAAATTGCTTTGGATCCATAGACGTTAGTAGCACAAAACTTAGTCCCTTAGGAATCCATTTTTCAATTTCATCATTTTTAGTTAAAGTACTTAGTCCTTTTGGGACTCAAATACTTCTAAAACATTTACCATTTACAAATCTAGGAGCACTAGATTGTCTTACATAAAAATTTAATTTTCCAACATTATTTTTGTTTCAAGCTCTTTGGAAAATAAATCTTTTTCTTCTTGAACTTTATGAAGCTAAATTTGTAAATCAAAACATTTTTGTTCAAACTCTTCGAGTTTTGCTTCAAGTTCAAGTTTGGTTTTAGAAATCCAATCATTTTGAATTTTCAACTTTGAAATCATTTTATTGTTTTTCAAAATGTGATTTTTAAACTCTAAAACCAAATCATCATAGACATCTTGTAATTCATCAAAAGAATATGAACATGAAGTAGATGAATTAGAAGTTACCATTGAATCTTCTTCGTTGGCCATAAGGCAATGGTTGACTTGTTCATCGTCGGTGGAGTCTTCGTCACTCCAAGTAGCCACATAAGCCTTCTTCTTATGGCTTGAAGTGCTTGCCCTCTTCTTTTTCATATATTCTAGTTCAAGCTCTTTCAAGGCTTTCTTCATAAAAGGGGCACACTTCTTGAAGAGATGAATTATCTCTTCTTCTTCATTCTCCTCTTCACTTGAATCTACATGATGACATGTGGAGGATTTGAGAGCAATGGCATTTGTGTTGATTCCAAGCCCTTTGAGCTTCTTCTCCCCTATAGCTCTAATCTCTTCTTTCTTCTTCTCATCTTCTTTATTCTTCTTCATTATTTGGTGAGTGAGAAGAGACCCCATGAGCTCATCAAGCTTCAAGGTTTTGAGATTCTTGGCTTCGATGATGGCGGTCCTTTTTGAGTCCCATTACTCGGGAAGGGAGTAGATGAGCTTCCGGACAAGTTTCTCTTCCGGGATGGCTTCTTCATAACCTTTAAGTCAGTTGGTGATGGTGGAGAACCTATCAAACATCTTCTTGATGTTCTCTTCCGGATCCATGTAACCCTCTTAGCTCGGTCTAAACGTTTAACCCGAACTACGAAGATTACACAGGGAAAACCAAAGTTAACCCGAAAGTCAACCTTGATTTACGAGCCTTTTTTTTCTTTTTATCTTCTCTAGATGCATATTATTAACCTAGCGATTAGGTGAAAACGGCACAACGATCGGAGTTCAATTAGGAGTTCAATTGCATACATTTGACTTTTAGGGACTAAACTATAAATTTCATACATTACAAGAACTTTCATGATTTTAAAGTTACCAACCCTCAATTAATCACATAACATGCCATCATGTCAAAAATCAACTCAAACGGATCATTCAAACTCATTAATTTAAGCATCCAACATTTAAGGACCAAAATGTAAGAAATAGAAACTCAGAACATCTCAAAATTCAAATCCAACGGTCAAGTGTTTCGATACGGATGGCCCTGTACCGAAACGGTCGTTTTGAAACAGGGGTTACCGTTTCGATACTCGAGTGTGTTTCGAGACCCGTATCGAAACACCCTCTTCTAGTAGCCAAAGCGTTTCGATACGCCTTCAACCGTTCCGAAACCTTAAGGCCATTTCGGGCCCCTGTTCTAAAACATGCAAGGGCATTTCGATACGCCTTGCCCTACAACAACAGACTTTGCTGGTTTTTCATGCTTTAACACATTTAAATCATTCCCGAGACATACCACAACATGCATATATCATGGATACATATCAACAAACATCATATCGAGGCTATAGCTTAAACATGGCAACCAACATGTAAGTAAAGGCACTAAAGGCATGCTCCCTAGTTCATTAAAGCCATAACAAGCTATAACATCATACAAATCAAAATCCAAACACCAAAGGCCATTTACAACCCAAGTATAGGCAATCTATCATGCTCAAAGTAAAGGGAAACATCCTCAAACATTCTAAAGTATAAATCCCACCCATTGCCACTTATTACACTAAGGGTGAACCACATACATCTCTTTAACAAAGCCTTGGATTCCTCTTGCTTTTGGGTTGCCTTCAAATGTTCAATTCTCTGCATTGATGAAACAAAAGAGCGTAAGCATAAAGCTTAGTGAGGCTCGCTAAACAACATTCATCAATGCATTTAACATGACTTGCAAAGCCACCATTTTTATCACATGCCTTTTCATAAATCATGTATTCTCAAGACATCAATGCATTTTATAAACTCATGCTCATATGCAACATCATAAACATCAATTAAACCATTGCTCATGCTTTACCAAGCATCTCATGTATTCTTGCATCATACACAACTATCTCATGCAACCTTGCATCATATTCAAGCATCTCATGCCTCACTTTATTCATTTACATTATATTGGCTTTCAAGTGATAATTCATAAACCATTTCAACTCAAGACACAATCAGATACGTGGATTACAAGCGTTGTCCCTCACGCTTCATACAAACTACCAGACTACACAAGGTGGAGACAAATGGCACAATCACAACCTCTCAACACCCGTGATGGAGATTAATGGCACAATCACAACCCCTCAACATCACTCATCGGTAGTTGTATAATTCCACTAACGAGAGTATGGGACACATACATAAGACTCACACACGGGACTAACCATTCACCGTTGTGATCTTAACCTCAATCGTTAGGGTACTTGGATGGAGATTACGGCACAATCACAACCCCTCGACATCCAAGGTGACTTTATTCACGGTGCACCCAATCTTATAGCCGACTAACTATATCCAATTAAAGTAACCAAAAACCATTTTCATCACTTGCCAATATAATCATTTATCATCAATAATCCACTATTTTACAAGCATAACCACAATGCCATTTCCACAAGCATAACATGCTTAACATCATATGCATAGTCATATGAAAAAACCAAGGATCACTTGCCTAGTGCATCCTTAAACATCATGGCATTAAAATCCAACATTTAAATCATGCTTAAACATGCTTAGAACAGTAAACAAAACCACATTTTCATCAAAACATAGCACATTTCCAAGAGAGATTTCCGAACTACTTACTCTTGAGCTTAGCTAAGTGTATCAAACTTACACTAAGCTCCCAAAATCACACTCAAAGCGTAACAATGCAGGAAATTGCATTTCCACTCATCGATACACGAAGCCTCGTTCTCCGACACGGAAATTACACATCCGGAGCCTCCAAAATCACCTCGTTTGCTTCCGGATCAAGATCTCATGTTTTCACATCATCAAAACAGAGATCTAAATGCATTAAAATGCATTCCAACACTAGCAACGATTCATAAACTCGTTGCCCACTCAAACTACACCAAAATACCCTTCCAAAATAACCGAAAACTCAATCGATTGCTTTCTAAACCAAGCCCAGCCATCATACATCACTTCCAAACAATTATAAACATCAAAACACATCTAATAAACATCCTAACTCATCCTTATACCTCCAGCAATCAAGATTCCACCATTTCACCCCAAAACCTCACTTAAAACTACCAAGAAACTCAAGGGTCTCAAGGATTTCGGGATCTATGTTATTAACACATAATTTTAACATATAAACCAACTTAGAAATCAATTAAAATCAACAGAAAATAGAGCTCAACTCTTCAAGTCCGAAAATCAAGATTTCATCCACAATTTCACAAGATTTTGATCTCAAATCAAAACTATATTGAAAACTCAATCAAAAATAGTATTTAGAAGCCACTGTAAAGACCCGTATCGAAACACCTAGGGGCGTTTCGAAACGCTTGGATGGTTTTGTTGAATTCTGCTTTGAAAACACTTAAAACCTTTTTGAAATATCCCATAAACATAGTTTCAAATTGTTTGGACTTATAAATGATTTTGAATTCTTTTTAACTTTGTCCAAAACATTTTTCAATTATTATATCAAAACCTTAGTTCTACAATCTCCATTTTTTGATATAATAAAACCAACTTGAAAATTATTTGGGATTCTCCCCCTTTAAGTTAAAAATGTGAATAAGAGATGAAAAATTTAAAATAAAGTAAAGCTCCCCCTTATTCATTTGAAATTGTTTGGGATTCTCCCTCTTATTCATTTAAAAATGCAATTTTTCAAACCAAAATCTCTCATTTTTGTCATATCAAAAAGAATTCAAAAGACATTAAGTTCAATCAAAACTTAGGAGGTTTAAAAAGATTTAAAAAATGAGAACTTTGGTTTTAGAATGACTCCCCCTTACTCAAAGCATCATCAAAAGATGTTAGTTCAACATATGTCATAATCTAGTTGAAATAAACAAAAATAATTCAAATAAAAGCAAGAACAACTAGATTTTACCACACTTGAACCCAAGGGAGGATGTGAAGCATTCCTTCTTCAAGTGTTCTTCCTTGTGTGCATGGAGCTCCCCCTCAAAGTTTGACTTTTTGATCAATCTTCATCACACATATCATAAGACAATCAAGTAATTTTTGGTATCCAAATTGCTTTGGATCCATAGACGTTAGTAGCACAAAACTTAATCCCCTTAGGAATCCATTTTTCAATTTCATCATTTTTAGTTGAAGTACTTAGTACTTTTGGGACCCAAATACTTCTAAAACATTTACCATTTACAAATCTAGGGGCACTAGATTGTACTACATAAAAATTTGATTTTCCAACATTATTTTTCGTTTTAAAGCTCTTTGGAAATCAAATCTTTTTCTTCTTGAACTTTATGAAGCAAATTTTATAAATCAAAACATTTTTGTTCAAACTCTTCGAGTTTTTCTTTAAGTTTTGCTTCAAGTTTAAGTTTAGTTTTAGAAATCAAATCATTTTGAATTTTCAACTTTAAAATAATTTTATTGTTTTTCAAAATGTGATTTTTAAACTCTAAAACCAAATTATCATAAGAATATGAACATGAAATAGATGAATTAGAAGTTATCCTTGAATCTTCTTCGATGCTATAAGGCAAAGGTTGACTTGTTCATCGTCGATGGAGTCTTCATCACTCCAAGTAGCCATATAAGCCTTCTTATTATGGCTTGAAGTGCTTACCCTCTTCTTTTTCATGGATTCTCGTTCAAGCTCTTTCAATGCTTTCTTCATGAAAGGGGCACACTTCTTGAAGAGATGAACTATCTCTTCTTCTTCATCCTCCTCTTCACTTGAATCTACATGATGGCATGTGGAGGATTTGAAAGCAATGCCATTTGTGTTGATGCCAAGTCTTTTGAGCTTATTCTCCCATAGATCTAATCTTTTCTTTCTTCTTATCCTCTTCTTTATTCTTCTTCATTATTTGGTGAGTGAGAAGAGACCCCATGAGCTCATCAAGCTTCAAGGTTTTGAGATTCTTGGCTTCGATGATGGCGATCCTTTTTGAGTCCCATGACTTAGAAAGGGAGTAGATGAGCTTTCGGACAAGTTTCTCTTCCGGATGGCTTCTCCATAACCTTTAAGTCCATTGGTGATGGTGGAGAAGCTATCAAACATCTTCTCGATGTTCTCTTCCGGATCCATCTTGAAGTTTTCATACGCTAGGTTGAGAAGCTCGATCTTGGTCTCCTTTACTTCATCAGTTCTTTCGTATGCGACTTCAAGCTTGTCTCATACCTCCTTGGCACTCTCACAAGAAGACATCTTCTCATAGATGTTTGGGCCAAAAGCACAAAATAGGATGTGCAAGGCTTTGCAATTAAGCTCAATCTTCTTGCGATCTTCGACACTCCAATCCGCCTTGCTTTGTTGAGGTACGAACGGGTCATCTTCTACTATGTCTCAAAGCTTGTAGTCCTTTGACTTTATGAAGAACTTCATCCTTATCTTCCAATGGGCATAGTGTGTTCCGTCGAAGAAGGGCAGATTGTCGATAAATTGCGCTATTCAGCCGGTTGTTTGAAAAGTTGATCGAGCTTGTTGGATATTCTCAATAGGATGTTAATCCTCTTCAATTGAGCCAAGCTCTAATACCAATTGTTGGGTTTTTCGGTGCTCGATTCCTTCAACCGTTTTTGCTCACCAAGTGGTGGAGAAGTGGAATTTTGGGTGATAGAGGTGTGGAAGCTAAAATTGATAAAGACAAG
Source organism: Hibiscus tridactylites (assembly GCA_958450335.1). Classification (NCBI taxonomy): domain Eukaryota; kingdom Viridiplantae; phylum Streptophyta; class Magnoliopsida; order Malvales; family Malvaceae; genus Hibiscus; species Hibiscus tridactylites. The sequence continues at coordinate 19,413,491 of OY288266.1, forward strand.
ATGATTTATAATGGTTCAACCTTCTAACCAAGGTCTACATCCACTACCTTAGCTTCCCACTAAGGATTTCCAATCAATCCACTATTGATTCGTCCCCCTTTTTTAGGCTTAGGATGAAACTCTTACAAACCGATCAAGCTTTCTACCCAAAGCCTTGATCAAACCCTCTTTACAAAGAGATAAAATAAGCAAACTCAAATCCCTCTAATAGGTATTTGTTTGCACAATTAAGCTCTCACCCAATCCAAAAACGCTTGAGCAAATCTAACAATTTTGGCTCACTAGTGTTTGTTTATACAAGAATTGACACTTAAGCACTAAGACACATTTTGATCATATGTTGTATTACAATTGAAGCATTGACCATTACTAGATGCTTGAAGGTCCCTTTTATACTCATCTTTGAGTTTGTAGTCGTTACTAGACGTTGAGGTTGAATTGGAGCCGTCGGAGACTTCATTTCCCACCATAAATGCAGTTCTGCAGCTCCCCATTTCGAAACGCTCGACCCCGTTTCGAAACACTCTTGAAATAGAAAGAGTCGTTGCAACACATGTATCGAAACGCCCGTATCGAAACACTTGTCCCCGTACCAAAATGCTCTACATTTAAAAAGTAGTTGGGAAATAGTCATTGGGGGTTTATAACCGTTGAGGTTGATGCCACATAAGCGTATCGAAACGACAGAGGCAGTATCGAAACGCTATGCAAAATCTCACCCAGATTAAAGTCGAGTTTCGAAACGTTTTGCCATTGTAAAGACCCGTATCGAAACACCTAGGGGCGTTTCGAAACGCCTGGATGGTTTTGTTGAATTTAGCTTTGAAAACACTTAAAACCTTTTTTGAAATATCCCATAAACATAGTTTTAAATTGTTTGGACTTAGAAATGGTTTTGAATTCTTCTAAATTTGTCCAAAACATTTTTCAATTATTATATCAAAACATTAGTTCTACAATGTTCTTGGCTTGTTCTTGGGAGAATAGGTATTTTGATATTCGGGAACAAGAATATGAGTGATTTTAGTGTTTTTGAAGATTAAATCAATGAAAATGGATGAACAAAGAAAGAACAAGTATGAAAAATAGGGTTTTGATCGAGATTAGGTTAGAGATTTTGGAAAATAGGTGTTCGAGTTTAGAGAATTAGAGAGAGAAGAGAAAGAAGAAAGAGAGTGGAGGCTGAAAAAATGACCGTTCCAACTCGAAAATGTTCCTTTTATACCGAGTTGGAATGGTACCATTTTAGGAGTCGGGTCAAAGAGGATTCACGCCTCTCTTGATGGATATGGATACGGGTCCGCAACCCGGTTGGCGACCCGGGGCTTGGTTCGGGCCGTTTGAAAGTTGGGATGATCAATTAGGGTGGTTCGTAGGCTGATTTTTCGTGGGTTTGACCCGATTTAAGAGGCTTTGGGCTGGAATTTTGAAGATTTAGGCTTAAGCTTTGAAGGTTTATCCTGCTTTACATTTTAGTCACCTATCCCTTTGTAAATCGACAACCTAAGTTTTAATTTAATTCAATTTGGCTCAAAATCAATTTAATTGTTTATTTTAATGGTTTGTTTAATTGTTTTATTTAATTGTATGCTTGTACATTTTAAAATTAAGCATGTAGTATACATGTTAGGAAGACCTAATCACTAAATTGCATTAGTTAGAACCTTTAGCATAAGCTTCTTAATTAAATAATTGAATAGGAAAGAACATTGTAGCAAGTAGATGGACATTGAAATAAAGTTTGAATGTCCAAAATTGATTAGTATCACATTGTAACGTGATGTTAATCAAAGGATATACAAATAAGAAATTCAATGTTCTATTTGAATTTAGAAAATGATATTCATACAATTAATTTAAATAAAATTAAAAATAGGATTAAACAATTAATGTCGCTTAAATCAGGAACATTATTACTTTTGGGCCCATTAAAGGTAGTGTCCAAATTATTTAGATGTTACCATTAAAGTTCAAAGAGCAATAATATTTATAGATTTTTTAATTATAATTAAATCAATGAAGTCCTAATTAGATCTTAGTTAAAATGGACAAGACAATAATTGGGCATGCATTAAATCTTTTGTGTTGAGATAATTTTAAATATAAATTGAAGTGTCATAATGTATTTGGACGTTTCATAACTTATATTCGTCCAAAATGTATTTTCTTACAAAAGGATATATACATTAGAAATGGAACTCATTTAACAATTAAAAGATTTAATTAAATTCATATTAATGTTCGAAATGCCAAAATGCCACGTGGAATTAATAAGGTACCGACAACGGGCGTTTGTAGGGGTGTTAATTCTTCCCTACACGTAACTGACTTCCGAACCCGAATTTTATTAAATGAATCTCTGGTCCGCTTTTTATGGTGTCCGGTCTACCAAAGTGACCGGTGGCGACTCCAAAACGATTTTCAAGAAAATAAAAGAAATTTGATTAAAATAGAGAACCCCTAATTTCAAGACCAAATTAAAATGAAAAACCCTAATTTCTAAAACCCTAATCGTCAAGTTGTTTTTCCTACAAACAAGTCTCAAAAACGGTCATGACACCGATATTACACAAATATTTTGTTTTTGATGCACTCTGTTGTAGGGGTTTTCATTGTCGGATATCAGATCGGATTCGATCTAATTTTTTCGTATATACGAATTTTCGGATCGACGATATAGTGATATGTATTCAGCCTGAAAAAAAATCAGATAACCGGATATTCGAATATTAGATATTCGGATATCTAGTTATCTGAAATTATAATTTAATTATTTTTTTTCGAATTTGAAGGTCTTATTTATAAAAATTTTGAATATAACAAACAAAAAATTGCTAAATATAACAAGATTCACATTTATGAAAATTTCATTTTTTTTAATTTTCGGATATAACAAATATCAAATTTATAACAAGAATAATATTCATGAAATTTTAAATTTTTAGATTTTCGGGTAATTCCAAATTTGAATATTGTGATCCGTATTCGATCCAAAAAATTTAAAATCGGATCGGATATTCAATTAAAAAATAAAAAATCAGATCGAATATTTAAATTTTCAAATCGGATCAGATATTTTTTAACACAGCTACTCTGTTGACCAGATCCTTCCTCCCTCATGCCACGTAAGGAATCATCATCATCACACCACCAATGGACGTTTTGTTCTAAAATCAAACGGCCACACGCCACCCCCTTATGACGACTACCAACCAATCACTGTCCTCCACGGCGGCAAAACTTTTTAAAGTAACCTGCGATTTCCAGTAACTTCTCCCTCCATTTCACCGTCCACGTCAGCACCGTCACCGGCCAAACCAGTCCCACTTACCCAGCTCACTACTATATATATCAGAATCCCGCAAAATTCTTTTCAAAAACCACCAAACCGAAGCTTAGAAAAGAAACTCTCCTTTTAATTTTCGTTTCAATTCAATTTCCAAAAACCAAAAAAGAAGAAGAAGAAGAAGAAGAAATGTTTCTTGTAGATTGGTTTTACGGGATTTTAGCATCCCTTGGTTTGTATCAAAAGGAAGCAAAGATCTTGTTTTTGGGGCTTGACAATGCTGGAAAAACAACTTTGCTCCATATGCTCAAAGATGAGGTAAATTCTTCTTGTTTTTCAATGAATTTTCAAAGTAATTATCAGATATGAATACCCTTTTTAGCTTTAAGCTAGTTTTCTCAACCTTCTGAGTCTGCTTGGTTGCTGAGAAACTAAAGGAAATGATAGCTTAGTGTATTGAATTTGATTGAAATTGAGGAGTTTTGGTGAGTTGAAAATTGCAGAGACTTGTTCAGCATCAGCCAACACAGTACCCCACATCGGAAGAACTAAGCATAGGGAAGATCAAATTCAAGGCCTTTGATTTGGGTGGCCATCAAATTGCTCGTAGAGTCTGGAAAGACTATTACGCCAAGGTATTTGCATTTATGTGTATGTGTATTTCGTACGTATATGTATGTATATATTGGCACTTTCTGGCAAGTGTGGTGCAGCAGTACGGTGCGTCACCAATCAAAATATTTGCATTTAGGTTTCGTACGTATATGTATGTATATATTTGTATTTAGGCTTCGTATTTTATAACATTTTGATTGGTGCCGCACTATAGCCATACCGTAACCTGTTGTAAGTTAGACTGCCCGTCGATGGACGGTTGATGATGGTGAAAAGAATCAGAAGTCAGTAAAGTTTTTGCCTAATCTTTCTTGCCATGGATCCAAATAAAGTATTTGCTTGGTTGCATACCCATATTTCTGCTGTAATTGTGTGAATAGACAGTTTTGTCATCCTTTAAAGAGCTTTGATTTTGAATGTTTTGATCTGCATTTAAAGGTCATTTCCATACTAGCTAAAGATAAACACATAGTAACCTTGAAAAGTGTGATTGTGTGGATATGAGCTATAGTAACATTAAAAAGTGTTTTTAAGACCCCCATTATTTGATTATTCAATTTGGTTGTTTTTGTATTCTGCTAAAGTGAAATGTATGCAATTCAATTGTAACGTAGGTCGATGCCGTGGTCTACCTGGTTGACGCATACGACAAGGAGCGATTTGCAGAGTCGAAAAAGGAGCTTGACGCCCTCCTTTCGGATGAATCGCTAGCAAATGTCCCGTTCCTGATTCTAGGGAACAAGATCGACCTACCATATGCAGCTTCAGAAGACGAATTACGTTTCCATATGGGGTTGACAAACTTCACAACAGGGAAAGGGAAGGTTAATTTGGAAGGCACCAACGTGCGTCCGCTCGAAGTTTTCATGTGCAGCATCGTGCGTAAGATGGGATACGGTGATGGCTTCAGATGGCTCTCTCAGTACATTTAAGTAAAAGCGAAACCAAGAACACAATCGCCATGTCTACATAGCTAGCCATCTTCCTACAAGAAAACATGTGTTGTATTTGTTGAGAACTTCATTTTAATCTAGTATTTTAGGTTTGAAACTCTGTTTATTTTGTTATGTTCTTTGTAGATAAAAGGTGGTAAATTTACTTTGGTTGCCGGTTTGGTGTGTGAATCAAATATAGTTGGGAGTGATGACGGTTCCATTTTGGAGGAAAAAAAGAGAGGGTCTAATTCTGTCAGAGGTCCCTGTAGTTTTATCAGATTTGTTATTGTTAACAATTGGAGAGCAGAGACAAAAAAGCAACCCTGCAAAATTACAAGAACTCTAATATTAATTGAGTAAGCATCTTCTGGATATCAGAATTCTCAATACTCTGACCTTATCAAAGTGATAATGCAATACATGGCACATACACCGGGACCGACTGAATGGATCAAAATCGAAACGTAAGAAAACTAAAGGATCTGCAGTAACTTACCATCTCCCCTCAAAATATTAAAACAGTGATAAGGGGACTGATGGAAACCGGTTGCATATACAAATGTACAGCTCCCTACTGTTACTCTTCTACTTGAATGTCGCCATACTAAGCTTCAATGTCTGCAAGCATCCATATCCGAAGGCAGGCCGAGAAGGCTTTCATATTCCAACTGCAAAAACGGATTTTTGTAGGTAACTGAGACAAAAAACAGAATTTTTGAAGAAAATGGCCTACCTTTGCTTTATCATGAGCCAACTTCATTCTCCGGTACTCCTGCTGTGCTTTCTTTGACCTGAACAAAGCCTGAACACGTACAACTGCTTTTTCAACGCGTTCTTCAGCTTGTTTCCGGCCGTCTCTGTAGAAGTCATCTTCAGTGTCACTCTCTTGGCCTGGCTCCACAACTGGTTCAGCTGTGTTAATTTGTAGTCCGCGAAAACCTTTTCTCTTTAATCGCCAACGCAGGATCGCTTTCTCGACCACACCAACTGACCAAAGAATCTTATGGTAATGCCTCCTTACTTGGAAGCCCCGGAAAACAGCCTGCATTTTATTCATGCAATGTCAATTGTCAAAGAAACTTTTTCTATTCTAAGCAATCTTCATTCAGACAGCACCTAAGAAAGTAATCGAAACTCTAGTCTCTAGACATTATATTTTGGCCATAACGAGGTCACAACTCACAAGTATGCTGTGAATGTATGAAAACATCGGCCATCCGGAGAAAAGACAAATTTTAGTTAAAAGTTCAAAATTTGTCATTCAGTTTAATTGGACCCGTTAAAGAGAAATCATGCCCGTTTACAGTTACAAACAATAAAAGGTTTAGAGTTTGATATAATGTATAATAAAGATACACAGAAAAACAAAATCAGTAAGAAGAAAAGAGAGTATTTACTTGGATTTTGATAGCCTGGCGGCGCATATTAAGGAAATCTTTACGCATTTTCCAAGTACGGAACCTGTATTGAATATGGGCAACAGCAGCCATCTTTTTCTTTGTCTCATAGTTGCGAAAGGCGTGTTGAATCTTCATAGCTGCAACTATATTCCGTGCTTCATCCTCCGGATTAGAAGCCTCAACTGCTTTAGTTCGTATTTTGAAGGAGTGCTCCCTGAATGCAGTCTGTATCCGCGCAGCTGCATCAGCGGCTGTTCTATAAGCTGCTAAAGATTCCTTCAAATATAGTTCATCTTCGTTAAGGTTCTCAACGTTTGTCGACTCTGTTCTACTAGTTTGAAGAGAGCCGCTAGCATTTCCAGCTACGGCCATATCGTTGAAGTGTGCTACTAGAGCCTCTTCTGAAAGATAGGCGGCTAGTCCTTCGTAACCCTTCAAAGATGCAAGATCAGCAGCAGTGAAACCATTTGGATTTCGGGTGGTGGGGTCTGTCACCAAGTTCGGCTTTGCCCCTGCAGACAAAAGAACAGCGGCCATTTTTTCCCTGCATAGGAATGTTTTTCGAAATCAAATAAACAATTTGAAGATGCTTCACTGATTAAAAGTTAAATTTATAAAGAACAAAATGTGAATAAGAGAGCATGCTCAGAAAAAAAAAATTACAGGCAGAAATAAGATTAACAATCATTGAAAGCATACCGCCCATAACATGCTGCCCAATGAAGAGCTGTCCATCCATATTTATCACGAAAATCCAGTGCGAGACCGGACCATGAAAATAGATGAATAGCCCAAGTATAACCAAGAATGGCGCACAAATGAAGAACTCCTTGACCTTGATTATCGTATTCAGTTAATTTACTGCCTTCTATTATTCTTTCCAACAGCCAGTCTCTTAGTCTGTTCTTTAAAGCAATTTCAAGTAAACTATCTTTAGCTTGTGTAAACGAAGCCCGGTTTTCTTCAAATGACTTGATCAAATATGTCCAACAATCAGATATGTTAGTAGTCTTTTGAGCAAACTTCTTAGCCTCTTTTAGGGTATTTGGTGACACTTTATTACTCAACAAAATGTAAAGGCTCTTGGAAGTAGAGAAGAGCAAAGAAGCAAGCCTCAACTGCAATAGGAACTCCTCCCACCTGGATTCGTCTTCTGGAGGAACTATTGGATCACGTGAGAGAGGAGTACGATACTCGAAACTAAGCACTTGGGTGATGGGTTTATGGCCATCAAGGCTCATATACAGGTTCACTAGTCCTGGGGAATGCTGTGATAACAAACAGCGATAAACCCCGGCCTGAACAATTTCTGCTGAGGTACAAACATCATCACATACGCAAAACAAATTGGACTTAGCAAGATGTTGATAACCTTGATGAAAGACTCCAGTGACTAAAATCTGCAAATTAATAAATAAATAAAGATCAAGAAGTTGACACAACCAAGTATCAATTCCACAAACAAGATTACTCATTGCAGCAATGGCAGAGAGATTTCTAACATAGAAAGTGCGAGGGAGAGAACTTTCAGGAAAAAAAACCTTGGTTTTTTCGGTTGAATAGGCCCATCCAGGTGAGACTTCAGTGATGCTAAATATTTGCTCTGGAGAGCTGAAGTCTTTGGCAGATGAAATTGACGATTCTAGCACAGGGTAACCTACTGAGCCTAGGGGTTCAGTTATAAAGTCGTTAATCCACTTTCTAAAACTATCCTGACTTTGTAAACCGTCATTGACCAAAAATTCCAACGAATCACCAATCCTTAAGGCACAAGAACCTCTCCTCAGCTCAGTACTATTTACTTGGCCATCTGATATCTGATTGCAAACACACCCCAAAGTGCCAGGGTAAGCGTTACTACTTTGAGCAACTGGCTCAATCAAATTAACATGCAAAATGATTTCTGTTGATAAATTATGGGCAGGGATAGGGCCACCCTGCTGAAATGAAGCAGCTTGTGTGGTGATCAAGTAAAACAATAGAGTAACCGAAAAGGAAACAGGAGAATACTGAGTGATCTCGACGATATAGAGAAATGATAGCTTACATGTCAATCAAAAAGAAGATGAACACACAAAAATAAGGATGAAAACAAAGACATCCAAATGGATGCTTCAACACATGCAAGGCATATATGAATGTAATAAAGTACACATATTTCTAGAGATGGTAGCATAATTGTAGGAATATACTTGTCGATGGGACTCTAATATTTAATTTTTATTCCTGCAGATTTGTATGTACATAGTTTACTTGTATTAGGACTTTAACTCTATCTCTACTCTTGTATAGATTAACTAGGAGTCCTAGAGTCCTACTTTAAGTTAGCCTTACCTTGGTAAGAGTTTTACCTAACATAGAAGTTTTATTATTAGTCTAATTCCAACTTTTGTAGCCTATATAAAGGCCCCTATTCGACAGAATTAAATCAAGGAAAACTTTTCTTTTGTCAATCTCAATATCTTACATGGTATCAGCCTAAATTACATTCCTGGCAATTTTTTTGTCCCTTTTTCAACAGAATTTTTTTTATTCTTCCTCTCCGAGATTTTTTTTTCTCTCCCTCACCTCCCGATAATTTTCCCCTCCTCTTGAACCGAAAAAATATTTTTTCTGTCCTTTTTAGATAGAATTTTTTCCCTTCTCCTCTTGCCTCGTTTATTCTGGCCGGGCTACCTCCAAATCTTCATCTTCTGGTATCCGATTCACTAAAGACCAAATTATGGAAATCCAGAAATTGTTTGAGAAATTTCAAGGAACTCGTGAGACTCATTTAACTGTTGCAGAACAAGACGGTACTCCTCTCTCCTCTGCTCTTACTACTTCCAAAACAACTCTGATTTGGATTTTGGATTCCGGTGCGTCAGATCATATGACTGGGGATCGAAGTCTTTTTTCTACCTTTCAACCGACGACTGGTACGAGTATTCGAACTGCTGATGAGACTATTTCTCAGATCACAGGCCATGGATCCATTCGAGTGGATAACTTAATCCTTGAGGATACTCTCCTTGTTCCTAATCTCACATTTAATCTCATTTTTGTGAGCAAATTATCCAAGGATTTCAATTGCTATTTTAATGCTTCTGGTTGTACTTTGCAGGCACTGAATTCACAGAAGAGGATTGGTGCAGCTAGGTTGCAAAATGAGCTCTACGTACTCTCTCAAAGTTCTCCCACATTAGTTACTGTTTCGCATTTAAATTTTGTTATGTTATGGCACAATCGTTTAGGTCATCCCAGTTTTCATTATCTTGCTAAACTTCAGCCTTCATTGTTTGTTAATACAAAACCAAGTTTATTTCATTGTGATGCATGCTCTATTGCGAAACATACTAAGAAACCTTATCCTCCATCTAAATACAAACCCTCGCATCCCTTCTCTTTGATTCATAGTGATATTTGGGGACCTTCTCAGGTACAAAATGCGAACCATTGTAAGTGGTTTATTACATTTATTGATGATCATACTCGCCTTACTTGGACCTTTCTTATGCGAGAAAAATTCGATACTCCTGTCATCTTTGAACAATTCTATAATATGGTTCTAACCCAATTTCATACCCGAATACAACAATTTCATTCTGAAAATGGTAGGGAATATTTTGCTCACTCCTTGGGATCATTCTTTCACAAACATGGGATTGTTCAGCTTAGTTCCTGTGTTGACACCCCTTAACAAAATGATATTGCCGAAAGAAAAAACCGTCATCTCCTTGAGGTAACTCGAGCCCTTCTTTTTACTAACCATGTTCCTCATTATCTTTGGGGTGAAGCTTTATTGACTACGACTTATCTTATCAACCAAATGCCAAGTAAGGTTCTTGCCTTTAAATTACCCCAATCTTTGTTCTTGCAATATTACCCTAGTTTCAAACCTATTTCTTCTATTCTTCCTCTAAAAATGTTTGGTTGTACTACTTTCATTCACAATCACAAACCAAACAAATCCAAACTTGAACCCCGAGCTATTAAATGTGTGTTTGTTGGGTATTCCTCCAGGAAAAAAAGGTATAAAGTTTTTCACCCTCCCTCCAAGAAATATTTTGTCACTATGGACCTGACTTTTCTTGAACATGAGCCTTACTTCCAACCTACCAGAGCTCAGGGGGAGTCTTCTCAACCTCTCTCACCACTTTCCGAGGTAATAACACCTTCCTTGTCCTTCCCAAAATCAAATTTGTCGCCTTCTTTACAACAGCCAGAACAACCCACTCCTTCTTCCAAGCATGATCTATCACCCGAAACTGTCACAAAACAGTCCACAACTTCTGTCCCACCTATTGTTCATGTTTATAACCGACGAAAACGTATCCCTGAGTCCATCTTGCAATCTACTACGCGCCAAGAATTGGATATGAATTCAGCAGCCCATATTAATGAGACAAGTAAGCATTCTTCACAGAATTTAGATGATCTTCCTATTGCCATTCGTAAAGGAGTTCAAACATGTACTAAGCATCCTATACAAAAGTTTGTTGGTTACTCTTCTCTCATGCCCTCTTTTCAAGCATTTACAGCTAGCCTTGATGCCCACAAAATTCCTAAAGATATTAATGAAGCTCTTAGTGATCCACGGTGGAAAAGAGTTGTCCAAGAAGAACTCTCGGCACTTGAAAAAACTGCTACTTGGACGATTACTGATTTACCTTCCGGGAAGAAAGTTGTCGGATGCAAATGGATATTTGTGATCAAATATAATTCAAATGGGAGTATTCAGCGATATAAGGCACGTTTAGTGGCTAAAGGTTTCACACAGACTCATGGCATTGATTTTACCGAGACTTTTGCACCGGTGGCCAAACTTAATACTGTCAGAGTTCTTCTTAGCATTGCTGTCAATCTTGATTGGAACCTACATCAACTTGATGTAAAAAATGTCTTTCTCAATGTGCATCTTGCTGAAGAAGTTTATATGAAGATTCCTCCCGGACTTCAAGCTTTTGGAGGAGCAAAGAAAGTGTGTAAATTGAATCGGTCTTTATATGGCCTTAAACAATCTCCGCGGGCTTGGTTCGAGAGATTTACTATGGTTATCCTCAAAAGTGGATACAATCAATCCCTTGCCGATCACACACTCTTCTTTAAAGCATGCTCGAACGAGAAGAAGGTCCTTCTACTTGTCTATGTCGATGACATTATCATCACCGGAGATGATGAAGTAGAAATTTCTAAACTCAAACAAACACTTCAGAGGGAGTTTGAGACTAAGGACATTGGCAAACTTCGGTACTTCTTGGGAATGGAAGTAGCTCGATCTTAGCAAGGATTATTCATTAATCAACGGAAATATGTGCTTGATCTTCTCCAAGAAGCTGGTTTACTTGGATGCAAACCAGTCGATACTCCTATGGATGTTAATATTTCATTCAACTCGGCAGCTCCTCCTCTTCGAGATAAAGAAAGATTTCAGAGGCTTGTTGGGAAACTCGTTTATTTATCCCTTACTCGGCTTGATATAACATTCTCTGTTAATGTGTTAAGTCAACATATGAGCAGCCCCACTGAAGAGCATTTGGCAGCAGCTTATCGAGTCCTCAAATATCTCAAAAAGACGCCCGGACATGGCTTAATTTTTCGGGAAAGTACTGACAGATCTGTTAAGATCTATACAGACTCGAGTTGGGCTAGAAATTTGACAGATCGAAGATCCACAACTGGGTATTGTTCCTTTGTTTGGGATAATCTTGTGACATGGAAGAGTAAGAAACAACATGTTATTTCTCGAAGTAGTGCAGAAGCTGAATTTCGAGCACTAGCCCAAGGCATGTGTGAAGGTCTTTGGCTTCTTAAACTTCTCAATGAAGTAGACCCTCGAAATGCTAGCGATTTTGAAATTCTTAGTGATAACCAATCTGCTATAAAAATTGCTAAGAACCCAGTTCAACATGATCGTACCAAACATGTTGAAGTTGATAGACACTTTATAGCCGAAAAAGTCAAGAATGGGACTGCTCGACTATCATACGGTCCATCCGCTAGCCAACTCGCTGATCTACTCACAAAAGCTTTGCCTCCAGCAACATTTATTGTGTTTATTTCCAAACTGGGCATATACAATGTATGTACGCCAGCTTGAGGGGGAGTGTAGGAATATACTTGCCGATGGGACTCTAATATTTAATTTTTATTCCTGCAGATTTGTATGTACATAGTTTACTTGTATTAGGACTTTAACTCTATCTCTACTCTTGTATAAATTAACTAGGAGTCCTAGAGTCCTACTTTAAGTTAGCCTTATCTTGGTAAGAGTTTTACCTAACATAGGAGTTTTATTATTAGTCTAATTCCAACTCTTGTAGCCTATATTAAGGCCCCTATTCGACATAATTAAATCAAGGAAAACTTCTCTTCTGTCAATCTCAATATCTTACAATAATCATATACGTTGAGGTCTTAAAATTAGTTTAAAGTCTATCTTTTCAATTTCTGGCTTCTTCACTACACGCAGTCACGCACAATATCGTTGGGTATCACAGGCAAGCTAAGAAATTATTTACTAAGATAAGATGCAAAACAATCAACTCTATTTGCCAACATGCACTACTAACGACTAACGAGTTGCCATGTATACTAATGAAAAAGATTAAAAAAGGTAAACTTAAAAAATATAGGAACTGCAGAGCTATGAAATGGTTCAACTTACATCATTTGAGAAGCCACTTACTGCCATTTGGTTTTGTTGGTAAAAGCAAGAAATTTTGTCTACTATCACAATAAAATAGGTTCAGCAACTAAAGAAGTGTTACTGCTTAAAATAGAAACTAACATGCTACCTCTTTTAGATGCCATCGAGTCATTAGCATCATTTGTCACCAGAAGTTCCTCCCATTCAAGTGTATTAATCTCATGGATCCTCAATTCTTGATTTTTGACCTTAACACTGTCATCGGGTTCTGTTCACTTCCCATAACAGCATTCAATGAGAACATATTGTATTTATGTCAGAAAAACTATATAACAGTTGGTTATGCCATTCAATGAGAATAAATATTCACATGATTAATCTTGAGAAAATTTCAACAGCACTTAGAGGTCCTCTCTCACCTTCATAAAATGCATTAGCAATTCCAGAATCAAACTCTTCTGTGACAAGCAAAGGAGTAGACTGATCCGTTATTGAACTGGAATTTGAATTCACCTGTGTGGCCGGAGAAACCTGCAATTGTAGCACAAATCAACAAGGTCATTCACAAACTGATTACAAGGAAGAAGAAACATAAAGCCTGCTTTATTCGGAGATAGCACCTCCAATTTTCTAGTTATTATTATTTTAACACCAACCTCCTTTGTTTCACGATAGTGAACAAGAACTATATGTTCCAGAGACCTGAAACAATAATAATAATAATGATAATAATAAGGCAGGCTAATCGTGATCAAACATTAACAAATGCAACTAGAGATAGAGAGTTTCATAATATCTATTTCAAAACAAATGATTTGGGGGAAGATAGGCGAGGATAACTTCAAATGTAAGTAACATAATACATACTTATCTAGCAGCCAGTAACACCTGCGAACAAAAGTTGGGTTATCTTGGCCACGTGCATAGTATACATGAATCCTTTCTGCATCACCAACCTGGAACGTGAACTAAATCAACATATAATACTTCTCGACATAATTACATTTTGTCGAGTCAAAATAACAAATAACATAAGTTCCCAAGTTGGGGAAGAAAATATGGAAGTAACTTCAAGTTCAACACATTTAAGGGGAGCAGACTAAGTTTAAAATGAAAAAGAAGCAAACCGGCAAGTAGAACACTAACAGATACCAAGAATTTGAATCGAGATATACCATTAAGTGTTCATGAGCTGTATTGTAACAGGTTGCATTCGCAAGACAAACAAGGGGAAAGAAGCTTACTTTTAAGTGTTCATGAGCTTCTTTAATAGTCTTTCCGTCCTTTTTCTTTTTCCAGCTATGCCCATCTTTTCGAAAGTTCCTGAGCATCTTTCTGTCAAACAATACAAGAGTCCCACCTACAATGTCAATAATAGAAGTTATGATCATAAGTAAACTTCTTTCTTATTCAATCATGTTACGTATAGAAGTTGCAAACAAGCCTCCATCTCATAGATGCTTTTACAATTTACTAGATGCCCTTTTTGGCAAAAAAAATAAAAAAGGCAGGAACAAAAGCATCTATGAAATGGAGACCAAATTTTGAAAAATCATAGAAGAGATTCTTGGTTCATGAAAAAACATATGAACGAGCAACAAACGGATTAAAAATTAATTATCAAATATCAATATGTTCTTACTTCTAGGAAAGTTCACCGGCTTCACATGGATGGTGAAACATTTATGGTTGCAAAGTATAGCATGAATTTCATTCGGCCGTAGCCATCTCGACTTGGCTTCTTCAAACATGCTTTGAATATCCAAATCTGTCCACCAAACAGAAACAAAATTTGATAAATAAAATTAGCAAAACAGCTACATTTGCATAACTGCATTCCAAAGCACGATATTTTCCCAATTATTAGGACAAAATTTTAAAAGCTAAAACTAACAATTCGCACATCATTTTATGTAATTTCTATCTGAAATACAGAATAAAACCATCCCTTCTCCATCTTTCAAAGAATCAAAAGGGCAAAAACTCCCACAAAACTCCAATTCTTTAATAATTTGAGCCAAACATAAAATTAAACAAGGTAAGAAAAAACTCACAAAAAGCTAAAAATGCAGTTTACGTGTGATCAAACAGGTTCAGCAAGTGAGAGAAAAGATCACAATAAAGGAAATTAATAAAAACAAAATCATGTACAGTATACCTTCCAACGTAGGGAATCCATGAATGTCAGCGCCGACGAGACGGGAAGAATCGCCACCGTTCATCGCCGAAATCAGACTCCGAGAAGAAAACTTCCGATTTAAGTAACTCTCCACACTAAAAAACAAAACCGAAATTGATTTCAAAGGTTAAACGCGTGATTACCAAAAGAAAATATAACGAATAATACTTAATAAATGACAAAAACAGCTTATTCTAAAATCTAACCTTCTTCAAATCGAAGCTGTTGTTGGAGTTTAAGCATGGAATGAATGAAAGAACGAGATAAATAAGCAGAGTAAGAGCTTATTAGAAAAGTCTGGAGATGGAAAATTTTCACATTATTTAACTCAATAATCAATAAAAAGAAAGGCTTAATAGCCAAATAGGTGCCCAAATTATGACTTTTTTCTAATTAGGCGCTTAAACTATTTTTCAAGTCAAATTAGGACCTAAAGTTTTATTTTGTGACTCATTTAAGTTTTGCTGTCAATTTTTTTTCGTTAAGGGACACGTGTCATCTCCTGAAAATTCTAAAAATTATATTAAAAATAATAAAACAAAATACAAATATATCCTAAATTTTTCAAATATTCATAAAATAGTATACAAATCCCTAAACCCCCAAATCTGACCACTCACGCCGGCGTTGGCCGCATTGCCGGCGACGGAAACAAGTGCCCTCCCCTTGCTGAACAACCCACACGCCGTTTGTCACCCCTCCAGCCGTCATTCATCGCAAATTGTTCGAAAGAACAATTCGAGATTTTCAGCGATTCTCACGGCGTCGGTACATTTTCGACAACGAGGGTGGTGGGGGAAATGGTCGTAATGGTCCGACGACCGATGTAGTGGGCGGCGGCGTGAGAATCGATAGCGCAATCAGCCCAAATTGAGATTTATGTTTTGGAGAGTTAGGGATATTAGAATTTGGGGTTGTTTTGTGAAATCTGTAAAATTTAGAGAATTTTTAAATTAAGTAATTTTATTTATTTTTAATATAATTTTTAGAATTTTTAAGAGATGACACGTGTCCTTTAACGGTGGAAATTAACAGTAAACCTTAAATGGGTCACGGAATAAAATTTTAGGTCCCAATTTAGCTCAGAAAATAGTTTGGGTACCTAACTGGAAAAAAAAACGACATAGTTTGGGCACCTATTTGACGGTTAAGCAAAAAAAATTAAAAGTAAAACACGTCAAATCAAAATTTCCTTTTTATCTGTTGTTTTTTCCCTTAAGTTTTGACTTACTAATTCGAACCGACTCACGTTAATTTTAATGAGTGAATTTCTGAACGAAATAATGTCAAACTGCTTACCACTTGAACAATCGGTTTGATAAATTAAATTTTCTTTTATAATCAAATGTATTTAGTTATTAATGGATTAGTTCTTACTAATAACTTCTGAACCACGAGTATTAATTAAAATAAGTAAATATTTTAATTATTTCTATTTTAATTAAAATCTCACAGTTATCTAAAAATAATAATATTTTATAAAGTAACTATTAAATTTGATTTTTATTTTTTAAGAAATTATTTTAATTATAATTTTAGTCTTTTAAATTTTTAAAATTAAAAAAAAAATTAATGGTGTTCATCAATGTTCGTCGCACGTGGTAGACTCATCCTTATAAAAATTACAATAAAAGTCTACAACCTAGTAAACAAAAGACATAATACCAAAACATATCCATAATGTTTGATTGAATATTCACTTTGGCCGTATTTTTTTATGTTTTATAAAATTTATAAAATTATTTTTTGAGTGGTGTGACATTCTTTCAAGTTAACAACTTTGTCTATATCACATTGTTATATCAGCATGCATTGTCATGTATTTTTGTCATGTTACTTCAAGTCATTTATCGTTAGTTGATTAATAGTTTTCATTCACATACGGGTCATTTTGTCCCAAAATGAAACGTTGATGGTTAAATTGCTTTAAAAAATAATATGGGCCAAAGTGACTATTCAGTCAAACCTTATGAACATTTTTTGGCTTTATGCCTAAGCAAAAATACTTAATCCGGACATATTCCTATAACGATTAAAACAAAAAAAATATGATCTCGAGATCATAACAGAATCTTACAAGGAAAATGTAATAACTCAACTCAAATACTTGAAACAAAAGATAGATATAAACATCACCAAAGACCGATGGTGAAAGGCAAAACCATAAAAAGACAACAACATAAAATGTATATTACAATAAGCCACGTTGACAACACGGTCATTATAACAACTCAATCACGAACAAGAAGCGATAATTGTGAGCGCGTATCAAAATCTAAATAAAAAAAAAACAAAGAAATTAAATAAAAAATTACTACATTCTTATAACGAGTTTCAATCATGTTCCCTGATCAAATTATTTTTAGACAACTCATTAGAATAAATCCAGCCTTTAATTCCATCAAAAATACTATGGCCGGTTGTTTGATTGTGCTACTTTTTGTTTAAGTGCCCAAGCTGATTCATCAATTCAACCACTACATGTTTGATTGGCCAATAGTATAATCATCTCTTTCGCTATCCGTACAAATATGCATTTGTTAAGTTTCAATTATAATCAATAATTTATATTATTATTTTGTAAAAAAAATAATTTATACCATTACAAATGAAATTAATCGTTTCAAAATTACGGTTATAATCTTGTATAACTACAGTTTTTGGGATTTTAATTTATCGTACTCACCAAAATTTAATCTAATATATATTATTTTGAAAATGAAAAATAAAACACATAAAAATTCATAAAAAATTATAATAGAAAAATTCATAAAGAGTTGTTAGTGTTATAAATATTTATCTATATGGATGCCTATTATGATAAGAATTTTATCAAGGAGATTTGATTTAGTTTATCATTAGAAATATTATCTACATTAATTAGAGTTTAATGTATTATATACTTCTTGTGCCTATAAATAGATGATTTATTGAAGACATTGTACACAAGTCTAAATTTGAGAATAATATGAATCTCCATCTTTCTTTCATCTCTTTATTCTTTTACTCTTGTTCGTTGTTCTATGTTATTTTATTCACACACATTATCAGCACGACGCTCTAACTAATTGAAGTATATTACAACCGAACAAAAGTTATTAAATCTCGTTCGATCCAACTTTGCACTTGTCGACCCTACCACAAATAGAAGCACCAACAGTATCGCGATCGTGGCAACCATTACCTTTGTTAACCTTGCCGATTTCCCTGGCTAATGAACCTCAACGAGATTTTTTCCCTTTTACGTTTGTTATATATTTAATATAGTTTTGTATATTTTTTTATTATTAGTTGAATTGTGCTTTGATTTTTAAGGTTCATGTAAAATAAGGAGACCGTGATGAAAAGCTGTAATTATTTCATGAGTGATCGAGGATGAACTAGGTTCCTGTGGGATTCTTTATTGGGTGTAAATTCGAAACTTATATGTTCTACGATTATTGTGTTTCTTGTTGTTGAACCGCGGTCGTTGTTCTGAGTCCTTAGAGTTATATAAGAGATCTCTACATGTGTATCCTAATTGCCTTGGACCGTCGGACTTAGGATTGATTTTTTCCGGTAAAAGTTGGGTTAAATTCAAAATGATAGACGTGTTTTTCAGCAAGTTTTAAAGGTATTTGGTGCAGTAAATTATTATGAATTTGTTTCAATTATATATGTTTCAAGTTTAATTTATTTGTGAAAAAACACAATAATTTATTGCATGTTGATTGTTCTTTGAGCGTTAGAGTATGTTTCGAATTCATATTATTTTATTAAGAATTTTAATATTTTTAACCGTGTTTTGAGTTTTACATGTATTTAAATGACTTGGAGCGAGACGTGATATAAAGGGATTATGAGAAGCTGTCTCAGTCATTTGCTATGTCTCCATCGTCCTCGAGAGAAAAATTATTATCGGTAAAATCTATTTTCCCCTTAAACTATAATTTTAAAATATGATAAATCATGACGATTTTGAATCTACAAAAAGATTGTTATAAAGTCTATATTTGCTTGAAAGCAATAATTTTTTTTGCGTCGAAAAACTAGACTATGGACTTCTCCCAATATCAAGTGTTGAAAATTTGTCTTGGCCCAAATAAAATTTTTATAGGAGACATTCCCTGAAGTGAATGCAAGCATGATGTTTATTCCACGCGATTATTGGATCTGTTTCATTCCCTGAAGTGAATGCAAACATGGTAAATCATTATTCAATTAGAGACCTAACTTCGATATAATTCAAGTATATTGGTTGGACATCCGGTTCTGCGAGGCTACTGGTCTTAAAGGAGGTTTTTAAATGACCTTGTGAATTGGTTTTAACAATGTCGCGTACAAGGATTAAATCTTTGTTCTCTGTGATAAGGATATGTTAATAAAAACATACTCCACTTTTCACGACAAATAATATTGTCCTCAGACATAATATCGTGAAAAAAATTTTTAAAGGCCCACTAACTCTTCTCCATTCCCTGAAGTGAATGTGAGATTTTATAATGAAAATAATAAATGCCACATTAGTAGTTGTGATCATGATCGAGGTCATGGACATAGACATTTTGGTCATTTTAAGAATACTTCTACCCACCGGTAGTGAGATTATAAGGATGACAAGAGTGATAAAGATCATTCCAAGAAAATGAAATCATTTTTATTACCAATGCGATGTTATAAATTATTGGTCTCGTACTTGTCGTATGCTAAAAAAAATCAACAATCATTGAATGATAAAAGAAAGAAAATAGAAGCAATTTTTGTTTGCAGAAAGTATCGAAGATGATATTGGTTTAACTCATTTGGACGTTATTGGTCCAACTTATTTGGACGCTGTTGATTTCCATATAAACCTTGAAGGGAATAAACCATCTTCTAATTATTCTCGTAACCTTGAAGAGAATTACTTATTTCTTTTAATTTACTTTGCTTTTATGTTTATTTACTTTACACATTAATTATTTATGTTTTATATATTAATTTAACGCCTAAAGAATATTCTTTAATTAGTTAATATGTTGTCTGTTCTGTTGGTATATATATATATATATATATTATGACATTTATTTATTTTGTTTCACATGATTACTTATCAATTACAATTTATGGTGACGATTTATGCTTAGCATAAGCATAAGATATATTTTCTCTTTTAAATGCAAGGGATAATGTGAGTACTATATCTCAAAATAATGAA
This sequence comes from Hibiscus tridactylites, assembly GCA_958450335.1. Classification (NCBI taxonomy): domain Eukaryota; kingdom Viridiplantae; phylum Streptophyta; class Magnoliopsida; order Malvales; family Malvaceae; genus Hibiscus; species Hibiscus tridactylites. The sequence continues at coordinate 19,433,710 of OY288266.1, forward strand.
AATATTGATGCTCTAGAAGAGCAATAAGTTCTTGAGAGAAAGCACGTTATGAAAAGTGCAGACTTGCGAATATTGCAATAATTACCACTAATGGTAGTAATATCGTCACCACTAGAAGTGAAACTTTTAAGAGAGCAATATAAGTTCGCAAAATATTCCTTTAGAAATTATAGATAACATATGTTATCAATTGACATTTGAAATAAGTCAGTGTGAATATAAGTTCTTGTAGCCAAAAAGTTAGTTGAAAGCTTTAGAAGAGTTATATATTGCTACCAAAAGATAATTTTCATTGAAAGCTCCGAAAGAGCTAAATATTTTCATATTCAAAGAAACAATTTTGTTGGTTGTACTTGTAACCCCCTCGTCCCGGTCTGGCCGGATGACCGGTCCGAGTGAGCCACACGGGGAAAACCGAAGCGAAACCCAAAGGATTCCCCCTCGGTTAGCAACCCTATTTTTTTTTCTTTTATATATTAATCTTGCCTAGATGAATGTTAAGTCCTATGTGATTCACAACAGCGGAAAACGTTCACAGGAGAATACATTCGAAACACAACCACGCATAAACAGTCAATTTTAAGCTTATAAGGCAGACAGTATCGATACCCTAATCAGGGGTATCGATACCCTCCTTCTAGGTCAACCCAGGAAGTCAACACGAGAAGGCCGTATCGATACCCTTACCAGGGGTATCGATACCCTCTTCCTCGGTCAACCTTCCTTGGTCAACAGATTTGACCCGTATCGATACTCGGGACCCCGTATCGATACGCTCCAATCTAACTCCCAAACCCAGATTACAGAAACTTTGGACGGTATCGATACCCTAAGGGTATCGATACCCTAGGCAAAATCTGAGGCTTATGGGCAAGAGAGTATCGATACCCTAACCAGGGGTATCGATACCCCCTGCACTGCAACTCCTCAAACTCAACTAAAACGACCCCAACACGACTCTAAATGCATTTCTCGACTCACCTAAGCGTATACCAACATGCAAGCACACATAATTAAGCCATGGGTGTCATTCAAACATGGATTCAAGCTTTCATACATAGCAATTAGCATGAATCAAGGCATTCATACTTAGCATTCATACAATAAGCAATTCATGCATATATGGACATACAAGCATTTAGGGTATCATGCCTTAGCAACCAAACACGTAGACATTCATGGCATGTAAAATAAGCAATATTTATAGGTCAAACAAGGCATCCAAGAATCAACCAATATCGACAACGATATACATCAAAGCTCAAATCAAAGACACCTATCCCATTGCTTAACTATTACAATCTATTACTTAAAACTCATACATTGAGCTCACCAAAAGCAACACTTGGAGACCTTCCCTTGCCCTTGCCACCCACAAGCTATTTATCTGCATTATCGAACAAAAGAGAGCGTAAGCATGAAAGCTTAGTGAGGGTAAGCTCATAAAACAAACCTTCGACAATGCAGGGTCCAAGCACGAGCAATTATCATGATATTATCCTTGATTTTACCTTCGATTCACATGAGCCAAGTATAGGGATGCATGAACATACTACCAAAATCATGCCATGCTCAACAACTTAATAGTTCAACATACAATGATACATAACTCAATGTATTAGCCACATCATATATCGTTTCACATTGAAATTCACATTTCATATTACATCGATACACATATCAATTCATATTATCATGTATGCATAATTTCACATTGGCATAAACATACTTTCTCTTATTGGCACCTAGCTATGACTCGAATACGCGGATAACATGTTGGAACGCATTTCCAACAACAACATTACCTCGGTGGGATTCCACTCATCACCGGTCCTTGCATGTGCGGGATTCCACTCATCGCCACATGCCCTACGGATGGGATTCCACTCATCATCACGTAGAAATATATAAAAGCTTCCGGTGGAATATTACATCACCGTACTCCTCCTTGGTGCCTTAACGCCACCAAGGCCACGTACGTTTTGACTCAATTTGTGTGCACACTAATCCTAATGATCGATCATTGTACCCAAGCATACTAGTGCCAATTAATCAAATTTCACAACCTTTGATGTTCAAGAGTAATAATATGGCATCTTACATCATATTAAACTCAACATCATCATACACAATCACAATACAAACCACATGCATAGCAATGCCTCAAACCATGTCTCAACAACATATATAACACATTATACATACCCAAATAATCAAGAGGCATAACATCAATTAAAGAGATCATCCAATGTCTCTAACTAAAGCTTAGGATTAGGCTACCACCCTAATCCTAACTCTAGGTGAGTCTACCAATCTCAACCTAGTCCACATGCTCGAACCAAATGCTCAAAACCATTTAAAATATTTTAACCACTCACCTCTACTCCAAGCTCAATTACCAAGCAACCATAGTCTTCAATCTTTTTCCGGATTCGCTCCCAAGGCTTCACCAACCCAAAACCAAGCTTCTAGACATCTCAACACAAGTAAAACAACCACAAATCAATTCATCAATTAATGTAGCAAACCCGGAACACTAATCAAACACTAAACTCAACGTTTCAAACCATGAACAAACCCCCAAAATCACCAAATCCGAGCAGCCCTTATACACAGCCCAAAACTTGTGATTTCAACACATTTAGCACATTCAAATGCTTCCAAAACAGCCCCCAACTATTACCCTAACACCAACCTTCAATTTCCAACATAAACCACCCCAAAATTCCCATTTTCGTACTCAAACCTTACCCAGCAGAAAATTCCATTTTCAAACACCCAAATGACATTTAAATGGTCCCAAATCATCCTCCTAACATACCCTAACCATCAGCCCTCTAATTACACCCTCAAACCCACCAAAAATGGCATTTTTGACAACTCAAAAATGGGTTTAAGAACCCACTTCGGAAATTCATTGAAAATTAACCAAATTAACATATGTTGTGTATTTCATAGTGCTTAAACAAACCCCCAAAACAATTTATCAAAACAAATTGAAAAACCCCATTGAAACCCCAAATTTCCATATGAACCCTAATTTCCAAAACACCATATTTTTGAAATCTAAAACAAAGGATAGATAGGGATTGAAAAGGAGATTAAGAAAATGTAATTACCTCTTAAAACGAGGTTGAAATCTTGTGGCAAAATGATGGAATTGAAGCTAGGGTTTTGAGAGGTTTTAGAGATGGGGTTTCTTCTTTTTTTTTAAGTTGGTAAGAAGATGAAAAGAAGATGACAACTTTTAGTTAAAGTTGTCTAGCTTTTTAAAACTTTAGGGTCAAATCGCAATATAGGTCCCTCCCCTTTTTTCCAAAACTCAATTAGGCCATTATTTGAAGATGAAATGTTTTAATTAAGTTTTATTTGACTCGAACTAAAACCCGGCTAACTCCTAGCCCCAAAACACGGGTGTTACAGTACTAGACATGTACGTGTGAAATTGAATCAAATGTTATAGTAAACCAGAAGATTACCAAATTTAGAAATGTATATACACACATGTATTTTTGGAAACTTGACGGACCCAACACACCCACTATGGAGGACCTAAGACTGGCCACTAATGCTACACCAACTCCCTGAGTCGGTTAGCCTTTCTATCTTTGATTTCTTAGTGCACAATAACTTAGGCGACAGTGCCGACCATATACTATTCAGGCGGTAGAACAGACCATATAACTTAGGCGACATAGCCGATCATTAGTAATCAATTCAAGTGCACTAAAAAATATATAAATTAAGGTTTAACCGGAAAACTTCTAATTACAAAGGAAAACAACACTTTTATTAATACTAAAAAATATTACAACACTTACCTACACTCACACTCACTCTCTCAACTCATGTTACTCACACCTACACTCTTCACACCACACTTGCACCATCTCACTTTTCACGCCTCACTTGCACACACACATTCACTCACGGTCACTCACTTGCACACACTCACCATCTAGCAACATGCACGACCTTTTATAAGCAGGTATGTCGGTTTAGGCATTAGATTTTTTACATTATTTAATTATTATATATTTGATATTTTAAACTACTTTGGAAGACTCTAGAACTATGGGGATAGTTCACCTATATGGATGTCTCTAGAACCATAAAAAATAGGAGATAAGTCGATGCTTCTTAACACCCCCTCAACGACTTATCTCTACACATGAGTTGCGGACCATACCCGTTGCTTCTTGAAACTTTAGCTTACTCATATTCTTTGTGAATATGTCTTCAATTTGTTCATCTGTTTTTGTTGACATCATCTTGATCTATTTTCCAAGGACCTTCTTGACGAACTTATTTGTTGCTCCATTGTCGACTAAGGCACGTACTAATTGTTCTCAAATCTTCACTTGCTTGAAAAATAATTCTTTTTTCCAGACATGGGCACCTCGTCATTGGCTTTGATAGAGTTGAGGATATAGAGAGATTACATACTCTTATCTCTTTGTTGGGTAAATTGCTCTATTTCTCCTTTGTCGTATCTTTTTCCCTCTTCTTTGGATCTCCAACTTGGCCAAATTTTGTAAGTCATTATAGAAAGACTCCTTATCGGGATAGTCGATGACCGCCATTAGCACTTTGGAAAATTCTTTTGCCCAGTCCCATTTCTCTACATTCTTGGGATAGAATTGACGTTGCAGCTCCATTTTGAATTCCTCTCGGATAGAAATGGTGCAAATTCCTTTCTTCATTTTGCTATACTTACACCACAACCATAGAAACGCAATATCTTTCAAATAAAGTAATGCATGGTCGATCTTCCTGGCGTGGTTGATCTTCCTAGCATCTTCCATGATGTTTGTAGTTTGAATGTATTGTTCCAAGCTCCACGGAAAGTCATCTACATCCTTTGCGTTCCCATCCCTTTCATAAGACTTGGGTTTAGAAACTTCTACTCTCGAATAAGTTGGAATTGAGGCGGATGAGGTAGCTCTCCCTTCTTGAGCTAGCACCTACCTAAGAAGCATCATTTGCTCCCCCATATTATTCAATTCACCATGTACCGCCTTAAGCTCTTCTCTTAGAGCTTTGTTCTCTTCCTTAAGAATAAGGATTTCACTAGAAGAAGTCTCACGTTGTTGTGAACACTTATCTGTAGCGTCATTTAGGGCTCTCAACATTTCTTTGCGAAGCTCGTCGATTTTCACTTGGCTTGGACGAAGCTTCTTAGAAGTAAGTTGATGTACAAACGTCTTCCACAGACTTTTATCTTTTGAGGGTGAGCTTTCTCTTTCTTCACTTGGATTTGATACTTGCTCTTTACATTCTTTATTATCTTCTAAAATCTCTTCTAAGTCATGAGATTCTAGAAGCTCGATCTTCTGAGGCGACCTCAAAGAAGAAGCTTCATCAAACACCAAATTCCTTAAAGTGTAGCACTTGCAATTGGCTGGATCACAACATCTCCAACATCTCTCATCATTGGAGCACCCATAGTCGACGATCCAATCCTCCTCGTAATCAATTTTTGACTCCATGGTTGTTGCAAAAGCTGTTTTATCCACGTCTTCTTCCAATTCTTCATCATTGTAGTCTATATTTGAATTTGTAGTTGCAACGTGAGTTGGTGACTCCATGTCTTCTTCGAACTCTTCTTCATTATTGTAGTTCATCTTTGAGTATGTGGTTGCTACAAGAGATGGTTCCTCCATTTCTTCTATTAAATCTTCTTCAACAAAAAGTTTATCGTCTATATCACATTCTTCTTCGTTGATGGAAGCATTCAACATGACCTCAATCTCTTCTTATTTTGTGGTGGCCATGTTTCCTTGGAAAGTCTGTCTCCTAGGAAATTTGCAATCATGAGCAAAGTGGCCCTTCTTGCCACAATTGAAGCATTCATGACTCTCCCTCACGGGTAATCTATAATCTCGAGCAAAGTGACCCTTGCTTCTACAGTTGAAGCATTCACCACTTTGTCTTCTATCACTCTCCACGTATTGTTGGTGATAGTCTTCTTTCCCATGCCAAACTCCCCCTGAAATGTTACTTCTATCTCTCGAGTGAAACTTGTCTTATTGCGTCCTTATTTCATTTGACACGCCTTGTCTTCTTGACGTACCTTTCCTCATGTTGGTGAAGAGTGCCTCCTCTTCGTCTGCAATGATTAGTCCACTCATCTGTTTGGCTAATTCCTATTGGTTAGCCAACAGGTTCTCCAACTCCACTAAGGATGGTTGAGTAGGCCATCCCCTCACAGCGGCGATAAACCCATTGTACTTGGGTCTTAGGCCATGGATGATAATTCTTTTCATACTTGCCTCGCTAACCTTCTCCTCTGGTGCAAGTTAAGATATCTCGCGACATATAGATTTCACCTTGGTGAAATACTGAGCAATAGATAAGCTTCCTTGTGAGATGCCTGCAAGCTCATTTTCCAAGAGTTGGAGGTGTGCTTCATTCTTCTTTGAAAATAATTTTGCCAAAGCTTTCCAAGCTGCCTTTGGTGTCTTCTTATCACGAATATGCTCCAATAGGTCCTCTTCGATTGTGGTCTTCAATATATATATAAAGCCTTCCCAGCCTTGATCTTCTATTTTCTCAAGGCTTCGGCATTCTCCCCCGGTAGAGGAGTTGTGTCGGTGCCTGCAACTATTTCCCACAAATCTTGACCTTGTAGGTAGGACTCTATGCATGTCTCTCAATAACCGTAGTTGTAGTTATTGAGCTTCCTAATCTCATTGCTTGTGCTTCCAAAGTCTGCCATGTTGACTAACGCCCGACGTCCACTAAGCTTGGTTCCGAACAAAAAGCTTTACAGTCCCTGACTGTATTCTGGCAGAGTCTCTCCTTAGCACATTGATGCAACATCGACTAATGTAAGCGTCCAACGCTTACCAAAACTTTATAGTCCTTGATTGTATTTCAACGAAGTCTTCCCTTAACGAACTAATGCACCAACCAATGCAAGCATCCAACGCTTACCGAAGCTTTCTCCACTAGTAACGATCCCAGACCGCCTGCTCTGATACCAATTGTTGGAAACTTGATGGACCCAACACACCCACTATGGAGGACCTAAGACTGACCACTAATGCTACACTAACTCCCTGAGTCGGTTAGCCTTTCTATCTTTGATTTCTTAGTGCACAATAACTTAGGCGGCAATGCCGATCATATACCAATTAGGCGGTAGAACTGACCATATACTATTCAGGCGGCAGAGCTGACCATATAACTTAGGCAGCATATCTGACCATTAGTAACCAATTCAAGTGCACTAAAAAATACATAAATTAAGGCTTAACCAAAAAAACTTCTAATTACAAAGGAAAACAACACTTTTATTAATACTAAAAAATATTACAACACTTACCTACACTCACACTCACTATCTCAACTCACGTTAATCACACCTACACTCTTCACACCACACTTGCACCATCTCACTTTTCATGCCCCACTTGCACACACACATTCACTCACAGTCACTCACTTGCACACACTCACTATCTAGCAAAATGCATGGCCTTTTATAGGCAAGGTATGTTGGCTTAGGCATTGGATTTTTTACATTATCTAATTATTATATATTTGATATTTTAAACTACTTTGGAGGACTCTAGAACTATGGGGATAGTTCACCTATATGGATGTCTCTAGAACCATAAAAATAGGAGATAAGTCGGTGCTGCTTAACATGTATATAGTTGACATGGTCGGTTAGACCATCCTGATCAATAATGATGCAGAAATTATTGAGATTTACATGTACATGTAATAAAAGAACCTGAAGTTCTCGTGGTGCTTATTCTTAAAGAAATTGATTAAATTTCACTTATTAAAGAACATGAAGTTCTTGTGTTGCTTAAAGAAAATGATTAAATTTCACTTACTAAAAGAACATGAAGTTCTTGTATTGTTTGTTCCCAAAGGATTTAGTTGATCCCACTTACCAAAAGAACTAGAACTTGAAGTTCTTGTACTAAAGTTGAGACTGCATGTCTTGTATATCTGAATTAAATATGGGCCCTTATATCTACAAATGTGAAAAGTTTTATATGATTTTAGTAGATGCATCTACATTGTTTTATCAACTTACAACCATAAGTTTGTGAGATTGATTCTAAAAGGATTCAGATTATGCAATTAGACTATTTGTCTTGCAAAAGCTAGTGGGTTTATATTTTAGGCTATATCAATTGATACAAAGCCTATTGGTTATGAAAAATATAATTTAGCAAAATTTCAATTGGATGTCTCCTCTTTAATAGCTAAAATATAAGAACAAGACATTTATTATTTATATGGTATTTCTATATAGCAGCACTTATACGCATCAAGTCAACGAGTTATAATAAACTTCTCGTTATGATTGGTTTTTGGTCAGAAGTCATACATTTCTTATTTTATAAATTTTTTAATGTGCGATATGAATTACTCCACCGCAATACGCAAAATGGGTAAATAAAAAAGGTTGAGAACATATATTGAGTACAAGTCTCCTTTCATGTTTAAATTCTTAAACATTTATTGGAGAATCATTTATTACATGCCTTTTTTTTCAACATCAGAGGGAGATAATAATTAACTGGATAAAAGAAAAAGGTTAACTACTGGAATAGTCACTTATGTTTTCCCCCAGTACATAGTTGGTCACCGATTTTGAAAATCGACCAGTAAGGTCACTTACGTTTTCGGGGCGTAAACTTTTGGTCACTCGGCCGTTTGTTGACATTAAACACTGACGAATTGCTGACATGGCAACGAAAAAATAAGGGTAAATTACTACAATGGTCATTAAAGTTTATCTCATGTACATTTTTGCTCCTCAATTTAAAAAATAAACATTATAGTCTCTAATGAAAATGTTTCTTTATAATATATCTCTTGAATTTTTAAAAATAATTTTTTCAACCCTAAAATTTTACAATCAATTAGTATAATAATATTATAAAGGCTTAAATGAAAAATAGGTGCTCAAAGTATACCCTTTTTAAATTTAGGTGTTCAAGTTGCTCCTATTTAATAGCTAAACTTTCAAATTGCTCCTATTTTTTCACTCTAGATTGTTTTTAATATTATTGTAACATGACATGTCATTTTTTTATTATTTTTAAATTAAAAATAATTTTAAATAAAATAAAATCATTTTTATTATTATTAAATTTAAAATATTTTTAAAAAAATATTACTTCTTAAAATAATTTAGGTGTTTAAAGTATTTTTTTTTGTAAAAATAGGTGCCCAAATTTACCATAGTTACAATTTTAGGATTTCGCCTGTTAAATGAGTATTAGAAAAAATATCAACCAATCGGTACTTGACACGTGGTATTAATTTTATTAATTTTTAATGGAAAATACTTAGAACTTTCAAATTATTATAAAATCTCAAAATTTGACAAGCTTCACAAAATAGTCTCTAAATCCCTAAAAATTCTCAAACTCTCGTCGTCGATTGTCGCCGCTTTCGCCGCCAGTTATCATTGCTGACCGCACCCACTTGGTCGCCGGACCAAGGCGATCATTTTTCCCAACAACGTCGTCAGAAATGCCCAATGCCGTGCAACCAAACGTCAAACACAAAATCGACGTTCGCGTTTGACGTTCGGTTGCACATCGTTGGGCGTTTCTGGCGACGCCGTGTTAGGGAAAATTGTCGCCTTGGCCTGGCGACCAAGTGGGTGCGGTCAGCGACGACAACTGGCGGCGAAAGCGGCGGTAGTCGACGACGAAAGTTTGGAAATTTTTAGGGATTTAAGGATTGTTTTGTGGATTTTGTAAAATTTTGAGATTTTATAATAATTTGAAAATTCTGAGTATTTTCCATTAAAAAAATTAATATCATGTGTCAAGCACCGATTGGTTGACAATTTTTTAACACCCATTTAATAATCGGGCACCTAAAATTGTACCTATAAAAACTTTTGGCACCAATTTTTACAAAATAAAACTTTAGACACCTAAATTATTTTAAAAGCTAATATTTTTTAAAATATTTTAAATTTAATAATAATAAAAAGAATTTTTTTTATCGTGGAACTAATTCAGATTTCGAAAGATACCGCGATGGCGAGCAGAGCGGGAGCGGGAGCCCAATCGTCGGTCTTTGGAGACAGAGCAAGAGTCAACAAGGAACCTCTCAGAGTGGGTGCAGCGGAGTTCAGAAGAGCAGCGGACTATCACAGAACAGAGCAAGGCGGCGCTGGGGATTTTCGGAACCGTCCTTTTTGGTCAAATAGGAGGAACTTCCAGCCAGTTTCTCTTGAGTGGACGGTATTTTTAGATAATCTAAGTAGAAGAGTTCAACACTCTGCAATAAGGGAGATTTTCAGTTTTTATGGCAGGGTCGTGCGAGTCTTTATACCTTTGAGAAACATTAGAAAGAAGTATAGGGAGACCACATTTGCTTTTGTCTCTATGGCTTCCAAATCTGAAATGGAAAGAGCAATAGCCAAGTTGAATCGAACGAAAATTGATGGGTTGTGGATCAAAGCGTCAGTGGCCAAATTTCCGAGGAAAGAGCCGAGGAATCAACAGGAAGCTCCGAGGTGGATAAGAAAGTCAGACACGACGCACAGGGAGTCAGGCACGGTTCATAAGGCGACTCCCTAGAATACTTCGGTTCCTGGAGGGTTTAGCCCTCGCAGAGAGTGGATCGGTCCAAGGACTTTTCGTGAAGCGGTCTTAGATGGCGTTAATCTGCCACCGTCATCGACAGAGGATCCGGGTCAACCTTCTTCCAAGGGGGAAGAGACTCCTAAGACATATAATTTCAATGTCTTGTCCAGTGAAATTGAGTGGCTTCAGCGATGTATGGTTGGGGTCATCAAGAAGGATTATGATATTGAATTCGTCCAGCAGGCTCTTTTACATGACGGTATTGAAGTGAAGATTATGCAATGGGGTGTTCATTTTGATTCTCAGGTAATTCTTTTCAATTCCATTTCCGAAATGGAGAACACAATAGCAAATAAAAAAGAAGAGTTGAGTTTCTGGTTTAATTACATTGATAAGCTGTTAGTTAATGAAATTCATCATTATTTCTGTTCAATCTCTTTGATGGGAGTACCTTTACATTGTTGGCACAATCAATTCTTTGAAATGATCGGGAAGCGGTGGGGAAGTTTTGTCAGTATTGATGTTGATACGAGCAGGAGAAATAGGCTGGATTTCGCATGCTTTACCCTTAGAATTGCTAGTTTGGCGGAAATTCCGGAGTCTTTCAAACTGGAATCACTGGGGAAAAACTACATTGTCAAAGTCAGACTGGGTTGTCCTGGGGAGGTTGAATCTTTGCGGATAAATAGAGATTTCAACGACATTAATGCCGGTATTTGGTCGGATTTTTCAGAAGCTAGATCAAGCGAAACTCCGACACCAGTAGTTCAGGTAGGTGTTGATTGTCCTCCGTCGCCGCAGGGCGTTTCAAGCGGGGTGGCAGCTCAACGGTTTCCAGTGGTCAGTGATGATTTGGAACATCAAGCGGTTGGGCAGACCGAGGTTGCCCCATTTCCCAACATTTCGGGAAATGCTTGTGGGTCCAATAATTTCAATGATTTTGTGGCTGTTAATTCATGGGTTGAAAACAGTGAACAAGAGGATATTGGGGTCGGTTTAAATTCGGATGGGCTTAATATTGGGCCTAATCTGTTGGCTAAAATACCGAGTCTAAGAGATGGTTCTACGCGGCCAGGGGGAATTGAGCTTACGGTACTGGGTGAAAGAGGATTATCTGATAATGTCCACACAACAACACTACAGTCGGACCCCTCACGGGATTTAGTCCCCGACAGTTTCAAAGGTAGAAGTTTGCAAGTCTCTAGTAATTTCTCTGATCTGTTTCCAAGGAATAATCCAGTGCCATCGGCGCCGCCGTTAATTCCGAGAGGTTTTTTTAGAGCCCAATCAAGAAGAATTATTCGAAGGTTAGTTCGCGACTCCATTGATGAAGCAAGAATCAGCGAAGATAAGGGTGAATCGGATCAGTTGAACCAGTTGGAGGATTCAGTTATTGGCTTAGAGGCGGAATCGGTTTGGGAATTATGCAATTTGTTAGAAATCTCCTTTAAGGGAGGTAAAGAAGTTGTTATCAGCCGGGTGAAAGAATTGGAGAAGGGTTGCTGCTGAATAGGAGCTTCGATTTGTTACCAGGTTTTGCTCCCTTAATTTATGGTTCTAAAAAAACTCTCATGGAACATTAGAGGATTGAGAAGGCCGGAGAAATTAAAAGTTGTTCGGGATAATGTCAAAAGACTAGGTTCGAAGATAGTTTTTATTCAAGAAACAAAGATGGAGGTTGTTACAGTAAAAGATGTAAACAAATTCTGGAGAAACAAAGATGTGCAGTTTGCGTTCTCGCCAGCAGTAGGTTCGGCCGGGGGCATTCTTTGTTGCTGGGATTCCGCTTTCTTTCAGGTATCCGATATCATCATCAACAACAAGTTTATTACTCTTATTGGTAGTGTTAAGTCAAAATGTGCAGTGGTGGGACTGGTTAATGTGTATGGTCCAGTGGTTGAAGCCGAAAAGGAGGATTTTCTGGTGGAATTATTAAATGTGATTAGGAGTCGGAAAATTCCATGGTGTTTTGCGGGAGACTTTAACATGATTCTCGACCAAGAAGAGAAATTCGGGTTCACTCTAAATCAACGCTCTATCGACAGATTTCGGGATTTTGTTTTCCAATCCAATTTGATTGATCTCCCACTGATCGGCGGGAAATTCACGTGGGGAAATAATAGAGAAAAGCCGACGTATGTGCGACTTGACAGATTCCTCATTAACTCGGATTTCAGCAGGATTTTCTCCAATGTATCTCAGTTTCTTCAGCTCAAATCTATATCGGATCATAACGCTATTTCTTTGGAGGAAGAGAAGGCGAATTGGGGTCCCAAACCTTTTCGCTTCTTTAATTACTGGTGTATGGAAGAAGGCTTCGAAGAGACGGCAACTTCAGCGGTAAGGGGTCCAAAAATGAGGCAGCCAAGAGTGAAGATAGGAGGCTTGCTGAAGCATTCAAAAAATTCTTTGAAGGTATGGGCTGGGCAGAAACATAGAAGCTTCAGAGGGAGAATTATAGAATTGGAAAAATGCATATCTGATTTGGAACATCGTATACAAGATGGCCAAGACCCTGGGGATTCATTTCAGACTTTATGTAATTGGCGTAAGGAACTTTGGGCTCTCTACAGGAAGGATGAAAGCAAATGGATTCAAAATTCTAGAATTCGTTGGTTTAAGGAGGGGGATCGGAACACGCATTTCTTTCATGCGATAGCATCCAAGCTGCGGAGAGCAAATGCTATATTGCGAATCTACAGCAAAGATGGTGTTATTCAGGATCCAAATCATGTGAAAGCGGCTGTGAAGGATTATTTTTTCGCAATTTACAATGATACACGGGATTTAGAAATTGAAGATATGTCGCTGGGTTTCAGGAAATTGTCTTTAGATCAAGCCGACAGCCTTACGTGCAGCTTCAATGAAGAAGAAGTTTGGTCAGCCTTGAGTTCAATGGACAGTAACAAAGCCCCGGGTCCCGACGACTTTAATATGGCTTTCTACAAGAAGTTTTGGCCTGAATTAAAGGAGAGCATCATGGGTTTCTTTTCCGATTTTTTTCTTGGTAAACCGTGGGAGGAGGATTTGAATCAATCTTTTATCACTCTCATTCCGAAAACACTAAACCCCTCATCATTGGAGGAATATCGTCCGATTAGTCTTATTGGAGGGGTGTACAAACTGCTATCAAAAGTACTCTCTAGGCGGCTGAAATTGGTTATTGGAGATCTAATTGGGGATTCACAGTTTGTGTTCATTCAAGGTAGGCAGATCCTGGATTGTTCACTTATTGCTAATGAGGTAATTGATGAGATGAAGAAGTCTGGGAGAAGGGGTGTTGCTTTTAAAGTTGACTTTCACAAAGCTTATGATTCGATAAGCTGGGGTTTTTTGCTAAGATGTTTAAAGGAAATGGGATTTAATGATAGATGGTGCTCATGGATCCGACAATGTATTTCAACGGCATCAATTTCCATCCTAGTGAACGGGTCTCCAACGGAATCCTTCAAGATGAAGAGAGGTCTTAGACAGGGCTGTTCTCTGTCACCACTGTTATTTAATATAGTTGGTGAAGCGCTAAATTTAATGTTAACCAAGGCTTCAAAGCTTGGGCTTTTTGATGGTGTGCGGATTGGTAAGGAGGGGTCAGCAGTGGTGGTTTCACACTTACAATTCGCTGACGATCTCTTTATTTTTTGTGGTGGAGAGGAAAGACAGATGAAGAACGTGAAAAGAGTGTTACGGGTCTTTGAAATTGCAGCCGGATTGAAACTTAATCTAGCTAAGAGCAAAATTTTCGGGGTAAATCTTCCTCAGCAAGTTACTGAATCATGGGCTCGATCGATAGGATGTGCTACTGGAACATTACCTACTGTGTATTTAGGCTTACCTCTTGGGGCTAATAGAAATTCTTTCACGATTTGGGAACCAGTCATCAAGAATTTCTCAAAGAAATTAGAAGGTTGGAAATCGGGCTTCTTGTCAAAAGCCGACAGACTTATATTGATCAAATCCTTTTTAACAAGTCTACCAATCTATTTCTTATCCTTGTTTAGGATTCCTGTGGCAGTCCTTAAGAAATTAAATAGTTTGATGGTATCATTTTTGTGGGGGGACTCGAATGAAGCTTCAAAAATCCATTGGGTAGGTTGGTTCAATATATGCTCTCGGAAAGAAGTAGGAGGACTAGGAGTAGCTAATTTGGAAATTTTAAATAGGTCGCTCCTTGGCAAATGGGCGTGGAGATTCGGGAATGAAACCTCGAGTTTATGGAGACGCGTCATTGCAGCCCGAATTCCTGGTAACGCTACAAGCCTTCTACCTCTTCAATCTTCTCGGAAACAGTCCTCATGGGTTTGGAGAGGTATTACAGATTCTTTCCATGATGATGATGTATTTGGTCAGTACTTAAGAACAAATCTAGTTCTTCAAGTAGGTGATGGGTCTAGGATACATTTTTTGACTGATAAGTGGATTGGTCCCTTCACCTTAAAAGAAAAAGTTCCGCGCATCTTTATCTTGGCTATGAAGAAGTCGGGGTTGTTATGCGAATTCGGCACCAAAAGTGAGGAAGGTTGGACGTGGAACATCTCATTACGCCGACCACTAAGAGACTGGGAAAGAGCACAGTGGAGTGAGTTGTGGAATATGCTAGAAAATTTCAGATCTTCTACTTTACCGGAGGATTGGATTAGTTGGAAGTCGTCGGGCGATGGAGCCTTTTCAGTGCAAGCAATTCAGAAGGATTTCGATAGTTCTCGAATTTCCAGCTTTGAATATAAGGATTTGATTTGGATGGGTTTCGCCCCACCAAAGGTGGAATTCTTCGTTTGGCTATTAGCTTTGGGCCGAGTTCCAGTATTGGCAGAGTTAAAGAAGAGGGGCATGGTTTCGATCAATGATACGAGATGCTCACTTTGTAAAAGAGAGGAAGAAACAGTGGAGCACTTATTTTTCTGTTGTGAGAAAGTTTGGAGTCTTTGGATGTATTTTTGCGATTTGGCAGGGGTTAAAACAGCTTGGCCGAAATCCCCTCGACCTTTTTTTATAGCATGGAGTGGTCTATTCGATAATCCGAGCATGAGATGGTGTTTGTCAGCCCTCTTTGCTGTTATTTGGACGACGTGGCTGATGCGGAACGAAATACAATTCAACGGGAAAACTTTCGATGGGGGACAATTGAGCTTTATGCTAAAATTCCGTTGGGCTTCATGGTTAAAAGCAAAAATCAGCAATGAGAATGTCTCCATTGCATATTTGGTGTTGAATATGAAATTAGCAAAGAGTCTACTGGATACTGACAATAATCAGAAACCAGTGTCTACTTGGTCCCCACCACCCCATGGCTTCCTAAAATTCAATGTAGATGGAGCATCAAGTTCATCTTCCGGAGCTTGTGGAATTGGCGGTATTTTACGGGATGCTAATGGTGGAATCCTACTTGAATTTTCTGAAGCTACCGGTCTTGGCCCGCCTGCAATTGTGGAGCTTGAAGCTATAAGGGTGAGTATCTCCCTTTTCTTCAAATCGAGTTGGGCGTTGTCTCATAGGCTGATAGTCGAATTAGATTGTAAGGTTGTTATTGACTTGATCACTGGAATTTTGACCCCCCTGCTAATGTAGTATCAATTACAAAAGAACTGGGAAGCTTCATCTCAAACAGAGGAGTGATATTCAGATCGGTTCCGCGAAGCATTAATGTATTAGCCGATGGTCTGGCCAAGAGGGGTATCGGCTAATGCCTTTGATGCCATAGGCAGTTAATGTCGGTGAAGTTCTATTTGTGTTTTGGACGAGTTATTGCAGGAAAGGAAGATGGAGGATCGTGTGAAGCAAAGATGGTTTTGGTTGTGATGTTGGCAGTCAGTTGTGGCCTTCGAGTCAAGGTGGTTCGATTCCAGGTGGCAGCAGGCAAATAGTGCAGAGGTTAGGAATGTGGAAATTCCTTTTGGAGTTAAGGATAGTCTGCAACAATTTATGGTCTTGGTAAGATTTTGAGTCTGTATCATTTTACAGGTTATTATGTAATTCCCCCTTTTGGTCCGATTGCACTCTTTTTCCTCCAATCTAGGTTAGGGAGGTTTTTTAACGAGGCATCGGCCGAAGGAGTCCTTGATAAATAAAATACAACTTTCAAAAAAAAATTATTTTAAAATTATTTTTAATTTAAAAATAATAAAAATGACATGTTATAATAATAATAATAATTCATAGTGAAAAATAGGAACAATTTGAAAGTTTAGTTATTAAATATGAGCAATTTGGGCACCTAAGTTTAAAAATGGTATACTTTGGGCACCTATTTTTCATCTAAGCATTTATAATATTATTGTACTAATTGATTGTAAAGTTTTAGGGTTGAAAAATGAATTTTTAAAAATTTAAGGCTGAAATTATAAAGAAACATTTTTATTAGTGACTATAATGTTTATTTTTTAAAATTGGGGAGCAAAAATGTACATGAGATCAACTTTAATGGTCATTACAGTAATTTACCCTTATTTTTCGTTGTCAGGTCAGCAATCTGTTAGTATTTAACGACAACAAACGGCTCGGTGACCAAAATTTACACCCCGAAAACGTAAGTAACCGTACTGGTCGTTTTTCAAAATCGGTGACCAATTCTGTACTGGGAGAAAACATAAGTGACTATTTCAGTAGTTAACCCAAAAGAAAATATATTATCATTATCTAGATCCTCGTATATGAACCATAAATTCATAAGATAATCATGTTATTAAATGTCACTGATAGACATATTTACTAACCCAATGAGAGTAACTAAGTCTCATCTACCAGCTGAAATGCTCTAAATTTAAATTACATGTTAGAGCGAATGGATGTAAATCATGCTTGAAGCATGATAGTTGAAACTTGGTTCCAATGATCAAAATTCTCAAAAATGAAAAATAGTATGAGATGTTCATATATTGGAGGCGGGTGCTCTTGAAGAGACCCAAGACATAACTAATAATAAAACTCTTGAAGAATTTTAGGTACCGGATATTAAGATTGAAATCTTGAAGAGTTTAGTGAATTTTTGGGGATCTTGTATAGAAATCTATCAATAAGTATAGATATTGAATTGGCCAATATAAAAATACGCTTTGAACTTCCAAAAGAGAAGTATTTGGACCAGCAGTCCAAACACCTAAAGGTGTAATGCAAGTGAGGCACAAATAAGTAGTTGTAAATACGACTAAATTATGATTTATGAAGAATTATAATTACTTAATGGTGGACGCAATTACTTTGGCAGTTATGAAATATTTTATATGCGTCTAATTATTTTGTGGATCCCTATTTATCCTTGAAGAATTTAAAATGCTAGAAGCATTTGGAAATTTCCGTAGAAATTTATTTAGATATGCCCGTTGAATATTTATATTTTGACGCATTTGGTATAACCGCCTTAGTGGGTACTAGTTGAGGAAATACTATAAGTACGATCATATTTCCTTTTATATTTTATAAAGGAGTTTGATCAATATTCATTATATCATTAGAACTTTTGGAGAGCTTCAAATTGGAAACTCGTGAAGTGCTTTCAATGCATTTAACGAAAGTGTTTGAGAAAAAGAATCTTGACATCAATTTTTATCTTGACATGAAGATCGAGCATTTAAATATTTTTCTTTGTCTATGAATGGACATCAACTGAAAGAATCTTAAAGAAAATCTAATATGGGTAAAACATATCTATTGAGTATTGTAACACCCCAATTTTTGCCCCAATTTGAAAATCCTTAAATTTTGAAATCCCTAATTCAAAACCCTAGAATTTGGGAATTTCTTGTATGAAACCCTAATTTCAAATTTAGAAATTAATGAACATAAATTAGATTTTAGTGACCTGATTGAACTAATTTGGAACGTTGGTGTTTATTATGTAAAGTAGGTTAACCTAAGAACCTTTATGTTGCTTTTACCTAAAATTTAGGTAAATAAACCTAAATTGTTTGAGATACGGGTTGGGGGCAGTTTTCATTTGGATAGCAGCCGCACCACACCTCTCCCTCACTCTTCTCTTTTCTGTCCAAGCTCCGGTGAGTGCCCAAACACCGTCCGATCCGCGCGTCGTCGTCATCATCTTGACTGTCATCGACTCGCAACCAAACCCCAACCCTCGATTACCCCTTACCGACCACCGTTAGTGAGAGTTCGGAGTAAAACCCTCGGTTGCGTTTGAACTTCTCTTTTCCCCATCGTTGTCGTTCGTTTCCTCGCGCCGCCGTCGTCACCGTTCAAGTTTGGGTAATCCTCGCTAGTTTTCGTTTGGTTCATGCGTTGTTGGTTGTGGATTCCTTTGTTTTTCCGTTTATTTCTGATCGGAAACGTTGTTTTGCTCATCGGAATATATGTTTCTTTTGCAAACTGTCGTCGTCGCGTCATCTTCGACGAGTTTGCGTAGCCATCACTGCCCTTGTTGATCTGCCACCATCGCGGGTTGTTGCACCGCCGGTTGTTGCACCGCCGTTGTTGCTGTTCTCCTTCGTCGTGGTTGTTGGTAAGCCACAACCGGGTGATCTAGTTCCTCGTCGTTGCCGGTTAATTCTGTCCCCGCCGTCGTTCGTTGAGCTTGCCACCACCGCCGTTCGTTGAGCTTGCCGCCGCCGTCAGAGGTTCTGGAAACCCTAGCTTGGTTATGGTAAAGTGTATTGTTGGGCTTGATGTGTTTGGTTATGGGTGTTGGGCTTTGGGTTGTATGTGTGGCTTGTGTTGGGCTTGTGTGTGTATATTGTGGGTTGGCCTATCAGATTGTGTTAAGATTAAGTCTTGTTGTGAATCCAATATGATTAAGTGAACCGCCTATCTTGACTGAACCGGCTTTGGACCGTTGACCAACTCGACCATTGACTCTTGGACCATTTTGACCAGACCGTTTTACCCTCTTTGACCTGTTTGACCGTTTTTGACAGTTGACTTTGACCAGTCAATGTTGACCGTTGACCAGTTTGACCAGAGTTGACCTTTGACCTGTTCGACTTTGACTTTGACCAGTCAATGTTGACCGTTGACCAGTTTGACCAGAGTTGACCTTTGACCTGTTCGACTTTGACTTTGACCAGAGTTGACTAAGAGTTGACTTTTTAGAAAACGTTCATCTTAACCTTTCTCGACGTCCTGAATTCGAATCTTCTGCCCGTTTTGTCAAATTAGATTCCGAAAGCTCCGTTTTGTTATCTTTAAGTAATTGTTATTGGAATATGATAAGTTATGATTTCAGAATCTGATTCGGAATGTTCTCGTGCTCAGGTGCCAACCTTGAGATCGTTGGGTTACCTCCAGTTGTTCAGATCGATCGTGCACGTTCTTCGAGGTCTTCACGTGAGTATATCTTCAGTTCAGTTTTCAGTGTTTTAGTCAGTGGCTTAGTGTTAGTAATAAATACTAATATAGTATTCATACCTTCGTAGGTCCTGATTCAGCTAGATCTGAGCGTAAGACGCGCTTTTCTCGGCATTAGAGCTTCTGTTGCTTAAAGGTGTGTCTCTTCCTGTTTTATAAACTTATGTGTTTCTTTCTGTGTTATAAATTTATTGTGCTTCTCTGGATTAATATAAGTAAATGTTTTGTACATTTTGTGTGCATACTCTGTTGTGATTTGGTGAATGTTTTCAAACACCATGCATAACATGTCATACTCTGATTTAAATGAAATATCAGATTTTCGGAACCGTAAAACATTGGATTTATAGTATTGTGCAATTTGAATTTTCATAATTCAAGTTTCGGATCAGACTCGGATTTTAAAATCCGCATCATATCATTGTGGGTATATGAATTGAGATTTGTTCGGGGAAGTTCAGTGGTTTCAACCTTCGGGTTGAATTCCGCTTCGGATCAGTGGTTTCAACCTTCGGGCTGAATTCCGCTTCGGATTAGTGGTTTTAACCTTCGGGTTGAATTCCGCTTCGGATCAGTGGTTCCACCCTTCGGGCTAAGTTCCACTTCGGATGGTGACATGGAGAAAGTAGGTTCTGGGGAACCTTACTTTTCGGTGTATCGGAGATGGGTATTATGATTCATGTGCATCAGACATCATATCATTATGATTCGGTTTTTGTTGTGTTTTCAGAAAAGTTTTTATCAGAAAATAAAATACTGTTTGATTTATGTTTTGTTTTCGGTTGCACTTTAGAGACACACTAAGCTCTTTAGCTTACACCCCTTAGTTTTTACTTTTCAGATATCTCAGACTTTTTAGGCGATCGGTACTTGGAGCATCTCTTGTTTATTCAGATAAATTATTATTCAGTACGAACTTTTCTGTTACCTCAGAATTATTATTTTAATATGTTTTGGGATATTTGTGTAATATGGACATTGGAACTGTTTTAATTTGGGTTTTATTAAATGCATGCATCTATGAAGTTACTTTCGGGTTTTTAATTAATTATCGGAACATCGTTCAAAAGATTGAGTTTTATTTTAATCGGAATATTTGTTGAGTTTTACTTATTTAATCGATTCTTTTAAATTATAAAATATTTTAACCTAAATTGTTTCTTGAGGGACAAGTTTCCAATCGATACTTCCTAGATCCGACCCATTTCTTCTGGGTTGGGTCTAGGGGGTTACAAGTATCCTTGTGATTACAAGATTATTGGGTGTGAATAAATTTATCTTTGAAAGAAAGATAAATAAACAATTAGTCTGGAAGCACCATATATTAGTTGGTCAAGAAATATCTATGGATATACAAGATATGATGCAAAGCTATCTTGTGTAGAGATAATGCAAGATGTATATCTCAATCGAAAGCTGGATACATCAAATGTGACAAAATAGAACCTATTACTCTAAATTTTCATCCCTCATTGTCCTTAGAAAATAGTATTCAAGACTGAATTATGAAGATTCAAAGATCTTATCTGATGTTCTCATGAGGGGGAGTAAATACGTGCTGCACTCTTTTTCCGTTAACCGATATTTTGTCCCAATGAGTTTTTCTGGTAAGGTTTTTAATGAGGCAACATGTAATGCGTATCAAAGATGTGTGTACTCTTTTTCCTTCACTAAAGATTTTTTTTCTCATTGGGTTTTTATCTTAGTAAGGTTTTAACGAGACACATTATCTTCATAGACATCCAAGGGGGAGTGTTATGAATATTTATCTATGTGGATGTCTATCATGATAAGAACTTTATCAAGGAGATTTGATTTACTTTATCATTAGGAATATTATCTACATTAATTAGAGTTTAATGATTATGTATTTCTTATGTCTATAAATAGATGATTGATTGAAGGCATTGTACACAAGTCTAAAGTTGAGAATAATACGAATCTCCATCTTTCTCTAGTCTCTTTATTCTTTTACTATTGTTCGTTGTTCTATGTTATTTTATTCACAACGGTTAGTTATTTTTTGATACACTACTATTAGTGTATAAAAACAATTCACAAGCGGTGTTTAAATAATAACAAGCGTACTTTAAATATATTTGAAATTACAGAAACTAAATAACAAGATATTTGACATCATTCGAACATTGTTTATGAAATTATTTTTTTACTGACAACAGGAACGAAAGCATGTAGAAAGTGGGAGATGTTCTAACCCCTCCCAAAATGTTTAGTCTAACGATGATTTAGGTCTCTGTTAGTTAATTAAAACTCAAGTTAAAATAAGTCTTCATCCCCTCTAGTGTTTAAAATTAAATACTTATTGAATCCTTATTGTAAATTTATACAAAAAATCTTTTTAATGAATTTGAATATGTCTCTAATGATGTATCAAATAAAAATTTATTCAACCAACGAGATTGATCTAAGTAGTAAAAAATTTGATATCACTTAAGTAGTCATTAAGTTTGAGGTCTTTTGTACATATAACATCGCCATTGAAGATTTACCTAATTAAACTAAACGTGCAGTGTAAATTATCTAAATAGTTAGAGCAAAAGCATAGAGAACCGAGAAGACAACGATAAAAAATAATTCATTCATAAAACCGGAGTACAATATGACAATCCATTTGCACCAAAAAAAAGTCCCCAAAACGAGAAACTTGCACCTGGGTTTCCATTTCTGAAAAAAATCCTTTGAACCACGTGTTAGATGCTGATACGTCAAAACACGAAAAAAAGACAAATCTTTTCCTGTGTATCTCCGAAGTGGTTGCAACTTCGTTTTCATCGGATTAAAAGTTATTAAATACTCCTATGATGCAAGTACGACATTACTATATATATTATATATATAATAATATAAAATGAACATATAGATAACATGAAATTTTTGGGTCATAGAAAGTTTTTATCTTTTAGGAATTATGTGTTGATATAATCATAAATGTATAACGGAACAATCTATTTAATTCGCTCATCATTTTTTTGACTCCGTGTGAATAGGCAATAAAATTTATAAAGGTTTTTGAGTTTTTTAACGATGTACATCTACCTGAAAATGTTTGTTTTTCTTTTCACCTTTAGATTTCATGTTTTAGGTTTGTATGAAGTTTTGGACGGACATAGTCTTTATTATTATTTTTAGATGCGTTGTATTTGTGATACCTCCAATTTATTTTTTTAATAAAATCCAGTTGTCATTGTTCAAAAATATATATTAAAATTTATATAATATTAACTATTATTATTTTCTAAAATTAATAAATCAACATACCAAACTTCAAAGAAACTAAAAAATAAACATTGAAAACTTTAATTAATGTACACTATTTAATGATTTTAAAGTATAATTTCGTGAATTAATATCGTTGTCACTTTATGTAAGTATCGTGATTTTCGTTTAGATATGATGGGTTGACGGTGCAATGCATTTAGCAAAGAAAGATCAGATCGGATTCGGACCCAAGTTAATGTTTTGTCCTTCAAGATATTACATATTGGGGAAACTATTTGGATGATCACTTTGATTATAGGGTGTGTTCTATTTTAACTATCTAATTAAAAAAAATAAAAATTATACTACGAAACTTTTAAATCGGTCATAATCACACCATTAACCGTTAATTTTAACGGAAATAATGACATGATAGTTTAAAAAATTGGTATAGATACACATTTAGTCCTCTATATTTACACATACATCAATTTAGTTATAATTTAATATAAAAACAAATTTAATCATTTAACCGGACGGTGACACGTGTTTAGTCTTTTTCTAATTTTATATATTTATTCAATCAGTCGAATGGTGACATGTGTCATTATCTGACTGGTCACAAAGTCAAAGAGAAAATTTAAAGAAAAAAGGGAATTAATCCCATGAACTGTAGATTGAAGGGCATGCATTTAAATCACTGGGCCAATCACTCTAGATTGATAAGTTTTCGTAATATACTATTTTAAAGTGGAAAATTAAATATAGAGAAAAAAGAAAATACTAAACCATAAACTAATACTATTAATTACACAAATATGATAACATACTATACATGGATTAAACTATGGTTAATAAAATAATAATTGATTATATTAATATTTAATTATATATTATTAAAATAAAAATGAAATATCATTTTCTTTTTTAGTAAAATAATAAAATATTTCATTTTAAAAATAAAATATTATTAACATATTATATATGGATTAAACAACAGTTATTAAAATAATAAAAGTACATTTTTAATAAAATAAAATAAAATATAATACTATAGTGTCATATCTGTGTAATTAATAATATTAGTTTAATGCTTTAGTATTCTAGTTATATTTTATTACTATCGAGTTAGGATCTTATCAATTTTCTTTTTTAGTCACTTTAATTTTCACCAATATAGTATCCTTTAATAAAATTAGTCACACAAAAATATTAATCTAGTGTTTGCCCCAGTGGTTTAAATGTAGGTGGTGATATGTGGTATTATCTGATTGGTTGATTAAATTTATTAAATAAAAAAATAAGAGAAAAGATTGGACACATGTCACCATCGGGTTGAATGATTAAATTTATTTTTATATTAACATTAATACTAAATTAATTGTATGTGTAAATATGAATGACTAAATGTGTAACTATACCAATTTTCGTTAACTGACACATCATCATCTTCCTTAAAATTGACGGCAAGTGATTTGATTATGACCAACTTAAAAATTCGATGGTATAATTTTCAGTCTTTTTAGTTGGGTGGTCAAAATAAGACACACATCATAGTTGGGTGGTCACCCAAGTAGTTTACCCTTACATATATTAGTTTAAATTAAATTATTAACTTCATTTAAATTATTTTTTGATTTACATTTAAATTATTATATGTTCATTTAAAATTTAAATTAATTTAATAGCATGTTTTTTTAACAAGAAGAGTATATTGGATTATATTCAAAGTGAAAATATTACAAATGATCACACCGCAAACATTGAAAATTCAATGCGACAAAAATAAATACATTAAACTTCAGAGGGTCTGAAAGACATAAAAAGCATAACCCATAACTTCCAGAAAGACTTACGTAAAATTTTCCGCTGTTAATTTTTGGCATATGGGCAAAACCACAAAAGGGGATCATGACCATAACAAAACGCCGACCTTTGCTACGAAGAACGTTCGCTGATACTTTCAATTGAAGTAGACGAACGTTCTTCGCAGCGAATAATTGAATAATTAATTTATTTTATTAAATTAAAATTAGGACCAAATTGATAGATTATGTAAATAAGAGAGACTAAATATGTAATTATACTAAATATGTAATTATACTAAATATGTCTGCTCCGAAGAATTCGGAGGAAACTCTTAACCCTAGCGGGCACGCTGCTTCGGATGGACTGCTGCCGTCTCCCGGCGGGCCGGTGGGGCGGCTGCCAGACGGCAAGGAGGCTTCCTCACTGACAATCGAGACTGCGAGCGGGCAGGTGGATTCAATGCTGGAAGGTACGAAGGAGTCGTTGGTGGTGGCGATGGATGCGGTTTGCGATGGAAGGTCTGGGGCGGACATTGCTACGGAAGCGATGGTTTGTGATACGGACAGTGGTTCAGGGGAAAAGGAGAATTTGAGGCGTGGTGATAGGGTGGAAGAGGAGGCGGTTCCTAGGCCTCCTATTATGGCAGCTTCACCTAGTGCGAAATTGAATTTCCGGGACGTCGTGCTTGGTCGCAATATGGGGAAGTCGGGGATGAATATGATATCTGAATTGGACGTTGAATTACGACCGGAGGATGTCAAGGTACGTTTTATAGAGGGTACTCCAACCATTGATTTTTCGGAACGACTACACTCTGAAATTGATGCAAAGTTGGTGAATTCGGTAGTTGTTAGACTCTTGGGTCGGTCGATAGGTTATGCCGCCTTGCTTTCGCGTATTAAAAGCTTGTGGAGTCCTAGCGGGGAAATATCGTTGATCGATTTGGACAACGATTATTTCCTAGTTAGGTTTGCTAGTGAGGAAGATTGCGAGAAGGTGTTGACCGGCGGGCCATGGTTGATTTATGGTTCCTATCTCACGGTACAACCATGGAGTAGGAGTTTCTCGACTTCGATTGATCATCCTGATCAAATTGTTGTTTGGGTACGATTGTCGGGTCTACCGTATCGTTACTATACTAAGAGTATATTTCGATACATTGCTGGAACTTTGGGGAAAGTGGTGCAAGTCGATTACAACACGGCGGAAGGTAAGAGAGGACGGTTTGCGGGTTTGGCGATAGTGGTAAACTTGAACAAACCACTAGCACCGTATATCATTATTGATGGCCGGAAACAACGGCTTGAATATGAGGGGCTGCCGATTATTTGCTTCTCTTGTGGCAAGTATGGACATACACTTGAGGCTTGTAAACCGACAAGTGAGACCGCGCAGCATGAGGTTACCGGGGCGAGGGGCTTGGAGGCACAAGCAGAGGAAGAGAAATTTGGGCCGTGGATGCAAGTTACGAATCGACGGCAACGGAGGAATAGTAATGGGAGCGAGGGGGCTCGGCTAGGTGCTGGTATGAAAACCGATCGAAGTGCAAAAGGAGGCCGGTTTGAGGCACTTCAGATTATGGAAGCAGAGGGTGCGGATAGCGCGGGGAATGAGGTTTCTAACCCAATTCGAGTGGATACTCCAAATATGGTAGGGGTTTCGGATGGGTCGAAAAGAAATTTATTAGGCAATAGTAGTAACAAGAAGGGGAAGGCCAAGGTGGTGGTTCCGCAACAGATAATGTCGCAAAAAAGGACTTTGGAAAGGGGCAGTTCCTCGAGGGATGCGGAGGGGGCTCAGCGGCATTCTATTGATTTGGCGAGTGAGTCTAATGGTAATGCCGATGGTATATCGGGTGGTGGTGACCAGCGCCTAGCGCAGGAGATAGCTTCGATGGAAATTGTGGTTCCGGTTGCTAGCAAATTGGACCCTCATAATCATACGGTTGTTAAGGTGATTCCACAAGGTTCAAGTGAGGCGGAGAAAGGAACACAGGGAGGTCGGGAAGGTGGTCCTGTAGGTAATGGGGTGGTATCAACTGAGCGGAGACTCTCGAAAATCAAGTCTGCGGCACGGAAGAGCCCGTATGTTGTTAAGAAGATTCTAGCGGCACGGCAAGAAAATAAAGATCCTAATAATGACCAAATTGTGGATGTTGGACAGTGGATTTCAAAGATGACGGCCGAGTTGAAGGACAAACCTTCTGATAGCGTGGCGAATCTCCTACCCCCACCCTCGCCGTTGACGGAAGTACGGGGGAAGGTTCAATGGCGAGATAATACGGTGTTCGAGGACAAAGGAGGAACGGTTTGATGTTTGTTTCCTCCGCTTTATTTTCGTTTGTTTTAATGTTTAAAGTTCTCTTTTGGAACGTCCAGGGCGCGTCAGTCCCTGATTTTAATCGTTATTTGAAGTTAATTGTTAGAACGCAGAATCCTGATATTGTGGCTTTGATGGAGCCTCGGATTAGTGGAAGGAAGGCGGATGCTTTTATTCGTCGTCATGGGTTTGGGCATTCTTTCCGGGTTGAAGCTTGTGGTTTCTCTGGAGGGATTTGGGTTCTTTGGAAGGATACAGCGTTGATGTTCTAGTGGTGTCTCACCAGTTTGTTCATGCAAGGTGTGTGCATCAGGATAGTAGGAAACATTATAATTTGACAGTGGTTTATGGGAGTCCGGATAGTAGACGTCGGGGTCAGCTGTGGAACGCGTTGGCCGCTTTGCAACCGCAGCCTGATCAGCCTTGGGTCTTGGGAGGGGATTTCAATGCCATTCCCAGTGCCGTGAATCGTTTGGGTGGTTCGAGTAAGCGAGATGGGGTATGTAGGAAGATGGGGGATTTTCTGCTTCAGACAGGTTTGCAGTGTTTGGATGCTTATGGGCCACGTTACACTTGGAAGCGAGGAACTCTTCACCAGAGACTCGACCGATGTATTGGTAATGATTTGTGGTGGGAGAATTGGCCAGACTCGTGTGTTTACCATTTGGCGAGGATTGGCTCTGATCATCGCCCGATCTTAATGGTTGGAGAGTTGTCTAGCTATAATCAGGTCAACGCGAATTTCAAGTACCTTGCTGCATGGCAAGATAACCCGGGTTTTTCTGACATGTTGGCTAGGAGTTGGAGCCCTACTGGGGACATCAGGACTAATCTCGAGAAGTTTACGCAGGAAGCTAGTACATGGAATAAAGAGGTCTTCGATGACATTAATAAGAGGAAAGCCTGCCTCTTAGCCCGGATACAAGGGATTGAGAAGAAGTTAGAATTTTCCCCGAGTGTTTTTCTGAGCGAGCTGGAGGTTGTCTTGAAGAAGGAGTTGAATGATGTTTTAGCACAAGAAGAAAGCTTGTGGTTTCAGCGTGCTCGGACACAGTGGATTCGCGATGGTGATCGGAATACGCGTTTCTATCATCGTACTACTAAGGCGAGACAGAGTCGACGGAAGGTGACTATGATTAAGCTTCAGAATGGAGCCTGGAGCGATGATAGGTCCGAGATTAAGCAAGGTGTGGTGGATTTCTTTCGCCAGTTGTTCACAGCATCTACAGCTAGGCTACCGCAATGGAGTATCCGTGGGCGGTTTGCGCGCTTATCGGACCTGGAGCGGTCGAGGTTGGTTTTGCCGATTGAGGTGGAGGAGGTGCGACGAGCGGTGTTTGATATGGAGCCTTTGAAAGCTCCTGGTTTTGATGGTGTGCATGCTATGTTCTATCAGAGGAATTGGCCAGTAGTGAAAGAGAGCGTTGTTGGTTTTGTCCGGGATTGTTTTACACACTGGAAGGTTTGTGATGAGATTAATAAGACGATCTTGGTGTTAATTCCAAAAGTAGTGCCGCCAGAGTCGTTTGCACATTTCCGGCCGATCAGCTTGTGCTCGGTGGTGTATAAGACTTTGACCAAGGTTATTGTTAATCGGTTAAAGCCGCTGATGCCTACTCTAGTTTCACTTACTCAGGTTAGCTTTGTTCCGGGCAGGAATATAATGGATAACGTGATTTTAGCACAGGAGGTTATTCATACGATGCGTAATAAACGTGGGCGTAAAGGTTGGATGGCTTTGATGATAGATCTGGAAAAAGCCTATGATAGGCTTGAATGGGGTTTTATCGCGGATTCCTTAGTTGATGCGGGGCTACCTGGGGATTTTGTTCATTTGATTATGAGTTGTATAACATCCGTTACAACTAGTATAAGTTGGAACGGAGAGTTGACGGATGATTTCAGACCCACCCGTGGGATTCGCCAAGGAGACCCGATGTCACCGTATATCTTTGTTTTATGTATGGAGCGGCTATCTCAGGCTATTGATGTGGAGATTGCAAATGGAAGTTGGTCGGAGATCAGATTGAGTCGGGGTGGACCCGGTATTTCGCACTTATTTTTTGCGGATGATATTATTTTATTTTCTGAAGCCAACATGGCGCAAATGCAGGTTATTAGTCGTGTTCTCGGTTCTTTCTGCGATGCATCAGGTCATAAGGTGAGCAGGCCTAAGACAAATATATTTTTTTCGAGTAATACACCTGTACATTTGAAGGCTTCTATTGTTAGTGGGTTCGGTTTCTCCGAAGTTGCGGACCTGGGGAAGTATTTGGGGATACCTCTTCTACATAATAGAGTTTCTCGGGCGACTTACAGTTATCTGATTGATAAAGTGAAAGACCAATTGAACTCGCGAACGGTTCGGGCTCTTGCGTTCGCGGGGCGTGTTACTTTGGCGAAGTCTGTTTTACAGGCAATTCCTACTTATACGATGCAAGCTTCATGGCTTCCGAAATGTGTATGTACGGAGATTGAAAAGCTTATCTGTGGGTTTATTTGGGGAAGCAGTGGTGATCACAAGGGAATTAGCCTTGTTCGCTGGGAGGAGGTGCAAAAACCCATGCTTGACGGAGGTCTTGGTTTGAGGAATTTAGAGTTAGTTAATCACTCTTTCCTTATGAAGTTGGGCTATCAGATTCTAACGGAAAACGTCAAGCTTTGGGTACGAGTTGTTCGTGCCAAGTATAAGGTGGAGGGTGCCTTGCCGGGGAGTATATCGGTTAGGAATGGGAGTCGTTTATGGGCCGGTATTAGCAACGTGTGGGATAAGGTGGTTGAAGGTATGCGGTGGATTGTCCGGGATGGGTGCACGGTCGATTTTTGGTACGATACATGGCTTGATGAGTTTGGACAGCTTGTAGGGTACATCGACGATGCGGTGCAGCTGGAGCCTTGTCCGGTGGTAGCCTACACGACGGGTGACGGAAGTTGGGATGTGGAGGCCCTCCGTGTGGTCTTGCCGGAGGGGGTGGTACAGCGGGTGTTGGCGTGTTACCCACCTGCCGGTCGTCTTGGCCCCGACCAGCTTTGGTGGTATGATGACAAGCGTCATCGGTTTACTGTCAAGTCAGCGTATAAAGCTTTATCGGGGGCTGATGCTGCGGCGTCGACCGGGATTTGGCGGTTGATATGGAGGCTGCCTCTGCCTTATCGTATACGCACCTTTTTGTGGCTTGCTGCACGGGAAAGGCTGCTTACTAACGCGGAAAGAGCGAGACGACATATGACGGAAGAGGATCGGTGTGGGATTTGTGGTAATGGGGTTGAGGACGTGCTCCATGTGTTGCGGGACTGTAGTGTTGCACGCGGGGTGTGGCGAACATTCTTTGCCGAGAACAGTGCCTTCTTTACATCCGACTTGGACGGTTGGTTAATAGCAAACGTAACGAGCAAAGGAATAGGCGGCACACATGGCACGGATTGGAAGCTGTTGTTTCTGATTATTTGCTGGAAATTGTGGTTGAGGAGGAATAAAAAGCTTTTCGATCCGGAGTTTGTTGAAAAGGAGGATTTGCGGTTCGCGAGCCTAAGGTATTTGGAGGAGGTTAAGATAGCGAATGTATCGGCCGATGGAGTTGGGCCTCCGATGACTCGGGTGTTATCGCGAGGAAACCGGTGGAAATGTCCCCCGAGCGAGTGGGTGAAAATTAACGTTGATGGTGCAGTTAATATCTCAACGGGTGAGGCGTGCTTGGGAGGGGTTTGTCGCATGGGTGATGATGTTTGGGTTTTCGGCTTTGCTCGACAAGTTGGTTGTTGTTCGGCTTTGATTGCGGAACTGTGGGCGATCTTAGAAGGGTTGCTTCGTGGATGGAGCTATGGGTTTCGGAAAGTTATTATCGAATCGGATTGTCGCGAGGCGATTGGCCTTGTCTTGCATAACTCCACGATACGCACGGATAATGCTCTTGTCGTTGCTATTGTGGACATGGTTCAACAAGATTGGGAGGTCTCTTTTGAGTGTGTCAATCGGGAGTCGAATTGCGTGGCGGATTGGTTGGCGAAGGAGATTCGGGATGCCGGCTTGTGCATGAAGACGTGAGAGGTGCCTCCTGCGGATATCTTGAGTTTACTTGACGCGGATAGGTACAATGATGTTAATGTTCAGTCGGTAGGTATAGGCTAATGTTGGAGTTCTTGTTGGTTTTGTCGCTTGGTTTCGCTTCGGTTTCTTTGTAGCTCTGACACATGCACTCTTTTTCCTCCGTTAGGTTTAGGGAGGTTTTTTAACGAGGCATGTGTTAGACGCTTTTTCCCTATTAATCAAAAAAAAAGAAGTACTTAAATAATTACGTGAAAAAATTATTAAAATTAAAATATAATAATCAAATAAACACCAACCACGTAATTAAATGCTGACCTTTAAAAACTATAAGAAACCGCAAGAGAGCACCTTCCCTAATTTAATAGCATGTTAATAAAAAATTAATATTAAACAAAAAAGCTACCCTATTCCACCCTTTTCCGTGAGCGAAGAATACTCGTGCTTTTAAACGTTGAAACAATAATCATGTCAATTAAATTAAGGCTCGGTAAATTTTTTTTTTTGAATATTCATAATTTGAAATGTGTGTAAATACGTACATATACAAAATAAATATAGAACACACCATAATATTCCCAATAGCATGGACGAAACTACCTTGTTTGTAAAATATAATACATTTGTTACCTATTTAGACCATTATTTTTCAATTTATTTAAACTTTATCCCTCATATTTTTGTGGTTAATTACATATTGTTTTTTTATGTTAATTTTGTCTCTGTTCAAGTTCAATAGATAAAAGGTCTTGTTTGACAATTAACAGATATAAAATAACATTAGTTGATTTGACCAACGAATTGTATTAATTGGTTGTATAAAAGTGTTTGATAAAATTAACTGAAAAATAATAGATGTTGATTATTTGAACAAGCAAAATGATATATAAGGACATGACTATATCCAATACTTTTTTGAACTTAAAAGATTATATTCGATACTTGTTTTAATTATTTATTAGTTATCAATATTTTTTATATGTTAATATTATTTAGATTATAGAAAAAAAATATTTTTTAATATCATTATTAAGCATATATGAAGATGTATATATTAACTTCTTATTTATAAAATTGTCTTTTTAATATAATTTTTAAATGAAAAGAGGAATTATTATTACGTGTCTCATTAAAAACCCTCTAAACTTAATTGGAGAAAAAAAGTACACACGACAATAACTATAATAAACTACGAGAGAATTCGTGAAAACATGAAGAATAACATGTGAAAGCAGCATCCTTACGCAAAAGTAAGCTAGTCCCTGTCGGTGGAACATCCAGCTGAATAGTCACGATTCTCCGGGCAAGTGCCATCTTAACAAGTGAATCTACCACCTTATTACCACCACATAAGATATGTTGCAGGCAAACAATCCAACTCCTTTGCGCATAAGGATAGAAAAATGACTTTGCAAAATCACATCTGAAGGAAGCAAATGAAAATCATCCATACGATATGTCGATATCCAGAGCCCCATGCAACGAGTAAACCGAGATATGCTCTCCAAAGCTTAGCCTCCACAACCGAGCAAACCTAAATAGCCTTGAAAAAACCACATTTCCATTGACCGGTATGATCCCGTAATACTTCGTCACAGACAACCACATTAAACTTAATCCACCCTATAGGCTATATCCCCCCTTGAATCAATGGGCCAGACGGTGGCGGAGTAAGCTTAACAGATCAATGGGGTTTTCAAAAGGAATCATTTTCTGGATAACCAAATCTTCCAAAACACAGTCCTACACATGATGTATATATTATTTTTTTATTTGTAAAATTATTTTTTTAGTTTTATTACTTATTTAAATTTATGTTACTTAGATTTTTTTTTAATTGTCAATGACAAAAGAATTTTTACAATTTTTTTTATTTAATCTTCTAACTCAAAAAGCTTATTTCAAATTTAGATGTTTCACCTTAATCTACTGTTATAATTTTTATTTACTAAATATTTAAAGGGTATACTACATAAATGACCACCATACTATTACAAAAGTTGCGATTTGACCACCTTACTTTTTTTCGAAGCAATTAAACCATCATACTATTAAATTGGGTGCAATTTGACCACTAGCCGTTAGAGGTTAAGGGCAGGGTGACGTGGCAGTTAAAAAAATAAGGGTATAATTACACATTTTGTCCTTACTATTTACATATTCTTTCAATTTAGTCCTAATTTTAATTTAATAAAATAAATTAATTATTTAATTAGGTGGTGACACGTGTCACTACTTTATTGGAGGGATTTAATTATTTATATTTGATTAAATAAATTTATTTTCATCCTCCAATCAGGTGGTGACACATGTCACCACCTAATTTAAAGAAGAATATGGAAAAAAATCACAAATGCAATTAACTAATTTAAAGAAGAATATGGAAAAAATCATAAATGCAATTAAGGGGTGTTGAACCTGCGTCTTCCAAAAAGAAAGAAAGCATGATGGCTTACCACCAAGCCAAATATTGAATTGTTATATAAATACTGCAATATATTATATGTAAATGAACATCAAAATTGAAAAACTCCATCATCGTCCTTAATCTTGAGCTTCTCCAAATCCCCAGGAACAAGAGCAATAACCGCTAAGTCCTAAAATTTGTTTATAGACTTACAAGTAATCTATCTTTGCCAAACCCTAAGTGTCTGAGGAATTTGTCTAGATAAGTGGTTGAAGCTTGGGTCTTAAATTCAAGTAAACTAACATAAGCCAGTGAAAGAAAATTAATGGAGCAGAATCGAGGCAAATGGTATGAAACAATTTTGATGCTGAAATCAGTTCAAATATTAATATACAATATTTTTAATGATGCCATTTCGCCTATATAGGAAGGGATTGAACCAGTAAGCGAGTAATTTCGGAGTACCCTGAGTCACAAAATTCGAACAAATCTTCTTATGAGCTAAAAAGAGCAGAAACAATGAATGAGATGGAAGAACTTCTTAAACTAAACTCACAATTCTTGTTTCTGCTCTTGCTATAATATATTATTCAAGCGACGTTGATCATGCCGCCATTGCTATCACCACTCGACATGGCCTGGAAAGTAGACGGACGAGCTTCGACTGCCATTGTCGACTGGTCATCGGTTGATGGCGTGGAGAGTTTCAGCGTTAGAACCGGTAATGGGTGGTTTAGACTAAGATCGGCCATTTTTTATGACGGAGGACGAGCCGGACGAATGAGGTTTGGCGACGAATGATTCACCGGCAGCGGTGGCAACGAAACGTTTTCTTGGCCGATTACTTCATCTTCTTCAAGTATGGATACATAAACTGGGGATTTTAGAAAAAAAAAAGGAAAGTAATGACAGACGGTAATAATTTTGGGGGGAAAATGAAGAGTATATTAATTTATTCGTACCGAATGAGTTGTTATGTCAAAGAGACTGGATCAGCGACGTCTTTGGTTCTGGTTATTTTGCCGGAAAAAATACTTCTGAACATGACTTGCGATTCTGGTTATCTTGTTTTGGGGATTTGGAGAAGCTGAAGACAATGAAAAATGTGTAAATATAATATACTGCAGGATTTATATCATAATCTTGCATTTGGTGTGGTGGTAAGATAACATTTTTTGTTCCTGGAGGATGCAGGTTCGACCTCCCTTAATTGCACTTGTGGTTTTTTTTCCATTTTCTTCCTTTAATCAAGTGGTGACACGTGTCACCACTTAATTGAAGGATGAAAATAAATTTATTTAATCAAATATAAATAATTAAATCCCTCCAATAAAGTAATGACACGTGTCACTGCCTAATTAAATAATTAATTTATTTTATTAAATTAAAATTAGGACTAAATTGAAAGAATGTGTAAATAGTATGGACCAAATGTGTAATTATACCCTTATTTTTTTAACTGCCACGTCACCCTGCCGTTAACCTCTAACGGCTAGTGGTCAAATTGCACCCAATTTAATAGTACGATGGTTTAATTGCTTCGAAAAAAGTAAGGTGGTCAAATCGCGACTTTTACAATAGTATGATGGTCATTTATGTAGTTTACCCATATTTAAATTAACAGATTTTATTAAGTCTTTAATTTTAGCTCAAAAATTATTTACTAAACAAGGTTAAAAAGGCGAAATCTTTCCTTTGAAAAAAAAAATTCCTCTACCCTTGTAAAGTTCTTGGCTATTTTTAAATTAGTTTCAGGAATCACATCCGATAGTTGTTATTATTGGCTAATTTAAGTCCTTTCTCAATTCCATTTATCACCTCACCATTCTCATTTCGACCCATCATGGACCGAGTCAGATTAAATACAAAAATGAGTTAAATTATTGAATTTTAAAAATATAAAAGTTTATTAAGTATTTAAATCTAATTTTTAAGAGATAATGACCTTGTTTAGCAATTAGCAGATAGCGAATAGCTGATTGTATTAGCTGATTTTACTAACGGATTGTATTAGTTGATTGTATAAAAGTGTTTGGTATAGCTGATTGTATAAAAGTGTTTGGTAAAATTAATTGATAGCTGATAGCTGATAGATTATTTAAACAAACAAAATAACATATAAGGCATGATTATATCCAATACTTGTTTGAATAGTTTTTTTTGGTAATACAGCAATGAAAGTCTGGGGTTTATGCACCCCTATCTGCGAGCAGCAAATCATGCAGCAGCACCGGCTCTACAAGCATCCAAGCATCTCCCCGCCGATGACCGGCGAACCAACGCGCTAGGCGATCCGCAACCTTGTTCCCCTCTCGACCAACATGACGAACTCTCACCTCCCAATCGCGACAAAGCAGTCCGAAAATCATGTCCACCACCACATCCCCATGCAACGCCGAGGATTCATTCCGCAAGATCCGTACCACTTCCGTAGGCCCAACCGCCATGCATGAGAAAGCCCATCGTACACTGCCCACAACTCCGATAACAATACCGAGCAACTGCCTATCCGTCGAGCAAACCCAAAGACCCAATCCCCATTCCAGTCCCGGATCACTCCCCCAATCGCAGCCTCACGGTGCTGCCCACTAACCGATCCATCGGTGTTAAGCTTGCACCAATCCAACGGTGGTCGCTGCCATGAATCCTCCCGCAAAACTCTTCTCTGTGTACCGGCATTGCTTGAGAAAGTGCTCTCAAACTCTAGCGCCAAATGTAGACAGCTCTCCACGACATCCCCCTGCACAATCCCATCCGTCGCAAACACAGCCGCGCAACGTCTCCTCCAAAGGAGCCAGCAACCCACCACAAACCGGGAGTTCCACGACGATCCCCTATCCAGAAATTTGCCAACATTCTTCAAATTGTACATCAGCCAATCATCAAAATTCAAAGCATCCAACACCTGCAGTACAGCCCGTGGCACTAGTTTCTGCCACAGAGCTTTTGCTGCCACGCACCTTCGCAAGACGTGGTCTTCATCCTCGTCCCCTCTTTGGCAGATGCAGCAGCCCCATATCCGTAGCAATCTTACGTCGACATCGCTCCACATTTGTGAGGAGGCTATGTCTCATTACGAGCCACATAAACATTCAGACTCGGAAAGGCAGTTTTAGGTCCCATACCACCCTCCATTTGCCATCACCGGTCATAGTTTGTTCCCCGGCCAAAACCTTATAAGCCGATCGAACGGTGAAACTTCTATTCTCCTCCCACCGGTAGCATGGCACATCCTCCCCAAACCATGGTCTTGGCGGTTGAATGGCCTCCAATCGAGCTAATATCCTATCCGGTAAAACGGTTTCCAAGTAGCGCCAATCCCACATACCACATGAAGTCACCATGCGCCCAACCGGCGTCGGATGGGGCGTAAAGGATAGAGGACACCGCTCAATCAAAGGCCCTTCCATGTCCACCCACGTATCATACCAAAAGTCCGTACGTTCACCATTTCGCACGTTCCACAACATGCTCTTCTTGACCTCACCCCAAACCATGTCTAGCCCCTTCCAAAGTCTCGAGCATCGATTTCTAGTAATGCTTGACGGGACCATCTCACGCCACCCATATTTCTCTTTAATAACCTTAACCCAAAGTTTACTAGATTGGGTTAGTAGTTCAAATCCAATTTTCATAAGAAAGGCTTTGTTTTGAGTTGTTAAGTCTTTAAAACCCATACCACCATCCAAAAGCGGCTTACGCATAGAATTCCAATTAACCAAGGAGATGCTTCTCTTCTCTCGGTCACCACCCCACACAAACCGACGAATAATCTTCTCCATCTCACGGCAAATCCCTTTCGGTAATAACGTAGCTTGCATAACATAGGATGGGATTGCTTGAAGAACCGCTTTCGCCAACGTTATTCTTCCCGCCAACGACAATGAATGTGCTACCCACCCGGGCAATCTTTTCTCCATATTATCCAGAAGATATGCATACGTGGCCTTAGTGACCCTCTCATGCAACAAAGGCACACCCAAGTACTTCCCTAAATCTCCAACAACCTCAAAGCCCAATCTCTAACCCAAATCATTGCACCTATCCGGATCACAATTTTTCGAGAAAAAGATCTGAGTATTCACAACACTTACCCGATGTCCGGAGCATGCACAAAAATCCGACAAAACCTCATGAATTACATTCATTTGTGACATTTCCGCCTCCGCAAACAGGACTAAATCATCGGCGAAGAAAAGATGTGATATCCCCGTCCCATTCCTTGTCAACCTAATCGGTTTCCACATCCGAGACTCCACTTTCTCCTTAATTCTATGAGCTAAGCGTTCCATGCATAACACGAATAAATAGGGTGAAAGTGGATCCCCTTGGCGGATACCCCTTGACGGTCTAAAAGTATCCGTAACATTCCCATTCCATAATACTTGCATCGATACGGAGCAAACACACTGCATGATTAGCGCAACCATAGTATCCGGCAAACCAATCTCTCTCAGAGTATCCTCAATGAAGTGCCATTCCAGACGATCATACGCCTTTTCCAAATCCACTTTAATTGCCATTAAAGCCTTCCTGCCACTCTTGTTGCGCATAGAGTGAATTATTTCCTGAGCTAAAATAATATTATCAGTAATATTTCGCCCTGGAACGAAACTAACCTGATTTGTCGATACCCATATAGGTAAGAACTTCTTCAATCGGTTGACCACTGTCTTCGTAATGATTTTATACAACACCGTGCACAAACTAATGGGTCTAAACTGACTGATCAACTCAGGCACCTCCACTTTCGGTATTAGCACAATGAGAGTTTGATTCAAGCGTTCATCCAACGGAGCTCCTTCAAAAAAACCCTTGACAAACTCAAAAATTGACGGACCTACTACGTCCCATTTCTTTTGGTAGAAATCCGCATGAATGCCGTCTATACCCGGTGACTTTGACGGATCCATCTCAAACACAACCTTCCGTACCTCTTCCATGGTCACCACCTCCGTCAAGGGTTCCATCTCACGTGCGTTAAAAGCATGAAATCTCCCAGACGGCATCCTAACCGTGCAGTCATGCACTCCCGCCGTGAATAGCGTCTGAAAATATTCCACGGCGTGCGACTGCAGGTCTCGCTGATCATAGCACCACTGATTCGCTTCAATTCGAAGTGCATTTATAGTATTCCGTCGACGGCGGACAATCGTGCTAGTGTGAAAAAACCGCGTATTCCTATCCCCATCCACAATCCAGGAATTCCGTGATTTTTGTCGCCACAGGCTTTCCTCCTCCTTCAATACTTTTGCCAGATCCAATTTCAACTCTTTCTCCAAATCAATCAGAAAATCCGAGTCCCGTTTGCCCCGAGCTATTTCAATCCCTCGAATTCGGGCAAGTAAAAGAGTTTTCTGGCGGCCTATGTGCCCATACACTTCCTTGTTCCATTCCGCGCCTTTTGTTTGGAACTCAAGAACATTGTCAAAAACGCACCTCTCCTCCCGCCATACCTCGGTCACAAGGTTGTGAAAATCCGGGTGTTCCGTCCATGATAAAAGGTAACGAAAGGGCCTAGAAACCCGATTTCCATGCTCTCCCCCAGTCTTCAACATAACCGGGCAATGATCCGACTCAAGCTTCGGTAGGTGAAAAACGCCCGACTCCGGATACTCTGCAAGCCAATTCTCATTACAAACGCAACGATCAAGTCTTTGTTTCAAATCCCCCCTCTCTCATGTGAAAAAAGGCCTGTGAAAGCCCATGTCTACTAGACCTGAGTCAAATAAAAATTCCTTAAATCTCTCACATACTCCTACACGGTTAACCGACCCTCCTTCCCTCTCCAAGGGGCTCGCTGTCGCATTAAAGTCACCTCCTAAAAGCCAAGCCTCCCCCTGTGTTGGTTCAAGCGCACCAAGTCGATTCCACAATAAAGCTCTCTGACTACTATTAGGACTCGCATAAACAAACGTAATGAAGCATCGCTTACGCTTACACACATCATAACACCATCCATGCACAAACTGTGAAGACACCGCCACAATATCCAGTTTAACCGTAGCCTTCCATAACACCCAAATACCCCCTGAGAAACCATTCGCCTCCACTCTAAAGGAACAATCAAAACCTGAACGCCGAATGAACCTATCCGCCT
Organism: Hibiscus tridactylites; assembly: GCA_958450335.1. Classification (NCBI taxonomy): domain Eukaryota; kingdom Viridiplantae; phylum Streptophyta; class Magnoliopsida; order Malvales; family Malvaceae; genus Hibiscus; species Hibiscus tridactylites. The sequence continues at coordinate 19,473,474 of OY288266.1, forward strand.
TCGGACCACTAATACGTGGTTCAAACAACGCAATCACATCCGGTCGTTGAGTTTGTAACAAAAGCTTAAAGCATCGATAAAAGTCAGAGCTAAGCGCTCCCTGTACATTCCAGAAAATGCCTCTAACCATTAAATAATAAAATGAGAAAGAAGCCAACACCTCAGGACGACATGTCCCTGCCCGGACCATTCTCAAACGCCTTATTTGCTTGCCATTGCACTGGACCATGTTCATTCTCGGTCCTTGATGAAGAAACCCCATGGTCATCTCGTCCACCATTCGACGCCGCGTCGAGCTCCACCGTCATATTATTTATCCACTCTTTCAGTACCGGTTTTGGAGGCCCACGCTCATCCCTTTTCTTAATTTTTAACCCCTTAGCCCCCACATTTTTTTCCGCTAACGGGTTCTTCGGCACATTTTTAACTGCTTGCTTTCGTACCGCTCCCTTCGAACCTCACCCATTCACATCCCGCAAAACCTCTTTTTCCCCTTTCTCAAACACTCGAACCACCGTATGATTACTACCCCCTAGAGAAGAGCTCTCAACCACGACCTCTTGCGCGGACGCGACTTTACCCACACTATCCGCAACATCCATGTGTTCTCCATCAACCTCTATAGCCACATCCTTCTCCTTCCCCGTGCGTTCCTCATGCACCACCAACCCATCCGTGCCACTCCTTTTCCCATCCGACGTACCAGCCAGTGCCACCCCTAAATCCTTCGTCCCGTCATGCACCACACACCCCGGTACACTCTTCCCCTTGTCCAACACATTCCCCACATTGCGCTCCTCGGCAACCTCCCTGAGTTCGTCCCCCGCATCTCTATCCTCCTCAATCTCTAACGCATTAAACCGCGATCCCATAGATCGATTCACTACCTGTTTAGCAACCCCTCCCACATTACCTCTATTGGCCACATTCGTCGGCTTTCGGCAGCGGGTTTGAACTTGCATCCATGGGCCATACATCTCCTTGTCACTCGCCCCTCCCTCCACACTAGGAGACGAGTTAGACGACGAACCAACCTCCGGATTACCTTCGTTCCCACACACCTCCTTTTGATGCCCATACTTCCCACATTTATAACATATGAGTGGCAAGCCTTAATATTCTACATCCTGCCGGAATCCATCGATAACCACTCCCGAGAGCAGCGGCTTATTCAAATCAACAACAATAGCAAACCTAGCAAAGCGGCCCCTCTTCCCTTCCAGTGTATTGTAGTCAATCCGAACCATATTACCAAACATACCCGCGATCGCCCTAAACATGCTCTTCGTGTAGTATCGATACGACAGTCCCGGAAGGCGTGCCCAAACCACAATGTGCTGAGGATAAGCCTCAGACGTAGAAAAGGACCTTGACCACGGTTGAACCGTAAGATAACTACCGTAGATGACCCACGGACCACCAGAGATTACCCTATCATAATCACTTTCCAATTCGAATCGCACCAAATAATACTCATTGTCGAGATCAACCAGTTCTAATTTTCCTACCGGCATCCACAACGCCTTAACCCTAGTCAGCAATGCCCGATATCCAATCGCCTTACCAAGTAACCGCACAATGATCGAACACGTCAATTTCGCATCTATCGAATCATGTACGCGATCCGCAAAATCGATCCTTGGCAGCGGACCTTCAAAGTTGACTCGGACGTCCTCCTTCGTTAGAATCACGTCAAGGTCCTCAATCAAGGAACCAGAACCCTCCTTCCCAGCCACCATATCGCGGAACGACGATTTACTGGTCCCAGGAGTTGACTCTGCCTGTTCCGGCGCCGCCCCAGCATCCTCTTTCTCTACCGCCTCCTGCATGCAGACATCACCAGCGGCACCTTCCTCGCGAATCTCCTCCCCCGTTCCCTGTGAAACCAAACTTCGCCCCCTCTTCGATTCCCTCTCCACACCCTCCTCTAACGGCAGACCTGATCTCTCAAGGCACACAGGCACCGTCACCGGCGCTACATTCTCCGGAGGTTTACCGATCACCCCCCCCCCCCCATGCGTCTCCATCAGACTACGCAAACCAAAACCCTAATTCCGAATATTGCGGAGCAAACCCTAGAAATTATTTGACTGGATCTAATAATTTGATAATACTTGTTTGAATAGTTTATTAGTTATCAATATTTTGTATCTAATTAATATTAATTAGATTTATAAAAAATATTTTTAATATAAATTTTCTAAACATATTCAAATGATTTATATACTAATTAATTATTTATATAATTATTTTAATATAATTTATTTAATTAATTAATTAATTTAAATACACATATAAATATGTGATAATAAAAAAAATAGAATTAGCTTATAAATAGGGTGAGAAAATATTTAATTTAGGTTATTTGGATATTTTTGGTAATTGGTAAGGGTAAAAGAGTCTTTACAACTCTAACATCAAACCTCTAATCTTAAAACACTCATATTAAGAGTTTTTTCAAAATTAGCGGTTTCACCCAAATCCGCTCTTTCAATCCGATGTTCACCAAACAACAATATTAGCGGATTTGACTGGTCAAACCTCTAATTTTTGCCCAAACCGCTATTTACCAAACATGGCCTATGTCTAAATTGTTTAATGTTTAAACGTATAGATACTTAAATTATTATTAGACCAAAAAATTGAAGGTTATATAAAATTTTAATGTGAAGTGGTGTGTACTTTTATATTTTGTAAAACTATAAAAAAATTTAATTTTTTTAGAACTACAGAATTAAATCATCAATAGAACATAAAAAAGAAACAAATAAATTATATAAACACTTAAATATTTTAGAGTGTACGATTTTTCCAAACACCCTTCTCGATCCATCCATAATCGAAAGAACGTTACACCGTATCATTCAAGAAAAAATATAACTTAATTTTACTAGGAACATGAAACTTCAGTATCAGCTACTAATCTTTCTTAAAAAAAACTTAATTTAACAAATGGCTTCAATACTTTGTAATAGTTCTAAAAGTGGTATCTAATATTTTTAATCACTTTACCCGGGTCGGATCCGTCAAGACTTTAGAAGGAGCCGTGTCTCTATTTTTTAATATAATAGTATTCTAAGTATTTTTAGTTTAAATATAATCTAAATAAAAGCTTTGTTCTTCCCATATTTTAAATTTAAATACTTTATTTTGATGTAAAATAATTTAACATCTCTATAGCTTTGTTCATTCATTTTAGTATCTAAACTTACAATCATTCTCAAAGTGATACTTATGATTATTACCGTTAAATTATGGACCACTTTGATGGGGAGTCTAACGTGCAAAATAATTGTGGTATGGTTACGGTTGGCACCAAATGAAATGTTACTAAATAAGAACCTAAAATGCTATAGTCTAACATTTTTTTATAATATTTTAGATTGGTGGTCTCACGACAAGTTTCGATACTTAACATCAACTTAAAATGTTTTTGGAAGTGACAAGTATTGATAGCTCAGAGCCAAATTTCGATACTCAACCACCAACCTAAAATGTTATTAAAAAGTGTAATATTTTAAGTAGGTAAATAAATTTTAAGTTTGCGTTTTGTAATATTTCAGTTGATTTCGCATCGTAACCATGTTGCACCTTAAACTCACCCCACTTTGATATCTAAACTTGATAATCGTTATCAAAATGAAACCTAAAACTTTATTTTAATTGCTTTGATACCTGAACTTGGAAATATTTCTCCATTTATTAAGTTAATCCTATACAGAAAACAAACGACATAGTCAGGTATTGCTTTTAGAATGATTTCCATGTTTAGGTACTAAAGTGATAAAAAAAACTTCACATACCAAGTTATAAAGATTGCCAAAGTTTAGGGACCAATTAGTATATTAAGCCTGTAACAATTGATACGTAGCCAATGGGCAAAAAGAATAGATACTAATTCGTATGTCTGCTATGTTAAAAAAGAGAGTCGTATGTCTGCTAATATTGAAGATGGACACCATGTGAATGTGATAAGCCATAGCCATTGACTTCTTCTTTTTTTTTATAAAGAAAATGATTTATGATTAATATATTTGTATTTGAGTTAATTGCAACATATGTCTCTAAATTATAATTTTTATTTTAAATTGCTCTATAAATTTTTAAATATTTCAATTTCACCCCAAACTACAACCTTCATTCTAAATTAGTCCCCAAACTTTTGAATATTCCATTTTCATCCTCAAACTATGAGTCTCATTATAAATTAGTCCTCAAACTTCTTGAGCATTCTAATTTCATCCATAAATTATCAATATATGATAATCATATCTTATGTTAATAAAAACGTTATAAAAATGGTTAGTTGTCATGAAATACCGATGTGTATTATGTAATAATATGATGTGATATAAATGATAATTTAGAGATGAAATTGGAATATTTAAAAAGTATGAGACCAGTTTAGAATGAGGATGAAAATGAAACATTCAAAAGTTTGGAGACCAATGTAGAATGAGATCTATAGTTTAGAGATAAAATTGAAACATTTAAAATTTTGGAGACTAATTTAGAATAAAGGTCGTAGTTTAAAAATATGTAATACAATTAACATTTTATATTTTGTTGTCTATAACTATATTTATCTATCTGTATGACGAAGTTATTTTTAAATGATTTTCTAATTATTATTCGATACATTGTAAGTGCAAAAAATAAAATATTAAAATAAAAGTATAATAGTGATATTTTGGGGTAAAGTTTACAAATGGTATTAAACTAAGTAAAGTGATCTTTTTGACAATTGAAATTTTGGAAATTAAAAATTTACTAGTAAGCTTATCAACTTTTACATAACAATCGTTATAAATTATAAAACAGTGATGAATTTTGATAAGTATAAGTAACTATTTTGTAATAATTTGATAAAATTTAGTAATTATTTTATAACAGTTAGATAAATTTAATGAACCAAAATATTGTTTTTACTTAGTTCAATGACCATTTAGTACTTTACTCTATTTTCTTCAACACTTCACGTGGCTCGACACTATTCCCCATAACAAATACTCCTTATAAGTCTGCTTCAAAACAAAAGTCTAACAAAAGAAAAGATTGAACCAAAGAAAAATCCAACGAATAAGGAAGATTCTGAGGAGGTTGGTGACTCGACGGTTATGGAGATCGGAGATATCGACGATCTTCCGAAGAACGCCGCCAACTACACAGCGTTGACGCCGTTGTGGTTCTTGGAAAGAGCCGCTACGGTTCATCCGACCAGAAAATCGGTGGTCCATGGATCTCGGACTTACACGTGGCTCCAAACTTACCACCGCTGCCGTCGCTTGGCGTCAGCTCTCTCTAAACGGTCCGTCGGAGTTGGTAGCACGGTAATCTAAATATTCTCCCGTCGTTTATGCGCTTCTTGTTACGCTTTACTTGCTGAGTAGAAAGTAAAAAAAAAAACAAAGAGAATGATGTTTATTAATTTCAAAGTTATATTTATAAATGGAATGAAAAAAAAGAGAGAACACATCTGGAATTTTTGTCCGCTTTTTATTTTTTATTTTTTTTAATTTAGTTGCCATATAAAGAGAATGATGTTTATTAATTTCAAAGTTATATTTATAGATGGTTAATTACTAAGGTCTATTTTACCTTTTATATATATATGTACACTGTTAGTGAGTATTCGATGAGTCAATTTTTTTTTTTGAATTACGATGAGTTATGTCAAATTGAAATTTCCAGTTTCTGTTTAAATTTATGTAAATATTTGTAATGTTATGTTACTAATTGGTTCAATTGAATGGACTAAGCATATACCATATATATTTCTTCATATGGTATATACATATTATATCAAATAGAGCTGATGACACGACTTGAACGAAAAACGATCTAGTAATTACTAGAATTTTCTAATTATTCAAATCATATTTTATAACTTAAACTTTATTTGAATTTTTTTTAAGAGTTAAATTTTTGTACTTCGAGTCTAATTGAAAATTTTAGTTTTCTAAAATCGAGCCAAGTTTTGTTCATCACTATATGCGTATATATGATTTATCCATATAAATTGCATGTTTATGATCTGGTTTCTAAAAAAAAGATGGATTTGTGTACTTCAGTCAATATTTGGTAATGGTGTCGCAATTGTCAATTGTATTACTCTTATTAGAAAAACTCTGGAAATGTTTAGCTTTTAAGAACAAGTAGTTACATTACCGAGAATGGTTATTGAGTTTCGGATGTGAATATGTTAAATCTTTTATTTTTATGGTTTTCGTATATTTGGAGGATCATATGCTTTAGGAACATAAGAAGGGTTGTTTTGCATCTATAGGTTGATCATGAAGTGTTACATAATGGTCTGTTTTTATGATAGTTTAGTGATTCGATTGCTCTTAATTCTTGTTGTATTTGGCCTTGTTCGGTTATTTTGAACCATTGGCAGGTAGCTGTGATTGCACCAAATATCCCTGCAACCTACGAAGCTCATTTCGGCATCCCCATGTGTGGTGCTGTAATAAACCCGGTCAATATTCGCCTAAATGCTTCAACCATTGCTTTCCTCTTGGGCCATTCACAATCTGCCATTGTCATTGTGGACCAAGAGTTCTTCACTTTGGCAGAGGATTCTTTGAAAATCATGAAGGAAAAGGGCCAAGGCCATTTCAAGCCTCCCCTCCTGGTTGTCGTTGCGGATGAAGTCTGTGATCCCGAAGAACTTGGGTACGCTTTGCGACAAGGAGCTATCGAGTACGAGAAGTTCTTAGAGAGTGGTGACCCCGAATTTGCTTGGAAACCTCCCCAGGACGAGTGGCAAAGTATAGCTCTGGGTTATACTTCGGGCACGACCGCCAGCCCGAAAGGGGTTGTTTTACATCACCGAGGGGCGTATTTAATGTCTTTGGGTAATCCTCTTGTATGGGGGATGAATGAAGGAGCTGTATACTTGTGGACTCTCCCTATGTTCCATTGCAATGGTTGGTGCTTCACTTGGGCACTTGCAGCTCTTTGCGGAACAAACATATGTCTTCGACAGGTAATTTCGATGCACAATAGTTGCTTTACTAAGACATAAGTGTTGGAGTCCGGAATATATCGGACATATGTATCCCTCTCTGAATGTGTCGGACACTGGTGTTAAATACGGGTACTGCTTTGTATCTGCAGGTAACTGCAAAGGGAGTCTATTCGGCTATAGCAAATTATGGCGTGACTCACTTCTGTGCTGCACCTGTAGTGCTCAATACCATAGTTAATGCCCCACCTGAGGACACAATTCTGCCCCTCCCCCATGTTGTTCAAGTAATGACAGCCGGTGCTGCCCCGCCTCCTGCTGTTCTCTTCGCAATGTCTCGAAAAGGCTTCCGAGTCACCCACACTTATGGTCTCTCAGAAACCTACGGTCCTTCTACGATCTGTGCATGGAAGCCTGAGTGGGACTCGCTCCCGACTGAAACGCAGGCTCGTCTAAATGCACGTCAAGGTGTTCGATACACCACTTTAGAACGTCTAGACATCATTGATACAAAAACTGGTGAGCCCGTCCCCGCTGATGGAAAAACTATTGGAGAAATAGTCATGCGTGGCAATGCCGTGATGAAGGGTTACTTAAAGAACCCCAAAGCAAATAAGGAAACGTTCGCAGATGGCTGGTTTCACTCCGGGGATCTCGGTGTGAAGCATCAAGACGGGTACATCGAAATAAAAGATAGATCAAAGGACATCATCATATCTGGAGGTGAAAACATCAGTAGCGTTGAGGTAGAAAATAGTCTATACTTACACCCTGCGGTGTTGGAGGCATCCGTGGTGGCCAGGGCAGATGAAACATGGGGAGAGTCGCCTTGCGCTTTCGTGACTTTGAAGCCGGAGTTCAACAAATCCGACGAGCAGCGGTTAGCAGAGGACATAATGAAGTTTTGCAAGTCCAAGATGCCTGCTTACTGGGTTCCTAAATCGGTGGTGTTTGGTCCATTGCCGAAGACAGCTACAGGTAAGATCCAAAAGCATGTGTTGAGAGCTAAGGCAAAACAACTAGGACATGTCAAGAGGAGTAAGTTGTAACTTTGATAGTATATTTATACAAGTTTCGATACACTAGTGATTCATAATGGATGGTTTTTAATATATTCGTGTATCATTTCGAATTACTTTTTTAATGTAATTATTTTTTAATACTATGCTTATGTCATGTAATTGTACCGTGTTTAATGTTATTTACTGTAATCGAAATTCATATGATTGTGCTTTTTGTTAAAGCTTAAAGTTAAAAAGCATAATGGATCTAGGGGTACTAAGAGATAGTCATATTTCATAAAAAAATATTTTATAATCTAATGATATTTTAATTTTATCTCTTAAAATTTTATAATTTTGCACAATTAGGTAAAAAGCCTGTGGTTATACCTAGTTAAGAGGATCTAAATAGTATATGCTCAAAAGATCTTACAATGGGGCCAATAGTGCTTGTAATTTTCATGCTAAAAATATTTTTTTTTAAATTTCAATTTATTTGATTTGACTTGCATATACATTCGGAAATCGAGCTGTAACAACTTGTTTCTGCAATCTCATTAATCAGTTGTTATAGTATTCAAAACAATTTGAAAATTTATTTATTTATTTTAAAAAATAATTTAAATCCAATTTAATTTTGAAAAATCATTATCCAGAATATTAAACAAGTCTATAATAAAAAATTATATTATACATCCGTCCTGTCATATTATCTATGGTTTCAATCAATAAAAATTATTTATTTATCCTATAATTATATATAAGACCATTTTTAACACTCGTGATTTGATGTTTACTAGTTATTTTATTTTTAAATGTTTACTTAATATTTATGAAATATTTTCATATAATTATAAGTGGAATTCAAACAGTTAAAATAAAAAATAAATGTAACCCACTAGAACTGATTTAAATTCTAAGCTACTTCCCCTTTATATAATGATTTAAATTCTCTCCCAATAAATAAATAAACAAATAAAAATTCAAAATCCTAAAATTTCCTAGGGTTTTTCTTCTTTCAATCCATTTCTATAAAATCTCAAATTTCTTCGAGCATTCTCCTTTCCCTGGTTTCATTTTGAAGAAAAGCAGCCGCCAAATATGTCGTTGAGACCGAGCACTAGAACTGAGGTCCGCCGTAACCGCTACAAGGTGGCGGTTGACGCGGAGGAAGGTCGCCGTAGAAGGGAAGACAACATGGTTGAGATCCGTAAAAGCAAGCGCGAAGAGAGTTTGCAGAAGAAGCGTCGCGAAGGCCTCCAAGCCCAACAATTGTCCGCTTCTCTTCAGAGTTCCAACGTCGAGAAAAAGGTAATCTAAAAACCGCTTAAGCAAAACATCCAATTTACCTTTTTTTACTCCTGAATTCTAATTGATTTAGGGTTTTGTTATTGCAGTTAGAGAGTCTTCCTTCGTTGGTTGCCGGCGTTTGGTCTGATGACGGCGCAGCGCAGCTAGAAGCGACAACTCAGTTCCGGAAATTGCTTTCAATTGGTAATTTTCATACATTTCTATATATTTTCTGTTAATTGTTAACCAAGTTTATTTAAAGAAACTTGTCTGTCTTTTAATAAACAGAGCGGAGTCCTCCGATTGAAGAAGTGATACAGTCCGGCGTCGTTCCCCGATTTGTTGAGTTTCTTATGAGGGAAGATTTCCCACAGCTTCAGGTACAAGTTCTTTATTGCAATAACCATTTTTGGGGTTTAATTATATGCTATTATTGGTGATACAATGGGTAAAGTTATATTTTGTGGCTGCTTGATTACTAATAAGTAATAACCACTGGTCTATTTGAAAAACTTGTAGTTTGAGGCTGCTTGGGCGCTTACAAATATTGCTTCTGGAACATCGGAGAATACGAAGGTAGTTATCGATCACGGGGCTGTTCCTATATTTGTAAAGCTTCTTGGTTCCCCAAGTGATGATGTTCGCGAGCAGGTATATTTTTAAAAGTTTTATCATTTGGATTGAGTTAAGGGCTTGATATTTTGGGATTGTTGTTGTTTTAACTTGTAATGATGATAAAGAGATTTGTATTGAGTGATATGTTTGTAAATATTTAGGCAGTGTGGGCGTTGGGGAATGTTGCTGGAGATTCCCCTAGATGCCGTGATCTTGTTCTCAGTCATGGGGCTTTGGTGCCGCTGTTAGCGCAGTTGAATGAACACTCGAAGTTGTCAATGCTGAGAAATGCAACCTGGACATTATCGAATTTCTGTAGGGGCAAGCCACAGCCTCCATTTGATCAGGTTTTCATCTTTTTTTGTTCATCGTTATTTTGTATTCATCTCCTTTATTTTTGTGTCTTTAATCGAGCTTTTAAATGTTGGATATCTGTTGGCTAGGTGAGGCCTGCTCTTCCTGCGCTTGAACGTCTCATTCATTCAAATGATGAAGAAGTTCTCACCGATGCCTGTTGGGCTCTGTCGTATCTGTCTGATGGCACAAATGACAAAATTCAAGCTGTGATTGAGGCAGGAGTTTGCCCACGACTTGTTGAGCTCCTACTGTGAGTAGAACACTTAAAAACATCTTTGGACTTATTTATTTTTCTGTGAACCAAATGGTTTATACATGTATTTTTGCAGTAATCCATCTCCCTCAGTGCTCATTCCTGCTCTTCGCACAGTAGGGAATATTGTGACAGGAGATGATTTACAGACTCAGGTAAAGTTTAAGTTTCTGCTTCAATTTGTTTTTATTTTATGCATTTATGACTTAATGGCCTTCATTTTCAGTGTATTATTGACCATGGTGCGTTAACGTGCCTTTTGAGTCTGTTGACCCATAACCATAAAAAGAGCATAAAAAAAGAGGCTTGCTGGACTATCTCAAACATTACAGCCGGAAACAAGGAACAGATTCAGGTGAGTAATCATGGTAATATTTGCTTCAAACATGTTTCTAATGGTCTCAATTTACTGATTTACTGCCCCCTTTAACTAGTCGAAGTTTTCCCTCATGCTATGTTTATCATTGTATTAATAATTGTTCTAGGCTGTTATCAATGCTGGGATTATTGGTCCCCTGGTGAACCTCCTTCAAAATGCTGAACTTGATATAAAGAAAGAAGCAGCATGGGCGATTTCAAATGCTACCTCTGGTGGTACTCACGATCAAATCAAGTATGTTATTTGCTCAGCTTATCTGTTTTCTGTTGTTGATTCCTTCATTCCATTCTTATTGAACCGACTGCTAAATCATTCTCCGGATGTGAACATGTAGGTACCTGGTCAGTCAAGGATGCATAAGACCTCTGTGTGATCTCCTAGCATGCCCGGATCCAAGAATTATAACAGTCTGTCTAGAAGGGTTGGAGAACATTCTGAAGGTTGGTGAAGCTGAGAAGGCTGCTGGTGGTGTAGAGATGAACAATTGTGCCCAGCTGATAGAAGATGCCGAGGGATTAGAAAAGATCGAAAATCTACAGAGTCATGATAATAACGAGATCTATGAGAAGGCAGTCAAGATTCTCGAGACGTACTGGTTGGAGGAGGATGAAGAGACACTTCCTCCTGGTGATGGTACTCAACAAAATTTCCAGTTTGGAGGAAATGACGTTCAGGCTCCAGCGGGTGGATTCAACTTCAGTTGAAGGTTTGTATTCTTTTGTCCCAATATAACCCCAAACCTGAAGGGGTTTTTATTTACTTGTTTGCTGTAGTTGACTGTTAATTCTACTGCAGGTCTTAGCCGGTTGGATAAAGCAAGCAGTTCGTAACGGGGTATTGATTGATACTTGGGTTGAAGTTTGGTCAGGACACCTTGATGTGTCCAGTTATCTAGTCGGTCCAGTTTTCACCTGTGGTGAATGAGGTACCGAGTTAAGTCTATCAAAATATGATTTTTCCGAATACGGAGGAGGGAGTGTCCCTTGAAATTACTTACATGTGAACTGGTACAACCTAGTGCCACGGGAGGTCCCTTGAGTTTTATCATTGCATAAGTTGGGCCCTTCCACTCGAATGGCTGTGTTGGTAAGTGTTACCCCATTGCGGTAGTTGCGTTGTATTTGTGTCGTGTCTGAATTTGTTTTGATCGTTACTTCATGAAACAGGGTTTGAATACTGAGTATTGATGAACCTCACTTTATGGTTTTCTCTATTTGCCAGAAGAATTAAAGAAATTTGACAGTATGTCTTTACCATCTATGGAGCATTACAGGTCTTACATTTATTTGTTGCATTGCCTCTGTAAAAAACAGAAGCATGTTTATTTTTATACTTTTAAAACTAAAATCTAAATATTTAATCTTGAATATTAAACTCTTAAATTTTAAAATCGTAAGTTCTAATTCTTAATCTAAATCCTTGAATTGTAAAATTAATCTATTTGTGAAAAAATTTATTTTTTTTTTGGAAATTTTGAGGGTAAAATTTATCAGGCATAAGTTTTAAATATAATTGTGTTATTTTTATCATGTTTAAAATATAATATATTTTAAATGTAAATATGATATTCTATATGAATTATAATCTTATACGTCAGTGATGAAAAATTAAGTTTTTAGTGTTATTTAAGGTTTTTAGAGGTTAGGGATTTAGGTTGTAGGATTTAGAGTTTATGATAATGTTAGAATTTAGAGTTTAAAATTTATGGTTAGATTTTTAGGATTTTAAAATTTTAATTTTTAAATTTAGACTTGAAAATAATTATATTTGTGTAAAATTAGATTTTTAGGAGTTTAAAAATAAAATTTTTATACAGTGTATGAAATGTTAATCCATTCTATATTACTGTATTTTTTTGTTGGGAAGAAGATACGGTTTAATTAGCCAATCATTTTCATTTCTTGATTTCTGAAAATCCCATGATCACAAAAAAGATCACGTGTCATTCGCACTCATCATTTACTTCATATATATATATATGTGTGTGTGTTTTTATTCTCGTATAAATCCTAAAAAAAAAAAAATAAAATACCTTTTTTCCCCTCTAATTCATACATAAAATTCTTGTAATTCTATATTTTAATATGTTTCTCATACGTAAATAATTACTTTGGTCCCTATTTTTTTTAAACCAATTTAATATTTAATGTTTCATTTGGGGTTAAAATTGTCTTTTTGTGGATAAAAATTGTTAGCCAAATGACGATAAATAACTTAAAATAATTTGACAAACTTATATAGCAATGCACGCCACAATAATAGTGTCATATAAATATGTTGATTTTACTGACACATCACTTAATTTTTTTTAATTGTATAAAATATAAAATATTTTTTTCTTCTAACTCGTCATTCGGTTAAGTTGCTCATAGTCAGTTGACTAATAATTTTCATCTGTATATGGGTCACTTTGACCTAAAATAAAACTTTTGGGGTTAAATTGGTTCAAAAAAATAAAGGCCAAAATGATTATTCAGTCAAATATTATGGGCATATCTTCGGGGTGAGTCTAACGTAAGACATGCTACGGTGCGACTTAGGGGTGTAAACGAGCCGAGTCGAGCTCGAGTAGTGCTAAGCTCGGCTCGGCTCGACTCGTTAAGAATCCGAGTCGAGTTCGAGCTTGACTCGAGCTTGAGTATGTTAAGCTCTACTCGACTTGTTAAGAATTCGAGCCGAGCTCGAGTTCGAGTCGAGTCTAATCGAGTCGAGTATTCATCGAACTTTGACCGAGTCGAGCTCGAGTAGCTCGCGATCTGTATTGTTTTATATACAACATTGATCGTAATAATAATGATAATAATCATACAAAAGAAATATTTCTATGTGACTCATTAAAAACCCCTAATCCTAGTAGGAGAAAAAAAAGTACACATGAAAATATAAAGAAATTTAAACTAAAAATTAATCTAACATAACATAACAACCAAAAACACCAAACGTACATTTTAGTTCACTTTAATTTTAAAATTTTAAAAATAGTTTATTATACTTTCGAATAGTTCGCGAGCTTTTCGAGTCGGGTATCAAGTAGCTCAGCTCGGCTCGTTAAGAACTCGAGCCGAGTTCGAGCTCCAGTCGAGCCTAATCGAGTCGAGTGTTGACCGAACTTTGACCGAGTCGAGCTCGAGTAGCTCGCGATCTGTCTCGTCTCATTTACAGCCCTAGACTGCGGCTACTATGCGACACCAACCGAAAATGTTACAAGACACAAAACTGATAATATTATGCTTTCTGGTAACATTTCAGTTGGTGGTTAAGCATCGAAACTTAACTTCGACTATCAATATTTATCACTTATGGTAACATTTTAAGTTTTTGTAAGTATCAAAACTTGTCTCTAAGTATCGATACTGTCGCGAGGCACCAACCTAAAATGTTTGTCAAAAAGTGTAACATTTTCAGTTTTGTGTTTTGTATTTTTATAACATTTTCAATTACTGATACATTGTAGCCGAATCGCGACTATGCCGCACCGTAAACCTACTCATATTTTAGGTTTATGCCTATTAGAAATATGTATAAATTGATGGAGGAAAAAAATCATTTATCTAAAAATATTAAAAAAATAAATCCATATGCAAACGTGTATTGGTGGAGTAATATTCTTATTGATAGGTATTGAGCTCTCATTGGGGAGGCCCCTAATCGAAGGCTAAATGACGACTGACTGGGTTAAAATTTGTACACAATTTTTTATGATGTTTGTACACAATTTCTTATAAAAATCGTAAGAAAAACAGTACGTACATAAAATGTTACACCGTAAGGATTTGTATACATACACAATTTTTTACAAGAAAACATAATTTGTTACAAGATATGTAAGGATTTGTGTATGTACACAATTTCTTACAAAGTCTACACAAATCCTTACAAATGTTGTAAGAAAAACGGTATGTACCGAATTTCTTACAAAGTTTCACCAAAGGCCAAAGAGGCTCAACTTAGGGTAAGGATTTGTGTACATACACAGTTTCCTACGAGAAAACATAATTTGTTACAAGATATGTAAGAATTTGTGTATATACACAATTTCCTACAGAGTATACACAAATCCTTACACATGTAAGAAAAATGGTATGTACCGAATTTCTTACAAAGTTTCACCAAGGGCCAAAAGGGCTCACCTTAGAGTAAGGATTTGTGTACATACACAATTTCCTACGAGAAAACATAATTTGTTACAAGATATGTAAGGATTTGTGTATTTAGACAATTTCCTACAAAATATACACAAATCCTTACATAAAATGTACGAAAAAAGGTGTGTAGCGAATTTCTTACAAAGTTTCACCAAGGGCCAAAGGGGATCAACTTGGGGTAAGGATTTGTGTACATACACAATTTCCTACGAGAAATCATAACATTTTACAAGATATGTAAGGATTTGTGTGTGTACACAATTTCTTACAGAGTATACATAAATCCTTACAAATGTTGTAAGAAAAACGATATGTACTGAATTTCTTACAAAGTTTTACCAAGGGCCAAATGGGCTCAACTTAGGGTAAGGATTTGTGTACATACACAATTTCCGACGATAAAACATAATTTGTTACAAGATATGTAAGGATTTGTGTATGTACACAATTTCTTACAGAATATATGTTGCGTGTAAAAGTGTCTATCGCAATGTAGTGTAAGTGTACACGACGCAAGTAGTAAAGTGATACGGAAGTATCGGATATCGTCTCCACAGGGACTGGGCTAATAGCTTCACCTTGGATTACTGTACGAAGGTAAAAAGAATAGTTTAAATTGTTGTCACGAAAGTATTAAAGAGAACTGGAAAATAAGATTAAAATAATCAAGATAAAGAGAATGGGCTGGTATTGAATTGCTCAGTAGTGTAGGTATTGCTAAGTTTAGGAAAATCTGCTCTGTCGTTTTCCCCGTCGCGGCATCGGTCTGTTGTTTGTCGCGGCAGCGGTCACACAACTCTGTACTTCAAGCTTGGCAAGAATCCCTGATGTGCCTTGGGCTATCCATAGGTCCAAGTCTGTCGATGAACACGTCTTTGATAATACCTCCCAGCGTGAATCGAATGATGAACACCGATGTTGTTGAATTCTTCTTTAGCCACTTAACCTCGTCCTATCCCTAGGTCCGAGATAGTTCAACTATAAACTAGAGAACTCGCACTTATTCCTTTCGTATACTTAACTCTCCCGATATTAAGTAAATAGATAACCTCGCAATGCTCTCTCGATACTCTTGCAAGATGTTAATAACCAAAATAAGAGAACTTGAAGTTTATTTTATTGAACAGAGAATTCCTAAAACAAAAGCAACCCTTGCAACTACTTTACAAATCAACCCGTGGCCCTAGGGGGAATTTAGAACATGTTGAGAAGGGGAAAACGGCTAGGGTTTTGGGAAGAAGGCTAGAGATAAGTGATGTCCTCTCCTAGGTCGAATTACATGCCTTGCTTTGGGTTCAAGTTTTCTAATATGGCAAGAATACAAGTTTAAATTAAAGTACAACTCTAATAAAGACTAAATCTTCAGAGAATATAGCTTTAATTCGTCCTTCCTTCTTGCTTGGAGTTTTCTTCCTTGAACTTTGGGCTTGGCCTTCATTCTGATCTAGGGCTTGGAAAAGTATGATGGTATTCCACGACAGACGGGCTTAATTTTCTCTTTCTGTCGAGACCCACTTTGCTTCTTCTCCTCAAAACTGCCGTCGTCCGTGGCTGCCACGGCGGC
Organism: Hibiscus tridactylites; assembly: GCA_958450335.1. Lineage (NCBI taxonomy): Eukaryota > Viridiplantae > Streptophyta > Magnoliopsida > Malvales > Malvaceae > Hibiscus > Hibiscus tridactylites. Next base: position 19,490,045 of record OY288266.1, read on the forward strand.
GGCCATGGCAGCATCGTCCTCCTTGTCTGCACATCCAGTTCCAGCTCTGCTGCATCCTGCCCAGCGCCTGCTTCTCCATCTGCTACAGATGCAACCTGCAAAAGCAACCAATTTCAGTAGACACTGTGCCATTTAATATATTTATGATGTCTAACTGTAATCTAGCCTAAATGCAATAAATTATGCTTGAATACAACAGAAATATGGGTTAAATAGGGGGTAAATAATAGAACTTTTACACACTCAACAATATACAAAAACCCTTACAAATATTGTAAGAAAAATGATATGTACCGAATTTCTTACAAAGTTTCACCAACAACCAAAAGGGCTGAACTTAGGGTAAAGATTTGTGTATGTACACAAATTACTACAAAGTATACACAAGTCCTTACAAATGTTGTAAGAAAAACGGTATGTACCAAATTTCTTACAAAGTTTCACCAAGGGCCAAAGGGACTTAACTTAGGGTAAGGATTTGTGTACATACACAATTTCCTACGAGAAAACATAATTTGTTACAAGATATGTAAGGATTTGTGTATGTACATAATTTCTTACAAAGTATACACAAATTCTTACAAATGTTGTAAGAAAAACGGTATGTACCGAATTTCTTACAAAGTTTCACCAACGGCCAAAGGGGCTCAACTTAGGGTAAGAATTTGTGTACATTCACATTTTCTTACGAGAAAACATAATTTATTACAAGATATGTAAGGATTTGTGTATATACACAAATTACTACAAAGTATACACAAATCCTTACAAATGTTGTAAAAAACGATATGTACCGAATTTCTTACAAAATTTCATCAAGGGACAAAGTGTTCAACTTATGGTAAGGATTTGTGTACATACACAATTTCCTACGAGAAAACATAATTTGTTACAAGATATGTAAGGATTTGTGTATGTACATAATTTCTTACAGAGTATACATAAATCCTTACATAAAACGTAAGAAAAATGGTATGTACCGAATTTCTTACAAAGTTTCACCAAGGGCCAAAAGGGCTCAACTTAGGGTAAAGATTTGTGTACATACACAATTTCCTACGAGAAAACATAATTTGTTACAAGATATGTAAGGATTTGTGTATGTACACAATTTCCTTATATAAAATGTAAGAAAAACGGTATGTACCGAATTTCTTACACGTACTCACCAAGGCCCAAAGTGGCTCAACTTAGTGTAAGGATTTGTGAACATACATAATTTCTTACGAGAAAACATAATTTGGTATAAGAAATGTAAGGATTTGTGTATGTACACAAATTGCTACAAATTATACAGAAATCCTTACAAAAGTTGTAAGAAAAACGGTATGTACCGAATTTCTTACACTTACTCACCAAGACCCAAAGAGGCTCAACTTAGTGTAAGAATTTGTGTACATACATAATTTCCTACGAGAAAACATAATTTGGTACAAGAAATGTAAGCATTTGTGTATGTACACAAATTACTACAAAGTATACACAAATCCTTACAAAAGTTGTAAGAAATACGATATGTACCGGATTTCTTACACTTACTCACCAAGGCCCGCCCAAAGGGGCTCAACTTAGAGTAAGAATTTGTGTACATACTAGGGGTGTTCAAATCCGGGTACCCGGATCGTCGGGTATTTATATATTCGGCCCGTGTCCCGACCCGGAAGTTGCGGGTACCCGTTAGTCGGGTACCCGAAAGTTGCGGGTACCCGGAAAATCGGGTATCAGGTACCCGGATTTTTATTATTTTTAAATAATTAAATTAAAAAAAACATACACAAATTTAAAAGTTCGAAATACATAATCTAACGTTACCATATCGTTGTGAAATCTTTATTTTCTCTTGTTTGCAATGCAACTTATTTTATTCAAAAAAATGTAAACACAAATTTCACACGAATTTCACAACAAATTTCAACGTAGGATATTTCACTGTAAAGTGTAAACATGGGTATTTACAAAACAAATGTATAATTAAAGATTCAAAACAAACAACCTTCTTATTTTTGCATTTACAGTGTTGGGTAAGAAAGAAAAAATAAATAAAAGAGGTAAAATTGTTGAAAAAAATTTAGAGCTCCTTACTGGAAAAGATGCCGCGTCTGCCGTCTATGTGTGAGAGTTGGGATTGTGGGAGTTTGCCGTGACTCCTACCGTCGAACGGTTGAAAGTTTAGAGCTGATAACGACCGGAAAATATGGGCGTGAGTCGTCGACGAGTGCAAAGGAAAAATTCTCTAAATTTAATTTTTAGGGCTTTTAGATTTGGGGAAAAAGTTAAAAGAGGGGAACATAAGTCAAAAGACTCAAAACACGTGAAGTCTCAAGTCTGAGTCTGATGGTCATGGGATTTTTTTTATTATTATATTTTATTTAATTATTATATTTTATTTCAACATACAAAAAAAAAATTTATGCGGGTAGTCGGGTATCCGGGTACCCGGATTTTTTTGATTTTGTGACCCGGGCCCGACCCGAAAAATGACGGGCCGGGTACCCGACCCGGGACATAATTTTTTTTTGAAAAATTACCCGAATTTTTATGGTCGGGTCAGCGGGTCGGCGGGTCGGGTCATTCGGGTCGGGTAGTTTTGAACACCCCTAGTACATACATAATTTCCTATGAGAAAACATAATTTGGTACAAGAAATGTAAGGATTTATGTATGTATAGAAATTACTACAAAGTATACACAAATACATACAAAAATTGTAAGAAATACGGTATGCACCAAATTTCTTACACATTATATTAAACCTGATTTTTAATATGTATATATATATATATATATATTTCGAGCTTTGTTAATTTAATTAGTATTTTAAACCTATATTTTTAAATAATATTCATAATTATTAATTTTGAAAATATCTGAATGACACTATCAAAGCTTATCCTTTCATAGAGAGCTACATATATTCTTACTGGGAAACACTATCAACTTCGATACTTCATCCAATCCAATCTTTTTTAATCTTAAATTCTCATTTATCGGCCTTTATGAACATGATAATTATCGAATTATATAGAATAAATCATACTTTTGTAAAGAAAAGTAAAAATTTGCATATTTTACAGAGACGATAGGCAACTTTACATAAATACAAGTCAAAACCCCTTCTTGTTAAATAAAACCTCCCACATGAATAATAATATTCAAAGACGATAGGCAAATAAGATCATAAGCAAAATATAAGACAAAGTTAAGGGTAATCCAAAATATCCATAGTTACATAAAATCAAGGTCATAATCTAAAATATATACATAGTGTGTAATGTCCAAATCACCCAAAATGAAAAGCATCAAAGTAACTAAAAAAATCCAAACTATCATCATAAAATCATAGTGACAATCACAGATAGAGGTAAAAATCATGTAAAGCAAGAGAAACAAGTTTATCATGTTGGATTAAAATCCGCAGTTGTGGGCACATATGTAAAATGTATGTTGCTATTATAAAGTATGACACAAAAATAAAGTGACCAATTAAGTTAAGCGTGTCATAGGTATTAAAATGTCATGGAAATAAAAGTGTAGATACCATAAGATATATTTATAATTCAATGAGGGGCAGAGTTATAAATATTTAATAGTTTGATTTAATAATCAACTATATAAAGAGGTAGTGGTCCCAAGAAATAGGTTAACTTGTTTTTCTCTTCCCCGTCAGAGAGTTTTACTTCAAGAGATAACCTATCTTCTTGGAAGATCAATACCAAAGGTTTGGGATTTCAACATCAAGATTCAAAATTTTTAGTTTAACGATTAATTCAGGTACGCTTCCGCATTCAGTTTATTCGATTTATTGTTCTCAGTGATTTAACATGATAGATCTTGGGTATTAGGTTTTATATTAATTTATGATTTGATTCTAACAAGTGGCATCAAAGACTCGTCATGTTGAATCGTTAAGAATCAATTGATTTATATATTTATTTTTGGATTAATTTGTTCTTGAATCTTTAAAATCAAAACCCTAAATCCAACGATAATTTAATCATCTATCGTTGTGGTTAAAATTTTTATACTTTAGTACTGTTTCAATTATGTATATGGGTTTTGGTTTTGATTTTTATGAATGCAAGAGCATATTTTGTTCGATTAATCAAATTATTCATATGGATAGAAATCTTATAATTTTGTTTATGCACATGAATTAGGGTTTAATATTTGAAAATTCCCGATTGCCCTTATTTGGATAACCTTTATGTGCAATAATCCTTATGTTGCTACTGTTGAATATTGGGTTTAATAACCATGGATATTCGTGCCTTGTAATAGGTTAAGAATTCTTAACAACATTATAATTTTGAACGTTGAATATTGATTCACAGTTTAAATTTTTTTATTGCTTTTGTTTCTATCGGTAGCCACACACTTTAACTAAAGTTATTATTATTATTATATATATATAATTCTAAAATATATATTTAATTCGGTTCGATCAAAATTTTAGTTTTGATCGTTAGTAATTTAGAAAGAATACAAATTTTGACTTGAGTTTTGTTGTGGTAAATTTACCGTGATTTAGAAACTTTATAATCAGATTAGTTCTCGAATCTTTATATTCAGGTTATCTCTAATAATTCATGGTTGAATTGTTGAATCTTGTTTAGTTTTGTAAAGAAACTTTAGCTTAAATTTGTTTGATATTATGCTTAATTATGTCATTAATGTTGTCTACGTAATATACATTTGGTTTTGGTTTTGGAAAGCATGTCATTAATCTTATGAAATTCATATCCTATTCAGTTTGATCATTAGGTTATTATGAATATTTTAAGGTCTTATGTGATCATTATATGAATTACTCATGTGTATAATACTTCTGATTTTGACTTTTAGTTAAAGTTTGATTGTTTGGAATTCTACTTTAATTTCGGCAAATGCATGCTTAAGGAATTTTTTAAAGAAATAGTCAAGGATTTAGATTTTTCGATTTCTGATAGCCCCATTCAGACAACCTTATTTTAGGTTATTTCGGAAAACTCAAGTGTTATCAGAAATTTCAGTTTTGACTGTTACAAAATTTTAAATTTGGATATCGGTATATTTATTGTATATATTTTAAAATAATTTAATTGAAACATTAAGTCACCAAAGTGACCTCTATTGTGGAAATTATTTTATTTTAATATATAGAAGGTTTTGTGCATGTAAGTCGGATTATGTTAGTATTAATCGGCCCAAAGGAAGGTTAATAATTAACATTATTACATGTGCAACTGTGGTAATAAACATGTGATGATTATTCAGTTTTATATGTGAGCAATAAATCGGCCCAAAGGAAGATTTCTGTTTGACATGTTCTTATTATCAATGTTTGATTACTGTACCAAGATATCACTTGCAAGTTAATGTTTTGTCCAAAGATGAAATATTAATGGAGTGTCCGATATCTTGATATGATGTTTACCTTTATTCAAATTTATTATTATTTTGGTTATCTTTTAATTTGATTGAAAGATAAAATTAAGACAAACATTTTGAAACAATTAAATTCATATTTTGGCTTCGGATGTCTAATATTTTAATGGATTAATTGAAACATAATGTCACCAAAGTGACCGCTTTTGTGTAGATTAGTTTATTTAAAATATTAAGATGATTATGGGTTTTTGTAATTCATGCGTTTATTAATTGGCCCAAAGGAAAGTTAATATTTGGCAAAATTACAACGACAACTGTGGCGATAAATGTGTGACAATTATAAGGTATTTTGTGTGAACAATACGTTAGTCCAAAGATTATCCTATTGTTTGACATAGTTTATTGTCAATGTTTGATTGCTACAACAAGAGTACCGCTTACAGTTAATATTACTGTCCAAAGACTTGATATTAATGTTGTGCTTGGTATCTTGACGGGAACTAGCCATTATTTTGAATTTATTTGTTTACTTATGAATATTTATGTGAGCTTGTTTTATTTTATTTTATTTTTGTTCTATATTTAGGTAATTTATCTTTGTTATCACAATATCTGTTAAATGCATTCTACACTCATGTTTAGTGAAACTAATTTCAAGGAATAAGAAAAGACAGTTACATATAGTATTTGGTTGTATGAACTTAGACTTTGTACTAAAGAAAGAACATCTTGCACCTCTCACTGCGGTAAGCACCCATAAAAGGTATTTTGAGAGGTGAGATCGTTCGAATTGCATGAGTTTAATGATCATAAAACACAACATTCTAGATGTCTTTAGGAGCACAAATCTAAAGAGATTATTCATACTAAGGGTTTTCTTGACGAAATTAAGAAATGTTTTACCCAAAACATTAAGGTTAAGATGACATCACTTATGCCTTCTTTGATGTCTATGAAGTATAAGGGTCAAGAAAATGTGAGAGAGTAGATTATAAAAATTCTTTATATTGCTTCAAAATTTAAGGCACATAAGATCAAACTTTCTAACAATTGTTTGTTCTTATGGTTTTGATATCGCTTCCTATACAATTTAACCAATTCAAGTTACAATTGTCAAAGGGAGAAATATACTCTATTTGGGTTCGTTTCTCATCATGTTCAAGAGAAAGAAAGGTTGAAGCATTATAAGTGTAAAAATAATTATTTGGTTAGTGCTTATTTAGTTAGTGTCTTTAAAAATAAGGGCAATAAAGAAAATATTTAAATAAAGCTGCTAATAGTTCTAGCCAAAAGAAACGACAATAAATTTTTCAGTGTTGATTCTTTTGTATAAGTTAGGACATATGTCAAGTAATTAAACTTTAAAAGCGAGCAACTACTTCGGTTATTTTGAGTGATCAATGGACTGTAAATTTTATGATCCTACAATTAAGATTATTTTAAGGAGAGATTTATAATTTTTTTTAGGATGTTGAGTTTGGAGGGAGAAATAAAGTTAGATACATTGTTATTGAGGAGGAATTGAATTATAATTTAATTCCTACTATCACTTTTGACAATGTTTAGGTTTTCAACATATCATTAATCAAGAAGTGAATCAAGTACCTCAACAAAACAATGTTGAATAACTCCCATTCAAGATAAGGTAATTGTTTCAGAAGAACAAACTCAACAACCTTAAAAAAAACAAGTGTCATTAAAGATGTCCACGAGAGGAAGATGAAATACTATTCCGGATCATTATATTGTATTTCTTTAAGAAAATAAGGTAACAATGGAATGATAGAAAATGTTCAATCATTTTTTTATCAGACCATAAAAGTTCTAACTCTCAAAAGTGGATTGATGTCATTCAAGAAGAGTATAATTTTATGCAAGACAATAAAATTTAGGAACTTGTCTCATTACCCTAAGGTGCAAACCAATTGGTTGTAAATGAATATTTAAAACCAATAGGGATGGAAATGGTAATGTGAATAAGTATAAAGTACGTCTTGTATCTAAAGGATATACTCTAAAAGAAGACATTATTTTTGTAGAGATCTTTTCTCAAGTTTCATTGAAAGACTCTTCTAGGATAATCATGACGCTTATTGCTTATTTAATCTTAAGTTACATAAGATGAATGTTAAGTTTGTGTTTTTCAATAGCGACATTGAAGAAACTATTTATACGGTACAATCATAGATTTGTGTGTAATGATACAAAATCAATGATATGTAAATTAAAGAAATTCATCTATGAGCTTAAGTAGAACTCTCATTAATAAAATTATAAATTTCATGTTGATTATCTCATTCGGTTTTAAGATAAATTTGGTCGACACTTGTATATACTACAAGTTCAGTGGGAGTAAGCCAAGTGACACTCATATTGCTAAAGAAGATAAGTATTATCTTACTCAATGCCCTAAAAGTAACCTTGAAATTTAGAAAATCCAAAAGATTCTCTATACATAAGCTATTGAGAATCTAATTTATGCTTAAGTATGTATGCGTTCGGAAATTGTGTATATTGTTGGAATGTTAGATAGATATTTAAGAAATTTTAGTATGGACTATTGGATAGCAGCCAATAGAGTTATGAGATATCTTTAGAGAACAAAAATTACATGCTCACATGTCGAAGTTCTGGTAAGTTAGAGATCATTAGGTTTACAGACTTCGATTCTAATAGAATATTGATGCAAACGAATTTTGTCACATAAGCTGCTAATTTTAGATTGAATAAAAGACCACTTTAGTTATTTTGTGACAATAAATATGCATTCATTTATTCTGTACACAATAGAAACACTTCAAACTTGAAGTACATAAATATTACGTTCCTAGTTGTTAAAGAAAATTCAGAGTGTTTGTGTGTTTAAAGAGCATGTTCGTACAAACTCCATAATTGCGCGCATATTAAGAAACTGTCACCCTAGGTCTTTCATGAGCACACTACTCATGTGGGTGTAATGTTATTTAAGGATATTCAGTTTTAGTGGGAGTTTGTAATTTTGAAATAATGCTCATTCGGTTTAGACACAATTTCAGTTACTTCAGTTTAAAGTTATTTAAGATTATTTTCTGCAAAAATAAAGTTCTTTTGGTTTATGTACACTCTGAATTCAGTAAAGTTGATCTCACTAAGGTTTAGGAGGACCAGTTGGAAATAGACATGTATGGTTCACATTTCATGTAATTTTCCATGCTACACATCCATGATTGATCTATGTCATTTGACTATATTTGTATACGTGACCATTGATGGGTCCAGTCATGATTGATATGGCGAAGACCGCTTTGATCCTATGTGGATATAGTTGATGGACAAGATTGTTATAGAATACCTATTATATAATAGCAAAATTTTGAGCTCATAATGTTGTACATTTATCAGGAAACATATGTTGCCCAAGTGGGAGATTGTTGGATTAAAATCCGCAGTTGTGGGCACATATGTAAAATGTATGTTGCTATTATAAAGTATGACACAAAAATAAAGTGACCAATTAAGTTAAGCGTGTCATAGGTATTAAAATGTCATGGAAATAAAAGTGTAGATACCATAAGATATATTTATAATTCAATGAGGGGCAGAGTTATAAATATTTAATAGTTTGATTTAATAATCAACTATATAAAGAGGTAGTGGTCCCCAAGAAATAGGTTAACTTGTTTTTCTCTCCTTCCCCGTCAGAGAGTTTTACTTCAAGAGATAACCTATCTTCTTGGAAGATCAATACCAAAGGTTTGGGATTTCAACATCAAGATTCAAAATTTTTAGTTTATCGATTAATTCAGGTACGCTTCCGCATTCAGTTTATTCGATTTATTGTTCTCGGTGATTTAACATGATAGATCTTGGGTATTAGGTTTTATATTAATTTATGATTTGATTCTAACATATCAAACTTCCGGTATTGTAGTGGATCAGAGCTAGAGGTTGAAACAAAAAAGCCGAAAAGTCTTGAGAGAGAGTAGCAACCTCATCCGACAAAGAGTCGAACCAAGCAATAAATTCACTATGAACTGTCCCAAGTTGATTTTGCATGATCGAAACGGTGGCAAATCTCATATCAAAGGACTCCATTAGACTAAAGTGTGGAGCAAGTGAAGCCTCATCGGAACTAGCCTCCAACCTAGGGTCAACCTCTGCTGCTTCATCACTTGATTTTGAAGCCTTTGACCAAAGGCTGACGTACTCATCTATTGCTTTGGCTAAAATTAAGAACATAACCTATCAGCGTATAGAATATTCAATTAAAATCAAGTGAAATAAATATAATCAATACTAAACAGACATTTAAGCTTACATGTAACACCCCAAGATTTTAAGGTTTAAAAAATGAATGAAAATGTTAAAAAATTTAACTTAGGGGTTTGAACTCGTGACCCTTGGTTGTGCATCCCTTGACTTAACCATTTGGACTAAAGATAAGTTTTGATAATGTTTACGTTAGCTCCTCTTTAAACTATTTGTTTCGATTATACCAAAATAGATCAAGATCTGAACCACCCGCCCATCGAAAGAAATGCCCAAAAGAAATAACTAGAACCCTTTTGTGCCTCTCCCTCTTACTCGAGCTCTCACCTAACCACCATCATCTTCGGCTCTGATCTACCCCACCGCCCGACCGCGGTGTGCACTGCCGCCGTCGACCGGAGCGCTGTCTTCGTCAGATCAAAACCCTTCACCCCACTCGTGATGAGATGTCGTCGTTCGCTGTGAAAGACCAGTCGAAGGTTTGTACAAAAGCCTTAGATCACCGCCTCTATTTTTCACTGATTCCAGCCACCTCGGTCGTCCTATCGCCGTTCGGTCACCGTCAACGGATTCCTCACGTCATGGCGAGCAGAACCCAGTCAACCGATTGTTCGTCTGTCGCTGATTGAAGGTTCGTCAGAGTTTCGTCATTTACGGCGGAGATTTGACCTTATGGGTAAATTTCGGTAAGTTTTTCGGCCCAAAATTAGTTGCTCTCCTGTTGATAGTACCCTTGCTGATGAGCTATGTTTTTTCGGTAGAATCAACGCAAATGGTGCCTCCGGCGACCTTCCCCAACAATCATCTAATGACCAGTTTGCCCTTGGGTAAGTGAACCGATCCGAACCTGTATAAATTAAACCGGTCTGAACCCATTGACCAAACTCGGTCTGAGCCCAACCAAACCAAGCCTAGTTTGGTGTTTGACCGACCCGTCTGCCCGACCCGTTAACTTAGTCCGAGTCAACTCAGCGAGTTAGTCCGTCTGACTCAACTCAGTGAGTCAACCTGTCTAAGTCAACTCAGTTAGTCTACCTGTCTGAGTCAACTCGGTTGACTGTTGACTGACGACGTTAGCGTTGACTTTGACCTTTGACCAAAAAGTCAAGATTTTCCGAAACTCCTATTTTATGTTTTTCGATGTCCTGAGTCTGATTTTGAATACCGTTTTGCAAAAATTTTGACCAGAAAGCCTCTGAATCTGACCTTGAACCTGATATTGTATATGTATTTAATTATTCAGTTAAGAGTACTTTGAATAAGGACTGAAATGGGATATTTTGTGTGATTGAAGGTGTTCTCGGTTTCTTGAATACGAGATGTTGAAGGATGTCAAAATTCGGGTTCAAGAGAGTTTGAATGTCGTTTGAGAGTCGACTGATATAGCAAGAATTCAAGGTAATACACTACTACCTTCTACATGCTTCCAAAACTTGTTGGTATTCGGCTAATGCTTGCACGACCATGATTGAGCACATGATTAATTCTGCTAATGTCAATCAATTAAGAGATAAGAATATTAATGGCCAAGACAAATATTCGAATAAGAGGTTTGATAAATCGAAAGGACTTTTGAGTTAAGTAAATGATTAATAAAAACGGTTGTTCTCTAAGTCTGATTATTTTAGCTGATGAATTATGAAAATGACTAAAATACCACTATTAATGAAAGTGGTCTGAGAATCTACACTAGATCTGGTAAAACAATTGAACCTTCTGAAAATCTTGAAGTTTGCTCGGGAAGTTATAGTAGCGAGGCTTCACCTCTAAGACTGTAAGTTTGCTCAGATTCTTTTGAGATTGAATAATCTCTGATGACATTCGCGAGAAAATAATTGTATGTTTGGATTAGTCAAAATTGTGTAGATTGCTGAATTGATTGAAAAGACTGAAATGTTTGGAAATATTGATAAGGCTGAATCGATCGAAATATCCATAATGACCAAAAAGAAATAATCTATCCTCGACACAGATTGTCCAATTGATCAAAATGATGGATTTACCCCCGAGAACTTTAATGAATGAATAGTTGGAAGAACCGAAAGGCTCAGAATAATTGAAACACCTTCGGACAACGAGGTGATTGAAATACCTTTAAGACTTGGATTGAGGAATATCAATAAAGTCAAGCAAATGCAATAGCTCTGAAAATGGTAATGCACAACCCTTTTGGTTGGTCGTTCTGGGAACTATTTGTGATGTTGGAAGAATACTATATAAAGACATGTTCAAGTTATTTGGAGAAGGTACCTAGGTCTATGGTAAGAGCAAGTTGTTCTTCGTGTGTATTCGATGTTATAGATCGAGTCTAGATGCATTACACATGTCCGATTACTTGGGAAATACCATTTGAATACCTGCTCAATTTCTCTTTGTATGTTCAGTGGTTGCTTGGCGAAAACAAGCTTTTGTTATACAATGTAGTCAGTTCTGAGAAGGGAGTACTTGCGGTGTACTGATCCGGTTAAATAATAAACCTTGTGCGATAGGTTGCGATTAGTTTAAAGGGACTCGGAAACCTGATAAGTAACCAGAACTTCTGAATTCCGTACGTCACTGCTTTTACCTGATAGTCTAATTACTAAATTACCCCTGAAGGTCGAAATGACCCAAATGCCCTCATAGACTTAAATGATTGGATCACTCTAGATACTTCTGAAATCTCAATGTTCTCGATGTGTCAAGTTCTGAATGTTGGTTTGAGCTGTTAGTACCAAGCTCCCTCACCTAGGGACCTCGTCCTGAAATCAATCCAAAAATTGTCACATGTCATCTTTCTGATATCTATCAAGTACCCTTGAGAAAAGAATTGGGTCATAAAGCGTGTACCATGTATCTGTAAACACTCTCTGTCCTAAACCAAGATCATATGCTTAAAATTAAAATTATGACATTGTTATTCGAAAAGAAAGCAATTCTCTGATTTCTGTCCTCTAATATGAAAATATATATGATATACGACATTTAATACGAAATAATGATAATAAAATAAATTTGACATCTTTCTTCCGGTATAAAAATAGATCTGATATCTATTTTCTGTAATATTATCTTCTGAATATAAACTAAATTCATCTAGGATATATTATTTGGGATATGAATGAAGATCTGTAGGCTCAGCGCTGGTAAGCAGGGGCGGAACTAGAAATTTGTAAAGGAGGGGACCAAAATGAGACTAAAAGTTTTGAGGGGGGGGCTAAAATAAAATTTTATAAAAATTGAAAGATTAATACACTAATTTTATCTTTTTTTCTTAAAGAAATTAACAAGTTGGCGGGGACCACATCCCCTGTGGCCCCCGTGATGTTCCGCCACTGCTGGTAAGCCCTTCTGGACCTAAGCTCCTACCCTCAACGGGCCTAGGTTAAGTCTTTCTAGATACTATTATGGGTTTCTTCATATTGACATATGGTTGGAGGGTAGTTAAGTAAATTAATAAAACTTTCTGACCTCTTCTGAAACATACCCTAATAAATTAATGTATCAAAGTTGAACTCTTAGTAAATTATAATTTGTGCTTAATGAACCACTCTGGATCTCTTGAATCTCCGGCTTTAGACTCATCTCTCAAGGCTCGGGTGATCAAATAAAGAACAACTATGTTACCTTCTGATATAATGCTCCACAAAAATATCAAATCGTAAATTGAGCTTATCGTTGCTTAGTTCTTCACGATAGTGTAAAGCATGCCATATACCTACTTGTGCTTTTAGCATCTCATGGTAGTTTGTATTACTGAGCTTTCCGAAGCTCACGTTGTTTTTACCATCACAGGTTAAAAGATCGACCATGTTGCAGCTATCAACATCGGTATGGGAATCTCTTCGTCTTTGCTTGCAGAGTACGGCGCCTATGTAATTAAGGGGCATGTATGTCACGTTTTGATTTATATTCGAGTATGAAACTTGTTTAAACGACTTTTATCATATTTTTATTTTATCGTCTGAATGTTTTCCGAAATTGTATTTTAATTCAAAATTGATTTATGATTTTTAAATGGTTTAGAAATTTGTTTATTTGAAATTTTATCGTGGGTCGCTCCGGTGACCCTAATGTGACTCCGTAAGATCTGTGATAACACATAGGCGAGTTTAAGGGGTTCATTGCCAATGAATTAATTTCAACAAAATACAATCATAACCGAGGCACGAAAATTTTTCAATCAATTAACTTGGTGTTCATGATAAAAAAAATATAACAAATGAAAACAAGCTCTTACAAAGGTCAAAGTTAAATAAAAGACCTGAAGAAAATAACAATATACATTAAATAAGTGAAAGCCAACAAGGACAAAGTTAAATTAAAAAATAATAATAAATAAAATATCTACTTATATTAGATCTGATTTATATACTGTAAAAGCAAGTCTAACAGTACAAATCAAACAAAAGTATTGTTCTGACATGGACTCTGATAACAATTATAGATATTGCATACATATTTTTTACCTACATACATACAAATACACTGATATATAAATATAGGGTAATTTAGGGGATAAACCATTTTGGATTATTAATTAGGGATATAGAAGAGTTTGGGGGATATTTTGGTATCTAGGCCAAAATCTACAGGACCACGCCACCCCCTTATGGCGTGGTCACTTTTTAGCACAACCTCGCCACCTCCTTATGGCGAGGTCACTTTTTAGCACAACCTCGCCACCTCCTTATGGCGAGGTCACATGGACCACGTACCTATATAGCCAAGTAACATCCACTTGAATCATGTAAGGTACGTGAGTTGCATGGTCCATGTGACCTCACCATAAGGAGGTGGCGAGGTTGTGCTAAAAAGTGATCTCGCCATAAGGAGGTGGCGAGGTCCTGTAGATTTTGGCCTAGATGCCAAAATATCCCCCAAACTCCCTTATATCCCTAATTAATAATCCAAAATAGATTATCCCCAAAATTACCCTATAAATATATATGATCTCTAACATATTATATTAAACCTGATTTTTTATTAGTCTTTCAGAAGTGGACTACTTCTGTTGGATTTCTAACATTCGTTAAATCAATAATGTCAATTACGAAAATTTGTCCAAAATAGGTAAAAAAAAATGCAGATCAATGAGTGCAGATTTTTTTCATATACTAAAGAAACACATTGGTTCAATTTCTAAAAAAAAAAATTACTAGTTACAAGCATTTTTATATGAACATGCATATGCTCATGAATGCAGAATGCGATGGACAAGAGGAGAGGACCTTCGAAACAAGTAAAGCAGTGAGTTGTCTTTGATGCGGGCCAAATTCCTCATCTTCATACAAGTTTTCTTTTTCTTTTGAAAATACAAGCATAAGTTCAATATCTGGCAAAATTCTTCATCTTCATACAAGTTTTCTTTGAAAACGCAAGCATAAGATTAGTATTCATATCCAAAACTCATTAGTACGTTATTTTGATTTGAAATCGCTCCCATTTACAGGTCAGGTAACCTAAAAAAGTTATTCATGACTGTAATAAATCTTTCCATAATAAATCTAAATAAACTGAAAGCAGATAAATGAAAATTAACCTAATATCTAACAATTTCAGTGTTGAGGAAGGGGGCGGAAGACATAGTGCAGTATAAAGAGTTATAGCTATTAGTACTCTTCTAAAAATAAGATTACAATAGGAAAAATACAACAAAATAATAGCAAACAGAAAGTCATGAGATTGCAATAACATGTAATCTCATTAATTTTGTACGACTAAGAGATGAAAACATGGCAAACTCACAACAAACGAAGAAAATTAAACAACATAGACGATCAAATTATACGTGAACTTGTAGCTTTAAAAAAAGTAGCAGCAAACCAAATCACGACACGAACTAAAACTTACATATACCCAAGTGCGACGAAATATAAAAGTAAAAAAAAATCAAGCACTTTCTCAAATGTTAAGCTTCTAAAGCTTAGACCTAATTTCAATTCTTAAAATTATTAGAAAACAATAAGAAAAGGAGAAAAAGAACTATACGTACAAAGTAAAAAAAAAAAAACAGTAAAGCCTACAACCATTAACATGTAGCGATATTGCCATGAAAGCTCTCAAAGAAAAGCATATGCACGGACGAAACTAAAAAATTTCAAAATCATCATCAAAGCGAAGACGAAAACAACAAAAAATAATAATAGAAAAATAACATACAAAGATATAAATCTGGTTTTTGAACCAAAATCGAAATGTACTGTACGCCTGGATTATCAAATTCGTCGTAATGTAGAGAGAAGAAAATAACTTTGCCCTAACCCTTCAATTTCTCGCTCTCTTATGCCCCTGAATCTGATGCAACTGGTTAACCGGGTTATGTTTTACCGTTTTATTTTCATTCAATGCCTATTATTAATTTAGCTTGATCCAACGGCCTAAAATATAAGGCCTTTTTTTAAGTCGTGTCTTTTAGAATTTGCCCTCTCATTGTCCTTCACTGTCAGCTGGAGATGATATTTATTTTCCCATAAGTTTTGGCTATTTTATTTTCCAATATAAAATAAATTTTGATCGCTTTTAACACATATTTCCTCTATCCAATTTGTTATGAATATCTATCTATATGGATATCTATCATGATAAGAACTTTATCAAGGAGATTTGATTGATTTATTATTAAGAATGTTATCTCTATTAATTAGAGTTTAATGTATTATGTACTTCTTATGTCTATAAATAGATGAAGACATTGTACACAATTCTGGTCTTTGATAATAATAAAAATCTTCTTCTTTCTTTCAGCTCTTTATTATTTATTCCTGTTCTTGGTTATTTTATTTATAACACGTTATCAGTACGAATTTGCTCAGAAGATTTTAGTTACAAACCAAGTTTCTCCAAAGATTTATCTAGTATGTTCTTTTTCTATCTTATATATCTTATAAACTAAAATAAACCATGCTTTTTTGCTTTTGTTTTGTTTCATAATTCATGTCATGCGTAATCATATACGTTCTTAATTTTGATGGTTTAATTCGAGTATATTGGCTGGACATCCCGTTCTACGAGGCTATTGGTCTCAAAGAAGATTTTTAAATGACCTTGTGAACTGGTATAACAATGATGCGTACGAGGATTAATTTTTTGTTTTCTATTGGTTTGTGAATATATATATATATATATATATATATATATTTGATCTAATTTGTTTGTTTGTCTTTTATAGTACTTCAATGACAAATCTTGCAAAAATTAAGTTTGTGGCTCTTGATATTTTGAGAAAGAATTATTTATCCTGGATCTTAGATGCCGAAATACACCTAGATGCAGATGGTCTGAGAAACACTATTAAAGAGGGGAATGCATAATCTGCCCAAAATAAGGCCAAAGCCATGGTACTTCTTCGTCGCCACCTCTATGAAGGGTTGAAATCAAAATATTTAACGGTGGAAGATCCTCTTATTCTTTGGAATAATCTAAAGGAACGATGTGACCACCAGAAAATTGTTATTCTGCCTAAAGCTCGATATGATTGGTTGCATCTGAGATTGCAAGATTTTAAATCAGTAAGCGATTATAACTCTTCTATGTTTTGAATTACTTCACAATTAAAGTTATGTGGTCAAAATATTACCGATGAGGACATGTTAGAAAAAATGTACTCCACTTTTTATGCAAACAATGTTGTCCTTCAGACACAATATCGTGAAAAAAGTTTTAAGAAATATTCTGAGTTAATTTCTTGTCTTCTTGTGGTTGAGCAAAACAATGAGCTATTGATGAAAAATCATGAATATCGCCCAACTGGCTCTGCTCCATTCTCTGGAGCGAATGCGACATACTATATCGGAAGAAATAAATGTTACACCAACAATCGTGGTCATAACTATGGGCGTGGTCGTGGTCATAGTCACGGTCGAGGACATAAGCGAGGTGGCCGTTTTGAAAATAATTATACCCACCGCAAGTGGAACAATAAGGATGACAATGGTACAAAAGATCAATTCAAGAAAAAAGAATCTATGTGTCATCGATGTGGCAACTTAAATTATTGGGCACTTGCTTGCGGTGTGCCAAAACATCTTGTGGACCTTTACCAACAATCAATTAATGGTAAAGGAAAGAAAGTTGAAACAAATTTTATTTATGTCAATGACAAAGATGATTATGGCCTTGGCAAAAATAATTATAACATTACTGGCACTAGCAAAGGCAATTACGGCTTTACAGATATAGATGTTAATGACTTCCTCATTTCCCTTGAGAAGAATACTTGATTTTCTTCTTCTTCATGTTTATGTTTATTTTTATTATTTTATGAAAAGCTTGTTAAGAAGATATTATATTTTATTTAGAAATATTTTTTATAAGAATAAAATTCATGAATGTTATTTATTTAATTTATATTTGAATGATATGTAATATTTATTTTATTTTCTTTTGAAGAACATGATTTTGTCACAAATACAATCCGCCAAAAATGGTGACGAGTTATGCTTAACGGAAAATGCAAGCACTCATATTATACTAAAGCACAAGAATTTTTTTTCCATTTAACCATGCAAGGAAATAATGTGAGTACTATATTCGGAAGTGCTAATATCATAGAAGGCTCCCGAAGAGTAAATATGTTATTGCCAAATAGAACTCTATTCCATATTCAAAACGCACTATACTCTACAAAGTCGTAAATAAATTTATTGAGTTTTAAAGGTATTCACAATAATTGATATCATATTGAGAGTATTAGTCAAGGAGATGCTGAATATCTCTATATTACAAGTACAACTTAAGGCGATAAGAAAATTTTAGAAAAATTACATGCACTGTCATCCGGATTGTACTACATAAGAATTAGTGCAATTGAAGCACATGCTATTATAAACTATAAGTTTATTGATAACTTTATTATTTGGCATGACCGGTTAGGCCATTCCGGGTCGATTATGATGCGAAAAATTATTGACAATTTATGTGGCCACTCATTGAAATACTAACAGATTCTTCAAAGTAATGTCTTTTCATGTGATGCTTGCTCTCAAGGCAAACTAATTATTCGACCATCACCAGCTAAGATAAATTATGAATCTATCAATTTTCTAGAACGGATACAAGGTGATATATGTGGGCCCATACACCCTTCTTGTGGACCATTTAGATATTTTCTTGTTTTAATCGATGCTTCGACTAGATGGTCACACGTATCCTTATTATCAATCCGTAACTTGACATTCGCGAGGTTACTTGCTCAATTGATAAAATTACGAGCACATTTTTCCAAATTCTCTTATAAAGATAATTCGTCTTGATAATGCTGGTGAATTTACTTCTCGGACTTTTGATGATTTTTGCATGTCAATTGGAATAAGTGTTGAACATTATGTATCTCATGTTCATACAAAAAATGGTCTTGCAGAGTCATTTATCAAACGACTTCAATTAATTGCAAGATCGTTACTGATGAAGTCAAAACTACCAATTTTTGCATGGGGGCATGCCATTTTACATGCAGCATCGCTGATTCGTATCAAGCTTGTAAGTTATCATAATTTCTCTCCATTACAAATGGTTTTTGGTCAATAACAAAATATTTCCCATCTTAGATTTTTTAATGTGCGGTATATATTCTGATTGCTCTACCACAACGCACAAAGATGGGCCCTCAAAGAAGATTGGGAATGTATGTTTAATTTGAATCCCCCTCGATAATTAAATATCTTGAGCATTTGACGAAGAATTTATTTACAGCTCGAATTGCCGACTGTCATTTTAATGAGTTAGTTTTCCCAACATTAGGGGATAAAGTAAACAGCTGGAAAAAGAAACAAGTTTGAATGAATTATCGCTATCTCATTTTGATCTACATACCCAACAATGTGAACTAGAAGTTCAAAGGATAATTCATTTGCAAAAATTAGCAAATCAATTTCCAGATACTTTTGTTGGCCCTAAAAAAATGACTAAGTCACATATACCAGCTGTGAATGCTCCGGTTAAAATTGATGTCCCAGAAGGACAAACTTTAGTTGCTAATGAGTCAAACGCACCTCTGAAGCGTGGTAGACCAGTAGGTTCCAAAGATAAAAATCCTCGAAAAAAAATGAGATATATCTTGTGATGGTCCGATCGAGGAATCAATGGATTATGAAAAATCTCGAGAAGAGAATAAAAGGTCTCCAGAAGAGACATTAGACATGAATCAAGTACCTGATAATGATGAGATCTCAATAAATTATATCATTTCTGGTAACAAGTGGAACTAAAACAAAATCGACGTCGATATACTTTTGCATGCAATATAACACTAGAGATTTTGGATGATAGTGTGGATCAGGAACCATTTTTAATTGGACAATGTAAGCAAAGAGATGATTGGCCAAAATAGAAAGAGACAATAGAAGCGGAACTAAAATCTTTTTAAAAAAGAGAAGTATCCAGGCCTGTAGTCTGTATACCAGAAAATGTAAAACCTATGGGATATAAATGGGTCTTTGTGAGAAAGAGAATGAAAAGGGGGAAATTACGAGATATAAAGCTCGTTTGGTTGCACACAGATTCTCACAAAGACCTGAAATTGATTATGAAGAAACATATTCCCCTGTGGTGGATGCAACCACTTTTAAATTTTTTATTAGTCTAACAATAAAAGAAAGACTTAATTTTCGCTTAATGGATGTTGTTACAACTTATTTGTATGAGCCTCTTGATAATAATATTTATATGAAACTTCTGAAAGGTTTTAAACTGCCTGAAGCAGTTAATTTAGGTTCTCGGAAACATTATTCAATCAAATTGAACAGTTCCCTTTATGGATTAAAACAATTTGGGCATATGTGGTATAATCGCCTCAATGAACACTTATTAGCGGAAAGCTATAAGAATGATTCAATTTTCCCGTACATTTTTATTAAGAAGTTTAACTCTGGATTTGTCACTATTGCTGTGTATGTATATGATTTGAATATCATTGAGACTCTTGAAGAGATCTCTTTGACAATTGAGTATTTAAAGAAAGAATTTGAAATGTAAGATCTCGAAAAAACAAGATTTTGTCTTAGACTGCATATTGAAAACCTAAATTATAGAATTCTTGTGCATCAATCAACATACATAGAAAAGATGTTAAAGAAGTTTTACATGCATAACACACATCCGTTGAGCACCCCTATGGTTGTTAGGTCACTTGATGTTAACAAAGATCCATTTCGCCCTCGGGAAAAGGATAAAGATATCTTTGGTCCAGAAGTGCCATACTTAAGTTTTATTGGTGCATTGATGTATCTTTCTAGTCACACACGACTTGACATATCATTTGTTGTCAATTTATTGGCAAGATTTAGCTCATGTCTAACTCAGAGACATTAGAATGGGGTTAAACACATATTTCGTTACCTTCAAGGTACGAAAGACATGGGATGATTTTTCCCTAATCTATCAAAAATAGAACTGGTTGATTTTGCAGATGCAGGGTACTTATCTGATCCCCATAATGCTCGATCACAAACTGATTATGTATTTACATACGGTGGTACTGCAATTTCTTGGCGACCGATGAAACAAACAATTACTGCCACTTCCTCCAATCATGCTGAGATTTTGGCTATCCATGAGGCTAGGCGTGAATGTGTGTGGCTAAGGTCTGTAATCCATCACATTCTATAGAATTGTGGTTTACACTTTGGAAAAGTAGCTCTGACAATCTTATATGAAGATAATACATCATGTATTTCTCAACTTAGAAAAGGATACATAAAAAGTGATAAAATAAAACATATCTCACCCAAATTCTTCTTCACTCATGATTTACAAAAGAATGAAAACATTGATGTCTAACAAATTCGTTCATGTGATAATTTAGTAGATCTATTTACTAAGGCACTCTCTAATGCTCCGTTTGAGAAGTTAATTTACAACATCGGGCTGCGTCGAGCCAAAGATCTTATGTGACGTTTTCATGAGGGAGAGAAAATACACGTTGCATTAACCAAGGTTTTGTCCCAATGAGTTTTTCTAGTAAGGTTTTTAATGAGGCAACAAGTTATGCGTATCAAAGATGTGTGTACTCTTTTTCCTTCACTAAAGATTTTTTTTCTCTTTCTGAGTTTTATCTTAGTAAGGTTTTAACGAGGCACATTATCTTCATAGACATCCAAGGGGGAGTGTTACGAATATCTATCTATATGAATGTCTATCATGATAAGAAATTTATCAAGAAGATTTGATTTATTTATTATTAGAAATATTATCTCTATTAATTAGAGTTTAATGTATTATGTACTTCTTATGCCTATAAATAGATGAAGGCATTGTACACAATTTTGATCTTCGATAATAATAAAAATCTTCTTCTTTCTTTTATCTCTTTATTCTTTATTTTTGTTCTTGGTTATTTTATTTATAACACAATTTTATTTTTAAACGGTTTATTTTCAACTAAATTGATGTTTTACAATTATATGAATTAATTTAAACAAAAGACTATTATTTCATATGATTTTATTTTCAACTAAATTGATGTTTTACAATTATATGAATTAATTTAAACAAAAGACTATTATTTAATACATTGACGGTGTATATTATTTTAGTGGGTTATGCTATAAGGGCTGTCAATAAGAACACTATAGATTCTAGTAATTAATGTTTTTTTTTTAAATTTTTTTAAAGAAATATAGTATAATGTAATTAATTACATTCCTAAAAAGTTGTGTTTTATTAATTTAATTAAACAATAAAACTCTAAATTCAAACTCCAAACCTCAAACTTAAACCCTAAACCTTAAACCCAAACCCTAAACCCTAAACATCAAACCTTAAAACTTAAATCATAAGCCATAAACCCTCAAACCCTAACCCTAAATCCAAACCCTCAAACACTAAACCCTAACCCTAAACATCAACCCCTAAAACTTAAACCATAAGCCATAAACCCTAAACCTTGAACATAAATCTAAACCCTAAAACCCAAAACCCTAAACAATAAACCATTTTAAGTGAGTATTAATTACATTAAACAACCTAAAATTAATTAAACATGATTTTTTAGGAATGTATTTAATTACATTTTACTAGATTTCATTACAAATCAAAACAACCATTTATTATAAGGGTTTTATTTTGATGCACAAGCTGTGTAAATTTTTTTTACACAATCCTTTTATAAAATTTAAAATTTAAATCACAAACCCTAGCAACCTAAACCCTAAACCCTAAGCCCTAAACTCTAAACTCTAAATTCTAATCATAAACCTTAAATTATATACCCTACATACTAAACCCCTAAACCCTAACATAAAACCCTAAACCCTAAACCCTAAAATTAAAGGGCTTGTGTAAACTAAAGTTTACACAGCTTGTGCTTCAAAGTATTTTCCTTATTATAAAGCAAAACAAACATTAATTACAAAGCAAAGTAAGCATTAATTATAAGAATTTATAGAGTTCTTATCGACAGCCCTAAGGGCTGTCAATAGAAAAATCCTATTTTAATAAACAACTTCAATCCATTCAAATGTTCTTAGTTAATATTTAAATTATGAAAGACTCATGAAGGTAAGTTAAAACTGTTTGTGAGGAAGTATATCAAATAATTATCTTAAATAAATCCTTTATAAATGTTAATAATAGACTTAAAACATTTATCATGTACTTACAAAAGAATTATTAAAAAATATAAAATATAATTATCATCTATGAGATTTTAAAAACTAAACTTACATAAACTAATTAAAAATAGGAAAATACTTTGATATATAATATTTTGTAAATTTCACACGGGCCTTTCAATTATAGAATTGAATGTTTATGTTTAGAATTTAAAGTTTACGGTTTAAGGTTTAGGTTTTAGAGTACAAATTTCATAGAAAGGTTGTGCAAATTTTTTACACATCTCGTATACCAAAATATAACCCTTAAAAATATACATTATATTTAAATTTAAAACTTTTAGAAACCATCAATTGGTCAACAAACTCTAGAGAAAAAAAATAAATTTGTTAATTCAAACTTTCCCTAGAAAAAGAAGTGACCTGGTAACAAGGACTAAAAAGGATGTTGTTTCTATTACACCATGATTAGGTGAATCAATTGCATTGCTAGTCATTGCTATCTCATATTCCTTCTACCCCATTGTTATGTCATAATGTTTTTTTATAGAGTTTTAGGGAGATAAAATTTATATAAGTTGTCTGATGCAAAATATTTAAATGAAATTTATTTTTAAAATTTTAATTTTTATTAAAAAATAAAAAAAATAAATTTGTGTTACAAAAATTTTGAAATTTTTTACAGTGACAATTTTAAAACAAAAAAAGTAACAATATTATTTTCTATTGGGAGAGAGGTAGTATAATTTATTTTGACTCTCATAAGTCTAATATTAATTAGATTTGAGTTTAATGATGGAAAGTACAATTCAAAAACTTTAAAAAGTTGATACATGATTTAGGTGGGTATTCGATCGTGTCGAATCAATTTTTTTAAGTTAGTTTAGTTTTATTTTATAACTCAAACTTTATTTGAATTTTTTTTCTAATCGAGTTAAGTTCATAAAATTCGAATCAAGTCAAGTTGTTCAGGCTTCTATTCAATTTTAATTGTTAATATTTTATAATACTATTGTACAGATTGATTTTAATTTAAATAATTTTCTATAACCATGTACGATATACATATATATTTCTTGATACTTTTTCATATGTGATATACATATATTAAACAGAGTTAATGCACTCGACATGAATTCAAAAATTGATATACTAATTACTAAAAAATTGAATTATTCAAATATAATTTTATAACTCAAACTTTCAAATAAAAAAATTTCCATAATAAAAATTGCCGTTTTCTGATGAGATGGCTCTTTCAAATCTAAATTTTTTCCGGGAAAACAAACAGTCAACGAAATCAAAATTTTGGAGCCCAAAACAGCAAGAAATGAAGTGAGAAAAAACAATGGCGCCCTTTTTGTTCATTTCATATACAATCGTTATATATTCTTAGGAAACTTGGCGGGTGGCAACAAAAGATAAAAACTATACCTACCAGTGGTAATTTTGTCATTTCAGAATCCCGGAGCTAGGGTTTCGCATCCAGTTTATAAAAGGGATTTCCAGATCCGTCCTCCGTGCGGGGTTTCGTGTCGGTTTAATTTATCCATTCCCTCCGCTTTCCTTTCCTTCCACCTTTCTCTCCGCACACAAATCCACAGTCTCATTTTCCGCCCAAAATCTCCATTTTTCTTCGGAATGTGAAGTGAAAATGCCGGATCGAAGTGAAAAAGTGAGTGATCCGTTTGATTCGTTCTTGAGCTATTCGCTTCGGCTCTCCGTTTCTCCGATCTGATTCGCCGTCTTCTTGTTTTTTTGCAGGGATCGGGTTCAGAAGATCCAAATCAAGGCATTAACATTGAAACAAAGAAGAATTGCGCCGATTGTGGCACCTCGAAGACTCCTCTCTGGAGAGGCGGCCCCGCCGGTCCCAAGGTATTTGTTTCAAATTCGTTTTTAAATTTGATTCAATCTTTTTTTTCACTTTGATTTGATCTGATTTGGCGTTTAATCTTCCTCTTCTTACAGTCTCTGTGTAATGCATGCGGGATCAGAAGCAGGAAAAAGAGGAGAGCGATTCTGGGATTAAACAAAGGACAAGACAAGAAATCAAAGAACGGAAGCAAAGATAATTTGAAGCAAAGATTGTTGTATTTAGGAAAGCAGAGAAGAAAGCTGGGGGAGGAAGAACAAGCTGCTGTTCTTTTAATGGCTCTATCTTATGGCTCTGTTTATGCTTAGTTCATGATCATATGTATTTTAGAACAAAAATAATAGGATCTTTGCTGGGTATCTAACCATTTTCAAGTGTAATCTTTGGTTAATTTGTACTAGTTTATGACTAACTCTGTATTGGTGGTGTTTGGAGAGATGGATTTCGGGTAAGAAAATGGAGGGTTTTTGTTCTATTTTTCTTAATCAAGTTGTATTAGTGATTTGAGGAATGTGTGGTTGATATTTATTTGTCCAAAAGGAAAAAATAAAGGGGAAATTCCCATTTTCAGTTGCAGCTTTGGATCCCAGAAAAAGGAAGAAATAAAGGGTTTTGAAGAACTAAGGATAAGGATGAAAGGGAAATGGGAAAATGAAATTTCAAGGAAGTCGTGAGATTTTCTTAGGCGCCAAACAGAATAAAGTTGAAGTTGCTTTTTTTGGTGGGGGTTCAAATCTTTTTCCAAATCTACGCTGAAGTTCTTTTAGGCCAGGAGAATTTTGAATTTTAAAAACATTAAAAAAAGCATAAAGCTAAAATATACTAAAATAATTATTTTGATTCTTATTTTTTTAAAAATTAATTCAATCCTCAATATTTTATTTTAAGTTAAAATGACTTATTTACGTATAAGAATTGTTAGTTAATTATTGATAAACAACTTGAAATGACTTGACAGAAGACGTGTTAGAAGAAAAATATATTTTATATAAATTTATAAAAATATATTTTGACTGACGTGTCATTATGTAAAATCATTATATTTGTCTATATGACATTGCTATTGCATTATGCACTGTCATGTATGTTTGTCACGTAATTTCAAGCTGTTTATCGTCAGTTGACTAACAGTTTTTATTCGCAAATTATGACTTGAAATAAAATATTAGAGATTAAATTGATTAAAAAAATATAAATTAAAATGACTAACATTAAAGATATTTTTTTAGTATTATGCCTTCAAAAATATATATATATTTTTAAAATAGCATGAGATATGAGTGAACGGGATGAAACCAAGGTTATTTATTTTACAATGGGATATATTTAATTTAAGGTAAAGTGTAATAGATACTATTAAATTTTAGGTGTTATATCATTAAATATAATTCTAAACTTAATTGTTTTTATTATAACATTTAATTTTAGTTCCACTTCAATTATGTTATGGGCTGTTAGCTCACTATCACTAGTGACATGTTGACATGAACTTCAGTTTTGACATGAATTTTGAATCAAAATAATATAGTTTTGCACTTTAAACAGTCTCATTTTGTTAGAAAAAAGTAAGAAAAAAATGTTATTTGATTAATTTGATCTTGAATTTTATGGAGTATATGATTTTATAAATATATTATTTTATATTATTTATAAATATTATTTTAATTTTGTAACATGGATTTAAATTAACATATTTATAAAATTAGAATAAATGAAATTAATCTTAAATGCAGTTTAATATAAATTATTTGTTTTATAATCCTAATAAAATGACTAAGTTAGCGGTTAGATACCATATTAGAAGTTTAATGTTTAAGTTAGAGATTAGTTGCAAGAATCAAAGTGTTGTGTCGGAACATTAATACGAAGAGTGTAAACATTAATACCATATCTTAAATGCAGTTTAATATACATTATTTGTTTAATCGTTGCTTGAACAAACATGAGCAAATAAGGTTTTATTCGTGTTTATTTATTTATTTATTTTTTAAAGTGTTCTTGTTCGTTTGTTTAGTATTCGCGAACAAGTTCATTTATATGTCTATTAACATGTTTGTTTACTTGTTCTCAAAATGGTAAAATTATGCCACTGATCCTTAAGCTCCGTAGGCTTCACATTTTGAAACTGCGAAGTTCACACTACATTCAGTTTAGTCTCTCCTTTCACCAATATTTGAAATGTAAAAAAAGTATAAAAGATAAAGGAGAATTGAGTAAGCGAGTCGGTAAACGAACATATAAACAAGCTTGTTCGTTCGTTTATTAAACACAAATAAAATTTTGTTCTCTCTGGTTTATATAGCTTAATAAATGAACATTATACGAACGGTTCACGAATAGCAAGTTATAACTTGCTTTTAGCTTAAGTTGAGTGGTTTTAACGATAAAGAGAACATTATTATCATTGAAAAATTTGAGTTAGAACAATTTATCAGTCAAATATTTGTATTGTTGCTCCTATACAAACTCTTGAGCTTGTTATTGGTTCACGATGCACATGGGGCTGGGTATTGGGTCCAATGTCTTTTGCAAGAAAGTTGACAGCCCAGCCCCATATACCAGAATTCCAATGTTTCCAACCCTCAATTCTCTCACAAAATCAAGATTTTATTTTATTAAAACAAGATTCAATTATTAATTGTTCGTATATATTTTAATAAATGTAAAATTTAAGTGATCACGTTGTGAATTAAATAAGTTAGAATGAAAGAATTATCTCACAATAATTTTTTAAAATACGAAATATAAATTAATTAATCAATGAATAAGATATCAAACAATTGTCGAGAAAACGAAATACGAAAATATATAGTATTACGTTTTTAATAGTAACATTTTGAAACCGTGCATTCAATCATGGCTCCCACTGCACTGCTCGTCCTCGTTGATCTTAACTTCTCGTTGATCTTAACTTAAAACACAGTCGGTTGACATTTTTGGTCTCTTAATTTTGTTGTCTAGTCATTTTAATCTTTAAATTTTTATCGTGTTTTTAACATTCGATTGATATTTTTTTTATCAATTTCATCTAAATGAAATGAACTCAGTAAAGTTATTTATTTTTATTGATATATTGACATAATTTGTTTTGTTCTTTTCTATCATATCATCAAAAACTCTAGAAACTATCTAAGTTGTCCTTACTGAAATGTTGATATTAATTTTTTTACCAAATTTTAACATATATTTTTAAACTTTTTCAATAATAGAGCAGAAAGAACAAAATAGTTTTCATCAATATTTCAATTAAGATAAAATAGTGTTATTATTCCATCACATTGGGGCAACTCAATAGAAAAAATATAAAAGCTTGAGGATTAAAATGAATATAATAAAAGTTTGATGTATAAAATGATAAAAGATCCACCGTCAATGATTTTGAACGGCTGGAAAAGGTTTTGTTGATGGTGGCGAAACACTCTTTTTGGCTATTTTAAATAACGATCCGTTATTCCAATGACAATCATTATATAGCGATAATGAAATCGTTTGAAACTATCCTTTTAACAAGTGGAAGTGGCTGAGAAATGACCTTCCACTAATTGAAAACAATGACAATAATACATTTATAATTAGATAAAAAATTTATTTGTGAAAAATAGCTTTTAAATTATTTTATAGATAGTTTAGGGTTTTCATTTCTATAAGCAGAGAATTGCTACAATGAATACAAAAATACAGGGAACCTAAACAATTCCCCAAGCATCACAAATCTAGTCATTTCTATCTATACTCTTCCCCGAACCACAACATTTGGAGTTAAGTTTCCAAACCTTCTCCTATCCCTTTTTGTCCAGATATTATAAACAAAAGCACTCCAAGTTTACTTCAAAACAAAAACATAACTGAGTGGCACACAATCCTTCACAATCAGTTTTCTAGTTATTAGTGAAATCCCCAAATATCAAAACTTGGAGCTTCCCAATCTTAAACCTATTACCTTCAACTTCTTCTCAGAAATTCCACCAGTGAATAACTCTGTTTTTGCAACAATCAGCTGCAGGCCTAACATTGTGTAAAAAATATCTAAGACAGAAGAATAGAATTGAAAGGCCTTTTGCAGAATATGATGAGGTCATCTACAAAACTGAAATGGCTTAAATGGATCATTTTACACTTTGGATGAACCTGAAAAACTTTCTTCATACCAGCTAGATCCAACATAGCAGAAAGAACATTCATAACAAGAATAAACAGGAGTCACCTTGCCTGACTCCTCTCTTCCCTTAAAAAAAACCCTGTTAGACACAAAAAATCTGAACATTGTGACACAAGCTTGAATCCAACTCTTGAACTTTTCTGAAATTTTCATGGCTTCAGCATGAAATCCCAGTTTAGGGAATCAAACGCCTTCTGAAGGTCCACCTTCAAAGCACATCGAGTTGAAATGGATTCCCTAGACTACCCCCAAACTAACTCTTGAACAAAAAACATATTGTCAGCAATGCTTCTTCCTTTTATAAAAGCTGACTGATTTTTAGAGATCATCTCAGAAAAGTAAAGAGCAAGTCTGCTTACCATTATTCTAGTAACAGTTATGTAGACAATAGAACATGAGATTGGTGTAAAGTCTTTTGCCTTACTCACATCGGGAATCTTAGGGAGGATAACCGATGTTGTTGCATTGAATGAATGCAACATAGTAGAAGTCATAAAGAAAGATCTCACAAGTCACAACTGCAATAAAAGCACTCACCGCAATGTGCCAAGCTACCTGAAAAAACTATGCAGTAAAATCATGAGGTCTAGCATTCTTTTCTTTTCCTATTCTGAAAATAGCTTCCTTGATTTTAGAGTTAGTCACCTCCTTACACAAAGCCTCATCTGCCCCTGCAGGTAAAGTATACTGCACAAAATCCTTAAGCGTATCCATTGAAGCCCCCCCAAACATTTTTATCCTCAATTTCTATGAGTTTGGTGTAAAAATTCACAAACTCATTTGAAATCTCTTCAAAGCTCTCCAATTTATTCTCATCATCATCATACAACAATCTAACATTGCTTTTCTTTTTCTTTACAGCAAGTCAGCAGCTGCATTATGAAAGAAATGTGTACTCTGATCCCCTTCCAAAAGCCAGCTAACTCTCTAGCCTTTCGCCGATAGAACTGAGTCTTACCAGTTTCCAATTCATGAATCTCATCTTGTAGACACTTTTCAGCCTCAATATTCCTCTAGTTTAACCTCAGATTTACAAGTTACTTTCTCTTGTCTGCCACTCTCCCAGAAATATCACTATTAATATTTTTTATTTAACTTTTTTATGCAAAGCTTTAGTCTCTTCATCTTAGCAAACAACACTTGCATTGGATTTCCACTTGTATGAGCAGACCATAATTTCTCCACCACATTGTCAAATTTAAAATGATTTGATCAGAAATTAAAAAACTTGAAAGGCTTTTGGCCTATCAACCTGCACTTCTTTCCTCAGCCACATCAAAACAGGGTTATGATCAGAATCCCAGGAGCCAAAAACTCAACATGAGCCCACTGAGCATT
The DNA here is from genome assembly GCA_958450335.1 of Hibiscus tridactylites. Classification (NCBI taxonomy): domain Eukaryota; kingdom Viridiplantae; phylum Streptophyta; class Magnoliopsida; order Malvales; family Malvaceae; genus Hibiscus; species Hibiscus tridactylites. Next base: position 19,520,562 of record OY288266.1, read on the forward strand.
CATAAGAACCCTATCTAATTTCCTAGCTAAAAAACTAGGGTCTTGCTTGTTAGACCAAGTGATGACTAGTTGAAACATCCCTTCCCGGTCTGATCGAGAATCGAATCGGGTGATATCGATGAACAATACAGTGATCGGTACAATAAAATTTCATTTTTATTATCAACACATAAAACAATAATATACAATAACACTTTACCATATCTTAATCCAATTTATCCTTATGAAGTAACAATTAATCATTTAAGGCTAATTCTTAACTATTACAAATTTTAGGGACCAAACTGAAAATCTGATAAATTAGAGGTCATTCGATGTAGCTGATTGCACTACAGTCAAATTCAATACAATATTAACAAGCCTGTAAAATTTCATATAATTTGGAGTCCATTTATTCGTTCAATTTAAACATCCAATACTCAGTAATCAAACTGTAAACTTTACAAACTACCAGATTGAGCCTTTTAACTAACTTAACTAACCCTGTATCGAAACACCTTAAGGCTATTTCGAAACAAGTGAACGATGCTCAACTTAAGTTGACTTGTCCTTTAAACCGTGCCGATACGGCCAAACCCTGTACCAGTACGAGTTGATGCCCTTGACCTTGACTCGTTTCGATACACTAAAGACTCGTATCAAAACAGTGAATTCCAATAGCAAAATGTTCCGATACGGCCTCAAACCGTATCGAAACGCTCTGTTCCTAAGGTCCAATTATGCTTAACCGTATCAATACGCCATGACCCTGTATCGAAACGGCCTGACCTATAATGACAGATTTTTGCTGGTTTTTAATCGAATTTACCTGCCAAACAGTGTGCAAATGCAATAAAACTTTACACACAACTTTTCAATGTTATAAACTACTGACATGCCAAATTTCATCATCATATGAATACGTTTACTAAGTTTTAACATTTATGAGCCAAATATATCATTTTTGCCAAGTTATAGCCAAATCAAAAGTCATTTTTAGGCCCTTAACCACTTTCCATCTATTACACTTATTAGGCATAACAAAACATGCATATAAGACTAGTTCAACTACTTTTCCACCTTTCTAGGAGTTCTTAAGGACAATTTACATTACTTGGCTTGTAGTGACTTGTCTTGCCACGACTTGTCCGATCTTAAAAGGGGTCGATTCCTCAACTTGAAATGCATGAGATGAGACACGTTAGACATACAACGCCTAGTGAGGTAGCCACAACAATATGAATAACAATGTATGAAGTTTTACATAATCTCATGCTTATCAATGTCAATGCAATATCTTAATATACAATGTTTAACATATTAAGTTCATTATTAATCTTTGAATTGAATCGAGGTAGTGGATACGCGAATTCCTACGCCTCGCCAAATCAACGAATGGTTCAATCCCTCTGCCTCACCAATATGACCAATACCAACACACTCTTTCGCCTCGCCAAATCAATATAGGTCGTAGCCTTAGGACCATAGTCCACCCGTACATGAGCTCATGAATTCTGTGGCATGCCTATTGTATCCAAAGTCCATTTAAATCTAAGGTTTCAATACCAATGTCAATAATCAATGGCAATTCTAATAACCAATGTCAATAATCAATGATAATTCCAATTACCGATATCAATAATCAATAATAATTTCAGTAACAAATGTCTTTAAAGTTACCTATAATGAATATGACTCGATATCAATATTTCATAGTTTCGATGTCAATATCATTATCCGTTGGCTCATTCACAATGTTTCAATATCAATAGTTATATTGATAATATTGCACGATGGCAATACCAATGACCATGTCCGATGTTCAATACTAATTTACCGATGCTTACCAATGGATCCGACTAACAATCTGATGCAAGTTCCTTAAAAGGAATGTTAGCTATTAAACCAAAATCAACAACGAGATCCCGACTACACCCACCCAACTAATTCAATGCTCCTACGGCTCTCGGATGACAACTCCCTTGTTCCTAGCCTTCGGTGAATTTGATGGATACTCCTTTTCGTTGTCTTGAGCTAGGAAATCAATAGGGAGATTATTAAGACAATATTTCGATATCGAAATCAATATTACAATATCAAAATAAATATTTAGGCTTAAGAACATCATTATCATTGAAACCCTCCAGAGATGTTAAACCTAGCTTGAAATCACCATCAAAATTCCATAGATTAATCAATGATTTTAGGAGATTTAAGCTTACCCAACAAAGAGCAATGATTCGATAGCAATAGGATGAAGAAAATTAAAACTTGAGATCTCCTACAATGGAAGTGCTTGCTTGTTCAAGGTGAGGAAGAAGATGGAAATGGTTAGGAGCAAAGTTTTCGGTAAGCTTTTAGTCTCTTTTTTCATTTCTTTTCTATTAATTTGGCCGAATGGCCTTTCCTTCAAATGAAGAAATTCATTCCTATTTGTTTAGAGTACGATGACTTAAATGAGGAGCGATTAGTCCCTCAACTCTCAAGAGTTCATAGCTTTGCCCCTAAACTTTCAATTTTCTCAATTTAGCCACTAAATAGGTTTCAATATTATTCGATAGGGTCCAATGACAATAATTTAGCTCAATTAGAGTCCGGTATCAATAATTAACTAGCCGATACAATATTTGGATTTTATCAGTATGAGGTTTTCGATCACCAGAACCTAATTCTGACTAGACCATATTTTAGGGTGTTACAACTCTTCCCCCTTAAGAAAAATTCCTCATCGAATTTTTACTTGAATCGAAGAGATGAGGATACTGATGTTTCATGGTTTCTTCAGGTTCCCAAGTAGCTTCCTCAACGGTGTGGCTCCTCTAGAGCACTTTAACTAACGATACAATTTTGTTGTGAAGCCTCTTAACTTCTCTTGCAAGAATCTGAACCGGTTCTTCCTTGTAGGACAAATTTGGTTGGATTTCTACAAATTCAGGTTCCACAATATGCGTAGGATCGGAACGATACTTCCAAAGCATCGATACATGAAAACATTGTGGATTTTACTTAATTTAGAGGGTAACAACAATCTATTATCTATATGCCACGGGCCAACTTTTTCAATGACTTCAAAGAGTCTAATGAATCGATATGCCACGAAGTACCCAAGTCTATTACCTCCGATCGAGATCCCCAATTTGCATCTCGGTAGGGATTTCTCCCAAGTTCCACCAAAGTCAATGATGCATGCACGAAGCAACCTTTCAATGTAGTCCATTCTAACCGGTATGAAATGAACTAACTTTGTAAAACGATCTACAATGACCCATATGGCATCATGCTTCGCTGGAGTTAAAGGTAGACCGCTAACAAAATCCATAGTGATCTTTTCCGACTTCCATATCGGTGGATCAATAGGTTGCAATAATCCGGTAGGAGCGTAATGTTCTTCTTTAACACGCTAGCACGTAAGGCATTTGGAAATGTAGTTGACTATGGCCTGCTTCATGCCCGGACACCAATAAAGTTCACGTAAGTCCTTATACATCTTCACTGACCCGAGGTGAACAAAAAAAGAACTTGAATGAGCTTCAGAGAGAATATCAGTTCGAAGAGATTCATCAGTAGGTACACAAACCCGGTCGTGAAAACACAAGAGCCCTTCAGAGTTAATTATGAAGTCGGGGTGGTCCGATAGCTTAGAAACAATGGATTGGAGCTCAGGATCTTGCTCTTGAAAAACTTTAATTCGCGAAATGATGGTAGACTGAACTTGAAGTTTAGCTACAAGACAATGATGCTTCTGTAATCAGAAGTGAGCATTAATTGCTTGAGGGGCTACAATAAAGCGATATTACAATGCGTTAATGTACTATATAATACATATAACTCTATATTCATTGTAGATACTTACCAGACAAAGGTTTGCGGCTGAGTGCATCAGCTACAACGTTGGCCTTGCCTGAATGGTAATCTATGAAAAGATCATAATCTTTAAGAAGTTCCATCCACCTTCGTTGTCGAAGATTCAACTCTTTTTGGGTCAAAAGGTACTTAAGGCTCTTATGATATGTAAAGAGATAAAAAAATTTCCGTAGAGATAATGTCTCCTGATTTTCAATGCAAAGATAACTGCAGCCAATTCAAGGTCATGAATGGGATAATTCATTTCGTGCAGCTTAAGTTGTCTCGAAGCATAAGCAATGACTTTGCCTTCTTGCATCAATAGACATCGTAACCCGAGGTGCGATGCATCACTATAAACTATTTAGTCCTTTCCGAACTCGGGTTGGGTTAGGACTTGTGCATGGGTCAACACTAGTTTTAATTGGTCGAAACTTCGTTGTTGAACCTCGAACCAAACAAAATGAGATTCTTTCCGCAATAACTTGGTCAAAGGAGCGGCTATCATAGAGAACCCTATCACGAATCTCCTATAATAGCAGCAAGCTCAAGGAAACTTCTAACTTCGCCAATATTCTTCGGCAGATGCCAATCTAAAGTTGCTTGGATTTTCTTTGGGCCCACTTGAATACCCGAAGCCGACACAATATGTCCAAGAGATGCAACTTCGGTGAGCCAAAGCTCACACTTGGAAAATTTCGCATATAACTAATTCTCCCGTAAGGTTTGAAGCACGATACGAAGATGATTTCGGTGTTCTGCTACATTCTTGGAATAGATCAATATGTCACCTATAAACACCACTAAGAACTTGTCGAGATAGGGTCAAAAGACTCGATTCATCAAATTCATAAAAGCTGCCAGTGCATTGGTTAACCCAAAGGGCATCACTAAGAATTCGTAGTGTCCACATCTTGTACGAAAAGCAGTCTTCGGTACATCACATTCTTTAACTCTCATTTTGTAGAACTAAGTGTTTTGATATAATATTTGAAAAATGTTTTGGACTAAATTGAAAAGAATTTAAAATATGTTTTTAGTCAAAAACAACTTGAAAATATGTTTAAGGGTTTTACAAGGCTTTGAAATGATTTAAAGTACATTTAAAGTAGTCAAAACCAGCCTTTTCAAGTGTCCCTACCGATACGATATCAGACCGTACCGATACACTTAGCCGTATCGATACGGTGTGTTTTGAAATAGCCCAACGGCTAGTCGCGTACCAATACGCCTAACTACCTCAACGTTCATTTTCTCAACGGTCTTTTAATTTGCAGGACCGTATCGATACGCTAGGTAAGCGTATCGATACGCATCAGCTGAACAAGCCCAATGGTTAATTCCTTATCGGGACAAAGAACAATGATTCGATAGCAATAGGATGAAGAAAATTAAAACTTGAGATCTCCTACAATGGAAGTACTTGCTTGCTCAAGGTGAGGAAGAAGATGATTAAGAGCAAAATTTTCGATAAGCTTTTAGTCTCTTTTTTATTTATTTCTATTAATTTGGCCGAATGGCCTTTCCTTCAAATAAAGGAATTCATTCCTATTTGTTTAGAGTACGGTGACTTAAATGAAGAGGAGCTAATCTTACGATTAGTCCCTCAACTCTCAAGAGTTCATAGCGTTATCCTTAAACTTTTAATTTTCTCAATTGAGTCACTAAATAGGTTTTAATATTATTCGATAGGGTCCAATGACAATAATTTAGCTCAATTAGAGTCCGATATCAATACTTAACTACCCGATACAATATTTGAATTTTATCAATATGATATTTTTGATCACCGGAACCTAATTTTGACTAGACTAGATTTTAGAGTGTTACACTAATCCTAAGTAAGGGTGATCAACAAGACCCGACTCTTCAAGACAATCCTAAAATTCCTTCATGTTCACTGTTGACTAAGGACGAAGTCACTCAAAATCGGAGCTCCCATATACAATAACAAAGATATTAAAGTCTCATCCTACAATCCAATGTCATGTACCTACAGTTGCATCAACAGATTTCAGATGAGCCCATAGGTCTCTCCTCTGTCTATTGTCATTGCTCTCATATACAACTGCGAGGAAAACATCATGTGCCTCGCAAAGTGATAGCCTGACTACTGGACCTCAATACTGAAAGATTTAAATATTTTTCCATAGTACCCACAATCTACCATTCTCAATATGTTCATAATTAAAAACATACTGAAAATAATAATAAGAGAACTCTGCTCCTCTACTTTAGTTTCCATGAGACAAATGATACTGACATGTATTTTTTTAAGTCTACTCAGGATTCTTTTTTTTTCTTACAGGGATTATTGAAGCCACTGACATTCCAGAAACATGCAACCACTGGAAAACAACGAGAGTATTACCTCCAGATGAACCATCAGCTACATCAACAGTCTTTTTTCTTGGACTTTATTTCCTGTATCAAAGCTTTAGATTTTTTCTTTTTTCCCTTCAGGATCAGTACTTTGAAGCCAATCAAAACTTTTGTCCCCTCTTTAAGAGGCCCACCTCTTCCTTTTTTTCTTCTGCAACGAAACCTGTAAGGTGAAAAATTCAGTATCTTCATGTTCAATAGTTTTCACTTGTATCTGCTCTTGTGATGAAATTAGGATTTGTAGATTCTCCCTTGGACAAACCCTGTTGGACAATCATCAAATATAGTTTTTTTTTGAATAATGCTGGTGCGATGCAAGGGTAGTATCTGTTCAACTTTCTTAGTCTTTTCAAAGACGGCACACACAGCATGGCATAACTGGTGCTCGAACCCGGGTCCCAAGGGATGATAAACATTTACCTTTGCCACCAGGACACAAGGGGATGAGCTCGAATATAGTTTTTTTAAATGCCCTAATTGCTTGATGGCATCCATGGAACCACCACTTTAACGGAACCTATCCATTTATCCTTAAATACCACATCAATATGATCCGAAATTTTTGCATCAACTGTCAACTCCACACAAACCTTTGCAAATTCTTATCTTTCCCTCCAAGTTGTCCATGTATAGTGGCAAACCAGTTACACTAGTTATGTAGCTAAGCTCTAGCTTCGAATACAACTCAAAAAGCACATTAAACAATTGCACCCATACTAGTATTCTTTCCAAATCAAATTTTAATTTCTTTAGGTTTGAATCCCATTTACGCAGCACCACCAGTTTATGTTGTATATGCCAAGGGCAATTTTTCAGAACCTAATCCCTAGATGTAGCATTAGCGAACGAGATTAGAACCAGTTTAATTTACCCTAATCATAAAAAGTAACCCTTTAAAATCTCTACAATCTCCTGCAAGGTGCTGAAGTTTGGGTAAGCTTTTAAATTTTTGTTGAAGAGTGAAAAAAACTTTTAAAAAGTTTCGATATGAAACCTAAAAATAATTATTTTTCATAACAATTACTTTTATCAAATTAACGGTTCAATGATCAAATTATAATGAACCAGTAAGGTAAATAATTAAAATATTATTATTTTTAAATCAATAACTAAAATCAAATAAGTCAAAAGCATAAATGACCAATCATATAATTTTATCCAAAATAAAAATGTGAATAGATCGATCTCTATATATAAAATGAAAAACCGAAGAAGGCGTTGTGGTGTCGAGTAAAATAATTTCAAAAATTCCCAGCTTTTGCTAAGCTGTCCTGTTCGAACACCAATCCAACGCGTTTCTTTTTCACTACAAAAATCACTTTCGATCTCTTTCCCTTTCCCTTTCCCTTTCGGAATCTAAAACTTTCATGGCGTTAAACAAGAGCTACAACAACCCCTTCTTCATCTTCAACCTCTCACTCATTCTCACTCTTCTACCCTTCTCTTCATCTCAGGCCGTCGGCGACGCCCCATCACCCGCCGCCGATTCTTGCAACGGGATCTACTTATCCTACGTTTACACCTCCGGAACCAAGCTAAAACCCACGGATCCCAAGCACCAGCCCTACAGATTCGAGTCGGTTTTGACGGTGCTGAATAACGGCGACGAGAAGCTTAAATCCTGGAAGGTTTTTGTTGGGTTTAAAAACGACGAGTACTTGGTTTCGGCGTCGAATGCGGTTTTGGCTGATGGGACAAGTTTGCCTGCCAATGTTGGGAACGGTACCGTTTTCGCTGGGTATCCGATGACCGATCTGAAAACGGCGATTGAGACTGCCGGCGATTTGAATCAGATTCAAGCTCAGGTTAAGCTTCTTGGGACTCAGTTTGGAGTGAAGCCTCCCAATGTGCCTTTGCCTGAAACCATTCAGCTTGCTAATGATGGGTTCATCTGTCCTAAGCCTTCTATGCAAGGTAAAAAAAATGGGTAAAATTTAATTTTTATATACATTATATATGTATATGTTTGATTGTTGTGTCCTGCATGGATTTTTGTGAATTTGGTCAAATTTCTATGTTTTGGTTGGATCAATAGATTATCATATATAAAAGAGTGGAAATGTTTTGAATTTAAGATGTTTTATGATTTATGATTTGGTTGAAGTGAATCATTTGTTTATAATATGAAGATTTGTCAATAGATTATTATGTCTTGCAATGAAATCCATATGTTGTTAAAGATTTTATCACATGGTTAGCCCCTTTATTCCTGTTTTTTTTCGATGTTAGTTGTCGTTTTCTTAACCATGGTTGAATGGAGGTGGAAACTCTTTGAACTTGTTTCAATTTCTTATTGCTCATAATTAGACTGATGCTGTTGTCGCCTGTCAGATCATAATTTCGAGCATTAGTTTAGTTTACTTTAGCTTATTTTGACCATGGTAGAATAGAGGTGGAAACTCTTTGATCTTGTTTCAAGTTCTCATGGCTGCTATTTAGACTTATCATTGTTGTCGGATCATAATTTCGAGCATTAGTCTAGTTAGTTGTTCATCTCTGTTTCCGATCTTAATTGTAATAGGTCAATGTTAAAAATGAGAAAATATTAATGACCGGAGTTATAATCATAGCATAGTCTTAGGGTTGCTTTAGTTTTTTATGAATTTTATTTGGATATGGTGTTTGTGTATTGATGGACATATATTTTTCCGTTGCTGGTTCTTCCAGGTAAAAGTGAGATGCAAGTTTGTTGCATCAAAGATCCAAAATTCAAAACGAATGTTACGGTAGACGATGAGTTCCTACCTCGTCAAAGCGGTGATCTTACGATCATGTATGATGTGACGAGAACCTATGATTCGAACTACTGGGCACAGGTTACTATCTCAAACCATAACCCCCTTGGACGGCTTGATAATTGGAAATTGAGTTTTGATTGGATGAGGGATGAATTTATATATATAATGAAAGGGGCTTATCCATATGTTGTCGATTCATCGGACTGCTTATTTGGTCCGCAAGGGCAGTACTACAGGGCTCTAGACTTTGGCAATGTTTTAAATTGTGAGAGGAGGCCAACTATTATTGACCTGCCTCTGACAAAGGCCAATGATACAACCCTTGGTCTGATCCCAAATTGTTGCCGGAACGGTACAATCTTGCCCCCAACAATGGACCCTAGCAAGTCAAGTTCAGTATTCCAGATGCAGGTCTTTAAAATGCCACCGGACCTTAACCGCTCTGAGCTCTCTCCTCCTCAGAATTGGAAGATCAATGGCACATTGAACCCTGATTACAAATGTGGTCCTCCAGTCCGCGTAAGCCCCAGCCAGTTCCCCGACCCTGGTGGTTTGCCATCAAATACGACGGTAGTTGCTAGCTGGCAGGTGGTTTGCAATATCACACAGCCCAAGAATGCAAAGCCCAAGTGCTGTGTATCCTTTTCTGCATACTTCAACGAATCAGTCGTCCCATGCCCGACTTGTGCATGTGGGTGCCCTCGCAACACGGACAACACTTGTAGAGCAAATGCTCCGGCTATTCTTGTTCCACCGGAGGCACTTCTTGTTCCATTTGAGAACCGAACTGCTATGACCAGAGCGTGGGCTGATCTTAAACACTTAACAGTTCCGAATCCAATGCCGTGCGGTGACAATTGTGGGGTCAGCATAAACTGGCATCTTTATTCCGACTTCTCTCGAGGATGGAGTGCTAGGATCACAATCTTCAACTGGGATGAAATCGCCTTCCCGGATTGGTTTGCTGCAGTACAATTAGATAAAGCAACCCCCGGGTTTGAAAAGATGTATTCCTTCAATGGAACTGCCTTGGAGTTGGATGGTGTTAACAATACTATATTCATGCAAGGACTTCCCGGATTAAACTATATCGTTGCTGAAACCAATGGAGTCAACCCCGAGAAAGATCCTAGGGTGCCCGGAAAACAACAGTCGGTTATCTCATTCACCAAGAAAGCTACCCCTTCCATTAACATTGCTGCACGAGATGGATTCCCCTCGAAAGTGTTCTTCAACGGCGAGGAGTGTGCACTACCTTCGGTGTTGCCAACAAACAGCGGTCATCGAAAGGGCTCGACGACAGTAATCTCCATCTTCCTAGCTGTTCTTGTGTTCATGTTGGTTCAACAATAGATAGAAATTAATGTGCCATTACTTGGTTTTTAGTTGGCATTTTCTGCTGTTTCTTCTCCTCTGTTCATGTATGGACACTACAGCATGTGCATTTACAATATTGGGCAATGGGGTTCCCTTTACCCAACTGATTTTTTTATAATTATGTAATTATTTATTTATTAATCCAACTGAGTTTTTTTTAGTGTTTCTTACTTTAAAAATGTCAATTTTAGTTAAATGGTACTTGTGGTTAAGACCATTAAATAAAAAATGATGAAACATTTGGTTAGAACTTTTCAAGTTTTTACTTTTCAAGTTTGGTTCCAAACTAAGAATTTTTCTTTGTTGAGAAATTTGGAAAGTGAAAACTTAAGTACAAAGGTAAACTTTAACGTTCTTTATACAGGAAAATATAAACCCTAACTAACTATGTACAGCTGGATAATAATAATAAGTATCGATTTAGTAGGTTTTGCTCTAATTCTAGTGTCATTCAAATTTAAGGGTGTAAATGAACTAAACTTGTAAAATTATGTTTATGTTTGTTTGGTTTTTTTAGGTAATTTGTTTTTATTTACCCAAGAAATAAGAATCCCTACTAAAAATACAAATTGTATACAACACTATAAAGAAGTATACCCTTTACTCCTTTACAACAAGTCACAATCTATACAAAGTTTCAATAGTCCCACAAAATTCAGGTTCTTACCTTTCAACAGTTAAAAAAAAAAGAAGCTAAATTCTTAATACTATAAAATCCAAAATTGAATGTTCAAGGATTCAAAATCTCGAAGTCATCTCCCACAACAGGTAAAACGTACTCCAAATCATTTAATTATGTGTTCAGTATTTCAGTTACAAACGAATTACGTTTTTTTAAAGATAAAACTTACGCTTTATTTATCTCATTAAAATATTGTTATAAACTACTGTTAAAATTAGAATATAACATGATATATTTATACTTTTAATCTCAAAACGTATACATTTTTATCAATTTAGTCCCAATTCAAAACACTTCAGTCAACTTAACTTTTTATATTTTATAAAAGTTATGACACTATATCCTCTATCATTCATCACACTTCTTACTATTGTTCATCATTTTGATAACCGACAAGTGCGATAATTCGACAGACACAATCACTTTACAACAAAACAATTGACAGACTAATGAAAAAGACTCATTTTAATCTAAACACCACCTATTAGTACATACAATTATTTTACTAATGAAATTTATAAATTTAAGCAGTTAAATTATTAAATTATTTCAAATGAAGATTAAATTAATATAATATATAAAATTTGAGACTAAAATTTTTATTATATCAACTCACAATACACGCCTGTTTTATTTTTAACAACGATATATGTTTATAATAAAATTTTAATTAAATAATTAAGTTATAACTTTTAAAAGAGTGATATTTGTACCAACATGTGTTGAGTGCAATAACAATGTATAGAGAGAGAACCACATATCCCGAACATAAATCATAAAATAGACATTATAACAAAAAAAATGATATTTGTAATCAAATATATATTTTTTAAACCGAAGAAAATAGAAATGCAATATAAAGTTTTTATATTCTCTATTAAAACTAGGATTAATATGATGGTGGAATTTGTTTGTTTCCACAAGCGCCTCAATTATAGGCTTTAGGGTTAGGGTTTAGGGCTTAAAGTTTAGGGGTTTTAGTGTAAAGGTTTATAATTTAGGGTTTATGTTTAGAATTTAGGATTTATGGTTAGAATTTAGGGTTTAGGGTTAGGGTTTAGTTTTAGGGTAATATGGGTAGGGATTTAGGTTTTAACCTATACACTCTAAATTTTAACCCTAAACCCAAAATTCTATCAACAATCCCTAAATTCAAAACTACTACACTTATACCCCTAAATTTTAAACCCTAAACAGAGTCCCTAACCCTTAAAACTAAGACGCTTGTGTAAAAAAGTTTCCACAAGCGCTTGTGTATAGAACAATTACCCTTAAAGGATTAATATCCTATACACTGGCGGTGGAATTTTTTTGTTTCCACAAGCGCCTCAATTATAGGGTTTAGGATTATGATTTAGGGTTTAGAGTTTAGGGGGGTTTAGTGTAAATGTTTAGAATTTAGGGTTCATGTTTAGAATTTAGAATTTATGGTTAGAATTTAGGGTTTAGGGTTAGGGTTTAGTTTTCGGGTAATATGGGTAAAGATTTAGGTTTTAACCTATAAACCCTAAATTTTAACCCTAAACCCAAAATTCTATCAATAATCCCTAAATTCAAAACTACTACACTTATACCCCTAAATTTTAAACACTAAACGGAGTCTTTAACCCCTCAAATTAAGACGCTTGTGTAAAAAAGTTTTCACAAGCGCTTGTGTATAGAACAATTACCCTATTTTAAAATTTTTAATGTCATTTGCATTAATTTTTTAGAAACCCATATTATTAGAGAGAGACGTATAATTTAAAGTTGAGGGTAAAACATAAATGTTGAAGAGTGAGTAAATTCAAAATTCATCCAATTTATTTAAAAAAACAAGATAAAAATTATCCTGCAGGAATGTGGGTTTGTCCCTGCAAATATAGATTATGTTGAAAAGTATGTTAAAAAATTGTGGAAAATTGGTAATTTTGAACTATATTTTTTATGTGTAAATGTAGAGATTCGAATGATGAATTTATTGGCTTATATTCTATTTTTTGATAACTTTACAACAGTATTTCATATGTTAAAAATGATTGAGTGATAAATAAAAAAATGATGCTCTAAGTAAGATACTTGTGAATTGTGTAAGGAAAAATAAAAAAACTTTTGTCTCACATTAGTCGGATAACAAGCATGAGAAGTGTTTATATTCACTAAATCATTTGTTAATTATTAAATGACTTAGGTTAAAATTGTGCCTTGTGCAAGCATGAAGCAGGGGTACAAATTAGAACTTGTCAGCCTATTGAATTAGGGTGCACTCGCACGACATGGAAGACACAAATATTGCTTGCCACTTTTAAATTGAGTTTTTTTAATATGTCATATCTGTTTTAATACTCCAAATGATAATGATAATTTATGATTTCTTTAATATTAAAAAGGTAACATTTATCTCAGAATATTTCGTTTCCATTATTTTCCTGCTCGAATATACTATGAATAATGTGTCAATTTTCAAGGTTGATAGGTTTATTTTTGAATTTAATCTAATACAACATTAATGACTATTATTTCAGAATATTTTGTTTGATTATTTTCTCGTTTAAATTTGAATCTACTATAAATACCGTGTTAATCTTCAAGGTTGATACACAGCTTGAAAACCTTTTATTCTTCTCTAATATTTTTGGTGATAGATGAAGTCAAGAGCATAATTCGTGATTTCTACAGCCGTGCTATTGTAGGCTATAGCTGATCATCTAGTTGTTGTATACTGGGAGACAAACAACTGATGAACTCAAGCACTCAAGAGTAGCCAAAATCTGTGTTAAAGAAACTGTGTGGTTACAAGCTTTAATTCATTTTTTACTGTCTTTCCTAATCGAATCAATCGTTTATTTTCTTTATTGCTTTATTTTAATTATTTAATAATATTTTATTTTTTATCGTCTTAAATTATTATATTTATAACAAAATAATATAAGAAAACAACCCCATGCTTTTAGCATTAGGACCGTTCTATGAGTTCTATATATACTCTTTTTTTTTAGAACACTACTAACGATGAACACCGATGAATATCATTAATTTTTTTTTTAATTTTAAAAATCTAAAGAACTAAAATTATAATTAAAATTATGTCCTAAAAATAAAATTTAAATTTAATACTTAATTTATAATATATATTTAATAAGTTAGAATCAAATATACCCAATTCTCTTAAACCCTAACAAAATCAATCTCTTAAAAAAATAGAAATCAGTTTATAATTTTTTAATAGATTAGAATCAAATATATACAACTCTCTTAAACCTAAACCCTAACAAATTCAATTAAATTATGATCCTAAAAAAATAGATTAGAATCAGGCAAAGGCAAGCCAACCAATCTGCGGACAAGCTTGCGAAACAAGCTTGCGAAACGGGGCATAAACAGCTTAACACCCATGCTCCGGAAGAATGTGGATTTAGCACTGAAATGTAGAACCCAAGTTTGAGTCGTGTGGTTCGGCGAGTTTAATTATGTTGGTAACAGAAGTGGGTATATTTTGCTATAATGCAGCCGAGGATGATTTGACAAATTCATTAAATTTGTTAGGGTTTAGGTCTAGAAGAATTAGGTATATTTGATTTTAATTTATTAAAAATTTTAAATTGATTTTTATTTTTTTAAGAGATTGATTTTGTTAGGGTTTAAGAGAATTGTGTATATTTGATTCTAACCTATTAAAAAATATTATAAAGTAACTATTAAATTTGATTTTTATTTTTTAAGAGATAATTTTAATTATAATTTTAGTGCTTTAAAATTTTAAAATTAAAAAAAAAAATTAATGGTGTTCATCGGTATTCATCATTAGTGGTGTTCATCAATGTTCGTCGCCCGTTTGTAGAATTTTCCTATAAATATATAGTGCTATATTTTATTAATTAACCTAACTGATTGATTAAATTAAAAGCGAAGTCTGAACTTCCACCGAATATTTTGCAAAATTCATGGCATTTTATAATCTTCTTTCTGTTGTGTGAATTAATAAAATTGACAGCTCCGGTGGAACACGTGGATATTCCAAAAATAAACCACGTTCTCAAAACACGTGTCGACGGACACTCCAAAATAAAAAGAATACCTTTGATTTCATGTGCTCCGACTTTAAACCACAATATTTATATTTTTGGAAAAACTACTCTAGTGACCATCGAAGTAATTAGGGATACTTATTTGAACTACCGAACTATAAAAAATGTCAATCACATCACCAAATTTATTAAATCAACCTATTTTGACCACCGCCGCTAAAAAGTTACCAGAGGGGTGACGGAAGTGTTATGTTGGCAGTTAACAGGACATTTTTAAAATTACATGTTTAATCCATGTTATTTACTTATTAAATCAATTTGATCCTAATTTTAATAAGTAAATTATGATCAAATTGATTTAATAAGTAAATAACATGGACTAAACATGTAATTTTAAAAATGTCTTGTTAACTGCCACGTAACACTTCCGTCACCCCTCTGTTAACTTTTTAACGGCGGTGGTCAAAATAGGTTGATTTAATAAGTTTGGTGGTGTGATTGACGTTTTTATAGTTCGGTGGTTCAAATAGGTATCCCCAATTACTTCGGTGGTCACTGGAATAGTTTTCCCTTATATTTTTAAGGTAAAATATTGATGAGTAAACTACACAAGTGACCACCGAATTATTAGGGCATACCTATTTCAACCATTGAATTATCAAACACGCCAATCAGATTATCGAACTTATTAAATTGACCTATTTTGACCATCGCTGTTAAAAACTAACGGAGGAGTGACGTGAAAGTTAACGAAAATTTATAAAACTATACATTTGGTCCGTGTTATTTACTTATTATATCAATTTAGTCGGTCTATGGCATATTCAGCAGAAAGCTCTAGTTATTCGGCGTTGGCTTCCAAGTATGCTTCTTGAGGTTGTTAATTTTGAGTATGCTCCTGTTTGGTTTAAATTGAGGCATGTCTCTTTAGAATTGTTTTCACAGCAAGGCCTGGTTATTTGGCTAGTGCGTTAGGTAAACCTTTATATACGGATCGAGCTACAACTATGAAAATGCATCTTGAGTTTGCTAAGGTTTGTGTGGATGTCGAGGCTAAATTTGTTTTTCCTAGTTCTATTTTGGTGGATGTAGGTGATGATAATTGTGTGGAGGTGGGAGTCGAGCTAGACTGGACTCCTCCTAGGTGCAATACATGTTCTATTTTTGGGCATTCATTGGAAAATGTCCTAAACAATTAGAAAATCAATATGTTCCTGAGGTTGTTTTGCAGGGTGAAAGAGCTCATGTTGTTGTTGTTGATAGTCCAGGTTGTGATGCACATGTTCCTGTTGATTTTGCTAGTTCTAGTGTTACTGTTGATGCTATTGTTGGTTTTGAAAATGCAGTTGTTGAGATTCCTATTAATTATGAGGTTGTTGCTTGGTGTAGTGCAGCTGTTGAAATTGATGGTGATGTTTCTTTTCCTGGGGGATAGGGTTGGAGTTTTCCCTTTTGCTACTGTGATTCCTGAGCATATTCAGCCTATTCTCAGTGCTAACAAATTTGATGCCCTGTGTGATGCTGCGCAAGACCAGCTTTAACCTATCTCTTCTTGGCCTGAGAGGATGGCAGCTAGGGGAGTTGCTGAGCTTATGGATGCGTTGAAGCCAAATGGGAATGGAAATAAAAAAAAAGGGAAAGAGAAGGGTAGAGGTACTGGTAAGGGGGAGGGTTCTAAGGATGGTTCTTCCCCCTCTTGTTATTGTCTATTTTAACTTGGAATGTTATGGATTTTAATGACCCCTTAAAGCATAAGAAAGTTTAGGGATTGCTAGAAAGTTGGACATTGAGATTCTTTGTTTGTTGGAAATAAAAGTGCAGGCTTAAAATGTTGCTTCTATTTTTCTCAATAAGTTTGGTGATTGAAGATTATTTAGTAACTATTCTTGTGGTCCTAATGTGTTTAACTAATATTTTGATATAACAAATTAAAAAAAACTGTTTTTGGACTTAATCGAATCTTGCAAAAATATTTCAAAGTCCAAACAAACTTGAAAAATTCGTTTCGAATGTTTTCTAACTTTAGCCGATCTTTTTCAAAACATGTATGATCCGTTTTTGCACTAAATCTGTTTTTCCAGTCTTCAAGGAAAAAGGATCGATCCCCTAATAAAAAGGATCAATCCCTTTGTTGGCAGATTCGTTCCATTTTTTGCTTCCAGTCTCCAAGTGCAAAAGGATCGATCCCCTGGTGTATGAGATCGATCCCTTTTTGCAACGGTTATATTTTTATATAAAAAGATAGGTCCCTCGTGTTATAAATGCTCTGTTTTTTGGTAGGTGACGACTTGATGTCATCCCCAACAGCTAGTATCGATTGATAGGATACAAAAACAAAGAAAAACCATCTCAGCAACAACAATAAAGTCAATACAAACATTCAAGTTATCAAGAGTCCATTTTGTGCTTAATTTTCGATCTTTCTTATAAACACTAAAGTGTTCATCATTGTAATTCTTTTGCTAGCGTTTCTTTGGGTGTGTGAGAGATCTTAAACTTTGCAAATACCTCCCTTGTGAGGATTTACTAGTTTGCTTCTTTGTATTTGTTTTGGGGAAATAATTGAATATACTTTGGGATATAAGTCTATTCAATTGTGTAAGGTTACTCTTTATCCTTAAAGAAAAGACAAATGATTGGATTTATGGAAAATCCTTAGTGTGGTCACCAAGGTAGTGGATGCAGACTCCATTTAAGGGTGTTGAACCACTCTAAATCATCTTGCAATTTTCCTCCTTTCCAATTAGTGTCAACCATCTTTTAAAAATCCAATTCACCCCCTCTTGGTTTTATTTGATCGATTGCCACTCTCATCAATTGGTATCAGAGCTTGACCCATTAGAAGGTCTTACAACCTCTTGAGAAGATCCAAGAAGTGTGCAATCATCTACAAGGTTATCCATGGCTTCCACCTCTACCATTGAAGCTTGGGGCGATTCTCAACCCACCAACAAGCCTCCCTTCTTCAATAGAGTTAATTATGCTTATTGGAAGAACTGCATGAAGTTATTCATTCAAGCTTTTGATGTTGAAGCTTGGAAGATCATCATGAGTGGTTACATCGCACCAATTAGTAGCACGGAGACATGGAGCAATGGCGAAAACAAGAGATTCTCCACAAATGCTAAGGTAATGCATCTCATATTTTGTGCTCTTGGCCTAGATGAGTATGGAAGGGTGTTATCATGTTCCAATGCCAAAAAAATTGGGACAAACTTGAAGTAAAACATAAAGGAACCAACCAAGTGAAAGAGACCAAAATAGGGCTTCTCAGCCTCAATTATGAAAGCTTCAAGATGGACCCCGAAGAAGACATCAAAACCATGTCCGATCGAATCTCCGTGATCGTCAATGTATTGAAGGGCTATGGAGAAGTGATCTCGGAAGATAAACTTGTAAGGAAGATGATCTACACTCTTCCTGATTCATGGGATTCAAAGAAAACGACGATCATAGAAGCAAAGGACCTCAAGACTCTCAAGTTGGATGAGCTCATTGGTTCCTTTCTTACACATGAGATGATGTCAAAGGGTAAGGAAGAAATTACACATGAGATGATGTAAAAGGGTAAGGAAGAAAAGAAGAAGAAAGTGGAAAATAAGAAATTTGGTGATGCTCTCAAAGAAACAAAAGAAGATATTGATTCTAGTGGAAAAGATGAAGATAAAGAGATGTCTATGTTTGCCAAGAGATTCAAAAGATTCATGAGGTCCAACAAAGAAAGAAGATTTCAAAGAGAAGAGAGCTTCAAGAATGACATCAAAGAGAAAGATCAAATTATTTGCTATGAGTGCAAAAAGACGGGGCATATCAAGTTCGATTGTCCCCAATTGAAGAAAAAGAAGCACAAGGCTCATGTAGCTACTTGGAGCGATGATGAATCATCCGATGAGGACGAGAATAAAGTAGTCAACTTGTGTCTCATGGCATTTGAGGATGACTCTATGGTAACCTCTAATTCATCTTTTTCAATTGACTATACTTTTGATGAATTACAAGAGGCTTATGATGAATTATCTTTGGAATTTGAAGAGTCAATTTTGAAAAATAGAAAAATCATTTTAAAATTGAAAAATGAAGATGACTCTCTTTCCAAATCTAATAAGGAGTTTGAAAGTAAAGTTGAGGAAATGCAAGTTAAAATAAAAAAAAAATTGAAAAGAAAAATCAAGACTTGCACAATTAACTTTCAAAGGTCTATGATGATCATCAAAAGGAACTTGATGGTCTTAAAGCTTCTTTTAACAAAGTTGGGACTAAATTTTTTGAAAAAGGTGAAAATTCAAGACCTAACTATGTTAGAAAGAACTTTAACGGATATAGACAAGGAGGTCCTCAAAGATCATTTAATAGGAAGATAATTAAAGCATTTGGGTTCCAAAAGGACTCATTGCTAACAAAGAATATGATCTCTTGTCTAAATGGATACCAAAAGGGACTAAAATTGTAAGAACTAACTCTCATGGACCCAAAAGAGTTTGGGTACCAAAACATGCATAGTTCCTTGTTGTAGTTGTGTTGGAGCCATGGTAAGCAAAATGAAGAAATTAGAAAGCTCTAGACACATTAGAAGGAAGGACACTTGAAGAGGATATGGCCTAATCAACATATCTTGGTTCAAGTGGTAAAATTTTATTTAACACGCAATCTTTATTCTTTTATGTTGATTATGTGTGTTTATATGCTTTAAAACATGTTTGAGGGTCCCCATATGTTGTTTAAGTGCTTTTAATAAGGGAGAGTCAAGATTGCATGAGTTGCACTTTTATGGCCTAATATGCTCATAATTATGTTTTTGGACTTAAATTTGTAATATTTAATTGCTTTTGTGAAATCATGTTCTCTATGCTTAATATGATCTTTTATGATGAATTTTGAGAATATGATGTTCTCTTGTAGCAATTTTTGTCAAAATGCATGCTTAGGCACCTATAGAGCCTTTAAGGGTATGTGACTTGAAATAATCTTGATAGTGTGCAATTAGAAGATTATGATATATGATGTAAATTGCATATCTTGTTGTTTCATGTTGACATGTATGTTCTTAAATAACTTCTAAGGCATTTAAAGCTCATTTCATATCATTCATATATCATAGGTTGCCTCAACTAAGCTTATAATTCAATCCTTAATTATCATTGTGCCTAAAATGCAAAAATCCAGAAAAAGGATCAATCCCCTAAAAGAAGGGATCGATCCCAAATTTGACTATAACATCCAAAATTTTTGATCCTCTAAAAGGATCGATCCCTTAACCCGAGGGATCGATCCCTTTAGGCTAAATGGATGGGAAGATTTTTCTTAAAAGATTAAACTCTTATTTTTATTTTAAAACCCCCTTTGGTCGACCAGACCTCCCAATTACACCCAAACTCACTCCTACCCAAACCATAACCAAAATCCTTCAAAGTTTCAGTATTTTCAACTCTTTGAACTCGTTTTGGACCCTCTTTTCATCAAGGTATCAGATTTGGCTCTCTTTTTTAGCATTTGGTGCTTCAAAATCATCTTTTGGCTAAGTTCTAAAACCCTAACTTTTTCCATACGAATTTTAGTTAAAAAATTGGGTTTATTGGTTGAATTAGGTGATGTTAGAGAACTTATTTTTATTAGATATCTTTGAATTTGCTGCAGGAGGTTAACCCATTGTTTAATTTCTCTCAAAACCTCTCTTTTCAACACTTGCACACCAAGTGTTTGTTAAAAAGCCTCAACCAACTCTTCCCTTTAAATTTTTTTGGCCAAACCAAATCCTTAAGCCAAAATTTCTTGTTTCAATCCATCCAAAAACTTTTTAGACATCCTTAAACATCCTTCCATAATCCCATTCTTTTGAATTATCAATTTTTTTAAGATGTCAAAAAGAAAGACTATGGCTTTTAAGGGTAAAGGGATTGCATCCAACCTTCCTCCACCTTCAAACACTTTAGATACTTGTTTTAGAAACTCTAAGGATATTGAATGTTTTCGAAACCTTTTTACAACCGTACCGGTTAAGGAAACTCACTCAATTGATTTTGATTTCCTAACCAAACTCAATTTTGCCTACTTGAAAAGGTTTAAGGAATTTAAGTGGATAGAGTTTTTAATTCAAGGGGCCAACTTATCCTACTCTTGTTCGAGTCTTTTACTTTAATGCCACCGTCTCTTCTTCAAAACTACCAGATGGCACCATTATTCGAACAATAAAATCATATGTTTTGGGTAAGCATGTCACTCTCACCGTTGGTTTTCTTGCAAATGCTTTTGATCTTCCTAATGAGGGTATTGAAATTGAAAAAGGACCTTATCCTGAAAATTCTCGTGTCATGAACAACCAAGCCACTTTCTTTCTACTTCATGGTCGTCTCTTGCACCTCATTCTTTCTCATGTGATTCGTCCTCGTGGGACGAAGTATTCATCAGTTCAAGAGTCCGATTATTAGTGGCTTCATTGCATCCGTAGAGGAACTCAACTTCATCTTGTCGCCTTCATCTTCGAGGATATGGTAAAGATTAACAAGGCTAAGAAGGTGAAAACCTTAGCCTGTGGTATGTATATTAGCCATATTTTTTCCTTTCTCAACATTGATACATCTTTTGAGTTCGGCATCGATCCTCCTACCGACAACATCATTGGCCATCATTCGATGGATCGCTTGGGATACAAGGAAGAACCCAAATTCTCTATGAATTGGGTGAAGAAGAAAGGCGAAGTTCAAGAACCAGAACACCATAAAAAGGGAGATGAAGAACATGAGGATGAACATATGGATGGCATTCCCGGAGCCTCCACCGATGCTAGCCTCATGACATGTCATTGAGGGAGCTTCATGAGTCTCTCATTCGTCACGTGGACTCATCCATCGGATCTCTTTGGTCTCACATGGATTCTAGACTCGATTCTCTTGAGGCACGTCCGGATTCTTTGAGTGATGCCTTTAGCGCAAGCTTGATAGCTACCCATTCCCATCGCTACCATCTTCATCTTAGATGCATACATACATGGACATCATATTATATCATGCTTATGTTTATCGTTGCTTTCATACATTGCTACATGTTTTTTATGACTCTTTGTTGGATGTTGTTTTAGAAATTTGATGCTATGTTGCTTTGTTTTATTTTGGTACTTATTGATGCTTTATGGATTTTAATTTAAGTACCTATATATATTATGCTTTATTGTTGTTATCTATCATTCCAATTCTAGCCTTTACTTTTGTTTTTTTCTCCTTTGTTTTATTGTGTTAACACTTTAATTATTTTTGATATAACAAAAAAGGGGGAGAAATATGAGCGAAAAATGAAAAATGATTTTTAAACAAGTTGGAGCTTAAATAGTTGTGATTTAAAACAAGATTTTGAAACAATTTAGCAACTCAAAAATTATTTTCTTAAGGGGAACTTTTGACAAAAACAATTTTTCAAAGAGTTTTGTTATATCAAAAAGGGGATATTTTTGAACTAATATTTTGATATAACAAATTAAAAGAAAAATGTTTTTGGACTTAATCGAATCTTGCAAAAATAAATCAAAGTCCAAACAAACTTGAAAACTTCGTTTTGAATGTGTTCTAACTTTAAATGATCTTTTTCAAAACATGTATGATCCGTTTTTGCACTAAATCTGTTTTTCCAGTCTCCAAGGAAAAAGGATCGATCCCCTGATAAATGGGATCGATCCCTTAGTTGGCAGATTCGTTCCATTTTTTTGCTTCTAGCCTCCATGTGCAAAAGGATCGATCCCCCGGTGTATGAGATCGATCCTTTTTGCAACGATTATATTTTTTATATAAAAGGATCGATCCCTCGTGTTATAAATGATATGTTTTTTGGTAGGTGATGACTTGATGTCATCCCCAACGGCTCCAAATGGCTAGTATTGATTGAGAGGATACAAAAAAAAGAAAAAAGAAAAACCATCTCAGCAACAACAAGAAAGTTAATACAAACATTCAAGCTATCAAGAGTCCATTTTGTGCTTAATTTTCGATCTTTCTTGTAAACTCTAGAGTGTTCATCATTGTAATTCTTTTGCTAGTGTTTCTTTGGGTGTGTGAGAGAGCTTAAACTTTGCAAACACCTTTCTGTGAGGATTTCCTAGTTTGCTTCTTTGTATTTGTTTTGGGGAAAGGATTCAATAGACTTTGGGGTATAAGTCTATTGAATTGTGTAAGGTTACTCCTTATCCTTAAAGGAAAGACAAATTAGTGGATTTGTGGAAAATCCTTAGTGTGATCACTAAGGTAGTGGATGTAGACTCCATTTAAAGGAGTTGAACCACTCTTAATCATCTTGCAGTTTTCCTCATTTCCAATTAGTGTTCACCATCTTTTAAAAATCCAATTCACCCCTCTTGGTTTTATTCGATCGATTGTCACTCTCAACATAATGGGAGAATTTGGATATTTATTAGGGGTGTGTGGTCTTTTGAGGATCTTGGTTGCTCTTTTCAAGTGTTTACATGTTGTTTGCGCAAAAGGCCTATTTTTTGTGTTGTTCCTTTGTGCATGCATGTAATGCTAGGGAAGATAGACTGTGTTTGTAGAATGAGTTGTCTGTTGTTCAGGCCAAAAGTTTGTATCAATCCTTGGGTTTTGGCAGGTGATTTCAACAGTACTTCAGGCCACATGAAAGTTCTGATTACAATGGTTCTCAGGAAATATATGGTGTTATGCAAGATCTCTTGAATTGCAAGGAAGCTCTGTATATCACAGATCACCCCTATACAGGTTCATTCTTCACTTGGTGCAATCACATAGAAGATGATCTTCTGTCTAGGAAATTGGATTGAGTCTTGGTCAATCAAGTTTGGTTTACTTCTTTTTTCTAGAGCAACTGTCAAGTTTTTAGGGCATGATTGTTCTGATCACTATTACAATTATATTATTTTGAAGGATCATATTTACTCTCCGCTTAAGCCTTTTTATTTTTTTTTGGCTTTTGGGCTGACCACCCTGATTTTCTCCAAGTGGTGGAAGAATCTTAGAAGCTGGCGGTTGTTGGGAATCCACTGGTAGACCTATTTGCCAAGTTGAAAAGGATAAAGGGCCCTTTAAGACATGTTAATAGAGATAATTATGGAGGTATTTCGCAAAGGGTTCGGGTTTTGAGGTTGGAGCTTGAGAATGTCCAAAAGTTTCTCTTTTATGAGCCTTTCGTATAGTGTGTAAAGAGAGAAAATGAGCTTAAGAGTGAATTGGGGGAGCTAGAGAGGGCTGGAGAGAAATTTTACCAGCTGAAATCTAGGTCTTAGTTTGTGAAGAAGGGTGACCAAAATTCTACATACTTCTTTAGAAAGGTTGCAGTGAGGCAAAAAAAAATATTGTGTAGTGTTTGCAGAATAATCAAGGGCATAAACTTGAATCGTATGAGGATATTGTGGCTGAGGTGGTGAATTATTTCTCTAGAGCCTTAAGAGTTAGGGATTCAAATGTGGAAGGAGTTTCTGATTCCTTGCTCAAAGAAATTTTAAACCGTGAGTTGCAAGAAAGTTCAAAGGATGGTCTGATTGCTCCTATGACAAGTGAGGAGATTAAATATGTTATCTTCGGGATGAAAGGGAACAAAGCACATGGGTCTGATGGTTACTCTGCTAGGTTTTTCCAGGTTGTTTGGAGGGTTATTGGAAATGATTTCATACAAGCAATGAAAATTTTCTTCTCCTCTTGTTCTTTACCTTCTACTCTTAATTCTACAGTTCTCACCTTAGTTTCTAAGGTGAAGATCCTTGTCCATGCTACTAAGTTTAGGCTAATTGCTTGCTGTAAAACCATTTACAAGTACATTACAAAGATTTTAACTAATATATTGAAGGTTTGTCTTCCTACTGTCATACTTCCTAACCAGAGTGCCTTCTTTCCTAGGAGAGATCTTGTTGAAAATGTGTTGTTGGCCTAGGAGATCATTAATGGTTATGGGAGGCAACATATTTCCCCTCGTTGTGCTCTGAAAGTGGATATAAGGAAGGCTTTCGATTCCTTAAGGTGGGAGTTTATTTTGCAAGTGTTGAAGGTTTTGGGGTTCCCCTACTTGTTTTGGAGATGAATTGCAGTTTGTATTACTCAACCTCGATTCTCTATTGGTCTTAATGGGGTCTTGTTGGGGTACTTTGCTGGTGTGAAATGGGTTAGACAAGGAGATCCTCATTCCCCCTACCCGTTCATTCTTTATATGAATGTATTGTCTTGTCTGCTGAATTTAGCTGATGCTAATGGTATTTTTTTCTTTCCACCCCAAGTGTAGAAGGGTCAGGCTCACCCACCTTTGTTTTGCGGATGACCTCATTGTTTTTACTAAGGGAGATACTGAATCTGTTTTGGGGGGCAAAAAGAATTCTAGAGGTCTTCTACAAATTTTCTGATTTGCAGTTGAATGAGTCTAAAAGTGACATGTTCTGTGCTGGTCTATCATATGTTGAAGAGCAAAACTTGGCTATATATTATGGCTTCAATTTGGGGACTCTGCCAGTTAGGTATTTGGGTGTTCCCCTTGTAACTCATAATTGGTCGAAGGTTGATTGTGAGAGCTTGGTGGGTAAGATAACAAAGAAAATTTTTAATTGGCCCTCAAAGTATCTTTCCTTTTCTGTGAGGCTTCAACCGATTCAAGCAGTGGTCTTCAACATTCATAATTTTTTGGGTCATATTTTTCTTCTCCCTACTAAGGTGATCAAGCAGAATGAGTTACTTTGTGGTTCTTTTTTGTAAAAAGGGGAGTGTAGATCTGCTAGAGGTGTACGAGTCAGCTGGTTGCATATTTGTGACCCTAAGAAGATGAGAGGATTGGGGATCAAATATTTATATGTATGAAACATGGCATGTCTCATGAAGTGTCTGTGGTTAATTTTGGTTTGTTCTGGATCATTATGGGTTGCTTGGGTGAATAAGTACATGCTTAAGGGTAACTCGATATAAGAGATTCAAGCTAAATTCCATCATAGTTGGGATTGGAAGAAAATTTTGAAACTGCGGGTGTTATGGTTGTAAATGACTGTCAGTTTCCAAGGGGGTTTTAAGGCGAAGTTGATATGGGAGGAACTTCGACACAAGCAAGAGAAAGTGCCTTGGGCTAGAATTGTATGGGGGAGTCTATCTATTCCGAGGTACTCCTTCATTACTTGGTTGATAATCCTTGATAGATTGACTACAAAATCTAGACTACTCTCGTGGGGGTCTGTTGTTGATCCCACA
Source organism: Hibiscus tridactylites (assembly GCA_958450335.1). Classification (NCBI taxonomy): domain Eukaryota; kingdom Viridiplantae; phylum Streptophyta; class Magnoliopsida; order Malvales; family Malvaceae; genus Hibiscus; species Hibiscus tridactylites. The sequence goes on from OY288266.1 coordinate 19,546,744, forward strand.
TGTCTACTGTGTAATTAAGCAGTGGAATCGAGAGATCATATGTTCGTTGAATGTGGGTTTACGCGGAAGCTTTTAGAGATGATTTTCGAACAATGCGATTTGCAATTTGCTTCCAGTAGGTGGACTGAGCTGCTTCATTGGATGCAATTGAGAGGTAAGGGTAAAGGGTTGTTGGCAAGCATTTTGCGGCTTTCATGGTGTTGTGTTGACTATCTAGTTTGGAAGGAAAGAAACTTGAGGTTGCATGGACAGACTCCTGAGACGATTGATGCTATATTTTTGTGTGTCAAGAAGAATACTAGCATGAAACTGGGATATACTAAACTTGTAAATTGTTCTTCTTTTTTGATTGATAGATGGGGTTTGATTTGAGTTTACTTTTTGTATAGGGATTGTTGGTTGTATTGGATGATTTTTTTGAGGTTCTTGGATGAATAAAATAATATTTATCTAAAAAATATATCAATTTAGTCACAATTTTAATTAAATCAGATAAAATTAACCAAATAAATGACGACACATGTTATATCCTTTTTTAAATTTTAATTTAATAGATTTAATTAACCAACCAGTTGGTGACCATCTGATTGGACATAATCAAATGAGGGAAATACAATGAAACTATAATGCGCCCAAGGAGAATCAAACTCACAACCATGAGCAATGAGGGCATAAGACCAAACCAGTGGGCTAACACCATTTACATGATATGTGTTGATAACCTATTTTATTAAAGGATTACAAATTTAAGCACCATTACAGTATACGCCCGCCCACCTTCTTTCTACTTTCTATTCGCCCCAAATTAAAAAATGCCTTTTTTTTCATTTTAACAGTAGGGTTTGATGCAAGGAAAAACATTATGGCATCACTGGTTAAATCAGTGTTTTTTTAATCATTTTCCAAGGCAGTTTGACAAGGGAAATTCAAAGGTTTTTGTTGCTAAACATTATAGCATTAGTTACCAAAAACAAAAAAAAACAAAGAAACTTTGTTTATGAACTTTAAAAAATGATTCTGAAATTGGGTTTTGCCATGTTTTAGCTTTGCTAAACACCCATGAATTCTAGATTTTTTTAAGAAACTTTGTTTTAAGTTGTTACAGTTTAAAAGCAATGCATCTGTAGGACATTGAATGCAAAATGTCCGAAAAATTTAAAAATATGCTGCTATATGCATTTATGGAGATAAGGCTACCTGCAATTTCTTGCTTACTGATATTCTCTGAGATTATTGCTGATACAGAAATATGTATCACCCGAGTTCAAAGTGTACCTGGCAGATCATACTCTTTGTAATCAGTAGGGATTTAAAATCAGGTAATTCTTCAAGTTTCAGGTCATGTCAGGTCAAATTAAATTAAATACATGTTATGTCAGGTCAATTTAATAGTTTGACTCGGATCAAGTCAGGTTTGGATTGACTCAAATTAAGATGATTAGTACTTCGGGTCACAAGCAGTTCTGACGCAAGTCGATTTCAATTAGTTTGGCAAATCGGACTAGCTTTTACATCCTAATAACCAGGACGAAGTCAATAATTTTGTGTTAAAATAAAGGGTCAAATATTGATCCGCCCATGCTAGTATTCGTGTTTAAGTATGCATTGTATACAAATACCGATTGTGTATGTTAACATATATGGCATGCCAATCAAGTGACACTCAAACCCTGCTACTAAAATAAATAAAAAAGGCATTTCTGAACAAGCTAAATGCCATCATAGTTAGGCTTGAAAGAAAATTTTAAAATTGCGGATGTTATGGTTGCAAACGACTATCAATTTTCATGAGGTTTTAAGGCGAGGTTGGTATGAGAGGAACTTTGGCACAAGCAAAAAAAAAATGCCTTGGGCTAGAATTGTATGGGGAAATCTATCTATTTTAAGGTACTTTTTCTTTACTTGGTTAATAATCTTTGACAGATTGCCTACGAAATATAAAGTACTCTTGTGGGGGTATGTTGTTGATCCCACATGTCTACTGTGTAATGAAGCAGTAGAATCGAGATATCATATGTTCGTTAAACGTGGGTTTACGCAAAAGCTTTTAGAGATGATTTTTGAGCAGTGTGGTCTAAAATTTGCTCCTAGTAGGTAGATTGAGTTGCTTCAGTGGATGCAATCAAAGAGTAAGGGTTAAGGGTTGTTGGCAAAAATTTTGCGGCTTTCATGATATTGTGTTAACTATCTAGTTTGGCAGTAAAGAAATTTGAGGTTGCATGGATAGGTTCCTCAGGCGATTGATGCTATATTTTTGCGTGACAAGAAGGATACTAGCATGAAATCGAGGGATATACTAAACTTGTAAACCATTCTTCTTTTTTGATTGATAGATGAGGTTTGATTTTTGTATAGAGATTGTTAGTTGTATTTGATGTTTTTTTAAAGATTCTTGGATGAATAAAATAACATTTATCCAAAAAATATATTAATTTAGTTATAATTTTAATTTAATTAGATAAAATTAACCAACCAAATGACATGTATTTTATCTTTTTTTAAAAATTTATTTAATTAATATTTTTTAAAATTTATTTAATTAACCAACCAGGTGGTGACATGATTGGACCTAATCAAAGGAGGAAAATAAAATGAAACTATTTTATTAAAGGATTACAAATTTAAACATCATTATAGTATACGCCCGCCTTCTTCCTGCTTTCTATTCGCCCCAAATTTAGAAATGTCTTTTTTTATTTTAACAGCAGGGTTTGAGTGCAAGGAAAAATATTATGGCATTACAGATTAAATCAGTGTTATTTATTATTTTCCAAGGCAGCTTGACAAGGGAAATTCAAATGTTTTTGTTGCAGAACATAATGGCATTATTTATTACTTTGTTTATGGACTTTCAAAAATGATTCTGAAATTGGGTTTTGCCATGTCTTAGCCTTGCTAAACACCCATGAATACTAGATTGTTTATAAGAAATTTTATTTTCAGATGTTACAGTTTAAAAGCAATGCATCTGCAGGACATTGAATGTAAAATGTCTGAAAAGTTTAAAAATATGTTGCTATATGCATTCATGGAGATAAAGCTATCTGCAATTTCTTGCCTACTGCTATTCCATGAGATTATTGCTGATATAGAAATATGTATCACTCGGGTTCAAAGTGTACCTGGCAGATCATACTCTTCGTATTCAGTAGGGATTTGAAATCAGGTAATCCTTCAGGTTTTAAGTCATGTTAGGTCAAATTAAATCAGATATGAGTTACGCCAGGTCAATTTAATAGTCTGACTCGGATCAAGTCGAGTTTAGATCGACTCAAATTTGGATTACTAGTACTTCGGGTCACAAGCAGTTCTGACGCAAGTCAGTTTCAGTCAGTTTTGCAAATTGGATCAACTTTTACATCATAATATCCAGAACGAAGTCAAGACTTTTGTGTTAAAATGTGGGGTCAAATATTGATTCGTCCCTGCTGGTATCCGTGTTTAAGTATGCGTTGTATACAAATACCGATTATGTATGTTAATATATTCGGCGTGCCAATCAAGTGACACTCGAACCCTGCTGCTAAAATGAAAAAAAAGGGACACTTCTGAACAAGCTAAATGCCATCATAGTTAGGCTCGAAAGAAACTTTTAAAACTGTGGATGTTATGGTTGCAAACGACTATCAGTTTTTAAAGGAATTTTAAGGCGAGGTTGATATGGGAGGAACTTCGGCACAAGCAAGAGAAAATGCCTTGGGCTAGAATTGTATAGGGGAAGTCTATCTATTATGAGGTACTTTTTCATTACTTGGTTGATAATCTTTGACAAATTGCCTACGAAATCTAGAGTACTCTCGTGAGGGTGTGTTGTTGATCCCACATGTCTACTATGTAATGAAGTAGTAGAATCGAGATATCATATGTTCATTAAATGTGGGTTTATGCGAAAGCTTTTAGAGATAATTTTTGAGCAGTACGGTCTACAATTTTCCCTACTATGTAGATTGAGTTGCTTCAGTGGATGCAATCAAAAAGTAAGAGTTTAGGGTTGTTGGCAGAAATTTTGCGGCTTTAATGATATTGTGTTAACTATCTAGTTTGGCAGGAAAGAAATTTGAGGTTGTATGGATAGATTCCTCAGACGACTGATGCTATATTTTTGCGTGACAAGAAGGATACTAGCATGAAATTGGGGGATATACTAAACTTGTAAATCGTTTTTCTTTTTTTATTGATAGATGAGGTTTGATGTTTGTATAGAGATTGTTAGTTGTATTTGATGGTTTTTTAAGAGATTCTTGGATGAATAAAATAACATTTATCCAAAAAATATATTAATTTAGTCATAATTTTAATTTAATTAAATAAAATTAATCAATCAAATGACATCATGTATTTTATCTTATTTTAAAATTTATTTAATTAACATTTTTTAAATTTATTTAATTAGCCAACCAGATGGTGACATGATTGGACATAATTAAATGAGGAAAATAAAATAAAACTATTTTATTAAAGGATTACAAATTTAAGCACCATTACAGTATACGCCTGCCTTCTTCCTGCTTTCTATTCGCCCCAAATTCAGAAATGCCATTTTTTCATTTTAGCAGCAGAGTTTGAGTGTAAAGAAAAATATTATTGCATTACATATGAAATCTATGTAATTTATTGTTTTCCAAGGCAGCTTGACAAGGAAAATTCAAAGGTTTTTGTTGCAGAACATAATGGCATTAGTTACCAAAATAAGAAAAAACAAAGATACTTTGTTTATGAACTTTCAAAAATAATTCTGAAATTGGATTTTTGCCATGTCTTAGCTTTGCTAAACACCCATGAATGCTAGATTGTTTATAAGAAACTTTATTTTCAGATGTTACAGTTTAAAAGCAATGAATCTGCAGGACATTGAATACAAAATGTGTGAAAATTTTAAAAATATGCTGCTATATGAATTCGTGGAGATAAGGCTACATGTAATTTCTTGTTTACCGTTGTTCCATGAGATTATTGCTGATACAGAAATATGTATCACCCGGGTTCAAAGTGTACCTGGCAGATCATACTCTTCGTGTCAGTATGGATTTGAAATCAGGTAATCCTTCAGGTTTGAGGTCATGTCAGGTCAAATTAAACAAGATACGTGTTTTGTCAGGTCAATTTAATAGTCTGACTCAGATTAAGTCGGATTTGGATCGACTCAAATTCGGAATACTAATACTTCTGGTCACAAGCAGTTCTGACGCAACTCAATTTCAGTTAGTTTTGCAAATCAGATCAGCTTTTAAATCCTAATATCCAAGAGGAAGTCAATAATTTTGTGTTAAAATGAGGGGTTAAATATTGATCCGTCTTTGTTGGTATCCCTATTTAAGTATGCGATGTATACAAATACCAATCGCGTATGTTAACATATCCGGCGTGCCAATCAAGTGATACTCAAACCCTGCTGCTAAAATGAAAAAAAATGCATTTTTGAACAAGCTAAATGTCACCATAGTTAGGCTTGGAAGAAAATTTTAAAACTGCAGATGTTATGGTTGCAAACGACTGTCAGTTTTCAGGGGGATTTTAAGGTGAGATTGATAAGGGAGGAACTTTGGCACAAGCAAGAGAAAGTACTTTGGGCTAGAATTGTATAGAGAAATCTATCTATTTTGAGGTACTTCTTCATTACTTGGTTGATAATTCTTGACAGTTTGCCTACGAAATCTAAAGTACTCTCGTGGGGGTGTGTTGTTGATCCCACATTTCTACTGTGTAATGAAGTAGTAAAATCGAGAGATCATATGTTCGTTAAACGTGGGTTTACGCGAAAGCTTTTAAAGATGATTTTCGAACAGTGCAGTCTACAATTTGCTCCTAGTAGGTAGATTGAGTTGCTTCATTGGAAGCAATCAAGAAGTAAGGGTTAAAGGTTGTCGGCAAGAATTTTACGGCTTTCATGATAATGTGTTAATTATCTAGTTTGGCAGGAAAAATTTGAGGTATCATGGATAAGTTTTTCAGACGATTGATGCTCTATTTTTGCATGTCAAAAAGGATACTAGCATGAAATTGGGGATATGGTAAATTTGTAAACCGTTCTTCTTTTTTGATTGATAGATGAGGTTTGATTTTTGTATAGAGATTGTTGGTTGTATTTGATGATTTTTTTTGGAGATTTTTAGATGAATAAAATAACATTTATCCAAAAGATATATTAATCTAGTCATAATTTTAATTTAATTAGATAAAATTAACCAATTAAATGACAACATGTATTTTATCTTTTTTATTTATTTATTTAATTAACATTTTTTAAAATTTATTTAATTAACCAACCAAATGGTGACATAATTGGACATAATCAAATGAGAAAAATAAAATGAAACTATTTTATTAAAGGATTACAAATTTAAGCAGCATTACAGTATACGCCCGCCTTCTTTCTGCTTTCTATTCGCCCCAAATTCAGAAATACTTTTTTTTCATTTTAGTAGCAGGGTTTGAGTGCAAAGAAAAACATTATGGCATTACATGTTAAATCAGTGTTATTTATTATTTTCGAAGGCAGCTTGACAAGGAAAATTTAAAGGTTTTTGTTGCAGAACATAATGACATTATTTACCAAAAACAAGGAAAAACAAAGAAACTTTGTTTATGGACTTTCAAAATTAATTCTGAAATTAGGTTTTGCCATGTCTTAGCTTTGCTAAACACTCATGAATGCTAGATTGTTTATAAGAAATTTTGTTTTTAGATGTTACAGTTTAGAAGCAATGCATTTGCATGACATTGAATGCAAAATGTCTGAAAAATTTAAAAATATGCTGCTATATACATTCATGGAGATAAGGCTACCTGCAATTTGTTGCCTACTGTCGTTCCATGAAATTATTGCTGATACAGTAATATGTATCACCGGGGTTCAAAGTGCACCTGAAAAATAATAAATAACATTGATCTAACATATAATTCCATAATGTTTTTTCATGTACTCAAGCCCCTTTGCACATGGTTGTGGGTTCAATTCCCATCAAGCACATTTTAGTTTCATCATTTAACTATGTTCACGTGTCACCATTTGTGTCGTCATTTAGTTGGTTAATTTTATCTTATTAAATTAAAATTATAACTAAATTGATATAATAAGTAAATAATATAGATCAAATGTGTAATTTTACAAAAGAAAATTAACTGACATGTTACCCTTTCATTAATTTTTTAATGGCGGTGGTCAAAATAAGTCAATTTAATAAATTTGGTAGTTTAATTGACAATTTCGGTAATTTAATGGTCAAAATAGATATGTCCTAATAATTTGGTAGTCATATGAGTAGTTTATTCAAATTCTCACAAAATTATTCGTTTTTTTTAAAGAATCTCAAATCTCTGCCATGTTATTTACTATATGGGTAAACATTACCATTAGTAGCTAAAGTATTCTTACTTTTTTTTTTATTTTGAGCACAAAACTATTATTTTTAGTAAAATTTTACTAAACTATTGCTTCTTTCTTGTTTTAGTCACCAAATTATTATTTTTTTAGTGAGTTTTTTAATGGTGAGTGCCTAAAATAGGAAAAAAAATATAACATTAGTGATGATTTTACTAAAAATAATAGCTTAGTGATCAAAACGAGAAATATAAATAATTTAGTGACCAATGGTGTTGTTTACCCTTAATATATTGCGATAAGAAAAAAGTGGACACTCGTTATCGTTCTAATTCTTTTTGTGAATTTTTATTAATCATTCATAGTATATATTTTTTTTAAATAAGATATTTTGTTATTTAATATATTCCGATAAGAAAAATGATACATTTCATCATTTCAACAATATTTATGGATTTTTAATCATTTTTACATATAATCTTTTAATAAAATAATTAATTAGAAACATTACTTCAGAATAACATACGAGATTGGTAAATTTATATACAATTTTTGTTTTGTTTTTTATATGTAATTATTTATTATTTTTTGTAAATAGGTTTTTTAACAAAAATATTTTTGTAAGTGTGATAAAATCTACGAATAATAATAATGCCGAAAAATATAAGAAGAAGGTGTGAGGGCATTTCCACAATTTAAGAAAATTTAATGGGTAAATTTGTAAAAATTCAAGGCTTAAATATACATCTACTACCGTAACTAGGCATCTTCTTCCAAGTTGGTACGTAAAGTGTTTTTACTCCTAAGTCGGTATCTGAATTGAGCACATTCTCCTAATTAAGTTGGTACCTAAATAATTTTACATTCAATATTTTAGTACTTTTATTAACGATTTTAGTCCTAAAATTTATACATTCTATCAATTAGATCCTAATTCAAAACAATTCAATAAATTTAACCCTTCATTTTTTAAAATTACATCAATTTAGTTGGTCTTTACGATACTATCAAACCAAGTGAGCCTATCGGATCAAAGTGACAGTTAAATAATTACATTCTACGATAAAACAACATGCTATCATTAAACTTTTATTATACCAAGAAAGTAGTATAACATTTATGGGTAGAAGAACAAACAATTTTGGAGACTAACAAAGAATAAATTGATAGAATTTTTAAATATAGAGGGTAAAATTTATTAATTTGTTTCGAATTAGGACCAAATTGATAAAATGCATAAATTTTATACTAATTTGAAAGGTGTGTAGTTCAAGTACCAATTTGGGAACAAAAATTCTTTAGGTATCGTCTTGGGAGAGAGTGCCTAATTCCGATACCAATTAAGAAGTTAATTTTTTTTAAGTACCAACTTGAGAAAAAATGTCTAATTTAGGTAGCAACAGTATATTTAAGCCAATATTCAATTAAAAATGTGTTTGTATAATAATGTGATCGTTTGTTTAAAGGCTAATTTGATTTTTTTTTTTAAATGTTTTTTTATTAATAAGGGGAAAATACCATGAAGAGCCTCGTTAAAAACTTCCCTAAGCCTAGATGGAGGAAAAGAGTACTCGCCGTAGCATTACATCAACAACAAGTCAAAACGAAAAAGAAACATTAACCCAACACTGGTAAATCATCATTAACAACCTCAACACCGCATCCGGTGGAGACCCAAAATACCTCGCTTCATATCCATGCCACGGCCCCAACTTAGCCAACATGTCAGCGACATGATTAGCCTCACGACAAATATGACGAAATTCAAACATCCGGAATTGAGGAATTAGTGCCCGAATAGCACACACCATCGATGACGGACTGCCCTTAGCATTATCTTTACCCAAAGTACGTAACGCTTCCAAACAATCCGATTCCAAGATAACCATATCAACATCGCAATGCAACGCATATAATAAACCTTCATAAATCGCCCAATATTCTGCATCTATTGCGCGACACCTACCAATAAACTTCGTAAAGCCACCCCCCCACATTCCCGTGCTGTCACGTAAGGCGCCACCACACGATGCCAAGGAAGAAACACTGTCACAGGCGCCATCCACATTCAATTTCCAGACGCCTTGTGACGGTGGCAGCCAACGTCTAGAAATCTGGCGGTTAGGCGGTCTGTTCCCCTGCAGAAGCCGAGCGCCCGACAAGGCCCTTAGGGACTCTTGAACCAGCCTCCTGCTGGACATGATTATCGCCTCTGGTGCGCGGTTTTCACTGCGGAAAATAGCGTGGTTGCGTGCCGTCCACAGCTGCCACAACACAGCCCCGAACATCAGGTCTCATCGCTCCATACCTCCCCAAGCAGCAGCAGCATCCAGTCTCAAATTTTCCAGCACCCAATCCATTATCGATCCGCTAACAAATCGACCCATGTGTGCAGGCGGAACCAGCTCCCTCCACACCAATTGAGCTATCGAACAACGACGCAAAATATGGTCAACATCCTCTTCACTTGCCCCACACGTTAAACACGTCGCCTCCTCCGTCATATTACGACGAACACGCTCACAATTAGTCAGCAGTCGCCCCTTGCATACCAACCAAAGGAAGCACTTGATACGTTGTGGCCCTTGAAATTTTTGCAACAAACGCCACACATCATGCCTTGAGATTGTATCATGCGATTGATTCGTATCATACGCGGATTTAACTGTGAAGGCTAAATTATTCACCCATCTCTATCCCGGTGAATCGGCCATGCCGCCATCCACCGGGCCTCGAACATCCATAATTTGATCGATCACCTCTTCCTCAAAGTGATGCTAAAATTGGTCGACATCCCAACGTCCATCATTCAAGCACATCTCCTTAAGGGGTAAAAAACCATCTGAAATCGTTTCCGGTTCCATCGCAACTAAACCAAGAGGACCAACTCCACGTACCCAATGATCGCGCCAAAAATCAATGGATTCACCATCACCAACTCGCCAAATAACTCCTTCCCGGACCTCTTGCCAAATCGCCGATATACCGCGCCATAAGTGGGAACCATTACTCCGATTAATGGACTCTGGTACAATCTCATCACACTTATATTTCGCTCGCAAGAAACGCACCTAAAGTTGTCCCCGTTTCGCAATCAAATTAAACCCAATCTTCATTAAAAAAGCAGCATTTTGATATTTTAGTTTCTTAAAACCTAACCCACCGAATTCAATCGGTGTGCATAATTCAGTCCAGTTAACCAAATGCACACCTTTTCTATCCGCACAATTACCCCAAATAAAATTGCGAATCAACTTCTCAATTTCCTCGCACACCCCTATAGGTATTTTTGTTGACTGCATCGCATAGTACAGAATTGACGACAACACCGCCTTAGCAAGCGTGATCCGCCCGGCAAAGGATAAATATTTCGCTTTCCATCCTGATAACCTATCGCGCACCTTCTGAACAAGGTAAGAATAAGTCGCTCTAGTAACCCGTCGATTCAGCATTGGGACCCCAAGATAGCGACCAAGATCAGAAACTTCAGAGAATCCTAACACCCTGCTCAGATCATACCAGATATCAGTCGACACATTCCGCGAGAAAAAGATACTCGACTTCTGAACATTCACTTTGAGGCCTGAAAATTTACAAAACTCAATCAACACATCCCGGATCTCGTCTAATTGTTCCATAGATGCTTCTGCAAACAAAACCATGTCATCCGCAAACATAAGGTGGGAGATAACTGGGCTGTACCACGAGGTACTAAATCCTTTCCAACGGCTCGAAGCTACTCTCTGATTAATCGCCTGGCTAAGTCTCTCCATACAAAGCACAAATAAATACGGAGAGATAGGATCACCTTGCCGTATTCCTCTCGATGGCGAAAAGGTATCAGTTAACGATCCATTCCAGCTAATCTGCGTCGACACACTAGAAACACACTTCAAGATCAAATCACATAAGAGCTCAGGAAGGCCAACATCATGTAATGTATCAGCAATAAAGCCCCACTCCAGTCTATCATAAGCATTTTCTAAATCAATCTTTAGCGCCATCCAACCACGCTGTCCAGATTTCCTATTCATAGAGTGCACAATTTCCTGAGCGATTATAATATTATCAGATATCGCACGCCCAGGCACAAAGCTAGTCTGGCTTTCTGAAATCCAATTTGATAGAAAAGGTTTGATCCGATTAACTATCACCTTAGTAACTGCCTTGTAAATCACAGTGCAGAGGCTGATAGGCCTGAACTGACTCATTGTTTCAGGCGAAGCAACCTTAGGAATCAGGACCATAATTGTTCGATTCACCTCTACCGGGAACGGTTCCCCAAAAAAATGTTCCGAATGCAACGACAAACACTATCTCCCACAACATCCCAATTGCGCTGGTAAAAAGCCGCGTGTAAACCATCAATACCCGGGGCCTTCCAAGGATCCATGTCAAAAATAGCAGCTCGAATCTCCATATCCATAAACATGCCCGCCTAACGCCCGCAGTGCATTGTCGCATACCCTGGGGAACAATCCCCGGATATGGTACCTTCCCTGACAACTAGCATCGGCCGTGAAAAGTTTCCTGTAGAACTCAATAGCCTCAGCCTGCAACATCCTTTGATCCGTGATCCAAAACCCAGTACTTGATTTCAATCCCCCAATCATATTAGCTCTTCGGCGTGCCATAGTCGATGCATGGAAAAAACGAGTATTCTTATCGCCCGAAAGAATCTATTGGCTGCGCGATTTCTGGTACCACAAGGACTCCTCCTGTTCCAGAATAACATCCAGTTCACTGCGCAATTGACTCCGTAGATCAATCAAGAAAGCCGAGTGTGAACGTTGCATTGATTTTTCAATACCCCGAAGTCGTGCCAGGAGTCTCCGTTTCTTCTTCCCAATATGACTGAAAACATCCATATTCCACTGCTTAACCGCAACCTTAAAATTCTGCGCATTATCAACCACAGAAGACTCACCGTCCCAAACAGATTTAAGAAGACCCCGAAACTCTGGATGATCCTGCCAAGCCGCTAATAACAATTTTAATTTAAAGTTTATATGTTTAATATTATTGTAAAAAAGTGTTTCAAATAGCTAGAATATTTATTTTAAATATAATTTTTTAAAATAAAAATTAATAATATAAATGAAGATAAATAAACAATTTTAATTTAAAAATGCCACATCCTCGTACAAGATCTACTACTTCATCCGACCGAACCAAACACAACTTTTTATCTAAAAATAATTTTAAAAAACAAGTATAAAACAGGACCTCAAACTCGTACCAGAAGTTCGGTGGAGAGTCTCTGCTCTATTTTCCCCTTTTGTTTTGTTTTTTTTTCTCTCTCTTTTAATTTCTTCATTTCTTCCTATTTAGGGTTTTTTTACATCAAATTATCAGTTTAGACTTTTTAGGGGCTTCATTTAAATAAATTTATAAAAAATTCTCAAATACTTGGATCGAAACTCAAACGAGAGGGGAAAAAGTAGCGTTCTTTTCTCAACAAAAGGAAAAAATGGACTCAAATTCATGGAGATTCCGATTTTCCAATTCTTCTTCTTCTTCTTCGTCTCCCTCAAGGCGCCATCAACCTCGATCTGGTTTGTATTGTTTTTTTTTCTGTTTGGTTCTAGAGAAAATACGGAATTAGATCATTTTAAAAAACATTTTTTGATCAATTTTGCCTTTTGTTGTGTTTTAGATCTGTTTCTGGGAGGAGGATATGAAGAATTTGATGGAGATGAGGATTTCAAGGCGGAGTTTTTATGTCCGTTCTGCGCTGAGGATTTCGATATTGTTGGGCTTTGTTGTCACATCGACGAGGAGCATCCAGTTGAAGTAAAGAATGGGGTAACTTTTTCCCTAATTTTTCATAAAAGTTTTAACATTTTTTCCAAAAAATTTCTTTCTATTGATGAAAATTTTGTTTTTCGTATTGAATTTATAAGTAAACAATATGAACTTTTTTAGGTAGTTTGCATGTCGATGGAGGTGTATTTTTGAAGCTTATATGTAGGAGAAATGTATATGCAGTGGTTCATAATTGGAAAAAGGAAATTGAAATTTGAAATGGAATTTTACAGCTGAGTTTTTGTTGAATTGGGGAATTTAATTTCAATAAGATTCTAGATAATTTTGCTAATTATGCATATTTCATTGTGAATTTTACTGCTGTAGTTACAGATGCTTGCTTGAATATCACTCTCATTTCTGATGTATAGCTTGAAGCTGCTTAGGTTTAAACTTCAAAGATTATTTGGATAAATTCTGTGATTCTTCTTGCTTTGTACTTTCTTTGTTTTTTCACTTTGAAACGAATTGTGTTTTTTGTCTCTTAGACACAATATTGCTTGAGAGTCAAATTTTATTTTTGCTTAATATGTGTTTGGTTGAATGTTACCTTTTCAGGTGTGCCCGGTTTGCGCAAAGAGGGTTGGGATCGATATTGTCAGCCACATTACTATGCAACATGGGAGTTTTCTTAAGATATCCTTTTTATGATGCTTTTGTCTGGGCTTTATTGGTTTTGATTTTAAGGCTGGTTATATAATATCCTGCACTCAAAAAAGGCTTAACACTTTAATTTGATTTGATGTTCACCATGTTGCTGAACAACATTTGTCATGGTGAGGCAATGCATGCGAAACATGAATACATTTCTGCTCACGGTCACCAAGCTTATACTTTGTTGGCCCCAGAAAAGCCATTTTTTGTAGTTTGCTTTTTTCTTTTGTCTGTTTAATTTTCTCATGTTTATTTGTGAGTTGGCATGTCTTGGTGAAAGGTTCAGGTTATTCCTTGACTGGGTTTTACGTACAGCGCAGGCGAAGATTACGCAAGGGTGGATCGAATTTGACATTTTCTATGTTGAGAAAAGAACTGCGAGAAGGAAACCTGCACGCCCTTCTTGGGGGATCATCGTGCTTTGTTTCTCCCTCCAATGTTGAAGCCGATCCATTATTGTCATCCTTTATGTTTAATCCACCCACATCCGATGAGCCTTTAAGCTTTCAGTCTCTTACGATTGCTGAATCAAGTGCAGAGAAGGAAAGCTCAGATAAAGAATCTCTAGAAAGGTAAAAATTCTGTCATTTACTCTTTTGTGATATGAGTCATTTTGTTTCTTTATCTGGTCCTGTCAAAATGACCGAGCTTTTTGTAGTCCGCTATGCCCTTCGATATAGTGAATGACTTTGAGCAAGTAGCCAGTGCTAGTAAATGTTGTGGCTTAAGGCAAAAATTACTTTGCTGTTATAGTTGGCCTTACTTGCCCGTGGGTAGATACGGGTACTTGAGTCTTAAGAAGGTAGTCAGTTGTACTCATGCTTCCCTTGATGGAAAGGGCTATGAAGACAATGAATGCTATCGATTGAGGAAATTCAAACGGCGGTGGATGCTTAGGGTTTGCCTGCATTTTACTTACCTGTCAATCTATAATTGTCAATCGGACTCAAGTTTCTAACAGTTTGTCTGCATTTTACTTACCTGTCAATCCATAATTGTTAATCGGACTCAAGTTTCTACAATAGTTTGTGTCATGGCAGAAAACCTCAAGAGTCGCAACTGTCGGACAAGGAGCACGAGGAGAAGGCTCGAAGGTGTGAATTCGTCAGAGGACTGTTGATGTCGACTATACTTGATGAGAATTTATAAGGTAATGAGGGTATTCGTAGAATCTATGAGTAAAAATATAATATTAGGAGTGAGAGTAAAGCATAAAGAGGAAGATGTTGAGTCTACCTCAGAAATGGCAATGGGTTGGTTAAAAATCAAACAAAACCATGTATTCCTATTGTATTTAGGGCTTTTGTGCATAATGAAAAGATGGAATAACTTTGATCCTATATATATATCTATTGCTTGGTCATTGTATGATTGAATTTAGCATTAAATATGTTTATGCAGTTTGTTTGTGTATGCAAACATGGATTAAATATGTAGGAACATTTGTTGTTGTTTGTTGAAGGTGGATAGATGGAGTTATCATGAATTCTCAGCTTTCCATATCCATTTCTCAAGTAATGCTCTGTTGATGGTTTCTAAATGGACAACCCGCAGGCCGCCATACATTGGACCAACTTACCCAATGGGCTTTCCTCCATAAGAAATTAGACACGAGTCCGTTAAGGGAGTACACGATAGATGCATGCATCTTAAAGATGGTTGGGCAGGTTAATCTTCCTCCCAAAGACATGGGCAGGTTAATTTTGTTTTAGCCGCGGTAGATAGATAAAAAATCTCACCTTCTTAGAACCATGTGAGCCAAACTCTGTCATCGTTTTTGTACTCCCTCCATAAGGCTTTAGTTGAAGAAGAAGAGAAGGATTAGTATCAGCATTTCTAATGTTACAGATTTTTTCTTCCAGAGTTGGGAATGGCCAATTTGGAGCCTTTGATTATTCCTACTATGTTTTTGTCTGTCATCGAAGCCTTGTTCTTGGTACCAGTAATTGGATACATCTAAATGGCTTGGACCCTCCACAAGGAGACAAGGATCTGTTGGATGTGTGGGAAAGCCTCAAGGAAGCGGTCCAGACGTACAAATGTTATTGCTCCATAGGAAGATCAACTAATTTAGCCTCTTGAATGAAATTTTGGAAAAGCATCATCAAACTATATTGGATCGACTTTCCCATTTTCTCTCATGATTGTACAAATAAGTTGAAATCACCATTGATGCACCAAGGAATCTCCCGATTCAATATTACAGCTATTAAAGGAGTGTTTAACCACCTGGAGAGAAAGGGTTGCGCTTGTCTTGGGTAGGTTCGGGTCCACAAAATCCGGGACTATCAGGTTAACCAAGCCTAAGTTGTTGACTAGAAAACCAGGGAAGGGTGAGTTGGTCCAATAACTGAGATGGACAGCTTGCACGTGCTGGGAGGTATCAGATTTGCATGTGGGGCCGAAATGCTTTCATGATTACCCACCATATTCAATGAGGGGGCCCACAAATCTTAAAATACAAATAGTCGGTATTTATTTCGAGTTAAAAAAACTAAAAAATAAAAAAATAAATTTGTCTGATAAGAGTAGTTGGATTTGTCAAATTGATAATTTGAGTATGACAATTTTAAAATACAAAAATAATAATTTTATTGGAACAAAGACTGTAGTAACCAACCATTGCCTTCAACATTTAAAATTATGACAGAAATTGTATGTGATTGGATAATAAGAGTTAAGGTCTTTGGATTTGATTTTCTGTATTTTCATTATAGTAAAATAATTGGTGTTATTATATAAGAATTTTTTTAAATAGTTATTTATAAAAATGACCTTTATTAATATTATTTTATAAAAATGACTCACAGGTCGGCCACGTAAGGTGATCTCGCGTTCTGAGAAACGCGAACCATGACCTCGCGTTGTATACGTAACGAGGACCATCCGACTTGGGTCGCATTTTTATATTCTGTAATTTAAAATTACAGGATAAGACCTTGTGTTTTTTAAAACGTGAGGTCCACGAGATTTTGAAGAGACATAATTGAAGAGGCACATTAATTTATTGCGGTAATCACTGCAAAGACCTCGCGTTTGGCACACATCGAGGTCTAAAAGGAAAATAAATTTTTGCGATTTTTAACAGATTTTCAAGTGAATTGTCGCGCTTATTTCAACAGACCTCACATTTTCCAGATAGCCAGGTCCACTGACGTCGCTTCGTATGGTGTTCGAGGTCTCATATAAATAGGTTTCATTCCATTAACTTTTATCATATCAAAATCTCTTCTATTGTTCCTTTTTCAAACAAGATTAAGAAGATCAACAACAACATCGTAAGATCTCTTTGAGAAGATCTATTGGTGGAAATTCTAAGGCATATTGCGTCGAATTTCATCACTGATTTTGTCAATGCCCTATTATGTTGCAAAACTTTTCATAGATCATCAAACTACGATCAAATATTCAAGAATGTATCAATGGAAAAATTTAACTTTGTCCCATGGCGTAAAAGCGAGAGAGTTTTTTTTGAAAAGATGCATAGCTGGCAAGAAACGTTGAAGAATTATATAGAAAATGAATGATCGATTGTTTCAGTCGAAGGAAACTGGAATTCAGTCTTCATTGTTTGAAAAAACGACCAAAGAAGGTCACGTCGAAGTCGTATACGCCTACAGAATCATTTTGATTTGTTTGGGAGGTGATCTAAGAAAATAGGGGCTTCAAATCATGTCATCTCTCAACCTCGTGAATTCTAGTAAACGAGGTTCAAGAATCATTGCTAATTGTCGTTCTAAAATCGAGAAGTTTTTGAGTAACATGTGGGTGTATTTTGGATTGACCGAGCCGAAACCAGTCGATTGCAATTGTGATCATAGAATTAGGAAGAACTCAATGTGTTCGAGTTCTTCAAAAGGAAAAGCTTGGGAAACAAGTAATGACTTGGACCATTGTTGTGATTTTAGTTTCTGAGATCGTGAACCAACTTTATTTTGTAGGGTTCTTAGGAAATATTTAGTTGCCTAAAAGTCAATTAGCCTAGTGCATGTAATTTTATAATATTTTCTATACTAATTAATATTTGAACTTATTCATCTCATCTTATCTTGCATAATTGAGAATGTAACAAAATTTATCATGAAGAAAAATATTAAAAGAGAATGTGATTGTAAGCAAATATCATGATCTACAAGGATAAAATTCAATATCTTGGGGAACTCGCATTCTGAGAAACAATAGGTCTAATCTCGTACGGCCCACTTCGGACAGAACTCGCTATGTGTAGAACGTGAGTGTTGGCAAAAGCTGGTACACTCCATTGCGTAGCGGAAAAATTATCCGGTGATTGCCTCCAGAGATTCATGTACGGGGAACGAATTCGGGGTGAAGAGGATGAAACGTTACCTTAATAAATCTGAAAATCCGCAGGGAGTATAGGAGAATCCAAATCGAATCCGAGTCTTCACAATCGCATTCCGACCTCTACGCAGTCCACCTGAACGAAACGAATAATATTTTTCTCTCCTCTACTGTTAGAGAGGTTTTTCGAAAAGACATGTATTGGCTGCTAGACCTTATGCCTTTATATAGCATTCAAAAACCTAATTCTACTTTAATTCGGATTTATTAAATATGCAATATATTTAACCGAATATAATTAAATATATAGAATATGATTCTACTTTAATTAGGTTTCTTTAGATATATATATATTTTAATAGTATTTGGTAATTACAATAATTATCTAGTATTAATATATATATATATATATATATATATATAAACGAGATTATCTATAATTACAATAATTATAATAATTTCATTTTAATAATGATTACGTGTACAACAAGTTTGTACATATGCTATTTAGTCGATATTTGTTCGTTTCAATCATAGGGTGTGACCCTTGTAGGTTCATGTAACGTTAGTAGTAATATCTATAACAATTCTAATATTACAAGCAATGAGTGGCATCTAGCAATACATCATTGCTACCTAAGTTACATGAAGTTGTGGTTTGACTTTACCTTTTTGCCGTGATTAACTTCTTTTATGTATTACATTTTTTGTCCTCATATCTAGATCGGACACAAGTCATGGATTAGTCACACTTGTATAGTCCATCTAATATTTCTTGATATCTTGAGTAGACTATTATAAACGAATAACTATGACATCTCATATCAATTTATTCGAGCATGACCATGCATTTTCTAGTCTCACTCAATTGAGTGGCCTATGATATTACTCCTATTATGTAGAAGGAACAAATCATATTTTGATCAACCATATTTCGCTACATATATTGTGACATATCCAATGTCAGTCTTTATAGTGTAGTTAGTTACGACACACGTTTGACCGTATCAAAATATGTCACCTACGATGTTGAAATGATAATGATCTCAAGTATGAGGATCATACATGTAGTTATCACCATGAGTAATGTCGTGACTATCACATAATAATCTAAGAAACATGCTCATAACAGGTCAGTCTAATATGTCGTTATCTAACACACACTTATGTATTGATTTTGACATCTCCATGCTAATGACAACGTTTTGTAAACAATCAACTACATATTAGTCTTGATATATTATTGTTGTTCATGCCCACAATAATACTCGACTAAGGACATTTAAGAATAACTATATTATTCTAAGGACTTTATTAAAATTCAGTTTATTTGTAAATGCATATAATAAGACTGAAATAATAATAATGACTTTATATTAATAAACAAAATAAAATAAATATGTCTTTTACAATCATCTCATTATTGGTCTCTGGGCATACTCCAACAACGAGGTCCCAAAAAAATATGGTATTTAAATTTTATCATTATTTAATAACTTGTATTTGTGTAATTTTTGTTTACTTATGTAAACAACTTTATTACTATTTGATCGAAAGAAACTATGTTATATTATGGTAGATATTGTTAGTTAAAATGTATCGACACTTAACAACTTAACAACGTAAATAACATTATAATTACTTAACAATCATCACAATTACTTAACATCGATATCGTCACTTAACAACACAATTACATTTAGTTGAAATGTATAAAAGATGAGTCAATTTTCGTGTCGTCATAGTCTGTGGACAAATATGATGTTAAGTTAAGTTTAGTTCTCAATGTTTTGCTCTTTATCAAGTCGTCATAGTATGTGGACAAATCTGATGTTAAGTTTAGTTCTGTATTGTCATTTTGTATAAATTGAAGATAGGTCGGACAGACAAACTTAGCCACCGACTTTTGCTTGCTATCAACCCAATTTTTTTCTAAACCGTTGTTGATTACCATCATATCCGAAGAAAAAAAAATTACAACCCCAATGGCAACAAACCACGTTTCTAAAATATTTATCTGCTATTCATGGGTTGACAATTTTCGTGAGAGGGATGTTTCGCGTTTTTGTTCAAGATGAACGACATATCACAATATCAGGAAAAATGTGGTCTTCTTAAAGTGCCGACAATCCTATTAACGTAGTTGGTGAGGTTGCGGGTAACTTATGTTTATGCCTTAATCGTGAAAGCTAGGTGAAGACCGCCGCTTGTAACTGGAGTCAAAGCTTCTACCATTGCACCTGATGATGAGAGTGGGTTGTAACTGCAACCTTTGGGGGACCTCAAAATCCTCGACTGTCCACATCGTCAAAGCATGTTTAGGGGTACAATAGGATCGATGAAAATGTCGTTGACTTCGACCCGATTATGTACAAGATGACATCTTTGACCAGGATCATTGGCCTAACTGCCATAATGTATTTTCTTATTAATGTGGCCTAACTACTATAATCTAGTTTCTTCATTTTATGTATTTGTTTGAAAAGTAATAAATTTAAATTGTTATTCCGAACCTAAAAAAGCTTCGACACCATTTTTCACGCCGTTGTTATACCTGCTAATTAGAATCATAGATAAGTTATAATTGCAATTACTTAACATCTAAATATTACATCTACAATTACAATTCTCAGTTTTAAATAACAATTACTTACAATTACATCTACAATTCACTCAAACTATTTGCTGCTTCTCTCATAATTTTTTTACAAACTGTAGAATTTAAAATTTTAATTATAATTAAAAAAATAAATCTCACATTCTGTATATAGCGAGGTCTAGTGGTACTTCTCCCGCCACATCTAGAATCTCTGCATACCATGCATTTTAAAGAGAAACTTACTGTGTTGGCCATGTTCATGCCATGACTATCATTCACCAATATAATTTATTGTGGGTTTACTGAGAAATTTTATTCGAGATTTTTTTCCATTTTGATATTTAAATGTAGGATGTAAATATATTTTTTTGATGTTTAAAAAAACAAAAAAAAAGTCCGTGTTTCTTAGAAATATATTAATGGGGACGAAAAGGAAGCAATAAGGGATGTAGCGAGTCTGGAAGTTTGTAAGCCGGAAGCTAGTGATCCTTGAGGGGGCTAGGGTGGGAAGTCAAAGTATCAAGGGTGATGAGGCTATTGAGACTTGAAAATGTGGAAATAAAAAAGCAAGTTCTGGAAATAGAGATGATACGGAAGCTGTGGTATGATGATGATTTCGACTACAGAGTGCGGAACGCAGTGGGAAGATCTTGGGATAAAACTAAGTTTGTAGTGGAGAAATCGATGCAAACTGAGAATTACATGTTAGTGAATAACAAAGGAGCAGTATTGAAGGAGGTTGGTAATCAAAATGGTTTTGAAGGAATCTAATGGGGAGAATTTTGATTCTATTTGGACACTAAAAGTTCCCCCTAAACTCAAAAGTTTTCTGTGTGGGGAGAATTCCGACTAAACAATTCCTTCCATGTAGGTGTCGATGCTGCTGGTGTAACAATGACTATGAAGATGAATATCATCTGTTTGTAGAGTGTGATTTTGTTAATCAACTTTGGGAGGCATTCTGCGTCTGCCCAATAACATCCAAGCTCTGTTTTTGTTTTGTTTTAATGTCAACTTGACAGGGATTGCTATAACATGTGGGCCTGGGGGAAGCGATATGGACTTTATGGTTGCCTACAAACCAAAAGGATTTAATCTTCATCAACAAGCTGTACAATTTTTTGGATCAAAACAACTAAAGACGATTGGATTTTTGATGTAGAGGGTTGGCCGAGAAGTGGCCTAAAAGCATGCACCAAGTTGAAGGCGAGTTCTTCCGCGTGGCAACCACCTCATCTGGGGCTGTTAAATTTAATGTGGCTGGATTCTACAAGAACAAGTTGGCTGGTGTGGGAGTCATTAGGGATGTAAAAAGCTGACCCGACCTGGAAACCCGACTGAAACTTGCTCGAGTCAGAACTTGATTTGATCCGAGGATTTGATGACCGAACCCGATCTGTAACCGACTGTTGTTGACTCGAACCCAAATTTGACTTGTTACTATAGTAACCGAACCCGATCTGCGTCCGACTGAAAACGACCCGAACTCGAATTGGACCTGTTACTGTGGACCTGAAACCCGACCTGCGTCCGACTGAAACGAACCCGAACCCGAAGCCGACCTGGCAGATAATCGAATTTACCCGACTGAACTGACCCGATATCCGATTTTACCCGACCTGAAATGAACTCGACCTGAAATGGACCCGACCTGAAATGGACCCGACCTGTTTTGAACCCAACCTGTTTTAAACCCGACTTGTTAAGTGACCCGACCTATTGTTGACCTGAACTGATAAAATACAAGAAGTTTGTTTGTAATAATATTAGCTCTCGGATCTTATAGTAAATGCATAGTTTATCTCACATAAAATACTTTATTTCAATACAAAGGAGAAATCAAGATTGAACATTTGGTGGAATTAAAATATTGAATTTCAAAATTACAAGGACTTAATAAGTATTCAAACTCAAAATTTAGGGACAATGCATAGTTTATCTAATAATTATACTTATAGAGACCTAAATTATTATTAGACCAAAAAATTGAGGACACATGTGAGTTGTGACATGTTCATCCTTCTTTTAGTTCAACCATGTTTAATTAAATCTAAAGAAACTATACCAAAAGTTAGCACTAAAAAAAACAAACTAAAACTTAAATAATCTAAACCTTAAGCATCTAATTAAGGAAGGGCCTAAAGGGTGATTAACCCTTAAATAACAAATTAGGCATCTCTTTTCAATTCAGGAAAAAACCCTCCCATCAATTTTCTCTCAATTTGGCGGCATCCCTCCCTTCCCCTATCAATTTCCCCCAATTTTTTTAATCAAACCCCTCCCCCAATTTGACTGCACAAACTTTCCCCTAAATTACAAAGTAAAGTATTTTTAATTTTTAACTTTTCCCCTAGTTAAATTTTTTAATTTAATGATCATAATTAATAAAATGATTTAAATTTTAAATAATTTATTTTTAATTCATCCATCACAAGTTATTAATTTAATAAAACTTTTAAGTTATTAACGCCACAAATAATTTATATTAAATGAGTTAGTACTAAGCATATTGAATTATTTAATAAAATTTAAAATTTAGAAGCGTGAAATGAATATTTAAATACAATATATTTTATACATATATATTAAATTGATTATAGATGTATATTTAACATAAAGATTATTTAACACTTTAAATTGATTTAAAAAATTAACAGTTAATATTTTACATTTATCAACACTTTAAATTCATCAAATCATAGACCCTAAACCCTAAGCTCTAAACTCTAAACTATAATATATATAAGTATGTATATATCTATCAATGTATGAACTCTAAACCCTTGATGAGTTTTACCTTAAACCCTAAACTCTAAACATTAAACCCTAATGTATGTAAGTATGTATGTATATACCTATCAATGTCTAAAGCCTAAACCCTTAATAAAGTTTTCCCTAAACCCTAAACCTTTAAATCCACAACCTAAACCCCTAAACTATAAACTCTAAGCCCTTAACCCTAATGTATATAAGTATGTTTGTGTCTATCAATGTATGAACCCTAAACCTTAATAAATTTTCACTACACCCTAAACCTAAACAATAAACCATAAATCATAAATCATAAACCCTAAACCATAATATATAAGTATGTATGTGTATGTATGTAGCTATCAATGTATGAGCCCTAAAACCTTAATGAATTTCTCCTTAAACCCTAAACACTAAACATAAAACCTAAACCCTAAACCCTAATGTATATATGTATGTATGTATGGACCTATCAATGTCTTAACCCTAAACACTTAATAAAGTTTCCATAAAACTCTAAACCTTAAACCTTAAACCTTATACCATATACCCTACCCTAAACCCTTAAAAGATAAACTATAAATCTTAAACCCTAATGTATGTAAATATGTTTGTATCTATCAATGTATGAACCCTAAACCTTTGATAAGTTTTCACTACACCCTAAACTCTAAACCTTAAACCCTAAACCCTAATATATATAAGTAAGTATGTATGTAGCTGTTAATGTATGAGCCCTAAACCCTTAATGAGTTTTACCATAAACACTAAACCCTAATGCATGTATGTAAATGTACATATAAATGTATGAACCCTAAACTCTTATTCATTATTTTTTTAATCCGTCCAATATTTTATAATTTTAATTTGATATTTTCATCATTCTAGACCCTAAAACTTTATTTTTATTCCAAATTGACATACATTTTTTTTAATTTGTCCAATGTTTTATTATTTTAATTTAATATTTTCTTCATTATAGTCCCTTAACTTTATTTTAATTCCGTATTGACCCTTGTATATATTTTAATTCATCATGTTTTATAATTTTAATTTGAAATTTTATTCATTCTAGACCCTAAAACTTTATTTTTATTCTAAATTGACCTCTACTTATTGTTTTTTTAATTACTCTAATTTTTATACTTTTAGTTTGATATTTTTGTTCATTATAGTCCCCAAAACTTTATTTTTATTCCAAATTGACCCATTTTCCTTGTTTTCTTTTAAATTTGTCTAATGTTTTATAATTTTAATTTGATATTTTTGTTCATTATAATCCGTGAAAATTTATTTTTAATCCAAATTAACCCATTTCAGTCCAAATTGACCCCTTTTCAGTCCAAATTGACCCCTTTTCATTATTTTTTTAATTACTCAAATGTTTTATAATTTTAATTTGATATGACTTTAAATAATTAATTCAAAACCAATAACGATTGACGAAGGCCAACCTAAAGTCTATCAACTACTTATACGGTTGTACCAAACTCAAACTCAATACGAATTCCAATTCCGAAAATACCTCGACCTGAATTACCCGACCTGAAACTACCCGACCTGAAATTACCTGACCTGAAATGCACCCGACCTGAAATGGACCCGACCTAAAGTGTATCCGAACCCGAATTAACATGTCAATTATCTGCTTTGGACCCGACCTGAAATGGACCTGCACCCGACCCGAGTCGATTCAAAATAAAATAAATGACCTGAAATAACCTGTATTCGATTTTACCCGACCTGACAGTACCCGACCTAAAACGCGTCCGATTACCTGATTTTACATCCGTATGAGTCATATTGAGAAAGGAAGATGTGATTATTTGTGCCCTTTTCTTGGAATTAAACAAGCGAATTGGTTACAAATTTAATCTGGAGCTTTTTCTCAATGAAGTGGGGAGCTTTTTCAATCCAATTTGGAATCAAACCGTAAGCAAATTTCAATAAATAAATATCAGTCAAATGAAATACGTTAGCAACCGATGCCTGAAACATTTCAAATTATGACACAAACTGTATCTTTTAAGTAGTCTTATTTTTCATTGTTGCGTGAAAAAGAGTCTATCGCAATTGTAGTGCAAGTGTACACGACACAAGTAGTAAAGTGATACGAAGTATCGGATATCGTCTCCACAGGGATTGGGCTAATAGCTTCATCTTATTTCACTGCACGAAGTAAAAAAAATATTTAAGAGGATTGTTACGAAAATAATAAGGAAAAACGTAAATAAAAGAGTTGGAATATCAAGATAGAGAGAATGGGCTGGTATTGAATTGCTCAGTAGTGCAGGTATTGCAATGCTTAGGAACTCCAGTTCTGTCGTCGTGCCCGTCGCGGCAGCACCTGTCGCGGCGGCTGTCCGTTGGCTGTCGCGGCATCAAACACACCAACTCCGTACTTCAAGTTTGACAAGAATCCCAGATCTACCTTGGCCTATCCCTAGGTCCAAGTCTGCCGATGAACACGTCTTTGATGATACCTCCCGGCGTGAATCGAAGGATGAACACCGATGTGTATGAATTCTTCCTTAGCCACTTAACCTTGCCCTATCCCTAGGCACAAGATAGTTCAACTATAAACTAGAGAACTTGCTCTTATTTCTTTCGTATACTTAACTCTCCCGATGCTAAGTAAATGGATAACCTCACAATGCTCTCCCGATGCTCTTGCAAGATATTAACAACCAAAATAAGAGAACTTAAAGTTTATTTTATTGAACTTGGAAAATTCTAAAACAAAACAACCCTTGCAACTACTTTACAAAACAACCCGTGGCCCTAGGGGTTTTTTTTAGAACATGTCGGCGGCGGGTAGACGGCTGAGGGGTTTAGTTATCGGTTATGGGGAAGATTCTTTTCTAGGTTAAAATCTATGCCCTTATATAAGCTTTGGGCTCAAGTATTCTAAGATAACAAGGATTACAACATTAATTAAAAGTAAGATTCTAATAAAGACTTAATCTCTAAGTATCCTACTTTTCAGCCGCCTCCTTATTTCATGGGATTTCCTCTCCTTGAGCTTTGGCTTGACATATCTTTTGATCCGGTGCTTGGAAAAATATAGGGTTTTCACACAACAGACGAGCATAATTTTCTCTATCTATCGAGGTCCACTTTGCGTTTCCTCCACTAATTTGTTGTCGTCCTCCTGTCACGACAGATCCATGGCAGCATCGTCCTCATCGTCTGCTTGTCCAGTTCAGCTCTTCTGCTTCTCTGCCCTGCGCCTGCCTTCTCCGTCAACTATGGCAACAAACTGCAAAATAAGCCATCTTTTAGTAGAATCTGTGCCTTTTATATATTTGTGATGTTTTGCCGTAAACTAACCTAAATGCAATGCAATGATGCTTGAATGCAGCAGAAATATGGGTTAAAAAGGGTGTAAATAATAGAACTTTTACACACTCAACACACCCCCAAACTCAAGTTTTTGCTTGCCCTCAAGCAATTAAGACCTAAAAGAAAATTGAATATTTTTGTGTTGGCTTTCAAACAGTGAACTGTCCCTTACCCGTCGCTCATTCTCTGTGGCGGCAGCAACCTGTCGGAAAGATTAGGATCTGTCCGGAATCTCACTATAGTTCTCGTGCAGTGTGTGCATGCTTGTGAACAGTTATATGCTAAGACTTTCTTAGTTTCACTAGAATATTCAACTTTTTAACTCGAATTTTTATGCCAAAGTTTAATTTCTTGAAGACACATTTTCATGCTTCTTTTTTTCTTCTATTTTCAAGCTAAGTTTTTACTAGAGCCAGTTTTGGGCACCTCTAGTTAGCTTCCTAGAGCCGGTTTCGGGCACCTCTAGGTTTTTGAGTTTCTTTTGCTAAACTTCTTTCCTAGAGCCAGTGTTAGGCACCTCTAGGGGCTATTCAAGTACTAAGCATCCTATTCTAGTTTGGCTAAAAGAAATCTAAGCAATATAACAGTCACAATGGTGTTTAAGTTTTTCAGAACTATAGAAAGGCTCTAAACTTCTCCTTAAACTGTCCTAAAGATGCTTCCACGACAGAGCTGTCATGACAGGTAAGTTTACTTCACAGTTTTAAGCCAACAGTTTTAGTCTTTTCTGATTTTTTTTTACAAAAGAACTTAAAAGACACAGCAATTAATTAAAGATGTACTAAGACTCCATTAAAATGGAGGGTAGCCACCCCCAAACTCGAGGGTTGCATTGCCATCAATGAAAATGACAGATAAAATGAAGGCAAGTACATCACAAAATATAAATAAACAGGCATCAATAAAATAAAAATAAAAGACTTAAATTTTAATCGCTGTCTTCACTGCTGCTGCTGACACGGATCTGGTGGCGGCGTCTGGGTGGTGGGGTAGGCTGGGCAGGCTTGGCAGGTTGCTCCACGACATGGATGTCTGAGCTGCTGCCACTATCCCAAGTGCTGGTGGTGGTGGTGCTGGCCTTGGGCATTCTTTTTCTGTCTGCCACGTGTTTCTGCCTCTTGACAGGCGTGAACTCTTTATCCAAATTCCTCCTAATAGGAGGTTCTGACTCGCTGTCATCGGAGGCAGATCGCTTCGTTCCTCGGGCAGAGGTTTCGGCTATTGGTCTGCCAGCTACCGTCGAGGCAGGTGATGGGGTGGAAGCAGTAGAATGGGTGTGTGGGGAGGCAGGTGGTGTAGGTGTATGGACAGGGGAGGGGATGTGGAAATAGTGGGCAGAGAAAGTGGGGAAAATAACATCGGGATAATTTAAAGTGTTAGTAATGAAATTTACCGTCGAGTTGGTGAAATCTCGGATGAATGTCATCAGCCTCATTTGTCTATCTTCCACCCGTTGTATTGCAGCAAGGATCTGGGCAGATTGGTCTGTCTGGGCGGTGGCGGCGGCAGGTTCAGGGGCAGGCTCCTCGGATGATTCTGCTGGGGAGGCAGCCGGGTTGAAGGAGGAGAGGGGGTAGCGACTATCAACTCCATGAGGCTGGTAATGTTGTTGTCTGTCTAGCCTCTGCCTTGGATCAGTTTGTCGGTGGTGGCCTCTGGGACGGCAAAGAGAAGTGATCATGAACGGTAGGCAAAGGCGGGAGGTGGAGCGGAATGTGCAGTCCAAAATGCTTTCCCTCATGTAGCGGCCCACGTTGATAGGCCGGTTGTTCATGATTGAATGAATGAGGGCGAGCCGCTGCTGGTCCACCGTCGTGTGATGGGAGGTCGGCATGATACGCTTTTTGATGAAAGCGTTCCAGAGTTTGGCTTCTGGGAGTAGCTGCCCCCTTTTTACAGAGTTGGGGTTCTTTTTGCTCGTGGTCCATGTTGCTCCTTCCTCTGTCACCTCCGCCATGACAGCACCGTAGGCGGCAGAATCGAGGGTGTCTAAAAATTGCTGATGGGCATCATCGTTGGGACCAAAATATAGGCCATACATGTGGTTGATGCTGTCAGCTGTAAATGGTACTTCTACCCCTCGGACGGTGACTGATGTTGTCGTTCTGCTATCGATGGCAGCATAGAACTCCCGCACCAACGTATCATTTAGTTCTGCAGGTTGTGCGGCGAACTGCTCCCATAGCTGAGTCCTTATCGCCTTCGCGATGAATGGTCGGAGCCCTAGGTTTGCTGCCTTGCGGACGTAGATGAATCCTCTTTCCTCCCATAATTCTTTGGTTGCGAACGACTGCGGTGTGGGTGCTGCGGCTGAAGAGGTTGAAGCAGCACTGCGGCGGGTACGTATGGAAGACATATTAGTTGCAAGGGTTGTGAAAGTAAAGAAAACAAATAAAAAACGAGAGGAGAAAGCAAGGAAGAATAAGCAGAAGTGAGGAAAATGAAAATGAGAACGGGGTTTTATAGCGTCGAGTTGCTTCCCGTTTAATGCTGTAACGGCAGACGTGAATAACGGGGCGACTAATGAGTTTTGGCGTGTTTGACGCGTCTGACGCGTAATTATGCGTCTGTTAAGCGTCTGTCACACGCTTCTGCGTCTGCCGTGTCAGTCTGTTGACAACCTGTCTTATCCGTGTCTGCGGTGGCAGCTGGAACGACAGGCTTCAATAAATGGGCTCTGTTGGGCTGATGGATGGATGGTGGGCTTGGGTCACTTCTTCTTTACTTCTTGACTCCTTTATTTCCTAAAAATAGAAAATATAAAAACATTATTTGAATAAAATAAACCTAATTTCCTAATAAATAATAAGTAATAAAAAATAGATAAAAATAAAATTTAGGTTAAATTAAGGATGCCTTGTGGGACATCTCCTAAAGTAACCACTTCCTGTATTCTTGGGGCTTCAGTCCCCTGATAATGCTTGAGGCGCTGTCCATTGACTTTGAATTGGTGCCCGTCTTTTAATGATTGAATTGTAATGGCACCATGGGGAAAAACTTGTACCACTTGGAAAGGGCCAGACCATCTAGACTTTAGCTTTCCTGGGAAGAGTTTCAGTCTAGAATTAAACAACAACACAAGCTGCCCTGGGCAGAACTGTCGTGGCAGCAACTTCTTGTCATGCCACTTCTTAGTTTTTTCCTTGTAAATTCTCGCATTGTCGTAGGCCATTGTTCGTATTTCTTCGATCTCGTTTAAATCTAATAGCCTTTTCTGGCCTGCCTTGTCCAAGTCCATATTCACTGCCTTGATTGCCCAATATGCTTTGTGTTCGATCTCGACAGGCAAGTGACAGGTTTTTCCATAAATCAATCTGTATGGAGACATGCCCAATGGAGTCTTAAAAGCTGTCCTATATGCCCATAATGCATCATTAAGGAGTAAAGACCAATCTTTCCTAGTTGGCTTAACCATCTTCTCAAGAATGTTCTTAACTTCCCTATTGGATATCTCAGCTTGTCCATTGGTCTGTGGGTGGTATGCTGTCGCGATCCTGTGCTTGACACCATATTTCTTTAATGCGGCAGCAATTACCCTATTATCAAAATGTCTCCCTTCATCACTGATAATCGCCTTAGGGATGTCAAATCTAGAAAAAATGTTTTTGTGCAAAAATTTTTGGATTGTCTTGGCATCATTCTTTTGAGTGGCGATAGCTTTAACCCACTTAGAGACATAATCCACTGCTAGGAGGATGTATAGATTTCCACATGAAGATGGAAAAGGTCCCATAAAATCGATCCCCCAAACGTCGAAGATCTCGACTTCTAGAATGTTCTGCAGTGGCATCTCGTTTCTCCTCGAGATGTTACCTGTCCGCTGGCACCTGTCACAGTTCTTGTAGTAGTCTTGTGCATCTTTATACAGTGTCGGCCAGTAGAACCCTGACTGCAGCACCTTGGCAGCAGTTTTATTGCCTCCTAAGTGACCTCCATATTGAGAAGCATGGCAGTGATGGAGAATGTCTTCGTGCTCTTCTTGTGGTACGCACCTCCTTATAACCTGATCTGCACACATTTTGAAAAGAAGAGGTTCGTCCCAATAATAATGTTTAACATCATTTTGGAACATCTTCCTGGCTTGATAATTAAGATCAAAAGGAAGTATTCCGCTAACTATAAAATTAACGAAATCAACATACCAGGGGCGTTCAAAAGACTTACATGCCACCATGGCTGTCGCGGTAGCGATTGCGGCAGCAAAGAGCTGCTCATCTGGGAAGGTCTCCAGTATTTTTGTCTCGTCGATTGGTAGACTCTGTCCCTTCTCCAATCTTGACAAGTGGTCTGCCACCTGATTTTCTGTCCCCTTTTTGTCCTTGATCTCAAGGTCGAACTCTTGTAATAGCAAGATCTACCGTATCAATCTAGGCTTTGCGTTCTTTTTTGCGAACAGATACTTAAGGGCAGAATGGTCTGTATGCACTATTACCTTCCTCCCAAGTATGTAAGAACGAAACTTGTCGATGGAGAACACCACAACTAAAAGCTCCTTTTCTGTGGTGGTGTAGTTCACTTGGGCGTCATTTAATGTCTTGCTAGCATAATATATGACATGAAACAGCTTATCTCTGCGCTGCCCAAGTGCTGCCCCGACAGCATAGTCACTAGCATCACACATGATCTCAAATGGCTGTGTCTAGTCTGGTGGCTGTACTATGGGGGCTGTCACTAGTTTTTCCTTCAGAACCTTGAATGCTTCAGTACATTCCTCATTAAAGTCAAAGGGTCGGTTCTGCTCCAAGAGATGGCATAGGGGCTTGGTAATTTTTGAGAAATTTGCAATAAATCTTCGATAAAAACCAGCATGCCCTAAAAAACTTCTAATGCCCTTGACTGTTGTTGGCGGCGGCAGCTTTTCAATCACTTCTATTTTGGCCCTGTCGACTTCTATCCCACGGCAGCTAATTTTATGGCCAAGGACTATTCCTTCATCCACCATAAAGTGACATTTTTCCCAATTCAAAATAAGATTGGCTTTTTCACATCTTTCAAGTACCTTTCGTAGATTGTCGAGGCAGCTCTCAAAATCGTCTCCAAAGACGGAAAAATCATCCATAAAAATTTCCAGGAAGTCCTCTACCATGTCGGAGAATATGGCCATCATGCACCTTTAGAAGGTGGCAGGTGCATTACATAATCCAAACGGCATCCTCCTAAACGCGTATGTTCCGTAGGGGCATGTAAAAGTCGTCTTTTCTTGATCCTCCGGTGCAATAGCAATTTGATTATAACCTGAATAACCATCAAGAAAACAATAGTAAGGTTTACCCGTTAATCTATCAAGCATTTCGGGTAGCTTTGTTAAGCTTCCGATAGTCCATACAAACCCTCCAACCGGTCACAGTTCTGGTTGGGATTAATTCATTGTTCTTATTGGTTACCACGGTCATTCCTCCTTTCTTTGGAACGCATTGCACCGGGCTTACCCATTTGCTGTCGGAGATTGCGTAAATAATACCAACATCTAACCATTTGATTATCTCTTTACGCACTACCTCCTTCATAGCATGGTTTAGCCGCCTTTGTGCATCAATACTCGGCTTATGATCTTCTTCTAGAAGAATTTTGTGCATGCATAACGCTGGACTAATGCCTTGAATGTCTGCTATCGTCCATCCAATCGCCTTTTTGTGCTGCCTTAGCATGTCGATTAGCTGCCGTTCCTGCGGCAGCTTAGAAGAGATGATTACGGGCAGCGTGTCATTTGAACCAAGAAAAGCATATTTTAGCTGCCCTGGCAGGGGCTTAAGTTCTAAGGCAGGTGGTTCAACAGTAGATGGCTTTTGGATTAAATGGTTATCCGAAGTATAATTCAAAGGTTCGAATAACTTACCTGGACGATTGCCTAATCAGTTTACCTCCTCCTGACCTTCAGTATCAGATGTATCGGATTCAGAGGAGTTGCTGTCGTCGGTGCTGTCATCGTTGCTGTCGTCGGTGCTGTCGTCGTTGCTGTCGTGACAGTCCTGTAGGTGGCTGCCGCGACAGTGTCCAAATTTAATATCGTGACAGCCCGACCTGATGCAGGGTTGATCAAGGGTAACGTCAGTGATAGCCTTGCATTCCTCATCTACATCATCATGTTTCATCGCTTGGAGAACATTCAACTTAATCTCTTGATCGTTCACTCGCATGGTGAGTTCTCCTTTCTCCACATCAATCAGTGATCTTCCCGTGGCTAAGAAGGGTCGCCCAAGGATGACTGGTGCGTTTTCGTCTGCCTCACAATCTAAAACAAGAAAGTCAGCAGGAAAAATAAACTTATCCACTCTTACCAGAATATCTTCAATCTTTCCCTCTGAATGAACGTAAGAGCGGTCTGCCAGCTGCAGAGTTACTGTCGTGGGCCGCGCCTTTCCAATACCTAATTACTGAAAAACAGACTTTGGCATTAAATTAACACTAGCACCAAGATCACAAAGTGCCTTACCCACAAATTTGTTTCCGATTACGCAAGGTATGACGAAGCTCCCCAGATCCTTCTTTTCTTAGGGTGGCTGCCGATGGAGAATACTCATGCAACCTTCTGTCATCTTTACCGTTTCAAACTCCCCAAGTTTAGATTTTTTCGACATGACATCCTTGAGAAATTTAGCATAACCGGGCATTTCCTTAACGGCATCTAACAGCGGAATATTAATATTAATTTGCTTAAAAATATCATAAATCTTTTTAAGTTGAGATTCATGCTTAGCTTGCTGTATCCGTTGAGGAAAAGGAGGTGGGGACGATAATCAGCAATACGTCCTTCCCACTGCATGCGAATCTAAGGACGGTAATAGTCTTTTTTCTCCTCTGTCGCTTCTGCTGTCGTGACAGGCTCATCGGCAACAGTCTGTTTAGCACCTGTCGGGGCAGCTTCCTCGGCAGGTTTATCCAAGGCAGGTTCCTTTACTGTTTCAGTTTCTTTTTTCGGCCCTGGTAGTTTCTTCCCACTCCTAGTAGTAATTGCCTTACATTGCTCATGTGTGGGCGGTCTAGCATTTTCAGTATTGCTAGGGAATCCTCCATTCTGCCTCGGCTTAATATGTTGAGAAACCTGACCCATTTGTGTCTCCAGAGATTTCAAAGTAGCTTCATGATTTGTCATCCTCATCTCTGTTTTATCTATGAAATTCTCTGTCTTCTTGACAAACTGATTTATATTCTCCATATACGTACCGGTCTGAGACATAAAGGTGGCCAGAGTCTGTTCCAATATACTGCTCGTGGCAGGTGGTGGCTGTTGTGGCGGCAATTGCTGTCGTGTTAGCAATCTAGGTCCTCCCTGATTCTGATTGTGTGCTTGAGGATTCAAGGCATTATTGGGATTACTCCAGGAAAATTTGGGATCTTTCCTCCAATTGGGATTATAATTGTTGGAATTGTAATTCGGCTTGTAGTTTCCAACATATTTTCCCTCTTCTATTTGTATTGGGCACTCATCCCGACTATGATTTCCCTCACAGATATTACAAACTTCCTCAACAGCAAATCCTCGTAATTCATCCTCATTCAATAACCTTTTCATTGCTTTAGTAAGGAATGCTACTTGTGATTTCATAGTGCTGTCGGCCTCATAGTCCTTGACAACAAGTACCCGTTTACCTTCTAGCTTTCGGAAACTGCTCCTCATTCTTAGCTAGATTTTTCAAAACTTGCAATGCCTCGTATGGATCTTTATCCAATAATAGTCCGTTTGCTGCAGAATCAATTCGAATACGAGTTTGTAAGTTGGCAGCATTATAAAACTTAGTTACCTGATTCCAGACGGGGAATCCATGCATTGGGCAGTTCCGAAGAAGAGTAGTAAATCTGTCCCAGGCTTCGTGCATCGGCTCGTCATCTTCCTGTTGAAAAGTAGCAATTTCGTTACGTAATCGCTCAGATAAATGCGAAGGATTAAAACGAGATAAAAATTCACGAGATAAATCTGCCCAAGTTCTAATTGAACCCGACGTAAGTTTGTTCCACCAAGTTTTAGCTCTGTCCCTCAATGAATGGGGAAATAACCGAAGCCTCAGTATCTCCGGATTAACTCCTGGCAGTCTAAACGAACCACAGATCTCCTGGAACGTCTTAAGATGCTCCCTAGCATCCTCTGTCACAGCACCACTAAACTGACCGGCATTGTTGATCATACTAAACATGACAGATTTAAGCTCGAAGTTATCAACTTCAATATCCGGCAGCGTGGTCTCCAGCTCTACATGATCGTTCAACATGTAGTCACGACAGGACCGTCGTCTGTCGGCGGCAGGGTTATCGACAGGCTGTATAACTCCGCCGACAGGCAGGTCGTTTCCAACGTGGGCCATCTTCTCTAGCTGTTCCTCAAGGTACTCGTTCCTAGCTAAAAGGTGGCGAAGTTGTTTCTTGAGATTGAAGGAACGTTCGATTTCCGGATCTAATAGATACTCAGGATCTTCACCTCTTTTAGATCTGCGCATAAACAAGAAAACCTCGTGAAAAGCAAGAGTTGAAAGCACCAAAGAAAAATAAAGAAAAATTAAAAGAAAAAGAAAAAACAAAAACAAAAACAAAAACAAAAACGAAAAGTGCAATAAAAGAAAGGTGTAGTTATGTTGCCAATCCCCGGCAACAGCG
This sequence comes from Hibiscus tridactylites, assembly GCA_958450335.1. Taxonomy (NCBI): domain Eukaryota; kingdom Viridiplantae; phylum Streptophyta; class Magnoliopsida; order Malvales; family Malvaceae; genus Hibiscus; species Hibiscus tridactylites. Next base: position 19,582,107 of record OY288266.1, read on the forward strand.
CCAAAAACTTGTTGCGTGTAAAAGAGTCTATCGCAATTGTAGTGCAAGTGTACACGACGCAAGTAGTAAAGTGATACGAAGTATCGGATATCGTCTCCACAGGGATTGGGCTAATAGCTTCACCTTATTTCACTGCACGAAGTAAAGAAAATATTTAAGAGGATTGTTACGAAAATAATAAAGGAAAAACGTAAATAAAAGAGTTGGAATATCAAGATAGAGAGAATGGGCTGGTATTGAATTGCTCTGTAGTGCAGGTATTGCAATGCTTAGGAACTCCAGTTCTGTCGTCGTGCCCGTCGCGGCAGCACCTGTCGCGTCGGCTGTCCGTTGGCTGTCGCGGCAGCAAACACACAAACTCCGTGCTTCAAGTTTGGCAAGAATCCCAGATCTGCCTTGGCCTATCCCTAGGTCCAAGTCTGTCGATGAACACGTCTTTGATGATACCTCCCGGCGTGAATCGAAGGATGAACACCGATGTGTATGAATTCTTCCTTAGCCACTTAACCTTGCCCTATCCCTAGGCACAAGATAGTTCAACTATAAACTAGAGAACTTGCTCTTATTTCTTTCGTATACTTAACTCTCCCGATGCTAAGTAAATGGATAACCTCACAATGCTCTCCCGATGCTCTTGCAAGATATTAACAACCAAAATAAGAGAACTTAAAGTTTATTTTATTGAACTTGGAAAATCCTAAAACAAAACAACCCTTGCAACTACTTTACAAAACAACCCGTGGCCCTAGGGGTTTTTTTAGAACATGTCGGCGGCGGGTAGATGGCGGAGGGGTTTAGTTATCGGTTATGGGGAAGATTCTTTTCTAGGTTAAAATCTATGCCCTTATATAAGCTTTGGGCTCAAGTATTCTAAGATAACAAGGATTACAACTTTAATTAAAACTAAGATTCTAATAAAGACTTAATCTCTAAGTATCCTACTTTTCAGCCACCTCCTTGTTTCATGGGATTTCCTCTCCTTGAGCTTTGGCTTGACATATCTTTTGATCCGGGGCTTGGAAAAATATAGGGTTTTCACACGACATACGAGCATAATTTTCTCTATCTATCGAGGTCCACTTTGCTTTTCCTCCACTAATTTGCTGTCGTCCTCCTGTCACGACAGATCCATGGCAGCATTGTCCTCATCGTCTGCTTGTCCAGTTCAGCTCTTCTGCTTCTCTGCCCTGCGCCTGCCTTCTCCGTCAACTATGGCAACAACCTGCAAAATAAGCCATCTTTTAGTAGAATCCGTGCCTTTTATATATTTGTGATGTTTTGCCGTAAACTAACCTAAATGCAATGCAATGATGCTTGAATGCAGCAGAAATATGGGTTAAAAAGGGTGTAAATAATAGAACTTTTACACACTCAACATTCATATTTATGAAATAGAAAATATTTTGATATATTATAGTTTACACAACCTTTTCAATTTTAAGTTTTATAGTTTTATGTTAGGGTTCAAGGGTTTAGTGTGTAGCTCGTAGAATTTAAGGTTTATAATAAAAATTTAGAGTTTACGGTTTATAATTTAAAATTTAGGTTTTAAAGTGCTAGAGTTTGGGATTTATGTTTTAAATTTTATAAAAAGGTTGTGTAAATTTTTTTACACATCTTGTGTATTAAAATATAACCCTTATAAAAAAAGGAAAATACTTTGATGCACAAGCTGTGTAAACTAAAGTTTACACAAGCCCTTTAATTTTAGGGTTTAGGGTTTAGGGTTTTATGTTAGGGTTTAGGGGTTTAGTATGTAGGGTATATAATTTAAGGTTTATGGTTAGAATTTAGAGTTTAGAGTTTAGGGCTTAAGGTTTAGGGTTTAGGTTGCTAGGGTTTTTGATTTAGATTTTAAATTTTATAAAAGGATTGTGTAAAAAAAATTTACACAGCTTGTGCATCAAAATAAAACCCATAAAAAAAACATATAGTACTTTAAATATGTGCTTTATTGTTTACAAATTATGACAGAGATATTGTTAATTTGAACATAACTTGAACCTAGTAAACACCTAATTTGAATTTCACCTAAAATTGATATTACCCAAACTGAATGTCATTTGAAATCGATTTGACCTGACTTGAACTTAATTCAATATTCAAAACTACTTAACATGAAGTCTATCTGAATCCGATTAAGACTCGACTTATAACCCTTAAATATAAATTTTGTGATGGTTAGTTGTAACGAAGTATAACTTAAATATAAATTTTGATGATATTATAACCCTTCTCCAAAAGGTCAGGGTTTAATTTCCAGAACTTGTCATTTTCGTACGACAGAAATAATAGCTGCTAGCTCTTTATTATCATAAAATATTTTTAATGAGTAAAATGTTTACTTTCATCGTGTTAAGTATTTTTTTTATTTTTACTTTTCATTCCGTACTTTTAAGTATTACAAGAATAAACCAGCGAATCAAAGTTTTCCTTCATTTTGGAATTGAACCGTAAGCAAATTTCAATAAATAAATATCAGTAAAATGAAATACGTAAGCAACCGATGCCTGAAACATTTCAAATTATGACACAAACTGTATCTTTTAAGTAGTCTTATTTTTCATATTTATGAAAAGGAAAATATTTTAATATATTATAGTTTACACAACCCTTTCAATTTTAAGGTGTAGAGTTTTATGTTAGAGTTTAGGGGTTTAGTGTGTATGGTGTATAATTTAAGGTTTATAATAAGAATTTAGAGTTTAGAGTTTGTAATTTAAATTTTAGGTTTTAGGGTGCTAGAGTTTGGGAATTAAGTTTTAAATTTTATAAAAGGGTTGTGGGATTTTTTTTACACAATTTGTGTATCAAAATATAACCATTATAAAAAAAAAAAATATAGTACTTGAAATATGTGCTTTATTGTTTACAAATTATGACAGAGATATTGTTAATATGAACATAACTTGAAACTAGTAAACACCTAATTTCAATTTCACCTAAAACCGATATTACCCAAACTAAATGTTATTTGAAATCGACTTGACCAGTCTTGTACTTAATTCAATATTTAAAATGACTTAACTTGAAATCTATTTGAACCTGATTAAGACTCGACTTAAATTTACCCGATAAATAACCGACTCAAACCCGAACTGTTTTAACTTGAATCTGGTATTTATTTGACACGTACCAGAGCCAAATCAGAGTTGGATCAACCCGATGTTGATTAACAATAGTATGCGGAACACTTAGTTTATTTACATGTGTACAATTAAGTAGAGGTAATACCGACGGCGGCTAGATTAGGCCGCTAATAAGATATTTGCTTCCTAAAAAGTCCAGTATTCCCAAGCTTTTTTATTGGTGATCGTATTCTCAAGCACTTGACTGTGTTATTTTATCATGTATTATTTTTATTAATTATTATTTTACAAAATTTATTATTATTTTGACTTCTTCATTTCTAATATTTATATATCACAATAATAAATGGATAAATATTACATACACAGGCGGTGCAAACTGAAAGTTTCCACAATCGCCTTAGTTTTAGGGTATAGGGAGTTAGTTTAGGGTATAGAGTTTAGGGGTTTAGAATTTAGAAATAGTTGTTTCAATTTAAGGTTTAGGGTTATAATTTAGAGTTTATATGTTAAAACTTAAATCATCGCCATATTACCCTGAAAGTGAAACCCTAGCCTATAAACCCTAAATTATAACCCTAAACCTTAAATTGAAACAACTATCCCTAAATTCTAAACCCCTACACCTAAACCCCTAAACCTTATACCCTAAACTAACTCTCTATAACCTAAAACTAAGGCGCTTGTACCGCTAGTATATAAGATATTAATCCATAATAAATTAGTAAAATAAAGATTTTTTAACATCTGGTGTGATATTATGATAATATCCGCTCATTTATACTAAGTTTTTGATAACGTACATATTGCGCAGACAACTACTTGAATAACAATATTTCTTTTTCGATTAGAACTGTTTAGAGATTAATTTTATATTTACTACTGAAACAAAGTTTTCTGTAAGCGACTTTCACCATAAATAATTCTCAATCAAATATGCATACATATGATTGCAACATTTAAAACTGCAAGTTGGCCATCGTTTTATGGAGTTCTTTATGCAGTATTGTATTCTTTGACTATTTCTTTGTAATTGGACATTATATCCTAGAAAAATGAAGGAAATTGAATTGACAAGCTTGGATTTCAGTCTATAAATACCACCCCAGTTTCTCATATCTTCCCACACCTCAAAACACACTCTCTGTGCTCATCTTTGAAGAATTTCAAGCCCGTACATATACAAAGAGAAACAGTCATGGGTGTTTTCACACATGAAATGGAGGCTACTTCCCCGGTTCCCACGGCCAGGTTATTCAAGGCCTTTGTTCTTGATTCTGACACCCTTTTCCCCAAGGTTGCCCCTTATGCAATCAAGGGCGTCGAGTACCTTCAAGGATCTGGTGGCCCTGGAAGTATCAGGAAGGTCAACTTTGCTGAAGGTAATCTTATTACTTCCGACCAATACGAATATGAATATGTGTCCAATATAATTATATTGTTTTTTTCGTATGATCCCATGTTTTACTTGGTTGTTACTACATGCAGGTTGGGGATTCGAGTATCTGAAGGAAAAGGTCGATGATATAGACCAAGACAACTTGTCGTACACTTACACCGTGATCGAAAGCGATCTTTTTAAGAACATAATCGAGAAAATTGGCTACGAGATCAAGTTCGCCGCGGCACCAAATGGAGGAACAATTTGTAAGATAAGCACCACGTTCTACTCCGTGGGTGACATTGAGATCAAGGAAGAAGCAATCAAAGATTCACTCCAGAAGCGAGCCCAAATCTTCAAGGTCGTTGAAGAATATCTCTTAGCAAACCCCGATGCCTAAAACTTTATATAAATATAGCTTCTGTGTTGTGCTTTCATGGTGTTCAAGATTTAATGGTGTCGTTTCGATGTTTCCGTGTGTTGTTTTGGCCAAAAACTGTATGTGATTGGGTAATAAGAATTAAGGACTCTGGATCTGATTGTTTGTATTTTCATTATATAATAAAATAGTCCTTGGATTGTGTTGTCTTTAATGTTTATGAAAAAAAATATATACTTGAAGTCAGTGGTTTATTGTTTATAAATCATGACAGTGATATTGCTAATATTTAACAGAAATAGGGAAAAGATTATAGTCGCACTACCTTTGCCAAATTCATGTTGAAAGAACTTGTAATTACAAGAAACTCAAGTTTCAATTCGACGTAGACTTAAAAGGTATAAATGTGCATGTTCTGCATTGTTTTTTTTCTTTCTTTCTAAAAGTGTTTTTGTTTTCGAAAACACTTTTTAAAAACGATGAAAAACATGATTTATATATGTTAATGAGATTTCAAATAGATTCTTGATGTATGTTTTGTTGAGAAGGGTAAAAGAGTAATTGAAGAATTAAATAATTCTTATTATTTTTACAACTGTACAAATGTCATATATATATATATATATATATATATATATATACACACACTAAGCTGCTCACTTATTCTAGTATAACAACTTAACTACTTTAACAATTTATCAACTACCTTAACATCAATATTAACTTCCTAACTACTCAACACTCCCCCCACAAGTTGGAGGGCTAAACACATCCTTAACCCCCAACTTGGATAGGAGATATTCATGCTGTGACACCCCAAGTGCCTTAGTTAATATGTCTGCTAGCACGTATTCAGTCCTTATCAACCCTTCTTGTATTTTTTCTCTAATAAAATGGCAGCCAATCTCTATGTGTTTTGTTCTCTCATGAAACACAGGGTTGGCTGCTATCTGTAGAGCTGATTTACTGTCACTATACAACTTTGCTGGTTGATTATCATCCACCCAAGTTCTAACAGAAGCCCTTTCAACCAAACAATTTCTGATGTTGCCATAGCCATACTTCTATACTCTGATTATGCTGAAGAACGTGCCACTGTAGATTGTTTTTTTGATTTCCACGAGACAAGTGATTCTCCCAGCTTAACGCAGTAACCAGTCACTGACTTTCTGCTCATTGGACAAGTTGCCCAGACAGCTTGCAACAATCTGGCAATCACTGGAAGCTTTCAAAAAAATTCCCAGACCAGGACTTCTTTTTAAATATCTGACTACCCTTAAAGCAGCCTCCATATGTTCTTTCTTTGGCTGATGCATAAATTGACTAAGGTGTTGAATAGAATATGCAATGTCAGACCTTGTGTGTGTGAGGTACAAGAGCCTTCATATGAGTCTTTGATAACTTGTTTTGTCAACCAATAGCTCACCATCATCTGTTCCTTGCTGGACAAACTGATCATACTCCATTGTGGTAAGTTTGCTATTTTGTTCTAATGGTGTTGAAGCATGTTGAGCTGCTCCTAGGCCTGAATCTTGAATTAGCTCAAGTGCATACTTACGTTGGTTCAAAATGATTCCTTCTTTAGACCGCAACAACTCAAGTCCAAGAAAGTACTTCAACTCCCCTATATCCTTCATTCTGAAATTCTTATGCAAGACACACTTAAGATCATTGATTATATCAACATCATTTCCTGTGATCATAAGATCATCCACATAGACCAGAAGTATTACAATTTTAGACTCATCCTTTTTAGTAAACAATGAGTAATCGAACTTGCTTTGTACAAAACCTGCAGCAAGCAATGCTTCTGTTAACTTAGCATTCCACTGTCGAGACACTTGTTTTAAACCATAGAGTGACTTTTGTAGTCTACAAACTAAGTTCTCCCCCTGACTACAAAAGCCTTGTGGCAACTCCATGTATACTTCTTTAAGGAGATCACTTTGGAGGAATGCATTATGAACATCCATCTGCTAAAGAGGCCAAGAAAAGATGGATGCAAGAGCCAATACAAATCGAACATTAGTAATCTTAACAACCGGAGAGAAGGTTTCCAAAAAATCAATTCCTTCCTTCTGGTTGTAACCTTTGGCAACAAGCCGAGCTTTACACCTCTCAACTTCACCCGAGGCACAAAATTTGACCTTAAAGACCCACTTACATCCAATACAAGCCTTCCCAGGTGGTAGTGAAACAACAGACGAAGTCCTATTTAACTCTAGAGCACGTATTTCATCTTGCATGACTTTTATCCAAATAGGGTCAGATTTAGCTTCATCATAAGTACGAGGTTCAAAAATTTGAGAAGTAGAAAAAATATAAGACTAAGTGGAGGAAGGCAAATGTGAATAAACAATATAATTGGAAATAGAGTACGAACCTGGAAGGGAAGGTGACTGGCAGGTGCAGGCAAAATCACTTAACCAATTAGGGGGCCTAGAAACACGAGAAGAGACACGACGTATGAGATGTGAAGAAGTAGAAGGTGGAAAAGATGACAAAGAAGGAGCATCAAGTATCCCCGTTGAAGCAGAATCATGAACAATGGGATTAGAGCCACCTGGTGGTGAAACACTAACAAGAGGATTTGGAATAGTAGGAGAAGAATGAGGAGCAAGAGTAGAAGAAGTAGGAGAATGAGAATCTGTAGGAAGAGTAGGAACAACTACAGAGGAAGATGGAACTGCAAAAGAAATATTAGGAACAGTAGGTGAAGCAGAAATGTTAGGAGAAGAAGTTGAAGGATGGATAACCAAAAAATCAGAATCATAATCCAAAGACCGAGGAGGAAAAAAAAGATGAAGATGAAGAAGAAATATCATGAAAAGGAAAAAACATCTTCATGGAAAATGACATCACGATTAACAATAAAAACGTTTCAGCTCAATATCAAACAGAATATAGCCTTTCTGAGTGGACGAATAACCAAAATAAACAGCAGGAATAGCCTTTGAGGCAAACTTATCAGAAAAGTTAGGTTTTGTGGCAAAACATAAGCAACCAAAAATTCTAAGATGGGACAAATTAGGAGGTTTATTGTAAAGCAACTCAAAAGGAGATATCCATTGAAGAACTGCAGTAGGTAAGCGATTAATAAGATAACAAGCTGTAACAACACACTCACCCCAGAATTTTAGAGGAACTTTAGAATGAAAACGCAAAGCACAAACAACCTCTAAGATATGGCGATGCTTCCTCTCAGCAACACCATTTTGCTGAGGGGTATACACACATGAACTTTGATGGATAATGCCACGAGAGGAGAAGAAAGAATTACACTCATAATTAAAATATTCTGACCCATTATCACTACGAACAACCTTAGCAGAGGTAGAAAACTGATTTTGAACAAGAATGAAAAATTTCTTAAGAGAAGAAAGAACATCACGCTTTTGCTTCAACAGGTAAACCTAGCAAACCCGAGAAAATTTATCAACAATTGTGAGAAAGAACCGACAACCAGAATGAGTGGAAGTCCTATAAGGATCCCAGAGATCAATGTGAACTAAATGGAAGGGATCAGTAGACCTAGAAGAACTAGAGGGAAAAGGCAAACATGTCTGTTTAGCTAAGGGGCAAATGATACATTTAGACACAGATTCCGAATCTAGCTTAACAGAACTCAAACAATCCAGTTTATTTAACTTTCCAATAGAGGCATGCCTCAATCGAGCATGCCAAGTACATGTAGAAGAAACAACATAAGCCATACAAGAACTAGGAATAGTAAAAGAAAAAATTAAATGAGAAACAGAGGAAAAAATCAGACCTCAAATCAGAAGACACAAAGTAATACAAGCCTTTGAACACCCTACCAATCGCCTTCGTCCTTCCACTGGAGAGATCCTGTAGAAGACAGAAATCAGGAAAAAAAATTAGAGAACAATGAAGATCACGGGTTAACCTAGAAACTGAAAGCAAATTATGTTGAAAATTGGGAACAAAAAGAACATTAGTAAGAGTATAAGAGGAACCAAGGTGAAAAGAGCCAACAAAGGTTACAGGAACAATTTTACCATTGGGTAAATGAATTAAACGAGAAGGTGAAGAACATGGTACATGATGAACCAAACTCGAAAAGTCAGAGAGGATGTGATCTGTTGCCTTTGTGTCTACAGTCCAGGTAAGGGAAGCATTAGAAGTAAATGAACCTTTATTAGTCATACCTACAAGATTCACAGCGGAATCACCATGAGGAGCAGATTTCAGAAGACTCAAAATCTGAGAATATTGCTCATGCGTGAATGTGGAAGAAGAGGGAACCAAAACATCAGAAGCCAAAAAATCCTCAGAAGTATCAGCAGAACCATGAGCAGAATTGATGGCAACAGTAGCTTGAGATCCTCGTTTTCTACTGAACTTGAAGTCGGGCGGAAAATCGATTAACCGATAGCACTGCTCCCACTTGTGCCCTTTGATCTTACAGTAGTCACAGGAGTCCGATAAACGCCGGCGAGAAGAAGCATCGGATTTGGAAAACATCACTGAAGAACGTACCCAGAAATAACAGAGAACTGGGACCGCTGAGACTTTTCCTGAAGAAGCATGAAATAAGCCTGATTGACACTCGGAAGAGGTTGCATAAGTAAGATTTGGCTCCTAACAGCAACATAAGACTCAGCTAAACCCATAAGAAATTGAAAAAGCTTATGACGAACTAGGTGTTTCAAATTTTTCTGAGAAACTTCACACTCACAAGACGTAAACGGAATCAAAGTCTCATATTCAGCCAAAAGCAATTTTAAACGAGAGAAATAATCAGAAATCAAAAACTCCCATTGAGAAAGTGTGGCAATCTCCCGATAGAGGAAGAAAATCCTCGACCCATCGACTTTGTCAAACCTCTCCTTCAAATCAGCCCACATCGACGCAACATTGGAGGCGAAAATGATCCCAGCTAAAAGCTCGCGAGAAACCGCATTCAAAATCCACGATAACACGATTGTGTTGCACCGGTCCTATTGAGGATGAAAAGCGGCTACATAATTGCTCTGGGGACAAGAATCATCGACAAGACCAAGCTTGTTTTTGGCAAGCAAAGCGATCTGCATCGAGCGACGCCAAACGCCATAGTTCTCCAAACCAAGCAACGACTGAGAAACAAGCATCATTCCAGGAGTATCCGAGGGATGAAGATATAACAGATGGTTGGAATTTATTGCTTCAATGGTAGGAGGCATGACAGAAACAGAAAAAAGAAGAATCAATCGAGATGAAAGAAAGGGGGAAAACCCTAGAAACGATCGAGGGAAAAAAGAAAGGAAAACGATCGGATCAGAATCCCAAATCTGATACCATATTGAGAAGGGTAAAAGAGTAATTGAAGAATTAAATGATTCTTATTATTTTTACAACTGTACAAATGTCATATATATACACACATTAAGTTGCTCACTTATTCTAGTATAACAACTTAATTTATCAACTACCCTAACAGTAATATTAACTCCCTAACTACTCAACATGTTTGTGTCAAGCATAAATATGTTTTATATTGACATGTCTATATTCGAATGTGTGAAGCACATTGTTCGCCATGGCTATCATTCACTAAGTTATTGAGAACTTCTATTTTGAGATTTTCCATTTGGTATTCAAATGTAGGATGGAACTATATTTTTTGATATTAAAAAGTGAGAGAGAAAAAGGTTCATTCTTTCTGATCTATATTATCGAAAGCAAGAAAAAGCAAAACAATACTTTTATCCGCAAGGAATAGTTAAAAGGCTTAAAATAGCGTGACAAACCTATATGGTAATGCACACCGCAATAGCAATGTTATATAGACGGATATGCCGACTTTACATAATGACACATGAGTCAAAAAATAATTTTAAAAAATTGTATAACATATAATTTTTTCTTCTTCTGACGTGTCATTATGTTAAGTCATTTCAAGTTATTTATCATCAGTTAACTGACAAGTTTCATCCGTAGAGGGGCCATTTGACCCAAAAAGAAACGTTGAGGGTTAAATTGCTTAAAAAACAACAATGGCCAATATGACTATTCAGTCAAACATTAGGGGCATTTTTCGGCATTATGCCAAGTTAAAATTAAAAATTGGAATAGACAAATAATGTAAGTGTAATACCCGTGTTGATCACCTTAGTGAGCAACCCCGTTGGACGGTTGTTTTGGGTTGTTTCGAAGGCCGAGAGGCTGGGGTTCTCCGTCTAGTGTTTTTTGATGGTCCCTTTGGGGGGTTTTCCGAGCCTACGTTTGCTTGAGGGTGCATGGCTCTTTATAGGGGGCTGGATGAGGTGAGAGCTCGTGTCTCTTGAAGAAGACACGTGTCTTGGTGAGTTGTCGTGGCTAGGATGTCGATGTGGGTCACGTGCATCATCACATGGTCTGGGGTAGCTTTCGTATATTGAGGTCGCACGAGTTATAATTGGTTTGTTCACATGGATGTGGTTTGCTAGTACGCTCGTAGAGGATTGTAATTGAGCATTCGTATGGTTGTGGTTCGTTGTTACCAACAATTGCCTTCCCATGCGAGGGAAGATTATAAAGTGACATTCGTATGCCTGAAAACGCGAACATGTTTTCTAGAAAGAAATTGACTTTCCTCTGCGGTGAATTCTTGGCTCCCAATGATGAGAGATATATAGAGTTTTAAATTATAAAACTCAAACTCACAAGATGTAGATTATTGCTTAGCATATTTTGTGTAAACTTATTCCCTTGTGCTCACTTTTAGGAGCTATAAATAGCGTTTATTGATGCTTGCTGTAGGGTCTATGAGTTTGGCCTAATAGCACACTACATGATATTGTTTTTCTTCTGATTTTAGCTAGCTTCAGTTGGCAGATGACGTCACCCTATGACGTCATTTATGATATAATTTTCGTACCAATAAAAGGATGGATAGAAAATTGTCAAATCAATCATTAATGGTGGAATAATTACGAAATAAAAAAAACAGAAATTAATGAAGAGAGAGAAATTATTTGAGAAAGATGATCGATCACTGGAAAGAAGAATCGACACTGAAAAACTTGACCGTCGCTTGAAGAAGACACATGTCTTGGTGAGTTGTCGTGGCTAGGATGTCAATGTGGGTCACGTGCATCATCACATGGTCTGAAGTAGCGTTCGCATGTCGAGGTCGCACGAGTTATAATTGGTTTGTTCACACCGATGTGGTTTGCTAGTACGCTCGTAGAGGATTATAGTTGAGCATTCGTATGGTTGTGGTTCGTTGTTACCAACAATTGCCTTCCCATGCGAGGGAAGATTATAAAGTGACCTTCGTACGCCTGGAAACGTGAACATGTTTTCTAGAAAGAAATTGACTTTCCTTTGTGGTGAATTCTTGGCTCCCAATGATGAGAGATATATAGAGTTTTAAATTATAAAATTCAAAGTCACAAGATGTAGATTATTGCTTAGCATATTTTGTGTAAACTTATTCCCTTGTGCTCGCTTTTAGAAGCTATAAATAACATTTATTGATGCTCGTTGTAAGGTCTATGAGTTTGGCCTAGCAGCACACTACATGATATTGTTTTCTTCTGATTTTAGCTAGCTCCAGTTGGCAGATGACGTCACCCTATGACGTCATTTATGATATAATTTTCGTACCAATAAAAGGATGGAGAGAAAATTGTCAAATCAATCATTAATGGTGCAATAATTACGAAATTAAAAAAATAGAAATTAGTGAAGAGAGAGAAATTATTTTAGAAAGACGATCGATCACTGGAAAGAAGAATCGACACCGAAAAACTTGACCGTCATTGGAAAGAAGATCAATACACTAATTTGTTACCGAGAAGATATAACTCTCTTCTCGATGTTTTAATCCCTGCAAAATAAACAAAAAGACCAGTCTATATGCATGTATGTTAAACTGAAACAAAATAAACTGAAAATATAAAAGGAAAGCAAATCGATGCTTATCTTGGTGTTCGAAGTTTTTAGGGTTTTAGTGGAGTTGAAAAGGCTCAGAATGGGTAGAGTAGTGTAAGGAGGGGAAGAAGAGAGATTCAGTTGAATTGGGTTTGATTTTAGGGTTTAGGGTGAAAAGAAAGGGGAATTTTAGTTTTAGGAAGGTGGCCGAAAATCGCCCCTTGGCAGTTAAAAATTGCTTCCCGATTGCTGGCGGGAGTTAAAGGGTGGTTAGAGTTTGCTCTAGGGTGGCCGAGAAAAATTCAGAAGATGATTCTAGTGACGGCTGGCGGTGATGTTCATCGTGAAAACAAAGAACACTCGATGAAGACCATCTAAAGTAGGGTGTTTTGATCTTTGTGGGAGCATTTTTTGGGTTCTTTTGGTGTTTTTGAAGATTGAGGTTAGAGAATTTTGAGAAGTGCTCGGGCAGATAGAGGGAATTTTTTAAAAAATGAAAAAAAAAAGAATTTTTTTAAGCTAAAGTGGGTTTTAAATAGAAGGCTCAAAACACACCGTTTTGGTGCTGGGTCATTTTGACCGACATGTTTTTAAACGAGCCGAATATTAGATCCGTGCCCTAGTTTTTGAATCCTCACAGATTTGGCCTTCAATTTTAGTTCATATTCATCCTGTCCCCTAATTCGAATAAAATCAGAAGTTTAGCTTTTAATTTGTGCAATTTAGACCTTTTTTTAATTGTGTTTAATTAAATCTATTTATAGCTTCAATTGTTTGTTTAAATATTGTTAAATAATACATGTTTTATTAAATGCATATATTAATATGGTAGATGGCCTAAGTCGTCTGCACACGTAATCGATTTTTGAACCCATTTTTTAAAAATCTCTGGTTGTTTTATGGTGTCGATTCCAATCTTTATAAAAATCAAATTTTAAAGAAAACCTCTAATTTTTAAAATAAACCGTCTAAACTATTTTTATATTTAGAAAATAGTTTCGACAGTAAATTCAAAAATAATAGGAACTCATTACATATTTAATATAAAAAATGGAGAGGTAAACTTAATTTTAAAGTGATAGAGGCTTGAAGTTAAAAATTAATGCCCAATTTGTACACAACTGGACATTTGCCGCAGTAACATTACCAATCATTCTCTCTTAAACTTAATCCGTACAATTCCTATAATAAAATGTTAAATAATTGTTAATTCAAGAATAAAATAATAAACTATAAAATCAAATAATGATAATGTTATTAATCGAACAGAACATAATATAGATATAACATATCTTAAACTAAATCGATTGGGAACAAATTGATGCCTATAGCTACATAGTTTTCTTAAGACAAATTTTCGGCCACTCCTCGGTGCTTGAGATTTTTGGTCGTCCGTCTCCCAGGATACAACAACTAGTTGATCAATTACAGTAGGTTTACATGCTATTTATAGGAATTTCATGAGGGTTATAAAGGAACATTTTAACCTAATGGAGTATTTCTAATTTGAGAATTAATGAGCCTCTAAAGAGCAGTTTTTAAAATTACTGTCTGGATTAAATTAAGCTTTTAATATTTATCATTTTAATTCCAAAACATAATTGGAAAATATATGCTCTTTTTTGAGGAAATATTTGGGATAAGATATCCTCAAGCCTATGGAGGGCCAAACCGGTCCGGACATTCATGTTACCCACATTGTGCATCGTTGCACATTTACTAACCAACATTTGGTTTCACATTTTTCCTCAACAACGTTTGGATCAATTTCTCATTCAAAGCTCCAAAATTATTGTTTTTCCAACAATCCCTCACATGAATGAAATTAATTATTTAATCAAAAACATTTTGACTCGATGTGGTGATAGAATCTACGATCGATAGTTGCATATGATAGGTAGGTTTCCTTCTTTAAACCTTCCATTGTGAAAGTATATTTACTTTACTAGTTGACTAGTAGACGCGATGTCCTTGAACTGTTCTGTCGTTTGTGTAAACGATGATATACTCCACACAACTACTTCTCTAACAAGAGTATTAGTCTCATGGGTATGTCCATATGGCCGTGAACATTGCCTGGTTCTGCAAGAGCTTGAAAGAACTATGCCAAATAGTCTCCTTAAAGTGGCCCCACTTCACTCACATAGATGACTTATGTTGCTCGGCTCACCAAAGCACACATTGGTCAGTAAAAGCCGTGCTTAGCCTATTCCACTTTTATCACTGTTTACATCATAGGAATGAACCTGAGGATAAGTACACCCACAATGACCACACAAGGTCTATGCAATTAGGCTGTCCTTTGAACATAGATCTTGAGATCTACAGTCAATTAGGTAGGGTTTTCCTTCACATAGCGCCTTAAATTTTCCTAGGTTGTAGTCACATACCTTTTGATGTTTCTCAACTTGATCTTGATTTAACCATTTGATCAGCGGATCCGCAATGTTATCTCTTAAAAAATTAATAGAGATTACTCCATTTGAGATCAGTTGTTTAATGGTATTGTGTCGGCGACGCATTTGTCTCGACTTACCATTATATGAATATTGTTGGCACATGCTTTGTTCTTTCATGAATATCCTTCGAGAAATTCTAAAACCATTTGAATTCTTCTCTAGACTTGTCTAGAGTTACAAACTCAGATTCCATTGTGAATATGGTTGTAAATGTTTGTCTTGAGAAATTCCATGACATAGCCCCTCTTTTCAATGTGAAACGTATTCACTTGTGCCTGTGGTACCTTGAATATCAGATATCCAACTGGCATCAAAGAATCCTTTTAAATAGTAGGATATCTAAAATAACGCAGTTCATAGTCTTGAGTATATCTGAGATATCTCAATACTGTAACAATCACTTTTCAGAGGGTTGACCTTGGAATGATTGTGAATCTGCTTAAACTACTTATAGTAAAAGTAATATCTGGTTTAGTACATATCATTTAGATTGTCTATGACCTTTGCATATTCCATTTAGTCAATAGTTGGACAAATGTTGACTTTGTTGGAGTATGCCCAAAGACAAATCATGAGATGATTGTAAAATACATACTTATTTTATCTTGTTTATTATTAAAGTCATTATTATTATTTCACTCTTATTTTGTGCATCTATAGATAAACTAAATTATAATAAAGTCCTTAGAATAATATAGTTATTCTTGAATAACCTTAGTCGAGAATTATTGTGGGCGTGGGCAACAATAATATATTAAGACTAATATGTAGTTGATTGATAACAAAGTGTTGTTATTGACATAGAGATGTCAAAATCAATACATAAGTATGTGTTAGAGAATGACATACTGGACTGACCCACTTTGAGCATGTTTCTTGGATTATTATGTGTCAGTCACAATATTGCTCATGGTGATAACTAAGTGTATGATCCTCAGACTTAAGATCATCATTATTTTAATATCGAGAGTGACATATTTTGATGCAGTCAAACGTGTGTTGTAATAGACTACACTATAAAGACTGATATTGGATATGTCACACTCTATATAGCGAAATATGGTTGACCAAGATATGATTTGTCACTTCTACATAATAGGAGTAATATCGTAGGCCACTTAATTGAGTGAGACTAGAAAATGCATGGCCATGCTCGAATAAATTGATATGAGATATCATAATTATTCGTTTATCATAGTCTACTCAAGATATCAAGAAATATTAGATGGACTATAAAAGTGTGACTAATCCATGAATTGTGTTCGATCTAGATATAAGGAAAAAATAATGTAATACATAAAAGAAGTTAATCACGGAAAAAGGAAAAGTCGAACCATGACTTCATGTAACTTAGGGAGCAATGATGTATTGCTAGATGCCATTCATTGTTTGTAATATTAGAATTGTTCTAGATATTACTACTAACATTACATGAACCTACAAAGGGCACACCCTATGATTGAAACAAACAAATATCGACTAGATAGCATGTGTATAAACTTGTTGTCCATGTAATAATGATTAAAGATGAAATTATTATAATTATTGTAATTATAGATAACATCGTTTATATATATTTTAATAATTAAATAATTATTGTAATTATCAAACACTATTAAAATATATATATATATATATCCCTATAGAAACCTAATTAAAGTAGAATCAGAGTCTATATATTTATTTGTATTTGGTTAAATATATTGTATATTTAATAAATTCGAATTAAAGCAGAATTAGATTCTACATATTTAATTATATTCAGTTAAATATATTGTATATTTAATGAATCCAAATTTAACTAGAATTAGGTTTTTGAATGCTATATAAAGGCATAAGGTCTAGCAGCCAAAGTATGCTTTTTTTTGAAAAACCTCTCTAACAGTTAAAGAAGAGAAAATAGTGTTCGTTTCGTTCGGGTGGACTACGTAGAGCTCAGAGCGCTATTGTGAAGACTTGGATTCGATTTGGTTTATCCTAACTCCTTAAGGATATCATGATACTAGATTTATTAAGGTAATATTTCATCCCTACTCACCCCGAATTCATCCCTTGTACATGGATCACTGGCGAAATTCGTCGGATAATTTTTCGCTGCGCCATGAGGTGTACCGGCGTTTCCTAACAATGGTATTAGAGCCATGTAGAGCGTTTGGGTGTTCTCTAAATATGAGTGCAAGTGCACACTCTTGTCAAGTTATAGTATAAAAGATATCGTCTCCCACGAGGATTGAATAGCTAATTCGGATGCCAATTCCTACACAGAAAATAAATGCACAAGTAAATTTCAGTTTGTTTAAGAGAAAAATAAATAAACACAAGTAAATAGTAGAAAAGATCAGGGTGATAGAATGGGTCAGGTTATGCTGCTCCATAGTGTGAAACTGCGTTGAATAGGTTAAGTTGTATTATGCTGCCAGACTTTGCTGCCTCGGCGGAAGATGTTAGATTGGTGCTTCGACGCTTTCGTTGCCTCGGCAGTTGGAACGGACAATTGGCTCGGCGGTAAACTCGACAGACCTTCATGACTCGGCAAAACGCTTCGATAGAGATTCAACTTATGTATAAGTCTAAATATTGTTGTTGCCCGCTGTAGATAATACCTGTCGACGTGAATCTTGCAATGATCATTAACCTTCTGTTCGTCCTCTTTTAGCCGCCTTAAAACCTTAACCTATATCTAGGCTAGATTGATCAACACCTGGTATTGATGAGATCATGCTTACTTCTTTTTTGAGTTTGA
This sequence comes from Hibiscus tridactylites, assembly GCA_958450335.1. Classification (NCBI taxonomy): domain Eukaryota; kingdom Viridiplantae; phylum Streptophyta; class Magnoliopsida; order Malvales; family Malvaceae; genus Hibiscus; species Hibiscus tridactylites. Next base: position 19,600,015 of record OY288266.1, read on the forward strand.
CTCTCTCGATGCCAAACAAATGGATTGCTCACAATCGATCTCTCGACTCAATTGAAAACAATGAATAACATGAAATAAGCAAACCTTGAATTTATTGCAAAAACAAACTTGAAACCTAAACAACCGTTCTCACAACTACTTTACAACATAAACCAAACCCTAGAGAATTTAGAACATAGTGGCGGCAAGAAAACACAAGAGAAACCAAAGCTCTAACGACTATGAGTTTTTTAAAATACAAGATATGATCAGATATATATAAGCATGGCCTAGGGTAAGTCCTTGGAGTAGAAGTCTTCTTTATAATAAAGTAGCTTTTGCATTGAATGCATCCTTTAAATTTGAATTCTTTGACTTGAAGTTGGACTCCTTGCGCCACAAGTAAGCTTAAGCTGCCTTGGATGATCTCCCTTTAGGCGGCTCTGTCTGTTGTTATCTGGCATCAATAAAATTTGCAGATCTGCTCGTTGGACTCATAAAATTATGTTCTTCTAATCTCACTCCAATTCACCAATCCTCAAGTTGCTGCCCTGGGCGACAGATATGGCGGCGACAGCTACTCGGCAGCGTCTCTCTGTGTGTTGAGCTGCTTTAGTACAGCTCCTTCGCTTGCTGCCTCGACATCAGCTCCTCAGCTCCTCTCTTCATCTGACAGCTTCTAGCACCTGAAACTAAAACTAAACTAAAACAATATATTTTCTCACCAAATCAAAGATATTCAACAAGAACAAGGCAAAGCAAAAAATACTGTCAATAATGCATGCACCTAAATATGCCTAAAATGCACTTGAGAATAGCAATAATATGAGATGAAATGTGCATAAAATATAAGACTTATGAGCACTTTACACACCTCTAAACTCGAATCATTGCTTGTCCTCAAGCAATGCAATCCTACACATACTTGCGCTTGCACTAATCAGAAAGAAAAAACTTGTTTTAAACTTGATTTAGCACCTCAAGGTTGTGGCACCTATCATTAGATTAGTGAGAGAAGAATAACATGAATTACCTCATAATTAAACTACAATGCCAGTGCAGTGTGTGCAGAAACTGTGTACATGCTGAATTTGAAGAATATTCTAAGTAAACTAAGATGTTGTCATGGTAATATAAGGTTGCTGCCGAGGCAGCATAATTAAGCACATTTAATAATATTGGAAATAAGGGCTTCAGTTTATCACAACTACTCTTTAGGTCTAAAATTAAGATAGGAGCAAACTACATAACCCGAACCCATTGAGTAGAGTCATCCCATGAAGACTTTCATTCACTCATGTTACTTTGTCCGTCACTTCAAAGATTTTTAGATTCATGGACTTTGATAGCAGCGGAGTGTCCTTGCACATGATTCTTTCTAGAGCTGATTTCGGGCAGCACCAGGGAAAGACAACATAATTTTTTTTCTCTCTGTCGTGGCAATGCTTTTCTTTTTCTGTTTGTTGCCTACCGCGACAGCTTCCTGCAACCATGTTAGAATTTTACAAATAATTCAAGCAGGCAATGTTTATCAGTAATTCAATCAAAATCAGCAAGTAAGAGTGGTGTTTCTAATTGTTGGCAATTATAGAAAAATTCTAAGTTTACTCCATGCTTTCCCAAAATTAAGTTCTTTTTAATTATGGTGCGAAAAATTTAAAATCGGCTATCCTATCATAGGCACAAGTTCTAATAAATTTTTCTTTTGATTAATTTTAGAGGCAAGTACATTATGCAACCTATATTCTCTAAGTATGCCTAAACAATGACGAGTGCTAATCCCCCCAAACTCGAGACATGCATTTCCCTCAATGCAAAAAATAATAGAAAATAGAGAAATAAAATACAAGAACAATAATCAAAACAAAGAAACAAGTAATAAAAAGAAAGAAAAGAAACAACGCTAGAAGTTGTCGAATGGTTGAGATGATGCTGGAGTCTTTGCAGTAGAGGAGGTAATATTCCGCTAACTATAAAATTAACGAAATCAGTGGGTAATAATGTTTAACATCATTTTGGAACCTCTTCCTGGCTTGATAATTAAGATCAGTAGGTAATATTCCGCTAACTATAAAATTAACGAAATCAGCATACCAAGGAAGGTTAGAAGACTTACTTGCCGCCATGGCTGTCGCGACAGCTATTGCGGCAGCAAAAAGCTGCTCATCTGGGAAGGTCTCTAGTATGTGTGTCTCATCTAACGGTAGACTCTGTCCCGTCTCCAACCTCGACAAGTGGTCTGCCACCCGATTTTCTGTCCCCTTTTTATCTTTGATCTCAAGGTCGAACTCTTGTAATAGTAAGATCCATCGTATCAACCTAGGCTTTGCATCCTTCTTTGCGAACAAATACTTGAGGGCAGAATGGTCGGTGTGTATTACTACCTTCGTTCCAAGTATGTAGGGACGAAACTTGTCGATGGAGAACACCACAGCTAACAGCTCCTTTTCTGTGGTGGTGTAGTTCACTTGGGCGTCATTTAATGTTTTGCTGGCATAGTATATGACATGAAACAGCTTGTCCTTGCGCTGCCCAAGTGCTGCCCCGACAGCATAATCACTGGCATCACACATGATCTCGAATGGCTGTGTCCAATCTGGTGGCTGTACTATGGGGGCTGTCACCAACTTTTCCTTCAGAACCTTGAATGCTTCAGTACATTCTTCATTAAAGTCAAAGGGTCGGTTCTATTCTAAGAGATGGCATAGGGGCTTTGTGATTTTCGAGAAATTTGCAATGAATCTTCTGTAAAAACCAGCATGCCCTAAAAAACTCCTAATGCCCTTGACAGTGGTTGGCGGCGGCAACTTCTCAATGACTTCAATCTTTGCCCTGTCGACTTCAATCCCACAGCAGCTAATCTTATGGCCTAGAACTATCCCTTCATCTACCATAAAATGGCATTTTTCCCAATTGAGAACAAGATTAGCTTTTTCACATCTTTCAAGTACCTTTTGAAGATTGCCGAGGCAGCTCTCAAAATCGTCTCCAAAGACGGAAAAATCATCCATGAAAATCTCAAGGAAGTCCTCTACCATGTCGGAGAATATTGCCATCATGCACCTTTGGAAGGTGGCAGGTGCGTTACAGAGGCCGAATGACATCCTCCTAAATGCGTATGTTCCGTAGGGGCATGTGAAAGTCGTTTTCTCTTGATCCTCCGGTGCAATAGCGATTTGGTTATAACCTGAATAACCATCAAGAAAACAATAATAAGATTTACCCGCTAATCTATCAAGCATTTGATCAATAAAGGGTAAAGGAAAGTGGTCCTTTCGGGTAGCTTTGTTAAGCTTCCGATAGTCCATACAAACCCTCCAACCGGTCACAGTCTTGGTTGGGATTAGTTCATTGTCCTCGTTGGTTATCACTGTCATTCCTCCTTTCTTTGGAACACATTGCACCGGGCTTACCCATTTGCTGTCGGAGATGGCGTAAATAATACCAGCATCTAACCATTTAATTATCTCTTTACGCACTACCTCCTTCATCGCAAGGTTTAACCACCTTTGGGCATCAATAGTCGGCTTATGATCTTCCTCTAGGAGGATTTTGTGCATGCATTTTTCCGGACTGATGCCCTGAATGTCTGCTATCGTCCATCCTATCGCCCTTTTATGCTGCCTCAACATGTCGATCAGCTATCGTTCCTGTTCTTGCGGCAGCTTAGCAGAGATGATTACGGGCAGTGTGTTATCACAACCAAGATAAGCATATTTAAGCTGCCCTGGCAGGGGCTTAAGTTCTATGACAGGTGGTTCAACAATAGAGGGCTTTTGGATTAAATGGTTATCCGAAGTGTAATTCAAGGGTTCGAATAACTTACCTGGACGATAGTCTATCCAGTTTACCTCCTCATGACCTTCAGTATCAGATGTTTCGGATTCAGGGGAGTCACTGTCGTCGTTGCTGTCGTCATTGCTGTCGTGACAGGCCTGTAGATGGCTGTCGCAGCAGTGACCAAATTTTATATCACGGCAGCCCGACTTGATGCAGGGTTGATCAAAGGTCACCTCAATGATGGCCTTGCATTCCTCATCCACATCAGCATGTTTCATCGCTTGGAGAACATTCAACTTAATCTCTTGATCGTTCACGCGCATGGTGAGTTCTCCTTTCTCCACATCAATCAATGATCTTCCCGTGGCTAAGAAGGGTCGCCCAAGGATGACTGGTGCGTTCTCATCTGCTTCACAATCTAAAATAAGAAAGTCAGCATGAAAAATAAGCTTATCCACTCTTACCAAAATGTCTTCAATTTTTCCTTCGGGGAACGTAAGAGCGGTCGGCTAGCTATAAGGTAACTGTCGTGGGCCGCGCCTTCCCAATACCTAATTTCTGAAAAACAGATTTGGGCATTAGATTAACACTAGCTCCCAGGTCACAAAGTGCCTTATCCACAAATTTGTCGCCGATTACGCAAGGTATGATGAAGCTCCCCGGATCCTTCTTTTTCTGGGGTGGCTGCCGATGAAGAATACTCATGCAACCTTCTTGCATCCTTACCGTTTCAAATTCCCCAAGTTTAGATTTTTTTGACATAACATCCTTGATAAATTTAGCATAACCGGGCATCTCCCTAACAGCATCTAACAACGGAATGTTAATATGAACCTGTTTAAAAATATCATAAATTTTTTTGAGTTGAGATTCATGCTTAGCTTGCTGTATCCGTTGAGGGAAGGGTGGTGGGGGACGATAATCAGCAATACGCCCTTCCCACTGCATGCGAATCTGAGGACGGTAATCATCTTTTTTCTCCTCTGTCGCTTCTGCTGTCGTGGCAGGCTCATCGGCAGCAGTCTGTTTTTCACCTGTCGGGGCAGCTTCCTCGGCAGGTTTATCCAAGGCAGGTTCCTTTTCTGTTTCAGCTTCTTTTTCCGGCCCTGGTAGTTTCTTCCCACTCCTAGTAGTAATTGCCTTACATTGCTCATGTGGGGGTGGTCTAGCATTTTCAGTATTGCTAGGGAAACCTCCATTCTGCCTCGGCTTAATATGTTGTGATACCTGACCCATTTGTGTCTCTAGGGATTTCAATGTAGCTTCATGGCTTGTCATCCTCATCTCGGTTTTATCTATAAAATTTTCCGTCTTCTTGACAAATTGATTTATATTCTCCATATACGTACCAGTCTGAGACATAAAAGTGGCCAGAGTCTATTCCAATACACTACTCGTGGCAGGTGGTGGCTGCTGTTGCTGCTGCGGCGGCAGGTGCTGCGGCAGGTTCTGCGGCTGCAGTTGCTGTCGCGTCAACAATCTAGGACCCCCTTGATTCTGATGATGTGCTTGAGGATTCAAGGCATTGTTAGGGTTACTCCAGGAAAATTTGGGATCCTTCCTCCAATTAGGGTTGTAATTGTTGGAATTGTAGTTTGGCTTGTAATTTCCAACATATTTTCCCTCTTCTATATTTATAGGGCACTCATCCCTACTATGATTTCCCTCACAAGTAGCACAAACTTCCTCGACAGCAAATCCTCGTAAGTCCTCTTCATTCAATAAGTGTTTCATGGCTTTAGTGAGGAATGCTACCTGTGATTTCATAGTGCTGTCGGCCTCATAGTCCTTGACAGCTAGTACCCGTTTACCCCCTCTTCTAGCTGTCGGAAACTGCTCCTCATTCTTGGCTAGATTTTTCAGAACTTGCAATGCCTCGTCCGGATCTTTATCCAATAATAGTCCATTTGCTGCAGAATCAATCCGAATGCGAGTTTGTAAGTTAGCAGCATTATAGAACTTAGTTACCTGATTCCAGACGGGGAATCCATGCATTGGGCAGTTCCGAAGAAGAGTAGTAAATCTGTCCCAGGCCTCGTGCATCGGCTCGTCATCTTCCTGTTGAAAAGTAGCAATTTCGTTACGTAATCGCTTAGATAAATGTGAAGGATTAAAACGAGATAAAAATTCACGAGTTAGATCTGCCCAAGTCATAATGGAACCCGGTGTAAGTTTATTCCACCAAGTTTTAGCTCTATCCCTCAATGAATGGGGGAATAACCGAAGCCTCAGTATCTCCGGACTAACTCCTGGCAGTCTAAACGAACCACATATCTCCTAGAACGTTTTGAGATGCTCCCTAGCATCTTCTGTCGCAGAACCACTGAACTGCCCGACGTTGTTGATCATACTAAACATGACAGGTTTAAGCTCAAAGTTGTCAACATCAATATCCGGCAGCGTGGTCTCTAGCTCTACATGATCGTTCATCATGTAGTCACGACATGATCGTCGTCTATCTGCCCCAGGCGGGTCGATGACAGGTGGGTTATTATCGCCAAGGGGTGGTATGAAACCACCAGCAGGTTGGTTATGACCCATCTTCTCTAGCTGTTCCTCGAGATATTCGTTTCTGTCTAAAAGTCGGCAAAGTTGTTTCTTGAGATTGAAGGAACGTTCGATCTCCGGATCTAATTTATACTCAGGATCTTCACCTCTTTTAGATCTGCGCATAAACAGGAAAGCCTCGTGAAAAGCGAGAGTTGAAAACACAAAAGAAAAATTAACGAAAAAATAAAAATAAAAATAAAAACAAAAACGAAAATAAAAATAAAAACAAAAAGTGCAATAAAAGAAAGATGTAGTTATGTTGCCAATCCCCGGCAACGGCGCCAAAAACTTGTTGCATGTAAAAGAGTCTATCGCAATTGTAGTGCAAGTGTACACGACGCAAGTAGTAAAGTGATACGAAGTATCGGATATCGTCTCCACAGGGATTGGGCTAATGACTTCACCTTAATTCACTGCACGAAGTAAAAGAGATAGTTTAGAATTGTCACGAGAATAATAAGATAAAAACGTAAATAAAAGGATTGAATTATCAAGATAGAGAGAATGGGCTGGTATTGAATTGCTCGGTAGTGCAGGTATTGAATTGCTCAGGATCTCCAGTTCTGTCGTTGCTCCCGTCGCCGACAGCACCTGTCGCGACGTCTGTCCGTTGGCTGTCGCGGGCAGCAGACACACCAACTCCGTACTTCAAGTTTGGCAAGAATCCCAGATCTGCCTTGCCCTATCCCTAGGCACAAGTCTGTCGATGATCACTTCTTTGATGATACCTCCCGGCGTGAATCGAAGGATGAACACCGATGTGTATGAATTCTTCCTTAGCCACTTAACCTCGCCCTATCCCTAGGCACGAGATGGTTCAACTATAAACTAGAGAACGCGCTCTTATTTCTTTCGTATACTTAACTCTCCCGATGCTAAGTAAATGGGTAACCTCACAATGCTCTCCCGATGCTCTTGCAAGATGTTAAAACCAAAATAAGAGAACTTGAAGTTTATTTTATTGAACTGAAAAATCCTAAAACAAAGCAACCCTTGCAACTACTTTACAAAACAACCCGTAGCCCTAGGGGGAATTTAGAACATGTCGGTGACGGGTGGACGGCAGGGGTTTGGTTTCGGTTCTCGGGTAATCGGTTATGCCTCCTAGGTTAAATATATGCCCTTATATAAGCTTTGGGCTCAAGTCATCTTAGGTAACAAGGATTACAACTTTAATTAAAAGTAAGATTCTAATAAAGACTAAATCTCTAAAGTCTCCTACTTTCCAGCCGCATCCTTGCTTTTAGGAATTTCTTCTCCTTGAGCTTTGGCTTGACATATCTTTCGATCCGGGGCTTGGAAAAATATGTGGCTTTTACACGACAGACGAGTAGATTTTTCTCTATCTATCGAGGTCCACTTTGCTTTTCCTCTTCATGAGTCTGCTGTCACCATGCTGTCACGACAGGTCCATGACAGCTTCGTCTTCTTCGTCTGCTTGTCCAGTTCAGCTCTCCTGCTTCTCTGCCCTGCGCCTGCCTTCATCGTCTACTATGACAGATACCTGCAAAAATAGCCATCTTTTAGTAGAATCCGTGCTTTTAATCCTTTTGTGATGTTTTACTAAAAACTAACCTAAATGCAATGCAAAGATGCTTGAATGCAGCAGAAATATGGGTTAAAAAGGGTGTAAATAATAGAACTTTTACACACTCAACACACCCCCAAACTCAAGTTTTTGCTTGCCCTCAAGCAATGAAGAAAGAAAAATGAAATTTTTTTTGTGTTGGCCTTCAAACAGTGAACTGTCCCTTACCCGTCGCTCATTCTCTATGGTGGCAGCAACCTGTCGGAAAGGTTAGGATCTGTCCGGAATCTCCCTATAGCTCTCGTGCAGTGTGTGCATGCTTGCGAACAGTTATATGCTAAGACTCTCTTAGTTTCACTAGAATATTCAACTTCTTAACTCGAATTTTTATGCCAAAGTATATTTTTTTTAAGAAGGCACATTTTCATGCTTCTTTTTCTTCTATTTTCAAGCTAAATTTTTCTAGAGCCAGTTTTGGGCACCTCTAGTTAGCTTCCTAGAGCCGGTTTCGGGCACCTCTAGGTTTTTGATTTTCTTTTGCTAAACTTCTTTCCTAGAGCCAGTGTTAGGCACCTCTAGGGGCTATTCAAGTTCTAAGCTTCCTATTCTAGTTTGGCTAAAAGAAATCTAAGCAATATAACAGTCACAAAAGTGTTTAAGTTTTCAGAACTATAGAAAGGCTCTAAACTTTTCCTTAACCTGTCCTAAAGATGCTGCCACGACAGAGCCGTCATGACAGGTAAGTTATCTTCACAATTTTAAGCCAACAGTTTTAATTTTCTGATTTTTTTAAGAGAAAATAAATAAATAATAAAACACAATAATTAATAAAAAGATGTGCTAAAGACTCCATTAAAGATGGAGGGTTGCCACCCCCAAACTCAAGGGTTGCATTGCCCTCAATGCAAAATGAAATGAAAGATAAAAGAAAGAAAAAAAAAAGTACATCACAAAATATAAAAGTAGGCAGCAATAAGAGGAAAATAAAGACTTAAATTTTCAATCGCTGTTCTCGCTGCTGCTGCTGACGCGGATCTGATGGCGGCGTCTGCGCTGTGGAGGGGGCTGGGCAGGTTCAGGAGCAGGTTGAGGGGCAGGTTGCTCCACTAGCCAGACGTCAGAACTGCTGCCACTATCCCAGCTGCTGCTAGTGGTGGTGCTGGCTTTGGGCAGCTGTTTCTTGTCTGCCACGTGCTTAATTCTTTTCACCCTCGTAAAGTCCCTCTCCAAATTCCTCCGGAGAAGAGGGCTGTCATCAGTGGCAGGTCGTTTGGTTCCTCGAGGGGAGGTGTCTGCCGGAGGGCTGCCTGCTGCCGTCGGGGCAGGAGATGGTGTGGAAGTGGCAGAATGGGTATGGGGGGAAACAGGTGGTGTAGGTGTGGGGGAAGGGATATGGAAATAATGGGAGGGGAAGGTGGGGAAAATGACATCCTAATAATGTAAAGTATTAGTAATGAAATTTACCGTTGCATTGGAGAAATCTCGGATGAAGGTCATCAAACCCATTTGTCGCTCCTCGATCCGTAGGATAGCAGCAAGGATGTGTGCCGACTGGTCTTTCGGAGCAGTGGCGGTGGCAGCTTCAGGGGCAGGATCGGTGGTAGGTTCCTCATCCGAGTCTGCAGGTGGTGCATTTGGATCAAAGGCGTTGATGGGTGTTGCAACCACGACCTCCATGAGGCTGGAGATGTTACTGTCGGTCCAGCCATTGCCTTGGTGTAGTCTGTCGGAGGGCTCCTCTGGTACAGCAGCACAGCGGCAGAGGGCGGTGATGGTGAACGGTAGGCAGAGTCGTGAGTCTGAGCGGAAGGCACAATCGATGATGCTGTCCCTCATGTACCTGCCCACGTTGATGGGCCTGTCATGCATAATAGAGTGAATGAGGGCCAGCCGCTGCCGGTTGACTGTCGTGTGGTGGGACGAAGGCAGGATACGCTTTTTGATGAAAGCGTTCCACAGTTTTGCTTCGGGGAGGAGCTGCCCCCTATTGACAGAGTGGGGGTTCTTCTTGCTGGTTGTCCATGTCGTACCAGCTTCTGTCAGCTCCACCATGACGACATCGTAGGCAGTAGCGTCGAGGGTGTCTAGAAATTGTTGGTGAGCATCGTCATCGGGGCCAAAGAAGAGGCCGAACATATGGTTGATGCTGTTGGCGGTAAAGGGCACTTCCACTCCTCGGACAGTGACAGATGTCGCTGTTTTGCTGTCGGTGGCCTCGTAAAACTCCCGGACCAAAGTATCATTTAGCTCTGCCGGCTGTTCGGCAAAGTCCTCCCATAGCTGTGCCGTTATGGCCTTCACAATGAACGGCCGGAGTCCCATATGGGGAGCATCTCTGTTGTAAATGAAGCCACGCTCCTCCCATAGTTCCTTGTTGGCGAAGGGTGATGCTGCTGCTGAGGAAGAAGCGGCAGTAGGGTTACGACGGGTTTGTCTCGACGACATTTTGGTTGCAAGGGCTGTGGAAGAGAGAAAACAAATAAAACTAGAGGAGAAAACAAGAGAGAAAAAACAGAAGTGATGAAAATGAAAGGGAGAACGGGGTTATATAGCTGTTGGGTATCTGCCCATTTAATGCCGCAACGGCAGGCGGGAATAACGGGGCAACAGATTGGATGTAGCGTGTCTGACGCGTCTGACACGCATTTAAGCGTCTGCTGTGCGTCTGCCGCACGCTTCTGCGTCTGCAGTGTCAGTCTGTTGACAGCCTGTCAAGTCCGTCTACGCTGGCAGCCGAAACGACAGGTTATCATAAATGGGCTTAATTGGGCTGGTGGATGGGCGGTGGGCTTGGGCCACTTCTTCTTTCCTTCTTGACTCCTTTATTTTCCTAAAAACTGAAATTAACAAAACATTATTCGAATAAAACAAATCTAATTCCTAATAAATAATATTAATAATAAAAATAAAACTTAGGTTAAATTAGGGGTGCCTTGTGGGGCATCTCCTAAAGTAACCACTTCCTGAATTCCTGGGGCTTCAGTCCCCTGATAGTGCTTGAGGCGTTGTCCATTGACTTTGAATTGGTGCCCGTCTTTTAATGATTGAATTGTGATGGCACTATGGGGAAAAACTTGAACTACTTGGAACAGACCCGACCATCTAGACTTTAGCTTTCCTGGGAAGAGTTTGAGTCTAGAATTAAATAGCAACACGAGCTGCCCTGGGCAGAACTGTCGTGGCAGCAGTTTCTTGTCGTGTCACTTCTTAGTCTTTTCCTTGTAGATCCTTGCGTTGTCGTAGGCCATTGTCCGTAATTCTTCAATCTCGTTCAGATCTAATAACCTTTTCTGGCCAGCTTTGTCTAAGTCCATGTTCACTGCCTTGATTGCCCAATATGCCTTGTGCTCGATCTCGACAGGCAAGTGACAGGTTTTCCCATAAATCAGTCGGTATGGAGACATGCCTAATGGAGTCTTGAAAGCTGTTCTGTATGCCCATAATGCATCATTCAGAAGTAAAGACCAATCTTTCCTAGTTGGTTTAACCATCTTTTCAAGAATGTTCTTCACTTCCCTATTGGAAATTTCAGCCTGTCCATTGGTCTGTGGGTGATATGCTGTCGCGATCCTGTGCTTGACACCATATTTCTTTAAGGCGGCAGCAATTACCCTATTATCGAAATGTCTCCCTTCATCACTGATAATCGCCCTAGGGATGCCAAATCTAGAAAAAATGTTTTTGTGTAAAAACTTTTGGACCGTCTTGGCATCATTCTTTTGAGTTGCGATTGCTTCAACCCACTTGGAGACATAATCCACTGCTAGGAGGATGTACAAATTTCCACACGAAGATGGAAAAGGTCCCATAAAATCAATCCCCCAAACATCGAAGATCTCGACTTCCAAAATATTCTGCAGTGGCATCTCGTTTCTCCTTGAGATGTTACCTGTCCGCTGGCACCTGTCACAGTTTTTGTAAAATTCTTGTGCATCTTTATATAGTGTCGGCCAGTAGAACCCTGACTGCAGCACCTTGACAGCAGTTTTATTGCCCCCTAAGTGACCTCCATATTGTGAAGCATGACAGTGATGGAGAATGTCTTCATGTTCTTCTTGTGGTACACACCTTCTTATAACCTGATCTGCGCATATTTTGAAAAGAAGAGGTTCGTCCCAATAATAATGTTTAACATCATTTTGGAACCTCTTCCTGGCTTAATAATTAAGATCAGTAGGTAATATTCCGCTAACTATAAAATTAACGAAATCAGCATACCAAGGAAGGTTAGAAGACTTACCTGCCGCCATGGCTGTCGCGACAGCTATTGCGGCAGCAAAAAGCTGCTCATCTGGGAAGGTCTCTAGTATGTGTGTCTCATCTAACGGTAGACTCTGTCCCGTCTCCAACCTCGACAAGTGGTCTGCCACCCGATTTTCTGTCCCCTTTTTATCTTTGATCTCAAGGTCGAACTCTTGTAATAGTAAGATCCATCGTATCAACCTAGGCTTTGCATCCTTCTTTGCGAACAAATACTTGAGGGCAGAATGGTCGGTGTGTATTACTACCTTCGTTCCAAGTATGTAGGGACGAAACTTGTCGATGGAGAACACCACAGCTAACAGCTCCTTTTCTGTGGTGGTGTAGTTCACTTGGGCGTCATTTAATGTTTTGCTGGCATAGTATATGACATGAAACAGCTTGTCCTTGCGCTGCCCAAGTGCTGCCCCGACAGCATAATCACTGGCATCACACATGATCTCGAATGGCTGTGTCCAATCTGGTGGCTGTACTATGGGGGCTGTCACCAACTTTTCCTTCAGAACCTTGAATGCTTCAGTACATTCTTCATTAAAGTCAAAGGGTCGGTTCTATTCTAAGAGATGGCATAGGGGCTTTGTGATTTTCGAGAAATTTGCAATGAATCTTCTGTAAAAACCAGCATGCCCTAAAAAACTCCTAATGCCCTTGACAGTGGTTGGCGGCGGCAACTTCTCAATGACTTCAATCTTTGCCCTGTCGACTTCTATCCCACGGCAGCTAATCTTATGGCCTAGAACTATCCCTTCATCTACCATAAAATGGCATTTTTCCCAATTGAGAACAAGATTAGCTTTTTCACATCTTTCAAGTACCTTTTGAAGATTGCCGAGGCAGCTCTCAAAATCGTCTCCAAAGACGGAAAAATCATCCATGAAAATCTCAAGGAAGTCCTCTACCATGTCGGAGAATATTGCCATCATGCACCTTTGGAAGGTGGCAGGTGCGTTACAGAGGCCGAATGGCATCCTCCTAAATGCGTATGTTCCGTAGGGGCATGTGAAAGTCGTTTTCTCTTGATCCTCCGGTGCAATAGCGATTTGGTTATAACCTGAATAACCATCAAGAAAACAATAAGAAGATTTACCCGCTAATCTATCAAGCATTTGATCAATAAAGGGTAAAGGAAAGTGGTCCTTTCGGGTAGCTTTGTTAAGCTTCCGATAGTCCATATAAACCCTCCAACCGGTCACAGTCCTGGTTGGGATTAGTTCATTGTCCTCGTTGGTTATCACTGTCATTCCTCCTTTCTTTGGAACACATTGCACCGGGCTTACCCATTTGCTGTCGGAGATTGCGTAAATAATACCAGCATCTAACCATTTAATTATCTCTTTACGCACTACCTCCTTCATCGCAAGGTTTAACCGCCTTTGGGCATCAATAGTCGGCTTATGATCTTCCTCTAGGAGGATTTTGTGCATGCATATTGCCGGACTGATGCCCTGAATGTCTGCTATCGTCCATCCTATCGCCCTTTTATGCTGCCTCAACATGTCGATCAACTGTCGTTCCTGTTCCTGCGGCAGCTTAGCAGAGATGATTACGGGCAATGTGTTATCACAACCAAGATAAGCATATTTAAGCTGCCCTGGCAGGGGCTTAAGTTCTAAGACAGGTGGTTCAACAGTAGAGGGCTTTTGGATTAAATGGTTATCCGAAGTGTAATTCAAGGGTTTGAATAACTTACCTGGACGATAGTCTATCCAGTTTACCTCCTCATGACCTTCAGTATCAGATGTTTCAGATTCAGGGGAGTCAGTGTCGTCGGTGCTGTCGTCGTTGCTGTCGTCATTGCTGTCGTGACAGGCCTGTAGATGGCTGTCGCAGCAGTGACCAAATTTTATATCACGGCAGTCCGACCTGATGCAGGGTTGATCAAAGGTCACCTCAATGATGGCCTTGCATTCCTCATCCACATTAGCATGTTTCATCGCTTGGAGAACATTCAACTTAATCTCTTGATCGTTCACGCGCATGGTGAGTTCTCCTTTCTCCACATCAATCAATGATCTTCCCGTGGCTAAGAAGGGTCGCCCAAGGATGACTGGTGCGTTCTCATCTGCTTCACAATCTAAAATAAGAAAGTCAGCAGGAAAAATAAGCTTATCCACTCTTACCAAAATGTCTTCAATTTTTCCTTCGGGGTGAACGTAAGAGCGGTTGGCTAGCTGTAAGGTAACTGTCGTGGGCCGCGCTTTCCCAATACCTAATTTCTTAAAAACAGATTTGGGCATTAGATTAACACTAGCTCCCAGGTCACAAAGTGCCTTACCCACAAATTTGTCGCCGATTACGCAAGGTATGATGAAGCTCCCCGGATCCTTCTTTTTCTGGGGTGGCTGCCGATGAAGAATACTCATGCAACCTTCTTGCATCCTTACCGTTTCAAATTCCCCAAGTTTAGATTTTTTTGACATAACATCCTTGATAAATTTAGCATAACCGGGCATCTCCCTAACAACATCTAACAACAGAATGTTAATATGAACCTGTTTAAAAATATCATAAATTTTTTTGAGTTGAGATTCATGCTTAGCTTGCTGTATCCGTTGAGGGAAGGGTGGTGGGGGACGATAATCAGCAATACGCCCTTCCCACTGCATGCGAATCTGAGGACGATAATCATCTTTTTTCTCCTATGTCGCTTCTGCTGTCGTGGCAGGCTCATCGGCAGTAGTCTGTTTTTCACCTGTCGGGGCAGCTTCCTCGGCAGGTTTATCCAAGGCAGGTTCCTTTTCTATTTCAGCTTCTTTTTCCGGCCCTGGTAGTTTCTTCCCACTCCTAGTAGTAATTGCCTTACATTGCTCATGTGGGGGTGGTCTAGCATTTTCAGTATTGCTAGGGAAACCTCCATTCTGCCTCGGCTTAATATGTTGTGATACCTGACCCATTTGTGTCTCTAGGGATTTCAATGTAGCTTCATGGTTTGTCATCCTCATCTCGGTTTTATCTATAAAATTTTCCGTCTTCTTGACAAACTGATTTATATTCTCCATATACGTACCAGTCTGAGACATAAAAGTGGCCAGAGTCTGTTCCAATACACTACTCGTGGCAGGTGGTGGCTGCTGTTGCTGCTGCGGCGGCAGGTGCTGCGGCAGGTTCTGCGGCTGCAATTGCTGTCGCGTCAACAATCTAGGACCCCCTTGATTCTGATGATGTGCTTGAGGATTCAAGGCATTGTTAGGGTTACTCAAGGAAAATTTGGGATCCTTCCTCCAATTAGGGTTGTAATTGTTGGAATTGTAGTTTGGCTTGTAATTTCCAACATATTTTCCCTCTTCTATATTTATAGGGCACTCATCCCTACTATGATTTCCCTCACAAGTAGCACAAACTTCCTCGACAGCAAATCCTCGTAAGTCCTCTTCATTCAATAAGTGTTTCATGGCTTTAGTGAGGAATGCTACCTGTGATTTCATAGTGCTGTCGGCCTCATAGTCCTTGACAGCTAGTACCCGTTTACCCCCTCTTCTAGCTGTCGGAAACTGCTCCTCATTCTTGGCTAGATTTTTCAGAACTTGCAATGCCTCGTCCGGATCTTTATCCAATAATAGTCCATTTGCTGCAGAATCATTCCGAATGCGAGTTTGTAAGTTAGCAGCATTATAGAACTTAGTTACCTAATTCCAAACGGGGAATCCATGCATTGGGCAGTTCCGAAGAAGAGTAGTAAATCTGTCCTAGGCCTCGTGCATCGGCTCGTCATCTTCCTGTTGAAAAGTAGCAATTTCGTTACGTAATCGCTCAGATAAATGTGAAGGATTAAAACGAGATAAAAATTCACGAGTTAGATCTGTCCAAGTCATAATGGAACCCGGTGTAAGTTTATTCCACCAAGTTTTAGCTCTGTCCCTCAATGAATGGGGGAATAACCGAAGCCTCAGTATCTCCGGACTAACTCCTGGCAGTCTAAACGAACCACATATCTCCTAGAACGTTTTGAGATGCTCCCTAGCATCTTCTGTCGCAGAACCACCGAACTGCCCGGCGTTGTTGATCATACTAAACATGATAGGTTTAAGCTCAAAGTTGTCAACATCAATATCCGACAGCGTGGTCTCTAGCTCTACATGATCGTTCATCATGTAGTCACGACATGATCGTCGTCTATCTGCCCCAGGAGGGTCGATGACAGGTGGGTTATTATCGCCAAGGGGTGGTATGAAACCACCAGCAGGTTGGTTATGACCCATCTTCTCTAGCTGTTCCTCGAGATATTCGTTTCTGTCTAAAAGTCAGCGAAGTTGTTTCTTGAGATTGAAGGAACGTTCGATCTCCGGATCTAATTTATACTCAGGATCTTCACCTCTTTTAGATCTGCGCATAAACAGGAAAGCCTCGTGAAAAGCGAGAGTTGAAAACACAAAAGAAAAATTAACGAAAAAATAAAAATAAAAATAAAAACAAAAACGAAAATAAAAATAAAAACAAAAAGTTCAATAAAAGAAAGATGTAGTTATGTTGCCAATCCCCGGCAACGGCGCCAAAAACTTGTTGCGTGTAAAAGAGTCTATCGCAATTGTAGTGCAAGTGTACACGACGCAAGTAGTAAAGTGATACGAAGTATCGGATATCGTCTCCACAGGGATTGGGCTAATGACTTCACCTTAATTCACTGCACGAAGTAAAAGAGATAGTTTAGAATTGTCACGAGAATAATAAGATAAAAACGTAAATAAAAGGATTGAATTATCAAGATAGAGAGAATGGGCTGGTATTGAATTGCTCGGTAGTGCAGGTATTGAATTGCTCAGGATCTCCAGTTCTGTCGTTGCTCCCGTCGCCGACAGCACCTGTCGCGACGTCTGTCCGTTGGCTGTCGCGGGCAGCAGACACACCAACTCCGTACTTCAAGTTCGGCAAGAATCCCAGATCTGCCTTGCCCTATCCCTAGGCACAAGTCTGTCGATGATCACTTCTTTGATGATACCTCCCGGCGTGAATCGAAGGATGAACACCGATGTGTATGAATTCTTCCTTAGCCACTTAACCTCGCCCTATCCCTAGGCACGAGATGGTTCAACTATAAACTAGAGAACGCGCTCTTATTTCTTTCGTATACTTAACTCTCCCGATGCTAAGTAAATGGGTAACCTCACAATGCTCTCCCGATGCTCTTGCAAGATGTTAAAACCAAAATAAGAGAACTTGAAGTTTATTTTATTGAACTGAAAAATCCTAAAACAAAGCAACCCTTGCAATTACTTTACAAAACAACCCGTAGCCCTAGGGGGAATTTAGAACATGTCGGTGACGGGTGGACGGCAGGGGTTTGGTTTCGGTTCTCGGGTAATCGGTTATGCCTCCTAGGTTAAATATATGCCCTTATATAAGCTTTGGGCTCAAGTCATCTTAGGTAACAAGGATTACAACTTTAATTAAAAGTAAGATTCTAATAAAGACTAAATCTCTAAAGTCTCCTACTTTCCAGCCGCATCCTTGCTTTTAGGAATTTCTTCTCCTTGAGCTTTGGCTTGACATATCTTTCGATCCGGGGCATGGATCTGTCCTTTTGGTCGGCACCTTGTTATGCAACATTGCCATACATTTTTTAGTGACAGCTACTTTCTCGAATTCCCTACTTCTCCTTCTCTCGGAAACCATATCCTTCAGATACTTTGCATGATTTGGCATGTTTTGTATGGCTTCCACGAGTGGGATGTTGATATGCACCTACTTTAGAATATCTAGAAATTTCTTTAACTGGTGCTCTTGCTTTTGCTGTTTAAGCCTTTGGGGGGAAGGGCGACGGTAGATGGATGTCCTAGATGCATTCCGTGCAGGGAAATTTAATTTGTGGGGGCTCAGGATCATCTGTCTCAGGGCTGTCGTCATTTGCCTGGGCATCTTTTTGTTTTGCTACCTTAGTAGGTTGTTCATGTGCTGCTGCGGCAGGTAGCTCTGGCTGTTTTTCCTTTGGCTGCTCAACTCTGGGCTCATCCAATTGTTTCCCACTTCTTGTTGTTATCACTTTGCACTGCACATGAGTGGGTTTTGCGATGACTTCTATGTTACTAGATGATGCTCCCATTGTCTTGTTTCTTATAATTTCAGTGAATTGCCCGAACTGGGTCTCCATGTTCTTTATTACTGCCTCTTGGTTGTTCATCCGCATCTCAATCCTCTACATAAAAGACTCAGTCTTGTCAATAAATTTATTAGTACGAATAATAAAATCACTAGTGAGAGACATAAAAGTATGTGAAGTAGATTCTAGTGAATTTTTGTTCATATTCTGTTGTTGTTGAGGTTGCTGTCGTGACAAGTTCTACTGGTATCCTCATGGTTGATGGGTTGGATTTGTAGCTGTGTTTGGGTTACTCCAGGAGAATTTTGGATGCTTTTTTCAGCCTGGGTTATATGTGTTGGTGTTGGGTCTGTTGTTCCTCTCGTAAGTTCCCATGAATTTGGAGGATTCACTGCATTCAGAGGAATCGTGGTTGTCCCCGCACTCATCACAAAATGGCTCCACAGCCTTGGTCTCATACGTTTTCCCTTTGGCCATATTTATCACCAGCTCTGTCAGTTTATCCAGGCGGGCATTGACAAATTCAGTGGCTTCTACTTCATTTACAACAACTGGCTGCCTTATGCCACTACGGCTGTAACGCCCTGGTTTTGGGCCTAGATGTTTCAGACATCGGATCGGACTGGTCGAGAATGGTTCGAATCGCGTAAGGTGACTTTTGGAAATCAAGGATCGGAATAGGATAAAATTGTGATAAAAATTGCTAAAATCCTCTAAAAATATAATTAAGGGGTTGGTCAAGTCAATTTTACAAAAAAGGGATTTGGAAAATTGACATTTTGAGTAGTGACCAAATTGTAAAGTTTCAAAACTGGGAAAATGTGCTTTTTAAGGTGGAAGCCAAAATCTTAGAATCTGTAGGGGGCTTTAAGTCAATTTGACCTTTCTTCAATATGACATGTGATTTAAATGGATTTAATTAAAGGATTTTAATTAAAATATAATATTAATTAATTGGTAGTTAGTGGATTTTCATTTTACGTAACTACCAATTCTCTCTCATTTTAGCCAAACACCATTTTCTCTCATCTTTTCCAGAATTCTTTCTCCAAAAAATCCTCTCAACAATTTCTAAATCAATTTCAAGGGATCTTCTTTAATTCTTCAAGATTTTTGCAAGGAAAACTTGTCATCTATTGAAGGAAGCAAGGATTGGACGTAAATCTCGTTCTCAACCTCTAATCTAAGTTCTTTATTGAAATTCTCAAGATATTTGGCTTCTAATAACTATTTTTGGTTGAGTTTTCAATATAGTTTTGATTTGAGATCAAAATCTTATGAAAATGTGGATGAAATCTTGATTTTCGGACTTGATGAGTTGGACACTGTTTTGTGTTGATTCTAGTTGATTTTTAAGTTGATTTATATGTTAAGATGATGTGTTATTAACATAGATCCCGAAATCCTTGAGATCCTTGAGTTTCTTGGTAGTTTAAAGTGTGATTTTGGGGTGTAATGGTGGAATTGTGTTTGCTGGAGGTATAAGGATGAGTTAGGATGTTAATAGATGTGTTTTGATGTTGATAATGCTTTGGAAGTGTTGCATGATGGCTGGGCTTGGTTTAGGAGGCAATCGATTGAGTTTTCGGTTGTGTTGGAAGGGTATTTTGGTGTAGTTTGAGTGGGCAACGAGACTATAGATTGTTGCTGGTGTTAGAATGCATTTTAATGCATTTAGATCTCTATTTTGTTGATGTGAAAATAAAGGATCTTGATCCGGAGGCTAATGGGGTGATTTTGGAAGCTCCAGAGGTGTAATTTCCGTGTCGGCGAACAAGGCTTCGCGTATCAGTGAATGGAAATTCAATTTCCTGTTTTGTAACGCTTTTAGCATGCTCTTGAGAGATTAGTGTAAGCTTGATACGCTTAGCTAAGCTCAAGTGTAAGTGTTTCGGTAATCCCTCTAATGGAAATGTACTAAATTTGCTGAAAATGCATTTGATGTAAGAGTGGATTTGTTTAATGTTTTTAATCATGTTTAAGCATGGTTTAATACTGGATTTTAATGTCATTATGTTAAGGATGCACTAGGTAAGTGATTCTTGGTTTTCATATGAAAATGCATATGATGTTAAGTATGCGTGCTTGTGGAAATGACATTGTTGTTATGCTTGAAAAACAGTGAATTAATGTGGATAAATGATTATATTGGCAAGTGATGAAATGGTTTTTGGTTACTTTAATCAAATATAGTTAGCCGGCTATAGGATTGGGTGCACCGTGAATAAAGTCGTCTTGGATGTCGAGGGGTTGTGATTGTGCCGTAATCTCCATCCAAGTACCCTAACGATTGAGGTTAAGATCACAACGGTGAATAGTTAGTCCCGTGTGTGAGTCTTGTGTATGTGTCCCATATTCTCGTTAGTGGAATTATACAACTACCGATGAGTGATGTTGAGGGGTTGTGATTGTGCCATTAGTCTCCATCACGGGTATTGAGGGGTTGTGATTGTGCCATTTGTCTCCACCTTGTGTAGTCTGGTAGTTTGTATGAAGCGTGGGGATAATGCTTGTAATCCGCGTATCCGATTGTTTCTTATGTTGAAATGATTTGTGGACTATCACTTGAAAGCCAATATAATGTAAATGAACAAAGTGAAGCATGAGATGCTTGTAAATGATGCAAGGGTGCGTGAGAATTATGCGTAAGATGCAAGAATGTATGTGATGCTTGTTAAAGCATGAGCAAAGGTTTATTTGATGTTGTAAATTGATGCATATGTGCATGAGGTTTCAAAAGTGCATTGAAGTCTCGAGAAGACTTGTTTAATAAAAGACATGTGTTGTAAAGTGTTGTTTTTGCAAATCATGAGTTATGCATTGATGAATGTTGTCTAGCGATCCTCACTAAGCTTTAAGCTTACTCTCGTTTGTTTCATCAATGCAGAAAATTGAACATTTGAAGGCAGCTCAAGAGCAAGAGGAATCCAAGGTTTTGCTAAAGAAATGTATGTGGTTCACCCTTAGTGTAATAAGAGGCAATGGGTGGGAATTTATACTTTGGAATGCTTGAGAATGTTTCTTGTACTTTGAGCATGTTGGTTTGCCTATAATTTAGTTGTAAATGGCCTTTGGAGTTTGGATTTTGGTGTATTTGGAGTTTTGACTTGTTTTGGTTTTGGCAAACTAGGGAGCATGTCTTTAGTGCCTTTGCTTATGTATTGGTTGCTATGTTTAGGCTATAGCTTCGATATGATGATTGTTGATATGTATCCTTGATGTATGCATGATGTGGCATGTCTTGGGGTTGATTCAAGAGTGGAAAAGTGTGAAAAACCAGCATTTTCTACTGTCACAGTGCATGGTGTATTGAAACACCCTTAATTGTTTCGAAACGGAGGCCTGTAATGGCCATAGCGTTTCGGAACAACTGAAGGTGTTTCGGAACAATTTGGCCACTAGATAGATCTGTTTCGGTATTGGTCTCGGAACATACCCGAGTATCGAAATGGTCAACACCATTTTGATATGGGTGTTTTGATACAAGGGTTTGGTGTTCCAAAACGGATGACCGTTGGATGATGATTTTGAATTGCTTTATGTTTCCATGTTTTACATTTTAGTCCTGAATGTTGTGGATGCAATTGCTTGAGCTCAGAATGTTATTTTTAGTTGAGATTTGGCAGAGAGGCGTGAAATATGATTAATTACATATTGGTAATCATAAATTCAGCCAAGTCCTTATATTTTTTGAAAATTACATTTTGGTCCCTAAAATGTGTAAATCATGCAATTGAGTCCCTAAATGTTTTCTGATCGCTATGTCCTTCTCCCCTATGATTCTTGAGTAATCACATAGGCTTAACGTGCATCTAGAGAAGATAAAAAGAAAAAAGTTCGTGAATCAAGGTTGACTTTCGGGTTGACTTTGGTTTTCCCGTGTAATCTTCGTAATTCGGGTCAAACGTCTAGGTCGGGCTAAGGGGGTTACAACGGTGGGCTGTAGGGAACTTGTAGTCATTTTTCGCAATCTTGTTCAGAATCTAAAGTGCCTCATCGGGTGGTATATCCAAGATGATTCCATTGACTGAGGCGCCGAGCATCATTCGTGTTGGTTGATTTACTCCATTATAGAACATCTACACTTGAGTCCAGGATGGGAAACTGTGAAGCAGACAATTGTTTAACATCTGTTGGTATCTCTCCCAAGCTTCATACATTGGTTCGCCATCCCCTTGGCGGAAGGTTGTGATCATGTTTCTTAATCTATTGGTTACGTTTGAAGGGCTGAAACGATCTAGAAAATCCTTGCACAACTCCGTCCAAGTGTTGAATGATCCCGCCGGTTGGTTGTTCAGCCACTGCTTTGCCCTATCCCTTAGTGAATAGGGAAATAATATCAGCTTAAGCACATATTGGTGGACTCCATGTATCATAAAGGCTCTGCAAATGTCTAGGAATCCCCTCAAGTGCTGCCGAGCATCTTCCGTGGAAGTTCCTCCAAATTGCCCCAATGTGTTTATCATATTGAATATCACAGGCTTTAGCTCGAAGTGATCTGCTTCGATTTCAGGCTCTTCAATAGTTTGGTTAAATCCTCTGAAGTCATGCTGCAAATAATCCCTGGTGGTGCGCACATACAGTTGCTGCCTGGGCAGAATTGAGGGTTGCTGCCTAGGTGGCGGATCTTGCTGCCCATCCCTGCCGTTACGACATTGTTGGAAGGGTTGTCGTTTTAGCCGTTATGCATGGTTGCTTATGCTTTTTCTTCTTCCTTGGCTTTCACGAGGGCTTCTCTTGCTTCTTTCTTAAGTTCTCTTGCTCTTCATTCGATCTCATCTATCAATATGATTTCGGTCGATGGGTTGGCTCTGGTCATGCACTAGACAAGAAAACTGTAAAAAAGTTTTTGTTTTGAATAAGAAGAAAAAAAAATAAAAACTAAAAGAAATAAAAGTGCAAAAAAATAAAGACGAATTTACTGTTTCCAATTCCCAGCAACGACGCCAAAAACTTGTAGAGCGTTTGGGTGTTCTCTAAATATGAGCGCAAGTGCACACTCTTGTCAAGTTATAGCATAAAAGATATCGTCTCCCACGAGGATTGGACAACTAATTCGAATGTCAATTCCTGCACAAATAAATTTCAGTTTGTTTAAGAGAAAAATAAATAAACACAAGTAAATAGTAGAAAAGATCAGGGTGATAGAATGGGTCAAGTTATGTTGCTCCGTAGTGTGAAACTACGTTGAATAGGTTAAGTTGTATTGCGCTGCCAGACTTTGCTACCTCGATGGAAAATGGCAGATTGGTGCTTCGATGCCTTCGCTGTCACGGTAGGTGGAACAGACAATTGGCACGACGACAAACTCTGCAGACCTTCAAGGCTCAGCGGAACGCTTCGATAATGATTCAACTTATGTCTAAGTCTGAATACAGTTGTTGCCCACTGCAGATAATACCCGTCGACGTGAATCTTGCAATGAACAACAACCTTTTGTTCGACCTCTTTTAGCCGCCTTAAACCCTAACCTATGTCTAGGCTAGATTGATCAACACCTGGTATTGATGAGACCGTGCTTAATTCTTTCGTGAGTTTGACTCTCTCGATGACAAACAAATGGATTGCTCACAATCGATCTCTTGACTCAATTGAAAACAATGAAGAACATGAAATAAGCAAACCTTCAATTTATTGCAAAAACAAGCTTGAAACCTAAACAACCATTCTCACAACTACTTTACAACATAACCCAAACCCTAGAGAATTTAGAACATAGTGGCGGCAAGAAAACACAAGAGAAACCTAAGCTATGCCGACTATGAGTTTTTTTTTAAATAAAATGTATGATCGGATATATATAGGGCATGGCCTAGGGTAAGTCCTCCTTGGAGTAGAAGTCTTCTTTATGATAAAGTAGCTTTTGCATTGAACGCCTCCTTTAAATCCTACTTCTTTGACTTGAAGTTGGACTCCTTGTGTCATAAGTAAGCTTAAGCCGCCTTGGATGATCTCCGCTTGGACGGCTCTGTCCGTTGTTATCTGCCATCAATAAATTATGTAGATGAGCTCATTGGACTCAAAAAATTATGCTCTTCCAATCGCACTCCAATTCAACAATCCTCAAGTTGCTGCCCGGGGCTGTAGATATGGCAGCAATAGCTACTCGACAACGTCTCTCTCTGTGCTGAGCTGCTTCAGTACAGCTCCTTGGCTTGCTGCCTCAGCATCAGCTCCTCAGCTCCTCTCTCCATCTGACAGCTTCTAGCACCTGAAACTAAAACAAAACCAAAACAATATATTTTCTCACCAAATCAAAGATATTCAACAAGACCAAGGCAAAGCAAAGAGTACTGTAAATAATGCATGCATGCACCTAAATATGCCAAAAATGCACTTGAGAATAGCAATAATATGAGATGAAATGTGCATAAATATAGGACTTATGAGCACTTTACAAGCCACTTGTACGATACGAATTAAGACTTAAATACTTGGATGATGCTTTTGTATGAGATAAATATTTTTAGATTAGGGTTTATTCGATTTTTGAACAAATATATGATATTTTCACACATTAGATCGGTTTACGCCTAATCTTAATAAATTAAATTGATTGTTCCAAGTGATTAAAGAGTTAGTCACAAATATGTTAGGGTTTACAGATGTTAAGCGTTAACATATATGAGTAACAATTATATTCAGACTAATGGTCAGTCTATAGATAACGTGTGGGGAAAGTAACAAAGAGTTGTTCAAGTAAAAACCTCGTGGATTTTGAAATCCTTAATAAAGAGATAATGTTGATAAAAGTTATCAAATTGTGAGGTTTTTACACAACAATTAAGGTGATGGTCTTTAAAAATTTACCCTCGCAAGGGGCTCCGCCCCTTGACCCATGCGTAGGTACAATCTGTCAAGACCTAAATAATAAATCGTGTCTATGTTATGGTTGATATGCATGGTGTTTGAAATGCATGGTTATAGCCCAATATCCCTTCTATTTTGGTTTTAAATAAATATGGTATGCATGTCGTGTCTTTCTTTCTTCTATTGTAATTATCTTCTCATCTTACTCCCTCGTATATAAAACGAGTTTCTGAAAAATTATAATATTTGCAAAGATAGCGTGGACCAAAGGAGCAGAATGATGGGCCGATCAAAGGTGGATTATGTGCTTGAGAAGCAAGTTCTATCTTTAGTAATTTTGGTTCTCCCATTAGCTTAGGACGGGCCACCTTTTTTTAAGGGCTATAACCATTGCAATTATATTTTCTGCTTTACATGTATGTGATACAATGTATGTTTTTAGCATGATGGTAATTGATTAGATCATAATATAATGGTGAGATTAATATAACAAAAATCCTCCACATTTAATTAAAAAATAGTCATCCAATATTAGCCCTTGTTAAAACCTCGATCGGTACTATGTAGATTTTGCCAAAGTAAAATACATAGATCTATCTTGGTTAAACGCGAAGAATAAGCAAGTGATATTTATTGGTTGTAATATTGGTTAAACTAGTTTTTTTCTAATGAGATTAGAAACCTAAAGACTAATGAATTGGATAATCATGAGATGATTAGGAACAATAGTTGTTCACCAAATATATGAATTACATAAGATGTAATTAGCAAGTGTTGCTTACCTAAATAATTGAATTCTAGGAGTAAAGCCAAAGCTGACCTAGGATATAATGAAATATGGTTCCTTACCCGCTAGAAATAGTTTTAGTAAGTTTTTCAATTTTGAGGGTTTTTAATAGTGGGAATGTAATTTATTTATAAAGAATGATAAAAGGTACATATTTTATCATTTTAGATTTTATGGCAAACTCAAACATATTATCATTGCGATACGTCCTTGAGAAGGACAAATTGAATGGCTTGAATTTATTTGATTGGTTCCGCAACTTAAAGATTGTCCTTAAGCAAGAACGGAAACTGAAAATCATCGAAGAACATGTCCCTAAAAAGCCAATGGATGATGCCTCCAAAGATGAAAGGGAAGCCCTTGAGAAATACTCAAATGACATGGTAGATGTTGGATGCTTGATGCTTGTGACCATGACCCCTGAGCTTCAGAAGAAACATGAGGACATGGTTCCCTATGAGATGGTTAAAAATCTCAAAGAATTATATGAGGGCAAGCTCGTCAAGAGAGGTACGAGACCTCTAAGGCTTTGTTTCGATGCAAAATGTTGGATGGAAATCTAGTGGGAACTCATGTTCTCAAAATGATAGGGTATATTCAAACCCTTGAAAAATTGGGCTTCTCTCTAAGTGTTGAATTGGCTATTGATGTTATATTGCAATCGTTGTAGGATAGTTTTAATCAGTTTGTTCTTAATTTCAATATGAATGAAATTAACAAATCGTTGCCCTAGTTGCTTGGTCTATTAAGAGTAGCAGAAAACAACATGAAAAAGGTTAGTTGCAAACCTATTCTGATGGTCCGAGAGGATAACAAAAAAGGAAAGCCCAATACCAAGGCAAATCCAAAGCCCAACAAAGGAAAAGTTGCATTGAAACCCAATGGAGGAGTTGCAAAAGAAGGAAAGTGATTCCATTGCAATAATGTTGGACATTGGAAGAAAAACTGCCATGTCTATCTCGAGGACATCAAGAAGGCAAGAGAAAATAGACAGCCCAGATCATGTATTTATGTTATTGATATTAATATATCAACATCTACTTCTTGGGTATTAGATATATGTTGTGGTTCACACATTTTTACTTCTGTACATGGACTAAAAAGGAGTAGAAAAATGGAAAAAGGAGATGTGGACCTACGAGTGGGAAATGGAGCAAGAGTTGTTGTATTAGCTATAGGAACTTATACTTTGTCATTACCTAGTGGACTTGTTTTAAATTTAGAGGATTGTTATTTTGTACCTAGTTTGACTAAAAACATTATTTTAATTTCTTGTTTGGACAAGATTGGTTTTGAGATTATCATTAAGAATAATAGTTGTTCTTTTTCCCTCAATAATGTTTTTATGGTACAACTCAATTAATCAATGGCCTCTATATCTTAGATCAAGACAACTCCATATATAACATAAATACGAAAAAAAATGACTCTAATCAAACTTATCTCTAGCATTGTCGCTTGGGTCATATAAGTGAGAAACACATATCAAAACTTCATAAAGATGGATTTTTGGATTCTTATGTTTTCGAACAATTAAATATATGTGAACCTTGCTTAATGGGAAAAATGACCAAATCACCATTTGGCGGTAAAAATGAGCAAGCAAGTGATTTATTAGGTCTAATATATAGTGATGTATGTGGACCGATGAATACCCAAGCTAGAGGAGGGTTTAAGTACTTCATTACTTTCACTAATGACTTTAGTAGATATGGGTAAGTTTACCTAATGCATCATAAATCTAAAGCCTTTGTAAAGTTCAAGGAATTTAAGAATGAAGTACAAAATCAGTTAGGAAAGAGTATCAAAGCTCTTCGATCAGATCAAGAAGGAGAATACACAAGCCTAGAGTTTGATGAACTCCTTAAAGGATGTGAGATTGCCTACAAACTTACACCTTAAGGTACTCCACAATACAATGGAGTCTCTGAAAGGAGAAATCAAACATTGTTAGACATGATTCGGTCAATGATGAGTCATGTTGATCTTTCAATTTCTTTTTGGGGACATGCGCTAGAAACAGATGCTTTCACACTAAATCGTGTCCTGTCTAAATTGGTTCAAAAGACACCATATGAGATGTGGACTGGGAAGCATCCAAGTATGTCTTTTATGAAAATTTAGGGATACGAAGTTTTTGTTAAACATCATATGTCTACAAAACTCGAACCCAAATCTCATAAATGTAATTCGGTAGGGTATCCTAAAGAAACTAAATGATATTATTTCTTCAATCCATCTGAGAACAAAATGTTTGTTGCTCGAACACGAGTCTTCCTCGAAAGAGAATTTATTCTCAAAAAGGTAAGTGAGAGAAATATTGAACTTGAAGAAATTCAAGATCAACCATAGACCACTGAACCAGAGATTGAACAACCACTAGTTTCACAAATAGTTGAGGAACATCCAATCGTTCTTAAAACACAACCATTGTGGAGATCTATGAGAGAACACAATGCGCTTGAGAGATATGTATTTCTTGTCACATTGCATGGAGACATTCTTCTTATAGACCAAGATGAACCTAAGACTTATCAGGAAGCAGTGGAGAGCCCAAACTCTGAGAAATGGCTAGAAGCCATGAAGTCCGAGATGGATTCCATGTCAGAAAACCAAGTATGGACTTTGGTCGACCCACCCGAAAGGGTTAAGCCCATAGGGTGCAAATGAGTTTTCAAAAAGAAAATCGACATGGATGGCAATGTACAAACATACAAAGGGCGATTGGTCGCTAAAGGATTTCGTCAAATTCATGGTATAAACTATGATGCAAGTTTTTCCCATGTTGTTATGTTTAAATCTATTCGGATATTGCTTGCAATAGCTGCATATTACGATTATGAAATCTGACAAATGGATGTCAAAACCACTTTCCTTAATGGAAAATTAGATGAGGATGTGTACATGACACATCCTGAGGGTTTTATCGATCCAAAAAGATGCCCTAAAAGTATACAAACTACAAAGATCCATTTATGGGTTGAAGCAAGCTTTTCGAAGTTTGAATCTTCGTTTTAATGAGGCAATCAAAGAGTTTGGTTTCATTAAAAATGAAGATAAGCCATGTGTTTTCAAGAAAACTAGTGGGAACACTATTACATTCTTGGTATTGTATGTGGATGACATACTAATAATAGGAAATGACATACATACCTTACATTTTGTAAAGACTTTTTTAGGAAAATGTTTTTCTATGAAAGACTTGAGTGAAGCAACATGCATATTAGGAGTCAAGATTTATAGAGATAGATCAAGACGACTCCTAAGACTAAGTCAAAATACATACATAGACAAAGTACTAAAAAGATTCAGTATGGAAGAATCTAAAAGATGATTCTTACCTATGAGACATGGTATTTCACTCTCGAAGGAAATGTGTCATTCAACGCCTCAAGAGAGAACGCATGAGTAAGATTCCATATGCTTCAGCCATTGGTCCTATCATGTATGTCATGCTATGTACACGTCCGGATGTATCATATGCACTAAGTATGACAAGTCAAAATCAAGTAGATCCTGGTGAAGGTCATTGGGTTACAGTAAAAAACATCCTAAAGTACTTAAGAAGAAGTAAGGATACATTCCTTATGTATGGAGGTGAGGAAGAACCAAGTATAAAAGGTTATACTGACGAAAGCTTCCAAATTGATAAGGATGATTCTCGACCGCAATCAAGTTTTGTATTTTGCCTTAATAGAGGTGCTATAAGTTGAAAAAGTTCAAAGCAAGATACAATAGCAGATTCTACAACAGAAGCCAAGTATATTGCAGCAAGCGATGCTACAAAAGAGGATGTTTGGATCAAAAAGTTCATATTTGAACTGGGGGTCGTGCCTAGCATATCAAATGCTATAGATCTACGTTGTGACAACAACGAAGCCATCACACAAGCAAAAGAACCTATATCTCACCAGCGATCCAAACACATACTTAGGTGTTACCATCTTACTCGTGAAATCATTGATCGAGGAGATGTAGAAATATACTGACTACCAATGGATGACAATGTCGTCGGTCCACTGACAAAGCCTCTGACACAATAGAAGCATGAACGTCACACTAAGTCTCTTGGTGTTAGATACATGAGTGATTAGTCTTAGTGCTAGTTGGAGATTGTTGGAGTATGCCCAAAATCCAATCACGAGATGATTGTAAAAGACATACTTATTTTATCTTGTTTATTAATAAAATCATTATTATTATTATTATTATTATTATTATTTCAGTCTTATTCTGTGCATCTATAAATAAATTGAATTATAATAAAGTCCTTAGAATAATATAATTATTCTTGAATGTCCTTAGTTGAGAATTATTGTGGGCGTTGAAAACAATAATATATTACGACTAATATGTAGTTGAATGATAACAAAGTGTTGTTATTAACATAAATATGTCAAAATCAATACATAAGTATGTGTTAGAGAACGACAAACTGGACTGACCCGCTATGAGCATGTTTCTTGGATTATGATGTGACAGTCACAACATTGCTCATGGTGATAACTAAGTGTTTGATCCTCAGACTTGAGATCTGTTAGGAAACACCGGTACACCCCATGGCGCAGCAAAAAATTATCCGATGAATTCCGCCAGTGATCCATGTACAAGGGACGAATTCGGGGTGAGTAGGGATGAAATATTACCTTAATAAATCTAGTATATTGATATCCTTAGGGAGTTAGGATAAACCAAATCAAATTTGAGTCGTCACAATAGCGCTCCGACCTCTACGTAGTCTACACATTTGACTAATCAATAACTAAGTGTATGATCCTCAAAATTAAGATCATCATTATTTCAATATCGAGAGTGGCATATTTTGATGCAGTCAAACATGTGTTGTAACATATTACACTATAAAGACTGATATTGGATATGTCACACTCTATATAGCGAAATACGGTTGATCAAGATAGGATTTGTCCCTCATACATAATAGGAGTAATATCGTAGGTAACTTGATTGAGTGAGACTAGAAAATGTATGGCCATGCTCGAATAAATTGATATGAGATATCAAAGTTATTCTTTTATCATAGTCTACTTAAGATATCAAGAAATATTAGATAGATTATACAAGTGTGACTAATCCATGACTTCTGTTCGATCTAGATATAAGGACAAAAGGCTGCAATACATAAAAGAAGTTAATCACGAAAAAAGGTAAAGTCGAACCACGACTTCATGTAACTTAGGTAGTAATGATGTATTGCTAGATGCCACTCATTGTTTGTAATATTAGAATTGTTCTATATATTACTACTAACGTTACATGAACCTACGAGGGTCACACCCTATGATTGAAATGAACAAATATCAACTAGATAGCATGTGTACAAACTTGTTGTACATGTAATAATTATTAAAGATGAAATTATTATAATTATTGTAATTATCAAACACTATTAAAATATATATCCCTAAAGAAACCTAATTAAAGTAGAATCAGATTCTACATATTTAATTATATTCAGTTAAATATATTGTATATTTAATGAATTTGAATTAAAGTAGAATTAGATTTTACATATTTAATTATATTCGGTTAAATATATTATATATTTAATGAATTCGAATTTAATTAGAATTAGGTTTTTGAATGCTATATAAAGGCATAAGGTCTAGCAGCCAAAGTATGCTTTTTCGAAAAACCTCTCTAACAGTTAGAAAAGAGAAAATATTGTTCGTTTCGTTCGGTTGGACTGCATAGAGGTTGGAGTGCTATTGTGACGACTCGGATTCGATTCGGTTTATCCTAACTCCCTAAGGATATTAAGATACCAAATTTATTAAGGTAATATTTCATCCATACTCACCCCGAATTCGTCCATTGCACATGAATCACTGGCAAAATTCTCCGGATAATTTTTCGTTGCGCCATGAGGTGTACCGCCGTTTCCCAACATACTTGTATTTATTAGAGCTCTGGCTATGTCGGTAACATCCTTGTCAAATTTCTCTTGTCCATATAGTGTGAATATGTCAATATGAGACCATCAAACAATCATTAGATTTGAATTCCCAAAATCAAATTAGTCGATTCCATATTTTTCATGTCAATCTTGAGTTTGACATGTCTTTGGCATGTTTTCCATTTCATTGTTACTTATTACAATGGGTATGTCATCAACATAAAATCATGTATCTTAATGTCGGTAGTTTTGACAGATACACATTTGTCACACATATTTGCCATCATGACAATATCTTAGCTTCAACCTTTTATTGAACGTTTAAACTATGTTCATTGATAGTCTCTAAATTTTGTTTCGTTGAACTTGGATCAACTTCTCTAGTTGTATACAGAAGCATATTTTCAAAGAATGAGACATTTTTTGATTCCATTATCACATTCTTGTGAATCTTAGTTTTCTTTTATGTTCACATAAGAAATTGATATACATTGTTATAATCTGCATAGCAAGTGAAAATACAATCCACCATTTTCAGACCAATTTCATTTACTTCGGTAATGAGGTCATTATCTTTGCAAGACATCCTCATATTTTCAAGTAGTTGCAAGAAGATTTTATTTACTTCTATAACTCATATGATGTTTTCTCTTTTATTGCGGGAAACCATATTTAATAGGTAATTAGCTGATTGAACAACTTCCCCACATGTTAGGCATTTTTTTAAAGTTTTAGTTCTTTTTAGAAGTCATCTTCAAAATTATAGCACCAACATTACTCATATGATGTCTTGTCTTTTTTTATTGTGAGAAACCTTATTTAAGATGTAATTAGCTTATTGGGCAGCTTCCCCCACATGTTAGGAACATTTTCTTGAAGTTTTAGTTCTTTTTAAAAGTCATCTTCAAAATTATAGTACCAACATTACTCATATAGAGATTCTCCCCATCTGAATATTTTTGTTAAGTTTAGATTTCAATATCATGCTTATAGAAAATAATTTCTCTATAGTTTCATCTTTGCTTTTAAGCAAATGCACATAACACTATTTTGCTTCTTAGGCGTACCGCCTAGTTTGAGGTTTGAAGTCATTTTTTATTATGTTTGTCTTGATAATATTTGTCTTAGCAACATTTAAAGGTGGTAACAATTTTTTTACCATGTCATCTCTAACAATAAGAGAATCATTCTTCAGATATTTGATTAGGTTCAACATGGTCATATAGACAACATCTTTTATTGTCATGTTTTGAAATTTTTTATAGTAAATTTTACTGATTTTTCATTGTGGCTCATAGTCACAAACCAGAAACAAAAAATTGTGAACTTGTTAATCATCAAGAATTTAGTTTGACACTAAAACCAGAAACAAACACAATTTTTAACTTTTGTTAGACGATGAGAATTTAGTAAACTAAAAACTCGAAATAAAAGTTCACACGATATCTTTTAAAATAGGGGTTAGTTGTTCAAATGACTAACACTTGAACAGATTCACTTATATCCATTCCTTTTGTGAGAATATCGTGAGTGATCAATTAAAGTCACTGCCTTTGATTCACAACAATTTAGAATCAATCATTGCAAAATTAAAAAAAATGGTAAATAAGAATTTCTTAGCACCGACATCTTTCATTTTTGTATTTATGGTCCAACCACCCTCACAATTCTTTTTCTATTTTTAAGCACTGTACACTTCGTAATGTGCATCAAAGAAGGCTTTAAGAATATAATTTCGACATAGAAAATCTAAGTTCTTCCATGCTTTGATTCAAGACCTCGGTCAAAATTAACACTCTAGATTATGTTGAACAAAATCAGTAACCAATGTCTCCTCCAATAACAAATTATGTTAGAACAAATTTGTCCACTTTGTTTGAAAGGAGATCAAGTAAATTCGTTAAAACGACATAAATTAAATTCATGTAAACAATTTTATTTACAAGATCTCAATTTGAAAACAAAACATGACTCTCTATAAATAAATTCAACGATTTATTTTCCTTAGAAAGTTAGAATCAACGCAAGATTCCAATGAAGAAATAAATTAAGTTATTTATTTCCCTTTTTTATGTCATATCTTCTGTTAAACGACGAGATTGGTAGCACTAAAACCCGAAATAGAGATATCAAGGTAATCTAATTCTGTATAACATACATAAATCAAAAGGAAATAATCCTTTGATTTTAGTTTCAAACATTCTTGTTTGGAAAGGATGATAAAGTAAACATGTTAAAACGAGAATAATTAAATTCCCAAAAACGTATTTATTTATGAAATCTTAGTTTCCAAAAAAGAATAAGATTTCGCTTGAATATTATGTTCGACTCTATAAAATTTCTCAAAAAATATTATTAGTACGAAAATAAAATCCATAGTGTTTCTGAAAAGCATAAGTAATAATTATTAGCACATTTAATAATACATGATATTCTATACTTAATATTTCATATAAAAGGCTACAAAATATGATTTAAATTTTTAATAAATTTTTTGGATAAATTACATTTTTAATAATTGAGCATATCTGCATATGCAATGATTAAGGCTTAAATATACATTTGGTACCTGAACTAAACACATTATTTTAAGTTGGTACTTAATTTTTTTTCTCTCACATTGGTATCTGAACTATACACTTTTTCCCAACTTGGTACCTAAAGAATTTTTGCTCCCAAGTTGGTACATGAACTAGACACCTTATCCCAAGTTGGTACCAAAACTTATACATTCTATCAAGTTGGTCCTAATTTGAAACAATTCAATAAATATAACTCTTCATATTTAAACATTCTATCAATTTATTATGTGTTATTCACCTAATTGTTTGTTCTTCTCTTAGAAATGTTATATTACTTTCTTTGTATAATAAAAGTTTAAACATAATTTGTTAATATAATTCAGTTATCCAATTGTTGCTTTGATCCGATGGACTCGCTTGATTTGATGTTCTCATAGAAACGATTAAATTGATGAAATTTTTGAATATAAAATGTTAAATTTATTGAATTATTTCAAATTATGACTAAATTGATTAAATGAATAAGTTTTGGGGACTAAAACTGTTAATAAAAATATTAAAATAGTGGATGGAATTAAAGTTTGGGTATCATCTTGGGAGGAAATGTTCTTTAGATATCATGTTGGGAGAAAGTATATAGTTCAAATACCAACTTGGGAGAATGTGTATAGTTTAGGTACCAAAGTTATATTTAAGCCAATGATTAACGAATTGAATATTTACTCAAATATTACTTTGGGATTTTTTTATTTCAAAAATAGGGATCCTCATAGATTATTTTCGGATATAGGGATGATTACTGTTTAAAATCAGAAAACCCATGGACCACAACCCGAGTTTAAACAGTAATTTTCAACCACCACCCTTTTAAAATGCCACACTGCCATGTGGCGCGATGTGGGCGTTCCGAGCACTGTTCAAAGTCGGACTGCCCACCCCCCCCCCATCTTTGAACAGTGCACCGAATAATGGTGCCTGTGCTGCTCACTGCGTGCCATGTGGCGTCGCGCAAAACAGAAAAAGGGAGGAAAGCACCCCGTTTTTGAACAGTAAAACAACCCCAAGAACACTGTTCAAAAACGGGTTGTGCACTGGTGGTCTTCTGACTTTCAACGGTAAACATCTCTAGATCTGTAAATAATTTTTCGGAATCGCTACTTTTGAAATTAAAAAATTCCAAAGTAATATTTGAGTAAAAATTCCATTAACGAATAGTCTGGTGAGCGCTTTGTTTAATTACATGTGTAACAATTAACACCTAGGGCGGCTTGATTAGGCCACTAATAAGATATTCGCTCCCTAAAAAGTCAAGTATTCTCAAGCATGTGACTTTGTTATTTTATCATGTACTTGTTTTGATAAAGTATAATTTTACCAAATTTATTTATTTTGACTAGTTCGTTGCTGATATTTATATATTACAATAATCGTTAAACTTAATCTATACGATTCCTGTAATAAAACGTTAAATAATCGTTAATCTAATAATAAAATAATAAACCATAAAACTAAATATTTATATTCTTTTTAATAAGAATTTGGACCTTATTAAAAGCCCTTTATAATCAAAGCTCAGAAGAGCCCTGTACAGCATAAGAAAGAAAAAAGTGGCCAAGAATATATATTGAGTCGAACAAAAAACAATACAACATTCAAAGAGATACAAATCCCAACCAATCCATACAAGCCAAAACCAAAGCAAAATGCACTAAAATAGCTGCCAACAACACAGACCCAAACTCCCTACCCAATACCAGTTTTCGCCAATGAATCAGCTTCAACGTTGGCACCACTGTTGATTATACCTTTGCAATTGCACAACTCAGTAATAGGACTCACCAAGGAACGGTATATATCCGGGCAACAAACTTTACCAATAATTCAATCCACAGCCAGCTTGCTATCACATGGCTACCACACCAACGAGAAGCCAGAAAAAATTCAAACCACACTTAATAGCCACTAACTCAGACAGAACTGGAATGCCCGAACCAACAGAAAACGAAAAAGAATCGAGAACTTGACTTGAAACATCTCTAATCAAACCACCAATGCCTCCACGAGACCTTTCCCTATTCATAGCCTCATCCACATTGAGTTTCACGAAACCCAAAGGAGGAGGAATCCACAAAGAAATTGCCTCAGTAATTGTCCCTTTTCCGGAGCATCTCTCTGCCACTGACAAATCCGCAACCAGATCAGCCAAGGAGGCTGTATGAGCCGGAAATTTCTCCTTAAACCCTGATGCGATCCGAGTAATTGGCGTTTATGGGAGTTTTTTAGTGTGATCGACCGTGCATGCTTGACGCTTGGTTCTGTTTGCTTTACTCACATTTTTCGGGAGGCGAATGGGCTAGCTGACGCGCTAGCGGAGGAAGGAGTTTCTCGAGTCTCTTTGTTTCAGGCTTCGATTTGATGGTGTTGTAAGGGGTGGTGTCTTTGGTCCTGTTTCTTTAAAGTCGACATGGCGTACTCTTTTCCTCCGTTAGGCTTAGGGAGGTTTTTGATGAGGCGCATGTTTGACTTGCGTTGTATATTTCTATTAATAATATACTTCGCTTTGCTGATAAAAAAAAGAATAGGAGCCGACTTCTATCAAGAATCTTTTCTTTAAAAGTAATATCGTTCCAAATAACCACAAAAGGGATGAATCTCTATATCGAATCTTTAGAACAATGATCACCCAATTCAACCCACATCGACCAGAACGCCGACAGACATTTAGGAAGAACCGTCTAAATGCCCCATAAAAAAATGCATCCAAATATTCCAAGCAATCTTACATTCAAAAAGAAGGAGAGAAACAGTTTCCATATCAACATTACACATTCCCTTCTCTGAACATAATATAGATACAACATATTTAAAACCAAACTAATTGGGAACGAGTTGAGGCTTGTAGCTATACAGTTTTCTTAAGATGAATTTTCGGCCACTCCTTAGTTCTTGAGATTTTCGGTCCTCTGCCTTTTAGGATATAACAATTAGATGATCAACTACAGTAGCACAACTGCAGAGGTCGCCAACTATAACATTGCCTTCTCCTATCACCAAAAATTACTTTTAAAAGTCACATAGTAAAATAATAAAGATTTCTTTGTGTTTTTTGAGTTGTGTAAAACCTAAAAATTTTACACGCAATTTATAGGTGTTTCACGAGGGGCATAAAGGAAACTTTTGACATGATGGAGTATTTATGATTTGAGAATTAATGAGCCTTAAAGAGCATTTTCTAAAATTACCGTCTGAATCAAATGAAGCTTTTAATATTTATGCTTTTAATTCCAAAACATAATTGGAAAAGATATACTCTTTTTTGAGGAAATATTTAGGTTAAGATATCCACAAGCCCATGGAGGGCTAGACCGGTCTGGACATTCATGTTACTCACGTTGTGCATCGTTGCACATTTACTAACCAACAATTGGTTCCACATTTGACCTCAACAACATTTAGATCAATTTCTCATTTAAATCTCCAAAATTATCGTTTTTCCAACAATCCCCTACACGAATGAAATTGATCATTTAATCAAAATTTTTTTTTGACTCAACGTGGTGATAGAATCTATGATCGATAACTACATATGGTAGGTAGGTTTCCTTCTTTGAACCTTACCTTGTGAAAGTATATTTACTTTACCAGTTGACTAGTAGACGCGATGTCCTTGAACCGTTCTGTCGTTTGTGTATGTAACCCCCTCGACTCGGCCTAGATGCCCGATCGAACCGAACAAGCTACATTGAGTTTGCTGAAGCAAACTTGTGAAAAGGTTACTCGAATTACGTCTATTTTTTATCTTTTATCTTATCTAGATGCAATTAATTAACCTATGACGTAAATGCTGGCAACTATCAATTCCCATTCAAATCAAACACCGATAAGGCATTCAATTGCAAACACGAACACTAAGGGACCAAATTGTAAACTAGAAAATAATAAAGAATTAGCCCAATTTTAAGTTATCAATCGTCAATTAATCAAGTTTCATGCCTCCACATCAAATTTCAGCTAAAAAAGACCACCCAAACTCATACAATTGCATTCACAATAATCAGAGACCATAATATAAGAATAAAAAACTTCAAATAACGCTTTAACCATAAAAACGACTACTCGTATCAATACTCGAGCAAGTGTATCGGTACACTTATACATTTCTTAAATCTCAGATTCCAATATCTCAAAACTGCACCGATACAGTTATTCGCGTATCGATACGCCTAGCCAAATACACTAAGGCCGTACCGAAACACCATACCATATTTAGCTTACATGTATCGTTATAGAGGCCCATGTACCAATACGCCTGGACTTGAAATGTCCCAAATTGTTGGTTTTTTCCCATGCTTACAAGGATCCAAACATATTCCAACATGCCTCAAACATACATACATCTATTCTCAAGAGCTAACCACATCAAAACATCACAGAAATAGGATCATAACATGGCATCACACTTCATTCATGTTTCTATATGCATGCTTCCTAAAACCATTCCATAAAGAGGCTAGAATTCAAAACCATTCAAAAACCAATCAAGAAAGTCTATTGACAAGTCCACAACAACAATATAAACTTGTACAATCAAGGAGTTCAAAAAATAACCCTCCCAAATACAACTTGGTCACATTGCCCTTTATTACTACAAAGAATTTAAAACCATACTTGCAAAACTTAGCACTTGCCTCTCTTCCTTGATTGCTAGCTGCCTCAATTGCTTATTGAAAGAACTATGCCCAATAGTCTTCTTGAAGTGGCCCTACTTCACTCTCACATAGGTAACTTATGTTGCTCGGTTCACCGAAGCACACAATGGTCATTAAAAGCTTTGCTTAGCCTATTCCACTTTGATTATTGTTTACATCAAATTACACAAGGTATATTGTCGATTGACTAACGCTTAGCCTATTCCACTTTGATAGATGAGATCGAATGAAGAGCAAGAGAACTTAAGAAAGAAGCAAGAGAAGCCCTCGTGAAAGCCAAGGAAGAAGAAAAAGCATAGACAACCATGCATAACGGCTAAAACGACAACCCTTCCAACAATGCTCGTAACGGCATGGATGGGCAGCAAGATCCGCCACCTAGGCAGCAGCCCTCAATTCTGCCCAGGCAGCAGCCCTCAATTCTGCCCAGGCAACAACTGTATGTGTGCACCACCAGGGATTATTTGCAGCATGACTTCAGAGGATTTAACCAAACTTTTGAAGCGCCTGAAATCGAAGCAGATCACTTCGAGCTAAAGCCTGTGATATTCAATATGATAAACACATTGGGGCAATTTGGAGGAACTTCCACGGAAGATGCTCGGCAGCACTTGAGGGGATTCCTAGACATTTGCAGAGCCTTTATGATACATGGAGTCCACCAATATGTGCTTAAGCTGATATTATTTCCCTATTCACTAAGGGATAGGGCAAAGCAGTGGCTGAACAACCAACCGGCGGGATCATTCAACACTTGGACGGAGTTGTGCAAGGATTTTCTAGATCGTTTCAGCCCTTCAAACGTAACCAACAGATTAAGAAACACGATCACAACCTTCCACCAAGGGGATGGCGAACCAATGTATGAAGCTTGGGAGAGATACCAACAGATGTTAAACAATTGTCTGCTTAACAGTTTCCTATCCTGGACTCAAGTGTAGATGTTCTATAATGGAGTAAATCAACCAACACGAATGATGATCGGCGCCTCAGTCAATGGAATCATCTTGGATAGACCACCCGATGAGGCACTTTAGATTCTGAACAGGATTGCGAAAAATGACTACAAGTTCCCTACAGCCCACCGTTGTAAACCCCTTAGCTCGACCTAGACGTTTGACCCGAACTACGAAGATTACACGGGGAAAACCAAAGTCAACCCGAAAGTCAACCTTGATTCACGACCTTTTTTCTTTTTATCTTCCCTAGATGCACGTTAAGCCTATGTGATTACTCAAGAATCATAGGGGAGAAGGACATAGCGATCAGAAAACATTTAGGGACTCAATTGCATGATTTACACATTTTAGAGACCAAAGTGTAATTTTCAAAAAATATAAGGACTTGGCTGAATTTAAGATTACCAATATGTAATTAATCATATTTCACGCCTCTCTGCCAAATCTCAACTAAAAATAACATTCTGAGCTCAAGCAATTGCATCCACAACATTCAGGACTAAAATGTAAAACATGGAAACATAAAGCAATTCAAAATCATCATCCAACGGTCATCCGTTTCGGAACACCAAACCCTTGTATCAAAACACCCGTATCAAAATGGTGTTGACCATTTCGATACTCGGGTATGTTCCGAGACCAGTACCGAAACAGATCTATCTAGTGGCCAAATTGTTTCGAAACACCTTCAGTTGTTCCGAAACGCTATGGCCATTACAGGCCTCCGTTTCGAAACAATTAAGGGTGTTTCAATACACCATGCACTGTGACAGTAGAAAATGCTGGTTTTTCACACTTTTCCACTCTTGAATCAACCCCAAGACATGCCACATCATGCATACATCAAGGATACATATCAACAATCATCATATCGAAGCTATAGCCTAAACATAGCAACCAATACATAAGCAAAGGCACTAAAGACATGCTCCCTAGTTTGCCAAAACCAAAACAAGTCAAAACTCCAAATACACCAAAATCCAAACTCCAAAGGCCATTTACAACTAAATTATAGGCAAACCAACATGCTCAAAGTACAAGAAACATTCTCAAGCATTCCAAAGTATAAATTCCCACCCATTGCCTCTTATTACACTAAGGGTGAACCACATACATTTCTTTAGCAAAACCTTGGATTCCTCTTGCTCTTGAGCTGCCTTCAAATGTTCAATTTTCTGCATTGATGAAACAAACGAGAGTAAGCTTAAAGCTTAGTGAGGATCGCTAGACAACATTCATCAATGCATAACTCATGATTTGCAAAAACAACACTTTACAACACATGTCTTTTATTAAACAAGTCTTCTCGAGACTTCAATGCACTTTTGAAACCTCGTGCACATATGCATCAATTTACAACATCAAATAAACCTTTGCTCATGCTTTAACAAGCATCACATGCATTCTTGCATCTTACGCATAATTCTCACGCACCCTTGCATCATTTACAAGCATCTCATGCTTCACTTTGTTCATTTACATTATATTGGCTTTCAAGTGATAGTCCACAAATCATTTCAACATAAGAAACAATCGGATACGCGGATTACAAGCATTATCCCCACGCTTCATACAAACTACCAGACTACACAAGGTGGAGAAAAATGGCACAATCACAACCCCTCAATACCCGTGATGGAGACTAATGGCACAATCACAACCCCTCAACATCACTCATCGGTAGTTGTATAATTCCACTAACGAGAATATGGGACACATACACAAGACTCACACAGGGGACTAACTATTCACCGTTGTGATCTTAACCTCAATCGTTAGGGTACTTGGATGGAGATTACGGCACAATCACAACCCCTCGACATCCAAGAAGACTTTATTCACGGTGCACCCAATCCTATAGCCGGCTAACTATATTTGATTAAAGTAACCAAAAACCATTTCATCACTTGCCAATATAATCATTTATCCACATTAATTCACTGTTTTTCAAGCATAACAACAATGTCATTTCCACAAGCACGCATGCTTAACATCATATGCATTTTCATATGAAAACCAAGAATCACTTACCTAGTGCATCCTTAACATAATGACATTAAAATCCAGTATTAAACCATGCTTAAACATGCTTAAAAACATTAAACAAATCCACTCTTACATCAAATGCATTTTCAGCAAATTTAGCACATTTCCATTAGAGGGATTACCGAAACACTTACACTTGAGCTTAGCTAAGCGTATCAAGCTTACACTAATCTCTCAAGAGCATGCTCAAAGCGTTACAAAACAGGAAATTGAATTTCCATTCACTGATACGCGAAGCCTTGTTCGCCGACACGGAAATTACACCTCTGGAGCTTCCAAAATCACCCCGTTAGCCTCCGGATCAAGATCCTTTATTTTCACATCAACAAAATAGAGATCTAAATGCATTAAAATGCATTCTAACACCAGCAACAATCTATAGTCTCGTTGCCCACTCAAACTACACCAAAATACCCTTCCAACACAACCGAAAACTCAATCAATTGCCTCCTAAACCAAGCCCAGCCATCATGCAACACTTCCAAAGCATTATCAACATCAAAACACATCTATTAACATCCTAACTCATCCTTATACCTCCAACAAACACACTTCCACCATTACATCCCAAAATCACACTTTAAACTACCAAGAAACTCAAGGATCTCAAGGATTTCGGGATCTATGTTAATAACACATCATCTTAACATATAAATCAACTTAAAAATCAACTAGAATCAACACAAAACAGTGTCCAACTCATCAAGTCTGAAAATCAAGATTTCATCCACATTTTCATAAGATTTTGATCTCAAATCAAAACTATATTGAAAACTCAACCAAAAATAGTTATTAGAAGCCAAATATCTTGAGAATTTCAATAAAGAACTTAGATTAGAGGTTGAGAACGGGATTTACGTCCAATCCTTGCTTCCTTCAATAGATGACAAGTTTTCCTTGCAAAAATCTTGAAGAATTAAAGAAGATCCCTTGAAATTGATTTAGAAATTGTTGAGAGGATTTTTTGGAGAAAGAATTCTTGAAAAGATGAGAGAAAATGGTGTTTGGCTAAAATGAGAGAGAATTGGTAGTTACGTAAAATGAAAATCCACTAACTAATAATTAATTAATATTATATTTTAATTAAAATCCTTTAATTAAATCCATTTAAATCACATGTCATATGGAAGAAAGGTCAAATTGAGTTAAAGCCCCCTACGGATTCTAAGATTTTGGCTTCCACCTTAAAAAGCACATTTCCCAGTTTTGAAACTTTACAATTTGGTCACTACTCAAAATGCCAATTTTCCAAATCCCTTTTTGTAAAATTGACTTGACCAACCCCTTAATTATATTTTTAGAGGATTTTAGCAATTTTTATCACAATTTTATCCTATTCCGATCCTTGATTTCCAAAAGTCACCTTACGCGATTCGAACCGTTCTCGACCAGTCCGATCCGATGTCTGAAACATCTAGGCCCAAAACCAGGGTGTTACAGTCGTAGTGGCATAAGGCAGCCAGTTGTTGTAAATGAAGTAGAAGCCACTGAATCTGTCAATGCCCGCTTGGATAAACTGACAGAGCTGGTGATGAATATGGCCAAAGGGAAAACGTATGAGACCAAGGCTGTGGAGCCATTTTGTGATGAGTGCGGGGACAACCACGATTCCTCTGAATGCAGTGAATCCTCCAACTTCATGGGAACTTACGAGAGGAACAACAGACCCAACACCAACACATATAACCCAGGCTGAAAAAAGCATCCAAAATTCTCCTGGAGTAACCCAAACACAGCTACAAATCTAACCCATCAACCATGAGGATACCAGTAGAACTTGTCACGACAGCAACCTCAACAACAACAGAATATGAACAACAATTCACTAGAATCTACTTCATATACTTTTATGTCTCTCACTAGTGATTTTATTATTCGTACTAATAAATTTATTGACAAGACTGAGTCTTTTATGCAGAGGATTGAGATGCGGATGAACAACCAAGAGGCAGCAATAAAGAACTTGGAGACCCAGTTCGGGCAGTTCACTGAAATTATAAGAAACAGGACAATGGGAGCATCATCTAGTAACATAGAAGTCATCGCAAAACCCACTCATGTGCAGTGCAAAGTGATAACAACAAGAAGTGGGAAACAATTGGATGAGCCCAGAGTTGAGCAGCCAAAGGAAAAACAGCCAGAGCTACCTGCCGCAGCA
Organism: Hibiscus tridactylites; assembly: GCA_958450335.1. Lineage (NCBI taxonomy): Eukaryota > Viridiplantae > Streptophyta > Magnoliopsida > Malvales > Malvaceae > Hibiscus > Hibiscus tridactylites. The sequence continues at coordinate 19,644,051 of OY288266.1, forward strand.
GCACATGAACAACCTACTAAGGCAGCAAAACAAAAAGATGCCCAGGCAGATGACGACAGCCCTGAGACAGATGATCCTGAGCCCCCACAGATTAAATTTCCCTGCACGGAAGGCATCTAGGACATCCGTCTACCGTCGCCCTTCCCCCCAAAGGCTTAAACAGCAAAAGCAAGAGCACCAGTTAAAGAAATTTCTAGATATTCTAAAGTAGGTGCATATCAACATCCCACTCGTGGAAGCCATACAAAACATGCCAAATTATGCAAAGTATTTGAAGGATGTGGTTTCCGAGAGAAGGAGAATTAGGGAATTCGAGAAAGTAGCTGTCACTGAAAAATGTATGGCAATGTTGCATAACAAGGTGCCGACCAAAAGGACAGATCCATGCAGCTTTATCATTCCATGCAAGATAGGCAAAAAACATGATATGAGAGCCCTTTGTGATCTATGAGCAAATATTAATATGATGCCCAGGGCTATCTTCAACAAATTAGGAATTGGACAAGCAAAGCCAACCTCCATCATGCTCCAACCTGCTGACCATTCCTTTGTGCAATCAAAGGGAAAAGCTGAAGACATCATTGTATGAGTGGGCAACTTCATTTTCCCCGCTGACTTTCTCATAATGGACTGTAAGGTAGAGGTGAACGCCCCCATCATTCTTGGGCGACCATTCTTAGCCACGGGCAGAACATTGATAGATGTGGAGAATGGGGAACCTAAAATGAGGGTGGACAATCAGAACGTAAAGATACATGTTCTACAGCCCATGAAACCAGCAAAAGAAAAAGAAGTCTGCCAAGACGCACATGCCTCCAAGGTTAGCACATAAACAGGGAAAGGTAGCAGCTGCCAGGACAGAAATCAGAGCAACAAGAACCCCAAGAAGCTGGATAACCCACCTAGACCAAAAGCAACTCACCACCAGCCCAGGAAGTGGCTATGTTCGGGAGATGCATATCAATGCACTCCCAACATAACTTAATTTATTTTTAATATTTTTTTTAATTTTATGTTTTAGGATTAGATTTAAATTTATTGTAATTTATTGTCCATATTTTTTTTCAGAATTAATTGTTTTTATTTTAGTTTTCTTTATTAAGTTAATTATTTTTATTTCAGGTTTAGGAATAAATAAGTACGACAAAGAAGAAGGCCCAACAAGGAGCCCGCTCACCATACTGTAGAGACAGTTGAAGGTAGCTCACCACAAAACTGCGTAATGGCTAGCTACCAACGGCTACAGCGTAACAGGCAATTAATCTTGTTGGAATTTAATGCCGCCACGACATCTCACGTAAACCGCTATATATACCTCACTATTTCATTCAATTTCTTCACTATATCTCCTTGTTTAAACCTCTTCTAAGTCCACTTGCTCTCTCAACTATTTTCTATCTCTTAACTATTTTATATTTCTCAGCTATTTTCATATTACAACTGACTCACAGCTATGGCAGCATCACAATCCAAACCCACATTCCAGATATTCTTCTCCGAGCTCTACCAGAATTGGCACAGAACCCAATTTTCCAACAGGGCAATTTGGGAAGAGCAAGGGTTTCACTAATCCACACAGACATAAGACTTAGGTCTCGAGCTTGCCCTCTTTGAGAAAATTCTTGGCCAAGGGAGGGAGATCTTCGCAAAGCAGCCCGAGGTGGCCAACATCACCCTCGTCCGAGAGTTTTACGCCCACCAACCTCGCCCAGAAATACCATTCCTCTTTGTTAGAGGGGAGGCAGTAAAGCTCAACGCCGCCACCATCAACAGTTTTTATGGGCTAGAGATGGATGACAACCCCCATAAGGAGTGGAGGAAGACACTGACAGCAGCCAATTACGACAGGATGAAGGACAGACTGTGTGAACCAAACACGAGTGGCTGGCGGGGAAGCACGACAGATCTGTCCAGCGTCGTCGACTGCTACCGGAGGTAATGTTGTGGAACACGTTCATCAAGAGACGCCTACTGCCCACTTCCCACAACAAAACTGTTGACCGGCCCCATCTTACATTGATACATTCAATTATGAACAACGGGCTTATCAGCGTGGGCGACATTATCTACAAGGAAATCCACAACTGCTATTGCAAGTCCAAGGGCATGCTCTACTTCCCCTTTCTCATCATCGGGCTTTGCACGAACTTCAACGTCCCCTCCGACCCCAAAGACGTGCTGACACCACCAAGATAGGGCTGGACAAGAAAGGTCAGGCTCCAGACGATGTAGGCGCCTGAGACAGAACCGATCACACCCTCTCAGCTGTCAGCCGACAACACTGCTGCCCCGACAGCTAGAGGCAGTACTGAAGCTGCTCAAAACTCTAAAGTTATCCAGTTGCTCAACACACTGATTGACAACAACAAAATAATAGGTTTCTCTCTGGTTATCCCCGTGTGACCTTATCGGGTTGGTCTTACGACTAGACCGGACCGAGGGGGTTGCAGTAGTGTTCTTTGATTTGTGCACAAGAAATTGATATGTGTTGCTATATTCTGCCTAGCCAATAAAAATATAGTACACCGTTTTGAGACTTATTTTCACTTACTTCGGTAATAGGGTCATTATCTTTTCAAAATACCCCACATTTTTAAGTAATTGTAGGAAGGTTTTATTTACTTCCACAACTCATATGATGTCTTGTCTCTTTTATTGTGGGAAACCTTATTTAAGAGGTAATTAGCTTATTGAACACCTTTCTCCCATAAGTTAGGAACATTTTTTTGAAGTTTTAGTTCGTTTTAGAAGTCATCTTCAAAATTATAGCACCAACATTATTCATATAGAGCTTCTCTCCATCTTAATCCTTTTATTAAGTTTGGGTTTCAAAATCATGTTATAGAGACTAATTTCTTTATAGTTTTATCTTTGCTTTTAGTAAATACACATAGCACTATTTTGTGCTATTATCAATAAATGCATTCTTTCAAACAATAGTTTGTCATGTCAATTGTTACGTCAACATTTTTTTATAACATTAACCTCATTTAGAAATCTCTAGTCTGAAGACTTATTCTCCATTTTTTCCTATGAAATTTTGCTTCTTAGAGATACTATCTAGTTTGCGGTTTGAAGTCCTTTTCTTTTCACTATGTTTGTACTGGCAATATTTTTCATAACAATATTTGAAGGCGGTAACAAATTTTTTACCTTGTTATTATAGAAAGAGAGGTGCCAGGTAGGTAACTTATGAAAAGAGAGGTGGTAGACTAGGCACGCTTAAATACTATGTCGTTCAAAGAACCAATCCTAGACATACACTCTCATATTGTTTTTCAATAATCCGTTTACTAGTTTCATTATCTTACGCTTAAGACAGTTCTTGAATTCATTCCAAATAGGGGTTAGCTTTTCAAATGACTAACGCCTAAACAGATTCACTTATACTCATTTCTTTTGCGAGAATATCGTGAGTGATCAATTAAAGTCAATGCCTTTGATTCACAACAATTTTAAATTAATCATTACAAAATTAAAAAAAATGGTAACTAAGAATTTCTTAGCACCATCATCTTTCATTTTGTATTTATGGTCCAACGACCCTCACAATTCTTTTGTTATTTTTAAACATTGTACATTTCATAACGTGCATCATATAAGACTTTAAGAAGGTAGTTTTGACATAGAAAAACTAAGTTCTTTCATGCTTTGATTCAAGACCTCGTCGAAATCAACACTTTAGATTATGTTGAACAGAATCAGTAATCAGTGTTACTTACAATAAAAAATTCTAATAGAACAAATTTGTCCAATTTACTTGAAAGGAGATCAAGTAAATCCATTAAAATGACAAAAATTAAATTTTCGAAAATAATTTTATTTAATTACAAGATCTCAATTTGCAAACAACACATGATTCTCAATAAATAAATTCAAAGATTTGTTTTCTTTTATAAGATAGAATCATACTATATTCCCAAGAAAATAAATTGAATGATTTATTTCCTTTTACAAAATAGAATCACACAAAGATTCTTAAGAAAATAAATTTAACGATTTATTTCATTTTTCTAAAATTGGATCATATAAGATTCTCAAAAAAAATAAATTTATGATTTATTTCCTTTTCCAAAATAGAATCATATAAGATTTTTAAGCAAAAAAATTTAATAATTTATTTCCTTTTCCAAAATAGAGTCATACAAAATTCTCAAGAAAATAAATTCAACGATTATTTTCCTCACTATATAGAATCATACAAGATTCCCAAGAAAATAAATTCAACGATTTATTTTTCTTACAAAGTTAGAATCAACGCAAGATTCTATCATAGAATTAAATTCAGTGATTTATTTCCCTTTTTATGTTATATCTTTTGTTAAACGATAGTATTAGTAGGACTAAAACCCGAAACAAAGATATCAAGGTAATCCAATTCAGTTTAACAAACAAAATCAAATGGAAATAATCTTTTGATTTTAGTTTCGTTGATTCTTTTTTGGAAAGAAAGATCAAGTAAACATGTTAAAACGACAATAATTAAATTTCAGAAAACGTATTTATTTACGAGATCTTAGTTTCCAAAAAAGAATAAGATTTCGTCTAGATATCATGTTCGTCTCTATAAAATTTCTCAAATGAAATTATTAATACGAAAATAAAATCCATGGTATTTCTTGAAAACACAAGTAATAAGTATTATCACATTTAATAATAATTATACAAGCCAAAGTTACGACACAAGATATTCTATATTTAATGTCATATTTAATATTTCATATAAATGGCTACAAAATATGCTTTAAATTATTTATAATTCTTTTGGATAAATTAAAATTTTGGGTAAAGTACACAGACAGTCACTGAACTTTGGTAAAAAAATAAAATGGTAACCAAACTTTCAAAAATCACAAAATGACAATTAAACTTTATGTTTTATAACAAAATGGTAACTAGACGTTAAATTCCGTTAAGTGACTGTTATAAAATTTGGTATAATAACACATTTAGTCCTTCATATTTATACATTCAATCAATTTAACCCTAATTCGAGCCAATTCACTAAATTTAGCCCTCGTAATTTATGCATTCTTTCAAGTTGGTCCTTAAAGCAAAATTCTAAAGTATGGTAACATAATAAATAATTACAATTAAATTTTTATAGTAACTCGAGAACTCGAATCGAAAAAAATTCAAATAAAGTTTGAGTTGTAAAATATGACGTGTCAACTCGAATAACTCGAAATTTTATGACTCGACTCGATCGAACGCTCATCTCTATCTTAAGATATGACGTGTCAACTCGAACAACTCGAAATATTCGAAATATTCGAATATTTTAAATTATTTTTTCTTTTAAATCGAATATTTTTTTAAAATAGAATATTTAATATTTTCATATTTAAATCACATCAATTATTTAATAACAACTTTTAATTTTTGATTTTAAAGAAAAAAATTGATTTAAAATAACCGAATATATAATTAAATTTTTATAGAAACTCGAAAACTCGACTCGAATCGAAAAAATTTCAAATAAAATTTGAGTTGTAAAATATGACGCGTAAACTTGAATAACTCGAAAACACAATGCAATCGAAAACACATCCGCAATTACAATTTAAATCGCTATATATTGTACCGTTCCAGAATAAGAGAAAGTAAAAACATACCTCATAAGCTTTAATGATCGTCTCGAATTGATCCCCACAATTGCTTTCTCTGCAAACGTCCGGATGATACTGAAATCATTCAAAAAAACAAAATCCCAATGATCAATCAAACCCAGGGGGAAAAGAAAATTTTAAAAACTTCGATTTAACGAGAAAATTTATACCCGAAGAGCAAGTTGCCTGAATTCCCTTTTGACCTCAGATTCAGAGCGCCTCGTTGGATCCTGAGAGTCTTATAAGGATCCGTAATAGAAGATGAAGAACAATGAACCCTAACACTTCTTCTTTCCTTTTCCCTTAATCTGAATCAATGAAATCCAACTCTTCAGGTTTACGCGTTTACGCGTCATATTTTACAACTCAAATTTTATTTAAAATTTTTTCGATTCGAGTGGAGTTTTCGAATTCCTATAAAAATTTAATTAAATATTTGATTATTTTAAATCAATTTTTTCTTTTAAATCGAATATTTAAAGTTGTTATTAAATAATTGATGTGATTTAAATGTGAAAATATTAAATATTCTATTTTAAAAAATATTCGATTTAAAAGAAAAAATAATTTAAAATATTCAAATATTTCGAGTTATTCAAGTTTACGCGTCATATCTTAAGATAGAGATGAGTGTTCGATCGAGTCGAGTAAAAATATTTCATGTTATTCGAGTTGACACGCTATATTTTACAACTCAAACTTTATTTGAAATTTTTTCGATTTGAGTTTTCGAGTTCCTATAAAAATTTAATTGTAATTATTTATTATGTTACCATACTTTGGAATTTTGCTTTAAGGACCAAATTGAAAGAATGCATAAATTACGAGGGCTAAATTTAGTGAATTGGTTAGAATTAGGATTAAATTGATTGAATGTATAAATATGAATGGCTAAATATGTTATTATACCAAATTTTATAACAACCACTTAACGGCATTTAACGTCTAGTTACCATTTTGTTATAAAACATAAAGTTTAATTGTCATTTTGTGATTTTTGAAAGTTTGGTTACTATTTTACTTTTTTATTATTAAAGTTCAGTGATTGTTTGTGTAATTTACTCTAAAATTTTTAGGTCCCATTTTTGGTTGCTGTCATGATCCCCTACACCCGTTTGCCCCCATTTTCACGTTAAACGACTATTGATTTGGTCCTTAACGGACGTTTGTCTGGCAACTGAAAATTTTAACTTTTGGCCAATGAGTGTTTGCCCTAATTTGCAACAACAATAGCTAAGGAAGCCTAACAATTGAGGATATCTACGTTTGCAATGATTAACGAATAGTCTGGGGAGCGCTTTGTTTAATTACATGTGTAACAATTAACACTTAGGGCGGCTTGATTAGGCCACTAATAAGATAACTGCTCCCTAAAAAGTCAAGTATTCTCGAGCATATGAATTTGTTATTTTATCATGTACTTGTTTTTGATAAAGTATAATTTTATAAATTTATTTATTTTGACTAGCTCGTTGCTGATATTTATATATTACAATAATAAACTGGTAAAACAAATTTTTTAGGGTAAAGTATGCCAGGTAACACCGAACTATAGGGCGTGACCTGTTTTTAACATCAACCTTTCAATTGGTTCAAACTTACCACCGAACTTTATTTTTCGACTCGTTTATACCACCCTGCCGTTAAATCGTTAACGACGTGATGACATGGACGCTGCACTAAAACGACGTCGTTTTGGTGCCGCTATTTTGATAATAAATGACCCAAAACGACGTCGTTTTGCTAACGAAAATATATGAAATTGTGCACTCAATGGGATTCGAACCTAAGACCTTAAGCATCAAAGACAAATATCTTAACCACCAAACTAACCTATTATCTTTGAATTAGTTTTAGCACAAATAATATATATTCCCAACTGTAGTTTGTCATATAAATATATTATTTCTAATATAAAAATATTCAAATATTGTTATTAATAATATTAAATATATAAATAGATAAATATATTATTATAAAAACTAAATGACTAATTTTCAAAACAAAAATTGTTTAAAAAATTTAAAATTCGACAAAACTTAATCCCTAAACTCATAAACCCTAACCCTAAACTATAAACTTGAAACCCTAAAATTTTATTATAAACAAATACTATTAAAAAATAAAAACAAATAATATATTATTATAAAAACTAAAAATCTTATTTAAAAAATATAAAAAAATTTAATATTTACGAAAAGACCCAAAAATTCACCAAAATCTTAAAGATTTGGGGTTTAGGGTTTAGGTTTTAGGGTTTAAGATTTTGGTGAATTTTTGGGTCTTTTCGTAAATTTTAAAAATTTTATATTTTTAAATAAATTTTTTAGTTTTTATAATAATATATTATTTGTTTATATATTTTAATATTACTTGTTTATGAATAAAATTTTAGGGTTTAAAGTTTATAGTTTAGGGTTAGGGTTTATGAGTTTAGGGATTAAGTTTTGTCGAATTTTAAATTTTTTAAATAAATTTTGTTTTGAAAATTAGTCTTTTAATTTTTATAATAATATATTTATCTATTTATATATTTAATATTATTAATAACAATATTTAAATATTTTTATATTAGAAATAATATATTTATATGACAAACTACGGTTGAGAATATATATTATTTGTTCTAAAACTAATTTGAAGATATTATGTTGGCTTGGTGGTTAAGAGGTTGTCTTTGATGCTTAAGGTCTTAGGTTCAAATCCCATTGAGTGCATAATTTCATATATTTTCGTTAGCAAAACGACGTCGTTTTGGGTCATTTATTATCAAAATAGCGGCACCAAAACGACGTCGTTTTGGTGCAGCGTCCATGTCATCACGGCGTTAACGATTTAACGGCATGGTGGTATAAACGAGTCGAAAAATAAAGTTCGGTGGTAAGTTTGGACCAATTGAAAGGTTGATGTTAAAAACAGGTCACACCCTATAGTTCGGTGTTACCTGGCATACTTTATCCAATTTTTTATTATTCTTTTTATAAGTACGTATCATATGAACAAACTGTTGGATTCTAATTCTTTCAATAATAATAACATTTTTTGGACTGTTATGAAGATTTACTAGTGAAACAAAGTTTTTCTTCTTAGAATTGAAATTCTGTAAGGACTTTAAATAAATAAAGATCAATCAAATAAAAAATGTAGGCAGCAGATGATTGCAACATCTAAAACTGCAAGTTGGCCATCGTTTTATGGAATTCTTTATGCAGTATTGTATTCTTTGACTATTTCTTGGTGATTGAACATGTACTTCCCAGAAAAAAAAAAACTACAAAAAATGAAAGAAATTGAATTACAAGCTTGGATTTCAGTCTATAAATACCACCCCAGTTTCTCATATCTTCCCACACCTCAAAACACACTCTCTGTGCTCATCTTTGAAGAATTTCAAGCCCGTACATATACAAAGAGAAACAGTCATGGGTGTTTTCACGCATGAAATGGATGTTAGTTCCCCAGTTCCAACAGCCAGGTTATTCAAGGCCTTTGTTCTTGATTCGGACACCCTTTTCCCCAAGGTTGCCCCTTATGCAATCAAGGGCGTCGAGTACCTTCAAGGATCTGGTGGCCCTGGAAGTATCAGGAAGGTCAACTTTGCTGAAGGTAATCTTATTACTTCCGACCAATACGAATATGAATATGTGTCCAATATAATTATATTGTTTTTTTCGTATGATCCCATGTTTTACTTGGTTGTTACTACATGCAGGTTGGGGATTCGAGTATCTGAAGGAAAAGGTCGATGATATAGACCAAGACAACTTGTCGTACACTTACACCGTGATCGAAAGTGATCTTTTTAAGAACATAATCGAGAAAATTGGCTACGAGATCAAGTTCGTCGCGGCACCAAATGGAGGAACAATTTGTAAGATAAGCACCACGTTTTACTCCGTGGGTGACATTGAGATCAAGGAAGAAGCAATCAAGGATTCACTCCAGAAGCGAGCCCAAATCTTCAAGGCCGTTGAAGAATATCTCTTAGCAAACCCCGATGCCTAAAACTTTATATATATATAGCTTCTGTGTTGTGCTTTCGAGGTGTTCAAGATTTAATGGTGTCGTTTGATGTTTCCGTGTGTTGTTTTGGCCAAAAACTGTATGTGATTGGGTAATAAAAGTTAAGTCCATCCTATGGATCCGATTGTCTGTATTTTCATTATAATAAAAACTCTATATTTTGATTTCAAACTCCATCTATTCCATTGTTTCTGTGTGGTCACTCAACTATTACCGTTACAAAATCGTACCTAATATTGTATTTTTTTGTTTTGAACACCGGTCGTTAAAAAACTAAAATGTTGACCACAAAGTATAAGATTTTTTTGATGAAACATGGAATTGAACATGATGCATTTAATACAGATTCAAATGCTAGCCACTAAGCTGGACTTGAAACTAGTTAATATTTTACTAAAATTAATATTTAAGTTAGATAAGTGTTAAATTAAAGACTAAACTAGAATTATTTCTCGGTTCGATCAGCCTACTAGATACGCTCAGGTACGCTCAATGTCGTTGCGAGTAATCCATGGCGGACTATACATCGTTTTAGGGGCCTGCAAAAGATTCGGATTTTTCTGTGGTTACTTTGCTGTAAAAAAACTCATGACTATTGCGGAGCGAGTTAGACGACATTTCTCGACTGATACTCGGTGTCCTATGTGTGGCTATATGACTGAGGATATTGATCATCTTTTCCGATTATGCCCTGTAGCTTGTCATGTGTGGAAGACAATGATTCAACCGGTGATGCTTGCTGATTTCATGGAAATGGATGTTTTAGATTGGGTCATTACTAACCTAACGAACCCTGCACAGTTTGGTATTTTTATTGTGGACTGGGATTTATTGTTTTGTTCAATTCTTTGGAACATATGGCTGATGCGCAATGTTATAGCTTTTGACAACCCGTTGGATCAATCTGAACCGATTTTGGATCGTAGTCGGCAACTGGTTTGGATGATGACCACAGCTCTTGTGCGTAATCCAAACTCTCGATCATTGACTGCTGGAGGTACTGTGGGCCGGATTGCATGGTTGAAGCCGGAGCTTGGTTGGATTAAAATCAACACCGATGGGGCAAGGAGAACTTCAGATGATTTTGCTTCTTGTGGCGGTCTTGGTCAAGATCATAGTGGTAATTGAATTTTCGGATTCACAAAGTTCATAGGCATATGCTCGGTGTTAGAGGCAGAACCTTGAGGAGCTTTTGTTGGTCTTTCGGAAGCATGAGATCTTGGATTCCGAAAAATTACCCTTGAAGTTGATAGTTTAGATGCCTTCCGAATTCTGCGACAGGATACCAATGCTTTAGGACGTTGCGACCTTGCTTGGCACCTTCTTTAATTATGGTAGCGGAACTGGATGGTTCGTTTAAATCATTTCCCTAGGGAGCAATAGAATTGTGGATGGACTTGCTAAACTTGCAACAAAGGAAAATTTGGAGATGATCTATGTAACCCCCTAAACCCGCCTATGCGTTACAATAGATCCTAGGAAGTCACATTAGGGCCACAATAGCGACCCACAATAAAAATACACATAAAAACATTTTTTTTCTCAAAACACTTATTAAACTGTAATATCAACTTCTGTTTAAAATACCATTTCAGGAAATCATTTAAACACATAACAGAAATTTCAGAAAGTGTTTTACAGACACTATCATAAAACAATACATGACGTATATGCCCACTAACTATACAAACCCGTACTCCAAAAGCAACGCCGAAAGAACTCCGAACACTGATGTCAAACATTATACCGTGGTATATTCTTTTAACATGCGATTGTAAAAACAACATGAGCTTGGAAGAGCTTAGTAATACAGAACTACCAAAAGATGCTATAAGCTCATGCAGATATATGGTAGATATAACATTTTCATGATGTTCCAAATAGTAACAGTCTTCATTTCCTTTTCGCTATTTTAGGGTAACGTTATACATGAGAATAATGGCACTTGCTTATTATTCAATCATCGTGTAACAAACGAGAATTATACAAGCTGATCGATTACAAAGATGGAAACAAGGAGTTTAGTGTCTAGTGTGTTCCAATAAGTGCATATCAAACAAGCATAAATACATATTGATTCAATGCAAAAGTTCAAGTACATAAAAGGGTTTACTAGTAACTACCCTCCAACCTTACACCAATATGCATTCCCTAGAACTGCATCCATAAGGACTTACCCTAGGCTCAATGTACATAGGTGCCACCTAAGGGGCTGCCTTAGGTCTATAAGAATTTACTCGTACTAAAGCACCGAAACCTACCCAAGGGGAGACCTTGAGTCCATAAGGATTTACTAGCTGGATCAGGGTTGTACCAACAGAGACTTCATAACCTAGCCCAACAATATACCCTAGATAGCAATTGGTATTCACATTTCAGACATGAGTAACATAATACATATGGTAGACATATTACATTCGAGGCATCAGAAACAAAAGTTCACGCTATTTAGACACATATATGGGCATACCATTGTGTAGACGATATCATCATTCATCATGCAAACAGAGTGTACCATCATAGGTCAAGCTAACAGATTATACTATTACTTACATCAGGCAGACATACAATATTATCACAGATCAAGTAACCACATAGCACAATCATATACTAAGTATACAGATCAAGCAGACTTACAACGAGTAGGCAAAAAATGTTATCATATCTCCAGTTCATCATTTCATCAAGCACATCATCGTTCATAATTAAGTCATTAGATTGTTTACTTACATGTAATAATCATATAACACATTTAACTGAATGTAACACACATGGAACACACTAGATAGAACAATTTATTTCTTGAAGATACTCGACATTTACAGAATGGCACATATTGAACTTTTGACAATTTGGATGAATTTCAAGAAAAATGAGATCCCTATTAAAAAGGGTTCGTACAAACGGTTCAAACTAGATATTCAGGAATTGATACATCAATATCTTAGAGAGTTCAAATATATCATGAGTGATTCAGTCATTTAAGCCTACAAGGACATTATGATCATTTTTATCATACATGGGAATTTTGGTAATTTATACCAACGAGGCATAAACAGTCACTCAGGAAATTCTATTTGCTCATCAGGTTTCCAACCAGGCATTCGGTAATTTCTATGTCAAGATCTTTCACAATATCGGATACATTCAAGGCTATTATGATTACTTTGACCAACGAGGGCATTTTGGTCATCTAACTATCATGGGTGATTTTGTAATTTAGCCCAATAGTGATAAAATGACGATTTACAATAATTAAGATTTCCAAAAGTTTTTCGAGCCTCCAAACCATTCGAACTAACATATCCCAACCTTGTAGTACTAACCAACACTTCTAATGCATCCAGCTGTATCGTATATCTGAACGGTTGCTTTCATATTTCACCACTGGACTTGCCACGGAGTAGTCGAACTTATATTCTGTGCGGAAAACTTCCAACCTTATATTAATATCAGGAGTGATTGACGTACGTGAGTCATGCTTCAACCCTTAGGGGCATTTCAATCATTTCAGCTTTATTGGCATTTCCAAAATTTTATCAGAGGCAATTTATTTATTCTATACAATAAGGTATTTCAATCATTTAAAGCTCGGGATATTTATCATTCCTGTCATTTGAACCATATATAGTATTCCAATCATTTAAGTACATGTGGGTGTTTCGGCCATTCATGAAATTTTGGTGCCTCCAACCACTTCATTCAATTTCTAGAACTCAAAGGTTTATCCATCGTTCCAATTAATTTGCAAACCCCGATGTTCGAGAATACTTCAGCCTTTTTGGTCAATACGATCATTCCGATTAGTTTAACTATATCAGTATTTCCAATACTTTTAGTCATTTCAATCAATCCAATATTTTGAGCCACTTGCTTAATTCAGAGGTATGGATAGATTCCCTTAAATCTATAGTCGGAGATTCATTCCAAATCCAAGGAAACCTAACACCTTACAATCTCGAAGGTTTAAATCTTGTTACCATAGCTTTCCAAGTAGATCGAGGTTTTCAGATGAATCTGGTTGTTTTACCATATCTAGTGTAGATTTCTAGATCAGTTCCAATTCCAAGGGTATTTGAGTCATTCTTAAACCTTGAAGGTATTTTTGTAATTTCATAACCAAATATTCTTCACATTTAATCATTTGACACTAATAATCAGATTTGGAGATTTGTTGCCTTATTAATTACTTATTGAACTTCGGATCCTTCTGATTTATTGATCTTCTCATTCGAGCATTTCAATCTTATCTAAATTATCATACTCATTTTCATATCTAGTTTGACTTGAATAGAATTAACAGTACTCATCATCATTTTTATGCATACATTAACAAGTACCAACATGTTCATAAAGCATACAAGAGGTAGTAATGTATTACCTTAACTCCGAGCTAATATCTGTCGATTCATAAAACCCCATTCGATTGCACTCAAACTCAAATTTGACGTCCATCAACAATTCGTATTCAAGGAGCTACGAGTACCTTCAATCACACAATATCCCATTTTAGTCCTTATTCATAGATCTCTTAACTGAAAAAAATGACTACATAAACAAGTTCGGGTTCAAGGTCAGATTTGAAGGCTTTCGGGTCAGAATTTTGTGAAACGGGCTTCAGAAACGGACTCAAGACTTCGAAAAACATAAAGTAGGACTTTTCGGGAATTTTAAATTTTGACTTTTAGGGAATTTTTTATCACTTTTTTTATATAATCCTCATTTCATCATTCACTTATTTTTTCTTTCAAATGCAGAGATTTCAGGGTGTTACAATCCGGCTCACTAATCCACCAGTGTCACTAATGCACATACTTCAGGAGGATCTTTGGAATTAGAGTCTTTGGTTGTGTGATTGCTTTTTTTTGGCTTGTTTAGTTACTTCATATGGATTTGTTTTGTAAGTATTACCATTTGTACTCGTTTTCTTCCATTTAGGTTTAGGGAATTTTTTAATGAGGCAAATGGTAGTACTCTTTACCAAAAAAAAGAATAAACTAGAATTATTTTCATTTCATTGTAAATAAATTTAACTAATTAAATTTTTATAAAATTAATATTAAATAATTTTAAAAACAAAACTTGTAAAATCTATTTATGATAGAATATAAATTTTGAATTATTTAAAAATTAAATAAATATTATAAAAATTGTTATGAATATTTATCTATGTGGATGGATGGATGGATGTCTATCAAGATAAGAACTTTATCAAGGAGATTTGACTTACTTTATCATTAGGAATATTATCTACATTAATTAGAGTTTAATGTATTATGTACTTCTTATGCCTATAAATAGATGATTTATTAAAGGCATTGTATACAAGTCAATATTTGAGAATAATACAAATCTCTCTCTTGCTCTTTCTTTTGTTCATTGTTCTTTCTTATTTTATTCACAACACGTTATCAGCACGAGACTCTAATCAACTGAGGTCTTCATCGTTTGAATCCAAAAGAAGTTACTGGAAAAAATTCGAGTATATAGAATGAACCAAAGCTAAGTTTCTTTTTTCCCATTATTATTTTAGTTACTGATTATCTGTATGTTTATATTTTAACTTGGTTTTTAATTTTTGAAAGACATGGAAGCATGTTTGATTGTATTTAAATTTTGGCAACTGGGCAGAGATGAGTTTATGATTTCTTACAATTTTTGGATGGTGTGGAAGCATATTTTAACTCAAAACGTGATCTCGCTCAATTATCGTGGTTTTGTTGGTGATTCTCGGAAAATATTTCAATATGATATTGAAGAATACATCCACTATATATTCAAACTATCTTGGAAATTTGGTATATTTTTTTAATCGTTCTTAAATTAAGGTCAATGTATCTTGATATATTATTTGGTTATTGTCTTGTTTTAATAATTTTGATTAAAGGTTTGAACATTTTTTATTAAAGTTAATAGTGATGACATTTAGGTATGATTCTTCGATTTATAGATCATCTAAGGTGGGAAATAACATGCAGTCTATTTACATGATTTTGCTAATTAAAAATCCAATCATACGAATTGCAATTATGGATCCTATTTTTATATATATTATTTTATCATTGAGAATTGATATTTTAACCATGTTTTAAGTTTTACATGTATTTAAACGGCTTGGAAAGAGATATGACATAAAGAGATTATGAGGAGTTGTCTTGGTTATTTATATCTCCATTGTCCTTGAGAGGAAAATCAATATCGATAAATTTTATTTTATTCTTTATATTATTATTTTAAAGTGCGATAAATCATGGTGATTTTGCTCGAAAGTAATATTTCTTCTATATCGAAAAACTCAACTGTAGACTTCTCCCAATGTCAGATTACAAAAATTCATCGTGACAATAATTTTTTGGAAGACATTCTTTGAAGTGAATGCAAGCATGATGTTTATTCCATGCAATTATTGGATCTGTTTCATTCCCTGAAGAGAATGCAAACATGGTAAATCACTATTTAATTGGTAACATAACTTCGATATAATCCAAGTATATTGGCTGAACATCTCGTTCTACGAGGCTATTGGTCACAAAGAAGGTTTTTAAAGGACCTTTTGGACTGGTTTAACAATGCTGCGTGTGAGGATTAAATCTTTGTTCTCTGTGACAAGGATATGTGAAAAAGTTTTCAAAGGCCCATTGGATCTACTTCATTCCCTGAAGTGAATGTGAGATTATATTAAGGAAAGAATAAAAGTCACATTATAAGTTGTGTTCGTGATTGAAATTATGAATATATACATGAAAAATATGGTCATTTTAAGGATACTTCTGCCCACCGGTAGTGAGGTTAAAAGAATGACAAAAGTGATAAAGATCATTCTAATGAAGTAAAATCCTTTTTATTACCAATGTGATATTATAAATCATTGATCTCGTACTTGTCGTACGTTGAAAAATCAACAATAATTGAATGATAAAGGGAAGAAAATAGAAGCAAATTTTGTTTGCGAAAACGACGAAGATGATATTGGTCCAACTTTATTTGGACATTGTTGGTCCAACTCATTTGGACGTTGTTGATTTCCTTATAACCCCCGAATGGAATAAATCATCTTCTAGTTATCCTCATAACTTTGAAGAGAATTAATTTTATTTTTATTTATTTTTCTTTATGTTTATTTACTTTACACATTAATTATTTACGTTTTATATTTATATTCATGTTAATATTTATATTTATATATCATGACATTTATTAATTTTGTTTAACATTGTAACACCCGGGTTTAGGGGTCGAGTGAAAATAATATTTTAATTTTATTTCGGGTTCGGTTTTGCAAATTAAATAATAAAATATTTTATGGGCCTCGGGATTTCAAATGTTTAAGGCTATGTTGGGCCTATCTCTTAAGTCCAAATCAATGGGCTTTAAGAGATGTGGGTTTGACATTTCATTAATGGCATTTTGGTCAATTGCAAAATGAATGAGAAATAAGATGACAAAAGGGGGTTTTATTTGAAAGAAAAAAATGTTCATCTTCTTCATACCACCATTGTTGAAAACCTAAAACCCCTCCTACCCCCAAAAACACTATTTCATCAAATCCCTTCATCAATTCAAAGGCTTTCTTTGAGGTAATTATAATTTTGAATTCTCCTCATGATTTCCAACATTTTCATAGCTTTAGTTTTCATTGAAATCATCTTTTTGAGTTTTTGAACTTTTCAAGTTTGAATAAAAGCATGGAACTTTAATAGCTTTTTGGGTTGTTTTGATTAATAGAGTTGAGTTTTGATCTAACCTTGCCCAATGGAACATTATATCTCATTTTGGTTGGGTTTTACAAAGATTTCCGAAATGGGTTTTAGGGGTGTATTTAAAGTGTCAAAAATTTGTGTTTTTGGAATGGTTTTGTGAGAAATTGTTGGGTTGATGTTATAGTAACATTGGGTGGGTGTTTTTAGATGTTTTGGGATGATTTTTGAGAGGTTATAATGTTAGTTTGATGGGATTCCCGTAGCTACTGCTGTAGGTGGTTTTTAGGAGTGAAAATTAAGAGTTTTTGAAGTGTTTGTGTGGGGAAATGAAGGGCTGATGGTTGTACAACATTATGAGGGTGTTTTGGACATGTTTTGGAGTGTTTTAAGTGTTAAAATTGGGAGGTAATGGCTGGGTTTTGCTGGAGTACGAAAATGGAATTATTTGGGAGGATTTCGGCTTTGAATTGTTGAGAAAACGTTAGAGGATTGAGAACTGATGTGTAACAGTAAATTTGTGGTTGATTAAGAGGTTAATACATTGCTTTTGATTGATTAGAGACATCGGATTTGGCATTGGGAGGTTCGGGCACGATTCTGGAAGTTGTGGAGACTTGAGTTGGCTTTGCTTGGAATGCTTAAGGAAGTAAGGTGAGTGGTTAATGTTTTAAATTGATTTCAAAGGTTGGTTCAAGCATGTGGATGTGAAAATATTTTCAAGTAATGTTTTGGTTCAAAGATGGTTTTTGAAAGATTTTAGATTGGGCTTGGAAAGTCGAATTAAACTCAAGAGTAAGTGGTTGTGGATTGCCTCTTTAATTTCCTCTTTTTCCATTTGTTTTCATTATTTGTGGTGATGTTTTGCTAAGCACAAAATTTAAATAATTTGGGAAGAAGTATGATTTCTTAATATTATATCGTTGATCATGCGTGATGGTAATGATGTTTATATTGATATGTCTTGCAAGATGTAAGTAAGTTGGTGCAAGTTGTGCACGAAAATGGTGAGTAAGACCATCTGTGATTGGTAAGATTCTAAGTAGTAAGTGATGCCTAATTGTGGATTTTGTTACATCTTGATTTGATTGTGCATGATATAGTGAGTACATGTCGTATGCTAGTGATTGTATATTGTGTTGCATGGTTGGTGTCGAACCTCACGTGATGGTTGTCGTTGCTCCGGTGATGTGTAGTCCCGCCGGTAGCGAATGGTATAAGACTCCGGTGATGTGTAGTCCCACCGGTAGTGACTAGTAGAAGAGTACTTTGATGTGTAGTCCCATTGGAAAACTACTAGTCGAAACGGTGATGTGTAGTCCCACCGTGTGTGTTTTGGTTATGCTTGTGCATGCCATGTAATGTTCATGTTGTATCTCACTATATCATTGCCTTCATATTGTCTTGCTTTAATCTAGGATTATGTCCTCACGCATACCATGAAGAGTAATGCCTATATTGTTGAATTGTGGTTGAACTTGCATGTTAGTAAGAGGATTAGATAGTTGAATGGATCTTTTGGTGTTGGCCTTTATTTAAAGAGAACTTTGAACCCTGCATTGTCGTAGTTATGTTTTATAGCTCCGCTCACTAAGCTTTATGCTTATGCTCTCCTTTTTCCGACAATGCAGATCTTTAGCTTGGAGTTAGCAAGGAGCAAGATAAGGGCGTCCAAGCGTGTGGTGGTTTGCTTAAGTATGGTTTAATTAAATAATGTAATAGTCTAGCAATGGGAAATGCTACGTGTTTTAGGAGCTTGTATCTAGACTCCTTTGTGTTGGCTTATTGTTGTTAATACCTAATGTTGATGTTTGAATTAATTATGGATTGTATGCATGTAATACCTTGATGATTGTTGGTGTGTATGATGGCATGCTTTAGGGTGTTTAGGTTGCCTTATGTATGTTTGCAAACCTCTTGTGTTTGACTTGTGCTTTTAAGACCCTTTGAGCCTTCATGTATGCTTATTATTGCCTATATTGCTCATTGAATTGAATGCTATGTATGAAAGCTTAAATCTATGTTGAATGACACCCATGGCTTATTTATGTGTGCTTGCATGTTGGTATACGCTTAGGTGAGTCGAGAAATGCATGAAGAGTCGTGTTGGGGCCGTTTTAGTTGAGTTTGAGGAGTTGCAGTGCAGGGGGTATCGATACCCCTGGTTAGGGTATCGATACTCTTTGCCCAAATGCCCCAGATTTTGCCTAGGGTATCGATACCCTTAGGGTATCGATACCCTCCAAAGTCTCTGTAATTTGAAAGTGGGAGTTAGATTGGAGCGTATCGATACGGTGTTCCCGAGTATCGATACGGTTCCATTCTGTTGACCAAGGAAGGTTGACCGAGGAAGAGGGTATCGATACCCCTGGTAAGGGTATCGATACGGTCTTCACATGTTGACTTCTTGGGTTGACCTAGAAAGGGGGTATCGATACCCCTGATTAGGGTATCGATACTGCCTGCCTTATAAGCTTAAAATTGACTGTTTATGCGTGGCTGTGATTCGAATGTGTTTTTCCTTTGAACGTTTTCCGCTGTTGTGAATCACATAGGACTTAATATTCATCTAGGCAAGATTATTATAAAAAGAAAAAAAAATAGGGTTGCTAACCGAGGGGGAATCCTTTGGTTTTCGCTTCGGTTTTCCCCGTGTGGCCCACTCGAACCGGTCATCCGGCCAGACCGGGATGAGGGGGTTACAAACATGATTACTTATCAAATACAATTTATGGTGACGATTTATGCTTAGCAAAAGCATAAGATATATTTTCTCATTTCAATGCAATGGAAAAATGTGAGTACTATATTTCAAAGTACTGAAAATATTGATGCTCTAGAAGATCAATAAGTTTTTGAGAGAAAGCACATTATGAAAAGTGCAGAATTGCAAATATTGCAATAATTACCGCTAATGGTAATAATATCGTCACCACTAGAAGTAGAAATTTTAAAAGAGCAATATGAGTTCGCAAAATATTTTTTTTGGAATTCTAGATAACATATGTTATCAATTGGCATTTGAAATAATCCAATGTGGATATAAGTTTTGGTAGCCAAAAATTATGTTGAAAACTTTAAAAGAGTTATATATTGCTACAAAAAAAAGAATAATTTTCATTGAAAGCTCCAGAAGAGCTAAATATATTCATATTCAAAGGAAAAAAATTTAATGATCGTACTAGACATGTACGAGATTGACTCACATGTTATGATAAACCAGAAGTTTACCAAATTCAAAATTGTATATACACACTTGTATATAGTTGGCATGATCGGTTAGACCATCCTGATCAATAATGATGCGAAAACTATTGAGATTCATATGCACATTTATTAAAAGAACCTAAAGTTCTTGTGGTGCTTGTTCTAAAAAGAATTGATTAAATTCCACTTATTGAAAGAATACAAAGTTCTTGTGTTGCTTGTTCTCAAATGAAATGATTAAGATCTCACTTACCAAAAGAACTTCAAGTTCTTGTACTAAAGTTGAGGCTTTTATGTTTTACATATCTGAATGAAATATAGGCACATATATCTGCAAATGTAGAAAGTTTTATATGATTTTAGTAGATGCATCTACTTTATTTTATCAACTTACAACCAGAAGTTTGTGAGATTGATTCTAAAAGGATTCAAATTATACAATTAGACTATTCGTCTTGCAGAAGTTAGTGGGTTTATATTTTAGGCTATATCAACAGTTACAAAACCTATTGGTTATGAAAAATACAATTTAGCAAACTTTTAATTGGATGCCTCCTCTTTAATAGCTAAACTATGAGAACAAAACATTTATTATTCTTATGGCATTTCACATACTGCAACACTTATACGCATCAAGCTAACGAGTTATAATAAACTCCCCATTATGATTTGACTTTTTGTCAGAAGTCATATTTCCCCTTTTAAAATTTTGAATGAGCGATATATTGTTGAATTGCTCCACCACAGCGCAAAAAATGGGTAAATAAAAAGGGTTGTAAACATTAATTGGAGAATCATTTATGAAATGATTTTTCTTAACTTCATGGGGAGAGAATAATCAGCTGGATAAAGAAGGAAATGAATTATCATTATCTAGATCCTCGAATATGGAATAAAAGTTCATAAGATAATTCATGTTATTACATGTCAACTACTAGACATATTTACTGACCTAATGAGAGTAATTAAGTCTCATATACCAGCTGAAATGCTCTAAGTTTAAATTACATGTTAGAGCGAGAGGATGTAAATCATGCCTGAAGCATGATAGTTGAAATGGTTCCAATGATCAAAATTCTCGTAAATGGAAAGTAATATGAGATGGTCATATATTGGAGGTGTGTGCTCCTGAAGAGACCCAAGACATAACTAATAATAAAACTCTAGAAGAGTTTCATGTACCTGAAATAAAGATTGAAATCTTTGAGAGATCTCGATGAGTTATGTCACTATGAGAATGTAACCAAAATAGAAAAATTGTCGACAACGATTTTACAAACAATTTTACATAGAATACTTCTATAGAAGTAAAGAAAGAAACTGAGGATCTTGTATAAAAAATCTATCCAGAAGTATAGATATTGAATTGGCCAATGTAGAAAGACGCTTTGAACTTCTAAAAGAGAAGTATTTGGACCAATAGTCCAAACACATAAAGGTATAATGCAAGTGAGGCACAAATAAGTAGTCATAAATACGACTTGAATTTTGATTTATGAAGAGTTTTAATTACTTCATGGTTGGTGCAATTACTTTGGCAATTTTGAAATATTTTATATGCATCTAATTATTTTGTGAATCCCTATTTATCCTTGAAGGATTTAAAATGCTAGAAACATTTGGAAATTTCCGAGGAAATTTATTTAGACATGTCTCATTGAATATTTATATTTTGGTGCATTTGGTATAACCGCCTTAGTGAGTACTTATTGAGGAAACAATAGAACAATGATCATATTTCCTTATGCATTTTATAAAGGAGTTTGGATCAAGATTCATGATATTATTATAACTCCTGAAGAGCTTCAAAATTGGAAACTCATGAATAGTTTTCAAAGTATTTAATGAAAGTATTTTAGATAAAGAATCTTGAGATGTGGTTTTGTCTCGACCTAACGATCGACCACTTAAATATGTTTTTTGTCTATGAATGGACATAAGTCGAAAGAATCTTAAAGAAGGTTCAATATGGATAAAACATATCTATTGAGTATCCCAATAATTGTAAGATTGTTGGGTGTGAATAAATTTATCTTCAGAAGAAAGATAAATAAATAATTCTTCTAGAAGCACCATATATTATTTGGTCAAGAAATATACATAGATATACAAAGACCATTACCTTTAGATCTTCAAATATTCGTCGATGCCTCATCAAATCTTGTAGAAATAATTATTATGCACGAGGCACACAAAAAATGTGACTATTGACCCAACATTTCCAGAAGATATGTGATTTACTTTCACAAGATATGATACAAAGCTATCTTGTGTAGAGATAATGTAAGATGAATATCTCAATTGAAAGGTGGATACATCATGAAACATATTACTCCAAAGTATCATCCCTCATGATCTTTAGAAAATAGTATTCAAGATTGAATTATGAAGATTCAAAGATCTTCTGTGGTGTTTTCATGAGGGGGAGTAAATACGTGTTGCACTCTTTTTCCCTTAACCGAGGTTTTGTTCCAATGAGTTTTTTCTGGTAAGGTTTTTAATGAGGCAACATGTTATGCATATTAAAGATGTGTGTACTCTTTTTCCTTCACTAATGAATTTTTTCCACTGAGTTTTATCTTAGTAAGGTTTTAACGAGGCACATTATCTTCATAGACATCCAAGAAGGAGTGTTATGAATATTTATCTATGTGGATGGATGGATGTCTATCATGATAAGAACTTTATCAAGAAGATTTGACTTACTTTATCATTAAAAATATTATCTACATTAATTAGAGTTTAATGTATCATGTATTTCTTATGCCTATAAATAGATGATTTATTAAAGACATTGTATACAAGTTTATATTTGAGAATAATACAAATCTCCCTCTCCCTCTTGCTCTTTCTCTTGTTCATTGTTCTTTCTTATTTTATTCACAACAAAAATTAAAATTCTATCATTAGTAATTTAAAATTTATATTTATTTCATTTTTTATTTTTAGATTCGGTCACAAATAAATATTCTAAATTTAATTTTTTGAATAATTTACTATTAATTTTTAAAAAAGCATATAAATAGTTATTTACTTATTTTTTATTCTCAAATGAAGTGAGAAAATAATATTACCTGGGATTTTAGTTTAACAAATATCTAACCTAAATATTAATTTTGTTCGAATGTTAATCAATTCATAGCTCAATTTAGTTGCTAAACTTTTGTACCTTTGTGTTTAAGGTCCCTGTTCGAATTCTTGCTCTGATAAAACCATTTATTTTGTGATTGTTAGTTGTAACGAAGTATAACTTAAATATAAATTTTGATGATATTATAACCCTTCTCCAAAAGGTTAGGGTTTAATTTCCAGAACTTGTCATTTTCGTACGACAGAAATAATAGCTGCTAGCTCTTTATTATCATAAAATATTTTTAATGAGTAAAATGTTTACTTTCATCGTGTTAAGTATTTTTTTTTACTTTTCATTCCGTACTTTTAAGTATTACAAGAATAAACCAGCGAATCAAAGTTTTCCTTCATTTTGGAATTGAACCGTAAGCAAATTTCAATAAATAAATATCAGTAAAATGAAATACGTAAGCAACCGATGCCTGAAACATTTCAAATTATGACACAAACTGTATCTTTTAAGTAGTCTTATTTTTCATATTTATGAAAAGGAAAATATTTTAATATATTATAGTTTACACAACCCTTTCAATTTTAAGGTGTAGAGTTTTATGTTAGAGTTTAGGGGTTTAGTGTGTATGGTGTATAATTTAAGGTTTATAATAAGAATTTAGAGTTTAGAGTTTGTAATTTAAATTTTAGGTTTTAGGGTGCTAGAGTTTGGGAATTAAGTTTTAAATTTTATAAAAGGGTTGTGGGATTTTTTTTACACAATTTATGTATCAAAATATAACCATTATAAAAAAAAAAATATAGTACTTGAAATATGTGCTTTATTGTTTACAAATTATGACAGAGATATTGTTAATATGAACATAACTTGAAACTAGTAAACACCTAATTTCAATTTCACCTAAAACCGATATTACCCAAACTAAATGTTATTTGAAATCGACTTGACCAGTCTTGTACTTAATTCAATATTTAAAATGACTTAACTTGAAATCTATTTGAACCTGATTAAGACTCGACTTAAATTTACCCGATAAATAACCGACTCAAACCCGAACTGTTTTAACTTGAATCTGGTATTTATTTGACACGTACCAGAGCCAAATCAGAGTTGGATCAACCCGATGTTGATTAACAATAGTATGCGGAACACTTAGTTTATTTACATGTGTACAATTAAGTAGAGGTAATACCGACGGCGGCTAGATTAGGCCGCTAATAAGATATTTGCTTCCTAAAAAGTCCAGTATTCCCAAGCTTTTTTATTGGTGATCGTATTCTCAAGCACTTGACTGTGTTATTTTATCATGTATTATTTTTATTAATTATTATTTTACAAAATTTATTATTATTTTGACTTCTTCATTTCTAATATTTATATATCACAATAATAAATGGATAAATATTACATACACAGGCGGTGCAAACTGAAAGTTTCCACAATCGCCTTAGTTTTAGGGTATAGGGAGTTAGTTTAGGGTATAGAGTTTAGGGGTTTAGAATTTAGAAATAGTTGTTTCAATTTAAGGTTTAAGGTTATAATTTAGAGTTTATATGTTAAAACTTAAATCATCGCCATATTACCCTGAAAGTGAAACCCTAGCCTATAAACCCTAAATTATAACCCTAAACCTTAAATTGAAACAACTATCCCTAAATTCTAAACCCCTACACCTAAACCCCTAAACCTTATACCCTAAACTAACTCTCTATAACCTAAAACTAAGGCGCTTGTACCGCTAGTATATAAGATATTAATCCATAATAAATTAGTAAAATAAAGATTTTTTAACATCTGGTGTGATATTATGATAATATCCGCTCATTTATACTAAGTTTTTGATAACGTACATATTGCGCAGACAACTACTTGAATAACAATATTTCTTTTTCGATTAGAACTGTTTAGAGATTAATTTTATATTTACTACTGAAACAAAGTTTTCTGTAAGCGACTTTCACCATAAATAATTCTCAATCAAATATGCATACATATGATTGCAACATTTAAAACTGCAAGTTGGCCATCGTTTTATGGAGTTCTTTATGCAGTATTGTATTCTTTGACTATTTCTTTGTAATTGGACATTATATCCTAGAAAAATGAAGGAAATTGAATTGACAAGCTTGGATTTCAGTCTATAAATACCACCCCAGTTTCTCATATCTTCCCACACCTCAAAACACACTCTCTGTGCTCATCTTTGAAGAATTTCAAGCCCGTACATATACAAAGAGAAACAGTCATGGGTGTTTT
Organism: Hibiscus tridactylites; assembly: GCA_958450335.1. NCBI lineage: Eukaryota > Viridiplantae > Streptophyta > Magnoliopsida > Malvales > Malvaceae > Hibiscus > Hibiscus tridactylites. Next base: position 19,669,928 of record OY288266.1, read on the forward strand.
CACGCATGAAATGGATGTTAGTTCCCCAGTTCCAACAGCCAGGTTATTCAAGGCCTTTGTTCTTGATTCGGACACCCTTTTCCCCAAGGTTGCCCCTTATGCAATCAAGGGCGTCGAGTACCTTCAAGGATCTGGTGGCCCTGGAAGTATCAGGAAGGTCAACTTTGCTGAAGGTAATCTTATTACTTCCGACCAATACGAATATGAATATGTGTCCAATATAATTATATTGTTTTTTTCGTATGATCCCATGTTTTACTTGGTTGTTACTACATGCAGGTTGGGGATTCGAGTATCTGAAGGAAAAGGTCGATGATATAGACCAAGACAACTTGTCGTACACTTACACCGTGATCGAAAGCGATCTTTTTAAGAACATAATCGAGAAAATTGGCTACGAGATCAAGTTCGCCGCGGCACCAAATGGAGGAACAATTTGTAAGATAAGCACCACGTTTTACTCCGTGGGTGACATTGAGATCAAGGAAGAAGCAATCAAGGATTCACTCCAGAAGCGAGCCCAAATCTTCAAGGCCGTTGAAGAATATCTCTTAGCAAACCCCGATGCCTAAAACTTTATATATATATAGCTTCTGTGTTGTGCTTTCAAGGTGTTCAAGATTTAATGGTGTCGTTTCGATGTTTCCGTGTGTTGTTTTGGCCAAAAACTGTATGTGATTGGGTAATAAGAATTAAGGACTCTGGATCTGATTGTTTGTATTTTCATTATATAATAAAATAGTCCTTGGATTGTGTTGTCTTTAATGTTTATGAAAAAAAAAATACTTGAAGTCAGTGGTTAATTGTTTATAAATCATGACAGTGATATTGCTAATATTTAACAAAAATAGGGAAAAGATTATAGTCGCACTACCTTTGCCAAATTCATGTTGAAAGAATTTTTTTTTTGGCTCACCAAGACTGATTTTTATTAAAAAGAAGACTACTGAATTTATGTTCCTCATTAAAAATTTCCCTAATCCTATTTCGAGGACAAGAGTACACATAAGTTGGTAATACAACAAAAGAGAAATGCTTAAGTTCTAACATCTCAAAGAGAAAGATTACATATCCGAGTTTACCAAAATTCCAATCTGCCTTTGAACTAGTGATTAACAAGTCGAAAGAAAAATTACCACCATGCTTTAAACAAAGTCATTTCTTCACACCTTCTTGTGCTAGTCCTGCTGCCAAACCATTGCTTGGAAGGTTCGATTGTTCGAAACAAACTCCTCCTATTTCATACGAGAGACGATCAATTTTTACAAACTCGAACCACCTAAACCACGGGCGAATCAAGAGATTTTGGATCCAGAACAAAACCGCATGAGAACTTATAGAAATACACAGACTAGATTTCCAGCAGTTTGCCTCAAGGTAGATATTCAAAGCAGTTTTAATTGCCTCTAAAGTTGCACCATCAGCTCCCAAGCTTTGAGCAGGGCCATAGAAAATGGCTTTAATAACTCCCGAGCCTGTGCTAAGCAATCCGCCACAACCAGATCTACCCTCCCAAGTGCTTCCAAATACTTGAAACTTGAGACTTTCAATCGCAGAGCACTCATTTATCCTCAAAGGCTTACTTACAAAGCTGTTGCCAAAGCATAGTAGAGGCTTTTCCCACCACCAGAAATGATCTAAATTTACTTCTCTACCTGCCGAATTGATCCAAGTTAATGCTTTCAGTTTCGTGAAAAAATGAGATCTCTCAGCTTTGTCCTTTTTTCCTGAATACCGTGTCGTTTCGGACTGTCCATAAACTCCACAAGCCAGCTGCACAAGATATTAACCAAGCCATTTTGGATCTTCCCGAAAAGGGTGCTGCAAAACAAAAGTCCAAAAAATTTTCAATATCCCTGCTGCCATTCCAATGTAAGCCCCACCAATTACAGATTTCCTTCCAAAAACAATGAGTGAAGTTGCAAATCACAAACAAATGATTGGAATCCTCCATTCCGGAGTCGCACAAAACACAAGTACAATGTCGGTCCTCTAAGTCTAACCCTCTATTTTTCAGAAAAAGTTTTGTGGGAATTCTGTCTAATTTCATCATCCATAAGAAGGATCTAATTTTCGGAGAGACCTTCATCTTCCATATCTTATCAAACTTAAATTCAGGTTCCGATAAATCTTGGTCAACTAATAATTCCGATAGCTTCTTCACTGAGAATACCCCTGCTCGATCGTGTAACCAAACGAGTTTGTCTTCCCTTTCCGAGTTCAGTTTCCACTTCTTAATGATCTCCTCGATTGTTTTCACCTGGGCAAGCTCTCGGTCGAGTAAGGGCCGCGAGAACCATGCTGGCCATGAAATACCAGAAAAGGAGCCCTTGATCGCCAACTTAGAAACCATTGTACCTTTATATTTGAATAATTCTTATAACCTGGGAAATGTATCCCTCAAAGAATTCTTATCACACCAAATGTCCTCCCAAAATAAGACAGTGTTCCCATTCCCTATTTTCCATCTGAATTCCTCATAACTCATCCAAAGATCCACTTTCTCCTCCTTTAAATTCTTTACAATCCCCTTCATAAAATTGACATTTTTTAGGATTTTTCGCGTTCAACGCCCAGTTTTGAACATCTTTACCATATTTAGAATTTATAATCATTCTCCATAATGCTTGTTTCTCAATGGCAAACATCCATTTCCATTTCGCCAAAAGGGCTTTGTTCTTAGCATGTAGATTTACTACTCCCGCTCCTCCCAATCTTTTTGGTAAACACACTTTCCCCCAACTCACTCTAGCTAATTTCTTTTTTTCATCCTTATCTCCCCATAAAAAGCTTCTTCTTAAGGACTCCATTCTTTTAATTATTGTACTTGGAACTTCAAACAGGGACATGTAGTACAAAGGAAGTGAGGACAAGACCGAATTTATAAGAACCACTCTCCCAATAAAGGTTAAAGATTTGTCCTTCCACCCCGCTAATTTAGATTGTATCCTTTCCAAAACAGGATCCCAGGTTACAATCATTCTCGGGTCAACACCCAAAGGTATGCCCAGATACGATATATGCAACTTTTCAATTCGGTAGTCACGATGATGAAAAGAAACGAAGATAGGGGATCTCCTTGTCTCAAACCCCTTCTCATACGAAATTCTTTCGTCGGAGAACCATTGACCACAATGGAAACCTTAACCGTTGAGATGCACTTCCAAATCCACCCCTCCATTTTTCCTTGAAACCCATCTTCTATAGAATCATTTGTAGAAAATTCCATCTAACACAATCGTAAGCCTTCGTGAAATCCAGTTTCAACACTACTCCACCACCCTCCTTCTCTCTTTTAGATAGGGAATGCACTATCTCATTTGCAATTAATATGCCATCAAAAAATTTTCTTCCATGGACAAAGGCGCATTGTGTATCGCTGATCAGTTTATCAATCACTCCTCTGATGCGACGAGATAACACTTTTGCAATGATTTTGTACACTGATCCTACCAGGCTAATTGGTCTAAAGTCTGAGATCTCTGTAGGATTACACTTCTTTGGAATAAGAACTATGAAAGTGGAATTAATAGAGGGAGCGAGCATACCACATCTATAAAAAATTTCAAAGACTTTCCGTAGGTCCTCCTTCACTTCCGCCCAACAAAATTTAAATAGACTCATATTGAATCCGTCAGGCCCAGGGGCCTTGGAATCGTCGCACCCCCAAATCTCCTCTTTAATCTCGCCAAAAGAGAACGGCTCCTCCATCTTGTTGGCCTCTGTTTCATTTAATTTTTTGAAATCCAAATTAAACGTTGCCTTCCAAGATCTTTCAATACAGTGAAACTGTTTGGAGAAGTGTTCAAGAATTCCTTGTTTCAGTTTTATCAGATTTCCACACCATTTTCTTGCGATATTCAACCTGTGGATTACTCCTCTCTTTACTCTAATTTTTGTTGCTTTGTGGAAAAAGCAATGTTTGAATCTCCTAGTGCCAACCAGTTCATCCTAGACTTTTGTTTCCATATAGCTTCTTGCAATCTCATTACATCCCATAGTTCCATCTGCAAATTCTTCACTTCTTCTAAGAGAGCAACATCTAGTCCACCATCGTTCCCTTTTTCTTCTAACTCTTCAAGCTTTCTCTCCAATTCTTTTGCTTTTGAGTGCAGATCTTTCTTTCCTGTATTATTCCAATCCTCCAAAGCAGTTTTTAGGCTTCTTAATTTAACAGATAAATCCGAGTTGGTGTCCGCTTTTAATACCTCTTTAATGTGGTCCTTGCAACCTTCCATTTTCAACCACGCATTAAAGAACTTGAAGGGTTTAGGACCCCAGTCTTGCCTATCGGATGCCAGCAATACAGGTGCGTGATCTGAAACAACTCGCTTCAAACCAGTTTGTGCTAAATCCCCAAGTATCGTCACCCAATCGGCTTCCAAGAGAAATCTATCTAGCCTACTTCTTCTATTTTCCGGCCCAAACCACATAAACTTCTTGCCTAAAATTGGTAGATCGATCAAATTCCCCGCTTCTATGAAAGCGTCGAAATCTTTGCAACTTTACAGCAACCTGGATCCTCCCGATCTTTCGCCTTTGTTCTTGGCAGCGTTGAAGTCCCCTCCTACCAGCCAAAATTCTGAAACTTGACTTTTAAGTTCAAGTAACGACTGCCATAAAACTCTTTGATCCGACAATTGGCAAGGAGAGTAAACGTTTACGATAGCTACCTTCCCTCCACTTCTCTCCAATACCCAGATAGACGGATAAATTTGCTGTTTACAGTTGAATTTTCCAGGCGAAAAACACTTTTATCCCAAATAGTGAGGATGCCTCCGTATCTTCCTTCAGAAGGTGAAAAAATAAAATCAAAAAAGTCATCGTACCAAATTTTTCGAATGAAATCTACTGCCAAATCTCCCATCTTCGATTCTTGAATTAGTATCATCTCCACTCTTTGTTCTCGTACCAGAGATCTTAAAGCCGATACCTTCGAGTCTGAGCCTAAACCGCGAATATTCCACGTAATTACCCTCATACCTTAGAACGTTAATCGGGAAACTCCCTCCCCCTTGCGTCTGGCTTTTCTCTAGAAGGGCCAAATCTCTCACCACTTCCTCCTCATTACCTTCGAAATGAAATCCCACACTTTTTGCCAAATTCAGAGCCCTCCTAGCTTCCTTGGTCAACAAAACCCATCTCTCAACAAGGTTTGAATCGGATAGAGATCTGCTTGAGATACCTGGTGACTTTGGGTTTTTCTTCTTTTGTTTATTCCTGCTAATTGCTCGGTCTCGTTTTTTTCCTTTCCAGTTGTGAGAGAGCCCTATCTTGAAGGTCGAATAAGGACCCAAATCTTTTTTCTTTTAGCTTTTTTATGCTTTCCCAGCTCAGAGAAGAATGCTCTAGGATTTCCCCCTTCACTTTGGGCTTTAAAAAAATCAGTCTCATCTAATATGGATCTGATTTCCTCTTGGTCAACTTTGTTTCTATTGTCCACGACATTTTCCCATCTCTCATCCCTTGCCTTGTCTCCTTGATTAGAGACTTTTGTTGCATCCTTTGATTGAAAAACGCAGAAGCCCATGTTCCTTACATCCTCTATAGCATGGTCCGGAACAGAGTCTTGGACTCTCGTTGTTTCTGTCTCTAATCCCACTTGTTTTACAGATGTGTTCCTAATTGGGTCTCCCCGAATACTAACAACCTCAACCCAACTGGGCCCATTCATTACTCTCACTTCCTTTTGTTGCTTCGCTGAAGCTCCATCTTCTGCCCTTTCCTCTTCTAAACCGTTACGCTCTGAAGTGTTTAAACGCACGTTTTTATTGAGCCCACTTGTATGTACAAGAAACTCGAGTTTCAATTCGACCTAGACTTAAAAGGTATAAATGTGCATGTTCTACATTGCTTTTTTTTCTTTCTAAAAGTGTTTTTGTTTTCGAAAACACTTTTTAAAAACAATGAAAAACATGATTATATATGTTAATGAGATTTCAAATAGGTTCTTGATGTATGTTTGTGTCAAGCATAAATATGTTTTATATTAACATGTCTATATTCAGATGTGTGAAGCATATTGTTCGCCATGGCTATCATTCACTAAGTTATTGAGAACTTCTATTTTGAGATTTTCCATTTGGTATTCAAATGTAGGATGTAACTATATTTTTTGATAATAAAAAAAGTGAGAGAAAAAGGTTCATTCTTTCTGATCTCTATTATGAAAGCAAGAAAAAACAAAACAATACTTTTATCCGCAAGGAATAGTTAAAAGGCTTAAAATAGCGTGACAAACCTATATAGCAATGCACGTCGCAATAGCAATGTCATATAGACGAATATGTCGACTTTACAGAATGACACATGAGTCAAAAAATAATTTTAAAAATTGTATAACATATTTTTTTTCTTCTGACGTGTCATTATGTTAAGTCATTTCAAGTTATTTATCGTCAGTTAACTAACAACTTTCATCCGTGGAGGGGCCATTTGACCCAAAAAGAAACGTTGAGGGTTAAATTGCTTAAAAAACAATAATGGCCAATGTGACTATTCAGTCAAACACTAGTGGCATTTTTTGGCATTATGCCAAGTTAAAATTAAAAATTGGAATAGACAAATAATGTAAGTGTAATACCCGTGTTGATCACCTTAGTGAGCAACCCCTTTGGACGGTTGTTTTTGGTTGTTTTGAAAGCGGAGAGGTTGGGGTTCTCCGTCTAGTGTTTTTTGATGGCCCCTTTGGGGGGTTTTCTGAGCCTACGTTTGCTTGAGGGTGCATGGCTCCTTATAGGGGGCTAGATGAGGTGAGAGCTCGTGTCACTTGAAGAAGACACGTGTCTTGGTGAGTTGTCGTGGCTAGGATGCCGATGTGGGTCACGTGCATCATCACATGGTCTGGGGTAGCGTTTACAAGTCGAGGTCGCACGAGTTATAATTGGTTTGTTCACACATATGTGGTTTGCTAGTACGCTCGTAAAGGATTGTAATTGAGCATTCGTATGGTTGTGGTTCATTGTTACCAACAATTGCCTTCCCATGCGAGGGAAGATTATAAAGTGGCCTTCGTACGCCTGGAAACGCGAACATGTTTTCTAGAAAGAAATTGACTTTCCTCTGCGGTGAATTCTTGGCTCCCAATGATGATATATATATATATATATATATATATATATATAGTTTTAAATTATAAAATTCAAAGTCACAAGACGTAGATTATTGCTTAGCATATTTTGTGTAAACTTATTCCCTTGTGCTCGCTTTTAGGAGCTATAAATAGCGTTTATTGATGCTCGTTGTAGGGTCTATGAGTTTGGCCTAGTAGCACACTACATGATATTGTTTTTCTTCTGATTTTAGCTAGCTCCAGTTGGTAGATGATGTCACCCTATGACGTCATTTATGATATAATTTTCGTACCAATAAAAGTGTTGAGAGAAAATTGTCAAATCAATCATTAATGGTACAATAATTACGAAATTAAAAAATAGAAATTAGTGAAGAGAGAGAAATTATTTGAGAAAGACGATCGATCACTGGAAAGAAGAATCGACACCGAAAAACTTGACCGTCACTGGAAAGAAGATCAGTACACTTATTTGTTACCGAGAAGGTATAACTCTCTTCTCGATGTTTTAATCCCATCAAAATAAACAAAAAGACTAGTTTATATGCATGTATGTTAAACTGAAACAAAATAAACTGAAAATATAAAAGGAAAGCAAATCAATGCTTATCTTGGTGTTCGGATTTTTTAGGGTTTTAGTGGAGTTGAAGAGGCTCAGAATGGGTAGAGTAGTGTAAGGAGGGGAAGAAGAGAGATTCAGTTGAATTGGGTTAAATTGGGTTAAATTTTAGGGTTTAAGGTGAAAAGAAAAGGAAAATTTAGTTTTAGGACGGTGGCCGAAAATCGCCCCGTGGCAGTTAAAAATTGCTTCCCGATTACTGGCGGGAGTTAAAGGGTGGATAGAGTTTGCTCTAGGGTGGCCGAGAAAAATTCAGCAGATGATTGTAGTGACGGCTAGCGGTGTTGTTCATCGTGAAAACGAGGAACACTCGATGAACACCATTTAAAGTAAGGTGTTTTGATCTTTGTGGGAGCAATTTTTGGGTTCTTTTGGTGTTTTTGAAGAGTGAGGTTAAAGAATTTAGAAAGAGCTCGGGTAGATAGAGGGAATTTTTAAAATTGGCTACGAGATCAAGTTTGTTGCGGCACCAAATGGAGAAACAATTTGTAAGATAAGCACCACATTTTACTCCGTGGGTGACATTGAGATCAAGGAAGAAAAATTAAGGATTCACTCCAGAAGCGAGCCCAAATCTTCAAGGCCGTTGAAGAATATCTCTTGGCAAACCCCGATGCCTAAAACTTTATATATATAGCTTCTGTGTTGTGCTTTCATGGTGTTCAAGATTTAATGGTGTTGTTTTGATGTATTGTGTGTTGTTTTGGCCATAAACTGTATGTGGTTGGGTAATAAGAGTTGGGGTCTGTGGATCTAATTGTCTTTATTTTCATTATAATAAAATAGTATTTGAATTGTGTTGTCTTTAATGTTTATGAAAAAAAACATATACTTGAAATCAGTACTACTTTATTGTTTATAAATTACGGCAGTGTATTGCTAATATTTAATAGAGGAAAAAGATTAGTCACACTACCTTTGCTAAATTCATGTTGAAAGGTAGACCGTGGAAACCTTGTGGTTTAAGTTAGTTTTCTCTCGACAGCAAATCCCTCGGAGACCCAGGTCCACCGCCCCAACACTGTTGATCGGTTCTCGAACGAGTGGCGTTTTTCCCCGTCAGTAGGCCGTCGGACTGTCGTTGTTTGCAGCGTACGACTTCGCTTGGTGGTTAGCTCCAGGTGAACGAGTGTCTCTTTTCTCTGAAGAAAGTTTGGGGCGGTACCGGCTCTTTCTGTCAGTATGGTTTCTTCACGGATCTGCACCTCCTTTTGGCTGAATTTTTCTCGGTTCACCGGATTCTGAAATAGCTTTTGATCTCGGCTTCGTCACCGGAAATGCTCTCTCACTGATATTTCTCACATGGTTCTGAAAAGGTTAACTGGTTTTTGCTTCACGTTTGAAAGGGAGTTGTTTTGGACTTCATCAACGAATCATCTTCTCTTTTCTCAATGTTTCAACGAAATGAACAGTCTTAAATCAGGTTTTCTCCCCAGTTGTTTCGACATTTGATCCCGGTTCTGGTTACTATTTTCCCTTTCTCCCCCATATCTCCTTCACTTTGCCCATATTTTGGTTACTTGTTCCCTTTCTTCTGTGGCCTGGTAGATGTGGCATATATATGCAATTTACACGGGTGCCGTAATTATTTGCCTTTAATCTGGTCTGATTTTGCATATCTCCCTTTTTTGTTACCTTCTGTTTGAGGATTATTCCTCGTTGGTATGGCTGTGGTTTTTTCGGCGCTGACTTCTTTGTGTCTGCTATGGTTTTTCTAAGCTGCGGTAAAGGGACATTTCACAGCTTTCTATCTGTTCTTACCGGAGTTTCACTCCACCGTCTCAACGGCTCTTATCCGTTATCGTTTCTCCTTTAATCGGGTTTGGCAAAATGTCAATTCTTGCTTGGAATGTACGGGGTTTAGGTAACCGGGAAACAATCAGAGCACTTCGTAATTCAATCATGAAGCACAAACCGACCATTATCATTCTAAGTGAGACCGAGAAAAAATCAAATACCTCGAGAAAATTAAAATGAAAATGAAAATCGACCCGTCTTTCTATTAGAGCCTAAAGATATAGTAGGCGGACTAACACTGTGGTGGAATAAGGAAGTAAATATCTCTGTCCTAAAAAATAGAAAAAATTTTATCGATACAATGGTTTCAATTCAGGGAGGGGGAGGAATGGTTTGGAACTTTCATCTATGGACCTCCGTACAGAGAAGAAAAACAAGATTTATGGGAGGACCTTAATCATCTCAGATGCTTCCCAAATGTGAAATGGCTAATTATGGGTGATACTAATATCGTCACGTGCCAAGGGAAAATGGAAGGGGGAATCCCTTTCAAACTAAAGGAGGCTAGATCTTTCACAGATTTTGTTGACTCTATTGGACTCGTAGATCTGTCGATCAAATGGGGCAGGTTTACTTGGCATAACCAGAGAAGCGAAGAAAACGCAATTCTGGAGAAACTTGATCGCATTTTATGCTCTTCCGAGTGGAGCATCTCCTTCCCCAAAGCTTTGGGAGTGATGGACCTTGCCATTGCCTCTGATCATACCCATATTCTTCTTTTTCCGTTGGGTTTCAATCAAAAATATAAAAAGGAGTTCAAATTCGAGACAAAATGGTTGTTGGATGAGGAGTGTCCCCAAACTATCCAAAAAGGTTAGGATCTTTCCACAAGAGACAATAGCTCATTTCATTTCAGAAGGAAAATAAGGAAAACAAGAGCTGCCTTAATAAGATGGAGTAAGGCGAAACACAAAAAACAAAATGAAAAAAAAAACAATCCCTCCAAGCTCGGATCAAAAATTTCCAAGGAAGGAAGCTCACAAACGTGGAAATAGAAGAATATAAACAACTAGAAAAAGAATTAGATCTTGAGTGGGAAGGTGAGCGATACTGGCATCAACGATCCAGAATAAACTGGATGAAATGGGGTGACAAAAATACCAAATTCTTTCATGCTTATACTCTTCAACATAGGAGGATCAATTCCATCCTCAAAGTCAAGAAAGAAGATTGTACATGGCTTGAAGAACCGGCAGAAATTGTTGATTACTTCCAACGTCACTTCCAACATCTTTTCACCAAAGACCAAGCAGTTGACTACAGATGCCTTGAAAGCTACATTCCCTTCCTGGTAACAGACGATATGAACTCTGAGCTTAGTAAAGAAGTTTCGGAAGAGGAGATTAAAAAAGCGGTCTTTGAAATAGGAGTGACCAAAGCTCCAGGACCAGATGGACTCCTTGGATGTTTCTATCAAACTTTCTGGGACACTGTCAAAGCTGATCTGATTGGAATGGTCTCAACCTTTTTTAAGGATGGCTCTCTGGACTTCGGCCCGAACAAAACTAATCTGGTCTTGATACCAAAGAGACCAAACCCCTGTGAAGTCTCTCATTTCCGACCAATCAGTCTATGTAATTTCTTCTTATAATTCATAACCAAGATTCTAGCGTCTTGTCTTAAAGTTTTCCTTCCAAGTCTTATCCCTCATAACCAATTGGCTTTTGTGCAAGGCAGATCAATCCAAGACAACATAATTATGCAAACGAATCTTATCATGCTATTAAGCGAGCGAAAAAAAGGAAAGAAAGGAATTACGTCCCTTAAAATTGACCTCGAAAAAGCTTATGACAAAGTTGATTGGGATCTCCTCCACTTTGTAATGAGCAGGATGGGTTTCTGTGAATGGTAGACTAAGAGAGTCATGAAATGAGTTTCTTCAGCTTCTTTTTCTTTGGTTCTAAATGGAGAAAAAATGGGGATTTCCATCAAGGAAGAGGATTAAGACAGGGGGACCCCCTCTCACCTTTACTGTTCACATTCATCTCAAGTATTCTATCTTGGATTACAGAAAAGAAGGTTGTGTCCGCTCAATTCGAGGGCCTCAAAGTCAGAAGAAGATGCCCCACTCTTAGTCACCTTATGTTTGCTGACGATTGCTTGATGTTTTCTACAGCAAACGAAGGTAACTGCCAAGCTACTTTGAATATACTGCACCTCTTCCAAAGATCTACAGGACAAACAATTAACTTCCAGAAACCCTCAGTTTTTTCTCTCCAAACATCAGTCATCAGCTCAAAAATCACCTCTCAAACATTCTTGGTTTCAGTCTGATGTAAGAAGATAACATGTATCTAGGTCGACCATCATTCTGGGGGAGAAGCAAAAAGAAAGCCCTAACCTTTATTAAAGAAAATGTTCAAAACAAACTGCAGAGCTGGAGGGCCAAGTTTCTTAACCAAGCGGGGAAGGAGATTCTCATTAAAGCAGTAGCTCAGGCTATTCCTGCTTACGTAATGCAATGTTTTCTCATGTCGGTCACCTTTTGCGATGAAATCAGCTCGCAAGTGGCTAAATTTTGGTGGAATAATTGTGGTAAAAAGGAAAAGAGCATTCACTGGCTAAATTGGAGTAATCTTTGCCGACCAAAGGATCAAGATGGATTGGGATTCAGAAACCTTAGATCCTTTAACAAAGCCCTTATCACAAAGATTGCTTGGAAGCTCCTGAAGAACCTTGACTCCTTTCTAGCACAAACCCTTTGAGGGATTTATTTCTCAAACGGAAATATCTTCGATACCCCCAAATACAGCAATCCATCATGGGCTTGCACAGGTATTTGAGAGGGTATTCAGGTAATTAAAGAAGGATCCCTTTGGAGAGTTGGTAACGGAAGAAGCATCTATATCTGGAAGAACAATTGGGTTCTGAACCTCTCTGGTTTTAGAGTTCGTACCCGAACGACAACTACTGGTCTCTGTCCATCAGTTAGCAGCCTAATGAACTCCGATCATATATCTTAGAATTACTCAAAAATCGATCAGCTGTTCTCACCGGAAGAATCAGAAGCGATAAGATCAATCCCGATCGGAGGACCTGATATCAAGGATTCTATAGTTTGGGCAGGTGTAAAGAACGAAGAATACTCGGCCAAATCGGGCTACAAATTCATAGAGGAGAAGACTAAAAGCCCTCAAGACACATCCTCAAGCGAAAACCTTGGAAGAAACAAATTTCCGTGGAATTCAATATGGGGTCTTAAAGTGCCGCCCAAAATTTGATCTTTTCTCTAGAAGCATTGTCATAACATCATTCCTAATAAAGGAAATCTCATGTCACGGTTCCATGGTAGTTTCAGTGACTCGGAGTGCTGCCCAAGATGTAGAAGTGAAAAAGAGACTATTGAACACCTTCTATTTTTCTGCCCCTTTGCACAAGCAGTTTGGAAAGCGTCAGGTTTCAGCTACTCACCATCCCTTTCAGGCTTCATAGGTTTTTCAAAATGGTGGACCAAAATAAACGAACCAGGAAGTATGGGAAACATCGATGAAGGTTGTGGTCTTATCGCTTTTCTTCTATGGATGATTTGGAAATCTCGCAATGCCTTTGTCTTTGAGAACATACGAGATTCCCCCTGGGAAGTATGGCTGAGGGCGGATATGGCTTTCTTGTAATTCAATCAGGTTTCATCCTCCCTCCCAAAGGAGAAACCTATCCAGCACAATGAAGAGCTCAAATGGAACCCACCCCACCAGGTTTCTTTAAAATCAACTGCGATGCAGCTTTTGATCATAGTACCGGAAAAGCTATGGCGACTGCCATTTCACGGGATAGCTCGGGAGACGTTTTACAAGGAATCAGGGCCCCTTTCTTCGCCGTAACTGCAGCGACAACAGAGGCAATGGCTATTAGGCTTGGTTTTTTCTTAGGCTCGTCTTACAATCTGACTGGATTTCTTCAGTTTGCGATCGAGATCCAATGCTGACTGGATTTCTTCAGTTGTCATTAAAGATATCAACAATCAGGCGAATTATTTCATTTCCTGTTCTTTCTCTTTCGTTCCTAGAGTTTGTAATCAAGCCGCTGATAGGCTTGCTTCGTACTCTAGAGATCTGAGTGTTCAAACTCTTTGGGGTCCTTCTCTCCCCTCATGTCTACGTGTATTTTTTGAGCTTTCTTGAATGAAATCATTCACTTTGGATCAAAAAAAGAAAGGTAGACCTAGAATATATATATATATATAAACAAGCATATTTGGCTGGTTAGTCAAGTTGCTCATTTGTGTTCTCTCACATTCCCTTAGGTCTTGGATTATAGACTCGCTCCCTTTCTTTCTTTAGGGTTTCCTCTTTCCCTCCTCTTTAGGTAAGATTAGGATTAGAATTTGTCAAATATATATATTGAAAGGTAGACCTAGAATATATAAATGTGCATATTCTACATTGTTTTTATTTTTAAAAGTGCTTTTATTTTCGGAAACATTTTTTTGAACAAGGAAATATATTTTTTTTGAAATTGAATCCACTAATTTTATTAAACGAGAAAATATCTGAAATTACAATGAAAGTTTACCACTGAATAAACAAACACCTAAATCCAGACACAAACCCAGAAAACCAAATTAGCGGCTCTAGATCATAAGAGGACCATACAAGGACAACTAAGAACCAAATTCAAAGACTCAAAACAAAAGACAGATTCAAGCATCCCCAAATTGATGATGATGGGTAAAACCATCAACAAATAACATTGACAAATGCATATTACAATGAATGTACGTTGACAATAAGGTCATTACCACAACTCAATCGCGAATAAACGGTAGACATAATCGCATATTCAAATCCGGTTCAAGGGCCCAAGACAGGGAGATCATCAACATAATGAAAGGAGCGTCATCTTGATCATTCGTGGCGACGTCAAATCCAATCCTAATAGAAAAAAATAACAAAAAAACGTGCCAAGAGACAGAAAAATATATCAAACGGTAGAGAAAAGCGTGTAATAAAGACATATTTATTAAATTAAAAAAATAAAAAACGAAACAAATAGATAAAAGAAGGTGGTCGGCGGCCGACAAACAGCCCTAAAGTTATTGTCGCCACCGGCCTGTTCAAACAAAAATAAAGAGCGACGACACTAAAACCCTAAAAAATAAAAGAAGAGCAGCTGGATGCAATTTGTTTTAAGGAAACACTTTTTAAAAGCAATACAAAACATTACTTTATATATATGTTACTGAGATTTCAAATGGATTCTTGATATATGTTTATGTTAAATATAAGTATGTCTTTTAAATATATTTAGGATTATATTGACACGTCTATATTCAGACGTGTTAAGGCTTAAGCACATTGTTCGCCATGGCTATCATTCACTAAGTTATTGAGAACTTCTATTTTGAGATTTTCCATTTGGTATTTAAATGTAGGATGTAAATATATTTTTTGATATAACAAAAACTATGCAGAGAGAAAATGTTCATTCTTTCAAATCTCTCTTATGAAAGTAAAGAAAAAGCAAAGCAATATTTTTATCCCTAAGGACAAAGCTATAATTGAATATTGGAATAAACAAATAATGTAAGTTCAAAATAATAGGAACTCATTACGTATTTAATATAAAAATTGGAGAGGTAAACTTAAGTTTAAACTGATAGAGACATGAGCTTAAAAATCAATGCCTAACTTGTACACAACTGGACATTTGCAGCAGTAACACTACCAATCATTTTCTCCTTAAACTTTGTACAATTCCTATAATAAAATTTAGATTACACTACAATTTTAGCCCATGAGTTGGTAAAATTTATTAAAATTTAAGGAATGGGGGATTACAGGCTTTTGAATGGAAATCGACAGAAGGGGGCGGTTACACTTTTCGTGGATAACCTACCAAAGTCACTACATTGGCAAGGCCTTTTGCCATATCTTTGCACAGCATGGGGAAGTCGTGAATGCTTACATCGCCAACAAACTAAACATAGGAGGTAGAAGATTCAGATTTGTTAGATTTGAGAAAGAGGTGGATGCCGATAGAGCAATGGAAAGATTGAATGGTTTACTGGTTTATGGGAACTAAATTTTTGTGGGGTTAGCTAAGTACAATGTAAGATCATCGTCTTGGTGTAGGATGAAAAAGGGGAAAAGTTGTGGAGAGGTTCGGGAGAATCTTAGTGGAAGGGAGGTTTCGGCGCAGAAGAATCATGATATACCAATAAATAAAGGTAAAGTCTCTGTTAAGGAAAGAGTGTTTAGCGGTCATGAAAAGGCAAAGCAGAATGTAAATGGTCATAGAAGAATTCATGGGCATGTGGTTGATGAGAAGTTATGGGAACTGAAAAGAAGTTTGGTAGTGGTGATGGCTACAATATGCAAGACAAGCAATATAATATTGAGATTACAGAGTTGGGGCTTAGGGGAGATTAACGTGAAGAGCATGGGAGGCAAAAGATTTCTTCTATCCTTTGCGGACGATGAACTATTTACCATGCTTGAGGACCTTCAATGGTCTTATCTGAAAGAAATCTTTGTTGAAGTTTTCCCTTGGACAGAAAATTTAATCCAGATGGAACGAGCAACATGGTTGGAAATCTCGGGGATGCCTCTTTATTGTTGGAACCAATGTACATTCAAAAGAGTGACTGAACTGTGGGGCTCTTTCGAAGCTCTTGGGGAGAATGCCTTTCGTTTCAAGAACTGTGAGAAGGTTACCATATTAATCACCACTCATCAGATCGAGAAAATAGACGAGGTTATAGAAGTTGAGGTGGGAAAATTGGTATTCAAAGCTAGGATTAAGGAGCTTGATCTTTCGGATGATTCCCCGGTAATACAGTCGACTGGGGTTAAATCACCGTTAAGAATGGATGGTGATAAAGATAAAATTCAGGTTCTTCTTCTGAAGATGAAAAGATTCAATCGCCGATTAAGTCTAATCGGATTTGGTCTCAAGTGTAAGAGGAAGTAATGGAAGCAATCTATCTCAGGAAACACCACAATGATGAAGATGATATGATGAAGGAAGAATGTGGCAGACACATGGGAGAAGCAGATATTTTGGGTAACAATCCCATAAAAGGATATGTAGTTAACGAGGAGGCTCTAAAAGGAAATTGCATAGGTATAGAAGATCAAGGAGCTACTATCGTGACAACTGGTGTTGAGGATAAGCCTAACTGGGTTGAGGTTGTAACACCTGGGTTTAGGGGTCGGGTGTTAGGTGAGTTAATTTGGGTTCGAGTCTTTGGGCTTGGTTTAAATAAAAAATGGGCTTGGTTTTAATTAAAAAGAGCATGTGGTTTCATTAAGGGTAAAAGGGGAATTTTCTAAATAAATGAAATAAGCCAAGTAAAAAGGATGTTTTGAAAGTCATCTTCTTCTTCCTCTTGAAAACTAAAACCACGACAAAAACCCCTCCCCAACCCAAGCTATTGTTCCATCATCCTCCTCACCATTTTCAAGAGCTTTTATCAAGGTAATTATGTTTTTGACTTCTCCTCTTCATCCTTAACATTTCCATGGTTTTAGATTTTCATAAACTCCATTTTTGAGATATTTCAAATGTTCAAATTTTGAGTAAAAGGTGGAAACTTTGTTGGGTTTTTATTGAGCTTTTGATTTGTAAAGTTTAAATACGTTATAATCTTACTTTTAAGTGTAACATATCTTAAAATGGCGAAGTTTTGTAGAAATCCCGAAATGGGTATTTGTGGGTGTGTTTAAGGGTAGAAATCTTGAGTTTTTGAGGTAGTTTTGTGAGGGAAAGTTGGGTTGATGGTATGGTTATGCTTGGGGGTTGTTTTGAGCGTGTTTAGTGATGAATTGGATGATGAAATTGATGAGTTGTGTTCAAGTCCGAAAATGAAGAGTTTGGTTAGTTCTTGGCTTAGAAATGTAGTGAAATGGTCTTGGGATTGTAATCCGATTTGTGGCAGTGATTTTGTGGATGTTTTGATGAGTAATACGTTGTTTTTTGTTGATTAGAGACAAGGGAAACCGTTGGAGAAGCTTCGGGTTCAATTTCGGGAAACTTGGAGGCTTGATCAACATTCTTGGCTTGTTTTGAGGATGTGTGGTGAGTGACCTGTTTTCAATGGTTTTAAAAGTGTTCAAAGTTCTTGGCTTAGAAATGTAGTGAAATGGTCTTGAGATTGTAATCTCATTTGAGGCAGTGATTTTGTGGATGTTTTGATGAGTAATACGTTGTTTTTGGTTGATTAGAAACAAGGGAAACCGTTGGAGAAGCTTCGGGTTCAATTCCGGAAAACTTGGAGGCTTGATCAACATTCTTGGCTTGTTTTGAGGGTGTCTGGTGAGTGACACGTTTTCGATGGTTTTAAATGTGTTCAAAGTATGTTGTTGAGGTATTAGATTGTGCTTGGCAGACCAATCTAATGTGGGGTTAAGTTGGTAGCTTAATCTCTTGTTTAACTTATGAATTTCTTGCTAATGTGCATAAATGTGGTCTTGTGTGATAAGTGTCCTATTATGTTGTGTTGCATGATTTGTGAAATCATGGTGAGAACTCATTTAGTATGTTGGCACTAGTTATAATTACCGTATATAAATGATCGATCATTAGGATGAGTGTGCACACGGTAAGAGTCAAATTCGCGCGTGGCCTTGGTGATGTGGAGTCACCAAGGAGGAGTATGGTGAAGTAACATTCCACCGAAAAGTGTTTATGTGTGATGATGAGTGGAATCCCATCTGTAAAAGAAAACGGTGATGAGTGAAATCCCACCGGAAGGTAATATTGTTGTTGTTGAGTACGTTGGGTGAAAATCCCAACGGAAGCTATCTGCATATCTGAGTAAGCTATATAGTTGCCAATATACTTTGTTTATGTGTGGTTGATGTGGTAAGATGTTCTATTATATCTATGCTAAGCATAACATGAGGTAAGATGCCATGTTCATGCATTCTTGTAGCGGTTGGTTATGTTGGTGTTAGTGTATGCCTTGTTGATGGTTTATGGATACCATGCTTTGAACCCTTCATTGTCGATATTTGTTTTTGAGCTTCCTCACTAAGATTTCAAGCTTACGCTCTCATTTCCGGAAATGCATATCATTATTGTGGAAGTTAGCAAGGAGCAAGGAAGGGGCACCCAAGAGCGTGTGTTGCTTCTCAAGTATGGTTTTCTTAAATAATGTAATAGATAGCAATGGGGATGCTAAATGTTGTAGGAGCGTATGTTAGACTCCTATGTTGGCTTTTATGTTGTTGAATGCTTATGTTTTTGTGTTGAAGGGTTGTAAACCTTGTTTATGCGATGCTTATGTTGGTGCATGTTTCTTATAGCTAAATAGTCTCGTTATGCAAGCTTGTATGCAAGTCTCCTCTATGAATGCCTATCTTGTTGATTGTTGCTTCGTTGAATGTCTAAATCGCTCAGTATGTTTACCCATGGTTGCCTTGTGATGTATGAGTGTTTGTACGTTGCTCGTCGAGTCGTTAAATGCCTTTCGAGTTGAGTTCATGTGTTTTTAGCAGCCAAAATAAGATTTACAGTGTAGGGCATATCGATACGCGTAACGACTGTATCGATACGGTCCTATGCTTTGAACCTTGTTTTAGGCTATGCGTATCGATACGCGGGGGTGTATCGATACGCCAAAAGCTCTCTGGAAATTTGAGAAATTGACGACATTTTGGTGTATCGGTACGGGTCCTAAGTGTATCGATATGGTCTTCGTAGTTTGACCGTGAAAACTTGACCGTTGAGAGCGTATCAGTACGGTCTTCTAGCGTATCGATACGGTCTCCCTAGGTTGACTTTGGGGGGTTGACCAAGTCTAGGCATATCGATACGGTCTTCTGGCGTATCGATACGGCCTGTTGTTTAAGTTAAAATGGGTTTGTTAAGTTGCTTGTTTCGCCTGTTTTGTATCCGTGTGTGTTTCCACTGCGTGTCCTCTCACATAGAATATAATAAAAGCATTTAGACAAGATAACATTAAAATAAATTTTCTAGGGTTTCTAATCGGTGTGGAGCCTTAACGGGTTTCACTTCGGTTTTCCCCGTGTAACCCGTTTGATGCGGTCTGGCATTTAGGCCGGGTCGAGGGGGTTACAGAGGTAGTTTCAAAGCATTTAGAATGTAACCCCTAGATCCGCTTATACGTTAATACGGATCCTAGGAGACTACATTAGGGTCACCGGAGCGACTCACATTAAAATTTCAAATAAACAAATTGCTAAACCATTTAAAATCGTAAATCATGTTTTGAATTAAAATACAATTTCAGAAAACATTCAGACAATGAAACAAAACTGTGATACAAGTTGTTAATACAGTTTCATACTCGAATATAAAACAACATGTGACATGCATGCCCACTAATTACATAGGTGTCGTACTCCGCAAGCGAAGCCGAAGAAACTCTCATATCGACATTGATAGCTGGAACATGGTAGATCCTTTAACTTGTGATGGTAAAAACAACGTGAGCTTTGAAAAGCTCAGTAATACAAACTACAAGAAGATGCTAAAGGCACAAGTAGGTATATGACAACTTAACATTGTCATGAAGAATTAGGCAACGGTAAGCTCAAATTACGATTTGATAATTCAGTGAAGCATTATTAGGATGTCACAGAGTTGTTCTTTATTTGATCACCCGAACCTTAAGAAGTGTGTCTAAAGCTAGAGATTCAAAAGAGATTCAGATTTCAGAAGTTGAATCAAGGAGTTCAGAGTGGTCCATTAAGCGCGAATTGTAAGTTTTCTAAGAGTTTAACATTGATACATTAATTTAATAGGGTATGTTTCACAAGAGGTCAGAAAGTTTTATTAATTTACTTAACTACTCTCCAACCGAACTCCAAAATGTAATTCTCATGAACTACATACATAAGGTCTTACCCTAGGCCTGAGGCGTAGGAGCCTACCTAAGGGAATGCCTTAGGACCATAAAGACTTACCCTAGGCCCGTCAGACGTATGAGCTTACAGAAAGTCTTACCCTAGTCCCATTGGGCATAAGAGATTAGGTCCAGAAGGGCTTACCAGTGCTGAGCCTACATATTTTCATTTATATCCCAGATAATATACACCAGATGAAATTTAGTTTATATTCAGAAGACAGTAATATCAGAAAACATATATCATATATATTTTTATATCCGAAGACATATATTAGATTTATTTTGTATCAAAAGACGAATATCAGATATATTTTTGTATCAGAAGACAAAAGCCTAGAGTTGAGCCTTCATTACGGGTAACAAAGTCATACTTTTAATTCAGAACAAATAATCTTAGTTTAAAGTTGAGTGTAATCACAGACATATGGTACACACTTTATGGTTCAATATATTTCTCAGAGATGCTTGGTAACTATCAGAAATGGAGTATAGGGCGTCTAGCAATTTTGGACTGATTTCAGAACGAGGTCCATAGGTGAGGGAGCTCGGTACTAATAGTTCAATCAAACATTCGGAAGTTGATACATTGAGAACATTTAGATTTCAGATGTATCGAGAGTGATCCAATCATTTAAGCCCATGGGGGCATTTTGGTCATTTCAACCTTTAGGGGTAATTTGGTAATTAGACTATCGGGTAAGAGTAGTGATGTAAGGAGTTCAGAAGTTCTAGTTAGTTATCAGGTTTCTGAGTCCCTTTAAACTAATCGCAAACCATCGCACAAGGTTATTATTTAACCGGATCAGTACACCAGAAGTACTCACTTCTCAGAACTGACTACATTGTATAACAAAAGCTTTTCTTCACCAAGCAACACTGAACATACAATGAGAAATTGAAAAGGTATACAAAAGGTATTTCCCAAGTAATCAGACATGTGTAATGCATCTGAACTCGGTCCATATCATCGAATACACACGAAGAACATGTTGCTCTTACCATTGACCTAGGTACTTTCTCCAAATAACTTGAACATGCCTTTATATGGTATTCTTCTAACATCACAATAGTTCCCGAAACGACCAACCAACAAAGGTCGTGTATTACCACTTTCAAGGCTATTGCATTTGCTTGGCTTTATTGATAATTCTCATTCCATGTCTTAGAGGTATTTTCAGTCACCTTGATGTTCGAATGTGCTTCAATTATTCTGAGCCTTTCAGTTCTTCTGACTATTCATTCATTTTAGATCTCAATGTTATATCCATCATTTCACATAGTTGATAGTTAGTACCCGAGGATATTTTGGTCTTCTAGTCATTACGTTCAGTCCAATCAATTCAGCCTTTTAGATGTTTTAAATCCTCTTTGGTCAAGTCGGTCAGTCCGATATTTTACGCCACTTTGATTAGTTCAGATATACGAATATACATATATATATTTTTTAGTTAATTACAGAGATTATTTAGGGTTCAATGCAATCCAAGTACTCTAATATTTGAAGATTTAAGCTTTGATCCACAACTTTTCAGCAAATCGAGGTTTTCATATGAATAAGCTACTTTAGTAGATTTGGTGAAGATTCCCATATTATTTTGTTGCCAGGGGTATGTTTGCACTTCTAGCGCCTTAAGGGCGTTTCAACAATTTCCTAACAAGGCATTTCAGACGTTAGATCATTAATAGACAATCAGATTTAGAGTATAACAGTCCTATTAATTTTCTTGGATATAAGAAGTTCTTACAGGTCTCATATCTTCCTAACCGAGTAACGCAGTCTTGCCTAAGTACTATCATTTTCTGAAATCAACATGACTTTAACATAATTTATCATATACTTAACATTATCATGCAGTCAATTATTAGATACTATAATGTTCCATAATGCATACAAGAGGTAGTAGTGTATTACCTTAACTCCAAGCTACAATAGTCAATTCATGATACCCCATTCGATTGCACTCGAATCTCGAATTCGACGTCCCTCAACATCTAGTATTCAAGAAACCGAGAATACCTTCAATTACACAAATCCCAAGATCAGGCCTTATTCACAAAGCTCTTAACCAAATAATTAAATACATAAACACTCTCGAATTAAAGGTCATATTCGAAGGCCTTTGGGTCAAGATTTCACGAAACAGGCTTCAAAAACAGACTCAGGACCTCGAAAAACATAGAATAGGGCTTTTCTGAAATTTTGACATTTGGGTCAAAGTCAACGTTGACGTCAACATGTTAACACTAACATCAGTAGGTCAAAGGTCAACGGGGGTCAGGGTCAACGTTGACGTCAGCAGTCAATAGAAAGTCAACTGAGTTAACTCGGCGATTTAACTCATTGAGTCAACTCAGGCGATTTGACTCATTGAGTTAACTCAATGAGTTGACTCGGTTTAACCGGTTCAGGTTTCGATTAACCGGGTTGGGTTCGGGTTGACTGGGTTTGGGCTCGGGTTGACCAGATTGGACTGAAATATATACTTTTCGAATTCGCTTCGTCGGCCGGTCACCAGAATTGGTCGCCGAAGACATCGGACGACACGATTCTGTCAGAAAAAAGGTAGCCCATCAGTCGCTAAATCTAACAAAGCTTAGAATTTATCAAAAACAAGCTGGGATTCGATCAAATTTTACCTAAGCAGACTCAAAAATGGCCGGAACTAGCGAGGCTCTGACGAGGGCCTTGTCGGTGTCAGACAGACGATCAGATAACTGGGTTTTACTCGACTCGTGACGAAGAGCTTGCTCGTGGCGGCGGTGCGGCAAATGGACGTGAGGAACGGCCGGAATCGGAGATGGAACCCTAAAGTTTCCAACGAAGCTTCGAATGGTGATTTACGATGATCGAAGAAGGCAAACGGCGCGTGGAGATGGGTGGGTTTTGGTCGGGGCTCGATGAGGAACGCCTCGGCACCAGAGGTGAGCACCACGGTGCGACGATGGAGGCAGATCGGGTGGACGGGCGATTTTGGGGGAAGGTGAAAAAGTTTGGAGAAGTTTCCAAATTTTTGTCTCTTTAGATGCAAGTGTGAAATAATTGTTGCTGAGGTTGGTTCGAATTGTTTAATATTTGTCGAACCTGAGAAACATAAATCACATAAAAACTGATTGAAACTAAAACTAAAAAATTTCTTAGCTCAAATGGTTAAAGCTCTTGTTCACTAACCCAAAGGTCACGGGTTTAAATCTCAATGACAGCAATTTCATCTTTTTGCATATTTTAAATAGCCATAATTCATGGGTGTTACATAGAAAGTGATGGAAAAGAGCACGTCAGCCCAATTGAGGAGATGGACCTTGTTTATACGAGGCCTGTAGAGAACATTAAGCGTACGAACCATCAGTCATTAAGAAGTGAATCTAAGCTTAGTCCTGTGAAGAGTAAATCATCTTGGGTTGCTTCTATAGATGAAAGAATGAATGCAAGTAATAACAAAAGCAGTGATGCAGATACATGTAACCATGTTTCGTCTGTAGTTCAAAGCGAGGAGGAAGAACCTTTGGCTTTTTTTTCTTCAGAATTGTCTTGTGTAAAAATACACCAGGCTTGTTCTTTCGCGGCGTTTTTTTAGCCTATTGCGGCGTTTTTTAGCGCCGCTAAAAACGCCCCCGGCGCTAAGAAAAACGCCGCCAAAAACGCCGTTGATACTTGCGCCGCAAACGTTCGCGGCGTTTGTGGTAAAAAACGCCACCATAGACCGTGTTCTTTAGCGGCGTTTTGTTTTACAAGCACAACGAAAACATGTTCTGTAGCAGGGTTTTGTTAAGCAAACGCCGCAAAAAGGTCATACTCTGTAGCGGCGTTTGACTGGTAAAACGCCGCAATAGTCTGTTCTTTAGCGGCGTTTTTCTTGAAAAACGCCATGATTACTTCCTCTATGGCGGCGTTTTATTGACAAACGACGGGATTTTGTCGTGATTTTTAGTGGCGGTTTTTTATATAAACGCCGCAATAGAGTAGGTATTTGCGGCGTTTTTAGGTGCAAACGCCGCAAATCTTATTGCCCATTGAAAGTTCGATTTGCATTATATTTACTACCCAAATTTAACCTGTGACATATCCAATCCAAGAAATAATTACAGAAATTAAGAAAAATATACTTAACAACAAGAAAATAAATTCAAGTCTATAACATTAAAGTGCAAATGTAATTCAAAATTGTAGTTCGAAGTCAAAGTGAAATGTATTTAAACTTTCGTTTAGTAGAATAAACATGACCAAACCTAATAAATCAACTAAGATGGAGGATTCTGCGGTTGGTTCTGCTTGAACATGGACATCATTTCTTGAAATTTATTTTCGAGATTCTTATATGATGCTTCTCTCTCCGCTTCTCTCGCTGCTCTCTCCGCTTCCATCGCAGCTCTCTCTGCTTCCCTCGCTTCTACTTCGGCTTTAAATTGAGTTAATTGTTGTTGTAAATGATTAACTTCTGCCTGGGAAGATCGGCTCTGTGATGGCATGTACTGCGACGAATGAGCACCAAAATATTTTGCTGAGGATGAAGATCGTGTCGAATTCCCATGTCAACTAAGTCAAGTCGACTCTTTAGATTGTGTTTAGATTTTCCATCGACATTGAGAATGGTCCCAATAATATTCTCACAAACATTCTTCTCAATGTGCATGACATCAAGATTATGTCTCAAAATGTTATGCTTCCAATAAGGCAACTCGAAGAAAATACTTCTCTTTTTCCATAACTCAGCCTCATTTGGATCATCCTCTTCATCAGAATCATCATCACTCAATTGATCAACATCATGGTCGTACACTTCCTTATTCTTTTTCTTTGCTCGCGAGTTTGGCGGTTGGTTTGTCTTTCCATAAGAAAACTGCATATGTTTCAACATCGACCAGATATCAGATCCTGTTGTTTGCTCAGGAGCTCTTCTGAATTCTTCAGTACCATCAAATAAATTCTTTTCATATCTAAATCTATGATTTTCATCTAACCACCGACGATGTCCCATGTAAGAAAATTTCTTTCAATTATACAACCACTTCGAGTATGTTTGTGCAGCACAACAAGGACAAGCATAACGACCTTTGGTACTCCAACCAGATAAATTTGCATAACCAGGGAAATCATTTATTGTCCACAATAAAGCTGCACGAAAATTAAAATTCTCCTTCTTTAACACATCATATGTTTCGGCACCCACCCATAATTGTTTCAACTCTTCAATGAGAGGCTGCATATAGATGTCAATATCATTCCCTGGACCTTTTTCACCTAGGATTATCATGGATAAAATAAAGGACGACTGCTTCATGCAAATCCAGGGGGCAAATTGTAGGGAACAAGCAAAACAAGCCAAGTATTATATGAAGTACTCATGATTTTAAATGGATTAAACCCATCATATGCAAGACCAAGCCTGACATTTCGAGGATCTCCTACGAAATTTGGAAACTTTTGATCAAATGACTTCCAAGCTAAACTATCCATAGGGTGCATCAAAAATCCATCATTTGTTCGTCCATCATGATGCCACCTCATAGACCCGGCCGTCTTTGAAGACATAAAAAGTCTTTGAAGCCTAGGTATTAGGGGAAAATATCGCAGAATTTTTACTAGCTTCTTTCTTGATCGTGCTTCAACATCGTCTTCACTCACGTTTTCTACATCTCTATTCATCCACCGAGATTTACCGCATACATGACAAGACTCCTGATTTTTTCGATCAACCCAATACAACATGCAATCATTCGGACAACTATGAATTTTCTCATAATCAAGACCCAAATCCTTTATCACTTTCTTCATATCTTTGCTGGATTGAGGAATTTTTGCAAAAGGAAACATTTCTCCCAAAAACTCTAATAACTGCGTAAAAGAGTTACCGGTCCATCCTCCCAAGCATTTTAGATGGAAAAGACGAATGCAAAAGGAGAGTTTTGAATATTTTGATCCCTCATAAAGTTGTTCATTCATTTCATCTTTCATCAAGCAAATTATAAAACTTTGCTACTTCTCCATTTGGCTCTTCATGACATCCACTTCTTCCCATCTCGAAGGAATCATTAACACCAATATCACAATCTTCTCTAACTGATTGATGATAATCATGCATATTATATGCATCCCGCAACATACCCTCCATGTCATCTTCTCCATGAGATCGGTGATGAGATTTAAGAGGATCAGTCGAGTTACTCGTGGATGAAGCTCTAGGAGGTGTAATCTCTCCATGGAATATCCATTTTATATATCCCCGGACAAAGCCACAAACAATTAGATATTCGTGTACAACTTCACGAATGTGCCAATTAATGTTACCACACTTCTTACAAGGGCAAAGAATCATATCCTCTTGGCTTGCATTCGCAAAAGCAAAATCTAAAAAAGTTTCTACTCCATTTCGATAGTCAACGCTTACTCTTGACAAATTCATCCAACTCCTATTCATTTTGTATTTCTGTAATAATAAAAAAATTTAAATACAACCTAACAGCCCTAGACAAATGAAAAGAAATATTGAAGAAATTATAGTCCTCCGTACACAAAAGAAAAGAAATAACAGAAGACTGCCTTATATTGCAAGACAACATATGCTGGTATCATTAAACATTACCAATTAAGTAAAAGTCAAGTTAAATATATAAACTACCTACCAACCAAACATGAAAATTCAAGAGAAAGTTACCTGTTGGGGAAGAGCACCGATTCACAACTGAGAATTATCCACAACTTTGAAGGATGAACAGAAATGTGGAATCGCTCTCAACCTATTCAACATAACAATAAAGTAAACAAAATACGAATCGTCAAACATTCAAGAAATACTCTAGTATCACTTTTGATATAAAATAAAAATGGAATGCACATGACAACTACTAAATAAATGAAGATGGTAGTTTCAACCTAGTTTTCTTATTTAGAAAAAGGTGTAGAGAACAACTTCAAACCTATATATGGCTAAAAGTCTAAAAGAGAACATAAGTAGATGATGTTATATACATTTAGAATTCATACCATGTTTGTGTAACTTTCTGTGCTTAAATTCAATTTCATTTTAACACCAAAATAAAGACATTTTAAAAGGCTGAAAATGGACCCAAAATTGCATGCCTTGAAACTATTGTGCTGCCAAATAACTAAACAAATCTCAATAGAAAAGGGTGAAAACAACAACCTTTGTACAAATTTTATTTGATTCATCAAAAAATACAAATTGTATCAATACTATATCAGCAGATTAATTTGGTTTGCATCATCTAAGTTTGGATCTGGGTTTTTCTTTTCACTTGTTCTTATGCTCTAATTCATACACTTAAATTTGAACTTTTAATCTGTTTTGATCCAACATTTTATTTAAATTTTCTTTCCTATTTTTGAGACATTTTTTAATTTAATTTATATTTCCAGTGTAAGTTGCTAAATTAGCTAATGTTTTAACTTTACTCTTCTATTTTTTGCTGTATTTTTCAATGCAGGATACTCTAATTATAAAGCCTTCAAAGAAATCTCCACTATTCTTAAGGACAATAGTTTTATTGTTTGCTATGGTAGGTGGTGTTTATATATGTTCAATCTGTATAAAGCAGATAGGTACTGTAACCAAGATGAACATCCAAGTCATTGAGAGTCCATCTCCAAATACTAACATTGGTACACAACTAGAACCTCAAATTCCTATTTTACATTACCCGAAACCCGAAACATTTAGCAGGTGAACCTCAAATTAGAGTGAAGAAATGTCAGCATCAAAACATCAAACTAAAAAATATTGACTGTAACTTGAGCTGCTTATCAAAAGTAAACAAATTTAGCATCTTTATGAGGACCAGTTCATGTTCTTTTAAGATATAAAACTATAACTACGTGCATCAGTTATAGACTTCAAACAAGCCAATATCATAGCAAAAATAAAAAAGGAAAATACAATGTTTGAAGTTGCTATGCAGAAAATTACAAGATAATTTCTTCAACAATAATAAGTTAACAAATGCTACCAAACAAATGCTAACAAATGCTACCAACAATTGAAGTTGTAAATTTTCATATGACTAAAGAACAAATGCTACGAAACAAATGCTAACAAATGCTACCAAAAATCATAATCAAGTAAGGAAGCTCAGCACAGCAGTGGCCTTTCAAATCACGAAAAAATCAGATTGAATTTACATTACCAATAGAAAATCAATAAAAGTTTTGTTTCCTAACCTTCAATCAATTGTTGTCAAGGCTACTGACCCGAGAGAGATCCTTGTTGAGTTTCCAGCTTTGGAAAAGAAAAGAGAACGGTGACGAAAGCTTTCGCCAGCATGGCCTTGGACGATCGACGGCGAGCCGAACGACAAGTAGAACGGCGACGAAACGTGCAGGGATTTGCGGTGATAAGAGCAGCACGGCGGAGAGGCAGGGTTTAGGGATTGCACGATACAATTTGGGAAATTGAAATAAAAGTCTGACTTTGTGATAAAATGGTGAGTTTCGCCTATTGCAGCGTTTATTATAACAAACGCCGCTAACAGGATATCTATTGCGGCGTTTGTTCTAAAAACGCCACAAAATTGATAGTTTTTGCAGCGTTTGTTCTAAGAAACGCCACGACATCGCTACCTTTGCGGCGTTTTTCACTGAAAACGCCACTAAATGCTTTTTTCTACTCCTTCGTTTTCAAAAAAATGCCAAGAACACGATACTATTGCGGCGTTTATTCAACCAAACGCCACGATAAGTTATATAATAGCGGCGTTTGTTCCTAAAACGCCGCGAAAGTTGTCAATTTGTGGCGTTCTTCATTTAAACGCCGGGATACGTCAAATACGCGCGGCGTTTGTCTCGTAAACGCTGCTATAGAACAAGTCTGGTGTAGTGAAAAAGGAGGAAAATGAAAGAAGGTTCGACTCTCTATTAGAATTCCAAGACAAAGCCTTATCGGATTTAGAGAGAAAAAAGAGAGATCGAGCGTTTAGAAGGAACAAAGTGAGCAAGAAGACTCTAAATTCTTCATAACTGTATGAGAGATCCCTTTCTGATTTTGATCTTATGGCTAGGTGGGACGTGTTGACAAGGGAAGTGAGGAAGGCACTTGCATTAGGTAAGAGGCTCGAGATGCAGATTGTTGGAGATGAGGAGGAGGTGGTTAGGTAAATGGCATTTTTGGATGCTAATTAGTAGGGTCAAGGTTTGGATGAGAGCTATCTCTGACTCTAATGGGCTCTTTAAGCTAGTCGAAAGTGTTGGCAGTTACTTGTTAAATAAGTCACACTAAGATTCTGTTGATAGTTAAGTTAGAGGGGATTTAAGCGGTGCTCTATTAAATGGAAATTGGATCGCGATGTCTGCACTGTACTCTGTTCTTAATTAATTGGAGATTGGATCGGGATATCTGTAATGTACTTGTTGGTTAGCAGAGGAGTGTTAAGTTTTGGTTGATTCAGCGGAAAGGTGTTGAGTTTGTTTTGTAGAGCTTGATGGTCGCATTAAGGAATTATTTAAAATGGTAGAGAAAATTTTAAGCAATTAGCCTAGGGTCTGAGATGTGATTACATTGGATTGAGAAAGTGATTATTAAGAAGCATTCTAGACTGAAGGATTAATCTTTAATCCTAAGATGTGGGTCTCTTTGTGGCTTAATGTGGTAAAGAGGGTGTTTTCGGAGGTTGTGGTTCTACGATGAGGTGACTCTTTTTTTAGCTAACGGTGGGTTGATTCTGTCAAAGTTTCTTTGAGTGGTTTCCTCCAAAAGTGGTCTAAGAGCGGAAGATGGTACAGTACACGCTATGTGCTTAGGAACGGAGCTTCGAGAATTTCATGGCGTTATCTTGGCACTTGAAGCCTGAAGTCTGAGTGAAATGAATTATGGTTCAGGTAAGGTTTACCGATGTTTGCTTGGTGATAGTTTTCTAGTTTCTATTCTACTGGTTGAATCATGTGTAAGAATATCTTTAATTGTTGAGCTTTGGGTTTTGAAGGGCAAGAAGTTGTTGTTTAGTAAGCCCTATTACATACGTTATTTCTATTGGCTAACAGATGAAACTTGGATTTAGGATGGTGGTTCATGGATGGAAATCCTCTACCCCTTTTCGGTGCCCCTACATATGCCTCACACTCAAAATTAATTGTAGGGTTTAGGGTTTTGGGTTTTATGTTAGGGGTTGTGGTTAGGGTTTAGAGAATTTAAGGTAAGGTGTATTTTTTAGAGTATAGGGTGTAGGGTTTAGGATTTAGAATTTAGGGTTAGGGCTTAGATTTTAATTTTATAGTGTTTTTTAGTGTTGGGGCATATGTAAGGGCACCGAAAAGGGACAGATGAATTTTATACGGTGGTTCATTTAGTAAGGCAAAGTGGTGTAGGCAGTTATGGTGAGCATTGGTTGTATTGACAGTATGTGTTATAGTGGGGGAGGTGATTTTATTGATTATGATGTTGTTTTCTCAATTGTTTATCCCTACTTATGTAGTACTCTTTTTCTCTAAATAGGTTAGAGGGTTTTTAATGAGGCTCATAAGTAGGTCTTTGATTTTATTTTTATTAATAAAATAATTTTTACCGAGAAAAAAAAATCTGTGAAAAATCCGTATGTTCCTTCGCTTTCAAATGTAATAAATATAGGCATTCTATGCAAGCTTCAAAGTGAGGACAAGAACAGATTTTAGACTAAATTCTATAGAGCGAAAAGATTTTAGACTAAATTCTATAGAGCGACAAGATTTTAGACTAAATTATTTTTAAAAAAGAACATTCAAAGAAAATATAATCCCTTGTTTCGCCAACAGATTCACATAGCATGTACACATCAAATTTGAAACTATCCAGACCACATACTTGGTCCAGGCCCCTGTAATAACAAATAATAAGAAGAATATTAAAGTAAATAATATAAAAAAGGAAAAACACCCTATCTAACTCTGCAAACCCTAGCTGCCACCTTCAACAATGCACATTCGAGAATGTTCTTTGACTTGCAAGCCACTTCCTCAATAATCTGAAGTATTCGGCACACATAACTACTTCCGATACATCCGGTGCTCCAACGGCCTAAAAGACTCTCCATGTCCCCTATAAATACTGAGCACACCAACATAAGCAACGATTGTCAACAAAAGCATTCGAATCAAAGAAGAAATAGAAGCAAAAATCGAGTGAGAAGAAGCAATCGAACTGTTTACCTTCGATTTCCAATGAAAAAAGCCATGATTGAAGATTACGAACGGTTAAGAGGTTCGCGGCCACAACTAGACCAACATACTCGAAAAATCGACGTGATCCAACGATGGAATCTCAAAATCAAGAGGTAAAATCATTCGAAATTTGTTTTTTCAGATTTTCTTAAATATATTTATTTTTTAAAAAGAAAAAAACTAAAGTCGAATTTGAGTTCAGAGAAGAGAAACTATGAGGAAAACTAACTTCTTTAAAAAATTTGTCTGTCAGTCGAACTCAGACCAACGACTAAGATGGTGGCCGAAAGTAGAGAGAGAAGGAATGCGGAAAGAGAGCTATATGTTATTCTTAGAATGAAAGAATAAAATTAAATAAAGATGAAATACAAAAGGAATTGAGAATCCTCTGCATTTGGTTCGCAGAAAAGATTAATACTAAGGTGAATAATTTTTTTCGGAATCACATATCCACGTTTAGTTTAGGAAAATTGCCTCTAGGGGTAATACTACATTCCAACAATAATTTCTTCCTCCAAAAACGCACGAAATGTGATTCACATCACATTCTTAGCTATTACACAATTTCCACCACCTTGAACTAAAATATTGTTAGGGGTCGTTTGGTTCGCGGAAAAGATAATTAACAGGGTGAATTATCTTTTTCATAATCACAAACCCACGTTTTGTTTGAAAACATTCCCTCCCATGAGTAATATTGCATTCACAATAGTAATATTAGCAAGATGTGACTTAAATTTTTTAGGTATTTGTCAATTCTCACCTGTTTAGATTATATTACTCCTAAGTTAACGAATTTTGTTTATATGGACACTTTGTTGAGTTTTTAGTTAGATAATTAAATATTTGTGGTGTAACTTAATCAAACATTTTTATCCAATATTACTTTAATATTTAAATAGTGTTACACATATTTCAATATTGTTTTAATATTTAATATATTTTATTAATATTATATTTATAATGCTTATAGTTATATGTTGGGATTGCATATTGCTTTAAATTTAAAAAGTTAGGAGTTGATGTTTTTAATTTTATTCTTTGATAGATAAATTGGTATACAACATTTTAGTAGGTTAAATTTGTTATATAAATTCTTATCACTATTTTACAACTTTTAGAGTTATTTTATTATTTTAATTTATTTGGCAATTCGTCACAAGTAATAAAAAATTAAAAATTGAACATATTAAACATTTAGCATTTGAAAATTTAAAAAAATATTTTAATAAAGTAATCAGGGTATGCAAATATAATATATATATTTTAAAAAATTAATATAATAATTATATTAATAATATGATATATATATATATATTTGTAAATTTTAGATAGTGTAACAAAAATAGTTCTATGACTTTTTGTGCAAATATTTTAATTTAATATAAAAAGTTTAACATGTTAAAATGAAAATATAACACATAGATAATTTGATAAATTTTACTTTCAAGTTATTTTACATCCCTCCAACCAAACACAATATGTAACCCCCTCGCCTCGGTCTAGTCGGCTGACCGGTTCGAGTAGGCTACACGGGGAAAACCGATGTGAAACCCGTGAAGGTCCCACCTTGGTTAGCGACCCTAATTTTCTTTTTCCATTTATTTTACATCTTGTCTAGAGGCATTTAGTTACCTAAGTGATCACGATAGCGGAAAACGAGGCCCACAAAAACCCTACAGCAAACCGGGCCTAAGCCCGACTCTTGAGACCCATTAGAGATGTCTAAAAAGCCCATTCCCAGCCGCCCGTTTCGAAACAGACGTCACCCGTTTCAAAATGCGGGCTCTAGTTTAAAAAGCCAGGTACCCGTACCGAAACGCGACCACCCCGTTTCGGAACAGAGTCCTATTTTGCCTAGGCGTTTCGATACCTGTTTCGAAACAGGCGCTTTCAGTAGCCAAAGTGTTCCGAAACTTGTTTCGAAACAGGGGTTCACAGTGGCCAAACCGTATCGAAACGGGTTCCGATACGGGGTCCTTGGAGCCATACCCGTTCCGAAACAGCTCAGCCCATTTCGAAACACCTACTGTCTGCAATTTCCCAAAATCATCTTTAAACATCTCTAATCGACCTCAAAAGCCCTAAACAACCCTAAAAAGCCTACACAACTTACACATACACTCTAGAGGCATGCATCCTATGGCAAGACGTACTCAAAACTTACAAGGCATAAGATAGGGCATCCATTTAAGATATCATTCAAAGCATGCTTGAAGACTTAAAAGCCAAAGGCACATGTCTCCCATATAAGGTTTACATGCTTACAAACACATGTACCCAACCAAAAGCATAGCATCTCAATACAAACATTTGACCAACACCTAACAAGCATCATTCATCCAAAAGATTTCATGCATTTACCAAAAGATGGCATACAAAGCACCCTAAGGTTCATGCCTTAACAACCCAAGCATATGAGCATTCAAGACATGTAACATAAGCAATATTTACAAATCAAACAAGGCATCCAAGAACCAAGCCAACATCAACATACATTGTAACCCCCTTAACCCGGCCTAGACGGTTGACCCGAATTAAGAAAGTCACACGGGGAAAACCAAAGTCAACCCGAAAGTCAACCTTGATTAACGACCCTTTTTTTCTTTTTAATCTTATCTAGATGCACATTTAACCTATGTGTGATCATACAAACAACATACTAAAAGATCACAAACAACAGAGATCAAACAGGGACCCAATTGAACAAATTACAACTTTAGGGACCAATTTGTAATTTCTGATAAATAAGAGGACTTCACCCAAATTGAAGTTACCATCTTGAAATTTGTCAGGTTTCATGCTTCTCTGTGAAATTTCAGCTCAAAAGGACATCCACAGCTCATGCAATTGATCATACAAGATTCGGGACC
This sequence comes from Hibiscus tridactylites, assembly GCA_958450335.1. Taxonomy (NCBI): domain Eukaryota; kingdom Viridiplantae; phylum Streptophyta; class Magnoliopsida; order Malvales; family Malvaceae; genus Hibiscus; species Hibiscus tridactylites. The sequence goes on from OY288266.1 coordinate 19,704,239, forward strand.
AAAACGTAAACAATTCAAAACATAAAACTGCCAATGTCAGCTTCCTAACGGTCGGACGTTCCGAAACGGCTCGACCCTGTTCCGAAACACGGGCCGTTCCGAAACGGGTTCCGGAACGTGGCTCGGCAGAGGCCAAACCGTTTCGAAACGGTGCTCACCGTTTCGGACGCCTGGGTTCGTGTAAGGCACCCGTTCCGAAACGGTGCATACAGTTCCGAAACGCCTGCTCAGATTTCAGCAAACTAGCATACCAAATTAAGCAATTGGTCATTCAAACATGCTCCAAACATCACCAAACTTTACCAGCATGCAATTAAACATATATAAGACTTGTAGGAATCATCAAATCAACAAACCAACATCATATGCAAAAAGCCCCAATTCAAAGGTCATGCTTCCTACACAAGCTAGCTACTCAAGCATCAAACTTCCAAAACAAGCATATAAGGTCTCAATCCAAAACCAGCATTTTAAACAACATTCAACATACTTAGGGAGTCTCAAACACCTCCCAAAACATACACATTGGTCCCCCATTGCCAAAACGTACAAAAGCTAAATGTTTAACAAAACCTTCCATACTTAGAGCTTCTCTTGAACTTGATTGCTTGCCCTTCCTTGCAGCCCCTTAAGGTACTCTAATGCTCTGCATTATTGAATTAAGAAAACGTAGAGAGCGTAAGCAAAAGCTTAGTGAGGCATGCTCATTAAAACAAATCAATAATGCAATTAAAACCATTTATAAATCATGCTTAAAACCAATCCTTGCACATGCTCAAAAGCATACTTTAAATCAAGCAATCACATGCTTCATATCATATATCAAAACAAGCATCTCATGCTTCTTACATACTTAACATGTCATATTGGCTCAAGTGATACATTTCATTTCATAAAACAAGTTCAACAAACTTTCCCAAGGACTTTTAACCACCTTGGCCCCAAGGACTTTTAAACACCTTGGCCATGGACTTTTAAACACCATGTAATAGGACCACACAAGGACTTTTAACCACCTTTGTGTCTAATGCTTGAATCACCCCAAGGACTTTTAAACACCTTGGCCCCAAGGACTTTTAAACACCTTGGCCCATGGACTTTTAAACACCATGGAAGGATCACCTAAGGACTTTTAACCACCTTAGTGTCCGCAACATGAACCATCCAAGGACTTTTAACCACCTTGATGTTCATAAGTAACAAGGCTCACTCAAGGACTTTTAACCACCTTAGTGACCTTAACATTTTCAAAACATCACTTGCCAATATACATCATAATCATCATTTAATCCACTGTTTTAAAGCATTTAATCCAAGCCAATTTCATCATGCATTTTAAAGCATTATTCCACATTTAAACAATGTATAAAAGCAAGGTACTCTCATCTAGAGTTACCTACAACATATGGCTTATAACATCAGCAAAATCCATGCTAAAACATGCTTTCAAAACAGTAATCAAAACATGCAAATCATCACTTTGCAAAACATCAAGTTATGGCCACCACTAGAGAGAAAATCCGAAAACTTACACTTGAGCTTAGCAAAGTTGTTTAGACTTAAACTAAGCTCCCAAAACCTTCAAACCTTGGTTTAAAAAGCTGGAAATCCAATTCCACAATTGCACTCACCAATTTCCACTTTGCTTCAAGCCAAAGCACCAAATCAAGCTTCCGGATCAACCAAACTTGGATCCAATGATGCCTCCCCTGTTTCAACACATCAAAGCAGAGGATTAATGCATCATCATGCATTAATTGCTTCAATGAAAGCACCTAAACTCGCTGCTCTCATCCAACCTCCATTTTCGGCCACCAAACACAACCGAAAATGCATCCAAACCACTTCTAAACAAAGCCCAGCCATAAACCAGCAAAACCTCACTTCCATTAACATCAAATAACATCTAAAAACAACCTAATAACAACCTTATACCTCCAGCAACACCAGATCACCAAGATCACCTCAAAAACTACCTTAAAACACAAGCTAAACTTAGGAAACTCAACCTATCCGGGATTGCATCAATCAAAACTCAATTCCACATCATTTTAGAGATCATTTAACATCAAAAACATCTCTTAAATCACAGATTACTCAGATCTAACGAAAATCACCATAAATCATCAAAATCTTGCATAATAAGCCAAGATCCAATTCAACACTTTAAAACCTTTAATTAAACTTCAATTTAGGATTGAAAACTTAGGAATTTCAGTAAAGAACTGATAGTTTAGAGGAGAAGGGCGTTCTTACCTCCAAACTTGTGTTTCTCCACTTTTTGGAATGAAAATCCTTGATGAAACTTGTAGCAATTGAAGAGGTTTTGAAGATACAATGATTTGGAATCAAATGAGAGTTGAAAGGAGGAATTTAGGTGAGAAAATCAGAATCAATTCCCTGGAAATGGAGTGTTTGGGTTGAGAGAAAAAGAGAGAAAGAAAATTGGAAGTTAGATGAGAAAATGCCAAATGAGTTTTCCCTCCTTTTGATTCACTTTAAAAATCAGAATTATAACTCTAAATATCTTAGAAAAAATCTGGAGAAATCACTTTTGGATTAATAGCTCCTTAAAGATTCAAAGTTCCAATCCTTTTTAAAACAGCCACCAAACTTGCGAAAATTACATTTTGGTCACTAGCCAAAATGTCACACTTCCAAAACTCATTTTCCAAAATTGTTTTCACAGTTCATCTAATTATATTAAAAGATGATTTTAGAACATTTTTCCATATTTTTAATGCAACCCGAACTAGGCTTTCCTAATTTAACCCCTTAAGATTCGAACAGCACTTTGACCAACCGGTCAACGCCCAAAACTCCTAAGCCCAAAACCGGGGCGTTACAACTCTCCCCCCCTTAAGAAATTTCGTCCTCGAAATTTACCTGAAGGAAAGAGATAAGGAAACTGCCTCAGCATGTCTTCCTTCCGCTCCCACGTGGCTTCCTCAACACCTCGATGCTTCCACAGCACCTTCACCAACTCGATGGTCTTGCCACGAAGAACCTTGCAATCCGAATCCAGAACCTTCACCGGTTCCTCATCATAGGTCAAATCCGGATTCAATACCACATCCTCAACAGGCATCACATGCGAAGGATCAGATCTATACTTCCGGAGCATAGAAACATGGAACACATCATGAATCTTCTCCAACTCCTGAGGTAACTTCAACCGATATGCAACAGGACCCACACGCTCAACCACCTCATATGGTCCAATGTACCGAGGGCTCAACTTACCCTTCCGGCCAAACCTCATCACCTTCTTCCATGGCGAAACCTTCAAGAACACACGGTCACCCACCGCATACTCTATCTCCTTACGCTTCAAATCCGCGTAAGATTTTTGCCGATCAGAGGCAGCCTTCAACCTCTCACAAATAAGCTTCACCTTCTCGGTGGTCCCTTTCAACAAAGCAGGCATTGAAACCAATTTTTGACCAGTTTCAGCCCAACAAAGAGGAGTCCTACACTTCCTCCCATACAGAGCCTCATATGGTGCCATCTGTATACTCGCCTGATAACTATTGTTATAAGCGAACTCAACCAAAGGCAGATGCTTCTCCCAAGAACCTTGGAACTCAATCACACAGCATCTCAACATATCCTCCAAAATCTGAATAACCCTCTCAGACTGACCATCCGACTGAGGATGATAGGATGTACTGAAATGCAACCTTGTACCCAGAGCTTGATGCAAACACTGCCAGAAACGCGATGTGAACCTCGGATCCCTATCCGACACAATCGACTTAGGCACACCATGCAACCTCACTATCTCAGCAATGTACAGCTCTGCCAGCTTATCCAAAGAGAACGTAGTATGCACAGGCAAGAAATGCGCACACTTCGTCAAGCGATCCACAACCACCCAAACAGAATTCTTCTTTGATGGAGACAACGGCAAACCAGATACAAAATCCATGGTAACCCTCTCCCACTTCCATTCAGGAATTTTCAACGGTTGCAACAAACCAGAAGGAACCTGATGTTCAGCCTTAACTCGCTGACACACCAAACACTTACTCACAAACTCTGCAACATCCTTCTTCAAACCAACCCAATAGTACTCATCACGAAGATCACGGTACATCTTAGTACTACCAGGGTGCATAGCAAAAGGACTACTATGACCTTCAGTCAGAATAGCACGCCTCAACTCAACATCTGCAGGCACTACTATCCGACTACCAAAACACAACACACCATCCTCATTAAAGCAGAAATCCGAAGGTCTACCCTCCGCGATATCCTGAACACGAGACACCAAGGAATCATCCAACAACTGCTTTTCCTTGATCAACTGAACCAAAGATGGTTTCACTTGCAACTCAGCAACAAGACCACCATCTCGCGATATGCTCAAGCTAGCAAACATCGCCCTCAGCTCAACAGCTACCTTCCTACTCAAGGCATCCGCAACAACATTGGCCTTTCCAGGATGATACTCAATCGTCAGATCATAATCCTTGAGCAACTCCAACCAACGTCGCTGCCTAAGATTCAACTCCTTCTGAGACATCAGATACCTCAAACTCTTGTGATCCGTGTACACAGTACACTTCTCACCATACAGATAATGTCTCCAGATCTTCAGAGCAAAAACCACTGCAGCCAGCTCAATATCATGCGTAGGATAGTTGTGCTCATGCACCTTCAACTGCTGCGACGCATAAGCCACAACCTTACCCTCTTGCATCAGCACACATCCCAAACCAACATAGGACGCATCACTATAGACCACAAACTCTTTCCCTGATTCAGGCTGAATCAAGATAGGAGCTTGCGTCAAAGCCAACTTCAGCTTCTCAAAAGCTTGCTGCCTCGCTTCTGTCCACTCATACTTAACATCTTTCTGCAAAAGCTTTGTCAAAGGAGCAGCAATCTTGGAAAAACCATCCACAAACCTCCGGTAGTATCCCGCCAAACCAAGGAAACTACGGACCTCATGAACAGACTTAGGAACTTTCCAGCTCATCACCGCCTCAATCTTCTGAGGATCAACGCGAATCCCCTCAGCTGATACCACATGTCCAAGAAACACCACCTCCTTAAGCCAAAACTCACACTTGCTCAGCTTAGCATAAAGTTGATTCTCCAACAAGGCTTGCAGCACAACCCTCAAATGCTCTTCGTGCTCCTCCTCAGTACGCGAGTACACGAGGATATCATCAATGAACACCACAACGAACTTGTCCAGGTATTCATGAAAAACACGATTCATCATGTCCATGAAAGCAGCAGGAGCATTTGTCAATCCAAACGGCATCACAAGGAACTCATAATGCCCATACCTTGTCCTGAAAGCTGTTTTAGGCACATCCACATCCTTCACCTTCAATTGATAATACCCTGACCTCAAGTCAATCTTAGAGAACACAGCAGCTCCCCGAAATTGATCAAAGAGATCATCAATCCTCGGCAAAGGATACCGATTCTTGATGGTCAACTTGTTCAGCTGACGGTAATCAATGCACATCCTCATAGTGCCATCTTTCTTCTTCACAAACAAGACAGGAGCACCCCAAGGCGACACTCTCGGCCGGATGAAACCACGATCAAGCAACTCTTGCAACTGCGTCTTCAGCTCCTTCAACTTCTTAGGTGCCATTCTATAGGGAGTAATGGACACAGGAGTTGTATTCTCATACAGCTCAATCCCAAACTCCACCTCGCGACTAGGAGGTAAACCAGGCAACTCTTTAGGAAAAACACCAGGGAACTCCTTCACAACACGGATGTCTTGCACCCTCAGCTCCTTAGAGCTAGGATTCATCACAAAAGCTAGGTAAGCTTCGCAACCCTGCCTCAGCATCCTGCTCGCCTCCAAGGTAGACACAACATTGGCAAGAAACTTCACATTCTCACCAACCACCACCACTTCATAATCATCCGCAAGCTTAAGCGAAACTCGCTTATTCTCACAATCCACAACAGCACGATGCTCAGCAAGCCAATCCATACCAAGGATCACATCAAAACCATAGAAGGGCAACTCCATAAGATCAACATGAAAGACATGCTCTTGAACAACCAAAGGACACCTTCTATAAAGCTTACGAGTCACAACAGTTTCACCAAAAGAACTAGTGACACGAACACCAACATCCAAAGACTCAACAGGCAAACCAAGCAGTTCAGCATGCTCACGCAAAATGTATGAATGCGTAGATCCAGAATCAATCAAAGATAGCAATGACAAAGATTGCAAAGTAAAGGTACCTGCAATCACATCAGCATCATTCCTTCCCTCGCGCTGAGCATACACCCTCGCTTGGCCTCCACCTTCAGGCTGAATAGCTACAACATGAGCTACTCCTCGGCCACCTTCCTCACGCCTCTGGAAATTACCACGGCCGCGCCCACGACCTCTCTACGGTGCTGCAACAACAGGAGCACGATCTTGGCCACCAGCCAACCTCGGACAATCACGTCTCAGATGATCAACAGAACCACAGTTCCAGCACCCATTTCCACCAGCATTACCAGCTGCCACAACAGGAGCTTGCACCTCCCTCACAGCACGAGGACAGTCACGCTTCATGTGACCACGAGAACCACAAATCCAGCAAGCACTAGGCTCAGCCCTAGCAAAGCCTCCTCTAGCAGGTGCACCTCCACCTCTCTTGGCTGAGGACTGATACTTCTGATCGCGTCCCCTCTTGTTCCGTCCACCTCCGGAACTATACTCAGCTGATCTCTTCCCAGCACTTGCTCCAGCACCTCTAGCAGACAAACTCAGGTTCATCTCAATGTCTTTGGCTCGGCCCACCAAAACATCAAAATCATCATATTCAGTGGCCAGCACATACATCTTAACATCCGTCACAAGACCGTAACGAAACCTCTCGCACCTCGCCCGTTCATCGGGTATCAGCTCCGGTGCATACTGACTAAGCCGTACAAACTGTACCTCGTACTCAGCTACACTCATGCTCCCTTGGGTAAGAGACATGAATTCCCGCTTTTTCTCATCCAGATATCTCACTCCCGGATATCTCCTCTTAAACACATTCTGAAAGAATGTCCAGGTAACATCAGCTTCAGCCATCCCAGCTATGGTGGTCGTCCACCATGTATAAGCATCGTCCTGCAGCAAGGACACAACACAGCCCAACTTTTGCACATCCGTGCAGCTCATCTGACCCAAAATACGCTTGGTACTCTCCAGCCAAGCCTCAGAACTCTCGGCTGACAAACCTCTAAACTCAGTCCCTCCAAGACTGCGCAGACGCTCCAAAGGCAATCTGATTCCAGCATCTCCCTGATGCCCAGCTCCTTGAGCTCCAGCTACTGCTGCTCGAAAAGCACCCGCAATAGCTTGTACCAGCATAGACATGTCAGGCATAGCTTGCCCCTGACCAACCTCTGGTCCAGCAGCTCCAGCACCAGCTGCAGCTTCAGCTCGTTCACCTCCAACACCACCACCAGGCGGAGGAGGGGGTAACACAGCACTACCAGTGTGCTCTTCATTCTCATTCTCGTTGGGAGCCGTAGCTCGCACACTACCTCGTAACTCTCTACGTGGTGCCATACTTTTACCATGCAACAATAATGCAAATAAAACAAGTCAGGCCCAGCAAGGTAAGCAATCCAAGTATTCAAGCTCAATTTCATTAAAATCAACTCATTTCATTAGCTTTTGTTTGGCAATGGGTACCCTCAACATGCAACATCAAGCATACATCTCAATTGCATCCAAAACACAAGTCACTGATCATGCTTTCAAATAACAAGCATACAGAACATACATACATCAATCATGCATACATTCATTCCCAATTACTCGCAAACCTGGCTCTGATACCACCAAATGTAACCCCCTTAACCCGGCCTAGACGGTTGACCCGAATTAAGAAAGTCACACGGGAAAAACCAAAGTCAACCCGAAAGTCAACCTTGATTAACGACCCTTTTTTTTTCTTTTTAATCTTATCTAGATGCACATTTAACCTATGTGTGATCATACAAACAACATACTAAAAGATCACAAACAACAGAGATCAAACAGGGACCCAATTTAACAAATTACAACTTTAGGGACCAATTTGTAATTTCTGATAAATAAGAGGACTTAACCCAAATTGAAGTTACCATCTTGAAATTTGTCAGGTTTCATGCTTCTCTGTGAAATTTCAGCTCAAAAGGACATCCACAGCTCATGCAATTGATCATACAAGATTCGGGACCAAAACGTAAACAATTCAAAACATAAAACTGCCAATGTCAGCTTCCTAACGGTCGGACGTTCCGAAACGGCTCGACCCTGTTCCGAAACACGGGCCGTTCCGAAACGGGTTCCGGAACGTGGCTCGGCAGAGGCCAAACCGTTTCGAAACGGTGCTCACCGTTTCGGACGCCTGGGTTCGTGTAAGGCACCCGTTCCGAAACGGTGCATACAGTTCCGAAACGCCTGCTCAGATTTCAGCAAACTAGCATACCAAATTAAGCAATTGGTCATTCAAACATGCTCCAAACATCACCAAACTTTACCAGCATGCAATTAAACATATATAAGACTTGTAGGAATCATCAAATCAACAAACCAACATCATATGCAAAAAGCCTCAATTCAAAGGTCATGCTTCCTACACAAGCTAGCTACTCAAGCATCAAACTTCCAAAACAAGCATATAAGGTCTCAATCCAAAACCAGCATTTTAAACAACATTCAACATACTTAGGGAGTCTCAAACACCTCCCAAAACATACACATTGGTCCCCCATTGCCAAAACGTACAAAAGCTAAATGTTTAACAAAACCTTCCATACTTAGAGCTTCTCTTGAACTTGATTGCTTGCCCTTCCTTGCAGCCCCTTAAGGTACTCTAATGCTCTGCATTATTGAATTAAGAAAACGTAGAGAGCGTAAGCAAAAGCTTAGTGAGGCATGCTCATTAAAACAAATCAATAATGCAATTAAAACCATTTATAAATCATGCTTAAAACCAATCCTTGCACATGCTCAAAAGCATACTTTAAAGCAAGCAATCACATGCTTCATATCATATATCAAAACAAGCATCTCATGCTTCTTACATACTTAACATGTCATATTGGCTCGAGTGATACATTTCATTTCATAAAACAAGTTCAACAAACTTTCCCAAGGACTTTTAACCACCTTGGCCCCAAGGACTTTTAAACACCTTGGCCATGGACTTTTAAACACCATGTAATAGGACCACACAAGGACTTTTAACCACCTTTGTGTCTAATGCTTGAATCACCCCAAGGACTTTTAAACACCTTGGCCCATGGACTTTTAAACACCATGGAAGGATCACCTAAGGACTTTTAACCACCTTAGTGTCCGCAACATGAACCATCCAAGGACTTTTAACCACCTTGATGTTCATAAGTAACAAGGCTCACTCAAGGACTTTTAACCACCTTAGTGACCTTAACATTTTCAAAACATCACTTGCCAATATACATCATAATCATCATTTAATCCACTGTTTTAAAGCATTTAATCCAAGCCAATTTCATCATGCATTTTAAAGCATTATTCCACATTTAAACAATGTATAAAAGCAAGGTACTCTCATCTAGAGTTACCTACAACATATGGCTTATAACATCAGCAAAATCCATGCTAAAACATGCTTTCAAAACAGTAATCAAAACATGCAAATCATCACTTTGCAAAACATCAAGTTATGGCCACCACTAGAGAGAAAATCCGAAAACTTACACTTGAGCTTAGCAAAGTTGTTTAGACTTAAACTAAGCTCCCAAAACCTTCAAACCTTGGTTTAAAAAGCTGGAAATCCAATTCCACAATTGCACTCACCAATTTCCACTTTGCTTCAAGCCAAAGCACCAAATCAAGCTTCCGGATCAACCAAACTTGGATCCAATGATGCCTCCCCTGTTTCAACACATCAAAGCAGAGGATTAATGCATCATCATGCATTAATTGCTTCAATGAAAGCACCTAAACTCGCTGCTCTCATCCAACCTCCATTTTCGGCCACCAAACACAACCGAAAATGCATCCAAACCACTTCTAAACAAAGCCCAGCCATAAACCAGCAAAACCTCACTTCCATTAACATCAAATAACATCTAAAAACAACCTAATAACAACCTTATACCTCCAGCAACACCAGATCAGATCACCAAGATCACCTCAAAAACTACCTTAAAACACAAGCTAAACTTAGGAAACTCAACCTATCCGGGATTGCATCAATCAAAACTCAATTCCACATCATTTTAGAGATCATTTAACATCAAAAACATCTCTTAAATCACAGATTACTCAGATCTAACGAAAATCACCATAAATCATCAAAATCTTGCATAATAAGCCAAGATCCAATTCAACACTTTAAAACCTTTAATTAAACTTCAATTTAGGATTGAAAACTTAGGAATTTCAGTAAAGAACTGATAGTTTAGAGGAGAAGGGCGTTCTTACCTCCAAACTTGTGTTTCTCCACTTTTTGGAATGAAAATCCTTGATGAAACTTGTAGCAATTGAAGAGGTTTTGAAGATACAATGATTTGGAATCAAATGAGAGTTGAAAGGAGGAATTTAGGTGAGAAAATCAGAATCAATTCCCTGGAAATGGAGTGTTTGGGTTGAGAGAAAAAGAGAGAAAGAAAATTGGAAGTTAGATGAGAAAATGCCAAATGAGTTTTTCCCTCCTTTTGATTCACTTTAAAAATCAGAATTATAACTCTAAATATCTTAGAAAAAATCTGGAGAAATCACTTTTGGATTAATAGCTCCTTAAAAATTCAAAGTTCCAATCCTTTTTAAAACAGCCACCAAACTTGCGAAAATTACATTTTGGTCACTAGCCAAAATGTCACACTTCCAAAACTCATTTTCCAAAATTGTTTTCACAGTTCATCTAATTATATTAAAAGATGATTTTAGAACATTTTCCATATTTTTAATGCAACCCGAACTAGGCTTTCCTAATTTAACCCCTTAAGATTCGAACAGCACTTTGACCAACCGGTCAACGCCCAAAACTCCTAAGCCCAAAACCGGGGCGTTACATACATCAAAGCTCAAATCAACGACACCTATCTCATTGCTTGTCTATTACAATCCACAATTTAAACCTCATACTTGAGCTAACCAAAAGCAACACTTGGAGACCTTTCCTTGCCCTTGCCACCCACAAGCTACTTATTTGTATTGTCGAACAAAAGGAGCGTAAGCATAAAAGCTTAGTGAGGGTAAGCTCATAAAATAAACCTTCGACAATATAGGGTCCAAGCACGAGCAACTACCATGATGGAATGCATGATCTTACATCCTTTCCGCGCGGGCCAAATATACATGATGCATGAACATATAACCAACATTATGCCATGCTCAACAACTCATAAGTTCAACATACAATGATACATAACTCAAAGTATTATCCACATCATATATCGATTCATATTGGAATTCACATTTCATATCATATTGACATATATGCATAATCTCATATTGGCACCTAGTTATGACTCGAATACGCGGATAACACGTTAGAACGCATTTCCAACACAACCATTACCTTCGGTGGGATTACACTCATCACCGGTTCTCGCGGAGGGGATTCCACTCATCCTCACGCCCCGTCGATGGGATTCCACTCATCATTGACTAATATATAAACATTTCCGATGGAATATTACATCACCATACTCCTCCTTAGTGCCTTAACGCTACCAAGGCCACACGCGACTTTGACTCTCGTGTGCACACTAATCCTAATGATCGATCATTGTACCCAAGCCTACTAGTGCCAATACTACACATTTCATTAATCTTTCACAATATCATATCAAAACAACTTCCGTGCTTAGCACGTACTCACCATGGTCACTATCATGCACCTTCCACATGCATATATCAATGCATCAATCCAAGCCTCAATATACATGTATAACACATTATACATAGCCAACACATTAACAATTAAACACGAGGCATAAACAACCTTTAAAGAGTGCAACCAAAGTGTCTAATCAAAGTTTGGGATTAGGCTACCACTCTAATCCCAACTCTAGGTGGGTCTACCAATCCCAACCTAGTCCACATACTTGGACCAAATGCTCAAAATCATTTAAAACATTTTAACCACTCACATTAACCTCCAAGCTCTACTACCAAGCAACCAGGTCTTCAAGTTTTTGGGTTTGTTCCCGAGGCTTCACCAACACATAATCTCGCTTCTAATCACCTCAACACAATCAAAACAACCTCCAATCAATTCACCAATTAATGTGGCAAACCCGAAACACCATTCAAGCAATAAACACATGAATTCAAGCCATGAACAACCCCAAAATCATCAAACCCGAGCAGCCCTTATACTCAGCCCAAAACTTGTGATTTCAACACATTTAACACATTCAAATGCCTCCAAAACAGCCCCCAACTATTACTCTAACATCAACCCTCAAATTCCAACATAAAACACACCCAAAACTCAACTCAAAACCCTCCTAAAACTCCATCAAAACCCAAATTCGGGAATTCATATAAAACACTCTAAAAATTATATATGTTGGATCATTTGATTCATAAACACCATATCTAACAATATTAAATCAAAATCTTAAGTTAAAAACAATAAAGATATCATTTTTACTCAAATCTTCCAAAAACTCAAATTCTAAAACTTGAACCAAAATGAAATCTAGTTGTACTTTTAAAGAGAGGAAGATGAGAGCAAGTGGGAAATGTAATTACCTTTCAAAAAGCTCCAAAAATGAAGGCAAGATTTGATGGAAAAGCACAAAGGGGAGGAGGGGGAAGGTTCACGTTTGAAAGAAAAGAAAGGGGGAAGAAGATGGTGAAATGGGGTTTTGTTTTTGTTTTAATTTATTGGGTTATTTCAAAAATCTCCAATATTACAACTTTGCCATTAATGAGATGTCAATCTCATTTATTCTAAAATCTATGGGATTTGATTCTCAAAACAATTTTAATCCAACATAAAATGTTTTTTCGAAAATATGAAGACCAAAATAATACTTTATTATTTTAATTATAAAACCGAAACTCGAATCATTATTTAAATATTATTTTCTCCCGGCCCCCAAACCCGGGTGTTACACAATAATCTTACATCCCTACTAAATAAACCAAACAAGGTAATAAACATTCTCAATAATATGTCAAGTAATGTTACATTTCGGAAATTTTATTCCCAGATGTAATCTTACATTCCGTGAACCAAACACACATGCATTTTATTCATGTAAATCATTTTTTCTATTTCCACAACTATAATTTTTCCAAAGCAGATCCTTGTCTAACCTAAATGGTTGCTTAATAAAATGTCTAAACCACACTCATCGTTAAAAAGTAAATAAATAATAAATACTAGAAATATTTGTTAATATTATTTCTTGTCTAAAAATAATTTTTTTATTTAAATGATAAAAACCCATGTTAATTAAAATTTTAAAACACATTACAAATAGTGTTCGAAAATTTAGATTCTAAAGAATACTTTAGAATTTAAAAATAATGTAAATTGAGTAGTAAAATATATAAATATAATATTTATAGTTAGTTATTTGTGATTTAGTAGCGCGAATATGATAATTATTATAAAAGTTTATTAATTAAATTTTTTTTCTTTCTTTTCAAGTATATAATTATAATAAATCACAAATAATTTATACATTATGCATGCATATATTTAAATATATAACTTGTACTGTAAATATTATATTCATAAAAGAAAAATGTACAAATTAAAAATGATAGAAAAACATATTTACTATGAATTTTGGAAGTTAAATTTGTTAAAAAGTATACTACAACGATAATTTTGTAAGTTATGCATTACGGTAATTTTATACTAAGGATATCAATGGAGCAGGTTTTGCAGGGATTCACCCAGTTTCCATTCAATTGGGTAGGGATAGGTACAATTTTCGCGGGTTGTGGGGCGGGGATTAAGATAAAAATTAGATTTGTTGTGGGTGGTGGGGAAGGCGTGAATATGCCTTTGTACCCGTCATATCCCCATCCGCCTCGCATCATCCCCACCCGTCTCAACAGATCTTATAATATGTTATTATAAATATTATTAAAAATATAATATCAGCTTGGATCATAGTCAAATTTTAAGATAATTCATATTGACTTGCACTACACCAAGCTTGGATAATTCATCACTCCGCTAATTTGTAAAACAAGTAAGGCCAAAGCAATTTGTAAAACAAGTTTATCTTTATTGTTTTCAATCTTGATGATCTTCTAGAGGAGTTTAGCTTGTTCATTAATCAATCAACTTAAAACTGGTGAGCAGGTCCCAGAAAAAGCTCTCTGCTATAGTAGCATGGGAGAACAGCAAAAAAACAGCTCTGGAAGCAGAACTGAAAAAAAAAATTGAGGTAGCTACTAGGCCCTCTATTGCTTATTTTTCCATCCATATTTGATCCTCCAAACAATGTTAATTTACCAAAAGATATTTGTTACTAAAACTTTATGCATGCACGTAATTTGTCAGGTTCTTGGGTTTGGAGAGTACATTAATGAGGTATATGCTGCATATGAGCAACACAAGATCGAGACCATGGTAATTATTTGTCTTCATGATCACCCGGTAATGAGTCAGAGTCCATTGTATTTAGAGATGTATTGTTCTACTCTTCAATTTGTAGTTGTAAAATAATTATGTTTTCCTCTTGCTCTTTTAAAAGATTTTATGAATAAATATATTTAGTTCACATTCAAGTCTCAGACCACTTTTGTTTCTTCTGAAGATTTTGTAGAACTCACTTCTTTCTTGAGGCTATTTCATTTAACTTTTGTTCTACATGAACAATAATTGCATGTTGTTCACTGACTCTAAGCCGTATTTGGGTGATTCAGAGTTTTCCCATCTGACCCCTACTTGCTCTTAAAATGAATACAAGAAACAATCGGGTATCTAGGAGTCAGGATTCAAAAAAAAATTAAGGTGAGGGGACAAATTGGGCTTCTCATTGCTGGTGGTCAGAAACTTTAATCTTCTTTTGCCTCAATACTTATCACTATGTAGTTCTTATCTCATCTGGTTTGATTGCAGCTTTGGAATAGTGATCACGGGCATGTTCTCGAGGCTTCAATTGGAATTTCTTTTGAAGGATCTGTTGGCTTACCCGTACTTGACATTCTCGCCCGAATCCGAGTAACACAAGTCCAGTCCATTATTTGGATTATAATGCAAACTACCATTTCATAAATGGTGGGATGGTTAAAGGGCACCCATTAGAAGCAATGACGAAGTTGCTCTCTGATTTTTGCTGTAATTTTTATGCATGCAGGAGTCGGTCAAACTGACAGTCCTCTGGATAAGGATGGAAGATCTGGTTTCCAAGGGTTTAGTTCGTAGCGTTGGGATCAGGTTTGAGATTTGTCTTGACTATCTATTCATGTCCCTACATCTTTAATTTTTTAAATTATATCTGATACTAAATTTGTGTTTTCAGCAATTATGAGATTTTTTAATTAGAGATTGTCTAGCTTACTCCAAGGTGAAGCTTGTTGTAAACCAGATCGACAAGCATTTTAATTTCTTAGTGGGAAGCACATCCTTCCTAGCTATGTAAATAGACTAAAGTAAGGAACCATGATGTACTCCCTTCACGTTTTAATTTTATTTTTTTGGATGTCCAAATAACTTAATTTGGTGCAACATTTGTAAAAAGATTAAAGTAAGTCACCATGGTTGATCGATTATTATATAATAATAGTATTATTTTTTATTTAAGTTTTTTTAAGCATGATGTTTTTTGCGGCATTAGTAAATATAAACGCCACTATAGAACAACTTTTTGTGTTGCTTGTAAATATAAACGCCACTAAAAAATAATTTTTCGCGGCGTTTGTTTTTGCAAACGCCACTATAGAACGGTTTTTTGCGGCGTTTGTACACTATAGAATAGTATTTTTGCGGCGTAAATACAAATGCCACTATAGAACATTTTTTAGCGGCGTTTGTATTTAACGCCGCTAGAGATTTTAACTTTTTGCAGCGCTGATTTCAGCGGCATTTCTTGTGGCGTTCTTTTCGCGGCACTAAAAAACACCGCTATAGACTTGTTTTGTTGTAGTGTTGTCTTGGGAATTAATGAAAAGTTATATATATATATATATATATATATATATATATATATATATATAATTGAGTTTGAGATTAATCATATCAAATATATAAACATTTTTTAAAATATCAGTTTGAATCGGAGCTAAATTTAAGGGATGAAAATCATCTGCCCCCTAAGTATGCCCTCATTTGTGCCTCCACTTTAAAATAGTGGGTTTAAGGTTTAGGGTTTGAGGTTTAAGGTTGGGGATTAGGGTTAGGGTGTAGGGAATTAGGGGTAGGGTGTATTTTTTAGGGTTTAGAGTTTAGGGTTTAGGATATAAAAATTAAGGTTATGGGGTAAGATTTAATTTCTAAGTATTTTTAGGCATGGGGCATAGAAGGAGACATGGTTAGGGGGCAGGAGATTTTTACCCAAATTTAAGATAATTTATATCGACTTGTCTTGGAATATTTTGAATATATATATATATATATATAATTTCTGTTTATTGGTTTCTTCTTTATTGTTGTCTGTTGTTAAGCCTTATTTTTAAGGTTTTGTTTTTGTTCTCTTCACTCCTCACCATAACTATGTTATTCTTCTACCTTTTCAATTTTATTTTCTAATATTGTATGTATTTTAGATTCTATTGGTATTTGTTCTTAATTTTTTAAGGTTGTTTTTAATTTTTATTTTTATTTTAATTCTTTCTATATTGTTTATTTGTTATATCAATTGAAATATTATTTTATATGTTAGTTGTGTTGTTTTTGATCCTTTACAGTAGACTTTAATATCTTTTTAGTCCAACTGTTTTTGTTGTACAATATTTAATTTTTTATATTATTATTTTTTAAAAATGGTGATATTTAGAATAGTGTCACACATGTGGTGAGAGCCCGAATGACGGGTTTTTCATACTTTTTTCATAATAAATTTGATTTATATTTTTAACTAATATTTATAAATATATTATATGAATGGGTCATTGGCTGGGTAAAGAGGGGATTATGTGGGTCTCAGAACTCACGTGGGTGATGGAGCAGAGATGGTTTTAATTAGAGATTGTCTAGCTTACTCCAAGGTGAACCCTGTTGTAAACCAGATCGACAAGCATTTTAATTTCTTAGTGGGAAGCACATCCTTCCTAGCTATGTAAATAGACTAAAGTAAGGAGCCATGATGTACTCCCTTCACGTTTTAATTTCATTTCTTTGGATGTCCAAATAACTTAATTTGGTGCAACATTTGTAAAAGGATTAAAGTAAGTCACCATGGTTGATCGATTATTATATAATAATAGTATTATTTTTTATTTGAGTTTTTTTAAAGCATGATGTTTTTTGTGGCGTTAGTAAATATAAACGCCACTATAGAACAATTTTTTGCGTCGCTTGTAAATATAAACGCCACTAAAAACAACAGTTTTTCGCGGCGTTTGTACACTATAGAATAGTTTTTTGCGGCGTTTGTAAATAAAAACGCCACTATAGAACATTTTTTAGCGGCGTTTATATTTAACGCCGCTAGAAATTTTGACTTTTTTGCAGCGCTGATTCAGCGGCATTTCTTGTGGCGTTCTTTTCGCGACACTATAAAAACACCGCTGTAGACATGTTTTGTTGTAGTGTTGTCTTGGGAATTAATTAAATTATAATATAATATAATATAATACAATATAATATAATATAATATAATATAATATAATATAATATAATATAATATAATATAATATAATATAATATAATATAATATAATATTATATAATATAATATAATATAATATAATATAATATAATATTGAGTTTGAGATTGAGATTGATCATATCAAATATATAAATGTTTTTTAAAATATGAGTTTGAATCTGAGCCAAATTTAAGATAATTTATATCGACTTGTCTTGGAATATATATATATATATATATAATTTCTGTTTATTGGTTTCTTCTTTATTGTTGTATGTTGTTAAGCCTTATTTTTAAGGTTTTGTTTTTGTTCTCTTCACTCCTCACCATAACTATGTTATTCTTCTACTTTTTTTAATTTTATTTTCTAATATTGTATGTTTTTTAGATTTTATTGATATTTGTTCTTATTTTTTAAGGTTGTTTTTAATTTTTATTTTCATTTTAATTCTTTCTATATTGTTTATTTGTTACATCAATTGAAATATTATTTTACATGTTATTTGTGTTGTTTTTTATCCTTTACAGTAGACTTTAATATCTTTTTAGTCCAACCGTTTTTGTTGTACAATATTTAATATTTTTATATTATTATTTTTTTAAAAATGGTGATAGTTAGAATAGTGTCACATATGTGGTGAGAGCCCGAATGGCGGGTTTTTCATACTTTTTTCATAATAAATTTGATTTATATTTTTAACTAATATTTATAAATATATTATATGAATGGGTCATTGGCTGGGTAAAGAGGGGATTATGTGGGTCTCAGAACTCACGTGGGTGATGGAGCAGAGATGGTTTTAGTCTTGCGGGTTGATGGGCAGAGATGGTTTTTGTAACCCCCTAGACCCGCCTATGCGTTATAACGGATCCTAGGAAGTCACATTAAGGTCACAAGAGCGACCCATAGTAAAAAAATACACATAAAAATATTTTTAACACATATTAAATTGTAAAACCAACTTCTGTTTAAAATATCATTTCGGGATGTCATTTAAACACATAATAAAAACTTCAGAAAAATATTTTACAGACAAATGCCATAAAATAATACATGACATACATGCCCACTAACTATACAGTACCGTACTTCAAAAGCAACGCCGAGAGAACTCCGAACACTGCTGTCAACCATTATACCATGATATATTCTTTTAACCTGCGATGGTAAAAACAACGTGAGCTTGGAAAAGCTCAGTAATGCAGTACTACCAAAAGATGCTATAAGCTCATGCAGATATAAGGTAGGCATAACATTTTCATAATGTTCCATATAGTAACAGTCCTCATTTCCGTTCTACTATTTCGAGATTGCATCATACTCGGGAATAACGATAATTGTTCTTTAATCAGACCTCGAGAATTAGACGGGAATTATATAGGCTGGTAACATACGAGGTAGGAATCAGAGAGTTTGGTGTCTAGTGTGTTCCAATGGTGCAACGTTAATACGTGAAATGTAACAATGCAGTAAACCTTTTTATTTAAAATACATTTGTTTCAAGTGGCCATAAAGTTCATTTTAAATTCTATATTTACCCTCCAACCATACTCCAGTATATAGTTTCCCTAGTGCGGTATCATGTACAGGCATTAACCCGAGCCCATTGGGCGTAGGTACCATCCTAAGAATATACCTTAGAATACGGGCGACCCTTGCCGAATCATAGGAACCGAAAACGGGCGGACCTAGCCGAAGCCTAGGATCCAAAAACGGGCGGACCTAGCCGAAGCTTAGGATCCGAATACGGGCGGACCTAGCCGAAGCTTAAGATCCGAATACGGGCGGACTTACTAGCTGGATCAGAGCTGAGCCGACAGTAACTTCATATCATGTCCCAAGTACCCCAGTGAATTAAATCATCAATAGTTCATTAATCAATAACTCTATTTTTAGTAACATATTATCCGTATAGCATGTTTGTCATATCGGATACATAGGCATATATCAGAAATATAATATTGTCATGTTTAATTTATAAAACATGTCATGTTCCTGTAAATTCATGTATGTCAGTCATGTGCACGTGAACGGTATTATAACATGTAAATCAATATGCAAAAACAGTCGTGTAGCACACGTGGAACACACTAGGTGGAAACAGTTTATTCCTTAGAGATACTTGGCATTTACGGAAGGGAACACATTAACCTTGTGATAATTTGAACGGGTTTTAGAAATGAAGTCCCTATAAAAAGGGGGTTCGTACTAGCGGTTTGAACCAGATATTCAGGAGATGATACTTCAAGATCTTTGAGTGTTTTGGCATATCATGAGTAATTTAGTCACTTAAGCCCACAAGAGTATTGCAGTCATTCTATCATACATGGTCATTTTGGTAATTTAGACCAACAAGGCATAAACAGCGGCTTGAGAATTTATTTGCTCATCAGGTTTCCAGCCAGGCATTCAGAGGTTTCTATGTCAAGATCTTTCACGATATCAAATACATTCAGGGATATTTTGATTACTTTGGCCAACGAAGGTATTTTGGTCATTTAACTATCAGGGGTGATTTTGTAATTTAGCTCAATAATGATGAAATGACGATTTACAATATTTAAGATTTCCAGAAGTTTATAGGGCCTCTAAAACCAATCGAACAACATGTCTCAACCTTACAGTACTAACCAAACCTTCTAATGTATGCACTTCACATGTATCATTTCCAAATAGTGATTATATCGTATATATGAAAGGTTGCCTTCATATTTCACCACAGGACTTGCCACGGAGTAGTCAAACTAATACTCTGTGCGGAAAAACTTCCATCTTTATATTAATATCTGGAATGATTGACGTACATGGGTCATGCTTCAACCCATAAGGGCATTTAAGTTATTTTCAACTTTATTGGCATTTCCAGAATTTATCAAGGGCAATTTACTTATTCCAGTCAAAGGGAGTATTTCAGTCATTTTGAAGCTCGGGATATCCATCATTATTGTCACTTGAACCATATATAGTATTTCAATCAATTAAGTACCCGTGGGTGTTTCAGTCATTTCAAAACTCAAAGATTTATCCATCATTCTAGTTAAGTTGCAAACCTCGATGTCTGAGGATACTTTAGTCTTTTTGGTCAATACGATCATTCCAAATAATTAATCATAACAATATTTCCAATACATTTAGTCATTTCAGTCAATTCCGTATTTTGAGCCGCTTGATTAATTCAGAGGTACGAATAACTTCTCGTAAATCTATATTCAGAGTCATTTCAAATTCAATGAAACTTAACACCTTACCATCATGAAGGTTCAAATCTTGAAATTATAACTTTCCAAGTTTTTCGAGGTTTTTAGATGAATCGTGTTGTTTTACCATATCTAGTGTTGATTTCTAGATCGCCTCCAAATTCCAAGGGTATTTTAGTCATTCTCATACCTTAATGGCGTTTTTTGTAATTTTATACCAAATATTTTTAACATTTGATCACTTGACACCAATAACCGGATTTAAAGAATAGTTGCCTTATTAATTATTTATTGAACTTCAAGTCCTTACTTTTATTAACTTTCTCGTTCGAGCATTTTGATCTTATCCATGTTGTCATACTCAATTTCGTATCCGGTTTGACTTAAATAGAGCTAACATCACTCCTCATCATATTTATGCATGCATTTACTGAATACCAACATGTTCATAAGGCATACTAGAGGTAGTAGTGTATTACCTTTAATACTTGCTATATCGGTCGACCCTGATACTCTGTTCGATCACTCTCGAACCCAAATCCGACGTTTTCAACATCTCAAATACAAGAACTATGAATACCTTCAATCGCACAAAAATCCAATTTTAGTCCTTATTCACATTGCTCATATTTGATTAATAATTTACATAAGCAAACTCGACTTCAAGGTATAATTCGGAGGCTTTCGGGTTAGAATTTCATGAAACGAGCATTAAAAAATGGACTCAGGACGTCGAAAAACATAAAATAGGGCTTTTCAGAAAAAGTTGACTTTTTGGTCAAAGTCAACGCTGACGTCAGCAGTCAAAGTCAACGCTGACATCACTGATTGACTGGGTTGACTCACTGGGTTGACTCAGACGAGTTGACTCACTAGGTTGACTCGGTCAACGGGTCGGGTCGGTCAACAGGTCGGGTCGAGTCAACGGGTCGGGTCGGTCAACGGGTCGGGTCGGGTCAATGGGCTTGGTTTACCACTAGGCTTGGGCCGGTTCATTTGGACCGGTTTGGGTGGCTCGGTTCACGGCTAGAACGGGTCTGAGCCGGCCGGTTCAGCAGCCACCGTCCAAGGCGCCCGGGAATCGCCTTAGATGGCGCGTGAAGCCCACACGCGGCCTTTCCCGGTCGGAAAACATGTCGGACAGCCTAAAAACATTGAAACAATCTTAAATCTAACTTATTTCAACCAAAAAAACCCATAATTGAAACCAAAACTCACCAAACTTACCCAAATTTTTACGAAATGGCCGAATTATCGCATAACCCCGATAAAGCCTTTACCGGCGTCAGATGGACACAGAGCTTTAGGGGTTTTGCACGGCTTGAAGCGGGGAACACGATGGTGGCAGCAGCGCACCGAACGGACGACCGACGGCGACAGAATCCTCGAGCAAAGAATCGGTAGAAAAGATAAGGGTTTGTCGAACCTTCACGTGACTTCTCCCGGCTAACGACCGCGTAACCGCGCGAGTGGGTGGCGGCGGCAGGATCGGGGTGGGACGACAACTCTCTCGACGGTGGCGCTGTCGTACACGGAGCGGCGGTGAGGCCACCGTGAGTTTGCCGGAGTTCACGGGTAAGGGGAAATAGAACGTTCTGGACTTTATTACCATGCTCATGTCTATTCAGATTCGAAAAGTAAATTCCATATGATAGATGTAAATCCTTTTCATTCATTTCATTTTATTTATTTTTTTACCTAAAGGGACAAAACTTAGCTTATTATTAAACTGGAGTAAACAAACCCTAAGGATAGCTTTAGGTCAAATGGCTAAGTCACGGGTTTTTCCATTCTAGAGGTCATGGGTTCAAATCTCATTGATAGAATTTTCTCATTTTTCTTTCTTTCTTTTCCCACTTTGTTTTTGCATCAATTATTTTTTTTTTGGGGGTGTTACAGTTTTCGATTTTGTATTCGCAACGGGTCGTGGGGCAAGAATGGAAATGAAAATTCTTGACAGAGATGAGCGTGGGAAGAGTACCCTTTTCACCTTCATCGCCCAATTGAGATCCTTATTTTATACTCCACCAACCGAGCATTATAATTTTACATTTATACCAAACAAATAAAACTAAGTATTGTAACATTTTCAAAAATGTATCGGATAATAATTCATTCAGAGAATTCTATCTCCTAAGGGTAATTCAATTTGACCCCTAATAAGTTTGTTTATAAGTTTCGCATTTAGATTAATTCGACCCCCAATAACCCTTGATGACTAATTTAGGTTTCAATTTCTTTTGATTTATTTTTTATGAAATTTAATATGTTTAATCGATCATTAAATTTGAGGCTAAATGATAAATTTGATCCTAAATTTTGTGAATAATTTTAATTCAATTTTTAGATTGAATTTGAATAATATTTGCATAATTTATGGTTAACTATAACTTGGCCTAAGTTTTTATGATCTTTAATTGTAATCTTAATTTTCCATGTTTTCCTAATATTTTAGCATGTGATTTATTTATTTTATTTTTACATCAATTTTATTTTAATAATAATGCTATTAATCAAACCGTGTATTTATAAATTCTTTTAAGTATTATTTTTGGGCGTCGTAAGAGTGCTCTAACCTTTCTTACACGTAACAAATTCCTTAAATTGACTAGGACTACAATTAAAACGTAGATCAAATTCATAATTTTTTTTATCGTACTTAATCCAGAACAATCGATAACGACTTCAATCTATAACTAACTTTTAAATGCCTAACCAATTTTAATAGGAAAAAAACGGCGTGGATCTAGCACATTCACGTCAAGCCTTCACCTAGTAAGCCTATCCTAAAAAGTAGAGGTAACACCTACTGCCGCTTGATTAGGCCGCTAATAAGATATTTGCTTCCTAAAAGTGAAGTTTTCTCAATCTTCATTTTATTGGTAAATCGTATTCTCAAGTATTTGACTGTTATTTTATCATGGACTTGTTTTGATTTCTTGTTTATAATATTTGGAAAATTCTACAACGGGTGAAACATTGATGAACACCGATAAACACTATTAAATTAATTAATAAAAATTTAAAATTTTAAGGACCTACTAAATAATTAATAATTACTTTAAAAAATTTAATTAAATTATTTTTATATATATTAAAATTTTATTTTTTTAATAAGGGTAAACGATATATTTAGTACCTCATTTATTTTCATATTTCTATTGAACTCTCATTATTTAAATATTATTTTAATTTGACCATATTCTTTATAAAAAATAATTTAACCCTCAACTTAAAACCCTAAACTATTAAACCTTAAACCCTAAACATATACCCTACACCATATATCTTAAAAATAATTTTTACTAAGAAACCAAAGGTTTCGAAAGAGAAAAGGCCTAAACAATCCAAATCCGCTGCTCATCATCCTTATTTCCAGGTATTTTCTTATCCCTTTGATCTTTGTTTTTTTGGCCTTTTTTCTTTTAATTAGTCGATTAATGGTGGATTATTGTACAGATGATTAAGGAATCATAAATACAATTAATCTTTATAAATACGCTATAGCCAAGTACATGGAAGAGAAGCACAAGGCGTTGCTTTCAGCCAATTTCAAAAAAACCTTTGCTTTTCCACTTAAGAACTCAGCTGCGAGAGGCAAACTGATAAAAGTGAAGGCCTCTTACAAGCTCTCCAAAGCTGGCAAAAAGGTCAAATCCACTGCTACAAAAGGTAAAAGAGAGAAAAAAGTTAAGGTGGAGGTGACAAAGAAGAAGCCGACGAAGAAGTGTGTAAAAAGTTGTTAGGTTTATGTATATGTAATCAACAAGTCTCTTTTCTTAAATAAAATTATTTTTAAGGTTATATGGTTTAGGGTATAGGTTTAAGAGTTTAAGGGTTTAAGGTTTAGTAGTTTAGGGTTTTAGGTTGAGGGTTAAATTAATTTTTTATAAAGAATAAGGTCAAATTGAAATAATATTTAAATAATAAGGGTTCAATAAAAATATTGAAATAGGTGAGGTACTAAATATATAGTTTACTCTTGTTAAAAAAATAAAATTTTAATATATATAAAAAGTAATTTAATTGAATTTTTTAAAGTAATTATTAATTATTTGATGGGTCCTTGAAATTTTAAATCTTTATTAATTAATTTAATGGTGTTCAACAATGTTCATCATTAGTGGTGTTCATCGGTGTTCGTCGCACGTGGTAGACTCATCCATAATATTTATATATTAAAACAAAAAAAATTGTGAAACAAAGAATTTTCTAAACCTCTGAGTGATTTCATAAAAGTATTTATTTATTTTTTAGCAATTTAATAATACATTGTAAATATAAACTGTTCAAATTTAAAACTCACAAAAATAACAACATTTTATGAAGAAAAATAGATTTTCTTGCTTTCAATAAATAAAGAGCAATCAAATAAAAATGTTTTTATGAGCGATTGGGCGAGTCTGCAGTACAACAATCTAATATAAGGTGCTGCATCCTAGACTTATCGATTTTTTATACAACATTCATGGATAGATCTTTTAAGGGTTAGATGTAACCCCCTAGACTCGCCTATGCGTTACAACGGATCCTAGGAAGTCACATTAGGGTCACAAGAGCGGCCCATAGTGAAAATACACATAAAAACATTTTTTAAACACTTATTATACCGTAAAAATTAACTTCTGTTTAAAATACCACTTTAGGAAGTCGTTTAAACACATAACAAAATTTCAGAAAATGTTTTACAGACACTATCACAAAACAATACATAACATACATGCCCACTAACTATAATGTATCGTACTTCAAAGGCAACACCGAGAGAACTCCGAACACTAATGTCAAACATTATACCATGATATATTCCTTTAACATGCGATGGTAAAAACAAAGTGAGCTTGCAAAAGCTCAATAATACAAAACTACCAAAAGATGCTATAAGTTCATGCAGATATATGGTAGGCATAACATTTTCATGATGTTCCAAGCAGTAACAGTCCTCTTTCCCTTTCTGTTATTTTAGGGTAACGTTATGCTTGAGAATAACGGTACTTGTTCTTTATTCAATCATCGAGTAACAAACGAGAATTATACAAGCTGATAGATTACGAAGATGGAAACAACGAGTTTAATGTCTAGTGTGTTCCAATAGGTGCATATCAAACATGCATAAAAGCATACCAATCATATCATGAGAATACATAACAATTAAATGCAAATGTTCAAGTACATACAAGGGTTTACTAGTAACTACCCTCCAACCTTACACCAATATGCACTCCCCTATAACTGCATCCATAATGACTTACCCTAGGCCTGATAGGCATAGGTGCCACCTAAGGGGCTGCCTTAGGTCCATAAGGATTTACCCATGCTAAAGCATCGGTACCTACCCAAGGGGAGACCTTGAGTCCATAAGGATTTACCAGCTGGATCAGGGCTGCACCTGCAGAAACTTCATAACATAACCCAACATTATACCCCAAATAGTAATTGGTGTTCAGATTCTAGACATGAGTAACAGAATACATGTGACAGACATATTCTATTCAGAGTATCAGAAACAGAAGTTCATGCTCTTTAGACACATATATAGGCATACCATTGAGAAGCCGATATCATCATTCATCATGCAAACATAGTGTACCATCATAGGTCAAGCTAACATATTATATTACTACTTACATCAGGCAGACAGACAATATTATCGCAGATCAAGTAACCACATAGCACAGTCATATACTAAGTATACATATCAAGCGGGCTTGCAACGAGTAGGCAGAAAATGTTATCATATGTCCAGTTCATCATTTCATCAAGCATATCATCGTTCATAATTAAGTCATTAGATTGTTTACTAACATGTAATAGTCACATAACACATTCAACTGAGTGTAGCACACATGGAACACACTAGGTGGGACAAATCATTTCTTGGAGATACTTGGCATTTATGAAATGGGACTGTAACACCCTAGACCCGCCTATGCGTTACAACGGATCCTAGGAAGTCACATTAGGGTCACAAGAGCGACCTACAGTGAAAAATACACATGAAAACATTTTTTTTCTCAAAACACTTATTAAACTGTAAAATCAACTTCTGTTTAAAATAAAAATTTTTGGAAATCATTTAAACACATAACAAAATTTCAAAAAGCATTTTACAGACACTGACATGAAACAATACATGACATACATGCCCACTAACTATACAGTACCGTACTCTAGAGGCAACGCCGAGGGAACTCCGAACACTGATGTCAACCATTATAACATGCTATAATCTTTTAACCTGCGATGATAAAAATAATATGAGCTTGGAAAAGCTCAGTAATACAGAACTACCAAAAGATGCTATAAGCTCATGCAGACATATGGTAGGCATAACATTTTTATGATGTTCCAAGCAATACTTGTCTCCATTTATGTTTCGCTAATTTAGTGAAGTACAATTCTTGAGGACTACAAGGTTTGTTCTTTCTAAGTTACTGAGTATTAACAGAGAGCTTATTGTTTAGAGAATCAACAGAGTGGCGGGTTGGAGAAGTTAAATCACGAAGCCTAGAGTGTGTTTTAATAAGTTGCAAATCAACATACATAAGTACTTAACATCATATCATATAAGCACATAACAGATTAAATGCAAACGTTAAATGTTCATACATAAGTTTACAAGAACTACCCTCCAACCTTACACCAAAATGCAGTCCCCCAGAACTGCATGCAGAAGGTCTTACCCTAGGCCTGAGGCGTAGGAGCCTACCTAAGGGAATACCTTAGGTCCATAAAGACTTACCCTAGGCCCGTGGGCGTGGGAGCTTAACATAAGGGTTTACCAGCTGGATCAGGGATGTACCTGCAGACACTTCAACATAACCCAACAGTATACCCAGACAATAATCGGTGTTCAGATTCTAGATATGAGTAACATAATACATGTAACAAACATATTCTATTCCGAGTATCAGAAACAGAAGTTCATGCTTTTGACAGATAAATGGGCATACTATTGAGCACAGCAGACATTTTCAGCATTCATCATGCAAACAGATTATCCCATCCTAGGTCAAACTAACAGATCATGCTAACAAATTCATCAAACAGTCAGACAATACCATCACAGACCAAACGATCACATACCAAGTATACAGATTGATCAAACATATATCAGGTAGGCAGAGAATGTCATCATATATCAAGTTCATCATTTTATCTCATTTTCTAACATAGTGATGCAATCTCAATAACAATTGAAATGTTCATCAAACATAATGTTATTCATGATTAAATAATTATACAATCCATTCAACAGAATATATCACACATGAAACACACTAGGTGAGACAGATCATTTCGACGTTCATAGGCATTCTGGTAATTATACCAACATGGAAAACAATGATTCACAGAACTCGGGTATCATATTTGCTCATTAGTTTTCTAATCAGACAATCAAGAATTTCTAAATTAAAGTCTTTTAAGTTATCAGATATTTTCAGTGATGTTCCGATTATTTAGGCTATCATGGCCTTTTAGTTATTTGACTGTCATGACAAATTTTATACTATGGCACAATCATATCAGAACGAAAATTATAATTCTCAGGGGCTCTAACAATTTATCATACCTCCAGAAATTGTTTAATTCGGCATAACCCAACTTGACAATACTTATCATTTTTTTTCGAATTACCATTTGGTACCTTCATCATTCACGTACTCAAACGAGATTAAATCATCCTAACTCTTCGGCCCTTTACAGACGATTCATTCATTACAGAACTTGAGGGTATAACTTCATTCAAATTTATCAGACATTTCGGTGCTCGAGGGCATTCCCGTCTTTTTGGTTATTACGAACATTCTCATTTAATTCACGCATTACTGCCATAAGGATCGACTTAGGATTTCAACAATACTTCCAGGGAATTCTCATTCATGTGTTATACAGAGTTAGAGGGATTATTCAAGTTTGTATCACACGTATTGCATAATGATGCCGAAGTCTTTCCATTAAAACATACATCTTGGGTAGTGTAAATTGCATGATCAGGTCGAATGCAGATTTTAGGTCATTTCCTTTATCAGATGGGTAGTTTAGTCATACTTATGCTCCAAGGGCATTTTCGTAATTTCATATCCAACATCTCATACTCCGTATTCTGAACATTAGTTCTTAGACACCATTGATAGAGTTTCGGATTTAATTGTATTATTATTAGCACTTTCGACATTCCTGGTATATTAATATTCTTATCCGAGTATTTTGATCTTACTGACTCTCATACTTATTTTTCGTATCGAATTCACCTTAAGCAGAGTTCACAAAACACTCATCATAAGCATGCATGCTTTAACCAAATATCAACATGTACATAAAGCATACAAGGGGTAGTAGTGTATTACCTTAGTTCCGAGCTATAACAGTTGATTCATGATACGACATTCGAATACCCTTGAACCCGAATTCGAAATTCCTCAGCATCGAGAATCCAAGGAACCAAGAATACCTTCAATTACACAAATTCCAAGATCAATCCTTACTCACAAGCTCTTAATCAATAATTAAGTGCAAAAACAAGTTCGGGCTCAAGGTCAGATTCGGAGGCTTCCGGATCAGAATTTTGCAAAACGGGCTTCAAAAACGGACTCGGGACGTCGAAAAACATAAAATATGAGTTTTCGGAAAATTTGACTTTTTGGTCAACGGTCAAAGTCAACGCCGACGTCAGCAGGTCAACGGTCAACAAGGTCAAAGTCAACGCTGACGTCAGCATGTCAACACTGACGTCAGTAGTCAACGGGCAAAGGTCAACTGGGTTGACTCGGTTGACTTACTCGGCTGACTCGGTTGACTCACTAAACTGACTTGGTTAACGGGTTGGGCTTGGATATGGGCTCGGGTTAGGACATCGGGTCGGACAAAAGGGCCGGGCAGACGGATCAAGATAACCGCTTGGGTCGGTTGTGTTAGACCAAATTAGGCTTGGGCTCAGACCGGGTTGGACCGGTTCAGACTGGTACAAACCCTCAGACCGTAATTAAACCAGTCAACTCACCTTAACCAGATCTGGTCGTCGGACGGTTGTTGGAGCGACCGCCGGAGACGCCAAAGGACATCGATCTGCCGAAAAAACATAGCGCACAATTACCCAAATCAATCACATCGAACAAACAAAGAAACAAAGCCGGAATACGAACAGATCTCACATTGAACGGTTCGAAGTGGCCGGAATCCACGTAACTCCGATGAAGCCCCTCACAGCGTCGGACAAACAATCAACTACTTGGGTTTTTCTCCTCGTGGCGCAAGGACCCTCGATCCGGTGGCCGTGTGATGAACCGACGACGGAATCGGCCGGAATCAACGACAATCAAACGGGTTTCCTAAACCAAGGTTCGACGAACCTTTAACCTTAAATTCCCGACGATTGGAACGACGGCTGGGCGAGTGGTTAGAGGGGTTTTGGTCGGGGCTCGACGGCGGACATGAAGGTGACGGCGTGCACGACACCGTCGAGCGGGGCCGAGATCGGACATGGTGACGGTGGGGGTTAGGTAAGAGGGCTCTTGGTATTCTAAAATTCCAGATCTGAGGCATTCTCTCGATGGGTGGATGGTTTATTCAACTTAATTACTTTCAAAACAACAGAAATGAATAACTTAAAAAAAAAGTTGAGGTAGATTATAACCAGATATTACCTTAGCCCAAACGGTTAAGGCTTGCACTTCCTAACCTTAGGTCGAGGGTTCAAACCCTCATACAAGCACAATCTTTTTTTAATATTTATTTAGGAAAAACAGGGTGTTACAGGGACATATTAAACTTTTGACAATTTGAACGGATTTCTGAAACGAGGCCCCTGTTAAAAGGGGGTTCGTACTAACAGTTTAAGCCAAATATTCAGGAGGTGATACATCAAGATTTTTGAGAGTTTAGACGCATCATGAGTTATTTAGTCATTTAAGCCTACAAGGGCATTATGGTCATTTTATCACATATGGACATTTTGGTAATTTATACCAACAAGGAATAAATAGTGGCCCGAGAATTTTATTTGCTCATCAGGTTTCCAACCTGGCATTCAGAGATTTCTATGTCAAGATCTTTCACGATATCAAAATACATTTGTAGCTATTTGTTTGCTTTGGCTAACGAGGACATTTTGGTCATTTAATTATCAGAGATGATTTTAAAATTTTAGCCCAATAATGATAAAATGATGATTTACATTATTTAAGATTTCCAGAAGTTTATCGAGGCTCCAAAACCATTCAAACTAACGTATCTCAACCTTGCATTACTAACCAACCCTACTAATGTATCCAGATGTATCGTATATCTGAACGATTACTTTCATATTTCACCAGAGGACTCGTCACGGAGTAGTCAAACTTATATTCTGTGCGGAAAACTTCCATCCTTACATTAATATCATGAGTGATCGACATATATGAGTCATGCTTCAACCCTTAAGGGCATTTTAGTCGTTTTTAGCTTTATTGGCATCTCTAGAATTTTATCAAAGGCAATTTACTTCTAGTCAAGGGGATATTTTCAGTCATTTTGAAGCTCGGGATATCCATAATTCATGTCAATTGAACCATTTATAGTATTTCAATCATTTAAGTACTCGTGGGTGTTTCAACCATTCAAGAAATTTCGGTACCTCCAACCACTTCATTCATTTAAGAACTCAAAAGTTTATCCATTGTTCTAGTTAATATGCAAACCCTATGTCCGAGGATACTTCAGCCCTTTTTGGTCAATACGATCATTCCGATTAGTTTAACCATATCAGTATTTCCAGTACTTTTAGTCATTTCAATCAATTTAGAATTTTGAGTCACTTGCTTAATTCATGGGGGTATGAATAGATTCCCCTAAATCTATAGTCGGAGATTCATTCCAAATCCAAGGAGACCTAACACCTTAAAATCTCGAAGGTTTAAATCTTGTTACCTTAGCTTTGCAAGTAGTTCGAAGTTTTCAGATGAATCAGGTTGTTTTACCATATCTAGCGTAGATTTCTAGATCATTTCCAATTCCAAGGGTATTTTAGTCATTCTCATACCTTGAGGGCATTTTCTTAATTTCATATCCAAATATTTTTCACATTTTATCAATTGACACCAATAATCGGATTTGGAAATTAGTTGCCTCCTTAAATACTTGTTGAACTCTAGATCCTTTTGATTTATTAATCTTTTCATTCGAGCATTGCAATCTTATCTAGATTATCATACTCATTTCCATATTCGGTTTTGACTTGAGCAGAATTAAAAGTATTCATCATCATTTTTATGGATGCATTAACAAATATCAACATGTTCATAAAGCATACAAGAGGTAGTAATGTATTACCTTAACTCCGAGCTAAAACGATCAATTCATGAAACCTTATTCGATTGCACTCGAACTCGAATTCAACGTCCATCAACAATTCATATTACAAGGAGCTATGAGTACCTTCAATTACACAAATTCACATTTCAGTCCTTACAGTACTCCTAATTGCAATATTAATACATATAGAAGTTCGAGTTCAAGGTTAGATTCAGAGGCTTTCAGGTCAGGATTTTGCGAAACGGTCTTCAAAAATGGACTCAGGACGTCGAAAAACATAAAACGGAAGTTTTTGAAAAAAGTTGACTTTTGGTCAACGGTCAAAGTCAACGTTGATATCAGCATGTCAAAGGTCAACGGGGTCAGAGTCAACGACGACGTCAGCAATCAATTGGTATGGGTAAACTGAATGGACTCGGGCTGACTCGGACGAGTTGACTCGGCTGACTCGGACGAGTTAACTCGGCTGACTCAGACGAGTTAACTCGGCTGACTCAGACGAGTTAACTCGGGTTGACTCAGTTCAGGTTTTCGGTTCGAGCAGAGGGGTCGGGTCAACAAGTGGGGTTTTGGGCTCGGTTCAACTCTGGGCTCAGACCGGTTCAAATTCTCAGATCGTAATTAAACCGGTCCACTTACCCTAGGTTTCAGTTCACCGGACGGACGTCGGGAAAGTCACCGAAGATGCCGTTTTCGTGTCGGTTCTGCAGAAAATCAAACGAGAGTTAAACCTCGAATCATATTACACCTAAAACTTCACCAAATAGACCGAAATATTACCAAAACTTACCGAAAATAAACCAAAGCCGGTCGAACTCGCGTTACTCCGACATGCCTTTATCGGCGTTGATCGGTCGATTGCCCAGTTGGGTTTTGCTCACCATGGCTCGGAGATGACGATTGCACTGACGGCACGGCGAAAAAATGGTCGAGGCGGGCGAAAAACTAAAAAATCAGAGGCGAGAGGGAGGTTTCCGTCGAATCTTCAAATCGATCTCCACGGCAGACGAAGCATCGATTCTGCGCGTGATGATCGAGGTTTGATTCAGGGCACGACGGCGAACGTGGAGGTGACAGCGGTGCATGCCACGACGGGGCGGTGGAGGTGATTGGAGGAGTGGTCGATGGGGTTAGGTGAAGGGTCGGGAAAGGCTCCTCTTTTTTTTATCCATATTCGAAATGAATTGAATGAGCCGGATGGGGTTGTCCAGTTTATAATTAGTATCAGTCAGAACACTATAATATATTTTAAAACAAAGATGGTGCATAACTTAACCAAGCATGGTTTTCAGCTCAGATGATTAAGGCTCAAGTTCACGAAGTGAAGGGTTAAGGGTTTGAAACCCCATAACAACTATTTTTTTCTCTTTTTTTAACCTTAAAAACTTGGTGTGTTACATTAGAGGTCATGATCCCCAAAAATTTTGAAAGCTTGTAATTTAACCCTTAAAATTAAAATAAATATCTTGTCCCCGACACCCTTTTCCCCAAGGTTGCCCCTTATGCAGTCAAGGGCGTTGAATACCTTGAAGGAAATGGTGGCCCCGGAAGTATCAGGAAGGTCACCTTTGCTGAAGGTAATCTTATTACTCTCGACAGATACGAATACGTGTCCGACATGATTTTATTGTTTTATTCTTCGTATGATCCCATTTTTTACTTGGTTGATAAAACACGCAGGCTGGGGATTCGAGTATTTGAAGGAAAAGATTGATGATATAGACCGAGACAACTTGTCTTACACTTACACCGTGATCGAAAGCGATGCTTTCAAGAACATAATCGAGAAAATCGGCTACGAGTTCAAGTTCGTTGCGGCACCAAATGGTGGAACAATTTGTAAGATAACCACCAAGATCTACCCCGTGGGTGACATTGAGATCAATGAAGAGGCAATCAAGGATTCACTCCAGCAGCGTGCCCAACTCTTCAAGGCCGTTGAAGAGTATCTCTTGGCAAACCCAGATGCCTAAAACTTTAGGGATTTCGTGGAGTTTAATGTTTAATGGTGTGGTTTCCATGTTTCCGTGTGTTGTCTTCGCCAAAATCTGTATGTGATTGGGTAATAAAGTTGAGGTCTATGGATCTGATGATTTGTATTTCCATTATAATAAAATAATCTTCCATTTTTATGAAAATAAAACCTATATAGTACTTGTTTACAAATTATGACAGAGATATTGCTAATATTTTGCTTTACCCATGTGCTTTACTAGGTTAAATTAGGCAAAAGATTGTTTTGGTTTTCTAATTTGAAAAATGTTACATTTCAACAACTATTTTGAGAAAGAGCCGAAATTTATAGTAAAAAAAAAGCAAAAATCTTCTGCCCCTAAATATGTCTCTTTATATGCCCCATGCTAAAAAAATGCTAAAAAATAAATTTTAAATCTTAACTTTAATTTTCGCATTTTAAACCTTACAATTTTTTTTAAAAAAAATACCCTACCCGTAATTCTCTAAACTCTTACCCTAAGTCTTAAATTTAAACCTTAAACTTCAAACCCTAAACCAATTATTTTAAAATAGTGGCACCAAATGAAGCACAACAAAAGAGGAAGATGATTTTCACTTGTAAAAAGGGAAGTCGTCACCAAGTGCTTCCGACTTGCATCAGGTGGGAGAGTCACTGGCAACTGTAGTTGACTTCAGGTGATTTTCCTTTCTTCAAGAATTAAAATTAGAGGGAAAATTGAAAAGTTTAAGAAATAGACCTGAATTTATTGTAATTGTGTAACTATACTGCATTCGGAAATTATGTAATCTTATTAGATTATGAAATATTTCAATCTTTTTTTCCTAATTTAACTGCTTTACCACTAGTCTAGATTAATCTTTTATTTTTCGTTGCGAGCATTATTTAACTCATTTTGAAGTTTTTTTTGGATCCTATGTGATCACCCATATTGTACCTGTCTATAACCACCATTGTTGTCTGTTGATATAATATGTAGTGTTCTTCGCTTGTAAGCCTAATTACCTCTTTTTTCCTTTTCAACGATGGATAAATGCATTCTTCCTCCCTCTTTAAACCACGGAACATGACATTAATAGGGGTCCAATTAAGGATGATTATTTGATCCAAACCTAACTTTTTTTTGTTGAAAGTTCAACTTTAGTTTGGATCGGTTCGTTTTATATGGGATAAGGTTGGGTCAAATTCGAGTTTCAGGTGAAAAGTATTCGACCCGGCATGATATAATAGTATAATTTTATTCTAAATATTTAAAGATAATTGCTACAATGTATATATCTCTTCATCTATAGTTAATGTATCTCCAAATTTTATAAAATAAAAATGAAACAATTATTATAATATTTTATCTTTCTCTATTTATTCAATTATCTCCATATTTAGCCGAATAAAAATAGGAAAACAAATTTATTTGTGTCGAGTTAGGGCAGATCAAAGTCAAGCTTTTTTTTATCTCAGCTATGGTGCGACAAAATCCAGTAATATATTATTAATCTTTTTTTTACTTTTCATTTCGTACGTTTAAGTATTACAAGAATAAACTAGTGAATAAAAGTTTTCCTATATCTTAGAATTGAAATTTCGTTAGCAAATTGCAATAAATAAATATCAGTCAAATGAAATTTGTAATCAAACCGATGCCTGCAAACATTTAAAATTATGAATTGACCATTCTTTATGCAGAATGGCGTTCTTGACTATTTCATGGCGATTTTGAATATTAAAAACAAGTTAAATCATATGAACAAGCTTGGATTTCAGTGTATAAATAGCATCTCAGCTTCTCACTTCTTCCCACACCTCAAAAAATACTCTCAGAACTTCATACAATTCTCTCTTCCGTTTAATCTTTGTATAATTTGAAGAACTTCAAGCTCATAGAGTTGAGAATAATGGGTGTTTTCACGCATGAAATGGATGTTAGTTCCCCAGTTCCAACAGCCAGGTTATTCAAGGCCTTTGTTCTTGATTCGGACACCCTTTTCCCCAAGGTTGCCCCTTATGCAATCGAGGGCGTGGAGTACCTTCAAGGGTCTGGTGGCCCTGGAAGTATCAGGAAGGTCAACTTTGCTGAAGGTAATCTTACTACTTCCGACATATGATTATATTGTTTTATTCTTCGTATGATCCCATGTTGATGACACATGCAGGCTGGGGATTCGAGTATTTGAAGGAAAAGGTTGATGAGATTGACCAAGACAATTTGTTGTACACTTACACCGTGATCGAAAGCGATCTTTTCAACAACATAATCGAGAAAATCAACTACGAGATCAAGTTCGTTGAGGCGCCAAATGGAGGAACAATTTGTAAGATAACGACCAAGTTTTATTCCGTGGGTGACATTGAGATCAATGAAGAAGCAATCAAGGATTCACTCCAGAAACGAGCCCAGGTTTTCAAGGCCGTTGAAGAGTATCTCTTGGCAAACCCAGATGCCTAAAACTGTTCAGTGCTGGGATTTCGTGGAGTTGAATGTTTAATAGTGTGGTTTCCATGTTTCCGTGTGTTGTCTTAGCCAAAATCTATATGTGATTTCGTAATAAGAGTTGAAGTGTCTGAATTTCCATTAATTACAATAAAAGAGTCTTTCATGTTTCTGAAAATAAAATACATTCACTTGGTATTATTGTTTATGAATTGTGACAGTGACATTGCCATTATTTCCACACCAAATTTGCTAAAAGTCAAGTTGAAAAAACTTATACTACATCTCAAACTTGACCTAGAATACACAAATGTCAACATCTTACACAGGTTACCGAAATTTCGGATGAATTTGTTAAGTACAAGTACGAGTTACGTAAACAAGAACGAGTGGTCCAGTGAAAAAAAGATGATATTTATTTTAAGTTGTTATGTGTGTATAATTAAAGGGTTAAAAATTTATATGAACATATATTATCTCGTAATTATTATTAAATTATTAAAAAACGTATTACATAAACAATAATTAAAAACAATTATATAATTAATGAATCTAGGATTATTTCTAAATCAATAGGAGGTGACAAAAAAACTTATTTTAATCCATCACAGAAGATTTAAAATTATCAATATATATTTTAATCGAGATACTTCGCTTTCATATTGATTTTTTTCTCTCTTAATTGAGATTGAAGAAGAGCCATATATGTTTACTTGACTCAGGGACCATGACCTTATATTAAATTAGACTAATATTTGGATATAGGAATGGACCGTCGGTATTCCATCTTTTCTATGTTTTATTTTATCTTGCTTTGGTTTTTAATTTTTTATTTTTAATAAAATTTTATTTGTTTTTGGTACTTACTTTTAGCATATCTTATTATATTTGTTTTTCTATGTTTTTGTGTTACGTTTTTTTACACGTCTATGTCTTATGACACGTTTTTTAGATACATTTGTATTTGACGCTCATATAGAGATCCTTACGATGTTTGTTTCTGATTTGGGTGTCATTGGTCATGGATAGTTTGACCCCCTTTTGTATTTGTTTGGTGATGTAATCAGAACTTTGCAGCAGATCGACGCCTATGTAACCAACATGAAAGGTATTTGCAGTTTTCTAGTGGGGATTTCATCTAGTTCATGTTTTGGTAACTCTCATGAATTCTTCCTACAATGGACTTTAAAGATTTGTTGTGGTACAAAGAGAAAATGTCTGATCTAACCGGACAAGCCTTTTTTTTTAAAAAAATTGTCGTTTTCTTTTTTATTATTTTTTTAATTTTGGATGTTTGAAAAAAAAGAGATATTTTCGATTTACTTTTATTTATTAATAAAGTTGTCTAGTTTAAAATTTTAAAGTAAATAAAAGAGAGCAATATAACAATTTAACCTTTCCGTCTTAAGATTTCTTAGTCGTTAATCATAAGCCTTGAACCAATTTACCGTTTTTTGTAATAGTATCCTTTTTCTTTGTTAACGGAAACAAGCATACATAAAGAGATACCCCATTTAATTAAGATTATAAATGAACCAAACTTAAATAAACATATTTTTATTTTTATTTTTTAGTTTATTCAAAATTTATTTGAGCTCTTTTATTCAAAATTATGTGTATTTATGTTCATTTATGAACAAACAAATTACAAATGAATACCTTCTTATTTTTAAATATAAAACAATCAAATATTAATATTTATAATTTTTTTAAATAAAAAATATATATATACTTCAAGTATATTTTTTTAATCGGCATATCATAAGAGTATTTACATAAAATATCAAAGTTAAATAAAAGAACTTCAGTGGCGGGTCTTGCCTTGGTACTAAATTTTGGGGTGGTCTACTAAAATTGTTAAAATGTTTAAGGAATTTGATGAAGATTTCCAAAAGAAAAATTGAGGTTCATTTAAACTTTAAGGAGGTTTAAGGAGAATTTTTTGAAAATAAAGTTGGAGCAAAATTAAAATTTTCAAATTTTAAAAAGGTTTACTAACTTTTAGGGCGCTTTTATTTTGAATATCAAAATTTTAAAACATTCAATAAAATCATTGAACTTTTAATTCGTTTTTATCATAATCACGGTCGTTGAAACCTGTTGCTAAAGTCTTCTTCCTATAAAAACCTATTTTTAACAAATATCAATAGCCACAAAAGATTGACTTTTCGATGAATGAGGCGGTCACCAGTCAATTCCAGTGGTGGAAAAGCTTCATTTGGCCAAAAGATTAATATAGTTTTTTTTCAAGTTGGTTTGAAGGTTAACAATGTTAGATCAAAAAGTTTTAATTTTTTGTTTCAAATAGACTGTCGTCTCCTTTTATCATCGTTTCTAGCATCATTTGGTAATTTTTTTCAGTTGAAATATCATCAAACTAAACCCTTATTCTTCTCTTTCTTTCAATCGATTCAAATTCGTCGAAAAACTTCTCAATTTCTTTAAATATCAATCAAATCACAATCACACCAATTACTAAAGCTTTTCAATCCGTCATATTCAACTGTTAAATCAACTTAAAATCATACTATGTTAATTTTTTGGCCAAGCAAATCTCTCCTACTGTTAGAATTAATCGTCGACCAATGTGTTCATCGAAAATTTGGCCTTTATGGCGGTTACAAATTTTATAAATCAAGATATAATTTTTGAGGAAAAAAAACTTTAATATATCACATCATCAATTCTTAATGATGACTAACAATAATTATCATAATAAAACGTATTAATTCAATGACTATAATACAATTGGGTAAAATACACCCACTACAAGAAAAGTTTAAATTACCGAAGGAAAAGTTTCGACGGATTTTAAATCTATCATAATTTATCGATAAAAATAAATTATTTCGTCACAATATTAGACAGTATCGTAAAAAATATTAATTTTATTTATAATGGAACAATCGTTGCGAATTGTGTTTATTTTAATAAAAAATATACCTAATTAATTTGTGAGGGAAGAATGATTTCGTCGGAAATAAAAAAATATATAAATTTTTTTCACAAATACCGTCCATCTCTTTTTCTCAACAACCACATACCAATATTAATTATA
The DNA here is from genome assembly GCA_958450335.1 of Hibiscus tridactylites. Taxonomy (NCBI): domain Eukaryota; kingdom Viridiplantae; phylum Streptophyta; class Magnoliopsida; order Malvales; family Malvaceae; genus Hibiscus; species Hibiscus tridactylites. The sequence goes on from OY288266.1 coordinate 19,743,922, forward strand.
TATTTAATACTTATTAATTACCTCAACTCCCAAAACCACCTATAAACATTTTAACAATTTTTTTACTATTCTTTCATACAATTTTCTATTCTTCACCTCCCTCACTACTTTCTCACTACCAACATTCTTCAACACCTCAAATTTAGTTATTTAAAGTTGTACGAGCCCCCCTTGGACCACACCACAAGTATTGTTTGAAGATATGATATGGAATCCTTAAGAACAACTTGTTAGTATTTTTTCAGTTTTATTTATTTTTATTATATATTAGTATAAAATATTTTTTTACATATGTTTTTGCAGATTCTTAATGTTTTATGGTGAATGTATTTTTAGCGTTTAAACTGGTTCATGTAAGTATTTTTATTTTATATTATGTTAAAGTTTTAAATTTTCTTTTATATGTCCACTTGAAAACTTACCCATCCTTAAATTAGGGTTGAATTTTTTCGAAATGGTTTAAGACTTAATTAAGAAAAGATGCAACTTTGATAGTTTTATAACGTAATTTAGACATAGGAATTTAGTTGAATGTAGTAGAATATTTGGGGATTCAATGTGTAAATTTCCCTTTTCGCATAGTATAAATACAGTTTTATAAACCCTAACACTAATTATAATATAAACAAACAAATAAAATGAAATTAAAAAACATATGTTCGTAGTATAAATATTATTCACACTAACTTAAGTATAAACAAACAAATAAAATGAAAAAGAAAAATAATATAATATAAACAAACAAATAAAATAATATACGTTTTATACTCATTTAAAGGAGGTTCTGTCTGCATCTTTGCACGCATTTCGTCTGCAGTATTGCACGTTGTTTGTATCAGGTTTCTGTTCTTGTGTAATGGAAGAGAATCTGGCTTCATTGTCCATTGAAGACGGGGAGGAAGAAGCGTTTGAAGTTCCGTCTGAATTACTAGAGAGTGAGGATGAATTTGCTCTTTGTCTCGTTGGTAAATTTCTAACATCTAGTGTAATCCATTTCCTGGCTATGAGGAATACACTTGCAAACTTATGGCATCCACTGGGAGGAATATCAATTACCGACCTAGGGAAAAAATGAATTTGTTTTCGTTTCTATACCAAGGTTGACCTGAACCGGGTATTGGAAGGATGCTCATGGTTCTTTAACGGTCACCTGCTTTTGCTGCGAAGACTGGATAAAGGAGAGGACCCGCTTCACGTGCCTCTTGAGTTTGCTAACTTCTGGGTGCAAATCCACAACTTACCAGCGGGATTGATGTCAGAGGGGATGGCAAAGCAGTTTGGGAAGTTTATAGGCCAGTTTATTGAGTATGATTCAAAACTTGTGGTTACGGGACGAAAGCAGTATATGAGAATCAAACCCGCAGTTCACACTAATTGTCCATTAAAACGTAAAAAGAAGATTTCCCTGGGAAAGGATCGGACTGTTTATGTCTTCTTCCGATACGAGAAATTGTCGTTGTTTTGTTTCATATGCGGGAAGCTAGGGCACGGAGAAAGTTTTTGCCCGCTTCGTTTAACGTTGAATGAGGAAGATATTGTATTTGGTTGGGATCTATCCCTCAGAGCTCCGGCGAGAAATGGACCGCCGGTGCCTAGCAGATGGCTCCGTGAAGAGGTTACCGGTACACCACTCCTGGAAATTCACACGATGCACAACGTGCATGGCCAGTTACATGAACGTGGTATGACAGTTGGAACCTCTAATTTACAACACTCAACACGTGGGGCTTGGGTTATGGGCCCAGAGAAGGAGGGAGTGGGCCAGGTGGAAGGGGGACATATGGACATTGGATCTGACGCTGAAGACGTCCCTATTACAGCCACTGACAATAATAAAAGGCAACGTGTTCTGGGGAGTCAACGCTAGTCTTGGAAAATATTGAGTCTGATGGCACGGGGAAAATACCTGATATTTCGGCTAGCTCTGCCGTGCAGAGCAGCCGGCAACCATGAAGATCCTTACCTGGAACGTCCGTGGGTTGGGGAAACCACGGGCCGTACGCCGCCTAAGGAATACATTGTGCGGCTGTAATCCCCAGCTTATGTTTCTCATGGAATCAAAGCTTGATGTAAGAAGGATGGAGAAGGTTCGTCGTAGATGTGGGTTCGTGTTTGGCATTGATGTGGCTGCATATGGAACTCGAGGTGGCTTATCCTTGGGATGAAGACCTGATATGGACGTTACACTACTCAGTTACTCTGCTCACCACATTGATGTCCATATTAAACAGAACGATGGTGTTTCGTGGCGTTTCACAGGTTTTTACGGACACCCAGTTCAACAGCGAAGGAGGGAATCCTGGGATTTATTAAGGCAGTTGGCCTCACGTGAGTCGTTGCCATGGCTAGTAGCAGGTGACTTCAACGAGGTTGCTTACTCGTTTGAAAAACAAGGGGGAAGACTGGAAGAGGAACGTAATATGGCTGCGTTCCGTGAAGCTTTGGAAGACAGTGATTTATGTGATCTCGAATTTCATGGGCCCTGGTATACATGGGAGAGAGGGAGACTATCAACTAACAACATACGGGAGCGCCTTGATAGGGCCGTTGCTTCACCTGGATGGTGGTCTTTATTCCCAGGTTACTCAGTTAATCATCAACATCATACTATATCGGACCACTGCCCCTTACTCATACTCCCAGAAGGATGCCCTGCACAACGACCTAATGCCAGAAATGCAAAGTTCCGATTTGATGCAAGCTGGATTCTTGAAGAGGAAGTCGAAGACATAGTCAGAGACCAATGGCAACAAACATCAGATGACATCCCTACCAGATTGTCCAAATTGGGGTATCAGTTATCTAAGTGGGGTGCTGACAATAGAAAAGGATCCAAAGCAACTAAAAGAGCCTTAGAGGAGAAGTTGAGAGAATTGTCTATGGCTGAACCGGACGATGAAGTACTACAGGAACTAATCGAAGTGAAGCTAGGACTGAATATGGAGGCAGACAAGCAGGAGATTTCATGGGAACAAAAATCAAGGGCCAACTGGCTTAAGCATGGGGACAAGAATACGCCCTACTTCCACAACCATGCTACGTTTCGTAAAAAAGTGAACACAATCAAAGGTCTTTATAATTCTTCTGGGGAGTGGATCGAATCGCAGGATGGGATGCTAAAAGTAGCCACAAATTACTTTGAGAACATCTTTTCTACTTCCAACTCGCGAATGGCATCAGCTATTTATGCCCTGATGAGGCCAAAAATTACCCCCGAGATGAATGGCTTACTACTTGCACCTTTTACCAAAGACGATGTATTTGATTCAATCAAAGGAATGGCTCCCCTGAAAGCTTCTGGAGATGATGGATTTCCTGCATTATTTTTCAAGCACTATTGGAGTATAATTGGTGATGATTTAGCAGCTTACTGTATTGGCATAATAAATGATAGATTCTCTCTGGATCCTATCAATATTACACAGGTTGTTATAATCCCCAAGACCACCAACCCTGAAATAGTTGCACAATTTCGCCCCATAAGCTTGTGCAACGTGATTTACAAGATTGTTGCGAAGATGCTGGCCACGAGAATGTCATACGTGATGGACATATGCATCGATAAAGCTCAAGGAGCCTTCATCCCTGGTAGACACATCTTCGATAATATCATCATAGCATATGAACTCCTTAATGGTATGCACAAGCGTCGTAGTGGTAAACAAGAACATTTTGCTCTCAAAGCTGACTTAAGTAAGGCATACGACAGGGTCGAATGGCCATTTCTAGAAGGAATGATGTTGCATCTGGGTTTTGCTGAGGAATGGGTGCAAATTATGATGCGTTGTGTCAGGACAGTCTCATACTCAGTATGCTTAAATGGCACCTATGGTAGAAGCTTTAAACCATCTCGTGGCCTAAGGCAAGGGGACCCAATGAGTCCTTACCTATTTTTACTGTGTGCAGAAAGCTTATCAACCCTTCTTAATGATGCTAATAATAGAAATGAGATCAAAGCTACTACAATTGGGAGGGAACGTCTGCAAGTGGGGCACTTACTCTTCGCTGATGATAGCATATTATTTGGAGATGCTTCACTGGCCACTGCAAGCATGTATGGCAACGCTTCGGGTCAGTGTGTCAATTATGAGAAGTCTCTCATTTTCTTTAGTTCGAACGTGGACAGTAGACAACAAGAACAAATAGGGCAGCTGTTACGGGCACGTGTCTCTTCCAACCCAGAATCTTACTTAGGTCTGCCAACCATGGTTGGTAGAAATAAGAGAGAGGCTTTTCAATACTACCTCGACAGATTCAATAAGAAGACAAAGGCTTGGGGCTTGAAGTTTTTATCTTTGGGAGGGAAAGAAGTATTGATCAAGAGTGTGTTACAAGCATTGCCGGTTTACGCGATGCAAGTCTTCTTGTTACCTTCATCTTTATTCCATTCAATGGAGAGTCTCATGGCAAAATTCTGGTGGAGGAACCAGGGTTCGGGTAAGGGAATCCATTGGTGTACTTGGTCACGCTTAGCACGTCCTAAGGTTTGTGGTGGCCTCGGGTTCCGGGATATGTGTGCCTTCAATATAGCTTTGCTTGCAAAGCAATGTTGGAGATTAATTACCCAACCAAACTGTTTTCTTGCAAAAGTCTTGAAAGCCAGATATTATCCTACTTGTGAGTTCCTTCAAGCTAGCTTGGGTGCGAACCCTTCATTTGTTTGGAGGAGTATCTATAGTGCAAGAGCTGTAATTGAACAAGGGTATGGATGGCGCATTGGTGATGGAAAGACAGTCAATATTTGGGGGAATCCTTGGTTGCCCGGTCAAGATTGTGGCAGAATTCAAAACTGTCACATAAACATCAACTATACACATGTATCAGATCTAATCAACGCAGATAGAACTTGGAAATCAGAAGTGATACATCGTATATTTGATGATATAGTGGGAGAGAAAATCCTCTCTATTCCCCTGGCCAAGAGTGACTTGCAAGACCAAATTATATGGCGGATGGAAGGCTCCGGGGTGTACTCAGTGAAAAGTGGTTATCGTTTCTTGAAAGGAGACCTCAGCACAACCATTGACAGGGTCCCTGACACACACCTCACATCCCTACGCCCTTTCTATACGACCTTATGGGAGATTAACTTACCATCGAAGATCAAGATACACATGTAGAAGGTAATCAATAACTTCTTACCAACCTACCAGAATTTAGTGGCCAAAAGATTGAACATAGTTGATTGTTGCCCCTTTTGCCAAGATTCTAGTGAAACAACTATGCACTTGATGAGAGACTGCTACTATGTACAACAATTGCTTGCTCACCAAGGAATCCAGATACAAGCGGGAAATGAGACCCTTGAATGGAGCCATTGGGTTGCGGATTTTTTCTGTAAGTTGAGCACCTCTGATAGAATTGCTTTAATGGTAACATATTGGGCTGTATGGTTCTCCCGCAACAAACTTGTCCATGAAGGTGGTATTGCTGCTGTTCAGGAATCTCTATCATTTATACGGGCCTTTGTGCTTGAGCATGGTGGTGTCTTGAATACACCCTCAGCCACTGAAGCGCGTATAAGCAGTGTTTGGTCTCCCCCAGATGCAAATACTATAAAATGTAACTTTGATTCCTCGTATGATGCACATTCTAAAGTTGATGTCTCAGGTATTCTCTGTAGGGATTCTAATGGGTTAATTATGGCATCTTGTATTATCCCCCATTAGAATGTTGCTGATGTATTTGCTGCGAAGGCCTATGCTTGCTTACAAGCAGTTACATTCGCCAGTGACTTGGGTTTTAATAGGGTCATAGTTGAGGGGGATTCGCGTTCAGTAATAAGTAGAGTACGTGCTGCTAAATCTGATTCCTCAATTATCAGCCCTATTATTCATGATATCAAGGAACTGGCAAAAGCCTTTGGAAGCATCTGTTTCCATTTTGTGCACCGTAAAGCCAATAATGTTGCCCATACGTTGGCCAAGGAGGGAAGGGGTAGTAACCTCCCACAATACTGGATCGAAGAGGCTTCCCATGGTGTAACTTTAGCTGCCGCTAGTGATTGGCGAAGGGTAAACAGCCGGCAATGATCTCTCTGTTGCGCTTGGATGATCCACTAACAATGTCTCCCAAGGAGTAGCTGGTTGAAATTGAACGTTTGGAGCTTACTTATATCTGTATTGGGATACACTCCATTTCCTTATGTTTTTTGATGGCTTTCTTTACGTTGTGTTGCTTTCTTAGCTGATGTGGGACAAATGCTCCTAATGATGTATTTTTCTCCCATATTAATACAAAAGCCATCTTTTTCAAAAAAAATAATATACGTTTTATTAGGTTAAAAACAATGTAATTATAATACAAATTATTATTTGAAAGCTTAGAAAAATATAATATAATTTAGGGTCATTTTGTGATTTATGAAAAGTTTAGGTCTTTTTATGATCTCTTATAGTTTGGGGTCAAATTAGAAATCATGAAGGATTTTGAGGTTAGGCTCAAATTTCACCAATATGTTTTATTATTTTTTATAACGGTAACTAGTTGATTTTATTAGAAAATAAAAAGATAATAAATAATGTTATAATAGAAAGTGCAATGTCCAAACCAACCAATAAAAAATGACATTTGTACAGTGAAAAGATCAAATAATAAAAATATAATAAAAAACTCAAAAATCAAGCCCGAAAACTTATAACCCTAGTTAAAAAACTCAAAAATTAAACCCGAAAACTTTCAAAGTAAATTTCTTTCTAAAATTCAACATCACATTCTTCGCCGCATTATGATTTACTCTTTGAGATTTGATTTCACTTTAAATTAAATTTTGTTCTTTAATATCTGAACCACTTTAAATCAAGAGATGGATGAAAAATCTAAATTATAACCTAGCTAAAAGACTCATAAATCAAGCTGAAAGCTTTTAAAGTAAATTTCTTCTAAAATTCAACATCAGATTCCATACAAACAAATATGATTTACCCATTGAGATTTCATTTCACTTTAAATTAAATTTTGTTCTTTAATATTTAAACCACTTTAAATCAAGAGACAGATGAAGAATTGTAACGAAAGTTTGAGGTTGTTATTAAACTTTGTAGATATTATTAATTTATGAATCAAAAGTATGAGTTTTTTTTACCAATCAATTGAATTTTGACTACTTTAGTTTTGGGATTTTATAAAAAAAAACTGGAAAAACGATATACAATAACAAACAAATTATGATCAAGACTTCGAAAACCTTGATTAAGAGGGCTCTTTTCCACTTTTTGAGTTTTTTTTATTTGATTTGAATTTGAATTTGAATTTTTATAGTATAGACTAAAATGGAATTATTTTTCATGGGTAAGTATGTAAAAGCCATGTCATTTGAAATGTATTTAATGTGTGTGACATGTCATCACCATTAATTATTTAACGGTTTAATTAACATGTTAGTTAAAAATGAATAACTTCATCCAAAAAGAATAGGTTAAGGGCCAAAATTATCCTCAAAATAGAATAAAGCCCAAAATGACAAAAAAAATGTAAACATTAAGGGTTAAAATTATTCTCTGCCTAAAAATAAAGAAAATGAAAAGTATGAAATCCTCACCAAAATCAAGCCCATTCATTTCCCTTTGCATTTTCCCTCATCACCATAATGAAGCTCATTCATTTTTTCTTCCTTCCTCCCCCCCCCCCCCCCCCCCAATTTATTGTTTTTCTTATTTTTAACATTGTTAGTTGTTCCAGCTCTTTGTAATGATATTTATAAAATATCTTTTTTTATTTATAAGAAAAATAATATTTTAAATAATATTTTTGATGTTTTTTATTTTTTTATTTTGTAGAACTCTGAAATTTTCTACCGAATTTTTGAGCTGAGGTAAGTTTTAACATTATTTTTTTAAATATAATACAATCAATTTATAAGTATTAGCCTTTTAATTAAAAAAATGCAAAGTAGATAAAATAAAGGTAAAGAAAATATTTTTGGATGTAGCATAGATTTATATTGTCTAAGTTCTACTTCTTGTATTATCTAGAAATAAAAATAAAAATATTAATATAAAGAGTAAATAAATCATTTTTACATGTAATTTACAATAATTATACAATAAGTTCTATTTTTTAGTTTTTAGGAATTTTGAAAAATAGTAATTAAATTTTATTATTTGAAAGTTTATTAATTTAAGTATCTTAATTTAATAATACAATAAAAACAAGTTTTGATATTCAGTATGGATCGATCTTGGATGTAAAATATTAATAAGCTAATAGATGGTCACATTATTAATCCTGATTTTGAGAGACCATTGTTAGAATTCATCACATTTGCATTAAGTAAGCCGAGATTTGCGGATTGAGAAAATATTAGGTGTCCATGTAATCGACCTAAATGCAGAAATAAAAATTTTGAAGATCCAGAAACGATTAAAGTTCATGTGATCACATAAGGGTTTGTTCCACATTATTACAGTTGGGTGCATCATGGAGAGTCACAGTTTTCACTTACTGGTTACTATAACCATATGACGGGTTCAAATACTCAAGTTTCAGAGTATGCATATGATCTGTGTGATAACAATCATGAATCCAATGAGGTAAATGTTGTTGGTCCTGAATTAAATGCATAATTAGCAGAAGATGATAAACCACCGATTGCTTCGACCCAGATGTTGTACAACAAACTTGGTGCTTCTTCTGAACCGATATGGCATGGTAGCAATGAGTCCAAGTTATCAATAATTTTCGAATTAATACACTTGAAAGCATAATATCAGATTCCTAATGCATGCTACGATGACCTTTGTAGGATAATGCAAAGGTTAATGCCTGAAGATAATGTCATGCCCAAGAACATTTATGAGACGAAGAAGTTGGTTCGTAATATGGGTTTGCAGGTTCAAAAAATCCATTGTTGTAGAAATGGTAGCAATTTAAGTTTTGCGGTCATCTTCGGTACAAGGATAATACTGGCGAAAGATCTAGTAAAAGAAAGGCTTGCAAAAAGATATATTACTTCCCCTTAACTCCTCGGTTACAAAGGTTATATGCCTCAAAATTATTGCTAAGCATATGAGGTGGCATGCTGAGCATCAAACTAATAAAGTCGATCTCATGTTCCATCCTTCTAACTCTCTTGCTTGGAAACATTTTGACCACGAGCATCCAACATTTTCGTATGAGACTCGTAACGTCAGGCTTGGGTTATGCATAGATGGTTTTCAACCATTTGGTCAATCTGGGCAACAAAATTCTTTGTGGCTGGTTATAGTAACACCATACAATTTGCCTCCCTCTATGTGCATGAAGGATGGGTTTATGTTTTTGACAATAATTATGTCGGGTCCTAGAAATCTAAGGTATAATATAGATGTATTCCATCAACCATTAATTTTTGAGTTGATACATTTGTGGCATATAGGGGGTAACATATGATTTGTCAACCAAGCAGAATTTTCTACTTCGTGCTGCCTTGTTATGGACTATCAATGATTTTTCCGCGTATGTCATGTTTTCGGGTTAGAGTACAATTGGAAGAACAACTTGTCCATATTGCATGGAGGAATATGAAGCATTTACTCTTCAACATGGTAGGAAAAAATCTTGGTTTGATAATCATCGTAAATTTTTACCTCATAATCATCATTTCAGAAGGAATACTACAACTTTCATAAAAGGTAAAATGTAACACCCTAGACCCGCCTATGCAATAATACGGATCCTAGAAAGTTACATTAGGGTCACCGGAGCGACCCATGACAAATTTCAAATAAACATACCATTAAACCTTAAAGATCCTAAATCAAATTTCTGATTTAAAATAAAATTTCAGAAATCATTCAAAACGATAAAACAAATATAATACAAGTTGCGAAAATAAGTTTCAGACTCATTTAACCGAATACAAAACCCGACACACATGCCCCTAGTTACACAGATACCACACTCCATGCCAAGTCGAAGAACTCCCATACCGACGATGATAAGTGCAACTTGACTGATCTTTTATCCTGAGATGGTAAAAAAAAACAACATGAGCTTGGGAAAGCTCAGTAATACAAAACTACCAGAAGATGCTATTAGTACATGCAGATATATGGTGAAGCATAACATTATTATGATGTTCCAGACAATAGTTTTTTTTTTCATTTATGATTCGCTATTTTAGAAATGCACTATACTTGAGGACAACAAGGTTTGTTCTTCCTACATTACTGAGTATTAAGAGATATCTTATTGTTCAGAGAATCAACATGGTGACAGATTGATGAAGTTGAATTCAAGAAGCCTAGTGTGTTTCAACAAGTTGCAGATCGAACATACATAAGTACTTAACATCATATCATATGAGCACATAACAGATTAAATGTAGATGTTCAATGTTCATACAGAAGTTTACAAGAACTACCCTCCAACCGAACTCCAAAATGCAATTCCCCTGAACTGCATACAGAAGGTCTTACCCTAGGCCTGAGGCATAGGAGCCTACCTAAGGGAATGCCTTAGGTCCAGAAATACTTACCCTAGGCCCGTGGGCGTAGGAGCTTAACAGAAGGGTTTACCAGCTGGATCAGGGCTGTACCTGCTGACACTTCATAACATAAACTAACAATATACCCCAGATAGTAATCGGTGTTCAGATTCCAGACATGAGTAACATAATACATGTAACAGACATATTCTATTCAGAGTATCACAAACAGAAGTTCATGCTTTTGACAGGTAATTGAGCATACTATTGAGCAGAGAAGACATTTTCAGCATTCATCATGCAAACAGATTATCCTATCATAGGTCAAACTAACAGATCATGCTAACAAATTCATCAAACAGTCAGACAATACCATCACAGATCAAACGATCACATACCAAGTATACAGATTGAGCAGACATATATCAGGTAGGTAGAGAATGTCATCGTATATCAAGTTCATCATTTTATCTCATTTTCTAACATAGTGATGCAATCTCAATAACAATTGAAATGTTCATCAAACATAATATTATTCATGATTAAATGATTATACAATCCATTCAACAGAATATATCACACATGGAACACACTAGGTGGGATAGATCAATTCTTGGAGATACTTGGCATTTACGGAATGGGACATATTGAACTCTTGACAACTTGAACGGATTTCTGAAACGTGTCTCCTATTAAAAAGAGGTTCATACTAACGGTTTAACCCAGATATTCAGGAGGTGATACATCAAGATCTTAGAAAATTCAGATATGTTATGGGTACTTTAGTCCTTTACGCATACAAGGGCATTATGGTCATTTCGACGTTCATAGACATTCTGGTAATTATACCAACATTGAAAGCAATGGTTCACAGAACTCGGGTATCCTATTTTCTCATTAGTTTTCTAATCGGACATTCAAGAAATTCTAAATTAAAGTCTTTTAAGTTATCGAATATTTTCAGTGATGTTCCGATTATTTAGGCTATCATGGCCTTTTAGTTATTTGACTGTCATGACAAATTTTATACTATGGCACAATCATATCAGAACGAAAATTATAATTCTTAGGGGCTCTAACAATTTATCATACCTCCAGAATTTGTTTAATGCGGCATAATCCAACTTGACAATACTTACCAATGTTCAGATGTGAGTAATTTGCGTGCATCAGAACTTAACACTAACTGTATTGTATGTCTGAACAGTCGCCCTCATACTTTACTATACGGTTAAAATTTGAGCAATCGAACATACATTTTATGTGGATCTTCCTTCCTTACATTGATATGGTGAGCGATGGGCATACATGTGTCGTATTTCTCAACACTTAAGGGAACCTTAGCTATTTAAGTCTTATTAGAAAATCCAGAATTTCGTCAAATACAAAGTTACCGATTAACTCAGGAGGGTATTTTGGTTATTATAAACTTAGATAAATCTACCATTTCTTTCTGAATTACCATTTGGTACCTCCATCATTCACGTACTCAAATGAGATTAAGTCATCCTAACTCTCCAGCCCTTTACAGACGATTCATTCATTACAGAACTTGAGGGTATAACGTCATTCTTATACCTCAAGGGCATTTCTGAAATCCTATATCCAATATCATTTACTTCATATTATGGGCATTAAGTCTTAGACACCATTGATAGAGTTTCAAATTTAACTGTATTATTATTATTATTATTATTATTATTATTATTATTATTATTATTATTATTATTATTATTATTATTAGGGTAATCTTCACTGATGGTCACTTTTGTTTTGGGTTTGTTTTACTATGGTCACCCGAATTCAAAAAAGATTATTTTGGCCACTTACGTTCGAAACCGTTTCTGTTTTGGTCACTGAACTGTTAACCTCCGTTAATTAAAAATAAAAATTTCTAATTTGACCCCCAAACTTTCAAAACTTCATTTTTTACCATCTTCCCCAAAACTCAATGAACTTCCCACCGCAGGGAGTTCCATCTTTCTTTTATTTATTGCAGCCACAATTACTTCCCACATTCCCTTCCCAAGTATCTCTCTTTCTTCTTATCTGTTTATGTTAGCGGAAGCGTCGTGGTTTTTATGGTTGTATTAACATGTGTTCATAGGGAAATTGTTTTTACTGAAGTTTTGAAAGGGAAGACCATATCGATATTTGAAGCAGCTAATCATGGTACAGTAGCTAGAGATTTTACCTACATTGATGATATTGTGAAAGGGTGTTTAGCAGCATTGGATACTGCGGAGAAGAGTACTGGTAGTGGGGGGAAGAAGAAAGGTGCAGCTCAATTCAGGATATACAATTTGGGGAATACTTCACCCGTGCCAGTTTCGAATCTTGTCAGCATCTTGGAGAGGCTTTTAAAGGTTAATGCAAAGAGGAATGTTATCAAGTTGCCGCAAAATGGGGATGTTCGGTTCACTCATGCTAATATTAGCTTGGCTCAAAGGGAGCTCGGATATAAGCCCTCCACTAATTTGCAAACTGGCTTGAAGAAATTTGTCAGATGGTATCTCGGTTACTATTCCGGTGGGAAGAAGGCTGCTGGATAATTCATTCTTTATATTGTGGTAGGATCCTCTGAATTCTTGTTCATTGTCATTCTTATCATTTCTCACTTCATTGCCCGGTTATATGTTGTTTCATATCATCTTTAATGATAACATAAAAGGAGGGGCGGAATGTCCTAGTTTGAAGAAATTTTGTTTTTTTTTTCTTTTCATTTTCCATGGACTGTAATTTTTGTTAGTTTTTTGGCATTGTGGAATTCATGAATGGTTGGTGAAAATTGTTCATTGCTATTGAATTCCCAATAAAATAGCTCATTGATGCCATGACATGTTGTTTGCCTGCATTGAAGGATTGTGCTTTTTCATTCCCTGGCGTAGAGAAATTGCTCATGAGCTATGCTTTTTTACTTATTTTATGATTTTTTCTTTACATTCTCAACTAATGGTCCATGGCTAAGAATCATTCAACTTAACAATTAGTGGAACAATAGGCAGTCCTAGGTGACTTATTTCTTCTCTTTTTCTCTTTCATACAATCCCCTACTGCCTCCGAGATGAATTATCTCAAACCACTATTGTTTACTGTTTAGGCACAGCTAAAATAAAAAATATTGTTGATCACTCGGGGAGCATAAAAATTCACTTTTGAAATTTGCAGATTTGTGCTGCATTTGTTTTCCAAAGGAATCAAGAAAATTGTACATTTCCACGATCAAACGTGGGATCATAGGCCACTGAAGTAGATAACCTTCCATGCCAGATCCCAAGCACTCGTTCCCTTTCATCAATGCATCATAAGATGGTAAAAAATGAAAATTTGAAAGTTTGGGGGTCAAATTAGAAATTTTTATTTTTAATTAACGGAGGTTAACGGTCCAGTGACCAAAACAGAAACGGTTTCGAACGTAAGTGGCCAAAATAATCTTTTTTGAATTCGGGTGACCATAATAAAACAAACCCAAAACAAAAGTGACCATCAGTGAAGATTACCCTTATTATTATTATTATTATTAGCACTTCTGACACTCCTGGTCTATCAATATTCTTATCTTAGTATTTTGATCTTACTGGCTTTCATACTTATTTTTCGCATCGAATTCGGCTTAAGCAGAGTTCACAAAACACTTCATCATAAGCATGCATGCTTTAACCAGATACCAATATGTACATAAAGCATACAAGGGGTAGTAATGTATTACCTTAATTCTGAGCTACATCAGTCAATTCATGATACGACATTCGAATACCCTCGAACCCGAATTTGACATTCCTCAGCATCGAGCACCCAAGGAATCAAGAATACCTTCAATTACACAAATTCCAAGATCAGACCTTACTCACAAGCTCTTAACCAATAATTAAGTACATAACCAAGTTCGGGCTCAAGGTCAGATTCGGAGGCTTTCGGATTAGAATTTTGCAAAACGGGCTTCAAAAACGGACTCAGGAAGTCAAAAAACATAAAATAGGAGTTTTCAGAAAATTTGACTTTTTGGTCAACGTTCAAAGTCAACGCTGACGTTAGCAAGTCAACACTGACGTCAGCAGGTCAACGGTCAATGGGGTCAGAGTCAACTAGTCAAAGTCAATGCTGACATCAGAATGACATCAGCAGTCAACAGGGGTCAACTGAGTTGACTCGACTGACTCGGACGAGTTGTCTCGGCTGACTCGGACGAGTTGACTCGGGTTGACGGGTCGGTCGGACTCAGGTTGACGGGTTGGTCAACGGGTCGGGTCCGATCGGTCACCAAACTGGGCTTGGTTTGGTTGGGCTCAGACCGGTTTGATGAATGGGTTCAAATCGGTTTAATTTATACCGGTTCGAATCTGTTCACTTACCTAATTATTCCGGTCACCGGACGACCGCCGGAAAAATCGTCGAAGCCGCCTAAACACCGCGATTCTGCCGAAAAACATAGATCGATCAACCACTATTTCAACCCATAAAATAATAACACGAAACAAGCTGGAATCGAGCCGAAAATTACCTTAAATGGTGTGATTATGTCGGAAAATCACGAAGCTCCGACGAGGCTTCTCCCGGCATCGGAACCGCGAACGGTCAGAGGGCTTTTGCTCGTCGCGGTGCGAGGAGCCCAGATCTTGTGGGTGTGCGACCAAGGGACGCCAGAGGTAACTGGCAAATGTATAAAATAGATGGTGCTTTTGGCTTCTCCGCCGAAGCTGCTACCGGTGTCGAACGGACGATCTACCAGTTGGGTTTTGGTCTCCACATCATGCCGAGCACGTTGGCGAGATCGGCGCGACGATCGGGCACCAAGAGCGGCCGAATCGAAGCTAGAAACTCAAGGTTTCCGACAAAGCTTCGAACACGCTTCTGCCGTCGGTTGTGGCTCAGATACGCGCGTGTCAGACTGCTGGTGGTTCGGAGTCGGACGACACACATGATGGTGGTGGCGGTGTACGCCATGAAGCGGCGGTGAGGCGGTCGGGGGAGTGGCCGACGGGGTTAGGTGAAGGGTCGGGGAAGGCTCCCTTTTTCCCAATATTTCTATATGCGAAAATAATTAAAATGGGCCAGATAGGTTGTTCGGTCTATATTTAGTATCAGTTAGAACACTTTAGTATATTTTAAAATGAGGATGGTGCATATTTTAAACAAGATTGGTCTTTAGCCCAAACGGTTAAAGCTTAAGTTCATCAAGTGAGGGGTTAAGGGTTCGAAACCCCTTAACAACACTTTCCTCACTTTTTTTTAACTTAAAATTTTAGGGGTGTTACATAGAAAGGTTCTGAACAATCCTATGCCAATTAAGTCTATAAGCGAGATACTAAACAAGATTGATTTTTGGGGTTTTTTGAAAGTGACTGAGTTGGACGCTGTCGAAATTAATGGCCAATTAGCTCAATTATGTGGTTGGAAAAAACGTAGCATCTTTTGCGATCTCCCATATTGGTCTTCAATTTTGATCCGTCATAGCATTGATGTGATGCATGTGGAGAAAAATGTTTTTGAGGATAAATTCAACAAATATTGAATGTTTTTTTGTTTTTTCTAATAGAAGCCGCTAATTTTATTAAACAAGAAAATACTCAAAATTACAATAATCGTTTACAATTATCATTGTAAACTAAAGATATAATTTGGACATTTTCCTAAAACTAGCCACTTAAGATCATACAAGGACCAAACATGAAAAGGTTAAAAACCTATCCAAAAGACTCGATCGAAAAATAGACACAAACAAATCTGACTGCATCGGAAAACAAACCACAAAAGGGAATTAAGCTATTGAAAGACCACCGAGAACCGCAAATCAGAGCTGAGCGTCGTGAATAACTATCCACTAGCACAAACCGCGTATCCAAATTTAAATCGAGGGTCCATAGTAGAGAAGATCACCATGATTATGAAAAAGCGCCATCTTGATCAGTCGTGACGTCGGCAGATCTAACCCTAATGAAAACAAAACAAAAAGAAAATCGTACCATATGGTAGAATATATCATGCCACAAGAGCAGAATAGATCGTGCCACAGGAGCAGAGCAATTTATTGAAAACTAAAAAATAAAATAAACAAAATGATAAATCCCGGCGGCGGCAACCAGTATTAAATCCCGTACCGTCGTCGGTGTTTAAAGGAAAATAAAACCAAAAGTGATCGCCGGCTGCACTTTGAGAGAAAGAAAACTAGGTTTTTGGAAAACTAGGTTTTTTAACAAATATTGAATGTTGAATGTAAGACAAAGGATAATGAAAAATCTAGAGCGAACTTACAACTTTATTATGATCGTCCTAAGTTGGAAAATCAAGATGACTTTGGTAAATATCCAAGAGCATGTTACAAACTAGACAAACAAAGGCAGAAAGTGTTATGTGATTGGTTGAAAGATTTATAATTCCCTGATGGCTTTGCATCCAATATCGCTCGATGCGTTGACATGAAAAAATTAAAGTTATTTGGAATGAAAATCCATGATTGTCATGTTTTCATGCAAAGGTTAATTCTTATAGCTTTTCAAGAGCTATTACCGAAAAATGTTTGGGAGGTATTGACAGAGCTAAGTCTTTTTTCAAAGACTTAACATTAATTGTAATCAAGGAGACAGACATGAGAAAACTAGAAAAGGATATCCCAACCATTTTGTGCAAATTGGAATGATTTTTTCCTCCGATTTTTTATTCAATGGAACACATACCGATACACATGGCATATGAAGCAAGGATTGGTGGACCAGTACATTATCGTAGGATGTATCCAATTGAAAAGTAATTTTCAATCTAATTTATAAAGTTTTGTTATAAAGTGAATAAGCGCTTTTATATACATTACAACCTTTTGTTTCCTTTTATTTTAGGTTTTTTTGAAAGTAAAAAGGTTCAATCGACAATAAAGCGCATGTTGAAGGCTCAATTTGTAATTCATATGAGACGGTAGAAGGATCCAAATTCTTTCATTATTACTTTCCCAAGCAAACAAATACTTCTAGTGCGCAACTCATGTCAAACATTTATGAAGAACATCCGGACATTCTTTTCATTTTTGCAAAGCATAGAGTAGAGACGGTTGGGAAAGAGAATGAAAGATATATTTTTGATGAAGAAATTGTAGCAACTCACACTTACAAATTGTTGAATTGCACAGAGGTGGAGCCATTCATTGATTACGTATCATAGTTACCATTAAACTCCAAAATATCGACGCTGATTAATTTTTTATTAATCATGATCCACCTTTAATTGAACAGAATGTATAGGACCTACCAGAGATATTGTCATTTGTCAACCTCATTTGAGTGACGCACAAATTGACGCTACACATGATGTTGAATTCTCAAAATGGTTCAACGGATTTGTAAGTCAAGTTACATTTTTTACTTGAAATGAACTATGGAAATATGCCATAAATTTAATTTTTGGTAACTTTGTATAGGTTCAAGAACCGATGAATAACATCACAAACATATTCTTAAAAGCACTTGACATGAGCCTACTTCGGTTGGTGAAATCATTCTTTGGTTACAAAGTAAATGGTTTTAAATTTTGCACAATGTCCTAAGGTTCAGATAAACCATCACCAAACTATGGTGTTTGTGTTAAAGGCTCCAACTATGTAAATGGTGAAAATGATTATTTTGGACGGCTTGTTGAGGTTATACATATTCAATATCCAGGCTGGCCAGTGAAGAGCATTGTTTTGTTCAACTGTGAATGGTTTGATCCGAGACCAGGTGTCGGTATAAAAATCAATCCAAAATATTCGTCTCTTGTAGAAGTGAATGAGAAAAAAGATACAGTGGAAATGACATTTGTTCTAACGACTCAAGCAACTCAAGTTAATTATGTCAACTATTCTAGTCTTAGACGTGATAAGCAAGATTGGTTAGCAGTTAATAAAATTAAAGCTCGTGCAATTGTGAATATCCCAGTTTCAAATAATGTTGAACCTGAATCGACTTTAAATTCATACAAAGATGACGAGCCTGAGTCTCATACAATACAAATAGTGGCAAATGACGAATCCGAGCTATTAATTGATGACTCATAAGCACAATTAAATATTGTGGATGTCGAAGATGAAGATGATTCAGACGAAGATGAAAATTATAATGAGTACTTTGACTTAACGGAAGATGATTAGGTGTAGTTTTTGCTATGTACTGTCAATTTTGTTTTTCTATTTACTATCAGTTTTTGTTATCATTGTGAAGTATAGCTATAATTACATGTTTTTTTCACAGATTATGTTTGGGGCTAGAGGTAGAGGATTCCGTACAACTGCTTCATACTTACCTTTTACCGAGACCCACTCACCAGTTGATGCTAAATTAGAGTTTCCTCGTGATACTAATACGATTACAGTTTCAGAGACCATTCAAGAGACAGTTCAGACCATTTCTCATGATGTCTCTACTTCGTGGACAGATCAGACCGCTTCTCATGTTATTTCTACTACGCCGATAGCTGACTCTAGTATGCCACCGTCCAGTGCGATAGTGGATTCGTATGGACGAGTGCAGGTTTTGTTGCACGGTCCTTTTGCTAAGTAAGTTTTTTTTCTTACTAACTTTTTTAATAATTCATGATCATATAAGTATATATATTTCTAAATTGAAAAATGAATGTTGGCATTGCACAGCGGAAAATATGAATTCCAAAAGTGTAGTTATTACAGAAAGCCAATTGGAGTGCCTATAAAGCAACATTTTCATCCATATGAATTTAATTGGAAAGTTGTTCCATAAGAGACGAAAAAAATTTACTTTGATGAGTTCAAAGTATGTATAAAACTTGTCAATTTAATTGTACAAATTATTATTACTACTACTATTAGTAAATTTACTACTACTAGTATGTACAAATTTACTACTATTAGTATGTATAAAACTAGTCAATTTAATAGTAGTAGTAATAATAATAATTTGTACAATTAAATTGACTAGTTTTATACATACTTTGAACTCATCAAAGTAAATTTGTTTCGTCTCTTTTGGAACAACTTTCCATTTAAAGCCATCTAGATAAAAATGTTGCTTTATAGCCACTTCAATTGACTTTCTGTAATAACTACGCTTTTGGAATTTATATTTCCCACTGTATAAGGCCAACATTTATTTTTCAATTTAGAAATATATATACTTATATGATAATGAATTATTATAAAAAGTCAGTAAGAGAAAAAACTTACTTAGCAAAAGGACCGTGCAACAAAACCTGCACTCGTCCATGTGAATCCACTATTGCACCGGATGGTGGCATACTAGAGTCAGCCATCGGCGAAGAAGAACTAACATGAGAAGCAGTTTGAACTATCCGCGAAGTAGAGACATCATGAGAAGTGGTCTGAACTGTCTCTGGAATGGTCTTTGAAATTGTATTTGTATCAGTATCACGAGGAAACTCTGATCTAGCATCAACTGGTGAGTGGGTCTCGGTAAAAGGCGAGTATGGAGCAGTTGGACGGAATCCTCTACCTCTAGCCCCATATATAATCTATGAAAAAAACATGTAATTATAGATATAATTCACAATGATAAATTAAATATAGAAATGAAGCAAAAACTGATAGTAAATAGAAAAAAATTGATAGTACATAGCAAAAACTACACCTAATCATCTTTCGTTAAGTCAAAGTACTCATTATAATTTTCATCTTCGTCTGAATCATCTTCGACATCCACAATATTTAATTGTGTTTCTGAGTCATCAATTAATAGCTCGGGTTCGTCATTTGTCACTATTTGTATTGTATGAGACTCAGGCTCGTCATCTTTGTATGGATCTAAAGTCGATTCAAGTTTAACATTATTTGAAACTGGGATATTCACAATTGCTCGAGCTTTAATTTTATTAACCGCTAACCAATCTTGCTTATCACGTCTAAGACTAGAATAGTTGACGTAATTAAATTGAGTTGCTTGAGTCGCTAGAACAAATATGTCATTTCCACAGTATCTTTTTTTCATTCACTTCTACAAGAGACGGATATTTTGGATTGATTTTTGTACCGACACCTGGTCTCGGATCAAACCATTCACACTTGAACAAAACAATGCTCTTCACTTGCCAGCCTGGATATTGAATCTGTATAACCTCAACAAGCCGTCCAAAATAATCATTTTCATCGTTTACATAGTTGGAGCCTTTAACACAAACACCACTGTTTGGTGGTGGTTTATCTGAACCATAGGACATTATGCGAAATTTAAAACCATTTACTTTGTATCCAAAGAATGATTTCACGAACCAAACTGGGCCCATGGAAAGTGCTTTTAAGAATATGTTTGTGATGTTATTCATCGGTTCTTGAACCTATACAAAGTTACCAAAAATTAAATTTTTTTGCATATTTCCATAGTTCATTTCAAGTAAAAAATATAACTTCACTTACAAATCCGTTGAACCATTTTGAGAATTCAACATCAACTGCAGCGTCAATTTGTGCGTCACTCAAATAAGGTTGCCAATATCTCTGGTAGGTCATATACATTATGTTCAATTAAAGGTAGATCATGATTAATAAAAAATTAATCAACGCCGATATTTTAGAGTTTAATGGTAACTATGATACGTACTCAATGAATGGCTCCACCTATGTGCAATTCAACAATATGTAAGTGTTGCTGCTACAATTTCTTCATCAAAAAGATATCTTTCATTCCCTTTCCCAACCGTCTCTGCTCTATGTTTTGCAAAAAAGAAAGAATGTCCGGATGTTCTTCAAAATTGTTTGGCATGATTTGCGCACTAGAAGTATTTGCTAGCTTGGGAAAGTAATAATGAAAGAATTTGGATCCTTCTACCATCCCATATGAATTACAAATTTAGCCTTCAACATGCGCTTTATTGCCGATAGAACCTTTTTACTTTCTAAAAAACCTAAAACAAAAGGAAACAAAAGGTTGTAATGTATATAAAAATGCTTATTCACTTTATAACAAAACTTTATAAATTAGATTGAAAATTACCTTTCAAATGGATATATCCAACGATAATGTACTGGTCCACCAATCCCCGCTTCATATGCCATATGTATCGGTAGGTGTTCCATTGAATAAAAAAATTCAGAGGAAAAAATCGTTCCAATTTGCGCAAAATGATTGGGACATCCTTTTCTAGTTTTCTCATGTCTGTCTCCTTGATTACAGCTGATGTTAAGTCTTTGAAAAAAAGACTCAACTCTGTCAATGCCTTCCAAATATTTTCCGGTAATAGCTCTTCAAAAGCTATAGGAATTAACCTTTACATGAAAACATGACTTTTCATTCCAAATAAATTTAATTTTTTTCATGTCAACGCATCAAGCAATATTGGATGCAAAGCTATCAGGGAATTTTAAATCTTTCAACCAATCACATAAAACTTTCTACCTTTGTTTGTCTAGCGTGTAACATGGTTTTTGATATTTACCAAAGTTATCTTGATTTTCCAACTCAGGACGATCACAATAAAGTTGTAAGTCCGCTCTAGATTTCGCATTGTCCTTTGTCTTACATTCAACATTCATTATTGTGTTGAATATATTCTCAAAAATATTTTTCTCCACGTGCATCACATCAATGTTATGACGGATCAAATTTGAAGACCAATATGGCAGATCCCAAAAGATGCTATGTTTTTTTTTTCAATCGTATAATTAAGCTAATTGGCCATTAATTTCGACAGCATCCAGCTCAATCACTTTCAGAAAACCTCAATAATCAATCTTGTTTAGTATCTCGCTTCCAGACTTAATTAGCGGAGGATTGTTCAGAACCTTTTTACCTTTTCTAAAAGCTATAGTATTCCTCTGAAATGTTGATTATGAGGTAAAAATTTACGATGATTATCAAACCAAGATCTTTCTCACCATGTTGAAGAGTAAATGCTTCAGATTCCTCCATACATTATGAACAAGTTGTCCTTCCAGCTGTACTCCAACCCGACAACATGCCATACATAGGAAAGTCATTGATAGTCCATAACAAGGCAACACGAAGTAGAAAATTCTGTTTGGTTGACAAATCATATGTTACCTCCCCTATATCCCACAAATGTATCAACTCAACAATTAATGATTGTAGGAATACATCTATATTATATTTTGGATTTCTAGGACCCAACACAATTATTGTCAAAAACATAAACTTATCCTTCATGCATATAAATGGAGGCAAATTGTATGTTGTTACTATAACTGGCCACAAAGAATTTTGTTGCCCAGGTTGACCAAAAGGTTAAAAACCATCTATGCATAACCCAAGCTTGACGTTACGAGTCTCATACGAAAATGTTGGATGCTCTTGATCAAAATGTTTCCAAGCAAGAGAGTCTGAAGAATGACACATGAGATCGACTTCATCAGTTTGATGCTCAGCATGCCACCTCATATGCTTAGCAGTAACTTCTAAGGCATATAAACTTTGTAACCGAGGAGTTAAGGGGAAGTAATACATCTTTTTGTAAGCCTTTTTGTCACTAGATCCTTTGCCAGCTTTATCCTTTTACTGAGGATGGCCGCAAAACTTACATTCCCTTAATTCAGAATCACAACCCGAGTAAATCATGCAACCATTTATACAACAATGGATTTTCTGAACCAGCAAACCCATATCATGAACCAACTTCTTCGTCTCATAAATGTTATTGGGCATGGCATTATCTTCGGGCATTAACCTCTGGATTATCCGACAAAGGTCATCGTAGCATGCATTAGGAATCAAATATTGTGCTTTCAAGTGTATTAATTCGGAAATCATTGATAACTTGGACTCATTGCTACCAGACCATATCAGTTCAAAAGAAGTACTAAGTCTATTGTACAACATCTGTGTCGAAGCAATAAGTGGTTTATCATCTTCTGCCAATTATGCTTTTAATTCGGGACCAGCAACATTTACCTCACTGGATTTATGATTGTTACCACACGGATCACATGCATATTATGGAACTTGAGAATTAGAACCCGTCTTATGGTTATAGTAACCAGTAAGAGAAAAACGTGACTCCATGATGCACCCAATTGTAATTATGTGGAACAAACCCTTCAGTGATCATATGAACTTTAACCGTTTCTGGATCTTCAAAACTTTTATTTTTGCATTTAGGACAATTACATGGACACCTAATATTTCCTCGATACGCAATACCCGACTTACTTAATGAAAATGTGACAAATTCTAACAGTGGCCGCTCAAAACCAAGATTAATAATGTGACCATCTATTAGCCTATCAATGTTGTACATCCAAGATCGATTCATACTGAATACCAAAACATGTTTTTATTGTATTATTAAATTAAGATACTTAAATTAATAAAATTTTAAGTAATAAAGTTTAATTACTATTTTTCAAAACTCCTAAAAAACTAAAAACCAGAACTTATGGTATAACTATTGTAAATTACATAAAAAATGTTTTATTTACTCTTTATATTACTATTTTTTTTATTTCTAAATAATACAAGAAGTAGAACTTAGACAATATAAATATATGTTACATCCAAAATATTTTTTTTTACTTTTTTTTATCTATTTTGCACTTTTTAATTAAAAGACTAATACTTATAAACGATAGCATTATATTTAAAAAAAAACAATGTTAGCTTACAAATTCGGTAGAAAACTTCAGAGTTCTGCAAAATAAAAAAATAAAAAATACATGAAAAATAAATTTTAAAATATTATTTTTCTTATAAATATAAAAAAGATATTTTATAAATATCATTACAAAGAGCTGGAACAACTAACAATGTTAAAAATAAGAAAAACAATAAATTGGGGAAAAAAGGAAGAAAAAATGAACGAGTTTCATTATGGTGATGAGGGAAAATGCAAAGGGAAATGAACGGGCTTGATTTTGCTGAGGATTTCATAATTTTCATTTACTTTACTTTTAGGTATAAGAATAATTTTAACTCTTAACGTTTATATTTTTTTTTTTGACTCTTATTCTATTTTGAGGATAACTTTGGCCCTCAACCTATTTTTTTTGGATCAAGTTACTCATTTTTAACAAGCATGTTAATTAAGCCATTAAGTAATTAATTAAAGAAATTATTATATGGACCCTTCCCATCACGTCATCCATGGTCCCTACTAATAAAAAATTACACGTCATTATTTTTTCCATATCATTTGTACACTAGGATTATATTTTCCAAATCATGGTGACGTATCAAATTAAAAATAAATTAGGGTTTATTATTTCTTTTTTTCTTCAAGAACGATAGCTTCCTCCACTAAACCCTAAACCCTAACTCTATACCCTAAACCCTAAACTCAAACCCTAAACTCAAACCTTAAACTCTAAACATTAACCTTAAACCCTAAACCCTAAACCCTAAACACAAACCCTGAACCTTAAACCTTAAACCTTAAACCCTAAACCATAAGCCCTAACCCTAACCTTAATCCTAACCCTTAATCCTTAACCCTACGTTAATTGGAGAAATTAGAGAAGATGATTTGGAAATTATAAATTTGAGTGTGTAAATGACGTGTAAAAAAATAATGACGTGGAATTTTTTATTACTAAGGACCATAGATGACGTGGTGGGAAGGGTCCATATAATAATTTCTCAATTAATAGTGATGACACGTCACACACATTAAATACATTTCAAATGACATGGCTTTTACGTACTTACCCATAAAAAATAATTCCATTTTAATCTATACTATAAAAAATAATTAAAATTCAAATCAAATAAAAAAACTCAAAAAGTGGAAAAGATCCCTCTTTATCAAGGTTTTCTAAGTCTTGATCATAATTTGTTTGTTATTGTATATCGTTTTTCCAGTTTTTTTTTTTAATTTTTATAAAATCCCAAAACTAAAGCAGTCAAAATTCAATTGATTGGTAAAACACCTCATACTTTTGATTCATAAATTAATAAAATTTCTACAAAGTTCAATAACAACGTCGAACTTTCGTTACAATTCTTTATCTGTCTCTTGATTTAAAGTGGTTTAAATATTAAAAAACAAAATTTAATTTAAAGTGAAATCAAATCTCAATGGGTAAATCATATTTGTTTGTATAGAATGTGATGTTGAATTTTAGAAGATATTTACTTTAAAAGTTTTCAGCTTGATTTATGAGTATTTCTACTAGGTTATAATTTAGATTTTTCACTCATCTCTTGATTTAAAGTGGTTCAGATATTAAAAAAACAAAATTTGATTTAAAGTAAAATCAAATCTCAAAGAGTAAACCATAATGCGGCGAAGAATGTGACGCTGAATTTTAGAAAGAAATTTATTTTGAAAGTTTATGGATTTGATTTTTGAGTCTTTTAAATAGGGTTATAAGTTTTCCGGCTTAATTTTTGAGTCTTTTATTATACTTTTATTGTTTGATCTTTTCACTGCACAAATGTCATTTTTCATTGATTGGTATGGACAATACATTTTCTATTATAACTTCATTTATTATCTCTTTATTTTCTAATAAAGTCAACTAGTTACCGTTATAAAAAATAATAACACATATTGGTGAGATTCGAGCCTAACTTCAAAATCTTTCATGATTTCTAATTTGACCCAAAACTATAAGAGATCATAAAAAGACCTAAAATTTTCATAAATCACAAAATGACCCTAAAATATATTATATTTTTCTAAGCTTTCAAATAATAATTTATATTATAATTACATTGCTTTTAACCTAATAAAACGTATATTATTTTATTTGTTTGTTTATATTATATTATTTTTCATTTCATTTTATTTGTTTGTTTATACTTAAGTTAGTGCGAATAATATTTATACAACGAACATATGTTTTTAAATTTCATTTTATTTGATTGTTTATATTATAATTAGGGTTAGGGTTTATAAAACTGTATTTATACTATGTGAAAAGGGAAATTTACACATTGAATCCCCAAATATTCTACAACATTCAACTAAATATCTATGTCTAAATTATGTTATAAAACTATCAAAGCTGCATCTTTTCTCAATTAAGTCTTAAACCATTTCGAAAAAATTCAACCCTAATTTAAGGATGGGTAAGTTTTCAAGTGGACATAAAAAAGAAAATTTAAAACTTCAACATAATAAAAAATAAAAAATACTTACATGAACCAGTTTAAACGCTAAAAATAGATTCACCATAAAACATTAAGAATCTGCAAAAACAAATGTAATAAAAATATTTTATACTAATATATAATAAAAATAAAAAACTGAAAAAATACTAACAAATTGTTTTTAAGGATCCCATACCATATCTTCAAGCAATACTTGTGTTGTGGTCAAGGGGGCTCGTACAACTCCAAACAATTAAATTTGAGGAGTTGAGAAAATGTTGGTAGTGAGAAGTGTAGTGAGGGAGGTGAAGAATGAAAAATTGTACGAGAGAATGGTAAAAAATATGTTAAAATGTTTTTAGGTGGTTTTGGGAGTTGAGGTAATTAATAAGTATTAAATATATAATTAATATTGGTATGTGGTTGTTGAGAAAAGGAGAAGGACGGTACTTGTGTATTTGTTTTATATATTTTTTTTTATTTCCGACGAAATTATTCTCCCCTCATAAATCAATTAGGTATATTTTTTTATTAAAATAAACATAATTTGTGATGGAATTATTGTTACGTCATAAATGAAATCAATATTTTTTACCGATTTTATCAAAATTTTTGATGGAAAAATTATTTCGGTCGGTACTGTAAACATTGTGACGAAATAATTTATTTTTATCGGTAAATTACGACGAATTTAAAATCCGTCAGAACTTTTCCCTCGGTAATTTAAAATTTTCTTGTAGTGTATCATTCATCACTCAACTATCTTCTCACACCTATTTTGGTCATTCAGTTTTCAAACTTTTCAATTTACTAACTAAACTTTTGGATTGTTCTTGTTTTGATCACTTTGAAATATTTTATTATTATTTTCAAATTTTTTAATATTATTAAAATAAAAATAATTTAAAATATATAATAAAAATCCTATTTTCTTATTATTGAATTTTAAAATATATAAAAAATCACCACCACCGTCAACCACAATTTGTCTCAGAATCGACGACCGTTTGACCCCAAATTGCACCAGTGGACTCATTTTGACACGCCGAGTTCGAATATGGTGTTTGTTTCACCGGAAAATGTCCCGAAACCCATTTATCTCGTTTGAAAATTTTTGGTTTCCTAACTTTCGATCTCTTTTTCATGGACTACAAAGTGCTTTCCGGTAAAATGAATGTCGGGTTCGGACTCAGAGACCGAGACGAAACGATCGATAAAATTTGAGACTGAACGACCACCATCTACGCCCGTCAGCGGTGGCGTCCGATAACAATGATGATGGCTGACGAACAATTGAATTGAATGTTATATTTTAAATTATTTTTATATTTATTAATAATAAAAATGCTAGAAAGTTGAAAACAATAATAAAATAAAATAGAGTGACCAAAATAGAAGCAATTCGAAAGTTTAGTTAGTCATTTGAAAATTTTAAAAGTTAAATGATCAAAATAAGAATGAAAAAATAATTGAGTGATGATATATGTACTTTATCCATACAAATTTTAAAAGTCCAGTATCAAAATTCAGTGACTACATCATACTTTACCATTTTTTAAAGAACTTAGAAAACTTCTCAAGAAGGGTGTCAACAAGGCTCTTTCAAACTTCCATTATCATCCGCTCGTAACGTACTTATCCATTCAAACTAATTTGTTTAAGGAGAATACTTTAATATACAAGGTTATGGTTTAGGGTTTAAGAGTTTAGTGTTAGAAAATATAATTTAATGTTTATAGTTAATATTTAGAGTTTAGACTTTAGGGTGTTGAGTTTGAGATTTAAATTTTAAATATAACCATATATATATTGGACATTATTAATATGTTTGTATGGTGGTATTTATTATGTTTTTAAGTTATATTTAGACACACAAGCTGTGAAAAAATTACACAATTCTTCTTATTTAAATTGTAAAATTTAAAATTTGAATCTCTTACCTAAACCTAAAATTTAAATTTTAAAAACTAAACTCTAAACTAAACTCCTAGACCTTAAAATTATTATGCTCGTGTGAATTAATATATCCATTTTCATAACGGTGTTCAAAAAAAAATATCCATTTTCATAACGGTGTTCAAATAAATATAATTTTTTCCTGCTCTTAATTTAATATACAATAGATTTACGAACTGACACGGCGGATTGATTAGCCCATTAATAAGATAAGATATTTGCTTTCTAGAAAGTCAAGTATTCTCAAGCATTTGACTGTGTTATTTTACCAAGTATTTTGTTGACTATACATGTCTGGCACTTGTATATTCCAATAATAAACTAATAAATCAAAGTTTTTCTCCGTCTTGGAATCCAAGACTTTCAATGTATATATCAGTCAAATCAAATATGTAAGCAAAAGATAAGATTGTGGTGACTTACCAAACAAAAATGTAAGCAACATTTTAAATTAATTTTTGCTCGGAAAAAATTATTAGTAAAAAAATTATACAAACTTAATCTTAAGTTATGTGATTCGTTAAAAAAAATAATCTTGAATAGAGAAAAGTGTACAATACAACCAAAAAATATACCAAATTAAGAAAACACAACCTAACATTTTAAATTACAATTTGACTATTTCTTGGCAATTGAAACTACATTGTTAAGCTTCAATTTCAGTCTATAAATACCATCTCGCTTTTTGATAAAAGAATACCATCTCTGTGTTTTGTTTGTATATTTTGAAGATATTCAAACTCAAAGAGTGTAGAGAAAAATGGGTGTTTTCAAACATGAAATGGAGGCCACTTCCCCACTTCCTACAGCCAGGGTATTCAAGGCCTTTGTTCTTGAATCCGACACCCTTTTCCCCAAGGTTGCCCCTTATGCAATCAAGGGCGTCGAGTACCTTCAAGGATCTGGTGGCCCCGGAAGTATCAGGAAGGTCACCTTTGCCGAGGGTAATTTGATTACTTCCGACATATATGAATATGTGTCTGATAAAATTATATTGTTTTTTTCGTATGATCCCATGTTTTACTTGGTTGATAACACATGCAGGTTGGGGATTCGAGTATTTGAAGGAAAAGATTGATGAGATAGACCAAGACAATTTGTCATACACTTACACCGTGATCGAAAGCGATCTTTTCAAGAACTTAATCGAGAAAATCAGTTACGATACGAAGTTCGTTGCGGCACCAAATGGAGGAACAATTTGTAAGATAAGCACCACGTTTTACTCTGTGGGTGACATCGAGATCAAGGAAGAAGCAATCAAGGATTCACTCCAGAAGCGAGCCCGAGTTTTCAAGGCCGTTGAAGAGTATCTCTTGGCAAACCCCGATGCCTAAAACAATACATATACACCTTCCTTGGTGTTCAAGATTTAATGGTGTGATTTCTATGTTTCCGTTTGCTATCTTAGCTAAAAATTGTATGTGATTGGGCAATAAGATTAATTCTCTATGGATTTGATCATCTGTTTTTCAAGTATAATAAAAGTTGTATGCGAATTTTGAAGTTCAAACTGTGAAGCCTAAGGAGCTTAAGGACTAGTAATGCAATTTCACCATTTTGGCGAACATATAAACAAACATGTTTGCGAACGCTAAACGAACGAACACTAACACCTTCAAAAATAAATAAACGAATATGAATACGATATTAAAAATTTAAACGAACATAAACCGGACATTAACATCTTCAAAAATAAATAAACAAACACTAATAAACTCTTATTCGTTCAAATTCAGTTCATTTACACCCCTATCATGATTCAAATAACTTTGTACTTAATAGATGAAGAGATGATTAAGGAACTATCTCAAGAGTCATAACATGTAAATTAATAAAGAATATATGGTAAGAAAACTAATGTAACTATGTAATTAATAGATGAAGGAAAAGGGTGTCAAAATCAAGAAGAAAGGCCTTGAATGCCTTGGCTGGGGGGACTTGGGGAACTAACCTCCATAAACTAAATGCAGAGAATTTAACAAACTTAGGATTTACTCGGTAGAGTGGAAAAAAATTGAGAAATGACAATGGTATTTATAGACTGAAATTGAAGCTTATTAATATCATTTTATTCCTTTAAAATATTTTTATATAAATTATATAAGATTCAGTTGCCCTGAACTGGCTAAATTGGCTCAATATTGTTCTAAAAAAATATTTCGAAATCTATAAAACTCTCCAAATTATTTTCGAATTTATGTTCTTTTCTACAGTAAATTTTAAGGGCGGATAGAAAGTAATCCGACCTCAACAAAAATGTAAAAAAAATTGAGGGCCTTGGGAAAGCATTCCGACCTCAAAGAAAAGAAAAAGATGAGGTCTGGGGGAAAGCAATCCGACCTCATCGTGGTAAAATTAATAAAAAAATAAAAAGGTCCTGGGAAAGCAACCCGACCTCAAAGAAAAAAAATAAAAAAATAAAGTTGAAGGCTGGTGGTGCAAGGGTGCAGGGGGGACAGGCTTTATTCAAACCCGTGAGGGGAGCGGGAGAAAAGGGAGCATGCTTTATTTCAGACTCGTGATCAATTATTTTGCAGGTTTGAAGTGTTCAATAATGACTCGTGTTCAATTATATTTATTGGATGCTGGGGTGGTGGGTTGTGAAGTTGTTAAATAAGGGGATGAAGATAAGGAATTGTAGAAGAAAGTTTGTAAAAAAATTAGGTGAAGAAGGAGAATTGGAGAAAATATTGTAAGTTTTTTAAGTTTTTATATTTTTTTAAAATTTTTGTTCGAATATTTTTAGTTTCTTTTTTTTTTCATAATAAAATTTTAAAGTAGTAGTTAGGATTAGATTTAATGGTAATTATTTTCTTACTAATATTTTCTTACTTGTCTTGTATGTAGTTTTGTTAAAAGGATGGCCGATTCAAATCATATGTTGAGATTACAAAATCGACACGTCTCTAATGTTGTGGTTGATGATATGGTAAATTATTTTTAAAGAAGTTAATTTGAGATTAGTAATATTTTATTCTCTTATTTGTTATTATTAATAAATTTTTTAATTTAATGTAGACAACCGAAGAAACCTTTAAACATCACCTAAGCATGGGGAGTAATCACCCACACGCCAATATAATTGAATGGTTGCAAGAGGCGTGATTCTATCATGCCACATTTATACATGGCTACAAGCTGATTCCCATTTTAATTACCACGCTAATTGAGTGCTTGAGACCGGAGACTCATACGTTTCACATGCCGTGTGGAGAATGTACCATTACGCTCGAATACGTGGTGATGCTAATTGAGATTCCAGTAAACGAGAGTCTATTGGTTAAGGAGCCGGAGGAATCATGTGCACAACTTTGCAGTGATTACCTCAACAAAGTTCTGACTGAAACCAATGTGAGAGGATCTCGTATTAAATTGAGCTGGTTGAAGAGAGAATTTCAGCTCGAGCGCAATAACACACCGCAAGATATTAGTTGTGCAAGTCGAGCCTATATTTTACAACTCGTTGGGGGGATATTGATGCCGGATAAACCCAACAATCTCGTTCACACACGGTATCTACCATATCTGTCATCGACTTTAGAAATTGCTAAGTATAGTTGGGGATCAACAATATTAGCGTTCTTGTACCGTGAGTTATGCAAGGCTGCTCAATTAGATAGTCATGGTTTGAAGGCAAAGGGTGTTGGTGGATGTATGTTGCTATTGCAAGCTTGGGCATGAGAACAGACCCGTGAGGGGAGCGGGAGAAGAGGGAGCATGCTTTATTTCAGACTCGTGATCAATTATTTTGCAGGTCTAAAGTGTTCAATAATGACCCGTGTTTAATTATATTTATTGGATGCTGGGGTGGTGGGTTGTGAAGTTGTTAAATAGGGGGATGAAGATAAGGAATTGTAGAAGAAAGTTTGTGAAAAAATTAAGTGAAGAAGGATAATTGGAGAAAATATTGTAAGTTTTTTAAGTTTATATATATTTTTTAAAATTTTAGTTCGAATATTTTGAGTTGCTTTTTTTTCATTATAAAATTTTAAAGTAGTAGTTAGGATTAGATTTAATGGTAATTATTTTCTTACTAATTTTTTTTACTTGTCTTGTATGTAGTTTTGTTAAAAGGATGACCGAATCAAATCATATGTTGAGATTACAAAATCGACACGTCTCTAATGTTGTGGTTGATGATATGGTAAATTATTTTTAAAGAAGTTACTTTGAGATTAGTAATATTTTATTCTCTTATTTGTTATTATTAATAAATTTTTTAATTTAATATAGACAACCGAAGACACCTTTAAACATCACCTAAGCATGGGGAGTAATCACCCACACCCCAATAAAATTGAATGGTTGCAAGAGGCATGATTCTATCATGCCACATTTATACATGGCTACAAGTTGATTCCCATTTTAATTACCACGCTAATTGAGTGCTGGAGACCGGAGACTCATACATTTCACATGCCGTGTGGAGAATGTACCATTACGCTCGAAGACGTGGTGATGCTAATTGGGATTCCGGTAAACGAGAGTCCATTGGTTAAGGAGCCGGAGGAATCAGGTGCACAACTTTGCAGTGATTACCTCAACAAGGTTCCGACTGAAACCAATGTGAGAGGATCTCGTATTAAATTGAGTTGGTTGAAGAGAGAATTTCAGCTCGAGCGTAATAACACACCGCAAGATATTGGTTGTGCAAGTCGAGCCTATATTTTACAACTCGTTGGGGGGATATTGATGCCTGATAAACCCAACAATCTCATTCACACACGATATCTACCATATCTGTCATCGACTTCAGAAGCTGCTAAGTATAGTTGGGGATCAACAATATTAGCGTTCTTGTACCGCGAGTTATGCAAGGCTGCTCAATTAGATAGTCATGGTTTGAAGGCAAAGGGTGTTGGTGGATGTATGTTGCTATTGCAAGCTTGGGCATGAGAACAGACCCGTGAGGGGAGCGGGAGAAGGGGGAGCAGACTTTATTTCAGACTCGTGATCAATTATTTTGTAGGTCTGAAGTGTTCAATAATGACCCGTGTTCAATTATATTTATTGGATGCTGGGGTGGTGGGTTGTGAAGTTGTTAAATAGGGGGATGAAGATAAGGAATTGTAGAATAAAGTTTGTGAAAAAATTAGGTGAAGAAGGAGAATTGGAGAAAATATTGTAAGTTTTTTAAGTTTATATATATTTTTTAAAATTTTAGTTCGAATATTTTGAGATGCTTTTTTTTCATTATAAAATTTTAAAGTAGTAGTTAGGATTAGATTTAATGGTAATTATTTTCTTACTTGTCTTGTATGTAGTTTTGTTAAAAGGATGGCCGATTCAAGTCATATGTTGAGATTACAAAATCGACACGTCTCTAATGTTGTGGTTGATGATATGGTAAATTATTTTTAAAGAAGTTAATTTGAGATTAGTAATATTTTATTCTCTTATTTGTTATTATTAATAAATTTTTTAATTTAATGTAGACAACCGAAGAAACCTTTAAACATCACCTAAGCATGGGGAGTAATCACACACACCCCGATATAATTGAATGGTTGCAAGAGGCGTGATTCTATCATGCCACATTTATACATGGCTACAAGTTGATTCCCATTTTAATTACCACGCTAATTGAGTGTTGGAGACCGGAGACTCATACGTTTCACATGCCGTATGGAGAATGTACCATTATGCTCGAAGACGTGGTGATGCTAATTGGGATTCCGGTAAACGAGAGTCTATTGGTTAAGGAGCCGGAGGAATCAGATGCATAACTTTGCAGTGATTACCTCAACAAGGTTCCAGCTGAAACCAATGTGAGAGGATCTCGTATTAAATTGAGCTGGTTAAAGAGAGAATTTCTGCTCGAGCACAATAACACACCGCAAGATATTAGTTGTGCAAGTCGAGCCTATATTTTACAACTCGTTTGCGAATCCAGTGGATGCCAGCTTTTATCATCTATCAATGGGCGGGAGCTCAGATTCCAATCCAGTGGATGCCAGATTCTATCATCAACAGCCACCCATTTATCATCAACCAATGGGCGAGAGTTGTGTTTCTAATCTAGTGGATGACATATTCTATCATCAGCAGCCACCCACTTATCATCCATTAATGGGCGGGAGCTCCTGTGCGAATGATTTTGAAGTATACGTACCAATTTTCAGCATCAACCACCTATGTATCCGAACTTTGGTGGAAACATGGACTATCAGTAGCCACCCACTTATCATCCATCAATGGGCGGGAGCTCGGGTGCGAATGATTCTGAAGCATACGTACCGGATTTTCAACACCAGCCAGCCATGTACCCGAGCTTTGGTGGAAACATGGACTATTAGAGGATCATAGATTTCATGGCGGTTACGTCGATTAGCAGTCCCACACTGGCACCACGTAATACTAACTACGTGTATACAATGTCGTCTCCTATGCATCGTGTGATTGATGGCGACGACGATGACGACGACGATGATGATGCACGCCAAAGACCACAACAAGAACGATGAGCACCGCACCGTTATGAAGATACTACATCTTTCCATGGACAAAAATTGCATAGAAAACAGTAGCTCGTGTAACTCTTCTTCTATGTAATACAAATAATTTGTGGATGTTTATTATTATTGGTTATTTGAATTTTGTTTTAGAAATATTTCTCGAATATTCTTTGAAATCTTTTCGCAATAATTGAATTTAGTCCAAAACATCTAAACAAATTGAGCATATAATTCATTACCAAAATAAACTTCGAACCGAACATGCATTAACTAACAAATAAACATATGCATCAAATAACATACCCATAATCAAATAGAAAATGTTCATTCGAATACAAATATAAAGAAATGAAACTAGTTCAACTACAAATAGTGAATGAAATCACCGAGGCACTGCCATGTAATTCGGTCGGTTTGAACATTTGTTTTTGGAATGTCATGTACCCCTACATTTTGTACATCTCTTTGGTTCTCACGGCTCCTTGTAATGAAGATTCATACTGGTATGGATGCGAGTAGATTGAGGTCGGCCAGTTGGTTCTCTACGAAGTGCCGGATTCGGTAACCATTCGCCATGCTCCAGTGGTGGCTAATATTGTGAATTCGCGATCGGTGGGGACTCACATTTGTAAATATTTATTATCGTGTACAAGTTAAAGCATTCATCTGCAAAGCTGTACGGGTCAACCCCTTTTGTAACACCCGAGTTTGGGGGTTGGGTGAAAATAGTATTAAAATAATAAAATAATATTTTGGGCCTCGGGTTTTCAAAACTAATATTTTATGTTGGGCTTGTTTTGATTTCAAAACCCATGGATTTTAGATATTGAGATAGCCATCTCATTAATGGCATACTTGTAAATAAATGGACTTGTGAAATTAAAAACCCATTTTATTTTAAAAGAGCTTTTTCATCATCTTCTTCCATATTCTCTCCATTTCAACGAAAAACACCCATCCTCCCCTAGTTTACTATTACATCATCTCTCTTGCTCATTGTTGGAGATTTCTCAAAGGTAAACTCACTTTTGACTTGTCATCATCGTTATCTACGAGTCTATGGTTTTATTTTTCATTTAAACCCATGATTTTTCATTTTGGAATTTTGAAAGTTTGGATTAAAAATGTGAACTTTATTAGCTTTGAATTAAGCTTTTGATTTATTAATGATACATAAGTTTTTTACTATCTATACGGTCCAACACATTCGATTTTTACAAGGTTTTATGGTGTTTCCCGAAATTGGGTTTTGGGGAGGTTTTTGAAGGGTTTTAAGTTGAGTTTTGGGGTGTTTAATGTGGAAATTTGTTGGCTGATGGTTAGGCTATATGTAAGGGTGGTTTTGGAGGCTTTTGGGAGTAATATAAGTGTTGGAATCATTGGTTTTAGGCTGTGCTTAGGGGCTGCTCGAGAATGAAGAATTTGGGGTTGTCTTTAGTTTGAAATCATGTGTTTTGTGCTCGGTTTGTGTTCCGGGTTGAGTACATTGAATTGTGGACTGATTTGTGGTTATTTTGATTGTGTTCGGGTGATTAGAAGCAAGGAAATTTGTTGGTGAAGCCTCGGGGACGAATCCGGAGAATTTGGAGACTTGAGCTTGGTTTTCGGCTTTCATTTGGGTAGCAATGGTGAGTAGAAATGTCAAACTTTGATTTGTTTTCGAAATGGAACTCTTGGGGTTTGGGTGGGACCTAGAGGGTTCACCTAAACCCAAGTGTAAGTTACTACTCCTACCTTTTGTCATGTGTTGATGAGTGACTATATGTTGTGGTATCATGTGCATCTTGAGTTGTTTTACATCGTTGTTGTTGTGTAGTCGTGTTGAAGTTGAGCCTCACGTGATGGTTGTCATAACTACGGTGATG
Source organism: Hibiscus tridactylites (assembly GCA_958450335.1). Taxonomy (NCBI): domain Eukaryota; kingdom Viridiplantae; phylum Streptophyta; class Magnoliopsida; order Malvales; family Malvaceae; genus Hibiscus; species Hibiscus tridactylites. Next base: position 19,780,595 of record OY288266.1, read on the forward strand.
AGTGGTCCCACCAGTAGTGACAAGTAGTAGAGTAAGGTGATGAGTGGTCCCATCGGAAAACTACTAGTCGAACGGTGATGTATGGTCCCACCGTGTGTATGTTGGTTGTGCATGTGCAAACCATGTGTGGTCTTGTTGTGATATCATTCGTGCATCCATTGATTTAATTGTCAATTTTGAAAAGTGTTTTGAAAACTGCATGCTTGTTGAGTTTTAGAGCTTCACTCACTAAGCTAGTTAGCTTACGCTTTCCTTTATTTCCAACATGCAGATCGTTAGAGTTCGGGAGGCAAGTGGGCAAGGGAGGAGCTTTTGGAGTTCTAAAGTAGCTCAAGTATGATTTACATGTTTGTAATAATGCCTAGACGATGGGGGTGTAGACTTGTTGGAGTTGGGGTCAAACTCCTTAGTTTGGTTTTGTGATGGATGAGCATGTTAAATTGTTGATTTATGTTGGGCATGTTTATGTCTTTATGTCGTGGTTTGTAGACCATGTTTACTTGATGCATATTTTCCTTGTGTTTGAGGACTTATACCCTTCCCATGAATGCTATGTGTGTTTGTCTAAGGCATGTTAGGTTAACTGCTATGTATGAATTCTTGTTGATTTGATGCTTTTCTTGAGTGACTTTTATATGTATGATGGGTGTTAAGCATGTTATTTTAGGGTGCCTAGCATCTAGAGTTGTTGTGTGTTTGGTTGTGGGAGGTTTTGGTTGGAGTTTGGGGCTGCCTTGTGCCATAAACCAGCTAAAACCTGTCAGTTCGTAGCAGGTGTATCGGAACGGTTGGTCCCGTTTCGATATGGCCCCTTGTTACAGGCCAGGCATTTTGGTACGCTAAGGGGGCGTTTTGATACGTTTTTGCTACTGGAAATCTGAGATTTTGATGAGAAATTGAGGGTATCAAAACGGTCCTAGGCGTTCCGGAACGGTCTTCGTAGCGTTGACCACGAGAAGTTGACCGTTGAGGGCATTTCGATACGGTCCACCCCCATTTCGAAACGGTCTCCTCAGGTTGACTTTGGCCAGTTGACTTAGTCAAGGCGTATCGATACACCCTCTGGGAGTTTCGATACGGCCTGCAATTTAAGCTAAAATAGACTGTTTTTGGTATGTTGTTGGATTGATCGCCTCGTTTGTTGCTTCCGTTGTTGTCCTTTCACATAGGATTAAATTAATCCATTTAGACAAGATGATAATTAAAGAAATTTTCTAGGGTTGCTAACCGAAGGGGAGCCTTAGCGGGTTTCACTTCGGTTTTCCCTGTGTAGCCTACTCGGACCGATCAGTCATCCAGACCGGGACGAGGGGGTTACACCTTTAGACATGCATACCGCGGTTGCATGCCTACAAGGATATCACCATGCATGGAACTCACCACAGTCACACCATCTTTGTCTAAAATTGACTCGAAATGTTTGGTGGTGCCCTTCTTCGTTGTTGCGCATGGAATCAATAACATCAAAAATTTGTCCATTCTGGTCAAACCCGTGAACAACCATCGATCTTGCCAAATTCATGTTCTTTTCCATCTTTATCACAAAATCTTTAGACCAAACTTGCCCCCTATTTATCATAGCTTGAATTTCTGACCCTTTATCGGAGCAAACCTTATCCAACCTATAGTACGTCTCTCTTACCAAGCTAGCTATTGGGAGATGACGTGTTCCTTTTAATACACCATTTATGCACTTCACAAGGTCAGTTGTCATCTGCCCGTATCGTCGACCTTCATCATACAATTCGGTCCATCTTTCCATCTCTATACTGTTTGCCCACCTCCAAACATCTTCACCGTACTCCATGCGTAAATTTGCCAACTTCCGCTCAAAATTTGGTTGTAATAGTTCGTAGCCTATTCCATAATATATGTTGTTAGCATCGAAAAAATCATAACACATACGAGAAAACGAAAATTACATACCCATGTTTAAAATTGCGCTGCGAAGGTAGGGTTTTTTCCATATTTCAATGGTGTTCTTGCCAATATGGCGTACACAGTACGCAAGATATGTGTGCGGAGGTGTCCATCTGCTGCCCTATCGATCAATTGTTGCTAAAATGATCGTTGCTCTATCAGAAATCAAGCAAACACCATCTTCTTTGATGACATGCTTACGTAAATTGCTCAAAAAGAATTTCCAAGAGTTCCCCGACTCTATATCAACAATTGTGAAGGCAATCAAAAAGATAGTTCCGCTACCATCTTGTGTAACGGGAATCAATAGTACATGTTTATATCTTCCGTACAACCACGTACCATCGACTTGGACCATACGTTTGCAATACGGAAAGCGATCAATGCATGGCTTGAACGCCCAAAATAGTTTTTCGAATATTTTCTTCCCTTGAAGAAGTTCACTTTCTCGGTTGCATGCATCCAATGTTTTGCACTTGATTATTGTTTCCGGAATGAAAAACGCCATTGCGTGTGATAAAGGCGATAGCTCATTGTATGATTTCTCGTAATTACCGTACACCTTTTTCAGCACCTTATCCCTTACATACCAACCCTTGCCATATTCTATTTGACATTCAAATTGTTGTTTCACAGTTGCCATAATCGTTGAAACAATAACACTAGGATTTGCTTCAACCAACATCATCAGGTGACGAGATATTACATCGGAGTCTAACTTACGGTGATCTTGGTTGATTGAATTTCGTAAGCAAGTGTGTCCACCATTGTACTTAGTAATCTCCCAAGCAGTTCTCCTCTGAAGTTTAGACACTCGAATATTCCACTTACAACCTTGTCCATATTTAACACATTTGTCAAACATAGTTCTCGGAGCGGATTCTTTAACATTATAGTCTACATGCTTTCTGATGGAATACTCTTTAATTGCCAATGTAGCTTCTTCTTTGTCTTTAAATTGCATCCGAACCGAGAATTCATCAAAGAACTCGAACATATTTGAGGTATGACCGGGTATTCAGGTGCCCTCATCATATCGTAATCTATTAAGTTCATGTGAGCAGGAGGTTCGTACCATGTAATGTCATCCCCACCCGACACGAACTCACCAAGGTCATCACCACTCAAATCGGGATGTCCAATTTCTTCATCTTCAGTAGAATTAGCAAGCTTTTCTCCCCATCGGCCTTGGATATTTTCAACGTCAATGCCAACACTCGGATCAATTATCGGCTCAATCGTTGGGAACGTTGAAGGTCTGGCATAAGGGTGAAATTCATTCGATGTCCCACTTTCCAACAGAGCAACGAAACTGTCTCCAAACCTATATGGTTGGTCCTTAACCGCACTACTGAAACCCATTTTAGAAGAACTTCCATATACATTTCTGGATGGGCCCGATTCGTCATATCTCCCATGCAACTTAGCATGTAACTCAACACTTCGAATGCGTATTGAATCATGCTATGCAATCATGTGTCCAACATCTTCATCATCTTTAAGAGCTATTGTAGAATATCTGACTGGATCATCAGAGGTCTTCCACCAGCACCGCAAACGAACAATCTCAACTCTTATTTTTCTTTCTATGTCTTGATTCAGCTTTCGAAGGGAAATGTTCTTTGAAAACTTCATCTTTGCAGTGTTTTCCGAGTCAAATACGACACCAGTATCAGTTTTCACAATTTTTCCACCGTAATGGATAACGACCACAAACACGTTACTCATTGTCTCTACACGTTCAAAACCATATATATTTTTCAATAAAATTACAGAAATAAAAACTATCATAATGTTATATTATATTTTCACGAATTTTTACCTAAAACAAAACAAAAATAAACAAACAATATACATATTCAAAACAAAATGTTAAAATCGACTTATTGAAAAAAATTTCAAAGTTTTTTCCTCCACTTTCTTCTTCTCCTTCTTCACTCATTTTTTTCAGACTTTCTTTAACTTTTACCTTTAACATCACTTATTTAACACAAAAACACAACACTAAAATAATACAAATTTTTTCCCGTTATTTACCCCTACAATCTATTTAATAATCATTCAAAATTCCAATTTAATACCCTTACAATCTGTTCAATAACTTTATTCCAATCAATACAAACCACCACCCTATTCTCAAAAAATTTGAACCTGCCATCCACAATTTTGACCATGAGGTCGGATTGAAAGTATTAAGACCTCAAAAAAAAATTCAGGTTGAGGTCGGATTGCAAGCGATGTGATTTTATAATTTTTAATTTTTTTTACTGTTTCATGAGGTTGGATTGAAATCAGTTTGCCCTCAATTTTTTTACCGTAGAAATCACAATAAATTCAAAAGTAATATGAGGAGTACAATAGATTTTGAAATATTTTTCTGGAGAACAATATCTTGCCAATTTTGACGCCATAAACCAGTAAATGTTCACACTTGTTGCAGAAAATTCTATGTTGCTTACATATTTGATTTGATTTATGATACTTACATATCTCAATTCTAGGATGGAGATGAACTTTGATTTACTGATTTATTATTGTAATTTATAAATATCATAAATGAAAAATAAATAAATAAATAAAACTTAATAATATAAGGTGGTCAAATCCAGAGAGCAAGTATCTTATTAGTTTAAAGAGGTGATAACTGGTAATGGTGATGGTTAAGAAATTTTCAAAAATGTCAATATTATACAGGGTAAACTAACTATTTAGTCATTCAACTGTTATCATGATTCTGTTTGGTCACCTAACTTCTAAAATTTTTATTTTAGTCATCAATGTTATGTTACGGAGATGCTGATGTTTTTTATTTTATTTTCATTTTCGAATTTTTGTCATTTCCCACTCCACACCGGCATTCATACGTGTACTTAAAAGGATTTCATGTATGTAAAATTACTAGGGTAAACTATCACTAGGGGTAAAAGAACAAATATCCTAAGCCCCTTTTTAGGGCATTTTTCATGTTCAAACACTGAAAAAGTTAAATTTAATGTTCTAACCCTAAATTGTAAATCTTAAACTCCAAATTTTAAAAATACACTATACCCATAATTTTTTAAACGCTAATTTTAAATTTTAACTCTAAATTTTTAAATCCATTTTTTAGTGTACCACATAAATAAAAATATTAGAAAAAGGAAAAAATGATTTTTATTCAGAGTAAAGGATAAGATAGAATGATAATACAAAGAGTAACCGAGAAAAATAATGTACATGAAATAAATTAAGAATGAGGGTACATACTACATAGTAAGGAGGTAATGAAATGTTAAGTCGTATATTATGGATAGATCTCGACAAATATGTAAAATATAAATATTTTAATGATAATATTTTTTTTCAAAATATAATAATGATAATAATGATTGGAACAACTTTATATATAATATTGATATTTTTGAAAATTTCTCAACAATGACCGTAATCACTAATCAGTTATCACCTCTTGCACTAATAAAACATTTCCTTCATTGATAGTATTGATAGAGAGAGAGGAGGCTGGAGGGGCAATTTTCTCCTTTAAAATTTAAAAATTATATATGATTTAATTTTTTTAAAATTTTTTTATATATTTCATAAGTTTACTCCTTATAATTTTATAAGTAACCTCAACCTATAAAATTATGCATATGTCCCTATCGGTCGATAGTCAAGTATTCTCAAGCATTTGACCCTCTTATTTTATCAGGTATTCCTTTGATTCCCCATTTCTGACATCTACATATTAGTTATTACAATAATAAACTCGAAAACCCAAAGTTTACATTCATCTTAATGAAATTCTTTATGCAGAATGGCATTCTTGACTATTTCTTGGTGATTGAAACTTATCCGATTCATAAATAAATAAGTTAAATTGTATGAACAAGCTTCGATTTCAGTCTATAAATACCATCTCAGTTTCTCATTTCTTCCCACACCTCCAAAAACACTCTCAGTTCATCAATTTCTCGGTGTATTATTACTAATCATGGGTGTTTTCACACATGAAATGGAGGTCAGTGCCCCAATCCCCCCGGCCAAGGCATTCAAGGCCATCGTTCTCGATTTCGACACCCTTTTCCCCAAGGTCGTTCCCGATTCGATCAAGAGCGTCGAGGTCCTCGAAGGGGATGGTGGCCCTGGGACTATCAAGAAGGTCACCTTTGCCGAAGGTACTTGATCATTGTTTTCCTTTACATTCTTACAGATATCTAATTTCCCCGTTTGATGTCTGATTCAGAGACTTGCTTGGTTAATTGATGATAAATGCAGGGTTCGGGCTCGATTACGTGAAGCACAAGGTTAACGAGCTAGACAAGGACAATTTGTTCTACAGTTACAGCGTGATCGAAGGCGATATCTTGAAGAACATACTCGAGAAAATCACTTACGATGTCAAGTTCGTAGCGGGACCGGACGGAGGAGCAATTTGTAAGAGAACTACCAAGTTTTACTCCATTGGTGATGTCGAGATCAAGGAGGAAGCCATTAAAGCGGGAATGGAAAGGCAGGCCCGAGTTTTCAAGGCTGTTGAAGATTACCTCGTGGCAAACCCCGATGCCTAAAACTCTCTCTCTCTATGTGACATAATATATATATATATATATATATATATATATATATATATATATATATATATATATATAACTGTGTGTGTGGTTTTGATGTTTCCTATGTTGTCTCTTTGCTTGAAACCGTAGATGATTGGACCCTTGATTTCAATCATCTATATTTCTATTTATAATAAAAGAGTGTTTGAGTCAAGTTGTATTATCTTTGATTTATGAAAATGAAAAATCAACACTTACCCGCTGGGCTAAGCTATAAAATTATTTCATGGTTGAAGCTCTAAAAGTACTAATTTATATACTAATTTCACATGCTTTTATTTGTCTTTTAAGTATATTTAGTTGCATTTTACCTTAGGAACCATGCATTTGCATTAAGAGTTAGGATTTGGTGTTATGCCAGTGTGAAGGGATTGTTTTTGGCACCTTTTTGCAGGTTGGCATAGCTGCTGCCACATCACCTGGCGGAGCAGGAGCAGTAGACGACACCGAGGAGGATGCCGAGTTGGCGTTGGCGCAAAAGGAACTTTAATGCCAAGCACCGGATGACAGAGAAGAACATTTGATACCAGGCCAAGAATATGTTGACTCCGAAAAAATAGGAACAAATCAGGCTGCGAGAAAATAGGAATCAGATCAACTTCCGAGAAAATAAGAGACGAGTAGTTCCAAGCACATTCGGCAGTACCATGCCAAGCTATGATGCCGGAAGAACATTGACACGATGATGTCTGATATGAACCCGATAATGTGACCCGAGTCATATAGATGTGCCCGATCGTGATTCTAGTAAGAAATATTCTTTGCTACGCTTTGAACTCTGAGATATCATAAAACATACATGTGAGATGAATAGCAATATAATAAAAAAAATTAATGAAGAAAGGAATTGGATAGGTAATTTGGATAGTATGGTGGCTAAGCATGGAGGATGATAATCATGGAAATGTGTAAATCAAAGGAGTGATGGGAGATGCTAAAGGCGGCGTGGATTTGTATGGTTGCAAGGATAGCGAATTGTGACCCGCTAGCTATAACGAGCTAGAAACCAACAATATACTTTGATGGAGTCGAGGTGGAGGAGTGTGGAACGTGACCCACAAGCTATGAGAGAGCTTGGAACCAACGCTATAGCAAAATGAAATGGATAGAAGACTACAAGCACAACTTGAAGCCGATAGAGTTCTCGCAAGAACAAGATGAAAGCAATCTTTCAAAGGTTTATATTCTCCAAAAAAAGTGCTTACAAATGAACCTAAGGTGCCTATTTATAGTGTGGGTAGGCACCATATGAAAAGTCACACAAAAGAGAGATGAATGCTCATCTAAATGCTATTGAATACAAATAAATGAAATATTTCTTTCTTATCCTTTTGATGGATGAATTTTGCTTTAAATTGAGATGAATTTAGCCTTAAATTCGTCCAAAAGGAGTGGTGACTCTTGGGCTGCTTCATTTTGCTTGCAAATGGATAAAAGGGAATGAATGTGGACATATGATGAATGTAGACATCCCACACATCCAAATCAGCTTGTCTCTTTGAATTCCTTGATGATTTTATCACTTAATTTGATGGTTAAATGACATTGAACCATCCTTCATTGCTTGCCCATTTGTGGAATATGACCAGCCTTCAAAAAATGATAAATAAAGGCCTTGAATGCATAATTTGAATGCTAATTATTGCATGTCCCTTCTCTTGAACGTGAATGACCTTCATTGGTTCATAATTTCAACCTTGAATAGGTGAATTATGAAGCTTAAATGCTTTGTTACTCTAAGAAGATGGACATCCTTGAAAAGATGAAAAATTTCAGCCTTGAATTGCCTTCAATTGCCTTGTTTGCATGAGTAAAGATGGTCATCAATGACTTGTTTCCAAGTTGAAGTTGAAAAGTCTCTTCTTTAATCCACACGTCACATGAACCTAGACACACATAAAGGATTTTTTTCAAACTTAAAATAATAGATGCATGAAACAATTAAAGATTTAGTTAATTGAGTGAACTAGTTAAATGAATGAACTAGTTTAACTAAAGAACTAAATTTATTGAATTTAACTAAATGCATGAATGAAGTAGTTTAAAGAATGATTTAAGATACATAATTAAACTACTTCCCTAAATCAACTAAAACTATAAATGAAGTGCATGCTTTAATGGCCAACACACTTTATCAATGCAATGGAAGTTTGAAATACTTAAATTCTCATGCAAATGCATGCATGAGCAAGGTAAGGCATTCCTCCCTTATTATGTCTTCTTTCTCACGTTCATGGCTTGTTGTAAACAAGCTTTCCATGGCTGATTGAAACTCCTTGGCCCGTGCACGTGTAATGGGGCCACTTGGGTACTTCTCCGGGTCCTTGTTCTTGATGGTCATATCAATGTCATCCCTAACTTGATCAACCTTAGGATTCAAACGCCAGATAAGATGATCATCTACCTTATCCCTGCACGTTCAAATTCAAATTCAAGATATTCCTAGGCTATCCATGAAGTCCTATTTAATCTCGATCAAAGAAAAATGAAAGGAGACGGTGGATAATCGAGGAGAGTGATCGAACATAAAGAGAAACAGTCGAGAGCCTGGCCGTGAAGAGCTTCATCGACAGACCCTCTTCTAGCTCATCCTCTTTGTTGTTATTTCTTTTCTTAGTTTTAATAACGATGGATGTTGAAAACGATTATTGTTTTTTGGTTGATACCCTCACCATGAACTGATTTAATAGACATGGGTGTTTGCGTTTGAATGTTGTTTTTAATGTTTAGTTTTTAATAAATCAACACTACCTCGACACTATTTTTCCTATCTGGCATGTTCTTCATTTTTAAGTGTGTTGCCATGCGACAACTGACACTATCTTTATAAATATTATGCCAAGCGACGACTGACATAGTTGGCTTATTGCAACTCAATATCATAACTAACTTGAGGGGCAACAATCGATTGCTAGATACAAAGGAGAGATGCTTCGAAAGATGATGTTCAAGTAGATTAACTTACTTCGGGAGTGAAATCTACCCCTTTGGAGTAAAGATTGGAACTTAATCGAATTGATTTATGTAAAAACATGTACTATAGACATATAGGGTTTTTTTTTCGTAATTGATTTAGGGTAATGCCATCGGCAGAGACATTGCTACCTTTGAATATGCTCGGAAAACAATGCCAAGACATGATTTATTAAAGACTGGCATGACACAAATAGCGTGAAAACAAGGCACTCCTTGCCAACGCTCGTCATTTGCTAAGACATTTTCCTTGCCTTCAACTTTATTTCATTTCTTGTCAGATCTTTCAAAATCACTTCCAATCAAAACAATATTTTCACAAAGCAAGTACTTGGCTAAGCAATTAAACCCTTGAACGCAATCCTTGTGGGATTGACATCCAGCTTAACCGTTGTATCACTTGCAGACCGTGTATACTTACACGCAATATATTTTCTTGGCACTATTTTCAAACACTTTTCCAATATCTTTTATGGCCTATTGCCAGCAAATAATCATTTATGCTGAGAGTCTACAACAACTCCTTCAAATATGTCCCTACTTGCCACGACAATCCTGTCTTGCACAAAATAAAGTACACTAGCAGCGAATTTTCCACAAAAAATGACCAAATGCAATACCAAACTTAATAACTTAAGGAAACTAGGAAATTATGTATGAATGCCTACCAATGCAACTAAAATGAGCCTAAGTCTAACAATAATATAAGTAAAAATGGTAAGAAAAACAATAATTTTACACACTTATCACACCCCCAAACTCGAACTATTGCTTGTCCTCAAGAAATGCAAAATACTAACAATTACCTGCCAAGGCCCTTACCATCGAGAACAAGCTCCTTACCTGAATTCAACCCTCAGAACCATGGCATAAAAATTCCATTACCCTTCAACCTTCAGTCAGCATAGACAATCACTCAAAAACGATATTATAATGCCAGTGTAAGTGTGTGATCATAGTTGTGAACAAGCCAGTAAAAAAGGATTTGAAGAAGATTTTTCTTATATTTGTTTTTTATTATATATTCGAAACCATGGCATTTTAGGGCTTCAGCTCATCACAACTACTTTTCTAGGCTTGAAAATAAGATAGAGCAAACAACGAACCCCCTAGCCTATAGAGCAAAGTCATCCTTTGAAGTCTTTCATTCACCCATGCTAATTTATCTTTCCTACTTAGTAATTGCCAAGCGTACCGGACTAACATAGCAACGGAGTGTCCTTAGCACATGGTATTTATTTAATTAGAGCCAGAATAGCACCTCTAGCTTAAGTTTTATTTTTTCTTCTTCGATTAATCCTAAGATCAACAAGTCACAACCGTGTGAGTTTAAAACAACACCATAGCAAGTCTCTAAGTTAAATCTCCACTAAACCTAAAACCAAAGGTTCTTTCATTTTCATGTTGAGGTAATAAATTCATCATACGGTATCACAACAGGTTTAGGCAATTTAACTAGGTAAAAGACACGGCAAGTAACATATGCAACTAACATGAGATTAACAACACGAATGCAACTAATAATGGAACAAAACAATCCCCAAACTCGAGAGAAGCATTTTCCTCAATGCATGCAAAAAACAAACCAACAAAATAAAAATGAGATGCAAATGAGTCAATCGGTGAGGTCGTCACCTAGTATTACTAGTTTCCTTCGAGCTATTTGCTTGGTCCTTTTTCCAGCTCATGGTGGTTGTTGCTTTGACGATGGTGGTGCATCCATAACCATTTTTTCGCAACCTCTTCACTCGGTTCATCCTCTTTGGTGGTGGTGCATCTAGAACAATTTTGATGGCACGACCGAAGGGGAATTCATCGGTGCAGAAATAGAATCGTTCGAATCTGAAAAACCATGAATGGATTCAGCATGAGTAGGTTCAGTAATAGGTTCCTTACCTTTTTGTGGGACAGTAGTTGTCGCGGCAATGTTGTTAGGTGCATCTTCAGTTGTCGAGGCAAGTAGTTCGGCAGGGAAGACATGAAAAGGGATGGTACTATCGAAATAATTCTCCAAGATAACTCTTGTGAGAGCTACATCACAGTTTTTCATGTACCGCGTGAGCATCAGCTATCGTGCCTCCATTTGATCCAATAATCGTGTCAGCGAGAGAAGGATTTTGGCAATCCTTTCAATACTTGCCGCGACATATACACTTTTCGTGGCATGTGCACTTGCCGCAGAATGTTTGGTTGCCTGGACAATTGTTGAAGCAGAAGATTTTTTCACAGCTATTGGTTCCTCACGCATCATTCGAATGTATTGGCTTCGGGACCACTCACGTTTCTCGGTCAGTTTTTTGTCCGTAGTCTTGATTGGTACGTGTTCCTTCTCGCACAATCGTGGTATCTAATTGGGGAAAAAGAGTCCTTTTTGCTACAAGCATACATTTCATCAAGAATGATTTTTCAAATATCTATAGAACGCTTGTGCAAAATAGAATGAAGCAGTAATAAACAAGAATAAGAAACTGTAGTATTATGAATAGTTGGCAACAAACGAGTCTTAAGGAAGTTGTTCCATAATTTGGCACGGGCTTCAACATGATGCGATTCACCGTCGCCTTCAAGGCTCCTTCGTTCCACGCGACTCCTTCAATGGTAAGATCTTTGAACACCTCATCCACTTCGTCGGCTGTCATGTTTTCAAAAAATTCCATGTGCTAATCATTGGCAATACACAACCCGAAGTATGCGTTGATTACATCGAAATCAACGAGAATCGCCCTACCACGCATATAAACACAAGGTTTATCCGGATTTGAAAGATGTGAATAGAATTCCCTTACCCAAGAGATGCTTCCGGGCTTTGGTTATTCGCAGAAAATCTACCATTTATGGTGCTCGTTGATCTTAAAGATTGAAGCTTCAAGGCCATAGTTCTTTAAGGAAACATCATATTCGAACCCTTGCTCTTCCCATACCCTCCGATTTGTGAACTTGGCTATGAATCGCTACTTAATGTTTTGAGATGCAAATCGACAGAAGGAAGGTTCAAGTTCTCGTGAAGAACTTGCCTTGGGCATAGTCTTAAGGTTCTTAGCCATGGCTTTTTGGTTCTTGATTGGAAAAACAAAGAAAACAAGAAAAGAAACTTAAGAGTCACAAAAAAGGAAAAAAAAAGTAAAGGGAGAAGATGAAGGAGATAGGAGATATACGATTTAAATGTTTGAGCGAAAATTTGGTAGAAGTGACGGATGGATATTCTATCTATGGGGGAAAAGAAAATAAAAGAAGACAATGATGGTGAGGGTTGAGTGTGCGGCTAGGTATATAAAAGGAGGGGAAAATTTTGAGTGAAAAATTTCAAAGGGGTGATTAAATCTCCTAAAACCTAGCCCATTTTCCAACTTCCAAGGGATAAATTTTATTCAATTGAAACTCTATCGAACCCAACTCCTCCTTTTGAAATTTTATCCTAAAATTCAAACAAAACAAACAGATAAATATTAAATAAAGAGATAAAGGATAAATAAAAAAAGATAAAGATAAAAAATAAAGTTAACAACTAAATCAAAATAAAAATAAAAGATAAAACAAAAATTAAAAATAGAAAAATAATTAAAACTAGAAATAAACAAAAAAAATAATAAAGTGAGAATTAAAAAAGAGCATTTTCGTGTAACTTCTAAATGAAGACTCATCTTATCGCGCAGAACAGGTGCACCAGCAAAGTGCTTCAACCGTTGTCCATTAACCTTGAACTCATATCCATCCACTGTCGAACTTCACCACAACATCCCCATGAGAATAAGGTTTTACAACCGCCAATGGCCTAGACCATCTTGACTTCATTTTTTCGGGGAAATTATAAGGCGAGAGTTAAATAAAAGCACTAATTTCCATGGAAAGAATTGACGCATCAATAGTTTCTTGTCGTGTCAACGCTTGGTTTTCTCTTTATAGATCTTAGTTTTGTCATAAGCTAAGGCACGGAACTTGTTATCTCTCCAAAAGTACTGTTTTTAATGCCAATCTTTCTATGTTTTTGCTTGTTTTTAGGTACATTTAGTTGCATTAGGATGTTAAAATCATTCATTTACATAATGAGTTAGGAATTCTATCTATACCAGTATGAAAGGTTGTTTTGTTTGCAATTTTGCAGGTTTGGCATAGTATTGGCACAGAAAAGCAACGCAGGAAGGAATGCCCGAGAAAATGCCTAGTGTTATTGGCACAGATAGACCAAAACATGCCAAGCACCGGTTGGCAGAGAAGTGAACTTGATGTCACGCAAAGAGGCTGTTGAACCCCCAAAAAATAGGATAAAATCATGCTCCTAAAATATCGTAATTGAATCAACCTCCGAAAAAATAGCGGATAAGGTGGTGCCAAGTTATGTTGGCAAAGACATACCAAGCTTAGATGCCAAGGCAACATCGACAGTATGACGTCAGCCATAATCTGATTAGCTTATCACATGACCAACTTATCACCAGATCAGCTTATCACATTCAAATTCATATAAGATCTTATCTCTTATCCCTTAAGCATTTAAAATTCAAATGCAAAGACTTATCCTATGGCTTCCTCGCATGCCAAGCTTGGTTGCCAAGGCAATGTTGGCACGATGACATCAGCCCTAATCCGATCAGCTTATCACACATCTTGATCTGCTTACCAAGGATAAGATGACCACATCCTTATCCCTTGGACATTCAAATTCAAATCAAAGACTTATCCTAGCCCCTCCTTGATTGCTTATTTAAATACCAAGAAAGCAAGCATTTGGGAGAAATCTTTTGTGCTTTCTCTGAGTGAAGAGTTGGAGTGTGAGACGAGTGACGACCGGCTGCACCCAAGGAGGGGGGTTCGACCAGCTTGGCCGAGAGCGTGGATCCTGAAGGGCTGCATTGAGAGACCCCTTCTCGCCCATTCTCTTGTCGAGTTGTTTGTATTTTTTTAATGAAGATGTATTTGCAAAACTTTTATGGTTTTTTTGGTTAAATCCCTCACCATGAACTAATATAATAGTTGGTGGGGGATGTTTGCGTTGAACGATATTTTATTGTTTAGTTTTTAATAATAAATCTGCTTCGACATTGTTTTATCTATTCGACATACTTTATTGTTTCTCAAATACTATGCCATGCAAGAGTTGACACTATTGGCCTATTGCTCCCCAATATCTTAACAAACTTGGGGTGGCAATGATTAAGTTGTTGAATACTAAGGAGAGAAGCTTCGAGAGAAGTCATTCAAGTGTATGAACTTATTTCAGAAGTGATATCTACCCCTTAGGAGTATAGTTTGGTTCTTAATCAAATTGGTTTATTTAAAAACATTCACTATAAAGATGTAACGGTTTTTATATGATTAATTTAAGGTAATGATCATCAAGAGAGACTTTCTAATTTGACATTTTTAACGCCCTAAAATATATAGATGAAATTGAATGGCACACAGTTGAGTCAATGGAATCAATTTTGGATGAGAACCTGCATTGAATTTTTAAGGAATGAAAGTCGATGCCTGATAAGCTCCTATAGATGCCACTTTTTCTTGCTATTTTTTTGTCTTGAGGACTTTTCACTACTTAATTGGTTGCATTTATCTCATTTTCTGTGCAGGGACTCAATTCTGGAATTAGTAGTAGAAAGGTGCATTTCTGCAATTTTATTTATTTTTCTTGCCGTGGCTGACATCATGGGCACGACTATGGGCACGACGCATCTGACGTGGCAGTTTCTAGAAGATACAGTCAGCGCAAGGAAAGACTCTAGAAGAAACTAGAAGATCTAGTTAGCACAATTCGAGCTTAGGATTTTTAAATTTAAATTTCAAAACAAACATTTTAAATTAAGTTATCTTTTTTGTTATCTTTAGTAAATCTAAGCCTATAAATACCTTCTTTGGGTAAGGCTTTAGAATCATCTCTTATCTTTAGTTCTTCTTGCTACTTGCCTTTGATTTTATAGAAGTATTTCCTTGTTTCATTTTTTCTTCTTATTTATTTTTACGCATCTTAAACATTTTGCCAAAATCATGCTAAGTATGATAATCAATATCATGTTTGGCTAATTTTCCCAAAAGCCGAGAGCTAGTACAAATCAATTCCATGCATGAGAATTGAATATTTCTTAAATCCTTTCAGGATACATTTTCATCTTTCTGTTTAGATAGTTTGGCAATCGACCTTACTACATTTTTTAAACGTTTTTCAAATAAAAAAGGATTCGTTGATCTGGAATCTTTTAATCATACAGTTGGGATGAAGAATCGGCTTGTGACCTTTGACTTCCTGTGAACAATCTTAGCGGCGGTCCGCTAAGGAAAGATGAAACCAGGAACGATTCTCACTGAGACAACTTCTGAGTCGGGCTTTTCCTATTTTTAAACTAAGTATTTCAACGACAATAGACGTGGTTGGTTTATTTAAGAATCGACTTTCGGAGATAGACTTGGGAAGATCGGTTACATAAGAGAAAAGCAAGTTACGATGGGTTGGGCCTCGTAGACTGTAACCGACATGAATCTCGTAGTGAAAATCTATTTTCAATGATCGTGAGAATTGACGAAACTAGCTCGAGGCTACTTCCCTATTAGTGATTTTTCTACTTCATTCCTCACTTTATTTACTGTATTTTTTTATTTTTTTTATTAATATTTTCGTTACTTCAATCACACAAAACCCCCTTTTTTACTTATTTGTTTTAGCTACTTTTGGGATCTAAATCACGACAGGGCTCAGTCAGCGATTCCAACAGAACTCTTTGTAGATCGACCATCTTCCTCTATTCTACTTTAATTTCCTTATCCTATTAGTATTTGAAGAGGATTATTTATTTTATTTATTTTGGCGAGTAAAACGACGCTTGTCAAAATTGGCGCCATTGCCGGAGAGTTTTATTTTCGGCAATCACTGATTGTTTTATTTGATTTTTATGATTTGGAGCAATCCGGGAAATCTAGTTGACCTTGACCCGGAGATCAAAGCAAGAACTCGTAGAACTTATGGTGAAACGCTTAGGCGAAAGAAACAACAACGAGAACAAAGCAGACAACAATCTGATCATGAATCCATTTTTGAAACTACACCAGTTGAAGATCCTATACCAGAACAAGAACCGATGGCAGATCAAACAATTCAAGAACTAAACGCAGCCCATGCTGTGCAACAACCACTTTGTATCGCCTTTCCTAATGGCAAGACCCTTTTTCAACTAAAAACGGGTTTAATTCATCTACTCCCTACATTCAATGGTCTCCCTAGAGAAAGTCCACATAAACATCTCGCCGAATTCCATATGGTGTGCAGTAGCATGAAACCGTAAGGGGTCTCGGAAGACCAAATCAAACTACGTACATTTCCTTTTTCCTTAGCCGGTTATTTTATCTTCCACCTAATTCAATTACTACATGGACTGAACTCTCTCGTATTTTTCTTGATAGGTATTTTCCTGCGGCAAAGGCGAGCGAGCTTAGGCGAAACATCTTGGGAATCCAACAAAGGAGCGACGAATCTCTCTATGATTATTTGGAGAGGTTTAAAAAGTTATGTGCAAGTTGCCCGCAGCATGGCTTATCCGAACAGACCCTCCTTCAGTATCTCTACGAAGGGATGCTCCTAATGAATAAGAAGATTGTAGATGCCGCTAGCGGTGGCGCTCTCGTCAACATGACCCCTACTGCAACGAGAATGTTAATCTCTACAATGGCTGCCAATTCACATCAATTCGGCTCCTTAAGTGAATCTAGCCGACGGGTTCACGAAATAAGTACCGTTTTTTTAGAGAATAAAATAGACAAATTGACTGATATTGTCAATTCTCTTGTTACAGGTAAATCGGGAGTCACAAGGTTATGTGGAGTATGCACTATGCCAGACCACCCGACTGGTTCATGTCCATTTTTACAAAATGAGTCAGACGCCCAAGTCAAAGCCATAAATTTTCCAGGACCTCCCCAAAGACCATATAATCCCTACGGAAACACCTTCAATCCCGGTTGGAGAGATCACCCAAATATGAGCTATGGTAATAAGAATCAAAACTACCAACCAAAACAAGCTCCCTTCCCAAACCAAGCACCACAAAAAACCTCACTTGAAACTATTGTCGAAAGATTAGCTGTATCACAAGAGAAGTTCCAAAACCAAACACAATCCCATCTCCAAGAAATTGACAAACAAATAAGCCACCTAACTCAAACCATTAGCCGCCTAGAGTCTCAAGGACGATTTCCCTCTCAAACTGAATCAAACCCGAGGGAAAATGTGAGTGAGATTAATTTGCGCAGTGGTACTGTCATTTCACCACAACTGCCAAAAGAGCCCGAGAAAAAATCCGACAACGACAAACAAGACGCTACCTTGAAGGACCAATAGAAAAAATCTACACCAACCTCAGGTAACATCATTTCCAATCCATCTTTTTGTACTTACGAGCCTACTCCTCCTTTCCCAGGTCGACTAGCTAAACGTGACAAAAAAGGAAGAGGATAAAGAAATTTTGGATATATTCAAGAAGGTGGAAATCAACATTCCACTATTTGATGTCATTCGGAAGGTGCCCAAATACGCAAAGTTTTTTGAAGGATTTATGCACAAACTGTAGGCGATTATCTAGAAATGAAAGAGTTAACCTCATCGAAAACATTTCGGCCATTTTTCAAAGACGCTTACCACCAAAATATAAGGACCAAGGGATGTTCGCGATTCCTTGCAAGATCGGAAATGTCGAAATAAAGAGGGTGATGTGCGATCTAGGTGCATCTATTAATGTAATGCCGTTAAGCATCTACAACAAAATTTCGACTGAACCATTGAAGGAAACACGAGTGATAGTCTAATTAGCCGATCGATCAGTTATTTGTCCCGAGGGAGTACTAGAAAACGTGTTGGTAAAGGTAAACGATCTAATTTTTCCTGCTGATTTTTACATTATTGACATGTAAAATGATCGCATCAACAACGGATCAAAAATCTTGCTTGGCCGACCCTTCTTATCAACAGCACATACAAAGATCGATGTCCGCAACGGTATCTTAACTATAGAGTTTGACGGGGAAGTAGTTAAATTCGATGTGTAGAAAGCTATGAGGTATCCTGATTCAGTCGAAAGTTTGAATTTTATAGATATTATAGATCTGTTAGCTAATGACTTTATCGAAACTGATTTGTTTTATGACTTTTGTAGGGAATTGGTGGATCTCAGCGATGAAAACATAGGCGAAACCATCTCTACTCTTTCTTCAATTTCTGATTTTCTATTAACTTCATCTCTATCTAAACCTTTCCCCTCAATTTTGCAGGCACCACGACTGGAGTTAAAACAATTCTCGTCGTACCTCAAGTACGCGTTTTAGGCGACAACCAAACATTGCCGGTCATTATTTCGAGTAAGTTATCGCAGCAAGACGAAAGGGAATTAGTTGCCATTTTGCGCACTTACAAAAAGGCAATCGGATGGACATTAGCCGATATCGAAGGCTTAAGTCCATCCACTTGCATGCATAAAATTAAGATGGAGGAAGGCGTGAAACCAACAAGAGAAGGGCAGCGACATTTAAACCCACCCATGATGGACGTTGTAAAGGAGGAAATACAAAAGTTACTCGACGCCGATATAATCTACGCCATTTTAGATAGTAAATGGGTGAGTCTGGTCCTTGTTGTACCAAAAAAGACCGGAGTCACAGTTGTCGAAAATGCTGATGGAGAATGATTCCGAAAAGAGTACAAAATGGGTGGAGAATATGCATCAACTACAGGAAACTTAACTCTCAAACCCGAAAGGACCATTTTCCTTTACCGTTTATCGATCAAATGATCGAACAACTTGCTGGAAAATCACATTATTGCTGTCTTGACAGATTTTTTTGGATTTTTTCAGGTTCCAGTGGCACCCGAAGATCAAGAAAAAACAACATTCACTTGTCCTTTCGGAACCTTCACATACAGGAGAATGCCTTTCGGGCTTTGTAATGCGCCAGCCGCGTTCCAACGCTGCATGCTAAGCATTTTCTCCGACCACATAGAACGAGGAATTGAGGTATTTATGGATGATTTTACCGTTTACGGTGATTCATTCTCACAATGTTTATCCAATCTTTCCTATGTTCTTAATCGATGCAATGAATTTAATTTAGTCCTAAATTATGAAAAATGCCATTTCATGGTAAAGGGTTAGTACTTGGTCATGTGGTTTTTGCTCAAGGAATAGTTGTTGATAAGGCAAAAGTCGATGTAATTCGCTCACTCCCATACCCTACTTCGGTGAGGGAAATTCATAGTTTTTTGGGCCATGCAGGTTTCTACAGACGCTTCATAAAGGACTTCTCCAAAATAGCACAACCTCTCTGTCGATTGTTACAAAAAGATGTGAATTTTGTTATAGACCAAGCTTGTAAAGACTCATTTGATAAGCTAAAGGAGAAGCTTATATCCGCACCAATCGTACAACCTCCATATTGGAACATACCTTTTGAAATTATGTGCGACACATCCGATCTTAGCGTACGCGCAGTTCTCGGCCAAATGAGTAAAGAAGGACCACACGTGATAGCATATGCCTCTAGGACACTAGACTCGGCTCAACGAAATTATTCGACAACGGAGAATGAGCTATTTACTGTTATTTTTGCATTAGAAAATTTTCGTTCTTATTTATTGGGCACTAAAATTTTTGTTTTTTCTGATCATGCAGCGCTAAAGTACTTGATAAACAAAAAGGACGCGAAGCTAAGGCTGCTACGATGGATTCTCTTGTTGCAAGAGTTCGATCTCGAAATTAAGGACAAAAAGGAAGCGAGAACTTGGTGGTAGACCATCTAAGCCGTTTGCCTACATCACCAGTCGAACCTCCCTTACGAAAGCAATTTCCGGACGAAACATTGATGGAGGTACACGCATCATTCCCATGGTTCGCCGATTTGGAGAATTATCTAGCTACTGGTAAACTTGCTAACAATTTATCACGATCCGAGATTAAACGCACTAAAAGAGAAGCTAGGTATTATATTTGGGATGATCCATATTTATGGAAAAATTGCTCGAATCAAATCCTCCGACGATGCGTAAGTAACGATGAGGTAAAATCCATACTTGAGTTGGAAAACATGTGACAGGTGCCAAAGAGTTGGAAATCTAAGCTAAAAAAGCGAGATGCCATTAAACCCGATACACATCTGTGAAATTTTTGATGTGTGGGGGCTTGATTATATGGGACTGTTTACTTCGTCATACGGAAATTTATATATTATTTTGGCAGTTGATTACGTTTCGAAATGGGTAGAGGTGAAAGCAACCCGAGAAAATAACGCTAAAACCACAATTAATTTTTTACATGACTTTATTTTTTTCCAGATTTGGAACTCTAAGGGCGATCATTTACGATAGAGGAACACATTTTGTTAACCGAATCATCGAATATTTAATGAAGAAATATGGCGTAACGCAACGTATATCGACAACCTATTATCCGCAAATAAACGAACAAGCGGAGGTTTCAAATCGGGAAATCAAGTCAATCCTAGAGAAAATCGTTAAACCAAACCGAAAGGATTGGAGTTTGAAATTAGTTGATGCGTTGTGGGCATACAGAACGGCCTACAAAGGACCTATCGGCATGTCACCTTACCGGCTTGTCTTCGGTAAACCTTGCCATCTACCTGTCGAACTTGAGCATAGAGCATTTTGGGTAGTAAAAGAGTGTAATATAGAGATGAATGCAGTTGGTGAAGCACGAAAACTTCACATTCAAGAGCTCAAAGAGATTCGTCGAAATGCTTACGATAGCGCACAACATTATAAAGAGCAAACAAAAGCGTTTCACGACAAGAACATTTCATTTAAATATTTTTCAATTGGACAAAAAGTTCTCCTATTTAACTCAAAGTTAAAACTTTTTGCAGGAAAGCTTAAGTCTAAGTGGAGAGGACCATTTACCGTAGTCAGCACTTTTCCTCACGGAGCTATAGAAATTGAAGATGGCTCGGGTGCCCAATTTAAAGTAAATGGACAGCGACTAAAACCTTTCTTCGAGAACACACCGATCAGACAAATTGAAGATATCACCTTGGAGGAACCAAACATCTGAAAAATAAATTTGTCGAGCTTAACGACGTTAAATAAAACGCTAAATGGGAGGCAACCCATTCGTTTATTTTTCGTTAATTTTTTATTTCCATTCTTTTAATTCTTTAAGTATGATTTTTACTTTAATTTTTTTCTTCCTTTGTATTTCTGCAGGAATTTATCAGTGCCAGACCATGTTTTCTAACCCTTCACAGCAGCACATTTCGATCTTAAGCATTGGAGTGCATCATTTCATTAACCGGTGCACTTTAGCATAACCCAAGGAAGCCGACGCATCTTAGTCAATCCTCTTTAAACTTTTTTCCATTTTTCCCCTTTCCTTTCTTTTTTCATGTGAACTACCAAAACCCTAAAAACGACACAGCCAAACACCTTTCTTTTTTTCTCACTCAGCCACGCCGATTTCACCATGCCCCACACACGAGAACAGGCTCGCTGGCTTCCCCAAGAACCACCGCTGGTCATCGGCGGCCGACGCCGTCTTGCGCCACCACAATTTATGGCAATCAGCATCGACTCCGAATCGAATCGACTCCGAGTTGACGACGGCAAGTCCCCAATCCCTAAAACGAGAATCTCGTTCCTACGGCTTTCGCCGCACCTCCGCCTTCTCCCCCAACCGTCAACCGCCGTTCATGGCTCTCCAACAGCACCGCTGGACCAAGCTCCACCCACCGTTCGCCTGCCCCACGGTCACCATCACCATCGTTTCAATCAATGCCCACGGTGGATTCTTCCTCATCCTCTTGGCCACGCCACTCCAACACCCACCAGAGGTATTCGAATGTTCCCTCATTCTCCATGCATTTTGCCGAATCAGAACACAACCCCAAGGTAAACTCTAGTTTGATTCCCATTCGCCCTTTACTAATGTACCATCATTCGTTTGGTTTTACAGAGGATTTTTCGGTTGGGTATCCTTTGGGACAGCAATCAACCTCTTCACGGTCGCATTCCGAGCATCACTCATTCAACTTCCAAGAATCGGGTTCCAACCATTTTGTATCACCACTAGGCAGTCCGACGGCAGCATCGGTAAACCCTGAACGCAACTGACATGGGCGACACTACGCAGTGCCTGCCGAAGAAGAACTTAGAGGTTACCTCCACTTTGACAACGACCAGTTGGTCCGTTTTCATGACATCCGACATCACCCCTTTAGGGTCTGTAAGTTCATTCCTTGAACGACACATATATTTGACTCTGTATTTAATTACTTCACTGCTATTGGTTGGTGATC
The DNA here is from genome assembly GCA_958450335.1 of Hibiscus tridactylites. Classification (NCBI taxonomy): domain Eukaryota; kingdom Viridiplantae; phylum Streptophyta; class Magnoliopsida; order Malvales; family Malvaceae; genus Hibiscus; species Hibiscus tridactylites. Next base: position 19,803,358 of record OY288266.1, read on the forward strand.
GTTTTCTGAAATCAAAACTAGAACTTTCTATGAATTGGTTTTTGAATTTTACTCAACCTTTTCATTTACTGAGTCCTGTTGCATTACTGTTAATTCTTCTGCTGTTATTTGCTTTCGATTGTGTGGAACTCAATTTAACATGTCTGTCACTGACTTTAATCTTGCCATGGGGTTCGTGACGAACGTTACGGATCCAGAGTATTTAACCTCTTTAATTAAGTTTCCTGCAGCATTCGACGCCGATGAGGCCTATTCTGCTCTCACCAGCCTCGTTGATGTGTCATTCGATCCTAGCTCGACTAAAGCAATCCACCTCAATGACCCAACATTTAGATACATCTATCGCTTTCTGGCCTACAATTTCTCATGGTGAAATGACTCTTCTGGCGTATTAAGTAAGACTAAATTATTTTTTCTTTGGTGCATGTTCACTGATCGCAAGGTAAATCTTGGTTTGGGACAATACGATTAAGTGAGAGGGGTAAAGGATGACATTAATTTTGCCTTGCTTGTCATATTTTCTTGATGGTATGATTGTTTGAATTGATTAGAAGAACATCTCCTTTATTTTTGCTCATCATGAAGCATGTTATGATTGTTTTTAGTTCATTAGAATACTTAATTCTAGCATGCTTGATAAATCGAATGGTATGGCTAAGTTCAGTTTGACATTCCTTGCAATTTTTCTTGATTTTAATAGTTGAATTCCTCACCTAGCTTAATCAATTAACCCATTTTGTGAGAACTTGAGCCTTGAGCATGTACAACTATATTTTTATGCTCATTTTTCTTGATTGAGAGTGTCAATTTGGATATTGGAATCTAGATTTGTGGCTTGTATGCAATTTGAGATTACATTAGAATGTGATGCATTAATATGATTTAGGCACTAGGATTCACCCATTCTTTTTACCTCACTAAAGGCTTACCCTTTCTTTTCCCCCAGTGAACCAAGTTGAAGCCTAATTCCACTTTCTTTGTTTTCACCAAGATATTAATTAAACCCAAGCCTTTTTCATTTATCCCTCTCTTTCACCCTTGACAAGACAGAAGTATGAATTTTGAGTTGTGCAATCATGTTCCACGAAATAAAGAGGGCAGCAGCAAAAAACAAAACAAAAAAAGAAAAGAAGAAAAGAGAAAAAACAGAAACTTTCGAACCAAAATAAAAGGTTTGATGTTATTCATTTTAGTTACCTTTGTTGCTTATGTTGCCTACATTTATGAACATGTTTTAGTTACTTGTTGAAAACATCTTGTCTTGATTATTCTAGCCTTATATTAGCCTTTTTCCTACCTTCACCTCAACCCCATTACACCCCAAATTTAAGTCCTAATGATTTTTGCATCTCATTTCTTAAAAATAGTGGAAAATTATCTTGCCACAAGCCTATGGAGACCCTTGTTCAATTTTGACTTTGAGAGAATTTGCTTTCTACACTCGAAACACTTTGAGCGATTTGAGTGCATCTTGGTGAGGATTAAGTTTAGGTTGGAATTTGATTATCACTTAATAGGCAATTGTAAGGGTGAAGACTTGTTCTTACTTGTATCCATTCGTTTAGATTCATGCTTGATTCATGTCATTCTTAGTGCGCTTGAACTCTCATGATTTTGCTTAGCTTACAACAATTTAGGGAGATGAATGTTTTTGATTAATTTCTTTCAAACATACTTGAGGGAAAGTATAAGACAAGTGTGAGGGAATTTGATAAGCTCCTATAGATGCCACTTTTTGCTTGCTATTTTCTTTGTCTTGGGGACTTTTCACTACTTAATTGGTTGCATTTATCTCATTTTCTGTGCAGGGACTCAATTCTGGAATTAGTAGCAGAAAGGTGCATTTCTGCAGTTTTATTTATTTTTCTGGCTGTGGCTGACATCATGGGCACAACGCGTCTGATGTGGCAGTTTCTAGAAGATACAATCAGCGCAAGGAAAGACTCTGGAAGATCTAGTCAGCACAATTCGAGCTTAGGATTTTTAAATTTAAATTTCAAAACAAACATTTTAAATTAAGTTATCTTTTTTGCCATCTTTAGTAAATCTAAGCCTATAAATATCATCTTTGGGTAAGTCGCTAGAATCATCTCTTGTCTTTAGTTCTTGTTGCTACTTGCCTTTAATTTAATAGAAGTATTTCCTTGTTTCATTTTTGCTTCTTATTTATTTTTACGCATCTTAAACATTTTGTCAAAAACATGCTAAGTATGATAATCAATATCATGTTTGACTAATTTTCCCAAAAGACGAGAGCTAGTACAAATCAATTCCATGTGTGATAATTGAATATTTCTTAAATCCCTTCGGGATACATTTTCATGTTTCTGTTTAGATAGTTTGACAATCGGTCTTACTAAAATTTTTAAACGTTTTTCAAATAAAAAAGGATCCATTGATCTGGAATCGTTTAATCATACAGTTGGGAGGAAGAATCGGCATGTGGCCCTTCGACTTCCTGTGAACACTCTTAGTGGCGGTTCACTAAGGAAAGATGAAATCAGGAACGATTCTCAATGAGACAACTTCTGAGTCGGGCTTTTCCTATTTTTAAACTAAGTATTTTAACGACGATAGACGTGGTTGGTTTATTTAAGAATCGACTTTCAGAGATAGACTTGGGAAGATCGGTTACATGAGAGAAAAGCAAGTTACGATGGGTTGGGCCTCGTAGACTGTAACCAACATGAATCCCGTACTGAAAATCTATTTTCAATGGTCGTGGGAATTGACGAAACTAGCTCGAGGCTGCTTCCCTATTAGTGATTTTTCTACTTCATTCCTCACTTTATTTATTGCATTTTTTTATTTTGTTTATTAATATTTCTGTTACTTCAATCACACCAAACCCCATTTTTTTACTTATTTGTTTTAACTACTTCTGGGATCTAAATCACGACAAGGCTCAATCAGTGATTCCAACAGAACTCCTTGTGGATCGACCCTCTTCCTCTATTCCAAAAGAACTCCTTGTGCCCCTTATCCACAGCATTATGAAGGGGCGGCCAATCAATGTTGGCGAAGTAATTCTAGAGGAGATCTATGCCCACGCAGACAAGCCCAACACCAAAGGACCCCTCGTCTTCCCTAAACTCATCACAGGCCTATGTGCCAACTTCCGCGTGCCGCCGCATCCCAAGGATACAATCATTCCTGCTAGGGAATGGTGGGCAAGAAAGGTACGCCTCTAGATGATGCAGGATTCAAAGATGGAGTCGAAAACACCGTCAACCAATCAGCTGTCATCCCAACCTTTCGCCACCCCAGCCGCAGTGGGCAGTACTGAAGCTGCCCTCCCCTCCGCCGAGATCCCCCTGCTGCGCAGCCTCGTCGAAAGCTGCCAAAGGATCGAACACAAACATGGGATCTTGAACAAATATATTTCGGATGTGCAAGAGGCCCTTGTGGCCTACTTGCTTGACAAGTACCCATGACGTCGGCCCACAATTGCCCGCCTTTCCATCGGAGTTAGTAGCGTCCAAACCGACACAAATCACACACAGACCAGCCGCCACTCCAGCCTCCCCAGCCAGCGAAGGGCCACACATCTGCTCTAAGCGAAGAACCTCACCCACTCCCATCCAGTCGTACGAACTCACCTCCTCATCAGAGTCAGAGAAAGAGGAGGAGAGTATCGTCGCCTCCCTAGCAGCAAATGAGGCAGCTGCCCAAGATGCCAACGATTCAGACATGGAGATTTCTTACTCCTTCGATGATGAACCAGCCGAGGTAGCAAGGAAGAGGAAGAGGAAGCGGTTGGCCGCAACAACAAAGCCTCGGGCTGGAGGGTCTGAACCTGATCCAGAAGGACCATCCAAGAAACCCACCTCCAGTCGCCACGTGGCACGAAGAAGAGCCCAGCTGGCAGACCATTTGCCACATGATGCCTATTTCTGCCTGCCTCCTCAGAATCCTCCTCCGACACTGCAGCAACAGAGGGGAACTCCCCTAGTCTATAGCACCCTTTTCTTTTTCTTTTTCTTTATTTTTATGTTTTATTTTTTTGTTTTCATTTTTATTTTGTATGGCATTGAGGAAAATGACAACCTTGAGTTTGGGGGGAATGGTCCTCTTTGTTTTAGGTTCATTTAGTAACATATAGAAGCATATGTAAATTCCGCCCTAGCACTCAATGAAGTAGAAATTTTTAGCTTAAAACTTGTGCCTATGATAGTTAACTAATTCCTTATTTTCGCACCATACTTAACCTAACCATGGGAAGAAGCATGAAAATTACCTAGAAAAGTTTTTTCTCTTAGCCAGTTATTCTTACAATGTGTGTTAAATGGTGAATTTTTGTTTGAATTCTAAGTTTAACACTGCCTGCTTTAATTAATAAAAATTTCTTAATTGAATACAAGTTTGTCGCCGCGACAGCACAGGGCAGCAACACAAAGATGGTGAAAACCCTAGAGGTGCCCGAAAAAGGCTCTAGGCAGGATGTTTAAACACCCTACAGGTGCCCGAAACAGGCTCTAGAAAGGATCATGAACAAGAATACTTTGTTGCTATCAAAGTCCAAGTATCTAAACCAAGTGACAGACAAATTAGCAAGAGTGAATGAAAGCCTTCACGGGAGGACTCTATTTAAAGGGTTCGAAGTTTCGTAGAGTGCACCTATCTTAGCTTCAAAACCAGCGAATAGTTGAGATGAGCTGAAGCCCTTAAAGCCATGATCAGAAAATGAGGACAGAAGTGCCTAACTATGCTGCCAAGGCAGCAACTCGTATCCTTTTTAGTAATTTCATTATTTTCAGCATCCTCTGTTAACTTAGAATACTCAGCATGTTTTAGCATGGACACAAACCTGCACACGCTGCACTGGCACTAACAAAATTAAAATCTAAGTTATTTCATGACATTCCCTATCACTAACATAAAATAGGTGTCACGGCCTTGAGGTAAGAAATCAAGTTAAAGGCTAAGTTTCTACTAATTTTGTGCAAGGGGCTAGTTTACTAGTTAGGTTGCATTACTTGAGGACAAGCAATAGTTCAAGTTTGGGGGGGTGTAGAATGTCCATGAGTTCTATATTTTGTACACATTTCTGCCCTTATTATTGCTATTCTTAAGCTCATTTAGGCATATTTAGCTGCATTGCATGCATAATAATAGCATTTTCTCTTTTACCATACTTTTATGAATATTTTATGTTTGGTTAAGAAAAGATATTGTTTTAGTTTAGTTTTTATTTTCAGGTGTTGTAGCTGTGGAGAGGACAGAAAAGCTGGAAACAAAAGGAGCTGTATTGAAGCATTTCCAGATGCCGCCAAGGACGCCGCCGTAGCAACAATGCCGCCAAGTGCCGCCCAGGCAGGAGTTACACCGACTTAGTCAAGATGGGTCGCGATTGAAAGAGGGCAATTCCCTTTGCCTAATGAGCCCAGTCTTGCAATCTTCTAAAGCTTGTAGCAGCCGGTAGAACTGATTTAAGATTGATAAGTAAGAGTACTTATCCTTACTTGCGAGAGAAGGCAACGTCCAAAGAGTCCACATTCAAGTTAAAAAGGATTCAGCATTTAATGTAAAGCTACTTTAAGGACTTTTACTTCAAGGACTCAAACTTAGGCTATAAGCCATATATATACCCAATGTATCTGAGGGTATATGGGCATGTGTATGCTTATGCTTAGACACGCGGATAGATGGATGTATAGCGGAGAGGTAGCTAGATAGATGGGAGGTGTTGGAGATCGAGGCCCAACACTCCTAGGGTTTAGGTTTTTGTTTGTGAAGTAGTTGTGAGAAACAGTTGTAATAGTTTAAGTGTATTTTCAATAAAATATTCTCAAGTTTGCTTAATTCATGTTCTTCACTTCTTCAATTAGTTCTAAAAGTCCAATTGAGGATATCCATTTGTCGGGCACGAGAGAGCAAGACTCAGGAAAAGGATTAAGTACGGTCTCATCATGTCGAGGTGTTGACTAATTTGGCTTAGACATAAGTTCGAGTTTAAGCGGTTAAAAGGAGCAACCAAACATCGACTGTCTATGTTATGTTTACGCAGAGATTGCTAAGTATTGCCTACATCACGTGGTGACAGAATCCTTGCCTAGACATAGGAAGGATCACTTTAGAATTGCTCTGTCAAACTTGGAGTATCTGCCAGACTTGCCGCCAGGACGTATTTCCTTTCCACCTACCGAGACAGCGAGAGTTGCAAGAGCAGAGACCCGCTGCAACCGCGTGACAGGGTCGCAGCTGCCGTTCGCCATTAATCACCGAGGCAACAGTTCGTGGCAGCTTAAAACACACTTAGGCTTTAGAATGCAGTTTACACACTACTGAGCTACAATTACCTTACCCAATCTATTGACCTTATCTCTCTCTATCATCACTATTTTTATCTTATTTGTGTCTTTATTTTTCCACATTCAGAAATTTAATTGTGCAATTTACTATATCCTTGTGCAAGAAAACATTCATAGGAGTCGTTCCAATCCATGTGAGAGACGCTATCTTTTATACTATAACTTGACAAGAGTGTGCACTTGCGCTCATAAATAAAGAACACCCAAACGCTCTACAGGGTGGCAACGATTCAGTTGTTGAATACTAAGGAGATAAGCTTCGAGAGAAGTCGTTCAAGTAGATGAACTTACTTCATGAGTGATATCTACCACTTAGGAGTATACATTGGTTCTTAATCAAATTGTTTTATTTAAAAACATTCACTATAGAGATATAAGGGGTTTTACATGATCAATTTAGGGCAATAATCATCAAGAAAGGCTTTTCTAATTTGAATCTACTCGACAAACAACGCCAAGATATGTTGTTATTAAAATATGGCATGACATGAATAGCGTGAAAACCAGGCATTCCCTACCAACGCTCATCATTCATTAAAATACTCTCCTTGCCAACGTCTTTACTTTATTTTACTTTTATTACTTTTCTTTCTTTTAGTTTCAAAATCAATTTCAAAACAAATCATCTTTTTCTCAAGTTAAGTAACAATCAAGACAATCGAATTCCAAGTCAATCTTTGTGGGATCGATACTCAGCTTATTGTTGTATTACTTGCAGACCGTGTATACTTGCACGCAAAAGACTCTTGGCATTGCTTTATGATTGCCCATTCTTTATAAATTGCCCCTTTTTCCAGCATTACTTTACACATCTTCTACAGAGTCTACATAACTCTTCTATCTCGTTTAAGTCTAGTAGACGCTTTTTCCCTGTACTTTCTCAGTCGATGTTCATGGTTTTTATTGCTCAATAGGCCTTATGTTCGATCTCTATCGACAAGTGGCAAGTCTTACCGTAGACATGTCTGTAGGACCAAAGTGCATCATCAATTCTCGCAGATCAATCCTTTCAGGAAGTTTTAACAACCTTCTCAAAGATAGCTTTCAACTCATGGTTAGAGATTTCAGCATTCCCATTAGTCTACGGGTGATATGTCGTGGCAATTTTATGGGTCACTCCAAAGCGCTGCAACATCTTGTAAATAAGCTTATTGTCAAAATGCCTACCTTCATCACTGATAATAGCCCTTGGTATTCTGAACCGTGTGAATAAGTTCTTCTACAAGAATCGCTGCATCATCTTGAAATCATTTCTCTAAGAATCGTTGCATCTTTATAGAGAGTGGGTCAATATAAGCTTGGCTATAAGACTTTGGCCAATGTACGAGTACCTCCAAAATGGCCTCCATAGGGTGATGAATGAAATTGTAGAAGCACATTTTGTTGTTCCTCCTCTGGAACACATCATCGTATTACCTGATCTACACATTGTTTAAACAAAAGAGGCTCGTCCCAACAATAATGGTTAGCATCGCGTAGGAACCGCTTCTTTCCCTATTAAGTAAGGTCATAAGGTATAATACTGCTCACAAGAAAATTAACTAAATCGACATATCAGGGAGTTATCGTGGCAACTAACAATTGCTCGTCCGGTAATACATCATGGATTTGTAGATGACCATAATCTGCATCGCCTCCTTGTAGCCGTGACAAGTGATCAGCAACATGGTTCTCCGATCCTTTTCTGTCCTTAATCTCGATGTCATACTCTTGTAAAAGTAAAATCCAACGAATTAAACAAGGTTTGACATCTTTCATAGCAATTAAATACTTAATTGTTGAATGGTCAGTGTGATCAATTACCTTTGTACCAATTAAGTAAGGACAAAACTTGTCAAATGCGAATACTACTGCTAGCAACTCCTTTTCAATCGTGGTGTAATTCAATTGAGAACCATTAAGGGTTTTGCTAGCATAGTAAATCACATGGAAAATTTTACCTTTCCGCTGGCCTAAGATAGCTCCTACCGCAAAATCGCTCGCATCGCACATGAGCTCGAAAGGTAGGGACCAATCAGATGGAATGACAATAGGTGCCATGGCAAGTTGCTTCTTCAGGGCTTCAAATGTTGTAGTGCAAGAATCGTCAAAATTGAAGGCTTTATCATGTTCAAGCAAATTACAAAAGGGTTTAGAAATCTTAGAAAAATTACGAATAAAACCTCTATAAAAACCTGCATGTCCGAGAAAACTTCGGATCCCCTTGACTGAATTTGGTAGCGGAAATTTCTCAATCATTTCCACCTTACCCTTGTCAACTTCGATTCCCTTGGATGAGATCTTGTGTCCTAGCACGATACCTTCGTCCACCGTAAAGTGGCACTTCTCCTAGTTTAACACTAGGTCAAATTCTTCACAGCATGCTAACACCTTCTCCAGATTGCTAAGGTAATTGTCAAAACTATCTTTGAATATCGAGAAGTAGTCCATGAAGATTTCAAGAAAATCTTCCACCATATCAGAGAAAATCGCTACCATACACCTTTGGAAGGTTGTCGGAGCATTGCACAACCTGAACGTCATCCTCCGAAATGCATGTATACCAAAAGGGCAAATGAAGGTAGTCTTTTCCTGGTCTTCCGACGCTATGGAAATTTGGATATAACCTGAGTATCCATCAAGAAAACAATAAAAGGATTTTTCCTACAAGACGGTCAAACATCTGGTCAATAAAAGGCAAAGGAAAATGATCTTTCCTAGTAGCCTTATTCAATTTACGGTAACCTATGCAAACTCTCCAACCAGTGATCGTTCTAAATGGAATAAGTTCATTGTTTTCACTACTTACCATAGTCATACCTCTTTTTTTCGGTACACATTGTACCAGACTTGCCCATGAGCTGTCAAAAATTGGATATATGATACTATCATCGAGCCACTTTATGATTTCCTTCATCACGACTTGCTTCATAGCAGGGTTCAGTCTCCTTTGAGCCTCAATGAAATTGATGTGCCCTTCCTTTAATAGGATCTTATACATTCAAACTACCGGACTGATGCACTTCAGATCTGCAATTGTCCAACCGATTGTTTTCTTGTGCTGCACCAACATGCCAACCAACTTCTTTTCATGTTCCGGCTGCAACTTAGAAGAAATGATTAAGGGAAAAGTGTTATCCTTTCCCAAATAGATGTATTTCAATTTCCTTGGCAATTGTTTTAACTTTAAAATAAGGGTTTCTCAATAGAGGGTTTATCGGGTTTAAGTTCCTTACTTGAATAATCAAGGATTTGGAACTTTGACATGGTCAACTTACCATCCAATTGACCTCCTATTTCACCTCAATGCCCGACTCGTCTAGTTCTTCAGGCTCGGCAAGATAAGTTCCGTGGTAATACTCCTCTATGTCAAAATTAAATTCAGTGGAGGCTTGTGTGACTCGACATTCTTCGGTCTCGTCACCACGCGTAAGGGTCTTGAAAACATTAAGCGTGACTTGCTGGTCATTCACCCGCATAATGAGCTCTCCTCTCTCAACGTCAATCAAAATCTTTCATGTTGCTAAGAACGGTTTCCCAAGGATAATATGTGCGAGCTCATCTTCTTCACAATCCAAAACAATAAAGTTAGCGGGAAAAATAAACTTATCCACTCTTACCAAGATGTCTTCAATCTTTCCCTCTGGATGCACATAAGATCTGTACGCAAGGTGTAGCATGAATATAGTGGGTCTCCCATTCCCTATACTCAATATTTGAAAAATAAACTTTGGCATAAGGTTTATGCTTGCTCCAAGATCGCACAATGCCTTCCTGACATAGTGACCGCCAATTGCACAAGGTATTGTAAAACTATAGGGATCTCTTAATTTGGGTAGCAAACGGTTGTGCAATATTTCCATACGCCCCTCCGTCGCAATAGCTGTCTCGAACTCTCCAAGTCTAGTTCGCTTAGAGACAATGTCTATAAGGTACTTAGCATAGTTCGGCATTTGTTATATTGCTTGAACCAACGACAAGTTGATGTGGACTTGGTTCATGATGTCAAGAAATTTCTTGAACTGGTATTTGTGTTTCCGCTTCTTCAGCCTTTGTGGGAATTCTAATCTCCTCGCCTTTTCCATTCTCATATTGGTTGGATCTCTTGGATGGACTTGCTGCAACAACTGAACTTGTCATGACAACTACTAGACTATTAGATGGACTTACTAGGGCAACTACTGAAGGCTTGCCATTAATGATTACTGTGGTGTTGTTGTTGGATACATCTTTCTGAACATGATCACTATCCTCAGATTGGATAGGTCTATTATTTGCTTTTGATCCACTTCGAGTGGTGATCACCTTACATTGTTCATGGCTCATTCCTCGTACCACCTCAGTGTCGCTGGGCACACCTCAATGTGGCCTTGTTTTCAGAATTTGAGCAAATTGCCTAACTTGCGTCTCCAATTCTTTTAAGGCTGCTCCTTGATTCTGCATTGTCATCTCGGTCTTGTTAATAAATGTGTTAGTCTTTTTAATGAAATTACTTCTTTCAGCCATATAAGACTCATTTTTCATCATAAAGCATTTATAGAGTTTTCCAAAGAACTTGATGATGTTGTCTGTTGCGGCGGCATCTGTTGTCATGGCATGTTCTACTGGAATCCTGATGCTTCTGTATTCTGGCATTGTTGATTTTCGGAGTTGTTCTTGTTACTCTAGAAAAAGTTAGGATGTTTCTTCCAAGCCGGATTATACGTGTTGGGATATGCATTGTTGTTCTGGTTGTAGTTTCCAACATAAAAACTTGACTCTGGGTTCTGTGGACACTCAGAAGAATCATGGTCAGCATTACATAAATCGCAAAGTGGACCTATTACTTTGACCTTGTGTGTTGTTGGGTTTCTGCATATTCTTAACCAAATTGGTTAATGTGGATAACTAGGCTAAAATAGTATCTAACGTCTCCAACTCTATTGCCGAGGCATTTCGCTTGACAATTGCCCTTCTAGTGGTTGGGAATTGATAATCATTCTTGGAAAGCCTGTCCAAAATCTCCATAGCTTCCTCTGGTGACTTGTCTAGAAGTGTGCCATTTGTCGAGGCATCTAACATCAACCTCGTCAGTGCGTTCACCAAATTGTAAAACATTGTCACCTACGTCCATTCTCTGAATTTGTGCATGGGTATTTGCGTAAAAGCTCCTAGTACCGCTCCCAAGCCTCGTACATAGACTCATCATCTTCCCGACGAAAAGAAGTAATGTCATTACACAATTTATCAATCATATTTGTAAAAACTAAATCTAGAAAGGAAACTTCGGTATAGATCTATCTAAGATTCTAAAGATTCGGATGGGATACTATTCAACCATGATTTCGCCCTATCCCTTAGTGAATAAGGGAATAATTTCAGCCTTAGGACGTCCTCAGGGACTCCTTGTTGCTTGAATAAATCGTAGATTTCTAAGAACGATTTGAGATGATGTCTAGCATCCTCAGTCGTTGATCTGCCAAACTGACCAACTGTATTAATCATATTGAACATTACTGGCTTCAATTTGAAACGGGCAGCTTGAATCTCATGTGTGAAAAATCCTGGAGTGAGACCGTCAAGATCTTGCTCTAAGTAGTCTCGGATGGGTCTATTTCGTATGATAAGAGGTTGATCCGGTAGAGCCACTCCGCCTCCTGCTGCGATATTCTGATTGACGTTGGCATTCAAATTGTCAACTGGATAATTAGGTGGGTCTTCCATTTCTGCTCTCAACTCTCTTCTTCGTCTATGAAAACGCGTTCGATCTCTAGTTCAAGTGGATAATCTAGTGTTGTCGGTCTCGCTCTGGTCATGCACCAATGCAAAACAAAAGTGTGTTAGCCTCTTGAAACCAAACAATTTAAATAAAAAGAAACAAAGGTGTAAGAAAATAAAAACAAAGTTGTTATTGCCAATCCCCGGCAAAGGCGCCAAAAACTTGTTGCGCGTTTAGAGTGCTTCACAATTGGTGCAAGTGAACACGTCGCAAGTTATAATATAGTAAAGATCGCCTCCACAGGGATTGGTGAAACTCCAATTTCTAGCTTCTTTCACTAAAAAAGAATAATATTGGAAGTGATAGTGGTGATAAATAACAAGTAAAATAACTAGGCAAGTAAATTAAATAGGTAGTGCAATCGATTAGGAGAATAGGTCAGGTTATCATGATTAGTGGACCAATAGCTGAATGGATTTTCATAGCAATTGGTTGCTGAGGCAACTCAATTGTTGTGGTAACTAAGACCGGCTGGATTGTCGTGGCAACTAGGTCACAATTTATGTTGTAGCAACTGGGACTGGTTGTAATTTTGTGGCAATTGGGTTCCTTCCTTCAAAGCTCGGCGAAGTGTTCTTCAATGTCTTCTCATTATCCCTAACAGAAGAACTGGTTAATTGTGAATGTCTTGGTGATACATTCATGCGTTAACCTTGGGTGAACAAGAACTTATCTTACACTCCTCTTAGCCGTTGAAATCTAATCCTTATTCTTAAGTTGGATTAATTCTCACCAATGATTGTTTGAATAAGAACCATGTTCATTCTTTTCTTGAATCTAGCTCTCTCAATTCTAGATAAATGGATGACACTCGAGATCCTCTCCCAATTCTCTCAAGATAAAAAATATACGAAATCAAGAATGAACAAACTTTGAATTTATTTGAAATAAAAAACTAACAATCATCCAATCGTTTATTACACCACAAAACCCAAATAACCCTATCCAATTTAAATTTGTTCATGGCTGGGGAAGAAGAAAATATAAAAGATTTAATCCAGACATGGATCACATAAAATAAAAATGAAGAAGAAGAAGGTGCGTGCGATCTGCTCTTTTTCTCTAAAATCCAATCTGAACTCCCCAAAAGCTGTGATTTGATCTTCTATTTAAAGGGGTGATGCGATCAACTTTGTGTTGATAAGGAGGGTTTAAATGCGTTTGAATTTCGTGAAGATATGATCTTTATCTGATCAGGTTGTTGAAATTTGAATATGGGATTTATCTTCTGCTTTTCTAAATAATCTTGCGGATAATGTTGTATTTATCCAAAATTATTCAGATATGCCACGACAATCAGCTTCGGCAACTCCTTCATATATGTCCCTACTTGCCACGAAAATCCCCACTTGCTATGGCAATCCTGTCCTGCACAAATAAAGTACACCGACATCGAATTTTCCATAAAACCCAATCAAATGCGATACCAAGCTTAATAACTTAAGCAAACTAGGAGATTATGCATGAATGTCTACCAATGCAACTAAAATTAGCCTAATTCTAACAATAATATGAGTAAAAAGGGTAAGAAAAAACAGTACTTTTACACACTTATCACAAACTAGAATCGATATTGTAAGTTTTCAATGCAAATCACAATTTTTAAACTAATAAACTATCGGACAGTTGTTGAAGAAAACAATTATGACAGTTGTGCTTATTTTAATTGTCAGCTATTGTTTAAATTTTGATTAGTTTAATGATGCACAACCTTTTAGATGGGTGTTTGTAAGTACATAAAACAGCATCGTGTGAGCCTCAAGAGGTTCTTAAACCTTATCTGGTTGTTAGTCATCCTTATCTAATAAAATGAATACAATTTTCTCTCCTGAAACTTCTTTTTCTCTTTCGATCTTATTCTTCACTTTTTGATCTCAAATATTCTATTTCAAATATGTTTGTTACGTTTATAAAGGTATCAGAGCCACAAGTTTTTAACAATAGTGGACGGAACCCCAGTCGCGTGTAGTCATACATGACAGCAAAAGCTACTAAATTGCAAGCTGAAATCGCAAGAGTGGAAAGCAACATTGATACTAAAATGAAGAAAAAGTTAGTGGTGTTTTGTTCTCGAACGGGAAAGATTTTTAAAAGATGTTGGAAATAAATTTAGGGAAACAAATAGACTCAAATGCGTTGGAGGAGTCAGTCTCAGGCACATTAACAACTCTTGGTATTTTGGGTGCAACTCCAACAACTTTAGAAAACTCACATGAAGTGTAGAGTGTAGAGGAAAATGGACCTAAGAAGCCGATTCAAGAGTTGACGAGTCAGATAGGAAATTTAACTTACAAACTTCCTTGCCTTAAGTTTGATGGAACCGATTTTAGATGTTGGAGCTCTAAGCTAGAGGTGGCAAACTGGCTTGAGACTCGAGACTCGAACTAATTTTATCTGATCTGATACCTGATATTGACCTGAACATGATGATCTAAACTTGATCCGAAACTCGAAACGACCTGATTCTTAATTGAACCAATATGAATCTGAACCAATTTTCAAGTGAGCCGAATAGACCCAAACTGATTTCATCCGAACCGAAAGCAACCTGAAATAAAGAAAAAAAAATATTAAAATGATAAAGAACGGTTTGACGTGAACTGTCGCACAACTCACCGAAAAGTCAAATATATTGTCTTTATAAAGTCATATATGAGTGTAAAAACGTAATCCGGCCTGAAAACCCGCTGAAACAAACTGATATCCTATTGAATCGATATTGACCCAAACCGAATTCAACTGACCCGTAAATACCCGACCCGATATCAATCGACTCCCAAAAGTAATCGAACCGATGTGGCCCGACCAGAATCATCATTGATTTGAATTAAAACCGAACCAGACCAGATTCGACTCGACCCGAACTAAAAGCAAACATAATCAAAACTGAATCTGACCCGAACCGACCTGACTCGAATAACTCGTTTGCCACCTCTACACTAAACTAGAACAATTTTTGAAGCTGAAGCAGATCCTCGTAACAGTAAAATTTATTTGGTGATGTTACATCTAGAACGGAAGGCTTTATAGTGGTATTAGTTTTTGGTGTAACCGAGAAAAAATTGTACATAACGTAAAATGAGAATTAGTTTATAGTAAGGAGGTAATGAAATATTAAGCCATATAATATAGATAGATCTTCACAAATATTTGATCAAAAATATCTTGATAAATATGTAAAATATAAACATTTAAAAAATATTAAATAATTGGAATAACTTTATATATAATATTGATATTTCTGAAAATTTCTCAACAAAACAAAGACCGTTATCGGTTATCACCTCTTGCACTAATAAAACATTAGCTTTATTGATAGTCAAGTATTCTCAAGCATTTGACCCTCTTATTTTATCAAGGATTCCTTTGATTTCCCATTTCTGACATCTGCATATTACAATAATAAACTGGAAACCCCAAAGTTTACATTCATCTTATTGAAATTCTTTATGCAGAATGGCATTCTTGACTACTTCTTGGTGATTGAAACTTATCCGATTCATAAATAAATAAATTAGTTAAATTGTATGAACGAGCTTCGATTTCAGTCAATAAATACCATCTCAAATTCTCATTTCTTCCCACACCTCGAAAAAAACTCTCAGTTCATCAATTTCTCAGTGTATTATTACTAATCATGGGTGTTTTCACGCATGAAATGCAGGTCACTGCCCCAATCCCCCCAGCCAAGGCATTCAAGGCCATCGTTCTCGATTTCGACACCCTTTTCCCCAAGGTCGTTCCCGATTCGATCAAGAGCGTCGAGGTCCTCGAAGGGGATGGTGGCCCTGGGACTATCAAGAAGGTCACCTTTGCCGAAGGTACTTGATCATTGTTTTCCTTTTCATTCTTACAGATATCTAATTTCCCCGTTTGATGTCTGATTCAGAGACTTGCTTGGTTAATTGATGATAAATGCAGGGTTCGGGCTCGATTACGTGAAGCACAAGGTTAACGAGCTAGACAAGGACAATTTGTTCTACAGTTACAGCGTGATCGAAGGCGATATCTTGAAGAACATACTCGAGAAAATCACTTACGATGTCAAGTTCGTTGCGGGACCGGACGGAGGAGCAATTTGTAAGAGAACTACCAAGTTTTACTCCATTGGTGATGTGGAGATCAAGGAGGAAGCCATTAAGGCGGGAATGGAAAGGCAGGCCCGAGTTTTCAAGGCTGTTGAAGATTACCTCGTGGCAAACCCCGATGCCTAAAACTCTCTCTGTGTGTGTGAGAGAGACATAATATATATTGCTTCGGTGTTCGGATTTCGTGGAGTTGAAAGGCTCCTAATATAATTTCTCGTTTAAGAGTGTGGTTTCCATGTTTCCTATGTTGTCTCTTTGCTTGAAACTGTAGATGATTGGTCCCTTGATTTCAATCATCTATGTTTCCATTTGTAATAAAAGAGTCTTTGAGTCAAGTTGTATTGTCTTTGATTTATGAAAATGAAAAGTTTAGGCTTCGTTTGGTTCTAGAAAACATTTTCTATTTTTGTTTTTCATTTTCATTTTCAGAAAATAGTTTTCATTTCCTGTTTTTTAAATATTAGAAAACATGTTTGGTTAATAGAAATGAAAAGTTATTTTCAAAAATGAAAATAGTGAAAATGTGTTTGGTATCTAGTTTTTCAAAATAAGAAGACTTAAAGGTCAAATTAGCTCTTAACGAAAAATAAAAAAATTAGTTAAGCCCTTGTGAATTTTTTACTCAATTTAGCCCTCATAATTCAAATTGCAATCAATCAGACCCTCATAATTTAAATTGCGATCAATTTAACCCTCTCATCATGTTGACTGTTAACTTACAAACAATCATTAAGATAATGACACGTAGTACACCTGAAAATATTTAAAAAAATTTAAAAAAACATATTTAAAATTAACCCCTCCACAACTACCCAACTTAAAATAGTTTGCTACTTAATTCCCCTCCACAACTACCGTTCTCACTTTGATCCATTGAAACGCTATGGAGTTTGCATGGGTTGGATCTGACATCTCCAGGTTTCAACATCCATTTTCTTCTTAAAACACGTAGTTTGTTAATGATTGTTTGTTTCCTACGAATTAGTAAAATCTCAATGAAAAACTTGATTGGCATGGACTAGAGGAAGATTAGATAGATGATCTACCATCTATGCTAGTTCTCACAGTAATGATAATAATGCACTTTGAGAATTGAATTAAAAAATTCAATAAAAATCAAATTGAAAAATAAATCAAAACTATGACCGTTTTGAAATAAAAAAATCAGTAAATGCCAAATTAGAAAATATTTTTAAAATCTTATGTTTTTTAGAATTTTTAAATATTTTTTAGATTTTTTACGGTTTAATGACGTAACACTTTCAGAGTGTGCCACGCATTATCATTTATTGATTTTTAGTGAGTTAATGGTCAAAATTTGGCCAACCATTACGAAAGGACTAAATTGAGTGTGTTTTGACTAATGAGAGTTAAATTGGGTGCAAAAAATCAAAAATAGATTAATTGATTTTTTTTCGTTGAGGACTAATTTGATCTTTAAGCCAAATAAAAATAAACAAATAATTACTTATTAAATAATTAAATTAAAGTATAATTATTAAAAATATTATTATAATAAAAATAAAATGTGAATAAATAAACCAAAGTTCTAAAATTGGCATTAGAATGATTCGAACCCGAGTTAAATAGAGTGAAAATTCAAAAACCCTTGTTTTCATGTTTTCCATTTTTCTAAAACATTTTCAATGAAAATAGTGAAAACATCTTTTTTATGTTTTCAAAATTTCACTCATTTTTGTTTTCATTTTCTAAAAATCATTTTCAATTTTTGCAACCAAACATGTATTCTTCAACATTTTCTATTTTCCAAGAAAATAAAAATGAAAATGCCTTATATTCTCTGGAACCAAACGCACCCTTATATTTTAAACCAATGTTTACTGTTTCTGCCGATAAAACTGCAATTATTTATTAGGAACATGCAAGGAATTATTGAGGATGAAAATCCTCTACCCTTTTCAAATGGCTACTTATGCTCCACACTCAAAATTAGGTTTAAGATTTAGATTTTAGGATTTTAAGTTAGGGGTTAGGGTTTAGAGAATTTAAGGTAAGGTGTATTTTTTAGGGTATAGGGTTTAGGATTTAGAATTTAGGGTTAGGACTTAGAATTTAATTTTATTGTGTTTTTTTAGTGTTGGGGCATAAATAAGCGCACCGAAAAAGGGCAGAGAATTTTTATCCAATTACTCAACCAAAACGGAAAAACAAAGCAAATGTTGAGAAGTTATCAAAAAGTAAAAGAGGTAAACTACACATTTGATCACCAAATTATTACTTTTTTTTAACCACTCGACCAAACTATGTAATTATGAATAAAATTTATTTGTCCTTTTTTGGTATCTTTTTATGTGTTCGTAAATTATTTTATGTCACGTGTATTATTAATTTATTTTTTACTGTATTTTAAAAAGCTTGAGCTGAAATGTCTAGACTGTAATAAATAAAAGAGCACCTAATTTCGCCTCCACCTGCACCGTTCTCTCCTGCACTCGAAAAGAATCCGACCAAAACTTAACTTCCATGAAAATTTATTTTAATAAAGCCTATTCATGCTTCTCCTGAAGGTAAAGAAGCTCATCATACTCAATGCATATAAGAAAATTGTTGAGAATATGAATGTAATTAGTTTCAAAGTTAGTTAGTTGTTAGAGGTTGTTAGCAGTAGTTAGATGGTTGTTGATTAAGCTTTGACTTTGACTATATAAGCCTCTTGTAAATTTATTTTAATCAATGAAAATGAATTAATTTTTTTTAACATGGTATCAGGAGTTAGTCTCTGATCCAATTTTGTTGGGCCGTTTCATTTTTTTCTTTTGGCCTATTTTTTCCAATTTCTTCCGGCCTGCTCTCATTTGTTTGTTTCTCTTCTTCGATATTGCCCTTTCCTCTTCCGATGGCCACTACGATCGATCTGAATCACGTCCTCTACCTCCATCCTTCTGATACGACTGGAGCTCCGATTGTCTCTGTTCAATTGACCGGTATCGATAATTACAGCGTCTGGAGCCGATCGATGCGTCTTGCGTTGCTCGCCAAAAACAAATTAGGGTTTCTCACCAACGATTGCAAACGCGATAGCTTCGTTGATACTCTTCGTTCGCAATGGGACCGTTGTGATGCGGTTGTTATTTCATGGATCCTGAACTCTGTCAGTCGGGATTTGTCCGTCGGAGTTGTCTTTGCCTCGAATGCCGCCCTCATCTGGAAGGATCTTCGTGAACGGTTCGATAAAGTCGACGGCGCTCGCACTTTTTCCTTCATCGGGAGGTTGCCACGACTATTCAAGGTGATCTCTTCGTCTCTTCTTATTTCACTCGATTAAAGCTTCTGTGGGATGAGCTTGCGGTTCTGGTTCCGTTTTCCACATGTGAGTGTACTGCTTCAGAAGAAAACCTAGTTGTTCATCTTCAACAACATCTTTTTCAGTTCCTTATGGGTCTCAATAAAACGTTCTCTGCCCTGCGAAGTCAGATCTTGCTCATGAAGCCCCTTCCGTCCGTTAACCAGGCTTACTCGAGGATTATCCAAGAAGAATCTCAACGGACTCATCTTCACGGTATTTCTCCTGTCTCTTTAGCCTCTGATCCTACTGCACTCTATGCTTCTGGCGGTGCTGGGTCTCGCCGTCGTTTCAACGCCACTTGCGACCACTGCAAGGTTCGGGGCCACAAAAAAGATCAGTGCTATCGTTTAATTGGGTTTCCGTCCGACTTCAAGTTCAGTAAGAAGAGGGATGTTCAAGCTGCTTTGGTTACTAACTCAGTCACTCCTGGGGTTTCTCTGATGACTGGTACTGGTTCATCTCTGGCGTCGGCGTTCACACCTTCGCAGTACCAGCAATTGTTGGATTTGATTAATCGTGCTCCGCCCTCTTCAGCCGATTCTTCAGCTAATCTGGCAGGTGATATTTCTTGTTCCTCTGCTAGGTCAAGTTCTTTGTGGATTTTAGATACTGGGGCTACGGATCACATGTGTTGCGATTTCATTTACTTGAATGATCCTCTTTCTTGTTCATCCACTTATCGTTTTATTTTTTTACCTAATGGAAAAAATGTTGCCATTACTCATACTGGTTCTGTGTATTTCCCTGATTTACATCTGTCCAATGTTTTGTATATCCCTGATTTCACTCACAACATTATCTCTATTTCCAAATTAACTTCCGATTTGTGTTGTACTGTGATTTTCTTCCCTGATTTCTGTTTGATTCAGGGTCTCTCCAATGGCAGTATATTGGGGATTGGTAAACTATGTGGGGGCCTTTATGTCTTCATATCTCCTGCATTTGTGCCTGGTTTGTCTGTGTCCTTCCCTTCTTTTTTTCCTTTGTCTGATGTTAAGACTTCTATTCCATCTTGTATGCATTCTGAGCTTAATAAAAGTATATTGTGGCATGCCCGTTTGGGTCATGCTCCCTATAATACTATCTCTAAATTTCCTCTTTCTGATAGCATCTCTGGTAGTTCTAGGTTTCCTTGTCATGTTTGTCCTCTAGCCAAACAGTCTAGGCTTCCTTTCCCTTCTAGTTCTACTCAATCCAAAATTCCTTTTGAGCTTTTACGTATGGATCTTTGGGGACCATATCGAACCTCCACTGTTCATGGTCAACGATATTTTCTCACTATAGTTGATGATTTTTCAAGGATGACATGGGTATTTTTGTCGAGATTAAAATCTGGTACTGTTTTGTTCATCAAGTCCTTCATTTCTTATGTTCAGAATCATTTTTCAACCTCTGTTAAGTTTGTTCATACTGATAATGGGACTGAGTTTTTCAATTCTTCTTGTTCTGAGTTTTTATCTTCTCTTGGCATCGTGCATCAAAGTAGTTGTATCCATACACCACAACAAAATGGTATAGCTTAGCGTAAGCATAGACACCTATTAGATGTTGCTCGTGCTTTAAAATTTCATGCAAAAATTTCTGTTAAATTTTGGGGTTACTGTGTCACAGCTGCATGTTATTTGATCAATCGTCTTCCTTCTTCAGTTTTACACTGGAAGACTCCTTATAAGTTGCTTTATCATCGCCCACCTTCTCTTTCTCATCTTTGTGTCTTTGGGTGTCTTAGTTATGCTACAAACACCAATTCTTCTAACAAATTTTCTCCTCGAGCTTTTCCTTCTGTCTTTTTTGGTTATTCTGAAGTTCAAAAGGGATACATCTTGTTTAACTTGGATTCCAAGTCTTTTTTTGTAAGCAGTGATGTCATCTTTCATGAGGACATTTTTCCTTTTCATTCTGTCAATCCTGATCTTTCTCCTTGGTTTTTTCCTTCTCATGTTTTTGCTTCTGATGATGACTTTCTTTCTCTTCAGTCTGAAACAATCTCAACAGATTCTACCCATGTTTCATCTAGTCCTTCTATCCCTAATGTTCCTAATGATTCTACTGCTTCTATTTCTAATGTTTCTACTGTTGTTTTGCCTATTGATTCAGTTCTTAATACTTCTTCCATTCCTTCTATTCGAAGATCTGTTTGAACTATTCGTCCCCCTCAATGGCTAAATGACTTTGCTTCTGTTTGTCATTCTTCTTCCATCAAATATCATATTTCTTCCTCTTTGTCTTATGGCCATCTTCCTTCTTCCACTCGTTCCTTTCTCTCTCACACTTCTATTGTTGAACCACAATCTTATTCTGAAGCCAGTAAAGATCATTTGTGGATTGAAGCAACGAAAGAAGAAATACAGGCTCTTGAAGTCAATCACACTTGGTCCTTGGTTCATTTGCCATCTGGTAAAATTCCCATTGGATGCAAATGGGTCTTTCGAGTGAAGTACAACTCCTCTGGTGATGTTGAACGTTACAAAGCACGTCTTGTGGCCAAAGGGTATAATCAAAAAGCTGGGGTTGATTACACTGAGACATTCTCCCCTGTAGCAAAAATGGTCACTGTTCGAACCATTTTGGCTCTTGCTGCTGCCCACAATTGGCCACTTTACCAGATGGATGTCTACAATGCCTTTCTTCAAGGTGACATGCAAGAAGAAGTCTATATGGAGTTGCCTCCTGGATTCTGCAGCCATGGGGAGTCCAGGGTTTGTAGGCTGCATAAGTCTCTTTATGGATTGAAGCAAGCTTCAAGACAATGGAACACGAAGCTTTGTGATGCATTATTAAATGTTGGTTATTATCAAAGTAGATCAGATTACTCTATTTTCACAAAGAGGAAAGGTGGTGCAATTGTGGTAATGTTGATCTATGTGGATGACTTACCCATTACTGGAAATGATGGCACTCTGATTTCAGAATTGAAGTTGTTATTGAATCAGAGTTTTAGAATGAAAGATCTAGGGAATTTGAAAAAAAATTCGGATTTGAAGTAATGAGATCTAAGGAAGGAATTTTATTGAACCAGAGGAAGTATGCTCTAGAGTTAATTGAAGATTTGGGTCTTGGAGGTTCCAAACCAGCATCTACTCCTTTGGAACAAAACATCAAGCTTACAACAGAAGTTTATGATAAAGAACTTGAGATTAATGTTGAAGATAAACTCTTGGAAGATATTTCTGTTTTTCAGAGGTTAATTGGAAGACTTATTTACCTCACACACACTAGACCAGATATAACATTTGCTGTGCATAATTTAAGTCAATTTATGCATCAACCGAAGGATTCTCATATGTTGGCAGCTTTAAAAATTGTTAAGTACATAAAGAAGAATCCTGGTCAGGGGCTGTTATTTGAGACAACAAATGAAGAGCAGATTTCAGCCTATTGTGATTCAGATTTGGCATCTTGCCCAATATCAAGGAAGTCAGTAACCGAGTATTGTGTTAAGATTGGGAATCCTCTAGTATCCTGGAAATTCAAGAAACAAAACACAATAGTACGATCCTCGGCAGAAGCTGAATATCGTAGTATGGCAGTTGTAGTGTCTGAGGTAATTTGGTTGACTGGATTTCTAAAAGAGCTTGGGTTATGTAAATCTGGTCCAGTGAAGCTCTATTGTGACAACAAGGCTGCAGTTCAGATTGCAACAAATCCGGTGTTCCACGAGAGAACCAAGCATATAGAGATAGATCTTCATTTCGTGAGAGAGAAGATACAAATGGGGCTAATTCAAACTCATCACATTTCTTCCTCAGAGCAGCTAGCAGACATTATGACAAAAGCCCTTGGAGTGCAGCACCATGAGTATCTTCTCAGCAAGTTGGGAGTTAAAGATATCTTTCAACTACCAACTTGAAGGGAGTGTTGAGAATATGAATGTAATTAGTTTCAAAGTTAGTTAGTTGTTAGAGGTTGTTAGCAGTAGTTAGATGGTTGTTGATTAAGCTTTGACTTTGGCTATATAAGCCTCTTGTAAATTTATTTTAATCAATGAGAATGAATTAATTTTTTCAACAAAAATGTCTGCTACTCATACGTTTAATACCTAAGTGATCAAGACCCCAAGCATGAAGCCTTCTTTTCACCTCATCCGTACTGCAATATGTTGCCATCAAAACTATAACACTTTTATTAAGCCTCACAAGGGTTTCTTCCTCGACGTGGCCTTGAATTCTTCTTAACCGTGCTTTTTGAGAGTTTACTTTCCCTATCTTCCTTGTGATAGGAACCTCATCCTTAACAGGCTTTGAAGGTTTCTCCTTTGTCTCTAACCTGACTGCATTTGAATCCTTAGTTGTGGGGCGAGATAATAAAAGGCAGTCATTCCTCCAGTAAGATGTACGATCATTGAACAAAGCATATCTAACGTAGATAATAGACCCAAAGAGATTGAACCCGTTTAGCCTTTCTATCGCCCTTTCAGCATCGCATCTGTTTGTGAATCGCACAAAACCAAACCTTGTCCATTGGAAGACTGTAATGTACATCCTCTTTTTGAGTAATTCAACCTTAGTTGGAATCCTTCCATGGATAGCTTTCCAAACAAAGGTTGTCACTTTAGGTGGTGCTAAACTGGACCACACTTGTTTCCACACATCATCCTTGGCCATAGTTTCTGATCTCCCAATTTCACAAAAAGATTTTGCGATGTAAACCCCATTGGAATTTGCAATCCAACCTATATTGCCTGGTACTTCAGGATTAGCTTTAAAGTCTTTGATAAGGTTGGTAAAAGACTCCCAAATACTAACTTCCCATTCAAATAAGTTACGTAACCAAATTCAGCAATAGCACCTGTCTTTTGTGTTGCTAGTGCATATATTCTTGGATATGCATCCCTCAACGCCACTTGCTCTATCCAAATGTCACTCAAGAATTGAGTACGCCTTCCATTTCCAACTATGAAGCCAATATTTTACATTTTTGGTACCGATGAAGTTTTCCACTGTTTGAATCTTGGAAAAGTTCCTTCATTCGTCGGTAAATAGATGTCATCAAAAATTTAACGGACGAGTGACAATAAACGTTCAATGTCGAAATTTCAGTGAGTAAATTGAACGTTTTGAAACTTCAGTGACCAAAATAAATTGGAGAGTAAAGTTCAGTGATGATTACATAATTTATCCTTAGTTAATAGAAACAAGCAAAATATAGGTAAATTAAAATTAAGTTATGAGGAGATTTTTTTACAAAAGTCAAATTAAGCTCCAGAATTTTTTTACAATTTTAGTGACCAAATCTGAAAATTTTGCAATTATGCTTATTTCAATTTGTTAAAAAATAATATTCATAATATCTTAAAAAATGAGAAGACCTAGAAAATTCTTATAAAGAATTCCGAATCTTTAAAAATAAAATACTTAAGAGTACTTGAAGCCTTAAATTTTTTGGGGGAAAACATTTAAATCTTTGAATTTTTTGCATCTAATTAAGCTCAAAACTAATAAATTAAATCAATTAAGTCTTTTGATCAATTTTAACCATTAACATTTGACGAATTTTTTTTGAGATATTAGTGTCCTGTGACATACTAAAGTTCTATCACATGATATTTACAGATTTTTTTAGAAAATTGTTTTCTATAATTTTTATGTTTTTTTAGAATATTTAGATATTTTAAATGATTTTTAAATAAAATAATTTTTTTGAAAATGTGAAGTGAAAACATTGTAGCATCTAGCATGACACAATGCACCAACTGATGCAAAAAAAAATATTAGATTTAACAGTCAACATTGGTCAAATGAGTGAATTGATGAAATTTTGGAGTATGATGACTTAATTGAGTGCAAAAAAAATTACGAGCATAATTTTCTTTTTGAAAAGTTCAAAGGCTTATGATACCCCTAAGCCAAAATAAAATTTGTATTTTTCATATTTTTTGGCATTTAATGTTAATTTTTATTGTTTTTTCCTTAATACATGGTAGAGACCGATTTGTTCATGTGATTTTTTTTTAAATACCATTAGGATAAAGGGTAAGATAGAATGATAGTACAGAGACTAACCGAGAAAAAAAAGTGTACACGATAGAAATGAGATAATTATAAAGTGGTATATGTTAATACATAATTTTAACTGTTTGACAATAAACATATCTTGCAGACAAAGCGATTTAAACTCGGATCTCGATTGATATTAATTTTTCCACTGTAGCCGTCTGTTGGGTTCAAAACATAATAATAACTGGAATAACCTTATCTATAATATTGATATTTTTGAAAATTTCCCAACAATGACCGTTATCAGTTATCACCTCTTGCACAAATAAAACATTTCCTTCATTGATAGTCAAGTATTCTCAAGCATTTGACCCTCTTATTTTATCAAGTATTCCTTTGATTCCCCATTGCTGACATCTACATATTCGGTATTACAATAATAAACTGGAAAACCCAAAGTTTACATTCATCTTAATGAAATTCTTTATGCAGAATGGCATTCTTGACTATTTCTTGGTGATTGAAACTTATCCGATTCATAAATAAATAAATTAGTTAAATTGTATGAACAAGCTTCGATTTCAGTCTATAAATACCATCTCAGTTTCTCATTTCTTCCCACGCCTCCAAAAACACTCAGTTCATCAATTTCTCAGTGTATTATTACTAATCATGGGTGTTTTCACACATGAAATGGAGGTCAGTGCCCCAATCCCCCCGGCCAAGGCATTCAAGGCCATCGTTCTCGATTTCGACACCCTTTTCCCCAAGGTCGTTCCCGATTCGATCAAGAGCGTCGAGGTCCTCGAAGGGGATGGTGGCCCTGGGACTATCAAGAAGGTCACCTTTGCCGAAGGTACTTGATCATTGTTTTCCTTTTCATTCTTACAGATATCTAATTTCCCCGTTTGATGTCTGATTCAGAGACTTGCTTGGTTAATTGATGATAAATGCAGGGTTCGGGCTCGATTACGTGAAGCACAAGGTTAACGAGCTAGACAAGGACAATTTGTTCTACAGTTACAGCGTGATCGAAGGCGATATCTTGAAGAACATACTCGAGAAAATCACTTACGATGTCAAGTTCGTAGCGGGACCGGACGGAGGAGCAATTTGTAAGAGAACTACCAAGTTTTACTCCATTGGTGATGTCGAGATCAAGGAGGAAGCCATTAAAGCGGGAATGGAAAGGCAGGCCCGAGTTTTCAAGGCTGTTGAAGATTACCTCGTGGCAAACCCCGATGCCTAAAACTCTCTCTCTCTATGTGACATAATATATATATATATATATATATATATATATATATATATATATATATATATATATATATATATAACTGTGTGTGTGGTTTTGATGTTTCCTATGTTGTCTCTTTGCTTGAAACTTATCCGATTCATAAATAAATAAATTAGTTAAATTGTATGAACGAGCTTCGATTTCAGTCAATAAATACCATCTCAAATTCTCATTTCTTCCCACACCTCGAAAAAAACTCTCAGTTCATCAATTTCTCAGTGTATTATTACTAATCATGGGTGTTTTCACGCATGAAATGCAGGTCACTGCCCCAATCCCCCCAGCCAAGGCATTCAAGGCCATCGTTCTCGATTTCGACACCCTTTTCCCCAAGGTCGTTCCCGATTCGATCAAGAGCGTCGAGGTCCTCGAAGGGGATGGTGGCCCTGGGACTATCAAGAAGGTCACCTTTGCCGAAGGTACTTGATCATTGTTTTCCTTTTCATTCTTACAGATATCTAATTTCCCCGTTTGATGTCTGATTCAGAGACTTGCTTGGTTAATTGATGATAAATGCAGGGTTCGGGCTCGATTACGTGAAGCACAAGGTTAACGAGCTAGACAAGGACAATTTGTTCTACAGTTACAGCGTGATCGAAGGCGATATCTTGAAGAACATACTCGAGAAAATCACTTACGATGTCAAGTTCGTTGCGGGACCGGACGGAGGAGCAATTTGTAAGAGAACTACCAAGTTTTACTCCATTGGTGATGTGGAGATCAAGGAGGAAGCCATTAAGGCGGGAATGGAAAGGCAGGCCCGAGTTTTCAAGGCTGTTGAAGATTACCTCGTGGCAAACCCCGATGCCTAAAACTCTCTCTGTGTGTGTGAGAGAGACATAATATATATTGCTTCGGTGTTCGGATTTCGTGGAGTTGAAAGGCTCCTAATATAATTTCTCGTTTAAGAGTGTGGTTTCCATGTTTCCTATGTTGTCTCTTTGCTTGAAACTGTAGATGATTGGTCCCTTGATTTCAATCATCTATGTTTCCATTTGTAATAAAAGAGTCTTTGAGTCAAGTTGTATTGTCTTTGATTTATGAAAATGAAAAGTTTATATTTTAAACCAATGTTTACTGTTTCTGCCGATAAAACTGCAATTATTTATTAGGAACATGCAAGGAATTATTGAGGATGAAAATCCTCTACCCTTTTCAAATGGCTACTTATGCTCCACACTCAAAATTAGGTTTAAGATTTAGATTTTAAGATTTTAAGTTAGGGGTTAGGGTTTAGAGAATTTAAGGTAAGGTGTATTTTTTAGGGTATAGGGTTTAGGATTTAGAATTTAGGGTTAGGACTTAGAATTTAATTTTATTGTGTTTTTTTAGTGTTGGGGCATAAATAAGGGCACAGAAAAAGGGCAGAGAATTTTTATCCAATTATTCAACCAAAAAGGAAAAACAAAGCAAATGTTGAGAAGTTATCAAAAAGTAAAAGAGGTAAACTACACATTTGATCACCAAATTATTACTTTTTTTTAACCACTCGACCAAACTATGTAATTATGAATAAAATTTATTTGTCCTTTTTTGGTATCTTTTTATGTGTTCGTAAATTATTTTATGTCACGTGTATTATTAATTTTTTTTTACTATTTTCAAAAAGCTTGAGCTGAAATGTCTAGACTGTAATAAATAGAAGAGCATCCAATTTATTTTATGAATCTTGTTGGATAAGTAATACGTTATTAATTTGGTTCTTGCCTTAAATGTGTAGTTCATAATCCATATTCAACATGCAGGAAGCCAATTCAAATACATGAAGCAGAAGGTTGAAGCACTAGACAAAGCAGTTTGATCGAAGGCGGCGAATTGATGAACAAGCTTGAACAAATCACTTAGGAGACGAAGTTACCGGCCTCTCCGTCTGGGGGATATGTATACCTGATCTTACAAACAGATCCCCCGTCCCGTGACGCCTCGAACTCGGATTCGTAAGTGATTTTCGCCAGTTTGTTCATCAAAGCACCCCTTTCGATCACACTGTATGTGTACATAAGCTCATCTTTGTCTAATACTTCTACCTCTTCCACCATAACATCGAACCAGCTTCCTACATGTTGAAAAACACATCATTTTCACCATATAAAAAAAAAACCATGACAGCTTACCTAAGTGTTAGTTTAAAGGAGATAAAACATGTTACAGCAAAGTATTAACAAGAAATGACTTGGGAAAGGTTGTAGAAATCTGAAATCCTTACGGAACATGTTATTACCTCCACCATCGTTCCATAAATTCGGTTCGATCAAGATTTATGTGCCAAATTTAACTTGGTTATGTTCTGTTAACAGAGACGGTTAAAAAATTCAAGGGGTCTGTTGCGTGTGCAAAAGTTCTACTTTTTAGCCTTTATTTACCCCATATTTCTGCTGCATTCAAGCATATTTCATTGCATTTAGGATATATTTCAATTACACATCACAATTATATAAAAAGGCACACTTGCTACTGAAATTGGTTACTTTTGCAGGTAGCTGTTGTAGCAGACGCAGGGCAGTAGAGAAGCAGAGCTGGAACACTGGACTGCAGCCGAGAAGAAGGATGATGTCATGGCTGCTGCCGTGGCAGCTAAGGACGACAGCAATGGTGAAGGGAAGAAGTAAAATGGAGCTCGACAGAAAGAGGAAATTAAGCCGGTCTGTCGTGGAGCACTCATATATTTTTCCAAGCCCTAGATCAGAATGAAGATCAAGCCCAAAGTTCAAGGAAGAAATTCCAAGCAAGAAAAGAGGACGAATTAAATACATCTTTTCTGAAGATTTAGTCTTTAATAGAGTTGTACTTTAATTTAAACTTGTATTCTTGCCATATTAGAAAAATTGAACCCAATGCCTATATAAAGGCATGTAATTCGACCTAGGGAAAGAGATCATATTCTCTAGCCGTCTTCCCCTAAACCCTAGTCGTTTTCCCCCTTCTCATCATGTTCTAAACTTCCCCTAGGGCTAAGGGTTGATTCTGTAAAGTAGTTGCAAGGATTGCATTGTTTTAGGAATTTTTCTATTCAATAAAATAGACTTCAAGTTTGCTTATTCTGGTTTTCAACATCTTGCAAGAGTATCGGGAGAGCATTGTGAGATTATACATTTACTTAATATCGGGAGAGTTAAGTATACGAAAGGAATAAGTACGGATTCTCCATTTTATGGTTGAACTATCTCGGACCTAGGGATAGGACGAGGTTAAGTGGCTAAGGAAGAATTCAACAACATCGGTGTTCATCCTTCGATTCACGTCGGGAGGTATCATCAAATATGTGTTCATCGACAGACTTGGACCTAGGGATAGGCCAAGGCACAGCAGGGATTCTTGCCAAGCTTGAAGTACTGAGTTGTGTGTTCGCTGCCACGACAACAACATACCGCTGCCGTGACAGGCGCTACGACAGAACAGAGAAGTCCTAGGCAGTGCAATACCTGCACTACTGAGTAAATCAATACCGGACTACTCTTTACTCTGAATATTTTCATCTCTTATTTTCAGTATTCTTTATTATTTCGTGACAAACAATTAAACTCTTTATTTTCCCTCTTGTGCAGCAATCCCAGGTTAAAGCTATTAGCCCAGTCCCTGTGGAGACGATATCCGATACTTACGTATCACTTTACTACTTACGTCGTGTACACTTGCACTACATTGTGATGGACTCTTTTACACGCAACATATTTTTGGTGCCGTTGTCGGGGACTGATAACATATCTTTACCCTACTTTTACTGCACTTTTAATTTTTCTGTTTTTACTTGGATTGTTCACCTTGTGCTTTTCACAAGGTTTTCTGTTTGCTTTTGCGCAGATCGAGACGAGGAAAGGAACCTGAGTATCAGATAGATCTTGAAATCGAACGCTCGTGCAATCTTAGGAACCGACTTCGACTTGTGTTAGCCAGAAACGAATACCTTGAAGAATAGTTAGAGGCCATGAACAACCAAGGGAATCCCCGAGGTCCTGAAGATCCTATCGGAGACGGAGGAAATGGACAAGCTGCTGATCCTCCTGCTGCTGAGGCCG
This sequence comes from Hibiscus tridactylites, assembly GCA_958450335.1. Classification (NCBI taxonomy): domain Eukaryota; kingdom Viridiplantae; phylum Streptophyta; class Magnoliopsida; order Malvales; family Malvaceae; genus Hibiscus; species Hibiscus tridactylites. The sequence goes on from OY288266.1 coordinate 19,834,050, forward strand.
CACGCCGGTATGCCGAGATTACATGATCAATGATTATGTGGAATTAGAGACCACCCTGCCAGACGTGGAAGCTGAAAATTTCGAGCTGAAACCTGTCATGTTCAGTATGATTAATTCCGCTGGCTAGTTTAGTGGTGCTGCTACAGAGGATGCTAGGGAACATCTGAAAACGTTCCAGGAAATTTGTGGTTCGTTTAGACTACCAGGAGTAAATCCAGAGATACCGAGGCTTCGGTTATTTCCTCATTTATTGAGGGATAGAGCTAAAACTTGGTGGAATAAAATAACGCCGGGTTCAATAAGAACTTGGGCAGATTTAACTCGTGAATTTTTGTCTCGTTTTAACCCTTCCCATTTATCTGAGCAATTACGTAACGAAATTGCTACTTTTCAACAGGAAGATGACGAGCCAATGCACGAGGCATGGGACAGGTTTACCACTCTACTGAGGAACTGCCCGATGCATGGATTCCCCATTTGGAACCAGGTCATCAAGTTTTACAATGCTGCCAACCTACAGACTCGTATGAGAATTGATTCAGCAGCGAATGGATTGTTGTTGGATAAAGATCCAGATGAAGCAATGGTGGTATTGAAAAATTTGGCAAAGAATGAGGAACAATTTCCTACATCAAGGAGAAGGGGTAAACGAGTGCTAGCTGTGAAAGACTATGAGACTGATAATTCCCTAAAAACACAGGTCACATATCTCACAAAGATAGTGAAAAAGCTATTAAAGAAAGATTCAAAACCTGTCTACTCTGCGGAAGAGGTATGTGAAACTTGCGATGGGAATCACAGTTCGGAAGATTGTCCGTTACAGCTGGAGGAAGGGATATATGTTGGGAACTACACCAAGCAAAACTACAATTCCAACAACTACAATCCCAACTGGAGAAAGGACCCTAAATTCTCTTGGAGCAACCCTAACAATGCTCTGAACCCTCAAGCACAGAACACTCAAAATTAGGGGGCACCTAGACTTCTGACTCGGCAGCAACTGCAACAGCAGCCGCAACAGCCACCAGCTGCCACAACTAGTATATTGGAACAGACCTTGGCCACGTTTATGTCTCGGGCAGGAACTTACATTGAAAACATGAATCACTTCGTCAAGAAGATTGAGTCGTTCATGGATAAAACAGATATGCGGATGACTAACCATGAAGCTACTCTGAAATCACTCGAGACACAGATGGGACAGGTTTCCCAGCATATTAAGCCAAGGTAAAATGGAGGATTCCCTAGCGATACTGAGGTCGCTAGACAACCCACACATGAGCAGTGAAAAGCTATCACAACTAGGAGTGGGAAGCAATTATCAAGGCCAGAGAAGAAAATTGAACCAGTTAAGGAACCAGCCCTAAAATCGACTACCGAGAACTCTGCCCCGACAGACGACAAACAGCTTGTTGCCGCCACACATGTCATGATAGCAGAAGGGACAGAGGAGAAGGATGAAGAACCTAAGCCTCCTTAGATCCGAATGAAGTGGGAAGGACGCATTGAAGATTATCGTCCTCCACCTCCTTTTCCACAACGGCTACAGAAGTTGAAACAGGAATCCCAACTTAAAAAGATCTATGATATTTTTAAGCAGGTCCACATTAATATTCCGCTGTTAGATGTCATCAAGGAGATGTCTGGTTATGCCAAATTTCTCAAGGATGCTATGTCGAAGAAATCCAGACTTGGGGAATTTAAGACGGTAAAACTGATAGAAGGATGCATGACTATTCTGCACAAGCATCCACCCCAGAAAAAGAAGGACCTTGGGAGCTTCATAATACCGTGCATAATCGGCGACAAATTTGTGGGTAAGGCACTTTGTGATCTTGGTGATAGTATAAATTTAATGCCCAAATTTGTATTTCAGAAATTAGGTATTGGACAAGCACGGCCCACAACAGTCGTACTACAGCTGGCAGACTGCTCTTACGTAAATCTGGAAGGGAAGATAGAAGATATCCTGGTAAGAGTGGATAAATTTATTTTTCCTGCTGACTTTCTTGTTTTAGATTGTGAAGCAGATGAGAATGCACCAATCATCCTGGGGCGACCCTTCTTAGCCACAGGCAGATCACTGATTGATGTAGAAAAAGGAGAACTCACTATGAGAGTGAATGATCAAGAGATCAAGTTAAATGTTCTCCAAGCAATAAAACATGCTGATGCAGAAGAAGAATGCAAGGCTATCACTGAAGTTATCCTTGACCAACCCTGCATCAGGTCGAGCTGCCATGACACAAAGTTTGGGCACTGCCCCAGCAGCCATTTAGAAGTCTGTCACGGTAGCAACGATGACAACAGCTCCTCAGATTCAGACACATCTGACACTGAAGGTCATGAGGAGGCAAACTGGATAGGCAATCGTCCAGGTAAGTTATTCGAGCCCTTAAACTATACCTCGAATGAACATATCATCCAAAAGCCATCAACTCTAGAGCCACATGTCCTAGATCTTAAGCCCCTGTCAGGGCAGCTCAAATATGTTTTTCTTGGATTAAATGATACGTTGCCTGTAATCATCTCTTCCAAGTTGATACATGAACAGGAACGGCAGCTGATAGGGATGCTGCAACAGCACAAAAAGGCTATTGGATGGACAATAACTGATATCCAAGGCATCAGTCCGGCACTATGCATGCATAAAATTCTCCTAGAGGATGATCATAAGCCGACCATTGATGCCCAGAGACGTTTGAACGATGCTATGCGAGAAGTGGTCCGAAAGGAAATTATCAAATGGCTAGACGCTGGGATAATTTATGCTATCTCTGATAGTAAGTGGGTGAGCCTGGTGCAATGCGTTCCAAAGAAAGGAGGAATAATCGTGGTGACCAATGAAGAAAACGAGTTAATCCCAACCAAGACTGTGACCGGTTGGAAGGTTTGTATGGACTACCGGAAGCTTCCCTGCCTTTTATTGATCAAATGCTTGATAATTAGCGGGAAAGCTTTATTACTGTTTTCTTGATGGTTATTCAGGTTATAACCAAATAGCCATCGCACCGGAGGATCAAGAGAAAACGACTTTCACTTGCCCATACGGTACTTACGCTTTTCGGAGGATGCCATTTGGACTGTGCAACGCACCAGTAACCTTTCAGAGGTGTATAATGGCAATATTCTCCGACATAGTGGAGGATTTCCTAGAGATATTCATGGACGATTTCTCTGTCTTTGGAGACAATTTTGAAAGTTTCTTAGGCAACCTACAGAAAGTGCTCGAAAGATGCGAGAAAGCGAACTTAGTATTAAACTAGGGAAAATATTACTTCATGGTGGATGAAGGGATAGTCCTAGGCCACAAAGTAAGCTGCTGCGGCATAGAAGTCGACAGAGCTAAGATCGAGGTAATTGAAAAGCTGCCACCACCCACCACACTCAAGGGAATTCGGAGTTTTCTGGGGCATATTGAGTTTTATCGAAGGTTTATAGCAAATTTTTCGAAGATAACCAAGCCGTTATGCCACCTGTTAGAGCAGAATCGTCCCTTCAACTTCAATGCTAAATGTATTGAGGCATTCAGAATTCTGAAAGAGAAGTTAGTCACAGTCCCAATCGTACAGCCACCAGACTGGAAGTTGTCATTCGAGATTATGTGTGATGCCAGTGATTATGTTGTAGGGGCAGCACTTGGGCAGAGGAAGGACAAGATATTCCATGTAATTTACTACGCTAGCAAAACACTCAACGATGCCCAAGTGAATTACACCACAACAGAGAAGGAATTGTTGGTTGTGGTGTTTTCAATTGACAAGTTCCGATCCTACATACTTGGAACGAAAGTGGTGGTCCACACAGATCACTCTGCCTTGAAATATTTGTTTGCTAAAAAAGACGCAAAGCCTAGACTGATTCGTTGAATTCTGCTGCTGTAAGAATTCGACATAGAAATCAAGGATAAAAGGGGACAGAGAACCAAGCTGCAAATCACTTGTCACGATTAGATAAGGGAAATAGTCTCCCAACAGACGAGACACACATACTGGAGACCTTCTCTGACGAGCAGCTGTTCGCTGCCACAAGCACTGTCGCGACAGCCATGGCGGCAGGTAAGTTTTCTAAACTCCCCTGGTATGCTGATTTCATCAATTATTTAGTTAGCGGGATATTTCCTCCTAATCTTAATTATCAAGCTAGGAAGAGGTTCCAAAATGATGTTAAGCATTATTATTGGGATGAACCTCTTCTTTTCAAAAATTGTGCAGATCAGATTATCAGGAGGTGTGTACCACATGATGAGCAGGAAGTTGTGCTTCATCACTGCCATGCTTCACAATATGGAGGACACTTAGGTGGTAACAAAACTGCTGCCAAGGTTTTGCAGTCTAGTTTTTATTGGCCTTCCTGTTCAAAGATGCCCAAGCATTATACAAAAGCTGTGATAAATGTCAACGGACTGGAAACATCTCAAGGAGATATGAGATGCCGCTGCAAAACATTCTTGAAGTCGAAATCTTCGACGTTTGGGAGATTGATTTCATGGGACCATTCCCAACATCATGTGGGAATCTTTATATCCTCATGGCAGTGAACTATGTGTCCAAATGGGTTGAAGCGATCGCCACACAGAAAAACGATGCCAAAACCGTTCAGAGATTTTTGCATAAGAACATTTTCTCTGGATTTGGCATTCCAAAGGTGATCATCAGTGATGAAGGGAGGCATTTTGATAATAGGGTAATAGTTGCTGCCTTAAAGAAATATGGTGTCAAACATCAGATTGCAACAGCTTATCACCCTCAGACCAATGGACATGTCGAAATATCTAACAGAGAGGTAAAGAACATTCTTGAGAAGATGGTTAAACCAACTCGAAAGGACTGGTCCCTACACCTCAATGATGCACTCTGGGCCTACAGAACAACATTTAAAACTCCATTGGGAGTGTCACCCTACCAGCTAATTTATGGAAAAACATGTCATCTACCTATTGAAATTGAGCACAGAGCATATTGGGCCATCAAAGCAGTGAACATGGACTTGGAAAAGGCAGGGCAGAAAAGGCTACTTAACTTGAATGAGATTGAAGAAATTCGAGCAATGGCCTATGACAACACAAGGATTTACAAGGACAAGACAAAGAAGTGGCATGACAAGAAGTTGTTGCCACGAAAGTTTTGCCCAGGGCAGCTTGTGTTGTTGTTCAACTCTAGATTGAAACTCTTCCCAGGGAAGCTGAAATCTAGGTGGTCCGGCCCATTCCAAGTGGTGCAAGTTTTTCTTCATGGTGCCATCACGATCAAATCTCTAAAAGACAGACACCAATTTAAAGTCAACGGACAGAGATTGAAGCATTATCAGGGGACTGAAGCCCCAAGAATGCAGGAAGTGGTTACTTTAGGAGATGCCCCTCCTAGCATTCCTAATTTAACTTAATTTTATTTTTATTATTATTTATCTATATATATATATATATTAGGAAATTAGAATTAATTTATTTTTAGGAACTAAGTTTTTATTTTAAATAATTTCAGGAAATAAAGGAGACAAGGAGAGGAGAAGAAGTGAACTCAGCCCACCATCTCACCATCAGCCCAAAAAACCCAAAATAGGAGCCTGTCGTTACAACTGCCGTGACAGACGCGGAAAATCCAGCTTGTCAACACGCTGTCACGGTAGACACGCAAATGCGTAACAGACGCGCAGCAGACACGGAAACGCGTGACAGACGCGTCAGAAACCGCGTAACAACTAGCCCCGTTATTCGCGCCTGCTGTTACAGCTCCAACGGGCAGCAAACTCTTCATCCATATAAACCCCGTTTTACTATTCATTTTTTACTTCACTTTTACTCTCTATACTTGCTTCATCTCTAGAATTTCATTTCTTTTCATTTTTCTACAGTCCCTTACAACTATGAGTACCAGAAACACCAGACGAAGTGCTGCCTCAAGCTCTGCCCCAGCAGCAGCCACTCCCAGCTCCTTCCAGAGCAGGGATATGTGGGAGGAGAAAGGGTTCATCTACAACAAACGAACGAAGAATCTCGGGCTCAAACCATTTATAGCTCGTAAGATCAGAGCACTTCATTGGTAGATGTTTGCTGAGCAACCTAAGGAGATGAACGTCACCCTGGTTAGAGAATTCTATGATGCCATCGACAGCATAGACGCGACAGCAGTGACAGTTTGTGGTAAGGAAGTCCCCTTTGAGCCAGAGTACATTAATACCCTTTATGGACTCTACGTCGGCAGAAGAGAAGTTGGGCATCATAGATTCCTAGAAAGCCTGGAGGCAGCAGATTATGATGCTGTCATAGCAGAACTCACCGAAGAAGAAACCCAATGGAATACTAATCCCAAACACCCAAGGACGGTGAAACGAGCTGAACTCACCCCCCGAAGCAAAATTGTGGAACGCATTCATGAAAAAGAGGATTATGCCCTCCTCACATAACAGCACAGTGGATCAACCAAGGTTAGCTCTCGTTCATTCAATTTTAAACGAGAGGCCTATTAATGTTGGTAGATATATTCGGGAAGAGATTTTGGATTGTGCAATGCGGCCATCGGGACCCATTGTCTTCCCCTACCTCATAACAGCACTCTGTCGTGGCCACAATGTCCCTGAAATTGCTGAGGATCTGAAAATTCGGGGAAAAGGATAGACGGAAAGAAACATCATCAGTTTGATGGAGCTGAAAGCCGCAACACCAATCTCCAGCTTCAACCCGTCTGTCGCGGCAGGTGAGCCAACAGATCCCATCAATACAGAGCCTGCTGCCACAGAACAGAGGCAGCCCACAACAGCAGCTCCCCCAACCGACTCCTCCACCCAAATCCTTGCCACCATGAAGAAAATGGAGGAACGACAGTTGGGCCTAATGAGCTTTATTCGGGATTTCACCACAACAACGATACACTTTATTAAAAACAATTTAAATTTTCTAGATGTACTGTTTCTTGCTTTCCCCGATCACTATTTTGCTGCCCCCACCCCTGCCCACACCCCTACCCTTGCTGCCACACCAAGAACACCTTCTGTTGCGTCCACTCCAACCCCGACCGTGACAGCTCCAGGCGGCAGCCCCACTGCCACAGCCTCTGCTAGGGGAGAAAAGAGAAAAGCGCCCCTGTCTGACCTTGACGAGTTCATTGATGGTTTCTCATCTTCCTCAATTTGGGAGGAATCTGATGGTGAGCCCTCTGTCAAGAGGAACCTGCCCAAAGAATTCACTCAGAAGAAGCGGCAGAAACCCAACACCGGAGACAGACCATCCGACCAAGGGAAGTCCGGCAGCAGTAGTAGCAGCAGTGGTAGTAGTAGCAGCAACTCTTCCGAGGAGGTTCAGGTATTTGAGAAACTACCCCCAGATCTCCCCTACTCGCATCCAGCCTCCGAGGGAAGCCAAGAAAAAGATCGCATGTGTCTCTCCAAGCCATCTGTCGGCACCGACGGTGAAGGTCACTGCCCGCCGAAAGATACAAATCAACAGCAGCAGCAGCAGCGACGACATCACTTAAAATTTAAGTTTTTATCTTATCTTTGTTGTCTGTTATTTTGTTATAATTGTGATGTTTTTATTTTCTTTTCTTCATTTTGTCATCATGCATTGAGAGCAATGCAACCCTTGAGTTTGGGGGTGGCATCCCTCCATTTATGAAGAGTCTTTATGTTTAGAAATTCGTGTCTAAGTGTTAGTTTATTTTTGCTTAAAAAAATTGGCTTAAATTTTGAACCTTTACTATCTGCTGCTGCCATCTCTGTCGTAACATCCCCTTAAAAATATTTTAGGAAGTAAGTAGAGCCTTAGTATAGTTCTGAAAAAACCGAAACACTTTGTGACTTACTTGATAAAAGACTTTCTCTAGCATACTTAGAATAGAAAACTTAGAATTTAGAGTAGAAAGAGACTAGAAACTCAGGAAACCTAGAGGTGCCTATCACTGGCTCTAGGAAAATAACCAGAGTAAAACTTCTAGAGGTGCCTATCACCGGCTCTAGATCGTTAACTAGAGGTGCCTGAAATACTGGCTCTAGTAGAGAAGAGAAAATTTCTGACAAAGAAGGAAAACAACTAGAGGTGCCCGTTACTGGCTCTAGTGAAAAAAAATGAATTAAGTCTTGAAGGAAAACTCTAATCAAGCTAAGTATAATATTCTAGTTGATGGGGAAGTCTATATTCAAGTATGTTCACAATAATTGCACACACATGCACGAGAACTATACTTTTGCTCTAAGTAGATCCTTAAATATTTGAACAGGTGCTAAATATGATGAGGATGGTATTGTGGATAAGGATTGTTCATTAACATAAGCCAAGGAAAAATTTATATATATATATATATATATATATATGTATGCATGCATGTTAGTTAGGTTGCATTTGCTTGAGGACAAGCAAGGATTCGAGTTTGGGGATGTGTTGAGTGTGCAAAAGTTCTATTTTTTAGCCTTTATTTACCCCATATTTCTGCTGCATTCAAGCATATTTCATTGCATTTAGGATAGATTTCAATTACACATCACAATTATATAAAAAGGCACAGTTGCTACTGAAATTGGTTACTTTTGCAGGTAGCTGTTGTAGCAGACGCAAGGCAGTGGAGAAGCAAAGCTGGAACACTGGACTGCAGCCGAAAAGAAGGATGCTGCCATGGCTGCTACCGTGGAAGCTAAGGACGACAACAATGGTGAAGGGAAGAAGTAAAATGGAGCTCGACAGAAAGAGGAAATTAAGTTGGTCTGTCATGAAGCACTCGTATATTTTTCCAAGCCCTAGATCATAATGAAGACCAAGCCCAAAGTTCAAGGAAGAAATTCCAAGCAAGAAAAGAGGACGAATTAAATACATCTATTCTGAAGATTTAGTCTTTAATAGAGTTGTACTTTAATTTAAACTTGTATTCTTGCCATATTAGAAAACTTGAACCCAAGGCCTATATAAAGACATGTAATTCGACCTAGGGAAGGAGATCTTATTCTCTAGCCGTCTTCCCCTAAACCCTAGTCGTTTTCCCCCCTTCTCATCATGTTCTAAACTTCCCCTAGGGCTAAGGGTTGATTCTGTAAAGTAGTTGCAAGGATTGCATTGTTTTAGGAATTTTTCTATTCAATAAAATAGACTTCAAGTTTGCTTATTCTGGTTTTAAACATCTTGCAAGAGTATCGGGAGAGCATTGTAAGATTATATATTTACTTAATATCGGGAGAGTTAAGTATACGAAAGGAATAAGTACGGGTTCTCCGGTTTATGGTTGAACTATCTCGGACCTAGGGATAGGACGAGGTTAAGTGGCTAAGGAAGAATTCAACAACATCGGTGTTCATCCTTCGATTCAAGCCGGGAGGTATCATCAAAGACGTGTTCATCGACAGACTTGGACCTAGGGATAGGCCAAGGCACAGCAGGGATTCTTGCCAAGCTTAAAGTACTGAGTTGTGTGTTCGCTGCCGTGACAACAACAGACCGCTGCCGCAGCAGGTGCTGCCGCGACAGGCGCTACGACAGAACAGGGAAGTCCTAGGCAGTGTAATACCTGCACTACTGAGCAAATAAATACCGGCCTACTCTTTACTCTGAATATTTTTATCTCTTATTTTCAGTATTCTTTATTATTTTGTGACAAATAATTAAACTCTTTTTTTCCTCTTGTGCAGCAATCCCAGGTTAAAGTTATTAGCTCAGTCCATGTGGAGACGATATCTGATACTTACGTATCACTTTACTACTTGCGTCGTGTAAACTTGCACTACATTGCGATTGACTCTTTTACACGCAACAGGGCCTGTGCAATTTATTAAAATGAAGCCCTTAATTTATAATATGAATGAAGTATCAATTTTTTTTCAAATAAAATTCCCTCAATACAAAAATATTAGCGTACTCTCTTGACCAACATAAAAATTACTTATGAAAATCTTAAAATCTCACTTGAAAATGTTATTTTTCTTGCATATTTCAAAGCAAAATCATCTACAACGCTTCCAATATCAAATTTTTCCAAAAAAAACCACTCTCGATTGACGTCAAAGCAAGTCCATCTAGCTTTCCTTGCAACATAGTTGTTTGTAAGTATCACTTCACAAACTTTAATTTTGAAAAAGCTTTATTTTGTAAATAAAAAAAACTTCAATAAGTCTATTACTTCTATTCTTTGTGTGTAAAAGTTGTCTAAATAATTTCAGCTCAACAAATAGCTCATTTCCATCAACATCAAATAACTCACATTTTCTAATATTATTTTCTAAATTATTACAACGAGATTTGAGATTAACGTCATCCAATAAATATACTTTATCATAATGAAACAAGAAGTCAAAATCATTCACATATTCTACTTATAATCTAGTCTTTTAATTAGCTTTTAATTATCATATTCTACTTTTAATATGGCCTTTAAAACAAAATTAATAGAATTGAGTCACCCATGGTCACAATCAATATTCTGAATTAATAATCTTTTAGAATATATATATATATATATATATATATATATATATATATATATTATTAAACAACTCATTTTGGGCCTCTCTTTTTTCGAGGATCATATGCAATCGTACATGTGGAACATGCCCCGAACTATCTATGTTTGTTAAGATGAAGCAAAAGGTGAAATCTTAGACTTTCATTGTCCCTGTTGTGTTATCAAATCTATCTTTATGTTATATCGTCTTGACAATGAATGTTAAATACGAATATATTTTAATATTATATATACATAAAATGAAGAATTTTGTTAACATTATTGACAACACTAATTCAGAGCCCTCTGCCAATATTAAACACTTGATTTTAGCAGTGTGAGAGGAACAATTTTGAGATCATGACTGAAATTATACCAGTTTTTAGGAAAATGTTTTGATTAAATGGATTGTGAACTACACATATAAGTCGAGACTAATTCAAGGAGAGCCGACTGCCGAGGTTGATGCAAGATTAATTCAAAGAAGTCTCAGATACTTTTTTTTTTTGAATTGAGGAAAAATTTTCATGTGCCTCGTTAAAAATTCTCTTTAAAATAAAGAAGAAAAAAAGTGTCCATAGAAATCGTTATACACGAAAAGAAATCAAAGACAAACAAAAACATCACACACTAAGCGCACAATCAGCATAAAGAATATCTTGAACATTCAACGGAGGTTCGAGAAACATGTGACAAATACTTTTATTGCTCTGAACTATTCTTCGAAGATATTATTCTTCCAACTGAATGATCTTTTCCGTTATTTATGAGCCACACAATGACGGATGTATGCAGTTTTTTAGAAGAGCAGCTGCATCCTCATTCTTTCATAAACACTTAAATTGGTGTGAATTTCTTTCTTAAGATTTTTTTAATTTAATGTGAAAAGGTAAAAATAAATTGTATAACCCATTTAAAAAAATTATTTTCGACACGCATTTTCAAATTTCTAGATCCCAGTATGAACTCCAAACTAAAATCATGAACACATAATAACTAAAAAAACCTACAAAATTTTAATATAACTAAAGATTATTTTTTTCATTAACTTTATTTCTAGTGATTTGGCATCATTTGATTCAATTTTCATATCAAAAGAATCAGTGGATTCATTGATAATACACAAAATTATCTCTGGTCAGTAAATCAAATATTAGTTTTTATAATATACAACTAGTGATGGAACCACTTGAGAGGTGGGAGGGACTCTTGCCCCCACATACATGATATTATATATATATATATATATATATATTTTGGAAACATAAATTAATTATAAATTTACTCTATAATTAGACATTTATATTTTGCTATATCAATTTTCAATCATAATCCTATCTTTGAATATTACTAAAAAATATAGTCACTTGGCCAACTTTACTTGAGGAATCTTGACATAATGCACCAAATAATAATTTCCCAATTTTTATTTCATGGAAACTTGGTTGGAATATGAATATGCAAGCAACACCAAACAAGTACACATGCTAAAAAGTTGAAAATAAAATGGAGTGATTTAGACAGAAATAGTCTCTCTTTTTTACCCCTATTTACGCCCAACAATTAAAATTTAGATTTAAAATTAAAGTTTAAAATATTAAGTGTAATTTAAAGAAATCATCTTCTCCATTTCAAATGAAAATGTCATGAAAATTAGCTTTAAAAATGCCATGAAAATAGATAAAAAATTATCTGTCCCTTTTTGGTGCTTCTTCCATGCTCAGCACTAAAAAATTAAATTTTAAGCTCTAACCCTAAATTCTAAATTCTAAATCCTAATCCCTACATCATACACTCTAAAAATACACCTTACTCTAAATTCTCTAAGTCCTACACCATACACCCTAAAAATATACATTATCCTAAATTCCCTAAACCCTAACCACAAACACTAACCTTAAACCATAAACTTAATTTTTAATATAAAAACATAAATAAAGACACCGAAAAGTGACAAAAAAAAATTTACTTCATATGTAAATCTTAAATTATAACGTGCTTGCTTAATGACTTGCGCAGCACTAATAAAGTCAACCAGTGTCAACATCAAGCTACAACTCTAATTGGAGCGCAAAGAATATGCCAACCGAACTCGCCTGCTGCCATTACAAAACTCTGATTGCTAAATGCTAATGCTCGTGGAAGATAAAGTTTGCACCTTTTTTATGCATGCATGCGCCCTAGTGGTAGCAGAAAGTTACCACTTTGCTGCTTCTTTATTGCTTTTTTCATTAATGCAGAAACTTACATGTTGCATGCAAACCAATTACCAAAGCAATATTCATTACTATATATATGCTATCTCATTTGATAACTATTAACGCACGATTCTTGGCTATATCTGCATGTTTGCAATTTTAAATGGGTTAATCTGTCTGGTTTACGCATATATATATATACCAAGTTCACTGCATCTTTTGAGAGCACTAACAGCACTGAGAAGCCGCCATACATCACACCACTACTTAGCCATGAAGTAACGTTAGATCAACTGACACGTGATAATTTCAACTTAATTGCTTTCTCGGGTTTGAGATATTACGAATGCAGCAATGTTAAATACTTGATGGAAGAGCTTTGTGTCTTTGTGGTCTTACTTGACTCGCGGAGATTAGTTTATGCTAAAATCGTTGTATGAATTAGGGATGAGCAAAACTCGATTTGGCTCGAATTGTAATTTTATAAATTCGAATCGATTCGAAAAAAAATTAAATAAAATTTTAATTACAAAATAGTACTTGTTAACTCGACTAACTCGAAATTTTTTTACTCGATTCGACTCAATCGAATACTCACTCCTAATACTAGCAGCAACTGCCACCCATGGTTTATAAAAGTAGAATCATTTGTTGCCTAACAATGGAATTTAAAATTACAAATCCATCCATTACACCGATTATAAATAGAGCTTCAAAGATTTCTGATTCATATCACCCTTGGCCCTAAAGCTTATTAACATTAATTAGAATACTGTAATACACTTTGTTCTGTGGAAATTGAGATACATATATATATTATATAGCAGTGATGATGAAGAGTTCAAACAACTTCAAGGGATATTCTCTGCTTGTGATTAGCTTGCTGCTTTGTTTAGGTGTGAGGTCCCAACTAACCACTGATTTCTATTCGAAAACATGCCCGACTCTTCTTTCGATCGTACGGAAACAGGTTCAAAGCGCGATCAAGACGGAAATGCGAATGGCAGCCTCTCTGCTTCGGCTTCATTTCCATGACTGCTTTGTGAATGTGAGCTTTGAAAATTGCAGCAGCTTTCTTGTTAACCAAGAAAGTGATTATTAAACCATTTGGCCTTGTTTTTCACAGGGTTGCGATGCATTGGTTTTATTGGACGGAGACAATACTACCGAGAAGTTTGCTTTCGGTAACATAAACTCGGCTAGAGGATTCGAAGTCGTCGATGCAATAAAAAGCGCTGTGGAGAGCTCGTGCAGCGGAGTTGTATCGTGTGCTGATATATTAGCCATCGCTGCTCGCGACTCTGTTCTCTTAGTAAGTTAACACACACACACCAAGCCAGATTGCTTACCTTTTCTTTCTTAATCGGAAATTAATCATTCGCAGAGTGGAGGACCGACGTGGAGAGTATTGTTAGGAAGGAGAGACGGAGCGGTTTCGAGCGCGACACAAGCGAATGCGGCACTTCCTTCTCCATTCGAGGCACTGGATGCAATCATTAAAAAGTATACCGATGTTGGCCTTAACATAACTGATGTAGTGTCATTATCAGGTAACCTACTGCAATCATGGTCACGAACCGGAATGTTATCACCAACAATTACGATAAATATCGGAAGTTAATATATATATTTGTGTTCCTAGGTGGCCATACAATCGGATTAGCAAAGTGTGGCACCTTCGACAATAGGTTATTCAACTTCTCGGGAACCAGCGCACCCGACAGTACGATGGAGGCAAGCATGTTAGCAGATCTGCAAAGTTTCTGTCCAGTTAACGGTGACAGCAACAGGTTCACCGCTCTCGATAGGAACTCGACCGATCTATTCGACAACCATTATTTCAAGAACTTGGTGGATGGGAAGGGCTTATTAGGCTCCGATCAGATTTTATATTCGAGTGATTTGGCCGGTTCCACGACGAAAAGCCTAGTTGAAAGCTACAGCAAGGATTTGAAGCTTTTCTTTACCGACTTCGCCAACTCGATGATCAAGATGGGGAACATAAGTCCACTTACAGGGTCTAATGGAGAGATCAGGAAGAACTGCAGAGCTGTTAACTCTTAGTTTGCAGTTTGACAGAAGCAGGATTTGATCAAATAAAGAAGAATTATACTCAAATTTGGTGTTGATGTATCAGCTTATGTAATCTTCTCTGTGTTCGCTTTTGTATATCGAAAACAATACAACTCAACCAGAAGACTTCATTATTAATTATAGTACAGATGATCAAACTCTTATTATATCCAATCAAACATGTGAAACATCGAAATCACACCATTAAACGTTCACAACAATGAAACAATATATATATTTGAACACATGGAGATTTAGGCGTCGGGGTTTGCCACGAGATAATCTTCAATGGCCTTGAAAACCTGGGCTTGCTTTACCATTCCTTCTTTAATTGTTTCTTCCTTGATCTCGATGTCACCGACGGGGTAAAACTTGGTTGTTCTCATACAAATCGTTCCTCCGTTCTCGTAAGTGATTTTCTAGAGTACGTTCTTCAAAACATCGCCTTCGAACACGGTGTAAGTGTACGAAAGATTGTCAGTGTCTAATTCATCAACCTTCTGCTTCAGATAACTAGGTCCCCACCCTGCATTCATAGCCAACAGATACATCAACAGAAGTAACATATAACCATGTTATTCACATCCGACGAGTTCATTACGTTTCGGAAAAAGTAACAATTAAGTATAATACCTTGAGCAAAGGTGACCTTCTTGATAGTTCCGGGGCCACCATTTCCTTCAAGGACTTGGACGCTCTTGATTGCGAAAGGGGCAACCTTGGGGAAGAGGGTGTCGAAATCGAGGACGGTGGCCTTGAATGCCTTGGCCGGGGGGATTGGGGCAGTGACCTCCATTTCATGTGTGAAAACACCCATGGTTAGTACTAATACACTGAGAAATTGATGAGGAGAAATGAGAAACTAAGATGGTATTTATAGACTCAAACTGAAAGCTTGTTCATACGGTTTAACTTCTTTATTTATGAATCGGATACGATTCAATAGTTTATAATGTCAAAATGTTGCCCGAACAACTCAGCTGCATACGTATTTGATTTGATTGGGAATTGATTGCAGAATTTCAATTCAAAGATGAAGCCTGGAGGTTCTATATAGTTTATTATTAGTGAGAAAAGGAAAATTCAAAGCAAAAAACAATTAGAAAATACAGTCAATTGGAAGACTTGGACTATCTAGAAAGCAAGGCTTAACTAAGTATTCATGATAATGACTCAAAATATTAATAGGGTAAAATACCTAAATCATCACTCAATTTTGCTCTGTCATTTATTTTAGTCATTAAACTTTAAAAACGACTAATTTACTCACTAAACTTTTAAAATTATATTTTTTTCATCACTCTTCCGTTAAATGTTTAAAACCGTTATGATGTGTCATGTATAACTGGTAAAATAGTAAAAAGAAATATATAACTAATAAAAATTAAAATCTTTAAAATACCTACATCTCTCTTAACCCCTTTGAGTCCTGCTAGAACATCAGAGTTCGATGAGAACATCGTCATCTGTCACAATAGAAAACCTCAATAAATGAGCAATCCAAACATACATAGGTTCAAAAGGGCGACTAAAAATATTTTTCACACCAACGTTAAATGATCACAAACCAGTTTGACAACCAGTTTGACATTGAAACCTTAAACTAAACTAACCCCTTGCTAAGAATTTGTTCCATCGTCAATCACTCCTATACATTTATCTCCCAATATTACCCAATGTATTAATTGCCACAAATTACATTGACACTCTAATTAACTAGAAAGAATCAGACCCATACACACCATTTCATTCAAGACGCAAAAACAAAACTCAATAAGCAGAACTAATTTGTGAAAGAATATAAATAATAAAATTTACAGTTGCATATGACGGGAATTTTAGGAACATAAGGGAAAGACCATTTGATGTTTCGGAACTCGAAAGTCATAAAAAAAATGTCTTTATGAGTTCATTAGCGTGGCCAGAGTCACCAAGCTCCTGAAGCCAAAGAACAAAGCTTCCAGCAGCCATATAATCTGACTTTGGAAAAAAAAAAGACAGAACGTGGTTGAAAAATAGAATGAAAATGAAGGAGCTACTGAGAATCACAACAAAAAAACTGTAATGTTGGTTAGCAATATAGAATGCATATTCTCGTCCATCCACATGAACACTTTAGTCGCCAGACTTCGATACTGTGAAATTCAAAGAGTTGAGAGGGGATTGGGGCTGAGATTTATGTATTTTAGAGATTTTAATTTTTATCAGCTATATATTTTTTTATTATTTTTATCAGTTGTATATGACACGTCATAACGGTGTTAAACATTTAACGGAAGATTGATGAAAAATAATGTTGAAAGTTTAGTGAGTAAATTGATCGTTTTTAAAGTTCAGTGACCAAAATAAATCATAGAACAAAGTTGAGTAATGATTTAAGTATTTTACCCATAATAATAATAATAATAATAATAATAATAATAATAATAATAATAATAATAATAATAATAAATGAAGTCTGAAATTCAAAAAAAAAATGTATTATATATAAAGCTTTCTCTCATATTTTACCGAATCTAGACTTATGATTCTGATTATTGAGATGTATTTTTTATGATGTCGATTATAGGGTTTTACATGTTTGTAATTAGATTTAAATTTATGACAAGTCGTCGTTAACCGGTCAAAATAAATATAAATTAATTCTCTTTCAACAATAAATAAATAAAGAAATTGAATAAGTATAGGGAAAGAGGGTCGATCCGCATGGAGATTAGCTGGAATTGTTGACTTGAATTTGTTGAATCCGAAATCCCAGGAATATCTGAAAAAGCAAATAAATAAAAAAAGGTGATATGATTTGTGGTGAAATAATCAAATAAAATGCTAGAATTAAAAATAATAAGAAAAACCAAGTATGAGAAATAGCCTCGAGCAAATTGTCTTAAAAAAAATCGCTTCTGATTTTATCTTTCCTTAGCGGACCGCCGCTAAGAGTGTTCACAGGAAGTCGAAATTGCCACAGGCCGATCCTTCCTCCCAACTATGTCTTTAAACGATTCCAGACCAACGAGCTCTTTTTGATTTGAAAAACGATTAAAAACTTTAGTAAGGCCGATTGCCAAACTATCTAAACAGAAAGATAAAAATCTATTCCCGAAGGAATTTAGGCAATGTTCAATTCTCACGATTAGAATTGATTTGGCTAACTCTTGGCTCAAGAAATTTAGCTAAGCATGATATTGATTATCATGCTTAACTTGATTTTGGAAAAATAATTAAATAACATAAAATAAATGAAACAAGAAAATAAAGAAAAAGAACTTGAATTAAAACTAAAAAGTGTTTACAAAGATAAAAGAAAACTCAAAACTAGAAGATGATCACTAAAAAATGATTGATTCCTTAAGCCTTTACCAATGGTGGTATTTATAGGCTTAGATTTACAAAGATAAAGTGATGAGATAATTTAAAATAATAAACAAAAGATAAATAATTCAAATGTTTTGAAATTTAAATGCATGAAATCTGATCGGATAAGCTGATAAGCTCTCTCAGAACGTTCAAGAAGCTTCTAGAAGTTGCCACGTCATTGCCACGTCACTGTCACGTCAGACGCGTCGTGCCTGGTGTCGTGCCCATGATGCCAGTCATGACAGGATTATAATAAAAACTGCAGAAATGCCCCATTTTCACTGCTATTTTCAGAATTGGGTTCCTGCACAAAATATAACAAAAACAGCATGTATTAAGCAGAAGTCCCAATAGCTAGAAAAATAACAAATGAAATATGTCATATTTGAGAACTCATCAATTGACAAATTTATTTTTTTTCATAATTTTTTTAACAATTCTTACTTAAGAAAAGGAAGAGAAAATTTACTTCTAATAGGCTTAGAATTCACAACTTAGAAAAAAAGGTGTCAACTGAAAGTTTTTAATCACTTACTTTAAAGATTGTTGACTAATCCTTCGTAACTAAATATGATAAGTTTGATCCAAATTTGATCATCCAAAACAAATTAACTAACCCAAGATCCAATATAGATATGGATATGATGATTCAATTTTGATATGGAACTCATAAATAGATCGAACTATATCGAAATTGACTCAATTTTTTTGGATTGATACTGATCCAAACCGAATATTAATATATTAATTAAAAATTATAATATAATTGATGTATTTTTATAAAATAAATATAATTAATTACAATGGTCGTTTAATCTAAAAAATATTTATTCACAATCATGTAAACAATATTTTGATTCGATGCAATGTCAATGATTGTGTGTTGAGGATAATAATTGTGTAGGCTCTGAATTTGATTTCCTTAAACTTCAAAACCCGATTTTTTTTTATTACGTAACAAATACGATAATAACATGCGTCATTATCTTACGTAGAATGATTGAAAACCAATTTTTTATATCGTACCCAATAAGCTTAAAGGTGGTGACTGAAATGAAATATTTTTGTAATGAAGATGATTAAATTGATAAGCCTCAAAAGTTGGATGACTTAATCGCAAGGATAGTTGTTGGGTGACAAAATTACAAGCACTCTAAAAATTGAGTGAGTATTTAAATAAATAATTATAGAAAAAAACATCAATCTAGAAACTTGTGGTAGGATATGGTGGGCTAATTGATGGGCCCAAGATTTTGTAGGACTTCAAATTTCGGTTGGGTACTGTACTAATGTTTATTAAACAAATAATATAAAAACCCTAAAACCATTCATCTTCCTTAAAGTTGATTCTTTGGCATCTTGATTTGAACTGAGAAGAAGAAAAGGAGAGATTCACACATAACCCCCACAACCACAAACGATTATAATTAGTTTAAAGGCAAGTAATTTCTTCTTGTTAGAATTTGTCTTCTTTTTTAATTTTTATTTTAAAAAAATTAAAGGACTATATATATTATTTTGTGGTATTCAGGATTGTTCTTCAATTCGTGGAGGTTCGATAAGTGGTGATGGAAGACTGGGGTACGTTTCTTTTGGCCTAAATTTGTTGTTTATATGCAGGGTTTTGACCGATTAGTGATTCCATTTGCCTTTTTCTGTTTTATTATGTATGAATTTGAATGGGGAATATTTCTTCTTTATTCTTAAGAGTTGAAAGTTTATTGGGTTTAATGAAATTAAGGGCCTTTATTTGTTTTTTTTAGCTTTTGGGTTTAATGGGATTGAGTTGTTATGTTTCAAAGCTGAATTCTTTGAGTAAAAGTTTTTTTGGGGGTAAATTGGATATGGTGTTGCCAGGTGAAATGGAGAAATTTAGGTTGTTTTCTTTTTATTAAAAGGGGTTCCTTGTGGTGGAAGATCAGTAATTGTGGCAACATTGCCAGGATTCAATTGCCGGGATTAGCTAGTTCTTGCGCTCTAATTGAGCCGAGGACATTGCGTGAAGGAAGGTAGCCTTGTACGAATTGTATAGGAGGTGTAAAGTGTAAAGAGACCTTAAAGCAGCTTCAATTCTATTTTGTCTTTCATATGGTTTTAAGGTTTTATTAGGTGCTAAAACTATGGTTTGTTTATTAGTTGAAAAAACCTATTGAATTCTGTTGTTCTTTTTTATTCGATATACTGCTTTTCGTGATTTTGTTGTCTTTAACCCTTTTTTCGCCTCACAAAGTTGTATGCTGGTGTTGCAGAGGAAGAGATTCCACCTATCCCTACAAAGGTGCTACCTAAAAGCAAATGGGATGATGAAGATATTGATGATTCTGATGTCAAGGATTCATGGGAGGATGAAGATGAACCTGAACCTCCTCAGGTATGATGGTTTTTATTGTAACTTGGATTATTTTAGCATGGTGAATGGATCTGCTACTGTTATTCTTGAAGTTATTAGTTCTTTTCAGATTTATCCTGATTCAAATTTGATATATGTATCTCTGAGCATTGTTAGATGGATAAATAGTATCGAATCTTGAATTAGCAACCTGATTTATAACCTAGATTTGGTAATTCAATCTTTATTGTGGCACATTAACACCCTACAGCATCAGTTTAAGAAATTTGATTGGTGAATGGTGATTAAGAGTGATTGTCTGTTCACAATTCTTACCATTTGGAGTTAGAATCACGTAGATAAACTGTCTCCTAGAGCTGTTGTATCGTCTTGTAAACCTGCATCTTTTTTTTATAATGGCATAACTATTGCTTGGAGGCTAATTAGAGTGTCATCTATAACATGTCTAAGTTGTGACTTAGCTGTTCTGTGTTGACATTCTATGCGACACACGAGGAACTTTTGTTGTATATCAGATAATGATGTAAAGATTATTTGCTTGTACTCATTGTCTTCCTTAACTGGTATCAGCAACCTGTTGTGAAAGCTCCAGCAGAGAAGGCCCCCAAAAAGGCTGCACCAAAAGCTACTGAAAAGAAAGGGAAAACTATTGAAGTAGCTAAGGAAGAGCCCCTTGATCCTGTGGCTGAGAAACTTCGCCAGCAAAGGTAGAAATTTAGTAGTTTTAACTTCCACACTGATGGCAATGAGGTCTTTCCTTGGTCATTGGGTTGTAGTTTGTTTCTAAATTAGATGAACCCTTTCAGCTTTTCTCCACCTATTCACATGCTTAGATCTTCAAAATGTCAAGGCTTCGACACATTGTTTTCTATTTATGTTTATATGCACACACACACAGGTCTGAAATTGATATTTTCTCGTACTTCAGTGCTTTTCTTGGTAAGGTGCCATGATCTAACATATTGCTTTCTTTCATAGGCTTGTGGAAGAAGCCGATTATCGGTCAACTACTGAACTCTTTTCCAAGAAAGGAGATGATAAGACTCTTGATACTTTTATTCCCAAATCTGAAAGTGACTTTGCGGAGTATGCCGAGCTTATTTCTCACAAGCTTCTTGCGTATGAGGTGAGTTTAACCTTTCTTTTCCTTCATTGGCACTGAATTGGTGAAGTTCTCATGTCGCCTAAATACATCATTTGATGCAGAAAAGTTACCATTATGTTGCTCTACTCAAGGCCGTGATGAGACTATCATTGACTTCTTTGAAAGCAGCCGACGTCAAAGATATTGCATCTTCGGTCACAGCAATTGCGAATGAAAAGCTAAAAGCAGAAAAAGAAGCCACAACTAAAAAGAAGACTGGTAAAGCAATCTGTCATTCCTTTCATTCTTGTGCCCCGTGTTACATACTTGTGTTAAAAGAGAAAATAGAAACGTGCAATGGTTCAATTTTTCACTTAATTGATTTAAATCAATCGTGGAGAAAAAGAAATCCTCTATTTTTGAAGAAAAGCATATGGATTATATTAAGCAGAATTACTTGCATGTATAATCGAGCATTATCCTTATAGCAAGAGTAGGTAAAATGCCATAGGTAAATGCCACTCCCTTGCATAGTTTCATTGCATGATGATTACCCTTTCACCCGAAAAAGGTGTTCTACCACATTATAAGGTAAAGCCTATAAATTCTTATTTTTCGGAATCCTTAAACTTTGGCAGTTTAGGCGATGCTTTATATAAACAGACGGATTGAGATTGGATGGTTCCTTGTATAATCTTGGCTTGCTGTGAGTTATAGATCTGAAACAATTCTCTAATCTCGAGGGTTATATTTTTTCCAGGTGGGAAGAAAAAACAGCTCCATGTTGATAAACCCGATGACGATTTGGTTGTTAATGCTTACGATGACGTCGATGATTATGACTTCATGTGATGTGATTCATTTTGGGCAACTGCCACCTAGTGTTTGCAATACAGCTCCAGTGGTTACCGCAGCAGCAATGTAGATGCGGATCCGGCGGCTCTTTTCTATTTTCTTTTTCATTTTCTTTTTTTCCAATTTTTTTTTCGAAAATCCTTAACATGGATGAATAGTGTCACATGGTGAACAATTAGATTGAACTTTCTGAAACAAAAGTCTTCTAAGATAGTGTTATTTTTGATGAAGTTGAGCACTGATTCTATTTGTAAGAAGAAAAAAAACACAATTGTACTGTTTGTTTGTTTGTGCATTATGTGAACTAGTTGCTTGTCATATTATTTAATAAGATTTTCTTATGAAAAACATTATTTCGGCTGATTAATACAGATTGAATATTGTAGAGATATATTATGGCGTGATTTTTTCAACTCAGTTTGAACAAAGCAAGCGTTGACATGCCTTGGCCAGCCTGTATACATATTCCCTCACAAACAAAAATCTAATACATTTGTTAATGTTACTTGTGACCAAAGGATTCCTTTGAGATCATTCACCAGTGGATATCCATGGACCATTAAAAAGAAAGTTACTTTGTTTGTTTATATTCCTCACCATTTTCCATCTTCATTGTAACATAATATGCCATACTTCCGCTCTTTCTCTCCATTTCCTTCCCCCACCATCTTCCTCGGCGTCATGGCATCGGAGATCGAGGTAAGCCTACTAATTCATTGATGAAACATCCGCCACATTGTGACAATCTCGACTAACCGCTCTGTTTTCTTTATTGCAGAAACCTCGAATCACTGAGCTCCAAGTCCGAATGGACTGCAATGGTTGTGTCCAGAAGATTAAGAAGGCACTTCATGGCATTCGTGGTAACGGTTGATTAAGATTTGCAGACAATTATCTGTTTAATCTAGTTTCTGATCTTTGCTTGGATCATGATTTCCGAGTTGATTAAATTGTTTTTCATTTTAGGTATTTATGAAGTTTATCCTGATATAGCTCAACAGAAGTTGACGGTTATAGGATGGGCGGATCCGGATAAAATCGTTAAGGCAATTCGGAAAACTAGGAAGTCTGTAACAATCTGTTCCCATTTGGAACCACCAGAAGCGGCAGCGCAGCCTCCGGAACAATCGCTTGACGGTGGTCAGGTGGCTCCAGAGACATCAAATCCGACTCCATCAGAAGCTCCACCGCCAGCTGAAGCAGCAGCCCCAACTGCAGAGCCACCGAAAGACCAACCACCTCCGGAGAATCCACAACCTGAGTTGGCAGCCGCAGCCGCAGCCGCAGATGCAAATGTTAATGCCTGCCAGCTACAACCGCGGCAACCTTCAGGACCGAGAGATGTGGGAGAAGTTAATGTAATTTGTAACCATCCACGCGATTACGGACATAGATACGGATATGTCCATAGTTACGAAGGAGGACCCTGCAGTAGGCAATACCCTACTTGCCATAGCCAATACAGTGTCTCTCCTAATGGCCAACCTTTCCACCAGGAACCACCACCTCATCCGCAACCACAACAGCCCTTCGTAACTCACAGCTACAACACGTACAAGCCATCACCGAATGTAACCGAATTCGAATACGTCCGTTCGCCGCCGCAATACACACATTACAGTAGGATCGATCATTACAACGATGACTATTACAGTAATTGCAGCTATGGCAGCAGCAGCAACAAAAATGGAAATATTGCATCGATGTTTAGCGATGAAAATCCGAATGCCTGTAGAATAATGTAGAAAGTTAATAAATAAAATTGAGACGACAATGCTTTTCCATAAGAGCATGCGCAGAAAAAGAGAGGAAAAAAAGAAAAGGAAATTGGAAATGATGGAGAGGTATAGATTCTATGCTTGTAAGTGCTGGAAGAATCGATTCTGCAACCCACCTCTGAAAGAGGTATTAAATGGTATGGGTTTCAATACCAATATTTATTTGGGTAAACTATCTGTTTGACCACCAATCTATTGAGAAAGTTTTAAAATGACCACCATAGAAAAAAACGCGTCATTTCAGTACCCAAACTATTAAAATGGGATCAATTTGGCCACCTGCCGTTAAGAGGCTAACGGAAGGTGACGTGGCAGTTAAAAAATTAAAGGTATAATTACACATTTCGTCCTTACTATTTACACATTCTTTCAATTTAGTCCTAATTTTAATCTAATAAAATAAATTAATTAGGTAGTGACACGTGTCAACACCTTATTGGAGGAATTTAATTATTTATATTTAATTAATAAATTAAACCTGTCACCACCTATTTAGAGGAGGAAAACGAAATTAAGTGCAAATGCCACCCAGGGGAATCAAACCTGGGTGGTGTGGGTGGAAAGGCAGTGGTTAAGCCACTGCACCAAGCCCAACATTGTGCTTTAAAACACCCAACTTAATATATAACTCTTATTGGTTTCTACATTTATAACCCAAAAGCTCAAACCCTAAACACTAATTTCACATATATAACCTTAAGCCTTAAACCCTAAATATTTCAAATTAATTTTACACTCAACATTTCAAATTAATTTTACATATATAAATCCTAAACCCAAACCCTAAACTCTAAAGCCCAACTTAAAATATTTGGTGTGAAATTAATTCGAAATATTTAGTGATTAGGTTTTAAGGTTTATATATGTGAAATTAATTGAAATTAAGCGTGAAATTAATTTGAAATATTTAGGGTTTGGGTTTAGGGTTTATATATGTGAAATTAATTTGAAATGTTTAGTGTAAAATTAAGTTGAAATATTTAGGGTTTAGGGTTTAGGGTTTATATATGTGAATTTAATTTGAAATTTTTAGTGTAAAATTAATTTGAAATATTTAGAGCTTAAGGTTTAGGGTTATATATGTGAAATTAATTTCACACCAAATATTTTAAATTGGGCTTTAGAGTTTAGGGTTTGGGTTTAGGATTTATATATGTAAAATTAATTTGAAATTTTGAGTGTAAAATTAATTTGAAATATTTAGGGTTTAAGGCTTAAGGTTATATATGTGAAATTAGTGTTTAGGGTTTGAGCTTTTGGGTTATAAATGTAGAAACCAATAAGAGTTATATGTTAAGTTGGGTGTTTTAAAGCATAATGTTGGGCTTGGTGCAGTGGCTTAACCATTGCCTTTCCACCCACACCACCCAGGTTTGATTCCCTTGGGTGGCATTTGCACTTAATTTCGTTTTCCTCCTCTAAATAGGTGGTGACACGTGTCACCACCTGATTGGAGGAGGAAAATAATTTATTAATTAAATATAAATAATTAAATTCCTCCAATAAGGTGTTGACACGTGTCACCATCTAATTAATTTATTTTATTAGATTAAAATTAGGACTAAATTGAAAGAATGTGTAAATAGTAAGGACGAAATGTGTAATTATACCTTTAATTTTTTAACTGCCACGTCACCTTCCGTTAGCCTCTTAACGGCAGGTGGCCAAATTGATCCCATTTTAATAGTTTGGGTACTGAAATGACGCGTTTTTTTCTATGGTGGTCATTTTAAAACTTTCCCAATAGATTGGTGGTCAAACAGATAGTTTACCCTATTTATTTTGAGAATGTAATTATTTTTTATACCATTTCTGTGGGGGAAATGAATGTGCTAAAGATCATCATTATTACGTTATTCCAACTCTTTATTTTTCTTAATAAAACTTATATTCGATTCGAGCAATATTATAGGTTAAAAAGGAAAGAATTTACCTTCTACATTCCTCATAAGATTCTTTTGACTGAATCTACTAATCATATATATATTCTATAACAAGAATTTTGTCTTGAAGGTCTAGATAGAAAAAAAAGTTGGGGCCAAAGTTTAAAAATGTTTGTGTTAAAATATCTTAAATTGATTTGAGGACCAAAAATGAAAATTTACCCTTTAATTCGGGGATACTAAGGATTAAATTGAACTAACAAATTTTTTGAAGGAATTAAATATGCAATTGTACCATTAACCAAGGGGCTAAGGCATATACACCTTATTAGACTATTTCAATCTAAAACACTCAAATAGGTTTAACATGACATCCATACATGGTACTGTAACACCAAGGCAGTGAACGGCCAACAGCCAGCGACAAATGATCGGTTCGCCGAGTTTCGTCGTTCTGGCGAAGGCGGAGGCCTTGATAAATTTAACACAGCTTGGGGTGGAAGAAAACACAGATCGCTGAAATATCATCCATTGCAGTACCTCTCTTCTTGTACTTCCTTTCTCTTATGGCACATTAAACCAATTTCTTTGCTGATATTCCCCTATCTTCCGTTGATGACACAATCTCCACTTCCCAGACCTAGTTTAATCAAACATCAGAAAACCGTTCTTTCGAGCAACTGGACTAACCCTTTCTTCGTATTCCTTGTTTTCTTGGACTACAAGGCAAGAAAAGGTTGGAAAATGGAAGGAATTGTTAGGGGATGAGAAGGTGAATTCAAATTATGAACCTCGTTAGTTGCTAAAATGACAAATTGGTCTTTGTTCGTAATGTTTCTTTGGATGACATCGGGCACCGAGATGAGGTCGAACTCTTTGACACTATGGTCGCTAATGGCTCTCGAAAAAGCTAGCCCCGGTGTGTTTCCATTAGGCGTCCACACCCTGTACACCCCCGGTTCATCTCGCTCATCGCACTGTGTTATTCTCTCGGCCTCCTTTGTTACATATATACACACACATACAGATATCAGCATAATCCAATTGTAATGACTGGTTCCAAGACGTCTCCTCTGCATCGATGCATATGCAATTACATCATGGGTATTATCCTCTCTAAGTACCGGTCGGCGTAAAGTGGTATGGGCGAAACGTCATAGAACCGAGTCATCCGACTATAACCACATGTTTGCCCTAATCCATCGGCCTCGAGAAAATTTCATTAATCGGACTATCTCAAAGTCGATCCGATAGGCCGATACGAGTATGTTCGTAGTTCATACCTTTCACATAACCGTATCACATGTATGATGTAAGTGAAAAAAAATATATTTATAAACTTGTGTTCAATAAATAATTACAGAGTGGTTAAAATTTTATATAAATTCTATCAATCACAAGTTTACTCATCTGAGCATACTTGTTTTTTCTAAGATTATAAAAAAATTATTAAATTTTAATCTTTACCGACTAAATTATATTGAATTATCTCACGTCATCAATTTAATAATCCCGTCTTATCTCTTAGTCAACCAATTATTGCATGTCAGAATTTAGGGCTACAATCTTTAGAAGTTAGAGTTTAGTTTTTAAGATAATATAATGAGAATTTAGATTTTAACCCATAAATCTTAAATTTTAACCACTAACCTTAAATTCTAAACTCTTATACCTAGACCCCTAAAACCTACACTAAGTCTTCAACCTTAAAATTAAAGCGCTTGTGAAAACTTTTAATTTCCACCGACAATGTATAGAATAATTATCATATTAGAATAAACACGACCTTCTAAATTATCATATCAGAAATAATTCAAAACGATAAAACAATTATAATACAAGTTGCGAAAATAAGTTTCAGACTCATTTAACTGCATACAAAACACGACACACATGCCCCTAGTTACACAGATACCACACTCCATGCCAAGCCGAAGAACACCCATACCGACGATGATAGATGCAACTTGACTGATCTTTTATCATGAGATGGTAAAAACAACATGAGCTTGGGAAAGCTCAGTAATACAAAACTACCAGAAGATGCTATTAGCACATGCATATATATGGTGAAGCATAACATTATTATGATGTTCCAGACAATATTTATTTTCATTTATCATTCGCTATTTTAGTAATGCACTATACTTGAGGACAACAAGGTTTGTTCTTCCTACATTACTGAGTATTAAGAGATATCTTATTGTTCAGAGAATCAACATGGTGACAGATTGATGAAGTTGAATTCAAGAAACCTAGTGTGTTCCATAAATTGCAGATCAAACATGCATAGGTACATATCATTCGCCTCATATGAACACATAACAGTTAAATGAAAATGTTCGAGTTCATACAGAAATTTACTACCCTCCAACCTTACACCAGAATGCAATTTCCCATAACTGCATACAGAAGGCTTACCCTAGACTCGTAAGTATAGAAGCCGAAACAGAAGGCTTGCCCTACACTCGTAGGTATAGGAGCCTAAACAGAACGGGTCTAGGAGCCTGAACAGAAAGCTTACGCTAGGCTCATTGGGCGTAGGAGCTTAACAGAATAGCTGGATCAGGGCTGTGACAAACACTTCAATCATATCCCGAAAGTATCCCTAAGCAAAAAAATTCAGATTATAACACATTATCATCAGATTTCAGTCAACAGAGCATATATCATATCCATTATACAGAGATTAAAATATCATAAGTTCAGAACATACCATAATATAATCTCAATCATATTGCGCATACAAGACTTTTTCAACAAATATAATCATACTTCTCAAACAGAATCATTCATACTTTTAGATTTCACACCCTATCAGATAAACATGTTTTTCAACTCAAAGTGCATCATATATCATGATCAGACAATCATCACGTAATCATAATCCATATATATATATATATATATATACATATATACACAACAAAATGCAGCACACGTGGAACACACTAGACAGAACAAATTTTATTTCTCAGAGATACATGGTATTTACAGAATGAGGCACATTGAAATTTTGGCTCGAATCAGATATTCTAGGAGTTCATACATCATGCTCTTTAAATTCAAATATATCGTGAACGATTTAATCATTTAAGCTCACAAGGGTATTATGGTCATTTCGACGTTCATGGGCATTTTGGTAATTATACCAACATTGAATATGCGATGGTTCACAGAATTTAGGTATCTTGTTTGCTCATTAGTTTTATAACCGGACATTCAAGTATTTCTATATCAAGGTCTTTTAAATTATCAGATAATTCCAGGGATGCTCTAATCATTTAGGCTAACATAACATTTAAGTTATTTAACTATCATGACAATTTTTCAAATATAACACAATCATAACAGACTGACGATTATAATTCTCAAGGCTCTAATAGGTTATCAAACCTCTAAAATGTGTTTAATGCGGCATATCCCAACCTTACAATACTTACTAACATTTATATGTGAATAATTTGCGTGTATCAAAACTTAACATCGGCTAAATTGTATATCTGAACGGTCGCCTTCATACTTTACTATAAGGTTTAGCTTTGAGTAATCAAGCATATAATTCTTGCAAATATTCCTACCTTACCTTAGTATGGTAAGCGATAGGCATACACGAATCATTTTTCTTAATACTTAGGGGCACTTTAGCCATTTAAGTCTTATTAAAAAATTTCAGAATTTCATTGGGTGTATAACCAACCACCTATTTAACTGAAAGGGGTATTCTGGTCATTTTGGAATTTGGGATAAAGCCACCATTCTTTTTTCTGAATTACCATTTGGTACCTCCATCATTCACGTACTCGGTAGAGATTAAATCGTCTTAATCCCTCTGACCATTACAGACGATTCATTCATTTCAAAACTTGAAGGTATAAACGTCATTCCAATTAATTAGACATTTAGATGCTCGAGGGTACTACAGTTTTTTTTGTCATTACAATTATTCCAATTAATTCGCTCGTTACTGTCGTAAGGATCGACATAGGATTACAACGATATTCTTAGATGATTCACCTTTATGTGTTATACAGAGTTTTAGGGAAAATTCAAGTTTTCAATCACACGAATTTGTACAAAAGTGTCGGAGTCTTTCCAATAAATTATACATCTTAGGTGGAGTAAAATTGCTTAGTTAGACATAATGCAGATTTCGAGTCATTTCTTTATTAGAGGGGTAGTTTAGTCATTTTTATAACCCAAAGGCAATTTCGTAATTTCATAACCAACATCTCATACTCCGCATTCTGAGCATTGGTTCTTAGACACCATTGATAGAGTTTCAGATTTAACTGTATTATTTATTACTATTAGCACTTTCGATACTCCAGTCTACTAATATTTTTATCTGAATATTTTGATCTTACTGATTCTCATACTTATTTTTCGTATCTGGCTCGACTTAAGAAGAGTTCACGAATACACTTCATCACAAGCATGCATGCGTTAACCGAATATCAACATGATCATAAAGCATACCAGGGGTAGTAGTGTATTACCTTAGCTCCGAGTTATACCGGTTGACTCATGATACTACATTCGATCGCATTCGAATCCGGACTGGATGTCCCATGACATTTCGAATACCAAGATACTTCCATACCCTAAACGGAAAACGCGCCGACGGCGGCCAGAATTTCACCGGAGGATGCCGGAATCATCCGATGTACCCCAAAATCTAAATCTCACCGAAAAGTTGCGCTACTCCGACGAGGGGCAAAACGGCGGCAAAGCGGAGGTGACTCGCATGGGTTTTGTAGATCGGGATGCGAGGAGCTCGACTATTCCCACGGTGAAACGAGTTGGCACCGAAATCGGCCAAAAATGAGAGAAACGACGATGGCCAAACTTCTTCGATCTTTATCCGGGTTTTCACCGTGATTTATCGACCGTCGTCGCGCGTGGTTGATAGCGGTTGGTTCACGGGCGGACTGTGCACACACCATCGGTGGCAGTGGAGTGAACGGAACGGCGGTCAGGGCGGGGAGTTCGCCGGAGATAGAAGACGGGTGAAGGGGAAATTTTCTAGAAATTTTGAAGGGGTTTTTTTGTAGCTGAACGGTCACTTTCCAAATTTAATATCCCAAAACTTTAACTCAATACAAAATAAAAAGAAAGTGGAGTGGTTTGCAATAGAGAGTTATTTAGCTTAGTTGGTTGGGTAACCAGGAGGTCGTGGGTTCAATACTCCACACACACATTCTTTCTTTCTTTTTTTTCTTATACAAAAGCAGGTGTTACATTATATATATATATATATATATATATATATATATATATATCCAACCTATTGACCAACTAATTTGAATTAAATATTGTAAAGACTCGTAAGATTAACCCTCCCAACTCAACTCATCCCGTTAACAATGTTAAGATTCTAACTTATGACCTTACTTGAGGGATCTAGGATGGAAATCATAGCACATTCAACATATTTTTTTTAAAGAAAATTCTATAATCATATAAACAAAAAATTTAAAACATAAAATCACAATTCACAATCACAACTGAGTTTTTAATCCAAACTCGGAGAGAAAAACAAAATGCTTTTCACTTCTTCGACTTCTTAACTCCCCTGTGCATATATCGAAATTAGAATAAAGCAATTCTGTCGGACGCTTGCGGTGCAGCCGCAGGTGTTGGCCCTTTCTCTTGACCTCCTTCATTCTACGTGCGCGAGAACGGGAATGAATCTTGCTGAGCTTCCGGATGATAAAACCATCCTTCACAAGTTTCCTAACGTTCTGCCCTGCAACCAGTCATCAAATCTTTAACAAATTAGACACAGCAGAAAAAAAATAATCGGAAACAGGGTCTCAGCAGATATTTAAAATTGCGGTTCACAACCGTAATATCGACCACTATATAATAGTAACGACGCAGTATAAAATCGTTATTGTCGAAAAGAGATGTGTGAGGCGGAATCGTATCAGTAGCAGTGGGTCGCGACTATAATTTAACGGGTAACGGCTGGCCACTATTTCCATTATTCCCGTAATTAAAAAAAAAACATGAGTCCGCAATAGCATCCGTTGAGGACTCTAATCTATAGCTCAAATTTTAGTTGAATATTTTTCAAGTAAAGTTTATGAAATTCAGGTTAGAATTTCTGTTAAAATTTAATTATAAACATTTATAGTGTTATAATTTATAATTTAAACGTTTTTTATAACTATATATAACATACATATATATTTCATCATATTTTTTCATATGTGATATATATGTCAAGCACAATTGAGAGACTTGAAAATTGATACATTAATTACTAAAGTATTTAAAAAATATTTAAAAAATGGTTTAATGCCTCTTTGACACTTATACTACAGTCAAATTATCAGTTTTAGCACTTATTAATTTTTTATCAGTTTAGTTATGTACTATATTTATCATAATCGTATCAGATTGTCAAGTTAAACCGGAAAATTATGGTCTAGTTAATTGAATCGTGGAGTAAAATAAAAAAAATGTGAAGCGTTGCAAAAAAGAAATCATGATAAAATAGTTGGTAGTTCAACCGATTAAACGGTAACACAATCAAAGAAACAGAAGAAGAAGAAGACAGCTTCCAAAAACAACAGGAAACCAAGCGCAAAACGGAGCCAACATCACATTCTTCAACTGCATGTTTATTCGCGAGAAAACCATCGTGCTCATCGCGTCAAAGATAACAGTGTGGGCTCCAGACAATATTGTAATCGTTGAAAAAAAGTTTCTATACGGAAAAGAAAAAAGGACGTTGTAGGGAAGGTAGAGGGAGTGGGAGATCAGCAGCCGCTAAGGGACTTTAGAGCAAGAGAGAATGAAGAACATGTAACATGTTTATAGTGAATGCCCTCCTATCTTGTTTATAGTGATATAATGTTTTGTTTTTCAAAATTTTATACGTTTATATATATCTATATGATACATTTTTATATGTTAACGATCTGTATTATGTGATTTTATTATATTCGTCATGCTTGTGCTATGTTATTTTTGGTATGTTCAATAAATTATATAATTATATACATCTTATGAGTGGTTTAAATAGTTATTATTTTGTTAGTAATTACTCTTTGTTTGTTGGTTTATGTTGCTAATTTGAGCGCTTTTTTTTCCTGTGCAGGACATTAATTAGATCTCAGAAATTATGTTAAAAAGAGCGAAATTCTGCAACTTTTATATTTTTAGAGTCAAAGCTGGACTAGTGGGCATGACTCGACTGACGTAGCAACTTCTAAAAGGTGACGCTAGCAGCTTCCAAAAGATGACGTCACAGTGGTGATAGCTTATCAAACGGATTTAAAATTTAAACTTTGGATTATTTTGTATTTAATTTAAACATTTTAAGGTTTATCTTTTATCTTTTTAAGTTATTTTTAGGGTTTTAAGATACTATAAATACACCATTTGGGGTAATCTGGAGGGATCATGCTCCATTCTTAGTTTTTGTTTTAGTTTTTAAAGTTTAATCAAAGTTTCTTTTTCTTACTTTCTTGTTTTTACATTTTTATTTATTTAAAAAATACTAAGTATGATTTCTTCCATAATCGTGTTTAGCTAAATTCTTCGATTAGTCAAAGGCTAAAAATAAAATTTCGATTCACATTGTGAGAATTAAAAAGCACTTAACAACTTCGTTTTACATTTTCAATTTTTTGAAAACCTAGATCGGCAATCGGCCTTTCTATTAAAATCTTTTTGCTTTCACTTCAAAAAGCTAGCGTTGACTTGATTGTTGTTAAGAATTACAGTTGGGAGGAAGGATCGACGATAGTCGTGGTTTCAACTTCCTATGAACACACTTAGCGACGGATTCGCTAAAAAAATTGAGATCGAATTCAATTCTCATTGAGACAACATAGTTCGAGTCGAGTTTTTTCAAAACTTTAAAAACTGTTTTATTCTAACGACGATAGTCGTGGTTAGTCTAACCAGAAAGTCAGAATCTAAAAATTGATTTTAGATTATTGGTTTACCGGAGAGTAAAACAAGTTACAAGAGTTGGGTCTTGTAGACTGTAACCAGCATGTATCCAGAGTGAATTTTTTTTTGAATGATCATTTTAAATTGAAGCAGAGCAAAAGCTTGAGACTAATTAATTTTAATCGATTTATTTTTACTTAATTTATTCTCGTAGTCATTTTACACTTATTCTCTAGTTTTCTCAATCAAAACCTCCACATTCACTAAATTATATTGAACAGTCGAGTCAGAACAACCGTATATCAAAATTTTCTTGTCTTTGTAGACCGACATCTTCTTCTCTATACTACATCTTTTTTTATTTATTTAATTTGAGATTAAGACATATTTATTTGACAATAAACGACTCTTGTCAATATCTTTCTAAATTAATAATTCATTTGTATAATTGTTTGTATTCCAACTAAATGTTGGTGTAGCAACAATCTTATGTTCAAATGTATCTAAATATGCAAATTCAACAAGTATCCTAATAAAAAAGTGGATGATATTCATCTTAGGAGACACAAGTTTAAATCGCTTTGTCTACAAGGTATATGTTTATTATCAAAGAATTATGAATATATATGAACATGTACTACCTTGTAATCACCTTGATCCTAAATTATTAAACATAAACCCTAAAAAATTAAACCCCGAACTTTAAGCCATAAATTTAAAATATTAATCTTAATTTCTAAACCCTGCAACACAAACCCATAAACTCTAAACTCTTAACCCCTAAAACTAAAAGACTTATTTTTTCCTCAACTATGGGTGACGTGATGCTGCTGGGCATGGTCCTCTATATGATTACACAGTTTGTGTATTGAAGTTTTCACTTAGTCTATTTATGTTTCACATTGTACTGTCATATTTAGGATGGTAACAGACGTGGTGGGTTTTTTCTATCCGATCCAATATACTCCCGACTTAACCTTGAATAAAGTGTTAACTAATGAGATGAAAATTCTCTATTCCTTTTCGGTGTCTCTATTTATGTTCCATGCTCAAAATTAGATTTAGGATTTTAGGTTAGGGTTTAGAGAATTTATGGCAGGTGTATTTTTTAAGGTGTAGGGTTTAAAATTTAGAATTTAGGATTAGAGCTTAAAATTTAATTTTGTAGTATTTTTTAGTATTAGGCATAAGCAGAGCACCAAAAAAAGACAGATGATTTTTATCCTAACTAATGTGTTTCAAAAAAATTTAAGTTTTATCCTACATTAATCTCAGAAAATTTTAAAAAAGAAAGTTCCAGAAAATGGAACAAAATATTTCTGGCGAGTTTTTATAGATAATCCAAAACATATGATTAAGCTATACAAACTGAAAAATGAAGAAGTGCTTGCCAAAACGAATAAAACTCAAAAAGTAACTATTGTCATATCTTAAGGCAATGAACCAGTAATCCAACAAAAACACATAATATGGGGATTCCCCTTAATTTGACCTAAAATTTAAGGAAAATTGAGGAAAAAAATGACCTTAAACGTGTGAGACACTTAGACTAATGTGATATCCAATTAACTAACTAGGGTTGGTCTATATTGTAAACATTTTGATATCGCTTAAGTATATTTTAAGTTCGAAATTTTGTGTATGTAGAAAATCCTCACTGGAAGGTTCACCCACTAATGTTAGGTGTGCGACGTTGGTCGGTCTGAAACAGTCAAGGCAAAGCCCTCGAGAACCGGGAGGGCAATAAAAACTGAAAATTGATCTTAACTAAAAAACTGAAAATTGATCCTAACCGAAGATTTTTTTTTTGAATATGCTGGTGTGATGCAAGGGTAGTCTAACCGAAGATTTATGATTCACAAGTTTATGAACCGTAGTTACTCAAAATGAATCGGATTTGAATCTTTTATTTAATTTATAATTAATTGTAATTATTTTATAATATAGGAATAAATACTTAAAATACTATTGATGCATTATTATTATTATTTACTTGAAAATTAAGTTTTTAATAAATATTTATGAAAAAGACTTTAAAACTTTATCATTTAATGTTTAAAAGTCATAAAATAAAAATAATTTGTCAAAATAAAATACAAAATTTTAAAAACTAAAGTTAATATGAACAAACTAAAAACTAAAGTTCATCGAACCGAAAACATGTACTAAATTGAATCTAATTGTATGGACCCTATCTACTTAACACTCGGTTGAATATTATCTTCCGGCGATTAAGTAAACGAAAATTTAATTGTCTAATTTGACTTAAAAACAATTTAAGCAAAATTAAGAAAAATAATGTCTAGGCCCAGGTTCGAACGGGGACCTTTAGCGTGTGAAGCTACCGTGATAACCAACTACATCACCCAGACACTTGAATATTGGTCTTTTCAAAATTGTATAGTATATTAATTGTACTTTTTCTTTTGAGGAGCTGTTAAAAATACCGTTCAAACTTTGAGGTATTCAAGTGATAATTAATATAAATGTTTGACAATTAGCGGGTAGCGGATTACATTGACTGATAGCATCAGCTGTTTTGAGTAGTGAATTACATTAGTTGATTGTATAAAAGTATTTGATATAATTAACTGATAGCTGTTTGATTATTTTAACAAGCAAAATGACATATAAAGACATGATTATATTTGATACTTGTTTGAATAATTTATCAATTGTTAACATCGTGTACCTATTAATATTAATTAGATTATGAAAATTAATTTTTAATATTATTATACATATTAATTTTTAATTTGTGAAATTATCTTTTCAATATAATTTTAATAATTATTAAATTTAGATGTATATATTAATTTTTTATCTATAAAATTATATTTGAAATATAAATTTATTAATTATTAAATTTATATGTATTTATTAATTTATATATTAATTTCTAATTTATGAAATTATTTTTAAAATTTTATTAGTTAATTAAATTTATGTTATTTAGAGAAATTTTTATAATTATCAATGACAAAATAATCTTTACAAGTTTTTTATTCAAACCTCTAACTCAAAAAGCTCCTTTTTATGAGTTTTTCAAAATGAGAGGTTTTACCTCAATCCGCTATTACAATCCGTTATTTACCAAACATCCAAATTAGCGGATTTGATTAGTCAAACCTCTAAAAATGCTTCAAACCTCTAATTTTAGCTCAAAAAACTATTTACCAAACATGGCCTATATGATTTCGAACAAATTTATAAAAACAAATTTACTTTTCTATTTTTTTAGTTTCTCAACAAAATTAAAAATTAACTTTCTAAGGAAAATTTTATCATTTACATTATTTTACACCACACAATTTTTTTCCATAAAACTCCATAAAAAAATTAATATAAGTAGTAGGGGTGTTCAAAAGTACCCGGCCCGATTGACCCGACCCGCAGACCCGCATACCCGAATTAAAATTATCGGGTATTTTTTAAAAAATTACCCGAATTTTCGGGTCAGGTACCCAGTCCGCTTTTTTCTGGTATCCGGGTCGGGCCCGGGTCATAAAATACCTCTTAGTCGGGTACCCGACTACCCGATACCCAATTTATTTTTATTTTTATTATTATTTTAAATCAAACGCACCGTTTTATTTAGATGAAAATTTTACCTCTCCTAAGTCCCACCCACTCTGGCACTCTCCCTCAGACGCAGACCCTCACGCACACTCGCACAGTGACTTCCCCAAACTAAAATCAACAAATAGTTGAGTGGGTGAGCAGTGACTTCCCCAAACCAAACCAAATAGTTGACTGGGTGAGCAGTGAGCACTGCAGTGCACTACTGCACTATGCAATGAAGCATACACAAAATGAAAAAAAATACGTTTTGTATTTTTTATAAATTGTAGCTTTCAAATTATAATTGGTTTTAAAAAATATATTTTAATTTTATTTTTTTAATTTGATTTTAAAAAATAAGAGGAAAATAAGAAAACATAAGAAAAAATAAATAAAAAAAGAAATAAAAAAATGGGTACCCTATTACCCGAATTAGCGGATACCTGGGTTTTGCGGGTACCCGGTTTGCGGGTACCCGATTCCTATGGGCCTGGTATCGGGCCGACCCTTTAGTACCCGAAAATTTCGGGTACCCAGAATTTCGGATACCCGAAAACCCGGGTACCCGAAAATGAACACCCCTAATAAGTAGGACGAAGGGATCACTAATTAAGATGACATCCAGAACAGCATCAACATAAGCATGCATATTGCAATTTGCACCCACTTGAAGTCAAACTTAGCCCTGCTGAAAGAAAATGCTAGAGATAGAACAAATGAGAGTGTTTCAAAGGTTCAAGATTTGAACCCAACACGTAATTTCAGTGAAAAAACAAATAATATTTATCTTAGGAGATTTAGGTTTAATCGCTTTGTTTATAAAATGTGTGTATTGTCAAAGAGTTGAAAATATGTATAAACAGATACTAATTTGTAATCACCTTTAGACTATTAAAAAAAAATCAAAACTTGAACCTCCAAACCAACATTATATTCTACAACACTAGAGAAGTAATCAGAATAAGAGAACATGTAAGCTATCAAGGCGGGGTTCTTTTCCCAGAAGCTCTTGAAAAACTTGAACCAACAAATGCACTTGGCTAAGTGGTTGGAGCTCTTACATTCCTACTTGAATGTGTCACTATTTGATTGAATGAAAAATTATAAAATTAAATAAATTAAAATTTGAGTAAAATCTTAATCTCATACGACGACACATGTTACTATTTGATTAGAGAGTTGATTTTATTGAATTAAATTTAAATGAGTACCAAATTGATAGAATACGTAAGTAACAAGGACCAAATGTATAATTTTACAAGATTTTGTTAATTGTCACATCACCCTTTTTGTTAGGTGTTAACAACATGTGACTTAATGTATATCATTTAAGGTAAATTACGTAAATCACTACTAAACTTTACTCTTGAACCTATTTTGGTCACCGAAGTTTCAAAATGTACGATATACTCACTAAAGTTTAGACATTAAACACTTTTGGTCATTAAAGTTTAGACATGAAACGTTTTGGTCACTCTTAAACCCCAAACAATCATAGATGGTGATCGTTCGGTCCCAAATTTCACTAGTCACTTTGTCCCAGCCCCCTAAGTTTGAATTCGACCTCCATTTTGCCGAAAAGTGCTCAGGAGTTCACGAATCAACCAAAAATCTTCTAGTTTCTCTCATCGATCTCCCTTCTCCATTGTCGGATGGAGCCCATTTCTTTGTATGTTTGTAACACCCCAAAATCCGGTCTAGTCGGAATTAGGTTCCGGTGATCGGAAATCTCATATTGATAAAATTCAAACATTGTAACGGCTAGTTAATTATTGATATCAGACTCTAATTGAGTTAAATTATTGTTATTGGAGTCTATTGAATAGTATCGAAAATATTTAGTGGCTAAATTGTGGAAATTGAGAACTTCGAGGTCAAAACCATAAAGAGTAAAAAGCTGAGGGACTAACCTTGCGATTAGCCCCTCCTCAATTTAATGTCACCAACGTGGGACAATCTGGTGAAGTTACTTCACGTAAAGGAAACTTAATTCCATAGAACACTTAAAATCATAAAACAAAAGAAAAGGGTAAAAAAGCTTATCGAGAGTTTTCCCAAGCAAGCATCTCTTTGTCATCTTCATCATCTTCCTCCAAGCTAGCACCTCCATTGAAGAGCAAGCTTTAGTTTAGTTTTTCTTTGATTCATCGATATCAAATCATTGGTATCGGTTGGGTAAGTTATATTCCTCAATCGGTTATTGGATTCCATGGATAAATCAAGTTTAATCTCAAGCTAGGGTTTTGACCCGTGGATATTTTATCATTGTTGTTTATATTGAAATCAGATATCGATTTTGATATCGTTGTATTGATTTTGATATTGTAATATCGACCCTAATCATCTCCCTATTGATTTTCTAGCTCGAGAAGTGGAGAGAGAGGTTTCATAATCTCTGTCGAAAGCTAGAAGCAAAGGTATTGTTATCCGAGAGCCGCAAGAGCATCGAATTTCAAGGTGAGTGTAGTCGGAGTCTTGGGACTAGGAAAAAAGCCTTCCCGAATCTTTTATCGTTGTATTTGACCATATTGCTAATATTATCATTGAAGAAATTGCATTGGAGTGTTAAACAGACACTTTAGTAAGTGTCATCAAGTTTTGTTATTGAATGTTGGACATAGTTATTGGAATCGTCATTGTGCATTTTCATTGATATAGTTATTGTCATCAAAACATTGTAAAGAAATCATCGGATATTGATATTGATATTGGACCATGAAACATTGATACTGAGACATGTTTGTCATTGATAATATTGAGATTATTGGTCATTGGAATTCTCATTGAACATTGAATATGGAAATGAACATTGAAACCTTGGATTTGAATAGACATTGGATACAATTGGCATGCCATAGAATTCATGAGCTCAGTATACGAGTGGAATATGGTCCTAAGGCTACGACTTATATTGATTTGGTGAGGCGGAGGGACGTGTATTGATATTTGTCATATTGGCGAGGCGGAGGGACTAGACCATTCATTGATTTGGCGAGGCGTAGGAATTTGTGTATGCACTATCTTGATTCAATCCATGGATTAATGATGAATAAATATGCTAAACATTGTTTATTGATGCATAGCATTGATATAGATAAGCTTGAGAGCATGAATATTGATACTTGTTACATTGATGTTGTATTGTTTATGACTACCTCACTAGGCAATGTATGCCTAACATGTCTCATCTCATGCATTTCAAGTTGGAAGATCGTGCGTAGAAGGATCAGATTGTGAAGGCAAGACAAGTCACTACAAGCCCTAAAGTAATGTATTTTGAGCTTGTGAACTCCTAGAAAGGTGGCAAAGTAGTCGAACTAGTCGTTTATGCCTAATTTGATGTTTTTGTGAGATGCCTAAGTTGTAATATGGTTAATGGCCTTTTTGGTTGGCTTAAAATGGCTTAAAAGTGCATACTTGGAAAAGTAGTCGAACTAGTCGTTTATACCATTGAAAAATCGTGTGTGAAGTTTCGTTGCATTTGAACATCGCTCGGTAGGTCAAATTGAATAAATACCAACAAAAATCTGTCATTACAAATCAGTCTGTATCGAAACGGGTGATGGTGTTTCGTTATGGGTAAGCATAATTGAGCCTGAGGAATAGGGCATATCGAAACGGTTTATGGCTGTTTCGATACATGGTTAGTTAAGTTAGTTAAAGGCATATTAGACAGGTTGCAATGTTCACAGTTTAGTCACTGAATTTTGAAAGATTAAATTGATTGAGTTAATGAACTCCAAATTGTATGAAATTTGACAGGGTGGTTAATATTATAGTGAATTTCAATATAGTATATTCAATTGAATTGAAGGACCCCTAATTTGTTGAATTTACAGTTTGGTCCCTAAAACTTGTAATAGTTGCAATTTAGCCTTGAATAATTTATTATTGCTTGTATGGGCCAATTAGACTAAGTTACATGATAGTAATGATTCATTGTATGATATGGTTGAAAATGTTATTAGCGAAATGAAATTTTATTGTACTGATTTCCGTATTGATCTTCGGCTTTTACCTTGCGACCCAATTCTCGATCAGACCAGGAAAGGGGTGTTACATTTGTGGTATTAGAGCTAGAGTTTAGTCGATTATAGGACTAAACCGAAGCTTGTTGCGTTGTTACTGTGTTACTTTGCCACCTAGTAGTTATATATTGTTTATATTGTGACTTATCGACTAATCCGATCTTTCATATAGATATGTCTGAGACTAATGAAGCTCACATAGACGAGTTTACTACTTGCTCCTCGACACATGGCGAGGAGATTAGAGGAGGAAATCCTAAGAACCCACCGCAACCACATGACTTTCCTGTACAGGGTACCGAGCCTACAACACCTATTGCTCAGGCTGAGTGTTATAAGAACATGCCGACATGTTCAGGCAGTTTATGACTGCTATGAGAGCTGAACAAACCGTGCAACCTATTGCTCCTATTGTTCAACCCACTCGAGCACCTATTGATAAGCTCTCACAGTACCGAGCTTATACTTTTACCGGGCAAGATGATGAAAACCCAGGAGTTGCCGATTATTGGTTGGACAACACCTTGTGGATTCTGAATAAGTAACTTCAGTTCTTGGACGAGCACAAGCTTGAGTGCGTCATCACATTGCTGGCCGATAAGGCACTCCATTGGTGGGAAACTACCATTTTGATAGTTTTGGAGGACACGGTGACTTGGGAGTTCTTTCTTAGAGAATTTCGCAAGAAGTATATCCGTGAATTTTACCTTGCTGAGAGGCGAAGCACCTCCCTTCACCTCAAACAGGGCGGGCGACCGATCGAATAGTACATCCATGACTTCTGCAAGTACTGTAGATATGGTGCTGAGTACATTAAGAAAGAGGAAGAAAAATGTCGGGTGTTCATTGCAGGGCTTAATGATGAACTATGCCCTATGTTCACTGCGTTAAGTATTTCTGATTTACAAGACCTTGTGAATCGAGTTAAGGCCACCGAAGCTGCACAAAGAGATCAACGAGTTGGTGGGCCTGGAAAGTCTGAGAAGAGGTTCATGGATAATTCTCGACCTCTGAAATGGAACAAGAAAGGGAGATATCAAGGTTCCAAACAAAATATCTATCCACGGCCCCCCATCCTAGAAATATTGAGAGACCACAGTCTGTGACGTAGTCTTTTGCTAAAGCAGCGTCCGTTGATAGCATTGGAGGTTCAAACCGAGGCAACCAGCATCCACTTTGCAATTATTGTCAGAACAAGCACCCAACAGGTCAATGTTGTAAGCAGATTGGAGCTTGTTACTACTGTGGTGAACATGGTCACTTTATTCGTGATTGCCTTTTGAATGCAACCAAATATGTTGTCACACCGACTACTGCTGCTTCTCCTGCTCAATCCTTTCGAGGTAAAGGATCGAAGCAAGGATCATTGGGAAATTTTGGGTGATCGAGTGGTCCAGGGAAACCCTTTAATAAGCAAGATTCAAAAGCCCCTGCCCAAATGTATCATGTGAGGAGCAGAGAAGAAGAGGATGAACCTGATGTCATTGCAGGTACCATCGAGCTATATTCACATTCCTTATATATATTGATTGACCCTGGTTCTACTCATTCTTTTATAAGTAGCATTGTAGTTAATAAGTATAATATGTCTTTCGAACCAATAACATCGAGGATTTTTGTAACCAATCTCCTAGGAGATTGTGTCACCGTAAGGGTAGTGTGCAAGAACTGCCTCTTAATGATCCAAGGGATTCCTTTTCCAGCCAATTTGTTGGCTATATCGATCCATGAATTCGATGTTATCCTAGGCTTGGATTGGCTTAGTGAGCATCAAGCCTGGGTAGATTGTTGTAAGAGGAAATTGTATCTTCGGGGTCTGGGTAAGGAAAGTGTTGAACTGATGAACGTGAAGAATCCATCATTGTATGCTTTAGCGTTGGGGTCTAGAGACGAACCACAATTGTGAGATATTAACACTATATGTGAATTTCCTGATGTCTTTCCTAATGAACTTCCGAGATTGCCCCCAACACGTGAAGTGGAGTTTGGCATCGAGGTGCAACCTGAGACTGCTCTCGTTTCCATTGCACCATATCGCATGTCAACTATGGAATTAAAGGAACTAAAGGCTCAGATTCAAGACTTATTGAACAAAGGTTTCATTCAACCGATCTCTTCACCATGGGGAGCTCCGGTTTTCTTTTTTAAGAAGAAAGATGGTTCTATGCGATTGTGTATTGACTACCGACAATTGAATAAAGTAACCATCAAGA
Organism: Hibiscus tridactylites; assembly: GCA_958450335.1. NCBI lineage: Eukaryota > Viridiplantae > Streptophyta > Magnoliopsida > Malvales > Malvaceae > Hibiscus > Hibiscus tridactylites. Next base: position 19,877,753 of record OY288266.1, read on the forward strand.
ATAAATATCCATTGCCTAGAATAGACGACATGTTCGATCAACTAAAAGATACCTCTGTGTTTTCCAAGCTCGATTTAAGGTCAGACTATTATCAAATGAGAGTTAAGGAGTGTGATGTACCGAAGAATGCCTTCTGTACAAGATATGGACACTAAGGATTCTTGGTGATGCCCTTTGGGTTAACCAATGCACCGGCGACCTTCGTGGATTTGATGAATCATGTTTTTAGACCCTACCTTGATAAATTCGTAGTGGTGTTTATAGATGACATATTGATTTACTTCAAGAATAAATCGGAACACCGAGATCATCTTCGTATTGTGCTTTAGACCTTAAGAGAGAAGTAGTTGTACGCGAAGTTCTCCAAGTGTGAGTTTTGGCTCACCGAAGTTGCCTTTCTAGGACATATTGTGTCAGCTTCGGGTATTCAAGTGGACCCAAAGAAAATTCAAGCTATTGTAGATTGGCACCCTCCGAAGAACATTGGTGAAGTCAGAAGCTTCATTGGGCTTGCTGGCTATTATCGTAGATTCGTCAAATGATTTTCTATGATAGCCGCTCCTTTAACCAAATTATTGAGGAAAGAAGCTCCTTTTGTTTGGACCGAGGTTCAACAACGAAGGTAAAGTCAACCTGAGTCCGGAAAGGACTACACAATCTACAATGATGCATCGCACCTTGGGTTAGGATGTGTACTAATGTAAGAAGTTAAAGTCATCGCTTATGCTTCGAGACAACTTAAGCCACACGAAATGAATTATCCCACCCACGATCTTGAATTGGTTGCAGTTTTCTTTGCATTAAAATCTGGAGACATTACCTCTACGGAGAAAAATGTTACCTCTTCACTGACCATAAAAACCTTAAGTATCTATTGATTCAAAAGGAGTTGAACATTCGGTAACGGAGGTGGATGAAACTCCTTAAAGATTACAATCTTGTCATTGATTACCATCCGGGCAAGGCCAATGTTGTAGCTGATGCGCTCAGCCGCAAACCTTTGCCTGGTATGTATTGACAATGAATTTAGACTTATATGTATTGTGCAGTACATTAACTCATCGTAACACTGTTATATTGTAGCCCCTCGAACAATTAATGCTCACTTCCGACTTCAAAAACATCATTGTCTTGTAGCTGAACTCCAAGTTCAGTCTACCATCGTTTCGCGAATCAAGGATTTACAAGAGCAAGATCCTAAGCTTCAATCCATTGTCTCTAAGCTATCGGACAACCCCGACTTCAGAATTAATTCCAAAAGACTCTTATGTTTTCATGACCGAGTCTGTGTACCTAATGATGAATCTCTTCGCATCGATATTCTCTCTGAAGCTCATTTGAGTTCTTTTTCTGTTCATCCTGGGTCTATAAAGATGTACAAGGACCTGCATGAACTCTATTGGTGGCTTGGCATGAAGCAAGCATAGTTGATTTCATTTCCAAATGTCTCACATGCCAACGTGTTAAGGCAAAACATTGCGCTCCCATTGGACTTTTGTAGCCTATTGATCAACCGAAATGGAAGTGGGAAAATATCACTATGGATTTTGTTAGTGGTCTACCGTTAACTCCCGCGAAGCATGATGCCATATGGGTCATTGTAGATCGATTCACGAAGTCAGCCCTCTTTATACTAGTTAGAATGGACTATGGTCTCCCTAAATTGGCTGACTTGTATATCAAGGAAGTAATTCGACTCCACGGAGTACCTAAGTCTATTATCTCTGATCAAGATCCCTGATTTGCATCTCAGTTTTAGAGAACCTTACAAGGAGCTCTTGGCACCAGAGTTAATCTTAGCACAACTTTTCACCCTCAATCCGACGGCCAATCAGAAAGGGTAATTCAGATCTTGGAAGACATGCTTCGGGCATGCATTATTGACTTTGTTGGAACTTGGGAGAAATATCTACCTCTTGTTGAATTTGCCTACAATAATAGTTACCAAGCATCAATCCAAATGGCCCCGTATGAAGCACTATATGGTAGGCGTTGTAAAAATCCATTGTGTTGATCAGAGCTTGGAGAGGGCAAGATGTTAGGCCCTGACTTGCTTCGAGAGACTGAAGAGCGGGTCACCATTATCCATAATCGTTTAAAGGTTGCCTTTAATCAACAAAAGACTAAAGAGTTGGTGAAAAAGCCTTCCTCAATATATCACCGTGGAAGAAGGTTTTAAGATTTGGGAAAAAGGGAAAATTGAGACCCCAATTCATTGGACCCTTTGAACTCATTGAAAGAGTTGGCCCCATAGCATATCGACTATTGTTGCCCTCTAAATTGAGTAAAATCCATTATTTTTTTCATGTATCGATGCTTCGAAAGTATCGTTCTGATCCCTCACACATTGTGGAACTTGAATCTATAGAACTTCGACAAAATCTATCCTACGAGGAGGAACCGGTTCGAATTCTTGCAAGAGAAGTTAAGAGGCTTCGCAACAAAACTGTACCGTTAGTTAAAGTGCTCTAGAGGAGCAACACCGTTGAAGAAGCCACACGGGAGCCTGAAGAGACCATGAAACAACAATATCCTCATCTCTTCGGTTCAGGTAAAAATTCGAGGGCGAATTTTTCTTAAGGGGGGAGTTATAACACCCCAAAATCCAGTCTAGTCAGAATTAGGTTCCGATGATCAGAAATCTCATATTGATAAAATTCAAACATTGTATCGACTAGTTAATTATTGATATCAGACTCTAATTGAGTTAAATCATTGTTATTGGGCTCTATTGCATAGTATCGGAAATATTTAGTAGCTAAATTGTGGAAATTGAGAACTTTGAGGTCAAAACGATAGAGAGTAAAAAGTTGAGGGACTAACCTTGCGATTAGCCCTTCCTCAATTTTAATGTCACCAACGTGGGACAATCTGGTGAAGTTACTTCACCTAAAATAAACTTAATTCCATAGAACACTTAAAATCATAAAACAAAAGAAAGGGGTAGAAAATCTTACTGAGAGTTTTCCTTAGCAAACACCTCTTTTTCATCTTCATCATCTTCCTCCAAGTTAGCACCTCCATTGGAGAGCAGGCTTTAGTTTAGTTTTTCTTCGATTCATCGAAATCAAATCATTACTATCGATCGAGTAAGCTATATTCCTCAATCGGTTATTGGATTCCATGGATAAATCAAGTTTAATCTCAAGCTAGGGTTTTGACCATCCATGGATATTTCATCATTGTTGTTTATATTGAAATCGGGTATCGATTTTGATATCGTTGTATTGATTTTGATATCGTAATATCGACCCTAATCATCTCCCTATTGATTTTCTAGCTCAAGAAGTGGAGAGAGAGGTTTCACCATCTCCTTCGAAAGCTAGAAGCAAGGGTATTGTTATCCGAGAGCCGTAAGAGCATCGAATTTCAAGGCGAGTGAAGTCGGAGTCTCGAGACTAGGCGAAAAGCCTTCTCGAATCTTTTATCATTGTATTCGACCATATTGCTAATATTATCATTGAAGAAATTGAATTGAAGTGTTAAACATACACTTTAGTAAGTGTCGGCAAGTTTTGTTATTGAATATTAGACATAGTTATAGGAATCATCATTGTGCATTGTCATTGATATGGTTATTGTCATTGAAACATTGTAAAGAAATCATCTAATATTGATATTGATATTGGACCATGAAACATTGATATTGTGACATGTGTGTCATTGATAATATCGAGATTATTGGTCATTGGAATTCTCAATGAACATTGAATATGGAAATGAACATTGAAACCTTGGATTTGAATAGACATTGGATACAATTGGCATGCCATAGAATTCATGAGCTCAGTGTACGAGTGGACTACGGTCCTAAGGTTACGACCTATATTGATTTGGCGATGCGGAGGGATGTGTATTGATTTTGGTCATATTGGCGAGGCGGAGGGACTAGACCATTCATTCATTTGGCGAGGCATAAGAATTCGCGTATCCACTATCTTGATTCAATCCAAGGATTAATGATGAATAAATATGCTAAACATTGTTTATTGATGCATAGCATTGATATAGATAAGCATTAGAGCATGAATATTGATACTTGTTACATTGATGTTCGTATTGTTTATAACTACCTCACTAAGCAATGTATGCCTAACGTGTCTCATCTCATGCATTTCAAGTTGAAAGATCGTGCGTAGAAGGATCGGATTGTCAAGGCAAGACAAGTCACTACAAGCCCTAAAGTAATGTATTTTGACCTTGTGAACTCCTAGAAATGTGGCAAAGTAGTCGAACTAGTCGTTTATGCCTATTTTGATGTGTTTGTGAGATGCCTAAGTTGTAATATGGTTAATGGCCCTAAATGGCCTTTTTGGTTGGCTTAAAATGGCTTAAAAGTGCATACTTGGATCAAAAAGGTCAAAACATAGTAAACGTATTTGTATGACCATGAAATTTGGCATGCTAGTAGTTTATACCATTGAAATATTGTGTGTGAAGTTTCATTGCATTTGAACATCGTTCGGTAGGTCAAATTGAATAAATACCAGCAAAAATCTGTCATTACAAATAAGATTGTATCGAAATGGGTGATGGCGTTTCGTTACGGGTAAGCATAATTGAGCCTGAGAAATAGGGGTATCGAAACGGTTTATGGTTGTTTTGAAACATTTTGTCACTAGAATCCCTCGTTTCGATACAAGTTTATAGCGTATCGAAACTAGTCAAAGTCAAAAGAAGTCAACCCGTTTTGATATAGGGCATACCCGTATCGATACGGTCTAAAGAGTAAATTTAACATGTGTTGACCATCGTTCACCCGTTTCGAAACAGGATACAGGGTTAGTTAAGTTAGTTAAAGGCATATTACAAACATTGCAATGTTCACAATTTAGTCAGTGAATTTTGAAAGATTAAATTGATTAAGTTAATGAACTCCAAATTGTATGAAATTTGACAGGGTGGTTAATATTGTAGTGAATTTCAATCTAGTATAATCAATTGCATTGAAGGGCCCCTAATTTATTGAATTTACAGTTTGGCCCCTAAAACTTGTAATAATTTCTATTTAGCCTTGAATAATTTATTAGTGCTTGTATGGGTCAATTGGACTAAGTTAAATGGTAGTAATGATATATTGTATGATATGGTTGAAAATATTATTAACGAAATGAAATTTTATTATACCGATTTCCGTATTGTTCATCGGTTTCACCTTCCGACCCGGTTCTCGACAAGATCGGGAAGGGGGTGTTACAATGTTGTTTATCTCGTGCCGATGAAGTTTTCTACTGTTTGGATCTTGGATAAGTTCCTTCGTTCGATGGAAGAGTGACAAAAAAGTTCAATGTTTACACTTCAGTGAGTAAATTGAACGTTTTGAAACTTCAATGACCAAAATAGGTTTGAGAGTAAAGTTCAGTGATGATTTACGTAATTTACCCTATCATTTAAATAGTTAAGTGGCCTAATTGAAAAAAAAATTATAGTTTGATGATTAAATTAAAACCATCCCCATAATTGAGTGTTCATTCATGTAATTGTTTCTTTATATTCATCGCACTCAGCAAAAATTCCCAATTTCCTTTCCCTATTTTCCATCTCTGTTTCCACCCAAAATCCCTAATTTATTATTATTATTAATTGTTTTTTCCTCTATGGATCTATATTTAATTTGCGAAATTAATCCTCGATCGTCACCATTACATGGCTGCAAACAGTTGCATGTCCTTCTCCTCCGATTCATCCGCCAGTAATCTAGGAGTCGTCCACGTAACCGCCGGAATATTCTCCATTGACGCCAACGCACCTCCTCCCGTAAAGCCCAATTCCTCGAAGACGTTACCTCGAACTCTCCTCCACAGAAAGCGCCGCACAAAGCGGAAGTTGTTCACTGGAGATGATTCCAACGACGGCGGAGATTACGGATTCTTCTTCGGCAGTGACGGTGGCAACGGGTATGGTAATTTCGGTGGCGGCGGAGGGAGTGGTTGGAATTTTGGCGGGTTTGGAGGGCAAAATTGGGATGAATCTTCGTCTCCGTGGACGAATACAGCTCTAGATTTTGTTTATGAGGTGATTTCATGGATCGCTTTGTCAAATTGTGTTCATTTCGCGTTTAAGAAGATGGTTAGAATCATGGCAAACGGGATAGATGAAGCCGAGGATACCCAGAAGGTTCCAAGGAGATTGACTTTAGTTTGATGATTTGAAGATCAAATTCAAGTTCTGTACATACACTCATCTGATTATAATTTATGGTAACGTTTTACCAGCAATTCCCATTGTTGCTGTAATTATTTGTGTTGATTTTATGAATGCCATAGCAATGCAGTTGAATTGATTGAAAAATTGTGATGATGTTTGTTTGTTTGTAGTTGTTGAAGTTTCATGGCACAGTTTCTTACTTTCATGACTTGAAGTTTGTGGTGTTAATTGCCTTACATTGCAATTTAGTTTATGATCTTCAGTACTGGGAAAATTATCTTAAATTTGCACTGTTGTGAAGTAAGATTTTCACTGTGTTATTCGGATTCATGTGCTAGTGTCGAATATGGAATGTATTTAAGTTTTTAGAAGCTTTATGGAACCGAGTTTCTAAAGTTCTGAAGCAAATGTCTAGTTTGAGGGTTTGTATCTTCGAATTGAAGATCTAATCTGAAACCTTTTTGAGGTGATATGATTCGTTCCGAATTAAAGATACTCTTATCCTGCACTTATCTCCGTATCTCGAATCTGAGTAATTTAGTACATATAGATTTGATTTTGAGAATCTGGTATAAATTGAACAAGTTTTAATCTTTTCACCACTAGCAACATTTGTTGATCAAAACCATGTATCAGTTGGATTAGGAATTAATGTACAATAAAATCTGGGAATTACAAATGGATCAGATCTATGTTCTTCTCATCAATATGGTTATAGTACACTTAGCTAAATCTACTGCTGCTGCTTTTTTACATGTATTCTCCATATTTCCATGAATTCCTTGGCTCAGACAGTAAAGAAATGTCATTTTGGATCACCGTAAACCGCTTAATAGCAAGGCAGAGGGCTTTGGAAACCGTGGTAGGCGACCTCGGCGTTCCGACAGTTGGAACTGAAAGGCAGGTTGTCATCCTGAGGACCAGCGTACTGCAAATTGACGTTGTCTATATGAATGCCTTGGCAAGGATTTGATGCACTGCAAAGTAGATCGACAGCGACTTTGCTGGTTGAAGTTCCCCAGATGTTTATGTAGTGAACATCGCTGATTCGGACTTTTGATGACTTCATGAAACGATAGAAAAAAAACATTAAAACAGTCGTTGTAAGTTGTAACTTCGTGTTACAGGCAATTCTTAAGGGACTTGTCTGTTTTATCCTAGTTGTTTTATGGGAATTTGTGAAAACAATTGTGGAGATAGGGAAATTAACCTGACTGTGTTTCTTGTTTCCGTATTCTTGATCTATGATGATGGGGTTTCGAACTCGAGTCATGATCAGGTCCTGAAAAATTATACCCGAAGCTTTACTTGGGGAGTCGGTTTTATATGTTTTGATTCTAACTCCGTTATCTGTCTCTCTTAATGAGCAGTTCTTCACGATGATCCCACTCACATCCGCCTCGTCGTCGTAGTGGCCAAGGCTACCAATACTGTGATCAAACATGAACAGGCAAAAATTTCAAGGACTGCTTGATTAACAATTTGACGGTCATATATATTGGATGTCCGAGACTGGTATATGGAATGCTGACTGGCATCATGATGTAATTCGGAAATTGTTTCGAATAGGAGAAGAGGAAGTAGATACCTGAAGCCATGACCAGGGCCGCAAATGACTTTCTTGATGCTGATGTTGGTAGATCCATGGATCATCGAGACGCAATCATCGCCGGTAGCAATCACAGTTTTCGATATTTTAACAAGGTCCGATTTGCTCATGTGAATGCCATCGGTGTTTGGGCTATCTCCGGGAGCGTACAAATCCACTTCAAAAATCCTGAAGTTCTGGCTCATGCTGATCATGATGTGAAACCCTTTGGGGTCGATTGATTTTATCCCACGAATAATTGCATCGGTTACCTTGATAAACTTCAATGTCTGCAATCATACACAACAGAATGGATCTTCAATCATAGTTCATAATACCAAAGGATTCCGAGGTTTATCTCCGAGAAGTGCTTCGATATTTAAGTAAACACTGAAAACTCATCAAAGCACGTCCCGAAAACAAAAACTCTGGATGCTTTCAGATCGGTGATTCGTAGCTTACAGCAGGGAAACGGATGCAGTTAGACTTTCTGGCGCAGTCATTAAGCCTCCAAACCGCAGAACCCTGACCATGGAATGTACCACGTCCGGTAAGGATTAACCCGTCGATGGCTTGAAACGTGATCCAATCTATATCATCTTCTCCGCCACCTCGATAATACGCCATATTAGGTTGAGCTTTGACAATTCCATTAACTTGAACAATCAACAAAGATGGACTGAAACAGGGTCCTGAAAATAAAACAGGTCCGATCAAGAACACGCCATCGGGGATGACCATCATAGCATTTCCATGGAAATTGCAAGCCGCTTCGAAAGTCCTTATGAAATTCTGCAAAAGAAAAATTCAGCAACAAATTCCATGTAAAACTTCCATAATTATACATATATGTATAAAGAAAAAAAAGAGAGAAGAACATACGATTGAACTATCAGTCTTTCCATCAGCCTTTGCACCATGTTCTAACACACTGAAAGCTTTGACATCGGGGCTGACGATGCCGTTTGCGGCGTCTCTAGCTGTATGTTTAGCCGCTGCCGCATCAAATAGTCCATTGCAATGGCAACCATGGGCGAGAGCTAAGCACAAGATCATAACAATGACAGAAGCCATCATTATGAAGAAACTTTTCTTTTTTCAACAATGGAGATTAATTTGGTGCAGACCCTTTGTTTCCCTGTTATTTATAATGTATTTTTTTAAGACAAAGATAACACGTCTGTCGGAAAAGGACTGCATTGTCGGAATATTTTTGTGTTTTTCCCTACACTGTCGGAAACGAAACTAGAACTCTTTTTGATGATTCAGAATTAAGAATAAATTTATTTTGATTTTAAATATTCGAAGGAATCCCAGAATGGTTGCATGAAACAACTGAATGAATCCCGTTATGGTCGCAGTGAAGAATTTATGAGGCTGTGTACCCTTGTTTATGGCTCCAATTCCAAATTTGTTGGATGTCAAAAAGAACATTCTTAACCTAAATTTTAAATGAAGTTCAGATTTGTCCAACTGATTCCTATCTTAAACAAAACTAAAAGTCACAACCTTTACTCCTAAAATCTAAGTCCAAAGCATTAAAGAAAGAGCAGTAGAGGGAGAGTACATGCCAACACAACAATCAATGTGTTTTAATTTAGAGACAAACTATACTAAATCTATGTAAAATTCATGCAAATCTTGCTAGATTTAAGTTTATCGATTATGAATTTAGGTTATAGGGTTTAGAATTTAAATTTTAGGGTTAGAGTTTAGGATTTAGAATTAATGATTTAAATTTTATATTTTAAGGAAAGGTTGTGTATCAACAATGGCGGAGTCAAAATTTTTATATAGCGGTTTAGTGTAAAGTATGAGGTATTGAGGATTCTCATACCACAACAATAACTATTGTTGACCTCATACCTCAACAAATTAAGTGGGGTCAATTCTAATATTTCTTATATAAAATTCTTAAAATTTTGTATTAATTCTTTGAAAATCTCATATCTCAACAAATCAAGTGAGATCAACTGACCCCTCAAATTATAATATAGATCCGCCCATGTGTATCAAAATATAACTTTAATTTAAATATAAAAAATATTTTGATACGTGAACTCTGTTAGCTAAAGTTTATACAAATATATTAATTTTAAGGTTCAAAGTTTAGTTTAATTTTAAGGTTCAAGTTTAGAATTTAGACTTTAGGCTTAGAGCTTAGTCGTTTAAAGTTTAAAATTTAAGGTTTGATGTTAAATATTTAAAATTTTAATATATATATATATATATTAAAATATGTTCACGTTTTCCGCTTACCAAAACCAGATTAAATTTTAAGTAAATTATATTTTTCACAACTCAACTTTTTTCTTACTCTTATTTTAATCATTAAAGTTTAAATTTTTTTAATTTAATTACTCAACTGTGAGATTACTCTGTTTTAACCACCCTGCCGTTAATTTACTAACGGTGACATGACATTTTAAATTAATATTTTCCACGTGTACATGTTTTTGACTTTTCCATTGACTTTTTAGTTTCCACCTTTTTTTCTTCTTAAATTTCTCTTCCTCTTCTTCAATCACTGTATCCAACTTCATATTTCCCTCATTCTTGTCCCTCGGGACTTCAGTTTCTCCCGTACAACCAATTTTTGGTACCTCTTTTCTTCCACTTAGTTAATTAATCCCTCCTTTCCAACATCACTTGAAACCTCGATAGACTCTTCAAAGTTGTCATCCTCAGGTTCTGAATTTGAAAATCCCGATGGCCTCTTCTAAGTTTTCAGCCTCAGGTTCTGAATTTGAATTCTGCTGCCGTCCCTCAGTACAACACTTGCTGTCTACCGACATAGAACTGATGAAAGAAGGAATGAATGAATCCCCCAACAGCTACTCCTCTACTAATCCATGCACTACTTCTACCCTTCTATTACTGCTACAATAAATTTGAAGAGTTGGGCCTTATGTGTGTTTGCTTAATTACTTAACATCTCTCTGTTTTAATCTGTTCAAACTCATGTAATCCACATGCATGGCTATTACTAGTGTTGAGAAACATCGATTTTTTCTCTCACTCTCTCCAATGTTCCACAGACATCTATATATGGTGTATTATCTCCATATTTCTATACTCTCCAAAAGCATAAAATATGATATATAATATATTATAATAATAATAATGTCCACCGACTTATCAAGCCTATATATACAGGCTAAGCATCTGTGTTTGAGTGAAAAAAAAGTTAGAAGAGTAAAAAAAAATGTGGCGTCAGATTGAGTGAAAGGAGTGTGGTGTGAAGAGTGTAGGTGTGAGTAACGTGAGTTGAGAGAGTGAGTATTAGTGTAGGTAAGTAAGTGTTGTAATATTTTTGAGTACCAATAAAAGTGTTGTTTTCCTTTGTAATTGGAAGTTTTCCGGTTAAGTCTTAATTCATGTATTTTTTTAGTGTACTTGATTTGGTTATTATAATGGTCGGCTATGCCGCTTAAGTAATATATGGTCGGCTCTACCGCCTGAATTTTTATATGGTCGGTTTTACCGCCTAATTGGTATATGGTCGGCACTGCCGCCTAAGTTATTGAGCACTAAGAAATCAGATATAGAAAGGCTAACCGACTCAGGGAGTTGGTGTAGCACTAGTGGTCAGTCTTAGGTCCTCCGTAATAGGTGTGTTGGGTCCGTCGGGTTTCCAACAATTAGTATCAGAGCAGGCGGTCCGAGACCGTTACTAGTGAAGAAAGCTTCGGTAAGCGTTGGACGCTTACATTGGTTGCCATTGCATCAAGGTGCAAAGTGGAGACTCCGCCAGAACACAATCAGGGACTGTGAAGCTATTGGTTTGGAACCAAGCTTAGTGGACGCTAGGCGTCAGTCAGCATGACAGACTTTGGAAGCACAAGCAATGAGATTAGGAAGCTCAATAACCGCAACTGCGGTTATTGGGAGACATGCATAGAATCCTACCTACAAGGTCAGGACTTATGGGAAATAGTCGCAGGCACCGACACAAATCCTCCACCGAGGGAGAATGCCGAAGCCTTGAGAAAATAGAAGATCAATGTTGGGAAGGCTTTATATATATTGAAGACCACAATCGAGGAGGACATATTGGAGCATATTCGTGATGATAAGACACCAAAGACAGCATGGGAAACATTGGCGAACTTATTTTCAAAGAAGAATGAAGCACACGCCTCCAACTCTTGGAAAATGAGCTCGCGGGCATCTCACAAGGAAGCTTATCTATTGCTCAGTATTTCACGAAGGTGAAATCTATCTGCCGTGAGATATCTCAACTTGCACCAGAGGAGAAGGTTAACGAGGCAAGAATGAAAAGATTTATCATTCATGGCCTAAGACCCGAGTACAATGGGTTTATCGCCGCTGTGAGGGGATGACCTACTCAACCATCCTTAGTGGAGTTGGAGAACCTGTTGGCTAACCAAGAGGAATTAGCCAAACAAATGAGTGGCGTAATCATTACAGACGAAGATGAGGCACTCTTCACCAACATGAGGAAAGGTACGTTAAGAAGACAAGGCGTGTCAAATGAAATAAGGACGCAAGGAGACAAGTTTCATTCGTGAGATAGAAGTAACACTTCAGGGGGAGCTCGACGTGGAAAAGAAGACTATCACCAACAGTACAAGGAGAACGATAGAAGGCAAAGTGGTGAATGCTTCAATTGTAGAAGAAAGGGCCACTTTGCTCGAGATTGTAAATTTCCCATAAGGGAGAGTCGTGAATGCTTCAATTGTGGTAAGAATGGCCACTTTGCTCAAGATTGCAGATTCCCCAGGAGACAAACTTTCCAAGGAAACATGACCACCACAAAAGAGGAGGAGAATGAGGTCATGTTGGAAGCTTTCATCAGCGAGGAAGAATGGGAAGTAGACGATGGACTTTTTGTTGAAGAAGATTTGATAGAAGACATAGGTGAATCATCTCTTGTAGCAACCATAGTCTCAAAGATGAACTACGAGGATGAAGAAGAGTTCGAAGAAGACATGGAGGCACCAACTCTCGTTGCAACTACAAATATAAATACATAATACAAGGATGAAGAGTTGGAAGAAGACATGGAGAAACCGGCTCTTGCAACAATTATGGAGTCAAAAATTGATTACGAGGAGGATTGGATCGTCGACTCTGGGTGCTCCAATGATGAGAGATGTTGGAGATGTGTTGATTTAACCAATTGCAAGTGCTACACTTCAAGGAATTTGGTGTTTGATGAAGCTTCTTCTTGGAGGTCACCTCAGAAGATCGAGCTTCTAGAATCTCATGACTTAGAAGGGATTTCAGAAGATAATAAAGAAGGTAAAGAGCAAACATCATATCCAAGTGAAGACAGAGAAAGCTTGCCCTCGAAAGATAAAAGTATATGGAAGACAATTGTATATCAACCTACATCTGAGGAGCTTCGTCCAAGCCAAATGGAAGTCGACGAGCTTCGAGAAGAAATGTCGGGAGTCTTAAATGAGGCTACATGCAAGTGTTCACAACAATGTGAGATTTTTTCTAGTGAAATTCTTATGCTTAAAGAAGAGAACAAAGCTCTAAGGGAAGAGCTTAAGATGGTATGTGGGGAATTAGAAAATATAAAGGCGGAGATGGTGCTTCTTAGGAAGGCACTAGCTCATGATGGGGGAGCTACCTCATCCGTCTCGAACCCAAGTTCTTTGAGGGTCGAGACTTCTAAACCCAAGTCTTGTAAAGAGACTAGGAACACGAAGGATGTAGATAACTTCTTGAAGAGCTTGGAACAATGCATCTAAGCTACAAGCGTTGTGGAGGATGCTAGGAAGATCAACTGTGCTAGAAAGATCGACCATGCGATACTTTATTTGGAAGATACTACGATGCTATGGTTGTGGCGTAAGCATGTCAAAATGAAGAAGGGAGTTTGCACAATTGCTACTAGGAAGGAATTCAAGAAGAACCTAAAAAGTCAATTCTATCCCAAGAATGTAAAAAATAAGAGATCCAAGAAAAAGGAGAACAAAGGTCATTATGAGAGAAGAAACAAATCACATAAAAAGCGAAGATTGAAGCTAGCTTACAAGGAAGAAGCCTTTAAGGGAAAAGAGAGATGGCAAAGGAGAAAGAGAGCAAATTACTCAACAACAAGGAGATATGAGTATGCAATCTCTCCATATCCTCAACTCTATCAAGGCTAATGCTGAGGTGCCTACATCCGAAAAGAAAGGATTATTGTTCGAGCAAGAGAAAGTTTGGAGGACAACTAGTACGTGATTTAGTTAACAATGGAGCAACAAACAAGTTTATCAAGGAGATCTTTGAAAGAGAGATCAAGACAAGGCCATCAAAGATAGATGAACAAGTTGCAGACATATTCACAAGAAGTGTTAGTAGATTAAAGTCTGAGAAGATAAGAGAATCACTCGGTATGATCTGCAAAACATCTAAGAGAGAAGTCGTTGAGGGGGAGTGTTGAGAATCATTGACTTTCTCTCTCACTCTCTCCAATGTTCAAGAGACATCTATATATAGTGTATTATCTCCATATTTCTAGAGTCTCCAAAAGCATAAAATATGATATATTATAATAATAATAATAATGTAAAAATATCTCAATGTCCACCGACTTATCAAGCCTATATATACAAGCTAAGCATTTGTGTGTTTGAGTGAAAAAAAGTTAGAAGAGTAAAAAAATATGGCGTGAGATTGAGTGAAAGGAGTGTGGTGAAAGTGTGGTGTGAAGAGTGTAGGTGTGAGTAACGTGAGTTGAGAGAGTGATTGTTAGTGTAGGTAAGTGTTGTAATATTTTTGAGTACTAATAAAAGTGTTGTTTTCCTTTGTAATTGGAAGTTTTCCGGTTAAGCCTTAATTCATGTATTTTCTTAGTGCACTTGAATTGGTTATTATAATGGTCGGCTATGCCGCATAAGTAATATATGGTCAGCTCTGCCGCCTGAATCTTTAAATGGTTGGTTTTACCGCCTAATTGTTATATGGTCGGCACTGCCGCCTAAGTTATTATGCACTAAGAAATCAGAGATAGAAAGGCCAACCGACTCAGGGAGTTGGTGTAGCACTAGTGGTCAGTCTTAGGTCTTCCGTAGTGGGTGTGTTGGGTCCGTCAGGTTTCCAACAACTAGTAATAGTATAAAATAAATGGTGAATTGGGGGAGATGACAGAAAGCATAAGTCTCGTAATAGATTGGAGTTAATCTCGGGTTGTTCATTAATGCTATGTTTCATCCAACACCCCCGGTTGCACGTTCTCATCGCTAAATCTTTCATCTACAACCTTATTTGTTAGAACCAAAATATATTCATACGAATAATAAACTAAAGATCCATACATTCCAAATCATTAAGAACAGAGATTAAATTTGCAGAAGCGTACATGAATCCATTGATGGAGATTTTCCAGAGGGTTTGATCTTTCAAGATGATAGGTTACCTCTTGCCACAAAACTCTCTGACGGAAAAGGAGAGATATGCAAGTTAACCTATATCTCAGGGACCACTACCCTTTATATAAACTGAATTGAAAACAATTTATTGATATTAACAACTCTGCCCCTCATTGAGTTATAAATATAACTTTTGGTATCTACACTTTTAATTTCATGACAATTTAATATCTATAACACGTGTAACATAATTAGCCACTTAATTTCATGTCATACTTTATAATAACAACATACATTATACATATGTGCCCACAATTGCAGATTTTAATCCAACATTATTATCTACCGTAGCAGTATCAACAACCTTTCCTACCTTATTTTCCATTTTTATAAAATTTTGATTCAAAAAACCTGAATTCACCAAAGCATAAAAAATGTTCATTTTAATCGGCATATCAATAATTAAATAAACAAACACCAAAATAATCAATAAAAAAGTACCCAAAAAGAAGAAAAAAATCTCTTTTCTTAAAATTAATTAAAATATAAAATCAAGCATGACCACCAAGGAAATGATGCAATCATGCATGAATGGCTAATAATGCAACTAATATGAGCCTAAGTCTAGCAATAATATGAGTTTAAAGGGTGATAAAAATAGTACTTTTGGACACTTAAGAATGTGGCCTATAAGGCCTTGCCTCAACTGGACATCCCCAAATGTGAAAGTGCTTTAGAGTAGGCTTTTGACCTGTCTAGAGCTCAAAGGTGTCTTTTCAGCTACATTAGCTGGTACTCTATTCGGAATATACAATGTTGTCTTTAATGCTTCCCCTAGAGGGACTCAGGTAAGGTAGAATGAGCAATCATACTTCTTACCATATTCTTAAGAGTTCTATTACGTCTCTCAGCTACACCATTGATATTAGGTGATCCTGGCATGATGTACTGTGGGACAATACCACATTCCCTTAGGAATTTTACAAATGGTCCTGGACGTTGTTCACCCGAGCCATCATATCTATCGTAGTACTCACCACCACGATTATATCTAACTTTCTTAATTCTTTTTTTGAGTTGATTCTCAACTTCAGCTTTATAAGATTTGAACACGTCCAAAGACTGAAATTTCTCATAAATGAGATATAGGTAACCATAACGTGAGTAATCATCTATGAATGTTATGAAATATTGTTGACCATTCCAAGATGCCGTAGGGAATGACCCACAAATATCGGTATGAATTAATTCTAAGACATTTGTAGATCTATTGGTACCTAATCTCTTAGTTTTGGTCTGCTTTTCCTTGATGCAATCAACACAAACGTTAAAGTCTGTAAAGTCAAGGGATTCTAAAATACCATTAGACACAAGACACTCAATCCTACCTTTTGAGTTATGACCTAAGCGTTTATGTCATAATGATGCTGAATTTTTTTATTTAAATTGCGTTTAGTACCACGTGATTCCACATGCAAGGTTTCATTATATGATTCAATCTTATCCAGCAAATAAAGGTTGTCATAAGTATTTAAATAATTAATTCCAACAATAATTGAATTTAAAGACAAAGTAAACTGATTGTTTCCGAATGAACAATAATATTCAAATTTGTCCAACAAAGAAACCGAAACTAAATTTCGCCTAAAAGACGGAACAATAAAAGTGTCTTTCAAATCTAAATAAAAATCAGTTCCTAATATCAACTTAAAATACCTAATTGCTTCAACTTCCACCGATTTTTCATCGCCCATAAAGATATTTCTTTTACCATCACTTGGCTTTCGGTAGCTTAGGCAACCCTGCATAGAAACACTTATGTGAGTAGTAGCACCAGAATCTAACCACCAAGTGTTTCTAGGTACTAAAGCTAAATTAACATCAGAACATACCAAAGTAAGATTCATACCTTTCTTTGCACGTCATGCGTGATATTTGGCATAATCTTTCTTCATGTGTCCAGGCTTGTCACAAAAGAAACAATTGTTTGGAACTTGCTCTTGTTTCTTTTGAGCTGGAACCTTAGCAGCTTCATTATGATATTTTCTTTTCTTGCCCTTGTCCTTAGAGGCACTAGCCAAATGAGCACTTTCAGTCTTTTCACGCTTTAATCTATCTTCCTCTTGAACACAATGAGAAATGAGCTCATTTAGAGTCCGTTTCTCCTTTTGGCAGTAATAACTAATTTTAAATTGGCTAAACTGCGCAGAAAGCGATACCAAAACCATAAGGACGAGAAAGTCTTTAGAAAGTTCAATCTTAAGTGCCTTAAGTTTTGAAGCGATATGGAACATCTCCATAATGTACTCCCTTACATTTCTTTGACCCTTATACTTCAAAGACATCAAAGAAGTCAGAAGTATGTTATTTTTCAACCTTATCGTTTTTAGAAAAATGTTGTTTAAGATCGTCAAGGAAAGACTTGGCCTGAGTAATCTTTTCAGACTTTGTGCCCATAAAGGCTTTCGGAATATTGTGTTTCATGATCATTAGACTTGTGCGATTAGAACGATCCCAACTCTCAAAATCCCTTTTTGTATCAGGGGTGCTATCTGCAGTGAGGGGTGCAGGTTGTTCTTACCTTAATGCAAGGTCTATATCCATACAGCCAAGCACTATGAGTAAGTGCATTTTCCGTTCCTTAAAATTTGTCCCATTAAGCATGAGTATAGAACTGATATTAGCAGATATTGTAGCAGCAGAAGAACTAGCTGAATAAAGAACAAAATAAAAAATAAACAGGCTCACATCAATATTTCATGAGTAAACAAATAAATTAAAAGTAATGACTAATTCCCCTCAAGATACCAAACACAACATTAATATCAAGTCTTTGGACATTAATATTAATAGTAAGCGGTACTCTTGTTGTAGTAATCAAACATTGACAATAAACTATGTCGAACAACAAATTAATCTTTGGACTAATGTATTGCACACATAAAATACCTTATAATTGTCACACATTTATTACCACATGTGTCGTTGAAATTCGGTCAAATATTAATATTCTTTTAGGCCAATTAATAAACGCATGAATTACAAAAATACAAACATCTTGATATTTTAAATAAGTTAACCTACATAGAAACGGTCACTTTGGTGACATTGTGTTTTAATTAACCCATTAATATTAGACATAGCTAAAATATGAATTTATATGTTTCTAAATATTTATCTTTATACTTGATGATCAAAACTAAAATTTTGATCCAACCGAATTAAATGTATATTTTAAATAATATAAATATATATCATAATTGTAACCTAAGTATGCTATTGCTAAACGAGCAAAAACAATCGACATTTAAAGGCAAATTCATATTCTGAGAATCTTAATAATAATAACAATCTGCCGACATTGAAATTCAAGTTGAACAACCTAAATTATAGAAATAGCAAATAAACATAATTCTCTTGAATTTCTAAACTGACAGGATTCATTATTAACTCTAAAAACAAATAAGCCTTCAAAACCAAAAAAATAATAAAATTGCATACACACAACAACAAAGAAACCAAACTCGCATATTAGGGTAATTAAAGTAATTCATAACATGCGAAATATCAAACCCTAATTTAATCATCGTGTAACCCTCTAAACCCGCCTATACGTTATAATGGGTCCTAGGAAGTCACATTAGGGTCACAAGAGCGACCCACAATCAAAATACACATAAAAACATTTTTTTTGCTCAAAACACTTATTAAACTGTAAAATCAACTTCTGTTTAAAATACCATTTCGAGAAGTCATTTAAACACATAACAGAAATTTCGGAATGTGTTTTATAGACACTATCATCAAACAATACATGACATACATGCTCATTAACTATATAGTACCACACTCCAAAGGCAACGCCGAGAGAACTCTGAACACTGATGCCAAACATTATACCATGATATATTCTTTTAACCTGCGGTGGTAAAAACAACGTGAGCTTGGAAAAGCTCAGTAACACAGAACTACCAAAAGATGCTATAAGCTTATGCAAATATATGGTAGACATGACATTTTCATGATGTTCCATGTAGTAACAATCTCCATTTCTGTTCTACTATTTCGAGGTAGCATTATACTCGAGAAGAACGATATTTGTTCTTTATTCGAACATCGAGAATTAGACGGGAATTATATATGTTGGTAATATACGGAGGAGGAATCAGAGAGTTTAGAGTCTAGTGTGTTCCAACAGTGCAATATTAATGCATGAAATGTAACAATGCAGTAAACCCTTTTATTTCAATTACATTTGTTTCAAGTAGCAGTAAAGTTCATTTTAATTCTTTATTTACCCTCCAACCATACTCCAGTAAATAGTTTTTCCAGTGCGGTATCATGTACATGCATTAACCTGAGCCCATTGGGCGTGGGTACCATCCTAAGGGAATACCTTAGAATACGAGCGACCCTAGCCAAAGCATAGGAACCGAATATAGGCGGACCTAGCCGAAGCATAGGAACCAAAAACGGGCGGACTTACCAGCTGGATCAGGGCTGAGCCGTCAGTAACTTCATATCATATCCCAAGTACCCTAGTGAATCAGATCATCAATAGTTCATTAATCAATAACAATATTTTCACTAATACATTATCCATATAGAAAGTTTGTCATATCAGGTGCATATGCATATATCAGAAATACAATACGGTCATGCTTAATTTATAAAACATGTCATGTTCCTGTGAATTCAAGTATGTCAGTCATGTGTACGTGATCGATATTATAACATGTAAACCAGTATGCAAAAACAGTCGTGTAGCACACATGGAACACACTAGGTGGAAATGTTTAATTCTTGAAGTTACTTGACATTTACGGAAGAGAACACATTAAACTTTTGAAAATTTGAACGGATTTTTGAAACGAGGCCCCTATTAAAAGGGGGTTCGTACTAACGGTTCAAACCAGATATTTGGGAGATGATACATCAAGATCTTCGAGAGTTTAGATATATCATGAGTGATTTAATCATTTGAGCCTACAAGGGCATTATGGTCATTTTATCATACATGTACATTTTGGTAATTTATACCAACAAAGCATAAACAGTGACTCGAGAATTCTATTTGCTCATCAGGTTTCCAACCAGGCATTTAGAGATTTCCATGTCAAGATTTTTCATGATATCAGATGCATTCAGGGGTATTTGATTACTTTGGCCAACAAGGGCATTTTAGTCATTTAACTATCAAGGGTGATTTTGTAATTTAGCCCAATAATGATAAAATGATGATTTACAATATTTAAGATTTCTAGGAGTTTATCGAGCCTCCAAAACCATTCGAACCAACATATCCTAACCTTGCAATACTAACCAACCCTTCTAATGTATCCTACTGTATCGTATATCTGAACGGTTGCTTTCATATTTCACCACAAGACTTGCCATTGAGTAGTCAAACTTATATTCTGTGCGGAAAAACTTCCAACCTTATAATAATATCATGAGTGATTGACATACATGAGTCATGCTTCAACCCTTAGGGGCATTTTAGTCATTTTCAACTTTATTGGCATTTCTAGAATTTTATCAAAGGCAATTTACTTATTCCAGTCAAGGGGGTATTCCAGTCATTTTGAAGCTCGGGATATCCATCATTCCTGTCAATTGAACCATATATAGCATTTCAATCATTAAAATCCCCTGCAAAACAGCGGAGCATCACTCCCCAACAGCAAGCACCACAGACACAAACCATGGAACCAAGCGTTTAGCTCTACACCACCCTTTGCCAGTGTATCCGGTAAGCTATTCACCTCTCAGTAAACATTATGGAAGCATACACATGGGAGTTTCACAATCTCCGTATCAATGTTATTGAGTATCTTCCAATATTTTCAAGGTCGATGCTCATTATTAAGAACCCATGCTATTTCCACAATCGATTCGGATTCAATCACTACCGATGATGCATCATTCCCTTGTAAGTTCAAAAGTAAGGTAAGAACATTAAGAATAGTAGGAATTTCATCTTCATTGGAGTCAACAATACCCAAAAGTCCCAAAAATAGTGTCAAAATCATGCCATTAGCACCACGCAACACACCACAACAACCTATTGGGCTTGGTTTCCCCTTGCTGAACCATCTATTTTAACTTTTAGTATCCTCTGCAATGGCAATTTCCACACAATACATTCCGAGTTGTAAAGACAACCCTTGGTGTAGAAGCCCAGGGCATTCCCACGATTCAGCCTCAAGGATACCAACGTAAACATAGAGGATTTTACCCAATAGAGTGTCTGCAGTCCACCATTCACGAACCACACCCTGAAACAACCCCTGAAAGCACTGTACCAGCATTTCATCTAATGATACCGGTAACACCCAAATAACACGACATCAATATAAGAATACATACCACGCAGCTCTAATAATCGGACAGGGGAAAATATGCTCTTATTCATCATATCCTATCTCACACCAAACACGCAGCAATGAAACACCCCCATCAGCAAACCCTGGCCACGCTGCAACGAGAGAGTTGGGAGTCACTTCAATTGCAAAAATAGAAGAAAGCATTGTATTTTAGGTGGAACGACAATATTCTAAAACTAAACATTGTGAAATCGTCACCCAAAAGGCCAAATGTGGACATCAACGACATCAATGATCCAACCGAGAATGTACCATCAACACAAGGCTTTCAAATCAATCGGTTTAAACAACTGGCATTGAGATTTATCGAGACTACGAACACCTTTAATTCAACTAATTGTTTTAATTTAAAAGATTGCAAAAGACGATGAAATAACATAAGCCAATATGTATAATCAAAGTTGTCCTCCTTCGCATAGTCACACACCAGTGTTAATTTGTGTATTGCACAACCAAGCAAATGAGGGAATGACATGCGCAAAGGAACTTTCACGCACCACTTTTCGATCGAAAATATCATACGCGAACCATCCCCAACGAGCCACATGAAACAATCCTCTCCCATGAACCGATTAACCAGCCCTTCTTCTTGAGTTTCCATTATTTGACGTCACACAATCGACATAGAACCCTTTCGCTTTGAATTTAACCTCTAAGAGAGTGTATCGGTTCCATAATTTTCTAGAAGCAATGTACGCCAAAGTGAAAAAGGTTCTTGGGCATATCGCCACAACCACTTTGCAAGTAATACATGGTTCCAAAGTCGGAGATCCACCACACCCAAGCCGCTCCACTTCTTTGGAGTACACACCTTTTTCCAACTAACCTGACACATTTTCCTCTTCAAATCTATACCTCCCCACAAAAGAGCTCGGCAAATACGATCAATTCGGGACACCACACTCTTAGGGGAAACAAAGATCCCCATATATTACAAAGGAAATGCCAAGATTACCGATTTCACTAACATAAACCTTGATGCAAACAAAAAAGAGTTATGCTTCCATCTAGCTAGACAAAGTTGGACCCCACTAAATAACGGTTACTGTAACACCCCCTTCCCGGTCTGGTACAAAACCGGGTCGGGAGGTGATACCGGTAATCAATACAGTGATTGGTGCAACAAAATTTCATTTTGTTATTAACATTTACAGCAATAACATACAATGACACATTACCACAATGTATCTCAGTCCAATTGATCCGTACGAAGCATTAATTAATCAATTAGGGCTAACACTTAACTAATACAAGTTTTAGAACCTAACTGTAAATTTGATAAATTAGTGGTCCTTCGATGCAATTGATTATACTACATTGAAATTTAGTTCAATATAAACAAACATGTAAAATTCATACAATTTGGAGTTCATTAGCTCATTCAATTTAATCTTTCAAAATTCAGTGACTAGTCTGTAAACATTGCAAACTGTTAAATTATGCCTTTAACCAACTTAACTAACCCCGTATCGAAATAGCCTGTTTCGAAATGGGTATACGATGGTCAACTCATGTTGTCTTCCCTCTTAGATCGTATTGATACGGGCAAGCCCTGTATCGGTACAGGTTGACTTACTTTTACTTTGACTTTAACCCGTTCTGATACGCTATAGACCCGTATCGAAATAATGAATTCCAATGGTAAAATGTTTCGATACGGCAATAGACCGTATCAAAACACCCTGTTCCTTAGGCTTAATTATGCTTACCAGTATCGATACGCCATCACCCGTACCGGTACGACCTGGCATGTAATGACAGATTTTTGCTGGTTTTTATTCGATTTGACCTACCAAATGAAGTTTAAATGCAATGAAACTTTACACACAACATTTCAATGGTATGAACTTCTAGCATGCCAAATTTCTTGACCATACGAATACGTTTACTACATTTTAACCTTTATAAGCCAAATATGCAATTTTTGTCCACTTTAAGACAAAACAAAAGGGCCATTTAGAGCCATTAACAACCTTACAACATAGACATCTCACAACATATCAAAATGGGCATAAACAACTAGTTCAGCTACTTGGTCACCTTCCTAGGAGTTCAAAAGATCAAAATACATTATTAGGGCTTGTAGTGACTTGTCTTGCCTTGACTATCCGATCTTTAACCACACGATCTTTCAACCTGAAATGTATGAGATGAGATACGTTAGGCATACATTGCATAGTGAGGTAATCATAAACAATATGAACAAAAACGTAGCAAGTATTTTTTTACATGCTCTCATGCTCATCAATGTCAACACTATGCATCAATATACAATGTTTAACATATTAATTACATCATTAATCCTTGGATTGAATCAAGAGAGTGGATACGCGAATTCCTACGCCTCGCAAAATCAATGAATGATCTAGTCCCTCCGCCTCACCAATATGACCAATATCAATACACATCCCTTCGCCTCGCCAAATTAATATAGGTCGCAACCTTAGAACCGTAGTCCACCCATACACTGAGCTCATGAATTCTATGGCATGCCAATTGTATCCATTTTCTATTCAAATCCAAGGTTTCAATGTCTGTATCCATATTCGATGTTCAATGAGAATTCCAATGACCAATGATTTCAATAATGTCAATAGCAAACATGTCTCATTATCAATTTTTCATGATTCAATGTCAATATCAATATCCGATGATTTCTTTACAATGTATCAATAACAATAACTATATCAATGACAATGCACAATGACGATGCCAATAACTATGTCCGATATTCAATAGCAAACTTACCGACACTTACAAATGAATCCGATAAACAATCCAATAGAACCTCTACAATGATATTGATAGCGACATGATCAAAACAACAATAAAAGATTCGGGAAGGCTCTTTGCCTAATCTTGAGACCCCGATTACACTTACCTTACTTATCCGATGCTCCTACGGCTCTCGGATGACAACTCCCTTGTTCCTAGCCTTCGGTGAGATTGATGGATGCTCCTTTTTGTTATCTTGAGCTAGGAAATCAATAGGGAGATTATCAGGATAGCTAATACGATTTCAAAATCAATACAACGATTTCAAAATCGATATCCAGATTCAATATAAACCTCAACGATGAATTATCCATGGATGGCTAAAACCCTAGCTTGAGATTAAGCTTGACACATCCATGGAATTAAACGATTGTTTGAGGATTATTGCTTACTCGAACGATGGTAACAATTCAATAGCAATAAGGTGAAGAAATTTAAAGCTTGAGATTTCCTACAATGGTGGTGCTTGCTTGTTGGTGAGAGGAAGAAGATAAAGATGATTAAAGGTGCTTGTCTAATTAGCAACCAGGTAAGCTCATTTTTTTGCTACTCCATAACTTTTAAATTTTGTATAGGTTTCCTTCCAATAAAGGAAACTCTCTAGACATTCCCATGTATGGGAATTTCAATGAAAAAGGGGCTAATCGCATGATTAGTCCCTCGATTCTCAATGCTTTATAGATTTGACTCCAAAATCCCAATTTCCACAATTTAGCCATTATAATATTTTCGATACTATTCAATAGGGTCAAATAACAATGATTTAACTCAATTAGAGTCCAATATCAATGATTAACTAGCCAGTACTATATCTAGACTTTATCGATGCAAAATTTTTGATCACGTGAACCCAATTCCGACTAGACTAGATTTTGGGGTGTTACAACTCTCCCCCCTTAAGAAAAATTCATCCTCGACTTTTTACCTTAACCGAAGAGATGTGGATATTGTTGTTTCATGGTCTTTTCAGGTTCCCAAGTGGCTTCCTCAATGATGTGGCTCCTCCAGAGCACTTTAACTAACGGCACAGTTTTGTTGCGAAGCCTCTTGACTTCTCTTGCTAGAATTTGAACCGGTTCCTCCTCGTAGGATAAATTTGGTCAAATTTCTACAGATTTAGGTTCCACAATGTGTGAAGGATCAGAACTATATTTCTGAAGCATCGATACATGAAAAACATTGTGGATTTTACTCAATTTAGAGGGTAACAATAGTCGATATGCCACGGGACCAACTCTTTCAACAACTTCAAATGGACCAATGAATCAGGGACTCAATTTTCCCTTCTTGCCAAACCTTAAAACCTTCTTCCGCGGTGATACTTTGAGGAAGGCTTTTTCACCAACTTCGTACTCGATGTCTCTTCTCTTGAGATCAGCATAAGCCTTTTGTCGATCAAAGGCAACCTTTAAACGATCATAAATAATGGTGATCCACTCTTTAGTCTCTTAAAGCAAGTCAGGGCCTAACACCTTGCCCTCGCCAAGCTTCGACCAACACAATGGAGTTCTACATCGCCTACAATACAATGCTTCATACAGGACCATTTGGATTGATACTTGGTAACTATTATTTTAGGCAAATTCAACAAGGGGTAGAGATTTCTCCCAAGTTCCACCAAAGTCAATAATGCATGCTCGCAGCATGTCTTCCAAGATATGTGTAGGAAGGTTCAATAACAATGCAAATTTCTAAGGTTTCAATGGACAAGTTTTGATAATTTACTTGGATTACCCTTTCTGATTGGCCGTTAGATAGAGGGTGAAAGGTTGTGCTAAGATTAACTCTGGTGCACAGAGCTCCTTGAAATGTTCTCCAAAATCGCGATGCAAATCGGGGATCTCGGTCGGAGATAATAGACATAGGTACTCTTTGGAGTCAGATTACTTCTTTGATGTACAAGTCAGCTAATTTAGGAAGTCCGTAGTCCATTCTGACCGGTATGAAATGAGCTGGCTTCGTGAAACGATCTACAATGACCCATATGGCATCGTGCTTTGTGGGAGTTAACGGTAGACCACTAACAAAATCCTTAGCGATCTTTTCCCATTTCCATTTCGGTGGATCGATAGGCTGCAATAATCTGGTAGGAGCACAATGTTCTACCTTAACATGTTGACACGTGAGACATTTAGAAATGTAATCAACTATTGACTGCTTCATGCTTGGCCACCAATAGAGTTCACGTAGGTCCTTATACATATTTACAGACTCGTGGTGAACGTAAAAAGAGATCAAATAAGCTTAAGAGAGAATATCAGTGCAAAGAGATTCATCATTAGGTATACAGACCCGTTTATGAAAGCACAAGGGCCCTTCAGAATTAATTATGAAGTCGGGGTTTTCCAATAGCTTAGAGACAATGGATTGAAGCTCAGGATCTTGCTCTTGCAAACCATTGATTCGCAGAACGATGGTAGATTGAACTTGAAGTTCAGCTACGAGACAATGATGTTTCCAAAGTCGGAAGTGAGCGTTAATTTGCTCGAGGAGCTACAATATAGCGATATTCCAATGAGTTAATGTACCACATAATATATATAACTCTATATTCACTGTCGATACTTACCAGGAAAAGGTTTGCGGTTGAGTGCATCAGCTACAATGTTGGCCTTGCTTGGATGGTAGTCAATGACAAGATCGTAATCTTTAAGAAGTTCCATCCACCTCCGTTACCGAGGGTTCAACTCCTTTTGAGTCCATAGGTACTTAAGGCTTTTGTGATCGGTGAAGAGATAACATTTTTCTCCTTAGAGATAATGTCTCTAGATTTTTAATGCAAAGACAACTGCAGCCAATTTAAGGTCGTGGGTGGGATAATTCATTTCGTGTGGCTAAAGTTTGTATCGAAGCATAAGTGATGAATTTGCCTTCTTGCATCAATACACATCCTTACCCTAGGTGCGATGCATCATTGTAAACCGTGTAGTCCTTTCCGAACTCGAGTTGGGTTAGGACTGGTTCATGGGTCAATACTTGCTTCAACTGATCGAAACTCCGTTGTTAAAGCTCGGTCCAAAAAAAGAGCTTCTTTCCTCAATAACTTGGTTAAAGGAGCAACTATAATATAGAACCCTTTTACAAATATTCTATAATAGCCAACAAGCCCAAGGAAGCTTCTGACTTCTCCAAGACTGTCGGTGCATTGGTTAACCCAAAGGACATCACCAAGAATTCGTAGTGTCAATATCTTGTACGGAAAGCGGCCTTTGGTACATCACACTCCTTAACTCTCATTTGATAATATCCCGACCTTAAATCGATCTTGGAAAACATAGAAGCATCCTTTAGTTGATCGAACATGTCGTCTATTCTAGGCAATGGATATTTGTTCTTGATGGTTACGTTATTCAATTGTAGGTAGTCAATACACAATCGCATAGACCCATCTTTCTTCTTTACAAAGAGAATCAGTGCTCCCCAAGGTGAAGAGCTCGGTTGAATAAAAACTTTGCTCAATAATTCTTGAATATGAGCCTTTAATTCTTTTAATTCCACAGCTGCCATGCGATATGGTGCAATGGAAACAAGAGCAGTCCCAGGTTGCACCTCGATGCCAAACTCCACTTCACGGGTTGGGGGCAATCCCGGAAGTTCATCAGGGAAGATATTAGGAAATTCACATACATTGTCAATGTCTTGTAGCTGTGATTCGCTTTTGGTTTCCAATGTCAAAGCATACAATGATGGGTTCTTCGCGTTCATCAATATAACACTTTCCTTACCCAGACCCCGAAGGTACAATTTCCTCTTACAACAATCTACCCAGGCTTGATGCTCACTAAGCCAATCTAAGCCCAGAATGACATCGAATTTATGGATCGGCAAAGCCAACAAATTGAATAGAAAATGAATCCCTTGGTTCATTAAAGGACAATTCTTACACACTACCCTTACGGTGACACAATCTCCTAAGGGATTGGTTATAGAAATTCTTGATGCTATTGGTTTGGAAGACATATTATACTTCTTAACTACAATGGTACTTATAAAAGAGTGAGTAGAACCAGGGTCAATCAATGCATATAAAGGATGTGAGTATAGCTCGATGGTACCTGCATGGCGTCGGGTTCATCCTCTTCTTCTCTGCTCCTCACATGATACATTTGGGCAGGGCTTTTGAATCTTGCTTTTTAAAGGGTTTCCCTTGACCACTCGATCATCCATAAGTTCCCGAGGATCCTTGCTTCGATCCTTTTCCTCAATAGGACTGAGCTGGAGAGGCAGCAATAGTTGGTGTAGCGGTAGATTTAGTTGCATTCAAAAGATAGTCATGTATAAAGTGACCCTGCTCACCACAATAGTAACAAGCTCCAGTATGCTTACGACATTGACCCGTTGGATGCCTATTATGACAATAATT
The DNA here is from genome assembly GCA_958450335.1 of Hibiscus tridactylites. NCBI lineage: Eukaryota > Viridiplantae > Streptophyta > Magnoliopsida > Malvales > Malvaceae > Hibiscus > Hibiscus tridactylites. Next base: position 19,906,343 of record OY288266.1, read on the forward strand.
GCAAACTGGATGTTGGTTGCCTCGATTTGATCTTCCGGTGGTATCAACAGATGCTTCTTTAGCAAAGGACTATGTCACAGACTAGTCCTCTAAATGTTTCCAGAACGGAAGGGCTGTGGATAGACATTATGTTTGGGGCCTTGATATCTCCCTTTCTTGTTCCATCTCAGAGGTCGGAAATCATCCCAGATCCTTTTCTCGGACTTTCTAGGCCCACCATCTCGTTGAGCTGTCTGAGTAGCTTCGATGGCCTTACCTCTATTCACATGGTCTTGGAAATCAGAAATGCTTATTGCAGTAAACATAGGGTGTAATTCATCATTGAGGCCTGAAATGAAGATCCGACACTTTTCTTCCACATTCTTAATGTACTCAGCACCGTATCTACAATACTTGCAGAAATCATGGATGTATTGTTCGATAGGTCGTCCGCCTTGTTTGAGGTGGAGGAAGATACTTCGCCTTTCAGCAAGGTAAAACTCACTAATATATTTCTTGCAGAATTCTTTAAGAAAGAACTCCTAAGTCACAGTGTCTTCAGAAACTGTCAATATAGTAGTTTCCTAGCAGTGAAGCGCCTCATCGGCCAGCAACGCGATGGCACACTCGAGCTTGTGCTCGTCCGAGCACTGGAGTTGCTTGTAAAAAATCCGTAAGGTGTTGTCCAACCAGTATTCGGCAACCTCAGGGTTGTCGTCATCTTGTCCAGTAAAGGTGTAAGCTCGATACTGTTAGAGCTTATCAATGGGTGCTTGAGTGTGTTGGACAGCATGAGCGATAGGTTGCACAACGTGTTTGACCCTCATAGCAGTCATAAACTGCCTGAACATGTTGGCCATGTTCTTGTAACATTTAGCCTGAGCAGTAGGTGCTGCAGATTCGGTATGTCACATCCCAAAAACCGGTCAAGTCAGAATTAGGTTCCGATGACTGAGTATTTTATATCGGTTCTATAAGTTATTCGATCTTATTAGGATATTCGGGTCAATTTATAAATTTAGGGTTAATTTTCAGTGAACGAATATTTTTGTTTCGATTATAAGTTGGTTTGATCTTGTATCTAAATAGAAATGATAGGTATTCATATCGGATTATTATTATTATTATTATTATTATTATTATTATTATTATTATTATTATTATTATTATTATTATTATTATTATTATTAAAAAAGGAAGAGGGACCATGTAACACCCCAATTATGGGCTTGGAAGTTTAGGGTCTGAACCGGACCGGTTTAAATTGCGATTCGAATATAAAAGGTGATTTTAGGGAAAGCCTAGTTCGAGATGCATTAAAAATATGTAAAAATATCTACAAATTCTCTTTTATTATATATAAGAGAGTGGTGAAATCAATTTTACAAAATGGGGTTTGGAAATATGACATTTCAAGTTAGTGACTAAAATGTAATTTTTGAAAAGTTGGTGACTGTTTTAAAAGGATTAAAACTTTGAATCTTTAAGGAGCTAATTTACCCAAGGGAGGGTTTCTCCAGATTTTTCTTAAATATTAAAGATTTAATTAATGTTATTTAATAAAAGGAAAGGAGGGAAAATAGATATTTTGGTTTTATAACTAACTTTTCTCAAAATTTTCCCATTTCATTTTCTCTCCATTTTCTCTCAGCCAAACACATTTCCCCAACCACTTTTCCTTTGATTTTCACACCTAAAGTTGAGATTTCAATCTCTAAATGATTTCTAATCATTTCTACACCAAATCCTCATCATTTGCTTATTGAATTTTCAAGAATTTTGGCTCTAAACAAGGAGAAACTCACATTTAGAGGTATGAACGTCCTTCTCCTCTAAATACTCAGTTCTTTACTGAAATTCCCAAGTTCTCAATCCTTGATTTGTGTTTTATTAAAGGTTTTTATGTTGTGTTCTTGATCTTGGCTTAAAATGCAAGATTTGGATTAATTTTGAAGAAATTCGTATTAAATGATTGGGCTCTGTTTTGAGATGTCTTTTTGATGTATATTGGATGTATAAATGATGTGTAGTTGAGGTTTAATCAATGCAATCCCGAATAGGTTGATTTTCCTAAGTTTTTGCTTGAGTTAATGGTGGTTTTTGGGATGATTTTGATGTTCTGCTATAGCTGGAGGTATAAGGAAGTGATTAGGTTCTTTTTGGATGTTAATTGATGTATAAGAATGATTGGAATTGATGGATCTTGGCTGGGTAATGTTGTAGAGGTGTTTGGATGTGATTTCGGTTGTGTTTCGTAGCCGAAATGTGAGTGTTGATGAGAGCAACGAGTTTAGGTGTCTTGGTTGAAGATATTAATGCATGATGATGCATTAATCCTCTGCTTTGATGTGGTTAAAACAGGGGAGACATCTTCGGATCCTTGTGGTGTTGATCCGGAGGCTTGATCGGTGTTTCGGCAAGCTTGCGAAACGGAATCGGTGAATGAAGTTTGGTTTTCAGCTTTGAAACCAATGTTGGAAGGTTATGGGAGCTTAGTTTAAGTCTAAACAACTTAGCTAAGCTCAAGAGTAAGTTTTCGGAGAAACACTCTTTTTGATGAACCATGAGATGGTTGAATGCAATGTGTTTATTTTTCATGTTTTAAATTCTGTTTTGAAAGTATATTTTAGCATGTGTAATGCTGGTTTTGTAAGCCATGTGTTGAAGGATGCTCAAGGTAGGAGATCCTTGGTTTGACATTGATAAATGTGATTTTGATGCATAGTGATGCATGTTGATTTAATGGCTTTGTTAAATGCTTTAAAACAGTGGATTGATGATGTTAAATGAGGTATATTGGCAAGTGATGTGTTGGTTTAAAAGTACTTGAATCGGATATAGTTAGCTGGCTATATGATTGGGTGCACCGTGAATAAAGTCGCCTTGGATGTTGAGGGGTTGTGATTGTACCATAAACTCCATCCAAGTCACTAACGAGATGGTTAAGATCACAATGGTGGTTAAAAGTCCATATTTGGATCTTGTGTTGTGTGTCCCGTGTTCTCGTTAGTGATGTTATACAACTACCAATGAGTGATGTGGAGGGGTTGTGATTGTACCATAGACTCCATCACGGGTGTTGAGGGGTTGTGATTGTACCGGTAAACTCCACCTTGATATTGGTAGTGTGTATGAAGCGTATGGGACAACGCTTGTAATCCGCGTATCCGATTGTGTTTTGAGTTGAAAAATGGTTGTGGATTATCACTTGAAAGCCAATATGACATGTTGATGAATTGAAGCATGAGATGCTTGGTTTGTATGCATAAATGCATGATAAATGATGTTTTGAAATTAAAGGCCTTGGAAAGGTGTTTTTATAAATGCATTATTGTGTTGTTTTAATTGAGCATTCCTCACTAAGCTATGTGCTTACGCTCTCTCTTTCTTGAACCAGTAATGCAGAGCATTGAAGTGCTTTAAGGGCAACAAGGAGGTCAAGAATCCAAGTGGAAGTTTAAGCTCATGTATGGTGACTATTTTCACAACACTATTAGCTTTTTGGTATTTGGCAATGGGAACCTAGATTGTGTTTTTGGGAGATGTTTTGGACTACCTAAGTTTGGTTTGTTGCCTATGGTGTTTGGAACATGTAAAAGGCCTTTTGGTATTTGGTTTTGGTGATTTGATGATTGCATGATTTTCATTTTAGGAAGCATGCCTATAAATTTGGGATATTCCTTAAATGATGCCATGATTGAGTTTTGATGATGCTAATATGTTCCTTTGATGTTTGATGACTTGTGGGTATGATACGGAGGTCATATGATTGTGTTTGGTGGGTCAATAGTGTATTAAACCAGAAAAATTCTGCATTTCTGGGCATCCCGTATCGGAACGGGTGCTACTGCCAAGCCCTATTCCGCAACAGGTTTCGGAACGATCCCGCGTTTCGGAACGGTCCTTCCCCGTTTCGGAACACTCGACCGTTGGGCACTGAATCTGATGGTTATATGTTTTGAAATCCTCACGTTTTAGTCCCAATACTTGTATATGCAATTGATTGAGTTTGTGATGTCCGTTTGAAATGAAATTTGGCAGAGAAGCATGAAACATGATTAATTTCATAATGGTAATTTAAAAGTTGGCAAAGTCCTCTTAATTTTCAGAATTTACATTTTGGTCCCTAAATTCGTATGTTGTGCAATTGAATCCCTAATCGTTTTCTGATTGTTGTGATTTTTAAGTATGTTTACCTCAAGAGTACACCTAGGGTTAATATGCATTTAGACAAGATTAAAAAGAAAAAAAAGGGTCGTTAATCAAGGTTGACTTTCGGGTTGACTTTGGTTTTTCCCGTGTAATCTTCGTAGTTCGGGTCAACCATCTAGGCCGCCTAAGGGGGTTACATTTGGTGGTATCAGAGCTGAGTTCTCGAGTATTTGGGAACGGTTAAGTGGGTGATAAGTGTATGATTGCTTTGTATGCTTGTTGAGTGAAAGTATGATGTATGAATTGTAAGTATGTTGCAATTGTGGTGTATGCTGTGGTGAAGCATGTTAGAGGGACCCATTTCCAAATCAAAGCTAATGAAATGATTTGTTTTAATTGGAAATGAGCTTGAGTACTTGGATTGCTTACCTTGCTGAGCCTGACTTTGTTTATTGCATTGTGATTGCATTGTTTAGTGAATGGGACCTCGTAGAGAGACGAGGATTAATACGCGAGCTATGGCTCAAAATGAGAATGAGGAGAATGCTGAAAATGTGGTGGATTTACCTCCTCCACCTGGTGGTGGTGGTGCTGGGGGTGAGGGAGCTGGTGTTGCTGCTGGTGCTGGGGTCGCTGGACCTGAAGCTGGGCAGGGGCAAGCTGCTCCTGACATGACAATGCTGATACAAGCTATTGCTGGAGCTTTTCGGGCGGCGGTAGCTGGAGCTCAAGGAGTTGGGCATCAGGGAGATGCTAATGTTAGACTACCTCTGGAACGCTTGCGCAGTCTGGGAGGGACTGAGTTTAGGGGTTTGTTTGCTGAAGGTTCCGAGTCTTGGTTGGAAAGTACCAAAAGAATTTTGGGACATATGAACTGTAATGAAGTGCAGAAGCTGGGCTGTGTGATATCATTGTTGCATGACGATGCGTATACCTGGTGGACAACCACTATCTCCGGAATGGAGGATGCTGATGTGACTTGGACGTTCTTTCTGAACGCGTTCAAGAGAAGGTATCTGGTTGTGCGATACCTGGATGAAAAGAAAAGGGAATTCATGTCTCTTACTCAAGGGAGCATGTCAGTGGCTGAGTACGAGGTTCAGTTTGTCCGACTCAGTTAGTACGCACCTGAGCTTATCCCTGATGAGCGGGAGAGGTGTGAACGTTTCCGTTATGGTTTGGTGACGGAAGTGAAGACCTATATGTTGGCTGCTGAGTACACTGACTTCGATGTGCTGGTTGGTAGAGCAAAAGATATTGAGTTGAATTTTGGTTTATCTTCTAGAGGAGTTGGTGCTAGTGCGGGCAAGCGAGTTGCTGAGTATAGTTTCGGTGGCGGATGGAACAAGAGAGGACGTGATCGGAAGTATCAGTCTTCAGCTAGGCGTGGTGTTGGAGGGCAAGGTGCGCCTGTTCAGGGGGACAAGGCGAGAGCTGAACAGAACACATGTTGGGCATGTGGATCGCGTGGTCATCTGAGGCATGATTGTCCTCGAGCAGCGAGGGAGGTACATGCTCCTGTTGTGGTGACCGGTAATTCGTGCTGGAACTGTGGTTCGTCGGATCACATGAGGAGGGAATGTCCTTTGTTGGCTGGTGGTGGCCAGGGACGTGCACCTGGAGGTGTTGCACCACAGAGAGGTCGTGGGCGCAGCCGTGGTAACTTCCAGTGCAGAGAGGATGGTGGAAGGAATGTGGCTCATGTGGTAGCTGTTCAGCCTGAGGGTGGTGGCCAGGCCAGAGTGTATGCTCAGAGGGAGGGGAGGAATGACACGGATGTGATTGCAGGTACTTTCACTTTGCAATCCTTGTCATTACTTTCCTTGATTGATTCTGGATCTACACACTCATACATATTGCGTGAACATGCTCAATTGCTTGGTTTGCCTGTTGAGTCTTTGAATGTTGGTATGCGTGTAACTAGTTCTTTTGGTGAGACTGTTGTGACTCGAAAGCTTTATAGAAGGTGTCCCTTGGTTGTGCAAGACCATGTTTTTCATGTTGATCTTATGGAATTGCCTTTCTATGGTTTTGATGTAATCCTTGGTATGGATTGGCTTGTTGAGCATCGAGCTGTAGTGGATTTTGAGAACAAGCGAGTTTCGTTGAAACTTGCGGACGATTATGAGGTGGTGGTGGTTGGTGAGAATGTGAAGTTTCTTGCTAATGTGGTGTCTACGTTGGAAGCGAGCCGGATGCTGAGGCAAGGCTGTGAAGCTTACCTAGCCTTTTTGATGAATCCTAGCTCTAAAGAGTTACGAGCGCAAGATATCAGGACTGTGCGAGAGTTTCCTGGTGTGTTTCCGGAGGAGTTGCCTGGGTTGCCTCCTAATCGAGAAGTGGAGTTTGGAATTGAGCTGTATAAAAACACAACTCCAGTGTCCATTACTCCTTATCGAATGGCACCTAAAGAGTTGAAAGAGCTGAAGACGCAACTTCAGGAGTTGCTTGATTGTGGTTTCATTCGGCCGAGTGTGTCACCTTGGGGTGCACCGGTCTTGTTTGTGAAGAAAAAGGATGGCACTATGAGAATGTGCATTGATTACCGTCAGCTTAACAAGTTGACTATCAAGAATCGGTATCCGTTGCCGAGAATTGATGATATTTTTGATCAATTCCGGGGAGCGGATGTGTTCTCTAAAATTGACTTAAGGTCAGGGTATTACCAGTTGAAGGTGAAGGATGTGGATGTGCCAAAGACAGCTTTCAGAACGAGGTATGGGCATTATGAGTTTCTTGTGATGCCGTTTGGTTTGACGAATGCTCCTGCAGCTTTCATGGACATGATGAATAGAGTGTTCCATGAATACTTGGATAAATTTGTTGTGGTGTTCATTGACGATATTCTCATGTACTCTCGTACTGAGGAGGAGCATGAAGGGCATTTGAGAATTGTGTTACAGGCTTTGTTGGAAAATCAGCTTTATGCTAAGCTGAGCAAGTGTGAGTTCTGGCTTAGAGAAGTTGTGTTTCTTGGTCATGTGGTTTCTGCTGATGGGATTCGTGTTGATCCTCAAAAGATTGAGGCAGTGATGAATTGGAAGCCTCCTAAGTCTGTTCATGAAGTCCGTAATTTCCTTGGTTTGGCAGGATACTATCGGAGGTTCGTGGATGGGTTTTCAAAGATTGTTGCACCTTTGACGAAGTTGTTGCAGAAGGATGTTAAGTATGAGTGGACGGAAGCGAGACAACAGGCTTTTGAGAAGCTTAAGGCAGCTTTAACGCAAGCTCCTATCTTGGTTCAACCTGAATCAGGGAAAGAGTTTGTGGTGTATAGTGATGCGTCCTACGTTGGTTTGGGATGTGTATTGATGTAAGAGGGTAAGGTGGTGGCTTATGCATCGCGTCAGTTGAAGGTGCATGAGCGCAATTATCCTACGCATGACATTGAGTTAGCTACGGTGGTTTATGCTTTGAAAATTTGGAGACATTACCTGTATGGTGAGAAGTGTATTGTGTACACGAATCACAAGAGTTTGAAGTATCTGATGTCTCAGAAAGAGTTGAATCTTAGGCAACGACGTTGGGTGGAGTTGCTTAAGGATTACGATTTGAGGATCGAGTACCATCCGGGTAAAGCTAATGTTGTAGCGGATGCCTTGAGTAGGAAGGTAGCTGTTGAGTTGAGGGCTATGTTCGCCAGTTTGAGCATTTCGCGTAATGGTGGTCTTGTGGCTGAGTTGCAAGTGAAACCATCCTTGGTTCAGTTGATTAAGGAAAAGTAGTTTTTGAATGATTCCTTAGTGCCACATGTTCAGGATATTGCGGAGGTTAGGCCATCAGATTTCTGCTTTAATGATGATGGAGTTTTATGCTTTGGGAGTCGGATAGTAGTGCCCAATGATGCTGATTTGAGGCGTGCTATTCTGACTGAAGGTCATAGTAGTCCTTTTGCTATGCACCCTGGTAGTACTAAGATGTACCATGATCTTCGTGATGAGTACTATTGGGTGGGTTTAAAGAAAGATGTTGCTGAGTTTGTAAGCAAGTGCATGGTATGTCAGCGAGTTAAGGCTGAGCATCAGTTTCCTTCAGGGTTGTTGCAACCGTTGAGAATTCCTGAGTGGAAGTGGGAAAGGATTACCATGGACTTTGTGTCTGGTTTGCCTTTGTCGCCATCGAAGAAGAATTCGGTGTGGGTGATTGTGGATCGCCTGACGAAGTGTGCGCATTTCTTGCCTGTGCATACTACGTACACTTTGGATAAGCTTGCGGAGTTGTACATTGCTGAGATTGTGCGGCTGCATGGTGTGCCCAAGTCGATTGTGTCGGATAGAGATCCGAGGTTTACATCGCGTTTCTGGCAGTGTTTGCATCAGGCTTTGGGTACACGGTTGAATTTCAGTACATCTTATCATTCGCAGTCGGATGGGCAGTCTGAGCGTGTTATCCAGGTGCTAGAGGATATGTTGAGGTGTTGCGTGATTGAGTTTCAGGGTTCTTGGGAGAAACAATTGCCTTTGGTGGAGTTTGCCTATAATAATAGTTATCAGGCAAGTATTCAAATGGCACCTTATGAAGCTTTGTACGGGAGGAAGTGTAGGACTCCTCTTTGTTGGGCTGAAACGGGTCAGAAGTTGGTTTCGATGCCAGTTTTGTTGAAAGGAACCACCGAGAAGGTGAAGCTCATTTGTGAGCGTTTGAAGGCAGCTTCTGATCGGCAAAAGTCTTACGCGGATTTGAAGCGTAAGGAGATTGAGTATGCGGTGGGTGACCGTGTGTTTTTGAAAGTTTCGCCTTGGAAAAAGGTGATGAGGTTTGGCCGAAAGGGTAAGTTGAGCCCTAGGTACATTGGACCATACAAGGTGATTGAGCGTGTGGGTCCTGTTGCGTACAAGTTGAGGTTACCGCAAGAGTTAGAAAAGATTCATGATGTGTTTCATGTTTCTATGCTTCGGAAGTATAGATCGGATCCTTCTCATGTGATGCCTGTGGAGGAAGTTGAATTGAATCCGGATTTGACCTATGATGAGGAACCGATGAAGATTCCGGATTCAGATAGAAAATTTCTTCGAGGCAAGACCATTGAGTTAGTAAAGGTGTTGTGGAAGCATCGTGGTGTTGAGGAAGCCACGTGGGAACGGAAGGATGACATGTTGAAGCAGTTTCCGTACCTTTTTCCTTAAGGTAAATTTCGAGGACGAAATTTCTTAAGGGGGGGGAGAGTTGTAACACCCCAATTTTGGGCTTGGAAGTTTAAGGTCTGAACCAGACCGGTTTAAATTGCGATTCGAATATAAAAGGTGATTTTAGGGAAAGCCTAGTTCGGGATGCATTAAAAGTATGGAAAAATATCTAAAAATTATCTTTTATTATATATAAGAGAGTGGTGAAATCAATTTTACAAAAAGGGGTTTGGAAATATGACATTTCAAGTTAGTGACTAAAATGTAATTTTTGAAAAGTTGGTGACTGTTTTAAAAGGATTGAAACTTTGAATCTTTAAGGAGCTAATTTACCCAAGGGAGGGTTTCTCCAGATTTTTCTTAAATATTAAAGATTTAATTAATGTTATTTAATAAAAGGAAAGGAGGGAAAATAGATATTTTGGTTTTATAACTAACTTTTCTCAAAATTTTCCCATTTCATTTTCTCTCCATTTTCTCTCAGCCAAACACATTTCCCCAGCCACTTTTCCTTTGATTTTCACACCTAAAGTTGAGATTTCAATCTCTAAATGATTTCTAATCATTTCTACACCAAATCCTCATCATTTGCTTATTGAATTTTCAAGAATTTTGGCTCTAAACAAGGAGAAACTCACATTTAGAGGTATGGACGTCCTTCTCCTCTAAATACTCAGTTCTTTACTGAAATTCCCAAGTTCTCAATCCTTGATTTGTGTTTTATTAAAGGTTTTTATGTTGTGTTCTTGATCTTGGCTTAAAATGCAAGATTTGGATTTAATTTTGAAGAAATTCGTATTAAATGATTGGGCTCTGTTTTGAGATGTCTTTTTGATGTATATTTGATGTATAAATGATGTGTAATTGAGGTTTAATCAATGAAATCCCGAATAGGTTGATTTTCCTAAGTTTTTGCTTGAGTTAATGGTGGTTTTTGGGATGATTTTGATGTTCTGCTATAGCTGGAGGTATAAGGACGTGATTAGGTTCTTTTTGGATGTTAATTGATGTATAAGAATGATTGGAATTGATGGATCTTGGCTGGGTAATGTTGTAGAGGTGTTTGGATGTGATTTCGGTTGTGTTTGGTAGCCGAAATGTGAGTGTTGATGAGAGCAGCGAGTTTAGGTGTCTTGGTTGAAGATATTAATGCATGATGATGCATTAATCCTCTGCTTTGATGTGGTTAAAACAGGGGAGACATCTTCGGATACTTATGGTGTTGATCCGGAGGCTTGATTGGTGTTTCGGCAAGCTTGCGAAACGGAATCGGTGAGTGAAGTTTGGTTTTCAGCTTTGAAACCAATGTTGGAAGGTTATGGGAGATTAGTTTAAGTCTAAACAACTTAGCTAAGCTCAAGAGTAAGTTTTCGGAGAAACACTCTTTTTGATGAACCATGAGATGGTTGAATGCAATGTGTTTATTTTGCATGTTTTAAATTCTGTTTTGAAAGCATATTTTAGCATGTGTAATGCTGGTTTTGTAAGCCACGTGTTGAAGGATGCTCAAGGTAGGAGATCCTTGGTTTGACATTGATAAATGTGATTTTGATGCATAGTGATGCAGGTTGATTTAATGGCTTTGTTAAATGCTTTAAAACAGTGGATTGATGATGTTAAATGAGGTATATTGGCAAGTGATGTGTTGGTTTAAAAGTACTTGAATCAGATATAGTTAGCCGGCTATAGGATTGGGTGCACCGTGAATAAAGTCGCCTTGGATGTTGAGGGGTTGTGATTGTACCGTAAACTCCATCCAAGTACACTAACGAGATGGTTAAGATCACAATGGTGGTTAAAAGTCCATGTGTGGATCTTGTGTTGTGTGTCCCGTGTTCTCGTTAGTGATGTTATACAACTACCAATGAGTGATGTGGAGGGGTTGTGATTGTACCGTAGACTCCATCACGGGTGTTGAGGGGTTGTGATTGTACCGGTAAACTCCACCTTGATATTGGTAGTGTGTATGAAGCGTATGGGACAACGCTTGTAATCCGCGTATCCGATTGTGTTTTGAGTTGAAAAATGGTTGTGGATTATCACTTGAAAGCCAATATGACATGTTGATGAATTGAAGCATGAGATGCTTGGTTTGTATGCATAAATGCATGATAAATGATGTTTTGAAATTAAAGGCCTTGGAAAGGTGTTTTTATAAATGCATTATTGTGTTGTTTTAATTGAGCATTCCTCACTAAACTATGTGCTTACGCTCTCTCTTTCTTGAACCAATAATGCAGAGCATTGAAGTGCTTTAAGGGCAGCAAGGAGGTCAAGAATCCAAGTGGAAGTTTAAGCTCATGTATGGTGACTTTTTTCACAACACTATTAGCTTTTTGGTATTTGGCAATGGGAACCTAGATTGTGTTTTTGGGAGATGTTTTGGACTCCCTAAGTTTGGTTTGTTGCCTATGGTGTTTGGAACATGTAAAAGGCCTTTTGGTATTTGGTTTTGGTGATTTGATGATTGCATGATTTTCATTTTAGGAAGCATGCCTATAGATTTGGGATATTCCTTAAATGATGCCATGATTGAGTTTTGATGATGCTAATATGTTCCTTTGATGTTTGATGACTTGTGGGTATGATATGGAGGTCATATGATTGTGTTTGGTGGGTCAATAGTGTATTAAACCAGAAAAATTCTGCAATTCTGGGCATCCCGTATCGGAACGTGTGCTACTGTTTCGGAACAGGTGACCTGAAATGGCCATGGCGTTTCGAAACGGGTAGAGCCGTTCCGGAACGGATTTGCTACTGCCAAGCCCTGTTCCGCAACAGGTTTCGGAACGTTCCCGCGTTTCGGAACGGTCCCGCGTTTCAGAACGGTCTCGCGTTTCGGAACGGTCCTTCCCTGTTTCGGAACACTCGACCGTTGGGCACTGAATCTGATGGTTATATGTTTTGAAATACTCACCTTTTAGTTCCAATACTTGTATATGCAATTGATTGAGTTTGTGATGTCCGTTTGAGATGAAATTTGGCAGGGAAGCATGAAACATGATTAATTTCATAATGGTAATTTAAAAGTTGGCAAAGTCCTCTTAATTTTCAGAAGTTACATTTTGGTCCCTAAATTCATATGTTGTGCAATTGAATCCCTAATCGTTTTCCGATTGCTGTGATTTTTAAGTATGTTTACCTCAAGAGTACACCTAGGGTTAATATGCATTTAGAGAAGATTAAAAAGAAAAAAAGGGTCGTTAATCAAGGTTGACTTTCGGGTTGACTTTGGTTTTCCCCGTGTAATCTTCGTAGTTCGGGTCAACCGTCTAGGCCGGGCTAAGGGGGTTACAGACCAACGGCTAATTCCTTCAAATTGAAGGAATTCAACCTCGGCGTAGGATGGCAGATTGGCTGCTGTGACGCTCTTGCTGCCCCGACAGTGGAATAGATGTGTGTCTCGGCGGAGAACTCGGCAGAACTATAAGGCTCGACAGAACGCTTCGAAAGTGATCCCGCTTATGTCTAACTTAGAATGTTGTTGATGCCCACTGTAGATAATACCAGTCGCAGCGTGAATCGTGCAAAGACAACAATGTTTGGTTCGTTCTCTTTTAGTCGCCAAAAACCCTAACCTATGTCTAGCCTGGATTGATTAACACTTGATTAAGGTGAAGACCGTACTTATTCCTTTCGTGAGTTCGACTCTCTCGATGCCGAACAAATGGATAGCAATCATCTAATCTTTATTGCAAAAACAAACTTAAAATCCTAAACAATCATTCTCACACTAGTTTACAACATAACCCAAACCCAAAGAGAATTTAGAATATAATGGCAGCAAGAAAACCTAAACTAAGCCTAAGGGAAAACCTAAGTTGTTTTGAAGTAAAAATACAATGGGTATATATAGGCATGAGCTAGGTCTAGTCCTTCTTGGAGTAGAAGTCTTCAAAGTAGCTTTTGCATTAAATGCAACCTTAAATGTTGACTTCTTTGAGTTGAATGTGGACTTCTTCATGCTGCCTTGCTCCGTAAGTAATCTCGAACTTCTCCTTCGGTGGCTCTGCCCGTTACTACAGTCATCGGAAAATTAAATGGATATCATCGTTAGAATCATAATTTTCTGCTCTACAGATCGCACTCCAGTTCTCCGATTCCTCAGCTTGTTACCCTGGACGGCGGGTATGGCGGCGACAACTACTCGACAACGGTTGTCCCTGTCTGGAACTACATCAGTACAGCTCCCTGGTCTGCTGCCTCAGCATCATGTCCTTAGCTCCTCTCGCCTTCTATCATCCTCTAGTACCTAAAACTAAAACTAAACTAAAATAGAACCTTTTCTTTACCAAATAAAAGATAATGAGTTAAAAGCTTGGAAAAGTAAAGAATACTATAAAATGCAATGCATGATCCTAATTATGCCTAAAATGTACTAAAAAACAGCAATAATATGAGATAGAATGTGCACAAAATATATGACTTTTTCTTGATCCAGCTATTTTATTCCTAAAGCCTGAAATAAAAATAAAGATAATTAAATACTAAAATAAATTTTGAAAGATGAAAAATAAATTCAACTAATATAAAATCTATTCCTAAAAAAATAAATTACAGTAAATTAAATTCTATTCCTAAAGCATAAAAATAAAAAATAAGAATATAAAAAATAAAATAATTAAGTTATGTTGGGAGTGCATTTGGGTGCATCTCCCAAACATAACCACTTCCTGAGGTGGTGTTTCTTGTCTTTCCCTCTTAGGGGGGTCCTCCTGTTCTTTAAGGTGGTGTGTTGTTGGGTCCTTCAGCCTGCCCTTAAGTCTTTCGTGACAACTACAATCTAGGCTTGTCTCTGTGCTGATTTTGGCGGCCTAAGCATCCAGACATCCTTTCTTTTCCTTTTCTGAGGGTTGCAACAGATTCAAATTGATGCTCTGATTATCTACCCTCATGATTAGCTCCACATGCTCCACTCCTATTAACATTCTATCCGTGGTCAGGAATGGTCACCCAAGGATGATAGGGGCATTTTCATCGGCCTCACAATCTAAGATGAGGAAGTCTGCTGGAAAAATAAGGCTGCCCACTCGAACTAAGATGTCTTAAATCTTTCCCTCTGGTTGTACAAACAAATGGTCAACAAGTTTCAGCATATTGGAGGTTGGTTTGGCTTGCCCAATTCCTAGCTTGTCGAAGACTGCCTTAGGCATCAAGTTTATGCTGGCTCCTAAGTCGCACAGGGCTTTTTTTCGTGCTTGCTTCCTATTCTACATGGTATAACAAAGGTGCCCGGATCTGCTTGTTTGGGCGACAACTTGTTGTGCAGCATAGCCATGCACTCCTTTGTCACAGCAACTATTTCGAACTCCCCAATTCTCTTCCTATTAGAAACCATGTCTCCTAGGTATTTTTCATAGTTGGGCATGTTCTGAAGGGCTTCTATAAGAGGGATATTTATGCGCACCTATTTCAGAATATCCAAGAATTTCTTGAATTGGTGCTCTTGCTTCTATTGCTTAAGACTATTGGGGAATGGTGGTGAAGGTGTGGTGTCTACAATTTTTGCCTTGGGGAGGATCTTATCCTGGGAGACAGTAACTGGTTCAGAGTCTGTCTGTTCTTTCATAGTGTCATCTATCAGCTCTTTTTCTGGTTCCGAGTTGCCTTTCTTATGTGCAATGCATAATCCTAATTATGCCTAAAATGTACTAAAAAATAACAATAATATGAGATAGAATGTGCACAAAATATAGGACTTATGGACACTTTACACACCCCCAAACTCGAACTATTGCTTGTCCCCAAGCAATGCAACCTAAAAATACTTGCCCTTTAAACTAATCAAAAAGAAAAATTCTATTTTAAAATTGATTTAACACCTCAAGGCCGTGGCACCTGTCATTAGATTAGTGATAAGAGAATAACACGAACTACCTCAGAATTAAACTATAATGCCAGTGAAGTGTGTGCAGAGCTGTGTGCAAGCTGAATCTGATGAATATTCTTAGTAAACAGAGATGTTGTCATGATATATAAGGTTGCTATCGAGACAGCATAATTAAGCACAATTAAATAATCATGGCAATAAGGGCTTCAGCTCATCACAACTAATCTTCTAGGTCTGAAATTAAGATAGGAGCAAACTACAAAACCCCAAACCCCTAGATTAGAGTCATCCCGTGAAGACTTTCATTCACTCATGCTAATTTGTTTGTCACTTCAAGATTTTTAGAATCATGGACTTTGATAGTTGAGGTGGCTGCGTAGGTGGAACTTGCTGTTGTTCCCTGGGCGGCGGGTCTTGCTGCCCATTCCTCCCGTTCTTAGTATCGTTGGCAGGGTTGTCGTTTATTTCGTCCATGTCAACCTCTATTTTTTCCTTCTTCTTTAGCTTTCACTAGGGTTGTTCTGATTTACTTTTTGAGTTCACTTGCTCTTTATACGACATCGTCACAATAAAAAATTTCGCCTTTTGGGTTTGCCCTGGTCATGCACTAGCAAAGTAAATTGTAAAAAAAATTCGATTAAAAATAAAAAAAACTAAAAATTAAATAAAATAGAAGTGTAGAAATAAAAATATGAATTTCGCTGTTACCAATCCCCGACAACGGTGCCAAAAACTTTTAGAGAGTTTTAGTGTTCTCTAAATATGAGCGCAAGTGCACACTCCTGTCAAGTAATAGTATAAAAGATATCATCTCCCACAGGGATTGGACAACTTGACTCGAATCGTAGTTCCTGCACAAGAGAAAATTAAATGCACAAATAAGCTGATTTGAATGAAAGGAAAATTAAATAAAACACAAGTAAATAAAAGGGAAGAGATCAGATTGATGGAATGGGCCGAGTTATGCTGTTGAGTAGTGTGAAACTGCGTTGAATATGATAAGTTGCTTTGCGCTGCAGGACTTCGCTGCCTCGGCGGGGGATGGCAGATTGGCTGTTGTGACGCTTTCACTGCCCCGATAGTGGAATGGATGTGTGTCTCGGCAATGAACTCGATAGAACTTCAAGGCTCGGCAGAACGCTTCGAAAGTGATCCCACTTATGTCTAAGTCAGAATGTTGTTGATGCCCACTGCAGATCATACCAGTCGTGGCGTGAATCACACAAAGACAGCAATGTTTGGTTCATTCTCTTTTAGCCGCCTTAAACCCTAACCTATGTCTAGGCTGAATTGATCAACACTTGATTAAGGTGAAGACCGTACTTATTCCTTTTGCGAGTTCAACTCCCTCGATACCGAACAAATGGATAGGAATCAACTAATCTTTCGTCTTAATTGAAAACTATGAATAACATGGAATAAGCAAGCCTTGAAGCTTTATTGCAAAAAGAAACTTAAAATCCTAAACAACCGTTCTCACACTAGTTTACAACATAACCCAAACCTAAAGAGAATTTAGAACATAATGGCGGCAAGAAAACCTAAACTATGCCTAAGGGAAAACCTAAGTTGTTTTGAAGTAAAAATACAATGGGTATATATAGGCATTACCTAGGTCTAGTCCTTCTTGGAGTGGAAGTATTCAAAATAGCTGTTGCAGTAAATGCAACCTTAAAGTGTTCTCCAATTAATCAGCATGCTGCCCTGGGCGGAAGGTATAGCGACGGCAGCTACTCGGCAGTGGCTTTCTCTGTCTGGAACTACATCCGTACAGCTCCCTGGTCTGCTGCCTCAGCATCACGTCCTCAGCTCCTCTCTACTTCTATCACCCTCTATTACTTGAAACTAAAACTAAAGTAAAACAATGCCTTTTCTTTACCAAATCAAAAAATAATCTGTAAAAACCATGGCAAAGTAAAGAATACTATAAAATGAAATGCATGATCCTAATTATGCCTAAAATGTACTAAAAAACAACAATAATATGAGATAGAATGTGCACAAAATATAGGACTTATGGACACTTTACATAGTTCAAAAGGTCAAAATACATTACTTTAGGTCTTGTAGTGACTTGTCTTGCCTTGACTATCCGATATTCAACCACACGATCTTTCAACATGAAATGCATGAGATGAGATACGTTAGGCATACATTGCCTAGTGACGTAGTCATAAACAATATGAACAACACCGTAACAAGTATTTATATACATGCTCCCATGCTCATCAATGTCAATACTATGCATCAATATACAATGTTTAACATATTCATTTCATCATTAACCCTTGGATTGAATCAAGATAGTGGATACGCGAATTACTACGCTCCGCCAAATCAATGAATGGTCTAGTCCCTCCGCCTCGCCAATATGACCAATATCAATACACATCCCTCCGCCTCGCCAAATCAATATAGGTCGTAGCCTTAGGACCGTAGTCCATACGTACACTGAGCTCATGAATTCTATGGCATGCCAATTGTATCAAATGTCTATTCAAATCCAAGGTTTCAATGTCCGTATCCATATTCGATGTTCAACGAGAATTCCAAAGACCAATGATTTCAATATTGTCAATAGCAAACATGTCTCATTATCAATTTTTCATGGTTCAATGTCAATATCAATATCTGATGATTTCTTTACAATGTATTAATAACAATAATTATATCAATAACAATGCACAATGACGATGCCAATAACTATGTCCGATGTTCAATAACAAACTTACCGACACTTACCAATGAATCCGATAAACAATCCAATAGAACCTCTTCAATGATATTGATAGCGACATGATCGAAAACAACAATAAAAGATTTCGGAAGGCTCTTCGCCTAATCCCGAGACTCAAACTACACTCACCTTACTTATCCGATGCTCCTACGGCTCTCGGATGACAACTCCCTTGTTCCTAGCCTTCGGTGAGTTTGATGGATGCTCCTTTTCGTTATATTGAGCTAGGAAATCAATAATGAGATTATCGGGATCAATAATACGATATCAAAATCAATACAAAAATATCAAAATTGATATATAAATTCAATATAAACATCAACGATGAATTATCCATGGATGGTAAAACCCTAGCTTGAGATTAAGCTTGACACATCCATGGAATCCAACGATTGTTTGAGGATTATTGCTTACCCGAACGATGGCAATGATTTGATAGCAATAAGGTGAAGGAACTCAAAGCTTGAGATTTTCTACAATGGTGGTGCTTACTTGTTTGTGGGAGGAAGAAGATAAAGATGGTTAAAGGTGCTTGCCTAATTAGTAATCGGGTAAGCTCATTTTTGGCTATTCCATAACTTTTTAATTTTGTATAGGTTTCCTTCCAATGAAGGAAACTCTCCAAACATTCCCACATATGGGGATTTCAATGAAAAAGGGGCTAATCACAAGATTAGTCCCTCGATTCTCAATGCTTTATAGTTTTGACTCCAAACTCTCAATTTTCCACAATTTTGCCACTATAATATTTTCGATACTTTTTAATAGGGTCCAATAACAACGATTTAACTCAATTAGAGTCCAATATCAATGATTAACTAGCCAATACTATATCTAGACTTTATCGATGCAAAATTTTCGATCACCGGAACCAAATTCTAACTAGACCAGATTTTGGGCTGTTACAACTCTCCCCCTTAAGAAAAATTCGTCCTCGAATTTTTACCTGAACTGAAGAGATGTGAATATTGTTGTTTCATAGTCTCTTCAGGTTCCCATGTGGCATCCTCAACGATGTGGCTCCTCCAGAGCACTTTAACTAACTGTACAGTTTTGTTGCGAAGCCTCTTGACTTCTCTTGCTAGAATTTGAATCGGTTTCTCCTCGTAGGATAGATTTGGTGGAATTTCTACAGATCCAGGTTCCACAATGTGCGAAGGATAAAAATAATATTTCCGGAGCATCGATACATGAAAAACATCGTGGATTTTACACAATTCAGAGGGTAAAAATAGTCGATATGCCACGAGACCAACTCTTTCAATGACTTTAAAGGGTCCAATGAATCGGGGACTCAATTTTCCCTTCTTTCCAAACCTTAAAACCTTCTTCCACGATGATACTTTGAGGAAGGCTTTTTCACCAACTTCGTACTCGATGCCTCTTCTCTTGAGATCAACATGAGCCTTTTGTCGATCAAAGGCAACCCTTAAACGATCATGAATAATGGTGACCCGCTCTTTAGTCTCTTAAAGAAAGTCAGGGCCTAACATCTTGCCCTCGCCAAGCTCCGACCAACACAATGGAGTTCTACATCGCCTACCATACAATGCTTCATACGAGGCCATTTGGATTGATGCTTGGTAACTATTATTTTAGGCAAATTCAACAAGGGGTAGAGATTTCTCCCAAGTTCAACCAAAGTCAATAATGCACGCTCGCATCATGTCTTCCAAGATCTATGTAGGAAGGTTCAATAACACTACAAATTTCTAAGGCTTCATATTGGCCGTTAGATTGAGGGTGAAAGGTTGTGCTAAGATTAACTCTGGTGCCCAGAGCTCCTTGCAAGGTTCTCCAAAACTGCGATGCAAATCGGGGATCTCGGTCGGAGATAATAAACTTCGGTACTCCTTGGAGTCGAATTACTTCTTTGATGTACAAGTCAGCTAATTTAGGAAGACCGTAGTCCATTCTGATCGGTATGAAATGAGCTGACTTCATGAAACGATCTACAATGACCCATATGGCATCATGCTTCGCGGGAGTAACAGTAGACCACTAACAAAATCCATAGTGATCTTTTCCCATTTTCATTTCGGTGGATCGATAGGCTGCAATAATCCGGTAGGAGCACAATGTTCTGCCCTAACACGTTGACACGTGAGACATTTAGAAATGTAATCAACTATAGCCTGCTTCATGCATAGCCACCAATAGAGTTCACGTAGGTCCTTATACATCTTTACAGACCTGGGGTGAACGGAAAAAGAGCTCGAATGAGCTTCAGAGAGAGTATCAGTGAGAAGAGATTCATCATTAGGTACACAAACCCGGTCATGAAAACACAATAGCCCATTAGAATTAATTCTGAAGTCAGGGTTGTCTGATAACTTAGAGACAATGGATTAAAGCTCAAGATCTTGCTCTTGCAAACCCTTGATTTGCGGAACGATGGTAGACTGAACTTGAAGTTCAGCTACAAGAAAACGATGTTTCTGAAGTTGGAAGTGAGCGTTAATTGCTCGAGGAGCTACAATATAGTGATATTACAATGTGTTAATGTACCACATAATACATATAACTCAATATTCACTATCGATACTTACCAGGCAATAGTTTGCGGCTGAGTGCATCAGCTACAACGTTGGCCTTGCCTAGATGGTAGTAAATGAAAAGATCGTAATCTTTAAGGAGTTACATCCACCTCCGTTGTCGAAGTTTAAAATCCTTTTGAGTCAATAGGTACTTAAGGCTTTTGTGATCGGTGAAGAGATAACATTTTTCTCCGTAGAGATATTGTCTCCAGATTTTCAATGCAAATACAACTGCAGCCAATTCAAGGTCGTGGGTGGGATAATTCATTTTGTGTGCCTTAAGTTTTCTCGAAGCATAAGCGATGACTCTGCCTTCTTGCATCAATACACATCCTAACCCAAGGTGCGATGCATCACGGTAAATTGTGTAGTCCTTTTCGAACTCGGGATGGGTTAGGACATATGCATGGGTCAATACTTGCTTCAACTAATCGAAACTCCGTTGTTGAACCTCGGTTTAAATAAAAGAGGAGCTTTTTTCCTCAATAACTTGGTTAAAGGAGCGGCTATCATAGAAAACCCTTTCACCAATCTTCGATAATTTTAACACCCCAATTTTGGGCTTGGAAGTTTAGGGTCTGAACCGGACCGGTTTAAATTACGGTTCGAATATAAAAGGTGGTTTTTAGGGAAAGCCTAGTTCGGGATGCATTAAAAATATGGAAAAATATCTAAAAATCCTCTTTTATTATATATAAGAGAGTGGTGAAATCAATTTTACAAAATGGGGTTTGGAAATATGACATTTCAAGTTAGTGACTAAAATGTAATTTTTGAAAAGTTGGTGACTGTTTTAAAATGATTGAAACTTTGAATCTTTAAGGAGCTAATTTACCCAAGGGAGGGTTTCTCCAGATTTTTCTTAAATTTTAAAGACTCATTTAATGTTATTTAATAAAAAGAAAAGAGGGAAAATAGATATTTTGGTTTCATAACTAACTTTTGCCAAAATTTTCCCATTTCATTTTCTCTCAATTTTCCCTCAGCCAAACACATTTCCACAACCACTTTTTCTTTGGTTTTCACACCTAAAGTTGAGATTTCAATCTCTAAATGATTTCTAATCATTTCTACACCAAATCCTCATCATTTGCTTATTGAATTTTCAAGAATTTTGGCTCTAAACAAGGAGAAATCCACATTTAGAGGTATGAACGTCCTTCTCCTCTAAATACTCAGTTCTTTACTGAAATTCCCAAGTTCTCAATCCTTAAATTGAGTTTTATTAAAGGTTTTGATGTTGTGATCTTGATTTTGGCTTAAAATGCAAGATTTGGATTTAATTTTGAAGAAATTCGAATTAAATGATTGGGCTCTGTTTTGAGATGACTTTTTGATGTATTTTGGATGTCTAAATGATGTGTAATTGAGGTTTAATCAATGCAATCCCGAATAGGTTGATTTTCCTAAGTTTTTACTTGAGTTAATGGTGGTTTTTGGGGTGATTTTGATGTTCTGCTATAGCTGAAGGTATAAGGACGTGATTAGGTCCTTTTTGGATGTTAATTGATGTCTAAGAATGATTGGAATTGATGGATCTTGGCTGGGTAATGTTGTAGAGGTGTTTGGATGTGATTTCGGTTGTGTTTGGTAGCCGAAATGTGAGTTTTGATGAGAGCAGCGAGTTTAGGTGTTGTGGCTGGAGATTTTAATGCATGATGATGCATTAATCCTCTGCTTTGATGTGTTTAAAACAGGGGAGACATCTTCGGATCCTTGTGGTGTTGATCCGGAGGCTTGATCGGCGTTTCGGCAAGCTTGCGAAACGAAATCGGTGAGTGAAGTTTTGTTTTCAGCTTTGAAACCAATTTTTGAAGGTTATGGGAGCTTAGTTTAAGTCTAAACAACTTAGCTAAGCTCAAGAGTAAGTTTTCGGAGAAATTCTCTTTTTGATGAGCCATGAGATGGTTGAATGCAATGTGTTTATTTTGCATGTTTATATTTTGTTTTGAAAGCATATTTTAGAATGTTTAATGCTGGTTTTGTAATCCATGTGTTGAAGGATGCTCAAGGTAAGAGATCCTTGATTTAAACATTGATAAATGTGGTTTGATGCATAGTGATGCATGATTATTTAATGGCTTTGTTAAATGCTTTAAAACAGTGGATTGATGATGGTAAACGATGTATATTGGCAAGTGATGTGTTGGTTTAAAAGTACTTGAATCAGATATAGTTAGCCGGCTATAGGATTGGGTGCACCGTGAATAAAGTCGTTTTGGATGTTGAGGGGTTGTAATGGTACCGTAAACTCCATCCAAGAACAGTAACGAGATGTCTAAGATCATACTGGTGGTTAAAATGCCATGTGAGGATCTTGTGTTGTGTGTCCCGTGTTCTTGTTAGTGATGTTATACAACTACCAATGAGTGATGTGGAGGGGTTGTAATTGTACCGTAGACTCCATCACAGGTGTTGAGGGGTTGTGATTGTACCGGTAAACTCCACCTTAAGTCTTTGGTAGTGTGTATGAAGCGTATGGGACAACGCTTGTAATCCGCGTATCCGATTGTGTTTTAAGTTGAAAAATGGTTATGGATTATCACTTGAAAGCCAATATGACATGTTGATGAATTGAAGCATGAGATGCTTGGTTTATATGCATAAATGCATGATAAATGATGTTTTGAAATTAAAGGCCTTGGAAAGGTGTTTTTACAAAGTGCATTATTGTGTTGTTTTATTAGAGCATTTCTCACTAAGCATACGTGCTTACGCTCTCTCTATCTTGAACCAATAATGCAGAGCATTGAAGTGCTTTAAGGGCAGCAAGGAGGTCAAGGATCCAAGTGAAAGTCTAAGCTCATGTATGGTGACTATTTTCACAACACTATTAGCTTTTGGTATTTGGCAATGGGAACCTAGATTGTGTTTTTGAGAGATGTTTTGGACTCCTTAAGTTTGGTTTAATCCCTATGGTGTTTGGAACATGTAAATGGCCATTTGGTATTTTGTTTTGGAGATTTGATGATTGCTTGCTTTTCATTATAGGATGCATGCCTTTAGACTTGTGGTTTTTCTTATTCGAAGCCGTGGTTGAGCTTTGATGATGCAAGTATGTTCCTTTAATGTTTGATGACTTGTTGGCATGTTATGGAGGTCATATGAGCGTGTTTGGTGGGTCGAAAGGGTGTAAAACAGACTTTTCTGCTGTTTCTGGGCAGGGTGTTTCGAAACACCCTTACCTGTTTCGAAACAGGTACATGTTTTGGCCTGGGTGTTTCGAAACGGGCAGAGGTGTTTCGAAACACTTTGGCTACTGCCAAGGGGTGTTTCTGAATGGCCTAGACCCGTTTCGAAACACTTGACCGTTGGGCACTGATTTGAATGGTTTTGAGGTTTGCAAGCTTTACGTTTTAGTCCTGATTTTTGTATATGCAATAGATTGAGTTGGAGATGTCCGTTTGAGATGAAATTTGACAGAGAAGCATGAAACATGATTAATTTCATAATGGTAACTTAAAAATTGGTAAAGTCCTCTTAATTTCCTGAATTTACAAATTGGTCCCTAAATTCGTATGTTCTGCAATTGAATCCCTTATTGTTTTTCGATTGCTGTGATTTTTGAGTATGCTTATCTCAAGAGTACACCTAGAGTTAATATGCATTTAGACAAGGTTAAAAAGAAAAAAAGGGTCGTTAATCAAGGTTGACTTTCGGGTTGACTTTGGTTTTCCCCGTGTAATCTTCGTAGTTCGGGTCAACCATCCAGGTCGGGCTAAGGGGGTTACATTTTGTGGTATCAGAGCTGAGTTCTCGAGTATTTGGGAATGGTTATGTGGGTGATAAGTGTATGATTGCTTTGTATACTTGTTGAATGAATGTATGATGTATGAATAGTAAGTATGTTGCAATTGTGGTGTGTGCTGTGGTGAAGCATGTTAGAGGGACCCATTGTCATATCAAAGCTAATGAAATGATTTGTTTTTAATTGGAAATGAGCTTGAGTACTTGGATTGCTTACCTTGCTGAGCATGATTACGTTTATTGCATTTGTGATTGCATTGTATAGTAAATGAGACCTCGTAGATAGACGAGGATTAATACACGAGCTATGGCTCAAAATGAGAATGAAGAGAATGCTGAAAATGTAGTGGATTTACCTCCTCCACTCGGTGGTGGTGGTGCTGGGGTGAGGGAGCCGGTGTTGGTGCTGGTGCTGGGGTCGCTGGACCTGAAGCTGGGCAGGGCAAGATGCTCCTGACATGTCAATGCTGATTCAGGCTATTGATTGAGCTTTTCAGGCGGCGGTAGCTGGAGCTCATGGAGTTGGGCATCAGGGAGATGCTAATGCTAGACTACCTCTGGAACGCTTGCGCAGTCTGGGAGGGACTGAGTTCAGGGGTTTGTTTGCTAAAGGTTCTGAGTCTTGGTTGGAAAGTACCAAGATAATTTTGGGACAAATGAACTGCAGAAGCTGGGCTGTGTAATATCGTGGTTGCATGACGATGTGTATACTTGGTGGACAACCACTATCTCTGGAATGAAGGATGCTGATGTGACTTGGACGTTCTTTCTGAACGCGTTCAAGAGGAGGTATCTGGGTGTGCGGTACCTGGATGAAAAGAAAAGGGAATTCATGTCTCTTACTCAAGGGAGCATGTCAGTGGCTGAGTACGAGGTTCAGTTTGTCCGACTCAGTCAGTACGCACCTGAGCTTATCCCTGATGAGCGGGAGAGGTGTGAACGTTTCCGTTATGGTTTGGTGACGGAAGTGAAGACCTATATGTTGGCTGCTGAGTACACTGACTTTGATGTGCTGGTTGGTAGAGCAAAAGACATTGAGTTGAATTTGGGTTTATCTTCTAAAGGAGTTGGTCCTAGTGCGGGCAAGCGAGCTGTTGAGTATAGTTCCGGTGGCGGACGGAGCAAGAGAGGACGTGATCGGAAGTATCAGTCTTCAGCTAGGCATGATGGTGGAGGGCAAGGTGCGCCTGTTCAGGGAGATAGGGCGAGAGCTGACTAGAACACATGTTGGGCATGTGGATCTCGTGGTCATCTGAGGCGTGATTGTCCTCGAGCAGCGAGGGAGGTATAGGCTCCTATTGTGGTGATCGGTACTTCGTGCTGGAACTGTGGTTCGGCGGATCACATGAAGAGAGAGTGTCCTCTGTTGGCCGGTGGTGGTCAGGGACGTGCTCCTGGAGTTGTTGCACCACAGAGAGGCCGTGGGCGCGGCCGTGGTAACTTCCAGCGCAGGGATGATGGTGGAAGAAATGTGGCTCATGTGGTAGCTGTTCAGCCTGAGGGTGGTGGCTAGGCCAGAGTGTATGCCCAGAGGGAGGGGAGGAATGACACGGATGTGATCGCAGGTACTTTCACTTTGCAATCCTTGTCATTACTTTTCTTGATTGATTCTGGATCTACACACTCATACATATTGCGTGAACATGCTCAATTGCTTGGTTTGCCTGTTGAGTCCTTGGATGTTGGTATGCGTGTAACTAGTTCTTTTGGTGAGACTGTTGTGACACGAAAACTTTATAGAAGATGTCCCTTGGTTGTGCAAGATCATGTTTTTCATGTTGATCTTATAGAATTGCCTTTCTATGGTTTCGATGTAATCCTTGGTATGGATTGGCTTTTTGAGCATCGAGCTGTAGTGGATTTTGAGAATAAGCGAGTTTCGTTGAAGCTTGCGGATGATTATGAGGTAGTGGTGGTTGGTGAGAATGTGAAGTTTCTTGCCAATGTGGTGTCTACATTGGAAGCGAGCCGGATGTTGAGGCAAGGTTGTGAAGCCTACCTCGCTTTTGTAATGAATCCTAGCTCTAAGGAGTTACAAGTGCAAGATATCAGGACTGTGCGAGAGTTTCCTGGTGTGTTTCCGGAGGAGTTGCCTGGATTGCCTCCTAATCGCGAAGTGGAGTTTGGGATTGAGCTGTATGAAAACACAACTCCAGTGTCCATTACTCCTTATCGAATGGCACCTAAAGAGTTGAAAGAGCTGAAGACGCAACTTCAAGAGTTGCTTGATCGTGGTTTCATTCGGCCGAGTGTGTCACCTTGGGGTGCACCGGTCTTGTTTGTGAAGAAAAAGGATGGCACTATGAGAATGTGCATTGATTACCGTCAGCTTAACAAGTTGACTATCAAGAATCGGTATCCATTGCCGAGAATTGATGATCTTTTTGATCAATTTCGGGGAGCGGCTGTGTTCTCTAAAATTGACTTAAGGTCAGGGTATTATTAGCTGAAGGTGAAGGATGTGGATGTGCCAAAGACAGCCTTCAGAACGAGGTATGAGCATTATGAGTTTCTTGTGATGCCGTTTGGTTTGACGAATGGTCCTGCAGCTCTCATGGACATGATGAATAGAGAGTTCTATGAATACTTGGATAAATTTGTTGCGGTGTTCATTGATGATATTCTCGTGTACTCTCGTACTGAGGAGGAGCATGAAGGGCATTTGAGAATTGTGTTACAGGCTTTGTTGGAGAATCAACTTTATGCCAAGCTGAGCAAGTGTGAGTTCTGGCTTAGAGAGGTTGTGTTTCTTGGTCATGTGGTTTCTGCTGAGGAGATTCGTGTTGATCTTGAAAAGATTGAGGCAGTGATGAATTGGAAGCCTCTAAGTCTGTTCATGAAGCCTCTAAGTCTGTTCATGAGGTTCGTGGATGGATTTTCAAAGATTGTTGCACCTTTGACGAAGTTGTTGCAGAAGGATGTTAAGTATGAGTGGACGGAAGTGAGACAACAGGCTTTTGAGAAGCTTAAGGCAGCTTTAACGCAAGCTCCTATCTTGGTTCAACCTGAATCAGGGAAAGAGTTTGTGGTGTATAGTGATGCGTCCTACGTTGGCTTGGGATGTATGTTGATGCAAGAGGGTAAGGTGGTGGCTTATGCATCGCGTCAGTTGAAGGTGCATGAGCGCAATTATCCTACGCATGACATTGAGTTAGCTGCGGTAGTTTTTGCTTTGAAAATTTGGAGACATTACCTGTATGGTGAGAAGTGTACTGTGTACACAGACCACAAGAGTTTGAAGTATCTGATGTCTCAGAAAGAGTTGAATCTTAGGCAACGACGTTGGGTAGAGTTGCTTAAGGATTACGATTTGACTATCGAGTACCATCCGGGTAAAGCTAATGTTGTAGCGGATGCCTTGAGTAGGAAGGTAGCTGTTGAGTTGAGGGCTATGTTTGCCAGTTTGAGCATTTCGCGTGATGGTGGTCTTGTGGCTGAGTTGCAAGTGAAACCATCCTTGTTTCAGTTGATTAAGGAAAAACAGTTGTTGGATGATTCCTTGGTGCCACATGTTCAGGATATTGCGGAGGATAGGCCATCGAATTTCTGCTTTAATGATGATGGAGTTTTATGCTTTGGGAGTCGGATAGTAGTGCCCAATGATGCTGATTTGAGGCGTGCTATTCTGGCTGAAGCTCATAGTAGTCCTTTTGCTATGCACCCTGCTAGTACTAAGATGTACCGTGATCTTCGTGATGAGTACTATTGGGTGGGTTTAAAGAAAGATGTTGCTGAGTTTGTAAGTAAGTGCATGGTATGTCAGCGAGTTAAGGCTGAGCATCAGTTTCCTTCAGGGTTGTTGCAACCGTTGAGGATTCCTGAGTGGAAGTGGGAGAGGATTACCATGGACTTCGTGTCTGGTTTGCCTTTGTCGCCATCAAAGAAGAATTCGGTGTGGGTGATTGTGGATCGCCTGACGAAGTGTGCGCATTTCTTGCCTGTGCATACTACGTACACTTTGGATAAGCTTGCGGAGCTGTACATTGCTGAGATTGTGCGGCTGCATGGTGTGCCAAAGTCGATTGTGTCGGATAGAGATCCGAGGTTTACGTCGCGTTTCTGGCAGTGTTTGCATCAGGCTTTGGGTAAACGGTTGAATTTCAGTACATCTTATCATCCGCAGTCGAATGGACAGTCTGAGCGTGTTATCCAGGTGTTGGAGGATATGTTGAGGTGCTGCGTGATCGAGTTTCAGGGTTCTTGGGAGAAACATTTGCCTTTGGTGGAGTTTGCCTATAATAATAGTTATCAGGCAAGTATTCAAATGGAACCTTATGAAGCTTTGTACAGGAGGAAGTGTAGGACTCCTCTTTGTTGGGCTGAAACAGGTCAGAAGTTGGTTTCGATGCCAGCTTTGTTGAAAGGAACCACTGAGAAGGTGAAGCTCATTTGTGAGCGATTGAAGGCAGCTTCTGATCGGCAAAAGTCTTATGCGGATTTGAAGCGTAAGAAGATTGAGTATGCGGTGGGTGACCGTGTGTTTTTGAAAGTTTAGCCTTGGAAAAAGGTGATGAGGTTTGGCCGAAAGGGTAAGTTGAGCCCTAGGTACATTGGACCATATGAGGTGATTGAGTGTGTGGGTCCTGTTGCGTACAAGTTGAGGTTACCACAAGAGCTAGAAAAGATTCATGATGTGTTTCATGTTTCTATGCTTCGGAAGTATAGATCAGATCCTTCTCATGTGATGCCTGTGGAGGAATTGGAGTTGAATCCGGATTTGACCTATTATGAGGAACTAGTGAAGATTCTGGATTCGGATAGTAAAGTTCTTCGAGGCAAGACCATTGAGTTGGTAAAGGTGTTGTGAAAGCATCGTGGTGCTGAGGAAGCCACGTGGGAACGGAAGGATGACATGTTGAAGCAGTTTCCGTACCTTTTTCCTTCAGGTAAATTTCGAGGACGAAATTTCTTAAGGGGGGAGAGTTGTAACACCCCAATTTTGGGCTTGGAAGTTTAGGGTCTGAACCGAACCGGTTTAAATTACGGTTCGAATATAAAAGGTGGTTTTTAGGGAAAGCCTAGTTCGGGATGCATTAAAAATATGGAAAAATATCTAAAAATCCTCTTTTATTATATATAAGAGAGTGGTGAAATCAATTTTACAAAATGGGGTTTGGAAATATGACATTTCAAGTTAGTGACTAAAATGTAATTTTTGAAAAGTTGGTGACTGTTTTAAAAGGATTGAAACTTTGAATCTTTAAGGAGCTAATTTACCCAAGGGAGGGTTTCTCCAGATCTTTCTTAAATTTTAAAGACTCATTTAATGTTATTTAATAAAAAGAAAAGAGGGAAAAGAGATATTTTGGTTTCATAACTAACTTTTGCCAAAATTTTCCCATTTCATTTTCTCTCAATTTTCCCTCAGCCAAACACATTTCCACAGCCACTTTTCCTTTGATTTTCACACCTAAAGTTGAGATTTCAATCTTTAAATGATTTCTAATCATTTCTACACCAAATCTTCATCATTTGCTTATTGATTTTTCAAGAATTTTGGCTCTAAACAAGGAGAAATCCACATTTAGAGGTATGAACGTCCTTCTCCTCTAAATACTCAGTTCTTTACTAAAATTCCCAAGTTCTCAATCCTTAAATTGAGTTTCATTAAAGGTTTTGATGTTGTGATCTTGATTTTGGCTTAAAATGCAAGATTTGGATTTAATTTTGAAGAAATTCGTATTAAATGATTGGGCTCTATTTTGAGATGTCTTTTTGATGTATTTTGGATGTCTAAATGATGTATAATTGAGGTTTAATCAATGCAATCCCGAATAGGTTGATTTTTCTAAGTTTTTACTTGAGTTAATGGTGGTTTTTGGGGTGATTTTGATGTTCTGCTATAGCTGGAGGTATAAGGACGTGATTAGGTCCTTTTTGGATGTTAATTGATGTCTAAGAATGATTGGAATTGATGGATCTTGGCTGGGTAATGTTGTAGAGGTGTTTGGATGTGATTTCGGTTGTGTTTGGTAGCCGAAATGTGAGTTTTGATGAGAGCAACGAGTTTAGGTGTTGTGGCTGGAGATTTTAATGCATGATGATGCATTAATCCTCTGCTTTGATGTGTTTAAAACAGGGGAGACATCTTCGGATCCTTGTGGTGTTGATCCGGAGGCTTGATCGGCGTTTCGACAAGCTTGCGAAACGGAATCTGTGAGTGAAGTTTGGTTTTCAGCTTTGAAACCAATGTTTGAAGGTTATGGGAGCTTAGTTTAAGTCTAAACAACTTAGCTAAGCTCAAGAGTAAGTTTTCGGAGAAATTCTCTTTTTGATGAGCCATGAGATGGTTGAATGCAATGTGTTTATTTTGCATGTTTAAATTCTGTTTTGAAAGCATATTTTAACATGTTTAATGCTGGTTTTGTAAGCCATGTGTTGAAGGATGCTCAAGGTAAGAGATCCTTGATTTAAACATTGATAAATGTGGTTTGATGCATAGTGATGCATGATTATTTAATGGCTTTGTTAAATGCTTTAAAACAGTGGATTGATGATGGTAAACGATGTATATTGGCAAGTGATGTGTTTGTTTAAAAGTACTTGAATCGGATATAGTTAGCCGGCTATAGGATTGGGTGCACCGTGAATAAAGTCGCCTTAGATGTTGAGGGGTTGTAATGGTACCATAAACTTCATCCAAGAACTCTAACGAGATGTCTAAGATCATAATGGTGGTTAAAATGCCATGTGAGGATCTTGTGTTGTGTGTCCCGTGTTCTCGTTAGTGATGTTATACAACTACCAATGAGTGATGTGGAGGGGTTGTAACTGTACCGTAGACTCCATCACGGGTGTTGAGGGGTTGTGATTGTACCGGTAAACTCCACCTTGAGTGTTTGGTAGTGTGTATGAAGCGTATGGGACAACGCTTGTAATCCGCGTATCCGATTGTGTTTTAAGTTGAAAAATGGTTATGGATTATCACTTGAAAGCCAATATGACATGTTGATGAATTGAAGCATGAGATGCTTGGTTTGTATGCATAAATGCATGATAAATGATGTTTTGAAATTAAAGGCCTTGGAAAGGTGTTTTTACAAAGTGCATTATTGTGTTGTTTTATTAGAGCATTTCTCACTAAGTATACGTGCTTACGCTCTCTCTATCTTGAACCAATAATGCAGAGCATTGAAGTGCTTTAAGGGCAGCAAGGATGTCAAGGATCCAAGTGAAAGTCTAAGCTCATGTATGGTGACTATTTTCACAACACTATTAGCTTTTGGTATTTGGCAATGGGAACCTAGATTGTGTTTTTGGGAGATGTTTTGGACTCCCTAAGTTTGGTTTAATGCCTATGGTGTTTGGAACATGTAAATGGCCATTTGGTATTTTGTTTTGGAGATTTGATGATTGCTTGCTTTTCATTATAGGATGCATGCCTTTAGACTTGTGGTTTTTCTTATTCGAAGCCGTGGTTGAGCTTTGATGATGCAAGTATGTTCCTTTAATGTTTGATGACTTGTTGGCATGTTATGGATGTCATATGAGCGTGTTTGGTGGGTCGAAAGGGTGTAAAACAGAATTTTCTGCTGTTTCTGGGCAGGGTGTTTCGAAACACCCTTACCTGTTTCGAAACAGGTACATGTTTTGGCCTGGGTGTTTCGAAACGGGCAGAGGTGTTTCGAAACACTTTGGCTACTGCCAAGGGGTGTTTCTGAACGACCCAGACCCTTTTCGAAACACTTGACCGTTGGGCACTTATTTGAATTGTTTTGAGGTTTGCAAGCTTTACGTTTTAGTTCTGATTTTTGTATATGCAATAGATTGAGTTGGAGATGTCCGTTTGAGATGAAATTTGACAGAGAAGCATGAAACATGACTAATTTCATAATGGTAACTTAAAAATTGGTAAAGTTCTCTTAATTTCCAGAATTTACAAATTGGTCCCTAAATTCGTATGTTGTGCAATTGAGTCCCTTATTGTTTTCCGATTGCTGTGATTTTTGAGTTTGCTTATTTCAAGAGTACACCTAGGGTTAATATGCATTTAGACAAGGTTAAAAAGAAAAAAAGGGTCGTTAATCAAGGTTGACTTTCGGGTTGACTTTGGTTTTCCCCGTGTAATCTTCGTAGTTCGGGTCAACCGTCTAGGCCGGGCTAAGGGGGTTACAATAATAGCCAACAAGCCCAAGGAAGCTTTTGACTTCTCCAAAATGACCAATATCATTACACATCCCTCCGCCTCACCAAATCAATATATGCCGTAGCCTTAGGATCGTAGTCCACGCGTACACTGAGCTCATTAATTCTATGGCATGCGAATTGTATTCAATGTCTATTCAAATCTGAGGTTTCAATGTTCGTATCCATATTCGATGTTCAATAAGAATTCCAATGACCAATGATTTCAATATTGTCAATATCAAACATGTCTCATTATCAATTTTTCATGGTTCAATGTCAATTTCAATATCCGATGATTTCTTTACAATGTATCAATAACAATGACTATATCAATGACAATGCACAATGACGATGCAAATAACTATGCCCGATATTCAATAACAAACTTACCGACACTTACCAATGAATCCGATAACCAATCCAATAGAATCTCTTCAATGATATTGATAGCGGCATGATCGAAATCAACAATAAAATATTCGGGAAGGCTCTTCACCTAATCGCGAGACTCCGACTACACTTACCTTACTTATTTGATGCTCCTACGGCTCTCGGATGATAACTCCCTTGTTCATAGCCTTCAGTGAGTTTGATGGATGCTTCTTTTCATTAGCTTGAGCAAGGAAACCAATAGAGAGATTATCGAGATCGATAATACGATATCAAAATCAATACAACAATATCAAAATCGATATATAAATTCAATTCAAACATCAATGATGAATTATCCATGGATGGCTAAAACCCTAGCTTGAGATTAAGCTTGACACATCCATGGAATCCAACGATTGTTTGAGGATTATTGCTTACCCAAACGATGGCAACAATTCGATAGCAATATGGTGAAGAAATTCAAAGCTTGAGATTTCCTACAATGGTGGTGCTTGCTTGTTGGTAGGAGGAAGAAGATAAAGACGATTAAAGGTGCTTGTTTAATTATCAATCGGGTAAGCTCATTTTTGGCTATTCCATAACTTTTAAATTTTGTGTAGGTTTCCTTCCAATGAAAGAAACTCTCCAAACATTCCCACATTTGGAAATTTTAAAGAAAAAGGGGCTAATCGCAAGATTAGTCCCTCAATTCTTAATGCTTTATAGTTTTGACTCCAAACTCCCAATTTCCACAATTTAGCCACTATAATATTTTCGATACTATTCAATAAGGTCTAATAACAACGATTTAACTCAATTACAGTCCAATATCAATGATTAACTAGCCAATACTATATCTAGATTTTATCGATGCAAAATTTCTGATCACCGGAACTCAATTCCGACTAGACCGAATTTTGGGGTGTTACAGTTCCCAAGCCTTGACACTCCTAGGTTTCAATTTCAATCAGAACTCTGAGGTAAGTGAATGGTAATTTGGCTCGAACACACCCGAAGATTGATGCCATTTCATTCTCTATCGTAACTTCAACCTCAATAGAAAACATTGTTTATTTTGCATAATTAATTTGAAGGCCTAAACCATATTGAAAACAAGTAAGCACACGTTTTAAGGTACAAGCAAACTCCAAGCAAACTTGAAGAAAAATAATAATGTTGTGTGTAAATTGTAAGAGAGCCAAATGTAAATCGGAAGCTACACAATCTGCCATGATCAAACCGGACGCTTTTGCGTTACGTAGAAACTATTGTTGTGACACCCGGAACCAGACCTAGAGGTTTTCACTAAGTGAAACATTAAATTAGATTTTTAGAAATTATCAGATTAACAATCCACTTTACAATAAAATAAAAATCAGTTCAAAGCCACAAATCAGAAAATAAATAATTTACAAAAAAAATGTAGTACTTGAGAAACAGAAGTCGTTCAAAATTGAGACTCTCTGAGTGATGTCGAGTATGAATTTCTTTTATACAATAATCTAAAATGTAAGGAAAACAAAAAAGAGTGTGAGCTATAGAGTCCAGTGTGGTCTCTACGTGCATAACGTAACCAGAGAACATACATGTATAGATTTTAACTAGAGATTATGTTGAAAATATAAATTTAACAAAACATTGTATCACTCATTCAGACAAACAAGACATAATAGATACATAATTAGTCAATATATAACGGATACAAAATCAAACAATACAGAACATATACAGAATCATATAATACATAACATATATAGTCGAGACAAAACAGATGCAGACTCGGACATGACATGACAGGAGAAATGTAGACAAGACAGAAAAATGCATACTGAGGTTGGTAAGCCCCCAAGCTACTCATCCATCCACTGCACATCTGTCACGAGTCATCCCAAAACTCAGATCCAAAACTACACACCACCAGATATTATTTAAAAACTCGATGAATTTCATGAACAAATGTATGAGCGTCATAACACAATTCCAAATGATACTTCTAAATAGATGTACCAGATTTTCATATTATGGAATAGATGTACTAGACTTTCAAATTACAGAACACGTGTACCAAAATTTGAAACTTCAAAACATATACATATTTTTAGGCTTTATAAACTCGATTTCCTTCAACTGATTTAGCTTGCCAAGTTGTAGAAAAGTTTGTGTTTTGGGTGCTTTTGGTGGAAGTTAAAGATAGAAAAAAATACACAAAGATTTATAGTGGTTTGACCTTCTAACAAACACTTACATCCACTACCTTAGCTCCCACTAAGGATTTTCAACCAATATCCACTAGATATTCTTCCCTTTTTACCGGTTTAGGAGGCAACCGTTACAATCCTAGACTCAACCTAAGCCTAGCAACCAAAGCTCACAACCCGAGCTTTGGAAACACTCTTAAGCAATAGAAAATCGATGATAAAAAAAAGCAATAGAAAATCTAGCTAACTTGAAAACCCTCACGAGGTGGATAGTTTGCAATATTTGGCTCACTCACCCAAACCTAAACACTTGAGAAAATATGACAATTTTGGCTCACAAATGTTGTTTATACAAATAATTTATAATAAAGCACTAAGACAAATTTGACATCATATTCTTGTTGACAATTGAAGCATTAGTCTTCCATGGAGTCTTGGAGGACCCTTTTATACTCTTAATTGAGCTTCTAGCCGTTGTAGACTGTTGGGATTGAATTGGAGCCGTTGGGGTCTTTACTTCCTTCCATAAATGCAGTTATAGGCAGTAGGGTATTGATACTCGTGTGCTTCAGCTTATGCGTATCCATACGCTTACGAGTGTATCAGTACGACATGCATTTCAAATAGTCGTTGAGAAAATGATCATTGGGAGCGGTTAAGGCGTATCTGTACACAATACAACCATATCGGTACGTGACTAGCCGTTGGGGGATTTAAAGCACTTTGTATCGATACGAAAAAAGCGCATCGATACGAGTTTTGGCTACTGGAATTTTTCTATAGAAGAAACCCTAAAGTGTATGGATAAGGTATAGACCGTATTGGTACGGTAACATTAAAATCATATAGGTTTTGCAACTTTAAAAACAATTTAAGTTATTCCAAAGCCTTGTAAAAACTCTTAAACATATTTTCAAGTTGTTTGGTCTTACAAAACATTTTGAAATCTTTTTCAATTTAGTCCAAATCAATTTTTTAATTATTATATCAAACTATATATCTTAACACATTTTATTCAGAAGTTCTTTATATTTATACAGACAAAGCAAATGTACGTATTTACAACAGTAACAATACAAATATCACACATTATTAAAAAATACAAGTTATTAAAACACACATTATTCGGTAATATAAATTATTTAGTTAAACCGACTATTCAATCAAGTTCATCATATTCAAGCATTTACGCAGAATACTGCAAACATACATATCACACATAATCAGATAACAATATGCCTATGAAAATTAGAGTACGTTACCTTAGTAATTGTACACCATGAACTCACAATACATGCATAACAATAACAGTAACAACAATCACATAATTCAAGAATTTATTTTTAAAATATTTTAGCACAAACGAGACACACACCTAAGGGCAACGTGAGGCTTAACGAGTTAGTGAACATGTGTTTTTCCTCTATCAAAAATCAAGCCGAGACCAGCACAATCAAATCTGTCCTGATATCCGAGATCACCATCACGAAGCTCAATTAAATCTGACGGATTGATTACTTTGTATATAAGGAAAAAATATGTTGTATATAAGGAAAAAATTTGATACTATAAAATCCGCAATTGTGGGCACATATATAAAATGTATGATACTATTATAAAGTGTGATATAAAATTAAATGATCAATTATGTTAGGCGTGTCATGTATATTAAAGTGTCATGAAAATAGAAGTGTAGATACCATAATATGTATTTATAATTCAATGAGGGGAAGAATTATAAATATTTAATAGTTGATTTAATAACCAACTATATAAAGAGGTAGTGGTCCCCAAGAAAAATGTTAACTTGTATTACTCTTATCCCGTCAGAGAGTTTTTGCCGTGTATTACTCTTATCTCGTCAGAGAGTTTTTACGGCAAGGGCTAACCTATCTTATTGGAAGATCACAACCCTTTTTTAAGCGATATTTGATTTAAGGTTTTCAGTCCATCAATAAATTTATGTACGCTTTCACATTCAGTTTATTGTTCTTGATAATTTGACATGATAAATCCTCAGTACTAAGTTTCATATTAATTATGATTTGGTTCTAACAAGTAGCATTAGCACCTCGCCATGTTAAATTTTTGAGAACTCATTAATTCTTATTATAAAAAATCAAAATCGTAAAATATTGAGTTTATATATTTGTTGCTTGCTTTTTGATGTTTTTTAGTTTCATCGCTCTATAATAATTCAGGTCTTGAATTCGATTAATTAATAATTTTTTTTCTTTCACCGCCAAATTAAAAAGAAAGAAGTTATCAACAATTGCAATTCAAGACAATTAGGTTTTTGCCTTTTTATGTTTATGAGCAACTGGCGGCAATTATATATAGCAACTAGCAAGCTTTTGAGGTTTGTCAATTGCAATGGATTGTCATGCTATTGGATATTAATTCCATGCGACTGTATTGATTCGTTCATGTTTTATGAACTTAATATTTTAATTTGATGTTGAAGTTTTTGGTTTTGACCTAATTATAGATCAAGTTTTTTAATTTTGATCGTTAGGTTATTATGAATATATTAAAGTTTTATGTGATCATTATATGAATTATTCATTTATATATATTTTTTTGAACAACAATATGATTTTATTAATGCAAAAATCATACAAATCACAACTAATAGCCTCATTAAAAACCCCCCTAATCATAAGTGGGGGGAAAAGAGTACCATTAGTTGTGTAATACAAAGGACAATCACGACTCAAAACAAGGCCGAACCCAAATCCAAGACACCCTATCGACACCCCCCTTAGCAAGGGCATCCGCCACTTGATTCCCCTCCCGCAAAACATGCGAGAAACATACGCTCGGCAAATACTCACAAGCGTCATCAATCTGAAAGAACCATCTCCATAACCGCCAAGGTCTGCGCTCAAGTCCCTGAATCCACGCAAGAGCCACCTTCGAATCAGATTCGATAATTACCGACTCCACCCCCTCCCAAGACAGTTCCCTCAACATCTTCAGGGCAAACGCTATCGCCTGGACCTCAGCCTCATTCGAGTCCGCCACTCCAATTGCCCCGGAAAACAGCCCCCTAATCCGACTCTCCCAATCCCGAAGCACTCCCCCACACCCTGCCAAGCCCGGTTTACCCCGAGCTGCTCCATCGACATTAAACTTCCACACACCCTTCCAAGGAGGAGACCACTCCACAACACACCGAACCGACTGGTTCCCCTTTGCATTGTTGACGCAAAGTAAGGGACAATCCCACCACGCTGCTTCCCTAATGTCCACCTTATCGTATCTAATCCGCGTCCAATGAAATGATCGCAATTTGATTAAGAAAAAAATACCCCCAATCGACGAACTCTTGTCATGAAACATTAAATCATTACGCGCTAACCACAACGACCACAACACACTAGTACATCCTATAAGCCACCACAATCTCAATTCTCCTGTAAAAAAACTGTGGAAACAAGATAAAAGGAAGTCTCGCACCTGTTGCGGACGCGGCACACTCACCCCCCACCACGCGAAAAAGCACCCCCAAATGTCCCAAGCCAACGAACAGTGCCATAGGATGTGATTCACTTCATCCACGCCTTCCCCACAGAACCGGCATAGCAAAGAAGTCTCTCCCAACGCTAAACCGCGGGCAACCAACATCGACAATGTTGGCAATCGATCCAGTACAAGGAACCAAAGAAAACATTGCAATTTTGGCGGCACAGGGAGACGCCACGGCCAACTCACATCCGACATATCCGACATCCCAAATGATAACATTAATTTGTTCAAAGCTCTTACCGAAAACTCACCCGACGGCGCATGAATCCAAATGAAACGGTCGACCATTCCATGTCGCAACTCATATCCCTGTATGCACCCCACCATATCGCGTAACATGTCCCCCTCGAACACCCGTAATGCTCTTCGAAAACAACCTCCCCATTCGTTCAAGGACTGCCCCAGCACCTCACCTACACGCACCAATTTATCCCTTGCTAACCCATATAGCCGAGGGAAAGCAAATTTCAGAGGTTCGGATAAGCACCAGCAATCGTGCCAAAACAGCACGCTCTCGCCATTCCCTATAACCCAACAGAATTGTGAGGTATTCATGAACCGTGCGACGACTTCATTTTGCTGTACATCAACAATGTGCTTCCACGTAGCAGACATCGACCTCTTACTTTGCTGATGTATCCGCCAATTAAGCACCTCGGTTCCATATTTGGCGTCAACAATCCTCCTCCAAAGAGACCCTTTCGCTTCGGCATATTTCCATGCCCACTTAGCCAATAAGGCTAAGTTCCGAGCATGTAGATTTATCACACCCAAACCGCCCAAATGCCTCGGCCTACAAGCAATTTCCCAACCAACCCGGCTCAATTTTGCTCTCTCCTCTTTCCCCTCCATAAGAAATTACGCCGAATTTGATCAAGTTTTAGGATGATTCGCTTTGGGACCAGAAAAACTCCCATGTAATACACCGGAAGCGCCGATAACACCGTGTTAACCAACACAAGTCGCCCAGCAAAAGAGAGCGAATCACGTTTCCACCCCGCTAAACACCGACGAAATCTTTGAATCAATGGATCCCATATTTCCATACCACGCGGACTCAAACCGATAGGGATACCCAAATATTTCATCGGCAAGGCCTCCCTTGGACAACCTAATACACGTCCCACATCATCAAGTACCGCCTCCTCCAAGCCAATACCAATCAAACATGATTTATCATAATTAATTTTCAGCCCTGTTGTAAGTTCGAAACAAGTAAGTACCCGCTTCAAGTTGCGAGCCATCTCTACATCACCCCGGATGAACAATATTGTATCATCCGCAAACTGTAAATCCGAGACCGATACATCCCCTACCACACATACTCCAGCTATCAAACCCCTCCGCTCAACATTCACCAAATAAAGATGAAGAATCTCGGCAACAATAACAAAGAGGAGAGGTGAAATTGGATCGCCTTGCCGCAACCCCCTTCTCATTGGGAATTCCTCCGTATGACTACCATTAATCAGAACCGACAACCTCGCCGTCTCCACACACTCCGACATCCACCGACACCATAATTCCCCAAAACCCATGTTCTCAAGAATTAGCTTCAAACAGCCCCAATCGATGCAATCGTACGCCTTAGGGAAGTCAAGCTTCAGCACATAACTACCAATCAAATCCCTCGAAGTCTTCATTGAATGAATTACTTCATTAGCAAGTAATATACCATCTAGAATCTGCCTCCCGCTAATGAAAGCTGATTGAACATCACTAACAATCTGCGGTAACACTACTTGAAGCCGACGCGCTAAACATTTGGCCATAATTTTGTAGACTGAATTGAGTAAACAAATAGGCCGGTAATCCCCCAACTAACGTGGATGATCTTTCTTTGCTATGAGCACAACAAACGTTGAATTGTATCCCCGCGGTAAACAACTCGTTGCATGGAACTCCTCCATGAATGCCATTAAATCATCACGCACAAACTCCCACCCTTTGCGAAAGAACTCAAAGGGAAAACCGTCCGGACCCGGTGCTTTCGCACCCTCGCTACTCCATAACGCATTTTTCACTTCCTCCACAGAAAACGGTCTTTCCAACCCTTCACGTTGCTGTACCGAAATTCGTTCAAAGGCGACATCCGGCACTAAGACTCCCCCACCCGGTTGCATCCCAAAATGTCGAGTAAAGGCTGATTTCACCATATGTTTGAAACGCCTAGGTTTTGTGACCCATTCGTCCCCAAACTGAATGCCTCTAATCGAGTTCCGGGCTTGTCTAATTTTTGCAGTTTTGTGGAAAAACGAAGTATTTCGGTCACCTTCCGCTAACCATAACGCTCTCGATTTTTGACGCCAAAACGATTCACGCATGCTGGCCACCTTCCAAAGCCTAGAATGTAGATTCCGGTATTCCTCTTCCTCAACCTTTGTCCTTTACTTGTCCCCTATCCGAGCATCCCAAGCATCAATATGTTTCGATAGGTTCCCATATTCCCTGTCCAAGTCCCCAAAATCTGAACGGTTCCAGCTCTTTAGCACTAGCTTCAACCCCTTCAATTTCGAGCTAATTGATCGACCCTCCCTCCCCAATGAAAGCCGCTGCCATTCCTTTTCTAAGAGTGGTAAATTAGACAGCCATGCGTTCACAAAACGAAATGGCTTAGGACCACTATCCTCCATTTCGCTCACCAAGACAATCGGCGAATGATCCGATAACTCCTTCAGGAGGTGTAAAACCACTAACGACTCAAAGCGCTGTAACCATCCGTCCGAAACCAAGAACCTGTCCAGGCGACTACACCTTCCCCCTAGTCCAAACCACGTGAACAAGGTTCCTTTAATCGGAACATCTATCAAAGCAAGTTGTTCAATATTCTCACAAAATAAATTCATGCCCGGATATCCAGTCCCTCACCCCTTCGCTCCTCCACACATTTCACAACATTAAAATCACCTCCCACACACCATTCAATATGCCTAGTGTTTACTACCTCTCGAATGCCTTCCCAAAAAATCACCTGATCCGATACCCCACACGGCGCATAAGCTCCTATAACACCACTTTCCCATTCCTCCCTTACCCATGTACCCACGACCATAATCAGATTCCTTCGAACTTCCGAAACTGAAACATGAAAACTAACCGGATCCCATACCAATAGGACCCCTCCCGACCTCCCCTCCGATGGAGCAAACAAAAAATTAAAGGAGTCGGAAAACCACAATTGGCGAACTAACCTCTCGGTAATGCTCTCCATTTTCGTTTCCTGGAAGAGAGCCATACCACATTGTTGTTGTCGAAGAACACGTCCGATAGAACGTCGTTTCGCCACTGCCCCAAGGCCCCGAACATTCCACGACAACAACCGCATTCTCCGCTATTTCGACGCCTCTCGCGCCTCCAATAAGCGCGCGATATCTTGTATAACTTTGTCTTCCCTACCCACAGTCACTGCCCCAATCAAATTTCCCACCCTTGCTGTTTCCTCGGCCTCGCGAACAATCGCTTGCTTGCGACAAATAAAGTCTGAGTCCGACAACGACCCGTTCGCTATCGCAATCGGCTGTAGCTTTCCCTCCTCCTTATTTTTCTTCGGACGACCACGTCCTCTCTTCACATTCTTAGACTTTGACGGTGATTCCACTACTGTAGGGGCTGGGTTGAGTTCCGATAGGAGTCGAACTCTTCTTAATTCCCCATTCACCTCCATT
Source organism: Hibiscus tridactylites (assembly GCA_958450335.1). Lineage (NCBI taxonomy): Eukaryota > Viridiplantae > Streptophyta > Magnoliopsida > Malvales > Malvaceae > Hibiscus > Hibiscus tridactylites. The sequence goes on from OY288266.1 coordinate 19,948,341, forward strand.
AGGCTAGCTTTAGATATCTTGCTGTCCCCACCCTGTGGCCCATCTTTCACCCGGTCCGATAATTCACGTACTTTATCTCCCACTACTGCCAGCATAACAAACCTCCCTCCCCCAATTGTGATGTCGTCAATGATAAAACGCTCCTCCTCTGCCGATAGTTCTCCTCCCTCACGGTTTAACAAGCCTAATGAATCCTCCTCACATCCCCTATCGTGTAACAACAATGGTGGCGACACTGCCCTCCCAATTTTTGACTCATTCTCCAACTCATCCATTCGTAAGCTAGCTTCGAATGGCATCGACTCCTCTAGTTCTCTATTCACCATTACCAATTGTTCCTCATCACTGGCATTCTCCAATGATCTCACCCTATCGTCCTCCCTAGCATTATCCTCCCACATGTGGTCGATAAAATTTTTGTCACGCCTACTCCCATTGTTCACTTCAACTTGGTCTCTATCAATTGAGTCCACTACAACTTGGCCTCTATCAATTGAATTCGGAACTATGGTCGCATCGGAATCATTATCTTGTTCAAACATGGAGTTTGACTTCCACTCTACACCCCCTCCTTGGACGTTTCCCCTTTTTCGGAGTATGAACCCGAGTCGCAATTACACTCCCACTTTCTACCAAACCCCTCCTCAAATTCGGTGATACGGACCATGAAAGTCGATTCCCCCTCCTTTATTTCCACCATTTCGTTAATCTTGTATAACCAATCCGTTTCTATAAGGATTCTCACTCTCTCGAAAGACGATGGTGCAATCATTTCCGCATCCACCCGCACTAACTCGCCCCACAAGTTCGCTACATTCCGGAATGTATCCTCCGACCATAAATGAATGGGCAGTCCACACAATGATATCCATGCTCGACGATTTGGGGTTGCCATCGACGGAGTCCACTCCATTACATTTTCTAGCCACTGCTGTAATCTTCCGGATTTCATCGTCGACTCGCGTAATCCGCAATTGTCAAACATCAGCAAGACCGTTGAACCTGCTACTCTCATCACGGATAACCCCTTAAGATTTTCTCGGTGAAATTCACTAGCCAATTCCTCAATTGAGTAAGGTTTTCGACAAAAGCCTAGTGCACATGATTCTAAGATCTGCCTCTTATCTTTGTCGACAATTCCCATTGCTTGTTTATATGTGCTATGATGTTTCGACGTTGCGGACTGTCCTAATCCTCCTTCCTCCCCAAGTGCTGAGGTGATCGAATTGCCTCTTTAGGTCTTAAACCCTTCTCGCCGTTAATTGAATTGATCGAATTGCCTTTCACCCCCTTCTTATTCCACTACTCACTTCCGCTATCCCTAGCCATTGATACCCGGATTCGCGATCCATAGAGACGAAAGCCATCAAATCTCTCTATCACCCTCTCCGCATCCTGTTTCGATTCCATCCGAACAAACCCAAACCTGGCGCCGTCTTTTGATCGTTTTGCAGGGATGAATACATCCACCACCACTCCATGGCGATCAAATACTTGCCAAGCCCCCTTCCAATGTAATTGATCCGGTAGGTTATAGACGAAAAGGGTCCAAACCCGTCCCCAAGCCCTCCGTGAATTGGATCCCCTCTCTCCGCCGTATCCCTTCCCCTGTGCCACCATCGTCCTCTAAATTAAAGTTATTCATTTATATATTATGGATCAAATTTGATTATGTGATCATTATATATGAATTTTTAATTTTGATCGTTAAGTTATTACGAATATATTAAAGTTTTATGTGATTATTATGAACATTTTATTTTTAAATTATGAATTATTCAGTTTGATTAAAATTATATATTATGGATCAAATTTTTGAAGTTCTTAAGTAATTACGGATCAAGTTTATATTCAATATTTTAGGGTCATATAATATCCCCTAGTAAGTAATCCGTTCTTATTCATGAGATAGGTTTTTTTTATATTTCCAATGAAGTCTTTAATTAAGTACTTAATGTCATTTTGTTTATGTTTACATTGATATATACTTTTGGTTTTAGTTTTGGAAAGTATGAAATTAATCTTATGCAGTTTATATTCGATTCAGTTTGATTAAAATTTTTAATTTTGATCGTTAGGTTATTACGAATATATTAATGTTTTATGTGATCATTATATATGAATTATTCATTTATATATTGTGGATCAAATTTGATTATGTGATCGTTATATATAAATTTTTAATTTTGATCGTTAGGTTATTACGAATATATTAAAGTTTTATGTGATCATTATATAAATTATTCACTTGTATATTATGAATTATTCAGTTTGATTAAAATTATATATTATGGATCAAATTTTTGAAGTTCTTAAGTAATTACGGATCAAGCTTATATTTAATATTTTAGGGTCATATAATATCCCTAGTAAGTAATCCGTTCTTATTCATGAGATAGTTTTTTTTTATATTTCCAATGAAGTCTTTAATTAAGTACTTAATGTCATTTTGTTTATGTTTACATTGATATATACTTTTTGGTTCTGGTTTGGAAAGCATGACATTAATCTTATGTAGTTCATATTCGATTTAGTTTGATTAAAATTTTTAATTTTGATTGTTAGGATATTACGAATATATTAAAGTTTTATGTGATCATTATATATGAATTATTCATTTATATATTATGGATCAAATTTGATTATGTGATCATTATATATAAATTACGGATCAAGTTTGATTAAAATTATATATTTTGGATCAATTTTTTGAAGTTCTTAAGTAATTACGGATCAAGTTTATATTTAATATGTTTTTTTATCGGCAAATGTATGATTTTATTACAGGAACAATTGTACATATCAGCACACCCAACCGACCTCTTTAAAACCCCCCTAATCCTAGACGGGGGAAAAGAGTACCGGTGAGTGTGGCAACGAACACAACAATCGCTAAAAATAACGTTCAACAAACTCGCTCCCAAATCCACGTTGTCCTATCAACGCCACCCTTAGCAAGGATATCAGCAACATGATTAGCTTCCAGGAAAACATTCGAAAAGCACACCCCGACAAAGCCTCACATGCCTCATCGATCTGATAAAACCAACGCCAAAATTTCCAAGGCTTGCGCTCCAATCCCTATACCCATGCCACCGCCACCGTCAAATCCGACTCAATCACCACCGATTGCACCCCATTCCACGGTATCTCCTGTAGCATCCGCAAGGCAAAGGCAATTGCCTGCAGTTCAGCCTCATTAGAGTCAGCCACCCCAATCGTTCCTGAAAATAACTCCACAATCCAACTACTCCAGTCCCTTAACACACCCCCACATCCTGCCAAACCCGGTTTACCTCGGGCAGCGCCATCCACATTAAATTTCCACACCCTAACGGCGGAGGTGACCACTCCACTCCTTCCTCTACTTTGTCTTCGCCACCGATGCTACACCACACTGAAGCGGGCAATCCCACCATGCGATCTCAGTTAAATCGGGAGAGTCAAACCTAGCCCGAGTCCAATAAAAGTATCGTAATTATACCAAGAAAAATATCGCCTTACTTGTGTGACGTTTATCCTGGAACATAAGCTCGTTCCGTGCCAGCCACAATGACCACAAGACACTCACACAGCCAATAATCCACCATTGACGCATTTCGCCACCGAAGAAACTATGACAACACTGGCTAATGAATTCCCCAATCCGCCAAGGCCTCACAATCAACACCCTCCACCACAAAAAGAACGAGTTGCATACACTCCACGCCAGCTCACAGTGCCACAAAATATGGTCAACATTATCCTCCCCCACGCCACATCCGCGGCAAACAAGTGAAGTTTCCAACAACGACAGACCATGATCAAAGAGCATTCGCAACGTAGGCAAGCGACCAACCATGATAAACCATATGAAACACTGAATCTTCGGCAATAACGACATATTCCAAGACAAACTCACACCGGAAGCATCCGATAGACCAAACGACGACATCATCTTATGTAAAGCACCAACCGAAAACCGCCCCGTCGCATCATGAATCCAAACAAGTCTATCCTCAACACCGTGTCGCAAGGAATAACACACCACACATGACTCTAATTCACGTACTAAGCCTACCTCAAATGATCGAAGCTCACGTCGAAAACAACCCTCCCACTCTACAAACGGCACACTTAAAAATCACATACCCTCGCCATCTTATCGCACGCCAAACCAAATAATCTTGGAAACACAACTTTCAAAGGATCCAAAACACACCAACAATCATGCCAAAAGAGAATGCATGAGCACCCTCCCAAAATCCATGTGAATTGAGCTAGATTTAAAAAATCTAGCCACACACTCATCATGTTGCACTTCCACTATTTGTTTCCACATGGCCGACATATTCATCTTACCCCTAGAATGAATCCGCCAAGATAAAGTCTCTGTCCCATATTTAGTGTCGATAATTGCCTTCCATAGAGAGCCCTTCGCTTGGGCATATTGACACGCCCATTTAGCAAGCAACGCCAAGTTTTGAGAGGGCAAATTCGCCACCCCTAAACCCCCTAACCGTTCGGCTTGCATGCCACTTCCCAATTCACACAACTGAGCTTTGATCGCTCCTTCTTACCACCCCATAGAAAATTACGCGGATGCGATAAATTTTCAAGATGATCCTCCGTGGAACTAAAAATACTCCCATGTAGTACACCGATAGAGCTGATAGCACTGAGTTCACCAAAAGTAATCGTCCTGCAAACGATAACGAATCACGCTTCCATCCTACTAGCCTTTTACAGAAACGCTGCACCAAAGGGTTCCAAATCTCCATACCCCGAGGTGGTACACCCAATGGAATCCCCAAATAACGTATAGGCAGCGAACCCCTCGGGCAACCCATAACACTCGCAAGTTGTTCTAACATCGACTGCTCAATGCCAACCCCGAAGATGGAAGATTTCTCATAGTTAATCTGTAACCCGGAAACATACTCGAAACATATGAGCACCCTCTTCAAGTTACGCGTACCATCCACATCCCCTTGAATGAACAAAACCGCGTCGTCCACAAAATGAAGATGCGACAGAGAAACATCCCCCACCACGCGAACACCCTTAATAAAACCCAACTTCTCGACATTCAATAAAAATTGGTGAAGAATCTCAGCTACCATCCCAAACAAAAGAGGCGAGAGAGGATCGCCTTGTCGAAGCCCCCTCCGCATAGGAAATTCCTTTGTCGGACTACCATTAATAAGAACCGACAACCGAGCCGTCTCCACACATTCTCTAATCCAACTACACCACCTCTCCCCAAAGCCCATCCACACCAAAACATGAGCCAAGCATTTCCAGTTGATACAATCGTATGCCTTAGCAAAGTCGAGCTTTAAAATTAATCCACCTTTTTCACATCGGTTATTCTTCATTGAGTGTATAACCTCATTCACCAAAAGAATCCCATCTAGAATCTGTCGACCACTGATAAACGCTGCTTGTACATCACTTATAAGCATAGGCAGTACCAATTGAAGTCTCATCGCCAAACACTTCGCCAAAATTTTATACAACGAGTTCAACAGGCAAATTGGGCGGTAATCCCCTATGACCCGCGGGTTATCTTTCTTCGCAATTAACACCATAAAAGTTGAATTAGCCCCTTTAGGCAGCCTACCCGTTGCATAGAACCCCTCCACAAATCGCATAATGTCCTCTTTAAGGAAAGACCACCATTTCTTAAAGAATTCAAACGTGAAACCATCCGGTCCCGGAGCCTTAGCTCCCTCGCTACTCCATAGAGCCTCCTTCACCTCCACCTCGGAAAAATTCCTTTCAAGCATCACACGTTGTTCATTTGCTAATTGGCAAAATTCTACCTCCGGCAAGAGAGACCCTGAATTCATGGGCTGATCAAAATGCTTTCGAAACTCCCTACATACCAACACTTTTAATCTCTCCAGCAATGTTACCCAAACACCCTCAAATTTCAGCCCCATTATCGTGTTATGCATTTGTCGAATCTTCGCTGCCTTGTAGAAGTAACTAGTGTTGCGATCACCCTCGGCCAACCACATCGCCCTTGATTTTCGACGCCACATCGATTCTCTCAACTGAGTCATTTTCCACAATTTCAAATGCAACTCCCTACGCTCCAATTCCTCGGCCGTTGACATATCACCAACCCCAACTTGCTCATCCAATCGATCAATGCGGTAAGATAAAGCAGCAAATTGTTTATCAACATCCCCAAAATATTCTCTATTCTACCCCTTCAACATGTCTTTTAAACCCTTCAAATTTAGGCTAACCGAATGGCCTCTCTCCCCCACCGATAGGCGCAGCCATTCTTGTTCCAGTACCGATATATTAGAAAGCCATGCATTGACGAATCGAAAAGGCTTCGGACCACTATCCCACACATCACTCTCCAACACAATTGGCGAATGATCTGATAATTCCTTCGGAAGATTCACCACCACAAGTGAAGCGAATCGTTGAATCCAACCATTCGTCACTAAGAATCTGTCTAAACGACTACCTTTCCCACCCGGTCCAAACCAAGTGTATCATTTCCCTCGCATCGGAACATCCAATAAAACAGTACGTTCAATAAATTCATAGAAAATATCCGTACCTCTACTCAAATGCACGCAGCCTCGTCTCTTCTCTTGACACTTCACCATGTTGAAATCGCCACTGATGCACCATTCAATCTCACGCGATGAAAAAACATCGAAAATACCATACCAATAACCAGCATGCTCCGCTAACGCACAAGGGGCATATACTCCTATTATCCCACACGTCCAATCCTCCCTAATCCATCGGCCTTCAATCACCACCATATTTTTTCTAATTTCAGTCATATGAGCTTTAAAACCCGTTGAGTCCCAAATTGCCAAAACCCCACCTGATCTACCATCTGAAGGCGCAAAAATAAACTCAAATACATCCGAATACCATAAATGACTCACTAACCTTTCCGAAATACACTCCGTCTTGGCCTCTTGAAGTAGAGCCAACACGCACCTTTGTTGTCACAGAACCCTCCTGATCGACCTTCGTTTTGAAGCCGCTCCTAGCCCCCTTACGTTCCATGACAACAATCTCATTCTTTGCTATGCCTTGTGCTCGTGTGCCTCTATCAAGCGCGCAATATCATGTATCACTACTTCCTCCCTTCCCTTAGTAACAACTCCAATTAATTTTCCCAAGTTTATAATCTCCTTCACCTCTCTCAAAATCGCCTGCTTGCGGCACATAAAATCCGAATTGGATAGGGATCCATTCGCAATCTCGATCGTTTCAGTTTTCTCCTCCGTCTTGTTCTTCCGCGGACGACCACGACCCCATTTTGGAGCCTTATCAGCCAGGTTTGTATCTCCTACCGGCGTGACAAAAGAATTGATTTCCGATAGCTGTCGTATTCTCTTATGTTCTCCATTCCATTCTATTAGGCTTGCCTTATTAACCCTAGGTTGTTCATCGCGTGGCCCAACCGCAACCGGGCTCGACTCGATCCCCTTTTCTATCACAATTGTGTCCTGCATCTCCTTACACCAGTTATCACACTCCTGCCCAAACTCATCTACACTACACATTGCGTCGCAGCTCGTTCGGTTCTCCACCTCTCTATTCAACATCCCTATATTTTCCTCCTCCATCCAACTGGCCGTCTTCTTCACCCTCCAATCCTCCCGCTTATTATCCTCCCAAATTCTCTCAAGATAGCTCTTCTCCACCACTACATTGCCCAACGAAACAGGTGGTTCCTCATGTGTAATAGAATTTGGCAAAATTGTCTCACCGGATGCTTCATCCCGCTCAGTAAAAATCAAATTCGACTTCCATTCCACCTCTTTGTCACCTAATTTCTCCTCACCATCCGAATAGGATTCCAATTCAAAACAACAATCGCACTTCGGCCCTATCGCTTCTTCAAATTCCGTGACTCTAATAAAAAATGACGATTCCCCCACCTTCAATTCCACCGTCTCATCAATGTGAAAGTTCCAATCCGTCTCAATTTGGAAACATGATCTCTCAAATGAAGATGGCGCTAACGTCTCCGTATCAATTCGGACCAACTCACCCTAAAGTGCCGCAATATTCTTAAACGTTTCTTCCGACCACACATGTATTGGCAATCCGCTAACCAACAACCACGTACGTCGATTTGGAATAGCCATTGTCGGCGACCATTCCATTATATTTTCCAGCCATGGGTCAAGGCTGCCCGAGGCGAGCATCTCCGTCTGCACTGTCTTGCTCTCAAACATCAACAAATTAAGTGACCCCATGATGCACATCACCGAAAATCCCTTAAGGTTAGCTTTATTGAAATCTTTAACTAATTCTGCGATCTGACTTGGCTTACGACAGAAGCCTAACGCGCACGACTGAAGAATTTCCCACTTCTCGTTATCAATTATACCCAATGCTTGTTTATGTTGTTTGCCCCCGACGCCCTCACCAGTGCCAATCCCCTTCCTCGTGGCTCCATCAAACTCCCTATTGTTATACTCCCTCGACTGTCCCCTCGATTGCGTATCCCTCAACGGATTCCTTCCCCTATCGTGATCGCGGACCTGCTTTGATTCCAATGCCCGATTCGTCCGTTGCCAATACCCGGTTTGACCATCACTCCTCGCCATTGTGACCTTTATTTTCGATCCATATAACCAGAAACCATTAAATCTCCCAATTACCCGATCAACTTCCTCCCCCGATCCCATCCTCACAAACCCAAATCGTGTTCCCTCCCTCAATCGTTTTATAGGGACGAATACATCGACCACTTCTCCATTGCGATCAAACACCTGCCATATGCCTTTCCAATATAGGTTTTCCGGTAGATTGGAAACACATATCGTCCAAACCCTTCTTTGTTGCGATCCCTTTCGCCATTGCTCTTTGTAGTAAGTAATCCGTTCTTATTCATGAGATAGGTTTTTTTATTTCCAATGAAGTCTTTAATTAAGTAATTAATGTCATTTTTGTTTATGTTGACATTGATATATACTTTTGGTTTTGGTTTTGGAAAGTATGACATTAATCTTATGCAGTTCTGTTGGACTTTGTAGCACGCTCGAATCGATCATCGAAACCATCGAGGAGGGTTGTAAATTTTTGGTGGTTGAATTGGCTAAATTTGAAATAAAGGTAGACAAGTGACACAATGATTTTAGAGTTGTTCAAGCAATTAACTAAGCACCTACATCCACTACCTTAGCACACCACTAAGGATTTCCCAATTCACTCAACAATGAATTCGTCCCCTTTTCCTAGTTTAGGAGGAAATTGTTACAACCCTATCTTTTGGACTTGGCTAAGATATAACCAACTCTAGTTTTTGTCTAAGGCTAAACTAGAACCTCTCCTTTTACAAGGGATTAATTTGGGTAAACTTAATACCTCACAAGGTGGGTGTTTACACAACTTAAGCTCACAAGAGTACAAGGATTTACAATTTAGCTCTCTCTCTAAAGACTATGTACAAGAGAATAGTAAAATAAAGATTTAGACTATAATTCTCTTGATCATGTTGTTTGTATGTTGTCTCTAACCATCTTCAAGTGTTCCAGCGTTCAATTTATAGCCCCAATTGAGTTTGTAGCCGTTAATACCCGTTGGGGGTGTTTTGGAGCCGTTGGGGTCTTTTTTCCCCATATTAATTATAATTCTGGTGCCTACCGTATCGGTACACGGGTACCCATATCGGTATGCCCTTCTTCAAAACTAGCCATTGGGGGCTGAAAAAGTCAGGCTGGTTTCGATACCAGCAAGGTGGTTTTGAAAGCTACAGGTTTTGATACCAGAAAGGTTGTTTCGATACGTCTAGCCCTGCATCTGGGTTTGAGCTTCTTCTTCTTCTTCTTAAAGCCCTTCTTCTTAAGTTGAGGGCAATCAGAACATATGTGACCCGACTTCTTGCACTCAAAGAAAATGATTTGATCCCTCTCTTCTTCTTTGCTTTTGTTCTTGAAATCCATCTTTCTTTGAAATTTTCTCCCTCGGTTGGACTTCATGAACCGTGAGAATCGTTTGGCTATCATAGCCAATTCCTCAAAGTCTTCCTCCTAACTAGAAGAGATCTCCTCATGTAGAGAGGCTTTGGAGAGCAACTCCTTGCTTCTTTTTCTTTTCTACCTCATGCTTTTCTATCCTTCTCTCTTCCTTCTTCATCTCTTCATCTCTTCCTTGCTTCATGTTCTCATGTGTAAGAAGAGACCCAACAAGCTCATCAAGCTTCAAAGTTTTCAAATTCTTTGCTTCAATGATGGCCGCCCCCTTACCATCCTAAGACTCTAGGAGAGAGTATAGAAGCTTCCTCACTAGCTTATCTTCGGGAATTACTTCACCGAATCCTTTTAAGACCATTGACGATGATCGAAAATCGATCAAACATCTTTGATACGCTCTCATCGGGGTCCATCTTAAAATTCTCATAGCTCAAGTTTAGCAACCTGATCTTCGTCTCTTTCACATCGCTAGTGCCCTCATAAGTCGTCTCCAAAGTGTCACACACTTCCTTTACGCTTTCGATAGATGAAACCTTTGAGTAGATATCCAGACCAAGTGCATAAAATATGATATGTAGAGCTTTGTCGTTAACTTGCATCTTCCGTCTATCTTCCTCGGTCATCTCTGACTTCACTTTTGGAACTAGTCTTCCTTCATCGTTTCTTTTAACCGGAATGTAGGGGCCTTCTTCCACTACATCCCAAATCATGTAATCTGTTGACTTGATGAAGAGACACATCCGATTCTTCCAATATGGGTAGTTGTCCCCATTGAAGAAGGGTGGTTTAGTGGTTGATTGTGGCTCGTAGAGGTTGGAGGTTGAAGTAGATGCCATGGCTTGTCTTGTAGTCTATCACACTCTTCTTAGAATCTCCTCTTGTGGTTGTTAATCCTTCAAAAGGTAGGCTCTGATACCAATTGTTGAGTGGATCAATGGATTGATCAAAGCCAAGAGGGGGTGAATTGGGTTTTTCTTACTAGAAATGGTGGTATCGATACAGATCAAAGTGTATCGATACGGGCCTTGTAAAAATGATATTTTTGCCATTTAAAAAACGTTTTAGATATGTTAAAAACCCATGAAACCATTTAAAACATATTTTCAAGTTGTTTGGACTTTAAATAAGTTTTCAAAATATTCAAACAAGTCCAAAAACATTTTCAATTATTATATCAAAACATATGTTCTACAAGTTCATATTCGATTCAGTTTGATTAATATTTTTAATTTTGATCATTAGGTTATTACGAATATATTGAAGTTTTATGTGATCATTATATGAATTATTCATTTATATGATACTTTTGATTTTGACCTTTAGTTAAAGATTGATGGCTTGAATTCGGGTTTTTTTGTTTGTTTGTAAATGCATGTTTAAGGAATTTTTGAGAAACAGTCAAAGATTTGGGTTTTTCGATTTCTTATAGCCCCATTCAGACAACCTTATTTTGGGTTATTTCAGAAACTTAAGTGTTATCAGACATTTTAGTTATGACTGTTACAAAATTTTAAATTTGGATATCGGTATATTTATATTATATAGTTTGAGATAAATTAATTGAAACATTAAGTCACCAAAGTGACCTCTATTGTGGAAATTATTTTATTTTGAAATAAAGAAGGTTTTGTGCATGTAAGTCAGATTATGTTAGTATTAATCGGCCCAAATTAAGGAAGGTTAATAATTAACATTATTATATGTGCAACTGTTGTAATAAACATATGATAATTATTCAGTTTTATATGTGAGCAATAAATCAGTCCAAAGGAAGATTTCAGTTTGACATGTTCTTATTATCGATGTTTGATTATTGTACCAAGATATCACTTGCAAGTTAATGTTTTTTTCAAAGATGAAATATTAATAGAGTGTTCGATATCTTGATTTGAGGTTTACCTTTATTCAAATTTATTATTATTTTGGTTATCTTTTTAATTTGATTGAAAGATAAAATTAAGACAAATATTTCGAAACATTTAAATTCAAAATTTGGCTTCGTCGGATGTCTAATATTTTAATGGATTAATTGAAACATAAAGTCACCAAAGTGACCACTTTTGTGTAGATTAGTTTATTTAAAATATTAAGATAATTATGGGTTTTTGTAATTCATGGGTTTATTAATTGTCCCAAATGACAGTTATTATTTAGTAGAATTACAACGACAATTGTGGCGATAAATGTGTGACAATTATAAGGTATATTATGTGAGCAATACGATATTCCAAAGATTAATCTATTGTTTGACATAGTATATTGTCAATGTTTGATTGCAACAACAAGAGTATCGCTTACAGTTAATATTACTGTCCAAAGACTTGATATTAATGTTGTGCTTGGTATCTTGAGAGGAACTAGCCATTATTTTGAATTTATTTGTTTACTTACGAATATTTATGTGAGCTTGTTTTAATTTTATTTATTTATTTATTTTCTATATTTAGTTAATTTATCCTTTTTTGTCACAATATATGCTAATATACATTCTACACTCATATTTCGCAAAATAAATTTCAAAGAATAGAAAAGACACTTACATATTGTATTTGGTGATTGTATGAACATACACATTGCACTAAGGAATTGTAACCCCCTCGTCCCGGTCTAGCCGACATAACGGTTCAAACGGATTACACGGGGAAAACCGAAGCGAGTCCCGCTAAGGCCTCACTCCAATTAGCAACCCTATTTTATCATTTCTTATCTTGTTTAAATATCACAATTTACCCTATGTGAGTAAACAACAACGAATAAGAGAATATAGATACGAATGAGCAGAGGGCACACATTAATTTAAACTTACCATATAGTTGTTAGTCAGATTGCATGCATACGGGGCTAAATTGCAAAAAATGCAACATTTAGAAACCTTCGAAGGTGCCATTGAAGTGGTTGAACTACTTGCGTTTCGAAACAGGCTTGCTCGTTTTGAAACGCGAGCTCCATTTTAAAAGTGAGACCAGGCCGTTCCCCACCTTATTTCGGAACGAAGGCTTCTAGTGACAAAATGTATCAGAACATGTTCTGAAATAGGGGCTCACAGTGTCGAAACGTATCGAAACGGGAGCCTCCAGTGGCAAATCGTATCGAAACGGCACCGCCCCGTTTCGGTACGAATACCTTTGAAGCTGTCGACCTTTCCAGAATGGCATCGAGCGTTTCGAAACACCTGCACATAGATAGGCCCGAAATCATACTTTGACACCTCCAAACGTCCCCAAACTTATCCCGAATCATCAAAAACCTCAAGGCAACATATCATACATACATTCTAGGTGCAAAGTTTCCTAATCACATCATCAATCATACATTCAAGCAACAAATTGGGTTTCAAGTCCAAGGCTCACAAAGACACTTAGATGTAAAAGCTCTAACATGCCAAAACACAAGCAATTCATACATGGTCACATCAAGTCTCAATTTAACATAGCACCATCATTTAAAACATGCTAGAAGCATAAACGAGAAAGTATAGGAGTTTGAACACCACTCCTTACATACAAATCAAGTAATCCCATTGTCTAAGTGCTATTACAAAACAAAAATCATACTTTGAGCTACCTGAGAACTCCGAGAAACTCCTCCCTTGCCCACTTGCCTCCCAAGCCACTAACGATCTGCATTGTTGGAAAAGAAGAGAGCGTAAGCTTAAAGCTTAGTGAGCGGGGCTCTAAAACACAACAACAATGCAATTTTTAAAACATAAATCTTAGGTTTTAGCAAACCATTTAAGGAATGGCGTAATGAAACACAATCATCACAATATATGGTGTGCACATGCATAACCAAAACTCGGTGGGAATACACATCACCGTTCAACTAGTAGTTTTTCGATGGGGCTACACATCACCGTACTCTTCTACTAGTCACTACTGGTGGGACTACACATCACCGTAGTAACGAAAACCATCATGTGAGGCTCGACACCAACAACGACTACACAACAACATTAAACGAAGAGTAAAAGCAATCCAAAAACATCACCATAACACACATGTTCACGAAAGCTGAAAATCAACCAACAAACGAGATTAGATGAACTTACTCTTGGGTCTAGGTTAGTCTCTAAGACTCCACCCAAACCCCAAAACCTTCGTTGAACATAAAAAGAATCCCAAAAACAGTATCCACTCACCGATGAAACCCAACACAAGCCAAAATGTCGATCAAGCCTCCAAGTTCCCCAAAATTGAGCCCGAAGCTTCTCCAACGTTTCCCCTTGCTTCTATTCAACCAAAAACAGTACATTACACATCAAAACATCCACAAAATCACTGCCACAAATCAGATTACAACCCAAGACAATTTTGCTACATTTCCAAGCCAAGAACTAACCAAAACTCTTCATTTTCGGACCTGGACATATCCCAGCATTTACCCATCAATTTCATCATCCAAGTCATCACTAAACATGTTCAAAACAGCCCCCAAGTGTAACCATACCATCAGCCCACCTCAAAACTCAAGATTTTCACTTCTAAACTCACCCACCAATACCCATTTCGGGATTTCATTAAAACTTCACCATTTTAACATATGTTAAGCTTAAAAGCAAGTTTATAACATACATGAACTTTACCAATTAAGAACTCAACGAAAAACCAACAAAGTTTCCACCTTTAATTTAAAACTTTGAACACTTGAAACAACTCCAAAAAGGGTTTTATGGAACAATGCTTGGGTTGGGGGAGGGGTTTATTGTCGTGGGTTTTTGTTTTTGAAGGAGGAAGATGATAGTTTTTTATTTATTTGTAAAGTGAGATAAAACCCCTTTTTATCAATTTTCATTAATGGCATTTTCGTAATTAAAGGTAACTTTTTATAAAATCATCCTTTTAAATATGATTTTAACCCGGACTAATCCTAGATTAACACCGATGAACCCCCGAGCCCTAAACTGGGTCGTTACAAGAATGAACAACTTGCACCTCTCACTGCAGTAAGCACCCATAAAAGGTATTTTGAGAGGTGAGATCGTTCGAATTGCATGAGTCTAATGATCATAAAAGACAACATTCTAGATGTCTTTAAGAGCACAAATCTAAAGAGATTACTCGTACTAAGCGTTTCCTTGATGAAATTAAGAAATGTTTTATCCAAAACATTAAGGTTAAGATGACATCACTTATGCCTTCTTTGATGTCTATGATGTATAAGGGTCAAGGAAATGTGAGGGAGTACATTATGAAAATGTTTAATATTACTTCAAAATTTAAGGCACATAAGATTGAACTTTCTAACAATTGTTTGTTCTTAATGATTTTGGCATCGCTTCCTATACACCAATTAAAACTACAATTGTCAAAGGGAGAAATAGACTCTAACTGAGCTCATTTCTCATTATGTTGAAGAGGAAGAAAAGTTGAAGCGCTAAAAGTGTAAATATACTTATTCGGTTGGTGCTTATTTAGTTAGTGTCTCTAAGAATAAGGGCAATAAAAGAAAATATTAAAATAATGTTGCTAAGGGTCTTACTCAAAAGAAATAAAAATAAGTTAAAAAAGTGTTGATTCTTTTGTATCTGTTAGGACATATGTGAAGAAATTAAACTTCAAAAGCGAGCAACTACTTCGGTTATTTTGAGTGATCCATGGGCTGTAAATTTTAAGATCCCACAATTAAGATTATTTTAAGGAGATATTTATAACTTTTTTAGGATGTTGAGTTTGGAGGGAGAAATAAGGTTAGATACATTGCTATTGAGGAGAAATTGGATTATAATTTAATTCCTATTATCACTTTTGACGATGTTTAAGTTTTCACACCTATCATTAATCAAGAAGTGTATCAAGTACCTCAACAAAATAATGTTGAAGAACTCTCATTCAAGATAAGGCAATTATTTCAGAAGAACAAACTCAACAACCTCCAAAAAAACAAGTGTCAATAAAGAGGTCCACGAGAGGAAGGATAAATACTATTCGAGATTATTATATTGTATTCTATCAAGAAAATAAGGATAACAATTGAATGATAGAAAATGAATCAATCATTTTTTATGAGAACATAAAAGTTATAACTCTCAAAAGTGGATTGATGTCATATAAGAAGAGGACAATTTTATGCAAGATAATAAAATTTAAGAACTTATCCCATTACTTGAAGGTGCAAACCAATTGGTTGTAAAAGGATATTTAAAACCAAGTGTGATACAAATGATAATGTGGATAAATATAAGACATGTCTTGTATTTAAAGGATACACTCTAAAGAAGACATTAATTTTGTAGAGACTTTCTCTTTAGTTTCATTGAAATACTCTTTCAGGATAATCATGATGCTTGTTGCTTATTTTAATCTTGAGTTGTTGGAAGTATGAACTGCAAAACTTGCACGTTAGTACCGACTGGGTAAAAAAATAAGCAAAATGATGATGAACAGAACCGTGTCGTGGAAAGACACCACTTGCCTTAGAAACGTATTGGCCCCAATGTGTGTAATCGCTACTACAGGTGAATCATCCCTCGAGGTTAACATGTAGTAACAAGGTTTTTTCGAGTCCCCGCTTTTTTGGAAACATTTAATTAAAAAGGGGGGTTTTAAAAATAATTCGATCTTTAGAAAAAAAACCTTTTAAAAAATCTTTTTCTCAGTTGGAGTCGCCACCAGCCACTGAGGTAAGCCAGACACTGTAAAAAACTAAACCAGAGATTCATTTGAAAGGGTTCGGGAGTTGGTTACGTGCGGGGAAGGGTTAGCACCCCCATCACGCCCGAAAACCGCTACCAAAACAATTGTTGCTTTTAAAATGATGGAAATTATCTGAATTTTTCGATGACTTTAATTAGGGGTTCTTAAGTGAAAATTGGACTTTAATCATACGAGCTTATCCAAATTGGTAGTTTCTTATTAATTCGTCGTTTAATTAAAAAGGATGGCGGTACAGCGGACCAAAGACTAAACCGAAATCATATAAGACTGACTGTCGTGTTAGTTTAGGGTTCGGATCTCGTACGTCACCTTTATGCATGATGCAAGCAATTGAAGAATGGTGTGATGGTCTTGTTTGTTTTGACTACGGATTTACCTTTAGACGATTCGAATTTATTCGAATATTCGAGGAGTATCCAATAAGCTATGCTAGTCGACCCGAATACGCAAATTAATAGGTATCTCCATTTTATGATTAAAATTAATTAACATGCTTATCAAAATGCTAAAAGTCACATGTAATGATATTTAAATGCATGTCATGCAAACATACTCAAATGAAGTTAAAACAACTAGGCATGCCACATAAAAAACATATATTCGAGATAAACACATGTTAAAATAGGTAAAGTGCACGAATGACAACATATAATATGACAAAAATAACATGCAAGGTAAATAAATAAAATGCAAACTGGCAGGGACCATAATTGCAATAAACCCATTTAAAAAATCAAAAGATGAAATGGGGTCAAATTGAGAGAACACAGGAAGCCATAGAGACCAAAACAGTGATTCGACCACCCAAAAATCGATTTGAACGAACATCAGGACGAAATTGAAAAAGACCGAAAACATAGAGGGATTGTGGTCAGGATTTAAAAATGCAGAAGCCTCTGTGTGCGTAATAACAGTACGCGGAGGGACTTAAAACGTGATTAAACCTTTTTATTGTTTTAAAATACTATAAAACAGAGCTAAAAATACGATTCAGACTCTTATCATTTTTGTTAACCCTAAAAAATGGGGACTCTCTCGTCCTCTGTTTTTTCGGTGCCGCTGCTACGCTGGTCGTCGTTATTCGACGACCGGCGAGCCCAGAAACCCTAAAAAAAGCTTTTTTGAAACCATTCAAAGCCGAAACCAAAATACCCCCTTTCGTTATTTCTTAAACCCAAAAAGAAACCATTTTTTGCCTTTCGAAAAACCCCAAAAACATTTTCAAAAACAAACCTTTTTCGTTGTTAATCCTTTCCCCGATTCACCACATACGGTCTCAGAAGAGACCAGGAAGCTTGTCATCGGTGAAGGGAGACGAACAGACACGGAGATGAAGAGACGCGAAGGTGAACCGTAGACCCTTTTTCTATTTTTTATTTATTTTCTGATTCGAAATGGAAATGAAAAACAAAAAAACGAGGATGATACCTCCAAAACGCTAAGGTTGCTTGTATTCACTGAAGAAAAGCTCGATTACAGCTTTGCTCTCCAAAAACTCTATGAAAAAACCTCCTCCCCATTGCATGTTGATTCCAGTTTTTATAAGCCCGAATATTACATTTTTGTGTTTTCTAATTACATGAAATTGTTGAAATATCTGCTGTTGGTTGTTGATAATTTGGCCGGATTCATCTCAGCAATTTTTCCTCTGGTATTCTGTTTTTTGTTGTGCGTGCTTCTGACGTTTTTGTTTTTTTGCATGCGAGGGCTAGTACGAGGGGGACTAGAGGACGGCTGGGACGTGGCTGGTTGTGCGTGCCGTTGATGGGATCCGAACAGGCTCGGGTTGATCGAACTGTGCACGTGGGAATCTGAGTGGTCAGGTGTGGTCCATACGCCCGCGTAAAGGATCTGGGGAGCCGCGCGTGTGCCACGTGGAGGTTCTGAGGCTTTCGAGCTTCGAATCTGGCCGTTGATCTTGATCCGGATCCAGTAGTGGACATGGCGCGGCGCTAGGGCTCGGGTGAGGCCTCTAGGGTTTCTTCATCAAAGATCATCTGAGCCGTTAGATCTATCCCAAATCTAACGGCTGGGAGCCAGCTGCGCAAAACAAAGCTAGGGTTAGTTTTTTTTTTCAGATCAGATTATGGCTTTAGATTATTTGGGCCAAACGAGCTTTGTACTCTGATATGTAAATAATAATTTTTTTGGGTTTTAGTATGTAAATGGACTTTAAGTTTAATAAACTGGGCTATATTATTTATTCTAAATTGGGCTTATATTAATTTTTTTGGTTTTCAGATTTTCAGATCTATTAATAATAATAATAATAATAATAATAATAACAAATATAATGCAATAGCATAAATAATAATAAGTAATAATAATAGTTATAATTATAGTGATGATAAATAATATTAATATACTGTAATAAGATAGTAGTGTTAGTGAATATAATATTAGCAATGGTTAAAATAACGGTAATAACCATAATGGTAATAATAATATAATAAATATATATATATATACTTTTTTATTTCTTATTATTAATCACCATATAATTAAAGCCCATTAATAATATAGTAATAATAGCATAATATACGAGTTTAACACCCCGGACAAAATAGGTGATTACAGTTGCCCCCCTTTGCTTTTACTTGTGAAACAAGGATAAAGAAAAGGCCATAAGCACCCATTTTGTCCGACTTCCCTGTTTGGATCCCGAGTCAACATGCACTTAGACTACTAGCGGTTCGAAAGTCGATACGGGAAAATGCAACGGTCGCGGAGGCTTGAAGCTGTCCTTCTCATTTCAACATCCTTCAACCCTTCGAGGTCCGATTATATAGACAATTAGCAAAAGCTCCATTCTCAAAGTGCCCGAACGGATAGGCGGGTTCCATTCTCCAAGAGCATGAACGGATAGGCGAGTTCCATTCTCCAAGAGGTGAACTGATAGGCGGGTTCCATTCTCCAAAAGCCCAAACGGATAGGCGGGTTCTATTCTCCAAGAGCTTGAATAGATAGGCGAGCTCCATTCTCCAAAAGCCCGAATAGATAGGCGTGTTCCATTCTCCAAGAGCCCAAACGGATTGGCAGGTTCCATTCTCCAAGACCCTGAACGGATAGGCGGGTTCCATTCTCCAAGAGCCTGAACGGATAGACGTGTTCCATTCTCCAAGAGCCTGAACGGATAGGCGGGTTCCATTCTCCAAGAGCCTGAACGGATAGGCGGGTTCCATTCTCCAAGAGCCTGAACGGATAGGCGGGTTCCATTCTCCAAGAGCCTGAACGAATAGGCGGGTTCCATTCTCCAAAAGCTCGAACGGATAGGCGGGTTCTGAAAGATAAAAGTTCCATTCTCCTTATGCCTGAACGGATAGGCGAGCTTTCTTTTTACGGGAAAAGATTTAAAATACCTGTCGAAAATATGTAAAAATGATATGATGATGTGACTTAGCATGCCCCTAATCCTAGAGATGCCTGACTACAAATGATGCATGAATTTGACATCGAAATTGCTCGGACGCTTTCACTCTTCGGGTTGGTCGATCTTGACCTTCTTATTTTTCTTAATATCTTTTGGCTTTCTCATCTCTGCCAAATCTCAATCTTTTTGTCTCTTCTCGAAAGATGACTGTTGACTTCCACTAGTCCGACTGGATACAACACGTCTCCTAATGATCATTCTCAAAACATTGTCCCCTACTCAAACTGGGTGCTCAACCATTCTCTTCGTCTTAACTCAATATGACGACTTTTCTTTTTTCTTTACATTAGGGGGAAGCACATGCCCCCAAGTTTCTGAACTTTTTCTGGAGTTCATTTTCTGAAGTGCTCGGACGCTTTTGCTCTTTGGACTGGTCCATCTTGACCTTTTTCTTCTTCTTAATATCTTCTGGCTCTCTCATTTCTACCAAATCTCAATCTTTTCGTCTCTTCTCGATAGACGACTATTGACTTCCACTGGTCAGAATAGACGTAACACTTATCGTAGTGCTTGTTCTCAAAACATTGCCCCCTATTCAAGCTGGGTGTTTAACTATTCTCTTCGTCTCAACTCGACACAACGACTTTTCTCATTTCTCAACATTAGGGGAAGCACATGCCCCCGAGTACCTGAATTTTTCTCCCAAGTTCATCAAGGTCCACTTCTCATCTTCTAAAGCAATCGAAATATTTCGAAAAAAAATTGCTTCAAGTCCCTAAACTATAGCACGTAGGAACTTATTACAATCCTCACCATAGCCATTGACAAGCTGTCATTTGTATTAATGGCATTGCATTCTAAACTTTATCCTCGAAGCAATGGGAAATTAATTTGTGTTCACAAAAGATTTAGATTGCATCTTCTAATTTCAAAATGAGATGCATTTTCAAAAACTATACTTTCTTTTCAAATTAGGGATATATCAGACTAGATTAAATACCCCGAATATCAAGTGCACGAACGACACTACTATGGCTTACCAAGGATTGCCTCAAGCATCATGTGTCTAGGAGACCTCAAAAGCTGAGCTGATGTCTGAAAGCGCGACATACTCTCCGAATTATTTCAGTCTTTTAATCATTTAGGCTTATCTTCTATAGGCTTCGCCTTTATCATTTCTTTATAATTTTGGGGAAGTCAACTCATCACATTCCTTTGGCTCGAAATAAATGATGGAGCAAACAACAAAACCCCGAGCTACTAGGCATTGTCATGATTTGAAAATATTACCATCACTTATGTAGCTAAAGTGAATGGTGCATAGCAACCTTATTGGTCTTTTGCTACAGCGGAGTGCCCCAAAAATTCCACACTCGTATCCGAAGATGCTTATTACCAGGCTTCGAACATTGGAGTGCTTTTGTTACGCTTTTATTATCTTTTCTCTTTTTTCTTTTTCTGTTCTTCTTCTTTTTTTTTCTCGCTTTTTTCTTATTCTTTCTTTTTCTTTTTTTTCTTTCCTCTCTTTTTTCTTTTTCTTTATTCTTCTTTCTTTTTCTTTCCCTTTTTTTCTCTTTTTTTCTTCTTTTAGAACGGAAGATTTTCGGTTATTCTCCCGAAGGCCCTAATTCTATGTGTACTTAATTAGATGACCAAATTAACTCAGAGTGTAAACCACATATTCATCATCTTCAAAGCTTTCGATTTCCACTAGACAAAGGCGGCTCGAAGTCAACCTTTGGGGTCAAGGTCAATGTCCCTTGTGCAATTGATATACGGGGACTCAATAGACAAACATATACACACAAAATGAAAAGGCAATTGAAACATAATGCATCCTTTCATTGAAATTTAAACATGCAATCTTAGGCCCTTACAAAAGATCTTTGCTACCTTCGGGCAAAGGGTAGCAAAGTTGATTCCACACATTACTTCAAAAAAGATTAAAATGCAATGAAATGAAGACAAACAAACATTGATGCATAAAACTCTTGACTACTTCTAAGCTGCCCATCCATCCCACCCTTTAAGCTTCTTCGGGGAACTCAACCTCCTTGTTGTCAATCAATTCATGAACCAACTGCTTAAATTCCGAACAACTCTGAATCTCATGCCCCGCAGTCTGATGGTACTCGCAAAGTGACTCATGGCTGTCACATGCCCCATTTGGGCCCTTCTCGATCAAGCCCGCTGTGCACAACTGTTCGTACACCCAACTCAGAGGGGACTTGATTTTCGACACCTCCATCCTTACCTTCCTCGCATCTACCTCTTCGAGAGCATTCACGCCTCGACCTTCATGGTTCATAAGTAGATTGGTCGTCACATTGGGCTTCTCTAATTCGAGGACCCCGGTGTTAATCATGTTTTGCACGAGCTTTTTGAATGCTGTGCAATTTTCTATCGTGTGCCCCGGTACTCCGCCGTGGTACTCACAATGTGCCTTCTCGTCATACCATGGAGGGTAAGGTGGCTGGAAGGGTGTAACATGATACGGGCGAACTAGATCAGCCTCGTATAACTGCTTGTACACCTCTTTGTACGACATAGGTAGAGGGGTGAAGGTCATTCTCTCTTGTTCCTTCTTGGAAGCCTTATTCTCTCTTCGGTTTGAGCCTTGCGCATTCCCGATTGCGGCTTGAGGCGGTGAGATGGTGAGGTGCTTAGAAGCCTCGTAGGTACCAACGTTGTTCACCTCGTGATCTTTTTTCTTAAATTGCTTCCGAGCATTCTCTCCTCCATCAATCCTACCACTCTTGATAGTTGCCTCGATTTGTTCACCGGTCATAACCATATCCGAGAAGTTATTGATAGGGTTGCTTATCATGCGGTCATAGAGGGTCCCTTTCAAAGTGTCAACAAACATAGGGGAGATCTCATTCTCACAGAGTGGGGATTGAACCTGTGCCGCCATGTCTTGCCAACGCTGGGCGTACTCACGGAGGCTCTCATTGTGTCTTTGCTCCAAACCTTATAGCATGAGTCGGTTCGGAACCATGTCGGTTATATGCCTATACTGATCCGTGAAAGTCTTGGCCAAATCCTTCCATGACCTAATCTGAGCACGGGTTAACTGATTGTACCACCTCACCGCGGGCCCCGCTAAGCTGTCTTGAAAGTAATGTATTAGCAACCTCTCATTGTCGATGAAACCCGTCATCTATCTACAAAACATGGCTATATGAGCAGTAGGGCAAGTCATCGCGTCAAACTTCTCAAACTCCAGTGTCTTGAACTTGGGCGGGATTATCATATCCTGAACCAAGCTGAGGTCTCTGGCATTCATCCCATATGCCCCTTCTTCTCCCTCTTTAGTTCAGAATTTCTCCTCGAGGTCCTTCTAGGTCTCTTCTAGTTACTTTGAGAACTCTGCCTTGACCTTGTTCAAATTCTCAATCTTATCCAAGTCCAGGACACTATCCCCGACATTTTCCACATTAAAAACCAGACCCAATGGAGCATGGGTTGAGGCGCCCGCCTGATGTGATGTTTCCCCATCTCCTTGAGTAGCCGCTCCTTGTGAGGGCTTAGGTGTATTGGTAACAAAACTGGGAGAAAACGAGGGGTCTCCCTTATCCTGACTAGGGTTTCCAGCAGCACCCTTTCCTTTCAGATTTGCTTGCAACAACTGAGATATCTCGTTCATCATATCTTGTTTGGACTTGATGACAGTGTCCCTCAATTCTTGTTGGGCTCGCTCTAACTGGCCTCTCAAATCAGCTTCCAACTTAGCAAAACTTTCCTCCATTTGCTTCATTTGATGGCGAGTAAAGTGTGGGTGCGGAATCTTCGGTAATCACGAATGCTGCCATGACCCCGAACAATTAATCTCATGATTTAATGATGTAATGCATGATATGTCGTATGCAAAACAGAAACATATGATTAAATGCAACAAGTTAAAAAACACAAAATCGAATGCAAGGAAATGTTGATTCGACGGACATCCTCATTAAACAACTTTCCGTAACGGAGATCAAGCCTTGTTGCAACGAGGTAATAAATACATAGGGTACGAGTTTCAACAAATTTTCTCGTCCCTTTCTTTTAAACTAGGGCGTTTCGGAAACTCCGTTGTTATGGACTCTTTTCTCCCATTGTGAAAATTTTCAACTTTAGACTGTTCTCGAATCAACACCTCGTATGAGAATGCGATGAGTATGCAAAGATAAGCAAAACACGACAAAAGGCAACTGGATTAGTAACAACAATAATGAATACTTGAATACAATAAGTGAAAGGAAGCACATCAAAGCTAATTAACGATGCACGACCTAACAGCATGAATTCTAATTCTATGGTTATCCGCATGGCTCTAATCGGGGTGGACTTCTTAAATTCTCACTCATGTGGTTCGGTTCTAACAAGGGTACCTGAACCTATCATATCACCTACTAAGGTAACAAGAACCCCAATTCTGGCCCATTACAAGCTTGCAAATTGGTTTCGATTCGGGGGAAAGCACGATCTAATGACGTGGAGGGCTGCTCACATGTCAAAGGTGTGGATTCTGAAAGTGAATTACCAACCCGTGGAGGGAGACTCACGTGGGTATGGGCGTTTCACTCCCACTTAAGGGACGAAGCTCGGGTATAGATCTTAATGCGTGATGCAACACATGTCGGTGATTCATTTGAAATTAAATGAAAAATTAATTCAAGACCACCAATTATCGAAGCTAGTGTAATTAAAGTTCTATTTTCAAGGAAGAACCACCTCACTAAAGTCAAATTAAATTTCAAATATTTCCATCATTAAAGGCAACAATTATTTCTTTGGCCTAACTCTCTTTTTGTTTTGTAAAACAAAATTGTCCCCAGCGGAGTCGCCAGACTGTAACAAGGTTTTTTCGAGTCCCCGCTTTTTTGAAAACATTTAATTAAAAAGGGGGATTTTAAAAATAATTTGATCTTTAGAAAAAAACCTTTTAAAAAATCTTTTTCTCGGTTTGAGTCGCCACCGGCCACTGAGGTAATCCACACAACGTAAAAAACTAAACCAGAGATTCATTTGAAAAGGTTCGGGAGTTGGTTACGTGCAGGGAAGGGTTAGCACCCACATCACGCCCGGAAATCGGTACCAAAACAATTGTTGCTTTTAAAATGATGGAAATTATCTGAATTTTAAGATGACTTTCATTAGGGGTTCTTAATTGAAAATTGGACTTTAATCATACGAGCTTATCCAAATTGGTAGTTTCAAATTAATTTTTCGTTTAATCAAAAAGGATGATGGTACACCGGACCAAAGACTAAACCGACATCATATAAGACTGATTGCCGTGTTAGTTTAGGGTACGGATCCCGTATGTCACCTTTATGCGTGATGCAAGCAATTAAAGAAGGTTGTGATGGTCTTGTTCGTTTTGATTACGGATTTACCTTTAGACGATTCGAATTAATCCGAATATTCGAGGAGTATCCAATAATCTATGCTAGTCGACCCGAATACGCGAATTAATAGGTATCTTCATTTTATGATTAAAATTAATTAACATGCTTATCAAAATACTAAAAGTCACATGTAATGATATTTAAATGCATGTCATGCAAACATATTCAAATGAAATTAA
This sequence comes from Hibiscus tridactylites, assembly GCA_958450335.1. NCBI lineage: Eukaryota > Viridiplantae > Streptophyta > Magnoliopsida > Malvales > Malvaceae > Hibiscus > Hibiscus tridactylites. Next base: position 19,973,886 of record OY288266.1, read on the forward strand.
AACAACTAGGCATGCTACATAAAAAACATATATTCGAGATAAACACATGTTAAAATAGGTAAAGTGCACGAATGACAACATATAATATGACAAAAATAACATGAAAGGTAAATAAATAAAATGCAAACTGGCAGGGACCATAACTACAATAAACCCATTTAAAAAATCAAAACACGAAATGGGGTCAAATTGAGAGAACACGGGAAGCCACAGTGACCAAAGCGGTGATTCAACCACCCAAAAATCGATTTGAACGAACATCAGGACGAAATTGAAAAAGACCAAAAACATAGAGGGACCGTGGCCGGGATTTAAAAATGCGGAAGCCCCTGCGCGCGTAATAACAGTAATGCAGAGGGACTTAAAACATGATTAAACCTTTTTTAATGTTTTAAAATACTATAAAACAGAGCTAAAAAATACGATTCAGACTTTTATCATTTTTGTTAACCCTAAAAAATGAGGACTTTCTCGTCCTCTATTTTTCTGGCGCCGCTGCTATGCCGGTCGTCGTTATTCGACGGCCGACGAGCCCTGGAACCCTAAAAAAAGCTTTTTCGAAACCTTTCAGAGCCGAAACCAAAATACCCCCTTTCGTTATTTCTTAAACCCAAAAAGCAACCATTTTTTGCCTTTCGAAAAACCCGAAAAATGTTTTCAAAAACAAACCTTTTTCATTGTTAATCCTTTCCCTGATTCACCACATACGGTCTCAGAAGAGACCGAGAAGCTTGTCATCGGCGAAAGGAGACGAACGGACACGGAGATGAAGAGACGCGAAGGTAAACCCTAGACCATTTTCTGTTTTTTTTTTTATTTTTCGATTCGAAATGGAAATGAAAAAACAAAAAAACGAGGATGATACCTCCGAAAACGCTGTGGTTGCTTGTATTCACTGAAGAAAAGCCAGATTACAACTTTGCTCTCCGAAAACTCTCTTAAAAAACCTCATCCCCATTGCATGTTGATTTCGGCTTTTATAAGAACGGATATTACAATTTTTTGCTTTTTCTAATTAAATGAAATTGCTGAAATATCTGTCGTTGGTTGTTGATAATTTGGCCGGATTCATCTCTGCAATTTTTCCCCTGGTATTTTGTTTTTTGTTGTGCGTGCTTCTGACGTTTTTGTTTTTTGCATGCGAGGGCTCGTACGAGGGGGACTAGAGGACGGCTGGGACGTGGCCGGTTGTGCGTGCCATTGATTTGATCCGAACGGGCTTGGGTTGATCGAACGGTGCACGTTGGAAGTTAAGTGGTCGGGTGTGGTCCATACGCGCGCGTGAAGGATCTGGGAGCCGCGCGTGCACCGCGTGGAGGTTCTGAGGCTTCCGAGCTTTGATCTTGGCCGTTGATCTTGATCCGGATCCAACGGTGGACATGGCGTGACGCTAGGGCTCGAGAGAGGCCTCTAGGGTTTCTTTATCAGAGATCATCTGAGCCGTTAGATCTATCCCAGATCTAACGGTTGGGAGCCGGCTGCGCAAAACAAAGCTAGGGTTAGGTTTTTTTTCAAGATCAGATTAGGGCTTTAGATTATTTGGGCCAAACGGGCTTTGTACTCTGATATGTAAATAATAATTTTTTTGAGTTTTAGTATGTAAATGGACTTTAACTTTAAATAAACTAGGCTTTATTATTTATTATAAATTGGGCTTATATTAATTTTTTTTTGGTTTTCAGATTTTCAGATCTAATAATAATAATAATAACAAATATAATGCAATAGCATAAATAATAATAAGTAATAATAATAGCTATAATTATAGTGATGATAAATAATATTAATATACGACAATAAGATAGTAGTGTTAATGAATATAATATTAGCAATGGCTATAATAACGGTAATAACCATAATGGTAATAATAATATAATATATATATATATATATATATATATATATATATACTTTTTTTATTCCCTCTTTCCTTCTTTTTTTTAGTTCTTATTATTAATCACCATATAATTAAAGCCCATTAATAATATAGTAATAATAGCATAATATACGGGTTTAACACCCCAGACAAAATGGGTGATTACACACGGTCGGTCTGATATTCATTCACCCGAATTCGGAGTGGACGAACGGTGGAAATCAGAAAAGAGTAGAGAGCTTTTCGAGTGTTTTTTTTTTCAATTGTTTTTTAGATACAAATGAGGCATGCAAGCCTCACTATTTACATGCCAGAAACCGAGGACAAAATCATCCATTCAACAAATCAAATTTTAAACCTAATTTAATGCCTTTAATCTGATGTTATAACATGTGTTATAACTCTGTTTTAACTCTATTATAACTCCGCCCGTAACTAGTAAATGTTAGAGTATGCCCAAAGACCAATCATATGATGATTGTATTGACATACTATCTTTACCGATTTTATCAAATAAAGGCATTGTCGTTATTTTCTTCTGTTATATTTTTGTGCATCAAATTAACAAAAGACAATAATGTCCATATAATAATATGATTATTATTAAAAGATCCTTAGTTGAGTATTATTATGGGCATGGATAATAATAATACATTTAAAGCTAACATGTTGTTGATTGATGACAATGTGTTGTCATTGACATAATGATGTCAAAATCAAAGCATGAATATGATGTTGGATAACAACATATTGTATTGACCTGCTATGAGTATAAGTCTTGGATTATTATGTAATTGTCACGATATTGCTCATAATGATAACTATATGTATGATCCTTTGACTTGAGATCATTACTATTTTAACATATAGGGTAAACTATATAAATGACCACCATACTATTGGTAAAGTCGCGATTTGACCACCATACTTTTTTTCTAAGAAATTAAACCACCAAACTATTTAATTGGTTGCAATGTGACCACCAGCCGTTAGAAACTAACAGAAGGAGTGACGTGACAGTTAGTAAAATCGGTATAATTACATCTTTGGTCCATGTTATTTGTACATTTTATCAATTTAGTCCTAATTTTAATAAATAAAATAATTTGATTATTTAATTAGGCGGCAAAACGTGTCGCCACCTTGTTGAAGGACTTTATTTATATATTTTTTATTTAATAATTTTTATTTTGCTCCTCCAATGAGGTGGTGACACGTGTCACCAGATTGGAGGAGCAAAATTAAAGCAAGAAACACCTTTCCTTTGGTAGGATTTGAACCCGGGTTGGCTGGGTGGAGTCTAACACCCTAGTTTTGGGCCTAGATGTTTCAGATGTTGAATTGGGCCAGTCGAAAACGTTTCGAACCCTTAAGGTTGGTTTAGGGAACACCTAGTTCGGGATGTTTTAAAAATATGGAAAATATCTAAAAATCCTCATTTAATATATAAATGATTATGGTGAAAACAATTTTACAAAAGGAGATTTGGAAATATTACATTTTGGTATAGTGACCAAAATGTAGTTTTTGCAAAAGTTGACTAGTGACTGTTTTGTAAAGGTTTGAAACTTTTAATCTTTAAGGAGCTAATTTTACCATTTGTTTTCATCAGATTTCTCTTTGATTTGGGAGCTTTTAATAATGATTTAATTAAAGAAATAAAAGAGAATTAAAAAGGAAAAATTAAAGTTGACTTTTCATAACTAATTTCACGATAGTTTTCTCTTTTCATTTTCTCTCAACTTCCAATCAGCCAAACACTTTTCTCTCCTCTGATTTTTCATCTTGTTTGCTGGGATTTTATCTTCCAAAAGATTTCCTATCTTTGTTATCAATTCCTTTTGATTTTTGCTTTGGATTTTCAAGAAAACTTGCCCAAATTGAAGAGAGATCAACCATTAGAGGTAAGCTTTGTCCTTCTCCTCTAATGATCAGTTCTTTACTGAAATTCCCAAGTTATCAATCCTTTGTTAATGGTTTTTGAGTTGTTTTAATGTTATAAACAAGAAATAGTTGCTAAATTCAAGATTCTTGATGAGATCTTGATGTTTTTCGTATTTCTAAGTTAAGCTCTGTTTTGAGGTTAATTTCTAACATATTTTGTATGATATTTGATGTTGAGAATGAGCTTTTAACAAATAAATCCCGAATAGGTTTGGGTTCCTAAGTTTGAGATGCTAGATTTGTGGTTTTTGAGGTGTTTTTGGTGATCTACTATTGCTGGAGATATATGGTTGTGTTTATGTTGATTTTTGATGTTGATTGAAGTTTATAAAAGGTTAGAATTGATATACCTTGGCTGGGCTTTGATTTGAGAAAGTTTGAAAGTGATTTCAGTTATTTCGGATAGCCGAAATGCTAGTTTTGAGTAGAGCAACGAGTTAGAATGAGTGGTTGGTGATTTTTATGCATGATGATGCATTAATCCTCTGCTCTTATGTGTAATGAACATGGGAGACTTCATCGGACGCATTTGGTGTTTATCCGAAAGTGCCGGAAGCCTAGAAATCATTTCGGCAAACAAGCGAAACATTATCAGTGAGTGCAAATGGTTTTAGAAGTCCTTGAGGGACAAGGAAACAAGGTTTGGGGATTTAGGATTGGTTTGAAACACCATCTAAGTCCGGAAGTAAGTATGTTTAGATTTGCTCTCGAAAAGTGGTTGATGCCCTAAATACTTTTGACATGCTCTTGATTATAGATAGACAAATTCCTACTATTTTATGCATGATTTACGACATGAAATGATGTTTCATATTGATCCCATAAGATAGAATGACTTTGCAAAGAGTTTTGAGATTTTGATTAAATGCTATGCATGAATTGTTGTTTTGAAATGGGATGAGATTGATTTTAGAAATGTTGCATCAAAACAGTAGGTGAGATGATGATTTTAATGTACTATATTGGCATAAATGATGAGATGATTACCAGATATAATTGGTCGACCAATAGGATGTAAAGTGCACTATAAACTAAAAAATTTTACGTGCTCTTTGGTGTTGGGCAATGGGGGTAGTGCCATCCCGATCCAAAGTGAGAGTCTGATGATGAGAGATACCATTGGGGTAGGACTTGGTGAAACACCCAAGCTTTGTGGCGAAGATAGATACCGCCATGAGAGTCCGGTGGTGAGATCCCACCGGGGTAGGACTTGGCCTCGAGTCAAGCTATCCGCATATCCGAGTAAAGATAGAATATGAAATGCCAATATATGAGAATGAACTTTGATCACATGTACCGATGTTGAAATGGTTTTATGCTATGAGAAATGCATATGAGATTTTGAGAATTATGAAATGCTTTTGAATATCAAGCATGTGTGTGGCTTTGCCATGAGATTTGCATTGGTTGAATGCATGAGATAGATAGATAGATAGATAGATGGTACATGTGATTTTCAAATGACGATTTGCTTTGAAATGGTTTTCAAGCATGAGATAGAAAGAGCATGGTTTAGAAATGGTTTTCAAGATAGAGTTTTAAAAGCTTGCATTGTTGTGTTGGTGTTTTTAGAGCATGCCTCACTAAGCTATTGTGCTTACGCTCTCTTTTACCAACAATGCAGATAATTGAGGTATTTCGGGCAGCAAGGAGGCTTAAAAGGATCCAAGGAATAGATAAGCTCAAGTATGGTGTTATACTTTTACTTTTGTAATGATATATGACAATGAGAATTAATGGTTTGTTTTGGGATATGTATTTTTGGACTCCCTGAAGTTGATGCATGTTACATGAGGCTTATTTGGTTTGTAAAAGGCATTTATATTGGTTTTGATGCTTTGCCTTACCTTTTGGTATGGTTTTGGTTTGTGGTTTAAGCATGCTTCATTATATGCCTTGCTATGCTTGTGTTAATCAACCAAATGTTACCATGTGATTGGGATTGCATGCTTGTATGATTGAGTGGATGCCATAAACATGCCTATATGATTTGATGATGATTTTTTGAAGTTCGATACGATTTTGGGGCTGATTTTGGGACAGTTATGGTATGCATATCGATACACGGGCTTGCGTATCGATACGCATAAGCCAAATTCGATCTTTTAGCACACGGGTTTCGGTACGGTTGGGGAGTGTTTCGATACGGGCTTGAAGGGCGTACCGATACGCGGGGGAACGTATCAATACCCTTTCTACAATTTTGGTCACTGGCTTCCCGCGTATCCATACGGTCCCTAGGCGTACCGATACGCGACCGTTAATTCTGTTAATGGCATCTTTTAAAGTTTGAAAATGTTATATTTTAGTCCCTGAACCTCGTGAATGCAATTGGATCTGATTGGTTGGTCAGATTGTGATGAAACTTTACAGAGAAGTATGAAACATGACTAATTGGATAAATGTAACTTTAAAATCGGATAAGTCCTTGTAATTTGCAGAAATTACGTTTTAGTCCCTAAATGTCTTGTTTGTGCAATTAGATCCCTAAACGAAATCCGATCGATGTGTCGTTTCTTCCTATGCACTTTGGTGATCACATAGGACTTAAGCTGCATTTAGAAAAGATAAAAAGGAAAAAAAGGGTCGTCAATCAGAGTCGACTTTAACGAGTTGAATTCAATTTTCCCCGTGTAATCACCTCGGTTCGGGTCAACCGTCTAAACCGGGCTAAGGGGGTTACATGGAGAATGAGCTTGCCTACCACTAGGCCAATTCTATCCTTGTGATAAAATGTACAAAATCTAATATATATCTTAGTTTTTTGCTCTTGCCAGGAAAAAAAAACAAGAAACAACTTACCCTGACAGGATTCGAACCCAGGTTACCTGGGTTGAGAATAAGCACACCTACAACTAAACCAACACTACCCAGAAAAAAGGAAATAAAAATGGTGATCAGAGCTCCGGGGCCTTAAATTCTACCATTGATAATGGTAAGATCGAGTTTGATGAATCGTTCAAACTTCCATTAACTTTAGAAGCATCCCGTAAGAGCACGAATCGTGAGAGTTTCCTTAAGAACTGATTAGAGTTCCAATTGTATGAGCCTAGGAAAGATAAGGTGTAACATCCCGGTTTAGGGTCTAGAAGATCCGGTGAGGTTTTTAGGTACGAAAAGACCGTTGTTGGGAGTTGTGAGTGAGTTTAGGGAAAGTGGTCCTCGAATGGTTGGAAAAATATGAAATAAATCTCTAAAATCCTTAATAAATATGTAAAAGGTTTTGGTAAAAACAATTTTGGAAAAACATTTTCCGAACCATGATATTTTGGTTTAGTGACCAAGATGTAATGTTTGCAAAATCTTTTTTTGATGACCATTTTGTAAAAGTGTCAAAACATAGAATCTTTAAGGAGCTAAATTGGCCGGGCTAATATGGTTATTTTCCCTTTTATTTTGACTATTCAAATATTTTAAAATAGGTTTTATAATTAAGATTAAAAAGGTTTTCTCTATTTTCTCATTTCACGTTAAAATTCATTTTTAAGCTTCCTCATCTTCTCTCTTCAGCCAAACAGCCTTTGCGCTTGATTTTCTCAAGGTAAAAGTGATTTCTTATCAATCTAATATCGTCAAATCATTTTCCTACTTTGGTTTTCTAAAACCCGAGCGTGTTTCACTGATTTTCTTAAGGTTATTTACTGATATTCACATGCATTGATTCTTTTATTTACTAGTTTTAGGTTAGCATGTTGAACGAAAATGATTTGCGAAAGGGATTTTAACAAATGGTTTTGGTTTCCAAAATGAAGATGGTTTTCAAAACTGTATTGTTGTAGTTAGTTTTGAGCTCCGCTCAATAAGTGTTGCGTGTAAAATAGTCTATCGCAATGGTAGTGCAAGTGTACACGACGCAAGTAGTAAAGTGATACGAAGTATCGGATATCGTCTCCATAGGGATTGGGCTAATAGCTTCACCTTAGTTTACTGCACGAAAGTAAAGAAAATATTTGAGAAAGTTGTCACGAGAATAATAAATTAAAAGTAAATAAAAGAGTAGAAATATCAAGATAGAGAGAATAGGCTGGTATTGAATTGCTCAGTAGTGCAGGTATTGCAATGCTTAGGGACTCCAGTTCTGTAGTTGCACCCGTCGCGGCAGCAGTCCGTTGATCGTTGCGGCAGCAAACACACCAACTCAGTACTTCAAATTTGGCAAGAATCCCAGATCTGCCTTGGCCTATCCCTAGGTCCAAGTCTGTCGATGATCACGTCTTTGATGATACCTCCCGGCGTGAATCGAAGGATGAACACCGATGTGTATGAATTCTTCTTTAGCCACTTAACCTCGCCCTATCCCTAGGCACGAGATAGTTCAACTATAAACTAGAGAACTTGCTCTTATTTCTTTCGTATACTTAACTCTCCCGATGCTAAGTAAATAGATAGCCTCACAATGCTCTCCCGATGCTCTTGCAAGATATTAAAAACCAAAATAAGAGAACTTGAAGTTTATTTTATTGAACTGAAAAATCCTAAAACAAAACAACCCTTGCAACTACTTTACAAATCAACCCGTGGCCCTAAGGGGAATTTAGAACATGTCGTCAGCGGGTGAACGGCTAGGGGTTTTTGGTTGTCCGTTATGGGGTATGATCTTCTCCCTAGGTTAAAATATATGCCCTTATATAAGCTTTGGGCTCAAGTTATCTAAGTTAACAAGGATTACAACTTTAATTAAAAGTATGATTCTAATAAAGACTTAATCTTCAAGGATCCTACTTTTCAGCCGCCCTCCTTGTTTCTTGGGATTTTCTCTCCTTGAGCTTTGGGCTTGACATATCTTTTGATCCGGGGCTTGGAAAAATATTTGGTTTTCACATGACAGACGAGCAAAATTTTCTCTATCTATCGAGGTCCACTTTACTTTTCCTCCACTAACTTGTTGTCGTCCTCTGCTGTCACGGCAGCACCATGGCAGCATCGTCCTCTTTGTCTGCTTGTTCAGTTCAGCTCTCCTGCTTCTCTGCCCTGTGCCTGCCTTCTCCGTCCACTATGGCGGTAACCTGCAAAATCAGCCATCTTTTAGTAGAATCTGCGCCTTTAACATATTTGTGATGTTTTGCTGTAAACTAACTTAAATGCAATGAAATGATGCTTGAATGCAGCAGAAATATAAGTTAAAAAGGGTGTAAATAATAGGACTTTTACACACTCAACACACCCCCCAACTCAAGTTTTTGCTTGCCCTCAAGCAATTAAGACCTAAAAGAAAAAAGAATATTTTTGTTCTGGCTTTCAACAGTGAACTTTCCCTTACCCGTCGTTCATTCTCTGTGACGGCAGCAACCTGTCGGATAGATTAGGATCTGTCCGGAATCTCACTATAGTCCTCGTGCAGTGTGTGCATGCTTGTAAACAGTTATATGCTAAGACTCTCTTAGTTTCACTAGAATATTCAACTCTTTAACTCGAATTTTTATGCCAAAGTTTATTTTTGAAGACACATTTTCATGCTTCTTTTGTTTTAACTTGAGTCTTCTATTTTTCAAGCTAAGTTTTACTAGAGCCAGTTTTAGGCACCTCTAGTTAGCTTCCTAGAGCCGGTTTCGGGCACCTCTAGGTTTTTGAGTCTCTTTTGCTAAACTTCTTTCCTAGAGCCAGTGTTAGGCACCTCTAGGGGCTATTCAAGTACTAAGCTTCCTATTCTAGTTTGGCTAAAAGAAATCTAAGCAGTATAACAGTCACAATGGTGTTTAAGTTTTTCAAAACTATAGAAAGGCTCTAAACTTCTCCTTAAACTGTCATAAAGATGCTGCCACGACAGAGCTGTCATGACAGGTAAGTTCAATTCACAGTTTTAAGCCAAAATTTTCAGTCTTTTCTGTTTTTTAAGAGAAAATAAATGAGACACAACAAATAATTAAGATGTACTAAGACTCCATTAAAATGGAGGGTTGCCACCCCCAAACTCGAGGGTTGCATTGCCCTCAATGCAAATGACAAAATAAAATGAAGACGGTACATCACAAAATATAGATAAGGCAGCAGCAATAAGAAGAAATTAAGAGACTTAAATTTAAACACTGTCTTCACTGCTGCTGCTGACACGGATTTGGCGGCGGATTCTGGGCTGTGGGGCAGGCTGGGCTGGTTGCTCTACGACCTGGATGTCAGAGCTGCTGCCGCTGTCCCAAGTGCTGCTGCTGCTGGCCTTTGGCATAAGCTTTCTGTCGGCCATCTTTTTCTGCCTCTTGAAAGGCGTAAATTCCTTCTCCAAATTCCTCCGAATAGGAGGTTCTGCCTCGCTGTCAGCCCAAACAGAGGAAGAGGAAAAACCAGCTACAAAGGCATCGATGTCATCCGAGGGTTGTCGCTTTGTTCCTCGGGCGGATGTGTCGGCCGAAGAACTGCCGGCTGCCGTCGGGGCAGGTGATGGAGTGGAGGCAGCAGAATGTGTGTGTGGGGAGGCAGGAGGTGTAGGTGTTTGGGCAGGGGTGGGGATGGTGAAATAGTGGGCAGGGAAGGTGGGAAAGACAACATCGGGATAATTTAAAGTATGGTTAATAAAATTTACCGTGGAGTTGGAAAAATCCCTGATGAATGTCATCATACCCAGCTGTCTGTCTTCCACCTTCTGAATGGCAGTAAGGATTTGAGTGGACGTGTCTGTTGGAGCAGCTGCTGCGGAAGGTTCAGTGTTGGGCTCCTCTGATGATTCTACTGGGGCGGTATTAGGGTTGACGGAAGAGATGGGGGTTGCTACTGTCAGCTCCATGAGGCTGATAATGTTCTTGTCGGTCCAGCCCTGTCCCTTCACTAGTCGATCGGTTGTGGCTTCTGGTACGGCAGCGCAGCGGCAGAGAGATGTGATCATGAAGGGCAGGCAGAGGAGGGCGGTTGATCTGTTGGTGCAGTCCAAGATACTCTCCCTCATGTAGCGTCCCACATTTATGGGCCGTTTGTTCATGATGGAATGGATTAGGGCTAGCCTCTACTGGTCCACTGTCGTGTGATGGGAGGACGGTAGAATCCGCTTCTTGATGAAAGCGTTCCATAATTTGGCTTCTGGAAGCAGCTGCCCCCTTCTTACGGTGTTGGGATTTTTCTTGCTCTTATTCCATTCAGTTCCTTCTTCCGTCACTTCAGCCATGACAGCATCGAAGGCAGCGGTGTCTAGGGTGTCCAAAAACTGCTGGTGAGCATCGTCATTGGGACCGAAGTAGAGGCCATACATATTGTTGATGCGCTCTGCTGTGAATGGTACTTCTGTCCCTCGGACAGTTACTGTTGTTGCCGTCCTGCTGTCAATGGCAGCATAGAATTACCTCACCAGCGTTTCATTCATTTCAGCTGGCTGTTCTGCAAACTGCTCCCATAGCAGAGCCTTTATCGCCCTTGCGATGAATGGTTTGAGCCCCATATTCACTGCCTTACGAGTGTAGATAAAGCTTCGTTCTTCCCAGAGGTCCTTAGTTGCGAAGGACTGCGAAGTGGGTGCTGCCGGTGAAGAGGTTGAAGCAGCACTGCGGCGGGTTCTTCTGGAAGACATGTTAGTTGCAAGGGTTTTGTGAAAGTAAAGAAAACAAAGAAAACAAAGAGGGCAGGAACGAAACCGATGTTATCGCAGGTAATTTCATGTTACAGTCTTTGACATTACTTTTGTTGATTAATTCTGGCTCTACGCATTCTTATATTCTGAGTGAGCATGCTAAGATGTTGGATATATCGTGTGAGATTCTTTACGTGGGTATGAGTGTGACTAGTTTGTTTGGCGAGACAATTGTCGTCAGAAAGATGTATCGGAGATGTCCGTTGATGGTACAGGGTCACGTGTTTCCAATTGACATGATGGAATTGTCGTTCTACGGGTTTGATGTGATTTTGGGAATGGATTGGTTGGTAGAACACAAAGCAAAGGTAGATTTCAAAACTAAGCGAGTGAGCTTGAGATTATCAGATGATTATGAGGAGGTAGTGGTTGGTGAGAGCGTTAAGTTCTTATCCAACATAGTTTCTGCTTTAGAGGCTTAGAAGATGTTGGATCAAGGATGTCAAGCGTACTCAGCTTATATGATGAATCCAGATATGAGTAAGGTCCGACCAAAAGACATTAGAACATTTTGTGACTTTCCTGTGGTGTTTTCAGAAGAGTTGCATGGTTTACCACCGAATAGAGAAGTCAAGTTTGCTATTGATATGTACTCTGATTTAGCTCCTGTGTCGATTTCTCCGTATCGGATGGCTCCAACAGAATTGAAAGAACTGAAGACTTAGCTTCAGGAGTTATTAGATCGTGGTTTTATCCGTCCGAGTATATTACCTTGGGGTGCACCGGTACTGTTTGTTAAGAAGAAAGATGAAAGTATGTGTATGTGTATTGATTACCGTCAGTTGAATAAGTTAACGTTGAAGAACAAGTATCTGTTGTTGAGAATAGATGATTTGTTTGATCAGTTGCGGGATGCGTCAGTATTTTCAAAGATAGACTTGAGATCCGGGCATTATTAGTTGAAAGTGAAGGATCAAGACATACCAAAGATAGTTTTCCGTACACGTTATGGCCATTATGAGTTTTTGGTAATATCGTTTGGATTGACTAATGCACCAGCCACGTTTATGGACATGATGAACCGTGTGTTTCATGAGTTCATGGATCGGTTTGTTGTGGTGTTCATTAATGATATATTGATTTATTCACGCACTGAGGAAGATCATGATGGACATTTATGACTTGTATTGAAGACTTTGCTAGATAATCAACTGTATGCGAAGTTGAGCCAATGTGAGTTTTGGATTAGAAAGGTAGTCTTTCTAGGACATGTTGTATCAAGAGATGGCATTAGGGTTGATCCTAAGAAAGTGGAAGCTGTTGGGAATTGGAAGCAATCGAAGTCTGTGATAGAGGATTGTAGTTTCCTAGGCTTAGTGGGCTACTACCGTCGGTTTGTAGAAGGATTTTCAAAGTTAGCTGCTCCGTTGACGAAATTGTTACAAAAAGATGTCAGATATGTGTGGTCAGAAGCGAGACATATGGCCTTTGATCGTTTGAAGGATGCTTTGACTAGAGCACTTGTGTTAGTGCAGCCGGTAACATGGAAATATTGTGTGATTTACAGTGATGCATCGTACGTAGGCCTAGGTTGTGTATTGATGCAAGATGGGAGAGTTGTAGCATATGCACCGAAAAAGTTGAAGACTCATGAAAAGAATTACCCCACGCATGATATTGAGTTAGCCGTTGTTGTGTTTGCCTTGAAAGTGTGAAGACACTATTTGTATGGTGAGAAGTGCACAGAGTATACAGATCACAAGAGCTTGGGATATTTGATGACACATAAATATTTGAATCTCCGACAGCGTAGATGGATTTGTAACACTTAAAAAAAGAATAAAGGAGGTTGCTAGTCGTGGGATTCAAACCCATGCTCTAAGGCACTCAGGCTCGTGACCCGACCATTTGAGCTAGACAACTCTTTGTGTTTTAATCACCAATTTTCCCTTATGCTTTAAAGAATTGAGAATCATGAGTGTAATTAATAAAAATCATAAACCCCTACCTACCCAATTAATTGCATGTCCCTTTGGAACGTCAGTTTTTTTCTCTCCCAAACTCTTCATTTCTCCTTTCGTTCCGGCGAACCAGCGGCTGCCTCACCGTCACTCCGTGGCATACACTGCCACCACCCCCGTGCGCGTACCCCTACTCCAAACCACCAGCCATAAGTGATGCGCGTAGTCGTGCCGTCGCCGCCTAGGAGAGTCGATCGAAGCTTCATCGAGCTCCCAAACGCCGCCTTTGTTTCTCTCAATTCTGGCCGCCACAGACCTCTGTTCGGGGCGTCGAAGCAACAGTTGAACTCCTCTCGTCAGCCCGAACAAAACCCATATGGTTAGTCGTCTGTTCGCCGCTGAGAGAGCACTTGTCGGACTTACGTGGATTTTGGTCGTTTTAAACAATTTCGGGGTAAGATCTGGTGAATATGTGATTTGTTTCGAGTTATTTCAAAGGGTAACATTATGGTATGATGTTTTGCTTATTTTTTTGATAGTTTCTGTGCCCAAATTGTCTCTGGCAACATTTTCCGGTGACCGGCCAGCGAGTTTGATTTTTGGGTAAGTGAGCTGGCCTGAACCAGTTGGACCGGATGAACCGGTCGGCCCAAAAACCAAACCCAAACCAGTTTGGCCCAAAACCAAAACCCGGTCCAAACCCGAGCCCAACCCCAGTCGGCCCAATAGCCCAGACCTGACCCGTATTTGGGTCTGACATGGTCAACGTGAACCGGTCAACCGAGTCAACTCGTTGAGTCAACTCAGTTGACTTTCTGCTGACGGCTGACGTCATGCTGGCATCAGCGTTGACTTTGACATGCTGACGCCAACGTTGACTTGCTGACGTCAGCGTTGACTTTGACCAAAAAGTCAAAATTTCTGAAAAAGCCCTATTTTATGTTTTTCGATGTCCTTAGTACATTTTGAAGCCCGTTTTGTGAAATTCCGACTCTAAGACCCCCGAGTCTGACCTTAAACCCATATCATGTATATGTACTTAATTATTTATTTCGGATAATAGTAAAACGAATAAGTGACTAAAATAGTGTATTATTTGTGGATAGGTACTCGAGACTCGTGTGACCACACTCCAGCTCAGCCTAGCTCCTCTCGATCAGCTCACCCTCACGCTCTAGTGAATATCAGTATGAATTTTAACTCTGTGTATAAGAACAAGTTTAGCACTTATTTCACATTATGACCGTTACTCTTTCATGATCTAGGATCCGACCATGTATCCAAGCGTACTGAGGCAAGTGTCCGTTAGACCCATCTCTGACCAGCTTTTGAGGTGTGTTCCATGTGTGCTACATTCTATTGAATGGATTGTATAATGATTACATATTAGTAAACATTCTATTGAGATTCCATCACTATGTTAGAAAAGGAGATGAAATGATGAACTGGATATATGATGAAATTCTCTGCCTACCTGATGCATGTTTGCTCAATATGTATACTTGGTATGTGATTGCTTGATCTGTGATTGTATTGTCTGGCTGTCTGATGAATTTGATAGTATGATCTGTAGCTTGACCTATGATGGTACAATCTGTTTGCATGATGAATGATGAAAATGTCTGCTATGCTCAATGGTATGCCCATTTATCTGTAAAAAGCATGAATCTTCCGTTTCTGATACTTTAGATAGAATATGTATGTCATCTGTATTCTATTGCTCAAGTTCGGAATATGAATACCGATTGTTATCTGGGGTATATTGTTTGGTTATATTATGAAGTCTCTGTCGGTACAGCCCTGATCCAGCTGGAAAATCCTTATGGACTCAAGGTCTCCCTTGAGTAGGTTCCGATGCTTTAGCACGGGTAAATCCTTATGGACCTAAGGCAGCCCCTTAGGCGGCACCTATGCCCATCGGGCCTAGGGTAAGTCCCTATGGATGCAGTTTTGGGGGACCACATATTGGTGTAAGGTTGGAGGGTAGTTACTAGTAAACCATTTGTATGCACTCGAGCATTTGTATTGAACTGTTATGTTTTCTTATGTTATGATTGATATGTATCATGCTTGTTTGATCTGCACTTATTGGAACACACTGAGCTCCCTAGCTCATGCCCTCCTCTTCTCCCCTTTCAGCTACTTGTGATAGGCTACCCTTTTGGACCCAGCAACTGGAAGATCGGCACATTTAGCATTTAGTCCGTTGTAATGTTCTTATCTTCCAAATTGTCTGTATTTCGGTGACTTATGACTCTATTTTGATACGACTTATCGTTTGGTTTTTGCCGGATGTTGGCTTTAGTTTATAACTAAACACTTTATGCTTTCATATCACCTATTTTGTAACCACATGTTACTAAACTATTACTTGCTATTTTGAGATGGATTTGAAAGCAATACTGATAGATTTTGTAATCGTTCTGAGAATAGTATTGATATATCTTCGTTAACAGGTTTTTTAGGTATGGATCGTAAATCTTTCGTAGGGGGAACTATATTAGTTTTGATATTTTGACTGAGATATTTTACAGGAAGTTTGATTATAGGTTGTGACCGCTCAGAGTTAGGTGAAATGTGTAAGTGGGCCTGGGTGGTTACATTTTGTGGTATCAGAGCTTTTGGTTTTAAAAACCTCGGACCGTGTATGAGTCCATTTTACGCGATGTTTGAAAAGTTTTACTAGAAGGTGTTTTGAAATGAGCTAAGTCACCCAATTTTGTCTTCTTAATTGTGTTCGATTCTCCATTGCTATGAACTGACCCTAAGCTTATTCCTTGTAGAGATCCTCTGCCATGAGTGCGATAGGAGGACGTCGACCTATTCGGAGACGCGGTAAACATGTCCGGTTTGTCGATGCTATGAATGATCCGGTGGTTGAGCCACCTACTTCAGCTCCTGTCCCTAGTCCTACCGAGCCTTCCGTACCATCTAGCCCTACTGTAGTGACTACTCCTCAGTCTGCCTCTACGATCGATGTGTCTACTCTAGTTAGAGTAGCACCGTCTTCTTCTGAGCCTCCCACATATGTTACTGACGAAGCCCTTAGTAGGTAGTTTCTGCAGTTGATCACTGGTGCAGTTAGAGCAGCAGGTATTGTCCCTGAGGTTCCCATCTCTGAGACTTCGATCACGAATGGGGCCAGAACTTTTGATGGCCCTACTAGTGGAGCCCCGACCGAGGTAGAGGAATGGCTCCACGATCTGGAGAGGCGTATGGATTCGTTGGGTCTTGAGTCACCCAAGAGATATTTGGGAGCCGTTTCTATGTTGTATGGTAATGCCTTTACTTGATGGGAATCTATGGTTAGTGTTGAGTGTGTAAAAGTTCTATTATTTACACCCTTTTTAACCCATATTTCTGCTGCATTCAAGCATCATTGCATTGCATTTAGGTCAGTTTACAGTAAAACATCACAAATACACTAAAGGCACGAATTCTACTAAAAGATGGCTGATTTTGCAGGTAGCTGCCATAGTTGACAAAGAAGGCAGGCGCAGGGCAGAGAAGTAGAAGAGCTGAACTGGACAAGCAGACGAAGAGGACGAAGCTGCCATGGATCTGTCGTGGCAGCAAGGTGACATCAGCCTAATGAAGAGGAAAAGTAAGGTGGACCTCGATAGATAGAGAAAAATCTGTTCGTCTGTCGTGTGAAAGCCAAATATTTTTCCAAGCCCCGGATTAAAAGATATGTCAAGCCAAAGCTCAAGGAGAGGAATTCCCTAGAAACAAGGATGGCGGCTGCAAAGTAGGATACTTGAAGATTAAGTCTTTATTAGAATCTTACTTTTAATTAAAGTTGTAATCCTTGTTAACTTAGAATACTCTAGCTCAAAGCTTATATAAGGGCATAGGTTTTAACCTAGAAAAATATCCTCATCATACCCCATAACCGATAACCAAACCCCTCCGCCGTCTACCCGTCACGGACATGTTCTAAATTCCCCCTAGGGCCACGGGTTGTTTTGTAAAGTAGTTGCAAGGGTTGTTTTGTTTTAGGATTTTCCAAGTTCAATAAAATAAACTTCAAGTTCTCTTATTTTGGTTATTAACATCTTGCAAGAGCATCGGGAGAGCATTGTGAGGTTATCTATTTACTTAGCATCGGGAGAGTTAAGTATACGAAAGAAATAAGAGCGAGTTCTCTAGTTTATAGTTGAACTATCTTGTGCCTAGGGATAGGGCAAGGTTAAGTGGCTAAGGAAGAATTCATACACATCGGTGTTCATCCTTCGATTCACGCCGGGAGGTATCATCAAAGACGTGATCATCGACAGACTTGGACCAAGGGATAGGCCAAGGCAGATCTGGGATTCTTGCCAAACTTGAAGTACGGAGTTGGTGTGTTTGCAGCCGCGACAGCCAACGGATAGCCGCCGCGACAGGTGCTGCCGCGACGGGCACGACGACAGAACTGGAGTTCCTAAGCATTACAATACCTACACTACTGAGCAATTCAATACCAGCCCATTCTCTATATCTTGATAACTCAATTCTTCTATTTGCGTTTTTACTTTATTATTCTCGTGACAACTCTCAATTATTTTCTTTACTTCCGTGCAATGAACAAGGTGAAGCTATTAGCCCAATCCCTGTGGAGACGATATCTGATACTTCGTATCACTTACTACTTGCGTCGTGTACACTTGCACTACAATTGCGATAGACTCTTTTACACGCAACAAGTTTTTGGCGCCGTTGCCGGGGATTGGCAACATAACTACACCTTTCTTTTATTGCACTTTTTGTTTTAATTTTTGTTTTTGTTTTTTTTTCTTTTTCTTTTTATTTTTCTATTTTTCATTAGTACTTTCAACTCTTGCTTTTCACGAGGTTTTCTTGTTTATGCGCAGATCTAAAAGAGGTGAAGATCCTGAGTATAAATTAAATCCGGAAATCGAACGTTCCTTCAATCTCAAGAAACAACTTCGCCGCCTTTTAGACAGGAACGAATACCTTGAGGAACAGCTAGAGCAGATGGCCCGTAATCCGCCCGCTGGTGGAGGTATACCGCCTGTCGGCGACCCGCCTGCGGCAGATGGACGACGGTCATGTCGAGACTACATGCTGAATGATCATGTAGAACTGGAGACCACGCTGCCGGATATTGAAGTTGATAACTTTGAGCTTAAACCTGTCATGTTTAGTATGATCAACAATGCCGGACAGTTTAGTGGTGCTGTGACAGAATATGCAAGAGAGCATCTCAAAACGTTCCAGGAGATCTGTGGTTCGTTTAGACTACCAGGAGTTAATCCGGAGATACTAAGGCTTCGGTTATTTCCCCATTCATTGAGGGACAGAGCTAAAACTTGGTGGAATAAACTTACGCCGGGTTCAATCGTAACTTGGGCAGATTTATCTCGTGAATTCTTATCTCGTTTTAATCCTTCGCATTTATCTGAGCGATTACGTAATGAAATTGCTACTTTTCAACAGGAAGATGACGAGCCGATGCACGAGGCCTGGGACAGATTTACTACTCTTCTTCGAAACTGCCCAATGCATGGATTTCCCGTCTAGAATCAGGTAACTAAGTTCTATAATGCTGCTAACTTACAAACTCGCATTCGGATTGATTCTGCGGCAAATGGACTATTATTGGATAAAGATCCGGACGAGGCGTTGCAAGTTTTGAAAAATCTAGCCAAGAATGAGGAGCAGTTTTCGACTGCAAGAAGAGGGGGTAAACGGGTACTTGTTGTCAAGGATTATGAAGCCGACAACACTATGAAATCACCGGTACCATTCCTGACTAAAGCAATGAAATGGTTATTGAATGAAGATGAATTACAAGGATTTGCTGTCAAGGAAGTTTGTACCATCTGTGAGGGAAATCATAGTCGGGATGAGTGCCCAATACAAATAGAAGAGGGGAAATATGTTGGAAATTACAAGCCGAATTATAATTCCAACAATTACAATCCTAATTGGAGGAAGGATCCCAAATTTTCCTGGAGTAACCCCAATAATGCCCTGAATCCGCAAGCACACAATCAGAATCAGGGAGGACCTAGATTGCTAACGCGACAGCAATTGCCGCAGCACCTGCCGCCGCAGCAGCAACAGCAGCCACCACCTGCCACGAGCAGTATATTGGAACAGACTCTGGCCACCTTTATGTCTCAGACCGGTACATATATGGAGAATATGAATCAGTTTGTCCAGAAAACGGAAACCTTTATGGATAAAACCGAGATGAGGATGACAAATCATGAAGCTACATTGAAATCTCTAGAGACACAAATGGGTCAGGTTTCTCAACATATTAAGCCGAGGCAGAATGGAGGATTCCCTAGCAATACTGAAAATGCTAGACCGCCCCCACATGAGCAATGTAAGGCAATTACTACTAGGAGTGGGAAGAAACTACCAGGGCCGAAAAAAGAAGCTGAAACAGAAAAGGAACCTGCCTTGGATAAACCTGCCGAGGAAGCTACCCCGACAGGTGATAAACAGACTGTTGCCGATGAGCCTGTCACGACAGCAGAAGCGACAGAGGAGAAAAAAGATGATTACCGTCCTCAGATCCGCATGCAGTGGGAAGGACGTATTGCTGATTACCGTCCTCCACCACCTTTTCCCCAACGGATACAACAAGCTAAGCATGAATCTCAACTTAAAAAGATTTATGATATTTTTAAGCAGGTTCATATTAATATTCCGTTGTTAGATGCTGTTAGGGAGATGCCCGGTTATGCTAAATTTCTCAAGGATGTTATGTCGAAAAAATCTAAACTTGGGGAATTTGAAACGGTAAAAATGACAGAAGGTTGCATAAGTATTCTTCATCGACAGCCGCCCCAGAAAAAGAAGGATCCGGGGAGTTTCATCATACCTTGCGTAATCGGAAATAAATTCGTGGGTAAGGCACTTTGTGATCTTGGTGCTAGTGTTAATTTAATGCCAAAGTCTGTTTTTCAGAAATTAGGTATTGGAAAGGCGCGGCCCACGACAGTAACTCTGCAGCTGGCAGACCGCTCTTACGTTCATCCAGAAGGAAAAATTGAAGATATTCTGGTAAGAGTGGATAAGCTTATTTTTCCTGCTGACTTTCTTATCTTAGATTGTGAAGCATATGAAAACGCACCAGTCATCCTTGGGCGACCCTTCTTAGCCACGGGAAGATCACTGATTGATATGGAAAAAGGAGAACTCACCATGCGAGTGAACGATCAAGAGATTAAGTTGAATGTTCTCCAAGCGATGAAACATGCTGATGTGGACGAGGAATGCAAGGCTATCATTGAGGTGATCCTTGATCAACCCTGCATCAGGTCGGGCTGCCATGATATAAAATTTGGTCACTGCCGCGACAGCCACTTACAGGCCTGTCACGACAGCAACGACGACAGCACTGACGACAGCGACTCCTCTGAATCCGATACATCTGATACTGAAGATCAGGAGGAGGTAAACTTGTTAGGCCATCGTCCAGATAAGTTATTCGAACCTTTGAATTACACTTCGGATAACCATTTAATCCAAAAGCCATCTACTATTGAACCACCTGCCTTAGAACTTAAGCCCCTGCCAGGGCAGTTAAAATATGCTTATCTTGGTTCCAATGACACACTGCCCGTAATCATCTCTGCTAAGCTGCCGCAGGGACATGAACGACAGCTAATCAGCATGCTAAGGCAGCACAAAAAGGCGATTGGATGGACGATAGTAGACATTCAAGGCATTAGTCCGACGTTATGCATGCACAAAATCCTCCTAGAGGAAGATCATAAGCCGACTATTGATGCCCAAAGGCGGCTAAACCATGCGATGAAGGAGGTAGTGCGTAAAGAGATAATTAAATGGTTAGATGCTGGTATTATTTACGCCATCTCCGACAGCAAATGGGTGAGCCCGGTGCAATGCGTTCCTAAGAAAGGAGGAATGACCGTGATAACCAATGAGAACAATGAGTTAATCCCAACTAGGACTGTGACCGGTTGGAGGGTTTGTATGGACTATCGGAAGCTTAACAAAGCTACCCGAAAGGACCATTTTCCTTTACCCTTTATTGATCAAATGCTTGATAGATTAGCAGGAAAACCTTACTATTGTTTTCTTGATGGTTATTCAGGTTACAACCAAATTGCTATCGCACTGGAGGATCAAGAAAAGACGACTTTCACATGCCCCTACGGAACATACGCGTTTAGGAGGATGCCATTTGGACTCTGTAATGCACCTGCCACCTTCCAAAGGTGCATGATGGCCATATTCTCCGACATGGTAGAGGACTTCCTTGAGATTTTCATGGATGATTTTTCCGTCTTTGGAGACGATTTTGAGAGCTGCCTCGGCAATCTTCAAAAGGTACTTGAAAGATGTGAAAAAGCTAATCTTGTTCTAAATTGGGAAAAATGTCATTTTATGGTGGACGAAGGGATAGTCCTAGGCCATAAGATTAGCTGCCAAGGGATAGAAGTCGATAGGGCCAAGATAGAAGTCATAGAGAAGCTACCGCCGCCGACCACAGTCAAGGGCATTAGAAGTTTTTTAGGGCATGCTTGTTTTTATCGGAGATTCATTGCAAATTTCTCAAAAATTACCAAGCCCTTATGCCATCTCTTAGAGCAGAACCGACCCTTTGACTTTAATGATGAATGTACTGAAGCATTCAAGGTTCTGAAGGAAAAACTAGTAACAGCCCCCATAGTACAGCCACCAGACTGGACACAACCATTTGAGATTATGTGTGATGCTAGTGACTATGCTGTCGGGGCAGCACTTGGGCAGCACAGAGATAAGATGTTTCATGTCATATATTATGCCAGCAAAACATTAAATGACGCCCAAGTGAACTACACCACCACAGAAAAGGAGCTGTTAGCTGTGGTGTTCTCCATCGACAAGTTTCGTTCTTACATACTTGGGACGAAAGTAATAATACACACCGACCATTCTGCCCTAAAGTATTTGTTCGCAAAGAAGGATGCAAAGCCTAGATTGATACGGTGGATCTTGCTATTACAAGAATTCGACCTTGAGATCAAGAACAAAAAGGGGATAGAAAATCAGGTGGCAGATCATTTGTCAAGGTTGGATAAGGGACTGAGTCTACCAATCGACGAGACAAACATACTGGAGACTTTCCCAGACGAGCAGCTCTTTGCTGCCGCAATCGCTGTCGCGATAGCCATGGCGGCAGGTAAGTCTTCTGAACTCCCCTGGTATGCTGATTTCGTTAATTTTATAGTTAGCGGAATACTTCCTTCTGATCTTAATTATCAAGCCAGGAAGATGTTCCAAAATGATGTTAAACATTATTATTGGGACGAACCTCTTCTTTTCAAACTATGCGCAGATCAGGTTATAAGGAGGTGTGTACCACAAGAAGAACAAGAAGACATTCTCCATCACTGCCATGCTTCACAATATGGAGGTCACTTAGGAGGCAACAAAACTGCTGCCAAGGTGCTGCAGTCAGGGTTCTACTGGCCGACACTGTATAAAGATGCACAGGACTTTTACAAGAACTGTGACAGGTGCCAGCGGACAGGTAACATCTCTAGGAGAAATGAGATGCCACTACAGAACATTCTAGAAGTCGAGATCTTCGACGTGTGGGGGATTGATTTTATAGGACCTTTTCCATCTTCATGTGGAAATCTATACATCCTCCTAGCAGTGGATTATGTCTCTAAGAGGGTAGAAGCCATCGCCACCCAAAAGAATGATGCCAAGACAGTCCAAAAGTTTTTGCACAAAAACATTTTTTCTAGATTTGGTATCCCTAAGGCGATTATCAGTGATGAAGGGAGACATTTTGATAATAGGGTAATTGCTGCCGCCTTGAATAAATATGGTGTCAAGCACAGGATCGCGACAGCATACTACCCACAGACCAATGGACAAGCTGAGATATCCAATAGGGAAGTTAAGAACATTCTTGAAAAGATGGTTAAGCCAACTAGGAAAGATTGGTCTTTAATTCTAAATGATGCATTATGGGCATATAGGACAGCTTTTAAGACTCCATTGGGCATGTCTCCATACCGTTTAATTTATGGGAAAACCTGTCATCTGCCTGTCGAGATCGAGCACAAAGCATATTGGGCAATCAAGACAGTGAATATGGACTTGGACAAGGCAAGCCAGAAAAGGTTATTAGATCTGAACGAGATTGAAGAATTACGGACAATGGCCTACGACAATGCAAGAATCTACAAGGAAAAGACTAAGAAGTGGCATGACAAGAAGTTGCTGCCGCGACAGTTCTGCCCAGGGCAGCTTGTGTTGTTGTTCAATTCTAGACTTAAACTATTCCCAGGAAAGCTAAAGTCTAGATGGTTCGGCCCGTTCCAAGTGGTACAAGTTTTTCCCCATGGTGCCATCACTATCCGATCATTAAAAGATGGGCACCAATTCAAAGTCAATGGACAGTGCCTCAAGCATTATTAGGGGACTGAAGCCCCAAGAATACAGGAAGTGGTTACTTTAGGAGACGCCCCACAAGGCACTCCTAATTTAACCTAAATTTTATTTTTATTTATTTTTATTATTTATTATTTATTAGGAAATTAGGTTTATTTTATTCGAATAATGTTTTTATATTTTCTGTTTTTAGGAAATAAAGGAGTCAAGAAGAAAAGGAGAAGTGACCCAAGCCCACCATCCATCCATCAGCCCAACAGAGCCCATTTATTGAAGCCTGTCGTTTCGGCTGCCGCCGAAGACGGATAAGACAGGCTGTCAACAGACTGACACGGCAGACGCAGAAGCGTGTGGCAGACGCGTAACAGACGCATAAATGCGTGTCAGACGCGTCAGACAAGCCAAATCCCATCCGTCGCCCCGTTATTCACGCCTGCCGTTACAGCATTAAACGGGCAGCAACTCGACCGCTATAAAACCCCGTTTTCATTTTCATTTTTTCTCACTTCTGCTTATTCTTCCTTGCTTCCTCCTCTAGTTTTTATTTGCTTTCTTTATTTTCACAACCCTTGCAACTAATATGTCGTCTAGACAGACCCGCCGCAGTGCTGCCTCAGCCTCTTCTTCAGCAGTAGCGACGCCCTTCGAAACCAAAGAATTGTGGGAGGAAAGGGGTTTCGTTTACATCAAAGGCACCCAACATGGGACTCCGGCCATTCATTGCTAGGGCGATAAGGAATTTACTATGGGAACAGTTCGCAGCACAACCCGCAGAACTGAATGATACATTAGTCCGGGAGTTCTATGCTGCTATCGACAGCATAACGGCAACATCTGTCACCGTCCGAGGAGTAAAGGTGCCATTCACAGCTGACAGCATCAACCACATGTTTGGCCTCTACTTTGGCCCCGATGATGATGCCCACCAGAAATTTCTAGACACCCTCGATTCTGCCGCCTATGGTGCTGTCATGGCGGAGGTGACAGAGGAAAGAACAACATGGACCACAAGCAAAAAGAACCCCAACTCTGTCAAAAGGGGACAACTACTCCCGGAAGCCAAACTCTGGAACGCTTTCATCAAAAAGCGTATCATGCCTTCTTCCCATCACACGACGGTGAACCAACAGCGGCTTGCCCTCATTCATTCAATCATGCACGACCGGCCTATCAACGTGGGCCGTTATATGAGGGAAAGCATTTTGGACTGCACCTATCGAACAGACTCTCGCCTCTGCCTGCCGTTCACAATAACTTCTTTATGCCGCTGTGCTGCTGTCCCCGAGGCATCCACCGACAAAGTAATCCGAGGTCGAGGCTGGACCGACAACAACATCACCTGCCTTATGGAGCTGATAGTGGCAACCCCTATCTCCTCCTTCAACCCAGCCGGCTCCCCAGCAGAATCATCCGAGGAGCCTGCCCCTGAACCTGCCGCCACCACCCCGACAGACCAGTCCGCCCACATCCTTGCTGCGATACAACGGGTGGAAGAGAGAAAAATGGGATTGATGACCTTCATCCGGGATTTCACCAATTCGACGGTAAACTTCATTACCAACACTTTAAAGAATCCCGATGTTAATTTCCCTACTTTTCCTGCCCATTATTTCCACATCCCCTCCCCTGTCCACACACCTACACCACCTGCCTCCCCCCATGCACACTCTGCTGCTTCCACCCCATCACCTACCCCGACGGCAGCCGGCAGTCCAACGGCCGAAACCTCTGCCAAAGGAACGAAGAGACCTGCCTCAGATGACAGCCCTCTGATCAGGAGGAATTTGGAGAGGGAGTTTACGCCTGTCAAGAGGCAGAAGCACGTGGCAGACAGGAAGCTGATGCCCAAGGCTAGCACCACCACCAGCAGCACTTGGGACAGTGGCAGCAGTTCCGACGTCCAGCTCGTAGAGCAACCTACCCAGCCTCCTCCACAGCCCAGACGCCGCCGTCAGATCCGTGTCTGCAGCAGCAGCGAGGACAACGATTGAAAATTTTAAGTCTTTTATTTTCCTTTTATTGCTGCCTGCTTATATCTTTTGTGATGTACTTGCCTTCATGTTTTTGTTTTTCCTGTCATTTTGCATTGAGGGCAATGCAACCTTCGAGTTTGGGGGTGGCAACCCTCCATCATTAATGGATTCGTAGTACATCTTTAAATTATTGTTGTGTCTTCTTTTTAATTAAGCCCTTAAAAAAACCAGAAAATATAAAACTGTTGGCTTAAAACTGTGAAGTTAACTTACCTTTCATGAGAGCTCTGTCGTGGCAGCATCTTTAGGACAGTTTAAGGAAAAGTTTAGAGCCTTTCTATAGTTCTGAAAATTTAAACACCTTTGTGACTGTTATATTGCTTAGATTTCTTTTAGCCAAACTAGAATAGGATGCTTAGCACTTGAATAGCCCCTAGAGGTGCCTAACACTGGCTCTAGGAAAGAAGTTTAGCAAAAGAAAATCAAAAACCTAGAGGTGCCCGAAACCGGCTCTAGGAAGCTAACTAGAGGTGCCCAAAACTGGCTCTAGAAAAATTTAGCTTGAAAATGAAGAAAAAGAAGCATGAAAATGTGTCTTCAAGAAAATAAACTTTGGCAAAAAAATTCGAATTAAAAAGTTGAATATTCTAGTGAAACTAAGAGAGTCTTAGCATATAACTGTTCACAAGCATGCACACACTGCACGAGAGCTATTATTTACAGTTCACTGTTTGAAACCCAACACAAAAATTTTCATTTTTCTTTTAAGTCTTAATTGTATGAGGGCAAGCAAAAACTTGAGTTTGGGGGTGTGTTGAGTGTGTAAAAGTTCTATTATTTACACCCTTTTTAACCCATATTTCTGCTGCATTCAAGCATCATTGCATTGCATTTAGGTCAGTTTACAGTAAAACATCACAAATACACTAAAGGCACGAATTCTACTAAAAGATGGCTGATTTTGCAGGTAGCTGCCATAGTTGACAAAGAAGGCAGGCGCAGGGCAGAGAAGCAGAAGAGCTGAACTGGACAAGCAGACGAAGAGGACGAAGCTACCATGGATCTATCGTGGCATCAAGGTGACATCAGCCTAATGAAGAGGAAAAGTAAGGTGGACCTCGATAGATAGAGAAAAATCTGTTCGTCTGTCGTGTGAAAGCCAAATATTTTTCCAAGCCCCGGATCAAAAGATATGTCAAGCCAAAGCTCAAGGAGAGGAATTCCCTAGAAACAAGGATGGCGGCTGCAAAGTAGGATACTTGAAGATTAAGTCTTTATTAGAATCTTACTTTTAATTAAAGTTGTAATCCTTGTTAACTTAGAATACTTGAGCCCAAAGCTTATATAAGGGCATAGGTTTTAACCTAGAAAAATATCCTCATCATACCCCATAACCGATAACCAAACCCCTCCGCCGTCTACCCATCACCGACATGTTCTAAATTCCCCCTAGGGCCACGGGTTGTTTTGTAAAGTAGTTGCAAGGGTTGTTTTGTTTTAGGATTTTCCAAGTTCAATAAAATAAACTTCAAGTTCTCTTATTTTGGTTATTAACATCTTGCAAGAGCATCGGGAGAGCATTGTGAGGTTATCTATTTACTTAGCATCGGGAGAGTTAAGTATACAAAAGAAATAAGAGCGAGTTCTCTAGTTTATAGTTGAACTATCTTGTGCCTAGGGATAGGGCAAGGTTAAGTGGCTAAGGAAGAATTCATACACATCGGTGTTCATCCTTCGATTCACGCCGGGAGGTATCATCAAAGACGTGATCATCGACAGACATGGACCTAGGGATAGGCCAAGGCAGATTTGGGATTCTTGCCAAACTTGAAGTGCGGAGTTGGTGTGTTTGCTGCCGCGACAGGTGCTGCCGCGACGGGCACGACGACAGAACTGGAGTTCCTAAGCATTACAATACCAGCCCATTCTCTCTATCTTGATAACTCAATTCTTCTATTTGCGTTTTTACTTTATTATTCTCGTGACAACTCTCAATTATTTTCTTTACTTCCGTGCAGTGAACAAGGTGAAGCTATTAGCCCAATCCCTGTGGAGACGATATCCGATACTTCGTATCACTTACTACTTGTGTCGTGTACACTTGCACTACAATTGCGATAGACTCTTTTACACGCAACAGTTAGTAGTATTCCTGCGGCCTGTTTGACTTGGGACTTCTTCAAGGAACGCTTCAAGAACCGCTTTGTTGGTAAGCACTATACGAGGCAGATGCAAGAACGATTCAGGACCTTGACTCAGGGAGATATGTCTGTATCCGAGTATGAGACAGAATTCTTGGGCTTCCTAAGATTTGTGGCTAGTTTAATGCCTACCGAGAGGGAAAAGTGTCGTAAATTTGTGATGGGGATGAGATATAAGCTATGTATACATGTTGTTGGTCATATGGATAAGGACTTCGATACTATAGCTGAGAAAGCTATAGTCCTAGAAGAAGTTGAGCTAGCAGCCACTGGTGGAGGTAGATTTTACCGAGAGCGGTCTAAGAGGCCTCCTAATCCTGAGCCTTCCTCGCGTCCTGGTAATAGGAATCACACTTCTGGTCATCAGAGAGGTAATTTTGGATCCATGCCTGATGCTTCTTCGACCCGAGCTGCTAGTAGAGGTGATTCGTCTGGTTTCACCCCTATACCCCTTTGTGTGCACTGTGACAAGTGACATGGGGGCGAGTGTAGAAGAAAGACCGGTACATGTTTTCAATATGGATCCGGAGACCATTTTCTGAAGAATTGCCCCGTTCCATCTTCTGCACCTCGGACATCCTCCCAGACCCCTGCACGTTCACAAACTTCTGTACAGACTCCAGCCAAGGGTCGTAGTCAGAGTAGACCCTATGCATCTGTTGCTAGGACAGACTCTAGAGCACGGTCCTATTAGAGTGGGGGGCAGTTTTGTCCGAGGCTAGACAGCCAGCACTTGTATATGCCACGAGGCGACATGATGATAGAGATGAGCCGGGTGTTATAGCAGGCATTTTACCATCTTCTTTGTCCCATACTTTGCATTGCTCGATAATGCTTCTACCCACTCCTACATTTCAAGATCTGTTTCTCGAGACCTTTCATTTCTGATAGAAGCCACAGAGAATGTTGTTACAGTTATGAGCCCAGTGGGTCAGTCGATGACTGTGGATAAGGTGTTTAGGCGTTGTCCTCTTGAGGTTCAAGGGGAAATCTTTCTGGTTTATCTTATGGAGCTTCCAATGGAGGATTTTGATCTAATCTTGTGTATGGATTGGTTGACCGAGCACCAGGTTAACCTTGATTGTGAGTTAAAAAGGGCAACCCTGAAGACTTCTAATGGTCAATCAGTGGTTCTAATCAGTGAACGTCGAGGTTATCTGTCTAATGTAGTATATGCACTGACCGTCGATAGAATGATTCAGAAAGGATACGAGACCTTCATCACTTGTCTCCTGAATACAAAGGGTTCTCAATCCAAGATTGAATAGATTCGCATTGTCAACAAGTTTCCTGATGTCTTTCTAGAAGAGTTGCTCGGGTTACCTCCAGATAGGGATGTTGATTTTGAGATTGAGACTTATTCGGGGTCTGCACCTGTATCCATGAATCCCTATCGTATGGCCCCTAAGAAGCTTAAAGAGTTGAAAATTTAGTTGCAAGAGCTGCTTGACCGAGGTTTCATTCGACCTAGTTCCTCTCCTTGGGGAGCTCCAGTCCTCTTCGTTAAGAAGAAATATGGTTCACTCTGATTATGCATTGATTATCAGAAGTTGAACAAACTGAAAATTAAGAACAAATACCCATTACCCAAGATCGACGATTTGTTTGATCAATTTCAGGGAGCCACAGTTTTCTCAAATATTGATCTTCGGTCTGGATACTATCAACTGAAAATAAAGGGATCTGATGTTGCAAAGACGACTATCCGCACTAGATATGGGCACTATGAGTTTCTTGTGATGCCTTTTGGTTTGACCAATGCACCTGTGGCCTTTATGGACATGATGAACCGTGTGTTCCAACCCTATATTGACCAGTTTGTTGTGGTGTTTATTGATGATATCTTGGTTTATTCTCGGACAGAATCTGAACATGTTGAGCATTTGAAGATTGTTCTGAAAACGTTGAGAGAGCATCGTCTGTATGCTAAGCTGAGCAAGTATGAATTTTGGCTCAGAGAAGTGACATTTTTTGGGCATGTTGTGTCAGGTTGAGGTATCCAGGTTGATCCCAGTAAGATCGAGGCTATCACCAGTTGGAAGCAACCCAAGAATGTCTCTAAGATCCGTAGCTTTCTGGGTTTAGCGGGTTACTATCACCGCTTTGTCGAGGGTTTCTCCATTATTGCTGCCTCTTTGACGAAGATTTTGAGGAAGAATGTTCTTTTTTCTTGGTTTGATGCCCAACAAGCTTGTTTTGAGAAACTGAAGGCAGTTTTGACTCAAGCCCCAGTTCTTACACAACCCGGGTCTGGAAAGGACTTCTCAGTGTATAGTGATGCTTCACACTCTAGGCTTGGCTGTGTACTGATGCAAGATGGGAAGGTTATCGCTTATGCATCACGTCAGTTACGACCACATGAGTGTAACTATCCGACCCATTACCTCGAATTAGCTGCGGTGATCTTTGCTTTGAAAATCTAGAGGCACTATCTCTACGGAAAGAAGTGTTATATCTTTACTGATCACAAGAGCTTGAATTATATTCTCACTCAGAGGGATTTAAATATGAGGCAACGTCGTTGGGTTGAGCTTCTAAAGGACTATGATTGTGTGATTGAGTACCACCCGGGAAAAGCCAATGTTGTTTACGATGCCTTGAGTCGTAAGACCATATCTGACTTGAGATCCTTGTTTTCCAGGATGAGCCTTTATAGTGATGGCAGTTTTCTAGCGAAGTTGCAAGTTAAACCAACTTTGGCCGAAGAGATTAAGGCCAAGCAACTCTTAGAAAGTTCTTTACTTCCAGTCATGCAGCAAGTTGAGTAGGGATCCACATCTGTTTATGCCTTCGACCAGGATGGCGTTCTGTGCTTCAAGGGTCGTTATTGTGTCCCTGATGATGCCGACCTGAAGCGAGCCATACTTAGTGAGGCTCATAGCAGCCCTTATGCTATGCATCCTGGTGTAGACAATGTACTAGAATCTGAAGCAAAGGTACCGCTGGGAGGGTATGAAGAAGGATATATCAGACTATGTATCGAAGTGTATGACTTGTCAACAAGTCAAAGTAGAACATCAGCATCCTTCTGGTTTATTACAACCCATTAAGATTCATGAGTGGAAATGGGAGCGTAACACGATGGATTTTGTTACTGGGTTGCCTCCAACTCCTTCTAAAAAGGATTCTGTTTGGGTTATTGTTGATCGACTCACCAAGTCAGCTCACTTTATTCTGTACGAGTTACTTATTCTCTGGAGAAGCTGGCTAGGCTGTATACCTCAGAGATCGTCAGGTTGTATGGTGTACCCTTATCTATCATATCTGATTGAGACCCGAGGTTCACTTCTCATTTCTGGTCAGCCTTGCATAATGCTTTGGGTACACGTTTGAGTTTCAGTACATTCTTCCATCCTCAGACTGATGGTCAGTTTGAGAGAGTAATTCAGATTCTGGAGGATATGTTGAGATGATGCGTGATCGACTTCCGTGGTAGTTGGGAAGATTTATTGCCCTTGGCCGAGTTTGCTTATAATAACAGCTATCAGGCTAGTATCCGCATGGCCCTTTTATGAAGCTTTGTATGGTCGCAAGTGCCGAACTCCTATCTGTTGGACCGAGTTGTATGATAAGAAAACCTTGGGCCCGGAGTTGATCCAAGAGACTGAAGAGACCGTCAGATTAATCCGTGATCGTCTGAATGAGGCCTTTGACAGAAAAAAATCTTATGCTGATCGGAGAAGAAAGGATATTGAGTTTGATGTCGATGATCAAGTCTTTCTGAAAATATCCCCATGGAAGAAAGTTTTGAGATTTGGGCGCAAGGGTAAGCTGAGTCTGAGATTCTTTGGGTCGTACCGTATTGTGAAGAGAGTTGGGCTTGTTGCATATAAGCTTGAGTTACCTCCTCAGCTCAGTCGTATCCATAATGTCTTCCATGTGTCCATGTTGAGGCAATACCATCCAGATCTGAGTCACGTCATTCAGGTTCAGGATGTAGAGTTGAGGTCAGACTTGTCCTATGAGGAGGAACCATTTGAGATCTTAGATTTTGATGAGAGTGTTCTGAGGAATAGATGCATTTCAATGGTCAAAGTTCTGTGGAGCAATCGTAGCCCCGCAGAGGCTACTTGGGAGATCGAAGGATCTGTGAGAAAGAAGTTTTCGCATCTGTTTGATTCAGGTAAATTTCGAGGATGAAATTTCTTTTAAGGAGGGGAGAGTTGTAACACTTAAAAAAAGAATAAAATAGGTTGTTGGTCGTAGGATTCAAACCCGCAACCTAAGGCACCCAGTCTCGTGACCCAACCATTTGAGCTAGATAGCTCTTGGTGTTTAAATCACCAATTTTTTCCCTTATGCTTTAAAGAATTAAGAATCATGAGTGTACTTAATAAAAATCTGAATCCCCTACATACCCAAATGTCGCCTCTGTTTCTCTCAGTTCCGACCTCCACATACCTCCGTTCGGGGCATCGAAGCAACGGCTGAACTCCTCTCGCCAGCCCGAACAAAACCCATCTGGTTAGCCGTCCGTCCGCCGCCGAGAGAGCATTTGTCGGACTTACGTGTATTCTAGTCGTTTTAAACAATTTCATGGTAAGATCCGACGAATATCCGGTTTGTTTCGAGTTGTTTCAAAGGGTGGCGTTCTGGTATCATGTTTTGCTTCTTTTTCCGACTGTTTTGGTGCCCAAATTGTCTCCAGCAACATTTTCCGGCAACATTTGAAGCCCGTTTTGTGAAATTCCGACTCTAAGACCCCCTAATCTGACCTTAAACCCAAATCATGCATATGTACTTAAATATTTAATTCAGATAATAGTAAAACGAATAAGTGACTAAAATAGTGTATTATTTGTGGAAAGGTACTCGAGACTCGTGTGACCACTCTCCAGCTCAGCCTAGCTCCTCTCGATTCGCTCACCCTCACGCTCCAGTGAATATCAGTATGAATTTGAACTCTGTGTATAAGAACAAGTTTAGCACTTATTTCACATTATGACCGGTACTCTTTCATGATCTAGTATTCGGCCATGTATCCGAGCGTACTGAGGCAGGTGTCTGTTATACCCATCTCTGACCAGCTTTTGAGCTGTATTCATGTGTGATATATTCTTTTGAATGGATTATATAATGATTACATATTAGTAAACAATCTAACGATTTAATCATGAACAATGTTTTGTTTGATGAATATTTAAATTGTTATTGAGATTGCATCACTATGTTAGAAAATGAGATGAAATGATGAACTGGATATATGATGACATTCTCTGCCTACCTGATGTATGTCTGCTCAATCTGTATACTTGGTATGTGATTGCTTGATCTATGATGGTATTGCATGGCTGTCTAATGAATTTGATAGTATAATCTGTTAGCATGACCTATGATGGTACAATCTGTCTGCGTGATGAATGATGAAAATGTCTACTTAGCTCAACGGTATGCCCATTTATCTGTCAAAAGCATGAATCTTCCATTTCTGATACTCTAGATAGAATATGTCTGTCATATGTATTATGTTACTCATGTTTGGAATCTGAATACCAGTTGTTATCTGGGGTATACTGTTGGGTTATATTATGAAGTCTCTGTCGGTACAGCCCTGATCCAGCTGGTAAATCGTTATGGACTCAAGGTCTCCCCTTGAATAGGTTATGATGCTTTAGCACGGGTAAATCCTTATGGACCTAAGGCATCCTCTTAGGTGGCACCTATGCCCATCGGGCCTATGGTAAGTCCCTATGGATGCAGTTCTAGGGGACTGCATATTGGTGTAAGGTTGGAGGTTAGTTACTAGTAAACCCTATGTATGCACTCGAGCATTTGTATTGAACTGTTATGTGTTCTTATGTTATGATTGATATGTATTCATTCTTGTTTGATCTGCACTTAGTGGAACACATTGAGCTCCCTAGCTCATGCCCTCCTCTTCTCCCCTTTCAGATACTTGTGATAGGCTACCCTTTTGGACCCAGCAACTGGAGGATCGACACATTTAGCATTTAGTCTGTTGTAATGTTCTGACCTTCCAAACTGTCTGTATTTGGGTGACATATGCCTATATTTTAATACGACTTATCTTTTGGTTTTTGCCAGATGTTGGCTTTAGTTTATAACTAATCACTTTATGCTTTCATATCACCTATTTTGTAACCACATGTTACTAAACTATTACTTGCTATTTTGAGGGGGATTTGAAAGCAATACTGATAGATTTTGTAATCGTTTTGAGAATAGTAATGATATATCTTTGTTAATAGGTTTTTTTGGTATGGATCACAAATCTCCCGTAGGGAGTGTTGGGTCACGTCGGCACGCCCCGTGGAGCAGCGGAAAATTTAATCTGATGTAATACAGCCAGAATCCGTGTACAGGAACGAATTCGGGGTGAAAAGATGAAGAGTTGCCTTTTAGAACTCTAGAAACTGGAAAACCGACGGTATGTCAAAATAACCACGTCAAGTAAAACTGGAATCGTCATAGGTTCGCAACGACCTCTACGGAGTCCACCCGAACAAAACGAACAAAGTTCCCGCCTCCCAAACACTTAGGGATAAATTTCGACAGGTTTGAACACCTTCCAGGGAGAAGTTGAAATCCCTCTAGGCATTCCTGAGGGAGTCTGAAATCGACCAGGAGTTCAACCGGGACTTGCAATCGAGCAAGGGAACCTTTAGGGATTTGCCAGGGGCAAGTAAAACACCAGAAAAATATCGAATAACTTTTCATAGAGCTTTCGGGGATATGTCGAATTCCAGTAGGGAATCCCTAGGGGTGTTGTCGAAATCTTCAAGAGGAGGAATAGGGATGATTTGGTTGCTAGCCCTTGTCCCTTTAAATAGTATTCAAAGTCTTAATTGTAGTTGAATACCTTAAATCCAAGTTCAACCAAAATTCATAGAATCTAATTCTACTTGAAATTGGTTTATATTAAATATACATTATATTTAATAGTATTAAATGAAATATATATATTTAATTATGTAGAATCTTATTCTACATAAAACATGGATTTAAATATACATTACATTTAATCCAAAAATATATATTTTTATTATATAGAATCTCATTCTATCTTTATATGGATTTAAATATATTTAAAAATATATTTTTAATTATGTAGAATCTAATTGTACATAAACTTGGAATTAAATATACATTATATAAATTCCAAATATATATTTAAATTTCTAGAATCTTATTCTATAATATTTAAGTCTCTAAATATTTTTCATACTCTAAATAATATTTGATAAATACAATATTTATCCAATATTATTCCCATTTAAGGGAGTTGCCGATTTCCCCTATCACATTGGGGATTTTCGGCAACCTCCCTAAAATATGGAGTATGGTTTCCATTTTTTTGTTCGTTTCATTCGAAGGGTGTGACCCTTGTAGG
Organism: Hibiscus tridactylites; assembly: GCA_958450335.1. Classification (NCBI taxonomy): domain Eukaryota; kingdom Viridiplantae; phylum Streptophyta; class Magnoliopsida; order Malvales; family Malvaceae; genus Hibiscus; species Hibiscus tridactylites. The sequence goes on from OY288266.1 coordinate 20,009,058, forward strand.
TTCATGCAACGTTAGCAGCAAAATTAGAATTGTTCTAATTTTACTAACAATGAGTGGCATCTAGCAATACATCATTGCTACCGAAGTTGCATGAAGTCATAGTTTGACTTTCCTAATTCCTGAATAAACTTCCTTTATGTATTTCAACCTTTTGTCCTTTATATCTTAGATGAACACAAGTCATGGGTTAGTCACACTTGCGTTGTCTATCTAGTGTTTCTTGATGTCTTGAGTAGATTATGATAAACGAATCTCTATGATATCTCATAGCATAATATTCGAGCATGGCCATGCATTTTCTAATCTCACAATCAAGTGGCCGAATATATTTCTCCCATTATGTAGGAGGGACAAATCCTTTCTTGATCAACCATATTTCACTACACAGGTCATCACGTATCCAATCATCAGTCTTTATAATGTAGTCAGTTACGACACACGTTTGACTATGTCAAAATACGTAAATCTTTATGTTGAACTCATTTTGATCTCAAGTCTAAGGATTATACATATGTTTATCATGAGCAATGTTGTGACTGTCACATAATTACCCAAGAAACATGCTCATAGCGGGTCAATCCAGTATTTTGTTCTCTAACAAATAATTATGTGTTGATTTTGACATCTCTATGTCAATGACAACACTTGTTATCAATCAACCACATATTAGTCTTTTTATATTATCATTGTCCGTACTCGTAATAATATTCGACTAAGGATCTTATTTAACAATAATCGTATTATTGTATGGACATTATTATCCAATGGTTGGTTTGATGCACAAAAACATGCCAAATGATAATAACGGCAATGTCGTTACTTGATAAATCTAGTAAAATAGTATGTCTATTCAATCATCATATGATTGGTCTTTGGGCATACTCCAACAATCTCCCACTAGCACTAAGACCAATCATTCTCGTATCTAATAATATATGGCTTAGTGTAACTGACATGCTTATGCTGTGTCAAAAGCTTTGTCAGGGAGTTTACAAACTTGTCAACTTCGTGCGTATGTTGCATACTTTCACATATCCAAGATGTAAGCACTTTAGAATATGTTTGGATTTATTGATGAGATCTGGGTTTTATTTGCTTACGCAAAGGTTCTATCATAACAGAGTTATGTAGCATCTAATATGCTGGGAACAACCCTTAGTTCAGAAGTGAACCTTTCAGATCCAAACATCCTTCTTTATTGCTATGTCGATTATAATACATTCAGCCTATGTTGTAGAGTTAGATATTGTCTCATGTTCCTAACTCGCAGTATCTTTTATTAATGCAAAATGGATTGCAGTCTTTAGTTCCTTTTTGATGAGTATGTCATCTACATACAATACTTATGAAAGTAACAATGCTCCTACTAGCTCTTTTGAAAACAAGACTCCCTTTTGTTTCTAGATAAACCAAACCTTTTGATTGTATCTTCTGAAACGAATATCCCAACTTCGAGAAGCTTGCCTTAGTCTACGGATAGACCTTTGTAGCTTACATACCTTCCAAGTGTTTACTGGAGTGACAAAACCTTCCGGATGTGTCATGTACACATATGTTTCAAGTTTTCCCTTAGGAAAGCAGTTTTGACATTCCTTTATTTGATTCCATAATCATGGCATGTAACTACTTGCAAGTGAGATTAAGATGGATTAAACATAGCTACAAGGAAGATGCTTTATCATAGTCTATACTATGAAGTTTGTCGAAAACTTTTAGTGACGAATCATCATTTGTATGTTTTATCATCCATGTCGGTTTTTCCTTTTTGAAAAACTCATCCATACCTCTTAGGTTTTACCCTTTTAGGTAACCAAAGTCTATACTTGGTTTTAGACATGGATTTCATCTCATCTCTCAGGGCTCTTAGCCATTTCTCGAATTTTGGGATCACCATTGCTTTCTGATAAGACCTAGTCTTTATCTTGATCCGAAAAGAAGAGTGTTTCCATGTACGGATAGTGAGAAATCCATATTTCTCAAGTATATGGTATTCTCTTAAGGATCAACACAATGGTTGTGTTTTGTTCCAATGTTCCTTGATCATTTGTGGAACATTCTCAATCTTTGGTTCATAAATTTGTTGTCTAAAATTTCTTCAAATTCAAAATTCCATTTTTTCCTTTTGTGAGAGGTAATCTCTTTCGAGATAAACTATCGTTTGAGCAACAAATATTTTGTTCTCGTTAAAGTTGAAGAAATACTATCCCTTTGTGAGAATTAATCTCTTTCAAGATAAACTCTCGTTTGAGAAACAAACGCTTTGTTCTCGTTAGGATAAACAACAAATGGAGTTTTTAAGGTTCGAACTTTGTAAACATTAAGTAACCTTAAAACTTCAAAGGTATTCTATAACAATTCTTAGTTCATATCTTCTATGGCGTTTCGAACCAAGTTTGAAAAAAACACGATTAAGTATGAGAGTTGTTTGTCTAGTGTGTAAAAAAGTCGAAAATGACTTGTTCTGAATCAAAACATGTCTAACATATTTGATTCTCTTTCAAAGACTTTTCGTTCCACTTGTGGGATTTAATTATGGGACAATCCCATATTCTTTGAAAGTTCATCAAACTTTAAATATTCTTGAATTTGATCTCATCAAATTACCTTAATACTTTTTATGAGTTTGAGATTAGTCATTTGTTTTATTTATCTTATAAATATTATTGATTTGATTAGTTTAAAGATCATTGATTCATTGTGCCATAAGAGATTAAAAGAATAACATTTATTTAAATAATCTCAAAATTAAAATATCTTGTCCTTACAAGATAACTAAAACTTTGGCACAAAATAATAATCTTAAAAACTAAAACAAATCTATTTAAGCAAAAACACATGTCCTAATGGATGATGTAGCAACTCTTGCTTTATTTCCATTCGCAGGTCCATGTCTATTATGATGCCTTCTCTTTAGAAGCCTCTAAGGTTGATGCCTCACTCATTTTTGCTTTCTTGACTTCTTGTAGGTGTGTGGGGCAGTTTCTCTTCCAATGTCCGGTCTTGCCGCAATGGAAACATTTTCCATCCTTCTTGATTCCCTTCTTAGGTTTCAATGCCTCCTTTCCATCGGTTTTGGTCTTACCATCACCTTTAGACTTTGCTGTCGATTTACCTTTCTTCTTGCCCTTGCGGACCATCAGAACAAGTTTAGGTCCTACCTTCTTCAGGTTGATTTCAACAGTTCTCAACATGCCGAGCAACTGTGGCAGTGTCTTGTTAATTTCAATCATATTGAAATTAAGGACGAACTGATTGAAACTATCTGGCAACGATTGCAAGATGACATCAGTAGCTAATTCGTCTTTCAACGGAAAGCCGAGCTTCTCCAACGTTTGGATGTAGCCCATCATTTTGATGATGTGAGCTCCTACGGGAGATCCCTCACTCATCTTGCATTGAATCGGAGCTTTAGAGGTCTCATACCTCTCTTGACGAGCTTGCCCTTCATAAATCTCCTTGAGATTTTGAATCATATCATAAGCTACCATGTCCTCATGTTGCTTCTGAAGCTCAAGGGTCTTGGAGGCAAGCATAAGACAACCGATATCTAGCATGTCGTCCATGTGTTTCTTAAACTTGTCTTTGTCAGCTCTAGAAGCAGTGGCAACCAGTTCATCAGGGACAGGTTCTTCAATGACATATTCCTTCTTTTCTTGTTTGAGAACAATTCTCAAATTGTGGAACCAGTCAAGGAAGTTTATGCCATTGAGATTATCCTTCTCAAGGATAGATCGCAGAGATAGAGCATTATTTTCCATTAATTCTACAATAAAGAAAATATGCTACATAAGTTTTACTAAATTTTAAAATTTATAGATAGGTCTTTACTATAAATTTACTCCCACTATTTTCTTCAAAATTAAAAACCTTCTAGTTTTAATTTCGGAAAAAATGTTTCTATAGTTTTTCTAGTGAGTGAGGATCCGTATTTCACCATTCCTAAATCAGCTTTGGCCAGTCTTTTAGGAAATGGTTATTTAGGTAAGTAACACCTTACTAATTACATCTCATGTAATTCCTCATCTTTTGGCGAACAACTCTTGTTCTTTAAATCATCTTATGATTATCCAAAACTTTTAACCACTAGGTTTTCTAATCCTACTAGAACAACCCAGCTAAGTCAATACCAATATCTCAACCAGCGAATATCACTAGCTTATTCTTCGCGTTTAACTAATATAGATAAATGTGACATTGATTTGGCAAAGCTTGCATTATATTGATCGAAGCTTTAACGAGGGTAAATATTGGATGGTTTAAACAAACTTAGAATTATAGTGAGGGATTTTCTTAATTATCTCATCATTTTAACATTGATCCTATCAATAGACTATGTTTAATCATGCTTATAAAACATCCATTGCATCACATACAAGGTAAATATAAGTGGTAAATAAATATGCAATGATTATAGCCCTTCTTAACCTAAGGCGACCCGTCCCAAGCCAATGGGAGGACCATTCTACCGAAGATAGAATCTGCTTCTGTAACGCCCGGTCCACCAGGGAAGGCCCACCACGCTGCTACCTTGGTCTTTGTTTTATGTCCATGAGTATTTACAATTTTCAGAAACTCGCATTACATGTGAGGGAGTGAGATGAGGAGAGAAGTACAATAAAAGATAGAGAAAGGCACGACACGCAGGCCGTATTTATAAAAACCAAAACTATAAAGGCTATGGGCTATAACCATGCAAAACAAACAACGTGCAATCTAACATGCATTTCAAACATCGTGCGAGCAAAGTAACGACGTGTTTACGGAGTTTTAAACTGATTATCCCTATGTTGAAGTTAATGGTCCAAAGAAGGATCACGAGGTTTCATAAATCATTTGCATTAACGAACAAATGCACCAGGTAGGTCAACATGAAAGAGAGGTGGCGCACTAGGCACACTTAAGTACCAGGTCTTTGATGATGCCAATCGTAGACATGCATTTTTCATAACGTCTAACCATAACTCTTATGGATTCATCGTGAAAGATAGTTTGATAACTTTTATCAAATTAGAAGCCCTTTCAGAGATTTCATAAATCTATGAAACTACGAACAACTACTTGTTCTCTAGACTAAGTATTAGTCTCAACATGTTAACATTTAACATTCAAAGCAACCTAACATAGTTATGATTAACTCTTAATCATTCAGAGATAATCGAAATAAGTCTTTATTAGGTGGGATACGATAAACGATACATATATAAATCGAATCAAACAACATGCATCTTATACATAAACATCACCCAAGAATTTAAGTCTGAATTCGTATGATACAAGTGGCTCTGATACCAATATTGGGTCACGTCGGCATACCCCGTGGCGCAGGGGAAAAATTAATCCGATGTAATCCAGCCAAGATCCATGTACAGGAACGAATCCGGGGTGAAAAAAATGAAGAGTTACCTTTTAGAACTCTAGAAACTAGAAAACTGACGGTATGTCGGAATAACCACGTCAAGTAAAACCGGAATCGTCACAGGTTCGCAACGACCTCTACGGAGTCCACCCGAACAAAACGAACAAAATTTCCGCCTCCCTAACACTTAGGGATAAATTTCAACAGCTTTGAACACCTTCCAGGGAGAAGTCAAAATCCCTCCAGGGATTCCTGAGGGAGTCTGAAATCGACTAGGAGTTCAATCGGGACTTGCAATCGAGCAAGGGAACCTTCAGGGATTTGTCAGGGGGCAAGTAGAACACCAGAAAAATATCGAATAGCTTTTCAGAGAGCTTTCTGGGATATGTCGAATTCCAGTAGGGAATCCCTAGAGGTGTTGTCGAAATCTTCAAGAGAAGGAATAAGGATGATTTGGTTGCTAGCCCTTGTTCCTTTAAATAGTATTCAGAGACTTAATTCTAGTTCAATACCTTAAATCCAAGTTCAACCAAAATTCATAGAATCTAATTCTACTTGAAATTGGTTTATATTAAATATACATTATATTTAATAATATTAAATGAAATATATATATTTAATTATGTAGAATCTTATTCTACATAAAACATGGATTTAAATATACATTATATTTAATCCAAAAATATATATTTTTATTATATAGAATCTCATTCTATCTTTACTTGGATTTAAATATATTTAAATATATATTTTTAATTATATAGAATCTAATTCTACATAAACATGGAATTAAATATACATTATATAAATTCCAAATATATTTTTAAATTTCTAGAAATCTTATTCTATAATATTTAAGTCTCTAAATATTTTCCATACTCTAAATAATATTTGATAAATACAATATTTATACAATATTATTATCATTTAAGGGAGTTGTCGATTTCCCCTATCCCATAGGGGATTTTCGGCATCCTCCCTAAAATAGGGAGTATGGTTTCCAAATTTTTTTTGTTCGTTTCATTCGAAGGGTGTGACCCTTGTAGGTTCATGCAACGTTAGCAGCAAAATTAGAATTGTTCTAATTTTACAAACAATGAGTGGCATCTAGCAATACATCATTGCTACCTAAGTTGCATGAAGTCATGGTTTGACTTTCCTAATTCCTGAATAAACTTCCTTTATGTATTTCATCCTTTTATCCTTTATATCTTAGATGAACACAAGTCATGGGTTAGTCACACTTGTGTTGTCCATCTAGTGTTTCTTGATGTCTAGAGTAGATTATGATAAACGAATCTCTATGATATCTCATATCATAATATTCGAGCATGGTCATGCATTTTCTAATCTCACTCAATCAAGTGGCCAAAGATATTTCTCCCATTATGTAGGAGGGGCAAATCCTTTCTTGACCAACCATATTTCACTACATAGGTCATCACGTATCCAATCATTAGTCTTTATAATGTAGTCAGTTACGAAACACGTTTGACTATGTCAAAATACCCAAGAAACATGCTCATAGCGGGTCAATCCAGTATGTTGTTCTCTAACAAATACTTATGTGTTGATTTTGACATCTCTATGTCAATGACAACACTCGTTATCAATCAACCACATATTAGTCTTTATATATTATCATTGTTCATACACGTAATAATATTCGACTAAGGATCCTATTTAACAATAATCGTATTATTGTATGGACATTATTATCCAATGGTTAGTTTGATGCACAGAAACATACCAAATGATAATAACGGCAATGCCATTACTTGATAAATCTAGTAAAATAGTATGTCTATTCAATCATCATATGATTGGTCTTTGGGCATACTCCAATAGGGAGAACTATATTAGTTTTGATATTTTGATTGAGATATTTTACAGGAAGTTTGATTATAGGTTGTGACCGCCCGGAGTTAGGTTAAACGCATAAGCAGGCCCGGGTGGTTACATGATTGAACTGTTGAAGGACTATGACCTTACTATCGAGTACCATCCAGGTAAAGCCAATGTTGTAGCTGATGCGTTGAGTAGGAAAGTGGCGGTTGAGCTTCGAGCGATGTTTGCTAAGTTGGGTTTATCGCGTGATGGTTTATTGATTGCTGAATTGCAGGTGAAACCATCGCTAGTACAGTTGATTCATGAGAAACAGTTGCAAGATAGTTATTTGGCTTCACATGTCCAGGATATCGCGAAAGGTAAATCCACCGAGGACAGTTTCAGTAGTGATAATGTTTTGTGTTTCAAAGATAGAGTTGTTGTGCCTTCAAATGCTTATTTGAGACACACCATTTTAAGTGCAGCACATACTAGTCTGTTTGCTATGCATCCGGGTAGCACGAAGATGTACCGAGACTTGAAGAATGATTATTTCTTGGTTGGTTTGAAAAAGGATGTGGCTGAATTCGCAAGTAAATGTATGGCTTGTCAGCGAGTGAAGGCTGAACATCAGTTTCCGTTAGGATTGTTACAGCCTTTACAGATTCCGGAATGGAAATGAGAGAGAATAACTATGGATTTCGTATCAGGTTTACCGTTGACTCTTTCGCAGAAGAATTTAGTTTAGGTGATAGTTGATTGGCTCACCAAGTGTGCACATTTTCTAGCTGTTAACACGATCGATTCTTTGGATAAATTGGCTTATTTGTATATCCGTGAGGTAGTAAGATTGCATGGAGTACCGAAATCGATTGTATCAGATAGAGATATGAGGTTCACATCGAGGTTTTGGGATTGTTTGCATAGTGATTTGGGTAGACGATTGAATTTTAGTACTTCGTATCATCCACAGTTAGACGGTCAGTCAGAGCGAGTAATACAAGTGCTTGAGGATATGTTGCGCTGTTGTATTATTGATTTTCAGGGTTCGTGGGACAAACACCTGTCGTTAGTTGAGTTTGCCTATAACAACAGTTATCAGGCTAGTATTCAGATGGCACCGTATGAGGCTTTGTATGGTAAGAGGTGTAGAACTCCTATTTGTTGGGAAGAAGCTGGATAGAAATTGGTATCATTACTTGCTATGCTTAAAGGCACTACTGAGAAGGTGAAGTTGATATGTGATCGCTTGAAAGTAGCAACCGATCGACAAAAATCTTATGCCGATTTGAAGCGTCATGAAATAGAGTATGTCGTGGGTGAGAAAGTCTTTTTGAAAGTATCGCCATGGAAGAAAGTGATGAGATTCAGTAGAAAAGGTAAACTGAGTCCGAGATTCATTGGTACGTCTAAGATTGTTAGATGAGTTGGTCATCACTCTAGGTTTGTCGGTATGATGTGTATGTGATGTGTGAGGTTAATATCTCCTTTGTTTGTTATGTGTTTAGGTAGCTAGAGGTATCTCTAATATTCTCTTTGAATGTCATGATATCATTCTTTGCTACTTGCTCATATTTAAGATTTGCATGAAGCATGGTTGAGTGGAAGTGTATCCACTGAGCTTTGTTAGGTCAATGTTCAGAATTATTGTTTCTGCTTGAAGATTAGTAGGTTGATGTACATCGTCGAAGCACTATCGAAGTAGGACTTCAGCATCGACTTGTGTCCGAGTACAATACTTAGATTAATTGGGCTATGTATTTGTAGGATCTTATGTTGTATTGTAAGTCTTATTTGGTATTTTAACTTGTGAGTCGAATGCTTTTAATCATATATTTAAAGGGAAATTCTATGCAACGTTTTAAATTGTTTCAACAACTCTGAAATATTTAAACTTGATGGTTTTTATGGATGAATGTGTTTTGGGCTAAACCCAATTGTGAAATTTTATGGTTTGGTTTCGGACTTGAGGCCCAAACCGTGACATCTGAGTCGGGATGTTACAAAACAGACCACACATTTAGTAAACTTTTGGTACCTAGCAAAAACAAGGTTGACTAGGTAGATTTTGTTTCAGGCTTGGTGGTGACAATATAGGTCCTTTGGATTTCTGAAACTATTTATGTATTCTAATAATGTACTTAGTTGTTTTGTAATTTTTTCTCCATTTAGATTTAGGGAGGTTTTTAATGAGGCATATAACATAGGTTTAATTCTGTATGATTTTTCTTTAATAAAATCGTACTTTGTCGAGCAAAAAACATAGCATTACATGATGTTGTCACTTCAACTTCACCTATAAAATTCACCCTTAAAACTATCCTTTTCATAATTTAAGATAAAATTGAAATATTCAAAAGTCTGAGGACTAGTGTAAAGATGTGCGATGCATTTAATTCTATTTGAATAGTCACTTATCTTAATATACCTATCTAAATTTATTATTTCTTTCTAAAGAAATGGAATTTTAGGTTGTTATGTTTATGTTATGGATGGTCCCATTGGCTAAAAATAACCCACAGAGACTACAATGGCCGGAAAGAAGCATGTAAATCTCACCCATAAATGTTCAAGTGAGACCCAACATTTTAGATCGAAAACAAAGACTGAGTTTGGATCTTTGTCCAAATGTTTTTAGCCACAAATTCACATTTCCTATTCTCAAGTTTCTTCTGTTTGAGGAAAGATTTTCTTTATTTACGTCGTAGAAATCAACATTCCTACAAGCTTTCTTAGTGAGCTCTTTTTCCTTCTAAAAGTACATTAGTGTGTGAGAAAAAACCTAAGAAGTAAGAAAGCTATTTGAAAATGGGAAAGGCAGCCGTAATTATTGGAGTTTGTTCTGTGATTCTGGTGGCCATGGTGGTGGCGGTGGCCGTCGATGTTACCCGCAGCCGTAGCGGACGCAGTGCGGGCGGGGGCGGGCTGGAGGCTTCGAAGAAGGCGGTGCAAAACATTTGCCAACCAACTGATTACAAAGAAGCATGTGAAAAGAGCCTCTCGGGAAGCAACACCACCGACTCTAAGGAGTTAATCAAGGCAGGTTTCCAAGCGGCTATCCATGAGATAGAGAAGGTTGTCAAAAACTCTGGCACCATTCAAGATGGGGCCAAAGACCCGATGTCTCGTCAAGCTCTCGACATCTGCAAAGAAGTGATGGGTTACGCCATCGACGACCTTATGAATTCAATCAACCAACTTGGTGCATTCGACGCTAGCACGCTAGACGAATACATCGAGAACCTCAAAATTTGGGTGGGTGGTTCTATCACGTATCAACAAACATGCTTGGATGGGTTCGTTAATGTATCCACCGTAGCCGGGGAAAAAATGAGAAAACTGCTCAACACTTCACAAATGCTCACTAGCAATAGCTTAGCCATGGTTTGTGAAATTCCTAAACTCATTCGTGATCTCAACTTTCCAAGGTTGAGCGGAGCCGGAGGGGGTACACGTAAACTATTGGCTAAAGATGGGTTCCCTTCATGGGTTAGTTTTAGGCAACGGATGCTATTGCAACAAAATCCGTCGCAGATGAAGCCTAATGTTGTTGTCGCTAAAGATGGTAGTGGCAAATATAACAGCATCAATCAAGCATTGAAGGAAGTCCCTAATAAAAATGCTTCTCCATTTGTGATACACATTAAGGCTGGTGTTTACAAAGAAAATGTTCTTGTTGATAAGTATATGTCCAATGTCGTGTTCATCGGAGATGGACCAACTCAGACCATCGTCACGGGCAGCTTGAACGTTGCTGACGGCACTGCCACATTCAAGAGCGCAACTGTTGGTTAGTATTTATGAGTTTAGATTGCATTATATTACAAAAATCACGCTTAAACTTGATTAACATAAATAGTAATGTTTACAGCTGTTATCGGTAAAAACTTTACGGCGAAGGACATGGGATTTCAGAACACTGCGGGAGCCATCAAGGGCCAAGCAGTGGCACTTAAGGTCCAAGGTGATCAATCCATCTTCCATAACTGTCAAATGGATGGCTACCAAGACACCCTTTACGCTCACAGTCATCGGCAATTCTATAGGGATTGCACCGTCTCCGGCACCGTCGATTACATCTTCGGCGACTCCGCTACAGTCCTTCAGAACTGCAAACTCATCGTCCGGAAGCCACTCAACAATCAACAATGCATGGTCACTGCGCAAGGAAGGACAGACCAACGCACGCCCACCGGCTTCGTCCTCCAAAACTGCGTCATCAGTGGCGCCCAGGACTACCTCCCGGTGAAGGCAATAAGCAAGACGTACCTCGGCCGGCCGTGGAAACAGTTCTCAAGGACCCTCATCATGCAATCTCAGTTGGACGACATCATCGCACCAGAGGGATGGAGTCCTTGGAACGGCAACTTCGCCCTCGATACCCTATGGTACGCCGAGTTCAATAATCGGGGACCTGGTGCCGACCAGACAAATAGGGTTAAATGGAGAGGTATCCAAAAGATCACTGCCGCTCAAGCCCAGCAATTCACCGCCGGTGTGTTCTTAGTCGGCGGGAGTTGGATCCCTCAATCCGGGGTGCCTTACACTTCTGGCATGATTCCTGGTCAATAAAGATTCAAGCAAAATAGATTTGGAACGTAAGAATAAGTGTGCGTGTATAGTTTCCAACTTTGCTAGATAATAAAATCACACGTTGATTAGACAAATGAGAATAAAGGAAGGAAGGGCAGTTTTATAGACTAGCAAATGGAACTAAGTTCACTTAGTTGGTTACAAAGAATAAATGTGGAAGACTCGGCCCTTGAAGACTGCTGGAACTAATTGGTGCTGTTGAGTGTGGCATGCAACTGATGGCTCAAAGGGCTTTTCATCGGAAAACATTTGGAAAATATATTGCTCAACACATTTTGCTTCTTCTCGATATTGCAAAGGTAATCTAATCTTCATTTATGCGTATATATCTAGATTAGACACATATTTGTATTAATTAGATTGGAGTACTGTATTGTTTTGTTTAGTGATTAATTAGTGGTTGGCCATTTAGTTGAGAATTGTTTGCTTCTTTTATGCAGTGACGAATAGAATTGGAGCAAGCTAGGTTATTGGTTCTTGAAGCACCAGACTAACTCTTCGACTTGGAAACATGAAAGCTCGTGGAATATGGCATTGAAGGTGCTGACCAAGGCAATCCAAGCACACAGTGGAGTCGAGATATAATTCGACACCGTCTTGGCACACTTGTGGGAAGCAACAAGAACATTAAGAACCACAAATGGAGCCGATGAAGTGCAGTTGGGTACAGTTGCACAATTAGTTAGAGCTATGAAGAGATAAGTTTTGAAACCGTGATCATAATGCAAAATCCTTTTACTTTCCTTGTCACTTCAGTTTTGGATCTAAGTAGAAGGAATAATAATCCAAAAATAATATGTAATTATATGTTGCTGGAACAATATTGTATGAATTTATTTATAGACCATCAGAGCTTGTTTTCTCTGCAAAGATAATTTATTGAAATTAAAATTAAGTGGTCAACAAAGGCCACAGTACAAAGCATACACACCCAAAACAGAGAAACGCATAAAACATCATATTTTGAAACTAATGTATTTAGAGTTGTAAGTAGATTTTGAAACTACCGTACCTGGAGGTGTTAGTCATATTAGATTGTATTTTTTTGCTCGGCAAAAGTTTTATTATTTATTAGATTCTAAAAGCCTAACCTGATTAAGAGCCTCATTAAAAATCTCCATAAAATTAGACGGAGAAAAAGAGAAACCAAATCCTCATACAACAATACTAACACAGGACATGAAACCAAACCAAAATAAACAAAAGACACCAAAGCAGAAACCAAACACTCCAAAATCTCAGCAACACTCAACGAACTAACAAGCAATCTAAAGCAATTTTATACTCCTTTGATGATCTTATACTCCATAAATGAAATCTGACAATAAGCTCCTTGTGGTGAGTCTTGACTCAAAACGCGACGTCAGCGATCCCTTTCCAATCTTGAGGACACTTTCCCATTGCCTTTCAACCATTACCAGTAGACTATTACCTTCCCCCATATCCTTCAAACTTCTCAACATTTTGCATTGCTTCAATTACAGAGAGACAACTAGCAGCATCTCCCCACTAATAACCGTATCAAGATTGCACCAAGACAATTTACCTATTAGGAATCTGTTTGCTGGAGGTATCATCAATACTTTTACCACCAGGCTTTGAATACATTTGCTCGGCTTAGTCCATCTTTTTTAAGTCATATCGCAAGAGCATTCGACTGTTTTAGCACATGGCATACCTTCACCTTCCCAATTAACCTAATTAACTTGTCAATTTCCACCAAAAGGGGCCACCAACGCCAAGGTCGAAGAGCAGAGTCGTTAATCGAGCTTAGAATACATTGGAGTCAGTTTCTACTATTAAATCTGCTTTCCCACACCAAAAGACTTCCAATGGAATTTTGACTGCCATTAAATCCGTAAAGCCGTACCTTTACGTTCAACAGGACCGGAGATAAAAGCTCTCATAATACCATCTTCATTATATTAGATTGTTATCGGATTTAGATATTTTGGATTTGGACTTTTCAAGTTCAAATTGTATGTAATGCTCAAGGGTCTAAGCCATATGAATCCCTAGCACACACGTGTGTGTCGCTGCCGCTGCCGCTTTCTCGTCTCGGTTCGATTCGTGTTAATATGTGTCTTTGACACGTACCGCGTGCGTCATATCTTTTGAAGAAAATGCGTAAGGATTTTCCTTGTATTTTCTAAACTGTGGAAGAACTTTTCATTTCACTATTCTAGAACTTGGATTGAAAACGTTTTAAGCTTTTTAATAGACTGTTAATTGCTGAGTTAATTAGCTGTTAAATTCACATGCGTTGATACATCCTTAATAGGCTTTCAATTCAATATTGATTTGGCCTTGAAGCAGCTTAAAAACAACTGAATTTAGCATTTCAATTGTTTTCATTAGGGATGAGCAAAACTCATCTCGACTCGAAAAAATAATTTTTTTTACTAGACTCGATGCGAAAAACTCGGCTTGTTTTGACTCAACTCAAAATTTTATAGACTCGACTCGACTCTTAAAATTTCAAATAAAGTTCGAGTTGTAAAATGGAAATTCGAATAACTCCAAAATTTTAATAATTAGTGGATTCATTTTTAAGTTCGAGTCAAGTCCCTCAAATTTTCTTGATATATATACCAATATATAAAATATGAAAAAATATGTCACATATGAAAAAAATATGAAGAAATGTATATGCATATCTTATGTGATTAGAGAAAGTTGTTTAAATTAGAATCAAATAATAGTATAACATGATAAGTAATTAACATTAAATTTATATAAGAACTCAAAAACTCGACTCGGTTTGAATCGAAAAAATTTCAAATAAAGCTTGAGTTGTAAAATATGACGCGTCAACTCGAATAACTTAAAATTTTTTGACTCAACTCGATCGAATGTTCACCCATAATTGTCATATTAAGTGCTTTTTTTACGTTTTCAAGACAAGAAAATTTTGAATACTAGTTTTTTATGGATTGTTTTACCCTTCAATTTTAGCCTATAAATTGAGAGTTTCTAATCTCATTTTTAATATCCCAAGCAAAACATGTGCTAAATACATTTTCCTCTCTGTTTCTTGAGCTTCGTTTTTCTGAGTGATTTTTCAAAGCTTCCTATAACTTTTTTTCTTTCGAGATCTTTAAGAGAAGAGTAGTAGCATTTTATTCTGCTCTAATTTTTTAGTGTACGAATTTTTAGAGAGACTGTACTATTTTCCGGGGTGTTCGTCTATTGTAACGATTGCACACTTTAGGGTGAATTCGTTTCTAAAGTACTGATTAACCATGACACGATTATTTATTTATGATCTTGATTATTTATTTAAATTGTATTATCAGTATTAACGTCTCATTTTTACAATAATTTTACCAAAAATTTAGAAGCGAATTCTATGCTGACATTCAAACATGAAAATTATTAGCAACGGTGTACTGTAATCCAAGTTCAGGTGATATATATAACGTGTTGAACTTGATATGCTATAATTGACATTTAAATGACACGGATATTTGACTTGACAATGCTAATTTAATGGTGTTTTCTTTTTTAAATGGGTTTATGGCTAATAGCTATTGACAGTGTGATAAGCCAGATTTGAATAGCATTTAATGGTTATTTAAAGCCATTAAAACATTTTTGAAACAATTTTGTTGACAATTAGTAAATATATCTGTTTATGGTTTTTATTGACGGTTTTTGCATGATTGGTAAATGTTTGTTTCAACAATTAAAGATAATGTGCAAACCTTTATTTTCATTTGCTCTAACCGTCAAATAGGTAATTAAATTATGTTTTTTTATTTTCAGTTAAATGTTGAAATTATTTTTTAGGTTAAATTGAGACCTAAAATTTTAATCCGTAGCTCATTTAAGGTCCGCCGTTAATTTTTACCGTTGAATGTAATGTGTCACCTCCAAAAAAATCTGAAATTATATTAAAAATAACTAAAATTAATTAAATTTCCAAAAATCTCTAAATTTTTCAAAATTTACAAAACATCTCCCAAATTCCAAAATTCCTAAACTCCCAAAACTTAAATCCCGACAACGACGTCAATTTTGACAGTGTTGTCAATGTCCTGCAAAATAAAAAGTGATTTTACTAAACTAACTTGTAGTAATAGTGAGATTAGGTCGAATCCCAAGAGAGCTGAAATTAGAATAACAAAGTTTAAACAATAAAGTGAAATGGGGGAGGTTGGTTTATCAAGCTTAAATTAAAAATAAAAAATGATAACGAAGATCAATTTTACTATTGCGTGTAAAAGAGTATATCGCAATAGAGTGCAAGTGTCCACGACGCAAGTAGTAAAGTGATACACGAAGTATCAGATGTCGAATCCACAGGGACTAGAAATAGCCTTAACCTTGAATTGATGCACAAGAGAAAAGATAATTTTCATTGTTTGTTTAAGAATACTAAAGATAAAAGAGTAAGGAAATCAAGATAGAGAGAATGAGCCGGTATTGAATTGCTCAGTAGTGTAGGTTTTGCAATGTCTAGGACTGTCTGTTTCTGTCGTTGCTCCTGTCGCGACATCACCTGCGGCGGCAGCGGCCTGTTGTTGTCGCGGCAGCGATCACACAACTCTGTACTTTAAGCTTGGCAAGAATCACTGTTGTGCCTTGGCCTATCCCTAGGTCCAAGTCTGTCGATGAACACGTCTTTGATGATACCTCCCGGCGTGAATCGAAGGTGAACACTAATGTTGTTGAATTCTTCCTTAGCCACTTAACCTCGTCCTATCCCTAGGTCCGAGATAGTTCAACCATAAATTGGAGAACTCGTACTTATTCCTTTCGTATACTTAACTCTCTCGATATTAAGTAAATGTATAATCTCACAATGCTCTCCCGATACTCTTGCAAGATGTTGAAAACCAGAATAAGCAAACTTGAAGTCTATTTTATTGAACAGAAAAATTCCTAAAACAAATGCAATCCTTGCAACTACTTTACATAATCAACCCTTACCCCTAGGGGAAGTTTAGAACATGATGAGAAGGGGAAAACGACTAGGGTTTAGGAGAAGACGGCTAGAGAGTAAGATATCCTTCCCTAGGTCGAATTACATGCCTTTATATAGGCCTTGGGTTCAAGTTTTCTAATATGGTAAGAATACAAGTTTAAATTAAAGTACAACTCTATTAAAGACTAAATCTTCAGAGTAGATGTCTTTAATTTGTCCTCTTTCCTTGCTTGGAGTTTCTTCCTTGAACTTTGGGCTTGACCTTCATTCTGATCTAGGGATCAGAAAAATATAAGAGTGCTCCACGACAGACCGACTTAATTTCTTCTTTTTGTCGAGCTCCACTTCACTTCTTCTCTTCACCATTGTTGTCGTCATTGGCTACCACGGCAGCGGCATGGCAGCATCCTTCTTCTCGTCTGCAGTCCTGTGTTCCAGCTCCGCTTCTCCACTGCCCTGCGTCTGCTACAACAGCTACCTGCAAAAGTAACCAATTTCAGTAGCAACTGTGCCATTTAATATAATTGTGATGTATGAATGAAATCTATCCTTAATGCAATGAATTATGCTTGAATGCAGCAGAAATATGGGTTAAATAGGGGGTAAAATATAGAACTTTTACACACTCAACACACCCCCAAACTCAAGTTTTTGCTTGCCCTCAAGCAAATATTACCTAACTTAAAAATAATAATAATTTTTTTTCTTTGGCTTAAATATTACCTAAATCAAGAGTAGTACCTTGTCGGGCATTTCTGGATTCATTCGGAACCATGCTATAATTCTTGTGAAGTGTGTGTGGGTTTTGTGAACACTTATGCATCTAAAATACCTTAGTATACCAGAATAGTTATGTCTACAAACTTGAGGTTATGCCATTTCAATTTTTTCTGGAGGCAATTCTTAGGCTCCTGTAGTTTTTTCTGACTCTTTATTTAACTGCATCTTTTCCGGAGGCAATTCTTAGGCTCCTTTAGTTTTTTCTAACTTAGCTCAAAAAGAAATCTCCTAAAATAAGTGCAAGGCAGTTTTGCAAGCTATTGAGTCTGAATATTTTTTCTTTCTTTCTTGTTTTCCTAGAGCCAGTGATAGGCACCTCTAGGGGCAAGTTCAACCAGGTAAACATTCCTATTCCAGTGTACTAAAGTAATCTAAAAAGCATAAGAGTCACAAAGAGTGTTTTACAGGGTAGAATCATAGCAAGGCTCTAAACATATCCTAAAGTTTCATAAGGCACTGTCATGACAACATATGTCGTGGCAGGTAAGTGAAGTTCAAAGACTTAAGCCAAATTTTCATTTTTTTAGCAAAAATAAACTAAACATTAGACTCAATTTATAAACATAAAGACACTTCATTAATGGAAGGATGCCACCCCCAAACTCAAGGGTTGCATTGCCCTCAATGCATGATGACAAAATGAAGAAAATAAAATAAAAACAAATCACAATTATAGCAAAATAGCAGACAACAAAGATAAGAAAAAAAACTTAAATTTTAAGTACTGTCGTCGCTGCTGATGCTGCTGTTGATCTGTATCTGCCAGCGGGCAGTGACCTTCATCGTCGGTGCCGGAAGATGCTTGGAGAGGTAGAGGCGGTCTTTTTCTTGGCTTCCCTCGGAGGCTGGATGCGAGTAGGTGAGATCTGGGGTGGTTTCTCCAGCACTTGAATCTCATCGGAAGAGCTGCTACTGCTGGCAGGCTTCCTTTGGTCTGATGGTCCGTCTCCGGTGTTGGGTTTCTGCCGCTTCATCTGGGTGAATTTTTTGGACAGGTTCCTCTTGACAAAAGGGTCGCCATCGGATTCCTCCCAAATTGAGGAAGAGGAGAAACCATCAATAAACTCATCAAGGTTGGACATGGACTCTTTTCTCTTTTCTCCCATGGCAAAGGCTGTGGCAGTGTGGCTGCCACCTGCAGCTATCGTGGCTGGGGTTTGAGTGGACGCAGCAGAAGGTGTCCTCGCTAAGGCAGCAAGGGTAGGGGTATGGCCAGGGGTGGGGGCAGCAAAATAGTGATCGGGGAAAGCAAGAAACAATACATCTGGAAAATTTAAATTGCTTTTAATGAAATGTACCGTTGCTGTTGTGAAGTCCCGGATAAAGCTCATCAGGCCCAGCTGCCGTTCCTCCATTTTCTGCAGGGTGGCAAGGATTTTGGTGGAAGAGTCGGTTGGGGGAGCTGCTGTTGTGGGCTGCCTCTGTTCTGTGGCGGCAAGCTCTGTCTGGGTGGGCTCTGTCGACTCACCTGCCGCGGCAGACGGGTTGGAGCTGGAGATTGGTGTTGTGGCTTTTAGATCCATCAAACTGAGGATGTTTCTCTCCGTCCATCCTTTTCCCCGAACTTTCTGATCCTCAGCGATTTCAGGGACATTGTGGCCACGACAGAGTGTTGTGATGAGGTAGGGGAAAATAAGGGGTCCCGATGGCCGCATTGCACAATCCAAAATCCCTTCCCGAATATATCTACCAACATTAATAGGCCTCTCGTTTAAAATTGAATGAACGAGAGCTAACCTTGGTTGATCCACTGTGCTGTTGTGTGAGGAGGGCATAATCCTCTTTTTCACGAATGTGTTCCATAGCTTGGCTTCGGGGGTGAGTTTGGCTCGTTTCACCGTCCTTGAGTGTTTGGGATATATATTCCATTGGGTTCCTTCCTCGGTGAGTTCTGCCATGACAGCATCATAATCTGCTGCCTCCAGGCTCTCCACGAACCTCTTATGCCCATCTTCTTTTCTGCCGACGTAGAGTCCGTAAAGGGTGTTAATATATTCTGGCTCCAGAGGGACTTCCTTACCGCGAACTGTCACTGATGTCACGTCTCTACTGTCGACTGCAGCATAGAATTCACTAACCAGGGTAACGTTCATCTCCTCAGGTTGCTCAGCAAACATCTGCCAACGTAGTGCTCTGATCTTACGGGCTATAAATGGTTTGAGCCCGAGATTCTCTGTTCATTTGTTTTAGATGAACCCTTTCTCCTCCAAGATATCCCTTTTCTAAAAAGAGGTGTAGTAGCGGTCATTGGACTCTTCGTTGGAAAATCGGTTTGGGATTCTGTCGTGGCTGGGAGTGGCTGCTACTGTAGCAGAGGTTGAGGCAGCACTCCTTCTAGTGTTTATGGTACTCATAGTTGCAAGAGACTGTAGAAAAATGAAAGGAAATGAAAATCTAGAGAGAAAACATGTAGAGAGAGTAAAAGTGAAGTGAAAAATGAATAGTAAAACGGGGCTTATATATATGAAGAGTTACTGCCCGTTGGAGCTGTAACAGCATGCGCGAATAACGGGGACAGCTGTTACGCGGTTTCTGACGTGTCTGTCACGCTTTTCCGTGTCTATTGCGTATCTGTTACGCGTTTGCGTGTCTGCCACGACAGCGTGTTGACAGGCTGGATTTTCCGCGTCTGTCGCAGCAGCTGTAACGACAAGCTCCTATTTTGGGCTTTTTGGGCTGATGGTGAGATGGTGGGCTGAGTTCACTTCTTCTCCTCTCCTTGTCTCCTTTATTTCATGAAAATAATAAAAACTTAGTTCCTAATGATAAAATAATTCTAACTTCCTAATAAATAAATATATGTATATATATGGATAAATAATAATAAAAAAAATAAAATTAAGTTAAATTAGGGATGCCAGGAGGGGCATCTCTTAAAGTAACCACTTCCTGCATTCTTGGTGCTTTAGTCCCCTAATAATGCTTCAATTTCTGTCCGTTGACTTTAAATTGGTGCCCGTCTTTTAAGGATTTGATCGTGATGGCACCATGAGGAAAAACTTGCACCACTTGAAACGGGCCGGACCATCTAGATTTCAACTTTCCTGGGAAGAGTTTCAACCTCGAGTTGAATAACAACACAAACTGCCCTGGGCAGAACTGTCATGGCAGCAACTTCTTGTCATGCCACTTCTTTGTCTTGTCCTTGTAAATCCTTGCGTTGTCATAGGTCATTGCTTGAATTTCTTCAATCTCATTCAAGTCAAGTAACATCTTCTATCCTGCCTTTTCCAAGTCCATGTTCACTGCCTTGACGGCCAGTATTCTCTGTGCTCAATCTCAACAGGTAGATGGCATGTTTTTCCATAAATCAGCCGGTAGTGTGACATTCCCAATGAAGTTTTAAATGACGTTCTGTAGGCCCATAGTGCATCATTGAGGTGTAGAGACCAGTCCTTTCGAGTTGGTTTAACCATCTTTTCAAGAATGTTCTTTACCACTATGTTGGATATTTCGGCCTGTCCATTGGTCTGAGGGTGGTAAGTTGTTGTGATCCGATGTTTGACACCATATTTCTTTAAAGCAGCAGCTATAACCCCATTGTCAAAATGCCTTCTTTCATCACTGATAATTGCCTTCGAGATGCCAAATCTAGAAAAAATATTCTTGTGTAGAAATCTCTGAACGATCTTGGCATCATTTTTCTGCGTGGCAATTGCTTCAACCCATTTGGACACGTAGTCCACTGCCAGGAGGATATAAAGATTCCCACATGATGCTGGGAATGGTCCCATGAAATCAATCCCCCAAACGTCGAAGATTTCGACTTCAAGTATGTTTTGCAGTGGCATCTCGTGTCTCATTGAGATGTTTCCAGTCCGTTGACACTTGTCACAACTTTTGTAGAATGCTTGGGCATCCTTGAACAGCGAAGGCCAATAAAAACCAGACTGCAAAACCTTGGTAGCAGTTTTGTTACCACCCAAGTGTCCTCCATATTGTGAAGCATGGCAGTGATGAAGCACAGCTTCCTGCTCATCCTGTGGTACACACCTCCTGATAATCTAATCTACACAATTTTTGAAAAGAAGAGGTTCGTCCCAATAATAATGCTTAACATCATTTTGGAACCTCTTCCTAGCTTGATAATTAAGGTCAGGAGGAAATATTTCGCTAACTAGATAATTAACGAAATCAACATACCAGGGAGTTCAGAAAACTTACCTGCCGCCATGGCTATCACGGCAGTGCTTGTGACAGCGAACAACTGCTCGTTAGGGAAGGCCTCCAGTATGTGTGTCTTGTATGTTGGGAGACTCTTTCCCCTCTCTAATCTTGACAAGTGATCTGCAACTTGGTTCTCTGTCCCCTTTTTATCCTTGATTTCTATGTCGAACTCTTGCAGCAGCAGAACCCAACGAATCAGTCTGGGCTTTGCGTCTTTTTTAGCAAACAAATACTTCAGTGCAGAGTGGTCTGTATGGACTACCACTTTCGTTCCAAGTATGTAGGATCGGAACTTGTCAATTGAAAACACCACTGCAAATAGTTCCTTCTTTGTTGTGGTGTAATTTACTTGGGCATCGTTGAGTGTTTTGCTAGCGTAGTAAATTACATGGAATAGCTTGTCCCTCCTCTGCCCAAGTCCTGCCCCTACAGCGTAATCACTGGCATCACACATAATTTCGAATGGAAACTTCCAGTCTGATGGTTGTACAATTGGGGCTGTTACTAGCTTCTCTTTCAGAATTCTGAATGCCTCAGTACATTCAGTATTGAAGTCGAAGGGACGATTATGTTCTAGTAGGTGGCATAACGGCTTGGTGATCTTCCAAAAATTTGCTATAAACCTTCGATAGAACCTAGCATGCCCTAAGAAACTCCGAATTCCCTTGATTGTGGTGGGAGGTGGCAGCTTTTCAATCACCTCAATCTTGGCTCTGTCGACTTCTATACCGCGGCAGCTTACTTTATGGCCTAGGACTATCCCTTCATCCACCATGAAGTGACATTTCTCCTAGTTTAATACTAAGTTCGCTTTCTCGCATCTCTCGAGCACTTTCTGTAGGTTGCCTAAACATCTTTCAAAATTGTCTCCAAAGACAGAAAAATCGTCCATGAATATCTCCAGGAAATCCTCCACCATATCGGAGAATATAGCCATCATACACCTTTGAAAGGTTGTTGGTGTAACCATTAAGAAAACAGTAATAAGGCTTTCCCGCTAATCTATCAAGCATTTGATCAATAAAAGGCAGGGGAAAGTGGTCCTTCCGGGTAGCTTTGTTAAGCTTCTGGTAGTCCATACAAACCCTCCAACTGGTCACAGTCCTGGTTGGAATTAACTCGTTTTCTTCGTTGGTCACCACGGTTATTCCTCCCTTCTTAGGAACGCAATGCACCGGGCTCACCCACTTACTATCCGAGATGGAATAAATTATCCCAGCATCTAGCCATTTGATAATTTCTTTTCGGACCACTTCTCGCATAGCATCATTCAAACGTCTTTGGGCATCAATGGTCGACTTATGATCATCCTCTAAGAGAATTTTATGCATGCATAGTGCCGGACTGATGCCTTGGATATCAGCTATCGTCCATCCAATAGCCTTTTTGTGCTGCTGCAGCATCCCTATTAGCTGCTGTTCCTGCATCAACATGGAAGAGATGATTATGGGAAACATATCATTTAATCCAAGAAAAACATATTTGAGCTGCCTTGGCAGATGCTTAAGATTTAGAACATGTGGTTCTACAGTTGATGGCTTTTGGATGATATGTTCATTCGAGGTATAGTTTAAGGGCTCGAATAACTTACTTGGACGATTGCCTATCCAGTTTACCTCCTCATGACCTTCAGTATCAGATATGTCAAAATCTAAGGAGCTGCTGTTGTTGTCGCTGTCGTGACAGTCTTCCAGATGGCTGCTGGGGTAGTGGCCAAATTTGATGTCATGGCAGCCTGACCTGATGTAGGGTTGGTCAAGGATAACTTCAGTGATAGCCTTGCATTCTTCTTCTGCATCAGCGTACTTTATTGCTTGGAGAACATTTAATTTGATCTCTTGATCGTTCACTCTCATAGTGAGTTCTCCCTTTTCTACATCAATCAGTGATATGCATTGTAACCACCTTAGCCCGGCCTAGACGGTTGACCCGAACTACGAAGATTACACGGGGAAAACCAAAGTCATCCTGAAGGTCAACCTTGATTCACAACCTTTTTTTTTTCTTTTTAATCTTGTCTAGATGCACATTAACCCTAACTGAGTTCCCATAAAGCTTATTTGAGAAAGGCACAGCGATCGGATAACAAACAGGGACTCAATTGCACTTATTACAAGAATAGGGACCAAAATGTAAATTCTGTAAATTAGAGGGTCCTTACTGATTTTTATGTTACCAATATGAAATTAGTCATGTTACATGCTTCCCTGCCAAATTTCGCCTTAATTGGACCTCTCAAGCTCATACAATTGCAACCTCAGCTTTCGGGACTAAAATGTAAAGCATGCAAACTTCAGCACCATTCAAATCAATGCCCAACGGTCACCTGTTTCGAAACACATACAATCCGTATCGAAATGCGGGGCATCACACTCCCGTTTCGATACATGTTCCGAAACACGGCTCTTTAGTGGCCAAAATGTATCGGAACCAACCCAGTCGTTTCGAAACACGAAGGCCATTACAGGACTCCGTTTCGAAACGCCAGAGGGTGTTTCGATACGGTTTGCCCGGAAACTGCACCAAAATCTAGTTTTTCATGCATAAGTCCATTCAAACCCCATCTAATGACTCCCTAATCATGTCAACAAGTCATCATACATAAATGATACATGTTTAGGACACCCTAACACATTCATATCATCAAACATGAAGTTTCACAAGACTAGAGGCATGCTTCCTATTATCAAAACCAAAAAGGCAAACCAACTTCAAATCAAGCATTAAAAGGCCATTAACAATTCAAACCAACAAGGCAAACATGCCACAACCTTAGTGAGTTCAATACATCTCCCAAAACAAATCTTAGGTTCCCATTGCCAATTTACCAAAACTAATAGTGTATGAAAACTTCACCATACGTGAGCTTGGATTTCCTTGGATGAACTTAGCTTCCTTGATGCCCAAAGAACCTCAATTATCTGCATTATTGGTAAAAGAGAGCGTAAGCACAAATGCTTAGTGAGGCATGCTCTAAACAAAACCAATACAACAATGCATTTTTAGAAAACACTTTCATCAAAGCTTTTAAACCACATGCACATTTATTTTTAGGCTACCTTCCATCCTTTTCAAGCATCTCATGCTTCGTTACATTCAAATACATTATATTGGCTTTCAAGTGATAGTTCATAACCATTTCAACACAAAACATAATCGGATACGTGGATTACAAGCGTTGTCCCACACACTTCATACACACTACCGGACTACACAAGGTTCACACTCAAGAGCAAACCCTCTATTGATGTGACACCCGTGGTGGAGTATAACGGTACAATCTCAATCCCTCAACACCAGTCACCGGTAGTTGTATAATTCCACTAACGAGAGTAAGGGAAACATATTACAAGATCCACACACTGAATTTACAACCACCGTTGTGATCTTACCTCAATCATTAGGGTACTTGGATGGAGTTTACGGTACAATCACAACCCCTCAACATCCAAGGCGACATTACTTACGGTGCACCCAATCCTATAGCCGGCTAACTATATCCGATTCAAGTACTTTAAAACTATTTCATCACTTGCCAATATACATCAAATACCATCATCAATTCATTGTTTTAAAGCATTAATCAAAGGCATTTATCGTCATGCATCTCCATGCATCATAACCATATTAATAACATATCAAACCAAGAATCTCTTACCTTGAGCATCCTTCAATACATGACTTTCAAAACCAGCATTAATCATGCTAAAACATACTTTTAAAACAGTAATTAAACATGCATTTCATAACCAATGCATCAAACCATAACATAGCACATCCGAGGGAGTTTTTCCGAAAACTTACTCTTGAGCTAAGCTAAGTTGTTTAGACTTAAACTAAGCTCCCAAAACATCCAAATAATCGTTTCAAGCTGGAAAACCAACTCCACTCACCAATTTCGTTTCGCTTGCTTGCCGAAACGCCAATTAAGCTTCCGGGTCAACTCCAAAAGTGTCCGAAGATGTCTCCCCTGTTTTAGACACATCAAAGCAGAGGATTAATGCATTATCATGCATTGAAATCTTCAGCTAACACTCTAAAACTCGCTGCTCTACCCAAAACCAACATTTCGGCTACCAAACACAACCGAAAACACCTCCAAACTCTTCCAAAACTTAACCCAGCCAATATCTATCACTTCTAACCATTTCTAAACATCAATTAACATCCAAAATAAACCTAAACTCGTCCTTATACCTCCAGCTGTAACGGAACACCAAGAACACCTCAAAAACCACCATTTTCTTAAGCAAAAACTTAGGAAATACAACCTATTCGGGATTGGATTGATAAAACCTCATTCCTAACATCATTTGACATCCAAAATACATTAGAGAATCATCTCAAAATAGAGCCCAATCCATTACAATGAAAATCTTCAAGATCTCTTCCAAAATCTTGAGTTTTAAGCCAAAATCATGTTTCTAACATTAAAACAATTTATAAAACTTTAATAAAGGATTGACAACTTGGGAATTTCAGTAAAGAACTGAGTATTTAGAGGAGAAGAACAATCTTACCTCTAAATGATGATTTCTCCTTGATTTGGGCCAAATTCAATGAAAATTCAATGAGGAAATCAAAAGGATTTGATGCAAGATTGATTAGGAACCTATAGATGATAGAAATCTCATCAATTGAAGTGAAGATCAATGTGAATTTTGCTGGAGAAAATGTGTTTGGATGATGGGATTTTGAGAGAAAAAGAAATGAGAGAAAATTAAGAAAAGGTAGTTTTGAAAATCCAAAAAGTAGTTTTCCTTTTCTTTTATTTAATTAAAACATTAATTAAATCACCCAAATTAAGGAAAAATATGGATAATTTTTTTTGGGTAGATTAGCTCCTTAAATATTCAAAGTTTCAATCCTTTACAAAATAGTCACTACTATACTTTTCAAAAATCGCATTTTGGTCACTACACCGAAATGTAGTATTTCCAAACCTAATTTTGTAAAATTGATTTCACCATTCTCTTATATATATTAAATGGGGATTTTTAGATATTTTTCTATATTTTTAAAGCATCCCGAACTAGGCTTTCCCTAAAACCTCCTTTTATATTCGAACCGTATATCAGACCGGTCTGGTTCAGACCCTAAACTTCTAAGCCCAAAATTGGGGTGTTACATGCATGTGGCTAAGAAGGGTCGCCCAGGATGATTGGTGCATTCTCATCTGCTTCACAATCTAAAACAAGAATGTCAGCAGGAAAAATAAATTTATCCACTCTTACCAGAATATCTTCAATCTTCCCTTCTGGTTGCACATAAGAGCGGTCTGCCAGCTGCAGCATAACTGTCATGGGTCGTGCTCGTCCAATACCTAATTTCTGAAATACAGATTTTGGCATTAAATTAATACTAGAACATAGATCACAAAGTGCCTTACCCACGAATTTATCACCGATTATGCACGGTATTATGAAGCTCCCAGGATCCTTCTTTTTCTGGGATGGATGCTTGTGCAAAATAGTCATGCATCCTTCTGTCAGTTTTACCGTCTCAAATTCCCCAAGTCTGGATTTCTTCGACATAGCATCCTTGAGAAATTTAGCATAACCATGCATTTCCTTGATAGCAATTAACAACGGAATATTGATGTGGACCTGCTTAAAAATATCATAGATCTTTTTAAGTTGGAACTCATGTTTCTACTTTTGTAGCCGATGTGGAAAAGGAGGTGGAGGACGATAATCTTCAATGTGTCCTTCCCATTTCATTCGGATCTGAGGAGGCTTAGGTTCTTCATCCTTCTCTTTTGTCCCTTCTGTTGTCGTGACAGGTGTATCGGCAACAGGCTGTTTATCGTTTGTCGGGGCAGTGTTTGCGGCAGTTGATTCTAGGGATGGTTCCTTAACTGGTTCAGCTTTCTTCTCTGGCCCTGGTAATTGCTTCCCACTCCTGGTTGTGATAGCTTTGCACTGCTCATGTGTGAGTTGTCTAGCGACCTCAGTATCGCTAGGGAATCCTCCATTCTGCCTTGGCTTAATATGCTGTGAAACCTGACCCATCTGTGTCTCCAATGATTTCAGAGTAGCTTCATGGTTAGTCATCCACATCTCTGTTTTATCCATGAATGACTCAGTCTTCTTGACGAAGTGGTTCATGTTTTCAATGTAAGTTCCTGTCTGAGACATAAACGTGGCTAAGGTCTGCTCCAGTATACTAGGTGTGGCTGCCGGCGGTTGTTGCTGCTGCTGTTGCGGTTGCTGCCGTGTCAGAAGTCTAGGTGCCCCCTGATTTTGAGTGTTCTATACATGAGGATTCAGGGCATTGTTTGGGTTGCTCCAAGAGAACTTGGGATCTTTCCTCCAATTGGGATTATAATTGTTGGAATTGTAGTTTTGCTTGTTATAGTTTCCAACATACATCCCTTTCTCTAGCTGTAGCGGGCAGTCTTCCAAACTATGATTCCCACTGCAAGTTTCATATACCTCTTCTGCAGAGTAGACAGGTTTTGAATCCTTCTTCAGCAAGTTTTCTACTGCCTTTGTGAGATATACAACTTGTGTCTTTAAGGAATTATCGGCTTCGTAATCCTTCACAGCTAGTACTCGTTTACCTCTCCTCAATGTGGGGAATTGTTCTTCATTCTTCACCAAATTCTTTAATACTACCATGGCATCATCTGGATCTTTATCTAACAACAACCCATCGGCTGCTGAATCGATTCTCATACGAGTCTGTAGGTTGGCAGCATTATAGAATTTGATTACTTGATTCCAAACAGGGAATCCGTTCATCGGGCAATTCCTCAGAAGAGTAGTAAACCTGTCTCATGCCTCGTGCATTGGCTCGTCGTCTTCCTATTGAAAAGTAGAAATTTCGTTATGTAATCGCTCAGATAAATGGGAAGGGTTAAAACGAGACAAAAATTCACGAGTTAAATCTGCCCAAGTTCGAATTGAACCCGACGTTAGTTTGTTCCACCAAGTTTTAGCTCTGTCCCTCAATGAATGAGGGAATAACCGAAGCCTCAGTATCTCCAGATTTACTCATGGTAGTCTAAACGAACCACAGATTTCCTGGAACGTTTTTAGATGTTACCTAACATCCTCTATAGCAGCACCACTAAATTGGCCAGCATAATTAATCATGCTGAACATGACAGGTTTCAGCTCGAAATTTTCAACTTCCACGTCTGGCAGGGTGGTCTCTAGTTCCACATGATCATTGATAATGTAATCTCGGCATGGCCGGCGTGCGGCCCCACTAGCAGGAGGATAGACAGGTTGTCCGTTTCCTCCATCTCCGATAGGATCTTCAGGACCTTGGGGATTCCCTTGGTTGTTCCTCCTGTCTTCGTGTCTTCCGTTCACCATTGCTTCTAAATGTTCCTCTAAGTACTCGTTTCTTTCTACTAGGAGGCGGACTCGTTTTCTGAGGTTGCACGTTCGTTCGATTTCAGGACCTAACTTGTGCTCAGGTTCTTTGCCTCGTTGAGATCTGCGCATAAGCAAACAAAAGACCTTGTGAAAAGCACAAGGTGAACAATCCAAGTAAAAACAGAAAAATAAAAAAAAATGTGCAGTAAAAGTAAGGTAATGAAAGAGTCTATCGTAATAGAGTGCAAGTGTACACGACGCAAGTATAGTAAAGTGATACATGAAGTATCGGATGTCGAATCCATAGGGACTGGAAATAGCCTTAACCTTGAATTGTTGCACAAGAGAAAAGATAATTTTAATTGTTTGTTTAGGAATACTAAAGAATACTGAAGATAAAAAAGTAAGGAAATCAAGATAGAGAGAATGGGCCGGTATTGAATTGCTTAGTAGTGTAGGTGTTGCAATGTCTAGGACTGTCTGTTCTGTCATTGCTCCTGTCGCGACAACACTTGCGGCGCATTGGTCTGTTGTTGTCGCGGCATCGATCACACAACTCTGTACTTCAAGCTTGGCAAGAATCCCTGCTGTGCCTTGGCCTATCCCTAGGTCCAAGTTTGTCGATGAACACGTCTTCGATGATACCTACCAGCGTGAATCGAAGGATGAACACCGATGTTGTTGAATTCTTCCTTAGCCACTTAACCTCGTCCTATCCCTAGGTCCGAGATAGTTCAACCATAAACTGGAGAACTCGTACTTATTCCTTTCATATACTTAACTCTCCCGATATTAAGTAAATGTATAATCTCACAATGCTCTCCCGATACTCTTACAAGATGTTGAAAACCAGAATAAGCAAACTTGAAGTCTATTTTATTGAACAGAAAAATTCCTAAAACAAATGCAATCCTTGCAACTACTTTACATAATCAATCCTTAGCCCTAGGGGAAGTTTAGAACATGATGAGAAGGGGAAAATGACTAGGGTTTAGGGGAAGACGGCTAGAGAGTAAGATATCCTTCCCTAGGTCGAATTACATGCCTTTATATAGGCCTTGAGTTTAAGTTTTCTAATATGCTAAGAATACAAGTTTAAATTAAAGTACAACTCTATTAAAGACTAAATCTTCAGAGTAGATGTCTTTAATTCGTCCTATTTCCTTGCTTGGAGTTTCTTCCTTGAACTTTGGGCTTGACCTTCATTCTGATCTAGGGCTCAGAAAAATATAAGAGTGCTCCACGACAGACCGACTTAATTTCCTCTTTCTGTCGAGCTCCACTTCACTTCTTCCCTTCACCATTGCTGTCGTCATTGGCTGTCACGGCAGCGGCCATGGCAGCATCCTTCTTCTCGTCTGCAGTCCTGTGTTCCAGCTCTACTTCTCCACTGCCCTGCGTCTGCTACAGTAGCTACCTGCAAAAGTAACCAATTTCGTTAGCAACTGTGCCATTTAATATAATTGTGATGTATGAATGAAATCTATCCTAAATGCAATGAATTATGCTTGAATGCAGCAGAAATATGGGTTAAATAGGGGGTAAAATATAGAACTTTTACACACTCAACACTTACCGAACTTTCAATCCAAAGCTATGATTTTCATCCAACCGTAACTTTGATCATAGGCTTAAAGATAAATTTCTCATATCCAAGAAATTAGTATACTTGGGGAACACCACAACACGCAATTATTCTTCTTATATAATCGATTAGTCAACTTGGGAAACACCGCAACAAGCATTCAAATCAAAACTTACTAATAAACAAGATCAATGATAGAATTAAGATTAATGAGAATGACTAAAACAGAATCAATCAAATTAATTTTGCACCTTATTTTCCTAGGGACAATCATGTGTGATGTGTAGTCTAACAAACACAAAACATAAGCCTTACCCTTTGCTACTTGCGTCATGGATAGCGATAGAATATTCAATATCAAATTAAGGCGTCAATTTAATCATTATCAAGCATTCATAAAAATAAGAACAAGAAATAAGGATTACTTGGATTAAAGGAGAAATACTAGTTTAGTACAAGCCTCACAAAATTACAGAGGAATCACTTCACTCTTGAATTGGAAACAAAATCTCAAGATCAAAATGTAGCACGATATTACCATAAGCTTGAAAATGAATCAAATCTCCACCATTTCATATAAATTGATGCAAAAATCAAAGGGTCTTTAGAAGGGTTGTAACAGGGCTTAGGTAAGGGTATGATAAAAGGAAAAAAATGAAGCTTTCAGAATCAAGGCAAGAGTTAATAATGATATTAATTCCACATAACAACATCGAGCATACTACTGACTTCTTGAAATTTATTCTCACATCTCATTTAAGTACTAAGAAATTTTAGAGAAGTGACATTTATTTTCTTTTACAAACATATCTCCAAATATCTTCCTTCGAGGAACAAACTTCAATTTCTCTTTTTTTTCTTCCTTTTTTCACACTTTTTTTAAAGTCCTAATTAATAAAAGAGAATGATTCTTGGTCCAATACTTCCAAAATAATGGAAATGTCCATAAAAGTGTGCTTTATCTCAGATTTGATTCAAAAGTTGACTTCTTCACGTCAAACACTAGGCTTGCATCAGTCACAAGGCGTGGTAACGTCTTATCGAAGATGAGCTTCTACCCTATCCTACTTTCCTCCAAAGGACTTGATGTTCACATGGGAAGCTAAGAACATGCTTTTGAGTTGATTTTCACCATTGCATCCACATTTCAACTCCTTAATCAAAACAAACATAATTACCATCCGACCAGTTAGAGAGAATGTCCTCAACGGTACTGTGGAAACGCCTTGTCACGGAGCAGGATCATACTGTCGGCAAGCACCGTGAAACACGCAAGGGAGGCCAATCGTTGAAGCAAAATCAGGCCAGTCAGCAAGTATGGACTTTTTACATCGGAGGTCTCTCTCGAACAATACACTGGAAAGGACTATGGCAGGTATGTGACAGACATGGGGTTGTCAAAGACGCGTTTATTCCGAACAAAGTTGCTAGAGATGGGCAGCGATTTGGCTTTGTGCGAATGGCATCACAAGAAGACGCAAATAGGGTTATAGAGAGACTACATGGAAAATGGATATACGGTGCCCGGATGAGTGTAACCATGGCGTGGAAGGGCAAATCGGTATGCTATCGGAAAAAAGGGGGAGAAAAAAGAAGCGGGGAACAACGTGGGACGATGGAAAATGGAGACTCAAAGGCATCATATACTTCGAATCCGATAGGGAGAGAAGAGGCGAACGAAAATCGAAAGAAAATACCAGGAATAGTGGATGAAGACAAATGGGCGATTTTACAATGGTGCGCGGTGGGTTGGTGCTTGAATCCGTGCAGTATAAAAGCATTGGCGGAACACTTGGAGGTGGAAAAAGATGACGGTTTCTCCATCATGCGATTGTCCGGATCCATGGTATTATTAATGTGCACATCGACGAACGTTCGTGAAAAAATATTGAAGCTTGACCGAGTGAAAGAATGTTTTGCGAAGGTGGAGAAGTGGTCACCAGCGATCAAGGTGGAATCACGCCGGGTATGGTTTTCAATTATAGGTCTTCCAATTCATTTATGGCATAAAAAGACATTTATGAATATTGAAAACATATGGGGTGCTTTTATTTGTATGGACGACGCAACAGAAACGCCGTCTTCTTTCGATAGCGGAAGAATCATGGTGGAGACAGCCAATTTTAATCGAATTGAGGATCACATAGACCTGCAATTTGAGGGGGAATCATATCCAGTCCGTGTGCTAGAGATGGATGGCGAAACTCTGGCGGTCAAATGCGATTGCGGCGAACTAGAGTCGACCGACGGAGAGTAGAGTTGTGATCACAATACATCAAATAACATAGCAAAGGTTGAAGAAAACTTTGAGGACACGGAAAATAAAAGGGAGATCATTGCACCGGTGTTGTGGTTAGCAAATGAGGTTTGGGAAGAACAACAAGGGGACTCAAACGGTGCGACAAATCCAGCACAGAAAACTATTTTAATTGCTAATGAGGAACGAGAGTCATCACAACATTTAGACCGATCGCCGGACAGGCAAACGGTGGGGCTGCCGGAACGGACAGCGTTATCGACGGGAGGAGGGCTGAGCGGTGAGAAAGACACTAGTGATAGAAGTCTTGGGGTGATAGGGAACATTCAAAAGTGTGAGAGTTTGGATATAGCGGGGATTGAAAACTCCAAATCATGTGATTCAGTGGGACTGGAGTCTCAAATACAATCTGAGGATAAGGTAGAATTAAATTCATATCCACCTCTATATTCGACAGCTGCACAACCGGGTCTGGGTACTACCGAAATATTCCAAGTGGGTCGGGCTTTTTGCAAAATCAGACGGGTTCTAGGAGGAAATTTAGAAGGTTGTCGGGTATATCGAAAAAAGATGAGCAACCATTCAAGTGGGTTTAGACAAGAAGATTTGAATGGGGAAAGGGAGGGTGCAATCGATGTGATTACAAACAAAACTATAGAAACTGAAGCAACCGAAACAATGAAATTGGGTTCATTGATTGGGGTAAATTCTAACGGCCGCGAAGAGGAGATAATCCGAGACATATCAAGAGTAATTAGCGGGGATTGTCGGGGTTTGTGACTTATGAAATTGCTATCTTGGAATGTTCGGGGCTTGGGAGGGAGTGCTAAGCGACGATATGTACGTGAGGTATTACGGAAAAACGATGTGGATATGGCGATGTTGCAAGAAACGAAGATGGAGGAGTGGCCGAAGTCATGGATAGCAAACTTATGGGGAACGGACAATTTTGAATCCTTGTTTGCGCCAGCAATTGGTGCTTCTGGAGGTATTTTAGTGGTGTGGGAAGTAAGCAAATTTAATATAGTACAAGTCGAGGTGGAGCAAAATTTTATAGTGATGCGTGGCCGATGGTTACAGGATGACATGGCTTGTGGGATTGTTGTCGTATACGCCCCATCGAAGTTGGACGGACAACAAGTAGTTTTGGCAGCGATATTGGACAAAATTAGAGATCAAGAGGGGCCGTGGTGTATTGCGGGGGATTTCAACGCAATCTTACATGAATCGGATAGAATTGGGGTAACGGACAGGGATATGGAAATGGAAATTTTCGGTGAATTTGTACTACATGCGGGATTAATGGATTTGCCACTTTTAGGAAAACGATACACATGGTTTGGTCCAAAAAATAGATGCAGCCGAATTGATCGCTTTTTGATATCGACATGTTGGATGGATGCTTTCAGCTCAATTCAACAAGAGGCTTTAGTGCGGGGCATATCGGATCACACGCCCTTGTTGTTGAGGTGCGATGAGAATGATTGGGGACCTCGGCCTTTCAGGTTCTTCAATTGCTGGATGGAGGGTCGATATCATGTTCGCCAAATCGTAGAAGAATGAGCCCGATTGACAGTTTTGGGCATTGGCAACGTGAACATTATGGTGAAACTGCGACATCTGAAATCATTATTGAAACAGTGGAACCGTGACAGTTTTGGGGATGTGAACGCGATTAATTCTGAGATGCAAGGCAAGATCGATCAAGCGGATGTAGCGGCAAATACAAATAGTGTTGATGAGGGAGTTAAGGTAGAGAGACGTCAGTGGCTACAGGCATTATGGAGAGCTATGCGACATAAGGAGGCGATGTGGAGACAAAAATTGCGAGCGACATGGCTTCGATTGGGTGATCGAAATACGGCATTCTTTCACCGATCTGCTAAACTGCGAGCAGCAAAGAATTTTATTCCAGGTTTTTTGATTAATGATAAGTGGATCACTACACCTTTACAGATGCGCCGACATGTGGTGCAAGCGTTCACTAAACATTTTTCTAGTGATACGCGGGAGTGTGTATGGCATTTCGATGGGGAGTTCCGACAGTTATCCTCGATTCCTAATGAGAGGTTGGTCGCGGTATTCTCCTTGGAGGAAATTCACGGCGTAGTGAGGGAATGTGATGGTTCGAAAGCGCCGGGTCCAGACGGTTTTACTTTGGATTTCTATAAGAAAGGGTGGGAGGTGGTCAGCGGCGATGTTCTACGATTTTTCGAAAGTTTCCATGCTAGTGGTCGGTTACCAAAAGATGCAAATTGCACGTTCATTGTCTTATTGCCTAAGGTATCATCTCCTAAGACTCTTGGTGAATATAGGCCTATATGTTTGGTGAATTCGGTATATAAAATTTTAGCAAAATGTCTAGCGAATCGATTGCAGTTAGTTTTGGGTGATTTGATAAGCGACACGCAGTCAGCCTTTATAAAGGGTCGTCAATTAGTGGATGGGGTACTTCTGGCTATTGAGGTTGTGCATTCCCTGCGTCAGAGGGGAGCTAGTGGTTTTTTATTGAAACTCGATTTCGCAAAGGCATACGACTGTGTTAGTTGGCGTTTTTTGGATGAGGTACTAGGTAAAATGGGTTTCTGCGACGTATGGAGAAACAGGATTAGTGAATGTATCAGCTCTGCCAGGCTATCGGTGCTACTCAATGGTAATGCTACAAAAGAATTCCGAATGGGTAGAGGTTTGCGACAAGGCTGTCCGCTATCGCCATTACTTTTTGTGGTTGTCGCGGAAGCGATACACTTGATGTTACGAAGGGCCGAATTGGGAGGATTGATCTGTGGGGTGGAAGTGGCGTCAGGAATATTTTTGACACATCTGCAGTTTGCTTACGACACATTGTTATGTTTTGAGGGATCTTTAGCAATCGCGCAAAGCTCAAAACGGATTCTGCATTGTTTTCAAGTCTGTTCGGGTTTGACGATAAACTTCAGTAAAAGCTCCTTATATTCGATTGGTATAGGAGATGAATTGAGTGCTAGTGTGGCCGAGGTGATGGGGTGTAGAAGAGCTTATTTTCCGTTTGTATATTTGGGCTTTCCGATAGGAGCGAATCCGAGATTGATTGCTACTTGGGAGCCAATAATTGCTAATTTTAGGCGCAAGCTAGCAGGATGGAAACGATCATCTTTGTCCTTTGCTGCTCGTCTTGTTTTGGTGAACTCGGTACTTTCCTCTCTACCTATATTTTATATGGGGTTATTTGTTGCTCCAAAGGGGGTGATTGACAGGTTAGATAGGATACGGAGGGCTTTCCTATGGGGAGGTGTTGGATTGGAACGACGTATGAGTAGAGTAGGGTGGGAGGTGGCATGTCGGCCAAAATAGTTTGGGGGTTTGGGAGTTGCGGATTTAAGGGTAAAGAACATGGATTTTCTATCTAAGTGGGTTTGGAGATACGCTCGCGATAAAGACTCTCTATGGCGTAGTTTGATAGTAGCGAAGTATGGTGAACATAAGCAGTGGTGGCGTTTTAATACAGAGAAGCTGTCGTCGATGTCGATTGTATGGAGACAAATTGTTGCAAATTCATGCGCAGAACAGGTAGAAAAACACATGGGCATGACCGGTTTTCTGTGGATACTTGGTAATGGGAGATCAATCCTTTTTTGGTTCGATCCGTGGGTTGAACAGTTGGCCTTAAAAGATGTTTTCCCGCGTCTTTTCTCGTTGGCGATGGACAAATTAGCGAGGGTGTGTGACTACACGATGGACGATAGTTTATCCCACAAGAATTGGGTTGGTTTCTTTAGGAGACAATTAAGGGATTTCCAGCTCGGGCAGTTGCGGGAGTTGCATAATTTGGTGTCTAATTTTTAGGTATGGGAAGGCAAGATGGACACGTTGATTTGGAGGCCGGATGATCATGGAAATTTTTCGGTTCAGACTTTGTCGAAGCTGATTATGTTTGATAAGGTTGGGGACATGGGTTTAGGTGAATGCTTTGCTTGGAAAGTGCTGGTACCGCCTAAGGTTCAGGCCTTCTTGTGGTTCACATGGGTACGACGATTACCCACGACGGATTTCTTGCGTGCTCGTGGGATTCCATTACCGGAAGATCAAGGACGTTGTCCTTGGTGTACGACGGAGGAGGAGAGCATCACTCACATTTTGTACGAATGTTCCTTGGTGCGATCAGCTTGGGTATGGATGCGACAATGGTGGGGAATCGACACAACTTTCCCGGTTAGTTTTGATGCATTTTTTGTGATTGATTTCCATAGAGCTTTTACGGGTTGCATGAAAATGTGGTGGATAGCGAGTGTTGCTACTTTATTGTGGTCGCTGTGGCTAGCGAGAAATGAATATATCTTTCGTGGGAAACATTTGAATTTAGCTGAATTATGCTTCTTGGTGAAATTGAGATCATACTACTGGATAAAAGTTGATAGGCAAGGTGAGATGTTCCCGGAATCCATATGGTGGACATGTCCTGCTCGTTTTGAGGTTAGTGCGCAACTAAAAAGAGTGAGTGTGGGACGGTGCTGGCAGCCTCCTTTAAGGGGCGTGTTAAAATTCAACACAGATGGATTGGCGCGCGGTAAGCCGGGTCTGGCGGGGTTTGGTGGCGTAATGAGAGATGAAGATAGCCGTATATTGGGTTTGTTCTCAGGACTTTTAGGTGTGATGGAATCGAACGAAGCGGAAGTGCGAGCGATAGCTTTTGCCTTGGGTATGATACAGGAGAGGGAATGGCGGAAGGGTTGTGTTATCATAGAGTCGGACTCTCAAGTGGCGTTGAGTTGGGTTACACAATCCGGAAAACGTCCTTGGCGGTTGTGGGAGGTTTTCTTGGCGATAGATCCGGCTTGTCAAGTCGCGTATGACATTCAATTCTGTTATGTGTCGAGGGAGGCGAATGGCTTCGCGGATGTCTTAGCGAAAGAGGGTGTGGACAGAATTTCGACTTTTGTGGCATGTATATGAGTTGGTGTTTTGTTCTTTTTGTATTCGATGGATCGCATCGTACTCTTTTCCTCCATTAGGTTTGGGGAGGTTTTTAACGAGGCGTGTGATCCGTCAAGCTATATGTTCTTTATATTTATAATAAAATCATACAGTTGCCGATAAAAAAAACATAATTACCACAATTAAGCTCAAAATATAATTAGAATGTGAAGGAATTAATCACAAAAAAGATTATATAATTATAACCTATCACATGCCATATCCAGGGTGTACTGATGCACCTGGCTAGAAATGGTTGATTACAACTCCATCCTTTAACGAGCATTCAAGGACTCAAACATTTTTATTCAGATAAAAACGATGTCGACTCTTATATTATATAATACTACAT
Organism: Hibiscus tridactylites; assembly: GCA_958450335.1. NCBI lineage: Eukaryota > Viridiplantae > Streptophyta > Magnoliopsida > Malvales > Malvaceae > Hibiscus > Hibiscus tridactylites. The sequence continues at coordinate 20,047,180 of OY288266.1, forward strand.
TGTATATGGTATTGTGAACTTATCTAATATATATATATATATATAGATATTGTAACGTGTAACTAAGCGAAACACTATGTTATTGTATTATTTTATGAATTTCATTATAAAGTATGAAAAATAAAAATTACATTATGTTAAGTTGATCAATCGAATCGAAAATTGCCAATAGGGGGTGAAATGGCTTTTTTAAATTAAAAGGAGTGAATTGAAAGATTGGGAATTGAAGACAAGACAATTTACAGTGGTTCAAGCTTAGAACAAGCTCTACATCCACTATCTTAGCTCTCACTAAGGATTTTCAACCAATTTCACTAGAAATTCATCCCCTTTTCTACGATTAGGAGGAAACATTACAATCAAGTTAATCCTTCTACCCAAAGATTAACCAAGACTCTTTCAAATACAAAGAAGATTGACGATATGAAAAAAAAATGCCTCTCACAAGGTTGATAGATTGTCCAATTACACTTAAACACTTCCCAAATTTGAAATGAGATAATACAATGGAAAATTACACAAGTGGGGTTACAAGTATTTTACACTAATAGGTCAAGGGTTTGGATATTTGCTTGGATTGTTGCAAATAGGTTCAATAGTTGTTGTTGAGGCTTTGGAGGCTTGCTTTTATACCCTTGCATTGATTTCTAGCCGTTTGGGTGGTTGAGGTCATCAATAGAGACATTGAAGCCTTTATTCCCCACCATAAATGCACTTCTGCACCTGCCCGTACTGAAACGCGAAGGCTCGTACCGATCTCTGTCTCAAAATAGAAGAGTCGTTGCAGGTAATAAAGAGGGGCGTATCGAAACGTGGGAAGGCGTATCGAACCGCAGTAAGGGGTCGTATCGAAACATCTTTGTTCGTACCGATACAATTTTTCTCACTTGAGCTACTGCCAATCTCCGTATCAAAACGACCCGAAGGCGTATCGATACAGGTCAACTGCTTTTTAAAAATTGCTCATTCCCAATAACAGACAAGTAACAGCCTTAAGGCTCACATAATAACGATGTAAGGGACATGCCTAAAATTATTAAACCTAGAAGAAGGCTATATCGAAACATTATAAGCCGTATCAAAATGCCCTGTCAAAATTTTATCTTTTAAAGCATCCGTATCAAAACTGTATAAACTGTGTTAAAATGGTTTCTTCTAGTAGCCAAATAAAGTTTTGGCCGTATCGAAACACAATTGGGTGTATCAGAACGCCTATACGTTTTTGTAAAGTTTGGCTTAAAATCACTTAGAAAATTTTATAGGGTTTAAGTTTTGGCTTTGGAAAACAATTTGGGCTTAAAATTACTTGTCAATTGTGAGACTTTAAAGTACTTAAAAATTTATTTACTTTGCAAATATGTCCTTAAAACAATTTGTTATATCAAAATCAAACAGGTTTTACAATCTCGCCCTTTTTGATATAACAAAACCAAAGTTAATTTTTAAGTACTCTCTCTTACTTTAAGCTATGTTTTTGAAATACTTTGTAAAATTTAGCTTAATTCATTCTCCCTCTTTTGTTATATCGAAATCAATGATAAGCAAGAGATATGAATATAAACTAAACAACATAAATTTCATTAAAGCATAAAGCAACAACTTAAAGTAAAACATGGAATCCAAACTTAAGTCATAAAAACATAATTCAAAAAACAAAGGACAAAGCATAGGTTCAAAGGAAATAAAATAGGTGCAATGAAGAAATCCTAAATGATATGCCATGATATAAGATGCAAGACTCAAGGTTCGTCTTCAACTTCACCGTCATCATCGTTCTTCTTAGATTCCCTCCACTCATAATGTAAAGCCGCAAGAGACATGTCCAAACAAGTTTGTTTAGTAGAAATCGAACCAACACGATCATCAATGGACTTGTTGCGATTCTCAAGGACGGTGACTCGCTCTTCCAAAGATGTGATGTGAGTATCAATGGCAGCAAATTCAGCATTCATGGACGGTGACTTGTTGCGATTCTCAAGGACGGTTGAGCATCTTGAGGTTGTGCCGCTTGAGGAGCCGTTTGATGAAGTTCGTTGAGAATAGCACCGGGAGGAAGCTCAGCGAGACAAACCCACACATTGTTGATGTAGTGCAACTTAGCACGAACGATGGAGGATTCATTGATTGGATCCTTGAAACGCGAGGGTTCATCATGAGAGCAATCTATCTCTAATTGAGTAAACAAGTAACTCAAGGCAGTGTCGTAGGTGAAAGAAGTAACTTGATCGGTGTAACGATATTGAACGAGGTAAACCATCTCGGAAAACATGATTTGAGCAAGATTTGGGTGTTTCTCTTCATGGAAGCATCGAAGCAAAAATCATCAACTTGGCGAATGGTTGTGAATTTTCCACCGGAAGGGCAAAACCACAAAGTGAAGAATGCAATCATGAGCATCGAGAACGGTAACGGTGCCACTCAAAATATGTCATAATGAGTCCTCATCGGCTATACCCTCATCCTCAAAACCTAAAGCATCAATCAAAGTTTTAACATTAACCCGAAATTTCTTCCCCATCAAATAGGATTCAATAGCAACCACGGTCTTTTTGCCGGGACCAACAATGCACTTGGCATTGACATAAAAAATCAAAACAAGATTTTTGTAAACAATAGGTGGTAAGGCCAAAATATTAATGAAGTTCCAATGCCTCAAAAGATGAAGATATCAAAATTTAAAACGCCCAGAATCTAAAAAAGGAGTATACAAACCCGATCGCGATGGATATCATGAGTTTGAATTCTCGAAAATAATCCATCTTGTCCGTGGTGCGAAAACACCTTGGTTAAATAATCACAATATTAGGGGGAGTAATCCCATCATTCTCGACATTGGAGGATCCTCCAACTTCACTAGTTCTTGCTATCTTTTTAGGACCTATAATAAAATCTGAAAATAAATCAACGCACAAGAAAATTAATGTATGCATAAATCATTTCATTCGATCAAAAAATAATCCAATTAATGTCTATATATGTAAAAGAAAACTCTATACAATTGGAAACATTGAAACTAAGAGGAAACATTGCGGAGGAAACATTGAAACTGGGTAAACTGATTGGGGGTGAAAACAATTGGAAACGAACAAGATATTGTAAAGGATGTCGCGCGTATGATTGAAGAGCGAGAACGACAATAATTGCGAATAGCGTTGAGTTTTTGGTCGTGGAATGTGAGAGGGATTGGTTCAGCGTTGAAGCGTAAATCAGTTCAACGCTTTTCGAGACAGCAAAGGTGTGTGATGGTCATTTTATATGTGACTAAATTAAAGACATCAAGTGATGGTATGGTGAATAAGATGTGGTTTATGAATGATTTTGTTTATGTGTTTATGCCTTCTTCGGATGTTTTTGACATCCGAGAGAGGAGACATATTTGCTCGGTCCTTGGTTGTGGTATAGTAAGAGTATATGTACCGTGTATGGGAGGGGATCAAAGGAGTTTGTTAGGCGATATGCGGTGTGGTAATCTACAACGAGGTATGGTGGAATTATTCATTGGTTGTGGTGCGTGATTTCTTTTGTGTCGATAGAGTGGCGTGGTGTGGTTTGTTAAAAGTGTGAAGATCGAATAGTATGGAAACACGCAACATCGAACCATTTGTTGTTGGTGCTTGACGACATCTTTTGGCCTGGAAATTGCATCCGAGGGGGATTGTTGAGATCATGTATTCATTTTTTTATCGAGAAGCGAATTGCTTGGATGACTCTTTGGCGAGGGGTGGTGTTGATCGCACATCTTTGTTTTTCATGCTAGCGTGAATGTTTTGTGTTTTGGTTTCTTGCTTTGCTTTTTTCGTGTTTGTTCGGTTGTTTTTAGCGTTTGTTCTTTATCTCATACTCCTCGGTACTCTTTTCCTCCATTTTGGTGTAGGGAAGTTTTTAATGAGGTCATGAAGTGTGATGGCATTGTATTATACTTATTAATAAAATCATACTCTTTAGCCGATCAAAAAAAAAAGAAAAATTTATACAATAGTTTAAAAGCATATACATATATAAAAAGATTTTTTCGTAAAAAGAATTTTAAAAAATAGTAAGATAAAATATACAATATAATTTTATATTCGGCTTTTGAAAGAAACTTTGCAAAATCTTGAAAACCCATACTATATATGTATGCATGGATGCATACTCCCCCTAGCAACAAGCATGGATGCATTAAGAGGCAAAAACACATAAGCACAAACATCAATTAATTCAAGCTAGTTTTTGACCTAAAAAGGCTCTATAGGGTCAAGAAAGGCTGGTTAAACCTAATTTTTTCCTAAGAGTCCAAAAACACTCTTTGTCAAGTGGTTTGGTAAAAATATCCGCTAGTTGGTTCAATGTGTCAACATACTCTAGAACAACATCGTTTTTCAAGACATTATCACTAATGAAATGATGTCTAATTTCTGTGTGCTTGGTTCTAGAATGTTGGATGAGATTCTTAGTGAGACATATGACACTACTGTTGTCACACTTAAGGGATATGGTACCTATATCAACTCCATAGTCTAGAAGTTGTTGCTTCATCCAAAGGACTTGAGCACAACAACTTCTGGCTGATATGTATTCCGCTTCGGTGGTAGATAAGGCTACACTACTTTGTTTCTCAGAGAAACAATATACGAGAACACTACCTAGAAATTGGCATGTTCCGAAGGTACTCTTTATATCTATCTTACATCCCCCATAATTCACATCGGAAAAGGCATGAAGGTCAAAGGATGAGTCTCTAGGATACCAAAGACCTAAACAAGGTGTGTCTCTAAGACATCTAAATATTCTCTTAACGGCTATAAGGTGTGATTCTCTAGGACTAGCTTAGAACCTAGCACACAAGCAAACATTAAACATGATATTGGGTCTACTTGCGGTAAGGTACAACAAAGATTCAATCATAGAACGATAAAGCTTAGAATCAACACACTTACCCTCTTCATCTTTGTCAAGCTTAATTGATGAGCTCATTGGAGTGGCTTGAAGCTTTACATTCTCCAAGCCAAACTTCTTGATCATATCTTTGATGTACTTTGCTTGATTAATGAAAGTGTCATCCCTCATTTGTTTGATTTGGAGCCCCAAAATGAATGAAAACTCCTTCATCATGTTGATCTCAAATTTACCTTTTTATTAGCTTAGAAAATTCTTGGCAATAAAACTCGTTAGTAGAACCAAAGATTATATCCTTCATAACACCCTAAAAAATGATGATGAATAAAATGAAAAAAGAAGATAAATAAATAAAATTACAACTATAAGGGTTTGAAACCGTGACATGTGCATAGTAAACTAAAAACTCAACCATTGAGCTAAGGCTAATTCTAGTTAGAAAATACATGAACTTTCTTTTGAGTTGTCCAATTGGTTATTAGAGAGCATTAACTAAGCCATATCTACCTTTCCACCTACTCAAGAATGGGCTTTTCGAATCTGGAGGCAAATTCAAGATTTCAAAAGCCTCTCACCTACCCTTTCTCCGTTCAAGCTCCGACGAGCTCTCCACGAACGTTTGTTGCATCCACCGTCCCCACCATCTTCACCGTCGCCCCATCGCCACCAAAACTCGACCACCCAACCTCTGTTTCTGCCCGTCGTTCACACAAAAATGGTGGAAGACCGTTCATCTTCACCAACCCCAATCCGCTACACCATCAGTCTGTGGTGGACACTGCCGCTATCAGTTGGATTGTCGATGTTTCCCGACCATGCCCTGTTAGCTACTCGCCTTGAATCGCCACCGTTCGCCGTGAAATGTGGGTCGAAGGTTCGGTGAGAACCCTCCTTCCGCACCCTTTGTTTTCTGTGTTTTCCGACAAAACGACCGTCCGTTCATCGAGCCGCCACCGCCAACAGACTCCTCGTGTAGAGGCGAGGAAAACCCAGGTTTCCGATCACTGGTCTGTCAATGTTTAACACCTCGCCGGAGCTACGTTGTTTCAAACCCCGTTTCCTCTTTTTGGTTAAATCTGGTAAGGAATTTCGGCCTATTATGTTGTTCACGAATGGGTTTTACTGTGGGTCTGAAAAATACTATTTTTTCCGTTAGGATCTCGGCACTTATGGCCTCCGACGTTCTTTCATTATGAATGGCCAGTGAGCCTTAATTTCAGGTGGGTGACTTGGGTTTAAACCCATTGAACCGAGTCAACCCAGCCCGAACCGATCTGGTATGTTTAGCCCTTTAATTGATTTGGTCTAAGCCCAATATGTCAACCCCTACCCGACCCGACTTGATTCGATCTGACTCGAACTGACCCGTTAACCCGAACCCGATCCATTGACCGAGTCAACTCAGTGAGTCAACTCATTCGAGTCAACTCAGTGAGTCAACCCGTCTGAGTCAACTTAGTGAGTCGACCCGCTCGATTCAACTCGGTAGACTGTTGACCAGTTGACTAATGACGTTAGCATTGACCAATGATGACGTTAGCGTTTAGCGTTGACTTCGACCAAAAAGTCAAAATTTTTTAAAACTCTTATTTTATGTTTTTCTACGTCCAGGGCCCGTTTCTGAAGCTTGTTTCGCAAAATTCTAACCTGAAAGCCTCTGAATCTGACCTTGAACCTGAACTTGTATATGTATTTTGTAAAGTGTCCACAAGTTGTATATTTCATGCACATTCCATCTCACATTATTGCTGTTTTTGAGTATATTCTATGCATAATTAGGACCATGCATTGCATTTTATAGTATTTCTTTACTTTGTTGTGCTCTTATAGATTATATGTTATTTGGTGAATAAAATGTATTGTTTTAGTTTAGTTTTAGTTTTAGGTACTAAAGGCCTACAAAGGGAAAGATGAGCAAAGGACATGATGCTGAAGCAGCAGACCAAGGAGTTGTACTGATGTAGTCCAGATAGAAACAGCAGCTGACGAGTAGCTGCCGCCTCCCAACCTTCCACCCAAGACAGCAGACTATGGAGTTGGAGAACCGGAGTGCGATATGTAGAGCAAAAAATCTTGATTCTATCGATTCTATCCACTCAATTTTCCGACGTCTGTAGCAGCAGGCAGAGCCGCCGAAGGAAGAACACGAGATTACTTGCGGAGCAAGGCACCGTGATAACGTCCACATTCAACTCAAAGAAGTCAGAGTTTAAAGTCACATTTAATGTAAAAAGCTACTTTGAAGACTTCTACTTCAAGAAGGACTAGACCTAGCTAAAGCCTATATATACCTATTGTAATTCTAATTCAAAACAAGTAAGGTTTTCCTTAGGCATAGTTTAGGTTTTCTTGCCCCCATCATGTTCTAAAATTCTCCTTGGGTTTGGGTTATGTTGTAATTAGTGTGAGAACAATTGTTTAAGATTTCAAGTTTGTTTTTGCAAATAAAACTTCAAGGTTTACTTATTCCATGTTCTTCATAGTTTTCAATTAAGGCGAAAGATTAGTTGAATTCTATCCATTTGTTCAGTATTGAGAGATTCGAACTCACGAAAGGAGTAAGTTAGATGTCATCTATAGACGGTGCGATCAATGTAACACCCCAATTTTGGGCTTAGAAGTTTTGGGTTTGGACCGGATCGGTCAGAGTGCGGTTCGAATATAAAAGGTGATTTTTAGGAAAGCCTAGTTCGGGTTGCATTAAAAATATGGAAAAATGTCTTAAAATCCTCTTTTATTATATATAAGAGAATGGTGAAATCAATTTTACAAAATGAGGTTTGGAAGTGTGACATTTTGGGTTAGTGACCAAAATGTAATTTTCGAAAACTTGGTGACTGTTTTAAAAAGGATTGAAACTTAGAATCTTTAAGGAGCTATTTACCCAAAAAGAGTTTCTCCAGATTTTTCTTAATATTAATCAATTTATTAATGGTTTTAATTAAGGTAAAAATGGAGGGAAGAAGATATTTTGTCATTTTAACTAACTTTTCTCTAAAATTTTCCATTTCTTTTCTCTCAACTTTTCTCTCAACCCAAAGACATTTCTCCAGCAAAATTCCCTCTGATTTTCACAACTAAAGATTAGATTTCAACCTTCATTTGATCTCTAGTCATTTCTACATCAAAACCTTAGCATTTGCTTATTGGATTTTCAAGAATTTTGGTTCCAAAAAGGGAGAAACTCAAGTTTAGAGGTATGAACATCCTTCTCCTCTAAATTCTCAGTTCTTTACTGAAATTCCCAAGTTCTCAATCCTTGATTTGTGTTTTATTAAAGGTTTTGCAATTGTGTTCTTGATCTTGGCTTTAAAATGCAAGATTTGCTTTAATTTTGATGAAATTCGTATGAAATGATTGGGTACTGTTTTGAGATGTGTTTTTTGTTGTGAAATGGATGTATAATTGATGAGAAATTGAGGTTTAATCAATGCAATCCCGGATGGGTTGATTTTCCTAAGTTTTTCTTGAGTTGTTGGTGGTTTTTGGAGTGATCTTGGTGATCTGCTATAGCTGGAGGTATAAGGATGTGTTTAGATCCTTTTTGGATGTTAATTGAGGTTTAAGAATGTTTGGAATAGATGGATCTTGGCTGGGTAGTGTTGTAGTGATGTTTGGATGTGATTTCGGTTGTGTTTGGTAGCCGAAATGTGAGTGTTGATGAGAGCAGCGAGTTTAGGTGCTTTGGTTGAAGATAATAATGCATGATGATGCATTAATCCTCTGCCTTGATGTGTTTAAAAACAGGGGAGACATCTTCGGATCCTTGTGGTGTTGATCCGGAAGCTTGATTGGTGTTTCGGCAAGTGTCGAAATGGAATCGGTGAGTGAAGTTTGGTTTTCAGCTTTGAAACCAATGTTTTGAAGGTTTGGGAGCTTAGTTTAAGTCTAAACAACTTAGCTAAGCTCAAGAGTAAGTTTTCGGAAAAACTCTCTTGTTGTTGAGCCATGTGTTGGTTGAATGCAATGTGTTTTAATTGCATGTTTAAATTCTGTTTTGAAAGCATATTTTTAGCATGTTAATGCTGCTTTTATAAGCCATGTGTTGAAGGATGCTCAAGGTAAGAGATCCTTGATTTTGAACATTGTTAAATGTGGTTTTGATGCATAGTAAGGCATGATTATTGTGGCTTTGTTAAATGCTTTAAAACAGTGGAATATTGTTGTTAAATGATGTATATTGGCAAGTGATGTCTTTGTTTTAAAGTACTTGAATAGGATATAGTTAGCCGGCTATAGGATTGGGTGCACCGTGAATAAAGTCGCCTTGGATGTGGAGTGGTTGTGGTTGTACCGTAGACTCCATCCAAGTACACTAACGAGATGGTTAAGAACATCATGGTGGTTAAAAGTCCATGGGTGGGTTTTGGGTTAAGGTCATAATGGTGGTTAAAATTCCATTTGAGGACCTTGTGTTTGTTAAGATCACAATGGTGGTTTAAAGTCCATGTGTGGATCTTGTGTTGTATGTTCCGTGATCTCGTTAGTGATGTTATACATCTACCAATGAGTGATTGGAGGGGTTGTGATTGTACAATAGTCTCCGTCACGGGTGTTGAGGGGTTGTGATTGTACCATTGCTCCACCTTGAGATTGGTAGTGTGTATGAAGCGTGGGGACAACGCTTGTAATCCGCGTATCCGATTGTCGTTGTGTTTTGAATGGAAGATGGTTATGATTATCACTTGAATGCCAATATGACATGTTAATGATTTGAAGCATGAAGTGCTTGGTTTGTTTACATTTGTGCATGATCAAATGTGGTTTAAACTAAAGGTTTTGAAAATGAGTTTTATAAATGCATTATTGTGATGTTTTTAATGAGCATTCCTCACTAAGCTATGTGCTTACGCTCTCTCTTTTCTTAAACCAATAATGCAGAGCATTAAAGTGCTTGAAGGGGTAGAAAGAGGTCAAGAATCCAAGTGAAGAACTAAGCTCATGTATGGTGAATGTTTTCTTACCACTATTAGCTTTTGGGCATTTGGCAATGGGAACCTAAATGGTTGTTTTGGGAGATGTTTTGGACTCCCTAAGTTGGTTTTATGCTTTCAATAATGATGGAACATGTAAATGGCCTTTTGAGGTTGTTTTGGATGTTTTGGTGTTTGTATGGTTTTTAATATAGGATGCATGCCTATAGAATTGGGTTTTTCCATAATTGATGCCATGTTTGTGAAAGAATGATGCAATTATGTTCCTTGAGTGTTGAACGACTTGCTGGTATAATTTGGTTGCCTTTTGAGCATGTTTGATGGATCAATTATGTAATAAACCAACAAAATTTCTGCAATCTGGGCAGCCTGTTTCGGAACAGGTGCTACCGTATCGGAACGGAGGGCCTGAAATGGCCTAGGCGTTCCGAAACGGGTGGAACCGTTCCGAAACAGTTTTGCTACTGCCAGGCCCTGTTCCGGAACTGGTTTCAGAACGGTCCCGCGTTTCGGAATGGATCATCCCTATTCCGGAACACTCGACCGTTGGGCACTGAAATTGTTGGTTAAATGTTTTGAAATCCTTGCGTTTTGGTCCTGAACTTTGTATATGCAATTGAATGAGTTTAAGATGTCCGTTTGAGTTGAAATTTGGCAGTAAAGCATGAAACATGACTAATTTCATAATGGTAACTCAAAAGTTGGTTAAGTCCTTGTAATTTCCAGAATTTGCATTTTGGTCCCTAAATTCATAAATTGTGCAATCGAGTCCCTAAACGTTTTCTGATCGTGCTGATCTTTGAGTATGTTGATTATATGAACATATCTAGGGTTAATGTGCATTTAGATAAGAATAAAAAAAAGGTTCGTTAATCAAGGTTGACTTTCGGGTTGACTTTGGTTTTCCCTGTGTAAACTTCTTAATTCGGGTCAACCGTCTAGGCCGGGTTAAGGGGGTTACATTTGGTGGTATCAGAGCTGAGTTCTCGAGTAATTGGGAATGGTTATGTGGGTGATGAGTGTATGTATGCTTTGTATGCTTGTTGAATGAAAGCATGTTGTGTGAATTGTAAGTATGTTACAATTGTGATGAATGTTGTGGTGAAGCATGATAGAGGGACCCATTGCCAAATCTAAGCTAATGAAATGATTTGTTTTAATTGGAAATGAGCTTGAGTACTTGGATTGCTTACCTTGCTGGGCCTGACTTTGTTTATTTGCATTGTGATTGCATTATTAGTGAATGGAACCTCGTAGAGAAACAAGGATTAATACGCGAGCTATGGCTCAAAATGAGAATGAGGAGAACGCTGAAAACGTGGTGGATTTACCTCCTCCGTCTGGTGGTTGTGGTGCTGGGGGTGAAGGAGCTGCTGCTGGTGCCGCTGGACCTGAAGCTGGTCAGGGACAAGCTGTTCCTGACATGACAATGCTAGTACAAGCCATTGCTGGAGCTTTTCGAGCAGCAGTAGCTGGAGCTCAAGGAGCTGGGCATCAGGGAGATGCTAATGCTAGACTACCTTTGGAGCATTTGCGCAGTCTGAGAAGGACTGAGTTCAGGGGTTTGTCTGCTGAAGGTTCTGAGTCTTGGTTAGAAAGTACCAAGAGAATCTTGGGGGCAAATGAATTGCACTGATGTGCAGAAGCTGGGTTGTGTGGTATCGTTGTTGCAGGACGATGCTTACACTTGGTGGACAACCACTATCTCTGGGATGGCGGATGCTGATGTGACATGGACGTTCTTTCAGAACATATTCAAGAGAAGGTACCTGGGTGTGAGGTACTTGGATGAAAAGAAGAGGGAATTCATGTCTCTCACTCATGGGAGCATGACAGTGGCTGAGTACGAGGTTCAGTTTGTCCGACTCAGTCAGTATGCACATGAGCTTATTCCTGATGAGCGGGAGAGGTGTGAACGGTTCCGTTATGGTTTGGTGACGGAGGTGAAGACTTATATGTTGGCTACTGAGTATAATGATTTTGATGTGCTGGTTGGTAGGGCAAAGGATATTGAGATGAATTTTGGTTTATCTTCTAGAAGTGATGTTTCTAGTGCTGGTAAGCGAGTTGCCGAGTATAGTTCCGGTGGTGGACGGAACAAGAGGGTACGTGATCAGAAGTATCAGTCTTCGGCTAAGCGAGGTGGTGGTGCGCCTGCTCAGGGAGGCAAGGCAAGAGCTGATCCGAACACATGTTGGACATGTGGATCGCGTGGTCACTTGAGGCGTGATTGTCCTCGAGCGGCGAGGGGGGGTTCAAGCTCCTGTTGTGGCAGCTGGTAACTCGTGCTGGAACTGTGGATCCGCTGATCACATGAGGAGAGAGTGTCCTCTGTTGGCCGGTGGTGGCCAAGGACGTGCTGCTGGAGTTGTTGCACCACAGAGAGGTCGTGGGCGCGGCCGTGGTAATTTCCAGCGGAGAGAAGAGGGTGGACGGAATGTGGCTCATGTTGTAGCTGTTCAGCCTGAGGGTGGCGGCCAGGCGAGAGTGTATGCCCAGAGGGAGGGGAGAAATGACACGGATGTGATAGCAGGTACTTTTACTTTGCAATCCTTGTCATTACTTTCCTTGATTGATTCTGGATCTACACACTCATACATATTGCGTGAGCATGCTGAATTGCTTGGTTTGCCTGTTGAGTCTTTGGATGTTGGTATGCGTGTCACTAGTTCTTTTGGCGAGACTGTTGTGACTCGAAAGCTTTATAGAAGATGTCCTTTGGTTGTGCAAGATCATGTTTTTCATGTTGATCTTATGGAATTGCCTTTCTATGGATTTGATGTAATCCTTGGTATGGATTGGCTTGTTGAGCATCGTGCTGTAGTGGATTGTGAGAATAAGCGAGTTTCGTTGAAGCTTGCGGATGATTATGAGGTAGTTGTGGTTGGTGAGAATGTGAAGTTTCTTGCCAATGTGGTGTCTACATTGGAGGCGAGCCGGATGCTGAGGCAAGGTTGTAAAGCTTATCTCGCTTTTGTGATGAATCCTAGCTCTAAGGAGTTGCGTGTGCAAGATATCAGGACTGTGCGAGAGTTTCCTGGTGTGTTTCCGGAGGAGTTGCCTGGGTTGCCTCCTAATCGCGTAGTGGAGTTTGGGATTGAGTTGTATGAAAACACAACTCCAGTGTCCATTACCCCTTATCGAATGGCACCTAAGGAGTTGAAAGAGCTGAAGACGCAACTGCAAGAGTTGCTTGATCGTGGTTTCATTCGGCCGAGTGTGTCACCTTGGGGTGCACCGGTCTTGTTTGTGAAGAAGAAGGATGGCACTATGAGAATGTGCATTGATTATCGTCAGCTTAACAAGTTGACTATCAAGAATCGGTATCCATTGTCGAGAATTGATGATCTTTTTGATCAATTTCGGGGAGCAGCTGTGTTCTATAAGATTGACTTAAGGTCAGGGTATTACCAGTTGAAGGTGAAGGATGTGGATGTGCCAGAGACAGCTTTCAGGACGAGATATGGGCATTATGAGTTCCTTGTGATGCCGTTTGGTTTGACAAATGCTCCTGCAGCTTTCATGGACATGATGAATCATGTATTTCATGAATACCTGGATAAGTTTGTTGTGGTGTTCATTGATGATATCCTCGTGTACTCGCGTACTGAGGAGGAGCATGAAGAACATTTGAGGATTGTGTTGCAAGCTTTGTTGGAGAATCAGCTTTATGCCACGTTGAGCAAGTGTGAGTTCTGGCTTAGAGAAGTGGTGTTTCTTGGTCATGTGGTTTCTGCTGAAGGGATTCATGTTGATCCTCAAAAGATTGAGGCGGTGATGAATTGGAAGGTTCTTAAGTCTGTTCATGAAGTCTGTAGTTTCCTTGGTTTGGCAGGATACTACCGAAGGTTTGTGGATGGGTTTTCGAAGATTGCTGCACCTTTGACGAAGTTGTTGTAGAAGGATGTTAAGTATGAGTGGACGGAAGCGAGACAACAGGCTTTTGAGAAGCTTAAGGCAGCTTTGACGCAAGCTCCTATCTTGGTTCAACCTGAATCAGGGAAAGAGTTTGTGGTGTATAGTGATGCGTCCTACGTTGGTTTGGGATGTGTGTTGATGCAAGAGGGTAAGGTGGTGGCTTATGCGTCACAGCAGTTGAAAGTGCATGAGCGCAATTATCCTACGCATGATATCGAGTTGGCTACGGTGGTTTTTGCTTTGAAGATCTGGAGACATTACCTGTATGGTGAGAAGTGTACTGTGTACACGGATCACAAGAGTTTGAAGTATCTGATGTCTCAGAAGGAGTTGAATCTTAGACAGCGACGTTGGGTGGAGTTGTTCAAGGATTATGATTTGAGGATTGAGTATCACCCGGGTAAAGCTAATGTTGTAGCGGATGCCTTGAGTAGGAAGGTAGCTGTTGAGTTGAGGGCTATGTTTGCCCGTTTGAGTGTTTTGCGTGATGGTGGTCTTGTGGCTGAGTTGCAAGTGAAACCATCTTTGGTTCAGTTGATCAAGGAAAAGCAGTTGTTGGATGATTCCTTGGTACCTCATGTTCAGGATATTGCGGAGGATAGGCCTTCGGATTTCTGTTTTAATGATGATGGAGTGTTGTGTTTTGGGAGTCGGATAGTAGTGCCCAATGATGCTGAGTTGAGGCATACTATTCTGACTGAAGGTCATAGTAGTCCTTTTGCTATGCACCCTGGTAGTACTAAGATGTATCGTGCTCTTCGTGATGAGTACTATTGGGTGGGTTTAAAGAAAGATGTTGCTGAGTTTGTAAGCAAGTGCATGGTGTGTCAGCGAGTTAAGGCTGAGCATCAGTTTCCTTCAGGTAAATTTCGAGGACGAAATTTCTTAAGGGGGGGAGAGTTGTAACACCCCAATTTTGGGCTTAGAAGTTTTGGGTTTGGACCGGATCGATCAGAGTGCGGTTCGAATATAAAAGGTGGTTTTTAGGAAAGCCTAGTTCGGGTTGCATTAAAAATATGGAAAAATGTCTTAAAATCCTCTTTTATTATATATAAGAGAATGGTGAAATCAATTTTACAAAATGAGGTTTGGAAGTGTGACATTTTGGGTTAGTGACCAAAATGTAATTTTCGAAAACTTGGTGACTGTTTTAAAAAGGATTGAAACTTTGAATCTTTAAAGAGCTATTTACCCAAAAAGAGTTTCTCCAGATTTTTCTTAATATTAATCAATTTATTAATGGTTTTAATTAAGGTAAAAAGGGAGGGAAGAAGATATTTTGTCATTTTAACTAACTTTTCTCTAAAATTTTCCATTTCTCTTCTCTCAACTTTTCTCTCAACCCAAACACATTTCTCCAGCAAAATTCCCTCTGATTTTGACAACTAAAGATTAGATTTCAACCTTCATTTGATCTCTAATCATTTCTACATCAAAACCTTAGCATTTGCTTATTGGATTTTCAAGAATTTTGGTTCCAAAAAGGGAGAAACTCAAGTTTAGAGGTATGAACGTCCTTCTCCTTTAAATTCTCAGTTCTTTACTGAAATTCCCAAGTTCTCAATCCTTTATTTGTATTTTATTAAAGGTTTTGCAATTGTGTTCTTGATCTTGGCTTTAAAATGCAAGATTTGCTTTAATTTTGATGAAATTCGTATGAAATGATTGGGTACTGTTTTGAGATGTGTTTTTGTTGTGAAATGGATGTATAATTGATGAGAAATTGAGGTTTAATCAATGCAATCCCGGATGGGTTGATTTTCCTAAGTTTTGCTTGAGTTGTTGGTGGTTTTTGGAGTGATCTTGGTGATCTGCTATAGCTGGAGGTATAAGGATGTGTTTAGATCCTTTTTGGATGTTAATTGAGGTTTAAGAATGTTTGGAATTGATGGATCTTGGCTGGGTAGTGTGGTAGTGATGTTTGGATGTGATTTCGGTTGTGTTTGGTAGCCGAAATGTGAGTGTTGATGAGAGCATCGAGTTTAGGTGCTTTGGTTGAAGATATTACTGCATGATGATGCATTAATCCTCTGCTTTGATGTGTTTAAAAACAGGGGAGACATCTTCGGATCCTTGTGGTGTTGATCCGAAAGCTTGATTGGTGTTTAGGCAAGTGGCGAAACGGAATCGGTGAGTGAAGTTTGGTTTTCAGCTTTGAAACCAATGTTTTGAAGGTTTGGGAGCTTAGTTTAAGTCTAAACAACTTAGCTAAGCTCAAGAGTAAGTTTTCGGAAAAACTCTCTTGTTGATGAGCCATGTGTTAGTTGAATGCAATGTGTTTTAATTGCATGTTTAAATTCTGTTTTGAAAGCATATTTTTAGCATGTTAATGCTGGTTTTATAAGCCATGTGTTGAAGGATGCTCAAGGTAAGAGATCCTTGATTTTGAACATTGTTAAATGTGGTTTTGATGCATAGTAAGGCATGATTATTGTGGCTTTGTTAAATGCTTTAAAACAGTGGAATATTGTTGTTAAATGATGTATATTGGCAAGTGATGTCTTGGTTTTAAAGTACTTGAATCGAATATAGTTAGCCGGCTATAGGATTGGGTGCACCGTAAATAAAGTCGCCTTGGATTTGGAGTGGTTGTGAGTGTACCGTAAACTCCATCCAAGTACACTAACGAGATGGTTAAGAACACCATGGTGGTTAAAAGTCCATGGGTGGGTCTTGTGTTAAGGTCATAATGGTGGTTAAAATTCCATTTGAGGACCTTGTGTATGTTAAGATCACAATGGTGGTTTAAAGTCCATGTGTGGATCTTGTGTTGTATGTCCCGTGATCTCGTTAGTGATGTTATACAACTACCAATGAGTGATTGGAGGGGTTGTGATTGTACCATAGTCTCCATCACGGGTGTTGAGGGTTTGTGATTGTACCATTGCTCCACCTTGAGATTGGTAGTGTGTATGAAGCGTGGGGACAACGCTTGTAATCCGCGTATCCGATTGTCGTTGTGTTTTGAATGGAAGATGGTTATGATTATCACTTGAATGCCAATATGACATGTTAATGATTTGAAGCATGAAGTGTTTGGTTTGTTTACATTTGTGCATGATCAAATGTGGTTTAAACTAAAGGTTTTGAAAAGGAGTTTTATAAATGCATTATTGTGATGTTTTTAATGAGCATTCCTCACTAAGCTATGTGCTTACGCTCTCTCTTTTCTTAAACCAATAATGCAGAGCATTAAAGTGCTTGGAGGGGCAGCAAGAGGTCAAGAATCCAAGTGAAGAACTAAGCTCATGTATGGTGAATGTTTTCTTACCACTATTAGCTTTTGGGCATTTGGCAATGGGAACCTAAATGGTTGTTTTGGAAGATGTTTTGGACTCCCTAAGTTGGTTTTATGCTTTCAATAATGATGGAACATGTAAATGGCCTTTTGAGGTTGTTTTGGATGTTTTGGTGTTTGTATGGTTTTTAATATAGGATGCATGCCTATAGAATTGGGTTTTTCCATAATTGATGCCATGTTTGTGAAAGAATGATGCAATTATGTTCCTTAAGTGTTGAACGACTTGCTGGTATAATTTGGTTGCCTTTGGAGCATGTTTGATGGATCAATTATGTAATAAACCAGCAAAATTTCTGCAATCTGGGCAGCCTGTTTCGGAACAGGTGCTACCGTATCGGAACGGAGGGCCTGAAATGGCCTAGGCGTTCCGAAACGGGTGGAACCGTTCTGGAACGGTTTTGCTACTTCCAGGCCCTGTTTCGGAACTGGTTTCGGAACGGTCCCGCGTTTCGGAACGGATCATCCCTGTTCCGGAACACTCGACCGTTGGGCACTGAAATTGTTGGTTAAATGTTTTGAAATCCTTGCGTTTTGGTCCTGAACTTTGTATATGCAATTGAATGAGTTTGAGATGTTCGTTTGAGTTGAAATTTGGCAGTAAAGCATGAAACATGACTAATTTCATAATGGTAACTCAAAAGTTGGTTAAGTCCTTGTAATTTCCAGAATTTGCATTTTGGTCCCTAAATTCATAAATTGTGCAATCGAGTCCCTAAACGTTTTCTGATCGTGCTGATCTTTGAGTATGTTGATTATATGAACATATCTAGGGTTAATGTACATTTAGATAAGATTAGAAAAAAGTGTCGTTAATCAAGGATGACTTTCGGGTTGACTTTGGTTTTCCCCGTGTAAACTTCTTAATTCGGGTCAACCGTCTAGGCCGGGTTAAGGGGGTTACAATCAATCTGGCCTAGACATAGGTTACGGTTTAAGGCAGCTAAAAGAGGAAGAATCAACATTGATGCCTTTGCACGATTCACGCCGTGACTGGTATTATCTGTAGTGGGCATCAACAGCATTCTGACTTAGACATAAGCGGAGTCACTTTCGAAGCGTTCTCCCGAGCCCTGTAGTTCTGTTGAGTTTACCGCCGAGACACGGTTCCATTCCCCTGCCGAGGCAGCGAGAGGGTCTCAGTAGTCTACCTGCCATCCCCCGCCGAGGCAGCAAAGTCTAGGAGCGCAAAATAACTTGTCTTATTCAACAAAGTTTCACACTAAGCAGCAGCATAACCCTGCCCATTCTATCAATCATATTTCTTCATCTTTAATTACTTGTGTTTTTATTTTATTTTTCTTCTCAAACATTCAACTTAATTGTGCATTTACTTTTCCTTGTGCAGGAACAACAATTCTAATCAAGCTTTCCAATCCCTGTGGGAGACGATATCTTTTATACTATAACTTGACAGGAGTGTGCACTTGCGCTTATAAATAGAGAACACCCAAATGCTCTACAAGTTTTTTGCACCGTTCTTGGGGATTGGTAACAGCGAAATTCATTTTCAATTTCTGCACTTTTATTTCTTTGCATTTAATTTTATTTTTAGTCTTTATTTTTAATCAAAATTTTTTTACAGTTTCCTTTGCTAGTGTATGACCATGGCGAATCCAAAAGGAGAAATCATTTTCTACGACGATATATGTAACCCCCTTAACCCGGCCCGGACGATTGACCCGAATTAAGAAAGTCACACGGGGAAAACCAAAGTCAACCCGAAAGTCAACCTTGATTAACGACCCTTTTTTTTTCTTTTTAATCTTGTCTAGATGCACATTAACCTTAGATGTAATCATGCAACAGCATACTCAAAGATCACAAACATCAGAGATCAAACAGGGACCCAATTGAACAATTTACAACTTTAGGGACCAAATTGTAAATTCTGAAAACTTTAAGGACTTAACCAAATTTTAAGTTACCAACTTAAAATTAATCAGGTTTCATGCTTCTCATCCAAATTTCAGCTCAAACGGACATCCCAAACTCACACAATTGCATAAACAAGTTTCAGGACCAAAATGCAAACATTTCAAAACATTTAACCGCCCATGTCAGCCCCCAACGGTCACCCGTTCCGAAACAGGCAGAGCCTGTTTCGAAACTCGGGGCCGTTCCGCAACGCATTCCGCAACGGGGGTCTGGCAGAGACCAAACCGTTTCGAAACGGTGCATACCGTTTCGGACGCCTGGGTTCATGCAAGGCACCCGTTCCGAAACGGTGCACACTGTTCCGAAACGCCTGCACAGATTGCAGCAAAATGCAATTCCAAAACATGCAATAGGCCAATCAAACATGCTCCAAATGCTACCAAACTTTACCAACATGCAATTCAACATATATATGACTTACAAGCATCATCAAATCATCAGAATAACATCATATGCAAAAAGCCCCAATTCTATAGGCATGCTTCCTACACAAGCAACCACTTAAGCACAAACTTTCCAACTCAATCTCATTATAGCCAATTCATGTTTCAGCAACAACAACAACATTAAAACATACTTGCCCGAACATACACGAATACAAAAAAAACATCAATCCGAGAGATTCTACCCCCATTGCCCTTATTAACTATAGCTATTCACCGAGACATACATCTCAATTGGAGTCCACCTTGAATCCCTTGCTCCTTGTTGTCCAAACTTCAAGAATCTGCATTGATGGACAAAAAGGAGCGTAAGCACATAATGCTTAGTGAGGAATGCTCAAAACCAAAACACCATCAATGCAGCGGGTTACAAAACACTTTTAAAACAACCCGATTTGACAAACCAAAACCATGTTTGAAAACTCCTTTTCAACATCATGCTTAAACCATGCATTGCACATATATGAAACCAAACCTTAGCTTAGCAAGCTAAGAAGACCTTCTCATTGTACAACTTGCAAGAACATCCATTTAACCATTTCATGCATAAACACCATATGCAAAGCTAAATTAAAAACCTTGGAAACACTTCCATTTCAAATTACTCATTCATAACCTTGAACAACACTTCAAGCAAGAAACCCCTTTTAAACCATTAACCAAGCAATCCAACACATGCATTAACCATAGGCAACTCATGAGCCACAACATCATTATTATCACATGCCTTTTAAAACAAGTCTTAACAAGACTCCAATGCATTAAGGAGATTTCATGCACACATGCATCATTTATCAAATGATAATCAACACTTGTTCACATAACAAGTAAACATGCATTCACTAGCATCATACACTTTTCATGCAACCATGCATCTTTTCAAGCATCTCATGCTTCACATGCAAACATGTATCATTTCAAGCATCTCATGCTTCACTATGATCAAGAACATTACATTGGCCTCCAAGTGATCAACCACATCCACTTTTCAACTCAACAACCCGATCGGATACGCGGATTCCGAGCGTTGTCCCTACGCTCCATACACCCTACCAATCCAAGGCCTCCCTAATGGACTTTTAAACACCATTTGACCTTACAAGCCTAAGGTTCCCATGTATGGACTTTTAAACACCATACAACCTTAGCTTTTCCCGAGGTTCCCATGCATGGACTTTTAAACACCATACAACCTCAACATGCACAAGGTTTCCTTGTATGGACTTTTAAACACCATACAACCTTTGCATAACCGATTGGTAGTTGCATAAATCACTAACGAGATCCGGGACACCCCACACAAGATCCACACATGGTCTTACACCGCCATTGTGATCTTAACAAGCACAAGGTTCTCATATATGGACTTTTAAACACCATGTAACCTTTGCTCAACCAAGGTCCTCGAATGGGCAACACCTCCATTATGACCTTAACCATCTCGTTAGGATACTTGGAGGGAGTTTACCGGTCCACTCTTGACCACTCCACCTCCAAGGCGACTTAATTCACGGTGCACCCAATCCTATGATTCACGGTCCACTATATCCGATCAACGAACCAAGAACCACTTTCATCACTTGCCAATATAACCATCTTACCATGTTATTCCACTGATTCATATGCATAATCACAATGCAAAAACCATCACCACAATAGTTCAATGATTCACATGCATAACCAATATGCAAAACCATTACCTCATTAGCCCAATGATTCACATGCATAACAAATATGCAAAACCATTACCTCATTAGCCTAATGATTCACATGCATAACCAATATGCAAAAAGTAACATTTACCATCATCAATTCACTGTTTTAAAGCATCATACAAAGCCATAGATCAACATGCAACACTATGCATCAAAATCACAATTACCATATACAAAATCAAGGATCTCTTACCTTGAGCATCCTTCACAAATGGCTTTCAAAACCAGCATTAAACCATGCTTAAAATATGCTTTCAAAACAGATTTAAACCATGTAAAACATATGCATCTCAATCATCCACCACAATAGCTTTTAAAACCAAACACAACACAATTCAAGAGCGAAAATCCAATCACTTACTCTTGAGCTTAGCAAAGTTGTTTAGACTTAAACTATGCTCCCAAAACCTTCAAACCTTGGTTTAAAAGCTGAAAACCCAACTTCACTCACCGATACACAAAACAAGGCTAGCCAACAAGCCTTCCAAGCATCCGAAAACCTTCCGCAACACCTTCAAAGCTCACGGATCAAACTCCCATGTTTCAAGCACACAACAACAGAGGATTAATGCATCATTATGCATTAAAAACACCAGCAACAAGACTCAACTCGCTGCTCAACACAAATCCAACAATTTGGCTACCAAACACAACTGAAATCACCTCCAAACACTTTCAAAACTTAACCCAGCCAAGATCCATCACTTCTAACCATTTTTAAACATCAATTAACATCCAAAATGATCACAAACACATCCTTATACCTCCAGGTATAACAGATCACCAAAAACACTCCAAAAACAACCAAAAACTCAAGCCAAACTTAGGAAATTCAACCTATCCGGGATTGCATTGATTAAACCTCAACTTCTAATCAATTTAACATTCATTTAACATCATTTTGACACTTCAAAACACTGCCCAAATAGATCACACGAAAATTTCACCAAAATCACCAAATCTTGCATTTTAAGCCAAAATCAAGATTTCAATTGAAAAGCCATTAACAAAACACAAATCAAGGATTGAGAACTTAGGAATTTCAGTAAAGAACTGATAGTTTAGAGGAGAAGGACGTTCTTACCTCCAAACTTGAATTTCTCCTTTTTAGAGCCAAAATGCTTGATGAAACAATTTGCAAATTGAGAGGTTTTGTTGATGAGATGATTAGGAATCAAAAGAGAGTTGAAATGAGAGATTTAGATGCCAAAATCAGAGAAGAAAATCTGGAGAATTGTGTTTGGGTTGAGAGAAAATGAGAGAAAAGGAAAATTGAGAGAAAATGGAAAAGTTAGTTAAGAAATGGTGAAAATGATTTCCCTCCACATTTCATAATCTTTAAAATCAGATTAAAGCCTTAAAATATCTTAGAAAAATCTGGAGAAATCCTTTTTGGAATAATAGCTCCTTAAAGATTCAAAGTTTCAATCCTTTATAAAACTGTCCCGCAACTTTCAAAAATTACATTTTGGTCACTAGCCAAAATGTCAACCTTCCAATCCTCATTTTCCAAAATTGATTTCACAGTTCACCTTTATATATTAAAATATGATTTTAGAACATTTTTCCATATTTTTAATGCAACCCGAACTAGGCTTTCCTAAATTCACCCTTATATATTCGATCAGCACTTTGACCGAACCGGTCAACGCCCAAAACTTCTGAGCCCAAAACTGGGGCGTTACAACTCTCCCCCCCTTAGGAAATTTCGTCCTCGAAATTCCAACCGGCGAAAAGAGAACAACAACCTTCTCAAAGCAACACACAAGGCAACACAAAAGCCTCAACCAACACTGAACACTTCCCACACAAAACTCCACCGAACACAACACCACCACATGTTGTTCACTAAATCCAGAACACACAAAGATAGCCACAACTTAACCTTTCACATAACCGGACTGTACACAGCCCCAACCTCAACCTGAAGAACCTCAACTTTCACAGCACATCACACTGTAACACACCACTTCCAAGACTTGTTTACACAGAGACAACAACCAATCCAAAACAGCCACTATGCAAACCTCTCTGCTTCAAAAACTCTTGCAAACACCCAAACCTCCTCCAAGGATTTTCCCAACAAGCAGAAATCCTTAAACGTCAACTGGTTACTCAAACCCTTCAACAAAAGCTGACAATCCTTTACATCCGCCGCTAACATTACCATAACGGCTCACCAGGATTACTCACCCAGATTCCAAGAATTACACTACAACCCCAACTTGATTCCGCCAGCCATTCCACACAACACCAGCTGACTTCAAACGGAACTTCCTTAACATAATCAGCCAACCACCTCTCACAAAAACCCAAACAACCAACAAAAGCCTTCGATCTTTCATAGCCCTTTCACTTCAAACATCAACCATAACACTTGTCTTACCAGAACATTGATTAACCAAAATACACATAACAACTTCTGAACTCCTCAAAGGTTGCTAAGAACCAACACTTACCAACACAACCCTTTCGCAACAACTTAAAAGCTAAGCTACCTCAGCTCTTGAAAACACAACCACAAAACTGCAACATCACCAGCACCAAGGAACTACCACTTCCTTTTAGCTATACAAACCACTTAACCGATACTAACCTCAACCGGTACCCTTCACCACCAAACCACTAAACTCCTTAAGCAACATACACCATCCTTCCATCTCAGGCTATACCCACTCTCACCATTGCTAGCAACTAGCTTAATATTACTTCTAACTCTCACCCAGCACCAAAACAACCTCTAAAAACCATCATCCAAACCAACCACCACACTAACAGATTCGATTAGTTATTAGCGAGTGTGAACATCGTATGCATGATCACCTACATGCCCTATCAATGCCTGATGTACATGTATGAAAAACCTCTAATGTCATGCCACACGTATGCATGGACCAACATATATAATATAGCATATAACAATGATTTAACTGTGCATGAATGCCAGTTCACACCCTCCAATAACATCCTCAAATCCGTCTAAGAACAACCTCCTACCTCACTTCTAGCTTATCTAACTCCATCATAGCAACAACCACTAACCACAAGATACTCACTAAACCTTCTTCACACCAAAGATGTTCCCAAACAACTACCATTACCCCAACATGCTAGCAACAAAACTAACTTACCACGCAAGGAAAAACCAACAGAAACCAAACTAAGGTAACTAAAGCAAAGATTACTTAACAAGGTTACCTGAAAACACAACACCTCCCTAAAGGTTCATCAGACGAGCTCTCTTCCTTGCGGAACCATCATCCTCCTGCGGCACAACTGCAACACCAGCTAACACACCAGGGTCAACATCAACTCCTTGCGGTAAGGAACCTTGGCTGTTCCGAGCCAACCTCAAACAATCACGTCTCATGTGTCCAGCAGACCCACATTTCCAGCAATTCTCTTTTCCCAAACTCTTCACAACCTTCTGCTCTTTTTGCCACCTCTGAACCTTGCCTCGGCCGTGCCCACGACCTTTCAGAGACCCTTTGGCTGACACCAAAGCTGACTTCAACTCAAGAGGACAATCACGCTTAATATGCATTTTAGAACCACAATTCCTGCAAACACCCATGCCCCAACAACCTCCAACATGGTGCCTTTCACAACGGTCACACACCGGTGGCTGAGCTTCCACTCCTTGCTCAAGCAACACTTGCTCCACAACAGCACTATCTTCACCTTGTTCAATCCTTGGAAATTCCCTTCCAAGATACCTTTCACAAAAAGCAGATACAAAGAAATCCCAATCAATATCAGGAATATGTGACGCCTCCGCCACAGATGTCCACCAGACACACGCATCCTCCAGCATCAAAGAAACAACACTCCCCAGCTTACAGGCATAATCACAGCCCTCCTGATCCAAGATCAGAACCACACCGGCCAACCAGCCCTCAAATGCCTCAGGTGTCGAACCATGATATTCCACAGCACCCAAATCAAGCAAACGCTGCTTCGGCAAACCCATACATCCCACAGCCAGCACATCCACTGACTTTACCTTTACCTCAGCCTGAGATGTTCCCAACACCTCCTGCTCAACAGATGATGAACCCTTCATCACAGAACCAACTTCTTTCCCTTGCCTTACCACCTCAACTCCAGGCACAGAAGACTGAAACAAAACACCTCTACCGAAAGGTGAATTCCAAGCCTTAACAACCTGCCCCAAGGCAGCAACCATCTTACCCAACTGCCATTCTCCCATCATCTTTGCCATACAACTAACAACACAAACAATCACAACAAGCAAACAAACCAGTTAGACCAGCATTAAGCAAGGATTCAAACTCCAACTCCAAATAACACAATAGCTATATTAATAAGGCAATGGGTATCCCGAATCCTCCCCTTTTCATGACATAACAGTCAACACAACATGGATATCACAACATCAAGCATATCAAACAACATACTTTGATCATGCTTACATCAAACAGCATCCATTTGCATCAGCATATTATCAACATAACATACTCATTACACTTCTATCATGCATAACATCAGCTCACAACATCAGCACATTTCCACATAAGCTCAACCAAGATTCATAACCATAAAGCATGCTTGCATACATCAGCAACATGTTCAGAAACATCAACAACACACTCAGAAACACCAGCATCAAACTCAGAAACACGTGTTTCAACCAACTTTCAACCACACATCAGGGCAACATCAAACACACATCACAACAACTTACCGTTTTCCCCAAGCATTCGCAACCTGGCTCTGATACCACCAAATGTAACCCCCTTAACCCGGCCCGGACGATTGACCCGAATTAAGAAAGTCACACGGGGAAAACCAAAGTCAACCCGAAAGTCAACCTTGATTAACGACCCTTTTTTTCTTTTTAATCTTGTCTAAATGCACATTAACCTTAGATGTAATCATGCAACAGCATACTCAAAGATCACAAACATCAGAGATCAAACAGGGACCCAATTGAACAATTTACAACTTTAGGGACCAAATTGTAAATTCTGAAAACTTTAAGGACTTAACCAAATTTTAAGTTACCAACTTAAAATTAATCAGGTTTCATGCTTCTCATCCAAATTTCAGCTCAAACGGACATCCCAAACTCACACAATTGCACAAACAAGTTTCAGGACCAAAATGCAAACATTTCAAAACATTTAACCGCCCATGTCAGCCCCCAACGGTCACCCGTTCCGAAACAGGCAGAGCCCGTTTCGAAACTCGGGGCCGTTCCGCAACGCGTTCCGCAACGGGGGTCTGGCAGAGACCAAACCGTTTCGAAACGGTGCATACCGTTTCGGACGCCTGGGTTCATGCAAGGCACCCGTTCCGAAACAATGCACACTGTTCCGAAACGCCTGCACAGATTGCAGCAAAATGCAATTCCAAAACATGCAATAGGCCAATCAAACATGCTCCAAATGCTACCAAACTTTACCAGCATGCAATTCAGCATATATATGACTTACAAGCATCATCAAATCATCAGAATAACATCATATGCAAAAAGCCCCAATTCTATAGGCATGCTTCCTACACAAGCAACCACTTAAGCACAAACTTTCCAACTCAATCTCATTATAGCCAATTCATGTTTCAGCAACAACAACAACATTAAAACATACTTGCCCGAACATACACGAATACAAAAAAAACATCAATCCGAGAGATTCTACCCCCATTGCCCTTATTAACTATAGCTATTCACCGAGACATACATCTCAATTGGAGTCCACCTTGAATCCCTTGTTCCTTGCTGTCCAAACTTCAAGAATCTGCATTGATGGACAAAAAGGAGCGTAAGCACATAATGCTTAGTGAGGAATGCTCAAAACCAAAACACCATCAATGCAGCGGGTTACAAAACACTTTTAAAACAACCCGATTTGACAAACCAAAACCATGTTTGAAAACTCCTTTTCAACATCATGCTTAAACCATGCATTGCACATATATGAAACCAAACCTTAGCTTAGCAAGCTAAGAAGACCTTCTCAATGTACAACTTGCAAGAACATCCATTTAACCATTTCATGCATAAACACCATATGCAAAGCTAAATTAAAAACCTTGGAAACACTTCCATTTCAAATTACTCATTCATAACCTTGAACAACACTTCAAGCAAGAAACCCCTTTTAAACCATTAACCAAGCAATCCAACACATGCATTAACCATAGGCAACTCATGAGCCACAACATCATTATTATCACATGCCTTTTAAAACAAGTCTTAACAAGACTCCAATGCATTAAGGAGATTTCATGCACACATGCATCATTTATCAAATGATAATCAACACTTGTTCACATAACAAGTAAACATGCATTCACTAGCATCATACACTTTTCATGCAACCATGCATCTTTTCAAGCATCTCATGCTTCACATGCAAACATGTATCATTTCAAGCATCTCATGCTTCACTATGATCAAGAACATTACATTGGCCTCCAAGTGATCAACCACATCCACTTTTCAACTCAACAACCCGATCGGATAAGCGGATTCCGAGCGTTGTCCCTACGCTCCATACACCCTACCAATCCAAGGCCTCCCTAATGGACTTTTAAACACCATTTGACCTTACAAGCCTAAGGTTCCCATGTATGGACTTTTAAACACCATACAACCTTAGCTTTTCCCGAGGTTCCCATGCATGGACTTTTAAACACCATACAACCTCAACATGCACAAGGTTTCCTTGTATGGACTTTTAAACACCATACAACCTTTGCATAACCGATTGGTAGTTGCATAAATCACTAACGAGATCCGGGACACCCCACACAAGATCCACACATGGTCTTACACCGCCATTGTGATCTTAACAAGCACAAGGTTCTCATATATGGACTTTTAAACACCATATAACCTTTGCTCAACCAAGGTCCTCGAATGGGCAACACCTCCATTATGACCTTAACCATCTCGTTAGGATACTTGGAGGGAGTTTACCGGTCCACTCTTGACCACTCCACCTCCAAGGCGACTTAATTCACGGTGCACCCAATCCTATAGCCGGCTAACTATATCCGATCAACGAACCAAGAACCACTTTCATCACTTGCCAATATAACCATCTTACCATGTTATTCCACTGATTCATATGCATAATCACAATGCAAAAACCATCACCACAATAGTTCAATGATTCACATGCATAACCAATATGCAAAACCATTACCTCATTAGCCCAATGATTCACATGCATAACCAATATGCAAAACCATTACCTCATTAGCCCAATGATTCACATGCATAACCAATATGCAAAAAGTAACATTTACCATCATCAATTCACTGTTTTAAAGCATCATACAAAGCCATAGATCAACATGCAACACTATGCATCAAAATCACAATTACCATATACAAAATACAGGATCTCTTACCTTGAGCATCCTTCACAAATGGCTTTCAAAACCAGCATTAAACCATGCTTAAAATATGCTTTCAAAACAGATTTA
Organism: Hibiscus tridactylites; assembly: GCA_958450335.1. Taxonomy (NCBI): domain Eukaryota; kingdom Viridiplantae; phylum Streptophyta; class Magnoliopsida; order Malvales; family Malvaceae; genus Hibiscus; species Hibiscus tridactylites. The sequence goes on from OY288266.1 coordinate 20,075,762, forward strand.
AACCATGCAAAACATATGCATCTCAATCATCAACCACAATAGCTTTTAAAACCAAACACAACACAATTCAAGAGCGAAAATCCAATCACTTACTTTTGAGCTTAGCAAAGTTGTTTAGACTTAAACTAAGCTCCCAAAACCTTCAAACCTTGGTTTAAAAGCTGAAAACCCAACTTCACTCACCGATACACAAAACAAGGCTAGCCAACAAGCCTTCCAAGCATCCGAAAACCTTCCGCAACACCTTCAAAGCTCACGGATCAAACTCTCCTGTTTCAAGCACACAACAACAGAGGATTAATGCATCATTATGCATTAAAAACACCAGCAACAAGACTCAACTCGCTGCTCAACACAAATCCAACAATTTGGCTACCAAACACAACCGAAATCACCTCCAAACACTTTCAAAACTTAACCCAGCCAAGATCCATCACTTCTAACCATTTTAAACATCAATTAACATCCAAAATGATCACAAACACATCCTTATACCTCCAGGTATAACAGATCACCAAAAACACTCCAAAAACAACCAAAAACTCAAGCCAAACTTAGGAAATTCAACCTATCCGGGATTGCATTGATTAAACCTCAACTTCTAATCAATTTAACATTCATTTAACATCATTTTGACACTTCAAAACACTGCCCAAACAGATCACACGAAAATTTCACCAAAATCACCAAATCTTGCATTTTAAGCCAAAATCAAGATTTCAATTGAAAAGCCATTAACAAAACACAAATCAAGGATTGAGAACTTAGGAATTTCAGTAAAGAACTGATAGTTTAGAGGAGAAGGACGTTCTTACCTCCAAACTTGAATTTCTCCTTTTTAGAGCCAAAATGCTTGATGAAACAATTTGCAAATTGAGAGGTTTTGTTGATGAGATGATTAGGAATCAAAAGAGAGTTGAAATGAGAGATTTAGATGCCAAAATCAGAGAAGAAAATCTGGAGAATTGTGTTTGGGTTGAGAGAAAATGAGAGAAAAGGAAAATTGAGAGAAAATGGAAAAGTTAGTTAAGAAATGGTGAAAATGATTTCCCTCCACATTTCATAATCTTTAAAATCATATTAAAGCCTTAAAATATCTTAGAAAAATCTGGAGAAATCCTTTTTGGAATAATAACTCCTTAAAGATTCAAAGTTTCAATCCTTTATAAAACTGTCCCGCAACTTTCAAAAATTACATTTTGGTCACTAGCCAAAATGTCAACCTTCCAATCCTCATTTTCCAAAATTGATTTCACAATTCACCTTTATATATTAAAATATGATTTTAGAACATTTTTCCATATTTTTAATGCAACCCGAACTAGGCTTTCCTAAATTCACCCTTATATATTTGATCAGCACTTTGACCGAACCGGTCAACGCCCAAAACTTCTGAGCCCAAAATCGGGGCGTTACAATATAGAACGAAGAGCAAGAGAGCTAAAGAAGGAACTCAGATCAACCCTAGGAAAAGCCAAAGAAGAAAGAAAAGCAAAGGTAAACATGGAAAACAACAACCCTGCCAACAATGCTGTGAACGGCATGGATGGGCAGCTAGACCCGCCGCCTAGAGAACAACAAGTTCCACCAGGGCAGTCGCTCCCTATTCCGCCCAGGCAGCCACAGTACGTTCGAACCACTACGGATTACTTGGAGCATGACTTCAGAGGGTTCAATCCGACAATGAAAGAACCTGAGATTGAGGCGAATCACTTTGAGCTGAAGCTCGTAATGTTCAACATGATCAACACGTTAGGGCAATTTTGAGGGACTGCCACAGAAGATGCTCGACATCACTTAAGAGGATTCCTGGACATATGTAGGGCATTCAAAATACACGAAGTCCATCAAGACGTGCTTAGATTGAGGTTATTCCCGTATTCAATGAGGGATAGGGAAAAACAGTAGTTGAACAACCGGTTCAGATTCTTGCAAAAGAAGTTAAAAGACTTCGCAATAAATCTGTACCACTAGTTAAAGTGCTCTGGAGGAGTCATACCACTATGGAAGCTACCTAGGAACCGAAGGAGGAAATGAAGAAGCAATATCCACATCTCTTTGGTTCAGGTAAAATTCGAGGATGAATTTTCTTAAAGGGGGAGAGTTGTAACACCCACTAAATCCATTCTAGTCGGAATTGGGTTTCGGCAATAAGAAATCCTATATCGGAAAGATCCTAATATTGTATTGACTTAATCTATGAGGTCAATTGCATCGATATTGGACTCTAATTGAGTCAATTTATCGTTCTTGGATCTTATTAAATAATATCGAAACCTTTAGTTGCTAAATTGTAGAAATTAAAAGTTTAGGGGTAAAAGTATAGTCTATCGAGAGTTGAAGGACTAACCTTGCGATTAGTCCCTCCTCCATTATAATTCCCATACGTGGGATAATCGGGAGAGCTTCCTTCATTGAAAGGAAGGCTTTTCAATTAAAAACCATGTGAATAGCCAAGGTTTGGAGTCTTACCCGATACAAGTCTAAACACGCACCTCACATTAGCTATCCTCCCCTACCTAAGCACACACCTCCATTGGTGATTGTTAAAGGATAGGATTTCCTTCAAGTTATTGTTATCGAATCATTGCCATTGATCGGGTAATCTATAAACCCCAAACAATCATTGAAATCCATGAATATATCAAGCTTAATCACAAGTTAGGGTTTGCCTATCCATGGTCATCTTCATGGCTAATAGTTATTTCAAGTTTAGATGTTGATTTCGATATTGTTATATTGATTACGATATAGTAGTATTGTTTCTAACACACTCCTATTGATTTCCTAGCTTAAGAAATTGATAAAGAGCATCTATCGATCTCGCCGAAGGCTAAGAAGAAAGAGGTTGTTATCCGAGAGCGTAAAAGCGTCGAATTATTGAGGTGAGTGTAGTCGGAGTCCCAAGTTTAGGCTAGGTGCCTTTCCCGATTTCATTATTGTTATTGCTAACCAAATTGTTAAGGAACATTGCATGGAACCACATAGTAACATTGTGGTATGTGTCAGTAAGTAGTAACATCAATTATTGAGGTATCATTGTAGCTATCGATCATTGGACATTGAGTATTACCATCGCCATTGAATATTGTTATTGTTATTGTTATTGTCATTGTCATTGAATCATGGACATATAAGATATTGATTATAGATCATCGACATTGTCATTGTTATTACCATAAATATCGACCACTGTTATTGTTATCGTTATTGTCATCGAAATATTGTAAAATGATCACCGACTACTATTATTGTAATTGAAATCATTGAAGCATTGCCATTGTCATTAATATTGAATTATGGCGTATCGATACGATCCTTGAACTTTTGATCATGTCAACATTGGTCAAACATGGCATATCTATACGGTTTGGGCGTATCGGTATGGAAATTGGTCACTGGAATTTGGTTAGGAAAAAAAGTATCGATATGGTCTTAGAGCGTACCAATACGCGATCAACGAAGTCACCCCGTATCGCTACGAGCCTAACTGTATCGGTACAGGCTTTCTATCCTTTAAATCTGGAATATGGAAAATAGGCTTAGCATATCGATACGTTCCTAAGGGCATCGATACAGTGTTAGTTAATTCGGTTAAAAGACTTAGATTTCAGTTTTACACAGCTTACAAAATGGCCACTAATAAGTTATATGGCTAAATTAGATAGGTAAACGACCTTCGATAGTAAAGAAATTTCACAGGTTAATATTTGACAAGTCTAATTACAAGTTGGCAATAAGAAATTCTGATTAGGACCGTTAATTTGGAAATTTTATGTTTTAGTCCCTAAGTTCGTAAAAGCTTAAAATTGACCCCCAAACCGGATCAGATTAGTAATGAATAGGTCCGTTAAGGCCTAAAGGCGACTAATAGGATATTCCAATTTCGTTCTAACCCCAATTTCTTCTTCGATGCCTGAATATGTTTTCTAGTGACACTTTTCGAAACGATTCTCTACCAGGCCGGAAGGGGGTGTTACAATATATCTCAAGTCACGTGGGTATTGTAGCTATTCAAGTGCTTGGTGGTAGTTCAGACACCCTGATCCTTACAGTCCTTTCAAACAACTCATTCATTTTAGAACTCGAGAGTACATCCATCATTCCAATGTATTTGAAAATTTCGGTGTCCGATGATACTTCAGTCTTTTTGGCTGTTACGAACATTCCGATCAATTAGCCTTATTAGTATTTTATGCCACTTTGATTAGTTCAGATATACGAATATTATTTTTGTAATTTATCTTCGGAGATCAATTCAGAATTTTAGCCAACCCAAGTACTTTACAATCTCGAAGGTTCAAGTCTTGTTACCATAACATCCCAAGTAATTTTAGATTTTTCAGATGAATCAATTGTTTTACCGGATCTAGTGTAGATTTCTAGGTTACCTTCATAGTTAAGGATATATTAGTCATTTTTATACCATAAGGGTATTTTTGTCATTTCTTAACATAGCATTTCAGAAGCTATATCATTAACGGGCATAACCAGATATAAAGTATAGCATTCATATCAATTATTCTTGGATCTCAGAAGTTCTTACAAGTCACTCATCTTCCTAACTAAGCACTTCAGTCTTATCTAGTTGACTACCCTTTCTCCGTAATCAATTAGACTTTAACATAATTAACCATATACATAAACATAATCATGCAAGCATTTACCGGATACCACTATATTTAATAAAGCATAAAAGAGGTAGTAATGTATTACCTCGACACCAAGCTACAACGATCGATCCTTGATACTCCATTCAATCACTCTCAAACCCGGATTCAACGTCCTTCAACGTCTCGGATACAAGGAACTATGAACACCTTCAAATACATAAATTTTAAATCCAGTCCTTGTTCACATTGCCCTTAACCGGAAAGTTAAATAAATAAGCAAGCTAAGGTTCAAGGTGTAACTCCCTTGTCCCGGTCTGGAAGACTGACCGGTCCGAGTAGGTTACACGTTGAAAACCGAAGTGAAACTCGTTAAGGTCCCACCCCGGTTAGTGACCCTAGAAAATTTTCTTCAAATATCTTCTCTAGATGGATCATTTAATCCTATGTGTGGAACGACAGCGGAAAAACGAGATTATGACAATGTAGACGGAACGTAAGTTAATTTAAATTTACCATGTATTCAAGTTAGTCCGGTTTCTTACATACGCGCCCAAACCAAGCATAAACGACTACAAACAAGGCTCACAAGAAAGCATACAACAACCCGGACCCAAGCCCAACACACCTTTAAAGATGCCAAAAGCCCAAATTACAGGCATGTGTTTCGAAACAGGCTTGCCCTTTTCGATACACGGGCCCCAGTTTTAAAAGCCAGACTACCCGTACTGATACGACCCAGCTTGTTTCGATACAGGGTCCTTTTTCGCCTAAACGTTCCGAAACACGTTCCGGAACAGGCCATCATAGTAGCCAAACCGTTTTGATACGCGTATCGGAACAGGGGCTCACAGTTCAAAACCGTACCAGAACGTGTTCCGTTACAGGCATCCCTGGAACCAGACTTGTCCCGAAACCACCCTACGCGTTCCGAAATGCTTGCAGTCTGTGTGTTTCAAAAATCAGTTTTAAGCATCTCCAAACGTTCCCAAACCACCCCAACATCTCAAAAAGCAAGATACAACATGCATACACGAACTCTAGAGGCATACACTCTACTACAAGCATGTCCGAACACTTAACATACATGAAAAGGCCATTCATAAAGGAAATCAAGCATTCACCGAAATACATTGCATAGCAAGGTCTACATGCCTTTAAACAAAACACATAAACATCATAGAACATGGTCATAAGTCCTCAAAACACAAAGCATTTGCACAGCAATATAAACATGGTTTACAATCCACATCAAAGGCATTAACATCAAAAACCAACACATGTGAGTCTAACAACGCTCATACAAAAACACGTAGCATCATCAATCCAAACATGCTAGAACATCAACAAGCCAAATTAAGGAGTTTGAACTCCAACTCCAAACAAGTCTAATACCCCCATTGTCTAGGCATTATTACAAAGACTTAAACCATACTTGAGCTACTCGAGAACTCCGAAAAGCTCCTTCCTTGCCCACTTGCCTTCCGTAACTCTAATGATCTGCATGTTGGAAAAAGGAGAGCGTAAGCTTGAAAGCTTAGTGAGCGAAGCTCTAAAACTCATCAACAATGCAGTTTTCAAAACACATTTCTTAATTGAAAATTAAACCATTTAAACGCACGAAAGAAGACACAAACAACACAATTACATGGTTTACACATGCACAACCAAAACACGGTGGGACCACACATCACCATTCGACTAGTAGTTTTCCGATGGGACCACACATCACCTTACTCTTCAACTAGTCACTACCGGTGGGACCACAAATCACCGTAGTTACGACAACCATCACGTGATGCTCGACACCAACAACGACTACACAACAACATCATCGGAAGTAAAGAAAATCCACAAATCACACACAATATCTCAACGATTGTTCATGCACCAACACTTAACAATCAAGGCAAAGTTAGCGAACTTACACTTGGGTTTAGGTTAGCCCTCTAGGCGCCACCCAAACAACCAAGAACCCTTTTCGAAAACAAATCAAGTTCAAAACATTTTCACTCACCGATGAAACCCAAACGGAAGCCGAAACACCGATCTCAAGTCTCCAAATTCCCCGGAACAGTGCTCGAAGCCTCTTCAACGGTTTCCCTTGATTTTAACCAATCAAAAACAATACATTACTCAACCAAATCATCACAAAACACTGTCACAACCCCAAACCACAACCAGAAGCCAAATTCTTACAATTTCAAACCAAAGTCAACACCAAAACTCCCATTTTCGTGCTCCCCAACAACCCAACAGAAAACAAATGATTCCAACACTACACCATCAAACACCTTCAAAACAACCCTCTAGTATTATTATAACATCAGCCCCACTCTCCAACATAAAACCACACCAAAAACTCAAGTTTTGACCCTTTTAAAATACCCCCCAAAACCCATTTCGCGATTTTTGATAAAAACCCACCATTTTAAGTTATAATGTACCTTAGGGCAAGATTAGATCATAACTTAACTCTACAAATCAAAAGCAAAACGAAAAGCCATTAAAGTTTTACCATTTTCTTTCAAAACTTTGAAAACTTGAAATTCTCAACAATGGTGTTTTCTTAAAACTAAAACCATCAATATGCTAGGAAAGATGAGGACAAGTTAAAAATGGTCTTACCTTGATGAAAACACTTGAAATGAGGGAGGAATTCGATGGAATAGTAACCAAGGGTTTGGAAGGTTTTAGATGTCGTGACTTTTAATTTTTAGAAAAGGGTGGAAGAAGATGAATAGTAAAAGCTCCCTTTCTTTTCTCATCTTTTCCATTGTTTCAAAAATTACAAGTTTGTCATTAATGAAAACCAAACCTTTTTAATTTAAACCAAAGCTTAATTAAATTTTAAAACAAGCCCACGAATCGAACCCGCTTCTCATACTCAACTTCCAACCCCAAAACCCGGGTGTTACAACTCTTTCCCACTTAAGAAATTTCGTCCCTGAAATTACCTGACGGAAAGAGGTATGGAAACTGTTTTTTTCCATGTCCTCCTTTCTCTCCCAAGTAGCCTCCTCCACACCTCAGTGTCTCCACAATACCTTGACTAACTCGATAGAACTCCCACGCAACACCTTCTTGTCTAAAGCGAGAATCTCAATCGGTTCTTCGTCATAGGACAAGTCGGGGTTCAACTCAATCTCTTCCACTAGCATTACGTGAGACGGATCCGATCTATTCTTTCGGAGCATCGATACATGGAATACATCGTGGATCTTCTCTAACTCGGTCGGGGGCATCAATCTATATGCAACGTGACCAATACTCTCAACTACCTCATAAGGTTCAATGAATCTCGGACTCAACTTACCTTTCCTACCAAACCTCATCACCTTCTTCCAAGGTGAGACTTTCAAAAACACTTTCTCACCCACGACATACTCTGTCTCTTTTCTCTTTAAGTCGGCATATGACTTCTGTCGGTCTGAAGCTGCCTTCAAATGATCACATATCAAGTTTACCTTCTCGGTAGTGCCTTTAAGCAAATCGGGCATCGGTACAAGCTTTTGTCTGGCTTCGGCCCAACAAATCGGAGTCCTACACTTCCTACCATACAGAGCTTCATACGGTGCCATCTGAATACTAGCATGATAACTGTTGTTGTATGCAAACTCTACTAATGGTAGATGTTTCTCCCAAGACCCCTGAAAATCGATGATACAACACCTCAACATGTCCTCCAACACTTGAATCACTCTTTCGGACTGACCATCTAACTGCGGATGATACGAAGTACTGAAGTTTAACCAAGTACCCAAGGCACGATGCAAACACTCCCAAAATCTAGCTGTAAACCTCGGATCTCGGTTTGACACAATCGATTTCGGTACCCCATGCAACCTCACTATCTCCCTGATGTACAGATCGGCCAACTTATCTAAGGTATAGGTAGTATGAACGGGTATGAAGTGAGCACACTTAGTAAATCTATCGACTATCACCCACACTAAATTCTTCTTCGAAGGAGTCAACGGTAAACCTGACACAAAGTCCATGGTGATACGTTCCCACTTCCATTCTGGAATCTTCAACGGCTGTAACATCCTTAAAGGAAACTAATGCTCGACCTTAACTCGTTGACAAACCATACACTTACTCACGAACTCGGCCACATCCTTCTTTAGTCCAACCAAGTAATACTTTACTTTTAAAACGCGATACACCTTCGTATTACCTGGATGCATAGCAAAAGGACTATTATGTGCTTCATTCAGGATAACACGTCTCAACTCGAAATCTTCCGGAACGACTATCCTATCCTTATAACAAAGGATCCCATTCTCACCAAAACAGAAATTGGTAGGCCTATCCTTGGCTATATCTTGCACGTGAGGTGCCAAGGACTCGTCTCGCAACTGCTTCTCTCGAATCAACTGGACTAACAAAGGCTTAACCTGAAGCTCGGCTATCAAACCACCATCCTTGGACACACTCAATCTCGCAAACATAGCTCGCAACTCAACTGCCACTTTTCTACTCAATGTATCGGCCACTACGTTTGCCTTACCCGGATGGTACTCTATCGTAAGGTCATAGTCCTTAAGAAGCTCTAACCACCTACGCTGTCTAAGGTTCAACTCCCTTTGAGACATCAAGTACTTCAAACTCTTGTGGTCAGTATATACGGTGCACTTCTCACCATAAAGGTGGTGTCTCCAGATCTTCAAAGCAAACAATATTGCGGCTAACTCTATGTCATGGGTGGGATAGTTCTTCTCGTGAACTTTCAGCTGTCTCGAAGCATAAGCTACCACCTTACCTTCTTGCATAAGCACACAACCTAAACCTACATATGATGCGTCGCTGTAAACCACAAATTATCTTCCCGGTTCAGGCTGAATCAAAATAGGAGCTTCGGTCAAAGCTTTCTTCAACTTCTCAAACGCTTGTTGTCTTGCATCTGACCACTCATATGGGACATTCTTCTGAAGTAACTTAGTCAAAGGAGCCGCTATCCTTGAAAATCCCTCGACAAATCTTCTATAATATCCCGCCAAACCTAGGAAACTACGGATTTCTGTCACTGACTTAGGTTGTTTCCAACACACTATGGCTTTTATCTTCTTGGGATCCACACTAATCCCATTAGCCGAGATCACGTGACCTAGGAAGACTACCTCCCTAATCCAAAACTCACATTTTCTTAGCTTGGCATACAATTGATTCTTAAGCAAGGTCTAAACCACTAACCACAAATGCTCATCATGCTCCTCCTCGGTCCTAAAGTATACTAAGATGTCATCTATGAACACTACCACAAACCTGTCCAAAAACTCGTGAAATACACGGTTCATCATATCCATGAAAGTTGCTAGAGTGTTAGTCAACCCGAAAGGCATCACCAAGAACCTGTAGTGCCCATATCGTGTACGGAAAGCTATTTTCGGTATGACCACATCTTTCACCTTCAACTGATAGAATCTGGACCTCAAATCAATCTTCGAAAACACTGAAGCACCTCTCAACTGATCAAGAAAGTCATCTATCCTAGGCAAAGGGTACTTGTTCTTCACTGTCACCTTGTTCAACTGCCTATAATCTATACACATCCTCATACTACCATCCTTCTTTTTCAAAAACAGGACCGGAGCACCCCACGGAGAAATATTGGGCCCAATGAAACCTCTATCGGACAACTCTTGAAGCTGTGTCTTCAACTCTTTCGGTGCCATCCTATACGGAGCAATAGACACTGGTTCAGAATCGGAATACGTCTCAATAGCAAATTCGACTTCTCTATCTGGAGGAAAACCCAGCAACTCTTCCGAAAAAACACTCGGAAAATCACAAATTGTCCTGATGTCTTGTGGTCTAACCTCACTCATATTCGGATTCATCACATAAGCCAAATAAGCCTGACAACCCAAATTCAACATCTTCTGAGCTTCCAACACAGAAACAACATTGGACAATAACCTAACGTTCTCACCAACTACCACAACCTCAAAGTCATCTATAAGCTTCAAGGAGACTCTCTTGGTTTCAAAGTCAACCTTAGCCGTATGCTCTACAAGCCAATCCATGCCCAATATCACGTCAAAACCATAAAACGATAACTCTATCATATCAACCGGAAACACGTGGCCCTGAACCATCAAGGGACACCTCTTATACATTTTCCTAACTACCATTGTATCACCAAAAGAGCTAGTAACATTTACACCTACCTCTAACCACTCACATGGTAACCCTAATGAACTTGCGTGCTCACCCAAAATGTATGAAAGTGTCGACCCCGAATCTATCAAAGAAAGCAAACTCAAAGATTGTAACGAGAAATTACCTGCAATGACATCTGTGTCATTCCCAGCCTCTCGATGTGCATACACCCTAGTCGGTCCTCCACCCTCGGGCTGAACTGCCACTACATGAGCTAAGTTCCTTTGATCCTCGTTCCTCGGCTGAAAGTTACCACGACCGCGCCCACGGCCTCTTTGATGCTCAAAACCCCTAGCTGGAGCTGGTCCGCCCTTAGCCGGGTGAGGAAAGTTACACCTCATATGATCTCGGGAACCGCAGTTCCAACATGGCCCAAAGGTACCCGTACACTCGCCCTGGTGGCGTCTTCCGCATCTAGTGCACTCCGGAGCGTGTACAACAACTCCTTGGCCCTGATGGCCCCATCCATAGTTACCACCCCTATGCCTCGAATCATGCTGATACCTCATATCTCTATGCCTATTGGCATGATCTCTATCCCAATTCGCGTGTCTCTTTCCGAAATTGGACCCACTAGCACGAGCACTGGAGCCTAAATTCCGCTTTATATCCTTGGCCCTAGAGACCAAAACATCAAACTCGGTGTAGTCAGAGGCAAGCATGTAGGTCTTTACATCTCTAGTCAACCTATACCGGAAGCGCTCACACCGTTCCCTCTCATTAGGAACCAACTCAGGTGTATACTAGCTCAATCTCACAAACTGAACCTCGTACTCAGACACGGTCCTGTTACCCTGAACCAAGGCCATAAACTCCCTCTTCTTCACATCCAAATATCGAACTCTGAGATACTTCCTCTTAAAGGCATTTCTGAAGAACTCCCACGTGATATCCACTTCGGCCATACCCAAAGTAACAGTGGTCCACCAAGTATATGTGTGTAGTACTCTCAAGCCACGCCTCTGAACCCTCGGGAGTCAACCCACAGAACTAAACTCTACCCAAACTACGGAGCCTCTGTAGGGGTAATCTTGTCCCTGCACCCTGAGGTGGTGCTGCAACTTGCACACCGGCCAAAGCTGTCTGAAAAGCTCCGGCTATGGTCTGAATCAAATGGGTCATGTCCACGCCTGCTGAACCCTGCCCCGCCTAAGCTACATCACCTCCAACATTGGCACCGGCCTAAGGCCCATTACCATCACCTCCGACTTGCGCACCCGCCTGAGGCACATTACCTTCGCCACCCATTTCATTACCATCGGGAGCAGGAGAAACAAGATGCTCACCCCCGGGTGCCTGGTCACCCGCTCTAGGCCGCCCCCTCAGTCTCACCATATCGAGATAGAATCTAAAACAACAAACACACATCACACAAGAAAAACGTTAGGTTAGAAAAGGGGCAAGGACTTAGGTTCTCAAGCTCGTTAAACCAAAAACCATTTTTTTGACAACAACACCTAACAATGGGGACATTCGACTAACCCTTAACCAACAACAAGGCCACTAAAACATGCTTTCAAACACCGTACTAGCAAGCAAACTTCAAGCATACATGGTAAAACACTCACCGAGACATAATAACAACATAACACATCAAACTTACCTCACTTACCCACCCGAGGTCTCGGAAACCTCAGGCTTTGATACCACCAAATGTAACCCCTTGTCCCGGTCTGGATGACTCACCGGTCCGAGTAGGTTACACGGGTAAAACCGAAGCGAAACCAGGTAAGGTCCCGCCCCGGTTAGCGACCCTAGAAAATTTTCTTCAATTATCTCGTCTAGATGGATCATTTAATCCTATGTGTGGAACGACAGCAAAAAAACAAGATTAAGACCATGCAGACGGAACATAAGTTAATTTAAATTTACCATGTATTCAAGTTAGTCCGGTTTCTTACATACGCGCCCAAACCAAGCATAAATGACTACAAACAAGGCTCACAAGAAAGCATACAACAACCCAGACCCAAGCCCAACACTTGAGGACCTTTAAAGATGCAAAAAGCCCAAATTAGAGGCATGTGTATCGAAACAGGCTTGCCCGTTTCGATACACAGGCCCCAGTTTTAAAAGCAAGACTACCCGTACCGATACGACCCACGTTGTTTCGGTACATGGTCCTTTTTCGCCAAAACGTTCCGAAACACGTTCCGGAACAGGCCATCACAGTAGCCAAACCGTTTCGGTACGCGTATCAGAAAAGGGGCTCACAGTTTCAAACCGTACCGGAACGTGTTTCGATACGGGTATCCCTGGAACCACACCCGTTCCGAAACCACCCTACGCGTTCCGAAATGCCTGCAGTCTGTGTGTTTCAAAAATCAGTTTTAAGCATCTCCAAACGTTCCCAAACCACCTCAACACCTCAAGAAGAAAGATACAACATACTTACATGAACTCTAGAGACATACACCCTACTACAAGCATGTCCGAACACTTAACGTACATGAAAAGGCCATTCATAAATGAAATCAAGCATTCACCAAAATACATTGCATAGCAAGGTCTACATGCCTTTAAACAAAACACATAAATATCATAGAACATGGTCATAAGCCCTCAAAACACAAAGCATTTGGGCAACAATATAAACATGGTTTACAATCCACATCAAAGGCATTAATATCAAAAACAAACACAATTGAGTCTAACAACACTCATACAAAATTACATAGCATCATCAATCCAAACATGCTAGAACATCAACAAGCCAAATTAAGGAGTTTGAACACAAACTCCATACAAGTCTAATACCCCCATTGTCTAGGCATTATTACAAAGACTTAAACCATACATGAGCTACTCGATAACTCCGAAAAGCTTCTTCCTTGCCCACTTGCCTTCCGTAACTCTAACGATCTTCATGTTGGAAAAAGGAGAGCGTAAGCTTGAAAGCTTAGTGAGTGAAGCTCTAAAACTCATCAACAATGCAGTTTCCAAAACACATTTCTTAATTGAAAAGTAAACCATTTAAATGCACGAAAGAAGGCGCAAACAACACAATTACATGGTTTGCACATGCACAACCAAAACACGGTGGGACCACACATCACCGTTCGACTAGTAGTTTTCCGATGGGACCACACATCACCTTACTCTTCTACTAGTCACTACCGGTGGGACCACACATCACCGTAGTTACGACAACCATCACGTGAGGCTCGACACAAACAAAGACTACACAACAACATCATCGGAAGTAAAGAAAATCCACAAATCACACACAATATCTCAACAATTGTTCATGCATCAACACTTAACAATCAAGGCAAAGTTAGCGAACTTACACTTGGGTTTAGGTTAGCCCTCTAGGCTCCACCCAAACCCCCAAGAACCCTTTTTGTAATCAAATCAAGTTTAAAACATTTTCACTCACCGATGAAACCCAAACGGAAGCTGAAACACCGATCTCAATTCTCCAAATTCCCCGAAATAGTGCTCGAAGCCTCTCCAACGGTTTCCATTGATTCAAACAAATCAAAAATAATACATTACTCAACCAAATCATCACAAAACACTGTCACAACCCCAAACCACAACCACAAGCCAAATTCTTACAATTTCAAACCAAAGTCAACACCAAAACTCCCATTTTCGTGCTCCCCAACAACCCAGCAGAAAACCAATGATTCCAACACTCAAAACACCATTAAACACCTTCAAAACAACCCTCTAGTATTGCTATAACATCGGCCCCACTCTCCAACATAAAACCACACCAAAAACTCAAGTTACCATTTTAAAATACCCCAAAAACCCATTTCGGGATTTTTGATAAAAATCCACCATTTTAAGTTATAATGTACCTTAGGGCAAGATTAGATCATAACTTAACTCTACAAATCAAAGGCAAAACGAAAAGTCATTAAAGTTTTACCCTTTTTCTTACAAAACTTTGAAAACATGAAATTTTCAACAATGGTGTTTTCTTAAAACTAAAACCATCAATGTGCTAGGAAATAAGAGGATAAGTCAAAAATGGTCTTACCTTGAAGAAAACACTTGAAATGAGGGAGAGATTCGATGGAATAGTAACCAAGGGTTTGGGAGGTTTTAGATGTCGTGACTTTTAATTTTTAGGAAGGGGAGGAAGAAGATGAATAGTAAAAGCCCTCTTTCTTTTCTCATCTTTTCCCTTGTTTCAAAAATTACAAGTTTGCCATTAATGAAAACCAAACCTTTTTAATTTAAACCAAAGCTTAATTAAATTTTAAAACGAGCTCACGACTCGAACCCGATTCCCATACTCAACTTCCGACCCCCAAAACCCGGGTGTTACACAATGTGTAACACCCCTTTCTCGGCCTAGTCGGGAACCGGGTTGGACAATGTTACCTAAGAACATAACGAAATTCAGTACGACAAAATTTCAATCAATACACAACATCTGATCAACATTATATCAATTAAACGTTACTAAGTATACTTATTAGTCCATTTCATCTATTACGGGACAATAAATATTCATTTAGGACCAATTCATGTTTATTACAAGTTTTAGGGACTAAGCTATAAATCTAATGAATTAAAGGTCCTTCAATAAAATTAGCTATACTACACTAAAATTCAATACAATATTAACAAGTCTGTAAATTTTCATACTATTCGAAGTTCATTTACCCATCCAATTGGATCATCTTAAATTCGGTGATCAATCTATGAACATTGCAAATTTTCAATTATGCCTCTTAACCAACTTAACTAAACCTGTATCGAAACACCTTAATGTTGTTTCAATATGGGTGTATGATGATCAACCTGAGTTGACTATGCCCAATACCTCATATCGATACGGGCAAGCCCTATATCGGTATGAGTTGACATTCATTAACTTTGACTTTGACATGTTTCGGTACAAGTTTGACCCGTATCGGAATAAGGGATTCTAGTAGCAAAATGTTTCGATACAGCTCAAAACCGTATCGATATGCCATGTTCCATAGGTTCAATTATGCTTAACCGTACCGGTACGCCATTACCCCATATTAATACGGTCTGCTTGTAATGACAGGTTTTTGCTGGTTTTTAATCGAATTGACCTACCAAACAATGTTCAATTGCAATGAAACTTTACACACAATATTTCAATGCTAACAACTGCTGGCATGCCAAATTTCATAGTCATACGAATACTTTTACTAGGATTTCACCTATGTGAGCCAAATATGCCATTTTTACCATCTTTTAGCCATAACAAAAGCCATTTTTAGGCCTTTAATATTATCACAACTTATACAAATTACAAGCATACCAATATGGGCACAAAAGACTAGTTCAACTACTTTGCCACCTTCCTAGGAGTTCATAGAGTCAAAATACATTACTTTTGGCTCGTAGTGACTTGTCTCGCCTCGACTTTTCCGATCTTCTTCTACAGCCGATTCCTTAACCTGAAATGCATGAGATGTGACACGTTAGGTATACAAAGCCTAGTGAGGTAGTCATATACAAAATAAATGTCAATGAGTAATGCATGTACATATTCTCATGCTTATCAATATCAATATCATGTTTCAATATACAATGATTAACATATTATTTTCATTATTAACCCTTGGATTGAATCAAGATAGTGGATACGCAAATTCCTACGTCTCGCCAAATCAATGAATGGTCCAGTCCATCCACCTTGCCAAATCAATGAATGGTCCAATCCATCAGCCTCGCCAAATCAATGTAGATTGTAACCTTAGGACCGTAGTCCACCCATACACTAAGCTCATGAATTCTATGACATGTCAATTGTATCCAATGTTCGTCCAAATCCAAGGTTTCAATATCAATATGCACACTCAGTAATCAATAATA
This sequence comes from Hibiscus tridactylites, assembly GCA_958450335.1. Taxonomy (NCBI): domain Eukaryota; kingdom Viridiplantae; phylum Streptophyta; class Magnoliopsida; order Malvales; family Malvaceae; genus Hibiscus; species Hibiscus tridactylites. Next base: position 20,092,348 of record OY288266.1, read on the forward strand.
ACTCCAATAACCAATTCTTTAAATGTTATTAATAGTGAACAAGTGTCAATAATAATATTTCATGATTTCAATGTCAATATCATTATCCGATGGTGCGTTTACAATGTTTCAATAACAATAGTTTTATCGATACAATACACAATGACGATACTAATGACTATGTCCGATGTTCATCATCAAACTTACCGATGCTTACCAATAGTTCCGGTTATCTATCCGATGCAACTTCCTTAAAAAAATGTACGCTATTTAGCCGAAATCAACAATAATAGATTCATCCTATTCCCAAGACTCTTAATACACTCACCTTGATATTCGATGCTCTTACGGCTCTTGGTTGACAACACACTTGTTTCTAGGTTTTGATGGAGATGGCGAAACCTCTCTCTCCACTTCTTGAGCTAGAAAATCAATAGGAACTTATTAAAAACAAGATTACGATATCGTATTTGCAATAACGATATCAAAATCAATATCTAAACACAATATAGCTTTTTAATCAAGAATTTACATGGATGGCCAAAACCTAAGTTGAGATTATTCTCACAAACACCATAGATTTCCAATAATGGTTTAAGGCGAAAAGCTTACCCGATCACTAGCAATAAGTTTATAATAATAAAACGAAGGAAAAACAAAGCTTGAAGCTAGCTCCAATGGAGGTGCTTGCTTAGGTAGTAGACGACGAAGATGAAGAATGGAGAGGTGCTTCCTAAATTTGGAATCGGATGAGTTTTCTATCACATTACAATTCCTTTCTTTTTATTTTTATTACTCAATAGGCTTTCCTTAAGGTGAAGCAACTTCACCAGATCATCCCACATTTTGGAGATTAAATTGAGGATGGGATAATCGCAAGGTTAGTCTCTCAACTCTCAATAAATTGACTCAATTAGATTCTGATATCGAATTATTAACAAGCTGATACAATATTTAAACCTTATCGATGTGGGATTTCCCGATCATCAGAACCCAATTATGACTAGATCAGATTTTAGGTTGTTACACAAGGTTAGATTTAGAGGCTTTCGGGTTAGAATTTGATAAAACGGACTTCAAAATGGATTCAGGACGTCGAAGAGCATAAAATAAAGGTCTTCATAAAAAGTTGACTTTTTGGTCAAAGTCAACGGTCAACAAATCAAAGCTGACATCAGCATTGACCGCTGACATCATCAGTCAACAGGTCAACTTAGTTGACTTGAATGAGTTGACTCACTAAGTTGACTTGGTGGGCTGACTTGGACAGCTCATGTCGGATTCATTTTCAGGTCGGATGGGTCAGACTCTGGCTCAGATCGGGTTGGGTAACTCATATTTAGGTTTAGGAGCTATTGGGCTCGGATCGAGTTAGCCAGTTCAGGCCAATTCAGGTGTTTGGGCCATAACTTGAACTGGTTAACTTACCTAGTGAAATCAAACCGTTAGACGGTCACTAGAGCACCCTTCTGTGCCGATTTTGCCAAAAAAATAGTTCCAAACCAACAATTCTACCCATTTAAAAACATCTTGAAGCAAAACAGATTCAAGCCAGAATTTACCTGAAATGTCAAAAATGTATCGAAAAAGATCAAAGCTCCGATGAGCGTCTTGCCTGCGTTAAAGTGACGATCGGTTAAGGGGGTTTCACTCCCCTCTACACGTTATTCAAGCCTGGACCGTCGATGCACTCTGCTGGGAAAAGAGGCGACTTGAAACGAAGGTAAAACATAAGGGTTTAAGGGAGGTTTGACAGGACTTCAACACGATCTCTACGATGAGCAGCAACCGTTCATTGCGAGTGGAGAACAAGGCTGACATCGGGGCAAGGCGGCGGACAAGATGGTGACAGTGATGGTGGCCACGGTCGGGCAATGGCCGAGAACTGAGTTTGGTCGAGAGGGGATGAGAAGGTGAAAGGTCTGAGAAATTTCTAGAGCTAATATTTTTGGTGAGATTTAAAATTGGGCATTCCCTTGGTAGGTGAAAGGTCAATCTTTTATTTATTATTCATAGAAATCGAGAGGAAAGGCTTGAAAAAAACTGGTGGAAACTGAGTCTTAAGGATAGCTTAGATCAGATGGTTAAGGTTGGGCTCACTTCTACAAAGGTCAAGGGTTCAACACCCTATGAAAGCATTCCTCTTCTTCTTTCTTCTTCTTTTTTCTGCAGACATAGTAATCGGGGTGTGACACTATAATTGAAGGACTAGGGCCCAATAGGACTCTAATGGGGTAAAATGAATAGTAAAACTAAGAAAACGAGAATCTACCCTCATATACATATATAATGAGTAATAACTTTAGTATAACCTTGATGGCTTGTTTGTATTGAGCAATAAAGATCCTTGGTGGACGGAATAATGTGTTGTGCCATGTAAGGGCACTGTGTGATTGAGTACCTTGTTTTGTGGGATTCAGATGCCCAAAGAGAGTGTTGCAATATCATGGTTAGATGTTTTCCAAATGTTCGTTCATGAAGCTGTATGGCCCTGGGTCTCATTCGAAAATGCTCAACGAGAGATTTCGAGCATGGATGTACGTTTCCGAAGCTATGTGGCATTGGGCCTCACTCTAGGTTTGTTGGCATGATGTGTATGTGATGTGTGAGGTTAATATCTCCTTTGTTTTCTATGTGTTTAGGTAGCTAGAGGTAGCGCTAATATTCTCTTTGAATGCCATGATATCATTCTTTGCGACTTGCTCATATTTAAGATTTGCATGAAGCATGGTTGAGTGGAAGTGTATCCACTGAGCTTTGTTAGGTCAATGTTCAGAATTATTGTTTCCGCTCGAATGTTAGTAGGTTGACATATATCGTCGGATCTTATGTTGTATTGTAAGTCTTATTTGGTATTTTAACTTGTGAGTCGAATGCTTTTAATTATATATTTAAAGGGAAATCCCATGCAACGTTTTAAATTGTTTCAACAACTCTGAAATATTTAAACATGATGGTTTTTATGGATGAATGTGTTTTGGGCTAAACCCAAATGTGAAATTTTATGGTTTGGTTTCGGACTTGAAGCCCAATCCGTGACATTTGAGTCGGGATGTTACAAAACAGACCACACATTTAGTAAACTTTTGGTACCTAGCAAAAACAAGGTTGACTAGGCAGATTTTGTTTCAGGCTTGGTGGTGACAATATGGGTCCATTGGATTTCTGAAACTATTCATGTATTCTAATAATGTACTTAGTTGTTTTGTAATTTTTTCTCCATTTAGATTTAGGGAGGTTTTTAATGAGGCATATATCATAGGTTTAATTCTGTATGATTTTTCTTTAATAAAATCATACTTTGTCGAGCAAAAAAACATAGCATTACATGATGTTGTCACTTCAACTTCACCTATAAAATTCACCCTTAAAACTATCCTTTTCATAATTTAAGATAAAATTGAAATATTCAAAAGTCTGAGGACTAGTGTAAAGATGTGCGATGCATTTAATTCTATTTGAATAGTCACTTATCTCAATATACCTATCTAAATTTATTATTCTTTCTTTCTAAAGAAATGGAATTTTAGGTTGTTATGTTTATGTTATGGATGGTCCCATTGGCTAAAAATAACCCACAAAGACTACAATGGCCGGAACGAAGCATGTAAATCTCACCCATAAATGTTCAAGCGAGACCCAACATTTTAGATCGAAAACAAAGACTGAGTTTGGATCTTTGTCCAAATGTTTTTAGCCACAAATTCACATTTCCTATTCTCAAGTTTCTTCTATTTAAGGAAAGATTTTCTTTATTTACGTCGTAGAAATCAACATTCCTACAAGCTTTCTTAGTGAGCTCTTTTTCCTTCTAAAAGTACATTAGTGTGTGAGAAAAAACATAAGAAGTAAGAAAGCTATTTGAAAATAGGAAAGGCAGCCGTAATTATTGGAGTTTGTTCTGTGATTCTGGTGGCCATGGTGGTGGCGGTGGCCGTCGGTGTTACCCGCAGCCGTAGCGGACGCAGTGCGGGCGGGGGCGGGCTGGAGGCTTCGAAGAAGGCGGTGCAAAACATTTGCCAACCAACTGATTACAAAGAAGCATGTGTAAAGAGCCTCTCGGGAAGCAACACCACCGACTCTAAGGAGTTAATCAAGGCAGGTTTCCAAGCGGCTATCCATGAGATAGAGAAGGTTGTCAAAAACTCTGGCACCATTCAAGATGCGGCCAAAGACCCGATGTCTCGTCAAGCTCTTGACATCTGCAAAGAAGTGATGGGTTACGCCATCGACGACCTTATGAATTCAATCAACCAACTTGGTGCATTTGACGCTAGCACGCTAGACGAATACATCGAGAACCTCAAAATTTGGGTGGGTGGTTCTATCACGTATCAACAAACATGCTTGGACGGGTTCGTTAATGTATCCACCGTAGCCGGGGAAAAAATGAGAAAACTGCTCAACACTTCACAAATGCTCACTAGCAATAGCTTAGCCATGGTTTGTGAAATTCCTAAACTCATTCGTGATCTCAACTTTCCAAGGTTGAGCGGAGCCGGAGGGGGTACACGTAAACTATTGGCTAAAGATGGGTTCCCTTCATGGGTTAGTTTTAGGCAACGGATGCTATTGCAACAAAATCCGTTGCAGATGAAGCCTAATGTTGTTGTCGCTAAAGATGGTAGTGGCAAATATAACAACATCAATCAAGCATTGAAGGAAGTCCCTAATAAAAATGCTTCTCCATTTGTGATACACATTAAGGCTGGTGTTTACAAAGAAAATGTTCTTGTTGATAAGTATATGTCCAATGTCGTGTTCATCGGAGATGGACCAACTCAGACCATCGTCACGGGCAGCTTGAACGTTGCTGACGGCACTGCCACATTCAAGAGCGCAACTGTTGGTTAGTATTTATGAGTTTAGATTGCATTATATTACAAAAATCACGCTTAAACTTGATTAACATAAATAGTAATGTTTACAGCTGTTATCGGTAAAAACTTTACGGCGAAGGACATGGGATTTCAGAACACTGCGGGAGCCATCAAGGGCCAAGCAGTGGCACTTAAGGTCCAAGGTGATCAATCCATCTTCCATAACTGTCAAATGGATGGCTACCAAGACACCCTTTACGCTCACAGTCATCGCCAATTCTATAGGGATTGCACCGTCTCCGGCACCGTCGATTACATCTTCGGCGACTCCGTTACAGTCCTTCAGAACTGCAAACTCATCGTCCGGAAGCCACTCAACAATCAACAATGCATGGTCACTGCGCAAGGAAGGACAGACCAACGCACGCCCACCGGCTTCGTCCTCCAAAACTGCGTCATCAGTGGCGCCCAGGACTACCTCCCGGTGAAGGCAATAAGCAAGACATACCTCGGTCGGCCGTGGAAACAGTTCTCAAGGACCCTCATCATGCAATCTCAGTTGGACGACATCATCGCACCAGAGGGATGGAGTCCTTGGAACGGCAACTTCGCCCTCGATACCCTATGGTACGCCGAGTTCAATAATCGGGGACCGGGTGCCGACCAGACAAATAGGGTTAAATGGAGAGGTATCCAAAAGATCACTGCTGCTCAAGCCCAGCAATTCACCGCCGGTGTGTTCTTAGTCGGCGGGAGCTGGATCCCTCAATCCGGGGTGCCTTACACTTCTGGCATGATTCCTGGTCAATAAAGATTCAAGCAAAATAGATTTGGAACGTAAGAATAAGTGTGCATGTATAGTTTCCAACTTTGCTAGATAATAAAATCACACGTTTATTAGACAAATGAGAATAAAGGAAGGAAGGGCAGTTTTATAGACTAGCAAATGGAACTAAGTTCACTTAGTTGGTTACAAAGAATAAATGTGGAAGACTCGGCCCTTGAAGACTGCTGGAACTAATTGGTGCTGTTGAGTGTGGCATGCAACTGATGGCTCAAAGGGCTTTTCATCGGAAAACATTTGGAAAATATATTGCTCAACACATTTTGCTTCTTCTCGATATTGCAAAGGTAATCTAATCTTCATTTATGTGTATATATCTAGATTAGACACATATTTGTATTAATTAGATTGGAGTACTGTATTGTTTTGTTTAGTGATTAATTAGTGGTTGGCCATTTAGTTGAGAATTGTTTGCTTCTTTTATGCAGTGTCGAATAGAATTGGAGCAAGCTAGGTTATTGGTTCTTGAAGCACCAGACTAACTCTTCGACTTGGAAACATGAAAGCTCGTGGAATATGGCATTGAAGGTGCTGACCAAGGCAATCCAAGCACACGGTGGAGTCGAGATATAATTCGACATCGTCTTGGCACACTTGTGGGAAGCAACAAGAACAATAAGAATCACAAATGGAGCCGATGAAGTGCAGTTGGGTACAGTTGCACAATTAGTTAGAACTATGAAGAGATAAGTTTTGAAACCATGATCATAATGCAAAATCCTTTTACTTTCCTTGTCACTTCAGTTTTGGATCTAAGTAGAAGGAATAATAATCCAAAAATAATATGCAATTATATGTTGCTGGAACAATATTGTATGAATTTATTTATAGACCATCAGAGCTTGTTTTCTCTGCAATGATAATTTATTGAAATTAAAATTAAGTGGTCAACAAAGGCCACAGTACAAAGCATACACACCCAAAACAGAGAAACGCATAAAACATCATATTTTGAGACTAATGTATTTAGAGTTGTAAGTAGATTTTGAAACTACCGTACCTAGAGGTGTTAGTCATATTAGATTGTATTTTTTTGCTCGGCAAAAGTTTTATTATTTATTAGATTTTAAAAGCCTAACCTGATTAAGAGCCTCATTAAAAATCTCCATAAAATTAGACGGAGAAAAAGAGAAACCAAATCCTCATACAACAATACTAACACAGGACATGAAACCAAACCAAAATAAACAAAAGACACCAAAGCAGAAACCAAACACTCCAAAATCTCAGCAACACTCAACGAACTAACAAGCAATCTAAAGCAAATTTATACTCCTTTGATGATCTTATACTCCATAAATGAAATCTGACAATAAGCTCCTTGTGGTGAGTCTTGACTCAAAACGCGACGTCAGCGATCCCTTTCCAATCTTGAGGACACTTTCCCATTGCCTTTCAACCATTACCAGTAGACTATTACCTTCCCCCATATCCTTCAAACTTCTCAACATTTTGCATTGCTTCAATTACAGAGAGACAACTAGCAGCATCTCCCCACTAATAACCGTATCAAGATTGCACCAAGACAATTTACCTATTAGGAATCTGTTTGCTGGAGGTATCATCAATACTTTTACCACCAGGCTTTGAATACATTTGCTCGGCTTAGTCCATCTTTTTTAAGTCATATCGCAAGAGCATTCGACTGTTTTAGCACATGGCATACCTTCACCTTCCCAATTAACCTAATTAACTTGTCAATTTCCACCAAAAGGGGCCACCAACGCCAAGGTCGAAGAGCAGAGTCGTTAATCGAGCTTAGAATACATTGGAGTCAGTTTCTACTATTAAATCTGCTTTCCCACACCAAAAGACTTCCAATGGAATTTTGACTGCCATTAAATCCGTAAAGCAGTACCTTTACGTTCAAGAGGACCGGAGATAAAAGCTCTCATAATGCCATCTTCATTATATTAGATTGTTATCGGATTTAGATATTTTGGATTTGGACTTTTCAAGTTCAAATTGTATGTAATGCTCAAGGGTCTAAGCCATATGAATCCCTAGCACACACGTGTGTGTCGCTGCCGCTGCCGCTTGCTCGTCTCGGTTCGATTCGTGTTAATATGTGTCTTTGACACGTACCGCGTGCGTCATATCTTTTGAAGAAAATGCGTAAGGATTTTCTTTGTATTTTCTAAACTGTGGAAGAACTTTTCATTTCACTATTTTAGAACTTGGATTGAAAACGTTTTAAGCTTTTTAATAGACTGTTAATTGCGGAGTTAATTAGCTGTTAAATTCACATGCGTTGATACATCCTTAATAGGCTTTCAATTCAATATTAATTTGGCCTTGAAGCAGCTTAAAAACAACTGAATTTAGCATTTCAATTGTTTTCATTAGGGATGTGCAAAACTCAACTCGACTCGAAAAAATAAATTTTTTTACTAGACTCGATGCGAAAAACTCGGCTTGTTTTGACTCAACTCAAAATTTTATAGACTCGACTCGACTCTTAAAATTTCAAATAAAGTTCGAGTTGTAAAATGGAAATTCGAATAACTCCAAAATTTTAATAATTAGTGGATTCATTTTTAAGTTCGAGTCAAGTCCCTCAAATTTTCCTGATATATATACCAATATATAAAATATGAAAAAATATGTCACATATGAAAAAAAAAATATGAAGAAATGTATATGCATATCTTATGTGATTAGAGAAAGTTGTTTAAATTAGAATCAAATAATAGTATAACATGATAAGTAATTAACATTAAATTTATATAAGAACTCAAAAACTCGACTCGGTTTGAATCGAAAAAATTTCAAATAAAGCTTGAGTTGTAAAATATGACGCGTCAACTCGAATAACTTAAAATTTTTTGACTCGACTCGATCGAATGCTCACCCATAATTGTCATATTAATTGCTTTTTTTGCGTTTACAAGACAAGAAAATTTTGAATACTTGTTTTTTATGGATTGTTTTACCCTTCAATTTTAGCCTATAAATTGAGAGATTCTAATCTCATTTTTAATATCCCAAGCAAAATATGTGCTAAATACATTTTCCTTTCTGTTTCTTGAGCTTTGTTTTTCTGAGTGGTTTTTCAAAGCTTCCTATAACTTTTTTCTTTCGAGATCTTTAAGAGAAGAGTAGTAGCATTTTATTCTGCTCTAGTTTTTGGGTGTACGAATTCTTAGAGAGACTGTGCTATCTTCAGGGACGTTCGTCTATTGTAACGATTGCACACTTTAAGGTAAATTCGCTTCTAAAGTACTGATTTACCATGACACGGTTATTTATTTATTATCTTAATTATTTATTTAAATTGTATTATCAGTGTTAACGTCTCGTTTTACAATAATTTTATCAACAATTTAGAAGCGAATTCTAGGCTGACATTCAAACATGAAAATTATTAGCAACGGTGTACTGTAATCCAAGTTCAGGTGATATATTTTCTATGAATTACACCGTATCTCGATGTTTAGAAACATGTATGTTTGAAAAAATAAACAAGGAGAAACTATTTTATTCTTATTATTATGCGCAACTTGGAAGGCATATATTTTTTCTCAAAATGTATGATTTTATTACGAAATAATCATACATGACAACATTACCGGTGGCCTCGTTAAAAACTTCCCTAATTCTAAACGGAGGAAAAGAGTACCCCGGTAATGCAAAAGAAACCCCTACAAACAATCACCCAAGTATTCGAACCCAAGATGGGCGATCAACCCCACTCTTAGCTAACGCATCCGCCATACAATTTGCCTCACGAAAAACATGATGAAAACAAACATCCACCGGAGTACGACAAGCTTAATCAATCTGACAAAACCACTGTGCCAAACGCCACGGTCGTTTCTCCCGTTGTAACACCCACGCTATAGCAATCGCAGAGTCGGACTCAATCACAATAGCTTGCGACTCACGCCATGTTGATCCACACAACAACTCTAATGCAGCACAAATCGCTTGTAACTACGCTTCATTCGAGTCCACCACCCCAATCAGTCCCGAAAACAACGCTAATATCCGCCCACAAGCATCACCCAACACCCCACCACATCCCGCCTTACTCGGTTTCCCCCGCGATGAGCCATCAACATTAAATTTCAGCACCCCCATCGACGGTTTTTCCCACACCACATTCACCCGACTATCTCTCAGATTGTTTCGGATCTCGCATAGCCAAGGGCAATCCCACCACATATGTTCCGCGATGATTTCGGCAGTACCATTTCGAGCCCAATACATCGAACAGATTTTAATAAGAAACATCATCTCACTCATTGTCATTCGTTGTTCACGAAATAGCACCCCATTTCGACCCAACCACATCGACCATAAAATCGCCGCACACCCCGCTAACTACCATTCCCTCACCACCCCGTGGAAGAAGCTATCAAACATCATCCACATAAACTCCAACAATGTCCACGGCCTTACTATATCCAACCTCCACCATTGAAAAAACAACAGCCATATCTCCCACATATTCGCGCACTCAAATAGAATATGGTTCAACGTTTCAGCCACCTCCCGACACCAACAACAGCTCCCTCTCGATACGTCAATCACGATACCCCTAAGTTGCAAATGGTCCATCGTTGGCAATCTACCCAACAGCAAAAATCAAACAAAATATTGAATTTTTGGTGGCACTTACAATCTCCAAATTGCATTCAATTCAGACATAGATTCCAACCCAAAAGACACCATCAAGCCGTACAACGAGCTCACCGTGAATACCCCCTCCGATCCGGCTTCCACACAAGATGATCCATCTCATTCGCCATGAGCTTCAAGCCCCGCACACACGCTTTTAATTCTTACAATTGCCTCAATTCAAACATCCGTAAAGGTCGATTAAACATTGCCTCCCACTCCTCATGCTCAAAATTGCCGTGCCTCGCATAATCACACACTAACGCCTCCTTAATCGAGGCAATCCGAAACATCCTTGGAAAAACAAATTGGAGCGGCTCCTCCATACACCAACAATCACGCCAGAATAAAACTTTAGAACCATCCCCACTTGCCATATGAAATCCGAAAACCCCATGAACCTTTGAACCGTTTCATCTCGCTGCACATCAACCAAATTACGCCAAACTAGTCACATATGTCTCCTCCCTCCCTCATTCGGACTCCACAAAAAGGTGTCGCGCCCATACTTGGCCTCTATAATTGAACGTCAAAGAGACGTCTCACTCATCGCATATTTTCAGCTTCATTTCACAAGGAGTGCTAAATTACGCGCACGCAAGTTAACCACACCCAAACCTCCACATTCCTTCAGACGATACGCCACCTCCCAACTTACTCTACTCATTTTCAATTTATCTTCCGATCCCCCCATAGGAACCTACGTCTAATCCTATTCAACTTCAGAATTACACTAAGTGGCACGACGAACACGCCCATATAATATAAAGGCAAAGCAGACAAAACCGAATTTACCAATAGAAGCCTCCCAGTAAACAATAAAGATCCGCGCTTCCAACCATATATATATATAGAGAGAGAGAGACAGAGAGAGAGAGATAAGGTCTTTTTTACTGTGTAAAAACTTATAAGTTTTATACCGTTTTTAGATCGGTGGATGAAAGTAAACAAATGATTGAAATTAACCATAGATAATGTGATGATTATTATAGGGAAAAAAGAGATAAAAAATAATTTTAGCTGTTTATTGCCCACATCAAACGATCCAAAATTTGTGTAAAAAATAATTGAGTTTTACGTTAGGTAAACTTACAATTTTCATAATTTAATGATATAAGAGCTTAAATCTAGTTATATATATATATATATATATATATAACTATATATATATAACGTGTTGAACTTGATATGCTATAATTGACATTTAAATGACACGGATATTTGACTTGACAATGCCAATTTAATGGCGTTTTCTTTTTTAAAAGGGTTTATGGCTAATAGCAATTGACAGTGTGATAAGCCAGATTTGAATAGCATTTAATGGTTATTTAAAGCCATTAAAACATTTTTGAAACAATTTTGTTGACAATTAGTAAATATATCTGTTTATGGTTTTTATTGACGGTTTTTGCATGATTGGTAAATGTTTGTTTCAACAATTAAAGATAACGTGCAAACCTTTATTTTCATTTGCTCTCACCGTCAAATAGGTAATTAAATTATATATATATATATATATATATATAAGAGAGAGATAGGGTTTTTTTACTGTGTAAAAAATTATAAGTTTTACACCTTATTTTGGTTCGTTGGAAGAAAGTAAACAAATGATTGAAATTAATCATTAAATGTATACGACATACTTCCAAAATGTGTGTAAAAATAATTGAGTTTTACGTTAGATAAGTGGATACTAATCCTTAAATGTATACGACATACTTACAATTTTCATAATTTAATGATATAATAGCTTAAATCTAGTTATATATATATATATAACGTGTTGAACTTGATATGCTATAATTGACATTTAAATGACACGGATATTTGACTTGACAACGCCAATTTAATGGTGTTTTCTTTTTGAAATGGGTTTATGGCCTTCTAATAGCTATTGACAGTGTGATAAGTCAGATTTGAATAGCATTTAATGGTTATTTAAAGCCATTAAAACATTTTTGAAACATTTTTGTTGACAATTAGTAAATATATCTGTTTATGGCTTTATTGACGGTTTTTGCATGATTGGTAAATGTTTGTTTCAGCAATTAAAGATAATGTGCAAACCTTTATTTTCATTTGCTCAACCGTTAAATAGGTATTTAAATTATGTTTTTCTCAATTAAATATTCAAATTATTTTTCGGGATAAATTGAGATTTAAAATTTTATTTCGTAACTCATTTAAGGTTCGCTGTTAATTTTCACCGTTGAATGTCATGTGTCGCCTCCAGAAAATTTTAAAGTTATATTAAAAATAAATAAAATTAATTAAATTTAAAAAATCTCTAAATTTTTCAAAATTTATAAAACATCTCCCAAATTCCAAAATTCCAAAACCCCCAAAACTTAAATCCCGACAACGGCATCAATTTTGACAAGGTTTGTATGTCCTGCAAAATAAAAATTGATTTTACTAAACTAACTTGTAGTAATAGTGAAATTAGGTCGAATCCCAAGAGAACTGAAATCAGAATAACAAAGTTTAAACAATTAAGTGAAATGGGGGAGGTTGGTTTATCAAGCTTAAATTAAAAATAAAAAATAAAAAATGATAACGAAGATCAATCTTACCGAACTTCCAATCCAAAGCTATGATTTTCATCCAACCGTAACTTTGATCATGGGCTTAAAGATAAATTTCTTATATCCAAGAAATTAATATACTTGGGGAATACCACAACAAGCAATTATTCTTCTTTTATAATCGATTAGTCAACTTGGGAAACACCGCAACAAGCATTCAAATCAAAACTTACTAATAAACAAGATCAATGGTAGAATTAAGATTAATGAGAATGACTAAAATAGAATCAATCAAATTAATTTTGCACCTTTATTTTCTTAAGGACTATCATGCGTGATGTGTAGTCTAACAAACACAAAACATAAGCCTTACCCTTTGCTACTTGGGTCATGGATAGTGATAGAATATTCAATATCGAATTAAGGAGTCAATTTAATCATTATCAAGCATTCATAAAAATAAGAACAAGAAATAAGGATTACTTGAATTAAAAGAGAAATACTAGTTTAGTACAAGCCTCACAAAATTACAGAGGAATCACTTCACTCTTGAATTGGAAACAAAATCTCAAGATCAAAACATAGCACGATATTACCATAAGCTTGAAAATGAATCAAATCTCCACCATTTCATATAAATTGATGCAAAAATCAAAGGGTCTTTAGAAGGGTTGTAAGGGGGCTTAGGTAAGGGTATGATAAAAGGAAAAAAATGAAGCTTTCATAATCAAGGCAAAAGTTAATAATGATATTAATTTCACATAACAACATCGAGCATACTACTGACTTCTTGAAATTTATTCTCACATCTCATTTAAGCACTAAGAAATTTTGGAGAAGTGACATTTATTTTCTTTTACAAACATATCTCCAAATATCTTCCTTGAGGAACAAACTTCAATTTCTCTTTTTTTCCTTCCTTTTTTCACAATTTTTTTAAAGTCCTAATTAATAAAAGAGAATGATTCTTGGTCAAATACTTCCAAAATAATGGAAATATTCATAAAAGTGTGATTTATCTCAGTTTTGATTCAAAAAGTCGACTTCTTCGCGTCAAACACTAGGCTTGCATCAGTCACAAGGCGTGGTAACGTCTTATCGAAGACGAGCTTCTACCATGTCCTACTTTCTTCCAAAGGACTTGATTTTCACATGGGAAGCTAAGAACATGCTTTTGAGTTGATTTTCACCATTGCATCCACATTTCAACTCCTAAATCAAAACAAACATAATTTCCACAATTAAGCTCAAAATATAAATAGAATATGAAGGAATTAATAAAAAAAAGAGTATATAATTATAACCTATCACAAGCCATATCCAGGGTGTACTGATGCACCTAGCTTGAAATGGTTAATGACAAATCCATCCTTTGACGAGCATTTAAGGACTCAAACATTTTTATTCGGATAAAAACGACGTCGACTCTGATATTATATAATACTACATTATATATGGTATTATAAACTTATCTAATATATATATATATATATATATTGTAACGTGTAACTAAGCGAAACACTATGCTATTGTATTATTTTATGAATTTCATTCTAAAGTATGAAAAATCAAAATTACATTATGTTAAGTTGATCAATCGAATCGAAAATTGCCAAGAGGGGGTGAAATGGCTTTTTAAAATTGAAGGGAGTGAATTGAAAGATTGGAAATTGAAGACAAGACAATTTATAGTGGTTCAAGCTTAGAACAAGCTCTACATCCATTACCTTAGCTCTCACTAAGGATTTTCAACCAATTTCACTAGAAATTCATCCCCTTTTCTCGGATTAGGAGGAAACATTACAATCAAGTTAATCCTTCTACCCAAGGATTAACCAAGACTCTTTCAAATACAAAGAAGATTGATGATATGAAAAAAATGCCTTTCACAAGGTTGATATATTGTCCAATTACACTTAAACACTCCCCAAAATTGAAATGAGATAATACAATGGAAAATTACACAAGTGGGGTTACAAGTATTTTACTCTAATAGGTCAAGGGTTTGGATATATGCTTGGATTGGTGCAAATAGGTTCAATAGTTTTTGTTGAGGCTTTGGAGGCTTGCTTTTATACCCTTGCATTGATTTCTAGCCGTTTGGGTGGTTGAGGTCATCAATAGAGACGTTGAAGCCTTTATTTCCCACCATAAATGCACTTCTGCACCTGCCCGTACCGAAACGTGAAGGCTCGTACCGATCTCCGTCTCAAAATAGAAGAGCTGTTGGAGGTAATAAAGAGGGGCGTATTGAAATGCGGGAAGGCGTATCGAACCGCTGTAAGGGGTCGTATCGAAACATCTTTGTTCGTACCGATACAATTTTTCTCAATTGAGCTACTGTCAATCTTTGTATCAAAACTACCCTAAGGCGTACCGATACAGGTCAATTGGTTTTTAAAAACTGCTCATTCCAAATAACAGACAAGTAACGGCCTTAAGGCCCATATAATAACGATGTAAGGGACATGCCTAAAATTCTTAAATCCAGAAGAAGGTCGTATCGAAACATTATAAGCCATATCAAATGCCTTGTCAAAATTTTAACTTTTAAAACAGCCCGTATCGAAACTGTATAAAACGTGTCAAAATGGTTTCTTCCAGTAGCCAAATAAAGTTTTGGCCGTATCGAAACACAATTGGGTGTATCAGAACGCCTATACGTTTTTGTAAAGTTTGGCTTAAAAACACTTAGAAAATTTTATAAGGTTTAAGTTTTAGCTTTGGAAAACAATTTGGGCTTAAAATTACTTGTCAATAGTGACTTTAAAGTACTTAAAATTTTATTTACTTTGCAATTACGTTCTTAAAAAAATTTGTTATATGGAAATCAAACATAGGTTTTACAATCTCGCCCTTTTTGATATAACAAAACCAAAGTTAATTTTTAAGTACTCCCCCTTACTTTAAGCTATGTTTTTGAAAAACTTTGTAAAATTTAGCTTAATTCATTCTCCCTCTTTTTGTTAGATCAAAATCAATGATAAGCAAGAGATGTGAATATAAAGTAAACAACATAAATTTCATTAAAGAATAAAGCAACAACTTAAAGTAAAACATAGAATCCAAACTTAAGTCCTAAAAACATAATTCAAAAAACAAAGGACAAAGCATAGGTTCAAAGGAAATAAAATAGGTGCAATGAAGAAATCCTAAATGATATGCCATGATATGAGATGCAAGACTTAAGGTTCGTCTTCATCATCACCGTCATAATCATTCTTCCTAGATTGCCTCCACTCGTAATGAAAAGCCGCAAAAGACATGCCCAAACAAGTTTGTTTAGTAGAAATCAAACCAACACGATCATCAATGGACTTGTTGCGATTCTCAAGGACGTTGACTCGCACTTCCAAAGATGTGAAGCGAGTATCAATGGCGGAAAATTCGGCATTCATGGTGGTGTCCATCGAGACAAGAGATGTGTGCAAGCTTGTGAATTGCTCGGTGAGAAAAGCCATGAGTGTCGCATTGTTTGGTTGAGCATCTTGAGGTTGTGCTGCTTGAGGAGCCGTTTGATGAAGTTCGTCGAGAATAACACCGGGATGAAGCTCAGCGAGACGAACCCACACATTGTTGATGTAGTGCAACTTAGCACGAACGATGGAGGTCTCATTGATTGGATTCTTGAGACGCGAGGGTTCATCATGAGAGCAATCTATCTCTAATTGAGTAAACAAGTAACTCAAGGCAGTGTTGTAGGTGAAAGAAGTAACCTTATAGGTGTGACGATATTGAACGAGGTAAACCATCTCGGCAAACATGATTTGAGCAAGATTTGGGCGTTTCTCTTCACGGAAGCATCGAAGCCAAAAATCATCTACTTGGCGAATGGTTGAGAATTTTCCACCGGAAGAGCGAAACCACCAACTGAAGAATGCGATCATGAGCATCGATAACGGTAACAATGCCACTCAAAATATGTCCTAATGAGTCCTCATCGGCTATACCCTCATCCTCAAAACCTAAAGCATCAGTTAAAGTTTTAACATTAACCCGAAATTTCTTCCCCATCAAATAGGATTCAATAGCAACCACGGTCTTTTTGTCGGGACCAACAATGCACTTGGCATTGACATAAAAAATAAAAATAAAAAGATTTTTGTAAACAATAGGCGGTAAGGCCAAAATTTTCATGAAGTTCCAACGGGTCAAAAGATGAAGATATCGAAATTTAAAATGCCTAAAATCTAAAAAGGGAGTATAAAAAACCCGATCGCGACGGATATCATGAGTTTGAATTGGCGAAAATAATCCATCTTGTTCGTGGTGCGAAAACACCTTGGTTAAATAATCGCAATGTTAGGGCGAGTAATCCCATCATTCTCATCATTGGAGGATCCTCCAACTTCACTAGTTCTTGCTCTCTTTTTAGGACCTATAGTAAAATCTAAAAATAAATCAAGGCACAAGAAAATTAATGTATGCATAAATCATTCCATTCAATCCAAAAATAAACCAATTAATGTCTATATATGTAAAAGAAAAATATATACAATTGGAAACATTGAAACTAAGAGGAAACATTGCGAAGGAAACATTGAAATTGGGTAAACTGATTGGGGTGAAAATAATTGGAAAGGAACAAGAAACTGTAAAGGATATCGCGCATATGATTGAAGCCTTAGAACGACAATAATTACGAAGAGCGTTGAGTTTGTGGTCGTGGAATGTGAGAGGGATTGGTTCAGCGTTGAAGCGTAAATCAGTTCAACACTTTTTGAGACATCAAAGATGTGCGATGGTCATTTTATATGTGACTAAAGTAAAGACATCAAGTGATGGTATGGTGAATAAGATATGGTTTACGAATGATTTTGTTTATGTGTTTACGCCTTCTTCGGATGTTTTTGACATTTGAGAGAGGAGATAGAATTGCTCGGTCCTTAGATGTGGTATAGTAAGAGTATACGTACCGTGTGTTGGAGGTGATCAAGGGAGTTTGTTAGGCGATATGTGGTGTGGTAATCTACAACGAGGTATGGTGAATTATTCATTGGTTGTGGTGCGTGATTTCCTTTGTGTAGATAGAGTGGCGTGGCGTGGTTTGTTAAAAGTGTGAGGATCGAATAGTATGGAAACACGCAACATTGGACCATTTTTTGTTGGTGCTTGACGACATTTTTTTGCCTGGAAGTTGCATCCGAGGGGGATTGTTGAGCTCATGTATTCATGTTTTTAACGAGAAGCGAATTGCTTGGATGACTCTTTGGCGAGGGGTGATGTTGATCGCACATCTTGGTTTTGCATGCTAGCGTGAATGTTTTGTGTTTTGGTTTCTTGCTTTAGTATTTTCGTGTTTGATCGGTTGTTTTTAGCGTTTGTTCGTTATCTCATACTCCTCGGTACTCTTTTCCTCCATTTAGGTGTAGGGAAGTTTTTAATGAGGCCATGGAGTGTGATGGCATTGTATGATACTTATTAATAAAATCATACTCTTTTGCCAATCAAAAAAAAAGAAAAATCTATACAGTAGTTTAAAAGCATATACATATATAAAATTAAATTTTCGTAAAAAGAATTTTAAAAAACAGTAAGATAAAATATACGATATAATTTTATATTCGACACAAAAATTTTGGCTATTGGAAGAAACTTTGCAAAATCTTGAAAATCATACTATATATGTATTTTATGTACAAAAATTAACACAAAACATTATAGTAAAATAAACGAAATTGAAAAGAAAATATTTTTACCTTGATAAGGGATTAAGGATGAATGTTTGAAGATGATGCACAAACTTGATGATATTGCCTTGAATTTTGAGTTGTGGAGTAAAAACCGTCAAAGGTTTGTGTGAAAAACAAAGGGTTTTGATGGGTATTTATAGATTGAAAGACTAGGGTTTGGGGGGGGGGAGAGGTTGAGTTTTAATTAAAGTAGGTTTAAAGATGGAAACCAATTAATGACTCAAAATACAATTTGTGGCCAAGCGTACCGATACGCCAGGAAGCGTATTGAAACATGTGTATTGGAATGTGTTTACGCGTACCGAAACACCCTTTCGTACCGGTACATGTTTAACTGTATCGAAACAAGATTAAGCCCCTGTATCGAAACATGTTTAACCATTTCGATACCATTTACCCAGGATTTAAGCTCTAGGATTTGCTCAAGCATGTTGTATCGATATAACCTTGTTTGTTTCAATACACCTTTCCTAGAATGTACATTTTGGGCACAAGAGAGTCCAAAAGTTAAATTTTAATTGAACTTAAATGCATGTTTATGATGAATGAGCAACAAGTATAGGGAAAAACATATACATACTCCCCCTAGCAACAAGCATGGATGCATTAAGAGGCAAAAACACATAAGCACAAACATCAATTAATTCAAGCTAATCTTTGACCATTGGTTTCCGATCACTGGTTCGTCAACGTTTAACGCCTCGCCGGAGCTACGTTGTTTCGAACCCCGTTTCCTCTTTTTGGTTAAATCTGGTAAGGAATTTCGGCCTATTATGTTGTTGACGAATGGGCTTTACTGTGGGTCTGAAAAATACTATTTTTTCCGTTAGGATCTCGGCACTTATGGCCTCCGACGTTCTTTTCCTGTGAATAGCTAGTGAGCCTTAATTTCAGGTGGGTGACTCGGTTTAAACCCATTGAACTGAGTCAACCTAGCCCGAACTAATCTGGTATGTTTAGCCCATTAATTGATTTGGTCTAAGCCCAATATGTCAACCCCTACCCAACCCGAACCTGTATCTGACCTGAATTGATTTGACCTGACTCAAATCGACCTGTTAACCCGAACCCGACACGTTGACCGAGTTAACTCAGTGAGTAAACTTGTTCGAGTCAACTCAGTGAGTTAACCCGTACGAGTTAACTTAGTGAGTCGACCCGCCCAAGTCAACTCGGTGGACTGTTGACCAGTTGACTAATGATGTCAGCATTGATCGATGATGACGTTAGCGTTCATCGTTGACTTTGACCAAAAAGTCAATTTTTTTGAAAACTCTTATTTTATGTTTTTCTGCATCCTGGGCCCATTTCTGAAGCTTGTTTCGCAAAATTCTAACCTGAAAGCCTCCAAATCTGACCTTGAACCTGAACTTGTATATGTATTTTGTAAAGTGTCCACAAGTTGTATATTTCATGCACATTCCATCTCACATTATTGCTATTTTTGAGTACATTCTAGGCATAATTAGGACCATGCATTGCATTTTACAGTATTTCTTTACTTTGCCATGCTCTTATAGATTATTTGTTATTTGGTGAAGAAAAGGTATTGTTTTAGTTTAGTTTTAGTTTCAACTACTAAAGGCTGACAGAGGGAAAGATGAGCTAAGGACATGATGTTGAAGCAGCAGACCAAGGAGTTGCACTGATGTAGTTCCAGATAGAAATAGCAGCTGCCGAGTAGCTACCGCCGCCCAACCTACCGCCCAAGGAAATAGACTATGGAGTTGGAGAACCGGAGTGCGATATGTAGAGCAAAAAATTCTAATTCTATCGATGATGTCTACTCAATTTTTTGACGTATGTAGCAGTAGGCCGAGCCGCCGAATGAAGAACTCGAGATTACTTGCGAAGCAAGGCACCGTGATAACGTCCACATTCAACTTAAAGAAGTTAGAGTTTAAAGTCACATTTAATGTAAAAAGCTACTTTGAAGACTTCTACTTCAAGAAGGACTAGACCTAGCTAATGCCTATATATACCTATTGTAATTCTATTTCAAAACAAGTAAGGTTTTCCTTAGGCATAGTTTAGGTTTTCTTGCCACCATCATGTTCTAAAATTCTCCTTGGGTTTGGGTTATGTTATAATTAGTGTGAGAATAGTTGTTTAGGATTTCAAGCTTGTTTTTGCAAATAAAACTTCAAGGTTTACTTATTCCATGTTCTTTATAGTTTTCAATTAAGGCGAAAGATTAGTTGAATTCTATCCATTTGTTCGGTATTGAGAGAGTCAAACTCACGAAAGGAGTAAGTTAGATTATAGACGGTGCGATCAATCTGTCCTAAACATAGGTTAGGATTTAAGGGAGCTAAAAGAGGACGAATCAACATTGTTGTCTTTGCACGATTCACGTCGTGACTGGTATTATCTATAGTGGGCATCAACATCATTCTGACTTAGACATAAGCAGAGTCACTTTCGAAGCGTTCTGCCGAGCCTTGTAGTTCTACCGAATTTGCTGTCGAGACACAGTTCCATTCCCCTGCCGAGGCAGCGAGAGGGTCTCAGTAGTCTACCTGCCATCCCCCGCCGAGGCAGCAGAGTCTGGCAGCGCAAAATAACTTGTCCTATTCAACGCAGTTTCACACTAAGTAGCAGCATAACCCTGCCCATTCCATCAATCTGATTTCTTCATCTTTAATTACTTGTGTTTTTATTTTATTTTATTTATCGTTCTTGGATCCTATTAAATAATATCAAAACCTTTAGTGGCTAAATTGTAGAAATTAAAAGTTTGGGAGTAAAACTATAGTCTATCGAGAGTTGAAGGACTAACCTTGCGATTAGCCCCTCCTCCTTCAATAAAATTGGCTATACTACACTGAAATTCAATACAATATTAACAAGTCTATAAATTTTCATACTATTCGAAGTTCATTTACCCATCCAATTGGATCATCTTAAATTCAGTGATCAATCTATGAACATTGCAAACTTTCAATTATGCCTTTTAACCAACTTAACTAACCCTGTATCAAAACACCTTAATGTTGTTTCAATACGGGTGTATGATGATCAACCTGAGTTGACTATGCCCAAAACCTCATACTGATATGGGCAAGCCCTATATCGGTACGGGTTGACTTTCATTAACTTTGACTTTGACCCGTTTCAGTAGAGGTTTGACATGTATCGAAACAAGGGATTCCAAAAGCAAAATGTTTCGATACAGCTCCAAACCGTATCGATACGCCCTGTTCCATAGGTTCAATTATGCTTAACCAAACCGATACGACATTACCCCGTATCAATACGGCCTGAATTGTAATGACAGGTTTTTGCTGGTTATTAATCGAATTGACCTACCAAACAATGTTCAATTGCAACGAAACTTTACACACAATATTTGAATGCTAAAAACTATTGGCATGCCAAATTTCACGGTCATACGAATTCTTTTACTAGGATTTCACATATGTGAGCCAAATATGCCATTTTTACCATCTTTTAGCCATACCAAAAGTCATTTTTGGGCCTTTAATATTATCACAACTTATACAAATTACAAGCATACCAATATGGGCACAAAAGACTAGTTCAACTACTTTGCCACCTTTCTATGAGTTCATAGAGTCAAAATACATTACTTTTGGCTCGTAGTGACTTGTCTCGCCTCGACTTTTCCGATCTTCTTCTACGGTCGATTCCTTAACATGAAATGCATGAGATGTGACACGTTAGGCATACAAAGCCTAGTGAGGTAGTCATATACAAAATAAATGTCAATGAGTAATGCATGTACATATTCTCATGCTTATCAATATCAATATCACGTTTCAATATACAATGATTAACATATTAAATTCATTATTAACCCTTGGATTGAATCAAGATAGTGGATACGCAAATTCCTACGTCTCGCCAAATCAATGAATGGTCCAGTCCCTCCGCCTCGCCAAATCAATGTAGGTCGTAACCTTAGGACCGTAGTCCACCCGTACACTAAGCTTATGAATTCTATAGCATGTCAATTGTATCCAATGTATGTCCAAATCCAAGGTTTCAATATTAATATGCACACTCAATAATCAATAATAACTCCAATAACCAATTCCTTAAATGTTATTAATAGTGAACATGTCTCAATATTAATATTTCATGATTTCAATGTCAATATCATTATCCGATGGTGCGTTTACAATGTTTCAATAACAATAGTTTTATCGATACAATACACAATGACGATACTAATGACTATGTCTGATGTTCATCATCAAACTTACTGATGCTTACCAATAGTTCTGATTATCTATCTGATGCCACATCCTTAAAATAAATGTTAGCTATTTAGCCGAAATCAACAATAATAGATTCAGGAAGGCTCCTCGCCTATTCTCAAGACTCTTAATACACTAACCTTGCTATTCGATGCTCTTACGACTCTTGGTTGACAACACCCATGTTTCTAGCTTTTGATGGAGATGGCGAAACCTCTCTCTCCACTTCTTGAGCTAGAAAATCAATAGGAACTTGTTAAAAATAAGATTTCGATATCGTATTTGCAATAACGATATCAAAATCAATATCTAAAATCAACATAGCTTTTTAATCAAGAATTTCCATGGATGGCCAAAACCTAAGTTGAGATTATTCTCATGAACACCATGGATTTCAAATAATGGTTAAAGGCGAAAAGCTTACCCGATCACTAGCAATAATTTTATAATAATAAAACGAAGGAAAAACAAAGCTTGAAGCTAGCTCCAATAGAGGTGCTTGCTTAGGTAGTAGACGCTGAAGATGAAGAACGGAGAGGTGCTTGCTAAGTTTGGAATCGGATGAGTTTTCTATCACTTTACAATTCCTCTTTTTATTTTTCTTACTCAATAGGCTTTCCTTAAGATGAAGCAACTTCACCAGATCATCCCACATTTTGGAGATTAAATTGATGAGGGGAAAATCACAAGGTTACTCCCTTAACTTTCAATAAATTGACTCAATTAGATTTCGATATCGAATTATTAACAAGTTGATACAATATTTAAACCTTATCGATGTGAGATTTTCCGATCATCGGAACCTAATTCTGACTAGATCAGATTTTGGGGTGTTAGACAAGGTTAGATTTAGAGGCTTTCGGGTTAGAATTTGATAAAACGGATTTCAAAAATGGATTCAGGACGTCGAAAAGCATAAAATAAGGGTATTCATAAAAAGTTGACTTTTTGGTCAAAGTCAACGATCAACAAATCAACGCTGACATCAGCATTGACCGTTGACGTTATCAGTCAACAAGTCAACTTAGTTGACTTAATGAGTTGACTCACTGAGTTGACTCGGTGGGTTGACTTGGACGAGTTGACTCGGACGGCTCATGTCGGACTCGGGGTTCAGGTCGGATGGGTCAAACTCTGGCTCAAATCGAGTCGGGTAACTCAGATTAGGGTTTGAGAGCTATTGGGCTCGGATCGGGTTAGCCGGTTCAGGCCATTGGGCCATAACTTGAACTGGAACATTTACCTAGTGATATCAAACGGTCGGACGGTCACTGGAGACACCCTTCTGTGCCGATTCTGAAAAAAAAATAGTTCCAAACCAACAATTCTACACATTCAAAAACATCTTGAAGCAAAACAGATTCAAGCCAAAATTTACCTGAAATGTCAAAAACGCATCGGAAAAGCTCAAAGCTCTGATGAGCGTCTTGCCGACGTCAGAGTGACGATTGGTTAAGGGGGTTTCACTCCTCTCCACACGTTAATCAATCCTGGAGCGTCGATGCTGTAACACTCTATGATTTTAAGGTTAAGAGAAAAAAATGAAAAATGAAAGAAAATGTTGGCCAAAGGGTTTGAACCTGTGACCCTTAGTTATGCATTCATTGACTTAACCGTTTGGACTAAAGGTTAGCTTTGATAATGTTTACCTCAGCTGTTGTTTAAACTATTCGTTTCAGTTATACCAAAATAAATCAAGATTTGAACCACTTACCCAGGAAAAAGAAAAATCTAGAACCCTTTGTGCCTCTCCCTCTTCCTCGAGCTCTCACCAAACCACCATTATCTCTGGCTCATCGACCGGTCAGCCTCACCGCCGGTCGGTGGCGTGCACGACCGCTAGCAACATGCTCACCGTCGTACCCTAGACCCGACCCCGTGGGCCACTCGCGCGATGAGGTCGTCTTTCGCCGTGGAGAGCCGGTTGAAGGCTCGGCGATGAACCAAACATCGCCCTTCGTCTCCGACCACCTCTGTCGCCGTTAGGGGCGCGTCGACGGGACAGTCGTGACCGGCGAAGCAAGGTGAGCAAAACCCCTAAGGTTCCTTGTCTGATCGTCGCCGATGAGGGCTTCGTCGGAGCTACGATGCTTTCCGGCCGTACCTTGGCACTTCAGGTAAAAATCAGTGGGTTTCCGGCCTGTTTCAGATTTATAATATTGTTGTTGTGTGCTAGAGATTATTTCCGTTCTGTTTCCGGCCAAAATGAGTTGTCTAGGGTCGCCGGTGATGTTTCCGGCAAGACGCCGATGAGGCTAGTAAGTGAGTCTGATATGGGCGGCTTGAACCGGCCTGAACCGGTTAAACCGGTCTGAACCCAACTAAACCGAGCCATTTAGTTAAACCGGTCTGGACCTATTCTAGCCCAAGCCCAAACTCGTGTTCGACCCGTCTGACTCGACCCGACCCGTCTGCACGACCCGTCTGCCCGATCCGTTGACCTGTTGACTGAGTCAAACCTTCCGAGTCAACTTAGTGAGCCAACCCGTTCGAGTCAACTCAATGAGTCAACTCGCCCGAGTTGACTCAGCCGAGTCAACCTAGTTGACTAGTGACGTAAGCGTTGACTGCTGACGTCAGCATGACGTCATCGTTGACTTTGACTTTGACCGAAAAAAAGTCAAATTTTCTGAAACTCATGTTTTATGTTTTTCGACGTCCTAAGTCCGTTTTTGATGCCCGTTTTGCAAAATTTTGACCCGGAAGCCTCCGAATCTGACTTTGAACCCAAACTTGTTTATGTGTTTATTTATTCAGATAAGAGCTCTATGAATGAGGACTGATATGAGATAGTGTGTGTTTGAAGGTATTTTTGGTTTCTTGAATACGAGATGTTGAGAGATGTCGAATTCTGGTTCGAGTGCGATTGAATGGGGTATCATGAATCGACCGATACAGCTCGGAGTTAAGGTAATACATTACTACCCTCTACATGCTTTTGAAACATGTTGGTATTTGGCTATGTTTGCACGATCATGTTTAAGCATATGATTATCACTGCCTATATCGATCAATTATGAAATAAGAATAATAATGGCCAAGGCAAAAATACTCGAATAAGTGGTTTGATAAATCGAAGAGGCTTTCGCGTTTAGTACACGTTTATTGAGACGGTAAATCTTTAAGTTTGATTATCTCTTTTATTAAAAGTATAAATGTCGAACATATCTGATTAATAAATGACGAAAATGCCCCTAACTATAATCACAACCCGAGAAGCTATACTTGATTCGATAATACATCTGATACACTTGAAAACCTCAAACTATTTAAATGCCACGGTAACTAGACTTAAACCCTTGAGATTGTAAATTGCTTGAGTTGCAAGAATTCTGAATGATTCGATGAAGATAAATGTACAAAAAAAATATTTGTATGTATGAATTGAGCAATGGGGAGAAAAAAAATTGAATTGATTGAAATGACTAAAAAGGATTGGATATACTGATAAGGCTGAGATGGGTCACAATGACCCTAGAGACCGATATTTTTCTTCGGGCATCAATTATCATTCGACCGACATATATGATATATCCTCGAGGTCTGAAACGAATGAATAGATGGAAGAACCGAGAAACTCTGAATAATTAAAACGTTTTTGAGCTTCGTAATGTCTGAAATACCCTCGAATACTAGAATGTCGGAGAATACTATTAAAACATGAAATTAGAAATCTCAATAAAGACAAACATACGTAATGACTCCAAAAATGGTAAAATATGACTCATGTCAGTTGGTCGATTCAGACACCATGATGATAGAGGGAAATTACCGTGTGAATGCATGTGCAGCTTATTTGGGGAAAGTACATAGTTAATAATGAAAGGGATATGTTCTTCTAAGGCATATTTGATTTTGGGATGAGTTCAGGTATAATGCACATGTTTGAACACTTGGAAAATACAGCTCGAATATATGTTTGATTTCTGGTAATAAGTTCAGTGGACGATTGGTGATGGCAAACTATTGTTGTTTTGCTCGGTAGTCAGTTCTGAGAAATGATTGGTTGAGGTGTACCATTCGGTGAGATATTAAATACTGTGTTAATGGGTTTCAATTATTCAAATGGGGCTTGGAAGCTTAATGAGCAATTAGAACTCCTAAATTCTGTACATCATCGTTTATACCTTGTTGGTTCAGTTTACCAAATTACCCTCTGAATGCCGGAATGACTAACAATAACCTCGTAAGCTTTAGCAATCGAATCGCTCTCGATATATCTGAAATTCCAATGATTATGATGCATCAACTTCCGATGTTAATTTGATCCGTCATATCGAACTCCCTTATTCATAGGGACCTCGTTCTGAAATCAGTCTAAATTCGTCAAATGCCATCTTTATGATATCTAACAAGTACCACTAAAAAATGAATTAGGCCATAAAGCGCGTACCCTGTATCTGTAAATACTTTCTGTTCTAAACTAAGACAATATGCTTAAAACTTTAAAGTATGATACTGTAATACGAAAGGAAAGCAATTCTCTAATTTCTGACCTCTGTTATGAAAAGTATATCTGATAGATGACATTGAATACAAAATAATAATAATAATAATGTAAATAAAATAAATTTGATACATGTCTTCTGGTATAAAATAGATTTGATATTTATTTTCTACAATACTATCTTCTGAATATAAATTGAAATCATTTGTGGTATGTTATCTAGATATGAATGATGATCTGTAGGCTCAGCGCTGGTAAGTCCTTCTGTACTTAAGCTCCTACGCCCAATGGGCCTAGGGTAAGCCTTTCTGTTAAGCTCCTACGCCTATGGGCCTAGGGTAAGTCTTTCTGGACCTAAGGTATCCCCTTAGGTAGGCTTCTACGCCTCAGGCCTAGGGTAAGACCTTCTGTATGCAGTTCAGGTGGAATAGCATTTTGGGGTTCGGTTGTAGGGTAGTTAAGTAAGTTAATAAAACTATCTGACCTCTTCTTAAGCATACCCTACTAAATTAATGTATTAAAGTTGAACTCTCAGTAAACTTACAATTCGCGTTTAATGAACCACTCTAAACTCCTTAATTCAACTTCTGAAATCTGAATCTCTTTTGAATCTCTGCTTTAGACTCACATCTTAAGGTTCGAGTGATCTAATAAAGAACAACTTTGTTACCTTCTGGTATAATGCTCATTTGAAATCTCGAATCGTATTTTGAGCTTATCATTACCTAGTTCCTCATTACAGTGTTAAGCTTGTCATACCTGCTTGTGCTTTTAGCATCCCTTGGTAGTTTGTATTATTGAGCTTTTCGAAGCTCACGTTGTTTTTAGCATCTCAGGTTAGAAGATCGACCATGTCGCAGCTGTCAACATCGGTATGGAGTTTCTTCGGCTTGCTTGCGGAGTATGGTATATGTGTAATTAGGGGGCATGTATGTCACATCTTGATTTACATTCGAGTCTAAAACTTTTTTTAGCAATTTGTATCATAGTTTTTATTTTGTAGTCTGAATATTTTCTGGAATTGTAATCTAATTCAAAATTTGATTTATGATTTTAAATGGTTAACGGTTTGTTTATTTGAAATTTTATTGTGGGTCGCTCCGGTGACCCTAATGTAACTTCCTAGGATCCGTGGTAACGCATAGGCGGGTTTAGAGGGTTACAGATGCACTCTGTCGGGAACAAAGGCGACTAGAAACGAAGGAAAACATAAGGGTTTAATGGAGGTTCGACGAGACTTCAATACGATCTCCACGATGAGCGGCAACCGTTCACTGCGAGTGGAGAACAAGGCTGACGTCGGGGCAAGGCGGCGGACAAGATAGTGATAGTGTGTAACGCCCCGGTTTTGGGCTCAGAAGTTTTGGGCGTTGACCGGTTCGGTCAAAGTGCTGATCGAATATATAAGAGTGAATTTAGGAAAGCCTAGTTCGGGTTGCATTAAAAATATGGAAAAATGTTCTAAAATCATCTTTTAATATAATTAAGTGAACTGTAAAATCAATTTTGGAAAATGAGGTTCGGAAGGGTGACATTTTGGCTAGTGACCAAAAGTAATTTTTGAAAGTTCGGTGACAGTTTTATAAAGGATTGAAACTTTGAATCTTTAAGGAGCTATTATTCCAAAATGAGTTTCTCCAGATTTTTCTAAGATATTTTGAGGCTTTACTCTGATTTTAAAGTTTATGAAATGTGGAGGGAAATCATTTTTACCATTTCATAACTAACTTCCATTTTCTCTCAATTTTCCTTTTCTCTCATTTTCTCTCAACCCAAACACATTTCTCCAGATTTTCTTTTCTGATTTTGTCAATCTAAATCACTTATCTCAACTCTCTTTTGATTCCTAATCATCTTATCAACAAAACCTCTCAATTTGCAAGTTGTTTCATCAAGCTTTTTGGCTCTAAAAAAAAGGAGAAACTCAAGTTTGGAGGTAAGAACGTCCTTCTCCTCTAAACTATCAGTTCTTTACTGAAATTCCTAAGTTCTCAATCCTTGATTTGTGATTTGTTAAAGGCTTTTCAATTGAAATCTTGATTTTGGCTTAAAATGCAAAATTTGGTGATTTTGGTGGAATTTTCGTGTGATCTGTTTGGGCAGTGTTTTGAAGTGTCAAATTGATGTTAAATGAATGCTAAATTGATTAGAAGTTGAGGTTTAATTAATGCAATCCCGGATAGGTTGAATTTTCTAAGTTTGGCTTGAGTTTTTGGTTGTTTTTGGAGTGTTTTTGATGA
The DNA here is from genome assembly GCA_958450335.1 of Hibiscus tridactylites. Taxonomy (NCBI): domain Eukaryota; kingdom Viridiplantae; phylum Streptophyta; class Magnoliopsida; order Malvales; family Malvaceae; genus Hibiscus; species Hibiscus tridactylites. Next base: position 20,121,736 of record OY288266.1, read on the forward strand.
TCTGTTATACCTGGAGGTATAAGGACGTGTTTGTGATCATTTTGGATGTTAATTGATGTTTAAAAATGGTTAGAAGTGATGGATCTTGGCTGGGTTAAGTTTTGGAAGTGTTTGGAGGTGATTTCGGTTGTGTTTGGTAGCCGAATTGTTGGATTTGTGATGAGCAGCGAGTTTGGTTATGTTGCTGGTGTTTTTAATGCATAATGATGCATTAATCCTCTGTTGTTGTGTGCTTGAAACATGGGAGTTTGATCCGTGAGCTTTAGAGGTGGTGCGGAAGGCTTCGGATGCTTGGAAGGCATGTTGGTTAGCCTTGTTTTGTGTATCGGTGAGTGAAGTTGGGTTTTCAGCTTTTAAACCAAGGTTTGAAGGTTTTGGGAGCTTAGTGTAAGTCTAAACAACTTTGCTAAGCTCAAGAGTAAGTGAATGGATTTTCGCTCTTGAATTGTGTTGTGAAATTGGCTTTTAAGCAATTGTGGTTGATGATTGAAATGCATGTGTTTTGCATGGTTTAAATCTGTTTTGAAAGTATATTTTAGCATGGTTTAATGCTGGTTTTGAAAGCCATATGTGAAGGATGCTCAAGGTAAGAGATCCTTGGTTTTGTACATGGAAATTGTGGTTTTGATGCATAGTGTTGCATGTTGATCAATGGCTTTGTGTGATGCTTAAAAACAGTGAATTGATGATGGTAATGGTTTTTGCATATTGGTTATGCATGTGAATCATTGGACTAATGTGGTAATGGTTTTTGCATATTGGTTATGCATGTGAATCATTGGACTAATGTGGTAATGGTTTTTGCATATTGGTTATGCATGTGAATCATTGGACTAATGTGGTAATGGTTTTTGCATATTGGTTATGCATGTGAATCATTGGACTAATGTGGTAAGATGGTTATATTGGCAAGTGATGTAAGTGGTTCTTGGTTCGTTGATCGGATATAGTTAGCCGGCTATAGGATTGGGTGCACCGCGAATTAAGTCGCCTTGGAGGTGGAGTGGTCAAGAGTGAACCGGTAAACTCCCTTCAAGTATCCTAACGAGATGGTTAAGGTCATAATGGAGGTTGAATGCCCATTTGAGGACCTTGGTTGAGCAAAGGTTATATGGTGTTTAAAAGTCCATATATGGGAACCTTGTGCTTGTTAAGATCACAATGGCGGTGTAAGTCCATGTGTTGATCTTGTGTGGGGTGTCCCGGATCTCGTTAGTGATGTTATACAACTACCAATCGGTGATGCAAAGGTTGTATGGTGTTTAAAAGTCCATACATGGGAACCTTGTGCATGTTGAGGTTGTATGGTGTTTAAAAGTCCATGCATGGGAACCTCGGGAAAAGCTAAGGTTGTATGGTGTTTAAAAGTCCATACATGGGAACCTTAGGCTTGTAAGGACATATGGTGTTTAAAAGTCCATTTGGGAGACCTTGGATTGGTAGGGTGTATGGAGCGTGGGGACAACGCTTGTGATCCGCGTATCCGATCGGGTGTTGAGTTGAAAAGTGGATGTGGTTGATCACTTGGAAGCCAATGTAATGTTCTTGATTATTAAAGAAGCATGAGATGCTTGAAAAGATGCATGGTTGCATGAAAAGTGTATAATGCTTGTGAATGCATGTTTACTTGTTAAGTTGAACAAGTGTTGATTATCATTTGGTAAATGATGCATGTGAGCATGAAATCTCTTTAATGCATTGGAGTCTTGTTAAGACTTGTTTTTAAAGGCATGTGATGATGATGTTGTGGTTCATATAAGTTGCCTTTGGTTTAATGCATGTGTTGGTTTGTTTGAGTAATGGTTTTAAAAGGTTTCTTGCTTGAAATGGCTTTCAAGTTTAAGAAAGGTATGTTGTGAAATGGGAGTGTTTTCATGGTTTTGATTTAACTTTGCATACGGTGTTTACGCATGGAATGGTTAAATGGATGATTTTGTAAGTTGTGCTTTGAAAAGGGTTTTCTTAGCTTGCTAAGCTAAGGGTTGGTTTCATGTATGTGCAATGCATGGTTTAAGCATGATGTTGAAAAGGAGTTTTCAAACTTTGCTTGGTAACAAATCGGGTTTGTTTTAAAAGTGTTTTGTGACCCGCTGCATTGATGGTGTTTTGGTTTTGAGCATTCCTCACTAAGCATTATGTGCTTACGCTCCTTTTTGTCCATCAATGCAGATTCGTGAAGTTTGGACAGCGAGAGGCAAGGGATTCAAGGAGGACTCCATTTGAGATGTATGTCTCGGTGAATAGCTATAGTTAATAAAGGCAATGGGGGTAGAATCTCTCGGGTTAATGTGTATGTGTTCGTTTATGTTTGGACAAGGATGTTTTTATGTTGACGATGTTGTTGGAACATGTATTGGCTTTAATGAGATTGATTTGGAAAGGCTGTGCTTAAATGGTTGCTTGTGTAGGAAGCATGCCTTTAGATTTGGGGCTTTTCATATATGATGTTATTTTGATGAATTGTTGATGCAAGTATGTCTCATTTATGTTGAATTGCATGTTGGTAAAGTTTGGTGGCTTTTAGAGCATGATTGGATGGTCAATTGTGTGTTTGAGTGAGCAAAATGCTGCAAACTGGGCAGGGCGTTTCGGAACAGTTGACACCGTTTCGGAACGGGTGCCCTGCATAAACCCAGGCGTCCGAAACGGGTGCCACCGTTCCGGAACTGTTTGGCTACTGCCAGTCCCCCGTTGCGGTACGCGTTGTGGAACGTCCCCGTGTTTCGAAACGGGCTCTGCCTGTTTCGGAACGGGTGACCGTTTGGGGCTGACATGGGCGGTTAAATGTTTCAGAATGTTTGCATTTTGGTCTTGAAACTTGTTTCTGCAATTGTATGAGTTTGGGATGTCCGTTTGAGCTGAAATTTGGCAGAGAAGCATGAAACCTGATTAATTTTAAGTTGGTAACTTAAAATCTGGTTAAGTCCTTAAAGTTTTCAGAAAATTACAATTTGGTCCCTAAAATTGTAAATTGTTCAATTGGGTCCCTGTTTGATCTCTGATGTTTGGGATCTTTGAGTACGCTGTTTGCATGATCACATCTAAGGTTAATGTGCATCTAGACAAGATTAAAAAGAAAAAAAAAGGGTAATTAATCAAGGTTGACTTTCGGGTTGACTTTGGTTTTCCCCGTGTGACTTTCTTAATTCGGGTCAACCGTCCGGTCCGGGTTAAGGGGGTTACATTTGGTGGTATCAGAGCTGAGTTGCGAATGCTTGGGGAAAATGGTAAGTTGTTGTGAGGTGTGTTTGATGTTTATCCTGATGTATGGATGAAAGTTGGTTGAAACACGTGTTTCTGAGCAAGTTAATGATGTTTGTAAGCATGCTTTATGGTTATGAATCTTGGTTGAGCTTATGTGGATTTGTGCAAATGATGTGAACTGATGTTATGCATGATGGAAGTGTAATGAGTATGTTATGTTGATAATATACTGATGCAAATGGATGCTGTTTGGTGTAAGCATGATCGAATATGTTGTTTGATATGCTTGATGTTGTGATATCCATGTTGAGATGACTGTTATGTCATGTAAAGGGGAGGATTCGGGATACCCATTGCCTTATTAATATAGCTATTGTGTTATTTTGGAGTTGGAGTTTAAATCCTTGCTTAAAGCTGGTCTAACTGGTTTGTTTGTTTTGTTGTGATTGTTTGTTGTTGTTAGTAGTATGGAAAAGTCGATGGAAGAATGGCAGTTGAGTGAGATGGTTGCTGCCTTGGGGCAGGTTGTTAGGGCGTGGAATTCACCCTTTTGTAGAGGTGTTTTGTCTCAGTCTTCTGTGCCTGGAGTTGAGGTGGTAAGGCAGGAGGAAGAAGCTGGTTCTGTGATGAAGAGTTCATCACCTGTTGTTCAGGAGGTGTTCGGAACATCTCAGGTTGAGGTAAAGGTAAAGTCAGTGGATGTGCTGGCTGTGGGATGTGTGGGTTTGCCGAAACAGCGTTTGTTGGATTTGGGTGCTGTGGAGTATCATGGTTCTTCACCGGAGATGTTTGGGGCCTGGTTGGCCAGTGTGATTCTGATTCTGGATCAGGAGGGTTGTGATTATGCCTGTAAACTGGGGAGTGTTGTTTCTCTGATGTTGGAGGATGCGTGTGTCTGGTGGACATCTGTGGCGGTGGCGTTACATATCCATGATCTTGACTGGGATTTCTTTGTATCTTCTTTTTATGAAAGGTATCTTGGAGAGAAGTTTCCAAGGGTTAAGCAATGTGAAGGTGGTGCTGTTGTGGAGCAAGTGTTGTTTGAGCAAGGAGTGGAAGCTCAGCCACCGGTGTGTGACCGTTGTGAAAGGCTCCATGTTGGAGGTTGTTGGGGCGCAGGTGCTTGTTGGAATTGTGGTTCTAAAGTGCATGTTAAGCGTGATTGTCCTCATGGAGTGAAGTCAGCTTTGGTGTTAGCCAAAGGGTCTCTGAAAGGTCATGGGCGCGGCCGAGGCAAGGTTCAGAGGTGGCAGAAAGAGCAGAAGTTTGTGAAGAATTTGGGAAATGAGAATTGCTGGAAATGTGGGTCTGTTGGTCACATGAGGCGTGATTGTTTGATGTTGGCTCGGAATAGCCAAGGTTCTTTACCGCAAGGAGTTGATGGTGACCCTAGTGTGTTAGCTGGTGCTGCAGTGGTGTGGCAGGAGGATGATGATGCCGCGAGGAAGAGAGCTCGTCTGATGAAGCTTCAGGGAGGTGTTGTGTTTTCAGGTAACCTTGTTAAGTAATCTTTGCTCTGGTTACCTTAGTTTGGTTTCTATTGGTTTTTCTTTGCGTGGTAGGTTTAGTCTTGTTGCTAGCATGTTTGGGGTAATGGTAGTTGTTTGGGAACATCTTGGGTGTGAAGAAGGCTTAGTGAGAATCTTGTGGTTAATGGTTGTTGGTATGATGGAGTTAGATAAGTTAGGAGTAAGTTGGGAGGTTGTTTTTAGACGGATTTTGAGGATGTTATTGGAGGGTGTGAACTGGCATTCATACACAGTTAAAATCATTGTTATATGCTATATTATATATGTTGGTCCATGCATACATGTGGCATGACATTAGAGGTTTTGCATACATGTACATCAGGCATGATAGGGCATGTTGGTGATCATGCATACAACGTTCACACTCGCTAGTAACTAATCGAATCTGTTAGTATGGTGGTTGGGTTAGGTTGGATGATGGGTTTTTAGAGGTTGTTTTGGCGCTGAGTGAGAGTTAGAAGTAATATTAAGCTAGTTGCTAGAATAGCGAGGGTGGTATAGCATGTGGGTGGAAGGATAGTGCTTGATGCTTAAAGAGTTTAGTGGTTGGGTGGTGAGGAGTACCGGTTGAAGTAGAATCGGTTAAGTGGTGTGAATAGTTAAAAGGAAGTGGTAGTTCCTTGGTGCTAGTGATGTTGTAGTTTTGTGGTTGTGTTTCCAAGTGCTGAGGTAGCTTAGCATTTAAGTTGTTGTGGAAGGGTTGTGTTGGTAAGTGTTGGTTCTTAGCAACCTTTGAGGAGTTGAGGAGTTGTTATGTATGTTTAGGTTGAGCGATGTTCTGGTGAGGCAAGTGTTGTGGTCAAGCTTGTGGTGGTTAAGCAATGAAAGATCTAAGGCCAGTGTTGTTGGAAAAGATTCTTGTGAGAAGTGGTTGGCTGGTTGTGAGTATGTGAACTTCTTTTGAAGTCAGCTGGTGGTGTGTGGAACAGCTAGCGGAGTCAAGTTGGGGTTGTGATGTAAATTTTGGATTGTGGGTGTGTAGTCCTGGTGAGTCGTTATGGTAATGATAACGGCAGATGTGAAGGATTATCAGCTTTTGTTGAGGAGTTTGGTAAGCAGTTGATGTTTAAGAATTTTTGCTTGTTAGGAAAATCCTCGGAAGAGGTTTGGGAGTTGTAAGAGCTTTAGAAGCAAAGAAGTTTGCACGGTGGCTGATTTGGATTGGTTGGTGTCACTGTGTAAACCAGTCTTGGAAGTTGTGTGTTACAGTGATGTGTGCTGTAAAAGTTGAAGTTTTCGGGTTGATGTTGGGGCTGTGTACAGTCTGGAAATGTGAAAGGGCAAGCTGTGGTTATCTTTGTGTGTGCTGGAATTTTGTGAACAGCATGCGGTGGTGTTGGATTCGGTGGAGTTTTGTGTGGAAAGTGTTCAGTGTTGGTTGAGGCTTTTGTGTTACCTTGTGTGTTGCTTTGAGAAGGTTGTGGTTCCCTTTTCGCCAGTTGAAATTTCGAGGATGAAATTTCCTAAGGGGGGGGGGAGAGTTGTAACGCCCCGGTTTTGGGCTCAGAAGTTTTGGGCGTTGACCGGTTCGGTCAAAGTGCTGATCGAATATATAAGAGTGAATTTAGGAAAGCCTAGTTCGGGTTGCATTAAAAATATGGAAAAATGTTCTAAAATCATCTTTTAATATAATTAAGTGAACTGTGAAATCAATTTTGGAAAATGAGGTTCGGAAGGGTGACATTTTGGCTAGTGACCAAAATGTAATTTTTGAAAGTTCGGTGACAGTTTTATAAAGGATTGAAACTTTGAATCTTTAAGGAGCTATTATTCCAAAATGAGTTTCTCCAGATTTTTCTAAGATATTTTGAGGCTTTACTCGGATTTTAAAGTTTATGAAATGTGGAGGGAAATCATTTTTACCATTTCATAACTAACTTCTATTTTCTCTCAATTTTCCTTTTCTCTCATTTTCTCTCAACCCAAACACATTTCTCCAGATTTTCTTTTCTGATTTTGTCAATCTAAATCACTTATTTCAACTCTCTTTTGATTCCTAATCATCTTATCAACAAAACCTCTCAATTTGCAAGTTGTTTCATCAAGCTTTTTGGCTCTAAAAAAAAGGAGAAACTCAAGTTTGGAGGTAAGAACGTCCTTCTCCTCTAAACTATCAGTTCTTTACTGAAATTCCTAAGTTCTCAATCCTTGATTTGTGATTTGTTAAAGGCTTTTCAATTGAAATCTTGATTTTGGCTTAAAATGCAAGATTTGGTGATTTTGGTGGAATTTTCGTGTGATCTGTTTGGGCAGTGTTTTGAAGTGTCAAATTGATGTTAAATGAATGCTAAATTGATTAGAAGTTGAGGTTTAATTAATGCAATCCCGGATAGGTTGAATTTCCTAAGTTTGGCTTGAGTTTTTGGTTGTTTTTGGAGTGTTTTTGGTGATCTGTTATACCTGGAGGTATAAGGACGTGTTTGTGATCATTTTGGATGTTAATTGATGTTTAAAAATGGTTAGAAGTGATGGATCTTGGCTGGGTTAAGTTTTGGAAGTGTTTGGAGGTGATTTCGGTTGTGTTTGGTAGCCGAATTGTTGGATTTGTGATGAGCAGCGAGTTTGGTTATGTTGCTGGTGTTTTTAATGCATAATGATGCATTAATCCTCTGTTGTTGTGTGCTTGAAACAGGGGAGTTTGATACGTGAGCTTTTGAGGTGGTGCGGAAGGCTTCGGATGCTTGGAAGGCATGTTGGTTAGCCTTGTTTTGTGTATCGGTGAGTGAAGTTGGGTTTTCAGCTTTTAAACCAAGGTTTGAAGGTTTTGGGAGCTTAGTGTAAGTCTAAACAACTTTGCTAAGCTCAAGAGTAAGTGAATGGATTTTCGCTCTTGAATTGTGTTGTGAAATTGGCTTTTAAGCAATTGTGGTTGATGATTGAAATGCATGTGTTTTGCATGGTTTAAATCTGTTTTGAAAGTATATTTTAGCATGGTTTAATGTTGGTTTTGAAAGCCATATGTGAAGGATGCTCAAGGTAAGAGATCCTTGGTTTTGTACATGGAAATTGTGGTTTTGATGCATAGTGTTGCATGTTGATCAATGGCTTTGTGTGATGCTTAAAAACAGTGAATTGATGATGGTAATGGTTTTTGCATATTGGTTATGCATGTGAATCATTGGACTAATGTGGTAATGGTTTTTGCATATTGGTTATGCATGTGAATCATTGGACTAATGTGGTAATGGTTTTTGCATATTGGTTATGCATGTGAATCATTGGACTAATGTGGTAATGGTTTTTGCATATTGGTTATGCATGTGAATCATTGGACTAATGTGGTAAGATGGTTATATTGGCAAGTGATGTAAGTGGTTCTTGGTTCGTTGATCGGATATAGTTAGCCGGCTATAGGATTGGGTGCACCGCGAATTAAGTCGCCTTGGAGGTGGAGTGGTCAAGAGTGAACCGGTAAACTCCCTTCAAGTATCCTAACGAGATGGTTAAGGTCATAATGGAGGTTGAATGCCCATTCGAGGACCTTGGTTGAGCAAAGGTTATATGGTGTTTAAAAGTCCATATATGGGAACATTGTGCTTGTTAAGATCACAATGGCGGTGTAAGTCCATGTGTGGATCTTGTGTGGGGTGTCCCGGATCTCGTTAGTGATGTTATACAACTACCAATCGGTGATGCAAAGGTTGTATGGTGTTTAAAAGTCCATACATGGGAACCTTGTGCATGTTGAGGTTGTATGGTGTTTAAAAGTCCATGCATGGGAACCTCGGGAAAAGCTAAGGTTGTATGGTGTTTAAAAGTCCATACATGGGAACCTTAGGCTTGTAAGGTCAAATGGTGTTTAAAAGTCCATTTGGGAGACCTAGGATTGGTAGGGTGTATGGAGCGTGGGGACAACGCTTGTGATCCGCGTATCCGATCGGGTGTTGAGTTGAAAAGTGGATGTGGTTGATCACTTGGAAGCCAATGTAATGTTCTTGATTATTAAAGAAGCATGAGATGCTTGAAAAGATGCATGGTTGCATGAAAAGTGTATAATGCTTGTGAATGCATGTTTACTTGTTAAGTTGAACAAGTGTTGGTTATCATTTGGTAAATGATGCATGTGAGCATGAAATCTCTTTAATGCATTGGAGTCTTGTTAAGACTTGTTTTTAAAGGCATGTGATGATGATGTTGTGGTTCATATAAGTTGCCTTTGGTTTAATGCATGTGTTGGTTTGTTTGAGTAATGGTTTTAAAAGGTTTCTTGCTTGAAATGGCTTTCAAGTTTAAGAAAGGTATGTTGTGAAATGGGAGTGTTTTCATGGTTTTGATTTAACTTTGCATACGGTGTTTACGCATGGAATGGTTAAATGGATGATTTTGTAAGTTGTGCTTTGAAAAGGGTTTTCTTAGCTTGCTAAGCTAAGGGTTGGTTTCATGTATGTGCAATGCATGGTTTAAGCATGATGTTGAAAAGGAGTTTTCAAACTTTGCTTGGTAACAAATCGGGTTTGTTTTAAAAGTGTTTTGTGACCCGCTGCATTGATGGTGTTTTGGTTTTGAGCATTCCTCACTAAGCATTATGTGCTTATGCTCCTTTTTGTCCATCAATGCAGATTCGTGAAGTTTGGACAGCGAGAGGCAAGGGATTCAAGGAGGACTCCATTTGAGATGTATGTCTCGGTGAATAGCTATAGTTAATAAAGGCAATGGGGGTAGAATCTCTCGGGTTAATGTGTATGTGTTCGTTTATGTTTGGACAAGGATGTTTTTATGTTGACGATGTTGTTGGAACATGTATTGGCTTTAATGAGATTGATTTGGAAAGGTTGTGCTTAAATGGTTGCTTGTGTAGGAAGCATGCCTTTAGATTTGGGGCTTTTCATATATGATGTTATTTTGATGAATTGTTGATGCAAGTATGTCTCATTTATGTTGAATTGCATGTTGGTAAAGTTTGGTGGCTTTTAGAGCATGATTGGATGGTCAATTGTGTGTTTGAGTGAGCAAAATGCTGCAAACTGGGCAGGGCGTTTCGGAACAGTTGACACCGTTTCGGAACGGGTGCCCTGCATAAACCCAGGCGTCCGAAACGGGTGCCACCGTTCCGGAACTGTTTGGCTACTGCCAGTCCCCCGTTGCGGTACGCGTTGCGGAACGGCCCCGTGTTTCGAAACGGGCTCTGCCTGTTTCGGAACGGGTGACCGTTGGGGGCTGACATGGGCGGTTAAATGTTTCAGAATGTTTGCATTTTGGTCCTGAAACTTGTTTGTGCAATTGTATGAGTTTGGGATGTCCGTTTGAGCTGAAATTTGGCAGAGAAGCATGAAACCTGATTAATTTTAAGTTGGTAACTTAAAATCTGGTTAAGTCCTTAAAGTTTTCAGAATTTACAATTTGGTCCCTAAAATTGTAAATTGTTCAATTGGGTCCCTATTTGATCTCTGATGTTTGGGATCTTTGAGTATGATGTTTGCATGATCACATCTAAGGTTAATGTGCATCTATACAAGATTAAAAAGAAAAAAAAGGTCGTTAATCAAGGTTGACTTTCGGGTTGACTTTGGTTTTCCCCGTGTGACTTTCTTAATTCGGGTCAACCGTCCGGGCCGGGTTAAGGGGGTTACATAGTGGTAGTAGCCACAGTCGGGCAATGGCCGAGATCTGAGTTTTATCGAGAGGGGATGGGAAGGTGAAATGTCTGAGAAATTTCTAGATCTAATATTTTGGTGAGATTCAAAATTGGGCATTCCCTTGGTAGGTGAAAGGTCAATCTTTTATTTATTATTCATAGAAACCGAGAGGAAAGGCTTGAATAAAAACTGGTGGAAACTAAGTCGTAAGGATAACTTTGATCATATGGTTAAGGCTGGGCTCACTTTCACAAAGGTCAAGGGTTCAACTCCTTATGAAAGCATTCCTCTTCTTCTTTCTTCTTCTTTTTTCTGCTCACATAGTAATCGGGGTGTGACACTATAATTGAAGGACTAGGGCCCAATGGGACTCTAATAGGGTAAAATGAATAGTAAAACTAAGAAAACGAGAATCTACCCTCATATACATACATAATGAGTAATAACTTATGTATAACCTTGATGGCTTGTTTGTATTAAGCAATAAAGATCCTTGGTGGATGGAATAATGTTGACTTCCATGTAAGGGCACTGTGTGATTGAGTACCTTGTTTTGTGGGATTCAGATACCCAAAGGGAGTGTTGCAATATCATGGTTAGATATTTCCCAAATGTACGTTCATGAAGCTGTATGGCACTTGGTCTCATTCGAAAATGCTCAACAAGAGATTTCGAGCATGGGTGTATGTTTCTGAAGCTATGTGGCATCGGGCCTCACTCTAGGTTTGTTGGTATGATGTGTATGTGATGTGTGAGGTTAATATCTCCTTTGTTTGCTATGTGTTTAGGCAGCTAGAGGTAGCGCTAATATTCTCTTTGAATGCCATGATATCATTCTTTGCTACTTGCTCATATTTAAGATTTGCATGAAGCATGGTTGAGTGGAAGTGTATCCACTGAGCTTTGTTAGGTCAATGTTCAGAATTATTGTTTCCTCTTGAAGGTTAGAAGGTTGACGTACATCGTCGGAGCACTATCGGAGTAGGACTTCAGCATCGACTTGTGTCCGAGTACAATACTTAGATTAATTGGGCTATGTATTCGTAGGATCTTATGTTGTATTGTAAGTCTTATTTGGTATTTTAACTTGTGAGTCGAATGCTTTTAATCATATATTTAAAGGGAAATCCCATGCAACGTTTTAAATTGTTTCAACAACTCTGAAATATTTAAACTTGATGGTTTTTATGGATGAATGTGTTTTGGGCTAAACCCAATTGTGAAATTTTATGGTTTGGTTTCGGACTTGAAGCCCAAACCGTGACATCTGAGTCGGGATGTTACAAAACAGACCACACATTTAGTAAACTTTTGGTACCTAGCAAAAACAAGGTTGACTAGGCAGATTTTGTTTCAGGCTTGGTGGTGACAATATGGGTCCATTGGATTTCTGAAACTATTTATGTATTCTAATAATGTACTTAGTTGTTTTGTAATTTTTTCTCCATTTAGATTTATGGAGGTTTTTAATGAGGCATATAACATAGGTTTAATTCTGTATGATTTTTCATTAGTAAAATCATACTTTGTCGAGCAAAAAAACATAGCATTACATGATGTTGTCACTTCAACTTCACCTATAAAATTCACCCTTAAAACTATCCTTTTCATAATTTAAGATAAAATTGAAATATTCAAAAGTCTGAGGACTAGTGTAAAGATGTGCGATGCATTTAATTCTATTTGAATAGTCACTTATCTCAATATACCTATCTAAATTTATTATTCTTTCTTTCTAAAGAAATGGAATTTTAGGTTGTTATGTTTATGTTATGGATGGTCCCATTGGCTAAAAATAACCCACAAAGACTACAATGGCCGGAAAGAAGCATGTAAATCTCACCCATAAATGTTCAAGCGAGACCCAACATTTTAGATCGAAAACAAAGACTGAGTTTGGATCTTTGTCCAAATGTTTTTAGCCACAAATTCACATTTCCTATTCTCAAGTTTCTTCTATTTGAGGAAAGATTTTCTTTATTTACGTCGTAGAAATCAACATTCCTACAAGCTTTCTTAGTGAGCTCTTTTCCTTCTAAAAGTACATTAGTGTGTGAGAAAAAAAATAAGAAGTAAGAAAGCTATTTGAAAATGGGAAAGGCAGCCGTAATTATTGGAGTTTGTTCTATGATTCTGGTGGCCATGGTGGTGGCGGTGGCCGTCGGTGTTACCCGCAGCCGTAGCGGACGCAGTGCGGGCAGGGGCGGGCTGGAGGCTTCGAAGAAGGCGGTGCAAAACATTTGCCAACCAACTGATTACAAAGAAGCATGTGAAAAGAGCCTCTCGGGAAGCAACACCACCGACTCTAAGGATTTAATCAAGGCAGGTTTCCAAGCGGCTATCCATGAGATAGAGAAGGTTGTCAAAAACTCTGGCACCATTCAAGATGCGGCCAAAGACCCGATGTCTCGTCAAGCTCTCGACATCTGCAAAGAAGTGATGGGTTACGCCATCGACGACCTTATGAATTCAATCAACCAACTTGGTGCATTCGACGCTAGCACGCTAGACGAATACATCGAGAACCTCAAAATTTGGGTGGGTGGTTCTATCACGTATCAACAAACATGCTTGGACGGGTTCGTTAATGTATCCACTGTAGCTGGGGAAAAAATGAGAAAACTGCTCAACACTTCACAAATGCTCACTAGCAATAGCTTAGCCATGGTTTGTGAAATTCCTAAACTCATTCGTGATCTCAACTTTCCAAGGTTGAGCGGAGCCGGAGGGGGTACACGTAAACTATTGGCTAAAGATGGGTTCCCTTCATGGGTTAGTTTTAGGCAACGGATGCTATTGCAACAAAATTCGTCGCAGATGAAGCCTAATGTTGTTGTCGCTAAAGATGGTAGTGGCAAATATAACAGCATCAATCAAGCATTGAAGGAAGTCCCTAATAAAAATGCTTTTCCATTTGTGATACACATTAAGGCTGGTGTTTACAAAGAAAATGTTATTGTTGATAAGTATATGTCCAATGTCGTGTTCATCGGAGATGGACCAACTCAGACCATCGTCACGGGCAGCTTGAACGTTGCTGACGGCACTGCCACATTCAAGAGCGCAACTGTTGGTTAGTATTTATGAGTTTAGATTGCATTATATTACAAAAATCACGCTTAAACTTGATTAACATAAATAGTAATGTTTACAGCTGTTATCGGTAAAAACTTTACGGCGAAGGACATGGGATTTCAGAACACTGCGGGAGCCATCAAGGGCCAAGCAGTGGCACTTAAGGTCCAAGGTGATCAATCCATCTTCCATAACTGTCAAATGGATGGCTACCAAGACACCCTTTACGCTCACAGTCATCGCCAATTCTATAGGGATTGCACCGTCTCCGGCACCGTCGATTACATCTTCGGCGACTCCGCTACAGTCCTTCATAACTGCAAACTCATCGTCCGGAAGCCACTCAACAATCAACAATGCATGGTCACTGCGCAAGGAAGGACAGACCAACGCACGCCCACCGGCTTCGTCCTCCAAAACTGCATCATCAGTGGCGCCCAGGACTACCTCCCGGTGAAGGCAATAAGCAAGACGTACCTCGGCCGGCCGTGGAAACAGTTCTCAAGGACCCTCATCATGCAATCTCAGTTGGACGACATCATCGCACCAGAGGGATGGAGTCCTTGGAACGGAAACTTCGCCCTCGATACCCTATGGTACGCCGAGTTCAATAATCGGGGACCGGGTGCCGACCAGACAAATAGGGTTAAATGGAGAGGTATCCAAAAGATCACTGCCGCTCAAGCCCAGCAATTCACCGTCGGTGTGTTCTTAGTCGGTGGGAGCTGGATCCCTCAATCCGGGGTGCCTTACACTTCTGGCATGATTCCTGGTCAATAAAGATTCAAGCAAAATAGATTTGGAACGTAAGAATAAGTGTGCATGTATAGTTTCCAACTTTGCTAGATAATAAAATCACACGTTGATTAGACAAATGAGAATAAAGAAAGGAAGGGCAGTTTTATAGACTAGCAAATGGAACTAAGTTCACTTAGTTGGTTACAAAGAATAAATGTGGAAGACTCGGCCCTTGAAGACTGCTGGAACTAATTGGTGCTGTTGAGTGTGGCATGCAACTGATGGCTCAAAGGGCTTTTCATCGGAAAACATTTGGAAAATATATTGCTCAACACATTTTGCTTCTTCTCGATATTGCAAAGGTAATCTAATCTTCATTTATGCGTATATATCTAGATTAGACACATATTTGTATTAATTAGATTGGAGTACTGTATTGTTTTGTTTAGTGATTAATTAGTGGTTGGCCATTTAGTTGAGAATTGTTTGCATCTTTTATGCAGTGTCGAATAGAATTGGAGCAAGCTAGGTTATTGGTTCTTGAAGCACCAGACTAACTCTTCGACTTGGAAACATGAAAGCTCGTGGAATATGGCATTGAAGGTGCTGACCAAGGCAATCTAAGCACACGGTGGAGTCGAGATATAATTCGACACCGTCTTGGCACACTTGTGGGAAGCAACAAGAACATTAAGAATCACAAATGGAGCCGATGAAGTGCAGTTGGGTACAGTTGCACAATTAGTTAGAACTATGAAGAGATAAGTTTTGAAACCATGATCATAATGCAAAATCCTTTTACTTTCCTTGTCACTTCAGTTTTGGATCTAAGTAGAAGGAATAATAATCCAAAAATAATATGTAATTATATGTTGCTGGAACAATATTGTATGAATTTATTTATAGACCATCAGAGCTTGTTTTCTCTGCAAAGATAATTTATTGAAATTAAAATTAAGTGGTCAACAAAGGCCACAGTACAAAGCATACACACCCAAAACAGTGAAACGCATAAAACATCATATTTTGAGACTAATGTATTTAGAGTTGTAAGTAGATTTTGAAACTACCGTACCTGGAGGTGTTAGTCATATTAGATTGTATTTTTTTGCTCAGCAAAAGTTTTATTATTTATTAGATTCTAAAAGCCTAACCTGATTAAGAGCCTCATTAAAAATCTCCATAAAATTAGACGGAGAAAAAGAGAAACCAAATCCTCATACAACAATACTAACACAGGACATGAAACCAAACCAAAATAAACAAAAGACACCAAAGCAGAAACCAAACACTCCAAAATCTTAGCAACACTCAACGAACTAACAAGCAATCTAAAGCAAATTTATACTCCTTTGATGATCTTATACTCCATAAATGAAATCTGACAATAAGCTCCTTGTGGTGAGTCTTGACTCAAAACGCGACGTCAGCGATCCCTTTCCAATCTTGAGGACACTTTCCCATTGCCTTTCAACCATTACCAGTAGACTATTATCTTCCCCCATATCCTTCAAACTTCTCAACATTTTGCATTGCTTCAATTACAGAGAGACAACTAGCAGCATCTCCCCACTAATAACCGTATCAAGATTGCACCAAGACAATTTACCTATTAGGAATCTGTTTGCTGGAGGTATCATCAATACTTTTACCACCAGGCTTTGAATACATTTGCTCGGCTTAGTCCATCTTTTTTAAGTCATATCGCAAGAGCATTAGACTGTTTTAGCATATGGCAGACCTTCACCTTCCCAATTAACCTAATTAACTTGTCAATTTCCACCAAAAGGGGCCACCGACGCCAAGGTCGAAGAGCAGAGTCGTTAATCGAGCTTAGAATACATTGGAGTCAGTTTCTACTATTAAATCTGCTTTCCCACACCAAAAGACTTCCAATGGAATTTTGACTGCCATTAAATCCGTAAAGCAGTACCTTTACGTTCAACAGGACCGGAGATAAAAGCTCTCATAATGCCATCTTCATTATATTAGATTGTTATCGGATTTATATATTTTGGATTTGGACTTTTCAAGTTCAAATTGTATGTAATGCTCAAGGGTCTAAGCCATATGAATCCCTAGTACACACGTGTGTGTCGCTGCCGCTGCCGCTTGCTCGTCTCGGTTCGATTCGTGTTAATATGTGTCTTTGACACGTACCGCGTGCGTCATATCTTTTGAAGAAAATGCGTAAGGATTTTCCTTGTATTTTCTAAACTGTGGGAGAACTTTTCATTTCACTATTTTAGAACTTGGATTGAAAACGTTTTAAGCTTTTTAATAGACTGTTAATTGCTGAGTTAATTAGCTGTTAAAATCACATGCGTTGATACATCCTTAATAGGCTTTCAATTCAATATTGATTTGGCCTTCAAGTAGCTTAAAAACAATTGAATTTAGCATTTCAATTGTTTTCATTAGGGATGAGCAAAACTCGACTCGACTCGAAAAAATAAAATTTTTCGACTAGACTTAATGCGAAAACTCGACTTGTTTTGACTCAAATCAAAATTTTATAGACTCGACTCGACTCAATGCGTTTGTGGGATGTATTTACAGCGATTGATCAAGCTTGTTGAGTCTCCTACGAGATACAATTTTACTATGTGCCTAGAGAGGCTAATGGTTTCGCCGACGTGTTAGCAAAGGAAGGCGTGGATCGTTGCTCGCTTTTTGTGGCTTGTTTATGATGGACTTGGTGTTTTTGTATTATTTGACGGGTCATATTTTACTCTTTTCCTCCACTAGGGAGATTTTTAACGAGGCGTATGACTCGTTACGCTGTATGCTTTTCATAATTGAATAAAATCATACAACTTGCTGATCAAAAAAAAAAGTTCGAAGTCAAGTCCTTCAAATTTTCTTGATATATATATATCAAT
Source organism: Hibiscus tridactylites (assembly GCA_958450335.1). NCBI lineage: Eukaryota > Viridiplantae > Streptophyta > Magnoliopsida > Malvales > Malvaceae > Hibiscus > Hibiscus tridactylites. The sequence goes on from OY288266.1 coordinate 20,138,740, forward strand.
ATAAAAAATATGAAGAAAAAAATGTCACATACGAAAAAAATATGAAGAAATGTATATGTATATCTTATATGATTTTTTTTGATCGGCAACTGTATGAATTTTATTCGGAAAGAAAAAACATGCATACAACACGACGAAGCCATACGCCTCGTTAAAAACCTCCCTAGTGGAGGAAAAGAGTACGAAATGGCCCGCCAACACCCAAAACAGAACCTACATACAAGCCAGAAAAAGCGAACATCTATCGACACCTTCCTTGGCTAACACATCAGCGAAACAATTCGCCTCACGAGGCACATAACGAAAATGAATCTCAGAAATGCCTTGACAAGCCTGATCAATCGCAGTAAATATCTCCCACAAACGCCAGGGTCGTTTCGCCGATCTCATAACCCAACTCAACGCAACCTGAGAGTCCGACTCAATAACCACACAACGCTCGTGCCAATTTCATTCAGCGATCAACCTTACCGCCAGATCTATAGCTCGCACTTCATCCTCGTTGGAATCCATCCGTCCCAACGGCCCGGAAAACACCCCCAAAATGCGACTCTCCTCATCTCGCAGAACACCCTCAATACCCGCAGAACCTGGCTTACCGCGTGCTGAACCGTCAACATTAAATTTGAGTACCCCTGAACCGGAGGCTGCCAACAAATCCCAACACGTACCTTCCGCGGTGAGGGACTAACAACAAATGCAGACGGACAAGACCACCAAACATGTTCGGTCATCATCTCACTCGCAACATCAACCTTAATCTAGTAAAAAGATCGCAGTTTGACAAGGAAAAACAATTCCTCCATCGGCAACCGTTTGCCCCGAAAAATAAACTCATTACGAGCTAACCATAAGGACCATAGCAATGCACTAACACCAGCCACCCACCATTTCAACTTACAACCATAAAACGAACAATGAAAACCCACAATAAAAAAAAGTCAACAAAACTCTCCGGTAAAGGTAATGATACTCCCCACCATCCGCGTAACCAATCCCAAACCTGCTTCAAACAAGGACATTCATAGAACAAATGTGCAATCGATTCCTCCACTGTTACACACCACGGACACAAGCCTTGCTCGTCAGACAACGGGACCCCACGAGCTCTCAAAAAATCTGCTGTCGGCAACCGTTTCAACAAAATGAACCACAGAAACGTCTGAACTTTAGGTAGGACTAGCACGCGCCACGCAAAGCAATCCCCGAAATCATTGTCCTCCAGCCTTATCCATCAACAACGCTTTTGACATAGCACGAACCGAAAACTCACCATGCTCATCCGGGAGCTAAATGAGAGTATCAATGCGAGACTCCCAAAGACAGAATTCTCGAACCAAACCACACAAAACCCGCACTTGGTCCTGCTCGAACAACCATAGTTGTCGCCGAAAATAATCCACCCACTGCCCATGATTGAAACGCTCATTCACCGAATAGTCACAGACCCATGCTAATTTATTCAGTGCCAAAGAAAACAGACGCGGAAACACATCCTTCAACGGCTGCTGCATAATCCATGGATCAAACCAAAACAACACTAACTGCCCATCACCAATCTTCCATTGGAAACTCGACCCCCCCACATGAACATCTACGCTCGGACAACATGAATTGGCCACATATCTTATATGATTTGAGAAAGTTGTTTAAATTAGAATCAAATAATAGTATAACATGATAAGTAATTACAATTAAATTTATATAGGAACTCGAAAACTCGACTCGGCTCGAATCGGAAAATTTTCAAATAAATCTTGAGTTGTAAAATATGACGCGTCAAATCGAATAACTTGAAATTTTTTAACTCGACTCGATCGAACGCTCAGCCATAATTGTCATATTAAATGCCTTTTTACGTTTTCAAGACAAGAAAATTTTGAATATTTGTTTTTTTATGGATTGTTTTACCCTTCAATTTTAGCCTATAAATTGAGAGTTTCTAATCTAATTTTTAATATCCCAAGCAAAACATGTGCTAAATACATTTTCCTCTTTGTTTCTTGAGCTTTGTTTTTCTGAGTGGTTTTTCAAAGCTTCCTATAACTTTTTTCTTTCGAGATCTTTAAGAGAAGAGTAGTAGCATTTTATTCTGCTCAAGTTTTCGGGTGTACGAATTTTTAGAGACACTGTGCTATCCTCAGGGGCGTTCGTCTATTGTAACGATTGCACGCTTTAGGGTGAATTCGCTTCTAAAGTACCGATTTACCATGACACGGTTATTTATTCATGATCTTGATTATTTATTTAAATTATATTATCAGTGTTAACGTTTACAATAATTTTACCAACAATTTAAAAGCGAATTCTATGCTGACATTCAAACATGAAAATTATTAGGAACGGTGTACTGTAATCCAAGTTCAGGTGATATATTTTCTATGAATTACACCGTATATCGATGTTTAGAAACATGTATGATTGAAAAAAAAAACAAGGAGAAACTATTTTATTCTTATTATTATGCGCAACTTGGAAGGCATATATATATATATATATATATATATATATATATATATATATATATGAGAGAGAGATAGGATCCTTTTTTACTATGTAAAAATTTATAGTTATAATTTTTTTTAGACCGGTGGATGAAAGTAAACAAATTATTGAGATTAACCATAGATAATGTGAAGATTATTATAGAGAAAAAAAGAGATAAAAAATAATCTTAATTATTTATTGCCCTCATCAAATGATCTAAAATTTGTGTAAAAATAATTGAATTTTACGTTAGGTAAGTGGATACTAATCCTTAAATGTATATGACATACTTACAATTTTCACAATTTAATGATATAATAGCTTAAATCTAGTTTATATATATATAACGTGTTGAACTTGATATGCTATAATTGACATTTAAATGACACGGATATTTGACTAGACAATGCCAATTTAATGGCGTTTTCTTTTTTAAATGGGTTTATGGCCTTCTAATAGCTATTGACAGTGTGATAAGTCAGATTTGAATAGCAATTAATGATTATTTAAAGCCATTAAAACAATTTTGAAACAATTTTGTTGACAATTAGTAAATATATCTGTTTATGGCTTTTATGGACTGTTTTTGCATGATTGGTAAATGTTTGTTTCAACAATTAAAGATAATGTGCAAACCTTTATTTTTATTTGCTCAACCGTCAAATAGGTATTTAAATTATGTTTTTTTCAATTAAATGTTTAAATTATTTTTCGGGTTAAATTGAGACTTAAAATTTCATTCTGTAACTCATTTAAGGTTCGCCGTTAATTTTCACCGTTAAATGTCATGTGTCACCTCCAGAAAAATCAACAATTATATTAAAAATAAATAAAATTAATTAAATTTCAAAAAATCTCTAAATTTGTAAAAATTTACAAAACATCTCCCAAATTCCAAAATTCCTAAACCCCCAAAACTTAAATCTCGACAACAGCGTCAATTTTGACAAGGTTGTCAACTCCTGCAAAATAAAAACTGATTTTACTAAACTAACTTGTAGTAATAGTGAGATTAGGTCGAATCGCAAGAGAGCTGAAATTAGAATAACAAAGTTTAAACAAAAAAGTGAAATGGGGAGGTTGGTTTATCAAGCTTAAATTAAAAATAAAAAATAAAAACTGATAACGAAGATCAATCTTACCGAACTTCCAATCCAAAGCTATGATTTTCATCCAACCGTAACTTTGATCATAGGCTTAAAGATAAATTTCTCATATCCAAGAAATTAGTATACTTGGAGAACACCACAACAAGCAATTATTCTTCTTTTATAATTGATTAGTCAACTTGGGAAACACCGCAACAAGCATTCAAATCAAAACTTACTAATAAACAAGATCAATGATAGAATTAAGATTAATGAGAATGACTAAAACAGAATCAATTAAATTAATTTTGCACATTTATTTTCTTAGGGACTATCATGCGTGATGTGTAGTCTAACAAACACAAAACATAAGCCTTACCCTTTGCTACTTACGTCATGGATAGCGATAGAATATTCAATATCAAATTAAGGCGTCAATTTAATCATTATCAAGCATTCATAAAAATAAGAACAAGAAATAAGGATTACTTGGATTAAAGGAGAAATACTAGTTTAGTACAAGCCTCACAAAATTACAGAAGAATCACTTCACTCTTCAATTGGAAACAAAATCTCAAGATCAAAATATAGCACGATATTACCATAAGCTTGAAAATGAATCAAATCTCCACCGTTTCATATAAATTGATGTAAAAATTAAAGGGTCTTTAGAAGGGTTGTGTAACACCCCTAATAAAATATGAGAAAAAAATGAAAATAAAAAGGGAATAAAAGTTGTCCATAGGGTTTGAACCCCTGACCTTATGTTAAGTAAACCCAAGCCTTAACCGATCGAGCTAAGGATAACTCTTGTTCAAAGCTTGCACGATCTTTCTTTTATTTTATGTTTTTTTGGTCCGAACTAAAAATAAATAGGTTTGATGACTCCCCAGCTACCCTTTTTTTTCGTGTTGGAGACTTGAAAGAACCCAGAAGGTTCTGAAACGATCTTAACGTTTCACCTTCTTCACCGGCCACCCTCCCCGATCTACGCCACCGCCGAACGGTGTGCGTCACCGCCAACACCGACGGTTCCATCGTCGCAACCCTAGCTCAGCCTTACCGATCACTCGCAGCCGTTGTGCGCCGCCTGTCGTGGAGAACGACTCAATGTTTCGGTAAGAAACCCCATGCGTCGCCCCTTTTATTTTTGAGATTTTCGGCTGCCTCCGTTAGCCGTTCGTGGCACCGCCTCCGCCGTTGAACTCCTTGCGTTGAGGCAAGAAAAACCCAGTCATCGGAGAGCCCATCCACCGTCGTATTGACCGTCGTCGGAGCTACGTCGATCCTAGCGTTACCGCTTCGGATTTGGTAAGAACCGGTATGATTCCGGCTTGAATCTGGTTTAACTAAGGTTCTGGGTAATTTTTGAGTTGATTTTTGAGTTTTGTGCATGTTTTTCGGCCATTTTAGGCCGCGCGTGGGCCTCACGCGCCGTCCGGGGCGATTTTCGGCCGCCCTGGACGGTGGTCGTTGAACCGGCCGACTCAGACCCGGCCTAGCCATGAACCGAGCCACCCGAACCGGTCCAAGCAAACCGGCCCAAGCCCAGTGGTAAGCCAAGCCCCGTTGACCCGACCCGACCCGTTGACCGACTCGACCCGCTGTCCCGACACGACCCGTTGACCGAGTCAACCCAGTGAGTCAACTCGCCCGAGTCAACCCAGTGAGTCAACTCGGTCAACCAAGTGAGTCAACCCGGTCAACCAGTGACGTCAGCATGACATCAGCGTTGACTTTGATTGCTGACGTCAGCGTTGACTTTGACCAAAAAGTCAACTTTTTCTGAAAAGTCCTATTTTATGTTTTTGACGTCCTGAGTCCGTTTTTGATGCCCGTTTCATGAAATTCTAACCCGAAGGCCTCCGAATTTGACCTTGAACCCAAAAGTGTTTATGTGTTTAATCCTTTTTAGGGCTCTGTGAATAAGGACTAAAACGTTAACCTGTGTAATTGAAGGTACCCTTATACCTTGGTGTTCGTGATGTCGTGGGACGTCCATTTTGGGATTCGAGTACGATTGAATAAAGTTTCATGAGTTGGCCGATGTAGCTCGGAGTTAAGGTAATACATTACTACCCCTTGTATGCTTTATGTACATGTTGATATCTGGTTAAAGCATGCATGCTTATGGTGAGTGTTTTGTGAACGCTGCTTAAGCCGAATTCGATACGGAAAATAAGTATGAGAGTCAATAAGAGTATAATACTCGGATAAGAATATTAATGAATCATGAATGTCAAAAATGCTAATGATAATAATACAGTTAAATCTGAAACTCTATCAATGGTGTCTAAGAACCAATGTTCAGAATGCGGAGTATGAAATGTTGGATATGAAATTATGAAAATGCCCTTGCATAAGTATGACTAAACTACCCTTCTGATAAAGGAAATGACCTAAAATCTGCATTCAACCTGATTATGTAATTTACACTACCCAAGATGTATGTTTTAATGGAAAGACTTCGGCATCATTATGCAATACGTATGATACAAATTTGGATAACCACTCAAACTCTGTATAACACTTGAATAAGAATTTTTTGGAAATATTGTTGAAATTCTAAGTCGATCTTTATGACAGTAATGCGTGAATTAAATGAGAATGATCGTAATGACCAAAAAGACGGTAATGCCCTCGAGCACCGAAATGTTTGATTAAATTTGAATGTCGTATTACTCTCAAGTTCTGTAAGAAATGAATCGTCTGTAAAGGGTCGGAGAGTTAGGACGACTTAATCTTGTTTGAGTATGTGAATGATGGAGGTACCAAATGGTAATTCAGAAAGAAATGGTAGATTTATCTTAGTCTAAAACAACCGAAATACCCTCATGAGTTAATCGGTGACTATGTATTTGACGAAATTCTGGATTTGTTAATAAGACTTAAATAGCTAAGGTTCCCCTAAGTTTTGAGAAATACGACATGTGTATGCCCATCGCTCACCATATCGATGTAAGGCAGGAATATCCGCATAAATTATATGTTCGATTGCTCAAAGCTAAACCGTATAGTAAAGTATGAGGGCGAATGCTCAGACATACAATTCAGTCAGTGTTAAGTTTTGATGCACGCTAATTACCCATATCTGAACGTTGGTAAGTATTGTCAAGTTGGGTTACGCCGCATTAAACAAATTCTGGAGATATAATAAATTGTTAGAGCCCCTGAGAATTATAACATTCGTTCTGATATGATTCTGCCATAGTATAAAATTTGTCATGACAGACAAATAACTAAAAGGCCATGATAGCCTAAATAATTGAAACATCACTGGAAATATCTGATAACTTAAAAGACTTTAATTTAGACATTCTTGAATATCCGGTTAGAAAACTAATGAGCCAATAGGATACCCGAGTTCTGTGAACCATTGCTTATTCAATGTTGGTATAATTACCAGACTGTTCATGAATATCGAAATGACCATAATGCCCTTGTATGCTTAAATGACTAAAGTACTCATCATATATCCGAACCTTCTAAGATCTTGATGTATAAATTTTTGAATGCATGATATGAATCGTTTTATGAACCCCTCTCTAATAGGGACCTCGTCTCATAAATCTGTTCAAATCGTCAAAAGTTTAATATGTCCCATTCCGTAAATGTCAAGTATCTCCAAGATATAATCTGTCCCATCTAGTGTGTTCCATGTGTGCTATATTCTGTTGAATGAATTGTATAACGTTTTAAGTATGAATAATATTATGTTTGATGAACTTGATATATGATGACATTCTCTGCCTACCTGATATATGTCTGCTCAATCTGTATAATTGGTATGTGATCGTTTAATCTGTGATGGTATTGTCTGACTGTTTGACGAATTTGTTAGCATGATCTGTTAGTTTAACTAATGATGGTACAATCTGTTTGCATGATGAATGCTGAAAATGTCTGTTTTGCAATAGTATGCCCATTCATCTGTCAAAGCATGAACTTCTGTTTCTGATACTCTGAATAGAATATGTCTGTTACATGTATTATGTTACTAATGTCTGAAATCTGATTACCGATTGTCATCTGGGGTATACTGTTGGGTTATGATATGAAGTCTCTGTCGGTACAGCCCTGATCAAGCTGGTAAATCCTTATGGACTCAAGGTCTCCCCTTGAGTGGCACCTACGCCCATCGGGCCTAGAGTAAGTCCTTATGGACTCAAGGTCTCCCCTTGAGTGGCACCTATGCCCATTGGGCCTAGGGTAAGTCCTTATGGACCTAAGGCAGCCCCTTAGGTGGCACCTATGCCCATCGGGCCTAGGGTAAGTCCTTATGGATGCAGTTCTGGGGGACTGCATATTTGGTGTAAGGTTGGAGGGTAGTTCTTGTAAACTTCTGTATGATCATTGAACATTTGCATTTAATCTGTTATGTGCTCATATGGTATTATGTTAAGTACTTATGTATGTTTATTTACACTTATTGGAACACACTAGACGTCAAATTCTCTGATTCCTACCTCGTATGTTACCAGCCTATATAATTTCCGTCTAATTCTCAAGGTCTGATTAAAGAACAAATACCATTATTCTTGAGTATGATGTAACCTCGAAATAGTAGAACATAAATAGAGGGCTATCACTGCTTGAAACATCATGAAAATGTTATGCCTACCATATGTCTGCACGAGCTTATAGCATCTTTTGGTAGTTCTGTATTACTGAGCTTTCCCAAGCTCACGTTGTTTTTACCATCGCAGGTTAAAAGAAAATATCATGACCTAATGTTTGACATCAGTGTTCGGAGTTCTCTCGGCGTTGCCTCTGGAGTACGGTATTGTATAGTTAGTGGGCATGTATGTCATGTATGTCATGTATGTCATGTATGTCACGTATGGTTTTGTGATAGAGTCTGTAAAACACTTTCTGAAATTTTTGTTATGTGTTTAAATGTTTTCCTGAAATTGTATTTTAAACAGAAGTTGATTTTACAGTTTAATAAGTGTTTTGAGAAAGAAAAATGTTTTCATGTGTATTTTCACTGTGGGTCGCTCTTGTGACCCTAATGTGACTTCCTAGGATCCGTTGTAACGCATAGGCGGGTCTAGGGGGTTACATTTAGTGGTATCAGAGCTTAGAGTTGCGTCATTCTGGGTAGATCGGTCGATCATCTGTTATAGGGTGTCTGGTTTGTACATGCCCCTAGATCATAACCGTACTCCTCGGGCCGAAACTCCGATGTTGAATCCTTCCCTGTAATAAGTGCATCTAACCCTTCTGTCCATAATAGCTTGATCTGTCTTGGAAAGGAATATCGATAATGTTTTTCTATGAATTGAATTAAATTGATGGATTTGAATCTAGATAAAGATACTGAGATGGTTAATACGTGTGGAATTGAAGATATGAATTAGATAGAGAATGAAGGTTTGATCATATGTGGTAACCGGTATAAGATCACATGTAAGGTAGCTCGGTGATAATGATTATGTTTGAAAATATTCTGATGGAAATTTGATAAAAGTGTTATGAATTTAAAAGAAAGATGTTTGTGAATGTGGCGAAAGTGTAAATTTCTATGGTGACTCTGTGATATACGAAGGAAGCAATAGTTTAAAAATTTCATTAAAGGTAAGTGATATCCGTATAAAATCTTGATTATGATTGATTGACATGGAGGAAGTTATTTTTGCAATAATGTGGCATGGTGTATAGTTATACATATCACCCCTGACTGAAATTCGATGTTACGTCTTAATTTTGGAAGGCTCTGTTGGAAGTTTGGATTTCAGGTATAGATTCTTATCCGTAAATTGATGGTCGACTTAGTAGACTAACTCAGATCCTAGAGAAGATGCTTCTGGGAGATATGATTATTTATGTGGTTGTTGGAAAGGTTTCGCATCCTTGTCTGAGACCATATATAATGAAAGTTGCAAGACAAGTGTCCGTTTGGCTTCATTTAAAGTTCTGTATGGATTCAAATATCGTTGTATGGATTCAAATATCGTAATATGATTAGTTCGTATGAGTTGCATGATAAGGTGACATTGTGTTAAAAGAATAGCTGAGCGACTAAGGACACAGCCAAAATTGATAGATGACCGCCAAAAAAAAATCCCGAGAAATAAGGATACTTTGATGGGTAAGTTTCAATACATGAATGGATGAAAGAGCGGTTTCTGCATTACACCGACTTTGGTAAATTTCGAGGACGAAATTTTTTTTAGGAGGGGAGAGTTGTAACACCCCTAATAAAATATGAGGAAAAAAAATGAAAATAAAAAGGGAATAAAAGTTATCCATAGGGTTTGAACCCCTGACCTTATGTTAAGTAAACCCAAGCCTTAACCGATCGAGCTAAGGATAACTCATGTTCAAAGCTTGCACCATCTTTCTTTTAGTTTATGTTTTTTTGGTCCGAACTAAAAATAAATAGGTTTGATGACTCCCCAGCTACCCTTTTTTTTCGTGTTGGAGACTTGAAAGAACCCAGAAGGTTCTGAAACGATCTTAACGTTTCACCTTCTTCACCGGCCACCCTCCCCGATCTACACCACCGCCGAACGGTGTGCGTCACCGCCAACACCGACGGTTCCGTCGTCGCAACCCGAGCTCAGCCTTGCCGATCACTCGCAGCCGTTGTGCGCCGCCTGTCGTGGAGAACGACTCAATGTTTCGGCAAGAAACCCCATGCGTCGCCCCTTTTATTTTTTAGATTTCCGGCTGCCTCCGTTAGCCATTCGTGGCACCGCCACCGCCGTTGAACTCCTTGCGTTGAGGCAAGAAAAACCCAGTCATCGGAGAGCCCATCCACCGTCGTATTGACCGTCGTCGGAGCTACGTCGATCCTAGCGTTACCGCTTCGGATTTGGTAAGAACCGGTATGATTCCGGCTTGAATCTGGTTTAACTAAGGTTCTGGGTAATTTTTGAGTTGATTTTTGTGCATGTTTTCCGGCCATTTTAGGCCACGCGTGGGCCTCACGCGTCGTCCGGGGCGATTTCCGGCCGCCCTGGACGGTGGTCGTTGAACCGGCCGGCTCAGACCCGGCCTAGCCGTGAACCGAGCCACCCGAACCGGTCCAAGCGAACCGGCCCAAGCCCAGTGGTAAGCCAAGCCCCGTTGACCTGACCCGACCCGACCCGTTGACCGACTCGACCTGCTGACCCGACCCGTTGACCGAGTCAACCCAGTGAGTCAACTCGCCCGAGTCAACCCAGTGAGTCAACCCGGTCAACCAGTGACGTCAGCGTTGACTTTGACTGCTGACGTCAGCGTTGACTTTGACCAAAAAGTCAACTTTTTCCGAAAAGTCCTATTTTATGTTTTTGACGTCCTGAGTTCGTTTTTGATGCCCGTTTCATGAAATTCTAACCCGAAGGCCTCCGAATCTAACCTTGAACCCAAAAGTGTTTATGTGTTTAATCCTTTTTAGGGCTTTGTGAATAAGGACTAAAACGTTAACCTGTGTAATTGAAGGTACCCTTATACCTTGGTGTTCGTGATGTCGTGGGACGTCCATTTTGGGATTCGAGTACGGTTGAATAAAGTTTCATGAGTCGGCCGATGTAGCTCGGAGTTAAGGTAATACATTACTACCCCTTGTATGCTTTATGTACATGTTGATATCTGGTTAAAGCATGCATGCTTATGGTGAGTGTTTTGTGAACGATGCTTAAGCCGAATTCGATACGGAAAATAAGTATGAGAGTCAATAAGAGTATAATACTCGGATAAGAATATTAATGAATCATGAATGTTGAAAATGCTAATGATAATAATACAGTTAAATCTGAAACTCTATCAATGGTGTCTAAGAACCAATGTTCAGAATGCGGAGTATGAAATGTTGGATATGAAATTACGAAAATGCCCTTGCATAAGTATGACTAAACTACCCTTCTGATAAAGGAAATGACCTAAAATCTGCATTCGACCTGATTATGTAATTTACACTACCCAAGATGTATGTTTTAATGGAAAGACTTCGGCTTCATTATGCAATACGTATGATACAAATTTGGATAACCCCTCAAACTCTGTATAACACTTGAATAAGAATTTTCTGGAAATATTGTTGAAATTCTAAGTCGATCTTTATGACAGTAATGCGTGAATTAAATGAGAATGATCGTAATGACCAAAAAGACGGTAATGCCCTCGAGCACCGAAATGTTTGATTAAATTTGAATGTCGTATTACTCTCAAGTTCTGTAAGAAATGAATCGTCTGTAAAGGGTCGGAGAGTTAGGACGACTTAATCTTGTTTGAGTATGTGAATGATGGAGGTACCAAATGGTAATTCAGAAAGAAATGGTAGATTTATCTTAGTCTAAAACAACCGAAATACCCTCATGAGTTAATCGGTGACTATGTATTTGATGAAATTCTGGATTTGTTAATAAGACTTAAATAGCTAAGGTTCCCTTAAGTTTTGAGAAATACGACATGTGTATGCCCATCGCTCACCATATCGATGTAAGGCAGGAATATCCGCATAAATTGTATGTTCGATTGCTCAAAGCTAAACCGTATAGTAAAGTATGAGGGCGACTGCTCAGACATACAATTCAGTTAGTGTTAAGTTCTGATGCACGCTAATTACCCATATCTGAACGTTGGTAAGTATTGTCAAGTTGGGTTACGCCGCATTAAACAAATTCTGGAGATATAATAAATTGTTAGAGCCCCTGAGAATTATAACATTCGTTCTGATATGATTCTGCCATAGTATAAAATTTGTCATGACAGACAAATAACTAAAAGGCCATGATAGCCTAAATAATTGAAACATCACTGGAAATATCTGATAACTTAAAAGACTTTAATTTAGACATTCTTGAATATCCGGTTAGAAAACTAATGAGCCAATAGGATACCCGAGTTCTGTGAACCATTGCTTATTCAATGTTGGTATAATTACCAGACTGTTCATGAATATCGAAATGACCATAATGCCTTTGTATGCTTAAATGACTAAAGTACTCATCATATATCCGAACCTTCTAAGATCTTGATGTATAAATTTTTGAATGCATGATATGAATCGTTTTACGAACCCCTCTCTAGAAGGGACCTCGTCTCATAAATCTGTTCAAATCGTCAAAAGTTTAATATGTCCCATTCCATAAATGTCAAGTATCCCCAAGATATAATCTGTCCCATCTAGTGTGTTCCATGTGTGCTATATTCCGTTGAATGAATTGTATAACGTTTTAAGTATGAATGATATTATGTTTGATGAACTTGATATATGATGACATTCTCTGCCTACCTGATATATGTCTGCTCAATCTGTATAATTGGTATGTGATCGTTTAATCTGTGATGGTATTGTCTATTTGTTTGACGAATTTGTTAGCATGATCTGTTAGTTTAACTAATGATGGTACAATCTGTTCGTATGATGAATGCTGAAAATGTCTGTTTTGCAATAGTATGCCCATTCATCTGTCAAAGCATGAACTTCTGTTTCTGATACTCTGAATAGAATATGTCTGTTACATGTATTATGTTACTCATGTCTGAAATCTGATTACCGATTGTCATCTGGGGTATACTGTTGGGTTATGATATGAAGTCTCTGTCGGTACAGCCCTGATCAAGCTGGTAAATCCTTATGGACTCAAGGTCTCCCCTTGAGTGGCACCTACGCCCATCGGGCCTAGAGTAAGTCCTTATGGACTCAAGGTCTCCCCTTGAGTGGCACCTATGCCCATTGGGCCTAGGGTAAGTCCTTATGGACCTAAGGCAGCCCCTTAGGTGGCACCTATGCTTATCGGGCCTAAGGTAAGTCCTTATGGATGCAGTTCTGGGGGACTACATATTTGGTGTAAGGTTGGAGGGTAGTTCTTGTAAACTTCTGTATGATCATTGAACATTTGCATTTAATCTGTTATGTGCTCATATGGTATTATGTTAAGTACTTATGTATGTTTATTTACACTTATTGGAACACACTAGACGTCAAATTCTCTGATTCCTACCTCGTATGTTACCAGCCTATATAATTTCCGTCTAATTCTCAAGGTCTGATTAAAGAACAAATACCATTATTCTTGAGTATGATGTAACCTCGAAATAGTAGAACATAAATAGAGGGCTATCACTGCTTGAAACATCATGAAAATGTTATGCCTACCATATGTCTGCATGAGCTTATAGCATCTTTTGGTAGTTCTGTATTACTGAGCTTTCCCAAGCTCACGTTGTTTTTACCATCGCAGGTTAAAAGAAAATATCATGACCTAATGTTTGACATCAGTGTTCGGAGTTCTCTCGGCGTTGCCTCTGGAGTACGGTATTGTATAGTTAGTGGGCATGTATGTCATGTATGTCATGTATGTCACGTATGGTTTTGTGATAGAGTCTGTAAAACACTTTCTGAAATTTTTGTTATGTGTTTAAATGTTTTCCTGAAATTGTATTTTAAACAGAAGTTGATTTTCACTGTGGGTCGCTCTTGTGACCCTAATGTGACTTCCTAGGATCCGTTGTAACGCATAGGCGGGTCTAGGGGGTTACAGGTTGTAACGGGGCTTAGGTAAGGGTATGATAAAAGGAAAAAATGAAGCTTTCAGAATCAAGGCAAGAGTTAATAATGATATTAATTCCACATAACAACATCGAGCATACTACAGACTTCTTGAAATTTATTCTCACATCTCATTTAAACACTAAGAAATTTTGGAGAAGTGACATTTATTTTATTTTACAAACATATCTCCAAATATCTTCCTTCGAGGAACAAACTTCAATTTCTCTTTTTTTTTCTTCCTTTTTTCACAATTTTTTTAAAGTCCTAATTAATAAAAGAGAATGATTCTTGGTCTAATACTTCCAAAATAATGGAAATATCCATAAAAGTGTGCTTTATCTTAGATTTGACTCAAAAAGTCGACTTCTTCACGTCAAACACTAGGCTTGCATCAGTCACAAGGCGTGGTAACGTCTTATCGAAGACGAGCTTCTACCTCGTCCTACTTTCTTCCAAAGGACTTGATTTTCACATGGGAAGCTTATAACATGCTTTTGAGTTGATTTTCACCATTGCATCCATATTGCAACTCCTAAATCAAAACAAACATAATTTCCATAATTAAGCTCAAAATATAATTAGAATATGAAAGAATTAATCACAAAAAGGGTATATAATTATAACCTATCACAAGCCATATCCAGGGTGTACTGATGCACCTAGCTTGAAATGGTTGATGACAACTCCATCCTTTCACGAGAATTCAAGGACTCAAACATTTTTTATTCAGATAAAAACGACATCGACTCTTATATTATATAATACTACATTATATATGGTATTATGAACTTATCTAATATATATATATATATATATTGTAACGTGTAACTAAGCATCATTGAGTAAAAAAAACGTGTAACTAAGCGAAGCACTATGCTATTGTATTATTTTATGAATTTCATTATAAAGTATGAAAAATCAAAATTGCATTATGTTAAGTTGATCAATCGAATCGAAAATTGTCAAGAGGGGGTGAAATGGCTTTTTAAAATTGAAGGGAGTGAATTGAAAGATTGGAAATTGAAGACAAGACAATTTATAGTGGTTCAAGCTTAGAACAAGCTCTACATCCACTACCTTAGCTCTCACTAAGGAGGAAACATTACAATCAAGTTAATCCTTCTACCCAAGGATTAACCAAGACTCTTTCAAATACAAAGAAGATTGACGGTATGAAAAAAAATGCCTCTCACAAGGTTGATAGATTGTCCAATTACACTTAAACACTCCCCAAACTTGAAATAAGATAATACAATGGAAAATTACACAAGTGGGGTTACAAGTATTTGACTCTAATAGGTCAAGGGTTTGGATATATGCATGGATTGTTGCAAATAGGTTCAATAGTTGTTGTTGAGGCTTTGGAGGCTTGCTTTTATACCCTTGCATTGATTACTAGCCGTTTGGGTGGTTGAGGTCATCAATAGAGACGTTGAAGCCTTTATTTCCCACCACAAATGCACTTCTGCACCTGTCCGTACCGAAACGTGAAGGCTCGTACCGATCTCTGTCTCAAAATAGAAGAGTCGTTGCAGGTAATAAAAGGGACGTATCAAAACGTGGGAAGGCGTATCGAACCGCTGTAAGGGGTCGTATCGAAACAGCTTTGTTCGTGCCGATACAATTTTTCTCACTTGAGCTACTGCCAATCTCCATATCAAAATGACCCGAAGGCGTACCGATACGGGTTAACTGCTTTTTAAAAACTGCTCATCCCCAATAACAGACAAGTAACAGCCTTAAGGCCCACATAATAACGCTATAAGGGACATGCCTAAAATTCTTAAACCCAGAAGAAGGTCGTATCGAAACATTATAAGCCATATCAAATGCCTTGTCAAAATTTTATCTTTTAAAGCAGCCCATATCGAAACTGTATAAACCGTGTCAAAATGGTTTCTTCTAGTAGCCAAATAAAGTTTTGGCCGTATCGAAACACAATTGGGTGTATCAGAACGCCTGTACGTTTTTGTAAAGTTTGGCTTAAAAACACTTAGAAAATTTTATAGGGTTTAAGTTTTGGCTTTGGAAAACAATTTGGGCTTAAAATTACTTGTCAATTGTGAGACTTTAAAGTACTTAAAATTTTATTTACTTTGCAAATATGTCCTTAAAACTATTTGTTATATCAAAATCAAACATAGGTTTTACAATCTCGCCCTTTTTGATATAACAAAACTAAGGTTAATTTTTAAGTACTCCCCCTTACTTTAAGCTATGTTTTTGAAAAACTTTGTAAAATTTAGCTTAATTCATTCTCTCTCTTTTTGTTAGATCGAAATCAATGATAAGCAAGAGATATGAATATAAAGTAAACAACATAAATTACATTAAAGCATAAAGCAACAACTTAAAGTAAAACATGGAATCCAAACTTAAGTCCTAAAAACATAATTCAAAAAACAAAGGACAAAGCATAGGTTCAAAGGAAATAAAATAGGTGCAATGAAGAAATCCTAAATGATATGCCATGAAATGAGATGCAAGACTCAACGTTCGTCTTCATCGTCACCGTCATCATCGTTCTTCCTAGATTGCCTCCACTCATAATGAAAAGCCGCAAGAGACATGTCCAAACAAGTTTGTTTAGTAGAAATCGAACCAACACGATCATCAATGGACTTGTTGCGATTCTCAAGGACGGTGACCAGCTCTTCCTAAGATGTGAAGCGAGTATCAATGGTGGAAAATTCAGCATTCATGGTGGTGTCCACCGAGACAAGAGATGCGTGCAAGCTTGTGAATTGCTCGGTGAGAAAACCCATGAGTGTCGCATTGTTCGGTTGAGCATCTTGAGGTTGTGCCGCTTGAGGAGCCATTTGATGAAGTTCGTCGAGAATAGCACTGGGAGGAATCTCAGCGAGACGAACCCACATATTGTTGATGTAGTGCAACTTAGCACGAACGATGGAGGTCTCATTGATTGGATCCTTGAGACGCGAGGTGTCATCATGAGAGCAATCTATCTCTAATTGAGTAAACAAGTAACTCAAGGAAGTGTCGTAGGAAACTCAGAAAAAAAAATGTCCTCAACGGGTTTGTGGAAACGCCTCGTAAAGGAACAAAAAGAGGACCGTGACGCCGGCGAGCACCGTGAAACAAGTAAGGGAGGTCAATCGGAGAAGAAAGAGTAGGCCACTGAACAAGTGTGGACTTTATACATCGGAGGTCTCTCTCGAACAATACACTGGAAAGGATTATGGCAGGTATGCGATAGACATGGGTCGTCAAAGATGTCTTTATTCCGAATAGAGTGGCTAGAGATGGGGCAGCGTTTTTGCTTTGTTCGGATGGCATCACAAGAAGACGCAAATCAGGTTATAGAGAGACTACATGGAAAATGGATATACGATGCTCGGATGAGTGTCGCCATGGCGTGGAAGGGCAAAACGAAATGGAATAGGAAAAAAAAAGGGAGAAAAGAAAAGTGGGGAACAACGTGGGACAATGGAGATTGGAGACTCAAAGGCGTCATACACTTCGAATCCGATAGGGAGAGGAGAGCGAAAATCGAAAGTAAATACTAGGAATAGTAGATGAAGACAAATGGGCGATTTTACAATGGTGCGCGGTGGGTTGGTGCTTGAACCCGTGTAGCATAAAATCATTGGCGGAATTTTGGAGGTGGAAAAGCATGACGGATTCTCCATCATGCGATTGTCCGGATCCATGGTTTTGTTAATGTGCACGTCGACGAACGTTCGAGAACATGTGTTGAAGCTTGACCGAGTGAAAGAATGTTTTGTGAGGGTGGAGAAGTGGTCACCAGCAATCAAAGTGGAATCACGCCGGGTATGGTTTTCAATTGTAGGTCTTCCAATTCACTTATGGCACAAAAGGACATTCATGAATATTGCAAACATATGGGGTTCTTTTATTTGTATGGATGACGCAACGGAAACGCCGACATCATTTGATAGCGGTAGAATTATGGTGGAGACAACCACTTTTAATCGAATTGAGGATCAAATAGATGTGCAATTCGAGGGGGAGACATATCCGGTCCGTGTGTTGGAGTTGGATGGCAAAACTCCGGCGGTGGAATGTGATTGTGGCGATTTTGAGTCGATCGACGAAGAGGAGAGTTTCGATCATGATACATCCAATGACATTGCAAGGGTTGTAGAAAAGTTTGATGACACCACAAATCAAAGGGAGGTCATTGAACCGGTTATGTGGCTAGCAAATGATGTTTGGGAGGGATAACAAGGGGCCACAAACGGTGCAACAAGTTTAGAACAGAGAGCAGATTTAATTACTAATGAGGAACGGGGGTCGACACAACATTTGGAACAGTCACCGGGCAGGCAACCAGAGGAGCTGCCAGAACGGAATGAGTTGATGACAGGAGGTGGGCTGAGTGGGGAGAATGACAGTAGCGATAGAAGTCTAGAGGTGGTAGGTAACGTTCAAATGTGTGAGAGTTTAGATATCGATGGGATTGTGAATTCCAAATCTAGTGATTCAGTGGGGCTGGAGTCTCAATTACAAACAGGGGATAAGATAGAGGAATTAAATACATATCCACATATCCATTCGAAAGCTACACGCCCGGGTCTGGGCAATACTGAATTAATTCAAGTGGGTCGGGCATTTTGTAAAATCTAACGGGTCCTAGGAGGCGAACAAAACATAGGAGGCTGTCGGGTATATCGGAAAAGAGGGGCAATCGATCGAGTGGGCTTCGACAAGAAAATTTGAATGGGGAAGGAGAGGTAGCAGTCGGTGTGAATACAAACAAAAATATAGAAAGTGAGGCAAACGAAACAGTAAAATTGGGTTCATTGATTGGGGTAAATTCTAACGGACGTGAAGAGGAGATAATTCGAGACATATCACGAGTAATCAACGGGGATAGTCGGGGCTTGTGACTAATGAAGTTGCTATCTTGGAATGTTCGGGATTTGGGAGGGAGTGCAAAGCGGCGGTATGTACGAGAGGTGTTACGGAAAAAACAATGTGGACATGGCGATGTTGCAAGAAACGAAGATGGAGGAGTGGCCGATGTCATGGATAGCGAACTTATGGGGAACGGACAGTTTTGAATCAGTCTTCACGCCTTCAATCGAAGCTTCAGGAGGTATATTGGTGGTGTGGGAAACAAGCAAATTTAATACTGAAAAAGTTGAGGTGGAACGACATTATATTGTGTTATGGGGCAGGTGTATACAAGAAGTTATGGCTTGCGGGATAGTCGTAGTATATGCCCCATCGGAGATTGAGGGACAGCAAGCAGTTTGGGCAGTGATATTAAATAAAATTAGAGATCAAGAGGGGCCGTGGTGTATTGCAGAGGACTTCAACGCAATATTACATGAGTCTGATAGAATTGGGGTGTCGGACAGGGATGTTGAAATGGAAATATTTGGAGAATTCGTACTTCACGCGGGTTTAATGGATTTGCCGCTTCTAAGAAAACGCTACACATGGTTTGGTCCAAAAAATAGGTGCAGCAGAATTGATCGCTTCTTGATATCGACAAGTTGGATAGATGTTTTCAGTTCAATACAACAAGAAGCTTTGGCGAGGGGCGTATCGGATCACACGCCCTTGTTGTTGAAATGTGATGAGAATGATTGGGGACCTCGGCCTTTTAGGTTCTTCAATTGCTGGATGGAGGGCCGATATCATGCTCACCAAATTGTTGAAGAATGGGTCCGATTGACAGCTTTGGGCATTGGTAACGGGAACATTATGGTAAAACTGCGACATCTGAAATTATTCTTGAAACAGTGGAACCGTGATAGTTTTGGGGATGTGAATGCGATTATTTCTGAGATGCAAGGCAAGATTGATCAGGCAGATGAAGCGGTAAATACAAATAGTGTCGATGAGGGAGTTGAGGTAGACCGAAGTCAGTGGATGCAGGCATTATGGAGAGCTATGCGAAATAAGGAAGCAATGTGGAGACAAAAATTGCGTGCGACATGGCTTCGATTGGGTGATCGAAATACGGCATTTTTTCACCGATCCGCTAAATTGCGTGCTGCGAAGAATTTCATTCCTGGTTTCTTGATTAACGACAAGTGGATCACTTCACCGACTCACATGCGCAGACACGTGGTGCAAGCGTTCACTAGACATTTTTCTAGTGATACGCAGGAGTGTGCATGGCATTTTGATGGGGAGTTTCGACAATTATCTTCGATTTCTAGTGAAAGGTTGGTTTCGGTTTTCTCCTTGGTGGAAATTCACGGTGTGGTGAGGGAATGTGATGGTTCGAAAGCGCCAGACCCAGACGGATTTACTTTGGATTTTTATAAGAAAGGGTGGGAGGTGGTTAACGGTGACGTCTTCCGCTTTTTCGAAAGTTTCCATGCCAGTGGTCGGTTACCCAAGGATACAAATTGCACGTTCGTCGTCTTGTTGCCTAAGGTATCATCGCCTAAAACAATTGGTGAATATAGACCTATATGTTTGGTTAACTCAGTGTATAAAATATTGGCGAAATGTCTAGCGAATCGATTGCAATTAGTTTTGGGTGAATTAATCAGCGACACGCAGTCAACCTTTATTAAGGGACGTCAATTAGTGGATGGGGTACTTCTACCTATTGAGGTTGTGCATTCCTTGCATCAGAGGGGAGCGAGTGGTTTTCTGTTGAAACTCGATTTCGCAAAGGCATACGACTGTGTTAGTTGGCGATTCTTCAATGAGGTACTAGCTAAAATGGGAGTCTGTGACATATGGCGAAATTGGGTTAGAGAATGTATCAGCTCTGCCCGGCTATCGGTGTTGCTCAACGGTAATGCAACAAAGGAATTCAGAATGGGTAGAGGTTTGCGCCAAGGCTGTCCGTTATCGCCATTACTGTTTGTGGTTGTCGCGGAGGCGATGCACTTGATGTTGTGAAAAGCCAAATTGGAAGGTCTAATACGTGGGGTTGAGGTGGCGTCCGGGATATTCCTGACACACCTACAGTTTTCTGACGATACATTGTTATTTTTTGAGGCATCATTAGCGGTTGCGCGAAATTTAAAACGGATTCTACACTGTTTTCAAGTCTGTTCGGGTTTGAAGATTAATTTTGGTAAGAGTTCATTATACTCGATTGGTATAGGCGATAAGCTGAGTGATAGTGTGGTCGAAGTGATGGGTTGTAGAAGGGCAGATTTTCCGTTTGTATATCTTGGCTTTCCGATAGGAGCGAATCCGAGATTGGTTGCTACATGGGAACCGATAATTGCTAACTTTAGGCGCAAGCTAGCGGGGTGGAAACAATCGTCTTTATCCTTTGCTGCTTGCGTTGTATTGGTGAACTTGGTACTTTCCTCTCTACCTATCTTTTATATGGGATTATTTGTTGCTCCAAAGGGGGTGATTGACAGGTTAGATCGGATCCAGGGGGCATTCCTATGGGGAGGTGTTGGATTAGAACGTCGTATGAGTAGGGTAGGGTGGGAGGTTGTATGTCGGCCAAAACAGTTTGGGGGTTTGGGAGTTGCGGATTTACGGGTAAAGAATATGGCTTTGCTATCTAAATCGGTTTGGAGGTATTCTTGTGATAAAGATTCTTTATGGCGAAGCTTGATAGTAGCTAAGTATGGTGAACATACGCAATGGTGGCGTTTTAATACGGAAAAGCTATCGTCGATGTCGATAGTATGGCGACAAATTGTTGCAAACTCGTGCGTTGCTCAAGTGGAAAAACACATGGGCATGACCGGTTTTTTGTGGAAACTTGGTAATGGGAGGTCAATCCTTTTTTGGTTCGATACGTGGGTTGAACAGCTAGCATTGAAAGATATTTTTCTGTGTCTCTTCTCATTGGCTATTGACAAATTAGCTCGGGTGTGTGATTACGCGGAGGATGAGGGATTCTCTCATCAGCATTGGGACGGATTTTTTAGGAGGCAATTAAGGGTGTTCGAGCACGGGCAATTGCGGGAACTGTATAATTTGGTGTCCAAGTTTCGTGTATGGGAAGGCAGGATGGACACATTGATTTGGAGGCCGGATGCTCATCGTAATTTTTCGGTTCAGACTTTGTCGAAGCTGCTCTTGTTAGATAAGGTTGGGGATATGGTCTTAGGCGAATGTTTTGCTTGGAAAGTGCTGGTACCACCTAAGGTTCAAGCCTTCTTGTGGTTCATATGGCTACGTCGGTTACCCACGGCTGACTTCTTGCGTGCTCGTTGGATCCCTTTGCCGGATGATCAAGGACGCTGTCCTTGGTGTGCGACGGAGGAAGAGAGCATCGCTCACATATTATATGAATGTTCCTTTGCGCGGTCAGCTTGGGAGTTGATGAGACAATGGTGGGGCGTCGACAAAGTTTTCCCGGTCAATTTTGATGCATTTTTTGTGATTGATTTCCATTGCGTTTTTACTGGTTGCATGAAAATGTGGTGGGTAGCGAGCGTTAGTGCATTGTTGTGGTCGCTATGGTTAGCGAGAAATGAATATATTTTCTGTGGGAAATGTTTGTCCTTGTCTAAATTATGTTTCTTGGTTAAGTTGCGATCATACTACTGGATAAAGGTTGATTGGAGGGGCGAAGTGCTTCCGGAATCCATTTGGTGGTCATGTCCTGCTCATTTTGTTGTTAGCGCGCAACCGAGAAAGTTGAGGGTGGGACGGAGCTGGCAGCCTCCTTTAAAAGGCGTGTTAAAATTTAACACGGATGGATCGGCGCGTGGTAAGCCGGGTCCAACGGGGTTTGGTGGTGTAATGCGGGACGAGGATAGTCGTATATTGGGATTGTTCTCGGGACCTTTAGGTGTGATGGATTTGAACGAAGATGAAGTGCGAGCGATAGCTTTCGCTTTGGGTTTGGTACAGGAGAGGGAATGGCGGAAAGGCTGTGTTATTATAGAGTCGGACTCTCAGGTGGCGTTGAGCTGGGCTACACAATCGGCAAAATGTCCGTGGCGGTTGTGGGAGGTTTTCTTAGCGATCGATCAGGCTTGTCAGGTCGCGTATGACATTCAATTTTGTTATGTGTCGAGGGAGGCGAATGGCTTCGCGGATGTCTTAGCGAAAGACGGAGTGGATAGATGTTCGCTTTTTGTGGCATGTATATGAGTTGGTGTTTCGTTCATTTTGTACTTTCGGCGGATCTCATCGTACTATTTTCCTCCATTAGGCTTAGGGAGGTTTTTAACGAGGCGTGAGATCCGTCAAGCTATATGTTTTTCTATTTTTAATAAAACCATACAGTTACCGATAAAAAAAAAGGAAGTGTCGTAGGTGAAAGAAGTAACCCGTTCGGTGTGACGATATTGAATGAGGTAAACCATCTCGGCAAACATGATTTAAGCAAGATTTGGGCGTTTCTCTTCACGGAAGCATCGAAGCCAAAAATCATCAACTTGGCGAATGGTTGTGAATTTTCCACCGGAAGGGCGAAACCACCAAGTGAAGAATGTGGTCATGAGCATCGAGAACGGTAACAGTGCCACTCAAAATATGTCCTAATGAGTCCTCATCGGCTGTACCCTCATCCTCAAAACCTAAAGCATCAGTTAAAGTTTTAACATTAACTCGAAATTTTTTCCCCATCAAATAGGATTCAATAGCAACCACGGTCTTTTTGTCGGAACCAACAATGCACATGGAATTGACATAAAAAATCAAAACAAGAATTTTGTAAACAATAGGCGGTAAGGCCAAAATTTTCATGAAGTTCCAACGCCTCAAAAGATGAAGATATCGAAATTTAAAACGCCCAAAATCTAAAACGGGAGTATAAAAAACCCGATTGCGACGGATATCATGAGTTTGAATTGAAAAAAATAATCCATCTTGTCAGTGGTGCGAAAACACCTTGGTTAAATAATATTAGGGCGAGTAATCCCATCATTCTCAACATTGGAGGATCCTCCAACTTCACTAGTTCTTGCTCTCTTTTTAGGACCTATAGTAAAATCTGAAAATAAATTAAGGCACAAGAAAATTAATGTATGCATAATCATTCCATTCGATCCAAAAATAATCCAATTAATGTCTATATATGTAAAAGAAAACATTATACAATTGGAAACATTGAAACTAGGAGGAAACAATGCGGAGGAAACATTGAAACTTGGTAAATTGATTGGGCCGAAAACAATTGGAAACGAACAAGATATTGTAAAGGATGTCGCGCGTATGATTGAAGCGCGAGAACGATAATAATTGCAAAGAGCGTTGAGTTTGTGGTCGTGGAATGTGAGAGGGATTGGTTCAGCGTTGAAGCATAAATCAGTTCAACGCTTTTTGAGACAGCCACGGTCTGTGATGGTCATTTTATATGTGACTAAATTAAAGACATCAAGTGATGGTATGGTGAATAAGATATGGTTAACGAATGATTTTGTTTATGTGTTTACGCCTTCTTTGGATGTTTTTGACATTCGAGAGAGGAGACAAATTTGCTCGGTCCTTGGTTGTGGTATAGTAAGATTATGTGTACCGTGTGTGGGATGGGATCAAGGGAGTTTGTTAGGCGATATGTGGTGTGGTAGTCTACAACGAGGTATGGTGGAAATATTCATTGGCTGTGGTGCGTGATTTCCTTTGTGTCGATAGAGTGACGTGGTGTGGTTTGTTAAAAGCGCGAGGATCGAATAGTATGGAAACACGCAACATCGGACCATTTTTTTGTTAGTGCTTGACGACATCTTTTGGCCTGGAAATTGCATCCGAGGGGGATTATTGTTGAGCTCATGTATTCATCTTTTTATCGAGAAGCGAATTGCTTGGATGACTCTTTGGCGAGGGGTGGTGTTGATCGCACATCTTGGTTTTGCATGCTAGCGTGAATGTTTTGTGTTTTGGTTTCTTGCTTTGGTGTTTTCGTGTTTGTTCGGTTGTTTTTAGCGTTTGTTATTTATCTCATACTCCTCGGTACTATTTTCCTCCATTTAGATGTAGGGAAGTTTTTAATGAGGTCATGGAGTGTGATTGCATTGTATGATACTTATTAATAAAATCATACTCTTTTGCCGATCAAAAAAAGAAAAATCTATAAAATAGTTTAAAAGCATATACATATATAAAAAGAATTTTTCTTAAAAAGAATTTTAAAAAATAGTAAGATAAAATATATGATATAATTTTATATTCGAAACAAAAATTTCGGCTTTTGAAAGAAACTTTGCAAAATCTTGAAAACCCATACTATATATGTATGCATGGATGCATACTCCCCCTAGAAACAAGCATGGATGCATTAAGAGGCAAAAACACATAAGCACAAACATCAATTAATTCAAGCTAGTTTTTGACCTAAAAAAGCTCTAAAGGGTCAAGAAAGGCTGGTTAAACCTAACTTTTTCCTAAGAGTCCAAAAACGCTCTTTGTCAAGTGGTTTGGTAAAAATGTCCGCTAGTTGGTTCAAGGTGTCAACATACTCTAGAACAACATCGTTTTTCAAGACATGATCTCTAATGAAATTATGTCTAATTTCTATGTGCTTGGTTTTAGAATGTTGGATGAGATTCTTAGTGAGACATATGACACTAGTGTTGTCATACATAAGGGACATGGTACCTATATCAACTCCATAGTCTAGAAGTTGTTGCTTCATCCAAAGGACTTGAGAACAACAACTTCTAGCCGATATTTATTCCGCTTCGGTGGTAGATAAGGCTACACTACTTTGTTTCTCAAAGAAACAATATACGAGAACACTACCTAGGAATTGGCATGTTCCGAAGGTACTCTTTATATCTATCTTACATCCCTCATAATTCGCATCGGAAAAGGCATGAAGGTCAAAGGATGAGTCTCTAGGATACCAAAGACCTAAACAAGGTGTGTCTCTAAGACATCTAAATATTCTCTTAATAGCTATAAGGTGTGATTCTCTAGGACTAGCTTAGAACCTAGCACACATGCAAACACTAAACATGATATCGAGTCTACTTGCGGTAAGGCAAAACAAAGATTCAATCATAGGACGATAAAGCTTAGAATCAACACACTTACCCCCTTCATCTTTGTCAAGCTTAATTGATGAGCTCATTGGAGTGGCTTGAAGCTTCACATTCTCCAAGCCAAACTTCTTGATCATATCTTTGATGTACTTTGCTTGATTAATGAAGGTGTCATCCCTCCTTTGTTTGATTTGGAGCCCCAAAAAGAATGAAAGCTCATTCATCATGCTGATCTCAAATTTACCTTGCATTAGCTTAGAAAATTCTTGGCAATAAAACTCGTTAGTAGAACCAAAGATTATATCATCAACATAAATTTGTACTACTAAGATGTCATTGCCATTTCTTTTAATGAAAAGTGTAGTGTCCATCTTGCCTTTTTCAAAATCTTTTTCAATCAAAAAGTTTGAAAGCTTTTCTTACCAATCTCTAGGAGCTTGGTACAAACCATATAAAGCTTTAGTTAATTTAAAAACATGGTTTGGAAAATGTGGATCTTCAAAACCAGGTGGTTGTTCAACATACACTTCATTTATAAAACCATTTAAAAATGCACTTTTAACATCCATTTGAAAAATCTTGAATTCATGATAGCATTCAAATGCAATAGGCATCCAAATAGCTTCCATTCTAGCTACGGGTGCATGTGTTTCATCAAAATTAATTCACTCTTCTTGAGTGTAACCTTGAGCAATAAGTGTAGCCTTGTTTCTCACTATGTTACCTCTCCCATCTAGCTTGTTTCTAAACACCCATTTAGTTCCGATAGTAGATTTATTACTAGACCTTTCAACTAATGTCCAAACTCTACTACTCTCAAATTGATTAAGTTCTTCTTGCATGGCCAATATCAAAAAATCATCTTTTAATGCTTCTTTGATATTTTTAGGCTTAATGCATAAAATGAAAGCAACATTATTAAGCAATTTAAGAGAGGATCTAGTGGTTACCCCCTTGGATGGATCACCCAAGATTTCACCATCTTTGACATAGTTGAGTTCCCTTGGGTAGCACATTTCCTTTTCACCAAGATTCATATCCTTTAATGCTTCTATGGAGGATATTGTGCATCTTCTTCATTGGTTGGAACCTCATCCACCTTTGTTGATTGTCCACCATCATTGGCTTCAATGATCCCTACATCATCATCATCATCATCACAAGAATCCTTCGTAACACCCTAAAAATGATAATGAATAAAATGGAAAAAGAAGAAAAATAAATAAAATTACAACTATAAGGGTTTGAAACTGTTACCTGTGTATAGTAAACTAAAGACTCAACCATTGAGCTAAGGCTAATTCTAGTTAGAAAATACATGAACTTTCTTTTGAGTTGTCCAATTGGTTATTAGAGAGCATTAACTAAGCCAAATCTACCTTTCCACCTACCCAAGAGTGAATTTTTCGAATCTGGAGGCAAATTCAAGATTTCAAAAGCCTCTTACCTACCCTTTCTCCGTTCAAGCTCCGACGAGCTCTCTACGGTCGTTCCTGGCATCCACCGTCCCCACCATCATTACCGCCGCCTCATCGCCACCAAAACCCAACCACCCAACCTCTGTTTCTGCCCGTCGTTCGCACAAAAACGATGGAAGACCGTTCAGCTTCACCAACCCCGATCTACTTCACCGTCAGTCCGTTATGGACACTGTCGCTATCAGTTGGATTCTTGACGTGTCCTGACCATGCCCTGTTAACTACTCACCTTGAATCGCTGTCGTCCTTCGTGAAATGTGGGTCGAAGGTTCGGTGAGAACCCTCCTTCCGCACCATCTGTTTTCTGTGTTTTCTGACCAACACAGCCGTCCGTTCGTTGCGCCGCCACCGCCAACGAACTTCTCATGTAGAGGCGAGGAAAACCCAGGTTTCTGATCATTGGTCCGTCAACGTTTAACGCCTCGCCGGAGCTACGTTGTTTTGAACCCCGTTTCCTCTTTTTGGTTAAATCTGGTAAGGAATTTTGGCCTATTATGCTGTTGACGAATGGGTTTTTCTGTGGGTCTGAAAAATACTATTTTTCCGTTAGGATCTCGGCACTTATGGCCTCCGACGTTCTTTTCCTATGAATGGCCAGCGAGCCTTAATTTCAGGTGGGTGACTCGGGTTTAAACCCATTGAACCGAGTCAACCTAGCCCAAACCGAACTTATATGTTTAGCCCATTAATTGATTTGCTCTAAGCCCAATATGTCAACCCCTACCCAGCCCGAACCTGTAACCGACCTGAATTGATTCGATCTGACTCGAACCGACTCGTTAACCCGAACTCGACCCGTTGACCGAGTCAACTCAGTGAGTAATCTCATTCGAGTCAACTCAGTGAGTCAACTCGTACGAGTCAACTCAGTGAGTCGACCCACCCGAGTCAACTCAGTGGACTGTTGATCGGTTGACTAACGATGTCAACATTGACCGGTGATGACGTTAGCGTTCAGCGTTGACTTTGACCAAAAAGTCTAATTTTTTGAAAACTCTTATTTTATGTTTTTCTACGTCCTGAGACCGTTTCTGAAGCTTGTTTCGCAAAATTCTATTTCAAAACAAGTAAGGTTTTCCTTAGGCATAGTTTAGGTTTTCTTGCCGCCATCATGTTCTAAAATTCTCCTTGGGTTTGGGTTATGTTGTAATTAGTGTGAGAATAGTTGTTTAGGATTTCAAGTTTGTTTTTGCAAATAAAACTTCAAGGTTTACTTATTTCATGTTCTTCATAGTTTTCATTTGAGGCGAAAGATTAGTTGATATATATCCATTTGTTCGGTATCGAGAGAGTCGAACTCACGAAAGGAGTAAGTTAGATTTCATCTATAGACGGTGCGATCAATCTGGCCTAGACATAGGTTAGGGTTTAAGGCAGCTAAAAGAGGACGAATCAACATTGTTGTCTTTGCACGATTCACGTCGTGACTGGTATTATGTGTAGTGGGCATCATTAGCATTCTGACTTAGACATAAGCGGAGTCACTTTCGAAGTGTTCTGTCGAGCCTTTCAGTTCTACCGAGTTTGCTGCCGAGACACAATTCCATTCCTCTGCCGAGGCAGTTAGTGGATCTCAGCAGTCTACCTACCATCCCCCGCCGAGGCAGCAGAGTCTGGCAGCGCAAAATAACTTGTCATACTCAACGCAGTATCACACTAAGCAGCAGCATAACCCTGCCCATTCTATCAATCTGATTTCTTCATCTTTAATTGTGTTTTTATTTTATTTTTCTTCTCAAACATTCAACTTAATTGTGCATTTACGTTTCCTTGTGCATGAACAACAATTCGAATCAAGCTTTCCAATCCCTGTGGGAGACGATATCTTTTATACTATAACTTGACAGGAGTTTGTACTTGCGCTCATAAATAGAGAACACCCAAACGCTCTACAAGTTTTTGGCGCTGTTCCCGGGGATTGGTAGTATCGAAATTCATTTTCAATTTCTTAACTTTTATTTCTTTACTTTTAATTTTATTTTTACTTTTTATTTTTAATTGAAAAAAAAAGAATTTTATTGTTTCCTTTTCTAGTGTATGACCATGGTGAATCCAAAAGGAGAAATCATTTTCTACGACGATATAGAACGAAGAGCAAGAGAGTTAAAGAAGGAACTCAGATCAACCCTAGGAAAACCAAAGAAGAAAGAAAAGCAGAGGTAAAAACGGAAAATGACAACCCTGCCAACAAAGCTGTGAACGGCAGGGATGGGCAGCAAGACCCGCCGCCTAGACAACAACAAGTTCCACCAGGGCAGTCGCTCTCTATTCCGCCCAGGCAGCCATAGTACGTTTGAACCACTAGGGATTACTTGGAGCATGACTTCGAAGGGTTCGATCCGACAGTGACAGAACCTGAGATTGAGGCGGATCACTTTGAGCTGAAGCTCGTAATGTTCAACATGATCAACACGTTAGGGCAATTTGGAGGGACTACCACAGAAGATGCTCGACAACACTTAAGAGGATTCCTGGACATATGTAGGGCATTCGAAATACACGAAGTCCATCAAGACGTGCTTAGACTAAGGTTATTCCCCTATTCACTGAGGGATAAGGCAAAAAAGTGGTTGAACAACCGATTCAGATTCTTGCAAAAGAAGTTAAAAGACTTCGCAATAAATCTGTACCACTAGTTAAAGTGCTCTGGAGGAGTCATACCACTAAGGAAGCTACCTGGGAACCGGAGGAGGAAATGAAGAAGCAATATCCACATCTCTTTGGTTCAGGTAAAATCAGAGGATGAATTTTCTTAAAGGGGGAGAGTTGTAACACCCACTAAATCCATTTTAGTCGGAATTGGGTTTCGGCAATCAGAAATCCTATATCGGAAAGATCCTAATATTGTATTGACTTAATCTATGAGGTCAATTATGTCGATATTGGACTCTAATTGAGTTAATTTATCTTTCTTGGATCTTATTAAATAATATCGAAACCTTTAGTGGCTAAATTGTAGAAATTAAAAGTTTTGGGGGAAAAGTATAGTCTATCGAGAGTTGAAGGACTAACCTTGTGATTAGCCCCTCCTCCATTATAATTCCCATACGTGGGATAATCGGGAGAGCTTCCTTCATTAAAAGGAAAGCTTTTCAATTAAAAACCAAGTGAATAGCCAAGGTTTGGAGTCTTACCCGATCCAAGTCTAAACAAGCACCTCACAATAGTTATCCTCCCCTACCTAAGCACACACCTCCATTGGTGATTGTTAAAACATAGGATTTCCTTCAAGTTATTCATATCAAATCATTTCCATTGATCAGGTAAGCTATAAACCCCAAACAATCATTGAAATCCATGAATATATTAATCTTAATCACAAGTTAGGGTTTGCCTATCCATGGTAATCTTCATGGGTATATGTAACCCCCTAGACCCGCCTATGCGTTACAACGGATTTTAGGAAGTCACATTAGGGTCACAAGAGCGACCCATAATAAAATACACATAAAACATTTTTATTTCCTCAAAACACTTATTAAACTGTAAAAATCATCTTCTGTTAAAAATACTATTTCAGAAAATCATTTAAACACATAACAAAAATTTCAGAAGGTATTTTACAGACTCTATCATAAAACAATACGTGACATACATGCCCACTAACTATACAGTACCGTACTCCAGAGGCAACGCCGAGGGAACTCCGAACACTAACATCAAACATTATACCATGCTATATTCTTTTAACCTGCGATGGTAAAAACAATGTGAGCTTGGAAAAGCTCAGTAATACAGAACTACCAAAAGATGTTATGAGCTCATGCATATACATGGTAGGCATAACATTTTTATGATGTTCCAGGCAATACTTGTCTCCATTTATGTTTCGCTAATTTAGTGAAGCACTATTCTTGAGGACAACAAGGTTTGTTCTTTCTATGTTACTGAGTATTAAAAGAGAGCTTATTGTTCAGAGAATCAACAGAGTGGCGTGTTGGAGAAGTTAAACCACGAAGCCTAATGTGTTTTAATAAGTTGCAGATCAAACATACATAAGTACTTAACATCATATCATATGAGCACATAACAGATTAAATGCAAATGTTCAATGTTCATACAAAAGTTTACAAGAACTACCCTCCAACCTTACACCAATATGCAGTCCCCCAGAACTGCATCCATAAGCACTTACCCTATGCCCGATGGGCATAGGTGCCACCTAAGGGGATGCCTTAGGTCCATAAGGACTTACCCTAGGCCCGATGGGTATAGGTGCCACCTAAGGGGATGCCTTAGGTCTATAAGGACTTACCCTAGGCCCAATGGGCATAAGTGCCACTCAAGGGGAGACCTTGAGTCCATAAGGATTTACCAGCTTGATCAGGGCTGTACCAACAGAGACTTCATAACATAACCCAACAGTATACCCCAGATGACAATCGATATTCAGATTTTAGACATGAGTAACAGAATATATGTGACAGACGTATTCTATTCAGAGTATCAGAAATAGAAGATTCATGATTTTGACAGATAAATGGGCATACCATTGAGCAGAACAGAAATTTTCATCATTCATCATGCAAACAGATTGTACCATCATAGGTCAAGCTAACAGATCATACTATCAAGTTCATCAGACAGTCAGACAATATCATCATAGATCAAGCCATCACATAACAAGTATGCATATTGAGCAGACATACATCAAGTAGGCAAAAAATGTAATCATATATCCAGTTCATCAAACATAATATTATTCATGATTAAATCATTATACAATCCATTCAACAGAATACATCGCACATGGAACACACTAGGTGGGACAGATCATTTCTTGGAGATACTAGGCATTTACAGAAGGGGACATATTAAACTTTTGATAATTTGAACGAATTTCTGAAACGTGGCTCCTATTAAAAAGGGTTCATACCAACGGTTTAACCCATATATTCAGGAGGTGATACATTAAGATCTTTGAGAGTTTAGACGCATCATGAGTTATTTAGTCATATAAGCCTACAAGGGCATTTTGGTCATTTTATCACATATGGACATTTTGGTAATTTATACCATCATTGAATAAGCAATGGTTCACAGAACTCGAGTATCCTATTTGCTCATTAGTTTTCTAACCGGACATTCATGAATTTCTAAATTAAAGTCTTTTAAGTTGTCGGATATTTTTAGTGATGTTCCGATTATTTAGGCTATCATGGTCTGTTAGTTATTTGACTGTCATGACAAGTTTTATACCACGACACAATCATATCAGAACAAAAATTATAATTCCCAGGGGCTCTAACAATTTATCATACCTCTAGAATTGTTTAATGCGGCATAACCCAACTTGACAGTACTTACCAACGTTCAGATGTGAGTAATTTGCGTGCATCAGAACTTAAAACTGATTGTATTGTATGTTTGAACAGTTGCCCTCATACTTTACTATACGGTTTAACTTTGAGTAACCGAACATACAATCTATGCGGATCTTGCTACCTTACATTGATATGGTGAGCGATGGGCATACACGTGTCGTATTTCTCAACACTTAAGGGAACCTTAGCTATTTAAGTCTAATTAACAGATCAAGAATTCCATCAAGTACATAGTTACCGATTAACTCATGAGGGTATTTCGGTTATTTTAGACTAAGATAAATCTACCATTTCTTTCTGAATTACCATTTGGTACCTCCATCATTCACGTACTCAAACGAGATTAAGTCGCCATAACTCTCCGCCCCTTTACAGACGATTCATTCATTACAAAACTTGAGGGTATAACGTCATTCAAATTAATCAGACATTTCGGTGCTCGAGGGCATTACCGTCTTTTTGGTCATTACGATCATTCTTATTTACTTCACGCATTACTATCATAAGGATCGACTTAGGATTTCAACAATATTTCCAGAAAATTCTCATTCATATGTTATGCAGAGTTTGAAAGATTATCCAAGTTTGTATCACACGTATTGCATAATCATGCCAAATTCTTTCCATTAAAACATACATCTTGGGTAGTGTAAATTTCATAATCAGGTCGAATGCAGATTTTAGGTCATTTCCTTTATTAGAGGGGTAGTTTAGTCATACTTATGCTCCAAGGGCATTTTCGTAAATTCATAATTAATATCTCTCACTCCGTATCCTGGGCCTCGATTCTTACACACTGTTGATTGAGTTGCGGATTAACTAAATTTAACTATTAGAACTTCTGATACTGTTAGCCATTAGTAATCTTATTCGGATAATTTGGTCTTATTAATATCCATACTTATTGCTCGAATCTGATTCAATTTAAGCAGAATTTACAGTATACGTCATCATAAGCATGCACGCGTTAACCGAATATCAACATGTTCATAAAGAATACAAGCGGTAGTAGTGTATTACCTTAACTCCGAGCTATATCGGTCGATTCATGAAACCCTATTCGATTGTACTCGAACTTGAATTCGACGTCCATCAATGATTCGTATTCATAGAGCTATGAGTACCTTCAATCACACATACTCACATTTTAGTCCTTACTCACAATACTCCTAATTGAATAATTAAAACATATAAAAGTTTGGGATTAAGATTAGATTCGGAGACTTTCGGGTCAGAATTTTGCAAAACGGGCTTCAAAAACGGACTCAGGACGTCGAAAAACATAAAATAGGAGTTTTCGGAAAATTTGACTTTTTGGTCAACGGGTCAAAGTCAACGCTGACGTCAGCGGTCAAAGTCAACGCTGACGTCATGCTGACGTCACCGGTCCAAGGCTAACTCAACGAGTTTACTCACAGGGTTGACTCGGACGAGTTGACTCACTAAGTTGACTCGGTCAACGGGTCGGGTCGGGTCGGTCAACAGGTCGGGTCAACGGGTCAAGTACGGGTACGGTTTGGGTCTGACTCGGGTTGAACCGATCCGGACCGGGTTGGTTCGGTTTGGGCCGAGAAGGGCTTGGGCTTGAACCGGTTAACTAACTTGGCCGGTTAAACACTTACCCTATGGGTTTCTGGTAGCCGGACGGTCGCCGGAGTAGTCGCCGGAGACGCCTTTTGCGTCGAATCTGCCAGAAAAAAATGTTTTATCAGACCCCTAACAAAACCCATATCAGAAACATAAAATTTGGCCGGAATCATGTCGCAAATTACCGAAAATGTCAAAATCTCATCGGAAAGCTTGAAGCTCCGATGAACGTCTTACTGGCGTCGAACGGATGATCGGTTGACTTGGTTTTATCCGTCGTGACGTGAGGAAACCAGATCTGGTGGTCGTGCCGCAGACAAACGACAAACGGCGGCTGAAATGACGGTAAACCAGAGCGGCGGAGCAAGGGTCTCTAACGAAGCTTTCATTGGTGTTTCACGGTGATCGGGGACGGCAGACGGCGCGTGGAGATGAGGGTTTTGGTCGGGGCTCGACGGGGAATGCCTTGGCACCGGCGGTGAGTGCCACGACGGCACGGTGAGGGCGGATCTGAGTCCGATCGGGGGGAAAGGGGAAGGCGAGGGGACGAGTTTTGGATATTGGGAAGTTTCTAGACTTGAGATAAGAATAGGTAGGTGAGGAGTCAAATTACCCCTTTATTACCAATATTAAAACCATACACGTCAAATAAAAAAACAAAGGCTAAGACCAATTGTGGCCTTAGTTCAGATGGTTAAGTCATTCATTCCCCATGCCATGGTGAATGGGTTCGAATCCCCTTGGTTGAAACTCTCATTTATTCATTTTTTTCAGGGTGTTACAACTCTCCCCCTAAAAGAAATTTCGTCCTCGAAATTTACTAGAGCCAAACAAATGCAGGAATTGCCCCTTCATCCATTCTTGTATTGAAACTTGTTCATCAAAATATCCATGTTTATATTTGTTTTGTCTCTTTTTTTTGGGCTCTCAAATGGTGACAGATCAATCTGGCAATGTTCTCGACCACTCGGATTGTCTTTTGGACCCAAAGTCATCCCATTATACATCTCAGACCAACCAACCAGAATATTTTATTTATATCCATACGAGACTTCATACTGTGTCGAGCGAACACTTGTCTCATAACTTTTATTATAAACGGTCTCAGTCAGGGATAAGAGACATTCCGATCTTCCAAAGAAGTTAATCATACCACCCAAAGGTATATCTTTCAGAGTTCGAATTACTCTTCTAGGTTGACCATCAATTTATGGGTGAAGAACTATCCAGACGAGTACTCGAGGCTTCCAACAGAGCCTTCTAGAATTAAGACGTAACACCGAATGTCAGTCACGGATGATATGTATAACTACACTACATGCCACACTTCCAGTGATTTCCTCCTCCAAACCAATCCAACGTAATCAAGGTTTTAAATGATTGGCACTTACCTACATCGTAAAAGTCATACAATTGTTTTCTTTGTGTATAACGGAGTAACTACTGAGTTTACTCTTTCGCCGGGTTCATAGACACATCTCTATAAGATTCATACTTCATTTATCAATTCAATTTTTTTATATATCAAGATATTTTCAAACATATCATTATCACCGAGCTACCTTACATGTAATCTTATATCGGTTACCTCCTATGATCAAATATTTATTCTTAACCTGATTCAGATTTTCAATTTCACATGCATAAACCATCTCATGTTCTCTGTCCATATTCAAATCCATTAAGTTAATCCAATTCTCAGACGAATGTTACAGACATTCATTGCCAGTACAAATCGAGCTATTATGAGCGAAAAAGTTGGATACTCTTAATATAGGAAAAGATTCAACATCAGAGTCTCGGCACTGAGGAGTACGGTTATGATCTAGGGGCATGTACAGACCAGACATCCTATGACAGACGATCGGCCGATCTACCAGAATGACACAACTCTAAGCTCTGATACCACTAAATGTAACCCCCTAGACCCGCCTATGCGTTACAACGGATCCTTGGAAGTCAAATTAGGGTCACAAGAGCGACTCACAATAAAATACACATAAAACATTTTTATTTCCTCAAAACACTTATTAAACTGTAAAATCATCTTCTGTTAAAAATACTATTTCAGAAAATCATTTAAACACATAACAAAAATTTCAGAAGGTATTTTACAGACTCTATCATAAAACAATACGTGACATACATGCCCACTAACTATACAGTACCGTACTCCAGAGGCAACGCCGAGGGAACTCCGAACACTGACGTCAAACATTATACCATGCTATATTCTTTTAACCTGCGATGGTAAAAACAACGTGAGCTTGGAAAAGCTCAGTAATACAGAACTACCAAAAGATGTTATCAGCTCATGCATATACATGGTAGGCATAACATTTTTATGATGTTCCAGGCAATACTTGTCTCCATTTATGTTTCGCTAATTTAGTGAAGCACTATTCTTGAGGACAACAAGGTTTGTTCTTTCTATGTTACTGAGTATTAAAAGAGAGCTTATTGTTCAGAGAATCAACAGAGTGGCGGGTTGGAAAAGTTAAACCACGAAGCCTAGTGTGTTTTAATAAGTTGCAGATCAAACATACATAAGTACTTAACATCATATCATATGAGCACATAACAGATTAAATGTAAATGTTCAATGTTCATACAGAAGTTTACAAGAACTACCCTCCAACCTTACACCAATATACAGTCCCCCAGAACTGCATCCATAAGGACTTACCCTAGGCCCGATGGGCATAGGTGCCACCTAAGGGGATGCCTTAGGTCCATAAGGACTAACCCTAGGCCCGATGGGCATAGGTGCCACCTAAGGGGATGCCTTAGGTCTATAAGGACTTACCTTAGGCCCGATGGGCATAGGTGCCACTCAAGGGGAGACCTTGAGTCCATAAGGATTTACCAGCTTGATCAGGGTTGTACCAACAAAGACTTCATAACATAACCCAACAGTATACCCTAGATGACAATCAATTTAGATTTCAGACATGAGTAACAGAATACATCTGACAGACGTATTCTATTCAGAGTATCAGAAACAGAAGATTCATGATTTTGACAGATAAATGAGCATACCATTGAGCAGAACAAACATTTTCATCATTCATCATTCAAACAGATTGTACCATCATAGGTCAAGCTAACAAATCATACTATCAAGTTCATCAGACAGTCAGACAATATCATCATAGATCAAGCCATCACATAACAAGTATGCATATTGAGCAGACATAAATCAAGTAGGCAAAAAAATGTAATCATATATCCAGTTCATCAAACATAATATTATTCATGATTAAATCATTATACAATCCATTCAACAGAATACATCGCACATGGAACACACTAGGTGGGACAGATCATTTCTTAGAGATACTAGGCATTTACAGAAGGGGATATATTAAACTTTTGATAATTTGAATGAATTTTTGAAATGTGGCCCCTATTAAAAAGGGTTCATACCAACAGTTTAACCCATATATTCAGGAGGTGATACATTAAGATCTTTGAGAGTTTAGACGCATCATGAGTTATTTAGTCATATAAGCCTACAAGGGCATTATGGTCATTTCATCACATATAGACATTTTGGTAATTTATACCAACATTGAATAAGTAATGGTTCACAGAACTCGGGTATCCTATTTGCTCATTAGTTTTCTAACCGGACATTCATGAATTTCTAAATTAAAGTCTTTTAAGTTTGCGGATATTTTTAGTGATGTTCCGATTATTTTGACTGTCATGACAAGTTTTATACCACGGCACAATCATATCAGAACGAAAATTATAATTCTCAGGGGCTCTAACAATTTATCATACCTCTAGAATTGTTTAATGCGGCATAACCCAACTTGACAATACTTACCAACGTTCAGATGTGAGTAATTTGCGTGCATCAGAACTTAACACTGACTGTATTGTATGTTTGAACAGTCGCCCTCATACTTTACAATACAGTTTGACTTTGAGTAACCGAACATACAATCTATGCGGATCTTGCTACCTTACATCGATATGGTGAGCGATGGGCATACACGTGTCGTATTTCTCAACACTTAAGGGAACCTTAGATATTTAAGTCTTATTAACAGATCCAGAATTCCGTAAAATACATAGTTACCGATTAACTCAAGAGGGTATTTCAGTTATTTTAGACTAAGATAAATCTACCATTTCTTTCTGAATTACCATTTGGTACCTCCATCATTCACGTACTCAAACGAGATTAAGTCGTCATAACTCTCCGCCCTTTACAAACGATTCATTCATTACAGAACTTGAGGGTATAACGTCATTCAAATTAATCAGACATTTCGGTGCTCGAGGGCATTACCGTCTTTTTGGTCATTACGATCATTCTTATTTAATTCACGCATTACTATCATAAGGATCGACTTAGGATTTCAACAATATTTCCAGAAAATTCTCATTCATGTGTTATACAGAGTTTGAAAGATTATCCAAGTTTGTATCACACGTATTGCATAATCATGTCGAAGTCTTTCCATTAAAACATACATCTTGGGTAGTGTAAATTTCATAATCAGGTCGAATGTAGATTTTAGGTCATTTCCTTTATTAGAGGGGTAGTTTAGTCATACTTGTGCTCCAAGGGCATTTTCGTAAATTCATAATTAATATCTCTCACTCCGTATCCTGGGCCTCGATTCTTACACACTGTTGATTGAGTTGCGGATTAACTGAATTTAACTATTAGAACTTCTGATACTGTTAGCCATTAGTAATCTTATTCGGATAATTTGGTCTTATTAATATCCATACTTATTGCTCGAATCTAATTTAATTTAAGCATAATTTACAGTATACGTCATCATAAGCATGCATGCGTTAACCGAATATCAACATGTTCATAAAGCATACAAGGGTAGTAGTGTATTACCTTAACTCCGAGCTATATCGGTCGATTCATGAAACCCTATTCGATTGTACTCAAACTTGAATTCGACGTCCATCAATGATTCGTATTCATGGATCTATGAGTACCTTCAATCACACATACTCACATTTTAGTCCTTACTCACAGTACTCCTAATTGAATAATTAATACATATAAAACTTCGGGTTTAAGATTAGATTCGGAGACTTTCGGGTCAGAATTTTTCAAAACGGGCTTCAAAAACGGACTCAGGACGTCGAAAAACATAAAATAGGAGTTTTCGTAAAATTTGACTTTTTGGTCAACGGTCAAAGTCAACGCTGACGTCATTGGTCCAAGGCTAACACAGCGAGTTGACTCACTGGGTTGACTCAGACGAGTTGACTCACTGAGTTGACTCACTGAGTTGACTCAGACGAGTTGACTCACTAAGTTAACTCGGTCAACGGGTCGGGTCGGTCAACGGGTCGGGTCAACGGGTCAAGTACGGGTACGGTTTGGGTCTGACTTGGGTTTGACCGATCCGGACCGGGTTGGTTCGGTTTGGGCCGAGAAGGGCTTGGGCTTGAACTGGTTAACTAATTGGGCCGGTTCAACACTTACCCTATGGGTTTCTAGTAGCCGGACGGTCGCCGGAGTAGTCGCCGGAGACGCCTTTTGCGTCGAATCTGCCAGAAAAAAAATGTTTTATCAGACCCCTAACAAAACCCATATCAGAAACATAAAATTTGGCCAGAATCATGTCGGAAATTACCAAAAATGTCAAAATCTCATCGTGAAGCTTGAAGCTCCGATAAACGTCTTACTGGTGTCGAACGGATGATCGGTTGACTAGGTTTTATCCGTCGTGACGTGAGGAAACCAGATCTGGTGGTCGTGTCGCAAACGGACGACAGACGGCGGCTGAAACGATGGTAAACTAGAGCGGCGGAGCAAGGGTCTCTGACGAAGCTTTCATTGGTGTTTCACGGTGATCGGGGACGGCAGACGGCGCGTAGAGATGAGGGTTTTGGTCGGGGCTCGACGGGGAATGCCTTGGCACTGGCGGTGAGTGCCACGATGGCACGGTGAGGGCGGATCTGAGTCCAATCGGGGGGAAGGGAAGGCGAGGGGACGAGTTTTGGATATTGGGAAGTTTCCAGACTTGAGATAAGAATAGGTAGGTGAGGAGTCAAATTACCACTTTATTACCAATATTAAAACCATACACGTCAAATATAAAAACAAAGGCTAAGACCAATTGTGGCCTTAGTTCAGATGGTTAAGTCATTCATTCCCCATGCCATGGGGAATGGGTTCGAATCCCCTTGGTTGAAACTCTCATTTATTCATTTTTTTCAGGGTGTTACATAATAGTTATTTCAAGTTTAGATGTTGATTTTGATATTGTTATATTGATTACGATATCATAGTATTGTTTCTAACACACTCCTATTGATTTCCTAGCTTAAGAATTTGATAAAGAGCATCTATCGACCTCGCCGAAGGCTAAGAAGAATGAGGTTATTATCCGAGAGCCGTAAAAGCGTCAAATTATTGAGGTGGGTGTAGTCAGAGTCTCAGGTTTAGGCTAGATGCCTTTCTCGATTTCATTATTGTCAATATTGTTATTGCTAACCCAATTTTTAAGGAAACATTGCATGGAACCACTTAGTAACATTGTGGTAAGTGTCAGTAAGTAGTAACATCAAGTATTGAGGTATCATTGTAAGTATCGATCATTGGACATTGAGTATTACCATCGCCATTGAATATTTTTATTATTATTGTCATTGTCATTGAATCATGGACATATAAGATATCGATTATAGATCATCGACATTGTCATTGCTATTACCATTGATATCGACCACTATTATTGTTATCGTTATTGTCATCGAAATATTGTAAAAGGATCACCGACTACTATTATTGTAATTGAAATCATTGAAGCATTGTCATTGTCATTAATATTGAATTATGGCGTATCGGTACGATCCTTGAACTTTTGGTCATGTCAACATTGGTCAAACAAGGCATATCTATACGGTTTGGGCATATCGTTACGGAAATTGGTCACTGGAATTTGGTTAGGAAAAAGGTATCGATATGGTCTTAGAGCGTACCAATACGC
The DNA here is from genome assembly GCA_958450335.1 of Hibiscus tridactylites. NCBI lineage: Eukaryota > Viridiplantae > Streptophyta > Magnoliopsida > Malvales > Malvaceae > Hibiscus > Hibiscus tridactylites. The sequence continues at coordinate 20,180,025 of OY288266.1, forward strand.
GATTAACGAAGTCAACTTGTATCGGTACGAGCCTAACTGTATCGGTACGGGCTTTCTATCCTTTAAATCTGGAATATGGAAAATAGGCTTAGCATATCGATACGTTCCTAAGGGCATCGATACGGTGTTAGTTAATTCAGTTAAAAGACTTAGATTTCAGTTTTACACAGCTTACAAAATGGCCACTAATAAGTTATATGGCTAAATTAGATAGGTAAACGACCTTCGATAGTAACGAAATTTCACAGGTTAATATTTTACAAGTCTAATTACAAGTTGGTAATAAGAAATTCTGATTAGGACCATTAATTTGGAAAATTTATGTTTTGTCCCTAAGTTCATAAAAGCTTAAAATTGACCCCCAAACTGGATAAGATTAGTAATGAATAGGTCTGTTACGGCCTAAAGGCGACTAATAGGATATTCCAATTTCGTTCTAACCCCAATTTCTTCTCTGATGCCTGAATATGTTTTCCGGTGACTCTTTTTCGAAACGGTTCTCTACCAGACCGGGAAGGGGTGTTACAATATATCTCAAGTTACGTGGGTATTGTAGCTATTCAAGTGCTCGGTGGTAGTTCAGACACCCTGATCCTTATAGTCCTTTCAAACAACTCATTCATTTCAGAACTCGAGAGTACATCCATCATTCCAATGTATTTGAAAATTTCGGTGTCCGATGATACTTCAGTCTCTTTGGTTGTTACGAACATTCCGATCAATCAGCCTTATTAGTATTTTATGCCACTTTGATTAGTTCAGATATACGAATATTATTTTTGTAATTTATCTTCGGAGATCAATTCAGAATTTTAGCCAACCCAAGTACTTTACAATCTCGAAGGTTCAAGTCTTGTTACCATAACATCCCAAGTAATTTTAGAGTTTTCAGATGAATCAGTTGTTTTACCGGATCTAGTGTAGATTTCTAGGTTACCTTCAAAGTTAGGGATATATTAGTCATTTTTATACCCTAAGGATATTTTTGTCATTTCTTAACTAAGCATTTCAGAAGCTATATCATTAACGGGCATAACCAAATATAAAGTATAGCATTCTTATCAATTATTCTTGGATCTCAGAAGTTCTTACAAGTCACTCATCTTCCTAACTGAGCACTTCAATCTTATCTAGTTGACTACCCTTTCTCCGTAATCAATTAGACTTTAACAGAATTAACCATATACATAAACATAATCATGCAAGCATTTACCGAATACCACTATATTTAATAAAGCATAAAAGGGGTAGTAATGTATTACCTCGACACCAAGCTACAACGATCGATCCATCATACTCCATTCGATCACTCTCAAACCCGGATTCAACGTCCTTCAACATCTCGGATACAAGGAACTATGAATACCTTCAAATACATAAATTCCAAATCCAGTCCTTGTTCACATTGCCCTTAACCGAATAGTTAAATAAATAAGCAAGTTCAGGTTCAAGGTGTAACACCCCTTTCTCGGCCTAGTTGGGAACCGGGATGGACAATGTTACCTAACAAAATTTCATTCAATACACAACATATGATCAACATTATATCAATTAAACGTTACTGAGTATACTTCTTAGTCCATTTCATCCATTACGGGACAATAAATATTCATTTAGGACCAATTCATGTCTATTACAAGTTTTAGGGACTAAACTATAAATCTTATAAATTAAAGGTCCTTCAATAAAATTGGCTATACTACACTGAAATTCAATACAATATTAACAAGTCTGTAAATTTTCATACTATTCGAAGTTCATTCACCCATCCAATTGGATCATCTTAAATTCGGTGATCAATCTATGGACATTGCAAACTTTCAATTATGCCTTTTAACCAGCTTAACTAACCATGTATCGAAACACATTAATGTTGTTTCAATACGGGTGTATGATGATCAACCTGAGTTGACTATGCCCAATACCTCATACCGATATGGGCAAGCCCTATATCAGTACGAGTTGACTTTCATTAACTTTGACTTTGACCCGTTTCAGTACAGGTTTGACCCATATCGAAACAAGGGATTCCATAAGCAAAATGTTTCGATACAGCTCCAAACCGTATCGATACGCCCTGTTCCATAGGTTCAATTATGCTTAACCATACTGATACGCCATTACCCCGTATCGATACACACAATATTTCAATGCTAAAAACTACTGGCATGCCAAATTTCACGGTCATACGAATACTTTTACTAGGATTTCACCTATGTGAGCCAAATATGCCATTTTTACCATCTTTTAGCCATACCAAAAGTCAATTTTGGGCCTTTAATATTATAACAACTTATACAAGCTTACCAATATAGGCACAAAAGACTAGTTCAACTACTTTGCCACCTTCGTAGGAGTTCATAGAGTCAAAATACATTACTTTTGGCTCGTAGTGACTTGTCTCGCCTCGACTTTTCCGATCTTCTACGGTCGATTCCTTAACCTGAAATGCATTATATGTGACACGTTAGGCATACAAAGCCTAGTGAGGTAGTCATATATAAAATAAATGTCAATAATTAATGCATGTACATATTCTCATGCTTATCAATATCAATATCATGTTTCAATAAACAATGATTAACATATTAATTTCATTATTAACCCTTGGATTGAATCAAAATAGTGGATACGCAAATTCCTACGTCTAGCTGAATCAATGAATGGTCTAGTCCCTCTGCCTCTCCAAATCAATGTAGGTCGTAACCTTAGGACCGTAGTCCACCCATACACTAAGCTCATGAATTCTATGGCATGTCAATTGTATCCAATGTCTGTCCAAATCCAAGGTTTCAATTCAATATGCACACTCAATAATCAATAATAACTCCAATAACCAATTCCTTAAATGTTATTAATAGTGAACATGTCTCAATTTTAATATTTCATGATTTCAATGTCAATATCATTATCCGATGTTGCGTTTATAATGTTTCAATAACAATAGTTTTATCGATACAATACACAATGACGATACTAATGACTATGTTCGATGTTCATCATCAAACTTACTGATGCTTAAGGAAGTCACTTAACGTGAAATTTTCCTTCTTCTCTCCATGGGATTGTGGAAATGCCTAGCGAGGGAACAGGTAGAGGAGCACCATATCACCAGCGAGCAACGAGCAACGAGCAAGGGACAACATTCTGCGGACATTGATTAGATCACACAACGGGTATGGAACTTATATGTGGGCGGCCTATCTCGGACAACCCATTGGAAAGGTCTATGGCAGGTATGTGATAGACATGGGATCGTCAAAGATGTATTTATTCCCAATCGTGTGGTTCGTGATGGGCAGAGATTTGGTTTTGTTCGGATGGCATCGCAAGAGGATACCAATCGGGTGATCGAGAGACTACATGGTAAATTGATTTATGGTGCTCGTATGAGAGTCGCTATGGCATGGAAGGGAAGAACGGAAATGGTTAAGAGAAAAGGGGGCGTTGGGACAAGTCGGGAGCATCGTGAGGAGTCGGAGACCGATCGATCAAAGGATTCACATACATCGAAGATGCGAGGGAGAGAAGGAGTGAGTGAAAATTGCAAAGTGATCACGGACATCGTGGATGAGGACAAGTGGGCTGTTCTCCAATGGTGCGTGGTTGATTGGTGCTTGAACCCTTGTAGCATAAAGACACTGGCGGAGAGATTGGAAGTAGATAAGCAAGAAGGATTCTCCATCATGAGATTGTCAGGATCCATGATTTTATTAATGTGCACATCGGTGAGTGTTTGAGAACGGGTGATGAATCTGAATTGTGTGAAGGAATGTTTTGCTAGGGTGGAGGCGTGGTCGCCAGCGATCACAGTAGAATCGCGTCGAGTATGGCTATCGATAGTGGGTTTGCCGGTACACCTATGGCACAAGCAAACATTTATGAACATCGCCAATCTATGGGGATCGTTTATTTGTATGGATGATGACACGGACACGCCAACATCGTTTGATAGCGGCAGAATCATGGTGGAGACAACATTTTTCGATCACATAGAGGAACGAATTTCAGTAAAGGTAGATACAGAGGTGTATCCGGTCAGGGTGTTGGAATTGGATGGTAAAGGTCTGGAGGTAGAATGCGATTGCTGCGAATGTGAATCGACCGAGAAAGGGGGAGTCTTGCACAAGATTATGTATTCGATGAGGCTGGAGGCGATGGAAAGGAGGCTGACAACACAACCGATAGGAGGGAGGTAGGGGTGAGGCTGCAAGGTTTTCAAGAAGTCGAACCAGTAAATTGACTGGTTAATGACGCATGGGATGGACCTCAAGGGACAATGAACCGATCAGAAAACATAGTACATGGCGCGAATCTGGATCACGTGGAGGACCGGTTGCCGGAACAACACAAACCGGTGCATGAGGGTAGTATGTTCGGTGAGAAAGACAACGCAAATAGGACTCTAGAGGTGGTTGAAAACATCCCAAGTTGTGAGAGTTTGAATATTGCTGGGATTGTAAATTCAAATTCCTTGGATGAAGTGGGACCGGGTGCTATAATTCCTATAAGGGATAATGTGTAAGAGGAGCAAAATTCTTACCCTAATCTACATACGATCACAGCACAATCAGGTCTTGGCAAAACAGAATTGATTCGAGTGTGTATGGCTTTTTGCAAAATTAGGAAGGTAATCGGAGGTGAAAATTATAACGGTGGCGGTCGTGAGCCTCCAACAAAGAAGGGTAACAAGTTAGGTGGTGGTCGAACAAAGAAATTGAACGGGGAAGGGATAATCGAAGGAGGCTTTGCTGTGACACAAGATATAGAGAGTGAGGCACTAGCAACAGTAAAATTAGGATCCCTTATTGGTGTAAAATCAAGCGGACGAGAGGGGGATATTATACGGGACATTTCACAAATTATCACCGGGGATAGTCGGGGTTTGTGACTGATGAAACTCCTATCATGGAATGTCAGGGGTTTGGGCGGTAGTGCAAAGCGACGTAGTGTGCGTGAGGTGTTACGGAAAAATAGCATTGACATGGTGATGTTACAGGACACAAAGTTGGAGGAGATGCCGTCGTTGTGGGTTGCAAATTTGTGGGGGTCCGACAGTTTTGAGTTGGCAGTTTCACCATCAATCGGTGCTTCGGGAGGTATTTTGGTGGTGTGGGAAGGAAGGCGTTTCAGTTTGGAAAACGTTGAGGTTGAACGCAATTACATTTTTTTGCAGGGGCGGTGGCAACAAGAGGACGTGGTCTGCTGCATTGTTGCATTGTATGCCCCATCAGATATCGAGGGTCAGTGATTAGTTTGGGCATCGCTAATTAATTGGATGCGTTGTTTTGAGGGGCCGTGGTGCATCGTAGGTGACTTTAATGCTATCTTACACAATTCGGATTGTATTGGGGTGTCAGATAGGAGTGTAGAAATGGAAGTATTTGGCGAGTTTGTGCATAATGCGGGGCTAGTGGATTTGCTGTTGCTGGGCAAACGTTTTACCTGGTTTGGTCCAGGCAATCGATGCAGTAGAATTGATCGCTTTATGATATCGTCAGCTTGGTTGGATAGTTTTAGCTCGATTCAACAGGAAGCTTTGGCGAGGGGTGTATCTGATCATACGCCGCTGATCTTGAAATGCGATGAGAGTGATTGGGGGCCTCGGCCATTCAGGTTCTTCAATTGTTGGATGGAGGGACGTTATCATGTTCGACAGATAGCTGAAGAATGGTGTCGTTCGACAGGCTTGGGCGTAGGTAATGGCAATATCATGGTGAAGTTGAGACATTTTGAATTTTTTTTGAAACGATGGAATAGAGATAGATAGCTTTGGGGACGTGAATAAAATTATTGCCGAGATGCAAAATAAGATTGATAAAGCGGACGAAACATCGAGTATGAATGAGGACGGTGAGGGAATGGAGGTGGAGCGAAGACGGTGGATGCAGGCATTATGGAGGGCTATGCGAAACAAGGAAGCAATGTGGCGACAAAAATCGAGAGCTACATGGCTTCGGTTGGGAGATCGCAACACGGCTTATTTTCATAGATCGACCAAATTGCGCGCAGCTAGAAACTATATACCTGGATTCATGATTAATGATCAGTGGATCACATCACTGTTGCAAATGCGTAGGTATGTGGTGACCGAATTTACAAAACATTTTGCTAGTGATATGCGTGAGAGTGCATGGTAATTTGAAGGTGAATTCCGACAGCTATCTGACAGTGCTAGAAAAAATATGATTTTGAATTTTACGATGGAGGAAATTAAAGGAGTGGTGTGGGAATGTGATGGTTCGAAGGCACCAGGCCCGGATGGATTCACGCTAGAGTTTTATAAGAATGGTTGGGAGGTGGTGAGTGGTGACGTCATCCGTTTCTTTGAGTGTTTCCATGCTAGCAGCTTGTTACCCAAAGGTGCGAATTGTGCGTTCATCGTTCTGTTACCTAAAGTGTCGGCTCCTAAAACATTAGGTGAGTATCGACCTATCTGTCTGGTTAATTCGATGTATAAAGTGCTGGAAAAATGTTTAGCTAATCGGTTACAATCAGTATTGGGTGATTTAATTAGCGACACGCAATCAGCGTTCCTTAAGGGGCGTCAGTTAGTGGATGGGGTATTATTGGCTATCGAAGTTATTCATTCACTTCGACAAAGAGGTGCGGGTGGTTTTCTTTTGAAATTGGATTTTGCAAAGGCCTACGACTGTGTTAGTTGGCATTTTTTAGATGAAGTATTATCTCGGATGGGGTTTTGTGCGACTTGGCGTAATTGGGTTAGAGAATGCATTAGTTCTGCCCGTTTATCGGTGTTACTAAATGGCAGTGCGATGAAGGAATTTAGGATAGGTTGTGGTTTGCGCCAAGGTTGTCTGGTATCGCCTTTATTGTTCGTGGTGGTTGCGGAAGCGATGCATTTGATGTTGAGTAAAGCTGAGTCCGAGGGATTAATTCGAGGGGTTGAGGTGGTGTCGGAGGTTTTCTTAACTCACTTACAGTTTGCTAATGATACACTCTTGTTTTTCGAGGCTTCATTGGAAGTTGCATGCAATATCAAGCGTATCCTACACTGCTTCCAAGTATGCTCTGGTTTGAAGATAAATTTTGCTAAGAGCTCGCTATATGCAATTGGTGTAGAAGAGGAGTTGGGTGTAATAGTGGCCGATGTGCTGGGATGTAGACAGGGTAAGCTGCCGTTTGTTTACCTTGGTTTTCCTATAGTTGCGAATCCGAGGTTGGTATTGATGTGGGAACCAGTTATCGCTAACTTTCAGCACAAGCTAGTTGGGTGGAAGCGGTTGTCATTATCTTTTGATGCTCGCGTCATTTTGGTAAATTCGGTACTTTCCTCTGCCTATTTTTTACATGGGATTGTTTGTGGCTCCGAAGGGGGTGATTGAAAAACTGGATCGTATACGTAGAGCATTCCTTTGGGGTGGAGTTGGCCTATAACGGAAGATGAGTAGGGTAGGGTGGGAGGTTGTGTGTCGACCGAAGCATTTAGGTGGGTTGGGAGTGGCGGATCTACAGGTGAAAATATGGCACTATTATCGAAATGGGTTTGGCGTTATGCTCGTGATCGTGACTCACTAAGGTGGAGGTTAATTGTAGCCAAGTATGGTGAACATACTCAGTGGTGGCATTTCAACACGGAAAGGTTATCATCTATGTCGATTGTTTGGCGACAAATTGTGGCCAATTCTTGTGCTGCGCAAGTAGACAAGCATTTGGGGATGTCGGTTTTTCAATGGAAAATAGGAAATGGGCGGACAATGTTATTTTGGTTTGATCCATGGATTGCAGAGCAACCTTTGAAAGATACGTTTCCGAGACTATTTTCCTTGGTAATAAATAAGCTAGCATGGGTGTGTGACTATTCGAAGGATGCAAGTTTCGATCATCAACATTGGGACGGGTTCTTTAGACGACAATTGTGGGTATTTGAGCATGCGCAGTTGAGGGCGTTGAGTGCCTTGGTGAGCGAGGTTCGGCTATGGGAATGTCGACTTGATACTTTAATTTGGAGGTCGGACACACATGGGGAATTCTCAGTTAAGGCTTTGTCGAAGCTGTTGATGCTGGATAAGGTTGGCGACGATGCTATAGGCGAATGTTTTGCTTGGCAAGTGCTGGTCCTGCCTAAAGTGCAAGCGTTCTTGTGGTTTATATGGTTAAGAAGGTTGCCTACGGCCGATTTTTTGCGAGGAAAGGGGTGCCGTTGCGTGATGATCAAGGACGCTTCCCATGGTGTGCATCGTCGGAGGAAAGTATCGCACATCTTTTTTATGATTGTCCCTGTGTGCGGAAAGTATGGGATTGGTTGCGGCATTGGTGGGGTGTAGCAATATCTTTCCCGGTGAGTTTCGATGACTTTTTTGTTAACAATTTTCATTGTTCTTTTACTCGTTGCATGAGAAAGTGGTGGGTGGCGAGTGTTAGTGCGTTGTTGTGGTCTTTATGGTTGGCTAGAAACGAGTTCATCTTTCGTGGAAAATGTATGTCGATGTCTGAATTGTGCTTTTTGGTCAAGTTGAGGTCATTTTACTAGATTAAGGTGGATAGTGAGGGTGAGCTGTTATCCGAATCGACTTGGTGGTCATGTCCGTCTGCGCTTGTAGTTAATTCAGCACCGCGGAAGATGAGGGTAGGGGTAAGTTGGCAGCCGCCATTGCAGGGAGTTCTAAAATTTAATACGGATGGTTCGACGCGAGGAAAACCAGGTCCGGCGGGGTTTGGTAGTGTGATGCGTGACGGGGACAGTAAGATATTGGGATTGTTCTCGGGACCTTTAGGCGTGATGGATTCGAATGAAGCTGAAGTGCGGGCGATAGCATTTGCGTTGAGTTTGGTTATGGATAGGGAGTGGCGTGACAGTTGCGTGATTATAGAGTCAGATTCGCAAGTCGCTTTAAGTTGGGCTACACGTTCGGCGAAACGGCCTTGGCGATTATGGGAGGTCTTCTTAGTGATCGATCAGGCTTGTCAGGTCTCGTATGAGATACAGTTCTGTCACGTGCCTAGGGAGGCGAATGGCTTTGTGGATGTGCTAGCAAAAGAAGGCGTAGATCGATGTTCGCTTTTTGTGGCGTGTTTATGATAGGATTGGTTGTTTCTTTGTATTTTTGGCGGATCTTATCGTACTCTTTTCCTCCATTATGGAGGTTTTTAACGAGGCATAAGATCCGTCACGTTGTATGTTTTCTTATTTTTTAATAAAATCATACAGTTGCTGATAAAAAAAACTTACTGATGCTTACCAATAGTTCTGAATATCTATCTGATGCCACTTTCTTAAAAGAAATGTTAGCTATTTAGCCGAAATCAACAATAATAGATTCATGAAGGCTCCTCGCCTATTCCCAAGACTCTGAATCACTCACCTTGATATTCGATGCTCTTACGGCTCTTGGTTGACAACACCCTTGTTTCTAGCTTTTGATGGAGATGGCGAAACCTCTCTCTCCACTTCTTGAGCTAGAAAATCAATAGGAACTTGTTAAAAACAAGAGTACGATATCGTATTTGCAAAAACGATATCAAAATCAATATCTAAACTCAACATAGCTTTTTAATCAAGAATTTCTATGGATGGCCAAAACCTATGTTGAGATTATTCTCACAAACACCATGGATTTCCAATAATGGTTTAAGGCGAAAACCTTACCTGATCACAAGTATTAATTTTATAATAATAAAACGAAGGAAAAACAAAGCTTGAAGCTAGCTCCAATGGAGGTGCTTGCTTAGGTAGTAGACGATGAAGATGAGGAATGGAGAGGTTCTTGCTAAATTTGGAATCAGATGAGTTTTCTATCGCTTTACAATTCCTTTCTTTTTATTTTTATTACTCAATAGGCCTTCCTTAAGGTGAAGCAACTTCACCAGATCATCCCACGTTTTGGAGATTAAATTGAGGAGGGGATAATCGCAAGGTTACTCCTTCAACTCTCAATAAATTGACTCAATTAGATTCTGATATCGAATTATTAACAAGTTGATACAATATTTAAACCTTATCGATGTGAGATTTTCCGATCATCAGAACCCAATTCTAACTAGATTAGATTTTGGGTGTTAGACAAGGTTAGATTTAGAGGCTTTCTGGTTAGAATTTGATAAAACGAACTTCAAAAATGGATTCAGGACGTCGAAAAGCATAAAATAAGGGTATTCATAAAAAGTTGACTTTTTTGTCAAAGTCAACGATCAACAAATCAACGTTGACATCAGCGTTGACCGCTGACGTCATTAGTCAACAAGTCAACTTAGTTGACTTGAATGAGTTGACTCACTGAGTTGACTCGATGGGCTGACTTGGACGAGTTGAATCGGACGGCTCATGTCAAACTCGGGTTCAGGTCGGATGGGTCAGACTCTGGCTTAGATCGGGTTGTTTAACTCAGATTTGGGTTTGGGAGCTATTGGGCTCAAATCGGGTTAGCCGGTTCAGGCCAGTTCAGGCATTTGGGCCATAACTTGAACCGATTCACTTACCCAGTGATATCAAACCATCGGACGGTCACTAGAGACACCCTTTTGTGCCGATTCGTCCAAAAAGAATAGTTCCAAACCAACAATTCTACTCATTCAAAAACATCTTGAAGCAAAACGGATTCAAGCCATAATTTACCTAAAATGTCAAAAACGCATCGGAAAAGCTCAAAGCTCCGATGAGCGTCTTGCTGGCATCGGAGTGACGATCAGTTAAGGGGGTTTCACTCCCCTCCACACGTTAATCAAGCCTGGAGCGTCGATGCACTCTGCCGGAAACAGAGGAGACACGAAACGAAGGAAAAACATAAGGGTTTAAGGGAGGTCCGACGAGACTTCAACACGATCTCCACGATGAGCGGCAACCGTTCACTGCGAGTGAAGAACAAGCCTGACGTCGAGGCAAGGCGGCGTACAAGATGGTGATAGTGGTAGTGGCCACGGTCGGGCAGTGGCCGAGATCTGAGTTTGGTCGAGAGGGGATGGGAAGGTGAAAGGTTTGGGAAATTTCTAGATCTAATATTTTGGTGAGATTCAAAATTGGGCATTCCCTTGGTAGGTGAAAGGTCAATATTTTATTTATTATTCATAGAAACCGAGAGGAAAGGCTTGAATAAAAACTGGTGGAAATTGAGTCTTAAGGATAGCTTAGATCAGATAGTTAAGGCTGGGCTCACTTCCACAAAGGACAAGGGTTCAACAACTTATGAAAGCATTCCTCTTCTTCTTTCTTCTTCATTTTTCTGCTGACATAGTAATCGGGGTGTGATACTATAATTGAAGGACTAGGGCCAATGGGACTCTAATGGGGTAAAATGGATTGTAAAACTAAGAAAATGAGAATCTACCCTTATATACATACATAATGAGTAATAACTTAAGTATAACCTTGATGGCTTGCTTGTATTGAGCAATAAAGATCCTTGATGGATGGAATAATGTTGTGTGCCATGTAAGGGCACTGTGTGATTGAGTACCTTGTTTTGTAGGATTCAGATACCCAAAGGGAGTGTTGCAATATCATGGTTAGATGTTTTCCAAATGTACGTTCATGAAGCTGTATGGCACTGGGTCTCATTCGAAAATGATCAACGAGAGATTTCGAGCATAGGCGTACGTTTCTGAAGCTATGTGGCATTGGGCCTCACTCTAGGTATGATGTGTATATGATGTGTGAGGTTAATATCTCCTTTGTTTGCTATGAGTTTAGGCAGCTAGAGGTAGCGCTAATATTCTCTTTGAATGCAATGATATCATTCTTTGCTACTTGCTCATATTTAAGATTTGCATGAAGCATGGTTGAGTGGAAGTGTATCCACTGAGCTTTGTTAGGTCAATGTTCAGAATTATTGTTTCCTCTTGAAGGTTAGAAGGTTGACGTACATCGTCGGAGCACTATCAGAGTAGGACTTCAGCATCGACATGTGTCCGAGTACAATACTTAGATTAATTGGGCTATGTATTCGTATGATCTTATGTTGTATTGTAAGTCTTATTTGGTATTTTAACTTGTGAGTCGAATGCTTTTAATCATATATTTAAAGGGAAATCCCATGCAACGTTTTAAATTGTTTCAACAACTCTGAAATATTTAAACTAGATGGTTTTTATGGATGAATGTGTTTTGGGATAAACCCAATTGTGAAATTTTATGGTTTGGTTTCGGACTTGAGGCCCAAACCGTGACATCTGAGTCGGGATGTTACACAACAGACCACACATTTAGTAAACTTTTGGTACCTAGCAAAAACAAGGTTGACTAGGCAGATTTTGTTTCAGGCTTGGTGGTGACAATATGGGTCCTTTGGATTTTTGAAACTATTTATGTATTCTAATAATGTACTTAGTTGTTTTGTAATTTTTTCTCCATTTAGATTTAGGGAGGTTTTTAATGAGGCATATAACATAGGTTTAATTCTGTATGATTTTTCTTTAATAAAATCATACTTTGTCGAGCAAAAAAACATAGCATTACATGATGTTGTCACTTCAACTTCACCTATAAAATTCACCCTTAAAACTATCCCTTTCATAATTTAAGATAAAATTGAAATATTCAAAAGTCCGAGGACTAGTGTAAAGATGTGCGATGCATTTAATTCTATTTGAATAGTCACTTATCTCAATATACCTATCTAAATTTATTATTCTTTCTTTCTAAAGAAATGGAATTTTAGGTTGTTATGTTTATGTTATGGATGGTCCCATTGGCTAAAAATAACCCACAAAGACTACAATGGCCAGAAAGAAGCATGTAAATCTCACCCATAAATGTTCAAGGGAGACCCAACATTTTAGATCGAAAACAAAGACTGAGTTTGGATCTTTGTCCAAATGTTTTTAGCCACAAATTCACATTTCCTATTCTCAAGTTTCTTCTATTTGAGGAAAGATTTTCTTTATTTACGTCGTAGAAATCAACATTCCTACAAGCTTTCTTAGTGAGCTCTTTTTCCTTCTAAAAGTACATTAGTGTGTGAGAAAAAACATAAGAAGTAAGAAAGCTATTTGAAAATGGGAAAGGCAGCCGTAATTATTGGAGTTTGTTCTGTGATTCTGGTGGCCATGGTGGTGGCGGTGGCCGTCGGTGTTACCCGCAGCCGTAGCGGACGCAGTGCGGGCGGGGGCGGGCTGGAGGCTTCGAAGAAGGCGGTGAAAAACATTTGCCAACCAACTGATTACAAAGAAGCATGTGAAAAGAGCCTCTCGGGAAGCAACACCACCGACTCTAAGGAGTTAATCAAGGCAGGTTTCCAAGCGGCTATCCATGAGATAGAGAAGGTTGTCAAAAACTCTGGCACCATTCAAGATGCAGCCAAAGACCCGATGTCTCGTCAAGCTCTCGACATCTGCAAAGAAGTGATGGGTTACGCCATCGACGACCTTATGAATTCAATCAACCAACTTGGTGCATTTGACGCTAGCACGCTAGACGAATACATCGAGAACCTCAAAATTTGGGTGGGTGGTTCTATCACGTATCAACAAACATGCTTGGACGGGTTCGTTAATGTATCCACCGTAGCCGGGGAAAAAATGAGAAAACTGCTCAACACTTCACAAATGCTCACTAGCAATAGCTTAGCCATGGTTTGTGAAATTCCTAAACTCATTCGTGATCTCAACTTTCCAAGGTTGAGCGGAGCCGGAGGGGGTACACGTAAACTATTGGCTAAAGATGGGTTCCCTTCATGGGTTAATTTTAGGCAACGGATGCTATTGCAACAAAATCCGTCGCAGATGAAGCCTAATGTTGTTGTCGCTAAAGATGGTAGTGGCAAATATAACAACATCAATCAAGCATTGAAGGAAGTCCCTAATAAAAATGCTTCTCCATTTGTGATACACATTAAGGCTGGTGTTTACAAAGAAAATATTCTTGTTGATAAGTATATGTCCAATGTCGTGTTCATCGGAGATGGACCAACTCACACCATCGTCACGGGCAGCTTGAACGTTGCTGACGGCACCGCCACATTCAAGAGCGCAACTGTTGGTTAGTATTTATGAGTTTAGATTGCATTATATTACAAAAATCACGCTTAAACTTGATTAACATAAATAGTAACGTTTACAGCTGTTATCGGTAAAAACTTTACGGCGAAGGACATGGGATTTCAGAACACTGCGGGAGCCATCAAGGGCCAAGCAGTGGCACTTAAGGTCCAAGGTGATCAATCCATCTTCCATAACTGTCAAATGGATGGCTACCAAGACACCCTTTACGCTCACAGTCATCGCCAATTCTATAGAGATTGCACCATCTCCGGCACCGTCGATTACATCTTCGGCGACTCCGCTACAGTCCTTCAGAACTGCAAACTCATCGTCCGGAAGCCACTCAACAATCAACAATGCATGGTCACTGCGCAAGGAAGGACAGACCAACGCACGCCCACCGGCTTCGTCCTCCAAAACTGCGTCATCAGTGGCGCCCAGGACTACCTCCCGGTGAAGGTAATAAGCAAGACGTACCTCGGCCGGCCGTGGAAACAGTTCTCAAGGACCCTCATCATGCAATCTTAGTTGGACGACATCATCGCACCAGAGGGATGGAGTCCTTGGAACGGCAACTTCGCCCTCGATACCCTATGGTACGCCGAGTTCAATAATCGGGGACCGGGTGCCGACCAGACAAATAGGGTTAAATGGAGAGGTATCCAAAAGATCACTGCCGCTCAAGCCCAGCAATTCACCGCCGGTGTGTTCTTAGTCGGCGGGAACTGGATCCCTCAATCCGGGGTGCCTTACACTTCTGGCATGATTCCTGGTCAATAAAGATTTTAGCAAAATAGATTTGGAACGTAAGAATAAGTGTGCATGTATAGTTTCCAACTTTGCTAGATAATAAAATCACACGTTGATTAGACAAATGAGAATAAAGGAAGGAAGGGCAGTTTTATAGACTAGCAAATGGAACTAAGTTCACTTAGTTGGTTACAAAGAATAAATGTGGAAGACTCGGCCCTTGAAGACTGCTGGAACTAATTGGTGTTGTTGAGTGTGGCATGCAACTGATGGCTCAAAGGGATTTTCATCGGAAAACATTTGGAAAATATATTGCTCAACACATTTTGCTTCTTCTCGATATTGCAAAGGTAATCTAATCTTCATTTATGCGTATATATCTAGATTAGACACATATTTGTATTAATTAGATTAGAGTACTGTATTGTTTTGTTTAGTGATTAATTAGTGGTTGGCCATTTAGTTGAGAATTGTTTGCTTCTTTTATGTAGTGTCGAATAGAATTGGAGCAAGCTAGGTTATTGGTTCTTGAAGCACCAGACTAACTCTTCAACTTGGAAACATGAAAGCTCGTGGAATATGGCATTGAAGGTGCTGACCAAGGCAATCCAAGCACACGGTGGAGTCGAGATATAATTCGACACCGTCTTGGCACACTTGTGGGAAGCAACAAGAACATTAAGAATCACAAATGGAGCCGATGAAGTGCAGTTGGGTACAATTGCACAATTAGTTAGAACTATGAAGAGATAAGTTTTGAAACCATGATCATAATGCAAAATCCTTTTACTTTCCTTGTGACTTCAGTTTTGGATCTAAGTAGAAGGAATAATAATCCAAAAATAATATGTAATTATATGTTGCTGGAACAATATTGTATGAATTTATTTATAGACCATCAGAGCTTGTTTTCTCTGCAAAGATAATTTATTGAAATTAAAATTAAGTGGTCAACAAAGGCCACAGTACAAAGCATACACACCCAAAACAGAGAAACGCATAAAACATCATATTTTGAAACTAATGTATTTAGAGTTGTAAGTAGATTTTGAAACTACCGTACCTGGAGGTGTTAGTCATATTAGATTGTATTTTTTTTGCTCGGCAAAAGTTTTATTATTTATTAGATTCTAAAAGCCTAACCTGATTAAGAGCCTCGTTAAAAATCTCCATAAAATTAGACGGAGAAAAAGAGAAACCAAATCCTCATACAACAATACTAACACAGGACATGAAACCAAACCAAAATAAACAAAAGACACCAAAGCAGAAACCAAACACTCCAAAATCTCAGCAACACTCAACGAACTAACAAGCAATCTAAAGCAAATTTATACTCCTTTGATGATCTTATACTCCATAAATGAAATCTAACAATAAGCTCCTTGTGGTGAGTCTTGACTCAAAACGCGACGTCAGCGATCCCTTTCCAATCTTGAGGACACTTTCCCATTGCCTTTCAACCATTACCAGTAGACTATTACCTTCCCCCATATCCTTCAAACTTCTCAACATTTTGCATTGCTTCAATTACAGAGAGACAACTAGCAGCATCTCCCCACTAATAACCGTATCAAGATTGCACCAAGACAATTTACCTATTAGGAATCTGTTTGCTGGAGGTATCATCAATACTTTTACCACCAGGCTTTGAATACATTTGCTCGGCTTAGTCCATCTTTTTTAAGTCATATCTCAAGAGCATTAGACTGTTTTAGCACATGGCAGACCTTCACCTTCCCAATTAACCCAATTAACTTGTCAATTTCCACCAAAAGGGGCCACCGACGCCAAGGTCGAAGAGCAGAGTCGTTAATCGAGCTTAGAATACATTGGAGTCAGTTTCTACTATTAAATCTGCTTTCCCACACCAAAAGACTTCCAATGGAATTTTGACTGCCATTAAATCCGTAAAGCAGTGACACTCTTAACCTGAGAGAAAAATGAGCGAAAGGAAGGTGTGGACGGTTTTCGTTGGCAATCTCTCAACGTCGATTCATTGGAAAGGGGTTTGGCAGGTTTTTGATCGCCATGGGATAGTGGTGGACGTGTTTGTTCCCCGGAAAGTCGATCGAAACGGCCGCAGATTTGGGTTCGTGCAGATGAACAGCCGCGAAGACGCCGAACGGGTGATCGAAAGATTGAATGATAAATGGATTTATGGTTCGTGGATTACGGTGTGTAGAGCGAGATACGGAGAGCGAAACTCTTATTGGAAACGAAAACGATCCAAAGTCGATACAGATCATTCCACTATGGCAGGGAAATTGGGTTCGAAGCCGTCGGGGACACAGCGATCAGAAGAGGAGGTAAATGATAGCAAAGCTTTGAATTTCACAGTAAAGGGATCAGTGGATAGTGATAAGATGGAGATATTGCAAAATTGCGCAGTCGGATGGTGCAAGAAGTCGTGGAGTATCAAAGAATTGGCAGCGAATTTACACTTACCGGAGGTGGAGGGACTCTCAATTTTGCACATAGCCGGGGCTGCAATTCTACTCATGTTTAAGGATTCGAGTACACGCGAAAGGGTGTTGCAATTGGAGTCAGTTACAGGCTGCTTTACGCGGATTGAAATTTGGACCCCTGCAACGATATTGGATTCACAGAGGGTCTGGATTTCGATACAAGGGCTGCCGATCCATGCCTGGTCCCAACAATCGTTCGAGAATATCGCAAGCCTATGGGGCAGTTTGGTTCGCGTGGCAGACTCTACCACCTCGCCTAAATCTTTCGAGTGTGGTTGGATTTTAATCGAGACGCGGACAATGACAACTATAGAGGCCACGCTAAAGATGGAGGTGGAGGGCGAATCATTCCCTATCCAAGTCCGAGAATACACACTTGGACCTTGGTTGGAGTGCGAGTGCACTTTGCTACACTCTGAGGATGAAGACGATGCATATTCGACGCAGGGATCGGAAGGATCGGATGAGGGACACCATTGTAATAATAATCAAATTGAGGCTTTGTCACAGGAGGTATCAATCGGAAACCAGGTTCAATTGGCCGAGTCACGGCAGTGGCGTAGAAATTCGCTATAGGATCATAGGATGGCGACCAGCCATGTGGAGGAGACTGGTTCGAAGGATCATTCGAATTCGGCACAACTACAGGAAGATGGGGATACGGCTGCTCCGGTGGAGGCACAGGTCTCGGGCGAGGTGGCCGGCCTGGCGGTGGAGCAAGTTTCCGGGAGATCCACAGGTGAGGGGGGGAAGAGTCCTGGTTCTACAACACTAGCTGAGGTATTTCAATCCAAGTCAAATTCTGTGGATTTGAATGCAACAATTCTGGAATTGGTTAAACCTATCTCAAAGTCGATAGATTTGGTGGATAAAGTGGACTCAAAAGTTGAGAAAATAAGGGCTATATCTGGCGATAATACAGGTGTTTCAGACAATGGCAATATCATTCGGATTAATGGAAAAAAACAAAATCCATCAACGTTCTTTCAGGAGTGGTTTCGACAGTGAAAACTGGTAGGGGCAGACCGCGCAAGTTCTTAAATCCACAGCCTGTATCGACGCAAGTAGCAAACGCGTCTCTTTCGGATTCAGATTTACAGAATCGGCAACGTTTGATCGCTAAAGAAATAGAGGCGACAGTGGCCTTAGGCAGCATTGTGGGCGTGCGAACGATGGGATGTGAAGCGGACATTATAAAAGATCTTCAACAGGTTTTTACTAGGGACATGCGATAGTTTTTGCAATGCGTATCGTGTCTTGGAATGTTCGGGGTTTGGGATCGAATTTGAAACGTAGGCAGTGGGTGATGTACTAAAGAAGCAACGGGTGGATATGGCAATGGTACAAGAGTCGAAATTAGAGGAGGTATCAGCTCTAATGCTTACGTGTATGTGGGCATCGGATGGGTTTGATTTTGTTTTTTCACCGTCGATAGGTGCATCAGGGGGCTTGATCACGGTTTGGGAAACGTCACGATTCAATGTCGCTACTCTAGAGGTGGATCGCAATTTTATATTCATCAGAGGTAGATGGCGTGCGGAAGAATTAAGTTGTTGCATGCTGAATGTATATGCTCCTTGCGATGCGGAGGCACAAAAACAGTTGTGGCAACAGTTAGGGGAGATTATTCTGGGTATCAATGAACCTTGGTGTATCGCAGGGGATTTCAATTCCATACGTTGGCTATCGGAACGTGCAGGGTGTAGTTCGGTGGCGACAGGTATGAAAGAATTTTCTGATTTTATTGAACATGCTGGGCTTGTTGATTTGCCGTTGATAGGGAAGCAATTCACATGGTTTGGGAGGGGCTTTAGGCGTAGTCGAATTGATAGATTTTTGATATCTTCTGCTTGGGTGGATGCTTTTAATAATATTGGTCAGCATGCTTTGCCGAGGGGGGTGTCGGACCACACACCTCTATTATTGGCGTGTGCTGAACAGGACTGGGGGCCTCGCCCTTTTCGCTTCATAAATTGTTGGTTGGAGGATAACAAAAATGTTCTTGAACTATCTAATGAATGGAGTAGATTGTCGGATCAGGGGGTTGGTAATGTTAATATTATGGTAAAGCTCCGAACCATGAAGAGCTTCTTGCGCAATTGGAACCGGGTGGTGTTTGGTGATGTGGAACAGGAAATACAGTCGATCCAAACGAAATTGGATGGTGCAGACGCGGCGGGTTCGAATGTTGAACAGTGTGAATCGGAAGCTGATTTGCTTGAGTGGAAAAGGGAGTGGCTACAACGTTTGTGGCAGGCTATTAGGCGTAAGGAATTGCTTTGGCGACAGAAATCAAGGGCGAGTTGGTTGCGGTTAGGTGATCGCAACACAGCATTCTTCCACCGTGCGGCAAAGCTTAGAGCTGTGCGGAATATGATTTCAGGGCTATTGATAAATGGTCGGTGGGAAACGAATGTTCATCGCCTTCGGAAACATATAGTGACAGATTTCACCATGCATTTTAAGGCAGCAAAACGTCGTTGCACTTGGACTATAATTGGTGAGTTCGGCAGGGTTGATAGGAACATCAATGAAGCCTTAGTGGCACCTTTTTGTCGTGAGGAAGTGTGGGAGGTTATACGTGGCTGTGATGGCTCGAAAGCGCCAGGACCGGATGGGTTTAGCATGGCTTTCTTTAAAGCATGTTGGAACACAGTGAGCAAGGATGTGTTAAGGTTCCTAGGCGAGTTCCACGCAACCGGCAGGTTACCACCGGGTGTAAACTGTACATTCCTAGTCTTGATTCCTAAGATCGATTCACCTAAGGTACTCAGCGACTACCGTCCGATAAGCCTTGTTAATTCAGTCTATAAAATCCTCGCGAAATTGTTAGCTACAAGGTTGCAAAGAGTGCTAGGGTCACTGATCAGTGAGCATCAGTCGGCTTTTATTCGTGGCCGACAGATAGTGGTTGGCATTCTTCTTGCAAACGAGATAATTCACTCATTACGGAAGAGTTCAAGGGGTGGTTTGGTGCTTAAGCTAGACTTCGCTAAAGCCTATGATTGCGTGAGATGGGATTTTCTGGATCATATGCTGGTCTGTATGGGCTTTTGTGAGGTATGGCGTCACTGGATTATGGAATGTGTTTCAACGGTTCGAATGTCTGTGCTGTTAAATGGGTGTGCTACGACTGAGTTTACAATGGGGCGTGGATTGCGACAGGGCTGTCCACTGTCGCCATTGTTATTTGTTATCGTAGTGGAGGCGCTCCACAGCTTATTGGTTCAGGCTGAGACGGCGGGCTTAATTAAGGGCGTTTGTGTTGCACCGGGGGTATCCATATCGCATTTGCAGTTCGCAGATGAAACCGTTTTGTTTTTTGAGGCTTCTCCTGGCTGTGCTGACTCTATCAGACGTATTCTCAATTGCTTCCAAGTATGTTCAGGCTTGCAAATAAATTTCAGCAAGTCGTCATTATATGCTATTGGGGTTGAAGAGGAGTTCACCGATTTGTGTGCTAAGGCGTTGGGATGTAGACGCGGTTCTTTCCCTTTCACCTATTTGGGGATGTCGTTAGGCTCTAACCCACGAAGTTTGGCGGTTTGGGAACCGGTTATTGCAAATGTTCGTCGGAAATTAGCAGGTTGGAAGCGTAATTCGATGTCATTTGCGGCACGAGTTACTTTGGTTAACGCTGTCCACTCTTCTTTGCCGATTTATTACATGGGCGTGTTCCGCATTCCCAAAGGAGTTATCGCAGCAATTGATAAGATTCGCCGTGCTTTTCTTTGGGGTGGCGTAAATTTACATAGAAAAATGAGCAGAGTTAGCTGGAAGTTGGTGTGTAGACCGCGACATTTGGGTGGTCTGGGAATAGCGGATTTACAGGTGCGCAACACGGCTATGTTATCTAAATGGTCGTGGTGA
This sequence comes from Hibiscus tridactylites, assembly GCA_958450335.1. Taxonomy (NCBI): domain Eukaryota; kingdom Viridiplantae; phylum Streptophyta; class Magnoliopsida; order Malvales; family Malvaceae; genus Hibiscus; species Hibiscus tridactylites. Next base: position 20,201,048 of record OY288266.1, read on the forward strand.
TATGCCACAGATGCATCGTCGCTATGGAGGGCCATTATAGTGGCTAAATATGGGGAGGATGTTCAATGGTGGAGATTTAATTCCTCCCGTCAGCGTGCGATGTCGGTGGTGTGGAAACAGATTGTGCAAACCGCTTGTTCGGCTGAAGTGCAGCGGAGTTTCCATGAGAAGCTGTTATGGCAAGTGGGGGAGGGTAGTCGAGTTCTTTTTTGGTTTGATTCATGGTGTGCGAGCAAGCCTTTAAAAGATATATTTCCACGGTTATTCTCTTGTGTTATCAATAAATTAGCACTGGTCGTGGATTATTCAGTACAGGGGGATTTTCATCACTCACGATGGGCAGATTTTTTCCGTCGTCCGCTTTGCGCTTTTGAGGCGGGGCTGCTGCGAGATTTGCGGGCAGTGATAGGCGACATTCATATACATAGAGGTGTCCGTGACAAGCTGATTTGGACTCCGGATAGTAGAGGTATGTTCATGGTCAAAGCTGTTTCTCAGATTTTGATGTTAGATGAAGCTGGGGAGAGAGAGTTTGGGGCATGTTTCACGTGGAATGTTTTGGTTCCACCGAAAGTACAGGCTTTCCTGTGGTTTGTTGGGTTGCGTCGCCTGCCGACGTTTGAATTTTTGAGCCGTAGGGGTGTTGTTTTTGAGGGGCAATGCACGTTGTGCTTCTGGTGTAGGGAATAGGAGGAAGACGCCGATCATCTATTGTACTCGTGCCCTGTGGTTCAGCGTATATGGGACTGGTTTCGCTGCTGGTGGAGAGTGTGTTTACCGCTGCCGCAAACTTTGGCTGATTTCTTTTTACCCGACTTCCACTGCTCGCTTTCGGGTACGCGTCGCTGCATGTGGGTGTCATGCGTAGCAGCGATGTTATGGTCGATTTGGTTAGCACGAAATGAGATGGTTTTCAACAAGAAATCCTTACCGGTCGAGGAGGTGTGCTTCTTGATTAAATTGCGCTCATTTTATTGGATGCGTACTTTAAGGAATGATCTATGCATTGGCGAGGCGATGTGGTGGGAATGTCCGAGTCTTTACTCTGAGCCATCACATTCACGATCAGCACGGCTTGGTATTTCTTGGGAACCACCATCGCGGGGGATCTTGAAGTTTTCGGTGGATGGTTCTGCACGTGGTAAGCCGGGTCCTACAGGCTTTGGGGGCGTGTTACGCGATGAGCATGGTAGTATCTTGGCGTTATTTTCTGGCCCTCTTGGTTGTATTGACTCAAACGAGGCTGAACTGCGAGCGATTGCTTTTGCGTTATCGTACTTTCGGAAGTCAGCATGGGCAGCTTTTCCTTTGGTAGTAGAGTCGGATTCCATGGTTGCTATTAGTTGGGTGTTACATATGGACAAACGGCCATGGCGTTTTTGGGAGGTATTTCGTGAGATTGACAGTTGCTGCTCTACTCTACATTCGGTATGTTTTTCCCATATTTTCCGTGAGGCGAATGGCTTAGCAGACGTGTTGGCAAAGGAGGGGGTAACGCGGATTTCATTATTTTGTGCTTGTTAGTGTTAGCGTTTTGGTTTTGCTTCCGATTGTGGTTCGTTGGACTCTTGTTTAACCACATACGGTTCGTACTCTTTTCCTCCATTAGGCTTTAGGGAGGTTTTTAACGACCGTTGTGGCATTTTGGTTGTATATTGCTTCTTAATATACGACATCATTAAGCAAAAAAAAATCCGTAAAGCAGTACCTTTACGTTCAACAGGACCGGAGATAAAAGCTCTCATAATGCCATCTTCATTATATTAGATTGTTATCGGATTTAGATATTTTGGATTTGGACTTTTCAAGTTCAAATTGTATGTAATGCTCAAGGGTCTAAGCCATATGAATCCCTAGCACACACGTGTGTGTCGCTGCCGCTGCCGCTTGCTCGTCTCGGTTCGATTCGTGTTAATATGTGTCTTTGACACGTACCGCGTGCGTCATATCTTTTGAAGAAAATGCGTAAGGATTTTCCTTGTATTTTCTAAACTGTGGAAGAACTTTTCATTTCACTATTTTAGAACTTGGATTGAAAACGTTTTAAGCTTTTTAATAGACTGTTAATTGCTGAGTTAATTAGCAGTTAAATTCACATGCGTTGATACATCCTTAGTAGGCTTTCAATTCAATATTGATTTGGCCTTCAAGCAGCTTAAAAACAACTGGATTTAGCATTTCAATTGTTTTCATTAGGGATGAGCAAAACTCAACTCGACTCGAAAAAATAAATTTTTTTGACTAGACTCGATGCGAAAAACTCGACTTGTTTTGACTCAACTCAAAATTTTATAGACTCAACTCGACTCTTAAAATTTCAAATAAAGTTTGAGTTGTAAAATAAAAATCCGAATAACTCCAAAATTTTAATAATTAGTGGATTCATTTTTAAGTTCGAGTCAAGTCCCTCAAATTTTCCTGATATATATACCAATATAAAAAAATATGAAAAAATATGTCACATATGAAAAAAAATATGAAGAAATGTATATGGATATCTTATATGATTAGAGAAAGTTTTTTAAATTAGAATCAAATAATAGTATAACATGATAAGTAATTACAATTAAATTTATATAGGAACTCGAAAACTCGGCTCGGCTCGAATCGGAAAAATTTCAAATAAAGCTTGAGTTGTAAAATATGACGCGTCAACTAGATTAACTTGAAAATTTTTTATTCGACTCGATCGAACGCTCACCCATAATTATCATATTGAATGTTTTTTTTACGTTTTCAAGACAAGAAAATTTTGAATACTTGTTTTTTATGGATTGTTTTACCCTTCAATTTTAGCCTATAAATTGAGAGATTCTAATCTCATTTTTAATATCCCAAGTAAAACATGTGCTAAATACATTTTCCTCTTTCTTTCTTGAGCTTTGTTTTTCTGAGTGGTTTTTCAAAGCTTCCTATAACTTTTTTTCTTTCGAGATCTTTAAGAGAAGAGTAGTAGCATTTTATTCTGCTCTAGTTTTTGAGTGTACGAATTTTTAGAGAGACTGTACTATTTTCCGGGGTGTTCGTCTATTGTAACGATTGCACACTTTAAGGTGAATTCGTTTCTAAAGTATTGATTTACCATGACACGATTATTTATTTATGATCTTGATTATTTATTTAAATTGTATTATCAGTGTTAACGTCTCATTTTTACAATAATTTTACCAAAGATTTAGAAGCGAATTCTATGCTGACATTCATACATGAAAATTATTAGCAACGGTGTACTGTAATCTAAGTTCAGGTGATATATTTTCTATGAATTACACCGTATCTCGATGTTTAGAAACATGTATGTTTGAAAGAAAAAAACAGGGATAAACTATTTTATTCTTTTTATTATGCGCAACTTGGAAGGCATATATATATATATATATAAGAGAGAGATAGGGTTTTTTTACTGTGTAAAAAATTATAAGTTTTACACTTTATTTAAGATCGGTGGAAGAAAGTAAACAAATGATTGAAAAAAAAGAGATAAAAAATAATCTTAGTTGTTTATTGCCCTCATCAAACGATCTAAAATTTGTGTAAAAATAATTGAGTTTTAAAATTGGTATAAAATTAATTGAATTTTATGTTACGTAAGTGGATACTATATTACTAATCCTTAAATGTATATGACATACTTACAATTTTCATAATTTAATGATATAATAGCTTAAATCTAGTTTATATATATATATATAACGTGTTGAACTTGATATGCTATAATTGACATTTAAATGACACGGATATTTGACTTGACAATGCCAATTTAATGGCGTTTTCTTTTTTAAATGGGTTTATGGCCTTCTAATAGCTATTGACAGTGTGATAAGTCAGATTCGAATAGCATTTAATGGTTATTTAAAGCCATTAAAACATTTTTGAAATAATTTTGTTGACAATTAGTAAATATATCTGTTTATGGCTTTTATTGACGGATTTTGCATGATTGGTAAATGTTTGTTTAAACAATTAAAGATAATGTGCAAACCTTTATTTTCATTTGCTCAACCGTCAAATAGGTATTTAAATTATGTTTTTTCAGTTAAATGTTTAAATTATTTTTTAGGTTAAATTGAATTTTAAAATTTTATTCCGTAACTCATTTAAGGTTCGCCGTTGAATGGCATGTGTCACCTCCAGAAAAATCTAAAATTATATTAAAAATAAATAAAATTAATTAAATTTAAAAAAAATCTCTAAATTTTTCAAAATTTAAAAAACATATCCCAAATTCTAAAATTCCTAAACCCCAAAACTTAAATCCCGACAACAGCGTCAATTTTGAGTGGGTTGTCAAAATTTGAAGCTTTCAAGTGATTAGTAGGGGATGGTCTTTCTATACTTTTTTGGGAAAATTGGTGGTGTAGTGCAAGATTACTTGGATTAAAGGAGAAATACTAGTTTAGTACAAGCCTCATAAAATTACCGAGGAATCACTTCACTCTTGAATTGGAAACAAAATCTCAAGATCAAAACATAGCACGATATTACCATAAGCATGAAAATGAATCAATTCTCCATTTCATATAAATTGATGCAAAAATCAATTGGTCTTTAGAAGGGTTGTAACGGGGCTTAGGTAAGGGTATGATAAAAGGAAAAAAATTGAAGCTTTCAGAATCAAGGCAAGAGTTAATAATGATATTAATTCCACATAACAACATCGAGCATACTACTGACTTCTTGAAATTTATTCTCACATCTCATTTAAGCACTAAGAAATTTTGGAGAAGTGACATTTATTTTCTTTTACAAACATATCTCAATATATCTTCCTTTGAGAAACAAACTTCAATTTCTCTTTTTTTTCTTCCTTTTTTCACAATTTTTTAAAGTCCTAATTAATAAAAGAGAATGATTCTTGGTCGACCAATACTTCCAAAATAATGAAAATATCCATAAAAGTGTGCTTTATCTTAGATTTGATTCAAAAAGTCGACTTCTTCACGTCAAACACTAGGCTTGCATCAGTCACAAGGCGTGGTAACGTCTTATCGAAGACGAGCTTCTACCCCGTCCTACTTTCTTCCAAAGGACTTGATTTTTACATGGGTAGCTAAGAACATGCTTTTGAGTTGATTTTCACCATTGCATCCATATTGCAACTCCTAAATCAAAACAAACATAATTTTCACAATTAAGCTCAAAATATAATTAGAATATGAAGGAATTATTCACAAAAAGGGTATATAATTATAACCTATCACAGGCCATATCCAGGGTGTACTGATGCACCTAGCTTGAAATGGTTGATGACAACTCCATCCTTTGACGAAGATTCAAGGACTCAAACATTTTTGATTCAGATAAAAACGACGTAGACTCTTATATTATATAATACTACATTATATATGGTATTATGAACTTATCTAATATATATATATATATATATTATAACGTGTAACTAAGCGAAACACTATGCTATTGTATTATTTTATGAATTTCATTATAAAGTATGAAAAATCAAAATTACATTATGTTAAGTTGATCAATCGAATCAAAATTTCCAAGAGGGGGTGAAATGGCTTTTTGAAATTGAAGGGAGTGAATTGAAAGATTGGAAATTGAAGACAAGACAATTTATAGTGGTTCAAGCTTAGAACAAGCTCTACATCCACTACCTTAGCTCTCACTAAGGATTTTCAATCAATTTCACTAGAAATTCATCCCATTTTCTCGGATTAGGAGGAAACATTACAATCAAGTTAATCCTTCTACCTAAGGATTAACCAAGACTCTTTCAAATACAAAGAAGATTGACGATATGAAAAAAATGCCTCTCACAAGGTTGATAGATTGTCCAATTACACTTAAACGCTCCCCAAACTTGAAATGAGATAATACAATGGAAAATTACACAAGTGGGGTTACAAGTATTTGACTCTAATAGGTCAAGGGTTTGGATATATGCTTGGATTGTTGCAAATAGGTTCAATAGTTGTTGTTGAGGCTTTGGAGGCTTGCTTTTATACCCTTGTATTGATTTCTAGTCGTTTGGGTGGTTGAGGTCATCAATAGAGACGTTGAAGCCTTTATTTCCCACCATAAATGCACTTCTGCACCTGCCCGTACCGAAACGCGAAGGCTCGTACCGATCTCTGTCTCAAAATAGAAGAGTCGTTGCAGGTAATAAAGAGGGCGTATCGAAACGCGGGAAGGCGTATCGAACCGCTATAAGGGGTCGTATCGAAACAGCTTTGTTCGTACCGATAAAATTTTTCTCACTTGAGCTACTGCCAATCTCCGTATCAAAATGACCCGAAGGCATACCGATACAGGTCAATTGCTTTTTAAAAACTACTCATTCTCAATAACAAACAAGTAACAGCCTTAAGGCCCACATAATAATGATGTAAGGGACATGCCTAAAATTCTTAAACCCAGAAGAAGGTCATATCGAAACATTATAAGCCGTATCAAAATGCCTGACAAGTCGTCGTTTAACCGATCAAAAATAAATAAATATTAATCCTCTTTCAACAATTAATAAAAAAAAGAAATTAAGTAGTATAAGGAAAAAGGGTCGATCCACAGGGAGATTAGTCGAAATTCTTGACTTGAATTTTGTCGAATTTTGAATTCCCAGGAATATTTGTAAAAAACAAGGAAATAAAAGGGGGGTGATCTTATATTGAGTGAAGTAATAAAATAAAATACAAGAATTAAAGAAAATAGTAAGAAAAACCAAATATGCAAATTAGCCTCGAGCTAGCCTTGTCAATTCCCTCGATCATTGAAATGGATTTTTACTCCGGGGATCATGTCGGTTACAGTCCGCGGGGCCCAACCCGTCGCAACTTGCTTCTCTCTCGAGTAACCAATCCTCCCAAGTCTATCTTTGAAGGTTGGTTCTTAAATAAATTAACCACATCTATCGCCGCTAAAATATTTAGTTTTAAAAATAGGAAAAGCCCGACTCAAAAATTGTCTTAAAAAAGAATCGCTTCTGATTTTATCTTTCCTTAGCGGACCGCCGCTAAGAGTGTTCACAGGAAGTCGAAATTGCCACAGGCCCATCCTTCCTCTCAACTATGTTTTTAAATGATTTCATACCAACGAGCTCTTTTTGATTTGAAAAACGATTAAAAACTTTAGTAAGGCCGATTGCCAAACTATCTAAACAGAAAGATAAAAATGTATTCCCGAAGGAATTTAGGCAATGTTCAATTCTCACGATTAGAATTGATTTGGCTAGCTCTTGGCTCAAGAAATTTAGCTAAGCATGATATTAATTATCATACTTAACTTGATTTTAGAAAAGTAATTAAATAGCATAAAATAAATGAAACAAGAAAATAAAGGAAAAGAACTTGGATTAAAACTGAAAATGTTTACAAAGATAAATATACTCAAAGCTAGAAAATGATCTTAAGCCTTCACCAAAGGTTGGTATTTATAGGCTTAGATTACAAGGATAAGAGATAGGAAAATTTAAAATAATAAAGTAAAGATAAAACAATTCAAATGTTTTGAAATTTAAATGCATGAAATGTAAACGGATAAGCTGATAAGATCTCTCAGAACGTTCCAGAAGCTTCTAGAAGTCGCCACGCAACTGCCACGTCAGACGTGTCATGCCCAGTGTCGTGCCCACGATGCCAGTCATGACCAGAATAATAAAAAGACTGCAGAAATGCCCTCTTTTGCTGATGTTTTCCAGAATTAGGCCCCTTGCATAAAATATAGCAGAATGAAATGGATTAGGTAGCAAGAAATCCTAAAAACTTGGAAAATAGCAATTAAAAAGTGTCACATTTGAGAGCTTATCAAATTCCCCCTCACTTGTCTCATACTTGTCCTCAAGTATGTCCGAAAAAGATATTAACCCAAGAATGCATTTCTCAAGCCATCACAAGCATCAAACATAGTCATAAGAGTTCTAGCGCAAAAGGAGTATCATGAAAGAAACATAATCAAACCAAATGGATGCAAGCAAAGAACAGTCCTTATCTCTTCCAATTACCTATCAAGCATTAATCAAATCCTAACCTAGTCTTAATCCTCACCAAGATACACTCAAGAGCACTCGAAGTGTTTATAGGTAAAAGTGAAGCGAGAACACTCTAAGTCATACATGAACAAAAGTTTTCATAGGTTTGTAACAAGTTCAATTCTCCACTACTTTATTAGAATCGAGGTGCAAAAATCATTAGGTCTTTTATTCAAGGTGTAATGTGGGTTTAGAAAAAAAAAGATAGAAAGATGGAAAGAATAGGCAAAAGAAGATGATCAATGCAAGATATTTCAAACATTAAGCAGTGAAGACATTAAAAATGAGCTAAAAATGGGCAAGCAAACACACATTTTTTTTCTTTTCTTTTTTTCGAAGAAATTGCTTCCTTTTATTCTATTTTTCCTCCTTTTTTTCATTTTTTCTGGAAAAATTCTACCCTTATTCGAATTGCCGCTCCTTATTTGTCAAGTAATATAGTTTCTAGCATTTGATCAATCAAAAAGTGGTAAAGGAAAAACAAGGTTTGATGAGGGTTAAGCCAAAAAATGAGAAATAAGGCTTCGAAGGCTCACTAAGTGATAAGAAAAGGTAAGGTATATTTATTATTTTTTATGAAAGAGAGGAAATGGGCTAAATCCTAATGCCTAAATCATCTTAAAGCACCTCATTCTTAGTGTAGTCTCAAATCGCATACAAGCCACAAGTTCTAGATTTCTAAGTTCAAGATGACACTCTCAAGGAAGGAAAAACGAGCATAAAGTATAGGATGCATGCTCAAGGCTCAAAGTGTCACAAAATTAGGCTAAGTTTGATTAAGCTAGGCGAGAAATCTAATTAACACAATCAAGAGAGGTTAAAAGAGATGTCAAACTGCAGATTACCCATATCCTTTGATTATCAAAATGCTATAATTCAATCATTCCTAAGCACAAGAACAAGTACAACATGTTGGACAACAAGTAATGGCAAGAACAAAAAATTCATCTCAAGGTTTAATCAAAATCAAAACATATTATCAAACAAGCAGACAAGTAGTAATTTGCCCTCCCCCTCACTTAAGTGAATTGCCCATATTCATAAAAATTAAGGAAATAAAGAGATAATAAGGGCAAAAGATACTCCCCGTGGATGTAGAGTGAGTCGATGGGAATGGTGCACTATGAGTGGCTCGGATCAGCGGCGGCAGAGGGCTTTGAACGGAGCTACCGGATGTACCAAAGAGGATGCAATGAAGGGTGGTTCGGCATTCTCGTCGGGGGAGTGATCTCGTTGCTGGTCGCCGGCCACCACGGCGAGGAGGAGGAGTAAGGACTGGCCCGAGTTGTTGGAAGGACGCGAACGGTGGCTGACGATTGAGGGTTGGGGGTTTGCCGTTGCGTGCGGGGCGTGGTGGATTGCGGCTGAGTGAGTTTTGCGGGTGGTTGAGTTTTGCTAGGGTTTGGTGATTTACGGGAAAGAAAGAAAAGAAAGGGGGAAAAGGGAAAATTTTGGACGTGTTTGCTAAGAGGAAAGGGCTTGGGCTAAAGTGCACCGCTCATTGAGTGTGCTAAAATGCACCGATTTTAATGAAACAGTGCACTTCAGTTGAGGTGTAATTTATGCTTGCCTTGCTGTGTGCGAAAAAAAAAGAAAAAGAATAAAAAAATCCTGCAGAAAAATTATTAAGGTAATTAGAAAAAGAAAAATAAGGGAAAATAAAAAATAATAAAAAGGGAATTAAAATTAATCGAAAATGAAAAGAATGGGTTGCCTCCCAATTAGCGCTTTGTTTAACGTCGTTTAGCTCGACGACCTTTGCTAAATTTTTGGTTCTTCAAAAGAAAATTCTTCAAATAAACGGTGATGTCCATCCCTTGTCGTTTTAACGCCTTCCTTCATCTTTTTATTTGTGCGCAAAACAACAACTAAGCTTCTACCTCCTTCCCGATGCGACAACTTACTCAAGATGATGATTGGCAAGGTTTGGTTGTCGCCTAAAAATATATAGTTAAATTGCTCTAACTTTGGCTTTGGTTCCTGCAAAATTGAGGGAAAATGTTTAGATCGAGTTGGAATTAATCGAAAATCAGAAAGGGAAGAAAGAGTTGAAATGATTTTGCCTATATTTTCATCGTCGAGATCCGCGAATTCCCTACGAAAGTCATAACACAAATCAGTTTCGATCAAATCATCAGCTAATGGATCTATAATATCAACGAAATTTAAACTTGTGACCGAATCAGGGTACGTCATAGCTTTATACATATCAAATTTAACTACTTTCCCATCAAATTCCATAGTTAAGATGCCATCACGGACGTCAATCTTTGTATGCGCGGTTGATAGGAAAGGTCGGCCAAGCAAGATTTCGGATCCGTTATTGCTGCGATCATTTTCCATGTCAATAATATAAAAATCAGTAGGGAAAATAAGATTTTTTACCTGTACCAACACGTTTTCTAGTACTCCCTCGGGGTAGATGACTGATCGATCGGCTAATTGAACCGTCACTCGCGTTTCTTTCAATGGTTCAGTCGAAACATTGTTGTAAATGCTTAACGACATGATGTTGATAGATGTGCCTAAATCACACATCGCTCTTTTTATCCCAACATTTCCAATTTTACAAGGAATCGCAAACATACCTTGGTCCTTGTATTTTGGTGGCAACGGCTTTTGAAAGATGGCCGAAATATTTTCACCAAGGTTAACTTTTTCATTTCCGGATAGTCGCCTTCGGTTTGTGCATAAGTCCTTCAGAAACCTTGCGTATTTGGGCACTTTCCGAATAACATCAAGAAGTGGGATATTAATTTCCACCTTCTTGAATATATCCAAAATTTCCTTCTCTTCCTTCTTTTTATCTCGTTTCACCAATCTACCTGGAAAAGGAGGAACAAGTTCGTAAGTAGAAACATAAATTTTAGATTTGGCATTACCTGCGGTGGGAGGAGACTTGTCCTTCGGGTCTTCCGAAGAGTTTCTTGGTTCGTCGGATCTTCTCCCATCTTGCTTGGGCGGTTTAGGCGTTATCACTGTTCCACTACGCAAAGTTATCGCACTAACGTTTTCCCTTGGGTTGGTTTCGGTTTGGGATGGTAACTTTCCCTGGGATTCTAGACGGCTAACGGCTTGAGATAGTTGGCTTATTTGTTTGTCGATTTGCTGGAGATAGGATCGTGTTTGGGTTTGGAATTTTTCCTGCGAAACTGCCAATCTCTCAACAATAAACTCAAGCGAGGATTTTTGGGGTGCTTGGTTTTGGTGGGGAGGTTGCTGCCTAGGTTGGTAATTCGGGTTCTGATTACCGTAGCTCAAGTTTGGGTGACCTCTCCAACCGGGATTGAATGTATTGCTATGTGGGTTATAGGGTCTTTGGGGAGGTCCGGGAAAGTTGTGAATGGCGTTAACTTGGGCACCAGATGTATCCCGCAACAATGGGCATAAGTCGGTTGCGTGATCTGGCATAGTGCATATTCCGCATACCTTAGCAGCTCCTATCTCCCCTGAAACAAGAGAATACACAATATTAGTCAAATTGTCTATCTTATTCTCTAATGAAATTGTGCTTATTGTGTGAACCCGTCGGTTCGGTTCACTCGCAGAATTAAATTGCTGTGAATTCGCCGCCATCGTAGATATCAGATTTCGAGCATTTTCGGGGGTCAAGTTGACAAGCGCTCCACCGCTTGCTGCATCTATCATTTTCTTATCCATCGACAACATTCCTTCATAGAAATATTGAAGGAGCGTTTTCTCAGATAAGTTATGTTGCGGACAACTCGCGCACAACTTTTTGAATCTTTCCCAATAATCGTATAAGGACTCGTCATGCGTTTTTTGGATACCCAAAATGCTTCGCCTAAGTTCAGTCGCTTTTGCTGCAGGGAAATACCTGTCAAGGAAAACACGAGAAAGATCAGCCCATGTATTAATAGAATTCGGAGGTAAATAAAATAACCATTCTTTAGCCATTCCGGCTAAAGAAAAAGGAAATGCCCTTAGTTTTATCTGATCCTCTGAAACTTCTTGCGGTTTCATGTTGCTGCACACCATGTGAAATTTGGCAAGGTGTTTATGTGGGCTTTCTGTATGGAGGCCATTAAAGGTGGGTAATAGGTGATACAACACCGAGTAATCTTGTTCCATACAACCCGAAAATCGAAGCAGGCCTCCTTCGGTTTGGTCGTGTGGTGGTTCAGATATGGATTCCGAATGGGATTGTAGTTGTATCGCCTTTCCTCACGGTGATACCCCATTCCAACTCAAAACAGGCCTAATTCACCTATTACCCACCTTTAATGGCCTCCCTAATGAAAGCCCACATAAACACCTTGCCGAATTTCACATGGTGTGCAGCAGCATGAAGCCGCAAGGAGTTTCAGAGGATCAGATAAAACTAAGGGCATTTCCATTTTCTTTAGCCGGAATGGCTAAAGAATGGTTATTTTATTTACCTCCGAATTCTATTAATACATGGGCTGATCTTTCTCGTGTTTTCCTTGACAGGTATTTCCCTGCAGCAAAAGTGACTGAACTTAGGCGAAGCATTTTGGGTATCTAACAAACGCATGACGAGTCCTTATATGATTATTGGGAAAGATTCAAAAAGTTGTGCGCGAGTTGTCCGCAACGTAACTTATCCGAGCAAACACTCCTTTAATATTTCTATGAAGAAATGTTGACGATGGATAAGAAAATGATAGATGCAGCAAGCAGTGGAGCGCTTGTCAACTTAACCCCCGAAAATGCTCGAAATCTGATATCTACGATGGCGGCGAATTCACAGCAATTTAATTCTGCGAGTGAACCCAACTAACGGGTTCACACAGTAAACACAATTTCATTAGAGAATAAAATTGATAATTTGACTAATATTGTATATTCTCTTGTTTCAGGGGAGATAAAAGCTGCTAAGGTATGCGGAATATGCACTATGCCAGATCACGCAACCGACTTATGCCCATTATTGCGGGATACATCTGGTGCCCAGGTTAACGCCATACACAACTTTCCCGGACCTCCCCAAAGACCCTATAACCCACATAGCAATACCTTCAATCCCGGTTGGAGAGATCACCCAAACTTGAGCTACGGTAATCAGAACCCGAATTACCAACCTAGGCAACAACCTCCCCACCAAAACCAAGCACCCCAAAAATCCTCGCTTGAGTCTATTGTTGAGAGATTGGCAGTTTCGCAGGAAAAATTCCAAACCCAAACACAATCCCATCTCCAGCAAATCGACAAACAAATAAGCCAACTAGCTCAAGCCGTTAGCCGTATAGAATCCCAGGGAAAGTTACCATCACAAACCGAAACCAATCCAAGGGAAAATGTGAGCGCGATCACTCTGCGTAGTGGAACTGTGATAACGCCTAAACCGCCCAAGCAAACCGAGCAAAAATCCGACGAGCAAGGCAACTCTTCGAAGCACCAGAACGAAAAGTCTCCACCCACTGCAGGTAACTCTAAATCCAATATTTATGTTTCTACTTACGAACCTGTTCCTCCTTTTCCAGGTAGATTGGCGAAACGAGATAAAAAGGAGGAAGAGAAGGAAATTTTGGATGTATTCAAGAAAGTGGAAATTAATATTCCACTTCTTGATGTTATTCGGAAAGTGCCCAAATATGCAAGGTTTCTAAAGGACTTATGCACAAACCGAAGGCGACTATCCGGAAATGAAAAAGTTAACCTTGGTGAAAATATTTCGGCCATCTTTCAAAAGCCGTTGCCGCCAAAGTACAAGAACCAAGGTATGTTTGCGGTTCCTTGTAAAATTAGGGATGTTGGGATAAAAAGAGCGATGTGCGATTTAGGCGCATCTATCAACGTCATGCCGTTAAGCGTTTACAACAAAATTTCGACTGAACCATTGAAAGAAACGCGAGTGACGGTTCAATTAGCTGATCGATCAGTCATCTACCCCGAGGGAGTACTAGAAAACGTGTTGGTACAGGTAAAAAATCTTATTTTTCCTGTTGATTTTTACATTATTGACATGGAAAATGATCGCAGCAATAACGGATCCGAAATCTTGCTTGGCCGACCTTTCCTATCAACCGCGCATACAAAGATTGATGTCCGCGACGACATCTTAACTATGGAATTTGATGGGGAAGTAGATAAATTTGATATGTATAAAGCTATGAAGTATCCTGATTCGGTCGCAAGTTTAAATTTTGTTGATATTATAGATCCGTTAGCTGATGATTTGATCGAAACTAATTTGAGTTATGACTTTTGTAGGGAATTCGCGGATCTCGACGATGAAAATATAGGCGAAATCATTTCAACTCTTTTTTCCCTTTCTGAGTTTCGATTAATTCCAACTCAATCTAAACATTTTCCCTCAATTTTACAGGAACCAAAGCCGAAGTTAGAGCAATTTAATTATATATTTTTAGGCGACAACCAAACTTTGCCAAACATCATCTTGAGTAAGTTGTCGCATCGGGAAGGAGGTAGAAGCTTAGTTGTTGTTTTGCGCAAAAATAAAAGGATGAAGGAAGGCGTTAAAACGACAAAGGATGGACATCACTGTTTATTTGAAGAACTTGCTTTTGAAGAACCAAAAATTTAGCAAAGGTCGTCGAGCTAAAAGACGTTAAACAAAGCGCTACATGGGAGGCAACCCATTGGTTTATTTTTCGTCAATTTTTACTTCTTTTTTTATTTTAATTTATGTTTCTTTATTTTTCATTCTTTTTTTTTTTTTGCCTTGATAAAATTTTCTTTCCCTCTGCAGGATTCTTTTCGCACACAACAAGCCAAATATCACACTCCAGCTGAAGTGCACCGTTTCATTAATGAGGTGCATTTTAGCACACTCAATGAGCGGTGCACGTTAGCCCATCCCCTTTCCCCTTGGCATATCACCCCGATTTTCCTTTTTTCCCCTCTCCCTTTCTTTCTTTCCCGCAAACCACCAAACCCTAGATAACTCACCAGCCGATTCACTCAGCCGCAATCCACCATGCCCCGCACGCGACAGCAAGCTCGCTGGCTTCCCCAAGAACCGCCGTTGGTCATCGGTGGCGTCTTGCATCGCCACGATTTATGGCGATCAGCAGCGATTTCGAACTGACTTCCGCACCTTCTCCACGCCGCGATGGTCGACGACGGCAAGCCCCCAATCCCTCGAACGAGATTCCTCCTCCCTACCGTGGTGGTCGACGACCAGCAACCATTTGACGGGTGCCCAACAAAAATGCTGAACCACCCTTCGCTGCACCCTCTTTCGCACATTCGGCAGCCCCGTTCAAAGCCCTCTGCCGCCGCTGATCCGAGCCACTCATAGTGCACCATTCCTATCGACTCACTCTACATCCACGGGGAGTATCTTTTGCCCTTATTTTCTCTTTATTTCCTTAATTTTTATGAATTGGGGCAATTCATTTAAGTGAGGGGGAGCAAACCACTTGCCATGCTTATCTGATATATGTTTGATTTTGGTTTAACTTTGAGAAAATATTTTCCTTGCCATTGCATTATATCCAGCATGTTATAATTGTTATAGTGCATAAGAGTATTTGAATGTTGACATTTTGATAATCAAATGGCATGAGTATAATGATAGTTTGACATCTCTTTTTAATTTTCCTTGATTGTGATAATTGGATTTTTCTCCTAGCTTAATCAACTTAACCTAATTTTGTGAGAATTTGAGCCTTGAGCATGCATCTTATTTTTTATGCCCGTTTTTCCTTGCTTGAGAGTGTCATCTTGAATTTAGGAATCTAGAACTTGTGGCTTGTATACAATTTGAGACTACACTAGAATATGGTGCTTTAAGATGATTTAGGCATTATGATTTTCTCTCTTTCATTAAAACTTACCTTTCGCTTAGTGAACCCTCTTGAAACCTTATATCACATTTTTTTGGCTTAACCCTCAACCAAACTTTTTGATTGATCAAATGCTAGAAATTGTATTGCTAGACAAAAAAAGGGCTGCAATTCAAATAAAGGGCAGAATTTTTCCGAAAAAAATAAAAAAAAGGAAAAAAACAAAATTAAAGGAAGCAATTGCTTCGAAGAAAAAAAAAGAAAAACAGTTTCGAAAAGAAGAAAAGAAAAAAAGAAAAACAGTTTCGAAAAGAAGAAAAGAAAAACACTTTGAGTGCTCTTGAGTGTACCCTGGTGAGGATTAAGACTAGGTTAGGATTTGATTATTACTTGATAGACGATTGAAAGAATGAAAGGTTGTTCTTTGCTTATATCCACTTGGTTTGATTTGTGTCTCTTTCATGGTATTTCTTTTGCACTTGAACTCTTATAATTATGCTTGATACTTATGATGGCTTGAAGAATGCATTCTTGGTTAATATCTTTTTCGGACATACTTGAGGACAAGTATGATGTGACACCCCCAACCCGGGTCGGAAGTTAGGGGCGTCGGACGGAACAGAAAAGGCGGACAAACAAAACAAAACAAACAATTGCGGAAGCATTTGATGACGTGATATTATTTTAATCGATAATTCATTTTAATGCGCACGCGGAAAAATGGGCTAACAAAACTCAAACAAACTTTCTTTTAATCTTGATACAAATTCTCGGGCCAATTTAAAACTTTTATTTTTATTAACATATTACTAATGCAATTAAGCCATAATATCAAATACTTAATTGACCAAATTACATACTAATCGAAAACCATTACTTAAATGGTCTAGGTGAATTCGAATTAACCCCAAAAATTACCAAATATTTAAACAACCGATTTCATACATCATATAATAGATTCCAAATTCATATCATGGCATTTGATTTCCTTTACTTAAGGCTTACAAAATGACATAGCTTATATGCTCCTAAACATGCCAAGCTATCGACTATGGACAACAAAAAGGATCGACACAACCATAGCTTGACTTACATTTTTACACAAAATAATGAGGCTAACTACTTAGAAACAAAACATGATTCTAGCCTCCTAACCGAACATTACGGAGCATGTAATTTCAAACACCATTTCAAACTTAAGTTTCGACCAAATAAAACAAAACGGATCCTGAGACAAACTTCAAAGCCACCATCTAGGAGTCTAAAAATAAGACTTAGATCGTACATATTTCGGAATTGTGAACTTGATAACCTTGATCCAACGAAAGCTAGCTTTAGGGTCCGAGCTATCCTGCTAAGGTTGGGAAGAAGAAAACAGAGGAGTGGTAAGTACAAAATGTACTTAGCGAGGTAATGCTAACGCTAATTCGTTCTTGAGCTTAAGCGTGATCAAACATTTAGGTTACTTAGCTAGGTTTATTAGCAATTCGGTATTCACCCAACTAAGCTCACACAAAATTCATACATATGGCAGCATACATGTCATTTCAACATTCATAACACATGCTTGAACACATAGCATATCACAATAATTCACTTCATGCTTATACATGATTCGATCAATAGCATATTTCATTTCATTCTTAGCATACTCAATATCATGCTTTATCATTTAAATAAATCAAGATTTCATGCTAAACCATACATAGCATTTCCAACTTATCAAAACAAATTCACAAAATTCATCAAAGCATGTCATTCGAATGATCTCAATTTGTCATTCAAAAATCAGAATTTCTCTTTTCAATATCACATGTATTCGAGTGGGGTTATTACCCAATTTCTCATAATCGAACTTGTAAGCATTCTCATGCTTCTTATCATAATCGGATCGGATCAAAGTCCACATATCATAGCATTTCGCTTCATAACATATTCGGAAGGGATCAATATCCACATAACATAGCAATTCACATCATAGCATATTCGGAAAGGATCAATGTCCACATAGCATAGCAATTCACATCATAGCATATTCGGAAAGGATCAATATCCACATATCATAGCATTTCACATCATCGCATATCATTTTTAATTCACATTATTCTTTAATATGATTCCATAACACAAACATTTAATTTAACATTTTGCCCATGGTAGATTAGTCGTAACAGAAATTCGAGCCATCGGAAGGGTAACATGTAACGCATATCGGAGTGTTGCCCGCGGCAACGTCATTGATTGCACAAAGTAAAATCAAAGGTGATGCCCATAGCATCATGTGTCTCGAACAGCAATCAAGATCACACATCTTATCAAGAGTACACAAAGTACTATCAAAGATTGCACAAAGCAATATCGGAGGGTGAGCTCAGACTCTAGGCATGCCGTTCTTATCTAGAACGTCCAAACGACCAAGGGCGGAATCTTGTTAGGTGATTAGTCCTTTAATTCATTTCATGTGTGTATTTTTTCAGAATTCATAATGCATACTCATTCGCTCATAACATGGCAGCAACATCATTCATACATAACATATGCATTTTCAAGCATAGCATATTCATGTCATAGGGCAGTCCACATAATCATCATATCAATCATGATCAAAATTCATTTCATGCCTTTTTACCATACAATCATTTACATGGGCAGTCCACATTTGTACATACTCAATAAATCATCAAAATCCACATTAACATAGAACTCATGGCATTTAGCATCATGCAAAACAGTCCACAAATCGCATTCGATCAATCGGATATCACAAATTGCAATCATGCACTCAAATTCCTTTATAACTTCTTCCCTTACTAAACATATTACCGGATAGCATTTAGTCCAATTTCATGCATATAAAATATAAATTACAGAATATTAAAGTGGTTCGGACACTAGTCCCAACCCTAAACAAAATTAAACTCATCAAGTTACACTCACGAAAGTTACACTCACGATCCTTATGCTTGATCTCGAATTGAGATGCCTTTGCCTCTTCCTTTCGAACGATCGATCCTAGCTTCCTCCGAAGCTTCTTCGCTAGTACGATCTTAACTCTCGACATTAAACAAATACACTATATTAGGAAGCAATTCAACCATACTAATTTGCAATTCAAGCATGAACTTCTAATTTCAATTCTGACTTTTTCACTGAACTAGTTCGAGGACTAGTTATCGTTTTAATCATAACTTTTTAATTACTTATCCAAAATTAACATACCATATACCGTTGGAAAGGTATTAAACCTAATTCTTCAGTCACATTAACCTCATATTTTTATCTTATTGGGATTAATACAGTTTATTATTTCTTTATACTCAATTCGGCAATTATGGACAGCATGCACTGCCCGAATTTAAAAATTCATATCTTTCAAATTATATATGGAAATCTAGTTCCGCTTTCTCTCAATGATTTTAGACATACTAAAGTTTATACTGTACAAATTTCAGTTCCAAAAACCCTATATTCGATTTTTAGTGAATTTCCAAAGTCACTGCTTTTACATAGAACTTCACTGGACAGATTTCTTAATTAACACATTAGCTTGAACATACACTTAATTACATTCTAAAACCTAAATTTCTTTCATAGCATAACTTAATATCCTTTTCAAGGGTATTTTTACAGTCCATGTAAGTTTCTAATTTCAACATTTAGGCATGCAAAATTACTGATTTCTTCAAAACAGTCCCTATTCTTCACAAATTCGATCTTATGACCATTTTTAGTTCTAATCATCATACCATCTTCCTACTTCATTTTTCCAGCAATCATTAAACTTTTATAACCAAATGTTCATCCCTTAACAAGTTTCTCTTAGTAGCCATTTTCAGATTTTTGACTCTTAACAAATTTTCCAAAGCTCAAGATTTTATTCTCCTCTTCAAAACAGTCCCCATTTTACTCCTTTCTTGTTTTCTTGCATAGATTCCATATTTTTCCATATTTTATCTTGTTATTACATTTAAGACTCATATATCTTCATGTTCATATAAATCTTAGGTTTGCATGCATGTTTTT
This sequence comes from Hibiscus tridactylites, assembly GCA_958450335.1. Classification (NCBI taxonomy): domain Eukaryota; kingdom Viridiplantae; phylum Streptophyta; class Magnoliopsida; order Malvales; family Malvaceae; genus Hibiscus; species Hibiscus tridactylites. The sequence goes on from OY288266.1 coordinate 20,220,788, forward strand.
AGCTCAACCGAAAGTTTCAAAGTGTAGGAGACTTACTTTCTTTAATCTTTGACAACCTTAGTTACTCTCTTCAACATCCTAGCTTAAGCCCTCTTCATGCAACCGAAAATTTCATGTATTTTGCTCTCAAACATGGCTGACTTTTGAGCTTCCCTCTTCCCCCATTCTTCCCTTTCTTCACGGCAAAGAAGAGCAAAAATGGGAAAAAGATGACAAGCTTTCATCATATACTTGATTTGATGGCTTGTGTATTTTACCTATAAACCCTTTTTATTTCTTCATTTACTCTTTATTTACTAGGGGCATCCCCAAGGATAAATCATCTTTTACATGCATTATTTACTTTTTAATAATCTTCTAATTTAATCCCTAATTTGCTTTGCTACAAGCTTAATTAAGCTTTATCAATTTTATCCCATTTTAAGGAGTACATTGTTATGTTAATTTCCTTTGTATTCTTTTAGTTCTACATTTTAAATGTAGACTTCACTAATTTGATTTCATTGGCTTACCAATCGGCTAAACCGATTAATTTGATCTAATTCCCTTTCTATTTCGAATTGGTGCACTAATTGCCTAATTGCGGACTTTAGGGACCAATTTGCATAATTCACAAGTTCACGGGCTCAATTGCTTCTAAGAATAATTAAAAATAATTAAATTCTACGGCGAAAACTTCTAGGACGGAAATGCGGATGTTACAATTCCCTCCTCCTTAAAGAAAGAATTCGTCCTCGAATTCTTACCTGAACTGAATAAATGAGGATATTGCTTTCGTATCGTATCCTCGGGTTCCCAAGTTGCTTCTGTAACGTTATGATTCTTCCAGAGAATTTTAACAAGAGGGACACTCTTGTTACGAAGCCTTTTAATTTCTTGATCGAGAATCTGAACAGGTTCTTCTTCATAGGAGAGGTCAGGATTAAGTTCAACTTCTTCTGGTTCGAGAATGTGAGACGGATCAGATCGATAACGCCTTAACATAGAAACGTGAAAGACATTATGAATCTTATCGAATTCAGGAGGTAGTGCAAGGCAATAAGCTACAGGACCAATTCTCTCAATTACTTCAAACGGTCCAATGAAACGCGGACTAAGTTTTCCTTTCTTACCGAAACGGAAGACTTTCTTCCACGGAGAAACTTTGAGAAATACCTTATCTCCGATCTCATTTTGGATGTCCCTACGCTTCAGATCAGCGTATGACTTCTGCCTATCAAAAGCTTGTTTCAAACGGGAATGAATGATTTGAACTTGTTCTTCAGTTTCCTGAAGTAGTTGAGGTCCTAAAACCTTATTTTCTCCGAGTTCAGACCAACACAAAGGAGTTCGGCATTTTCTTCCATACAATGCTTCAAAAGGAGCCATCTGAATAGAAGACTGATAGCTGTTATTATAAGCGAACTCGATTAACGGCAGAGATTTCTCCCAATTCTTACCGAAATCGATGATACCAGCTCTAAGCATATCTTCAAGAATTTGAATTACTCGTTCAGATTGTCCGTCACTTTGAGGATGAAATGGTGTGCTAACATTCAGCTTAGTTCCAAGAGCCTTATGTAGAGCTTTCCAGAATCGAGCTGTAAATCGAGGGTCTCGATCTGAAACAATAGAAGTTGGAACTCCGTGTAAACGGATAACTTCTCGAACATACAGTTCTGCTAAGGTCTCAAGACTATAATTCATTCGCACCGGAATGAAATGTGCTGACTTAGTGAAACGATCAACGATTACCCAGACAGCATCACACTTCCTAGGAGAGTCAGGAAGACCAGTTACAAAATCCATCGTAATTCGTTCCCATTTCCATTGCGGAAATTCAAGAGGCTGAAGTAATCCAGTAGGAGCACGATGTTCAGCTTTGACTCGCTGACAATTCAGACATCTCGATACAAAGTCATTGATAGCCGATTTCATTCCAGACCACCAATACAAGGGCTTGAGATCCTTGTACATCTTAACAGATCCAGGGTGGATTGAAAAAGAACTTTGATGTGCTTCTTTCAGAATTTCAGCTTGTAATTCCTTATTATTAGGAACACAAATCCGATCTTTGAAATATAGAAGACCATTTGACTTGACAGAAAAGTCAGGATTAGATTCAAGCTTAGACAAGATTCTCTGAAGTTCTGGATCAACTTGCTGGAGTTCTTTGACTCTAGAAATCAGAACAGATTGGATTTGGAGTTCGTTCAGATAATTCCGAGCTTTACCTAGACGAAAATGAGCATTGATGGCCAAAGAAGCAAGGTTCGGTTTCCGACTCAGAGCATCGGCAACCACGTTAGCTTTTCCAGGATGGTAGTCGATGGTCAGATCATAATCCTTGAGTAATTCCAACCACCTTCTTTGTCTAAGATTCAGATCTTTCTGAGTAAGCAAGTACTTCAGACTTTTGTGATCGGTGAATAGCTTACACTTCTCACCGTACAAGTAATGCCGCCAAATTTTCAGTGCAAAAACAATGGCTGCTAATTCAAGGTCATGAGTTGGATAGTTTAGCTCGTGAGGCTTATGTTGTCGGGAAGCGTATGCAATCACATTACCTTCCTGCATCAAGACGCATCCAAGGCCGGAATGTGAAGCATCACTGTAAACAACAAATTCTTTTCCGGACTCAGGCTGAATGAGAACAGGAGCACAAGTCAAGGCTCGTTTAAGCTGATCAAAACTTCTTTGTTGCCCTTCTGACCACTTAAATGGTTCACTCTTTCTAAGCAATTTGGTTAGCGGTGCAGCAATTACCGAAAATCCTTTCACAAATCTCCTATAATATCCAGCTAAACCAAGGAAACTGCGGACCTCGCTTACATTGCTCGGAGGTCGCCATTCCAGAATTGACTGAACTTTCTTAGAGTCAACTTTGATTCCTTCAGCTGAGATAACATGTCCGAGGAAGGACACTTCTGAAAGCCAGAATTCACATTTAGTGAACTTAGCGAATAGTTGATTTTCTCGTAGTGTCTGGAGTACAATCCGAAGATGTTGAGCATGTTCCTCTCTATTACGGGAATAGACCAGAATATCATCGATGAATACGACAACAAACTTGTCAAGATGAGGCTTGAATACCCGATTCATCAAATCCATGAATGCAGCAGGGGGATTTGTTAACCCGAATGGCATCACCAGAAATTCGTAATGACCATAACGAGTTCTAAAAGCAGTTTTGGGTATATCTTCGTCTTTTACCCTCATATGATAATATCCAAATTGAAGGTCAATTTTAGAGAATACACCAGCATCTTTCAGCTGATCAAACAGATCTTCAATTCGGGGCAATGGATACTTGTTCTTGATAGTGGCTTTGTTCAATTGCCGATAATCAATGCAAAGTCGCATCGTCCCGTCTTTCTTTTTCACAAAAAGAACAGGAGCACCCCAGGGAGAAGTGCTGGGTCGAATGAAACCCTTATCTTCTAGTTCTTGAATTTGCTTCTTTAGTTCTTGCAATTCAATTGGTGTCATACGATAGGGCGTAATGGACACAGGATTAGTTCCAGGCTGAACTTCAATTTTGAACTCAACTTCTCGAATTGGAGGAAGTCCAGGGAGTTCCTCAGGAAAAACATCAACAAATTCAGATACAACAGGCATTTCTGTTAAGCCAAAATCTAATTCGTCTTGCAAAGCCATAGCAGCAAAAATAGATGTTGGCTTCCTGTCAATTAACAGAATTGACTCTTTTCCTAATCCCCTTAAGTACAGTCTTTTATTCTGACAATCAATCCAGGCTTCATGTCTACTCAACCAGTCTAACCCTAGTATTAGGTCAAACTCGCATTTAGGTAGAACATACAGATCACAGGGGAAAGGTACATTTCGAATAGAAACAAGGCTATTCTTACAGATCAGGTTGATTGGTAAGTCACCTCCTATAGGGTTTGAGACAATTAACCCAGTTTTAACAATTTCATGCTTTAACTGTAACTTGTCGACCAAGTGAGAACACACAAAGGAATGAGTTGATCCTGAATCAATTAAAGCATAAACAGGAGTAAGGTTTAGTTCAACCGTACCCGCAATAACATCCAGAGACTCTTCCTCATCCTTGCCACGGATATGATAGACTCGAGCTTGAGCTCGTGATTCCTGATGTGTAGTGGCTTTCGATTGATTGCTTCTGCCTTGGCCCTGATTCCCAGACTGAGCTTGTCTAATACTCTTGTTCCGATTGGATTGCACAAGACTCGGATTAGCAGAGTTTTGAGCAGGAGCTTGATCTCTCATCACTGGACAATCTCTGATATAGTGGTCACTTCTGCCACAAGCAAAACATAAGTTGGCCTGCTTTCGGCACTGACCAGAATGTGGTTTCTGACAGTGCTGACAAACGACAACCCTTTCTGAATTTCCAGGGCTGTTAACAGATATGACTGGAACAGAGAGTCTACTCACAGAATGAGGCTTCGGTGTGAAGTTACTACGAGGTGCTGGATTATACGAGGAAGTACCTTCTTTGTAGCTTTTAGACTTCTTGGATTTCCAGTGAGACTTGTCATCACTCTTACGCTTCTTATCATGACAGAAACCGCTCTTCCTCTTTTCTGCGGTCCGAAACTTGGATTCCGTAGCAATAGCTCGATTTACGAGGGTTTGAAAGTCTGTGATATCCAGGGCGGTAAACATCGGACTCAGCTCATCATTCAGGCCGTCAATGAACATACGGCACTTTTCTTTCTCTGACTTGATGTACTCAGAACCATACTTGCAGTACTTACAGAAATCAGCCACGTACTGCTCTATTGGGCGTCCCGCTTGCTTCAGATGCAAGAAACGCTTTCTTCGATCGGCCATGTACTGTTCACTGATGTATTTCTTCTTGAATTCGTCTACAAAGAATTTCCAGTTCACAGATTCAACTGGAGCAGTTAGTGTTGTAGTTTCCCACCAATTCAAGGCTTCATCAGCAAGTAAGGCTACAACGCATTCGAGCTTATGCTCATCGAAGCACTGAAGTTGCTTAGTCAATATCTGAGTAGTTCTTTCTAACCAATATTCAGCTTCTTCAGGCTTCTCTTCAATAGATCCTGCAAAAGTATAGGCTCGGTGCTGAGCAAGCTTTTCGATAGGAGCTCTGCTAGGGGCAGCAGCTACCGGAGCAGGTTGTTCATGTCTCATGTTCGTCAAAAGCTGATCGAACATTTCCTTCATGCTCAGAAGACAATCTCTTTGAACATTCTGAACAGTCGGATTGTCAGTGTTTGTCCGAGGCTGAACAGGAGATTGTTGTAGAGTGTTATCTGGTACAGGAGGTTTCTCCTTATCCGGAGGGTTTTCTTTCATACGAACACTATCCCCTTCACTTGAGGATTCTCGAGGACTTTCATCGTCTCGAGCTAAGTGTGTCTCTTTCATGCTAATTCAGATCAAACAAATTTCAAGTTAGGATCAAGTCACAAGTAACAATATGTATGATCCCTAGGTGGCTTGACTCAACTAATGACGCACACAGAACACATTCAAAGTCTATAGGACCTATTACCTAAAAACGCTCTGATACCAAAACAAAATGTTACACCCCCAACCCGGGTCGGGAGTTAGGGGCGTCGGACGGAACAGAAAAGGCGGACAAACGAAACAAAACAAACAATTGCGGAAGCATTTGATGACGTGATATTATTTTAATCGATAATTCATTTTAATGCGCACGCGGAAAAATGGGCTAACAAAACTCAAACAAACTTTCTTTTAATCTTGATACAAATTCTCGGGCTAATTTAAAACTTTTATTTTTATTAACATATTACTAATGCAATTAAGCCATAATATCAAATACTTAATTGACCAAATTACATACTAATCGAAAACCATTACTTAAATGGTCTAGGTGAATTCGAATTAACCCCAAAAATTACCAAATATTTAAACAACCGATTTCATACATCATATAATAGATTCCAAATTCATATCATGGCATTTGATTTCCTTTACTTAAGGCTTACAAAATGACATAGCTTATATGCTCCTAAACATGCCAAGCTATCGACTATGGACAACAAAAAGGATCGACACAACCATAGCTTGACTTACATTTTTACACAAAATAATGAGGCTAACTACTTAGAAACAAAACATGATTCTAGCCTCCTAACCGAACATTACGGAGCATGTAATTTCAAACACCATTTCAAACTTAAGTTTCGACCAAATAAAACAAAACGGATCCTGAGACAAACTTCAAAGCCACCATCTAGGAGTCGAAAAATAAGACTTAGATCGTACATATTTCGGAATTGTGAACTTGATAACCTTGATCCAACGAAAGCTAGCTTTAGGGTCCGAGCTATCCTGCTAAGGTTGGGAAGAAGAAAATAGAGGAGTGGTAAGTACAAAATGTACTTAGCGAGGTAATGCTAACGCTAATTCGTTCTTGAGCTTAAGCGTGATCAAACATTTAGGTTACTTAGCTAGGTTTATTAGCAATTCGGTATTCACCCAACTAAGCTCACATAAAATTCATACATATGGCAGCATACATGTCATTTCAACATTCATAACACATGCTTGAACACATAGCATATCACAATAATTCACTTCATGCTTATACATGATTCGATCAATAGCATATTTCATTTCATTCTTAGCATACTCAATATCATGCTTTAGCATTTAAATAAATCAAGATTTCATGCTAAACCATACATAGCATTTCCAACTTATCAAAACAAATTCACAAAATTCATCAAAGCATGTCATTCGAATGATCTCAATTTGTCATTCAAAAATCAGAATTTCTCTTTTCAATATCACATGTATTCGAGTGGGGTTATTACCCAATTTCTCATAATCGAACTTGTAAGCATTCTCATGCTTCTTATCATAATCGGATCGGATCAAAGTCCACATATCATAGCATTTCGCTTCATAACATATTCGGAAGGGATCAATATCCATATAACATAGCAATTCACATCATAGCATATTCGGAAAGGATCAATGTCCACATAGCATAGCAATTCACATCATAGCATATTCGGAAAGGATCAATATCCACATATCATAGCATTTCACATCATCGCATATCATTTTTAATTCACATTATTCTTTAATATGATTCCATAACACAAACATTTAATTTAACATTTTGCCCATGGTAGATTAGTCGTAACAGAAATTCGAGCCATCGGAAGGGTAACATGTAACGCATATCGGAGTGTTGCCCGCGGCAACGTCATTGATTGCACAAAGTAAAATCAAAGGTGATGCCCATAGCATCGTGTGTCTCGAACAGCAATCAAGATCACACATCTTATCAAGAGTACACAAAGTACTATCAAAGATTGCACAAAGCAATATCGGAGGGTGAGCTCAGACTCTAGGCATGCCGTTCTTATCTAGAACGTCCAAACGACCAAGGGCGGAATCTTGTTAGGTGATTAGTCCTTTAATTCATTTCATGTGTGTATTTTTTCAGAATTCATAATGCATACTCATTCGCTCATAACATGGCAGCAACATCATTCATACATAACATATGCATTTTCAAGCATAGCATATTCATGTCATAGGGCAGTCCACATAATCATCATATCAATCATGATCAAAATTCATTTCATGCCTTTCTACCGTACAATCATTTACATGGGCAGTCCACATTTGTACATACTCAATAAATCATCAAAATCCACATTAACATAGAACTCATGGCATTTAGCATCATGCAAAACAGTCCACAAATCGCATTCGATCAATCGGATATCACAAATTGCAATCATGCACTCAAATTCCTTTATAACTTCTTCCCTTACTAAACATATTACCGGATAGCATTTAGTCCAATTTCATGCATATAAAATATAAATTACAGAATATTAAAGTGGTTCGGACACTAGTCCCAACCCTAAACAAAATTAAACTCATCAAGTTACACTCACGAAAGTTACACTCACGATCCTTATGCTTGATCTCGAATTGAGATGCCTTTGCCTCTTCCTTTCGAACGATCGATCCTAGCTTCCTCCGAAGCTTCTTCGCTAGTACGATCTTAACTCTCGACATTAAACAAATACACTATATTAGGAAGCAATTCAACCATACTAATTTGCAATTCAAGCATGAACTTCTAATTTCAATTCTGACTTTTTCACTGAACTAGTTCGAGGACTAGTTATCGTTTTAATCATAAATTTTTAATTACTTATCCAAAATTAACATGCCATATACCGTTGGAAAGGTATTAAACCTAATTTTTCAGTCAAATTAACCTCATATTTTTATCTTATTCGGATTAATACAGTTTATTATTTCTTTATACTCAATTCGGCAATTCTGGACAGCATGCACTGCCCGACTTTAAAAATTCATATCTTTCAAATTATATATGGAAATCTAGTTCCGCTTTCTCTCAATGATTTTAGACATACTAAAGTTTATACTGTACAAATTTCAGTTCCAAAAACCCTATATTCGATTTTTAGTGAATTTCCAAAGTCACTGCTTTTACATAGAACTTCACTGGACAGATTTCTTAATTAACACATTAGCTTGAACATACACTTAATTACATTCTAAAACCTAAATTTCTTTCATAGCATAACTTAATATCCTTTTCAAGGGTATTTTTACAGTCCATGTAAGTTTCTAATTTCAACATTTAGGCATGCAAAATTACTGATTTCTTCAAAACAGTCCCTATTCTTCACAAATTCGATCTTATGACCATTTTTAGTTCTAATCATCATACCATCTTCCTACTTCATTTTTCCAGCAATCATTAAACTTTTATAACCAAATGTTCATCCCTTAACAAGTTTCTCTTAGTAGCCATTTTCAGATTTTTGACTCTTAACAAATTTTCCAAAGCTCAAGATTTTATTCTCCTCTTCAAAACAGTCCCCATTTTACTCCTTTCTTGTTTTCTTGCATAGATTCCATATTTTTCCATATTTTATCTTGTTATTACATTTAAGACTCATATATCTTCATGTTCATATAAATCTTAGGTTTGCATGCATGTTTTTAGCTCAACCGAAAGTTTCAAAGTGTAGGAGACTTACTTTCTTTAATCTTTGACAACCTTAGTTACTCTCTTCAACATCCTAGCTTAAGCCCTCTTCATGCAACCGAAAATTTCATGTATTTTGCTCTCAAACATGGCTGACTTTTGAGCTTCCCTCTTCCCCCATTCTTCCCTTTCTTCACGGCAAAGAAGAGCAAAAATGGGAAAAAGATGACAAGCTTTCATCATATACTTGATTTGATGGCTTGTGTATTTTACCTATAAACCCTTTTTATTTCTTCATTTACTCTTTATTTACTAGGGGCATCCCCAAGGATAAATCATCTTTTACATGCATTATTTACTTTTTAATAATCTTCTAATTTAATCCCTAATTTGCTTTGCTACAAGCTTAATTAAGCTTTATCAATTTTATCCCATTTTAAGGAGTACATTGTTATGTTAATTTCCTTTGTATTCTTTTAGTTCTACATTTTAAATGTAGACTTCACTAATTTGATTTCATTGGCTTACCAATCGGCTAAACCGATTAATTTGATCTAATTCCCTTTCTATTTCGAATTGGTGCACTAATTGCCTAATTGCGGACTTTAGGGACCAATTTGCATAATTCACAAGTTCACGGGCTCAATTGCTTCTAAGAATAATTAAAAATAATTAAATTCTACGGCGAAAACTTCTAGGACGGAAATGCGGATGTTACAATTCCCTCCTCCTTAAAGAAAGAATTCGTCCTCGAATTCTTACCTGAACTGAATAAATGAGGATATTGCTTTCGTATCGTATCCTCGGGTTCCCAAGTTGCTTCTGTAACGTTATGATTCTTCCAGAGAATTTTAACAAGAGGGACACTCTTGTTACGAAGCCTTTTAATTTCTTGATCGAGAATCTGAACAGGTTCTTCTTCATAGGAGAGGTCAGGATTAAGTTCAACTTCTTCTGGTTCGAGAATGTGAGACGGATCAGATCGATAACGCCTTAACATAGAAACGTGAAAGACATTATGAATCTTATCGAATTCAGGAGGTAGTGCAAGGCAATAAGCTACAGGACCAATTCTCTCAATTACTTCAAACGGTCCAATGAAACGCGGACTAAGTTTTCCTTTCTTACCGAAACGGAAGACTTTCTTCCACGGAGAAACTTTGAGAAATACCTTATCTCCGATCTCATTTTGGATGTCCCTACGCTTCAGATCAGCGTATGACTTCTGCCTATCAAAAGCTTGTTTCAAACGGGAATGAATGATTTGAACTTGTTCTTCAGTTTCCTGAAGTAGTTGAGGTCCTAAAACCTTATTTTCTCCGAGTTCAGACCAACACAAAGGAGTTCGGCATTTTCTTCCATACAATGTTCATCCCTTAACAAGTTTCTCTTAGTAGCCATTTTCAGATTTTTGACTCTTAACAAATTTTCCAAAGCTCAAGATTTTATTCTCCTCTTCAAAACAGTCCCCATTTTACTCCTTTCTTGTTTTCTTGCATAGATTCCATATTTTTCCATATTTTATCTTGTTATTACATTTAAGACTCATATATCTTCATGTTCATATAAATCTTAGGTTTGCATGCATGTTTTTAGCTCAACCGAAAGTTTCAAAGTGTAGGAGACTTACTTTCTTTAATCTTTGACAACCTTAGTTACTCTCTTCAACATCCTAGCTTAAGCCCTCTTCATGCAACCGAAAATTTCATGTATTTTGCTCTCAAACATGGCTGACTTTTGAGCTTCCCTCTTCCCCCATTCTTCCCTTTCTTCACGGCAAAGAAGAGCAAAAATGGGAAAAAGATGACAAGCTTTCATCATATACTTGATTTGATGGCTTGTGTATTTTACCTATAAACCCTTTTTATTTCTTCATTTACTCTTTATTTACTAGGGGCATCCCCAAGGATAAATCATCTTTTACATGCATTATTTACTTTTTAATAATCTTCTAATTTAATCCCTAATTTGCTTTGCTACAAGCTTAATTAAGCTTTATCAATTTTATCCCATTTTAAGGAGTACATTGTTATGTTAATTTCCTGCTTTTATTCTAAATACTTTAACGACGATAGGCGTGGTTGATTTATTTAAGAACCATCTTTCGAAGATAGACTTGGGAGGATTGGTTACTCGAGAGAGAAACAAGTTACGACAGGTTGGGCCTCGTAGACTGTAACCGACATGATCCCCGAAATAAAAATCTATTTCAGTGATCGAAAGAATTGAATGAGCTGGTTCGAGGCTATTTCACATACTTGGTTTTCTTATTATTTTTAATTCTTGCATTTTATTTTATTACTTCACTCAATATCAAATCACCTCCCCCCATTTTATTTAATTATTCTACAGATATTCCTGGGAGTAGTAATCGAAGCAGTCTTCAGTCAATAATTCCAGCTAAACTCCTCGTGGATCGACCCTATTTCCCTATATCTACTCAATTTCTTTATTTTATTTATTGTTGAAAGATGTGAATTATATATTTATTTTTGACCGGTTAAACGACGACTTGTCAATTCACGATAGCATGCAAATGCAAGAGGCATCCAAATAGCTTCCATTCTAGCTACGGGTGCATGTGTTTCATCAAAATTAATTCACTCTTCTTCAGTGTAACCTTGAGCAACAAGTTTAGCCTTGTTTCTCACTATGTTACCACTCTCATCTAGCTTGTTTCTAAAAACTCATTTAGTTCTGATAGTAGATTTATTACTAGACCTTTCAACTAAAGTCCAAACTCTACTCCTCTCAAATTGATTAAGTTCTTCTTGCATGGCCAATATAAAAAAATCATCTTTTAATGCTTCTTTGATATTTTTAGGCTCAATGCATAAAATGAAAGCAACATTATTAAGCAATTTAAGAGAGGATCTAGTGGTTACCCCCTTGGATGGATCACCCAAGATTTCACCATCTTTGGCATAGTTGAGTTCCCTTGGGTAGCACATTTCCTTTTCACCAAGATTCATATCCTTTAATGCTTCTATGGAGGATGTTGCGCATCTTCTTCTTTGGTTGGAACCTCATCCACCTTTGTTGATTGTCCAACATCATTGGCTTCAATGATCCCTACATCATCATCATCACAAGAATCCTTCGTAACACCCTAAAAATGATAATGAAAAAAATGAAAAAAAGAAGAAAAAGAAATAAAATTACAATTATAAGGGTTTGAAACCATGACCTATGCATAGTAAACTAAAGACTCAACCATTGAGCTAAGGCTAATTCTAGTTAGAAAATACATGAACTTTCTTTTTCATTGTCCAATTGGTTATTAGAGAGCATTAACTAAGCAAAATCTACCTTTCCACCTACCCAAGCGTGAGCTTTTCGAATCTGGAGGCAAATTCAAGATTTCAAAAACCTCTCACCTACCCTTTCTCTGTTCAAGCTCCGACGAGCTCTCTACGGTCGTTCGTGGCATCCACCGTCCCCACCATCATCATCGTCGCCCCATCGCTACAAAAACCCTACAACCCAACCTCTATTTTTGCCCGTCGTTCGCACAAAAACGGTGGAAGATCGTTCATCTTCACCAACCCTGATCTGCTTCACCGTCAGTCCGTGGTGGACACTGCCGCTATTAGTTGGATTGTTGACGTGTCCCGACCATACCTTGTTAGATACTCGCCTTGTATCGCCGCCATTCGCCGTGAAATGTTGGTCGAAGGTTCGATGAGAACCCTCCTTCCGCACCCTCTGTTTTCTACGTTTTCTGACCAACACGGCTGTCCGTTCGTTGCGCCGCCACCGCCAACGGACTCCTCGTGTAGAGGCGAGGAAAATCCAGGATTCCGATCACTGGTTCGTCAACGTTTAACGCCTCGCCAGAGCTACGTTGTTTCGAACCCCGTTTCCTCTTTTTGGTTAAATCTGGTAAGGAATTCTGGCCTATTATGTTGACGAATGGATTTTACTGTGGGTCTGAAAAATACTATTTTTTCCGTTAGGATCTCGACACTTATGGCCTCCGACATTCTTTTTCCTGTGAATGGCTAACGAGCCTTAATTTCAGGTGGGTGACTCGGGTTTAAACCCATTGAACCGAGTCAACCCAGCCCGAACCGATTTGGTATGTGTAGCCCATTAATTGATTTGGTCTAAGCACAATATGTCAACCCCTATCCGACCCAAACTTGTATCCGACCCGAATTGATTCGATCTAACTCGAACTGACCCGTTAACCTGAACCCGACCCGTTGACCGAGTCAACTCGATGATTCAACTCGTTCGAGTCAACTTAGTGAGTCAACCCGTCCGAGTCAACTCAGTGAGTCAACCCGCATGAGTCAACTCGGTGGATTGTTGACCAGTTGACTAATGATGTCAGCATTGACCGATGATGACATTAGCGTTTAGCATTGACTTTGACCAAAAAGTAAAATTTTTTTAAAACTCTTATTTTATGTTTTTCTACGTCCTGAGCCCGTTTCTGAAGCTTGTTTCGCAAAATTCTACTCTGAAAGCCTCCGAATCTGACCTTGAACCTAAACTTGTATATGTATTTTGTAAAGTGTCCACAAGTTTTATATTTCATGCACATTCCATCTCACATTGTTGCTGTTTTTGAGTATATTCTAGGCATAATTAGGACCATGCATTGCATTTTACAATATTTCTTTACTTTGCCATGCTCTTATAGATTATCTGTTATTTGGTGAAGAAAAGGTATTGTTTTAGTTTAGTTTTAGTTTCAGGTACTAAAGGCTGACAGAGGGAAAGAGGAGCTAAGGACATGATACTGAAGCAACAGACCAAAGAGCTGTACTGATGTAGTTCCAAATTAGGGGTGGGCAAGACCGGGTACCCGACCAATTTGTCTAGAATTGGTCCCGGTCCCGGAAATTACCGGTTCCTAAAAATTAGAACCAGTCCCGGTTAGACCGGGTCCAAGATTTCAGGAACCGGTCCCGGTACTAGTGGGAACCGGTACCAATACCGGGTACCCGGTCAATTAGTCTATTATTAATAAAATTTGAGCAGCAGGGGAAAAAAATTCCAACCATCAATAATAATATTAAATAACAAAGTCAGAATATTGTAGGCTTGAAGGTTGAAGTCTTAAAACGAGTCATACTCATAATATTCATACACAAAGAGAAATAAAGGAACGCCTTCAGTTGCTTTCAACCTCTTCAACGCCATTCGGTACCAGACCAGTACCGGGTACCTGGTACAGGTCCCGGTCCCATTGGGTACCCACCGGGTACCGGGTCCAAAAAAGCAGGATCCAGTCCCGGTCCCGGTTGCAACCGGAACCTAAATTTTGGATCCAGTCCCGGTCCCACCGGAACCAATACCGGGTAAAAATCCACCGGGTCTGGGACCGGGACCGGGTAATCGGGTTTTTTGCCCACCCCTATTCCAAATAGAAACAACAGCTGCCGAGTAGCTGTCGCCGCCCAACTTGCCGCCCAAGACAGCAAACTATGGAGTTGGAAAACCGGAGTGCGATATGTAGAGCAGAAAATCCTGATTCTATCGATGTTGTCCACTCATTTTCCAACGTCTGTAGTGTTGCGTGTAAAATAGTCTATCGCAATGGTAGTGCAAGTATACACGACGCAAGTAGTAAAGTGATACAAAGTATCGGATGTCGTCTCCACAGGGATTGGGCTAATAGCTTCACCTTAATTCACTGCACGAAAGTAAAGAAAATATTTGAGAGTTGTCACGAAAATAATAGCGTAAACGCAAATAAAAGAGTAAAAATATCAAGATAGAGAGAATGGGCTGGAATTGAATTGCTCAGTAGTGCAGGTATTGCAGAGTTTAGGAAATCCAGTTCTGTCGTCGTCACCCGTCGCGGCAGCACCTGTCACGGCGGCAATCCGTTGATTGTTGCAGCAGCAAACACTCAACTTAGTACTTTCAAGTTTGGCAAGAATCCCGGATCTGCCTTGGCCTATCCTTAGGTCCAAGTCTGTCGATGATCACGTCTTGATGATACCTCCGGCGTGAATCGAGGGATGAACACCGATATGTATGAATTCTTCTTTAGCCACTTAACCTCGCCCTATCCCTAGGCACGAGATAGTTCAACTATAAACTAGAGAACTTGCTCTTATTTCTTTCGTATACTTAACTCTCCCGATGCTAAGTAGATAGATAACCTCACAATGCTCTCCCAATGCTCTTGCAAGATATTAATAACCAAAATAAGAGAACTTGAAGTTTATTTTATTGAACTGAAAATTCCTAAAACAAAACAACCCTTGCAACTACTTTACAAATCAACCCGTGGCCCTAGGGGGAATTTAGAACATGTCGGCGGCGGGAAAACGGCTAGGGGTTTTGGTTATCGGTTATGGGGTATGATGTGCCCTAGGTTAAAATACATGCCCTTATATAAGCTTTGGGCTCAAGTTATCTAATTTAACAAGGATTACAACTTTAATTAAAAGTATGATTCTAATAAAGACTAAATCTTCAAGGAATCTACTTTCCAGCCGTCTTCCTTGTTTCTTGGGATTTTCTCTCCTTGAACTTTGGGCTTGACATATCTTTTGATCTGGGGCTTGGAAAAATATGAGGTTTTCACACGACAAACGGGCTGAATTTTCTCTATCTGTCGAGGTCCACTTTGCTTTTTCTCCTCAAAATTGTTGTCATCCTCTGCTGTCACGGCAGCACCATGGCAGCATTGTAACACCCCAATTTTGGGCTTGGAAGTTTTGGGTTTGACCCGGACCGGTCGGAGTGCGGTTCGAATATAAAAGGTGATTTTTAGGAAAGCCTAGTTCGGGTTGCATTAAAAATATGGTAAAATATCTTAAAATCCTCTTTTATTATATATAAGAGAATGGTGAAATCAATTTTACAAAATGAGGTTTGGAAGTGTGACATTTTGGGTTAGTGACCAAAAAGTAATTTTTGAAAACTTGGTGACTGTTTTTAAAGGATTGGAACTTTGAATCTTTAAGGAGCTAATTTACCCAAGAAGAGTTTTCTCCAGATTTTTCTTAATATTAAAGGTAATTAATGATTTTTAATAAAAGGAAAAGGGGAATTGGATATTTTGAGTTCTTAACTAACTTTTCTCAAAATTTTCCCTCTTCATTTTCTCTCAACTTTTCACTCAGCCCAAACACTTTTCCCCAGCAAATTTTCCTCTGATTTTGATACCTAATGATGAGATTTCAATCTTCATTTGATCTCTAATCATTCCTACATCAAAACCTTAGCATTTGCTTATTGAATTTTCAAGAATCTTGATTCCAAACAAGGAGAAACTCACATTTAGAGGTATGAACGTTCTTCTCCTCTAAATACTCAGTTCTTTACTGAAATTCCCAAGTTCTCAATCCTTGACTTGAGTTTTATTAAAGGTTTTATGGTTGTGTTCTTCATCTTGGCTTTTAAATGCAAGATTTGGTTTAATTTTGATGAAATTCGTATGAAATGGTTGGGCACTGTTTTGAGGTGTCTTTTTGATGATTTTTGGATGTATAATTGATGTGAAATTGAGGTTTAATAAATGCAATCCCGAATAGGTTGATTTTCCTAAGTTTTGCTTGTGTTAATGGTGGTTTTTGGGGTGATCTTGATGTTCTGCTATAGCTGGAGGTATAAGGACGTGATTAGATCCTTTTTGGATGTTAATTGAGGTTTATGAATGATTGGAATTGATGGATCTTGGCTGGGTAGTGATGTAGAGATGTTTGGATGTGTTTTCGGTTGTGTTTGGTAGCCGAAAAGTGAGTGTTGATGAGAGCAACGAGTTTAGGTGTCTTGATTGAAGATATTAATGCATGATGATGCATTAATCCTCTGCTTTGATGTGTTTAAAATAGGGGAGACATCTTCGGATCCTTCTGGTGTTGATCCGAAAGCTTGATTGGTGTTTCGGCAAGCTTGCGAAACGGAATCGGTGAGTGAAGTTTGGTTTTCAGCTTTGAAACCAATGTTTTGAAGGTTTGGGAGCTTAGTAAAAGTCTAAAGAACTTAGCTAAGCTCAAGAGTAAGTTTTCGGGAAAAACTCTCTTGTTGATGAGCCATGAGTTGGTTGAATGCAAAGTGATTTGTTGCATGTTTAAATTCTGTTTTTGAAAGCATATTTTAGCATGTTTATTGCTGGTTTTATAAGCCATGTTTTGAAGGATGCTCAAGGTAAGGGATCCTTGTTTTGTACATTGATTAATGTGGTTTTGATGCATAATGATGCATGATGATGAATGGCTTTGTTAAATGCTTTAAAACAGTGGTTTAATGTTGGTAAATGATGTATATTGGCAAGTGATGTGGTTGGTTTAAAAGTACTTAAATCGGATATAGTTAGCCGGCTATAGGATTGGGTGCATCGTGAATAAAGTCGCCTTGGATGTCAAGGGGTTGTGATTGTACCATGCTCCATCCAAGTACACTAACGAGATGGTTAAGAACAACATGGTGGTCTAAAGTCCATGGGAGATTCTTGTTTTAAGGTCACAATGGTGGTTAAAAGTCCATGTGTGGACCTTGTGTATTATTAAGGTCACAATGGTGGTTTAAAGTCCATGTGTGGACCTTGTGTATGGTAAGATCACCATGGTGGTTTAAAGTCCATGTGTGGATCTTGTGTTGTATGTCCCTTGATCTCGTTAGTGATGTTATACAACTACCAATGAGTGATGTGGAGGGGTTGTGATTGTACCATGGTCTCCATCACGGGTGTTGAGGGGTTGTGATTGTACCATTTGCTCCACCTTGATATTGGTAGTGTGTATGAAGCGTAGGGACAACGCTTGTAATCCGCGTATCCGATTGTCGTTTGTGTTTTGAGTTGAGAAAGGTTATGGATTATCACTTGAAAGCCAATATGACATGTTAATGATTTGAAGCATGAAATGCTTGGTTTATATACATATGTGCATGATCAAACATTGTTTGAACTAAAGGTTTTGAAAAGGAGTTTTAATAATGCATTATTGTGTTGTTTTAAATGAGCATTCCTCACTAAGCTATGTGCTTACGCTCTCTCTTTCTTAAACTAATAATGCAGAGCATTGAAGTGCTTAAAGGGGCAGCAAGGTGGTCAAAAATCTAAGTGAAAGCTGAAGCTCATGTATGGTGACAATTTTCATAACTTGTTTAGCTTTTGGCATTTGGCAATGGGAACCTAAATTGTTGTTTTGGGAGAGGTTTTGGACTCCCTAAGTTGGTTTTATGCATTTAGTGATGTTGAGATTTGTAAGTGGCCTTTTGGTCCTTGGTTCGAAGTTTTGGTGGTTATATGGTTTTCTACATAGGTTGCATGCCTATAGAATTGGGTTTTTCTTAATTATAAGCTATGTTGGAGTTTGGTCGATGCTAGTATGTTCATTGAGTGTTGAATGATTTGCTGGTATGATTTGGTTGTCTTTGAAGCATGTTTGATGGGTCAATTCTGCATTTAACCAGCAAAATTTCTGCAATCTGGGCAGCACGTTTCGGAACAGGTGCTACCGTTTCGGAACAGAGGGCCTGAAATGGCCTTGGCGTTTCGAAACAGGTAGAGCCGTTCCGGAACGGTTTTGCCACTGCCATGCCCTGTTCTGGAACTCGTTTCGGAACGGTCCCGCGTTTCGGAACGGATCATCCCTGTTCCGAAACACCCGACCGTTGGGCACTGAAATTGACGGTTATATGTGTTGAAATCCTTGCGTTTTGGTCCTGAACTTGGTTTATGCAATTGAATGAGTTTGAGATGTCCGTTTGAGTTGATTTTTGGCAGAGAAGCATGAAACATAACTAATTTCATATTGGTAACTCAAAAGTTGGTTAAGTCCTTATAATTTTCAGAATTTGCATTTTCGTCCCTAAATTTGTATGTTGTGCAATTGAGTCCCTTAATGTTATTCAATCGCTGTGGTTTTCGAGTATGTTTGTCTCAAGTGTTCACCTAGGGTTAACATGCATTTAGATAAGATTAAAAAGAAAAAAAAGGGTCGTTAATCAAGGTTGACTTTCGGGTTGACTTTGGTTTTCCCCGTGTAAACTTCTTAATTTGGGTCAACCGTCTAGGCCGGGTTAAGGGGGTTACAAGCATCATCCTCTTTGTCTGCTTGTCCAGTTCAGCTCTTCCGCTTCTCTGCCCAGTGCCTGCCTTCTCCGTCTGCTACGACGGCAACCTGCCAAAAACAGCCATTCTTAGTAGAATCTGTGCCTTTAATATATTTGTGATGTTTTGCTGTAAACTAACCTAAATGCAATGAATAATGCTTGAATGCAGCAGAAATATGGGTTAAAAAGGGTGTAAATAATAGGACTTTTACACACTCAACATGTAGCAGCAGGCAGAGCCGCCGAAGGAAGAACTCGAGATTACTTACGGAGCAAGGCACCGTGATAACATCCACATTCAACTCAAAGAAGTTAGAGTTTAAAGTCACATTTAATGTTAAAAGCTACTTTGAAGACTTCCACTTCAAGAAGGACTAGACCTAGCTAATGCATATATATACCTATTGTAATTCTATTTTAAAACAAGTAAGGTTTTTCTTAGGCATAGTTTAGGTTTTCTTGCCGCCATCATGTTCTAAAATTCTCCTTGGGTTTGGGTTATGTTGTAATTAGTGTGAGAACAATTGTTTAGGATTTCATGTTTGTTTTTGCAAATAAAACTTCAAGGTTTACTTATTCCACGTTCTTCATAGTTTTCAATTAAGGCGAAAGATTAGTTGAATTCTATCCATTTGTTCGGTATCGAGAGAGTCAAACTCAGGAAAGGAGTAAGTTAGATTTCATCTATAGACGGTGCGATCAATCTGGCCTAAACATAGGTTAGGGTTTAAGGCAGCTAAAAGAGGACGAATCAACATTGTTGTCTTTGTACGATTCACACTGTGACTGGTATTATCTGTAGTGGGCATCAACAACATTCTGACTTTGACATAAGCGGAGTCACTTTCGAAGCGTTCTGCCGAGCCTTGTAGTTCTATCGAGTTTGCCGCCAAGACACAGTTCCATTCCCCTACCGAGGCAGCGAAAGGGTCTCAGCAGTCTACCTGCCATCCCACGCCGAGGCAGCAGAGTCTGGCAGCGCAAAATAACTTGTCTTATTCAACGCAGTTTCACACTAAGCAACAACATAACCCTGCCCATTCTATCAATCTGATTTCTTCATCTTTAATTACTTGTGTTTTTATTTTATTTTTCTTCTCAAACATTCAACTTAATTGTGCATTTACTTTTCCTTGTGCAGGAACAACAATTCTAATCAAGCTTTCCAATCCCTGTGGGAGACGATATCTTTTATACTATAACTTGACAGGAGTGTGTGTTGCGTGTAAAAGTGTTTGTCGCAATGTAGTTCAAATGTACACGACGCAAGTAGTAAAGTGATACGTCAGTATCGGATATCGTCTCCACAGGGACTGGGCTAATAGCTTCACCTTGGATTATTGCACGAGAGGAAAAAGAATAGTTTAAATTGTTGTCACGAAAATAATAAAGAGAACTGGAATTTAAGATTAAGGAAATCAAGTTAGAGAGAATAGGCCGGTATTGAATTGCTCAATAGTGTAGGTGTTGCAAAGTCTGGGAATATTTGTTCTGTCGGCGTGCCTGTCGCGGCAGCATCTGTCACGGCAGCGGTCTGTGTTAGTCGCGGCAGCGATCACACAACTCTGTACTTCAAGCTTGGCAAGAATCCATGTTGTGCCTTGGCCTATCCCTAGGTCCAAGTCTGTCGATGAACACGTCTTTGATGATACCTCCCGGCGTGAATCGAAGGATGAACATCGATGTTGTTGAATTCTTCCTTAGCCACTTAACCTCGTCCTATCCCTAGGTTCGAGATAGTTCAACCATAAACTAGAGAACCCGTACTTATTCCTTTCTTATACTTAACTCTCCCTGTTGAGTGTGTAAAAGTTCTATTATTTACACCCTTTTTAACCCATATTTCTGCTGCATTCAAGCATCATTGCATTGCATTTAGGTTAGTTTTTAGTAAAACATCACAAATGGGCAGAGATGGCTATTTTTGCAGGTATCTGCCATAGTAGACATTGAAGGCAGGCGCAGGGCAGAGAAGCAGGAAAGCTGAAATGGGCAAGAAGCCGAAGAAGACGAACCTGTCATGGACCTGCCGTGACAGCAAGGTGACAGCAGACTTATGAAGAGGAAAAGTAAAGTGGACCTCGATAGATAGAGAAAAATCTGCTCGTCTGTCGTGTGAAAGCCAAATATTTTTCCAAGCCCCGGATCAAAAGATATGTCAAGCCAAAGCTCAAAGAGAAGAAATCCCTAAAAGCAAGGATGCGGCTGGAAAGTAGGAGACTTTAGAGATTTAGTCTTTATTAGAATCTTACTTTTAATTAAAGTTGTAATCCTTGATACCTTAGATAACTTGAGCCCAAAGCTTATATAAGGGCATAGATTTAACCTAGGAGGCATAACCGATTACCCCATAACCGACTTCAAAAAACCCTGCCGTCCACTCGTCACCGACATGTTCTAAATTCCCCCTAGGGCTACGGGTTGTTTTGTAAAGTAGTTGCAAGGGTTGCTTTGTTTTAGGATTTTTCAGTTCAATAAAATAAAACTTCAAGTTCTCTTATTTTGGTTTTAACATCTTGCAAGAGCATCGGGAGAGCATTGTGAGGTTATCTATTTACTTAGCATCGGGAGAGTTAAGTATACAAAAGAAATAAGAGCGCGTTCTCTAGTTTATAGTTGAACTATCTCGTGCCTAGGGATAGGGCGAGGTTAAGTGGCTAAGGAAGAACTCATACACATCGGTGTTCATCCTTCGATTCACGCCGGAAGGTATCATCAAAGACGTGTTCATCGACAGACTTGTGCCTAGGGATAGGGCAAGGCAGATCTGGGATTCTTGCCAAACTTGAAGTACGGAGTTGGTGTGTCTGCTGCCGCGACAGCCAACGGACAGACGTCGCGACAGGTGCTGTCGGCGACGGGAGCGACGACAGAACTGGAGATCCTAAGCAATTCAATACCTGCACTACCGAGCAATTCAATACCATCCCATTCTTTCTATCTTGATAAATTCAATCCTTTTATTTACGTTTTTATCTTATCATTCTCGTGACAACTCTTAATTATTTCCTTTACTTTCGTGGAGTAAACAAGGTGAAGCTATTAGCCCAATCCCTGTGGAGACGATATCCGATACTTCGTATCACTTTACTACTTGTGTCGTGTACACTTGCACTACAATTGCGATAGACTCTTTTACACGCAACAAGTTTTTGGCGCCGTTGCCGGGGATTGGCAACATAACTACATCTTTCTTTTATTGCACTTTTTGCTTTTATTTTTATTTTATTTTTGTTTGTGTTTTTATTTTTAGTTTTTCTTTAATTTTTATTTTGTGTTTTCAACTCTCGCTTTTCACGAGGTTTTCTTGTTTATGCGCAGATCTAAAAGAGGTGAAGATCCTGAGTATAAATTAGATCCGGAGATCGAACGTTCCTTCAATCTCAAGAAACAACTCCGCCGACTTTTAGACAGAAACGAATATCTCGAGGAACAGCTAGAGCAAATGGCACGTAACCAGCCTGTTGGTGACGGTGTACCGCCTGTCGATGACCCGCCCGCAGCAGGTGGACGACGGTCATGTCGTGACTACATGCTGAACGATCATGTAGAGCTGGAGACCACGCTGCCGGATATTGATGTTGACAACTTCGAGCTTAAACCTGTCATGTTTAGTATGATCAACAACGCCGGGCAGTTTGGTGGTTCTGCGACAGAAGATGCTAGGGAGCATCTCAAAATGTTCCAGGAGATCTGTGGTTCATTTAGATTACCAGGAGTTAGTCCGGAGATACTGAGGCTTCGGTTATTCCCCCATTCATTGAGGGACAGAGCTAAAACTTGGTGGAATAAACTTACACCGGGTTCTATTATGACTTGGGCAGATCTAACTCGTGAATTTTTATCTCGTTTTAATCCCTCACATTTATCTGAGCGATTACGTAACGAAATTGCTACTTTTCAACAGGAAGATGACGAGCCGATGCACGAGGCCTGGGACAGATTTACTACTCTTCTACGGAACTGCCCAATGCATGGATTCCCTGTCTGGAATCAGGTAACTAAATTCTATAATGCTGCTAACTTACAAACTCGTATTCGGATTGATTCTGCAGCGAATGGACTATTATTGGATAAAGATCCGGACGAGGCATTGCAAGTTCTGAAAAATCTAGCCAAGAATGAGGAGCAGTTTCCGACAGCTAGAAGAGGGGGTAAACGGGTACTTGCTATCAAGGACTATGAGGCCGACAGCACTATGAAATCCCAGGTACCATTCCTTACTAAAGCAATGAAACACTTATTGAATGAAGAGGAATTACGAGGATTTGCTGTTGAGGAAGTTTGTGCTATTTGTGAGGGAAATCATAGTAGGGAAGAGTGCCCGATAAATATAGAAGAGGGAAAATATGTTGGAAATTTCAAACCGAATTATAATTCCAACAACTACAACCCTAATTGGAGGAAAGATCCCAAATTTTCCTGGAGTAACCCTAACAATGCCCTAAATCTGCAAGCATATAATCAGAATCAGGGGGTCCTAGACTGTTGACGCGACAGCAACTGCCGCCGCAGAACCTGCCGTCGCAGCAGCAACAGCAGCCACCACCTGCCACGAGTAGTGTATTGGAACAGACTCTGGCCACCTTTATGTCTCAGACTGGCACGTATATGGAGAATATTAATCAGTTTGTCAAGAAGACGGAAACCTTTATGGATGAAACTAAGATGAGAATGACAAACCATGAAGCTACCTTGAAATCTCTAGAGACACAAATGGGTCAGGTGTCGCAGCATATTAAACCGAGGCAGAATGGAGGTTTCCCTAGCAATATTGAAAATGCTAGACCGCCCCCACATGAGCAATGTAAGGCGATTACTACTAGGAGTGGGAAAAAGCTACCAGGGCCGGAAAAAGAAGCTGAAACAGAAAAGGAACCTGCCTTGGATAAACCTGCCGAGGAAGCTGCCCCGACAGGTGATAAACAGACTGTTGCCGATGAGCCTGTCACGACAGCAGAAGCGACAGAGGAGAAAAAAGATGATTATCGTCCTCAGATTCGCATGTAGTGGGAAGGACGTATTGATGATTATCGTCCTCCACCACCTTTTCCTCAACGGATACAGCAAGCTAAGCATGAATCTCAACTTAAAAAGATTTATGATATTTTCAAACAGGTTCATATTAACATTCCATTGCTAGATGCTGTTAGGGAAATGCCCGGTTATGCTAAATTTCTCAAGGATGTCATGTCTAAAAAATCTAAACTTGGGGAATTTGAAACGGTAAGGATGCAAGAAGGTTGCATGAGTATTCTTCATCGGCAGCCACCCCAGAAAAAGAAGGATCCGGGGAGCTTCATCATACCTTGCGTAATCGGTGACAAATTTGTGGGTAAGGCACTTTGTGATCTTGGTGCCAGTGTTAATCTAATGCCAAAATTTGTTTTTCAGAAACTAGGTATTGGCAAGGCGCGGCCCACGACAGTTACCCTACAGCTAGCCGACCGCTCTTACGTTCACCCCGAGGGAAAAATTGAAGATATTTTGGTAAGAGTGGATAAGCTTATTTTTCCTGGTGACTTTCTTATTTTAGATTGTGAGGCAGATGAGAACGCACCAGTCATCCTAGGGCGACCCTTCTTAGCCACGGGAAGATCATTGATTGATGTGGAGAAAGGAGAACTCACCATGAGCGTGAACGATCAAGAAATTAACTTGAATGTTCTCCAAGCGATGAAACATGCTGATGTGGATGAGGAATGCAAGGCCATCATTGAGGTGACCTTTGATCAACCCTACATCAGGTCGGGCTGCCGTGATATAAAATTTGGTCACTGCTGTGACAGCCATCTACAGGCCTGTCACGACAGCAACGACGACAGCAACAACGACAGCACCAACGACAGTGACTCCTCTGAATCCGATACATCTGATACTGAAGGTCATGAGGAGGTAGATTGGTTAGATCATCGTCCAGGTAAGTTATTCGAACCTTTGAATTACACTTCGGATAATCATTTAATCCAAAAGCCCTCTACTGTTGAACCACCTGTCTTAGAACTTAAGCCCCTGCCAGGGCAGCTTAAATATGCTTATCTTGGTTGTGATGACACACTGCCTGTAATCATCTCTGCTAAGCTGCCGCAGGAACAGGAACGACAGCTGATCGACATGTTGAGGCAGCATAAAAGGACGATAGGATGGACGATAGCAGACATTCAGGGCATTAGTCCGGCAATATGCATGCATAAAATCCTCCTCGAGGAAGATCATAAGCCGACTATTGATGCCCAAAGGCGGTTAAACCTTGCGATGAAGGAGGTAGTGCGTAAAGAAATAATTAAATGGTTAGATGCTGGTATTATTTACGCCATCTCCGACAGCAAATGGGTAAGCCCGGTACAATGTGTTCCCAAGAAAGGAGGCATGACCGTGATAACCAACGAAAACAACGAGTTAATCCCAACCAGGACTGTGACCGGTTGGAGGGTTTGTATGGACTATCGGAAGCTTAACAAAGCTACCCGAAAGGACCACTTTCCTTTACCCTTTATTGATCAAATGCTTGATAGATTAGCGGGTAAGCCTTACTATTGTTTTCTTGATGGTTACTCCGGTTATAACCAAATTGCTATTGCACCGGAGGATCAAGAGAAAACGACTTTCACATGCCCCTACGGAACATATGCATTTAGGAGGATGCCGTTCGGCCTCTGCAACGCACCTGCCACCTTCCA
The DNA here is from genome assembly GCA_958450335.1 of Hibiscus tridactylites. Classification (NCBI taxonomy): domain Eukaryota; kingdom Viridiplantae; phylum Streptophyta; class Magnoliopsida; order Malvales; family Malvaceae; genus Hibiscus; species Hibiscus tridactylites. Next base: position 20,246,441 of record OY288266.1, read on the forward strand.
AAGATGCATGATGGCTATATTCTCCGACATGGTAGAGGACTTCCTTGAGATCTTCATGGATGATTTTTCCGTCTTTGGAGACGATTTTGAGAGCTGCCTCGGCAACCTTCAAAAGGTACTTGAAAGATGTGAAAAAGCTAATCTTGTTCTTAATTGGGAAAAATGCCATTTTATGGTAGATGAAGGGATAGTTCTAGGCCATAAAATTAGCTGCCGTGGGATAGAAGTCGACAGGGCAAAAATAGAGGTCATAGAGAAGCTGCCGCCGCCAACCACAGTCAAGGGCATTAGGAGTTTTTTAGGGCATGCGGGTTTTTATCGGAGATTCATTGCCAATTTCTCGAAAATCACCAAGCCCCTATGCCATCTCTTAGAGCAGAACCGACCCTTTGACTTTAATGAGGAATGTACTGAAGCATTCAAGGTTCTGAAGGAAAAGTTAGTGACAGCCCCCATAGTACAGCCACCAGACTGGACACAACCGTTTGAGATCATGTGTGATGCCAGTGATTATGCTGTCGAGGCAGCACTTGGGCAGCGCAGAGACAGGCTGTTTCACGTCATATACTATGCCAGCAAAACATTGAATGACGCCCAAGTGAATTATACCACCACCGAAAAGGAGCTGTTAGCTGTGGTGTTCGCCATTGACAAGTTTCGTTCTTACATACTTGGGACAAAAGTAATAGTGCACACCGACCATTCTGCCCTAAAATATTTGTTCGCAAAGAAAGACGCAAAGCCTAGATTGATACGGTGGATCTTGCTACTACAAGAGTTCGACCTTGAGATCAAAGACAAAAAGGGGATAGAAAATCAGGTGGCAGACCACTTGTCAAGATTAGAAATGGGACAGAGTCTACCTATAGACGAGACACACATACTGGAGACCTTCCCAGACGAGCAGCTCTTTGCTGCCGCAATCGCTGTCGCGACAGCCATGGCGGCAGGTAAGTCTTCTAACCTTCCCTTGTATGCTGATTTCGTTAATTTTATTGTTAGCGGAATATTGCCTTCTGATCTTACTTATCAAGCCAGGAAGAGGTTTCAAAATGATGTTAAACATTATTATTGGGACGAACCTCTTCTTTTCAAAATGTGCACAGATCAGGTTATAAGGAGGTGTGTACCACAAGAAGAACAAGAAGACATTCTACATCACTGTCATGCTTCACAATATGGAGGTCACTTAGGAGGCAATAAGACTGCTGCCAAGGTGCTGCAGTCAGGGTTCTACTGGCCGACACTTTATAAAGATGCACAGGAATTTTACAAAAACTGTGATAGGTGCCAGCGGACAGGTAACATCTCGAGGAGAAATGAGATGCCACTGCAGAATATTTTAGAAGTCGAGATCTTCGACGTTTGGGGGATTGATTTTATGGGACCATTCCCGTCTTCATGTGGGAATTTGTATATCCTCCTAGCGGTGGACTATGTCTCCAAGTGGGTAGAAGCAATCGCAACTCAAAAGAATGATGCCAAAACGGTCCAAAAGTTTTTGCACAAAAACATCTTTTCTAGATTTGGCATCCCTAGAGCGATTATCAGTGATGAAGGGAGACATTTCGATAATAGGGTAATTGATGCTGCCTTAAAGAAATATGGTGTCAAGCACAGGATCGCGACAGCATACCACCCACAGACCAATGGACAGGCTGAGATATCCAATAGGGAAGTGAAGAACATTCTTGAAAAGATGGTTAAACCAACTAGGAAAGATTGGTCTTTACTTCTGAATGATGCATTATGGGCATACAGGACAGCTTTCAAGACTCCATTGGGCATGTCTCCATACCGACTGATTTATGGGAAAACCTGTCACTTGCCTGTCGAGATCGAGCACAAGGCATATTGGGCAATCAAGGCAGTGAATATGGACTTGGACAAGGCCGGCCAGAAAAGGTTATTAGATTTGAACGAGATTGAAGAATTACGGACAATGGCCTACGACAACGCAAGGATTTACAAGGAAAAGACTAAGAAGTGGCACGACAAGAAACTGCTGCCACGACAGTTCTGCCCAGGGCAGCTTGTGTTGTTATTTAATTCCAGACTTAAACTCTTCCCAGGAAAGCTAAAGTCTAGATGGTCTGGCCCGTTTCAAATAGTTCAAGTTTTTCCCCATGGTGCCATCACAATTCAATCATTAAAGGACGGGCACCAATTCAAAGTCAATGGACAACGCCTCAAGCACTATCAGGGGACTGAAGCCCCAGGAATTCAGGAAGTGGTTACTTTAGGAGATGCCCCACAAGGCACCCCTAATTTAACCTAAGTTTCATTTTTTATTTTTAGTTTATTTATTATTATTATTAGGAATTAGGTTTATTTTATAATGTTTTTTTTATTTCAGTTTTTAGGAAATAAAGGAGTCAAGAAGGAAAGACGAAGTGGCCCAAGCCCACCGCCCATCCACCAGCCCAATACAGCCCATTTATGATAACCTGTCGTTTCGACTGCCGGTGCAGATAGACTTGACAGGCTGTCAACAGACTGACACTGCAGACGCAGAAGCGTGCGGCAGACGCACAGCAGACTCATAAATGCGTGTCAGACGCGTCAGACACGCTACATCCGATCTGCTGCCTCGTTAGTCCCGCCTGCCGTTGCGGCATTAAATGGGCAGATACCCAACAGCTATATAACCCCGGCCTCCCTTTCATTTTCATCACTTCTGATTTTTCTCTCTTGCTTTCCCCTATCGTTTTATCTGTTTTCTCTTTTTTACAGCCCTTGCAACCAAAATGTCGTCAAGACAAACCCGTCGTAGCACTGCTGCCGTTTCTTCTTCAGCAGCAGCGTCACCCTTCGCCAACAAGGAATTATGGGAGGAGCGTGGCTTCATTTACAACAGAAATGATCCTCATATGGGACTCCGGCCGTTCATTGTGAAGGCCATAACGACACAGCTATGGGAGGACTTTGCCGAGCAGCCGGCAGAGTTAAATGATACTTTGGTCCAGGAGTTTTACGAGGCCATCGACAGCAAAACGGCGACATTTGTCACCGTCCGAGGAGTGGAAGTACCCTTTACTGCCAACAGCATCAATCATATGTTTGGCCTCTTCTTTGGCCCCGATGATGATGCTCACCAAAAATTTCTCGACACCCTCGATGCTGCTGCCTATGATGTTGTCATGGTGGAGTTGACAGAGGCTGGAACATCATGGACAACCAGCAAGAAGAACCCCCACTCCGTCAATAGGGGGCAGCTCCTCCCCGAAGCAAAACTTTGGAACGCTTTCATCAAAAAGCGTATCCTGCCCTCGTCCCACCACACGGCAGTCAACCGGCAGTGGCTGGCCCTCATTCACTCTATTATGCATGACAGGCCCATCAACGTGGGCAGGTACATGAGGGACAGCATCATCGACTGTGCCTTCCGCTCAGACTCACGACTCTGCCTGCCGTTCACCATCACAGCCCTCTGCCGCTGTGCTGCTGTACCAGAGGAGCCCTCCGACGAACTACACCAAGGTAATGGCTGGACCGACAGTAACATCTCCAGCCTCATGGAGGTCGTCGCTGCAACACCAATCAACGCCTTTGATCCAAATGCACCACCTGCTGACTCGGATGAGGAACCTGCCACCGAGCCTGCCCCTGAAGCTGCCACCGCCACCGCTCCGACAGACCAGTCGGCACTTATCCTTGCTGCAATCCTACGGGTCGAGGAGCGGCAAATGGGTTTGATGACATTCATCCGCGACTTCTCAAATGCAACGGTAAATTTTATTACTAAGACTTTACATTTTTCGGATGTCATCTTCCCCGCCTTCCCCGACCATTATTTCCATATCCCCTCCCTCACACCTACACCACCTGTCTCTCCCATACACAATCTGCCACTTCCACACCATCACCTGCCCCGACGGCAACCGGCAGCCCTCCGGCAGACACCTCCCCTCGAGGCACCAAAAGACCTGCCACTGATGACAGCCCTCTTATCCGGAGGAATTTGGAGAGGGACTTTACGAGGGTCAAGAGAATCAAGCACGTGGCAGATAAGAAACGGCTGCCCAAAGCCAGCACCACCACTAGCAGCAGCTGGGATAGTGGCAGCAGTTCTGACGTCCAGTTAGTGGAGCAACCTGCCCCTCAACCTGCCCCTCTACCTGCTCCTGAACCTGCCCAGCCCCCTCCACAACGCAGACGCCGCCATCAGATCCGCGTCAGCAGCAGCAGCGAGGACAGCGATTAAAAATTTAAGTCTTTATTTTCCTCTTATTGCTGCCCTGCTTTTATATTTTGTGATGTACTTTTTTTTCTTTCTTTTATTTTCCATGTCATTTTGCATTGAGGGCAATGCAACCCTTGAGTTTGGGGGTGGCAACCCTCCATCTTTAATGGAGTCTTTAGCACATCTCTTTATTAGTTGTTGTGTCTTATTATTTATTTATTTTATCTTAAAATCAAAAAAAATCAGAAAATTAAAAATGTTGGCTTAAAACTATGAAGTTAACTTACCTGTCATGACGGCTCTGTCGTGGCAGCATCTTTAGGACATGTTAAGGAAAAGTTTAGAGCCTTTCTATAGTTCTGAAAAACTTAAACACTTTTGTGACTGTTATATTGCTTAGATTTCTTTTAGCCAAACTAGAATAGGATGCTTAGAACTTGAATAGCCCCTAGAGGTGCCTAACACTGGCTCTAGGAAAGAAGTTTAGCAAAAGAAAAATTAAAAACCTAGAGGTGCTCGAAACCGGCTCTAGGAAGCTAACTAGAGGTGCCCGAAACTGGCTCTAGAAAAAATTAGCTTGAAAATAGAAGAAAAAAAAGAAGCATGAAAATGTGTCTTCTAAAAAATAAACTTTGGCATAAAAATTCGAGTTAAGAAGTTGAATATTCTAGTGAAACTAAGAGAGTCTTAGCATATAACTACTCACAAGCATGCACACACTGCACGAGAGCTATAGGGAGATTCCGGACAGATCCTAACCTTTCCGACAGGTTGCTGCCGCCATAGAGAATGAGCGACGGGTAAGGGACAGTTCACTGTTTGAAGGCCAACACAAAAATTTTCATTTTTCTTTTAGGTTTAATTGCTTTAGGGCAAGCAAAAACTTGAGTTTGGGGGTGTGTTGAGTGTGTAAAAGTTCTATTATTTACACCCTTTTAAACCCATATTTCTGCTGCATTCAAGCATCATTGCATTGCATTTAGGTTAGTTTTTAGTAAAACATCACAAATGGATCAAAAGCACGGATTCTACTAAAAGATGGCTATTTTTGCAGGTATCTGCCATAGTAGACATTGAAGGCAGGCGCAGGGCAGAGAAGCAGGAAAGCTGAACTGGGCAAGCAGCCGAAGAAGACGAACCTGTCATGGACCTGCCGTGACAGCAAGGTGACAGCAGACTTATGAAGAGGAAAAGTAAAGTGGACCTCGATAGATAGAGAAAAATCTGCTCGTCTGTCGTGTGAAAGCCAAATATTTTTCCAAGCCCCGGATCAAAAGATATGTCAAGCCAAAGCTCAAAGAGAAGAAATCCCTAAAAGCAAGGATGCGGCTGGAAAGTAGGAGACTTTAGAGATTTAGTCTTTATTAGAATCTTACTTTTAATTAAAGTTGTAATCCTTGTTACCTTAGATAACTTGAGCCCAAAGCTTATATAAGGGCATAGATATAACCTAGGAGGCATAACCGATTACCCCATAACCGACTTCAAAAACCCCTGCCGTCCACCCGTCACCGACATGTTCTAAATTCCCCCTAGGGCTACGGGTTGTTTTGTAAAGTAGTTGCAAGGGTTGCTTTGTTTTAGGATTTTTCAGTTCAATAAAATAAAACTTCAAGTTCTCTTATTTTGGTTTTAACATCTTGCAAGAGCATCGGGAGAGCATTGTGAGGTTATCTATTTACTTAGCATCGGGAGAGTTAAGTATACGAAAGAAATAAGAGCGCGTTCTCTAGTTTATAGTTGAACCATCTCGTGCCTAGGGATAGGGCGAGGTTAAGTGGCTAAGGAAGAATTCATACACATCGGTGTTCATCCTTCGATTCACGCCGGGAGGTATCATCAAAGACGTGTTCATCGACAGACTTGTGCCTAGGGATAGGGCAAGGCAGATCTGGGATTCTTGCCAAACTTGAAGTACGGAGTTGGTGTGTCTGCTGCCGCGACAGCCAACGGACAGACGCCGCGACAGGTGCTGTCAGCGACGGGAGCGACGACAGAATTGGAGATCCTAAGCAATTCAATACCTGCACTACCGAGCAATTCAATACCAGCCCATTCTTTCTATCTTGATAAATTCAATCCTTTTATTTACGTTTTTATCTTATCATTCTCGTGACAACTCTTAATTATTTCCTTTACTTTCGTGCAGTAAACAAGGTGAAGCTATTAGCCCAATCCCTGTGGAGACGATATCCGATACTTCGTATCACTTTACTACTTGCGTCGTGTACACTTGCACTACAATTGCGATAGACTCTTTTACACGCAACACTCCCGATATTAAGTAAATAGATAATCTCACAATGCTCTCCCGATACTCTTGCAAGATGTTGAAAACCAGAATAAGCAAACTTGAATTCTATTTTATTGAACAGAAAATTCCTAAAAACAAATGAAATCCTTGCAACTACTTTACAAATCAACTCGTGGCCCTAGAAGAAGTTTAGAACATGATGAGAAGGGGAAAACGGCTAGGGTTTTGGGAAGAAGGCTAGAGATTAAGATATCCTCCCCTAGGTCGAATTACATGCCTTTATATAGGCCTTGGGTTCAAGTTTTCTAATATGGCAAGAATACAAGTTTAAATTAAAGTACAACTCTATTAAAGACTAAATCTTCAGAGAATATATCTTTAATTCGTCCTTCCTTCTTGCATGGAGTTTCTTCCTTGAACATTGGGCTTGGCCTTCATTCTGATCTAGGGCTTGGAAAAATATAAGGGTGCTCCACGACATACCGGCTTAATTTTCTCTTTCTGTCGAGGCCCACTTTGCTTCTTCTCTTCACTACTGCTGTCGTCCTTGGCTGCCACGGCAGCTGCCATGGCAGCATCATCCCTCTCGTCTGCACATCCAGTTCCAGCTCTGCTTCTTCACTACCAAGCGTCTGCTTCTCCGTCTGCTACAACAACTACCTGCAAAAACAACCAATTTCAGTAGAAACTGTGCCATTTAATATATTTGTGATGTATAACTGAAATATAGCCTAAATGCAATGAACTATGCTTGAATGCAGTAGAAATATGGGTTAAATAGGGGGTAAATTATAGAACTTTTACACACTCAACAGTGTGCACTTGCGCTTATAAATAGAGAACACCCAAACGCTCTACAAGTTTTTGGCGCCGTTCCTGGGGATTGGTAATGGAGAAATTCATTTTCAATTTCTGCACTTTTATTTCTTTGCATTTAATTTAATTTTTATTTTTTATTTTTAATAAAAAAAAGAATTTTACAGTTTCCTTTGCTAGTGTATGACTATGGCGAATCCAAAAGGAGAAATCGTTTTCTACGACGATATAAAACGAATAGCAAGAGAGCTAAAGAAGCAACTCAGATCAACCCTAGGAAAAGCCAAAGAAGAAAGAAAAGAAGAGGTAAACATAGAAAACGACAACCCTGCCAACAATGCTATGAACGGCAGGGATGGGCAGCAAGACTCACCGCCTAGAGAGCATCAAGTTCCACCAGGGCAGTCGCTCCCTATTCCGCCCAGGCAGCCATAGTACGTTCGAACCACTAGGGATTACTTGGAGCATGACTTTAGAGAGTTCGATCCGACAATGACAGAACTTGAGATTGAGGCGGATCAATTTGAGCTGAAGCCCGTAATGTTCAACATGATCAACACGTTAGGGCAATTTTGAGGGACTGCCACAGAAGATGCTCGGCAGCACTTAAGAGGATTCCTGGACATATGTAGGGCATTCAAAATACATGAAGTCCATCAAGACGTGCTTAGACTGAGTTTATTCCCCTATTCACTGAGGGATAGGGCAAAACAGTGGTTGAGCAACCAGCCAGCAGGGTCATTCAACACATGGACAGAGCTGTACAAAGATTTTCTAGATCGTTTCAGCCCATCCAATGTCACAGGAAGATTGTGAAACGAGATCACAACCTTCCGACAAGGGGATCATGAGCAGATGTATGAAGAATGGGAGCGGTACCAATAGATGCTCAACAACTACCCGCTCCATGGTTTCCCGGCTTGGACACAGGTGTTAATGTTCTATAACGGGGTGAACTACCCAACACGGATAATGATTGATGGCTCAGCCAACGAAATCATCCTCGATAGACCACCAGAGGAGGCACTGCAGATTCTGAACCTAGCCGCCAAGAACGATTACAAGTATCCAACAGCCCACCAAGGCGGCGTTAGGTGGCTAGCTGCTGTGAATGAAGTGCAAGCCTCAGAATCTGTCAATGCCCACCTCGAAAAGCTGACAGATCTGGTGACGAGCATAATGAAACCCATTGGGCAAGTCTTTAAGGCTAAGGCTATGGAGCCATTCTATGATGAGTGTGGGGGCAACCACGATTCCTCTGAATGCACCTCATCTGCCAACTTTATGGGAGGATACGAGAGGAACAACAGGCCTACCCTGAACACATACAACCCTGGATGGAAGAATCATCCCAACTTCTTCTGTAGCAACCCAAAGAATGTTGCAAACCCACAACAGCAACATGGAGGCTACCAGCAAAATCTGTCTAGACACCAGGTTCCGCTGCTATCAAAGTCCATGAATCTTAAAATTTTGAAGTGACGGACAAATTAGCATGAGTGAATGAAAGTCTTCACTGGATGACTCTACTCCATGGGTTCAGGGTTTTGTAGTTCGCTCCTATCTTAATTTCAGACCTAGAATAGTAGTTGTGATAAGCTGAAGCCCTCATTGCCATGATTAAATACTTGTGCTTAATTGTGTTGTCTCGGCAGCAACCTTATATATCATAACAACATCTTTGTTTATATAGGTGCCACGGCCTTGAGGTACTGAATCAAGTTGAAAACAAGTTTGTCTTTCTAGTTAATATAAGGGCAAGTATGTTTAGGTTGCATTGCATGAGGACAAGTAATAGTTCGAGTTTGGGGGTGTGTAAAGTGTCCACAAGTTCTATATTTCATGCACATTCCATCTCACGTTATTGCTATTTTTGAGTACATTCTAGGCATAATTAGGACCATGCATTGCATTTTATAGTATTTATTTCATTTGCCATGCTCTTATAGATTATTTGTTATTTGGTGAAGAAAAGGTAATGTTTTAGTTTAATTTTAGTTTCAGGTACTAAAAGCTGACAGAGGGAAAGATGAGCTAAGAACATGATGCTGAAGCAGCAGACCAAGGAGCTGTACTGATGTAGTTCTAGACAGAAACAACAGCTACTGAGTAGCTGCCGCCGCCCAACCTGCCGCCAAAGACAGCAGACTATGGAGTTGAAGAACTGGAGTGCGATATGTAGAGCAGAAAATCGAAAGGTCTTCCGAGTTTAATACTTGATTAATGAGACGATAAATATTTAAGCTTGATGATCTGTATTATTAAAAGGATAAATGTTGGGAATATCTTATTAACAAATGACGAAAATACCCCTTTAACTAGTATGTTTGAATTAATTAGTGTGGCGTAAAAGATTGAATGGATTGCGATGAAAAAATAAGGATTGAAAATAATGATCAGATTGAATGGGATTGAATGACGCTAAAGATTGAATTTTCCTCGGGCAGTAATTGCAAATCGACCGACTTATGTGTTATATCCTCGAGGTTTAAAATGGATAAATAGTTGGAAGGACCGAAACACTCGGAATAATTGAAAACCCTTTGAGCATTGAATTGTCTAAAATACCGTCGGATACCAATGACTGAGAATATTTCTAAGACATGGAATTTAGAACTCCATTTAAATCCAAATAAATATAATGGCTCTAAAAGTGGTAAAATGCAAACTGTGCATGTTGGTCGTTTCAGATACTATGATGATATTGGAAGAATACCATGTGAATCCACGTACAGTTTATTTGGAGAAAGTACATAGTTATTGATATGAAAGTTCTGTTCTCCAAAGGCACTTTCGATGTTTTGGAATGAGTTCAGGTTCAATTCACATGTTCGATTACTTAGAAAATATCACTTATATATATATGCTCGGTTGCTTGTAGTAAGTTCAGTGGATAATTAGTGAACACGAACTATTTTGATGATATATTGTATTCAGTTTTGAGAAATGAATGGTTGAGGTGTACCTATCCGGTGAGATATTAAACATTGTGTCAATGAGTTTCCATTAGTTCAAAGGGACTCAAAAACCTGATGAGCAACTAGAATTCTTGAATTTGGTACATCACCGTTTATACCTTGTTGGTTCAAATTACAAGGTTACCTTTGAAGGTCAAAATGACCAAAATACCCTCGTAGGCTCTAATGATCGAATCACTCTCAATATATCTGAATCCTCAATGATCGTGATGCATCAACATTGATGTCTGGTTTGAGTCATTGTTACCGAACTCCTTTTAATGGGACCTCACTCTAAAATCAGTCCAAAATTGTCAAGTATTCTCTTTCTGATAATTATCAAATGTGTCTATGAAATAAATTGGACTATAAAGTGTGCACCTTGTGTTTGTAAATGCTCTTTGTTTTGAATCAAGACTATCCGCTCTAAATTTAAAAGTATGACACTATTATTCGAAAAGAAAGCAATCTCTGGCTTCTTTCCTCTAGTATGGAAATATATCGGATATATGACATTGAATACAAATAATAATAAAACAAAATAAATCTGACATATGTCTTCTGGTATAAAAAAATAGATCGGATAACTATCTTCTAGTATTATTGTCTTCTGAATATAAACTAAATTCATTTGGGGTATATTATCTGGTATATAAATGAAGATCTGTAGGCTCAACGCTGGTAAGCCCTTCTGGACCTAAGCTTCTACGCCCAATGGGCCTAGGGTAAGCCTTCTTGTAAGCTCTTACGTCCGACGGGCCTAGGGTAAGTCTTTCTAGATACTATTCCGGGTTTCTACATATTGGTGTATGGTTGGGGGTAGTTAAGTAAATTAATAAAACTTTCTGACCTCTTCTGAAACGTACCCTACTAAATTAATGTATCAAAGTTGAAACTCTCAGTAAACTTACAATTCGCGTTTAATAAACCACTCTAAACTCCTTGATTCAACTTTTGGAATCTGAATCTCTTTTGAATCTCCAGCTATAGTCACATCTCTTGATTCTCTTGTGACCAAATGAAGACCAACTTTGTTACCTTCTGATATAACACTTCACTGGAGTATCGAATCGTAAATTGAGCATGTTGTTTCCCAGTCATCATGACTATGTTAAGCTTACCATATACTTGCTCGTGCTCATAGCATCCCTTGGTAGTTCTGTATTACTGAGCTTTTCAAGGCTCACGTTGTTTTTACCATCGCAGGTCAGAAGAATTCTTTCTTGGTTTGATGATCGACGTCAGTGTTGGAGTTTCCTCGGTGTTGTTGGAGTACGGTACTGGTACAGTTAGCAGGCATGTATGTCGTGTGTGATTTATGTTAATGTTTTTCATGTATTTTCTGAATATATGTTATATGTCTAAATGATTTACCGAAATGGTATTTTTAAACAGAAATCTATTTTACTATTTTCAATGTAATTAAGAAAAATATCGTTCATGTGGATTTTTTTCTGTGTGTCGCTCTCGGTGACCCTAATGCGACTTCCTAGGATCCGTGGCAACACATTAGCAGGTCTAGGAGGTTACATCCTTCCTAGGAAGGAGCTTATCATCAAAAATCACCTGTATAGACTCTTTTACAACTAAGGTTCTTTTGTTAAAAACTCAATAGGCTTTAGAGTTTAAAGAGTAACCTAAGAAAATAGCTTTATCACTTTTTGCATCAAATTTACCCAAATTATCCTTTCCATTATTTAAAACAAAACACTTGCATCCAAAATGATGAAAATAGCTAATGTTAGGATTCTTTGATTTTAAAGTATCATAAAGAGTTTTCTTTAAAATTGGTCTAATCATTACTCGATTTATGATATAACAAGCGGTGTTTGTGGCTTCCGCCCAAAAATATTCAGGTAAATTGTATTCACAAAGCATGGTTCTTGCCATTTCTTCTAAAGTATGATTTTCCCTCTCAACTACCATTTGAGTTGCAAAAATCCACAAAACCTAGATTTGAAATTCCGTTCCATGGTCACTCCTAATATGGGAAATATTTTGACCAAGGGCATTTTTAGTGATTTTTTAAAATGTGATGAAATTTTCTAAAGCCTCATCTTTTGTGCTTAAAAAGAGAACCCAAGTGTATCTAGAAAAGTCATCAACTAAAACATATGCATATGATTTTCCACCCAAGCTAGTAGTTCTAATTGGCCCAAAGAGATCCATATGGATCAATTGCAAAACTCTACTAGTTGAAACATCATTAATGGATTTGAAAGAAACTCGCTTTTGTTTACCCTTAGCACATGCATCACAAATTTTATCCAATGAAAATGTTAGCATAGGTAGGCCCCTTACTAGATTTTGGGAAACGAATTTCTCTAAAACACTTATGCTAACATGTCCTAGTTTTATATGCCACAACCATGCATCATATTCATTTTGAGCGACCAAACATGCATGGGATATATGAATGTCATCTAGATGCGCCATGTACATGTTACCTATGTTATGACCGATGAGCATTATCTTATTTGTTTTAATGTTCAAAATTTTGCAACCATTAACACCAAAAAGAACATTAAAACCTTTATCACATAATGGACTAATGCTCAACAAGTTATGCTTTAGACCATTGACATATAACACATCTTCAATAAGAATAGAAGAGAGATTACCAATGGAACCTATACCCTCAATATGGCCTTTGGAATTGTCACCAAATGTCACCACTCCACCACTTTTTGGCTTTAGTTCCATGAATCTACTCTTGTCGTCGGGCATGTGTCTTTAGCATCCACTATCAAGGTACCAAGTGTTTTGACTTGAAGCTTTGGCCTTGTAGTAATGCTCCTCCTACAAACAAAGATTAGTTCTTGATTTTTGGTACCCAAATCATTTTGGGTCCATGTGAGTTAGCTCCCAAATACTTGGTTCCCTTAGGAATCCAAGAAGCAATAGCATTAATATTATTAGAAACTACTAGTTCCTTAGGAACCCATACATTTCTAACCCTTTTACCTCTAAGATGCCTTTCAGAGCCTCTTTGTTTGTATCCATTAAAGTTCCTCTACACATAGTTTAGTTTTGAAGAGCTTGCTTTTTCAAAATCTTGTTTCCCAACAATGTTTAGAGAAGCCTTAAGCTCATTCACCACTTTGTGGTGATCATCATGAAATTTTGAAAGAAGATTATTTAAATCCACATTTTCATTTTGAAAATACTTTAAATCATCTTGTAAATGCACAATATTCTTTTCAAGTTGCAAGTTGGTCGTAGAAAGGGAATCGTTTTGGTTTTTCAAATCAGAAATTATTTTCTTGTTCTCAAAACTGATTCCTCATATTTCTCTACCAACTCATCATAAACCCTTGCAACTTATCATATGCATCTTGAAGTTCATCATATGTAAAATAGAAAGTAGATGAGTTGGGGTTTACCTTAGGATCATCATCAATTGCCATAAGGCAAAGATTAGTCACTTCGTTCTCTTCTTCATCGGATGATGATTCTTCATCGCTCCAAGTAGCAACGTGGGCTTTGTGCTTTTTCTTCTTATTGAACCCCTTCTTTTTTAGTTAAGGACACTCCGATCTTATGTGCCCCGGCTTCTTGCACTCATAACTAATGAGTTGATCCCTTTCTTCTTCTTTGTTCTTGTTCTTTAAGTCTTTTCTTCAAAGGAACTTTCTACCCCGGTTGGACTTCATAAACCGAGAGAATCTCTTGGCTATCATAGCCAATTCCTCAAACTTATCCTCACTAGAATTGTTTTCCTCTTGAGATGCCTTGAGAGCATATCCTTGCTTCTTCTTCTTTACCTCTTGCTTCTCCACTATTTTCTCTTATCTTCTCTTTTCTTCTTCCCTTCCTTGCTTCATGATCTCATGAGTAAAAAGAGATCCCACCAACTCATTGAGCTTCAAAGTCTTCAAATTCTTGGCCTCGATGATTGTGATTCTCTTCCCACCTCATGATTCGAGAAGAGAGAAAAGAAGCTTTCGGGCTAGCTTGTCTTCGGGAATGATCTCACCATAGCCCTTGAGACCATTTACAATGACGGAGAACCGATCAAACATCTTGGAGACGCTCTCATTTGACTCCATCTTAAAATTCTCATAACTCAAATTAAGGATCCCAATCTTGGTCTCCTTTAAATCGTTGGTGCCCTTGTAGGTGGTCTCTAGCTTGTCCCACACTTCCTTTGCAATTGTGCAAGATGACATCGTTGCATACATATCCAGTCCAAATGCACAAAAGATGATGTGAAGAGCCTTTTCGTTCACTTGAAGTCTTCTTCAATCTTCATCAGTCATTTTCGCTCTTGTTTTCAGAATTAGCCTTCCTTCTTCTTCATCCCTCTTCATCGGAATTGTTGGCCCATCTTCCACTACATCCCAAAGGACATGGTCATTAAACTTGATGAAGAGCCTCATTCTATTTTTCCAATAGGGATAGTTATCTTCATTGAAAAATGACGGCTTGATGATCGATTGTAACTCAAGGAAGTTTTGGCCGGAGGTAGATGTCATGGCTTGATTTGAAGGTTGATTGATCTTCTTGTAGGATCGTCTCTTGTGGATTTGAGTCCCTCAAAGAGTTATTATCTGACACTAATTGTTTAGTTGATCAATCGAATCAAAAATGGCATGAAGGGGGATGAATTGACTTTTTAAAATTGAAGGGAGTGAATTGAAGGATTGAAAATTGAAGACAAGACAATTTATAGTGGTTCAAGCTTAGAACAAGCTCTACATCCACTACCTTAGCTCCCACTAAAGATTTTCAACCAATTTCACTAGAAATTCATCCTTTTTTCTCGGATTAGGAAGAAACCTTACAATCGGTTAATCCTTCAACCCAATGATTAACCAAGACTCTCTCAAATACAAATGAGATTGTCAATCTGGAAAAAATGCCTCTCACAAGGTTGATAGATTTCCCAATTACACTTAAACACTCCCTAGACTTGAAATTAGATAATACAATGGAAGACTACACAAGTGGGGTTACAAGTATTTAACTCTAATAGCTCAAGGGTTTGGATATATGCTTGGATTGTTGCAAATAGGTTCAATAGTTTTTTTTAGGCTTTAGAGGCTTGCTTTTATACCCTTGCATTGATTTCTATCTCATTGGGTGGTTGAGGTCATCAATAGAGATGTTGGAGCCTTTATTTCCCACCATAAATGCACTTCTGCACCTGCTCGTATCGAAACACGAAGGCATGTACCAATCCCTGTCTCAAAACAGAAAGGGTCGTTGTATGTAATAAAGAGGGGCGTATCGAAACACGAGAAGGTGTATTGAAATGTTGTAAGGGGTTGTACCGAAACGGCTTTGGCCGTACCGATACAATTTTTCTCACTTGAGCTACTACCAATCTCTATATCGAAACGACCCTAAGGCATACTAATATGAGTCAATTGCTTTTTAAAACTGCTTATTCCCAATAACTGACAAGTAATGGTAAAAAAATAATAAATTCCAAGATTTTACAAATCTTTTAGATCGTATCGAAACGGCTGCGACCGTATCGATACGACATGCCTAAAATTTTTTAACCCAGAAGAAGGTCGTATAGAAACACCTTGTTAAATTTTTATCTTTTAAAGCAGCCCGTATCGAAACTGTACAAACCATATCGAAACAGTTTCTTCTTGTAGCCAAATAAAGTTTTGGCTGTATCAAAACACCATTGGGTGTATCGAAACGCATGTACGTTTTTGTAAAGTTTGGCTTAAAAACACTTAGAAAATTTTATAGGGTTTAAGTTTTGACTTTGGAAAACAATTTTGGCTTAAAATTACTTGTCAATTGTGAGACTTTAAAGTACTTAAAAATTTATTTACTTTGCAAATAAGTCCTTAAAACAATTTGTTGTATCAAAATATAACATAGGTTTTACACATTATATATGATTTACTTATAATTAATGTATCTAAATATTATAAGCATGATTATATTCAAAGCAAATATTATAAACATGTTTAATATAATGCAGATGATTATGTTGAGTGGATCGTAGAATCGATTTAAGCCAAGAGGGGGTGAATTGATTTTTAGAAATTTTGGCGGTGAAGTGGAAAATAAAAATTTGCAAGACAAGGGATTTAGAGTGGTTCAAGTTCCAATTGAACTCTACATCCACTACCTTAGCTTCACTAAGGATTTTCCAACAACTTCACTAGTTGATCTTCCCATTTTCTAGGCTTAGGAGGAAACCTTTACACAATGGCCAATTTTTCTACCCAAAAATTGACCCAATCCTCACACAAGGTTTACAAAGAAGTTTTAGGCTAATAACTAGTATCTCTCAATACAAATGTAGCCCTTTTACATGCACTCAACCCAATTGGAACAAATAAAATTGGAAATACAAAGTACCACAATTGGGGTTTAAAAGAAAATATGGGAATTTAGCACAAGAGCTTGAATTTGATGTTTGGGTGTTTCTCTCAAAACGATCTGAAACGCCTAAGGGCCGTTCCGAAACGGTGACTCGAAAATCACTGTTTTGACTTAGTAAACACTTAGAAAAATTTGAATAATCTTAGGTTTTGACTTGGACATTTTCTTAGAGACATAGGGAAGTTTTGAGGACTTAAAAATTAATTTTCTCTTTTTCAATTTAGTCCTTAAAGCCTTTGTTATATCAAAATCAATTCATTAGTTTTACAATCTCCCCCTTTTTGATATAACAAAAATGAATTTTTAAGTATTTTGATATCTTTGAAAAAGTTCTAACTCCCCCTCAATTTAAGATGTGTTTTAAAGTTTTGAGAAGATTGAAAATTCAAGTATTTGGAACTCAAAAATCGACTTTAAAAACATTTAGGCTCTTAGATTACTTCTCCCCCTTTTTGTTAGATCAAAAAATAGATAATCAAGGGTAATAAGAGAACAAACGAAGTCATAAGCAATAAACCAAACAACATAATTATCATTAAGGTTCAAGAAACAACATCAAAAACATAAATATTCAAAGCATAGAAGTTCAAGCTCAATCCCAAAGAAAATAATCAAAGCATAGGTCTTTAAAACATAAAAACATAGCTAGGTGCAAACTTAATCCTAATATGATAGACTAATATGATATGCAATATGAATCCTAAGCCTCGTCATCATCGTCCCTGCCATCATCAAGAGAATCACCGTTGTCCTTAGCTTGAGCACGAAGATAGTTCCTCCAATCACCATAGAATGTGGAGAAAGATAAATCCATTGATGTTTGTTGATTCTCAAGAGTGGAGACACATTCCTCCAAGGATTGAATGCGAGTGTTGAGAGCACCAAAACCCAAAGCGATGTTCGTATCTATCGAGTTGAACCGCTCGGTAAGGAAAGCCATAAGTGCATCATTGTTAGGAGCCAGAGCTTGAGGTGGAGGCTCAACTTAAGGTGCCATAGCTCTCCTATCAATACGAACCCATTGGCCAAGAGTATAACGAAACCCAAACTTAATAAGAGAATATTCACAAATCTTTTGCTTGCAGGGTTCCGGAGAATCATAAGAACAATCATAACTAAGGTGAGCGAAGACATGACTTAACATTGTTCCATAAGTGAAGAATGTAAATGCATCGGTGGTACGGATCTTCACTTGATGGACCATCTCGACGAACATAATTTTGACCAAGTTCGGGCGTTGTGCTTGGCGAAAACACTCAAGCCAAAATAATCAACTTGTCGGATATGAGCAAATTTACCTTCTAAAGGGAGAATAAACCAAGAGATGATCAAATGTAGGAATCGGTCATGAGCATCCAATGTAAGAATGGATCCGGTGTGAGCACCAAAGTTGTCGATGCCAATACAACACTTCTTGCTTAAAAGATAAGACTCGATGCCTTCATCTTTGAGCCCAAGAGCATCTTCTACAACGGATGTATCAATACAACACTTCTTGCTTAAAAGATAAGACTCGATGCCAATTACCTCGGTATGATCTTCATTGTCGATGAGAAAGACATTGGAGTAGAAGAGCAAGACCATGTTCTTGTAGACAAGGTCGGGAATTCCCAAAAAGGCTAAGAAATCCCAACCTTGCAAGAGAGGTAGATAACGGAATTCAAAACGCTCAGAGTCAAGGAAAGCGATGTCCACAACACGCTCTCGTCGAACGGCTAAATCATGAATGATTTTGAAGCGATCCCTAGCTTCTTGATTCTTAAGGCTCTTTTGAAAAAGAAGGGTAAGGTTTGGACGAATGTTTTCTTGGTTCGAACCTTCACCCGTTTGAGTCTTTCTTTTCTTGTTAACGTTTTCCATTAGAAATTCCTAAAAACACAAAGCAAGCAATAAGAAAATTTGAGTGTATGCACTTAAATCCTTAATTCAATCCAATGAAGATCCCATTAAGGTTTTAAAAACACTTTAAAACGTATATACATATATATAAAAGAAATTTTTAAAGAAAATAAATTTAAAAAACTGTGTAAAAAATACGATTAAAATCAAATATATTCGAATAAAAAAATTTGAGATTTTGAAAAAAATTTACAAGTTTTGGAAAACCCAAGAAGTAAAACTTATATTTTATACAAAACTAATATTTTCTAATGTAAGATTCGAATGAAATCAAAGGAAAAAGAAAAGATTAGAAAATATCTCAAAAAGGGATTTTGGAAGAATGGACGGATGAAATTGCACCAAGTTGATGAAGCTTGCTTAGATTTTAGTTTAGGAGTAAAAGCCCTCAATATTTGATGAAAAACAATGAGGTTTGGAGGGTTTTTATAGAGAAAAATCGGGTTAAGAGGAAACCTTTACACAATGGCCAATTTTTCTGCCAAAAAATTGACCAAATCCTCACACAAGGTTTACAAAGAAGTTTTAGCCTAATAGCTAGTATCTCTCAATACAAATGTAGCCCTTTTACAAGCACTCAACCCAATTGAAACAAGTAAATATCGAAATACAAAGTACCACAATTGAGGTTTACAAGAAAATATGGGAATTTAGCACAAGAGCTTGAATTTGATGTTTGGATGTTTCTCTTAGGATCAATAGTTGTTGCTGGTGCTTTTAGAACTCTCTTTTATATCTTCTCATTGAATTCTAGCCGTTGGGGTTGTTGCCTTCATAATTAGAGTCGTTGGGATGTTATCTTCCCACCATAAATGCAGTCTGCAACTACCCGTTCCGAAACGCTCGACCCTGTTTCGAACCAGACCAAAATAGAAATAACCGTTGGGGTGTAATTAATAGGCCGTACCGAAACGGACACGATCGTTTCGATACGCTAAGAGCCTATTACGAAATGTGCTAAAGCTCGTTTCGAAACATTTTGCCACTATCAAAACATGTACCAAAACGGCTTAGAAGCATTTCGATACACTCTAACCGTCTCTTAAAAATTAGTTATAAAGTGCAACGGTCATATTTTCAAACAAAGTTTGAAAATAGTTTCGAAATGTATGAGGTCGTTTCGATACTGCCGAATCAAAACGGTTCAAACCGTTTTGTTGTTCTTCATTCATTTTGAAACATGAAGACTTGTTTCGATACACCCGTATCGAAACGGGAAGGCTAGTTTCGAAACAAAAGTTAACAGTTTCCAAATGTTCCAAAACGCCTAAGGGCCGTTCCGAAACGGTGACTCGAAAATCATTGTTTTGACTTGGTAAACACTTAGAAAAATTTGAATAATCTTAGGTTTTGACTTGGACATTTTTCTTAGAGACATGGGGAAGTTTTGAGGACTTAAAAATTAATTTTCTTTTTCAATTTAGTCCTTAAAGCTTTTGTTATATCAAAATCAATTCATTAGTTTTACAGATTAGTACTTTGAATTTTTTATAATCGTATGTAAGGTAATATGCTTATCATTTAATTATTGTTTTCTCCGAAAAATATGTATTATTAATGAGAATGAGAAATGCTAGAAAGATTAAAATGAAGCATTACAAATTAACTAAGTTCGAGGAAGAGGTAGAGTTTGCAACATGGGTTTGAGTTCGCCAAGGTGGAGGCGCACGAGATGTCGAGGAGGTGGTTGAGCGTGTTGGTGGAGACACATTTTGGAGCTGCTGAAGAAAGATACAACATTGAGTGACAACATGACCTTGTGATTGACACCACCGACATTTTCCCAAAAAGGACGCATTGGTCGATTGTTCTCACCATTCATTGAGATCGAACCTAAGCTCATGTGAGAAGAACGACTAATACCATGTGAAAAGAGAATTAAAGTAGGATGTAAGGGACTTTGTGTTTTTATTCCATACGTAAATCTCAACCATGAGCAACATATTTATATACAGAGTTTGCAACTAACAGTGAAGTATTCAAATACAATGGATAAGATAAGAAAATGTTGTTGCAAAGATTAAGGAGAATCACAACAACAACATTTGAAGTTAAGGAGGTTGTGGTATTATCCTATCACACACCTTAGGCAATTACCACCAAGTTATAAATAGTTCTCTCCTCTTTGAACTAGCCTTAGCTAGAAAATTTGCATGGCATTATGCTCATGCGATACATACCAGAACTAATCCGAAGTAAACGAACAAGACAACCGATTGATATCATCAAAAATGTTCCACAAACACCACTGTTGACTGAGGGGGCTGCTTATCCAATTGGGTGCTACTTGAGAATCCGATTCCACAATGAGATTTGTCTTGACTAACCACCCAACTTCCAAGAATACCTCTAACGTAGTTTTAATCGTAACTATTTCAGCATAATCTTCTTCAAGACACAACACAGAACCTGATAACAAAGCCTTAATGATCCCGGCTTTGGTACTATAATTATTAATATCTCGTTACTATAATTGTTTTTATTCAATAAAGTATGATTTTTATTCAACGGTTCAAAATCATACAAGAACATTAGTACATGCCTAATTAAACCCCCGTAATCTTAGGTTGGGGGAAAGGAGTACTGTGCCAATATATGTCGAAGACATGAAATGTAAGATGCACACCAATTTAGAATAGCACAACTCATAAAATCCCCTGCAAAACAGCGGAGCATCACTCCCCAGCAGTAAGCACCAGACACTAAACATTGAACCAAGCGTTTAGCTCTACGCCACCCTTTGCCAGTGTATCCGTTAAGCTATTCACCTCTCAGTAAACATTATGGAAGCATACACATGGGAGTTTCGCAATCTCCGTATAAATGTTATTGAGAATCTTCCAATATTTTCAAAGTCGATGCTTATTATTAAGAACCCATGCTAATGCCACAATCGAATCGGATTCAATCACTACCAATGATGCATCCTTCCCTTGTGAGTTCAAAAGTAAGGTAAGAACATTAAGAATAGTAAGAATTTCATCTTCATTGGAGTCAACAATACCCAAAAGTCCCAAAAATAGTGTCAAAATCATGTCATTGGCATCACGCAACACACCACAACAACCTATGGGGCCTGGTTTCCCCCTTGCTGAACCATCTATTTTAACTTTTAGTATCCTCTGCAATGGAGATTTCCACACAATACCTTTCCGAGTTATAAAGATAACCCTTGGTGAAGAAGCCCAGGGCATTCCCACCATTCAGCTTCAACGATATCCAACGTAAACTTAGAGGATTTTACCCAATAGAGTGTCCGCAGTCCACCATTCATGAACCACACTCCGAAACAACCCATGAAAGCACTGTACCAGCATTTCATCTAATGATATCGGTAACACCCAAAGAACACGCCATCAACATAAGAATACATACCACACAGCTCTAATAATTGGACAGGGGAAAAAATATGCTCTTATTCATCATATCCTATCTCACACCAAACACGCAGTAATGAAACACCCCCATCAGCAAACCCTGGCCACGCTGCAACGAGAGAATTGAAAAAACTGAAGAAAGCATTGTATGTTAGGTGGAACGACAATATTCTAAAACTAAACATTGTGAAACCATCACCCAAAAGGCAAAATGTGGACATCAATGCTCCAACCGAGACTGTACCATCAACACAAGGCTTCCAAATCAATTGGTCTAAACAAGTGGCGTTGAGATTTGTCGAGATTACAAACACGTTTAATTCAAATAATTGTTTTAATTTAAAAAAGATTGCAATGGATGATGAAATAACATAAGCCAATATGTATAATCAAAGTTGTCCTCCTTAGCATACTCACACACCAGTGTTACTTTGTGTATTGCACAACCGAGCAAATGAGGGAAAGACATGCGCAAAGGAACTTTCACGCACCACTTTTCGATCCAAAATATCACACACGAACCATCCCCAACGAGCCACATGAAACAATCCTCTCCCATGAACCGATTAACCAGCCTTTCTTCTTGAGTTTCCATTGTTTGACGCCACACAATCTACATAGAACCCTTTCGCTTTGAATTTAACCTCCAAGAGAGTGAATCGGTTCTATATTTTTCTAGAAACAATGTACGCCAAAGTGAAGAAGGTTCTTGGGCATATCGCCACATCCACTTTGCAAGTAATGCATGGTTCCAAAGTCAGAGATCCACCACACCGAAGCCGCTCCACTTCTTCAGAGTACACACATTTTTCCAACTAACCCGACACATCTTCCACTTCAAATCTGTATCTCCCCACAAAAAAGCTCAGCAGATACGATCAATTTGGGACACCACACTCTTAGGGAAAACAAAGATCACCATATATTACAAAGGAAGTGCCAAGATTACTGAATTAACTAACATCAACCTTGATGCAAAAGAAAAAGAGTTAAGCTTCCATCTAGCTAGACAAAGTCGGACCCTACTAAATAACGGTTCCCAAGCCTTGACAGTTCTAGGGTTCAATTCCAATCAGAACTCTGAGGTAAGTGAAAGGTAATTTGGCTCGAACACACCCAAAGATTGATGCCATTTCATTCTCAATTGTATCCTCAACCACAATAGCAAATCATGTTTATTTTGCATAATTGATTTGAAGGCCTAAACCATATTGAAAACAACTAAGCGCACGTTTTAAGCTACAAGCAAAATCTAGACAAACTTGGAGGAAAATAATTGTGTCATCTGTGAATTGTAAGTGAGCCAAACGGAAATCGGCAGCTACACAATCCGCCATGATCAAACTGGACGCTTTTGCGTTACGTAGAAACTATTGTTGTGACACCCTAAACCCGACTTAGAGGTTTTCACTAAGTGAAACATTAAATTAGATTTTAGAAAGTATCAGATTAACAATCCACTTTACAATAAAACAAAAATCAGTTCAAAGCCACAATTCAGAAAATAAATAATTTACGAAAAAGGGTAGCACTTGAAAAACAGAAATCGTTCAAAACTGAGACTTTCCGAGTGATGTCGAGTACGAACTTCTTTTATACACTAATCTAAAATGTAAGAAAAACAAAATAGAGTGTGAGCTATAGAGTCCAGTGTGGTCTCTACGTGCATAACGTAACCAGAGAACATACATGTATATATTTTAACTAGAGATTATGCTGAAAATAGAAATTTAACCAAACATCATATTGCTCATTCAGACAAACAAGACAAAATAGATACAAAATTAGTCAATATATAACAGATACAAAATTAGACAATACAGAAAAAATATAGAATCAAACAATACAAAACATATACAGAATTAGATAACACATAACATATACAGTCGAGATAGAACAGATGCAGACTCGAACATGACATGATAGGAGAAATGCAGACAAGACAAAACAAATGCATAGTCGGGCTGGTAAGCCCCCATGCTACTCATCCATCCGCTACACATCAGTCACGAGTCATCCCCAAACTCGGATCCAAAACTACACACCAACAGATATTATTTAAAATCTAGATTAATTTCAAAAACAAATGTATGAGCATCGTAACACGATTCCAGATGATAGTTCCAAATAGATGAACCAGATTTTCATATTATAGAATAGATGTACCAGACTTTCAAATTACAGAACACACAAACTTTCAAAGTTCAAAACATTTACATATTGTTAGGCTTGATAGACTCGATTTCCTTTAATCGATTTAGCTTGCCAAGTTGTGGAGAAGTTTGTGCTTTGGGTGTTTTTGGTGGAAGCAAAAGATAGACAAAAATACACATTGGATTTATAGTGGTTTGATCTTCTAACAAGCACCTACATCCACTACCTTAGCTCTCACTAAGGATTTTCAACCAATATCCACTAGATATTCTTCCCCTTTTACCAGTTTAAGAGGCAACCGTTACAATCCTAGACTCAACCTAAGCCTAGCAACCAAAGCTCACAACCCGAGCTTTGGGAACACTCGTATGCAATAGAAAATCTAGTAAACTTGAAAGCCCTCACAAGGTGGATAGTTTGCACTATTTAGCTCACTCACCTAAAACTAAACACTTGAGCAAATATAACAATTTTGGCTCACAAGTGTTGTTTATACAAATAATGTAGAATAAAGAACTAAGACAAATTTGACATCATATTGTTGTTGACAATTGAAGCATTAGTCTTACATGGATGCTTGGAGATCTCTGTTATACTCTCAATTGAGCTTTTAGCCGTTGTAAACCGTTGGGATTGAATTGGAGTCGTTGGGGTCTTTATTTCCCTCCATAATTGATGTTCTAGGCAGTAGGGTATCGATACTCGTGTCACTATATCGATACGGCCTTCTTGGAAACTAGTCATTAAGCCTAATACGCTAACGAGCGTATCAGTACAGCCTGCATTTCAAATAGCCATTGGGAAAATGACCATTGGGAGCGGTTAAGGCGTATCTATACGCGATACAACCGTATCGGTACGCGACTAGCCGTTGGACGATTTTAAAACACTCTGTATTGATACGACAAAAGTGTATCGGTACGGGTTTTGGCTACTAAAATTTTCCTATAGCTGAAACCCTAAAGTGTGTCGATACTATATAGACCGCATCAGTACAGTAACATTAAAATCATAGGTTTTGTTACTTTAAAAACATTTGAAGTTATTCCAAAGCCTTTTAAAAACTCTTAAACATATTTTCAAGTTGTTTGGACTTACAAAATATTTTGAAATCTTTTTCAATTTAGTCCAAATCAATTTTTCAATTATTATATCAAACTATATATCTTAACACATATTATTCAGAAAGTTCATTATATTCATACAGACAAAGCAGGTGTACGTATTTAGAACAGTAACAATACATATATACAAATTATTCAGAAATATGAGTTATTAAAAAACACATTATTCGGTAATATAAATTATTTAGTCAAACCGACTATTCAATCAAGTTCATCATATTCAAGCATTTACACAGTGCAGGCATACATATCACATATAATCAGATGACAATATGCCTATAAAATTTAGAGTACGTTAACTTAGTTATTGTACACCATGAACTCACAATACATGCATAACAATAACAGTAATAACAATCACATAATTCAAGAATTTATTGCACCAAATATTTTAGCACAAACGAGACACACACCTAAGGGCGACGTGAGGCTTAACGAGTTGGTGAACATGTGTTTTTCCTCTATAAAAAATCAAGCCGAGACCAGCACAATCAAATATGTCCTAATATCCGAGATTACCACCACGAAGCTCAATTAAATCTGACGGATCACCAAACCAAGATTACTACATGAATGCACGGTAGAGATTTGAAATTCAATATCACACTTTTAAAACCCCAAAAATTAAGGTTAAGAAATTAGACTCTCATCACAAGGTATACTAAAATTTTTAAAACTGAAGTCGAAATATATGTAGTGATAATAACGCTTTATAGAAAAGGCATCAAATGATTACTAGATAAATGACAATTAATTCTCACATGGTATAAAAACGCCACTTTAGTACGCGTCTATTGCGACGTTTGGCAAAAAACGCTGGTATATATCAGTTTATCGCAGTGTTTATTCAACAAATGCCGCTAAATGTACACTAAAAGTAAAGAAAGAGCTAGAATCAAACATTAGAAGGGGCAAAAGTCTATTAAGCCTTTAAATCTAGAAATTGGGAAGGACAAAAGACCTATTTGATTAATATTTAAATTAAAAAAAAACTTTAAAAAACTATTATAGTGAAAAAATTTGGGAGGGGCAACATCCCCTCCCTTCCCTAGAATGGTTTCTTCTCGTACTAAAAGTTCTGTTAAAAACCTTTTTGTCATAGTGGTGGAATAAAACAAAGAAATTTAAAGCATGGATTAAAGCAATATGTCAGCCTTAACTTATCATAAATGATGTTGTGTTGGATTAAAATTCACAATTGTGGGCACATATGTAAAATGTATGATGTTATTATAAAGTATGATGCAAAATTAAGTAATCAATTATGTTAGGCATGTCACGGGTATTAAAATGTCATGGAAATAAAAGTGTAGATATTATAAGATGTATTTATAATTCAATGAGGGGCAGAATTATAAATACTTAATAGTTGATTTAATAACCAACTATATAAAGAGGTAGTGGTCCCAAGAAATAGGTTAACTTGTATTACTCTTACCCTGTAGAGCTAACCTATCTTATTGGAAGATCACAACCACCTTTTAGGCGATCTTCCATCAAAAGGTTCAAAGTTTTCAGTCCATCAATGAATTCAAGTACGCTTTCGCATTCAGTTTATTCGGTTTATTATTTTTGATGATTTGGCAGATATATCTTGGGCTTTAGGTTTGATATTAATTATGATTTGGTTCTAACATGTTGGACTTGGTGGAGGCTTGCAGATGGCTTAATGGATCCCCACATGATTGCCTGACTGAGCATATGGGTGTTGCGTGCGATGCACAACGCTGATCGCGCGAGAGGAAGGTTGCCGAGTGAGGCAGATTCAGAGGAGTAGGACGGCACGACCTGGACTGAAGAGGCAGAGGAAGTACTCGCGCAAGGGTGTGTGCAGCGATAAGCCAGAAGGCTCGATTCCAAACAAAGGCTCAGTTGCGTGGTCCAATTTAAGCAAGTGAGCGTGATATATCATGGCAAACACATTTGTAATCGTTTCTGAACAAAGGTGCTGCGGGGTAGTGGTGTCAAGCATGAAGAACAATCACAATGGCAACATTAGCATTAGCGAGTCATGTGATCCCCGACGAAAAGAGTGGAAAGCAAATTTCAGCTACGAAGCATGGGTACTTCAATCTAGTGTTCTACCACGTACTCGATATGTCCTCGTACCGGAGATATATTGGGTATGGCTTGTGTACTCCCAATATTTCATCCCCAATTATTTTCTTATTCTTCTATTCTCTTACACTTTTTCTAATTTTTTCTTGTTTATTTCGACTTTCTCTTGCTCACATGATTCAGCTATAAGTATATAAGCATGTGTGATGTCATGCTCACATGATTTTATTTATGATTTTCCCATTTTTAGAATATAAAATTTATTTTATATTTGTCGTACCCTTAACATACTTGTACTCTATAATTTTAAAATTTGATGTTTCCCATCCCCGTCCCCGTTTCTGTACCTGTATCTGTATTTGTATCCGTATCGGTGCAACATAGGATTTCAGTATTCCGAAAAAAACTGAATTGTAAACCGTAGAAGAGAGGGCATGTTTTTATCAGTTTACACAAAGAAAATTGCATAATTATGAACTTGGTTCATATTTCTTCAGAGGTTTCAGAAATGACATCAAGTTTTCAAAACTATTCACTTTTATTCTTAGATTTTGAATGTGTTCAATATAATCCCAAATTTTTTTAACATTTCCAGATTTAGTCTCGAATCTTTCACAAGTTCTCAATTTAAACTAGCCCCAACTTCAGGATGTTACAATTGTAATGCCTTGGCCACGATCACAAAAAATAGAGGGGACAGAGGGTCCCCTTGTCGTAATACCCTTCCCATCGCAAATTCTTTTGTTTTCGAACCATTTAGTAGCATTACAAGTCTCGCCGTGCTCACACAAGATCATATCTATTACTTCCATTTTTCACCAAATTGCATACACTGCAAAATATCATCTAAAAATCCCATTTTATGCAATTGTATGCTTTTGCAAAATCAAGCTTTAAGATCATCCGACCCTCCATGAACCTTCTCGATTTTGAGGAGTGCACCACTTCGTCTGTTAAAAAAATGTCATCGATGATTTGTTTGCCTTTCACAAAGGCTGACTGAACATCGCTAATGAGTGAATGTAAGTGTAACACCCTAAATTCTGACCTAGGAAAACTGTTTTCATATGACTCTTAAGGAAATTAACTTTGGTGACCTTAATTGTGATTTATTGTAGGGGCGAATTGAAAGAATAATAAATGGAAGAACTAGATTAAAGTGACCACATAATTTAATAACCAAAATTCTAGTGTTGCATGGTAATTAAAGTTTTGTTAAGGGAATGATAAGGTGGCTCTTGTTGAAGAGGGGCACGTGTGGTTGTTGGGAAACACATTGAAACAAAACAAAAATTGACATCCTCTTCATTCTCCTTAGTGGCCAAAAGCCTAGAGTTAGAAAGAGAGGGGAAGAATTCATCCATGGTGATAGCTTGTTAAAAGCTTGGCGAATCTTTGGTGCTTGAATTATATATGCTAGAAATGTAAGTTCCCTCTTTGTTATCTCTTTAATTCGAAGCTTAGCTTTGAGGAAATAGTAGATTGATCCAATCTTTACTTAATGAAAATTTGTTACATGGTTGGAAGAAATAGTTTGATAGAATGTTAGTATGAGAATGGGCATTGGTAGATTAAAGCGTGAATTCATAACCTAGTATCATGGTAATGTTAATTTTGAATCCTAAGAGTGATCCTTAATGCTAGAAATAAGTGTATCAAATTCATATAATATAGTACAAGATTTAATTGGGAAACTAAAAACTGCCCCGTTCGAAATTGAACCGGAAAGAAACCGTCTTGGGTAAATGATATGTTATGGACTATTTAAGCTTACAATTGAGGGTAAAATAATTGATTTAGGTATTGCAAGATTCTAATGATTTATGGGAAAAATAGGGAAATGTCTTAAAATGAGTTTCATAGTTGTTTAGGTGAAATTATAAAGGGATGAAATCTGCTCTGCAGTATAGCATTAGTTAATAGACTGTTTTAAGGGAATTGCTTAAATAAGCACTGTTTGGAAGTAGATTAATTGTTAATTGATTGACTTAAAAACTTGTTAAGTAGTCAAATGGTGATTTGATGTTTATAAGCTTGATAGATAAGTGTTTAATCAAACAAAAGTGTGTTGGACATCATAGGGCAGTTTCGAAATGCTTGTGTTTTAAAGGGAGGTTGCTTTGCATAATTGAAATGTGACCAATGTCTTGGATTGTTTAATTGTGGAAGCTAAATGCCATGGTTTGGGGAATATGTAGAGGAACATTAGAAATTCTACCTTAATGCTTGTTGAGCATGTGTATGATAAATAGGTAACAAGTAAAGGACTATTAATTGATTCTAATGCACCGTTAAATTGTTGTTATAATTAGACAAAAAAGGGATTGAGCAAGGAGATGAAAGGCAGAAGGGTGTGGTGATTCACGATCAGGAATAGCTCGACATATACGTGAGTGTAAACTATGTTTTCGATTAAGCTAGGGTTGTTGAATGTTTAAATTTAATTGATTATCATTTGAGGCTTGAATGCCTATGTTTGCTTTTGCTTGCTAGTATCTTGGCAAGGTAAGTACACCAAGGTAAGAATGTATGTTAGTTTGATTAATCAAGCATGAATGTAAAGTAGTTGACTTAGAATGCTATAGATAGCATATTGAATTGGTGATATAAAGTTTACAATGGAATTATTGAAAACTATACAAAGAGCATAGATTAGTATTGGTCCTAGATAGATTGGCATGCCAATAGAACCCCTGAGCTTAGCTTGAATCGGACTACGGTCCCTTGATTGGTACCAATGTGCCCTTGTAATATATCAAAACGAATACAAATTTAGTGGAACCAAGGTACCCTTGCTTGTTGATGATTGTGATCGAAGTTGTTTATCTAGACTAAAAACTAGTCAAGGCTATTAAAATCAACTAAGGTTGCTTGTAAAATTGACCATTAAAGTGAATTGTACTGTCTTGTTTTAGCATCTTGATAATCTGAATGATGATGTATAATTCTTCTTGGTGGAGCATGGTTCAATTCGAATTTGTGTAAACCCAATCTTGGAATAAGTCTACTTACTTAATGTCTAGCGAGCATAATGTCTAGGTGATCATTTGTCAATATATTGAAGAATAATCTTGACGGTGTTAATTGTATGAGCTCGAACAACTAGATATTAAACTAAATTATTAAAATGTATCCTTAAAGACTATGCCTTGTTTGTATTGTCCCAAACTAAAACAACAATATCCTAATCATGAGAAGTCTAATTTGTCATTACAAGGGTGCTATCAGATTTTTAGTAACCTTATAGGTTCCACCTAGGTTGAATTGAATGCTATGGTATTTATAATATTGATGCCTATTGCTTGGTTGGTTGCTATATTTTGAACCTATTATCTTTGGCTAGATCGACTCCTAACTTGATTAGCAAGTTAGATTGATTATGCTAATTTGTTAATACCTTCTATGTGTGTTACGGGGGTATTACTGTAAGACCCGTTGTAGGCAAGGCTAGAATTTTAACCACAATCTTGTAGAGCGAGTTGAGTAGGCAAATTGTTGGAAATCGCCTACCACTTGTGGATTATCCTTCTTTGGTATAAGAACAACGAATGTTGAATTCATCCCCCGTAGCAAAAAAAACCAGATTCAAAAACAGAGTCTAGAAGTTTCATTACATCAATTTTCAAAAAGTCCCAACCCTTCTTAAAGTAAGCGGAACTATAGCTGTCCAGCCTTGGGGCTTTCGACACTTCACAACTCATAACCGCAACTCTCGCCTTCTCTTCCATGAATCTCACTTCTAAAGAATCGCGAGACACCACATCCAGACAGCTAAAATTCACCGCTGCGTCTGATGAATCCATCACCTCTTTAGCCGAAAAGTGTCTTCGAAACTCCCTACACATATGAACTTTCAGCCTATCCGGGTCCGTCACCCATCTCCCATTAATTCGCAGCCCAATGATATAGTTAAGTTTTGCTCTAAGATTTATCATTCGATGAAAGAATTGAGTATTTTGGTCACCCTCCTTAAGCCAAATTTCTCTCGATATATGTCGCCATATAGATTCACGAAGCTTGTGTAATTTCCAAAGCTCGATTTTCAATCGACGATACTCATCGTTCACAATATCAGCCATTTATCGCCCACACATATATTATAACACCCCAAATTTTACCCAATTTAAAAATCCACAATTTTAGAATCCCTAAATTGGTAACCCTAGAATTTGGGGAATTTAATTCCGAAACCCTAATTGAGTTAAGGGTTAAATCGAGAAAATTCAGAATCATGAGGCTTAGTTTCAAAATTCATGGGTCAATATGTAATTTATGGAAACCTAAGTGCTCATTGTCAAACCCTAAATAACTTCGGTGGCTTCTTTTGTATTTTACCCATTAAATTGGGTATTTAACCTATGTTACGGTTTTGGAAACCAGTAGCCGTTCTTCTCAGCCGCCTCTCATCTCACCCTCTCTCTCGACATCTCCCTCACCATTTTTCCCTTGCGTTTCTGACGAAGCTCCGATCAAGGGCTCATCGGCCACCGTTGGTCGAGCCGAGACCACCCCCGAGTTTCCCTTTGTCGTCCGATCAAAGCCCAGGCCTCGGGTTCCTCTCATCGCCGGTCGTTCGCTTGGAAAAGGGTAAGAAACCTTTCGGTTTCCTCATGCCGTCGTCGTCGCCGTTCAAGCTTGGGTAAGCCTCGCTAGTTTCTTTTTGGTTCATGTGTTGTTGGTTGTGAATTCCTTTGTTTTTCCGTTTAATTCTGATCGGAATGTTCGTTTTGTTCATCGGAATCTGAGGAAAACGTGGCAGTTTTCATCTCGCCCATGTTTTTCTTTCTGAGTTTGGTGCCGTCGTGCACATTTGGGTTGTCGTCGTCGTCGTAGGTTCTGTCGCCGCCGCCGTTCGTTGAGCTTGCCGCCGCCGTCAAAGGTTCTGGAAACACTAGTGTAGTTTTGGTAAAAGTGTAGAGTTGGGCTGAGTGTGTTGTGGGTTGAGCCCGAGTGTTAGTGAAGCTAAGTGGGTTGAGCCCGAGTGTTAGTGAAGCTAAGTGGGTTGCGTGTGTTGGTTGAGCTAACCGTGGGGCCTTGTGCGTGAGGGAGCCCAAATTCAAATGACCCATGTGAATAAGTGTTATGTGAACCCATATTTATGAGTAAATCGGACCTATGATCAGACCGGACCATGTGACCAAACCAGTATTGAACCGAACCAGATTAAGTTGTGAACCGAACTGCTATTGTGGATTGAACCAGTTTTGACCGAACCGTTGACCGTATTTGACCAGTTGACCTGTTTGACCGAATTTGACCAATTGACTTTGACAGTCAAGTCAATGTTGACCGTTGACCTTGAACAATTGATTTTGACCGTCAAAGTTGACTTTGACTTTGACCAACATTGACTAAGAGTTACTTTTTCAGAAAATGTTCATCTTAACCTTTCTCGACGTCCTGGGTCCGTATCCGCTGCCCGTTTTGTCAAATTAGATCTCGAAAGCTATGTTTTGCTAATTTTTAAGTAATTGCTATTGGAATATGATAAGTTATGGATTTCAGAATCTGATTCAGAATGTTCTCATGTTCAGGTGCCAACCTTGAGACCGTTGGGTTACCTCCAGTTGTTCAGACTGATCGTGCACGTTCTTTGAGATCTTCACGTGAGTATATCTTAGTTTGGTTTTCAGTGTTTTAGTCTGTGGCTTAGTGTTAGTAATAAATGTTAATATAGAATTCATATATCGTAGGTCTTGATTCAGTGAGATCCGAGCGTGAGGCTCGCCCTTCCCGAGATTAGAGTTTTTGTGGCTAAGGTGTGTTTTTAGGGTGTTTTAAATAAATGTTGTTATATATATATATATATCTGCTTGATTTATTATCTGATTGAGATTTTATAATGATTTGAAACATCATTCATGGCATACTAAATGTATTTTTAAATCAAGCATCTGATTTTCGGAAAATATGATACTCGTAAGAGTTCGAATTTATGATTTTACAAACCATATCATGTGTCATTTGTTCGGAATGATATTCGGAAAAAGCGAGGGAAACCTCCACTCTGGCGAGCGAAAGCTCCACTCTGGTGAGGACAACCTCCACTCTGTATGATATCGGATATTCGGGCATTGCATCATGCATCAGACATCATAACATTTATTATTTTTTATTTATCGGATATACTGTGTTTTCAGGAATGAATTTATCGGTAAATGAAATATTGTTTTGATTTTTTGTTTTGTTTAAACAAAAGAACACACTAAGCTCTTTAGCTTTCATCCTTAGTTTTTATTTTCAGATACTCAGACTTATTAGGCGACTCGGTACTTGGAGCATCTCTTGTTTATTCAGATATATTAATATTCAGTATGAATTCTTTTGACTACTTTGATTTACTATTTTAACATTATTTGGAATATTCGTGTAATATGAACATTGTGAATGTTTATAATTTGAGATTATTGGATACATGCATTTACGAACTTGTTTTCAGATAATTTAAATTAATTATTGTAATCATATTGATTATTGGGTTTTTATTTATTTAATTGATTATTATGAATTTTATTATATTTAACTTAAATTGTTTCTTGTGGGACAAGTTTTCAAACCTAACTTCTTAAATTCGACTTTTTCTTCTAAGTCGGGTTTAGGGGTTACATATATCCATCTTCTAATTTCTAAATCAAAGAAGTAATTTCCTTAATCCTACTGTACACATTCTCCAAAACTTCCCTTTCCACACCTTCAAAAACACTGTCAAATCACGTAGCTTGTGCATGATCGGGGCATCACCATTCTCTAATGAAATTCGGCTCCACTCCCTAGCCATCAGGTGCGCATGAGCTTGGATCGCAACCCATAAATTCAAGAAGCAAAAATGGTCGGGGTCCCCAATCTAACAAGTCGCTTGTAAAACGCAGTAGTGAATGGTCCGACACTCCCTATGGGAGATTAAATTGAGTTAATCCAGCAAACCTGTCCATCTACTCTCCCGAGACCAAAATCCGGCCAAGGCGACTCACTTTATTACCCGAGTCGAACCAAGTAAACCTTTTATCGACTATCGATATGTCTAGCAGACCCACCATTTCAATAAAATCATTGAATTCCTTTGCTCCCCTCAATGGATTGATACTCCCACATCGCTCATCAAGATGCCTAATCACGTTGAAGTCCCCACCGATGCACCAAGGAATACTATGAGACAACATAACACCCCGCAAGGCTGACCATAATTCAAGTTGCTCATCAAGAGAACAAGCCGCATACGCATCGATCATGCCACACTTCCAGTTCTCCACAACCCATTCGTCAGTAATCATGGCAAACTTCCATGACACTGTCGAACTCTCCAATCGGAAGCGGGAGCAATCCCAATTGATCACAATACCACCGGAGCTTCTAGGGATGAAGCCAATGTAGAGCTCCGGAGGGGATCTTGCCGCTCCCAAAGTTTTGTGGTATAATGGCAGTTGAGGTCCCTTTTAATTTCAATAGTAGTAAAATAAGGATTTTGTCCCTCTTAATTTTAAATTTAAAGGCTTAATAGACTTTTGACCCTCCTAATGTTTGATTCTAGTTTTGTCTATGTAAGCCGCCAATTGAAGACGCAAAAACAAAGTCAAAACAATCGGAAAATCACATTTTGCGACCATGTCGACTCTTGAATGAACACCATACCGCATTGATGTTCTCTTACTCTATTCCGTACCGCGTTCTTCTTTGTCACAGAACCTAAACCACGAGCATTCCACGACAACGCCCTCATCCCGAGGCTTTAGAAATTCTTTTCTCGTGCTTCAATAATCCACACGATGTCTCGGACGATATCTTTTTCGTTAGCTACTGTAGCCGCCCCCACCAATTTGCCATTCGCGACAGTATGCGAATCCTGCTTGTTTTTTATCGGCCTCCCTCTTCCCCTTTTTTGCAGTTTTTTCCACTTCGACTTTCTCTTTAGGCAACAAGAAACCATGGACAATCTCGGATATGCTACGTACCACCGATATTATAAATATTTATGAATTAATGAATTTTTATACATATTTATTAAATGTGAATTAGTAATAAATTATTATAATTGTTTGACTAATTCTTTGCACCGAAACACAATCCCCGTAGCAATGACTATCAGCTCAGCCACTAAGAACCAACATTCTAGAAGCTGCGAAAACGACCCTTTATGGCAATAAATGAAGACTCACCAACATTGTTAAAGACTAACTCGGGAAACCAATCTGCACAGCTGAAGGAATATCCCCACTCAATGGAGGAATAAACGACCCTTCGATTCTGCCGGAAGCGACACCTTGAACTCCAACGACCTCCTAAGTAGATGCCGAGTAATGAAACCAAATCTGCAGGCCATCTTCACTCCTCTTTGCCGGAATGATAGCATCCACAACATCTCCATGGTGAGCGAACGTTGACCCTTGCCAGTGCAGTCTCGGGAAGATTAGAGCCGAACACAATGATTATTCTCTTTGCGTCAAAACCCACTTCGTCCGGACTAACATCACGCCTCGTCTGACTCTCTCACTTTGCTCACGCCTGCTCATATTCTAACTCTGTATGTAGGCTTTTTTATTTTCCTTCCCCAATAGGGAAAGAAATAACGGAAGTTGGATTGAACTTGGGTTATTAGGAAAAAAAAAGTAACACTCTTGCTACTAGGCTAACCATGTCTGCAATATATGAAATACCAAAGATAATATATGTGGTATATTTGTTATTCGATTAGAGAAAAAAAATAAAAGCAATGTAATTGACAATGGTAGGATTTGAACGTAAGAATCCTGGGTGAAAGTGGCAAAAGTTTACCACTAGGCCAAACATAAATTTTTGATGTAAAATACTAACTATAATATATGAGTTATTCAATTGTGATGGTTATAAAAGAGAAGTAAATATGATTTTAAGGGCTCGAACATGATACACTTATGATGCATAAAAATGTATAACCCAATTAATTATAATTTTATAATTATTTTTATTATATTATGTTTGTTATTCTTTTAATTTTTTTAACTTAACTCGTAATTATTAAACTTTTTTCCTTAAATTGATTTTTTAAATTAATTAATAATTTTAATATTTATTAAAAATTAATTAAATTATTATATATAATTATATTAAAAATCAAAATTTTAAAATTATATTTAATTGGGTTATATGTTTTTATGCAACATAAGTGTGTCATGCTCGAGTCCCTTAAAATCACATTTATTTCTCTTTTACAACCATTACAATCGAATAAATCATATACTATCGGTAGTATTTAATTTATTTCACAAATTCATGTCTGCCTTAGTTGTAAACATTTGCCACTTCCACCAAGGATTTACAGGTTTGAATCATACCATTACCAATTACATGGCTTTTAATTTTCTTTCTCCAATCGGATAATACATATACGACATATATTATATTTGGTATTCCATATACCAGAAAAATGCTTACCCCAGTGGCAAGTGCGTTGTTTTCTTTCCCTAATGACCCAGGTTCGTTTCCCCTTGGGTCTAGCTTCTACTATTTTATTTTTCTTACTCCAATTGGTGGTGACATGTGTCACCACCTGATTGGGGAAGGAAAATAAATCTAGATAAATCCCTTAAATAAGGTGGTGACACATGTCACCATCTAATTGAATAATTAATTTATTTTATTAGATTAAAATTAAAACTAAATTGAATGATTCTATAAATAAAGGGGACTAAATGTGTGATTATACCAATTATTTTAACAGCCCCGTTAACTTTTTGTTTTTTTAACGACAGATGGCTACATTGGATTCAATTAAATAGTTATGTGGTATATTTAACACAATTGAAAATATTGTGGTCAAATCGACATCAACCTCATAGTTCGGTGGTCTTTAGTATAGTTTACCCTTTTTCTTACTATGATTTCCATTTTAATGTTAAACAATGGATAACATTTATTCATTTGTGAAAAGTATTAAATTAGTGATAAGTCGTAACATTTATTCTTAGTTCTTACCATGGAAGAAGAATCGGATAAGATGGTGATGCCTCAATTGTTGAAAGAAAGGTTCGGTAAGAAAGAATATTCGATAGACGCATCGAAGATCTGGAGTTTGAGTTTGGGAGTGTTTTGAGGATGAAGGTTCCTCCAAAGGTCCAAAGTTTTCTTTGGATGTTATACTTGGGTAGCCCTAGCCTGCCAAAGAATCAGTTTCTATAGTAAACGGGGGTGCGCCTTGAGTTGTCCCAATGCAGCTGCCCTTGCTCCATATTTGTCACAAATGGTGGGATGATCCTAGGGAGAGTGTGGTGGGAATTCGAACAAGTGTTGTTGTTTTCTGGTCTCCACTTGATTTGGTGCAGCAAAAAAGGAGGCTGCCAAATGCGGTGGTGTATTGAGAATCGAGCAGGGAACAATCAGTGCTCTACTCTCAGGACTTGTGCCATGCTTGGGATCGGATTACGCTGAAATAATAGCAATCAAGACGACACTCAAAGTCTTCACCGAAGCAAATTGGATTGGAAAAGCATACTTAATAGTGGAATCAGACTCACACGTGGCTTTAAATTGTATACGCAATAATTCACAACATTCGTGGTGATGGTGGCCTGTCTTGCGCGAGATTGATCTTATAGCCAAAAGGATTGGGCGAGTTCAGTTCACTTATGCGTCGAGAACCTTTACTGCCATGGCGGATGGTCTCGCCAAAGCCAAAGCAGGAATGCAAAGATCCGAAATTTTCAAAGTCCGGTGCTAATTCGGGACTACTGTCTGAAGGTCTAACTTTCGCAGTATTTTAGTTTGATTGTAGGGGTACTCTGCTTAATGTGTGTATGCTGTTGTGACGTAATTGTGCCTCATTATGTATTGGTCTCACTGCTGGTGCATTTTAGCTACTTTGTAGGCTCCTTTGTATAACGAGTTTTTGTTGTTGGTTCTTGCTGGACATGCTTGAGGCCAATGCACATTGTTCTCTCTGGGATTTTTATCCCCTTTGACTTAATCAATAAATAAAATTGCATTGCTGAAAATAAAAAGATAAATGGAAATTAGATTTCTATATATATATATATATATATATTTTTTTTACTTCAGAAAATAAAAGGGTCAGATTCTTAGATACCCATTGTATATTTTCTTGGATCCGTTGACCAAAAATTCTACATGGTATTATAGGAGCATGTCACGTGTCCTGCCACATCGTTATTTAACGACGTTAGGCTCGAAAGGCAATTTGGAAGACGAAATCAAAGTGCACGGGGCACATTGAACTTAGAAATTACATTGGAAGATTTAGAAAATTACAGGGCATTGGTGTCATTTTCCCACAAATGCCCGATATCTGTACCTTTTAATTTTACGTGGCATATTGTAATTTTAGAATAACAATTCAAACTTAATTTGATCATTAATTATTAATTGGATTCGTGTTCCAAATGGAAATATTCATCTTATAAGGAAATATATTTTTAATCCGAATATGAGATTGGAAACACCCATATACGCTCATGGTACCTCTATTCATATTCAAAAAAATTCCCAACATAAAATGTTTTTTAATGCATGATTTATTATTGCCTTGTTCATTTTAAGTACTAATCTAAAAGGCACTATTTAAATTTACGTGTTATTTAAATATGTGAATATTATTTAATTTAAAGCTTTACATGAGACAACACCCATTTGCTTGAGCACCATCTATATTTAAACTCAAAATTATATATAATATTCTTAATTTAATTAATTAAATTAATTGTTAAAGTTCTAAGCATATTTAAAGCTCTAATTAATTAAATAGATTATTTTCTAATTTATAAGGTTTTAATGAATACTAAGTATTCTACTTAAAGCCCATATTGGACAACACCTCATTGGACATCACCCAAATTTGGAACTTCAAAGCTTCACACTTAATATTCATCAATTTGCTACAATGATCTTTCCTCATTGAATTATAGAATCCTAATTATCCAAAAATTATACTTTAAACAATTAACAATTAAATCTAAGTAGATTAAATTATCTAACAATTAATACTATATGCTTAATTTAAAACATGCATCATTCATATAGTTTAACTGCAACTAAAATAAATAATTAAACAATTTCAAATGGACTAAATTGAAAGACTTTTTTTTTTCTCAAAAAGTATGATTTTATTCCGATGAATCATACAAATTAATCAGCATGAGCCTCATTAAAAACCTCTCTAAACCTAAGTGGAGGAAAAGAGTACTCATGTTGATTATAAAACAAGCATAACCAACTAAAATTTATCCTCTATGGTGTTACTTGTTAAGTTATTATTATAGTTTTAAAGTGATTTGTTTATTGTTAGCAAAACTAAATTTATCATTTGTTTTTGTAATTTTAAAGATTTAATGTTGGATATTTGATTTAATGTATTAAGATTTGGATATTTCTAAGTGTAATGAATATAAGACTTGTGAGCTGATATTGGAAATATATTTTGGCTAGTAAAGTAGTAAGTTTTTTTCTTCATTTTTATGGATATGGGTTTCTCAAAACACAAGTGTAACTCCCTCGTACCGGCCTAGCCAACAGACCGAACCGAACAGGTTACACGTGGAAAATCGAAGCGTAACCCGTTAAGATCACACTCCGATTAGAAACCCTATTTTTTATTTTTTAATTTAATCTTGTCTAAATGCTTTAATTGATCCTATGTGAGATGAGCAAACAACGGAAGAAACAAACACGAACGAGGACCAAACAATTCAGACAAACAAGGCCAAACTTGCAATTTCCTGCAGGCCATATCGATACCCTCATGGGTGGTACCGATACACCTTCCGACGATCAACACTCCAAAGTCAACTTTAGAGGACCGTATCGATACACTCAAGCTCGTACCGATACCCTCAATTTCTTGTCAAATTCTCAGATTTCCAGTAGCAAAAATGGTATCGGTATGCCTTCCCATGTATCAATACGTTTGGCTTAAAGCATGAAGGTCGTATCGATACGGCCCCAACTGTATCGATACCCCTAACTCGACAATGCAGAAATTTGCATGTTTAAGCTAAAAAGCAACACCAACTTAAGACCTCTAAGCATGCATACGTACACGAGCCAACATAGAGCAACAACCTAGAGGCAAACAGATCCTAATAAACGATAAACAGGCATTCAACCAACAAGAGATAAGAAACAAAGATAATCATAAACCAACCATTTGCCAAAAAGGCCCAAAATCTAATCCAAGCATACTTCAACATTTTAAACATGTTAACAACATTAACAATAGTAAAACATAAGAGTTATGCTACAGAAGAGGTATGTGGAACTTGCGGTGGGAATCATAGTTCGGAAGACTGCTCACTACAGCTAGAGGAAATGATGTACGATGGGAACTATAACAAGCAGAACTATAATTACAACAATTACAATCCCATTTGGAGAAAAGATCTCAAATTTTCTTGGAGCAACCCGAACAATGCCCTGAATCCTCAAGTACAGAACACTCAAAATCAGGGGCACCTATAATTCTGACCCGGCAGCAACTGCAACAGCAGCTGCAACAGCCACCAGCAGCCACAACTAGTATATTGGAGCAGACCTTGGCTATGTTTATGTCTCAAACAGGAACTTACATTGAGAACATGAATCACTTCGTCAAGAATACTGAGTCGTTCATGCATAAAACAGAGATGCGAATGACTAACCATGAAGCTACTCTGAAATCACTGGAGACACAGATGGGCCAGGTTTCCCAGCATATTAAACCGAGGCAGAATGGAGGATTCCCAAGCGATATTGTAACACCCGTGTTTTGGGCCTAGGAGTTAACCGGGTTTATGGTTCGAGTCAATAAAATTTAAATTAAAACAATTCAACCTAATTTGTGATCTAATTGAGCCTTGAGAAAAGGGGAGGGACCAATGTTGTAATTGGACCCAAAAGTTTTAAAAGCAAGAAAACTTTAAAATAAAAGTTATCATCTTCCTTTTCCCCATCCCTTTTAACGTCAAACACCCCCATTCCCTCCCTCAAACTCTTCCAAACCTAAAACACTATTCCATTGAATATCAACCTCATTTCAAGGTGTTTTTGAAAGGTAAAATCGTTTTCTTACTCTGTAACACCCTAATTTTGGGCTTAGAATGTTTGGGTTTGAATTGGCCCGGTCGGATTTCGGTTCGAATATAAAAGGTGGTTTTAGGGAAAGCCTAGTTCGGGATGCATTAAAAATATAGAAAAATATCTAAAAATCCTCTTTTATTATATATAAGAGAGTGGTGAAATCAATTTTACAAAATGAGGTTTCGAAATGTGACATTTCAAGTTAGTGACTAAAATGTAATTTTTGAAAAGTTGGTGACTGTTTTAAAAGGATTGAAACTTTGAATCTTTAAGGAGCTAATTTACCCAAGAAGAGTTTCCCCAGATTTTTCTTAATATTAAACATTTATTAAATGATATTTAATAAAAAGGAAAAGGGGGGAATATATATTTTTGATTTCATAACTAACTTTTCTCAAAATTTTCCCACTTCATTTTCTCTCTATTTTCTCTCAGCCAAACACATTTCCCCAGCCATTTTTCCTCTGATTTTAACATCTAAAGATGAGATTTCAATCTCTAATTGATCTCAAATCATTCCTACATCAAATCCTTATCATTTGCTTATTGAATTTTGAAGAATCTTGGCTTTAAACAAGGAGAAACTCACATTTAGAGGTATGAACGTCCTTCTCCTCTAAATACTCAGTTCTTCACTGAAATTCCCAAGTTCTCAATCCTTGATTTAAATTTTATTAAAGGTTTTAATGTTTTGTTCTTGATCATGGCTTAAAATGCAAGATTTGGATTTAATTTTGGAGAAATTCGTATAAAATAATTGGGCTCTGTTTTGAGATGTCTTTTTGATGTATATTGGATGTATAAATGATGTGTAATTGAGGTTTAATCAATGCAATCCCGAATAGGTTGATTTTCCTAAGTTTTTGAGTGAGTTAATGGTGGTTTTTGGGGTGATTTTGATGTTCTGCTATAGCTGGAGGTATAAGGACGTGATTAGATCCTTTTTGGATGTTAATTGATGTATAAGAATGATTGGAATTGATAGATCTTGGCTGGGTAATGTTGTAGAGGTGTTTGGATGTGATTTCGGTTGTGTTTAGTAGCCGAAATGTGAGTGTTGATGAGAGCAGCGAGTTTAGGTGTCTTGGTTGAAGATATTAATGCATGATGATGCATTAATTCTATGCTTTGATGTGTTTAAAATAGGGGAGACATCTTCGGATCCTTGTGGTGTTGATCCGGAAGCTTGATTGGTGTTTCGGCAAGCTTGCGAAACGGAATCGGTGAGTGAAGTTTGGTTTTCAGCTTTGAAACCAATGTTTGAAGGTTATGGGAGCTTAGTTTAAGTCTAAAAAACTTAGCTAAGCTCAAGAGTAAGTTTTCGGAAAAACACTCCTTTTGATGAACCATGAGATGGTTGAATGCAATGTGTTATTTTGCATGTTTTAAATTCTGTTTTGAAAGCATATTTTAGCATGTGTAATGCTGGTTTTATAAGCCATGTATTGAAGAATGCTCAAGGTAAGAGATCCTTGTTTTGAACATTGATAAATGTGGTTTTGATGCATAGTAATGCATGATGGTTAATGGCTTTGATAAATGCTTTAAAACAGTGGATTAATGATGTTAAATGATGTATATTGGCAAGTGATGTGTTGGTTTAAAAGTACTTGAATCGGATATAGTTAGCCGGCTATAGGATTGGGTGCACCGTGAATAAAGTCGCCTTGGATGTTGAGGGGTTGTGATTGTACCGTAAACTCCATCCAAGTACACTAACGAGATGGTTAAGATCACTATGGTGGTTAAAAGTCCATGAGTGGATCTTGTGTTAAGATCACAATGGTGGTTAAAAGTCCATGTGTGGATCTTGTGTTGTGTGTCCCATGTTCTCGTTAGTGATGTTATACAACTACCAATGAGTGATGTGGAGGGGTTGTGATTGTACCATAGTCTCCATCACGGGTGTTAAGGGGTTGTGATTGTACCGAATACTCCACCTTGATATTGGTAGTGTGTATGAAGCGTATGAGACAACGCTTGTAATCCGCGTATCCGATTGTGTTTGAATTGTAAAATGGTTATGAATTATCACTTGTAAGCCAATATGACATGATGATGGATTGAAGCATGAGATGCTTGATTTGTATGCATAAATGCATGATAAATATTGTTTTGAAACTAAAGGCCTTGAAAAGGTGTTTTTTCAAATGCATTATTGTGATGTTTTAATTGAGAATTCCTCACTAAGCTATGTGCTTACGCTCTCTCTTTCTTAAATCAATAATGCAGAGCATTGAAGTGCTTTAAGGGCAGCAAGGAGGTCAAGGATCCAAGTGAAGGACTAAGCTCATGTATGATGAATGTTTTCCTAACACTATTAGCTTTTGGCATTTGGCAATGGGAACCTAAATTGTGTTTTTGGGAGATGTTTGGACTCCCTAAGTTTGGTTAATGCCTTTGATGATGTTGGAACATGTAAATGGCCTTTTGGTATTTGGTTTTGATGAATTGATGGTTGCATGATTTTCAATATAGGATGCATGCCTATAGAATTGGAGTTTTCCTTAAGTGATGCTATGATTGAGATTAGATGATGCTAATATGTTCTTTAAGTGTTTGATGACTTGTTTGTATGATATAGAGGTCATATGGATATGTTTGATGGGCT
This sequence comes from Hibiscus tridactylites, assembly GCA_958450335.1. Lineage (NCBI taxonomy): Eukaryota > Viridiplantae > Streptophyta > Magnoliopsida > Malvales > Malvaceae > Hibiscus > Hibiscus tridactylites. The sequence continues at coordinate 20,290,265 of OY288266.1, forward strand.
GAAAGTGTAATAAACCAGCAAAAATCTGCAAATCTGGGCAGCCCGTATCGGAACGGGTGCTACTGTTTCGGAACAGAGGGCCTGAAATGGCCTTAGCGTTTCGAAACAGGTAGGGTTGTTCCGAAACGGATTTGCCACTGCCAAGCCTCGTTCCGCAACTTGTTTCGGAATGGTCCCGCGTTTCAGAACGAATCTTCTCCGTTTCGGAACACTCGACTGTTAGGCACTGAATCTGATGGTTAAATGTTTTGGATTTCTCACGTTTTGGTCCCAATGTTTGTATATGCAATTGGTTGAGTTTGTGATGTCCGTTTGAGATGAAATTTGACAGAGAAGCATGAAATATGATTAATTTCATAATGGTAACTTTAATTTTGGTAAAGTCCTCATAATTTTCAGAATTTACAATTTGGTCCCTAAATTTGTATGTTGTGCAATTGAGTCCCTAAATGTTTTCCGATTGCTGTGATTTTTGAGTATGTTCTTCTCAAGAATACACTTAGGGTTAATATGCATTTAGACAAGTTTAAAAAGAAAAAAGGGTCGTTAATCAAGGTTGACTTTCGGGTTGACTTTGGTTTTCCCCGTGTAATCTTCGTAGTTCGGGTCAACCGTCTAGGCCAGGCTAAGGGGGTTACATTTGGTGGTATCAGACCTGAGTTCTCGAGTATTTGGGAACGGTTATGTGGGTGATATGTGTATGATTGCTTTGTACGCTTGTTGAGTGAAAGTTTGATGTGTGAATTGTAAGTATGTTGCAATTGTGGTGTATGTTGTGATGAAGCATATTAGAGGGACCCATTGCCAAATCAAAGCTAATGAAATGATTTGTTTTTAATTGGAAATGAGCTTGAGTACTTGGATTGCTTACCTTGCTGAGCCTGACTTTGTTTATTGCATTGTGATTGCATTGTTTAGTGAATGGGACCTCGTAGAGAGACAATGATTAATATGCGAGCTATGGCTCAAAATGAGAATGAGGAGAATGTTGAAAATGTGGTGGATTTACCTCCTCCGCCTGGTGGTGGTGGTGCTGGGGGTGAAGGAGCTGCTGCTGGTGCTGGGGTAGCTGGACCTGAAGCTGGGCAGGGGCAAGCTGCTCCTGACATGAGAATGCTGATACAAGCTATTGCTGGAGCTTTTCGGGAAGCGGTAGCTGGAGCTCAAGGAGCTGGGCATCAGGGAGATGCTAATGCTAGACTACCTCTAGAACGTTTGCGCAGTCTGGGAGGGACTGAGTTCAGGGGTTTGTCTGCTGAAGGTTCTGAGTCTTGGTTGGAAAGTACCAAGAGAATCTTGGGACAAATGAATTGTAATGATGTGCAGAAGCTGGGCTGTGTGATACCATTGTTGCATGACGATGCATATACTTGGTGGACAACCACTATCTCCGGAATGGCTGATGCTGATGTAACTTGGATGTTCTTTCTGAACACGTTCAAGAGGAGGTATCTGGGTGTGTGATACCTGGATGAGAAGAAAAGGGAATTCATGTCTCTTACCCAAGGGAGTATGTCTTTAGCTGAGTACGAGGTTCAGTTTGTTCAACTCAGTCAGTACGCACCTGAGCTTGTTCCTGATGAGCGGGAGAGGTGTGAACGTTTCCGTTATGGTTTGGTGACAGAGGTGAAGACTTATATGTTGGCTGCTGAGTACACTGACTTTTTTGTGCTGGTTGGTAGAGCCAAGGACATTGAGTTGAATTTGAGTCTATCTTCTAGAGGTGCTGGTCCTAGTGTGGGCAAGCGAGCTGCTGAGTATAGTTCCGGTGGCGGACGGAACAAGAGAGGACGTGATCAGAAGTATCAGTCTTCAACTAGGCGTGGTGGTGGAGGCCAAGGTGCGCCTGTTCAGGGGGATAAGGCGAGAGCTGATCCGAACACATGTTGGACATGTGGATAGCGTGGACATTTGAGGCGTGATTGTCCTCGAGCAGCGAGGGAGGTTCAGGCTCCTGTTGTGGTGACCGGTAACTCATGCTGGAACTGTGGTTCGGCGGATCACATGAGGAGGGAGTGTCCTCTGTTGGCCGGTGGTGGCCAGAGACGTGCTCCTAGAGTTGTTGCACCACAGAGAGGTCGTGGGCGCGGCCGTGGAAACTTCCAGCGTAGAGAGGATGGTGGAAGGAATGTAGATCATGTTGTAGCTGTTCAGCCTGAGGGTGGTGGCCAGGCTAGAGTGTATGCTCAGAGCGAGGGGAGGAATGACACAGATGTGATCGCAGGTACTTTCACTTTGCAATCCTTGTCATTACTTTCCTTGATTGATTCTGGATCTACACACTCATACATATTGCGTGAACATGCTCAATTGCTTGGTTTGCCTGTTGAGTCTTTGGATGTTGGTATGCGTGTAACTAGTTCTTTTGGTGAGAGTGTTGTGACTCAAAAGCTTTATAGAAGGTGTTCTTTGGTTGTGCAAGACCATGTTTTTCATGTTGATCTTATGGAATTGCCTTTCTATGGTTTTGATGTAATCCTTGGTATGGATTGGCTGGTTGAGCATCGAGCTGTAGTGGATTTTGAGAATAAGCGAGTTTCGTTGAAGCTTGCGGATGATTATGAAGTAGTGGTGGTTGGTGAGAATGTGAAGTTTCTTGCCAATGTGGTGTCTACATTGGAAGCGAGCCGGATGCTGAGGCAAGGCTGTGAAGCTTACCTAGCCTTTGTGATGAATCCTAGCTCTAAGGAGTTGCGTGTGCAAGATATCAAGACTGTGCGAGAGTTTCCTGGTGTGTTTCCGGAGGAGTTGCCTGGGTTGCCTCCTAACCGCGAAGTGGAGTTTGGGATTGAGCTGTATGAAAACACAACTCCAGTGTCTATTACTCCTTATCGAATGGCACCTAAAGAGTTGAAAGAGCTGAAGACGCAACTTCAGGAGTTGCTTGATCGTGGTTTCATTCGGCCGAGTGTGTCACCTTGGGGTGCACCGGTCTTGTTTGTGAAGAAAAAGGATGGCACTATGAGAATGTGCATTGATTACCGTCAGCTTAACAAGTTGACTATCAAGAATCGGTATCCATTGTCGAGAATTGATGATCTTTTTGATCAATTTCGGGGAGCGGCTGTGTTCTCTAAAATTGACTTAAGGTCAGGGTATTATCAGTTGAAGGTGAAGGATGTGGATGTGCCAAATACAACTTTCAGAACGAGGTATGGGCATTATGAATTTCTGGTGATGCCGTTTGGTTTGACGAATGCTCCTGCAGCTTTCATGGACATGATGAATAGAGTGTTCCATGAATACTTGGATAAATTTGTTGTGGTGTTCATTGATGATATCCTCGTGTATTCTCGTACTGAGGATGAGCATGAAGGGCATTTGAGAATTATGTTACAAGCTTTGTTGGAGAATCAGCTTTATGCCAAGCTGAGCAAGTGTGAGTTCTGGCTTAGAGAAGTTGTGTTTCTTGGTCATGTGGTTTCTGCTGAAGGAATACGTGTTGATCCTCAAAAGATTGAGGCAGTGATGAATTGGAAGCCTCCTAAGTCTATTCATGAAATCCGTAGTTTCCTTGGTTTGGCAGGATACTATCGAAGGTTCGTGGATGGGTTTTCTAAGATTGCTACACCTTTGACGAAGTTGTTACAGAAGGATGTTAAGTATGAGTGGACGGAAGCGAGACAGCAGGCTTTTGAGAAGCTTAAGGCGGCTTTAACGCAAGCTCCTATCTTGGTTCAACCTGAATCAGGGAAAGAGTTTGTGGTGTATAGTGATGTGTTCTATGTTGGTTTGGGATGTGTGTTGATGCAAGAGGGTAAGGTGGTGGCTTATGCATCGCGGCAGTTGAAGGTGCATGAGCGCAATTATCCTACGCATGACATTGAGTTAGCTGCGGTGGTTTTTGCTTTGAAAATTTGGAGACATTATTTGTATGGTGAGAAGTGTACTGTGTATACGGACCACAAGAGTTTGAAGTATCTGATGTCTCAGAAAGAGTTGAATCTTAGGCAACGACGTTGGGTGGAGTTGCTTAAGGATTACGACTTGACGATCGAGTACCATCCGGGTAAAGCTAATGTTGTAGCGGATGCCTTGAGTAGGAAGGTAGCTGTTGAGTTGAGGGCTATGTTTGCCAGTTTGAGCATTTCGCGTGATGGTGGTCTTGTGGCCGAGTTTCAAGTGAAACCATCCTTGGTTCAGTTGATTAAGGAGAAGCAGTTGTTGGATGATTCCTTGGTGCCACATGTTCATGATATTGCGGAGGGTAGGTCTTCGGATTTCTGCTTTAATGATGATGGAGTGTTATGCTTTGGGAGTCGGATAGTAGTGCCCAATGATGCTGATTTGAGGCGTTCTATTCTGACTGAAGGTCATAGTAGTCCTTTTGCTATGCACTCTAGTAGTACTAAGATGTATCGTGATCTTCGTGATGAGTACTATTGGGTGGGTTTAAAGAAAGATGTTGTTGAGTTTGTAAGCAAGTGCATGGTATGTCAGCGAGTTAAAGCTGAGCATCAGTTTCCTTCAGGGTTGTTGCAACCGTTGAGAATTCCTGAGTGGAAGTGGGAAAGGATTACCATGGACTTTGTGTCTAGTTTGCCTTTGTCGCCATCGAAGAAGAATTCGGTGTGGGTGATTGTGGATCGCCTGACGAAGTGTGCGCATTTCTTGCCTGTGCATACTATGTACACTTTGGATAAGCTTGCGGAGCTGTACATTGCTGAGATTGTGCGGATGCATGGTGTGCCTAAGTCGATTGTGTCGGATAGGGATCCGAGGTTTACATCGCGGTTCTGGCAGTGTTTACATCAGGCTTTGGGTACACGGTTGAATTTCAGTACATCTTATCATCCGCAGTCGGATGGACAGTCTGAGCGTGTTATCCAGGTGTTGGAGGATATGTTGAGGTGTTGCGTGATTGAGTTTCAGGGTTCTTGGGAGAAACATTTGCCTTTGGTGGAGTTTGCCTATAATAATAGTTATCAGGCAAGTATTCAAATGGCACCTTATGAAGCTTTGTACGGGAGGAAGTGTAGGACTCCTCTTTGTTGGGCTGAAACGGGTCAGAAGTTGGTTTCGATGCCAGTTTTGTTGAAAGGAACCACCGAGAAGGTGAAGCTCATTTGTGAGCATTTGAAGGTAGCTTCTGATCGGCAAAAGTCTTATGCGGATTTGAAGCGTAAGGAGATCGTGTATGCGGTGGGTGACCGTGTGTTTTTGAAAGTTTCGCCTTGGAAAAAGGTGATGAGGTTTGGTCGAAAGGGTAAGTTGAGCCCTAGGTACATTGGACCATACGAGGTGATTGAGCGAGTGGGTCCTGTTGCGTACAAGTTGAGGTTACCGCAAGAGTTAGAAAAGATTCATGATGTGTTTCATGTTTCTATGCTTCGGAAGTAAAGTTCTTCGAGGCAAGACCATTGAGTTGGTAAAGGTGTTGTGGAAGCATCGTGGTGTTGAAGAAGCCACGTGGGAACGGAAGGATGACATGTTGAAGCAGTTTCCGTACCTCTTTCCTTCAGGTAAATTTCGAGGACGAAATTTCTTAAGGGGGGGGGGGGGGGGGAGAGTTGTAACACCCCAATTTTGGGCTTAGAAGTTTTGAGTTTGAATTGGCCCGGTCGGATTTCGGTTCGAATATAAAAGGTGGTTTTAGGGAAAGCCTAGTTCGGGATGCATTAAAAATATGGAAAAATATCTAAAATCCTCTTTTATTATATATAAGAGAGTGGTGAAATCAATTTTGCAAAATGAGGTTTCGAAATGTGACATTTCAAGTTAGTGACTAAAATGTAATTTTTGAAAAGTTGGTGACTGTTTTAAAAGGATTGAAACTTTGAATCTTTAAGGAGCTAATTTACCCAAGAAGAGTTTCTCCAGATTTTGCTTAATATTAAACATTTATTAAATGATATTTAATAAAAAGGAAAAGGGGGAAATAGATATTTTTGATTTCATAACTAACTTTTCTCAAAATTTTCCCACTTCATTTTCTCTCCATTTTCTCTCAGCCAAACACATTTCCCCAACCATTTTTCCTCTGATTTTAACATCTAAAGATGAGATTTCAATCTCTAATTGATCTCTAATCATCCCTACATCAAATCCTTATCATTTGCTTATTGAATTTTGAAGAATCTTGGCTTTAAACAAGGAGAAACTCACATTTAGAGGTATGAACGTCCTTCTCCTCTAAATACTCAATTCTTTACTGAATTCCCAAGTTCTCAATCCTTGATTTGAGTTTTATTAAAGGTTTTAATGTTTTGTTCTTGATCTTGGCTTAAAATGCAAGATTTTGATTTAATTTTGGAGAAATTCGTATAAAATGATTGGGCTCTGTTTTGAGATGTCTTTTTGATGTATATTGGATGTATAAATGATGTGTAATTAAGGTTTAATCAATGCAATCCCGAATAGGTTGATTTTCCTAAGTTTTTGAGTGAGTTAATGGTGGTTTTTGGGGTGATTTTGATTTTCTGCTATTGCTAGAGGTATAAGGACGTGATTAGATCCTTTTTGGATGTTAATTGATGTATAAGAATGATTGGAATTGATGGATCTTGGCTGGGTAATGTTGTAGAGGTGTTTGGATGTGATTTCGGTTGTGTTTGGCAGCCGAAATGTGAGTGTTGATGAGAGAAGCGAGTTTAGGTGTCTTGGTTGAAGATATTAATGCATGATGATGCATTAATTCTCTGCTTTGATGTGTTTAAAATAGGGGAGACATCTTCGGATCCTTGTGGTGTTGATCCGGAAGCTTGATTGGTGTTTCGGCAAGCTTGCGAAACGGAATCGGTGAGTGAAGTTTGGTTTTCAGCTTTGAAACCAATGTTTGAAGGTTATGGGAGCTTAGTTTAAGTCTAAACAACTTAGCTAAGCTCAAGAGTAAGTTTTCGGAGAAACTCTCTTTTTGATGAACCATGAGATGGTTGAATGCAATGTGTTATTTTGCATGTTTTAAATTCTGTTTTGAAAGCATATTTTAGCATGTGTAATGCTGGTTTTATAAGCCATGTATTGAAGGATGCTCAAGGTAAGAGATCCTTGTTTTGAACATTGATAAATGTGGTTTTGATGCATAGTAATGCATGATGGTTAATGGCTTTGATCAATGCTTTAAAACAGTGGATTAATGATGTTAAATGATGTATATTGGCAAGTGATGTGTTGGTTTAAAAGTACTTGAATCAGATATAGTTAGCCGGGTATAGGATTGGGTGCACCGTGAATAAAGTCGCCTTGGATGTTGAGGGGTTGTGATTGTACCGTAAACTCCATCCAAGTACACTGACGAGATGGTTAAGATCACTATGGTGGTTAAAAGTCCATGAGTGGATCTTGTGTTAAGATCACAATGGTGGTTAAAAGTCCATGTGTGGATCTTGTGTTGTGTGTCCCGTGTTCTCGTTAGTGATGTTATACAACTACCAATGAGTGATGTGGAGGGGTTGTGATTGTACCATAGTCTCCATCACGAGTGTTGAGGGGTTGTGATTGTACCGAATACTCCACCTTGATATTGGTAGTGTGTATGAAGCGTATGGGACAACGCTTGTAATCCGCTTATCCGATTGTGTTTGAATTGTAAAATGGTTATGAATTATCACTTGTAAGCCAATATGACATGATGATGGATTGAAGCATGAGATGCTTGATTTGTATGCATAAATGCATGATAAATGTTGTTTTGAAACTAAAGGCCTTGAAAAGGTGTTTTTACAAATGCATTATTGTGATGTTTTAATTGAGCATTCCTCACTAAGCTATGTGCTTACGCTCTCTCTTTCTTAAATCAATAATGCAGAGCATTGAAGTGCTTTAAGGGCAGCAAGGAGGTCAAGGATCCAAGTGAAGGACTAAGCTCATGTATGGTGAATGTTTTCCTAACACTATTAGCTTTTGGCATTTGGCAATGGGAACCTAAATTGTGTTTTTGGGAGATGTTTGGACTCCCTAAGTTTGGTTAATGCCTTTGATGATGTTGGAACATGTAAATGGCCTTTTGGTATTTGGTTTTGATGAATTAATGGTTGCATGATTTTCAATATAGGATGCATGCCTATAGAATTGGAGTTTTCCTTAAGTGATGCTATGATTGAGATTAGATGATGCTAATATGTTCTTTAAGTGTTTGATGACTTGTGTGTATGGTATAGAAGTCATATGGATATGTTTGATGGGCTGAAAGTGTAATAAACCAGCAAAAATCTGCAAATCTGGGCAGCCCGTATCGGAACGGGTGCTACTGTTTCGGAACAGAGGGCCTGAAATGGCCTTAGCGTTTCGAAACATATAGGGCTGTTCCGAAACGGATTTTCCACTGCCAAGCCTCGTTCCGCAACTTGTTTCTGAACGGTCCCGCGTTTCGGAACGGATCTTCCCCGTTTCGGAACACTCGACCGTTAGGCACTAAATCTGATGGTTAAATGTTTTGGATTTCTCACGTTTTGGTCCCAATGTTTGTATATGCAATTGGTTGAGTTTGTGATGTCCGTTTGAGATAAAATTTGACAGAGAAGCATGAAATATGATTAATTTCATAATGGTAACTTTAATTTTGGTAAAGTTCTCATAATTTTCAGAATTTACAATTTGGTCCCTAAATTTGTATGTTGTGCAATTGAGTCCCTAAATGTTTTTCGATTGCTGTAATTTTTGAGTATGTTCTTCTCAAGAATACACTTAGGGTTAATATGCATTTAGACAAGTTTAAAAAGAAAAAAAGGGTCGTTAATCAAGGTTGACTTTGGTTTTCCCCGTGTAATCTTCGTAGTTCGGGTCAACCGTCTAGGCCGGGCTAAGGGGGTTACATACTCTCCTCTTTATCCTCTATCTATCTATGGTCTTGGATTTCAAAAACATGGACTTTTAAAATGTTAGGGTTTTACTAAAAGCTTAGGTTTTTATGAGATTTTCATCTTGTTTTGATAAATTGGGTTGGGGCTTTGTTTACTCATGATGAAATACACAATATATGTTAAATTGGTTGAATTTTAATGAAAATCCGTAGTATGGTCTTAGGGCAAATTTTAAGGTATTAAAACTTGGGTTTTTGGGAGGTTTAAGGTTGAAATTGAAGGGCTGTTGGTCTACCTATGTTATGAGGATGTTTTAGGATCATTTGAGAGTCATATGGAGGTTTGGAAATGGAAATTTCAGCAAGGTTGTTGGGGAGCACGAAAATTGGCATTTTGGGGATTATGTGGATTGAGAATTTGTGGATTTTGGCTTGTGTTTGTAAAGTAAGTTAATGGTTGGGTTTTAGCATTGAATTGTGAAGTAATGTATGTGTTTTGCTTGGCAAGAAACAAGAGGAGTTGTCGAAGAAGCTTTGGGACCGAATCCGGGTTCGTAGGAGTTTCGCTTGGTAGCTAAGGAAGGGCGGTGAGTGGTTTCAAACTTGTTTTTAAAGTTTGGTTCGAGTGTGTTTAGTGTGTGAGTGAAATGTGCTTGGTAGGCCATTTCCTTTTAATTCAAGTTGTTGATTTTAGTTATTGATTTCCATTCAATACTATTGTGTAATTGCATATCTATACTATTGTGGATTGTGGTTAAATTGATGCATGTATTCATGAAATGTATATATGTGATGAGCATGGAGTATGGTTGATGATATATAATGTGGTTATGATAATTGGCACGAAATAAAATTACCGGTTGTAAATGATTGATCATTAGGATTAGTGTGCACACAAATTGAGTCAAAACGTACGTGGCCTTGATGGCGTTAAGTCATCAAGAAGGAGTACGGTGATGTAATATTCCACCGGAATCTTTTATTTATTTCTACGGGATGATGAGTGGAATCCCATCCGTAGGGCATGTGGCGATGAGTGGAATCCCGCACATGCGAGGTCCGGTGATGAGTGTAATCCCACCGAGGTAAAGTGTTGTTGAGGTTTAAATCCGCACAATTGGGGTAATTTAAAGTGGCCAATTAACTTGTTCATATAATGTGATATGTGATGTGGAGACATGATTGTTGATATTGATGCTTGATGCTTAGTATGATGTAAGATGCCATATTGTGCCACTTGAAAGACTAGCTAGGTCTACTTGATTATATGCCTATACTTGATGTATGTGAGATTAGGATTTACATGCTTGAACCCTGCATTGTTGTTGTTTTTTCGTTTTAGAGCACCCTCACTAAGCTTATAGCTTACGCTCTCAATGTTCAACAATGCAGATCATTAGCGTGGTGTTAGCTCGAGGCAAGGCAAGAAGGGCTTCCAAGTTTGAGGCTCAAGTACGGTGGTAAATTTTGTATTAGTTAGCAATGTGGCAAGGGTTGTGTGTGAGCTTGTATGACTCATTTACATGTGTTGATGTTGGATTGACTATGGTTTGTAAGCATGATATGCTTTGATGAATGTTGTGGGTGTTAGCATGTCTCTTAATGTTTAGGTTGCCTTTATGCTTATTATGTGCCTTCAAGGCCTTTGAGTTCCATGTATGACGTGAATGCCTAATTGCCTTTTTGAAATGCTAGGTATGGATGCTTAGTTTGTGTTGGAATGCTTAAGATGCTTGAATGATTTGTGTATCACCTTGTCTTGATTAGTGCCCTTTGGTTCCTTGAGAAAGCATGCTTTTATGTTTGGTTTGCCTTAGGATTGATGTTAGTGTGCTGGTTGAGGTTTTAGAGGGATTTAGGGGCCTTCTTGTGCCTTAAATCAGCTAAAACCTGTAAGTTCGTAGCAGGGGTATCGATACGGTTGGTCCAATATCGATACCGCCTTCTTGTTTCAGGTCTCGTGTATCGATACGCGAGGGGGCGTATCGATACCTTTTTGGTCACTAGAGCTACTGTCCATTTCGGTATCGATACGGGCCTCTGGTGTATCGATACCGTCATCTTAGCGTTGACCGTGGGAAGTCAACCATTAGGGAGGGTATCGATACACTTCTTGGGTGTATCGATACCGTCATCTTAACGTTGACCGTGGGAAGTCAACCGTTGGGGAGGGTATCGATACACTTCTTGGGTGTATCGATACGGTCTCCACGGGTTGACTTTGACCAGTTGACCTAGTCAAGGGGTATCGATACACCCCTTAGGTGTATCGATACCGCCTGCAGTTTAATCTTAAAATTGGGCTGTAAGATGTTGAGTCGGGTTCATTTGTTTGCCTCATAAATGTTGTTCCGCTGTATGATCACATAGGATTAAATACTCATCTAGATAAGATTTAAAATGAAAAAAATAGGGTTGCTAACCGAGGGGGAATCCTTAAGGGGTTTTCACTCGGTTTTCCCCCGTGTAGCTCAATCGGACCGGTCATCCGGCCAGACCGGGACGAGGGGGTTACAGATATTGAGGTTGCTAGAAAACCCACACATGAGAAGTGCAAAGCCATCACAAATAGAAGTGGGAAGAAATTACCAGGGCCAGAGAAGGAAGCTGAATCGGTTAAGAAACCAGCCCCAGAATCGACTGCCGAGAACGCTGCCCCGGCAGATGACAAACAACCTGCTGCCGATGAACCTGTCACGACAACAGAAGGGACAGAAGAGAAGGATGAAGAGCCTAAGCCTCATCAGATCCGAATGCAGTGTGAAGGACGCATTGCAGACTACCGTCCTCCACCTCCTTTTCCTTAGCGGTACAGAAGTTGAAACAGGAATCCCAGCTTAAGAAGATCTATGATATTTTTAAGCAGGTCCACATCAATATTCCGTTGTTAGATGCTATCAAGGAGATGCCTGGTTATGCCAAATTTCTCAAGGATGCTATGTCGAAGAAATCCAGACTTGGGGAATTTGAGACGGTTAAATTGACAGAAGGATGCATGACTATTCTGTACAAGCATCCACCCCAGAAAAAGAAGGATCCTGGGAGCTTCATAATACCGTGCATAATCAGAGATAAATTTGTGGGTAAGGCACTTTGTGATCTAGGTGCTAGTATTAATTTAATGCCAAAATCTGTATTTCAGAAATTAGGTATTGGACGAGCACGACCCACAACAGTTATGCTGCAGCTGGCAGACCGCTCTTACGTGCAACCGGAAGGAAAAATTTAAGATATTCTGGTAAGAGTGGATAAATTTATTTTTCCTGCTGACTTTCTTGTTTTAGATTGTGAAGCAGATGAGAATGCATCAATCATCCTAGGGCGACCCTTCTTAGCCACAGGAAGATCACTGATTGATGTAGAAAAGGGAGAACTCACTATGGGAGTGAATAATCAAGAGATCAAGCTGAATGTTCTCCAAGAAATAAAGCACGCTGATGCAGAAGAAGAATGCAAGGTTATCACTGAAGTTATCCTTGACCAACCCTGCATCAGGTCAGACTACCATGACATCAAATTTGGCCACTGCCCCAGCAGCCATTTAGAAGACTGTCACGGCAGCGACGACGACATCAGCTTCTCAGACTCTGACATATCTGATACTGAAGATCATGAGGAGGTAAACTAGATAGGCAATCGTCCAGGTAAGTTATTCGAGCCCCTAAACTACACCTCGAATGAACATATCATCCAAAAGCCATCAACTGTAGAGCCACCTGTTCTAGATCTTAAGCCCCTGCCAGGGAAGCTCAAATATGTTTTTCTTGGATTAAATGATATGTTGCTCGTAATCATCTCTTCCAAGTTGATGCAGGAATAGGAACAACATCTAATGGAGATGCTGCATCAGCACAAAAGAGCTATTGGGTGGACGATAGCTGATATCCAAGGCATCAGTCTGGCACTATGCATGCATAAAATCCTCTTAGATGATGATCACAAGCCGACCATTGATGCCCAGAGACGTTTAAATGAAGCTATGCGAGAAGTGGTCCGAAAAGAAATTATCAAATGGCTAGATGCTGGGATAATTTATGCCATCTCGGATAGTAATTGGGTGAGCCCGGTGCAATGCGTTCCTAAGAAAGGAGGAATAACCGTGGTAACCAACGAAGAAAACGAGCTAACCCCAACCGGGACTGTGACCGGTTGGAGGGTTTGTATGGACTACCGGAAGCTTAACAAAGCTACCCGGAAGGATCACTTCCCCCCGCCTTTTATTGATCAAATGCTTGATAGATTAGCGGGAAAGCCTTATTACTGTTTTCTTGATGGTTACTCAGGTTACAACCAAATAGCCATCGCACCGGATGATCAAGAGAAAACGACCTTCACTTGCCCGTACGGTACTTACGCTTTTCGGAGGATACCATTTGGACTTTGGAACGCACCAACAACTTTTCAGAGGTGTATGATGGCAATATTCTCCGACATGGTGGAGGATTTCCTGGAGATATTCATGGATGATTTCTCAGTCTTTGGAGACAACTTTGAAAGCTGCTTAGGCAACCTGCGAAAGTGCTCGAGAGATGCGAGAAAGTGAACTTGGTATTAAACTGGGAGAAATGTCACTTCATGGTGGAAGAAGGGATAGTCCTTGGCCACAAAGTAAGCTGTCGCGGCATAGAGGTCGACAATGCAAAAATTGAGGTAATTGAAAAGCTGCCACCACCCACCACAGTCAAGAGAATTCGAAGTTTTTTAGGGCATGTTGGGTTCTATCGAAGGTTTATAGCCAATTTTTCGAAGATCACCAAGCCATTATGCCACCTACTAGAGCAGAACCGTCCCTTCGACTTCAATATTGAATGTACTGAGGCATTCAGAGTTTCAGAAAAGCTGGTAACATCCCTGATAGTACAACCACCAGATTGCAACTTACCATTTAATATCATGTGTGATGCTAGTGACTATGATGTTGGGGCAGCACTTGGGCAGAGGAAGGACAAGCTCTTTCATGTTATATATTATGCCAACAAAACACTGAACGACGCCCAAGTAAACTACACCACAACGGAGAAGGAATTGTTAGCTGTGGTGTTCTTGATTGACTAGTTTCGTTCATACATACTTGGAACAAAGGTCATAGTCCACACAGACCACTCTGCACTAAAATATTTGTTCACCAAAAAGGATGCAAAGCCTAGACTGATTCGTTGGATTCTGCTGTTGCAAGAGTTCGACATAGAAATCAAGGACAAAAAGGGGACAGAGAACCAAGTTGCAGATCACTTGTCAAGATTAGAGAAGGGAAAATGTCTCCCTACAGACGAGACGCACATACTGGAGACCTTCCCTGACGAGCAGTTGTTCGCTGCCATTAGCACTATCGCGACAGCCACGACGGCAGGTAAGTTTTCTGAACTCCCCTAGTATGTTGATTTCGTTAATTATTTAGTTAGCGGAATATTTCCTCCTGATCTTAACTATCAAGCTAGGAAGAGGTTCCAAAATGATGTTAAACATTATTATTGGGACGGACCTCTTCTTTTCAAAATGTGTGCAGATCGGATCATCAGGAGGTGTGTACCACATGATGAGCAGGAAGTTGTGCTTTATCACTGCCATGCTTCACAATATGAAGGACACTTAGGTGGTAACAAAACTGATGCCAAAGTTTTGCAGCCTGGTTTTTATTGGCCTTCACTGTTCAAGGATGCCCAGGCATTCTACAAAAAATGTGATAAATGTCAACAGACTGGAAACATCTCAAGGAGACATGAGATGCCGCTACAAAACATTCTTGAAGTCGAAATCTTCGACGTTTGGGGGATTGATTTCATGTGACCCTTCCCAGCATCATGTGGGAACCTTTATATCCTCATGGCAGTGGACTACGTGTCCAAATGGGTTGAAGCGATCGCTACACAGAAAAACGATGCCAAAAGTGTTTAGAGGTTTTTGTACAAGAACATATTTTCTAGATTTGGCATCCCCAAGGCGATCATCAATGATGAAGGGAGGCATTTTGATAATAGGGTTATAGCTGCTGCCTTAAAAAAGTATGGTGTCAAACATCGGATCGCGACAGCTTACCACCCTTAGACCAATGGACAGGCCGAAATATCCAACAGAGAGGTAAAGAACATTCTTGAGAAGATAGTTAAGCCAACTCGAAAGGACTGGTCTCTACACCTCAATGATGCACTTTGGGCCTACATAACAACATTTAAAACTCCATTGGGAATGTCACCCTACCAGTTGGTCTATGAAAAAACATGTCATTTACCTGTAGAGATTGAGCACAGAGCATACTGGGTCATCAAGGCAGTGAATATGGACTTGGAAAAGGCAGGACAGAAAAGGCTACTTGACTTGAATGAGATTGAAGAAATTCGAGCAATGACCTATGACAACGCAAGGATTTACAAGGACAAGACGAAGAAGTGGCGTGACAAGAAGCTGCTGCCATGACAGTTTTGCCCAGGGCAGCTTGTGTTGTTGTTCAACTCTAGGTTGAAACTCTTCCCAGGGAAGCTGAAATCTAGGTGGTCCGGCCCATTCCAAGTGGTGCAAGTTTTTCCTCATTGTGCCATCACGATCAAATCCTTAAAAGACGGACACCAATTTAAAGTCAGTGGACAGCGATTAAAGCATTATCAGGGGACTAAAGCCCCAAGAATGCAGGAAGTAGTTACTTTAAGAGATGCCCCTCATGGCATCCCTAATTTAACCTAAATTTATTTTTATTTATTTATTTATTTATTTATTAGGTAATTAGAATTATTTTATTTTTAGGAACTAAGTTTTTATTTTTTATTATTTTTAGGAAATAAAGGAGACAAGGAGAAGAGAAGAAGTGAACTCAGCCCACCATCTCACCATCAGCCTAAAAAGCCCAAAATAAGAGCCTTTCGTTACAGTTGCCGTGACAGACGCGGAAAATCCAGCCTGTCAACACGCTATCGCGGCAGACACGCAAACGCGTAACAGATGCGCAGCAGACACGGAAACGCGTGACAGACGCGTCAGAAACCGCGTAACAGCTGGCCCCGTTATTCGCGCCTGCCGTTATAGCTCCAACGGGCAACAAACTCCTCATCTATATAAACCTCATTTTACTATTCATTTTTCACTCACTTTTACTCTCTATCTACTTGTTTCCTCTCTAGAATTTCATTTGCCTTCATATTTTTTTCTACAGTCCCTTGCAACCATGAGTACCAGAAACATCTAACGCAGTGCTGCCTCAGGATCTGCCCCAGCAGCAGCCACTCCCAGCTCCTTCCAAGACAGAGATATGTGGGAGGAGAGAGGGTTCATTTACAGCCAACGAACAGAGAATCTCGGGCTCAAACCATTCATAGCCCGTAAGATTAGAGCCCTACATTGGCAAATGTTTGCCGAGCAGCCTGAAGAGATGAACATCACCTTAGTCCGAGAACGACAACTGCAGGCGGCAGCCACACTGCCACAACATCTACCCGGGGAGAGAAGAGAAAAGTGCCCATGTCTGACCTCGACAGATATATAGCTGGCTTCTCCTCCTCCTCAATTTGGGGGGAATCCGACGATGAGCCCTCTATCAAGAGAAAACTATACAAGGAATTCACCCAGCTGAAACGGCAGAAACCTAACACTGGAGTCAGACCATCCGACCAAGGGAAATCTGACAGCGGCAGCAGCAGCAACAACAGTGGTAGCAGCAGCAGTAGCTCTTCCGAGGAAGTTCATGTGCTGGAGAAACTACCCTCACCGACCCGTATCCAGCCTCCGAGGGAAGCAAAGAAAAAGACCACCTATGCCTCTCCCAGCCATCTGCCGGCACCCACGAGGAAAGTCACTGCCCGCCGGCAGATTCGAATCAGCAGCAGCAGCAACAACGACAACACTTAAAATTTAAGTTTTTTTCTTATATTTGTTGTCTGCTATTTTGTTATAATTGTGATGTTGTTTTCATTTTCTTTTTATCATTTTGTCATCATGCATTGAGGGCAATGCAACCCTTGAGTTTGGGGGTGGCATCCCTCCATTAATGAAGTGTCTTTATGTTTAGAAATTGTGTCTAATGTCTACTTTATTTTGGCTAAAAAATGAAAATTTTGGCTTAAGTCTTTGAACTTCACTTACCTGCCACGACATATGCATAGTTCATTGCATTTAGGTTAGATTTCAGTTATACATTGTAGGTAGCTATTGTAGCAGACGGAGAAGCAACCGCTGGGCAGTGAGGAAGCAGAGATGGAACTGGATGTGTAGACGAGAGGGATGATGCTACCATGGCAGCTGCCGTGGCAGCCAAGGACGACAACAGTAGTGAAGAGAATAAGCAAAGTGGGCCTCGACAGAAAGAGAAAATTAAGCCGGTATGTCGTGGAGCACCCTTATATTTTTCCAAGCCCTAGATCAGAATGAAAGCCAAGCCCAAGGTTCAAGGAAGAAACTCCAAGCAAGAAGGAAGGACAAATTAAAGATATATTCTCTGAAGATTTAGTCTTTAATAGAGTTGTACTTTAATTTAAACTTGTATTCTTGCCATATTAGAAAACTTGAACCCAAGGCCTATATAAAGGCATGTAATTCAACCTAGGGAAGGATATCTTATTCTCTAGCCGTCTTCCCCTAAACCCTAGTCATTTTCCCCCTTCTCATCATGTTCTAAACTTCCCCTAGGGCTAAGGGTTGATTTTGTAAAATAGTTGCAAGGATTGCATTGTTTTAGGTTTTTTTCTATTCAATAAAATAGACTTCAAGTTTGCTTATTCTGGTTTTCAACATCTTGCAAGAGTATCGGGAGAGCATTGTGAGATTACACATTTACTTAATTTCGGGAGAGTTAAATATACGAAAGGAATAAGTACGGGTTCTTCAGTTTATGGTTGAACTATCTCGGACCTAGGGATAGGACGAGGTTAAGTGGCTAAGAAAGAATTCAACAACATCGGTGTTCATCCTTCGATTCACGCTTTGTATCATCAAGATGTGTTCATCGACAGACTTGGACCTAGGGATAAGCCAAGGCACATCAGGGATTCTTGCCAAGCTTGAAGTACTGAGTTATGTGTTCACTGCCGCAACAACAACAGACCACTACTGCAGCAGGTGCTGCCACGACAGGTGCTACGACAGAACAGAGAAGTCTTAGACAATGCAAACACCTGCACTACAGAGCAGATCAATACCGACTGTTGAGTGTGTAAAAGTTCTATTATTTACACCCTTTTTAACCCATATTTCTACTGCATTCAAGCATCATTGCATTGCATTTAGGTTAGTTTTCAGTAAAACATCACAAATGAATTAAAAGCACGGATTCTACTAAAAGATGGCTATTTTTGCAGGTATCTGCCATAGTTGACAAGGAAGGCAGACGCAGGGCAGAGAAGCAGGAGAGCTGAACTGGACAAGCAGACGAAGAAGACGAAGCTGCCATGGACTTGTCGTGACAGCATGATGACAGCAGACTTATGAAGAGGAAAAGCAAAGTGGACCTCGATAGATAGAGAAAAATCTGCTCGTCTGTCGTGTGAAAGCCACATATTTTTCCAAGCCCCGGATCAAAAGATATGTCAAGCCAAAGCTCAAGGAAAGGAAATTCCTAGAAACAAGGTTGCGGCTGGAAAGTAGGAGTCTTTAGAGATTTAGTCTTTATTAGAATCTTACTTTTAATTAAAGTTGTAATCCTTGTTACCTTAGAAGACTTGAGCCCAAAGCTTATATAAGGGCATAGATTTAACCTAGGAGGCACAACTGAATACCCCATAATCGAAACCAAAAACCCCTATCGTCCACCCGTCACCGACATGTTCTAAATTCCCCCTAGGGCTACGGGTTGTTTTGTAAAGTAGTTGCAAGAGTTGCTTTGTTTTAGGATTTTTCAGTTCAATAAAATAAACTTCAAGTTCTCTTATTTTGGTTTTAACATCTTGCAAGAGCATCGGGAGAGCATTGTGAGGTTATCCATTTACTTAGCATCGGGAGAGTTAAGTATACGAAAGAAATAAGAGCGCGTTCTCTAGTTTATAGTTGAACCATCTCGTGCCTAGGGATAGGGCGAGGTTAAGTGGCTAAGGAAGAATTCATACACATCGGTGTTCATCCTTCGATTCACGCCGGGAGGTATCATCAAAGACGTGATCATCGATAGACTTGGACCTAGGGATAGGCCAAGGCAGATCTGGGATTCTTGCCAAGCTTGAAGTACGGAGTTGGTGTGTCTGCTGCCGCGACCGCTAACGGACAGCCGTCGCGACAGGTGCTTTCGACGACGGAGCGACGACAGAACTGAAGATCCTAAGCAATTCAATACCTGCACTACCGAGCAATTCAATACCAGCCCATTCTCTCTATCTTGATAAACTCAATCCTTTTATTTGCGTTTTTATCTTATTATTCTCGTGACAATCTTCTAAACTATTTCCTTTACTTCGTGCAGTAAACAAGGTGAAGTCATTAGCCCAATCCCTGTGGAGACGATATCCGATACTTCGTATCACTTTACTACTTGCATCGTGTACACTTGCACTACAATTGCGATAGACTCTTTTACACGCAACAAGTTTTTGGCGCCGTTGCCAGGGATTGGCAACATAACTACATCTTTCTTTTATTGCACCTTTTGCTTTTATTTTTATTTTTGTTTTCGTTTTTATTTTTAGTTTTCTTTAATTTTTCTTTTGTTTTCAACTCTTGCTTTTCACGAGGTTTTCTTGTTTATGCGCAGATCCAAAAGAGGTGAAGATCCTGAGTATAAATTAGATCCGGAGATTGAACATTCCTTCAATCTCAAGAAACAACTTCGCCGCCTTTTAGACCGGAACGAATACCTCGAGGAACAGCTAGAGCAGATGGCACGTAACCAGCCTGTTGGTGACGGTGTACCACCTGTCGATGACCCGCCGAGGGCAGATGGACGACAGTCATGTCGTGACTACATGCTGAACGATCATGTAGAGCTGGAGACCACACTGCCGGATATTGACGTTGACAACTTTGAGCTTAAACCTGTCATGTTTAGTATGATCAACAACGCCGGGCAGTTTAGTGGTTCTGCGACAGAAGATGCTAGGGAGCATCTCAAAACGTTCCAGGAGATCTGTGGTTCGTTTAGACTGCCAGGAGTTAGTCCGGAGATACTGAGGCTTCGGTTATTCCCCCATTCATTAAGGGACAGAGCTAAAACTTGGTGGAATAAACTTACACCGGGTTCCATTATGACTTGGGCAGATCTAACTCGTGAATTTTTATCTCGTTTTAATCCTTCGCATTTATCTGAGCGATTACGTAATGAAATTGCTACTTTTCAACAGGAAGATGACGAGCCGATGCACGAGGCCTGGGACAGATTTACTACTCTTCTTCGAAACTGCCCAATGCATGGATTTCCCGTCTGGAATCAGGTAACTAAGTTCTATAATGCTGCTAACTTACAAACTCGCATTCGGATTGATTCTGCAGCAAATGGGTTACTATTGGATAAAGATCCAGACGAGGCATTGCAAGTTTTGAAAAATCTAGCTAAGAATGAGGAGCAGTTTCCGACAGCTAGAAGAGGGGGTAAACGAGTACTTGCTGTCAAGGACTATGAGGCCGACAGCACTATGAAATCACAGGTAGCATTCCTTACTAAGGCAATGAAACACTTATTGAATGAAGAGGAATTACGAGGATTTGCTGTCGAGGAAGTTTATGCTATTTGTGAGGGAAATCATAGTAGGGATGAGTGCCCAATAAATATAGAAGAGGGAAAATATGTTGGAAATTACAAGCCGAATTATTACTCCAACAACTATAATCCCAATTGGAGGAAAGATCCCAAATTTTCCTGGAGTAACCCTAACAATGCCCTTAATCCGCAAGCTTATAATCAGAATCAAGGGGTCCTAGATTGTTGACGCGACAGCAACTGCCGCCGCAGAACCTGCCGCAGCACCTGCCACCGCAGCAGCAACAGCAGCCACCACCTGCCACGAGTAGTGTATTGGAACAGACTCTGGCCACCTTTATGTCTTAGACCGGTACGTATATGGAGAATATAAATCAGTTTGTCAAGAAGACAAAAATTTTTATAGATAAACCGAGATGAGGATGACAAACCATGAGGCAACCTTGAAATCTTTAGAGACACAAATGGGTCAGGTGTCGCAACATATTAAGCCGAGGCAGAACGGAGGTTTCCCTAGCAATACTGAAAATGCTAGACCACCCCCACATGAGCAATGTAAGACGATTACTACTAGGAGTGGGAAAAAGCTACCAGAGCCGGAAAAAGAAGCTGAAACAGAAAAGGAACCTGCCTTGGATACACCTGCCGAGGAAGCTGCCCCGACAGGTGATAAACAGACTGCTGCCGATGAGCCTGTCACGACAACAGAAGCGACAGAGGAGAAAAAAGATGATTATCGTCCTCAGATTCGCATGCAGTGGGAAGGACGTATTGTTGATTATCGTCCTCCACCACCTTTTCCTCAACGGATACAGCAAGCTAAGCATGAATCTCAACTTAAAAAGATTTATGATATTTTTAAACAGGTTCATATTAATATTCCGTTGTTAGATGCTGTTAGGGAGATGCCCGGTTATGCTAAATTTCTCAAGGATGTCATGTCTAAAAAATCTAAACTTGGGGAATTTGAAACGGTAAGGATGCAAGAAGGTTGCATGAGTATTCTTCATCGGCAGCCACCCCAGAAAAAGAAGGATTCGGGGAGCTTCATCATACCTTGCGTAATCGGCGACAAATTTGTGGGTAAGGCACTTTGTGATCTTGGTGCCAGTGTTAATCTAATGCCCAAATCTGTTTTTCAGAAATTAGGTATTGGCAAGGCGCGACCCACGACAGTTACTCTACAGCTAGCCGACCGCTCTTACGTTCACCCCGAGGGAAAAATTGAAGATATTCTGGTAAGAGTGGATAAGCTAATTTTTCCTGCTGACTTTCTTATCTTAGACTGTGAGGCAGATGAAAACGCACCAGTCATCCTTGGGCGACCCTTCTTAGCCACGGGAAGATCATTGATTGATGTGGAGAAAGGAGAACTCACCATGCGCGTGAACGATCAAGAGATTAAGTTGAATGTTCTCCAAGCAATGAAACATGCTGATGTAGACGAGGAATGCAAGGCCATCATTGAGGTGACCTTTGATCACCCCTGCATCAGGTCGGGCTGCCGTGATATAAAATTTGGTCACTGCTGCAACAGCCACCTACAAGCCTGTCACGACAGCAACGACGACAACACCGACGACAGTGACTCCTCTGAATTCGATACATCTGATACTGAAGGTCAGGAGGAGGTAAACTGGTTAGGCCATCGTCCAGGTAAGTTATTCGAACCCTTGAATTACACTTCGGATAACCATTTAATCCAAAAGCCTTCTACTGTTGAACCACCTGTCTTAGAAGTTAAGCCCCTGCCAGGGCAGCTTAAATATGCTTATCTTGGTTGTGATGACACACTGCCCGTAATCATCTCTGCTAAGCTGCCGCAGGAACAGGAACGACAGCTGATCGACATGTTAAGGCAGCACAAAAAGGCGATTGGATGGACGATAGCAGACATACAAGGCATTAGTCCGGCGATATGCATGCACAAAATCCTCCTAGAGGAAGATCATAAGCCGACTATTGATGCCCAAAGGCGGTTAAACCTTGCGATGAAGGAGGTAGTGCGTAAAGAAATAATTAAATGGTTAGATGCTGGTATTATTTACGCCATCTTCGACAGCAAATGGGTAAGCCCGGTGCAATGTGTTCCCAAGAAAGGAGGAATGACCATGATAACCAACGAAAACAATGAGTTAATCCCAACCAGGACTGTGACCGGTTGGAGGGCTTGTATGGACTATCGGAAGCTTAATAAAGCTACCCGAAAAGACCACTTTCCTTTACCCTTTATTGATCAAATGCTTGATAGATTAGCGGGTAAACCTTACTATTGTTTTCTTGATGGTTATTCAGGTTACAATCAAATTGCTATTGCACCAGAGGATCAAGAGAAAACGACTTTCACATGCCCCTACGGAACATACGCATTTAGGAGGATGTCGTTCGGCCTATGTAACGCACCTGCCACCTTCCAAAGGTGCATGATGGCTATATTCTCCGACATGGTAGAGGACTTCCTTGAGATTTTTATGGATGATTTTTCCGTCTTTGGAGACGATTTTGAGAGCTGCCTCGGCAACCTTCAAAAGGTACTTGAAAGATGTGAAAAAGCTAATCTTGTTCTAAATTGGGAAAAATGCCATTTTATGGTGGATGAGAGGATAGTCCTTGGCCATAAGATTAGCTGCCGTAGGATAGAAGTCGACAGGGCTAAGATTGAAGTCATAGAGAAGCTGCCGCCGCCAACCACAGTCAAGGGCATTAGGAGTTTTTTAGGGCATGCGGGTTTTTATCGGAGATTCATTGCAAATTTCTCAAAAATCACGAAGCCTCTATGCCACCTCTTAGAGCAGAACCGACCCTTTGACTTTAATGAGGAATGTACTGAAGCATTCAAGGTTCTGAAAGAAAAGCTAGTGACAGCCCCCATAGTACAGCCACCAGACTGGACACAACCATTCGAGATCATGTGTGATGCTAGTGACTATGCTGTCGGGGCAGCACTTGGGCAGCGCAGAGATAAGCTGTTTCACGTCATATACTATGCCAACAAGACGTTAAATGACGCCCAAGTGAACTACACCACCACAGAAAAGGAGATGTTAGCTGTGGTGTTCTCCATCGACAAGTTTCGTCCCTACATACTTGGAACGAAAGTAATAATACACACCGACCATTCTGCCCTAAAGTATTTGTTCGCAAAAAAAGATGCAAAGCCTAGGTTGATACGATGGATCTTGCTATTACAAGAGTTCGACCTTGAGATTAAGGACAAAAAAGGGACAGAAAATCAGGTGGCAGACCACTTGTCGAGGTTGGAGACGGGACAGAGTCTACCGTTAGATGAGACACACATACTGGAGACCTTCCCATATGAGCAGCTCTTTGCTGCCGCAATCGCTGTCGCGACAGCCATGGCGGCAGGTAAGTCTTCTAACCTTCCTTGGTATGCTGATTTTGTTAATTTTATAGTTAGCGGAATATTACCTACTGATCTTAATTATCAAGCCAGGAAGAGGTTCCAAAATGATGTTAAGCATTATTATTGGGACGAACCTCTTCTTTTCAAAATGTGCGCAGATCAGGTTATAAGGAGGTGTATACCACAAGAAGAGCAAGAAGACATTCTCCATCACTGTCATGCTTCACAATATGGAGGACACTTAGGAGGAAATAAGACTGCTGCCAAGGTGCTGCAGTCGGGGTTCTACTGGCCGACATTATATAAAGATGCACAGGAATTTTACAAAAACTGTGACAGGTGCCAGCGGACAGGTAACATCTCGAGAAGAAACGAGATGCCACTGCAGAACATTTTAGAAGTCGAGATCTTTGACGTTTGGGGGATTGATTTTATGGGACCTTTTCCATCTTCGTGTGGAAATTTGTACATCCTCCTAGTAGTGGATTATGTCTCCAAGTGGGTTGAAGCAATCGCCACTCAAAAGAATGATGCCAAGACGGTCCAAAAGTTTTTGCACAAAAACATTTTTTCTAGATTTGGCATCCCTAGGGCGATTATTAGTGATGAAGGGAGACACTTTGATAATAGGGTAATTGCTGCCGCCTTGAAGAAATATGGTGTCAAGCACAGGATCGCGACAGCATACCACCCACAGACCAATGGACAGGCTGAGATTTCCAATAGGGAAGTGAAGAACATTCTTGAGAAGATGGTTAAACCAACTAGGAATGATTGGTCTTTACTTCTGAATGATGCATTATGGGCATATAGGACAGCTTTCAAGACTCCATTGGGCATGTCTCCATACCGACTGATTTATGGGAAAACCTGTCACTTGCCTGTCGAGATTGAGCACAAGGCATATTGGGCAATCAAGGCAGTGAATATGGACTTGGACAAGGCCGGCCAGAAAAGGTTATTAGATCTGAACGAGATTGAAGAATTACGGACAATGGCCTACGACAACGCAAAAATCTACAAGGAAAAGACTAAAAAGTGGCACGATAAGAAACTGCTGCCACGACAGTTCTGCCCAGGGCAGCTTGTATTGTTATTTAATTCTAGACTTAAACTCTTCCCAGGAAAGCTAAAGTCTAGATGATCTGGCCCGTTTCAAGTGGTTCAAGTTTTTCCCCATGGTGCCATCACAATTCAATCATTAAAAGACGGGCACCAATTCAAAGTCAATGGACAACGCCTCAAGCACTATCAGGGGACTGAAGCCCTAGGAATACAGGAAGTGGTTACTTTGGGAGATGCCCCACAAGGCATCCCTAATTTAACCTAAGTTTTATTTTTATTTTTATTATTATTTATTAGGAATTAGGTTTATTTTATTCGAATAATGTTTTATTTTTCTAATTTCAGTTTTCAGGAAATAAAGGAGTCAAGAAGAAAAGGAGAAGTGACCCAAGCCCACCGCTCATCCATCAGCCCAATAAAGCCCATTTATTGAAACCTGTCGTTTCGGCTGCCGCCGCGGACGGATATGACAGGCTGTCAACAGACTGACATTGCAGACGCAGAAGCGTGCGGTAGACGCACAGCAGACGCATAAATGCGTGTCAGACGCGCTAAATCCAATCTGCCACCCCGTTATTCCCGCCTGCCGTTGCAACATTAAATGGGCAGCTACTCGACCGCTATATAACCCTGTTTTTCCCTTTCATTTTTCATCACTTCTGATTTTTCTCTCTTGCTTTCTCCTCTAGTTTTATTTGTTTTCTCTCTTTCACAGCCCTTGCAACTAAAATGTCGTCGAGACAGACTCGTCGTAACGCTGCCTCCGCTTCTTCTTCAGCAGCAGCGACACCCTTCGCCAACAAGGAGTTATGGGAGGAGCGTGGCTTCATATACAACAGAAAAGCTCCCCACATGGGACTCCGGCCGTTCATTGTAAAGGCCATCACGGCGCAGTTATGGGAGGACTTTGCCGAACAGCCGGCAGAACTAAATGATACCTTGGTCCGGGAGTTCTACGCGGCCATAGACAGCAGAACGACGACATCTGTCACCGTCCGAGGAGTGGAAGTGCCCTTCACTGCCAACAACATCAATCATATGTTTGGCCTCTTCTTTGGCCCCGATGATGATGCTCACCAAAAATTTCTCGACACCCTCGATGCTGCTGCCTATGATGCTGTCATGGTGGAGTTGACAGAGGCTGGAACATCATGGACAACCAGCAAGAAGAACCCCCACTCCGTCAATAGGGGGCAGCTCCTCCCCGAAGCAAAACTTTGGAACGCTTTCATCAAAAAGCGTATCCTGCCCTCTTCCCACCACACGACAGTCAACCGACAGCGGCTGGCCCTTATTCACTCCATTATGCACGACAGGCCCATCAATGTGGGCAGATATATGAGGGACAACATCCTCGATTGTGCCTTCCGCTCTGACTCTCGCCTTTGCCTGCCGTTCACCATCACTTCCCTCTGCCGATGTGCTGCTGTACCCGAGGCGCCCTCCGATAAAATACTCCAAGGTCATGGCTGGACTGACAATAACATCTCCAGCCTCATGGAGGTCATAGCTGCAACACCCATCAACGTCTTCGATCCAAATGCACCACCTGCAGACTCAGATGAGGAACCTGCCACCGAGCCTGCCCCTGAAGCTGCCGCCACCACCGCTCCGACAGACCAGTCTGCCCACATCCTTGCTGCAATCCTACGGGTAGAGGAGCGGCAAATGGGATTGATGACTTTCATCCGCGATTTCACCAATGCAACGGTAAATTTCATTACTAACACTTTACATTATTCGGATGTCATCTTCCCCACCTTCCCCGCCCATTATTTCCATATCCCCTCCCCTACACCTACACCACATGTCTCTCCCCATACACATTCCCACTCCACCGCCTCCACCACATCCCCTGCCCCGACGGCAGCAGCCAGCCCACCAGCAGACACCTCCCCTCGAGGAATCAAGAGACCTGCTTCTGATGACAGCCCCCTTATACGGAGGAATTTAGAGAGGGAATTCACGCCGGTTAAGCGGATCAAACATGTGGCCAACAAGAAACGGCTGCCCAAGGCTAGCACCACCACTAGCAGCTCTTGGGACAGTGGCAGCAGTTCTGATGTCCAACTTGTAGAGCAGCATGCCACAGCACCTGCCCTTGCACCTGCCCAGCCGCCTCCATAGCCCAGACGCCGCCGGCAGATCCGTGTTAGCAGCAGCAGCGAGGATAGCGACTAAAATTTAAGTTTATATTTTCCTCTTATTGCTGCCTGCCTTTATATTTTGTGATGTACTTTTCTTTATTTTTTTTATCTTTATTTTTCATGTCATTTTGTATTGAGGGCAATGCAACCCTTGAGTTTGGGGGTGGCAACCCTCCATCATTAATGAAGTCTTAAGTCTTTTTATTAATTGTTGTGTCTTTTATTTATTTATTTATTTATTTATTTTCTCTTAAAAAAAATCAGAAAATTAAACTGTTGGCTTAAAACTGTGAAGTTAACTTACCTGTCATGACGGCTCTGTCGTGGCAGCATCTTTAGGACAGGTTAAGGAAAAGTTTAGAGCCTTTCTATAGTTCTGAAAACTTAAACACTTTTGTGACTGTTATATTGCTTAGATTTCTTTTAGCCAAACTAGAATAGGAAGCTTAGAACTTGAATAGCCCCTAGAGGTGCCTAACACTGGCTCTAGGAAAGAAGTTTAGCAAAAGAAAATCAAAAACCTAGAGGTGCCCGAAACCGGCTCTAGGAAGCTAACTAGAGGTGCCCGAAACTGGCTCTAGAAAAACTTAGCTTGGAAATAGAAGAAAAGAAGCATGAAAATGTGCCTTCTAAAAAATAAACTTTGGCATAAAAATTCGAGTTAAGAAGTTGAATATTCTAGTGAAACTAAGAGAGTCTTAGCATATAACTGTTCACAAGCATGCACACACTGCACGAGAGCTATAGGGAGATTCCAGACAGATCCTAACCTTTCCGACAGGTTGCTGCCGCCATAGAGAATAAGCGACGGGTAAGGGACAATTCATCGTTTGAAGGCCAACACAAAAATTTTCTTTTTTCTTTTAGGATTAATTGCTTGAGGGCAAGCAAAAACTTGAGTTTGGGGGTGTGTTGAGTGTGTAAAAGTTCTATTATTTACACCCTTTTTAACCCATATTTCTGCTGCATTCAAGCATCTTTGCATTGCATTTAGGTTAGTTTTCAGTAAAACATCACAAATGAATTAAAAGCACGGATTCTACTAAAAGATAGCTATTTTTGCAGGTATCTGCCATAGTTGACAAAGAAGGCAGACGCAGGGCAGAGAAGCAGGAGAGCTGAACTGGACAAGCAGACGAAGCTGCCATGGACCTGTTGTGACAGCATGATGACAGCAGACTTATGAAGAGGAAAAGCAAAGTGGACCTCGATAGATAGAGAAAAATCTGCTCGTCTGTCGTGTGAAAGCCACATATTTTTCCAAGCCCCGGATCAAAAGATATGTCAAGCCAAAGCTCAAGGAAAGGAAATTCCTAGAAACAAGGATGCGGCTGGAAAGTAGGAGTCTTTAGAGATTTAGTCTTTATTAAAATCATACTTTTAATTAAAGTTGTAATCCTTGTTACCTTAGAAGACTTGAGCCCAAAGCTTATATAAGGGCATAGATTTAACCTAGGAGGCACAACCGAATACCCCATAATCGAAACCAAAAACCCATGTCGTCCACCCGTCACTGACATGTTCTAAATTCCCCCTAGGGCTACGGGTTGTTTTGTAAAGTAGTTGCAAGGGTTGTTTTGTTTTAGGATTTTTCAGTTCAATAAAATAAACTTCAAGTTCTCTTATTTTGGTTTTAACATCTTGCAAGAGCATCGGGAGAGCATTGTGAGGTTATCCATTTACTTAGCATCGGGAGAGTTAAGTATACGAAAGAAATAAGAGCGCGTTCTCTAGTTTATAGTTGAACCATCTCGTGCCTAGGGATAGGGCGAGGTTAAGTGGCTAAGGAAGAATTCATACACATCGGTGTTCATCCTTCGATTCACGCCGGGAGGTATCATCAAAGACGTGATCATCGACAGACTTGGACCTAGGGATAGGCCAAGGCAGATCTGGGATTCTTGCCAAGCTTGAAGTACGGAGTTGGTGTGTCTGTTGCCGCGACATCTAACGGACAGCCGCTGCGACAGGTTCTGTCGACGACGGAGCGACGACAGAACTGGAGATCCTAAGCAATTCAATACCTGCACTACCGAGCAATTCAATACCAGCCCATTCTCTCTATCTTGATAAACTCAATCCTTTTATTTGCGTTTTTATCTTATTATTCTCGTGACAATCTTCTAAACTATTTCCTTTACTTCGTGCAGTAAACAAGGTGAAGTCATTAGCCCAATCCCTGTGGAGACGATATCCGATACTTCGTATCACTTTACTACTTGCGTCGTGTACACTTGCACTACAATTGCGATAGACTCTTTTACACGCAACACCGACCTACTCTTTACTCTGAATATTTTACTCCTTTATTTTCAGTTTTCTTTACTATTTCGTGACAAACAATTAAACTCTTTCTTCTCCCTTCGTGCAAAAAACCAAGGTTAAAGCTATTAGCCCAGTCCCTGTGGAGACGATATCTGATACTTACGTATCACTTTACTACTTGCATCGTGTACACTTGCACTACATTGCGATAGACACTTTTACACGCAACAACACCCTTTACGCCCACAGTCATCGCCAATACTACATGGGCTACACCTTCTTAGGCACCGTCGATTACATCTTCACTGACTTCGCTACAGTCTTTCAGAACTGCAAACTCTTTGTCTGGAAGCCGCTCAACAATCAACAATGCATGGTCACCATGCAAGAAAGGACGAACCCCAACTTTGCCTCCGGCTTCCTCCTCCAAAATTGCTTCATCAG
Organism: Hibiscus tridactylites; assembly: GCA_958450335.1. Classification (NCBI taxonomy): domain Eukaryota; kingdom Viridiplantae; phylum Streptophyta; class Magnoliopsida; order Malvales; family Malvaceae; genus Hibiscus; species Hibiscus tridactylites. The sequence continues at coordinate 20,319,895 of OY288266.1, forward strand.
CGGCAAGGACTACATCCTAGTGAAGGCAAGAAGCAAGACATACATCGATTGGTCGTGGAAATAGTTCTCGGGGACCATCATCATGCAATCTCATTTGGACGATGTCTTTGCGCCGGAGGGATGGAGTCCTTAAAATGGAAACTTAGACCTTGAAACTCTATGGTACGTCGTGTTTAACAACTAGGGACTCGGCGCGGACCCGACCAATAGGGTTAAACATAGAGGTATCCAAAAGATCAAAACCGCTCATGCCTAGCAATTCACCGCCGGTGAGTTTTTACTTGGTGAGGGAGTGGATCCCTAACAACGGGTTGCCTTTCACTGTTGGCATGATTCATGGTCTGTAGATGTCCGAGCAAAGTAGATATTGAAAGTATGAATAAATGTGCATGTACAGTTTGTAACGTTGTTGGATAATAACATCACACATTGATTAGACAAATGAGAATAAAGGGAGGGAGGGCAATTTTATAGACTAGAAAATGGAACTAACTGTTAGGGTATGAGGTATGTGAATAAGTTCACTTAGTAGCTTATGAAGGGTAAATGTGGAAGACTCAGCCCTAGAAGACTGCATGAGACTGATTGGTGCTATTGAGCGTGGCATGAGCTGATGGCTCAAAGGGCCATTCAACGGAAAACATTTGGAAAATATATTTCTCAACACGGTTCATTTCTTTCTGATGTTGCAAAGGTAATTTAATCTTCATATTTTTTTTTCTCAGCAAAAATTAATTTATTAAAAGAGGATAAAAACTCAAATAGAAGTACATAAAGAGAAGCCTAAGATCGGAAGCAAACATATGCAGCTCACCCTGACATTTACACTATATCAACTCTTAAAGTTGGCATGATTCGAAAATCGAAGGACATCGAAGGCCAAGGCTAGTCTTGAGATTTTGGAGGCCCGAGGCAAACTGAAAAATTAGGCTCCTAATAATAAGTGTTGAAAAAATTGAATTTTCAGAATATGTTTCTAATAATAAATATTGAAAAATAATAAATTTTAAGAGTATGCTCATAATAACAAATATTTAAAAAATGAATTTTAAAATAAGCCTCTAATAACAAATGTTGGAAAAAATTGAGCCTCTAATAACATTTATTGAAAAATTTGGCCCCTAATAAAAATATAAAAAAAAATTAAGAGTAGGCCCTAATAAAATTATTGAAAAAATAATAATTATAAGAGTACACCACTAGTAACAAATATTTAAAAAAAAAAGAGCCTCTAATGACAAGTATTGAAAATTTGGAACCTCAAATAAGAAATATTAAAAAATACTAGACCACAAATAACAAGTATTGAACAATTTAGACCCCTAATAAAAAAATATTAAAAATAAATTTTAAGAGCAGTACCTAATAACAAATATTAAAAAAATTAAATTTTAAGAGTAGGTCCTAATAACAAATGTCAGGAAAAAATAAGCAACTAATAACAAGTATTTAAAAAAATTGGGCCTCAAATAACAAATATTGAAAAAAAATTGGACCCTAATAACAAATATTAAAAAAATTAAGAATAGGCCTCTAATAACTAATATTGAGAAAAAAATTAATTAAGCATCTAATAACAAGTATTGAAAAAATGAGATACAAACAACAAATATTGGAAAAACTGAACCCCTAATAACAAATAGGGTAAACTACACAGATAACCACTTAACTATAGAGTTGGTGTCAATTTGACCACTATACTTTCAATTTTGGCAAATATACCACTTAACAATTTAAATGGTTCCAATTAAGCCACTAACCGTTAAAAAACGGAAAAGTTAACGTGGGTGTTAAATAAAATTGGTATAATTACACATTTAGTCCCTGGTATTTATACAATCTATCAATTTGATCCTAATTTTAATATAATATAATAAATAAATTATTTAATTAGGTGGTGACACGTGGCATCACCTTATTGGAAGATTTTACCTATTTTTATTTAATTTATTTTCCTCCTCCAATAAGGTGATGATACGTGTCACCTGATTGGAGAAAGGAAAAATAAAAACAAGAAAATGGACATACAAGGATTTGAACTCGAAACAACCAAATGGAAGTGCAACGTGCATAACACTAGTCCAAGCATCACTTCATGAAATGATATACAAATTAAAAACTTGACTTATTTGATTTATAATGCTAGAAAAAAAATAAGTAAATGCGGTTTTAGGATATTCAAACATAACATACTTATGATACATAAAAACATAAAATCTAATTAAATAAATCTAATAATTAAATTAAAGTTAAAAAATTGTATATATTTTAAATAATAGTTAGTTCACGATTTAAAATCAAAATCTTATAATGAATTTATTATAATTTTAAAATTTTGTTTTTTATATTTAAAAATTATATATATTTTTTAAAAAAATGTTAAAAAATGAATTCAATATAATTCTAAAATATTAAATTTTTATATTAAAAAGTGATAGAAATTATACTTTTTAAATATATATTTAAAAATAAATTTATTATAATCTTAAAATTTTGATTTTAAATTGTGCACTAACTATAATTTAAAATATATGTTAAATATTGTTAACTTTAATTTAATTATTAGATTTATTTAATTAAGTTAGATAATTTTATGCATCATAAGTATATTATGTTCGAGTCTCCTAAAATCACATTTACTTTATTTTCATGGCATTATAAATCAAATAAGTCATATTTAATTGTTTACGTCACATCACTAAGTGTTGCTTAGCCTACTGGTATGCGTGTTGCACTTCCATTTGGTGGTTTCAAGTTTGAATTCTTGCAGTGCCAATTCTTTTGTTTTATTTTTTTTTAATAATGTGGCATGTCATCACCTAATTGGAGGAAAAAAATAAATTAAATAAAAATAAGTAAAGTCCTTCAATAAGGTGGTGACATGCGTCATCACCTAATAAAATAAATAATTTATTTTATTAGATTAAAATTAGGATCAAATTGAGAGATTGTGTAAATAACAGAGACTAAATGTATAATTATACCAATTTTATTTAACAGTCACATTAACTTTTCCGTTTTTAACGGTTGGTGGCTTAATTGAAACTATTTAAATAGTTAAATGATATATTTACTAAAATTGAAAGTATAGTGGTCAAATTAAATCCAACTCTATAGTTAAGTGTCATCTATATAGTTTACGCTGACAAATATAAAAAAATTAAACTATCAATAAAATTTTAATTTTAACACTAAGACTTATTAATGTTTTGACTAAATAAAATTTTAATTAGAGATAATAAAGTCTATTAATAAATATTTAAATTTTAAAAAATTTATATATAATTAAAAAATATAAATAGTTAGCTCCGGATGGGCAGTGGGCATTGGGCAGTGGGCCTGGGCGGGTGCCCCTCCTGCCCACCCTTAGACCCGGCCCTTTCAAAGGCTCAAGGACTTTCTATTCGCCAAGCTGTGCTCCAGTTGTACCCTGCTGCAAAAGCTCATACTTATCCAGGTGACAGCTAGCCGAATGCACATGTCCCCCCAAGTAGTTGGTACCCTCGAGGAAAGTAAAACTATCCTGCATGGCTACATTGGAACGATCAGCGCAAAGCATGAAAGCTTCACCCAGGGCCGGTACTGGCTTTTGGTGGCCCAAAGCGAATATAAAAAATGAGTCTTAAATAAAATTTTAATTTATGGTTGCGGTCGTATTTATAGTTATTTTAATTTTATTGTAGTTGTGGACATTATAGATGTTATTTTGGTCACTGCGAGTATTGCGGTTGTGTAATCTCTAAATAACATATGCTATTGTGGATACAACAGTTGCGGGTATCGCAGTTTCAGATGGTGCCGCTACCCATGGGCGGATGTAGCATATAAATTGGGGGATGCAATTAAACCCACTTGATTTGTTGGGGCATGTGGTTTTCAAGGAGGTAATATAGAATTTTGCATAAAAAATATTATATTTGACCCCACTTAATTTGTTGGGGGTATGAGGTCAACAATGCTTATTCTAGTGGTATAGAAATCCTCAATACCTCATACTTCACTCATGACCCCACTATAAGAAAATATTGGCTCCGCCACTACTGCTATCGTCATGTAACGGTCGTTGTTGCGGTTGCATACCGTTATTTAAATCTATGTTCCTAATAAAAAATAACAAAAAATTAATTTTAAGAGTAAATGGATAATAACAATTATTGAAAATTTGGGCCCCGATAACAAAAATTTTTAAAAATGAATTTTACAAGTATACCAAAAAATAATAAATACTAAAAAAAATTGGGCCCTTAATAACAAGTACTAGAAAAAGTTGAATTTTAAGAGTAGACCCCTAATAATAAATATTAGAAAAAATTAAACTTCTATTAACAAATATTGATAAAATTGGACCCTAATGACAAATATTAAAAATTTAAAATAAATACAATTCGAATAAAATTAAAAGCATATAATTTCCTTGAGCGTGGGCCCTGGGCATGCGCCCTTGTTACCCCTACCCAGGGCCGAGCATGGCTTCACCGAGATTAGGGACATAAATGTAGAGTGTTCGACGAACCATTCATATAGCGTTCGTTTATATTCGTTTATTAAGTTAAATAAATGAGCATGAACAAAAATTTTATGTTCGTTTAATAAACGAACGGACACAAACATATGTGTGTTCGTTTCGTTTATGTTCACAAACAAGCTCGTTTATAGGCTCATTTGTAGGCCCACATATAGGCTTGTATATAGGATGAAAATGCTCGTGGATATATCTAAATACTACTTTTTGTTGTTGCTAAGGATGTTATATAAATTCCTGTTGAAATTTAAGTTTTATTTTATTGCTTTTGTTTTATTTATTTATTTATTGTTAATTAAGTTAACATTTTTGAACATATAAACGAACACGTTCGTGAACAGTTAAACGAACACGTTCGCGAACACTTAAACGAACACGTTCGTGAACAGTAAACAAACGAACACGGACACCTTCAAAAATAAATAAACGAACATAGACAAAATATTAAAAATTTAAACGAACACAAACCGAACATAAACATCTTAAAAAACAAACAAACAAAAACGAACATAGTCTTGCTCATTCCAGCTCGGTTCATTTACACTCCTAACCGGGAATACGTTTTGACAGGATGCTATTCTTTCTGCATGCGAAAACACGACCGTCGGAGCCCACGCACATTCAGTCTCTAACCCTTCACCTTCTTCTGGTTGTATGAGACCATTTGAATTTTCACCCTTACTAGTTTCAAGGATCACTTGAGATGGACCCGAACAATCATCTGAACAATCATCTGATAAGCTACTGGATTTGACCAAAAAGAAAAATTAAATTCTCTCAAAAGCACTTTAAAACAAACACCATCACATGATAAAGTAACCTCTTCCTCAATAAAACCCATATTATTTGTGAGAATTTTTTCCCTTCGAATTAAAAATCTTTCCCTTGAAGTTGTTCATCTTCCATGAACAGAATGATCCCTATTAAGAGTTAGTTAGTTGTTAGTTAAAGATTATTAAAGGGTGTTCTTGTAAATAAAGAAGGACAGCTGGGTTATTTAGTTAGTGTATATATATTGTATTTTAATTATCAGTTTTAGTTAATAAGAAATTCTATTATCTTTTCTCTCTCTTCTCCCCGACTTCTTGTTTCGTTTTCCCCCTCTTTCAACCCTAATCAAAGAATTCATCCAAGAATTCTAATATGGTATCATAAGATGATGAATCGTTTTCCCGTTCGCATGATTCTAATTGGGTTTATCGCACTAATGATTCGCACGATGATTTTTACATTCATCCAAACGAGAATCCGTCTCTCGTCCTCGTTTCCAGTCTTCTCACTGACGCTAACTATCACACCTGGGCTAGATCCATGAAGATGTCGTTAATATCGAAAAACAAGTTTCGATTTGTTTCCGGAGCCATTAAGGAGCCCCGCGATGATGATTCCCAGTATGAGGCGTGGGTCAAATGTAACAACCTGGTGTTGTCGTGGTTGCAGAGGGCCATTCATCCTGATATTGTGCAAAGTGTCATTTGGATTGACACGGCTTATGATCTCTGGAAGGACTTGCATGATGGGTTTAATCAAGGGGATTTGGTTAGGATATCTGATTTGCATCATGAGTTTTACGCGATGCAACAAGGTAATCTTTCGATTACTTCCTATCATACCAATTTAAAGATTCTGTGGGATGAGATATCGAATTTAAGGCCGTTAAGGTCTTGTTCTTGTTTAGCCTTGAAATATAGGAATCAAGATTTTGCCTTGAATTTTTTTAGGGGTCTAAATGTTAGTTTCTCGGTTCAAAAGTCTTAGATACTCATGACTAAACCCTTGCCAACCATAAACGAAATTTTTGCTATAGTTGTACAACATGAGAGAAGTTTTTTGAACTTTGTTAGTCATTAGTCTAATGTCTTTCTGGTTGATAGATTGCCTCATAAGTTTGGAGATAGACATGGGGATAGGCAGGATGGTCGTATGGGTAGTTGTACATCCAAGAAAACTTATCATGGTTTTGTTTAAAAGCCACTGTGTGTTTTTTGTGGTCTTTATGGCCATACTGTTGATAAATGCTATAGGAAGCATGGTTTTCCTCCGAATTATAGACAAAGAAGTCAGCAAATTTAGTAAAATAAATCAGGTTGGGATGAGTGATAGTAGTGAGGATGATCCTGTTTTACAATATGTGTCTAAAGTTCATGGTCAGTCTAGTCAAAATGCTTCTGGTCAAAATGTCTCCTTTACTAAGGAGCAATATGAAGGGTTGCTTAATCTCCTACAAGAATGTGGGCCTGCTCAGATGCCTATTGCTTCCTTTGTTCAAACATCTAGAGTGAATATGCTGCATTCTACTTTTGGTATTGATGCATCTCAGGAATCATGTATTGTTCTTAGCTGTTCTAATTCTTTTCAAGATTCTATATCTCCCTGGATCTTGGATTCGGGAGCCACTGACCATTTGGTTTCTTCATTAGATTATTTTACAGATTATACTATTATTAGCAACAAATTTGTTAAGCTTCCTAATGGAAATTTGGTAAAAGTATCTCATGTTGGTACTGTTAAACTATCTGATGATATAATTTTGTTTGATGTTTTGCACATACCTCTTTTTAAATTCAATTTGGTTTCTGTGTCTCAGCTAACCAAATATGGAAGTATTACTTTGGTGTTTAACTTTGATTCTTGTTTTATTCAGGAAACCAAGACTTGCAAGAAGATTGGTTTAGCTAGGGCTGTTGCAGGGTTGTATCAGCTTGATGTCAGTATTTCTGATTTTTCTTTTCAGACTCTTAATACTTGTGTTATTCAAAATAGCTCTTGTAATGCTTCTGTTTGTGATAATTTTGATCTTTGGCATATTAGACTAGGACACCCTTCTACACAAAGGATGAGACATTTCAGTTTGTTAAATCCTAGTATTTCTGTAAGTTCTAGTTCTCCAAATAAATGTGAGATTTGTCTTCTATCCAAGCATAAAAGATTACCTTTTTCAGCTAGTTCTTCATGTCCTGACAATGTTTTTGACTTGATTCACATTGATGTTTGGGGTCCATTCCCTACTGCTAGTGTCTATGGTCATTTCTATTTTTTGACCATTGTGGATGATAAGAGTAGGTTTCTTTGGATTTACCCTATGAAAGCTAAGTCTGAAGTTAGGATTTTAATTGAATCTTTTTATCAGTTAGTTCATACTCAATTTTCTATAAAGATTAAATGTATGAGAACTGATAATGCTAGGGAATTTGAAATGCATGATTTTTATAATGCTAAAGGGATAATATATCAAAATTCATGTGTTTACACTACTCAACAGGATAGTGTTGTTGAAAGAAAGCATCAACACCTTTTAAATGTTGCTAGATCTTTAATGTTACAAGCTGATTTGCCTTTAAATTTCTGGACTGATTGCATTTTGCATGCTGCAAATTTAATAAACATTACTCCCACACCTGTTTTAAACAATCAAACTCCTTTTGAATTACTATATAATAAAGCTCCAAAACTTGATCATTTAAAATCTTTTGGCTGTCTTGCTTTTGCCAGTATTTTGCCAAAACTAAAGACAAAACTTCATGCTAGGGCAGTTAAGTGTGTTTTTAGAGCATCCTAAAAACATAAAAGGCTTCAGGTTGTATGATCTTAACAGTGAGACCATTTTTGTCTCAAGAGATGTGACTTTTTCAGAGTCTATTTTCCCTTTTAAAGAAAAGAAAATCAGTATGGATAATGTTATTCTTCCACAATGTCAGAATTCTGGTCTTGAAGAACCTGTTCATAAAAGTAAACATAATAATAAAATCTTAAGTTCTTCAAATAACACATCCAATAATGGTGATTCTGTTAAAATTTCCTTAGACAATGATTCTGTTAATAATTCCTTAGACAAGAGCAGTCATGTTGATGAGTGTGTAAAAGTTCTATTATTTACACCCTTTTTAACCCATATTTCTGCTGCATTCAAGCATCATTGCATTGCATTTAGGTTAGTTTTCAGTAAAACATCACAAATGGATTAAAAGCACGAATTCTACTAAAAGATGGCTATTTTTGCAGGTATCTGCCATAGTTGACGAAGAAGGCAGGCATAGGGCAGAGAAGCCGGAGAGCTGAACTAGACAAGCAGATGAAGAAGACGAAGCTGCCATGGACCTGTCGTGACAGCATGGTGACAGCAGACTTATGAAGAGGAAAAGTAAAGTGGACCTCGATAGATAGAGAAAAATCTGCTCGTCTGTCGTGTGAAAGCCACATATTTTTCCAAGCCCCGGATCAAAAGATATGTCAAGCCAAAGCTCAAGGAGAGGAAATTCCTAGAAACAAGGATGGCGGCTGCAAAGTAGGAATCATTAGAGATTAAGTCTTTATTAGAATCTTACTTTTAATTAAAGTTGTAATCCTTGTTACCTTAGAAGACTTGAGCCCAAAGCTTATATAAGGGCATAGATTTAACCTAGGAGGCATCATCGAATACCCCATAACCGAAACCTAAACCCCCTGCCGTTTACCCGTCACCGACATGTTCTAAATTCCCCCTAGGGCCACGGGTTGTTTTGTAAAGTAGTTGCAAGGGTTGCTTTGTTTTAGGATTTTTCAGTTCAATAAAATAAACTTCAAGTTCTCTTATTTTGGTTTTAACATCTTGCAAGAGCATCGGGAGAGCATTGTGAGGTTATCCATTTACTTAGCATCGGGAGAGTTAAGTATACGAAAGAAATAAGAGCGAGTTCTCTAGTTTATAGTTGAACTATCTTGTGCCTAGGGATAGGGCAAGGTTAAGTGGCTAAAGAAGAATTCATACACATCGGTGTTCATCCTTCGATTCACGCCGGGAGGTATCATCAAAGACGTGTTCATCGACAGACTTGGACCTAGGGATAGGACAAGGCAAATCTGGGATTCTTGCCAAACTTGAAGTACGGAGTTGGTGTGATCGCTGCCGCGACAGCTAACGGACAGCCGCCGCGACAGGTGCTGTCGGCGACGGGAGCGGCGACAGAACTGGAGTTCCTAAGCAATTCAATACCTGCACTACCGAGCAATTCAATACCAGCCCATTCTCTCTATCTTGATAAACTCAATTCTTTTATTTGTGTTTTTACTTTATTATTCTCGTGACATCTCTCAATTATTTCTTTTACTCTCGTGCAGTAACAAGGTGAAGCTATTAGCCCAATCCCTGTGGAGACGATATCCGATACTTAGTATCACTTTAATACTTGCGTCGTGTACACTTGCACTACAATTGCGATAGACTCTTTTACACGCAACACATGTTGTTTCTACTGCTTCAGAAAATCTATCTGTTGTTCCTACTCGCCCAGCAAGGAGTAAACAATTGCCTAAGCATCTCCAAGACTATCAAGTTTCTTTACCAAAGCCAAGGACCTCTCCTCATTCTGTTGCCCAGGTGATATCATACCGACTTATTTCTCCTACTTTTATGTCTTACATTTGTGCTGCTGAGATTCTTACTGAACCTAAAAGTTATAATCAGTCCATAAAGCGTGAGTGTTGGAAGAATGCAATGAATGATGAAATTTCAGCTTTAGAAAGAAATAAAACTTGGGAACTTGTTCCTCTTCCACCTGATAAGATAGCTATAGGGTGCAAATGGGTTTATAAAACAAAGTTAAAATCAGATGGAAGTTTAGAAAGATATAAGGCTAAGTTGGTTGCTAAAGGATATACTCAACAACCTGGTATTGATTATCTTAACACCTTTAGTCCAGTAGCTAAGTTAACTACTGTTAGAATGATTCTTGCTCTTGCTGCTGCTAAAAATTGGTTCTTGCATCAACTTGTTGTAAACAATGCATTCTTGCATGGTTACTTAGATGAGGAAGTGTATATGCAATTGCCTCATGGATTTCATTCTCCTTCTCATGGTCTTGTTTGTAAACTGAAAAAGAGTCTATATGGTTTAAAACAAGCCAGTCGCCAATGGAATGAAAGGTTAACATCAACATTGTTAGATCAGGGTTTTAAACAGTCTTCTGCTGATTTTTCCCTTTTTACTAAAGGTGAAGATTCTGACTTTATTGCTTCAGTCATCTATGTTGATGACATAATCCTTGCTGGTCCTAATCTTACTTATATTGATTTGATTAAAAAAATATCTTCATGATATTTTTAAAATTAAAGACTTAGGAGATTTAAAATTTTTCCTTGGTCTTGAAGTTGCTAGGAACAGTGATGGTATAAATCTGTGTCAGAGGAAATATACATTGGATTTGTTAGAGGAAACATGTTTTGTTAATTCTAAGCATGTTTTTACTCCTATGGTTCCAAATAAAAGCATTTCTAAAGATGAAGGTCAACTTTTAGCTGATATTACTTCTTATAGAAGAATTATTGGTAAACTTTTGTACCTTACTAATACCAGACCTAACATATCTTTTGCTATTCAACAACTATCTCAATTTATGTCTGCACCTACTGATTGTCATATGGCTGCTGTTCATAGGGTCCTCAGATACCTTAAAGCCACTCTTGGACAAGGCATTTTTTCCATGCTACAAATCAATTAAAACTGAATGCTTTCTCTGATTCAGATTGGGCCTTGTGTTCTGATTCCAGGCGTTCTACTACTGGATTTTGCATTTTTCTTGGATCAGCCCTTATATCCTGGAAGTCTAAGAGGCAACAGACGGTGTCACGATCATCGAGTGAAGCCGAATATTGTGCTATGGCAACCACTGTTTGTGAAATTCAGTGGCTTAATTATTTGTTACATGATTTACATATTGTTTCTTCTTCAGCTAATCTTTATTGTGATAATCTATCTGCTGTCAAACTTGCAGAAAATCTAGTGCACCATGAGCGTACAAAGCACATCGAAATTGATTGCCACATCATCCGAGAAAAAGTTCACAATGGATTTGTTACCTTACTGCATGTTTCAAGTCAGAATCAACTTGCTGACTGTTTTACAAAGGCTTTGCCTGTTGCTGCTTTTCAAACTTCAGTTTTCAAGTTGGGCATTCAAAACTTGTATGCTCCAACTTGAGGGGGAGTATTAAGAGTTAGTTAGTTGTTAGTTAAAGATTATTAAAGGGTGTTCTTGTAAATAAAGAAGGACAGCTGGGTTATTTAGTTAGTGTATATATATTGTATTTTAATTATTAGTTTTAGTTAATAAGAAATTCTATTATCTTTTCTCTCTCTTCTCCCCGACTTCTTGTTTTTTTCCCCTCTTTCAACCCTAATCAAAGAATTCATCCAAGAATTCTAATAATCCCCCACCTATTCAATAGATTATTGAAAGTAAAATTATTCCATGCAAATAATGAGACTCCATGAATTAATTGGATAGATTAGGCAAATACTTGTATTAATTGGATAGATTATGTAGCCAACCAGCTCGTTCAAGTTGGAAACAAGAAAGCCCGTGGAATTGAAATTATCTGATTAGATATATTTTAAAGTTACACAATAAAAAATATTTGATCATTTTTTAAAATTATAAAATTAGTGATAATCCGTAAAATTGCACTAAATTTTGATTGGTGACGATGTTCTTACCATGGCAGAACAATCCGATAAGATGATGATGCCTTAGTTCTCGAAAAAAAAAAGATCTGATAAGAAAGAATATCCAATGGTTGCATCTTTTTCTGATATTAACGAAGGATAAATGGAAATTTGATTTCTATTTATTTACTTTAATAAATAAAAGGGTCAAATTGCTTAGATGCCCATTTTATATGTTTCTCGACTTCGTTGACAAAAATTTCCACATGGTATTATAGGAGCATGTCATGTGTCCTCCAACATCGTCATATAATGACAATAGGCTCGGAGGGAATTTTGGAAGACGAAAGCAAAGTACATGGGGCACATTGAACATTGAAAAAAATGAGAAATCACGTTGGATGATTTAGAAAAGTACGAGGCATTGATGTCATTAAACTCCATTAGGGGTGGCAACTGAATGGGAAATACTCGTAAAGTGGGGGGTCTGAACTGACAAAGACGGAGAATAACTAAAGTCTTCACACAGAAACGAGGAAGAGGAAAATTTTAAACTGAAGCTTAAATGAAGATGGGATTGGGATTGCAACATCCACACCTTGAGAATCTTCGAACCGTACCCGTATAAATTTTGGTGTGGATCTAAAAAATTATATGCAGGGATCCTCGATATTTTACAAAACTAAATTTTATCCTCGATGTTGTTATTTGTTCAGTTATTATTATAGTTTTAAAGAGGTTTGTTTATTGTTAGCAAAACTAAATTTATCATTTATTTTTGTAATTTTAGAGATTTAAGGTTGAATATTTGTTTTAATGTATTAAGATTTGGATAGTTTGAACTGTAATCTATGACTTGTGAATTGAGATGGAACATATATTTTGGCTAGTAAAGTAGTATGTCTTGTTCATTATTTTGGATATGGATTTCTCGAAACACAAGGGGGTGCAAATGAGGAGGTCACGGGGATGAAAAAATACAAAAAATATCTAATGGAGATTCCTTGAAATCGTACTCGCAAGTGTTGGGAACACAGTCGGAATGTAAAATTGTCCCCGCCCGGTCCTGTTGAGACCCTTATCACTCATAATTTTCTTGGCATTCGTTGCGATTAGCATGTACAAATAGTTTGATGATGAATTGGAATATTAAGAAATTTGAGAGTCCAACTTATAACGAGGTTATAGTTTGGGGATGCAATTGAAATGTTTAGAAGTTCGTGAATCGAAATATAAAGCGAGCCATAATTCAAGGATGAAATTGAAATGTTAAACATTTATCGACTAGTTTTGAGACGTGTGGTACATTTATGTCTATTTTAAAAGCCACTTGTCTAAAGTAGTATTATCTCAAGATATTTAAACTTTTCTTTGTTTCTATTTTTTGTTTTTTTGAAATGGGTCATTCCTTTCTAATTAAATGCATTTTTAGGCCATTAAGTTTATGTGATAGATATTTCCAGCTTCCAATAGCTAAAAATACCCCCCAAAAGAATACTATGGGTAGGAAAAAAGCATGTAAATCTCACCCAACATTTTAGCTGGAAACCAAAGACTGAGTTTGTATCTTTGTCCAAATGTTTTTAGCCACAAATTCTCGTTTCCAAGTTCTCAAGTTTCTTCTATTTGAGGAAAGATTTTTTTTTAATTACCTCATACAAATCAACATTCTTACAAGCTTTCTTAATGAGCTCTTTCTCCTTGTAAAAGCACATTAGTGTGAGAGAAAAGCATACTAAGAAGTAAGAAAGCTATTTGAAAATGGGAAAAGCACCCGCAATTATCGGTGTTTGTTCTGTCATTTTGGTAGCCATGGTGGTGGCGGTGGCGGTCAGTGTTACCCGCAACCGTAGCGGACATAGTGAGGGCGGGGGCCAGTTGGAGGCTTCCAAGAAGGCAGTGCAAACAGTTTGCCAACCCACCGATTACAAAGAAGCATGCGAAAATAGCCTCACGGGAAGCAATACCACCGACTCTAAGGAGCTAATCAAGGCAGGTTTCAAAGCGGCTATCCGTGAGATAGAAAATGTTGTCAAAAACTCTGACACCATTCAGGATGTGGCCAAAGACCCGATGTCTCGTCAAGCTCTCGATGACTGCAAAGAGGTGATGGGTTATGCCATCGACGACCTCATGAAGTCGATGAACCAGCTCGGTGCATTCGATGCTAGTTCGTTAGAAGAATACATCGAGAACCTCAAAATTTGGATGGGTGGGTCTATCACGTATCAACAAACATGCTTGGATGGGTTCGTTAATGTATCCACCGAAGCCGGTGAGAAAATGAGAAAATTGTTGAACACTTCACAAATGCTCACTAGCAATGGCTTAGCCATGGTTAGTGAAATTCCTAAACTCATCCGTGATCTCAACTTTCCGGCCTTGACCAGAGCTGGAGGGGCTACACGTAAGCTATTGGCTAAAGATGGGTTCCCTTCGTGGGTTAGTTTTAGGCAACGAATGTTATTGCAACAAAAACCGTCGCAGATGAAGCCTAATGTTGTGGTCGCTAAAGATGGTAGTGGCAAATATAAAAGCATTAATCAAGCGTTGAAAGAAGTCCCTCAGAACAATGCTTCTCCATTTGTGATACACATTAAGGCCGATGTTTACAATGAACAGGTTCTAGTTGATAAGTATATGTCTAATGTCGTGTTCATCGGGGACGGACCAACTAAGACCACCATCACCGGTCGCTTGAACTTTATCGACGGCACCTCCACATTCAAGACCGCAACTGTTGGTTAGTATTTATTAGTTTAAATTGCATTATATTACAAAACGAAAGCTTGAATATGAGTAACATAAAAAAGCAATGTTTACAGCTGTTCTCGGTATAAAATTCATGGCGAAGGACATCGGATTCGAGAACACTGCGGGAGCCATCAAGCACCAAGCGGTGGCACTTAAGGTCCAAGGTGATCAAGCTATCTTCCATAACTGTCAAATGGATGGCTACCAAGACACACTTTACGCCCACAGTCATCGCCAATTCTACAGAGATTGCACTGTCACCGGCACCGTTGATTACATCTTCGGTGACTCCGCTACAGTCTTTCAGAACTGCAAACTCATCGTGCGAAAGCCGCTCGACAATCAAAAATGCATGGTCACCGCACAAGGAAGGACAGACCGCCGCACGGCCTCCGGCTTCGTCCTACAGAATTGCGTCATCAGTGGCGCCCAAGACTACCTCCCGGTGAAGGCGAAAAGCAAGTCATACCTCGGTCGGCCGTGGAAACAATTCTCTAGGACCATCATCATGCAATCTCAGATAGACGACATCATCGCGCCAGAAGGATGGTGTCCTTGGAACGGCAACTTTGCCCTCGATACCCTATGGTATGCCGAGTTCAATAATCGGGGACCAGGTGCGGACCAGACCAATAGGGTTAAATGGAGAGGTATCCAAAAGATCAATGCCGCTCAAGCCCAGCAATTCACCGCCAGTGTGTTCTTACTTGGAGGGGACTGGATCCCTAACTCCGGGGTGCCTTACACTGCTGGCATGATTCCTGGTTTATAAAGATTCGAGCAAAATAGATAAGGAAAGTATGAATAAGTGCGCATGTATAGTTTGGACCGCTGCCAGATAATAAAATCACAGGTTGAATAGACAAATGAGAATAAAGGAAGAAGGGCAATTTCATAGACTAGCAAATGAAACTATGTGTTACGGTTTGAAGTATATGAATAAGTTCATTTAGTAGGTTACAAAGAATAAATGTGGAAGACTCGGCCCTAGAAGACTTCATTAGACTAATTTGTGCTGCTGAGCATGGCATGCAGCTGAAGGCTCAAAGGCCCCTTCATCGGAAAACATTTGGAAAATATATTGCTCAACGCGGTTCATTTCTTTCCGTTATTGTAAAGGTAATTTAACCTACACATATATAGATGGATAGATTAGGCAGATACTTGTATTAATTGGATTTGAGTACTATTGAGGTGTCTAGTTTAGTGATGTAATTTCAATTGTTGCTTCTTGCAGTGTTGAATATAATTGAAGCAAGCTAAGTTATTGGTTCTTGATGCAGCCGACTAGATCGTTTGACTTGGAAACAAGAAAGCCCCTGGAACATGGAGTTGAAGGTGTTAAACATGACAATCCAATCTCGCGGTGGAGTCTAGGAATCGTCCAACACAGTTATGGCACACATGTGGGCGCAAAAAAGAACTTTGAGAATCGTAGATGGAGCCGATGAAGTGAACTTGGGTACAATTACACAGTTGGTTAGAACTATGAATAGATAATCTTTGAAAGGATCTTGAAACCATGATCATCATGCAAAATCCTTCTTTATCTTTTTCAATTCAATTTTGGAAATAAATAGTGGGAATAATATTCCAAAAATAATATATAATTATTATGCAATATTTTGCTGGAACAATATTGTATTAATTTATTTATAGGCCATCGAAGATTCATTTCCTTGTTTTCTCTCCACATATAGTTTATTGAATTTAAAATTAAATGGCCAACAGAGGCCACAGTACAAAGCAATCACCCAAACAAAGAAACGCCTAAAACATCAAATTTTGAACCAGTGTTAGCTAGAAAATCTGTCATGGCATTACGTTCACGCGATAAGTACCAAAACTAAACCGAAGCAATCGAACGATACAACCTTAAGATATCATCAAAAATGGCCCTCCAACACCACGATCGACTGAGGGGGCTGCGTATCCAGTTGAGTTGAACTTGCGAATCCGATTCCACAATGAGATTTTTCATGCTTAACCACCCAGCTTCTAATAATATCTCTAAAGCAGTTTTAATCACAACTATTTTAGCATAATCTTCTCAAAGACACGACACGAGTAATTAGCACAAAGCCTTAACGATCTCAGGTTCGGTACTATAGTTATTAATATCTAGTTACTATAATTATTAATACTTTATTTTAAAAAAATATTATAATTAATGAAGTTTTTTCAAATATTTATTAAATATGTATTACTAATAAATTATTATAATTGTTTGACTAATTATTTAAGATTTAAGAAGATTTTTTGTTAATATATTTTATTTAGGTGTTGTATTTTGCCTTTTTTTGTTAATTGTTAAATAACATCTTAGTTTTAAAAAACTTTTGGCTTAAAGAATGTTTATATTGAGATAATTGAAGTTATATAATTCGATATATTCTAAAGTTACATAATGAGAAATAATTGATCATTTTTTAAAATTATAAAATTAGTGATAAGTCATAAAATTGCACTAAATTTTATTGGTGATGATATTCTTACCATGGAAGTAGAATTTGAAAAGATGGTGATGGCTCAGTTTTCGAAGGAGGGATCCGATAAGAAAGAATATCCAATGGATGCATTTTTTTCCTGATGATGTTCTTACATGTCTAATGTCGTGTTCATCGGGGATGGACCAAATAAGACCACCATCACCGGTCGCTTGAACTTTATCGACGGCACCTACACATTCAAGACCACAACTGTTGGTTAGTATTTCTTAGTTTAGATTGCATTATGTTATAAAATGCACGCTTCAATTTGAGTAACATAAAAAGCAATGTTTAAAGCTGTTATCCGTACAAAATTCATTGCGAAGGACATTGGTTTTGAGAACACTGCAGGAGCCATCTTCCATAGCTGTCAAATGGATGGCTACCAAGACACACTTTACGCCCATAGTAATCGCCAATTCTACAGAGACTGCACCATCACCGACACCGTCAATTACATCTTTAGTGACTCCGCTACAGTCTTTCAGAACTTAAAACTCATCGTGCGGAAGCCACTCGACAACCAAAAATGCATGGTCACCGCGTAAGGAAGGACAGACCGTCGCACGCCCTCTGGCTTCGTCCTCCAGAACTGCGTCATTAGTGGCACCCAAGACTACCTGTCGGTGAAGGCGAGAAGCAAGTCGTACCTCGTCCGGCCGTGGAAACAATTCTCTAGGACCATCATCATGCAATCTCAGTTGGACGACTTCATCACGCCAGAGGGATGGTGTCCTTGGAACGACAACTTCGCCCTCGATACCCTATGGTATGTCGAGTTCAACAATCGAGGACCAGGCACATACCAGACCAATAGGGTTAAACAAAGAGGTATCCAAAAGATCACTACCGCTCTAGCCCAGCAATACACGGCCGGTGTGTTCTTAATTGGATGGGACTGGATCCCTAACTCCGGGGTGCCTTGCACTACTGGCATGATTCCTGATTTATTAAAATCAAAGCAAAATAGATACGAGATGTATGAATAAGTGTGCATGTATAGTATGGACCGCTTTCAGATAATAAAATCACACGTTGATTAGAGAAATTAGAATAAAGGAAGGAACATCAATTTTATAGACTAGCAAATGGAACTAAGTGTTAGTGTGTGAGGGTGGCATGCAGATGAAGGCTAAAAGGGCCCTTCATCGGAAAACATTTGGAAATTATATTGCTCAATGTGGTTCATTTCTTTCCGAAATTGCAAAGGTAATTTAATCTTCATATATATATGGATAGATTAGGTAGATACTTGTATTAATTGGATTGGAGTACTATTGATATGTCTAGTTTAGTGATTTAATTTCAATAGTTGCTTGTTGTAGTGTTCAATATAATTGGAGTAAGCTAGGTTATTGGTTCTTGATGCAGCTGATTAGATCGTTTGACTTGGAAACAAGAAAGCCTTAGGAACATGGAGTTGAAGGTGCTGAACATGTCAATCCAAGCACACGGTGGAGTCCGGGTATCGTCTGACACCGTCTTGGCACACCTGTGGGCGGCAGCAAGAACATTGAGAATCCTAGATAGAGCCGATGAAGTGAATTTGGGTACAATTGCGCAGTTGGTTAGAACTATGAATAATGGGAAAAAATAGTGGGAATAATATTCCAAAAATAATATGTAATTATGTTGAGATATCATCAAAAATGGTTATCTTGAAACAATGATTATCTTGCAAAATACATCTTTATCTTGCAAAATACTTCCTTATCTTTTTCAATTTAGTATTTGAAATAAATAGTGGGAATAATATTCCAAAAATAATATATAATTATTATGAAATATGTTGCTGGAACAATGTTGTATTGATTTATTTATAGGCCATCAAAGATTTATTTCCTTGTTTTCTCTCTATATATAGTTTATTGAATTTAAAATTAAATGACCAACAGAGGCCACAATACAAAGCATACACCCAAACAAAGAAATGCCTAAAACATTAGATTTTGAACCAACGTTAGCTAGAAAATCAACCATGGCATTACGTTCAAGCGATAAGTACCAAAACTGAAACGAAGCAATCGAACAAGACAACCTTAAGATAGCATCAAAAATGGTTCTCCAACACCACGATCGATTGAGGGGCTGCTTATCCAGTTGAGTTGTACTTGAGAATCAGATTTCACAGTGAGATTTTTCATGCTTAACCACCCAGCTTCCAAAAATATATCTAAATTAGTTTTAATCGCAACTATTTCAGGAAAATCTTCTCCAAGACACGACACATGTAATTAGCACAAAGCCTTAACAATCTCAGGTTCAGTACTATAATAATTAATATCTCATTACTATAAGTATTAATACTTTATTTTTTAAAATATTATAATTAATGAAGTTTTTTTACATATTTATTAAATATGTATTACTAATAAATTATTATAATTGTTTGACTAATTTTTTATGATTTAAGATTTTTTGTTAATATATTTTATTTAGGTGTTGTATTTTGCCTTTTTTGTTTAATTGTTAAATAACATCTTAGTTTTAAAAATTTATGGTTTAATGAATGTTTATATTGAGATAATTGAAGTTATCTAATTATATATATTTTAAAGCTACACAATGAAAAATAATTGATCTTTTTTTAAAATTATAAAATTAGTGATAAGTCATAAAATTGCACTAAATTTTGATTGGTGATGATGTTCTTACCATGGAAGAAAAACCTGAAAAGATGGTGATGCCTCAGTTGTCGAAAAAAGGATCCGATAAGAAAGAATATCCAAAGAATGCATCTTTTTTTTGATATTAACGATAAGATAAATGGAAAATTGACTTCTATTTTTTACTTCAATAAATAAAAGGGTCAAATTGTTTAGATGCCCATTGCATATTTTTCTCGACTTCGTTGACCAATATTTCCTCATGGTATTATAGGAGCAAGTCATGTTTCCTCCCACATCGTCATATATTGACAATAGGCTCGGAGGGCATTTTGGAAGACGAAATCAAAGTACATGGGTTGTAACACCCCTTACCCGCCCTGATCGAGAATCGGGTCGAAAAGTGCCACCGGTAAGCGATACGGTGATCGGTGCAACAAATTTTCAATCAATAAACAATACATGATCAATGTTATTCTTATAAGACATTACCACGTATAAGTCTTAGTCCCATTTATCCATTATGAATCAATAATTAATCATTTAGGACCAATTCTTAATTATTACAAGTATTAGGGACTGGAATGGAAATATTATAATTTAGAGGTCCTTCGATGCAATTGATTATACCATAATGAAATTAAATATATTAACAACAAATCTGTAAATTTTCATACTATTCAAAGTTCATTTACTCATTCAGTTGAATCATCCAAAATTCAGTGACCAATTTGTGAACATTGTAAACCTTCAATCCATGTCTTTTAACCAACTTAACTAACCATGTATCGAAACACCTTGATGTCGTTTTGATGCGGGTGTACGATGATCAACCTGGGTTGACTTTGCCTATATCCTGTATCGATATAGGTAAGCCTTGTTTCGGCATGGGTTGACTTTTGTTGACATTGACTATTGACTCGTTTCGATACATGTTAGGCCCGTGGCTTAGGGTTTTGACTAGCTGATCCCTGTGGCTTTAGTCGTCGAGCTAAGTTGATAGGCTAAGTCAACCTTCGAATTTGCTAAGCAAGAGTGCTTAGAAATTAGATAGGCGGAAGCTTGGTTGAAAAAATGGGGGGAAATGGCTAGGCAAGCAATGAAGAGAAACTTCTCAAAACTCTTACTCAAGAAAGATTTACAAAGAATGGAAGATGAATACAATGGTTGGGGAAGGCTCTATTTATAGCCTTGGCCCTCTCGATCTAACGACTAAGGGTGATTCAATCCAAGGGTTATGGATGAATCTTATCCTCCTAAACATGGAAACTCTATCAGATAATAACAAGTTACCTAGAATACAAAGCTCTTACATCATATATTTGTTGGCAAGGAAAAATTTCCCCAAGTTGGCTCCATGGTGGATAGCTTTCCTTATGTGTTGGTCAAAAGATGACAACTCAACAAGGGTCTTGGTCTCTTCGGCAGATTGGGATTGGCATGGCCCGATTCTTGTGTCCAAAACCCCTTGATAGCATGCTTGGTGCTAAATCGAGCCCTAGGGGTGTGGGCAACTCAGATGGGCTTCCCCTAGGCCCCTCGGTGTACACGTCGAGTGCAGACTCGGCCTCCTTGGTGTGCACGTTGGGTGTTGACTCGGGCTCCATGCTTTGGGCATCATGGAGGGTGTTCGGCAAGGCCCCCTTGGGTGCATGCAGTGCGCCCCCTCGGGTCCTACTCTCGTGGGCAGCACATGGGGTGCTTGACTTGGCCCCATGGTGCGCGAGAAGTGCTCTAGCTCGGCTCTCTCGGATGTAGACACCACATAGGGTGTTGTGCATGGCCTCTTGGCATGTGGTGTTGGCATCTACTCGGGTCCCTCGGTCGGGTGAAGGACGTGGTGCGCTAAGGCAAGCCCCTATGGGTGTGGCTTGCTCGGTCGTGGGAAGTCAGTCTGTGACATTCTCCCCCACTGAATCTATCGACACCCTCGTCGATAGGCGATGATGAGTCTCGGTCGTCTCGTCCTCGAACGACCTCGGCTCCTCGTCAAGTTCCCGCTCGGCTAAGGGAACTCTCGTGCAAAGTGAAAGGCCTTCGTGCCTTGGCTCTCGATCTGTCTCGATGGGTGGTGTCTCCTTGTTAAAGGAGATGTTTGCCTTGCTTTGTGCTTGGCTCGGTTTGCTCCACTCTTGGCTATCGGCATCCTCGTCCAACGGCTTAGGGATGATGGCAAGGTCCGCTTGCTCTCTTGATGGCAACTCCTTCTCATAGGCCTTCTCGCCTACTTACTGCTTGGCTTGGCTCGGTCCCTTACTCGATCTCACAAGAAACCTGTGGACGAAAACATAGCAAGTTAGACCCAAATCATAAGAATTTGGCCCACTTACCTTAGACACAATGTCCTCGTCTGGTGGCTTCACTACGCCTTGTTGATACTCAAGGCAAGTGATGATGGCGGGGTCGTGAAATAGCCCCACTTCGGTGGTCTCTAGCTTTTGTCATTCGGCTTGGTAGATGGTTCTGGGCTCTCGGCTTGTTCCATCTACCTTGTCACTCAATCCCTCGTTATCCTTGTCGCACGGCTTGACTTGGATAGTTGGGGTGAGGTGTTCCCTCGGCTTCGATGGCTTCTCTCATCCATAGGAATTCTTGCTTACTCGCGCCATGGCTTGATTTGGCTCCTCGTTCAAACTTGCAGGCATCCTACAAACAACCAAATGACCATGGGTTAGGCTTGATTCTTCTTATAAAGAATCACTTACCTTGGACGCAATGTCCTTGTCGGCTCGATCCACTATGCCTTATCGATTCCAAGGCAAGTGTTGTTGGCATGGATTGGCCCCTCGTCAATGCTCTTGGGCATCACCTCCTCGGCTTGCATAATGGTTGGAGACTTTCGGCTTGCTCCTCCCATCACGGTGCTTTGGTTCGGTTCCATGGGATCATACCACTCGTCCTTGGACTTTGACCACTCCGCAAACTCGGCTTGCAACTCTTCGTAGAAAAGTGCTAGCCATCTTCCTTGAGAACTCGATCCACTTAATCAAACTCGGTTGGGAACTCAATCTCACGAACCACCTTGCTCCATGGTGGCAATGTATTTGGCAACTCCAAAGGCTTCTCGTCTTTAATCTCCTCAAAGACTCGTTCCTTTGCCTAATGGACTTCTATGGACTCTACCATGGTCTCGTCATTGTCGTCTCTTGTCTTGGGCACTCCCTCGAAGAAACGGATCGTTGCTAATGCCTTGGTGTTCTTATCCGCAACTCACTTCACTGGCACAAAGTATTGTTGGCTGGGATCTAGAATACACAAAGCATCCCTGTTGGGCAAGACAAGTGCATCAATCCGTTCAAGAAAAGATAAGCCCAAAACGAAATCGTAATCATCTAAAGGGATTACCTTGATGGATGTTTTACCGTGCCAATCTCCAATCCAAAGATCCACTCCGTTTGCAGCTCCCGCAAGTGGTTTTTCTTTGGAATTGATGGTCTTTATCCATCCACTTACCTTCTCAATTCAAAGGTTTTGTCGCTAGGCCGCTTGCTCGGACACAAACAACTCGGATGCACCGGTGTCGACAAGCGCTCTCACCTCTTTGCCGGAAACTTTCATGTCCACGAACATAAGTCCCTTCTTCTTACGAATTCTCTTGGCTTGAAGCGAACTTACTATGGAACCAAGTTGGGCAAACTCGTCCTCTTCTCCATCTCCTCCTCGGATGGCGGAAAGGTTCGTCTTTTTCAGACAATCTCGAACGAGGTGTGGTCCCTCGAATGATAGCACATCACTGGACCTCGGTCCTTCCTCTCCGAAGGCCTCGTGAATCGAAGGGACTTGTCATTCGATGGCTTACCACTACCATTCAATGACTCCTCCCTTTCATTCTCGTTGGATCTATCTTAGTTTCTCCAATCACTCGAACGTGGGTTGGACTTGGGTGATTTGTTTCGATCAACACTATGATCCTTTAATGACTTGACAAGGGTAATGGCCTTGGAGAGTTCTTTCACGTCTCTCCTCTCTAACTTGGTGTTTACCCACGACTTTAACCCGTCCATGAAATGGAACAATGCATCTTTCTCGCTTAAGTCGGAAATTTGGAGTTGTAGCTCGCTAAACTCTCGAACATAGTCTCGGATTGATCCCTCTTGCTTAAGATGTCTAAGCTTGGATCGCGCCTCTCTCTCAGCATCTCCGAGGTAGAATTGGTTTTTGAATTCCATTTGGAACTCGTCCCATGTTTGAACACTAGTGCCTCCACGTTTCTCGTCGGAGCACCTGCATCTCCACCAAAGTAAAGCATTATTAGTTCAATATATTGACGCAGTACTTACCTTGTCGGCATCCTCGATGATGCACGATGCTTTGAAGTACCGCTCGAGCCCCCACAAGAAATTCTCCACTTGTTGGCTGATCTCGTCCCCTCGAAATGCTTCGACTTCGGGACATCGACTAGCACCCTCGCTGGGCTAGACACCACGCCATTTCTCACGGCGGCTTTGTAAACAAGAACATCACTCTTGAGATCCTCGATCTCTTTTATGATTGCTGCTTCCTCAGTTTGTTTAGCAAGATCTTCCACGATCTTGTTGAGTGCTTTTACTTCATCTTTGAGGGATCCGTCTTGTAGATCTTTGTTTTGATTGACATCGTCGATTATTCCTTGGAACTCCCTCTTGAGTTTGTCATCCCGCTGGCCCAACTCCCATAGTCGGACATCAACCACATCGAGCCTTTCTTTCGCACCGATCGTGGCATTCTCAAGGTGGATGACCTTGTCCTCAAGTGTAGTGATTCGGTCCTTGGAACTAGCCCTCTTGGCCTTCTCGGTTTTTTGAGTCACACGTCGACCCTCGTGCTCGTTCTCGGATCCACTACCTACCATCTCGACTCGTAGGGATGTACAAAATGGCTCTGATAACACTTGTCACGTGGCTAGGTTCTGACTAGCTGATCCGTGCGACCTTAGTCATCGAGCTAAGTCGATGGACTAAGCCAGCCATCGAATTTGCTAAGCAAGAGTGCTTAGAAATTAGATAGGCGGAAGCTTGGTTGGAAAATTGGGCAGAAAATGGCTAGGCAAGCGATGAAGAGAAACTTCTCAAAACTCTTACTCAAGAAAGATTTACAAAGAATGGAAGATGAATACAGTGGTTGGGAGAAGGCTCTATTTATAGCCTTGGCCCTCTCGATCTAACGACTAAGGATGATTCGATCCAAGAGTTATGGATGAATCTTATCCTCCTAAACATGGGAACTCTATTACATAATAACAAGTTACCTAGAATACAAAGCTATTACATCATAGATTTGTTGGCAAGAAAGACTTTCCTCAAGTTGGCTTCATGGTGGATAACTTTCTTTGTGTGTTGGTCAAAAGATGACAACTCAACAAGGGTCTTGGTCTCTTGGGCGGATTGGGCTTGAAATGGCCCAATTCTTGTGTCCAAAACCCCCTTGATAGCATGCTTGGTGCTAAATCGGGCCCTAGGGGCATGGGCAACTCAGATGGGCTTCCCCTAGGCCCCTCGGTGTGCACGTCGGGTGTAGACTTGGCCTCCTTGGTGTGCATGTCGGGTGTTGAGTCGGGCTCCATGGTTTGGACAGCATGGAGGGTGCTCGGCAAGGCCCCCTTGGGTGCGTGTTGTAACACTCTATTGTTTAAAAAAAATTGAAAAATGTGGAGGTTAGGGGGAGTTGAACTCGCAGCCTCCCATTGTTTTGGCCTTTACCCAGCCGTTTGAGCTAGCAAGCTCTTAGTGCAAAGTTCCCCAAAAAAAAATTTATTTGAACCTTTTCTTTTTTGTGAACCTGAATTTAATAAGTCTCTGACTCCACACCTACCAGCTTTAATGAAAACCAGATCCCAATAATATTTTTCTCCTCTCCCCGAACGTTTTTCTCCTTAATTGTCGGCAAGCTTGCAGCCGCGTCACCACTGCGCCGTCCGTGACACCGCCGCCAGCGGTGTGTTCTCCGTCTCGTCGTGAGTTCGTCGTTACCGGTCACGCGCGCCCTCGAGCAGCGGTGTGCGGTGGAATATCGATCGAAGTTCGGCAACTTCGTGGGCCACGTCTGCCGCGTTTCCGGCCGATCCACCATCGTTCATGGCTCACCGTGGGCACGGCCGAGATCCTTGCGTCCGGATCTGCAAAACCTGAGCCTGCCGCCTCCGTTCGCCGCCGTTAAACCCTTCGTCGGAGCTTCGACAGTTTCGAGACCCCTATTACGTTTTCGGTAATTTTCGACCTTTATCCGGCGATGTTTCGGTTGAATAATTTTGGGTTAAACGTTGTGTAATCGAAAGGCTTTCTTTCAGGTCAAAAAACATCATTTCGAGACTTTTCCGGCAAGATTCCGATTGCCACCGGCGACCTTTCCGATAAGGGTAAGAAACGGGTCTGAACCGACCCATGGGCTTTCCGACCCGACTCGGCTGGATTAAATCGCCGAGTCAGCTCAGTGAGTCAACTCGCCCGAGTTGACTCAGTTATCTTGACCCAGTTGACTGCTGACGTCAGCGTTGACTCCTGCTGACGTCAGTGTTGACTTTGACTGTTGACCAAGAAGTCAAATTTTCGGAAAACTCATATTTTATGTTTTTCGACGTCCTGAGTCCGTTTTTGAAGCTTGTTTTGCAAAATTCTGACCCAAAGGCCTCCGAATCTGACCTTGAACCCGAAAGTGTTTATGTGTTTAATTTTGTTAAGAGCTCTTTGGATAAGGACTGAAATGTTAATTTGTGTATTTGAAGGTATGCAAGTATCTTGGCATTCGAAATGTCATGGGGCATCCAGTCCGGATTTGAATGCGATCAAATGTAGTATCATGAGTCAACCGGTATAACTCGGAGCTAAGGTAATACACTACTACCCCTGGTATGCTTTATGATCATGTTGATATTCGGTTAACACATGCATGTTTGTGATGAAGTGTATTCATGAACTTTTCTTAAGTCGAATCAGATACGAAAAATAAGTATGAGAATCAGTAAAATCAAAATATTCGAATAAGAATATAAATAGACCGGGAGTATCGAAAGTGCTAATAGTAATAAATAATTCAGTTAAATCTGAAATTCTATCAATGGTGTCTAAGAACCAATGCTCAAAATGCGGAGTATGAGATGTTGGTTATGAAATTACGAAATTGCCCTTGGGTTATAAAAATGACTAAACTACCCCTCTAATAAAGAAATGACCCGAAATCTGCATTTTGTCTAGCTAAGCAATTTATTCCACCTAAGATGTATAATTTATTGGAAAGACTCCGGCACTTTTGTACAGATTCGTGTGATTCAAAACTCGGATTTTCCTCGAAACTCTGTATAACACATAAAGGTGAATCATCTGAGAATATCGTTGTAATCCTACGTCGATCCTTACGACAGTAACGAGTGAAATAATTGGAATAATTGTAATGACCAAAAAGACTGTAGTACCCTCGAGCACCTAAATGTCTAATTAATTGGAATGACGTTTATACCTTCAAGTTCTGAAATGAATGAATCATCTGTAACAGTCAGAGGGATTAAGATGACTTAATCTCTACCGAGTACGTGAATGATGGAGGTGTCAAATGGTAATTCAGAAAAAAAGAATGGTGGCTTTATCCCAAATTTCCAAAATGACCAGAATACCCCTTTCAGTTAAATAGGTGGTTATACATCCAATGAAATCCTGAAATTTTCTAATAAGACTTAAATGGCTAAAGTGCCCCTAAGTGTTAAGAAAAAAAAGAAACGATTCGTGTATGCCTATCGCTTACCATACTAAGGTAGGAATATTTGCAATGATTATATGCTTGATTACTCAAAGCTAAACCTTATAGTAAAGTATGAAGGCGACCGTTCAGATATACAATTCAGCCGGTGTTAAGTTCTGATACACGCAAATTATTCACATCTGAATGTTAGTAAGTATTTTAAGGTTGGGATATGCCGCATTAAACACATTTTAGAGGTTTGATAAAGTGTTAGAGCCCCTGAGAATTATAATCGGCGTTCTGTTATGATTGTGTTATATTTGAAAAATTGTCATGATAGTTAAATAATTAAAATGTTATGTTAGCCTAAATGATTAGAGCATCCCTGGAATTATCTGATAACTTAAAAGACCTTGATATAGAAATACTTGAATGTCCGGTTAGAAAACTAATGAGAAAACAAGATACCTGAGTTCTGTGAATCATTGCTTATTCAATGTTGGTATAATTACCAAAATGCCCATGAACGTCGAAATGACCATATATCTACATGAGCTTATAGCATCTTCTGGTAGTTTTGTATTACTGAGCTTTCCCAAGCTCATGTTGTTTTTTTCACCATCTCAAGATAAAAGATCAGACAAGTTGCATCTATCAACGTCGGTGTGGGAGTTTCTTCGGCACGTCAGGGAGTATGGTATCTATGTAACTATGGGGCATGTGTGTCGTGTTTGCATTATACAAATGAGTCCGAAATTTAATTCCGCAACTTGTATCATAATTGTTTTATCGTTTTGAACGATTTCTGAAATTTTATTTTAAATCAGATATTTGATTTATGATTTTAAAGGTTTAACTATATGTTTATTTGAAATCTTATCGTGGGTCGCTCGTGTGACCCTTATGTGACTTCCTAGGATCCGTTGTAACGCATAGACGGGTCTAGGGGGTTACATTTAGTGGTATCAGAGCTTAGAGTTGCATTATTCTGGGTAGATCGACCGATCGTTTGTCATAGGGTGTATGTTCTGTGCATGCCCCTAGTTCATAATCGTACTCCTCTGAGCCGAAACTCCGATGTTAAATCCTTTTCGTGTAATAAGTGCATATAACCATTTTGTTCATAATAGCTCGATCTACGCTGGCAACAAACAAACAAAAAAATGGCTATGCAGTTCCTTTTCGATTTGGATTATTTAATGGATTTGAATCTGGATAGGGAACCTGAGATGGTTAATGCGTGTGGAATTGAAGATCTGAATCGGATTAAGAATGAATGTTTAACCATATGAGGTAACCGATATACGATCACATGCAAGGTAGCTCGGTGATAATGAATGTGTTTGAGAATATTTTGATGAAAATTTGATAAAAGTATTACGAAATCAAAAGAAAGATGTCTATGAGATTGGTGAAAGTATAGATTATGTGGTGACTCTGTTATGCGTGAAGGAAACAATTATCGGAGTATTACGCTGAAAGTAAGTGATATCCGTTTAAAACCTTGGTTATGTTTGATCGAAGAAGAAAGGATATTGAGTTTGGGGCCGGTGATCAAGTCTTTTTGAAAGTATCTCCATGGAAGAAAATTCTGAGATTTGAAAAAAGGGGTAAACTGAGTCTGAGATTCATTGGGCCGTACTGTATCATGAAGAGTGTTGGGCCAGTTGCCTATCAGCTTGAGTTACCTCCTCAGCTCAGCCGTATCCATAACATCTTCCATGTGTCCATGTTGAGACAATACCATCCAGATCCTAGTCATGTCATTCAGGTTCAGGATGTAGAGTTGAGGTCAGACTTGTCCTATGAGGAGGAACCAATTCAGATCTTAGATTTTGATGAAAGAGTTCTTAGGAACCGACACATTCCGATGGTAAAAGTACAGTGGAGAAATCGGAGTCCTAGTGAGGCTACTTGGGAAATCGAAGGATTCGTGAGAACAATTTCCGCATCTGTTTGATTCAGGTAAATTTCGAGGACGAAATTTTTCTTAAGGAGGGGAGAGTTGTAACACTCTATTGTTTAAAAAAAATTGAAAAATGTGGAGGTTAGGGGGAGTTGAACCCGCAACCTCCCATTGTTTTGGCCTTTACCCAGCCGTTTGAGCTAGCAAGCTCTTAGTGCAAAGTTCCCCCAAAAAAATTTATTTGAACCTTTTCTTTTTTGAGAACCTGAATTTAATAAGTCTCTGACTCCTCACCTACCAGCTTTAAAGAAAACCAGATCCCAATAATATTTTTCTCCTCTCTCCGAAGATTTTTCTCCTTCATTGTCGGCAAGCTTGCAGCCGCGTCACCACTGCGCCGTCCGTGACACCGCCGCCAGCGGTGTGTTCTCCGTCTCGTCGTGAGTTCGCCGTTACCGGTCACGCGCGCCCTCGAGCAGCGGTGTGCGGTGGAATATCGATCGAAGTTCGGCAACTTCGTGGGCCACGTCTGCCGCGTTTCCGGCCGATCCACCGTCGTTCATGGCTCACCGTGGGCACGGTCGAGATCCTTGCGTCCGGATCTGCAAAACCTGAGCCTGACGCCGCCGTTAAACCCTTCGTCGGAGCTTCGACAGTTTCGAGACCCCTATTTTGTTTTCGGTAATTTTCGACCTTTATCCGGCGATGTTTCAGTTGAATAATTTTGGGTTAAACGTTGTGTAATCGAAAGGCTTTCTTTCAGGTCAAAAAACATCATTTCGAGACTTTTCCGGCGAGATTCCGATTGCCGCCGGCGACCTTTCTGATAAGGGTAAGAAACGGGTCTGACCCGACCCATGGGCTTTCCGACCCGACTCGGCTGGGTTGAATCGCCGAGTCAGCTCAGTGAGTCAACTCGCCCGAGTTGACTCAGTTATCTTGACCCAGTTGACTGCTGACGTCATGCTGACATCAACGTTGACTTCTGCTGATGTCAGCGTTGACTTTGACCGTTGACCAAAAAGTCAAATTTTCGGAAAACTCATATTTTATGTTTTTCGACGTCCTGAGTCCGTTTTTGAAGCTTGTTTTGCAAAAATCTGACCCGAAGGCCTCCGAATCTGACATTGAACCCGAAAGTGTTTATGTGTTTAATTTTGTTAAGAGCTCTTTGGATAAGGACTGAAATGTTAATTTGTGTATGAAGGTATGCAAGTATCTTGGTATTCGAAATGTCATGGGGCATCCAGTCCGGATTCGAATGCGATCGAATGTAGTATCATGAGTCAACCGGTATAACTCGGAGCTAAGGTAATACACTACTACCCCTGGTATGCTTTATGATCATGTTGATATTCGGTTAACGCAAGCATGTTTGTGATGAAGTGTATTCATGAACTTTTCTTAAGTCGAATCAGATACGAAAAATAAGTATGAGAATCAGTAAAATCAAAATATTGGAATAAGAATATAAATAGACCGGGAGTATCGAAAGTGCTAATAGTAATAAATAATTCAGTTAAATATGAAATTCTATCAATGGTGTCTAAGAACCAATGCTCAGAATGCGGAGTATGAGATGTTGGTTATGAAATTACGAAATTGCCCTTGGGTTATAAAAATGACTAAACTACCCCTCTAATAAAGAAATGACCCGAAATCTGCATTTTGTCTAACTAAGCAATTTATTCCACCTAAGATGTATAATTTATTGGAAAGACTCCGGCACTTTTGTACAGATTCGTGTGATTCAAAACTTGGATTTTCCCCTAAACTCTGTATAACACATAAAGGTGAATCATCTGAGAATATCGTTGTAATCCTACGTCGATCCTTACGACAGTAACGAGTGAAATAATTGGAATAATTGTAATGACCAAAAAGACTGTAGTACCCTCGAGCACCTAAATGTCTAATTAATTGGAATGACGTTTATACCTTCAAGTTCTGAAATGAACGAATCGTCTGTAACAGTCAGAGGGATTAAGACGACTTAATCTCTACTGAGTACGTGAATGTTGGAGGTGTCAAATGGTAATTCAGAAAAAATAATGGTGGCTTTATCCCAAATTTCCAAAATGACCAGAATACCCCTTTCAGTTAAATAGGTGGTTATACATCCAATGAAATCCTGAAATTTTCTAATAAGACTTAAATGGCTAAAGTGCCCCTAAGTGTTAAGAAAAAAAAAGAAACGATTCGTTTATGCCTATTGCTTACCATACTAAGGTAGGAATATTTGCAATGATTATATGCTTGATTACTCAAAGCTAAACCTTATAGTAAAGTATGAAGGCGACCGTTCAGATATACAATTCAGCCGGTGTTAATTTCTGATACACGCAAATTATTCACATTTGAATGTTAGTAAGTATTTTAAGGTTGGGATATGCCGCATTAAACACATTTTAGAGGTTTGATAAACTGTTAGAGCCCCTGAGAATTATAATCGTCGTTCTGTTATGATTGTGTTATATTTGAAAAATTGTCATGATAGTTAAATAATTAAAATGTTATGTTAGCCTAAATTATTAGAGCATCCCTGGAATTATCTGATAACTTAAAAGACCTTGATATAGAAATACTTGAATGTACGGTTAGAAAACTAATGATCAAACAAGATACCTGAGTTCTGTGAATCATTGCTTATTCAATGTTGGTATAATTACCAAAATGCCCATGAACGTCGAAATGACCATATATCTACATGAGCTTATAGCATCTTCTGGTAGTTTTGTATTACTGAGCTTTCCCAAGCTCATGGTTTTTTTTTTCACCATCTCAGGATAAAAGATCAGACAAGTTGCATCTATCAACATCGGTATGGGAGTTTCTTCGGCTCGTCCGGGAGTATGGTATCTGTGTAACTAGGGGGCATGTGTGTCGTGTTTGCATTATTCAAATGAGTCCGAAATTTAATTCCGCAACTTGTATCATAATTGTTTTATCGTTTTGAACGATTTCTGAAATTTTATTTTAAATAAGATATTTGATTTATGATTTTAAAGGTTTAACTATATGTTTATTTGAAATCTTATCGTGGGTCGCTCTTGTGACCCTAATGTGACTTCCTAGGATCCGTTGTAACGCATAGGCGGGTCTAGGGGGTTACACGTGCAGCGTGCCCCCTTGATGTGCGGGAAGTGCTCCGACTCGGCTCTCTCGGATGTAGAAACCACATGGGCTGTTGTGCATGACCCGTTGGCGTGTGGTGTTGGAATCTACTCGGGTCCCTTGGTTGGGTGAAAGACGTGGTGTGCTCAGGCAAGCCCCTATGGGTGCAGCTAGCTCGGTCGTGGGTAGTCGGTCTATGACAATATTCTCATACTTAACAATAGAAAGGTTATGCTCCAATATGCAATGTTTATCATAGTAATTTCATTTTTAACGATTGGATTGAATCAAGATAGTGGATACACGAATTCCTATACCTCGCCAAATCAATAATTGGTCTAGTCCCTCTGCCTCGCCAATGACCAAGTATAATATACATCCCTCTACCTCGCCAAATCAATATATGCCGTAGCCTTAGGACTGTAGTCCACTCGTACATTGAGCTCGTGAATTCTATGGCATGCCAATTGTATCCAATGTCTGTCTAAATCCAAGGTTTCAATGACAATATCCATATTCAATGATAATTTCAATGACTAATGTCTTCAATATTATTATTAGTAAACATGCTTCAATATCAATGTTTCATGATTTCAATGCCAATGTCAATGTCCGGTGATTCATTTACAATGTTTCAATAACAATAGCTATATCAATAACAATGCACGATGATGATGTCAATAACTATGTCCGATGTTCATTACCAAACTTACAGATACTTACCAATAGATTTGTTTAATAATCTGATGCAACTTCCTTAAAACAAATGCTAGCTGTATGATCGTAGTCAACAATAATGAATTCGGGAAGGCTCCTCGCCTAGTCCCGAGACTCCGACTACACGCACCTTGACATCCAATGCTCTTACGACTCTCGGATGACAACGACCTTGTTTCTAGTTTTCGATGGAGATGGCGAAACGTCTCTCTCCACTTCTTGAGCTAGAAAAATCAATAGGAGTATGTTAAAAACAATATCACGAGATCATAGTCGATATAACGATATCAAAATCATCATCTAAACTTAAAATAACTATTAGCTATTAAGATATTTGTGGATTAACAAACCCTAACTTAAGATTAAGCTTGATACATCCATGGAATCCAATGATTATTTGAGGAATATAGCTTACCCGATCGATGGCAATGATTTGATATGAATAAATCAAAGAAAATCAATACTAGGTTTCCCTTCAGTGGAGGTGTGTGCTTAGAGGAAGATGATGAAGATGAAGAATTTGGGAGGTGCTTGCTTAGCTTAGTATCAGGTAAGTTTTTCTATCTCTTTTCTATTCTTTCCAACGGTTATAATTTAGTCACTATAAAGCTTTCAATGAATTCTATAAGACTTGTACTCGATAGTTTAACTCAATTAGAGTCGAATACCAAATAATTAATAGGATGATACAATATTTATACTTTATCGATGTGAGATTTCCGATCATCGGAGCCCAATTCCGACTAGACCAGATTTTGGGGTGTTACAACTCTGCCCTTAAGATGAATTCGTCCTCGAATTTTACCTGAACCAAAAAGATGTGGATATTGCTATTTCATGTTCTCCTTCGGTTCCTAGGTAGCTTCTTCAACAGTATGGCTTCTTCATAGCACTTTAACTAATGATACAAGTTTATTACGAAACCTTTTTACTTCTCTTGCAAGATCTGAACTGGTTCTTCTTCGCAGGACAAATTTGGTTGAATCTCTACAGACTCAAGTTCAACAATATGTGAAGGATGAGATCAGTACTTCCGGAGCATCGATACATAGAAAACATCATGGATTTTACTCAATTATGTGGGTAGCAATAATCGATACACCATTGGGCCAACTCTTTCGATTACTTCAAAGGTTTCAATGAAAAAGGGACTCAATTTTCCCTTCTTACCAAACCTCAAAATTTTCGTCCATGGTAGGACTCTAGGAAAGGCTTTCTCCCCCCACTTCAAACTCAATGTCTCGTCTCTTGAGATCGACATAGGCCTTTTGTCGATCAAAGGAAGCTTTCAAGCGATCATGAATGATGGTAACGTGTTCTTTAGTTTCTTAAAGTAAGTCAGGGCCCAACATTTTGCCTTCACAGAGTTCGGACTAACAAAATGGAGTTTGGCATCGTCTTCCATACAATGCCTCATACGGAGCTATCTAGATTGAAGCATGGTAGTTGTTATTGTAGGCAAACTCAACAAGGGGTAGGGATTTCTCCCAAGTTCCACCAAAGTCGAAATTGCATGCTCGAAGCATATCTTCCAAGATCTGTATAGGAGAGTTCAATAACAACACATATTTTCAAGGGTTCAATGGAAGAGTCTTTCGATAATTACCTGAATTACCCTTTCTAACTGGCCGTCAGACTGAGGGTGAAAGGCAATACTAAGATTAACCCTGGTACCCAAAGCTCTTTGTAAGGTTCTCTAGAACCGAGATGCAAAACAAGGACCTCAATCAGAGATAATAGGCTTGGGTACTCCATGGAGTCGAATCACTTCCTTAATGTACAAATAAACTAATTTAGGAAGATCGTAGTCCATTCTAACCGGTATGAAATGATATGACTTGGTGAAACGGTCTACAATGATCCATATGGCATCATGTTTCATGGGAGTTAAAGGTAGACCACTAAAAAAATCCATAGTGATCTTCTCCCACTTCCATTCCGGTGGGTCAATATGTTGCAACAATCCAGTAGGAGCATGATGTTATGCTTTAATACGTTGGCACGTGAGGCACTTAGATATGTAATCGACTACGGTCTGCTTCATGCCCGACCACCAATAAAGTTCACAAAGGTCCTTATACATATTTACGGACCCAGGGTGAACAGAAATAGAACTTGAATGAGCTTTAGAAAGAATGTCAATGCAAAGAGATTCATCATTAGGTATTCAGATCTGATCACAAAAACACAAGAGCCCTTCAGAATTAATTGCAAAGTTGGGATTTTCTGATAAGTTAAAGATAATGGATTGGAGCTTAAAATCTTGCTCTTACAAAACCTTGATTCATAAAATGATGGTAGACTAAACTTGAAGTTCAACTACGAGACAACGATGCTTCCAAAGTTGGAAGTGAGCATTAATTGCCCGAGGGGCTACAAGGAAACAATATTGCAATGAGTCAATGTACCATACAATACATATAACTCTATATTCACTGTTAATACTTACCAAGCAAAGGTTTGCGGCTGAGTGCATCAGCTACAATGTTGGCCTTGCCCAGATGATAATCGATGACAAGGTCGTAATCTTTAAGGAGTTCCATCCACCTTCATTGTCGAAGATTTAATTCTTTTTGGGTAAATAGGCACTTAAGGATTTTATAATCGGTGAAGAGAACATTTTTCTCCGTAGAGATAATTCTTCGGATTTTCAATGCAAAGAAAACTACAACCAACTCAAGGTCATGAGTAGGGTAATTCATATCGTGTGGTTTAAGTTGTCTCGAATCATAAGTAATAAATTTTCCTTCTTGCATCAATACACATCCTAACCCGAGATGTGATGCAACACTATAAACTATGTAGTCTTTTCTAGACTCGGGTTGGGTCAGGACCGGTGCATGGGTCAAGACTTGTTTTAACTGATCGAAACTCCATTGTTGATCCTCAGTCCAAATAAAAGAAGCTTCTTTCCTCAATAGATTAGTCAAAGGAGTGGCTATCATAGAGAACCCTTTTATGAATATTCTATAATAGCCAACAAGCCCAAGGAAACTTCTGACTTCACCAATATTCTTCGGTGGATGCCAATCCACGATGGCTTGAATCTTTTTTGGGTCTACCTGAATACCCAAAGCTGACACAATGTGTCCAAGGAATGCAACTTCGGTGAGCCAAAACTCACACTTAGAAAATTTTGCGTACAACTGTTTCTCCCGTAAGGTTTGAAGCACGATGCAAAGATGATATCAGTGTTCTACAACATTCTTGGAATAGATTAATATGTCTTCTATAAACACCACTACGAATTTATCAAGATAGAGTCTAAAGACCTGATTCATCAAATCCATAAAGGTTGTCGGTGCATTGGTTAACCCAAAGGGCAACACCAAGAATTCGTAGTGTCCATATCTCGTATGGAAAACAGTCTTTGATACATCACATTCCTTCACTCTCATTTGATAATAGCCCGACCTTAAATTGATCTTGGAAAATACATAGGCATTCTTTAGTTGATCGAACATGTCATCTATTCTAGGCAATGAATACTTGTTTTTAATGCTTACTTTGTTCAGCTGTCGATAATCAATACACAATCGCATAGAACTATCTTTCTTCTTAACAAAGGAACTTGTTCTCCCCAAGGTGAAGAGCTCGGTTGAATAAAACCTTTACTTAACAATTCTTGATTTGAGCTTTCAACTCTTTTAATTCAACATCTGTAGGCTATTCTGTAGGCTTGATGCTCACTAAGAATGCTATTCTGTAGGCTTAGAGTGTATCATTGAGATGTAGAAACCAATCCTTTCGATTGGGTTTAACCATATTCTCTAATATGTTCTTTACTTCTTTGTTTGATATCTCGGCCTGCCCATTGGTTTGAGGGTGGTACACTGTTGCAATTTGGTGCTTCACTCTGTATTTCCTTAATGCAGCAGCAATTACCCTATTGTCGAAATGTCTCCCCTCATCGCTAATTATCGCCCTTTGGATGCCAAATCTTGAGAAGATGTTCTTGTGAAGAAATCTTATCATAGTCTTGGCATCGTTCTTTTGAATGACGATCGCTTCTACCCACTTTGACATGTAGTCCATTGCCAGTAAGATGTACAAATTTCCACAAGATGCTGGGAATGACCCCATGAAGTCGATTCCCCATACATCGAAGATTTCGACCTCCAGTATGTTCTGCAGTGGCATCTCATGCCTTCTTAATATATTCCCAGCCCTTTGGCATTTGTCACAGCTTTTGTAAAAAGCTTGTGCATCCTTGAACAGTGTGGGCCAATAGAGACCGGATTGCAGAACCTTGGCAGCAATTTTATTTCCCCTAGGTTTCCTCCATAAAGGGTGGCATGATAGTGGTGAAGCACATCCTTCTATTCGTCATGTGGTATGCATCTCTTGATAATTTGATCTGCACAATGGTTGAAAAGAAGAGGTTTGTCCCAATAATAATGTTTTGCATCATTTTGGAACCTCTTCCTTGCTTGGTAATTAAGTTCATGAGGTAATAACCCACTTACAATATAATTGACTATGTCAGCATACCAAGGGGTTTCAGAAAGCTTACCTACCGCCATGGCTGTCAAGGCAGTGCTGTTGGAAGCAAATAACTCTTCATCTGGGAAGGTTTCCAGTATGTTGGTCCTGTTTGTCGATTGATTCCCTCCCATCTCCAGCCTTGACAAGTGGTCTGCTACTTGGTTCTCTGTTCCCTTTTTATCCTTGATGTCAATGTCAAATTCTTGCAGTAGTAGAATCCAACGTATCAGTCTAGGTTTTGCATCTTTTTTGTGAACTGATAATTTAGTGTTGAATGGTCTGTATGGACCACCACTTTTGTTCGATGTATATACAGACGGAACTTTTCAATTGAAAACACCACTGCTAGCAGCTCCTTCTCTATTGTGGTGTAGTTGATTTGGGCATCATTCAGTATTTTGTTGGAATAGTAAATCACATGGAAGAGCTTATCCTTCCTCTGATCTAATGTTTCCCCGACAACGTAATCACTGGCATCACACATTATTTCAAATGGCAAACTCCAGTCTGGTGGCTTTACGATCGGGGTTGTTACCAGCTTTTCCTTCAGTATTCTGAATGCCTCAGTACATTCAGTTTTAAAATCAAACGGACAATTCTGTTCCAACAGGTGGCACAGTGGCTTGGTAATCTTTGAGAAATTAGCTATAAATCGTCGATAAAACCCTGCATGCCCTAAGAAACTTCGAATCCCTTTTACTGTGGTGGGTGGCGACAACTTTTTGATAACCTTTATTTTGGCTCTGTCCACCTCTATGTCGCGGCAACTCACCTTGTGGCCTAGTACTATATCTTCATCCACCATAAAGTGGTATTTTTCCCAGTTTAAAACTAAGTTCGCCTCTTCGCATCTCTCAAGAACCTTCTGTAAATTGCCTAAACAATCCTCAAAGTTATCTCCAAAGATAGAAAAAGCCGTCCATGAAAACCTCTAAGAAATCCTCCACCATGTTGGAGAATATTCCCATCATGCACCGTTGGAAGGTTGTTGGTGCATTGCAGAGCCAAAATGGCATTCTCCGAAAAGCATAGGTGTCGTACGGGCATGTGAAGGTGGTTTTCTCTTGGTCCTCCGGTGCGATTGCTATTTGGTTATAACCTGAGTAACCATCATGAAAACAGTAGTATGGTTTCCCCGCTAATCTATCAAGCATTTGATCAATAAAGGGTAAGGGGAAGTGGTCCTTCCGGGTAGCTTTATTAAG
The DNA here is from genome assembly GCA_958450335.1 of Hibiscus tridactylites. NCBI lineage: Eukaryota > Viridiplantae > Streptophyta > Magnoliopsida > Malvales > Malvaceae > Hibiscus > Hibiscus tridactylites. The sequence goes on from OY288266.1 coordinate 20,358,762, forward strand.
CTTCCGGTAGTCCATACAAACCCTCCAACCGGTCACATTCCTGGTTGGGATTAGTTCATTTTCTTTGTTGGTTACTACGGTTATGTCTCCCTTTTTGGGCACACATTGCACCAGGCTCACCCACTTGCTATCCGAGATGGCGTATATTATCCTGGCATCAAGCCACTTGATAATTTCTTTCTGCATCACCTCTCTCATAGCCTCGTTTAGTCATCTCTAGGCATCGATGGTCGGCTTATGATCATCCTCCAAGAGGATTTTGTACATGCATAACGCCGAACTGATGCCTTGGATATCAGCTATAGTCCATCCAATGGTCTTCTTATGCTGCTGTAGCATTTTCATTACCCGATGCTCCTATTCCTGCATTAACTTGGAAGAGATGATTACGAGCAACATATCATTTAAACCAAGAAAAACATATTTAAGCTGCCCTGGCAGGGGTTTAAGATCTAGAACAAGTGGCTTTTCAATGGAAGGCTTATGGATTACATGTTCGTTCGAGGTATAATATAAAGGCTCGAAGAACTTACCTGGACGTGTGCCTATCCAGTTTACCTCCTCAGGACCTTCAATGTCGGATGTTTATGTGTCTGAGGAGTCACTGTCACCGTTGCTGTCGTGACAGTCTTCTAAGTGACTTTGGTGGCAGTGACCAAACTGCCTGTCATGGCAGTTAGACCTGATGCAGGGTTGGTCAAGGACTACTTCAGATATTGCCTTGCACTCTTCTTTTCCATCAGCTTGTTTTATTGCGTGGAGAATATTGAGTTTGATTTGCTGATCTTTTACTCTCATCGTCAGTTCTCTGTTCTCAACATCGATCACAGTTCTGCCTGTGGCTAGGAAGCGCCGCCCCAGGATGATCGGTGTGTTTTCATCTACTTCACAGTCTAAAACAAGAAAGTCGGCAGGAAAAATAAATTTATCTACTCTTATCAGAATATCTTCGATCTTCCCTTCTAGTTGTACGTAAGAGCGGTCTGCCAGCTGCAACATGACTGTCGTGGGCCTTGCTTGTCCAATACATAGTTTCAGAAATACAGATTTGGGCATTAAATTTATGCTAGCACCAAGATCACAAAGTGCCTTACCCACGAATTTATCGCCAATTATGCATGGTATGATGAAGCTCTCAAGGTCATTCTTATTTTGGGGTGGATGCTTATGCAAGATTGTCATACATCCTTCTCTCATCTTCACTATCTCAAATTCCCCAAGTTTGGACCTTTTTGACATTGCGTCCTTGAGAAACTTAGCATGTCCAGGCATATACTTAATGGCCTCTAGCAGCGGTATGTTAATGTGTACTTGCTTAAAAATATCATAAATCTTCTTAAGCTGGTACTGTTGTTTTTGTTTCTGTAACCGCTGTGGAAAAGTTGGTGGAGGACGGTAATCCTCAAGGTGTCCTTCACATGGAATTCGGATCTGAGAAGGCTTGACTTCTTCAGCATCTTCTGTCTGCTCCTTTGTCCCTTCTGTTGTCGCGGCAGGTGTGTTGACAGCAGGTTGTCTCTCCTCTGCCGAGGCAGTGTTCACGGCAGGTGTCTCTAGGGTCGGTTATGTTGGGTCACGTCGGCACACCTCGTGGTGTAGTGGAAAAATTAATCCGACGTAATCCAGCCATGATTTATGTACATGAATGAATCCGGGGTGAAAAGATGAAGAGTTACCTTTTAAAATTCTGGAAACTGGAAAACCGAAAGTATGTCGGAATAACCACGTCAAGTAAAACAGAAATCATCACAGGTTCGCAACGACCTCTACGGAGTCCACCCGAACAAAACGAACAAAGTTTCCACCTCCCTAACACTCAGGGATAAATTTCGACAGGTTTGAACACCTTCCAGGGAGAAGTTGAAATCCCTTTAGAGATTCCTGAGGGAGTCTGAAATCGACCAGGAGTTCAACCGGGACTTGCAATCGAGCAAGGGAACCTTCAGGGATTTGCTAGGGGGCAAGTAGAACACCAGAAAAATATCGAACAGCTTCTCAGAGAGCTTTTTGGGATATGTCGAATTCCAGTGGGGAATCCCTAGGGGTGTTGTCAAAATCTTCAAGAGGAGGAAGATGGATGATTTGGTTGCTAGCCCTTGTCCCTTTAAATAGTATTCAGAGACTTAATTCTAGTTGAATTCCTTAAATCCAAGTTCAACCAAAATTCATAGAATCTAATTCTACTTGGAATTGGTTTATATTAAATATACATTATATTTAATAACATTAAATGAAATATATATATATATATATATATTTAATTATGTAGAATCTTATTCTACATAAAACATGGATTTAAATATACATTATATTTAATCCAAATAAATATATTTTTATTATATAGAATCTCATTCTATCTTTACTTGGATTTAAATATATTTAAATATATATTTTAATTATGTAGAATCTAATTCTACATAAACTTGGAATTAAATATACATTATATAAATTCCAAATATATATTTAAATTTCTAGAATCTTATTTTATAATATTTAAGTCTCTAAATATTTTCCATACTCTAAATAATATCTTATAAATACAATATTTATCCAATGTTATTCCCATTTAAGGGAGTTGCCGATTTCCCTTATCCCATAGGGGATTTTCGGCAACCTCCCTAAAATAGGGAATATGGTTTCCAATTTTTGTTTGTTTCATTCGAAGGATGTGACCCTTGTAGGTTCATGCAATGTTAGCAGCAAAATTATAACTGTTCTAATTTTACAAACAATGAGTGGCATCTAGCAATACATCATTGCTACCTAAGTTGCATGAAGTCATGGTTTGGCTTTCCTAATTCCTAAATAAACTTCCTTTAAGTATTTCATCCTTTTGTCCTTTATATGTTAGATGAACACAAGTCATGGGTTAGTCACACTTGCGTTGTCCATCTAGTGTTTCTTGATGTCTTGAGTAGATTATGATAAACAAATCTCTATAATATCTCATATCATAATATTCGAGCATGGCCATGCATTTTCTAATCTCACTCAATCAAGTGGCCGAAGATATTTCTCCCATTATGTAGGAGAGATAAATCCTTTCTTGATCAACCATATTTCACTACATAGGTCATCACGTATCCAATCATCCGTCTTTATAATGTAGTTAGTTACGACACACGTTTGACTACGTCAAAATACGTAAATCTTTATGTTGAAATCATGTTGATCTCAAGTCTGAGGATTATACATATGTTTATCATGAGCAATGTTGTGACTGTCACATAATTACCCAAGAAACATGCTCATAGCGGGTCAATCCAGTATGTTGTTCTTTAACAAATACTTATGTGTTGATTTTGACATCTCTATGTCAATGACAATGCTTGTCATCAACCACATATTAGTCTTTATATATTATCATTGTCCATACCCGTAATAATATTCGACTAAGGATCCTATTTAACAATAATCGTATTATTGTATGGACATTATTATCCAATGGTTAGTTTGATGCACAAAAACATACCAAATGATAATAACGGCAATGCCATTACTTGATAAATCTAGTAAAATAGTATGTCTATTCAATCATCATATGATTGGTCTTTGGTCATACTCCAACAATCTCCCATTAGCACTAAGACCAATCATTCTCGTATCTAATACGATATGGCTTAGTGTAACTGACATGCTTATGCTGTGTCAAAAGCTTTGTGAGGGAGTTGACAAAGTTATCAACTTTGTGTGTATGTTGCATACTTTCACATCTCCAAGATGTAAGTACTTTAGAATATGTTTGGATTTATTGATGAGATCTGGGTTTTATTTGCTTACGCAAAGGTTCCATCATAACAGAGTTATGTAGCATCTAATATGCTGGGAACAACCCTTAGTTCAAAAGTGAACCCTTTAGATCCAAACATCCTTCTTTATTGCTATGTCGACTGTAATACATTTAGCCTATGTTGTAGAGTTAGATATTGTCTCATGTTGCTAACTCGCAGTATCTTTTATTAATGCAAAACAGATTGCGATCTTTAGTTCCTTTTGATGAGTATGTCATCTACATACAATACTTAGGAAAGTAACAATGCTCCCACTAGCTATTTTGAAAACAATACCCCCATTTGTTTCTAGATAAACCAAACCTTTTGATTGTATCTTCTGAAACGAATATCCTAACTTCGAGAAGCTTGCCTTAGTCTACGGATAGACCTTTGTAGCTTACATACCTTCCAAGTGTTTACTGGAGTGACAAAACCTTCTGGATGTGTCATGTACACACTTGTTTCAAGTCTTCCCTTAGAAAAGCGGTTTTGATATTCCTTTATTGGATTCCATTATCATGGTATGTAACTACTTGCAAGTGAGATTAAGATGGATTAAACATAGCTACAAGGAAGATGCTTTATCATAGTATATACTATGAAGTTTGTCGAATACTTTTAGCGACGAATCATCCTTTGTATGTTTTATCATCCATGTCGGTTTTTCCTTTTTGAAAAACTCATCCATACCTCTTAGGTTTTACCCTTTTAGGTAACCAAAGTCTATACTTGGTTTTAGACATGGATACCATCTCATATATCATGGCTCTTAGCCATTTCTCGAATTTTGGGCTCACCATTGCTTTCTGATAAGACCTAGTCTTTATCTTGATCCGAAAAGAAGAGTGTTTCCATGTACGGATAGTGAGAAATCCATATTTCTCAAGTATATGGTATTTTCTTAAGGATCAACACAATGGTTGTGTTTTGTTCCAATGTTCCTTGATCATTTGTGGAACATCCTCAATCTTTGGTTCATAAATTTGTTGTCTAAAATTTCTTCAAGTTCCAAATTCCATTTTTTCTCTTGTGAGAGGTAATCTCTTTCGAGAGAAACTCTCGTTTGAGCAACAAACATTTTGTTCTCGTTGAAAAATGAAATCCCTTAGTGATAAGTATTCTCTTTCGAGATAAACTTTCGTTTGAGCAACAAATATTTTATTCTCATTAAAGTTGAAGAAATAAAATCCCTTTGTGAGAATTAATCTCTTTCAAGATAAACTCTCGTTTGAGAAACAAACGCTTTGTTCTCGTTAGGATAAACAACAAATGGAGTTTTTAAGGTTTGAACTTTGTAAACATTTTAACATGTAAGTAACCTTAAAACTTCAAAGGTATTCTAGAACAATTCTTAGTCCATATCTTATATGGCGTTTTGAACCAAGTTTCAAAAAAAAAAGATTAAGTATGAGAGTTGTTTTTCTATTGTGTAAAGAAGTCGAAAATGACTTGTTCTGAATCAAAACATGTCTAACATATTTGATTCTCTTTCAAAGACTTTTCGTTCCGCTTGTGGGATTTAATTATGGGACAATCCCATTGTAACACCCCAATTTTGGGCTTAGAAGTTTTGGGTTTGAACTGGATCGGTCGGATTTTTGGTTCGAAAATAAAAGGTGGTTTTAAGGAAAACCTAGTTCGGGATGCATTAAAAATATGGAAAAATATCTAAAAATCCTCTTTTATTATATATAAGAGAGTGGTGAAATCAATTTTGCGAAATGAGGTTTGGAAATAAGACATTTCGAGTTAGTGACTAAAATGTAATTTTTGAAAAGTTGGTGATTGTTTTAAAAGGATTGAAACTTTGAATCTTTAAGGAGCTAATTTACCCAAGAAGAGTTTTCTCCAGATTTTTCTTAATATTAAAGATTTAATTAATGATTTTTAATAAAAGGAAAAAGGGGAAATAGATATTTTTGACTTCAACTAACTTTTGTCAAAACTTTCCCATTTCTTTTTCTCTCATTTTTCTCTCAGCCAAACACATTTCCCCAGCCACTTTTCCTCTTATTTTACATCTAAAGATGAGATTTTAATCTCTATTTGATCTCTAATCATTCCTACACCAAATTCTCATCATTTGCTTATTGAATTTTCAAGAATTTTGGCTCTAAACAAGGAGAAACTCACATTTAGAGGTATGAACGTCCTTCTCCTCTAAATACTCAGTTCTTTACTGAAATTCCCAAGTTCTCAATCCTTGATTTGAGTTTTATTAAAGGTTTTGATGTTGAGATCTTGATTTTGGCTTAAAATGCAAGATTTGGATTTGATTTTGAAGAAATTCGTAATAATTGATTGGGCTCTGTTTTGAGATGTCTTTTTGATGTAATTTGGATGTCTAAATGATGTATAGTTGAGGTTTGATCAATGCAATCCCGAATAGGTTGATTTTCCTAAGTTTTTACTTGTGAAAATGGTGGTTTTTGGGGTGATCTTGGTGTTTTGTTAATGCTGGAGGTATAAGGACGTGTTTGGGATCATTTTGGATGTTAATTGATGTTTAAAAATGGTTAGAAGTGATGGATCTTGGCTGGGTTAAGTCTTGGAAGTGTTTGGAGGTGATTTCGGTTGTGTTTGGTAGCCGAAATGTTGGATTTGCAAAGAGCAGCGAGTTTAGGTGTGTTGCTGGTGTTTTTAATGCATTATGATGCATTAATCCTCTGTTGTTATGTGCTTGAAACAGGGGAGAATGATCCGTGAGCAATAGAGGTGGCGTTGAAGGTTTCGGATGCTTGGAAGGCTTGTTGGCTAGCCTTGTTTTGTGTATCGGTGAGTGAAGTTGAGTTTTCAGCTTTAAAACCAAGGTTTGAAGGTTTTGGGAGCTTAGTTTAAGTCTAAACAACTTAGCTAAGCTCAAGAGTAAGTAAATGGAATTTCTCTCTTGGTTGTGTTATGAATTGGTTTCTAAAGCACTTGTGATTGTTGGATGCAATGCATGTGATTTGCATGTTTTAAATTCTGTTTTGAAAGCATATTTTAGCATGGTTTAATGCTGGTTTTGAAAGCCATGTGTGAAGGATGCTCAAGGTAAGAGATCCTTGGTTTTGTACATTGGAATTGTGGAATTGATGCATAGTGTTGCATGTTGTTTAATGGCTTTGTGTAATGCTTCAAAAATAGTGGATTGATGATGGTAATTGGTGGTTTTGGCATTTTGGTTATGCTTGTAAAATATTGGATTAATGTGGTAAAATGGTTATATTGGCAAGTGATGTAAGTGGTTCTTGGTTACTTTAATCGGATATAGTTAGCCGGCTATAGGATTGGGTGCACCGTGAATTGAGTCGCCTTGGATGTCGAGGGGATTGTGATTGTACCGTAAACTCCATCCAAGAATCCTAGCAATTGAGGAAATTGGTGTCACCACGATGGAGGTTGGCTCTCGCGAGTGGGCTTGGTTTAGTGCCACTACGATGGAGGTTGGCTCTCGTGGGTGGGCTTGGTTTAGTGCCACCACGATGGAGGATGGCTCTCGTGGGTGAACCTTGTTAAAATCACCATGATGGAGGTTGGCTCTCATGGGTGGACTTTGTTAAGCGTCACAACGGTGGAGGGTTGCTCCCGTGTGTGAGCTTGGTTAAGGTGATTACAATGGTTGTGGTAGCTTCCATGTGTAAGCCTTGTGTTGTGTCTCGGCTCTCGCTAGTGTATTATACAACTTCCGATGAGTGATGTTGAGGGGTTGTGATTGTACCGTTAAACTCCATCACGGGTGTTGAGGGGTTGTGATTGTACCGGTAAACTCCACCTTGTGTTGTTCGGAAGTGTGTATGAAGCGTGTGGGACAACGCTTGTAATCCGCGTATCCGATTGTGTCTTGCGTTATGATGGTTTGTGAATTATCACTTGGAAGACAATATATGTTCTTGAATATGATGAAGCATGAGATGCTTGAAATGATGCATGGTTGCATGAGAAGTGTGTAATGTTCTATGAATGCATGTTTTACTTGTTAGCTTGAACAAGAGTTTATCTTCTATTGAGAATGTTGCATTGTGTGCATGGAATCACTTTGGTGCATTGAAGTCTTGTGAAGGCTTGTTTTCAAAAGGCATGTAATGCAAATGTTGATTTTGTGGTTCATGTATTGCATTTGTTTAATGCATGAGATAGAATTGAGGGTGTAAGTGGTTTTTAAAGGTTTCTTGCTTTGAAATGAGTTTCAAGTATGAGAAAAGTATGATGTGAAGTGGAAGTGTTTTCCAAGGATCTTGTATTTAACTTTGCATATGTTGTTCATGCATGGAATGGTTAAATTGATGGTTTTGCAAGGTTGTGCTTTTAAGTGAATTACTTAGCTTTTCTAAGCTAAGGGTTGGTTTTCATGTTTGAGCAATGCATGATTTAAAGCATGTTGTTAAAAAGGGTTTTCAAACATTGCTTTGGTTTATCGGATTGTGTTTACTTTTAAAAGAGGTTTTATGACTCGTTGCATTGATGGTGTTTTGGTTTTGAGCATTCCTCACTAAGCATTATGTGCTTACGCTCTTTTTTGTCCATCAATGCAGATATTTGAAGTTGGAACAGCGAGATGCAAGGGATTCAAGGAGAGCTCCACTTGAGATGTATGTCTCGGTTAATAGCTATAGATAATAAAGGCAATGGGGGGAGAATCTCTTATGTTGATGTTTAATGAGATTGTGTATGTTGGACAAGTTTGGTTTATGATTTTGAACTATGTGGTTTAACGCTTGCAACGTTTGAATCTTCTTATTCTTAAGTCGTTATGCTATGCTTCTTGTTTTAAAAGCATGATTGAGTGTTGGATGTGTTGAATGAGTTGGTGCACCTAGGGGTGGTTTTGTATCTAGATTTTGATGCAAATTGGTAGGTATGATGCTTGGCATGTTGTTGATTTATTGTGGAATGGTTTGGAGCATGTTTGTTGGGGTTTAAAGGTGTTAAAACAGGCCTATCTGCTGTTTCTGGGCAGGGTGTTTCGAAACACCCTCGCCTGTTTCGAAACAGACCCTTGTTTTGGCCTGGGTGTTCCTGAACGGCCTAGACCGTTTCTGAACACTTTGGCTACTGCCAAGGGGTGTTCCTGAACGTCCTAGACCCGTTTCGGAACACTTGACCGTTGGGCATAAAATTTGAATGGTTTTGAGGTTTGCAAGCTTTACGTTTTAGTCATGATTCTTGTATGTGCAATTGCTTGAGTTTGAGATGTCCGTTTGGGATGAAATTTGGCAGAGAGGCATGAAACATGACTAATTTCATAATGGTAACTTAAAAAATGGTAAAGTCTTCTTAATTTTCAGAATTTATAAATTGGTCCCTAAATTCGTATTTTGTGCAATTGGGTCACTTATCGTTTTCCGATTGCTGTGATTTTTGAGTATGCTTATCTCAAGAGTATGCCTAGGTTTAATGTGCATCTAGACAAGTTTAAAAAGAAAAAAAAGGGTCGTTAATCAAGGTTGACTTTCGGGTTGACTTTGGTTTTCCCCGTGTAATCTTCGTAGTTCGGGTCAACCGTCTAGGCTGGGCTAAGGGGGTTACATTTGGTGGTATCAGAGCTGAGTTGCGAAAGCTTGGGGGAAATGGTAAATTGTCGTAATAGGTGTTTAATGTTTATTCTGATGTGTGGTTGAAAGTCGGTTGGAAAGTGTGTCCTTGAGCGAATTGTTGATGTTTTTAGCATGCTTTTTGATTGTGAATTTACATTGAGCTAATGTGGATTTGTATTGATGTTATGCTGGTGATGTGAGCTGATTTTATGAATGATGAATGTGTGATGGGTATGATATGTTGATATTATGCTGTTACGAGTGAATGTTGTTTGATGAGAGCATGATCGAAATATGTTGATTGATATGCTCGATGTTGTGATATCCATGTTTTTATTGACTGTTATGTCATGTAAAAGGGGAGAATTCGGGATACCCATTGCCTTATTATTATAGCTATTGTGTTATTTTGGAGTTGGAGTTTTGAATCCTTACTTAAAGCTGGTCTGATCGATTTGTTTGTTTTGTTATGATTGTTTGCTGTTAATAGCATGGTGAAATCGATGAGAGAATGGCAGTTAGGTGAGATGGTTGCTGCTTTAGAGCAGGTTGTTAAGGCGTGGAATTCACCTTTTAATGGAGGTGTTTCGTCTCAGTCTTTAGTGCCTGGAGTTGAGGTAGTAAGGCAGGAGGAAGAAGTTGGTTCTGTGATGAAGAGTTCATCACCTATTGTTCAAGAGGTGTTGGGAACATCTCAGGCTGTGGCAAAAGTAAGGCCTGTAGACGTGCCGACTGTGGGATGTGCGGGTTTGTCGAAATGGCGTTTACATGATTTGGGAGCTGTGGAGTATCATGGTTCGACACCTGAGACGTTCGAGGCCTGGTTGGCCAGTGTAATTCTGATTTTGGATCAGGAAGGTTGTGATTATGCCTGTAAGCTGGGAAGTGTTGTCTCATTGATGTTGGAGGACTCTTGTGCCTGGTGGACATCTGTGGCGGTGGCATCGCACATCCACGATATAGATTGGGACTTCTTTGTGTCTGCCTTTTATGAAAGGTATCTTGGAGAGAAATTCCCAAGGGTTAAGCAATGTGAGGGTGTGGTTTCAGTTTATGAAGGTGAGAAAAGTTTAAGCAAGAGAGTTGTGGGTACTGACCTCGGGAGCGGTCAGCGTAAGAGGCAACGTGATAGAAGGTTTTGCTTGAATCGAAGCTTGGATGGTAGTGCAGATTTGGGGCAAGTGCTACTTGATCAAGGAGGGATAGCTCGGTTGCCGATGTGTGACCGATGTGGGAAGTGTCATGTTGGAGGTTGTTGGGGCGCAGGAGTTTGTTGGAACTGTGGTTCTAAAGAGCATGTGAAGCAGAATTGTCCTCATGTGGTAAGATCAACTTCAGTGGTAGCAAAAGGGTCTCTGAAGGGTAGTGGGCGCGGCCGAGACAAAGTTCGAAGGTGGCAGAAAGGGCAGAAAGGTGTGAGGAGCTTGGAGAATGAAACATGTTGGAATTGTGGGTCTGTTGGACATTTGAGACGTAATTGTTTGAAGTTGGCTCGGGGTATACAGGGTTCTTTACCGCAGGGAGATGGTGATGACCTTAATGTGTTAGCCGATGCTGCAGCGGTGCGGCTGGAGAATGATGGTTCTGCAAGGAGGAGAGCTTGTCTGTTGAAGCTCCGGGGCAGTGAGGTGTTTATAGGTAACCTTGTTAAGTAACCTTTGCTCTAGTATCTTAGTTTGGTTTCAGTTGGTATTTCCTTGCGTAGTGGGTATGGTCTCGTTGCTAGCATGTTTGGGGTAGTAGTTAGTGTTGTTCTGAAAACAACTTTAGTGTGAAGAGGGCATTAGTGAGTATCTTGTGGATAATGAGTTGTTAGAATAATGGAGTTGGTCAAGTTGGAAGTGAGATAGGAGGTTGTTTTTAGGCGGATTCGGAGGATGTTATTGGTGGGTGTGAACCGACATACATGCACAGTTAAAATCATTTGTTATATGCTATATTATATATGTATTGGTCCATGCATACATGTGACATGACATTAGAGGTTTTGCATGCATGTACATCAGGCATTGATAGGGCATATTGGTGACCATGCATACGAACGTTCACACTCGATGATAGTTAATCGGGTCCGTTAGTGTTGTGATAGGGTTAGATTGGATGGGGGTTTTAAAAGTTGTGTTGGTGCTAGGAGAATGTTAGAAGTAATGGAGGGTATTGAGCGAGTTGTCAGTAATAGTGAGTGCGGTATAGCATGTTGGTAGAAGGAAAGTGTTTGGCGCTTAATGAGTTTAGCGGTATGGTGGTGAGGAGATTACCGGTTGAAGTTAGAATCGGTTAGAGTGGTTGTGAATAGCTGATAGAAGTGGTAGTTTCTTGGTGTTAAGTGATGTAGTAAGTTAGTGGATGTGTTCCAAAGTGCTGAGGTAACTTGGAATTGATGTAGTAGTAGAAGGGTTGTTTATGTAGGTGATGGTTCATAGCAACCTTTGAGGAGTTGAGAAGAGGTTTTGTTATGGGTTGTAGAAAAGGGTTAGCCCGGGAGAATAGAAGTTTCGTAACCTAATATGTATGTATAGGTTGGGCGATGTTCTAGTAAGGCAAGTGTTGTAGTCAAAACTTGTAGTGGAAAGGCAATGTAAGATCAAAGGCCATTGTTGGTTGGACGGGTTCTTGTGAGAAGTGGTTGGCTGGTTGTGATTAAGTAAATTCCGTCTGAAGACGGCTGGTGGTGTATGGAACGGCTGGCGGAGTCAAGGTTTGGGTTTTGTGATGTGATTTTCGGATGTTAGGTGAGTAGTCCTGGTGAATCGTTATGGTAATGATAGCGGCGGATGTGAAGGAATGTCAGCAATACATTGAGAAGTTTGGGTAAGCAGTTGATGCTTAAAAATTTTTGCTTGTTGTGGTAGTCTTTGAAAGAGGTTGAGTAGTTTTGCAAGGAGTTTTAGAAGCAGTGAAGGTTGTGGGTCACATGGTGGCTGAACTGGATTGGTTGGTGTCACTGTGTGAACAAGTTTTGGGAGTTATGAGTTAAGGTGGTGTATGTTGTAAAAGTTGGAGGTTCTTCAGGATGTTGTTGGGGCTATGTGCAGTCCGGAAGTGTGAAAGGTTAAGATGTGGTTAACATTTGAGTGTTCTGGAATTCGTGAACAGTATGTGGTGGTGTTGAGTTTGGGTGGAGTTTTGTGAGGAGAGTGTTCAGTGGTGGTTAAGTCTCCTGTGTTGCCTTGTGTGTTGCTTTGAGAAGTTTGGTTGTTCTCTTTTCGCCAGTTGAAATTTCGAGGACGAAATTTCGTAAGGGGGGAAGAGTTGTAACACCCCAATTTTGGGCTTAGAAGTTTTGGGTTTGAACTGGATCAGTCGGATTTTCGGTTCGAAAATAAAAGGTGGTTTTAAGGAAAACCTAGTTCGGGATGAATTAAAAATATGGGAAAATATCTAAAAATCCTCTTTTATTATATATAAGAGACTGGTGAAATCAATTTTGCGAAATGAGGTTTGGAAATAAGACATTTCGAGTTAGTGACTAAAATGTAATTTTTGAAAAGTTGGTGACTGTTTTAAAAGGATTGAAACTTTGAATCTTTAAGGAGCTAATTTACCCAAGAAGAGTTTTCTCCAGATTTTTCTTAATATTAAAGATTTAATTAATGATTTTTAATAAAAGGAAAAAGGGGAAATAGATATTTTTGACTTCATAACTAACTTTTGTCAAAACTTTCCCATTTCTTTTTCTCTCATTTTTCTCTCAGCCAAACACATTTCCCCAGCCACTTTTCCTCTGATTTTTACATCTAAAGATGAGATTTTTAATCTCTATTTGATCTCTAATAATTCCTACACCAAATTCTCATCATTTGCTTATTGAATTTTCAAGAATTTTGGCTCTAAACAAGGAGAAACTCACATTTAGAGGTATGAACGTCCTTCTCCTCTAAATACTCAGTTCTTTACTGAAATTCCCAAGTTCTGAATCCTTGATTTGAGTTTTATTAAAGGTTTTGATGTTGAGATCTTGATTTTGGCTTAAAATGCAAGATTTGGATTTAATTTTGAAGAAATTCGTAATAATTGATTGGGCTCTGTTTTGAGATGTCTTTTTGATGTAATTTGGATGTCTAAATGATGTATAATTGAGGTTTGATCAATGCAATCCCGAATAGGTTGATTTTCCTAAGTTTTTACTTGTGAAAATGGTGGTTTTTGGGGTGATCTTGGTGTTTTGTTAATGCTGAAGGTATAAGGACGTGTTTGGGATCATTTTGGATGTTAATTGATGTTTAAAAATGGTTAGAAGTGATGGATCTTGGCTGGGTTAAGTCTTGGAAGTGTTTGGAGGTGATTTCGGTTGTGTTTGGTAGCCGAAATGTTGGATTTGCAAAGAGCAGCGAGTTTAGGTGTGTTGCTGGTGTTTTTAATGCATTATGATGCATTAATCCTCTGTTGTTATGTGCTTGAAACAGGGGAGAATGATCCGTGAGCAATAGAGGTGGCGTTGAAGGTTTCGGATGCTTGGAAAGCTTGTTGGCTAGCCTTGTTTTGTGTATCGGTGAGTGAAGTTGAGTTTTCAGCTTTAAAACCAAGGTTTGAAGGTTTTGGGAGCTTATTTTAAGTCTAAACAACTTAGCTAAGCTCAAGAGTAAGTAAATGGAATTTTTCTCTTGGTTGTGTTATGAATTGGTTTCTAAAGCACTTGTGATTGTTGGATGCAATGCATGTGATTTGCATGTTTTAAATTCTGTTTTGAAAGCATATTTTAGCATGGTTTAATGCTGGTTTTGAAAGCCATGTGTGAAGGATGCTCAAGGTAAGAGATCCTTGGTTTTGTACATTGGAATTGTGGAATTGATGCATAGTGTTGCATGTTGTTTAATGGCTTTGTGTAATGCTTCAAAAACAGTGGATTGATGATGGTAATTGGTGGTTTTGGCATTTTGGTTATGCTTGTAAAACAATGGATTAATGTGGTAAAATGGTTATATTGGCAAGTGATGTAAGTGGTTCTTGGTTACTTTAATCGGATATAGTTAGCCGGCTATAGGATTGGGTGCACCGTGAATTGAGTCGCCTTGGATGTCGAGGGGGTTGTGATTGTACCGTAAACTCCATCCAAGAATCCTAGCGATTGAGGAAATTGGTGTCACCACGATGGAGGTTGGCTCTCGTGAGTGGGATTGGTTTAGTGCCACTACGATGGAGGTTGGCTCTCGTGGGTGGGCTTGGTTTAGTGCCACCACGATGGAGGATGGCTCTCATGGGTGAACCTTGTTAAAGTCACCATGATGGAGGTTGGCTCTCATGGGTGGACTTTGTTAAGCGTCACAACGGTGGAGGGTTGCTCCCGTGTGTGAGCTTGGTTAAGGTGATTACAATGGTTGTGGTAGCTTCCATGTGTAAGCCTTGTATTGTGTCCCGGCTCTCGCTAGTGTATTATACAACTTCCGATGAGTGATGTTGAGGGGTTGTGATTGTACCGTTAAACTCCATCACGGGTGTTGAGGGGTTGTGATTGTACCGGTAAACTCCACCTTGTGTTGTTCGGAAGTGTGTATGAAGCGTGTGGGACAACGCTTGTAATCCGCGTATCCGATTGTGTCTTGCGTTATGATGGTTTGTGAATTATCACTTGGAAGCCAATATATGTTCTTGAATATGATGAAGCATGAGATGCTTGAAATGATGCATGGTTGCATGAGAAGTGTGTAATGTTCTATGAATGCATGTTTTACTTGTTAGCTTGAACAAGAGTTTATCTTCTATTGAGAATGTTGCATTGTGTGCATAGAATCACTTTGGTGCATTGAAGTTTTGTGAAGGCTTGTTTTCAAAAGGCATGTAATGCAAATGTTGATTTTGTGGTTCATGTATTGCATTTGTTTAATGCATGAGATAGAATTGAGGGTGTAAGTGGTTTTTAAAGGTTTCTTGCTTTGAAATGATTTTCAAGTATGAGAAAAGTATGATGTGAAGTGGAAGTGTTTTCCAAGGATCTTGTATTTAACTTTGCATATGATGTTCATGCATGGAATGGTTAAATTGATTGTTTTGCAAGGTTGTGCTTTGAAGTGAATTACTTAGCTTTTCTAAGCTAAGGGTTGGTTTTCATGTTTGAGCAATGCATGATTTAAAGCATGTTGTTAAAAAGGGTTTTCAAACATTGCTTTGGTTTATCGGATTGTGTTTACTTTTAAAAGAGGTTTTATGACTCGCTGCATTGATGGTGTTTTGGTTTTGAGCATTCCTCACTAAGCATTATGTGCTTACGCTCCTTTTTGTCCATCAATGCAGATATTTGAAGTTGGAACAGCGAGAAGCAAGGGATTCAAGGAGAGCTCCACTTGAGATGTATGTCTCGGTTAATAGCTATAGATAATAAAGGCAATGAGGGGGAGAATCTCTTATGTTGATGTTTAATAAGATTGTGTATGTTGGACAAGTTTGGTTTATGATTTTGAACTATGTGGTTTAACGCTTGCAACGTTTGAATCTTCTTATTCTTAAGTCGTTATGCTATGCTTCTTGTTTTAAAAGCATGATTGAGTGTTGGATGTGTTGAATGAGTTGGTGCACCTAGGGGTGGTATTGTATCTAGATTTTGATGCAAATTGGTAGGTATGATGCTTGGCATGTTGTTGATTTATTGTGGAATGATTTGGAGCATGTTTGATGGGGTTTAAAGGTGTTAAAACAGGCCTATCTGTTGTTTCTGGGCAGGGTGTTTCGAAACACCCTTGCATGTTTCGAAACAGGCCCTTGTTTTGGCCTGGGTGTTCCTGAACGGCCTAGACCGTTTCTGAACACTTTGGCTACTGCCAAGGGGTGTTCCTGAACGGCCTAGACCCGTTTCGGAACACTTGACCGTTGGGCATAAAATTTGAATGGTTTTGAGGTTTGCAAGCTTTACGTTTTAGTCCTGATTCTTGTATGTGCAATTGCTTGAGTTTGAGATGTCCGTTTGGGATGAAATTTGGCAGAGAGGCATGAAACATGACTCATTTCATAATGGTAACTTAAAAATTTGTAAAGTCCTCTTAATTTTCAGAATTTACAAATTGGTCCCTAAATTCGTATTTTGTGCAATTGGGTCCCTTATCGTTTTCTGATTGCTGTGATTTTTGAGTATGCTTATCTAAAGAATATGCCTAGGTTTAATGTGCATCTAGACAAGTTTAAAAAGAAAAAAAAGGGTCGTTAATCAAGGTTGACTTTTGGGTTGACTTTGGTTTTCCCCGTGTAATCTTCGTAGTTCGGGTCAACCGTCTAGGCCGGGCTAAGGGGGTTACACCCATATTCTTTGAAATTTCATCAAACTTTAAGTATTCTTGAATTTGATCTCATCAAATTACCTTAATACTTTTTACGAGTTTGAGAATAGTAATTTGTTTTATTTATCTTATAAATATTATTGATTTGATTAGTTTAACGATCATTGATTCGTTGTGCCATAAGAGATTAAAAGAATAACATTTATTTAAATAATCTCAAAATTAAAATAAATTGTCCTTACAAGATAACTAAAACTTAGGCACAAAATAATAATCTTAAAAACTAAAACAAATCTATTTAAGCAAAAACACATGTCCTAATGGATGATGTAGCAACTCTTGTTTTGTTTCCATTCGCAGGTCCATGTCTATTATGATGCCTTCTCTTTAGACGCCTCTGAGGTTGATGCCTTACTTGTTTTCACTTTCTTGACTTCTTGTAGGTGTGTGGGGGCAGTTTCTCTTCCAATGTTCAGTCTTGCCGCAATGGAAACATTTTCCATCCTTCTTGATTCCCTTCTTAGGTTTCAATGCCTCCTTTCCATCGGTTTTGGTCTTACCATCACCTTTAGACTTTGTTGCCGATTTACCTTTCTTCTTGCCCTTGCGGACCATCAGAACATGTTTAGGTCCTACCTTCTTCAGGTTGATTTCAGCAGTTCTCAACATGCCGAGCAACTGTGGCAGCGTCTTGTTAATTTCATTCATATTGAAATTAAGGACGAACTGATTGAAACTATTCGATACCGATTGCAGGATGACATCAGTAGCTAATTCTTCTTTCAACGGAAAGCTGAGCTTCTCCAACGTTTGGATGTAGCCCATCATTTTGATGATGTGAGCTCCTACGGGAGATCCCTCACTCATCTTGCATTGAAACAGAGCTTTAGAGGTCTCGTACCTCTCTTGACGAGCTTGCCCTTCATAAATCTCCTTGAGATTTTGAATCATATCATAAGCTACCATGTCCTCGTGTTACTTCTGAAGCTCAGGGGTCATGGAGGCAAGCATAAGACAACCAACATCCAGCATGTCGTCCATGTGTTTCTTAAACTTGTCTTTGTCAGCTCTGGAAGCAGTGGCATCCGGTTCATCAGGAACAGGTTCTTCAATGACATAATCCTTCTTTTCATGTTTGAGAACAATTCTCAAATTGCGGAACCAGTCAAGGAAGTTTATGTCATTGAGCTTATCGTTCTCAAGGATAGATCGTAGAGATAGAGTATTATTTGCCATTAATTCTACAACAAAGAAAATATGCTACATAAGTTTTACTAAATTTTAAAATTTATAGATAGGTCTTTACTATAAATTTACTCCCACTATTTTCTTCAAAATTAAAAACCCTCTAGTTTTAATTTCGGAAAAATGTTTCTATAGTTTTTCTAGTGAGTGAGGATCCGTATTTCACCATTCCTAAATCAGCTTTAGCCAGTCTTTTAGGAAATGGTTATTTAGGTAAGTAACACCTTACTAATTACATCTCATGTAATTCCTCATCTTTTGGCGAACAACTCTTGTTCTTTAAATCATCTTATGATTAACCAAAACTTTTAACTACTAGGTTTTCTAATCCTATTAGAAATACCCAACTAAGTCAATACCAATATCTCAACCGACGAATATCACTAGCTTATTCTTCACGTTTAACTAAGATAGATAAATGTGACATTGCTTTGGCAAAGCTCGCATTATATCGATCGAAGCTTTAACGAGGGTAAATATTGGATGGTTAAAACAGACTTAGAATTATAGTGAGGGATTTACTTAATTATCTCATCATTTTAACATTGATCCTATCAATAGAACTATGTTTAATCATGCTTATAAAACATCCATTGCATCACATACAAGGTAAATATAAGCGGTAAATAAATATGCAATGATCATAGCCCTTCTTAACCTAAGGTGACCCGTCCTAAGCCAATGGGAGGACCATTCTATTGATGATAGAATCTGCTTCTGAAACGCCTGGTCCACCAGGGAAGGCCCACCACGCTGCTATGTTGGTCTTTGTTTTATCTCCATGACTCTTATGGATTCACCGTGAAAGATAGTTTGATAACTTTTATCAAATTAGAAGCCCTTTCAGAGATTTCATAAATCTATGAATTTACGAACAACTACTTGTTCTCTAGACTAACTATTAGTCTCAACATGCTAACATTTAACATTGAAGCAACCTAACATAGTTATGATTAACTCTTAATCATTCCGTGATAATCGAAATAAGTCTTTATTAGGTGTGATACGACAAACGATAACTATCTAAATCGAATCAAACAGCATGCATCTCAAACATAAACATCAACCAAAAATTTAAGTCTGAATTCGTATGATACAAGTGCCTCTGATACCATTGTTGGGTCACGTCGGCACGCCCCGTGGCGCATCAGAAAAATTAATCCGATGTAATCCAGCCAGGATCCATGTACAGGAACGAATTCGGGGTGAAAAGATGAAAAGTTACCTTTTTAAAATTCTGGAAACTGGAGAACCGACGGTATATCAGAATAACCACGTCAAGTAAAACTGGAATCGACATAGGTTCGCAACGACCTCTACGGAGTCCACCCGAACAAAACGAACAAAGTTTCCGCCTCTCTAACACTTAGGGATAAATTTCTAAAGGTTTGAACACCTTCCAAGGAGAAGTCGAAATCCCTCCAGGGATTCCTGAGGGAGTCTGAAATCGACCAGGAGTTCAATCGGGACTTGCAATCGAGCAAGGGAACCTTCAGAGATTTGCCAGGGGGCAAGTAGAACACCAGAAAAATATCGAACAGCTTCTCAGAGAGCTTTCTGGGATATGTCGAATTCCATTGGGGAATCCCTAGGGTTGCTGTCGAAATCTTCAAGAGGAGGAAGAGGGATGATTTGGTTGCTAGCCCTTGTCCCTTTAAATAGTATTCGGAGACTTAATTCTAGTTGAATTCCTTTAATCCAAGTTCAACCAATATTCATAGAATCTAATTCTATTTGAAATTGGTTTATATTAAATATACATTATATTTATTAATATTAAAAGAAATATATATATTTAATTATGTAGAATCTTATTCTACATAAAACATGGATTTAAATATACATTATATTTAATCCAATATATATATTTTTATTATATAGAATCTCATTCTATCTTTACTTGGATTTAAATATATTTAAATATATATTTTAATTATGTAGAATCTAATTCTACATAAACTTTGAATTAAATATACATTATATAAATTTCAAATATATATTTAAATTTCTAGAATCTTATTCTATAATATTTAAGTCTCTAAACATTTTCCATACTATAAATAATATCTGATAAATACAATATTTATCCAATGTTATTCCCATTTAAGGGAGTTGCCGATTTCCCTTATCCCGTAGGGGATTTTCGGCAACCTCCCTAAAATAGGAAATATGGTTTCCAAATTTTGTTCATTTCATTCGAAGGGTGTGACCCTTGTAGGTTCATGTAACGTTAGCAGCAAAATTAGAACTGTTCTAATTTTACAAACAATGAGTGGCATCTAGCAATACATCATTGCTACCTAAGTTGCATGAAGTCATGGTTTGACTTTCCTAATTCCTGAATAAACTTCCTTTATGTATTTCATCCTTTTGTCCTTTATATCTTAGATGAACACAAGTCATGGGTTAGTCACACTTGCGTTGTCCATCTAGTGTTTCTTGATGTCTTGAGTAGATTATGATAAAGGAATCTCTATGATATCTCATATCATAATATTTGAGCATGGCCATGCATTTTCTAATCTCACTCAATCAAGTGGCCGAAGATATTTCTCCCAATATGTAGGAGGGACAAATACTTTATTGATCAACCATATTTCACTATATAGGTCATTATGTATCCAATCATCAGTCTTTATAATGTACTAAGTTACGACACACGTTTGACTATGTCAAAATACGTAAATCTTTATGTTGAAATCATGTTGATCTCAAGTATGATGATTATACATATGTTTATCATGAGCAATGCTGTGACTGTCACATAATTACCCAAGAAACATGCTCGTAGCGGGTCAATCCAATATGTTGTTCTCTAACCAATACTTATGTGTTGATTTTGACATCTCTATGTCAATGACAACGCTTGTCATCAACCACACATTAGTCTTTATATATTATCACTGTCCATACCCGTAATAATATTCGACTAAGGATCATATTTAACAATAATCGTATTATTGTATGGACATTATTATCCAATGGTTAGTTTGATGCACAAAAACATACCAAATGATAATAACGTCAATGCCATTACTTGATAAATCTAGTAAAATAGTATGTCTATTCAATCATCATATGATTGGTCTTTGGGCATACTCCAACAGGCTCCTCACTCAGTACGTCCTTTATCTCCGGCCCTTGTAATTGTTTCCCACTTTTAGTTGTAATTGCTTTACACTACTCATGTGTGGCTTTTCTAGTGACCTCAGTATCACTAGGGAATCCTCTATTCTGTCTTGGCTTGATATACTGCGAAACTTCGCCCATTTGTGTCTCCAGAGATTTCAGGGTAGCCTCATGGTTTGTCATCCTCATCGCTGTCTTATCCATGAATGATTCAGTTTTCTTGACAAAATGATCCATGTTCGCCTTGTATGCACCCGTCTGTGACATAAATGTCACCAAGGTCTGTTCCAGTATACTAGGTGTTGCTGCCAGTTGATGTGGTCGCTGCTCTTGTGGATGTTGTCGCGACAGAATTCTGGGTACTCGGTTTTGGTTGTTCTGTACTGGAGGATTTAGTGCATTGTTCGGATTGCTCTAGGAAATTTAGGATCCTTCCTCCAGTTGGGATTGTAATTTTTGGAATCATAGTTTCTCGGCTTGTTATAGTTCCCAACATAAATCCCTTCTTCCAACTGTAAAGGCAGTCTTCTGAAATGTGGTTCCCATTACAGGTTTCACATACCTCTTCTGCAGAATATACGGCTTTAGAATCTTTCCGCTGTATATTTTCGACTATCTTTGTGAGGTACGCAACTTGTTATTTCATCGAGTTATCAGCTTCATAATCCTTTACAAATATTCCTCGTTTGCCTCCTCTCCGGGTTGTAGGAAATTGTTCATTGTTCTTCGCTAACTTTTTCAATGCGATCATTGCCTCGTCTGGTTCCTTATCCAATAATAGCCCATTCGCTGCTGAATCTATTCTTAGTTGAGTATGTGCATTGGCAGCGTTGTAGAATTTGACGACCTGATACCACACGGGGAATCCATGCATCAGGCAGTTCCGTAAAAGAGTTGTAAATCTGTCCCACACCTCGTGCATTTGTTATTCATCTTCCTGTTGAAAAGTAGCAATCTCGTTACGTAATCTTTCAGATAAATGAGAAGGATTAAAACGATAAAGTAATTCACGAGAGAGATCTGCCCAAGTTCTTATTGAACCCGGCGTTAATTTCTTCCACCAAGTTTTAGCTCTATCTCTCAATGAATGAGGAAATAACCAGAGCCTCAGTACTTCCGAATTTATTCCTAGCAGTCTGAACGATCCACAGATTTCTTGGAACGTTTTTAGATGTTCTTGGGCATCCTCAGTAGCAGAACCACTAAACTGGCCAACTGAATTTATCATACCGAACATGACATGTTTTAGTTAGAAAGTTTCAGCTTCCACGTCTGGCAAGGTAGTTTCCAGCTCAACATGGTCATTGTCCATGTAGTCTCGATAGATCTGCCGTGCGGCAGCGGCTGGCGGCCGTTCGTTCCGGGCATCTTGAGGAGGATCAACAATAACCCTCTTGTTATTGTTGTTGGGTTCATTTATCCCATCGCCTTGCCTTCCGTTCACCGTTGCTTCTACTATCTCCTTAAGATAGTTGATTCTTTCTATCAAGAGTCGGGCTTGGTTCTTAAGTTGGTACGGGGTAAATAACACCACTAAAAACAGAAAAATAAAAAGTAAAAGTGCAGTAATAAAAAGGGTAAAGATATGTTGACAGTCCCCGGCAACAGCGCCAAAAACTTGTTGCGTGTAAAAGAGTCCTATCGAAAATAGTGCAAGTGTACATGACGCAAGTAGTAAAGTGATACTAAAGTATTGTATATCGTCTCCACAGGGACTGGAAATAACTCTATCCTTGAATTTCTGCACGAGAGAGAGAGAAATAGTTTAATTGAATGGGTGTAATAATTCTGAAAAACAACTAAAGTAAAAGATGAAGAAGTTAGATTTAAAGAATAGGTCGGTATTGAATTGCTTAGTAGTGCAGGTGTTGCACTGTTAGAGAAACTTCTGTCTTCTATCATCGTTATTGTCGCGGCAGCACCTGTCGCAACAACACCTGTCGCGGCAGAGGTCTGTTGTCGTCGCAGCTGTGATCAACAACTCTTTACTTCAAGCTTGGTAAGAATCCCTATTTTGACTTGTCCTATCCCTATTCCCAAGATCTATTGATGAACACTTCTCGGATGATACCTCCCGGCGTGAATCAAAGGGTGAACACCAAAGTTGTTGAATTATTCTTTAGCCACATAACCTTATACTTATCCCTAAGCCAAGATGGTTTAACCATAAGCTGGAAAACACGTATTTATTCCGTTCGTATGCTTGACTCTCCCGATATCAAACAAATGGATAACCTCACAATGCTCTCCCGATACTCTTGTAAGATATGAAAAACCAGAATAAATAAACTTGAAGCTTTATTACTTGACAAAAAATTCCTAAAACAATACAATCCTTGCAACTACTTTATATAATCAACCCTTAGCCCTAGGGGGAGTTTAGAACATGGTGGAGAAGGGAAAATGACAAGGGTTTAGGGGAAGACAGCTAGGAATGAGATATCTTTCCCTAGGTCGAATTACACGCCTTTATATAGGCCTTGGGTTCAAGTTTTCTAATATGGCTAGAATACAATTTCGAATTAAAGTGCAACTCTAATTAAGATTAAATCTTTTGAGTAGTTGTCTTGAATTCGTCCTCTTTTCTTGCCTTTAGTTTCTTCCTTGAACTTTGGGCTTGGCCTTCATTCTACTTCAGGGCTCAGAAAAATATGGGAGTGGTCCACGATAGACCGGCTTGAAATCCTCTATCTATCGAGCTCCACTTCACTTTTCCACCTCAGCATTCTGTCGTCATGGTTGCCATGGCAGATGTCACGACATCCTTTTCTTCTTGACTCCAGCTCTGTAATTCGCCTTTGCTCCTTTGCATCCCTGGGTCTTCCGCAGTAGATACCTGCAAAAGTAACCAAAATCAGTAGCAACTGTGTCATTTTATCTAATTGTGATGTATATGCAAAAGTCTATCCTAAATGCAATGCATTATGCTTGAATGCAGCAAAAATATGGGTAAATGGGGGGTAAAATATAGAACTTTTATACACTCAACACCTTTTTCCATTTCCACCTCGGCAAGCCAAGTCCATTTTTCGTCACCGGAGGCTTAATTGCCGCAATATGATCCAGCACTTCCCTCGGCAATCCATCTCAAAAAGCCTCCCAACGCGAATCACCATCATTCCCGGCCATATCTTTAACCA
Organism: Hibiscus tridactylites; assembly: GCA_958450335.1. NCBI lineage: Eukaryota > Viridiplantae > Streptophyta > Magnoliopsida > Malvales > Malvaceae > Hibiscus > Hibiscus tridactylites. The sequence goes on from OY288266.1 coordinate 20,382,773, forward strand.
AAGTGAGCCCCGATAATGGCATAGAGTTTATCATTTTCATTACAAGTGGACCAACAGCTTTTACCCAATGATCATTCCAAAAATCCACCGACTCTCCATTACCAATATTCCACATAACACCATCTTGCACATCACTCCATACCGAACTCAAACCTCTCCATAAAACCGAGCAATTACTCCTAGTTAAAGAATCCGGGAGAGGTTCATGGCATATATATTTTGCTTGCAGGAACCTAACCCACAACAGATCCTGCTTAGCGACAAGGTTATAGGCCACTTTCATAAGAAAAGCACATTCTGTAAAGACAAGTATTTAAATCCAAGCCCCCCATTGGATGCAGGCAAACAAACCTCATCCCAATTCACAAGATGAATCCCTTTTTTTGAGCTGAGTTGCCCCGTATGAATGTACGAATAATTCTCTCTGTAACCCCCTTAACCCGGCCTAGACGGTTGACCTGAATTAAGAAAGTCACACGGGGAAAACCAAAGTCAACCCGAAAGTCAACCTTGATTAACGACCCCTTTTTTTTTCTTTTTAATCTTGTCTAGATGCACATTAGTCCTAATTGTGATCACACAAACATCATACTCAAAGATCACAAACATCAGAGATCAAACAGGGACCCAATTGAACAAATTACAACTTTAGGGACCAAATTGTAATTTCTGATAATTAAAAGGACTTAACCCAAATTAAAGTTACCAACTTGAAATTAATCAGGTTTCATGCTTCTCTGTGAAATTTCAGCTCAAAAGGACTTCCCAAGCTCATACAATTGCACAAACAAGTTTCAGGACCAAAACGCAAACAATTCAAAACATATAACTCCCAATGTCAGCCCCCAACGGTCGACCGTTCCGAAACAGACTGAACCCATTTCGAAACACGGGCCGTTCCGCAACGGGTTCCGAAACATGGCCTGGCAGAGGCCAAACCGTTTCGAAACGGTGCATACCGTTTCGGACGCCTGGGTTCATTCAAGGCACCCGTTCCGAAACGGTGCACACTGTTCCGAAACGCCTGCACAGATTGCAGCAAAAAGCATTCCAAAACATGCAATTAATCATCCAAACATGCTCCAAATGCCACCAAACTTTACCAACATGCAATTCAACATATATAAGACTTTTAAGCATCATCAAATCATCAGAACAACATCATATGCAAAAAGCCCCAATTCTATAGGCATGCTTCCTACACAAGCTAGCTACTCAAGCAAAAAACTTCCAAAACAAGCATGTAATGATCCAATGCAAAAACCAGCAATCTTATCAACAATCAACATATTTAGGGAGTTCCAAACACCTCCCAAATCATACACATTGGTCCCCCATTGCCAAATTACCCAAAAGCTAAAATGTTTAACAAAAACCTTCCATACATTGAGCTCTACTTGCACTTGAATTCTTGCCCTCCTTGCTGCCCTCAAGGTTCCTTAATGTTCTGCATTATTGAATTAAGAAAACGGAAGAGAGCGTAAGCAAAAGCTTAGTGAGGTATGCTCTTAAAAACCATTCAATAATGCATTTAAAAACATTTACAAATCATGCTTTAAATCAACCTTTGCACATGCTCAAAAGCATACTTATAACAAGCATCTCATGCTTCAACATAATACAACATGTCATATTGGCTCAAGTGATAAATTCCATTTCATTTAAACAAGTTCATCAACTTCCCAAGGACTTTTAAACACCTTGGCCCCAAGGACTTTTAAACACCTTGGCCATGGACTTTTAAACACCATGAATGAGGACCACACAAGGACTTTTAACCACCTTTGTGTCCATAGCTTGAATCACCCCAAGGACTTTTAAACACCTTGGCCCCAAGGACTTTTAAACACCTTGGCCCCATGGACTTTTAAACACCATGGCCCCATGGACTTTTAAACACCATGGAAAGGATCACCTAAGGACTTTTAACCACCTTAGTGTCCGCAACAAGAACCATCCAAGGACTTTTAACCACCTTGATGTTCTTAAGTAAACAAGGCTCACTCAAGGACTTTTAACCACCTTAGTGACCTTAACCTTTTTAAAACATCACTTGCCAATAAACATCATTTTCATCATTTAATCCACTGTTTTAAAGCATTAAACCAAGCCATATTCATCATGCATTTAAAAGCATCAATCCACATTAAATCAATGTACAAAAGCAAGGAACTCCTACCTAGAGTTTCCTTCAACATATGGCTTACAACAACAGCAAATACCATGCTAAATCATGCTTCCAAAACAGTAATTAAAACATGCAATAAACCACTTTGCATTACAACAAAATCATGGCCACCACTAGAGAGTAATTCCGAAAACTTACACTTGAGTTTAGCAAAGTTGTTTAGACTTAAACTAAGCTCCCAAGACATTGGTTTCAAGCCGAAAACCCAATTTTCACAAACGCACTCACCGATTTCCACTTTGCCTCACGCAAAAGCACCAAATCAAGCTTCCGGATCAACAACTCTTGGATCCAAAGATGCCTCCCCTGTTTCAACACATCAAAGCAGAGGATTAATGCATCATCATGCATTAATTGCTTCAATGAAAGCACCTAAACTCGCTACTCTCATCCAACCTCCATTTTCGGCCACCAAACACAACCGAAAATGCATCCAAACCACTTCTAAACAAAGCCCAGCCATAAACCAGCAAAACCACACATCCTTTAACATCATATAACATCTAAAAACAACCTATTAACATCCTTATACCTCCAGCAACATCAGATCCACAAGATCACCTCAAAAACAACCTTGAAACACAAGCTAAACTTAGGAAACTCAACCTATCCGGGATTGCATTAATCAAAACTCAATTCCTTATCAATTTAGAGTTCATTTAACATCAAAAACACATCTCAAATCACAGGTTAATCAGATCTAACGAAAATCATCAAAAATCACCAAATCTTGCATTATAAGCCAAGATCCATTTCACCACTTAAAAACCTTTAATAAAACATCAATTAAGGATTGAAAACTTAGGAATTTCAGTAAAGAACTGATAGTTTAGAGGAGAAGGACGTTCTTACCTCCAAACTTGAGTTTCTCCTCTTTTTGCAATCAAAAACCTTGTTGAAACAAGTAGCAATTGAAGAGGTTTTGAAGATATGTTGATTAGGAATCAAATGAGAGTTGAAAGGAGGGATTTAGGTGAGAAAATCAGAACCAATTCTCTGGAGAGAATGTGTTTGGGTTGAGAGAAAATGAGAGAAAGAAAATTGAGAAAAGTTGGTTACAAAATCCAAAAATAGCCAAATGGCTTTCCCTCCACTTTTAATATCATTTAAAATCAGAATTTAGACTTAAAATATCTTAGAAAAATCTGGAGAAACTCCCTTTGGGTAAATAGCTCCTTAAAGATTCAAAGTTTCAACCCTTTATAAAACAGTCACCAAACTTTCGAAAATTACATTTTGGTCACTAGCCAAAATGTCACACTTCCAAAACTCATTTTCCAAAATTGATTTCACAGTTCACTTAATTATATTAAAAGATGATTTTAGAACATTTTTCCATATTTTTAATGCAACCCGAACTAGGCTTTCCTAATTTCACCTCTTTAGATTCGAACAGCACTTTGACCAACCGGTCAACGCCCAAAACTCCTAAGCCCAAAACCGGGGCGTTACACTCTCAATTTTGTCGCAAACTCCTTTCGGCATCCTAGTCGTTTGTATTGAGTAAAACAGTATCACCAAGAGTACCGACTTCGCCAATGTGATTCGCCCAACAAAAGAAAAATATCATGCCTTCCAACCGTTTAAATGGTCCTGTACCTTTTGGATCAAATACTCATACGTTTTTTTTTGTTACTCGGTGAAGCAACATAGGAATGCCCAAGTATCTCCTTAAGTTCGTTACCTCAACAAAGCCACAAATAGTGCAAATTGAGTGACGCAATGAAGGCAACACATTCCTGGAGAAAAACACATGTGTTTTTGCTACACTCACCTTCATCTCGGAAGCACAACAAAACTCCTCAAGAACAAAGTGAACAACCCCAATCTGTTCCATAGAATCCTAAACAAACAAGGCCATATCATCAACAAACATAAGATGTGAAATGACAGGGCACTGACGATTCATTCGAAAACCCTTCCACTCACCCTGAGCCACTTTCTGTTGTATAAGCTGACCAAGCCGCTCAATACACAAAAAGAAAAGGTAAGGAGACAAAGGATCACCTTGCCTGATCCCCCTCCTTGGTTTGAACTGCGCCGTTTGTGATCCATTCCACGAAATTCTGGTAGAAACAATTGACACACAATTAAGAATCAAATCCTGCAACTTGCTCGGCAGACCAATGTCGCGTAATGTGTCTGCAATAAAGGTCCATTCGACATGGTAATAAGCCTTCTCAAGGTCTATTTTCACATCCATATACCCTTTAGACCCAGGTTTACGACGCATTAAGTGTACCACTTCATATGCTATTATGATATTGTCTGATATAAGTCGTCCGAAGATGAAACTCGTCTAATTTTCCTTCACAAAATCAGAGATATAAGGCTTAATCCGATTAACAATAACCTTGGTAATGGTCTTATACAGAACCTGACAAAGACTGATCGGCCTAAACTGACTCATATTCTTTGGTGATTTCACCTTTGGAATTAAAACCAATAAAGTTTGGTTCAAAGTCTCAGGAAAAGAGGCCCCCTAAAAGATATTCTGAACAAACTGAAAAACATTAGCCCCGACGATACTCCAGTTGCACTGATAAAACAAAGTGTGGATCCCATCAACTCTTGGAGCCTTAAACGGGTACATCTGAAACACTGCCCTCCGTACCTCATCCACTATAACAAGACTATCAAGAAACTCAAGCACATAGTCACTAAGTAGAGGAAACCTGCCTCGAACTAAAAAATTGGAGACATCGACATTACTACTAGTAAACAAGCGGCTAAAAAAGTCCATGGCATTACCTCAAAGCTCCTCTTGTGACTCCATCCAGCGTCCACTAACATCACGCAACCGCGTAATCAAATTAGTAGGTATTCTACTTGTCGTAGATGCATGTAAATACTTAGTATTTCTATCTCCGTGCATAATCCATTTACACCTCGATTTCTGAAACTACAAACTCTTTTCTTGCTCTAGGACAACATCCAGCTTAGCCCGTAATTGTTGCTCTAAGTCAATCAAAAACTCTGAGTGAGAATGGCGAAGAGCCTGATCAATCCCTCTTAGACGTGCCATCAACCTCTTCTTCCTTTTACCGATATGTCCAAACACCTTCTCATTCCACTCAGACATGACACTCGTAAATCGAGTAATATTTGAAACCACCAAATCCATCGAGTTCCACGTAGATGTAAGAAAATCAGGGAACTCAGGGTGATCCTACCATGATGCTAAAAAGTGAAAAGGTATGTCATCATCGACCCTAGTATACTTCTCACAAGTAAGAAGGAGTGGGCAACGGTCGGACCCCAAACGGTCCAAGTGAAACGCCAAGCTAGTTGGGAAAGCACTCTGCCACGCATCATTCACCAAGAATCTGTCGAGTCTTTTATATAGCCTTCCGCGCCGCCATGTGAAATCCTCCCCCACCCCCATAATCAACTTCAAGAAGACCAACCATATAAATAAGCTCCTGAAAAAGGAAATTGACCCCGAAAACCCCAGAAGAGCTCCATGTGAATTCCTCGTCTCGGAGAATTGAATTAAAATACCCGCCTAAAACCCACGCATTCCGCGCACTCGACTGTACCGTAAGTAACTGATCCTAGACAAGTTTGTGAGTGGTAACAGAAGGGGATGCATAAACCACTGTAAAAAAAACCCACTGGTTGGAACCCTCCTCGCGAACTCTTCAATGTACAAACTGATTCGACGTTGCCAAGATTACTACATCCACCCTCATCTCTTCAAAGGACCCAAATACCGCCACTAAACCCACGACACTCCACACGAAAAGAATTACCAAAACCAAACCGGTGTAGAACCTTATCGGCATGTGTACCACTGATCCGCGGCTCAAATAAAGAAACAACTTATGGATTATGGCGTCTCACAAAAGATTTAAAATGCCGGCGAAATTTGGGGCTCACAGCACCCTGACATTCGAAAACATAAAATTAATTATTAAATATATAATAGAAAGCAAACCACAAAACCCTAAAGAGAAGAGTTTGAATTCTCCTTATCTAAAACAGTCACCCCGGGTGCAACAGGTTGATCATTTTCTACAATATCCATGCTAGTTTTGGACAGACTCGGGTCATTGTCACACGGTACCCCATTCATAGTCACTGCCCCTGCCGTGCCCAGCAAAGCCTGATCTTGGATACTTTGAAGCTTCCCCAAAAGTGATTGCACCCATTCAGCCAACACATGATCCCGAACCTGCACCGTCGAATTAGCGACCGTAGGAACCACACGTGACCCTTCATGGTGAACTAAATCGTTTTTTGTAACATCAACTAGAGGATCCCTCTTCAACGCGGTTTGCCTCGCCCTATCCTTCGAGCTCTTCAACCCACTACCTGAATCCTTTCGCCCGGTTGCAACCGTAACACCCTTCCCTTTGGACCTTGCCGCGACCACCTCCTTAACCTTCAACGCATTAGCTTGGCCCTGCGGGGAAGATGATCCACCCATCATATTCTCCCCTCCTCCTACCTCCTCTAACACCTGAAACCGAGACCCCCATGGGTACTTCCGCCCTCATCACCTTGCTTCCCAGTAAGTTTACGTGGTTTCCTTCGCCTACTTTCGACGACCATCCATGGGCCATAGAGTTGGTCTGGCTCAACACTCGCTACCTTATCTCCACCAGAAACAACCCCCAATAAATCCATAAATTTGTCCAAAGCATGCGGGAGATGCAAACCACAAACTTCCATAGAATGACCATAAGTGCTACACTTGAAACAAATATGATGAAGCCTCTCATACTCGAGCTTCTGTACAAAACCATCTATGCCAATACACGAGAGCAACGAATTATGCAAATCGACAAGAACTCGAGCAAACTTACCCCTCTCTCCCACTGTTTTATTATAATCAATTTAGATAACGGTTCCTATGATGCTACCAATCATCCTGAACAACGCTTTTGTATAATATCTATATGGAAGCCTTGGGAGTCGAATCCACACAACCACATGCGATGGATGCTTCTCAGATGTCAAAAAGGACCACGACCACGGCTGCACTGTCAAATAACTGTCGAACAACGTCCACGACCCACCTAAGAGAACCCTAGTGTAGTCATCCACTGAGTCAAAATTCACGACAAAGTAGTTGTTATCAAGATTAACTACATGATAATCCCCAATCGGTGACCAAAGACTGGGAATGCGAGCCAACATCATCTTGTATCCAATTACCCATCCAAGGAGTCGAACAATTACTGCACGTTTCATACTATCGTCAATCGAAGCATGAACTTTTTTCAAAGAACTGTATGGGTGGATACAATCCACTACGGTCTATCAAAAAGTCGGCGTCCAAAACCTAAATTCCATCAGTAACCATTGATGGCTTGTGACAGCCCTCATTGGCCTTAGAACTTGCGACCATGGCTGCATAAGAACCTTTGCTTGGACCACTAGGTTCTAATGCAGCCCGACTCACGTCCACCACTACCCTACCATCAGCCCCGGGTGAACTGCTCACAACACTGTTGTCTTTAACTTTGCCATCTTCAATACCTTCCATAAGAGACACAGGATCATCCTGAATTTCCTTCATTTTCATGGCCTCACGTAGCGCATCCTGTGGCAGCGGTGAACAAGGCCGCTCAAGAGGGGGTGGAACCAAAGCCAGGGTCCCTCCTCCCGGTGGCTGGCCACCGGAATTTTGTACAGTAATGCGCTAGGGTTTTGCCTGTTAAGTATGTTTGCTTCCGAGAAACCAGGAGGAAACATATTGCTTTATCATTCTTATCTAATTAGATATATTTTAAAGTTACACAATTAAAAATATTTGATCATTTTTTAATATTATAAAATTAGTGATAAGTAGTAAAATTGCACTAAATTTTGATTGGTGATGATGTTCTTACCATGGAAGAAGAATCCGAAAAGATGGTGATGTCGTAGTTGTCGAAAGATGGATCCGATAATAAAGAATATCCAATGGATACATCTTTGTCTGATATTAACGAAAAGATAAATGGAAATTTGACTTCTATTTTATTACTTCAATAAAAAAAAAAGGTCAAATTGCTTAGATGCCCATTGTATATTTTTCTCGACTTCGTTGATCAAAATTTCCACATTGTATTATAGGAGCAAGTCATGTGTCCTCCCACATCGTCATTTAACAACAATAGGTTTGAGGGGCATTTTGAAAGACGAAAGCAAAGTACATGAGGCACATGGAACATGGAAAAAGAAGAGAAATCATGTTGGAAGATTTTGAAAAGTATGAGGTATTGATGTCATTATCTTTCATTAGGGGTGGCCACCGGGTGGGGAATAATCATAAACTTGGGGATTTGAATCGACAAGGACGGAGAATAACCGAAGTCTTCACACATGGAAACAAGGGCGAGGAAAATTTTAAACCGAAGCTTAAATAAAGATGGGGACTGAGATTGCATCATATGCACCGTGAAGATCTTCGAACCGTACCTGTATAAATTTCCGCGTGGATCCCAAAAGTTATATGCAGGATCCCAATACTTTACAAAACTAAATTTTATCCTCGATGTTGTTTGTTCAGTTATTATTATAGTTTTAAAGTGGTCTGTTTATTGTTAGCAAAACTAAATTTAGCATTTATTTTTGTAATTTTAGAGATTTAATGTTGGATAATTGTTTTAATGAATTATGATTTTGATATTTTGAACTATAATGAATCTATGACTTGTGATTTCTTTTTAATCAGCAATGTATGATTTTTATTAATCGAAATCATACAAAATACTATTCGTGCGACTCATTAAAAACCTCTTTAAACCTAGATGGAGAAAAAGAATACCCAGTATAAAACAAAATGCACGCGGTCGATAAACAAGGAAAACCATGAAAAAAAGAAGTAAAGCACCAAAAACACAAAGGCCAAAAAATAGACTTTGCACATATCATAACACAAGGACCGCAACAGCAACCACTTAAGTAGGAGACCACCCCAAGACTCATACTGAAAATTAGCATGCTTGAAACCACGCCTCTCTCAGTTCTCCCGTTTCGCAAGGGCATCGGCAAGGCTATTAGCCTCCCAGAAAATATCATGGAAACACACAGCCTTCAATTGTTCACACACCTCATCAATCGTCTGAAACCAAGTCCAATACTTCCATGACCGAAGTTATTTTGTGCATCACCCAAAAAACCGCGACTACCGAGTCTGATTCCACAGTAAAAGAGAAATCGCTCCAAATCAAATTTTCGAAAAATATCAAGGCATGCGGAATGGCTTGAAGCTCCGCTTCTTTAGACTCAATCGTGCCTAAAGGACCTGAAAAGATCATCCTCCACCACTGAAATTTGGTGCATAGTGGAATTTCAGATAATTTGGTCACCACTACCAAAGGAAAAATATGATCAAAAGCAATCCAAATTAACACGATTATGTTCACCGACTCAAAAAAAATCCAAGTTTGCCAATCCATTTTACTTCTAAAGAACTTCTAACATCGTCTTCAATGCAAAAGCTACACCTTGAGAAGGCACGAGCCCAGAAAGTAAATGCACAAAACAGCCCCCACTTCGATCTCAAAACGCCTCCGCATCGTGCTGCAACATACCTCAAAGCTCCAACAACGTAACTTCACACTGCCTAAATATTTGACTAATTCTTTAAGATTTAAGAATTTTTTGTTAATATATTATGTGGCCACTTGTTTTTCAAAGATTGAGATAATCTTAATCTATTAATGTTCTAAATGTGTATTACTAATAAATTATTATAATTGTTTGACTAATTCCTTAAGATTTAAGAATTTGTTTGTTAATGTATTTTGTTTAGTTATTGTCAGTGACAGAGATATTAAGGGGTGGGTAGGGCAATTGCCCCCCACCCTTGAAAAAAATTATTTTTTTACTTTTGTCTTCTTATATAAATTGTTTTAAAAATTAGTTTTTTTTTTTTTTGAGTTTGCCCCTCACTTTTAAACATTTATGTTTTGTCACCTAACCCTCAATCCTTGCTTCATCCTTGGTTATTGTATTTTGCACTTTTTGTTTAATTGTTAAATAACATCTTAGTTTTTAAATTTTATGTCTTAAATAATGTTTATATTGAGAAAATTGGAGTTATCTAATTAGATATGTTTTAATGTTACACAATGAAAAAGATTTGGTCATTTGTGAAAAATATAAAATTAGTGATAAGTGTTGCATGATTTAAGTGTTACGTAAATGATGTAAGTATACACGTCACAAGTAATACAATGAATGATATAGAGTATCGTCTCCACATAGATTGGTTTGGGCCACTTTGCTTAAGTTAATGCACTACAAAATAAATAAGTTGATGGTGATAGAGAGCAATAATAAACAAGTAAATTTAAATAAAATAACTAAGTCTAAAGAAACTTGAAAAATGGAAGAAGAAACCGGGTTGAGAGAGAGCATGCTGGGTTATTGAGCGTAATGATGTAGTTGCCGGTAAAATAGTTGTGGCAATTAATCTCCCTTCGATGTTCAACAGAGTGGTCTTTGATGCCTTTGAGTTACCTCTAACTTAAGAACTTATGAATGTGCAAGTCTCGATAATACATTCATGTGATAACCTTGGGTGGACATCATCGATTAGTAAACTTTTCTTAGCCGCTGAAATTCACTCCTTATTCCTAAGGCGAATTAGTTTCCATCAATAGTTGTTTCAATGAAAACTATATCCAATCGATTTCGTGAATCTAGTTCTCTCAAGTCTAGATAAATGGATTCATTCAAGCTTCTTTCCCAAGCTCACTTGAAATTAACGAGGCAAGAATTGGATAAGCATTGAATATTAAACTAAAAACCAAAGTAATTCATTTGTTCGCAAACATCATAAGTTCAATAACCCAAGTCAATTAATTTAGTTCATGGTTGGGTTAGAAGAAATCAACAAAGATAAAAATAAAAAAAAACCTAGACATCTGGAGAAGTCGAACTCGTCCTTCATTCAATCCTCCATTTGATTTGATCTCACTCTCAATCCAATCCTCCTCCCCTTGATTTTGAAGATGCGATCACTTATATAGAGGGGAAATCACCATTTGAATTTTGAATTAGAGTGGATAATCTCTTTATCTTTATCTGCAGCAACTCTTGATTTAAATCAAAGCTTTATCCAATGTGATAAGGATAAGTGATAAGTCTTGAAAAGTTTGATCTTATCTCTTACTCGCACTATAATCGCTCGGCAATAGGCTCAGCAATTTGTCCCTACGCAAAAAGAATAAAAACAACAACAATTTCTCAACAAAAATAGAAAAATACAAGGGCAAGCCCAATAAACAGAAGAGCTGTAAATTTATGCAAGAACAACTAAAAATGCATCTAAATGAACTTAAGTCTAAACAATAATCTAATTAAAGGGTACAAATAGAGTACTTTTTCACACATAACACACCCTCAAACTCGAACTATTTTTTGTCCTCAAGCAATGCAATAACTAACAACAATTACCTGCCAAGGCGTTTACCAAATAACATGCTTTGAACTTTGCTTCAATCCTCAGAACCATGGCGATAAAAAATCAATTACCTTTTGACCCTCGGGAAATATGGAAAATCACTCAAAAATAATGTCGATGCAAGTGTGTGTAGAGTTATAAACAAGTCAATCAATAGGATTCCAAGAAAATATCAGTTTTTTATACATTGTCGAGGCAATTTATTCAGCTAAAGCCAGTTAGACACCTCTAGCAAATTTTCTTCTCTTTTTTTTTGGCTAAAGCCATGTAGGCACCTCTAGAAAAAATCGACTAGAGTCAAATAAGCACCTCTAGAATTTTTTTTCCTTTTTTTGGGCTAGAGCCAGATAGGCACCTCTAGCAATCTTTTATCATTTTTTTCTGGCTAGAGCCATATAGGAACCTCTATTGGAAGAAGAATCCGAAAAGATGGCGAAGTCGTAGTTGTCGAAAGATGGATCCGATAATAAAGAATATCCAATGGATAAATCTTTGTCTGATATTAACGAAAAGATAAATGGAAATTTGACTTCTATTTTATTACTTCAATAAAAAAAGGTCAAATTGGTTAGATGCCCATTGTATATTTTTCTCGACTTCGTTGATCAAAATTTCCACATTGTATTATAGGAGCAAGTCATGTGTCCTCCCACATCGTCATTTAACAACAATAGGTTTGAGGGGCATTTTGAAAGACGAAAGCAAAGTACATGAGGCACATGGAACATGGAAAAAGAAGAGAAATCATGTTGGAAGATTTTGAAAAGTATGAGGTATTGATGTCATTATCTTTCATTAGGGGTGGCCACCGGGTGGGGAATAATCATAAACTTGGGGATTTGAATCGACAAGGACGGAGAATAACCGAAGTCTTCACACATGGAAACAAGGGCGAGGAAAATTTTAAACCGAAGCTTAAATAAAGATGGGGACTGAGATTGCATCATATGCACCGTGAAGATCTTCGAACCGTACCTGTATAAATTTCCGCGTGGATCCCAAAAGTTATATGCAGGATCCCAATACTTTACAAAACTAAATTTTATCCTCGATGTTGTTTGTTCAGTTATTATTATAGTTTTAAAGTGGTCTGTTTATTGTTAGCAAAACTAAATTTAGCATTTATTTTTGTAATTTTAGAGATTTAATGTTGGATAATTGTTTTAATGAATTATGATTTTGATATTTTGAACTATAATGAATCTATGACTTGTGATTTCTTTTTAATCAGCAATGTATGATTTTTATTAATCGAAATCATACAAAATACTATTCGTGCGACTCATTAAAAACCTCTTTAAACCTAGATGGAGAAAAAGAATACCCAGTATAAAACAAAATGCACGCGGTCGATAAACAAGGAAAACCATGAAAAAAAGAAGTAAAGCACCAAAAACACAAAGGCCAAAAAATAGACTTTGCACATATCATAACACAAGGACCGCAACAGCAACCACTTAAGTAGGAGACCACCCCAAGACTCATACTGAAAATTAGCATGCTTGAAACCACGCCTCTCTCAGTTCTCCCGTTTCGCAAGGGCATCGGCAAGGCTATTAGCCTCCCAGAAAATATCATGGAAACACACAGCCTTCAATTGTTCACACACCTCATCAATCGTCTGAAACCAAGTCCAATACTTCCATGACCGAAGTTATTTTGTGCATCACCCAAAAAACCGCGACTACCGAGTCTGATTCCACAGTAAAAGAGAAATCGCTCCAAATCAAATTTTCGAAAAATATCAAGGCATGCGGAATGGCTTGAAGCTCCGCTTCTTTAGACTCAATCGTGCCTAAAGGACCTGAAAAGATCATCCTCCACCACTGAAATTTGGTGCATAGTGGAATTTCAGATAATTTGGTCACCACTACCAAAGGAAAAATATGATCAAAAGCAATCCAAATTAACACGATTATGTTCACCGACTCAAAAAAAATCCAAGTTTGCCAATCCATTTTACTTCTAAAGAACTTCTAACATCGTCTTCAATGCAAAAGCTACACCTTGAGAAGGCACGAGCCCAGAAAGTAAATGCACAAAACAGCCCCCACTTCGATCTCAAAACGCCTCCGCATCGTGCTGCAACATACCTCAAAGCTCCAACAACGTAACTTCACACTGCCTAAATATTTGACTAATTCTTTAAGATTTAAGAATTTTTTGTTAATATATTATGTGGCCACTTGTTTTTCAAAGATTGAGATAATCTTAATCTATTAATGTTCTAAATGTGTATTACTAATAAATTATTATAATTGTTTGACTAATTCCTTAAGATTTAAGAATTTGTTTGTTAATGTATTTTGTTTAGTTATTGTCAGTGACAGAGATATTAAGGGGTGGGTAGGGCAATTGCCCCCCACCCTTGAAAAAAATTATTTTTTTACTTTTGTCTTCTTATATAAATTGTTTTAAAAATTAGTTTTTTTTTTTTTGAGTTTGCCCCTCACTTTTAAACATTTATGTTTTGTCACCTAACCCTCAATCCTTGCTTCATCCTTGGTTATTGTATTTTGCACTTTTTGTTTAATTGTTAAATAACATCTTAGTTTTTAAATTTTATGTCTTAAATAATGTTTATATTGAGAAAATTGGAGTTATCTAATTAGATATGTTTTAATGTTACACAATGAAAAAGATTTGGTCATTTGTGAAAAATATAAAATTAGTGATAAGTGTTGCATGATTTAAGTGTTACGCAAATGATGTAAGTATACACGTCACAAGTAATACAATGAATGATATAGAGTATCGTCTCCACATAGATTGGTTTGGGCCACTTTGCTTAAGTTAATGCACTACAAAATAAATAAGTTGATGGTGATAGAGAGCAATAATAAACAAGTAAATTTAAATAAAATAACTAAGTCTAAAGAAACTTGAAAAATGGAAGAAGAAACCGGGTTGAGAGAGAGCATGCTGGGTTATTGAGCGTAATGATGTAGTTGCCGGTAAAATAGTTGTGGCAATTAATCTCCCTTCGATGTTCAACAGAGTGGTCTTTGATGCCTTTGAGTTACCTCTAACTTAAGAACTTATGAATGTGCAAGTCTCGATAATACATTCATGTGATAACCTTGGGTGGATATCATCGATTAGTAAACTTTTCTTAGCCGCTGAAATTCACTCCTTATTCCTAAGGCGAATTAGTTTCCATCAATAGTTGTTTCAATGAAAACTATATCCAATCGATTTCGTGAATCTAGTTCTCTCAAGTCTAGATAAATGGATTCATTCAAGCTTCTTTCCCAAGCTCACTTGAAATTAACGAGGCAAGAATTGGATAAGCATTGAATATTAAACTAAAAACCAAAGTAATTCATTTGTTCGCAAACATCATAAGTTCAATAACCCAAGTCAATTAATTTAGTTCATGGTTGGGTTAGAAGAAATCAACAAAGATAAAAAAAAAAAAAACTAGACATCTGGAGAAGTCGAACTCCTCCTTCATTCAATCCTCCATTTGATTTGATCTCACTCTCAATCCAATCCTCCTCCCCTTGATTTTGAAGATGCAATCACTTATATAGAGGGGAAATCTCCATTTGAATTTTGAATTAGAGTGGATAATCTCTTTATCTTTATCTGCAGCAACTCTTGATTTAAATCATAGCTTTATCCAATGTGATAAAGATAAGTGATAAGTCTTGAAAAGTTTGATCTTATCTCTTACTCGCACTATAATCGCTCGGCAATAGGCTCAGCAATTTGTCCCTACGCAAAAAGAATAAAAACAACAACAATTTCTCAACAAAAATAGAAAAATACAAGGGCAAGCCCAATAAACAGAAGAGCTGTAAATTTATGCAAGAACAACTAAAAATGCATCTAAATGAACTTAAGTCTAAACAATAATCTAATTAAAGGGTACAAATAGAGTACTTTTTCACACATAACACACCCTCAAACTCGAACTATTTTTTGTCCTCAAGCAATGCAATAACTAACAACAATTACCTGCCAAGGCGTTTACCAAATAACATGCTTTGAACTTTGCTTCAATCCTCAGAACCATGGTGATAAAAAATCAATTACCTTTTGACCCTCGGGAAATATGGAAAATCACTCAAAAATAATGTCGATGCAAGTGTGTGTAGAGTTATAAACAAGTCAATCAATAGGATTCCAAGAAAATATCAATTTTTTATATATTGTCGAGGCAATTTATTCAACTAGAGCCAGTTAGACACCTCTAGCAAATTTTCTTCTCTCTTTTTTGGCTAAAGCCATATAGGCACCTCTAGAAAAAATCGACTAGAGTCAAATAAGCACCTCTAGAATTTTTTTCTTTTTTTTTGGGCTAGAGCCAGATAGGCACCTCTAGCAATCTTTTATCATTTTTTTCTGGCTAGAGCCATATGGGAACCTCTAGCATAATGTTTTCATTTTTAACAACCTATTGTTTACTAGGTCTCCCTAAATCGACAAGGCGCAATAGTGTAAGTACTAAAAGCATCACAACAAATTTCCAAGTTAATTCTATGTCAATCCTAAAGTTTAAGGTTCTTTCAACTAATGTCATGGTGATTAGCTCATCATAGGATATCACAACAGGTTCAAGCAATTAAGCAGACAGTTTTCATGGCAATTAATATATGCAAACTACAATGAGACATACACAATAAAGACAAGAAAAACCCCTCAAACTCGAGAGAAGCATTGTCCTCAATGCATGCAAAACTAATAAATGAAAAAATGAAAAGAGATGCAAATAAACTAATCTAAAAGGTCATCACCTCGAACCGTAGAGTCTTTTGGGTAGTTTGCTTGAGGCGTTTGCTGCCCTGACTTGGTTTTGGTCATGGAGTTGGTGCAGGGTCACTCTCCTTAATTTCCTCGACCTCATCAATTGGCTTACCACATTCTCGACATATTCTTGTGGTGAAGCTTTACGCTTCGATGTTCTCTTCGATGGCACATCCGGGGTTGTGGACTTCAACGGTGCATATGTGGTGTCTTCCAAATCTAAGAAATCATGACAAGAGTCAATATGTTGCGGTTCTTGAGCTGGTTCTTTACCTTTATGCATTTGGGGAGTTGTCGCGGCAATGTCACTCGCAGTTGGCCCAGAATTACCAGCATCAGTTGACGGGGTAAGTAGTTCAATAGGAAACATAGGAAAAGACATTGCACGTCAGATTAATCTCTAATATCTCTCTCTCCAAAGTAATATCTCGATCCTTCACATAGCGCCAAAACAGCTACTGCTTCGCTTCCAATTGATCCAATCGTTGCAACATTGGACGAACAAGGTCAGCTGGCACCTAAGGAGTTGTCAGGGGAGGTCTGGGAACCTTAGCTCCTTTGGTTGCCATGGGCAATTTTAATGTTCCTTCTTGCATCATCTTCATTTGATGGCTTTTGGACCAATCTTCTTTCAACTACAACTTCTCGTTCATTGCATCTGATGGCACCAACATATCTTTGCAAAGCGTTGTGATCAAATTAAGGAAGTACAACAAGCCCATGTACATCTTGTTGCACACATAAATTTCATTAACAATTATACAACCAATATTAAAAATGCGTTTATACAAGATATAGTGAATTAAAAGCAAACAAGAAGAAAAAAATAGTGTTATGCGTAGTTGGCATCAAACGAGTTTTAACAATGTTAATTACGCTTCAGGTTTTAGCAAATTCCATTTAACCATCCCCTTCATGTTCCCATCATTCCACGTGACTCATTCAACCATGGGATCTTTGAAAACCTTATTCATCCCTTCCGAAGTGGCATTCTCGTTCATTGCATCTGATGGCACCAACATATCTTTGCAAAGCGTTGTGATCAAATTAAGGAAGTACAACAAGCCCATGTACATCTTGTTGCACACATAAATTTCATTAACAATTATACAACCAATATTAAAAATGCGTTTATACAAGATATAGTGAATTAAAAGCAAACAAGAAGAAAAAAAATAGTGTTATGCGTAGTTGGCATCAAACGAGTTTTAACAATGTTAATTACGCTTCAGGTTTTAGCAAATTCCATTTAACCATCCCCTTCATGTTCCCATCATTCCACGTGACTCATTCAACCATGGGATCTTTGAAAACCTTATTCATCCCTTCCGAAGTGGCATTCTCGGCAAACTCCTCATGTTCATCGCTCTTCAAAAACACTCCATAGTGGGTGTTAATCGTGTTTGCATTAAAAAAGATAGCCCTGACATGCACATAAACACAAGGATTGTTAATGTCTGAAACACAAATATAAAACTCTCTTACCCACGAACAATTGATTTCTCCGGGTTGGTCATAAAAGATACATCAATTGTGGTTGTCGACTATATCATGCACAACCTTCTCAAGACCGAAAACCAGTTTCTTTATGTCGTACGTGAATCCTTGTTAATCTTCCCAAACCTTGTGCATAGCAAACTTGGATTTGAATTTCTTCTCAATGGCTGGTGTGGCGAAACGAAAATAGGTGGAGACGGAGGCTACCTTAGACGATCCGCCTTCGAGCATGGATTTCTTGGCCATGATGTGAATGTGTCGAACAAGAATAAAAGCAAGGAAAACAAGAAAAACTTCAAGAAACTCAAGAAGAGAAGATGGCGTTGTGTGGGGAAGATAAAGAAGTTGGATTCTTTGTTGTCTTTAATGGTGGAGTAAAGATGGGTGGCTAATGGTTGTGCATCAATTAAAGAGAAGCAAGAAGAGAAGATGGAATTATGTGTCTGTTAATTCTGGTTCTTCCTATTTAGGTGATGATAGATGTTGCAATATTGTCGGTATTGGTGAAGTAAAAATTAAAATGTGTGATGGTACTGTTAGAACATTGTGTGATGTTAGGCATATACCGAATTTGAAAAAGAATCTAATTTCTTTGGGCACTTTGCATAATAATGGTTTAATTCCTAAAGCTGATGAGGATAGAGAAACCATTAGGATTGTTAAAGGTGCATTGACTGTGATGAAAGGAAAGATAAATGCATGAAATATCTATAAACTATTAGGGAGTACATTTGTAGGTGGAGCTCATTCTGTTGAATCATATGATGATAATATAAAATTGTGGCATATA
Organism: Hibiscus tridactylites; assembly: GCA_958450335.1. NCBI lineage: Eukaryota > Viridiplantae > Streptophyta > Magnoliopsida > Malvales > Malvaceae > Hibiscus > Hibiscus tridactylites. Next base: position 20,401,400 of record OY288266.1, read on the forward strand.
CGTCTTGGTCATCTTAGTAAACGTGGAATGGTTGAATTGCATAAAAGAAATTTGTTGCATGATGTCAAAAGTTACAAGCTCGATTTTTGTGAATTTTGTGTTCTTGATAAACAAACTAAAGTCAGTTTCACGAATGAAAAGCACAAAACAAAAGGGATTCTTGATTATGATGTATGGAGGCCTACCAGAGAATCATTATTGGGTGGATCTGTGTATTATGTTACTTTTATTGACGATTTTTCTAAGAAAATTTGGGTGTATTTCTTGAAACAGAAATCTGAAGTCTTTTCCAAATTTAAGGTATGAAAAGCTGAGGTAGAGAACCAAACGAGTAGAAATATCAAGTACTTAAGATCTGATAATGGCACAGAGTACACAGATTCGCAGTTTCTGAAGTTTTTTTAGGAGCATGGGATCCAGAGACATTTTTTAGTCCGAAAGACGCCACAACAAAATGGTGTTGCTGAAAGGATGAAACTGTCATTAGCTGAGCGGGCTCGGTGCTTGAGATTGAATGTAGGGCTTCCTAAAATCTTTTGGGCAGAGGCTGTGAGTATGGCATGATATCTCATCAGCAGGTCACCACGGGCTTCTTTGGGTGGAAAAGTTGCAGAAGAGGTATTGACAGGTAATGTAGTTGATTTTTCACACTTACGAATTTTTGGTTGTCTTGCTTATGTGCATGTACCTGGTGAAGAGAGATCAAAACTTGATGCAAATTCGAAGAAGTGCATCTCTTTGGGCTACAAGAAAAGTGTCAAAGGATACAAGTTTTAGGATCCAGTTGCAAGGAAAATAGTGATTAGTAGAGATGCAATTTTTGACAAGCAATTCATGTTGCAGTAGAACCAAGACAAGGTGTTGGTGGATTTCGAACAGTATCCAAGAGCAGTTGAGAAAGAAGTAACAGTTGAGAAATGTGAAAGTTTGAATTCAACTTCTAGTGACTATAATACAGTTCCGTTGCCAAATTATAATTTAGCCAGAGATAGAGAGAGACGCACCAATGTAAAGGCTCCATGCAAACTGGGTTTTGAGGATATGTTGTCTTTTGCACTTCACATTAGTAGTGGAGATCAGGATACTTTTCAAGGGGCTATCTCTAGTCCAGAGAAAAGCCAATGGATGGCTGCAATGGTTGAGAAGATGGAATCTTTGCAAAAAAAACATATGTGGGAGCTAACTAGGCTTCCTGAGGGAAAGAAGACTATTGGTTGCAAATGGGTGTATAAAAGGAAACCATCAGTATTAGAAAAAAGGGAAAAAGTTCAAGGCTCGATTGGTAGCAAAGGGTTTTTCACAGCAAAAAGTGTTTTTCAAGGCTAGTTCAGATTTTCATTTAGAGCAGATGGATGTTAAAAGTGCCTTTTTGGATGGCGATCTAGAGGAGCATATTTATATACAGCAGCCAGAAGGGTTTATTCAATCCAGAGATGAACATCTGGTTTGCAGGTTAAAGAAATCCTTGTACAGGTTGAAGCAGTCTCCATGACAATGGTACAAGCGATTCGACTCCTACATGATTCAGATTGGCTACAAGCTATGTGAGTATGATTGTTGTGTCTATGTTAAAATCCTTGACGATGGTTCTTTTATTATTCTGCTACTGTATGTTGATGATATGTTGCTAGCTGCAAAGTATATGCATGATGTTGTCAGTTTGAAAGCTTTATTGTGTTAGGAATTTGATATGAAAGACTTAGGAGCTGCACAGAAAATTCTTGGAATGGAGATTCACAAAGATAGAGGCTCAAGAAAACTTTGGTTATCTCAGCAAAGCTATGTTGAGAAAGTGTTAGACAGGTTTGGGATGATCAAAGCAAAGCCCGTGAGCACTCTATTGGCGAATCACTTTAAGCTTTCTACAGAACAATGCCTGAAGACAGACAAGGAAATTGAATAGATGGCAAAGGTCCCTTATGCAAGTGTTGTCAGCTGCTTGATGTATGCGATGGTATGTATTCGTCCTGATATAGCTCATGTTGTTGGTCAAGTTTGTAAATACATGTCTAAACCAGGAAGATCACATTGGGAAGCAGTCAAGTGGATTTTCATGTATTTAAAGGGTACTGTGTGACATGAAATTGTTTTCGGCGGTAGGCGACATGATCCTTTGGTCGTTGGATATGTGGATTCAGACTATGCAGGAGATTTGGATGATAGGTCTACAACTGGGTATGTTTTTACCCTTGGTGGAGGGCCTATATGTTGGAAGTCAGATGTTCAGTCTGTTGTGGCATAATCAACAACTGAAGCTGAGTACATAGCAGTAGCTGAAACGGCAAAAGAAGCCTTATGGCTTATCGGGCTAGTGAAGGAATTGGGTATTCGGCAAGGTGGAGTTTAGTTGCATTGTGATAACCAAAGTGCAATTCATTTGGCTAAGAATCATGCGTATCATTCTAGAACTAAACAAAAGGTGCATACTGCAGACAATCCAGCTGATATGTTGACCAAGCATGTTACTACAAACAAGTTCAAGTAATGTTTGGACTTGTTGAATGTTTTCAAATGCTAGAGAAGCATGGTAGCCCAACCCACTTTGATGTGTGAGAGACTCTAGATTTATCTCTTAAGGGGCATGATATTCGCCAAGGTAGAAATTTGTTAAGTATGGCTCATATACTGTAAAAGTACGGTACGTGGTATCTTTGTAATTGTACCAGGTAGGGTTACTTATATGAGTAGAAATCTATTTTAAGTAGGAGATCTTATTGAATAAGGTTTCTTGGTGACCGTGTATTTAGGTCTATAAATAAATGTGTCATTTGTAATCTAAGGACCATCGATTGAATAAAAGAAAACATCCGTTCTTTCCTCCTCGAGGACGTAAGCACACTGATGAACCTCGTTAAATCTAATGTGTTCTTGCTTGTTTGAATTTTCTTTTTCGCTTGTCGTGTGCACAACACACCTTTCTATAGATGTCATTGGGCTCATCTCCTTCTCTTATTTGGCGAATCATTTGGAACTCACGTCGCTTTCTTGAAATGGGTATTGGTTGGCGTATCGGGAATGGTCAATCGGTATCTATTTGGAATGACTAGTGGGTGCCTATGATCCCTTCTTGGCTTGTCTCCTCCCCTCAAGATCAAACACTAAGCAAGGTTTAGATCTTATTCTACCTTCTCCTCGGTGCTGGAATGAGACTCTAATCAGAACGAAGTTCAACACTGATGACACAGAAAGCATTCTCCAAATCTCTCTTTCGTTGTTCCCCCAACGAGGACATCTTGGTTTGGAAAGGGGAGGGCTCAGCATTATTTCGATACATAGTGGTTATAAACGATTGCTTAATCCCACAACAGTGATTTCACATGTTAATATTTTCAGTTGCCTTAGGAATATTTCATGCTCTTCAAAAATTAAGATTATTGTCTGGAGGTTCATCAATAATTATGTTCCAACTCTACATACTCTGGTTATTAAGAGGGTGGCATCGGATCCCAGATATCCCCGATGCTCCCTAGATATAGAAGACATTCCTCATGTCAACAGTGATTGTCCATTTCCCAATCAAGTCTGGAATAATCTGGGGATTTCTTGCACCCTGGGGTGATCCAGGTGACTTTTCAAGAGTGGTTGCTTTGGCTCTTTATTCATAGTGTTGTTATTACTACTATTTGGGCATTATGGTATTCTAGAAACAAATTCATTCATGAAAGAGACAATCAACGAGTGGAGAATGTACTAAGTTTTATCATGAGCTACTGTGAGGAACTTGAAAACATTACCTTGGTGTTGAGTCGTCCTGCGGTGGACTCCTCCGCCTCCCTCAGTTTTTAAAGTCAGTGTTGATATTAGAGGATGTTAGCTGACAGTTAGTTAAGTTTGTTAGCTTTAGCTTCTTGATTCTTTAAGCCTATATAAAGGCACTTTGTATCTCAAACTATTCAATTCAGTTTAATAATAAAGATTCTTTTACTTTGTTTCTATTACTGATAGTGAAACGATATCGTTTCTATTTTCCCTTCTTGGTTTACACGGCGTCGTATTGTTTACATTGTAAACACCCAAATTCCCAAATCAGAATCTCCTATCGTATTTCGACATTCTCAATATGGTATCAGATTTGAGAGACGACTCTTCCGCGCTTGAAGGATCGAGAGGCTTCAAGAACGATGATCCGACCGATCCTTACTACATCCATCCCGGTGAGAATCTGGCACTGGTTTTAACCTCGACGCTGTTGACCGGCTCCAACTATCATCCTTGGGCGCGTTCCATGAAGATGAGTTTGATATCGAAGAACAAATTAGGGTTCGTCGACGGTTCAATTGCGCAGCCACGATCTGACGCTCCTCGTTTTGATGCCTGGACAAAATGCAATAATCTGGTGCTGTCTTGGATTCAAAGAGCCCTAAGCCCAGAAATTGCGCAAAGCGTGATATGGTTCAATAGTGCATCGGAGCTTTGGACAGATTTGTTTGATCGTTTTAATCAAGATGATGTTCTCAGAATTTCGGATTTAATTCAAGAATTTTATTCTCTTTAGCAAGGTTCTTTGTCTGTTACTGCTTTTCTTACTCAATTGAAAACCGTATGGGATGAAATTTGCAATTTGCGTCCTCTAATGGCATGTGATTTTTCTACATTAGAGTATAGGAAACAAGATTTTCTTATCCGTTTCTTGCGGGGTTTGAATGATAATTACTCTGTGCAAAAGTCACAGATTCTCATGATGAAACCTCTACCTAAAATAAATGAGGTTTTTTCTATTGTTTTCCAACAAGAAAGGTCCATCAATTCAAGTGTTTCTGTTGAATCCAGTGCTTTCTTGGCTGATAGATATTCTGTTAGGCATGATACTAGGCAAGATGCTAGGCAAGACCGTTCTGTTGGTTTTAAAAAGGGATATCCTGGAAGTAAGAAACCTTTATGCTCTTTCTGTGGGTTGTATGGGCATAGTGTAGACAAGTGTTACAAGAAACATGGTTATCCACCAAGTTATAAGGCTAGGAATTTTAGTTCTAATAGGACAAATAGTGTTTCCTCTACCGGTGATCTTCTTGATACTGGTAGTCTGGTCAAAGATAGTTGTTGCGTGTAAAATAGTCTATCGCAATGGTAGTGCAAGTGTACACGACGCAAGTAGTAAAGTGATACTAAGTATCGGATATCGTCTCCACAGGGATTGGGCTAATAGCTTCACCTTGTTTACTGCACGAAAATAAAGGAAATAATTAAGAGTTGTCACGAGAATAATAAGATAAAAACGTAAATAAAAGGAATGAGTTATCAAGATAGATAGAATGGGCTGGTATTGAATTGCTCGGTAGTGCAGGTATTGAATTGCTTAGGATCTCCAGTTCTGTCGTCGCTCCCGTCGCCGACAGCACCTGTCGCGACGTCTGTCCGTTGGCAGTCGCGGCAGCAGACACACCAACTCCGTACTTCAAGTTTGGCAAGAATCCCAGATCTGCCTTGCCCTATCCCTAGGCACAAGTCTGTCGATGAACACGTCTTTGATGATACCTCCCGGCGTGAATCGAAGGATGAACACCGATGTGTATGAATTCTTCCTTAGCCACTTAACCTCGCCTTATCCCTAAGCACGAGATTGTTCAACTATAAACTAGAGAACGCGCTTTTATCTCTTTCGTATACTTAACTCTCCCGATGCTAAGTAAATAGATAACCTCACAATGCTCTCCCGATGCTATTGCAAGATATTAAAACCAAGATAAAAGAACTTGAAGTTTATTTTATTGAACTTGAAAAATCCTAAAACAAAGCAACCCTTGCAACTACTTTACAAAACAACCCGTAGCCCTAGGGGGAATTTAGAACATGTCGGTGACGGGTGGACGGCAGGGGTTTGGTTTCGGTTATGGGTTAATCCGTTATCCTCTAGGTTAAATCTATGCCCTTATATAAGCTTTGGGCTCAAGTTATCTAAGGTAACAAGGATTACAACTTTAATTAAAAGTAAGATTCTAATAAAGACTAAATCTCTAAAGTCTCCTACTTTCCAGCCGCATCCTAGCTTTTAGGAATTTCCTCTCTTTGAGCTTTGGCTTGACATATCTTTTGATCCGGGGCTCGGAAAAATATTTGGCTTTCACACGACAGACGAGCAGATTTTTCTCTATCTATCGAGGTCCACTTGACTTTTCCTCTTCATAAATCTGCTGTCACCTTGCTGTCGTGACAGGTCCATGACAGGTTCGTCTTCTTCAGCTGCTAGTCCAGTTCAGCTTTCCTGCTTATCTGTCCTGCGCCTGCCTTCATTGTCAACCATGGCAGTTACCTGCAAAATACACCATCTTTTAGTAGAATCCGTGCCTTTTATATAATTGTGATGTTTTATTGAAAACTAACCTAAATGCAATGCAATGATGTTTGAATGCAGCAGAAATATGGGTTAAAAAGGGTGTAAATAATAGAACTTTTACACACTCAACACACCCCCAAACTCAAGTTTTTGCTTGTCCTCAAGCAATCAAGACTTAAAAGAAAAATGAAAATTTTTGTGTTGGCCTTCAAACAGTGAACTGTCCCTTCACCTGTCGCTCATTCTCTATGGCAGCAGCATCCTGTCGGAAGGATTAGGATATGTCCGGAATCTCCCTATAGCTCTCGTGCAGTGTGTGCATGCTTGTGAACAGTTATATGCTAAGACTCTCTTAGTTTCACTAGAATATTCAACTCCTTAACTCGAATCTTTATGCCAAAGTTTATTTTTTTAGAAGGCACATTTTCATGCTTCTTTTTCTTCTATTTTTTTCAAGCTAAATTTTTCTAGAGCCAGTTTTGGGCACCTCTAGTTAGCTTCCTAGAGCCGGTTTCGGGCACCTCTAGGTTTAATTTTCTTTTGCTAAACTTCTTTCCTAGAGCCAGTGTTAGGCACCTCTAGGGGCTATTCAAGTTCTAAGCTTCCTATTCTAGTTTGGCTAAAAGAAATCTAAGCAATATAACAGTCACAAAAGTGTTCAAGTTTTCAGAATTATAGAAAGGCTCTAAACTTTCTCCTTAAACTGTCCTAAAGATGCTGTCACGACAGAGCCGTCATAACAGGTAAGTTAACTCCACAGTTTTAAGCCAACAGTTTTAGTTTTCTGATTTTTTTTAAGATAAACTAAATAAATAATAAGACACAAAAAATTAATAAAAGATGTACTAAGACTCCATTAGAATGGAGGGTTGCCACCCCCAAACTCGAGGGTTGCATTGCCCTCAATGCAAAATGACACAAAAATTAAAAAAAAAACAAGAGAAATAAAAGTACATCACAAAAATATAAGGGCAGGCAGCAATAAGAGGAGAAAAAGAAATAAAAACTTAAATTTTATTCGCTGTCCTCGCTGCTGCTGCTGACGCGGATCTGATGGCGGCGTCTGCGTTGTAGAGGTGGCTGGGCAGGTTCCGGAGCAGGTTGATCAGCAGGTTCTTCATCCGGTTGGGGGACAGGGTCGTCAGCAGGTTGAAGGGCAGGTGGCTCCACTAGCCTGATGTCGGAACTGCTGCTGCTGTCCCATGAGCTGCTGGTTATGATGGCTTTGGACAGCCTTCTCTTGTTTGCCACGTGCTTAATGCGTTTGACTCGCGTGAAGTCGCTCTCCAAATTCCGCCGGACAAGAGGGCTGTCATCAGTGGCAGCTCGCTTGGTTCCTCGAGGGGAGGTGTCTGTCGGTGGGCTGCCGGCTGCCGTCGGGGCAGGGGATGGTGTGGAAGTGGCAGATTGTGTATGGGGAGAGACAGGTGGTGTGGGAGTGGGGGAGGGGATATTGAAATAATGGGCGGGGAAGGTGGGGAAGATGACATCCAGAAAATTCAAAGTATTAGTGATGAAATTTACCGTTGCATTTGAGAAGTCACGGATGAAAGTCATCAAACCCATCTGGCGCTCCTCTACCCTCAGGATGGCAGCAAGGATGTGGGCGTTCTGATCTGCTGGAGCGGTGTTGGTGGCAGTTTCTGGGGCAGGTTCGGTGGCTGGTTCATCATCGGACTCAGCAGGAGGGGCGTTTGGATCGAAGGCGTTGAGGGGCGATACGACTATGATCTCCATGAGGCTGGAGATGTTGTTGTCTGTCCATCCGCTGCCCGTCTTGATTTTGTCTGAAGGCTCCTCCGGTACGGCAGCGCAGCGGCAGAGGGTGGTGATAGTGAACGGCAGGCAGAGTCGTGAGTCCGAGCGGAAGGCACAATCAAGGATGCTGTCCCGCATGTACCTGCCCACATTGATGGGCCTGTCGTGCATAATAGAGTGGATAAGGGCCAGCCGCTGTCGGTTGACTGTTGTATGGTGGGACGAAGGCAGGATACGCTTTTTGATAAAAGCGTTCCATAGTTTTGCCTTAGGGAGTAGCTGCCCCCTATTGACAGAGTGGGGGTTCTTCTTAATGGTGCTCCATGTCGTTCCAGCCTCTGTCAGCTCCCTCATGACAGCATCATGTCCAGCAGTGTCGAGGGTGTCCCAAAATTGTTGGTGAGCATCATCATTGGGGCCAAAGAAGAGGCCGAACACATGATTGATGCTGCTAGCGCTGAAGGGAACTGTCACTCCTCGGACGGTGACAGATGTCGCCGTCTTGCTGTCGATCGCCGCATAAAATTCCCGGACCAAAGTATCATTAAGCTTTGCCGGCTGCTCGGCAAAGTCCTCCCATAGTTGTGCCGTTATGGCCTTCATAATGAACGGCCGGTGTCCAAAAAGAGGCGCATCTCTGTTGTAAATGAAGCCACGCTCCTCCCATAGCTCCTTTTTGGTGAATGGCGATGCTGCTGCTGAAGAAGAAGCGGCGGCAGTGTTTTGACGGTTTTGTCGTGAGGACATTTTGGTTGCAAGGGCTGAAAAAGAGAAAATAGATAAAACTAGAGGAGAATAACAAGAGAGAAAAATCGGAAGTGATGAAAAATGAAAATGGGAAGGGGTTTATATAGCTGTTGGGTATCTGCCCATTTAATGCCGCAACGGCAGGCGGGAATAACGGGGCGGCAGATTGAATGTAGCGTGTCTGACGCGTCTGACATGCATTAATGCGTCTGCTGTGCGTCTGCCGCACGCTTCTGCGTCTGCTATGCGTCTGTTGACAGCCTGTCAAATCCGTCTGCGCCGGCAGCCGAAACGACAGGTTTCCATAAATGGGCTTTAGTGGGCTGATGGATGGGCGATGAGCTTGGGTCACTTCTCCTTTTCTTCTTAACTCCTTTATTTCCTAAAAACTGAAATTATAAAAACAAAACATTATTCGAATAAAATAAATCTAATTCCTAATAAATAATATTAATAAAAATAAAAATAAAAAAATTAGGTTAAATTAGGGATGCCTTGTGGGGCATCACCTAAAGTAACCACTTCCTGTATTCCTGGGGCTTCAGTCCCTTGATAGTGCTTGAGGCGTTGTCCATTGACTTTGAATTGGTGCCCGTCCTTTAGTGATTGAATTGTAATGGCACCATGGGGAAAAACTTGAACTACTTGGAACGGGCCAGACCATCTAGATTTGAGCTTCCCTGGAAAGAGTTTCAACCTAGAATTAAACAACAACACAAGCTGCCCTGGGCAGAACTGTCGTGGCAGCAACTTCTTGTCATGCCATTTCTTAGTCTTTTCCTTGTAAATCCTTGCATTGTCGTAGGCCATTGTCCGTATTTCATCGATCTCATTCAAATCTAACAGCCTTTTCTGGCCTGCCTTGTCCAAGTCCATGTTTACTGCCTTGATCGCCCAATATGCCTTGTGTTCTATCTCGACAGGCAAGTGACAGGTTTTCCCATAAATCAAACGGTATGGAGACATGCCCAATGGAGTCTTGAAAGCTGTTCTGTATACCCATAATGCATCATTCAGAAGCAAAGACCAATCTTTCCTAGTTGGTTTAACCATTTTTTCAAGAATGTTCTTCACTTCCCTATTGGATATCTCAGCCTGTCCATTGGTCTGTGGGTGGTATGCTGTCGCGATCCTGTGCTTAACACCATATTTTCTCAAGGCGGCAGCAATTACCCTGTTGTCAAAATGTCTCCCTTCATCACTGATAATCGCCCTAGGGATGCCAAATCTGGAAAAGATGTTTTTGTGCAAAAACTTTTGGACCGTTTTGGCATCATTCTTTTGAGTTGCGATTGCTTCTACCCACTTGGAGACATAATCCACTTCTAGGAGGATGTAAAGATTTCCACACGAAGATGGAAAAGGTCCCATAAAATCAATCCCCCAAACGTCGAAGATTTCGACTTCTAAAATATTCTGCAGTGGCATCTCGTTTCTCCTCGAGATGTTACCTGTCCGCTGGCACCTGTCACAGTTTTTGTAAAATTCCTGTGCGTCCTTATACAGTGTCGGCCAGTAGAACCCTGACTGCAGCACCTTGGCAGCAGTTTTATTGCCTCCTAAGTGTCCTCCATATTGTGAAGCATGACAGTGATGGAGAATGTCTTCTTGTTCTTCTTGTGGTATGCATCTCCTTATAACCTGATCTGCGCACATTTTTAAAAGAAGAGGTTCGTTCCAATAATAATGTTTAACATCATTTTGAAACCTCTTCCTGGCTTGATAAGTAAGATCAGAAGGTAATATTCCGCTAACTATAAAATTAACGAAATCAGCACACCAGGGAAGGTTAGAAGACTTACCTGCCGCCATGACTGTCGCGACAGCTATTGCGGCAGCAAAGAGCTGCTCATCTGGGAAGGTCTCAAGTATGTGTGTCTCATCAATGGGTAGACTCTGTCCCATCTCCAACCTCGACAAGTGGTCTGCCACCTGGTTTTCTGTCCCCTTTTTGTCTTTGATCTCAAGGTCGAATTCTTGTAATAGCAAGATCCACCGTATCAATCTCGGCTTGGCATCCTTCTTTGCAAATAAGTACTTGAGGGCAGAATGGTCGGTGTGCACTATTACTTTCGTCCCAAGTATGTAAGAACGAAACTTGTCGATGGAGAACACCACAGCTAACAGCTCCTTTTCTGTGGTGGTATAATTCACTTGGGCATCATTCAATGTTTTGCTGGCACAATATATGACATGAAACAGCCTGTCCTTGCGCTGCCCAAGTGCTGCCCCGACAGCATAGTCACTAGCGTCACACATAATCTCAAACGGTTGTGTCCAGTCTGGTGGCTGTACTATGGGGGCTGTCACTAGCTTTTCCTTCAGAACCTTGAATGCTTCAGTACATTCTTCATTAAAGTCAAAGGGTCGGTTCTGCTCTAAGAGATGGCATAGGGGCTTTGTGATTTTCGAGAAATTTGCAATGAATCTCCTATAAAAACCAGCATGCCCTAAAAAACTTCTAATGCCCTTGACAGTGGTTGGTGGCGGCAGCTTCTCTATGACCTCTATTTTTGCCCTATCGACTTCTATACCACGGCAGCTAATCTTATGGCCTAGGATTATCCCTTCATCCACCATAAAGTGGCATTTTTCCCAATTTAAAACCAAGTTTGCTTTTTCGCATCTTTCGAGCACCTTTTGTAAATTGCCTAAACAACTCTCAAAATCGTCTCCAAAGACAGAAAAATCATCCATAAAAATTTCCAGGAAGTCCTCTACCCTGTCTGAGAATATGGCCATCATGCACCTTTGGAAGGTGGCAGGTGCGTTACAGAGTCCAAACGGCATCCTCCTAAATGCGTATGTGCCGTAGGGGCATGTGAAAGTTGTTTTCTCTTGGTCCTCCGGTGCAATAGCAATTTGATTATATCCTGAATAACCATCAAGAAAACAATAGTAAGGTTTACCCGCTAATCTGTCAAGCATTTGATCAATAAAGGGTAACGGAAAGTGGTCCTTTCGGGTAGCTTTGTTAAGCTTCCGATAGTCCATACAAACCCTCCAACCGGTCACAGTCCTGGTTGGGATTAACTCGTTGTTTTCGTTGGTTATCACGGTCATGCCTCCTTTCTTGGGAACACATTGCACCGGGCTTACCCATTTGCTGTCGGAGATGGCGTAAATAATACCTGCATCTAACCATTTAATTATTTCTTTACGCACTACCTCCTTCATCGCAAGGTTTAACCGCCTTTGGGCATCAATAGTCGGCTTATGATCTTCCTCTAGGAGGATTTTGTGCATACAGATTGCCAGACTAATGCCCTGAATGTCTGCTATCGTCCATCCTATCGCCCTTTTATGCTGCCTCAACATGTCGATCAGCTGTCGTTCCTGTTCCTGCGACAGCTTAGCAGAGATGATTACGGGCAGTGTGTCATCACAACCAAGATAAGCATATTTAAGCTGCCCTGGCAGGGGCTTAAGTTCTAAGACAGGTGGTTCAACAGTAGAGGGCTTTTGGATTAAATGGTTATCCGAAGTGTAATTCAAAGGTTCGAATAACTTACCTGGACGATGGTCTAACCAGTTTACCTCCTCATGACCTTCAGTATCAGATGTATCGGATTCAGAGGAGTCACTATCGTCGGTGTTGTCGTCATCGCTGTCGTCGTCACTGTCATGACAGGCTTGTAGGTGGCTGTCGCAGCAGTGACCAAATTTTATATCTCGGCAGCCCGACCTGATGCAGGGTTGATCAAAGGTCACCTCAATGATGGCCTTGCATTCCTCGTCCACATCGGCATGTTTCATAGCTTGGAGAACATTCAACTTAATTTCTTGATCGTTCACGCGCATGGTGAGTTCTCCTTTCTCCACATCAATCAATGATCTTCCCGTGGCTAAGAAGGGTCGCCCTAGGATGACTGGTGCGTTCTCATCTGCCTCACAATCTAAAATAAGAAAGTCAGCAGGAAAAATAAGTTTATCCACTCTTACCAAAATATCTTCAATTTTTCCCTCGGGGTGAACGTAAGAGCGGTCGGCTAGCTGTAGGGTAACTGTCGTGGGCCGCGCCTTGCCAATACCTAGTTTCTGAAAAACAGATTTGGGCATTAGATTAACACTAGCACCAAGATCACAAAGAGCTTTACCCACAAATTTATCGCCGATTACGCAAGGTATGAGGAAGCTCCCCGGATCCTTCTTTTTCTAGGGTGGCTGCCGATGAAGAATACTCATGCAACCTTCTTGCATTCTTACCGTTTCAAATTCCTCAAGTTTAGATTTTTTAGACATGACATCCTTGAGAAATTTAGCATAACCGGGCATCTCCCTAACAGCATCTAACAACGGAATGTTAATATGAACCTGTTTAAAAATATCATAAATTTTTTTGAGTTGAGATTCATGCTTAGCTTGCTGTATCCGTTGAGGGAAGGGTGGTGGGGGACGATAATCAGCAATGCGTCCTTCCCACTGCATGCGAATCTGAGGACGATAATCATCCTTTTTCTCCTCTGTCGCTTCTGCTGTCGTGACAGGCTCATCGGCAGCAGTCTGTTTGTCACCTGTCGGGGCAGCTTCCTCGGCAAGTTTATCCAAGACAGGTTCCTTTTCTGTATCAACTTCTTTTTCCGACCCTGGTAGCTTTTTCCCACTCCTAGTAGTAATTGCCTTACATTGCTCATATGGGGGCGGTCTAGCATTTTCAGTATTGCTAGGGAAACCTCCATTCTGCCTCGGTTTAATATGCTGCGACACCTGACCCATTTGTGTCTCTAGAGATTTTAAGGTGGCCTCATGGTTTGTCATTCTCATCTTAGTTTCATCCATAAAATTTTCTGTCTTCTTGACAAACTGATTAATATTATCCATATACGTGCCAGTCTGGGACATAAAGGTGGCCAGAGTCTGCTCCAATACACTACTCGTGGCAGGTGGTGGCTGCTGTTGTTGCTGAGGCGGCAGGTTCTGCGGTAGGTTCTGTGGCTGCAGTTGCTGTCGCGTCAACAATCTAGGACCCCCCTGATTCTGATTATATGCTTGCGGATTTAGGGCATTGTTAGGATTACTCCAGGAAAATTTGGGATCTTTCCTCCAATTAGGGTTGTAGTTGTTGGAATTGTAGTTTGGCTTGTAATTTCCAACACATTTTCCCTCTTCTATATTTATAGGGCACTCTTCACTACTATGATTTCCTTCACAAGTAGCACAAATTTCCTCGACAGCAAATCCTCGTAAGTCCTCTTCACTCAATAAGTGTTTCATTGCTTTAGTAAGGAATGCTACCTGAGATTTCATAGTGCTGTCGGCCTCATAGTCTTTGACAGCAAGTACCCGTTTACTCCCTCTTCTAGCTGTCGGAAACTGCTCCTCATTCTTGGCTAGATTTTTTAGAACTTGCAATGCCTCGTCTGGATCTTTATCCAATAATAGTCCATTTGCTGCAGAATCAATGCGAATGCGAGTTTGTAAGTTAGCAGCATTATAGAATTTTGTTACCTGATTCCAGACAGGAAATCCGTGCATTGGGCAGTTCCGAAGAAGAGTAGTAAATCTGTCCCAGGCCTCGTGCATCGGCTCGTCATCTTCCTGTTGAAAAGTAGCAATTTCGTTACGTAATCGCTCAGATAAATGCGAAGGATTAAAACGAGATAAAAATTCACGAGTTAGATCTGCCCAAGTCATAATAGAACCCGGTGTAAGTTTATTCCACCAAGTTTTAGCTCTGTCCCTCAATGAATGGGGGAATAACCGAAGCCTCAGTATCTCCGGACTAACTCCTGGTAGCCTAAACGAACCACAGATCTCCTGGAACGTTTTGAGATGCTCCCTAGCATCTTCTTTCGCAGAACCACTAAACTGTCCGGCATTGTTGATCATACTAAACATGACAGGTTTAAGCTCAAAGTTGTCAACATCAATATCCGGCAGCGTGGTCTCCAGCTCTACATGATCGTTCAGCATGTAGTCACGACATGATCGTCGTCCACCTGCCCCAGGCGGGTCGCCGACAGGCGGTATGTCTCCTCCAGCAGGCTGGTTACGGGCCATCTGCTCTAGCTGTTCTTCAAGGTATTCGTTCCTGTCTAAAAGGTGGCGAATCTGTTTCTTGAGATTGAATGATCGTTCAATTTCCGGATCTAACTTATACTCAGGATCTTCGCCTCTTTTCGATCTGCGCATAAACAAGAGAACCTCGTGAAAAGCAAGAGTTGAAAACACAAAAGAAAAATTAAAGAAGAATAAAAATAAAAACGAAAATAAAAATAAAAATAAAAGCAAAAAGTGCAATAAAAGAAAGATGTAGTTATGTTGCCAATCCCCGGCAACGGTGCCAAAAACTTGTTGCGTGTAAAATAGTCTATCGCAATGGTAGTGCAAGTGTACACGACGCAAGTAGTAAAGTGATACTAAGTATCGGATATCGTCTCCACAGGGATTGGGCTAATAGCTTCACCTTGTTTACTGCACGAAAATAAAGGAAATAATTAAGAGTTGTCACGAGAATAATAAGATAAAAACGTAAATAAAAGGAATGAGTTATCAAGATAGATAGAATGGGCTGGTATTGAATTGCTCGGTAGTGCAGGTATTGAATTGCTTAGGATCTCCAGTTCTGTCGTCGCTCCCGTCGCCGACAGCACCTGTCGCGACGTCTGTCCGTTGGCAGTCGCGGCAGCAGACACACCAACTCCGTACTTCAAGTTTGGCAAGAATCCCAGATCTGCCTTGCCCTATCCCTAGGCACAAGTCTGTCGATGAACACGTCTTTGATGATACCTCCCGGCGTGAATCGAAGGATGAACACCGATGTGTATGAATTCTTCCTTAGCCACTTAACCTCGCCTTATCCCTAAGCACGAGATGGTTCAACTATAAACTAGAGAACGCGCTTTTATCTCTTTCGTATACTTAACTCTCCCGATGCTAAGTAAATAGATAACCTCACAATGCTCTCCCGATGCTCTTGCAAGATATTAAAACCAAGATAAAAGAACTTGAAGTTTATTTTATTGAACTTGAAAAATCCTAAAACAAAGCAACCCTTGCAACTACTTTACAAAACAACCCGTAGCCCTAGGGGGAATTTAGAACATGTCGGTGACGGGTGGACGGCAGGGGTTTGGTTTCGGTTATGGGTTAATCCGTTATCCTCTAGGTTAAATCTATGCCCTTATATAAGCTTTGGGCTCAAGTTATCTAAGGTAACAAGGATTACAACTTTAATTAAAAGTAAGATTCTAATAAAGACTAAATCTCTAAAGTCTCCTACTTTCCAGCCGCATCCTAGCTTTTAGGAATTTCCTCTCTTTGAGCTTTGGCTTGACATATCTTTTGATCCGGGGCTCGGAAAAATATTTGGCTTTCACACGACACACGAGCATATTTTTCTCTATCTATCGAGGTCCACTTGACTTTTCCTCTTCATAAATCTGCTGTCACCTTGCTGTCTTGACAGGTCCATGACAGGTTCGTCTTCTTCAGCTGCTAGTCCAGTTTAGCTTTCCTGCTTATCTGTCATGCGCCTGCCTTCATTGTCAACCATGGCAGTTACCTGCAAAATACACCATCTTTTAGTAGAATCCGTGCCTTTTATATAATTGTGATGTTTTATTGAAAACTAACCTAAATGCAATGCAATGATGTTTGAATGCAGCAGAAATATGGGTTAAAAAGGGTGTAAATAATAGAACTTTTACACACTCAACAATAGTCCTAAAGATGACAATATTGTAAAGTTCACTAAGGAGCAGTATGACAGCATTTTAAGTTTGATCAATGACAAAGGTAGAATGGCTAGTTCTTCTGGTCAGTTCAATAAGGACTCAAATGTGAACATGATTTTGTCTTCTGATGATACTCAAGATCGTGCTGCTTTAAACTCAGGTAACTCAGGTATGGTCCCTTCTATTTTTTCTACTTGTTCTTTTGACAGTAGTGTTTTGACCCCCTGGATTTTAGATTCAGGGTCCACGGATCATATTGTAAATGTTTTAGATTGTTTTATTGATTATAAAGAAGTTTTTGGTAAGTTTGTAAGACTGCCTAATAACCATTTGGTTCAAGTTAAACATGTTGGTACAGTTCAATTCAATGAATCTTTACAATTACTTAATGTTTTTCACATACCTGATTTTGGTTTCAATTTAGTGTCTGTTTCACAGCTTGTTAAATCTGGTAATATCTCTGTTATCTTTAACACTAATTTTTGTGTTATACAGGATATCATCCAATGGAGGATGATTGGTTTAGCTAAACAAGCAAATGGATTATACTTTCTGGAAGTGGATAAGTGCAGTCTTGGAAATGATGTATGTTATTCTATTAACTCTAATGTTTCTTTCCTTAAATGGCATGCTAGATTAGGGCACCCTTCTCAGGGTAGAATGAGTGTTTTTTCTGATATATATGATGATATACCTAGTGGGGTGATTTCTAATTGTGAAGTTTGCCATTTAGCTAAACAAAAAAGGATAGCTTTTCCTACAAGTAATTCTGTTAGCAATGAGGTTTTTGATCTTGTTCACATGGATGTTTGGGGGCCTTTCCCTATTAAATCTGTACATGGATACTCTTATTTTTTAACTGTGGTTGATGATAAGAGTAGGTTTACATGGATCTTTCCTATGCAATTAAAATCAGAAGTTAAGACTCACATAAGTAATTTTTGTTCCATGGTCAAGACCCAATTTTCTAAAACACCTAAGTGCATTAGAATTGATAATGCTAGGGAATTTGAGATGCTAGAATTTTATAACTCCACTGGAATTATTCATCAGAACTCTTGCAACTACACTCCTCAACAAAACAGTGTAGTTGAGAGGAAACATCAACACCTTTTAATGGTAGCTAGGTCTTTAAGAATTCATGCATCTTTACCCTTAAATTTCTGGCTGGATTGTGTTGTTCATAGTGCTTATTTGATAAACTTAACTCCCACTCCTCTTTTAAAACAGAAATCTCCTCTTGAAGTTTTGTTTAATTCAAAACCCTTGATTACCAATCTAAAAGTTTTTGGTTGTTTAGCTTATGCTAGTGTCCTTCCTAAGGCTGCTACTAAGTTACATCCTAGAGCTATTAGGTCTGTATTTGTTGGCTTTCCTAAAAATGTTAAGGGATATAGATTGTTTAATCTTGAGTCTAAGAGTTTTTTATCTCAAGGGATGTTAAGTTTGTTGAAAATTCTTTCCCTTTTCAAGAAAAATCTAAATTTCAATCCTTGGATAATATTGTTTTACCAAGTTATGAAAATAAACTTCTTCAAGATTTTTCAAATCATGTTTCAAATGATAGTGATGGTTATACTGATAAGGTTCAAGATTTTGATTTATCTCATGTGTCTCATGGTTCTATAAATACTGATAATTCTGTTACTCCAACCTTTGATGATAGCATTGAGTCTGTGTCTCCTATTCTTGATGATTCTGCTGATAATATCTTAAGTACTGATGATGTTATTTCTGCTGAACCAAGTAATCAGAATTCTCCTAAACAACATATTGTTGATATTCCTCTAGTCACTAGGCCATCTAGAGTTTCTAAACTTCCTCAAAAATTCAATGATTATCAAGTTTCCTTACCAAAGCAGTCTTCCAAAGTTGTTTCAAAACAGAAGACATCTCATTCTCTTGCAAATGTTATATCCTATAAGCATGTTTCTGATAGTCATCTAAGTTATATAAATAATATAACCATTCTAAAGGAACCTAAGAACTACAAGGAAGATGTTTTGCATAAGGAATGGAAACAAGCTATGGAAGAAGAAATTTCTACCTTAGAGGAGAATAATACTTGGACTTTAGTTGATCTTCCTCCTAATAAGAAAACAATAGGGTGTAAATGGGTTTATAAGACTAAACTGAAATCTGATGGAACTTTGGAACGTTATAAAGCTAGATTAGTGGCAAAAGGCTATACTCAACAAAATGGGGTTGATTTTCTTAATACTTTCAGTCCTGTTGCAAAGTTAACAACTGTTAGAACCTTAATTGCCATTGCTGCTTCTAAAAACTGGTTTTTACAGCAAGTTGACATAAACAATGCCTTTTTGCATGGTTTCCTTACTGAAGAAGTCTATATGGTACCTCCCCCTGGTTTTACTACTGCTAATTCTAAATTAGTTTGTAAACTAAACAAAAGTTTATATGGCCTAAGGCAAGCCAGCAGGCAGTGGAATGAAAGATTGACCACTGTTCTTTTAGCCCAGGGTTTTAAGCAATCATCTGTTGATTCTTCCTTGTTCACTAAGGGTACTGGTTCCTCTTTTCTTGTTTTAGCTGTCTATGTAGATGGTATTATCTTGGCAAGCCCTAATTTAGATGAAATTTCTAAAATAAAGGCCTTCTTACATGATACTTTTAGAATTAAAGACCTAGGGGACTTGAAGTATTTTCTAGGCTTTGAGGTAGCTAGATCTTCTAAAGGTATTAACTTGTGTCAAAGAAAATATACTATTGAACTTCTAGAAGAAACTGGTTTTATAGATTCAAAACATGTTCCAACACCTATGGTTCCTAAGACTAAAATTTTAAAATTCAGTGGTTCTTTGCTAGAGGATATTACCTTGTATAGGAAGATTATAGGGAAATTACTTTATCTCACCAATACAAGGCCTGACATTTTTTATGCTGTCCAACAGCTTTCTCAATATATTTCAGCCCCTACCAATGTCCATTTATCAGCTTTGCATAGGGTTCTCAGATATTTGAAAGGAACCATTGGACAAGGCTTATTTTTTCCTACTAATAATCATATTCAGCTTAATGCCTTTTCTGACTCAGATTGGGCATCGTGTCCTGATTCCAGGAAGTCCACCACAGGGTATTGTGTCTTCTTAGGCACTGCACTGATTTCCTGGAAGTCTAAGAAGCAACAAACCATTTCGAGATCCTCCAGTGAGGCAGAGTACCGTGCATTAGCTGCAGTCACCTGTGAAATACAGTGGCTCGTTTATTTGCTCTCTGATCTTCACTTTTTTTTACAACCTGCAAACATTTTTTGTGACAATCTGTCTGCTATTAAAATTGCAGAGAATCCGGTGCAGCATGAGAGAACAAAACATATAGAGATTGACTGCCACATTGTTCGTGAAAAGTTGCAGCAGCAGTTGATCAGAATCCTTCCTGTATTCACTCATAACCAACTTGCGGACTGTTTCACCAAACCTTTGCATCCTTCTGTTTTTCAAACCCTTATCTTCAAGTTGGGCATACATAACATATATGCTCCAACTTGAGGGGGGCTATTAGAGGATGTTAGCTGGCAGTTAGTTAAGTTTGTTAGCTTCAGCTTCTTGATTCTTTAAGCCTATATAAAGGCACTTTGTATCTCAAACTATTCAATTCAGTTTAATAATAAAGATTCTTTTACTTTGTTTCTATTACTGATAGTGAAACGATATCGTTTCTATTTTCCCTTCTTGGTTTACACGGCGTCGTATTGTTTACATTGTAAACATCCAAATTCCCAAATCAGAATCTCCTATCGTATTTCGACATTCTCAATAGTTGATGCAAGCTTCATCTCCTTGGACAAACAATCTGCATCTGGAATTGTTATACGAGATTCAAATGACTTTATAATTTGGCTCTCTTCGATTACCTCGGCTTTCTTGGCTGAAGCAATGGCTCTGTCCATGATATTGAGCTTCAATCAGTAATTGTTGAAAGCGATTCCAACACAAAAATAAGTAAACTAAATTCTCAGGAGCCAGATTATTCGGAAATTGGAATGGTTACCCGAGTTATTAAGCTATTGGCAATGAATTTTACCTCTTGTTCTTTCATCTTATGTGGACGAAATATGAACCGGGTGGCCCATGCAATGTCTGCGGAGGGCCGTCGGAGTTCAGATGACCAATTCTGGTTGAAAGATGCACTGGGGCAAGGGGCTTCAGCTCGCCGATGATGACCGGAGATTTCTTGATCCTCCGTGAGCTACAGTTTGCTCTCTTGCTTTAAACAATTGTGGTCTTTTCTTTTAATTTCTAATAAATACAACCGACACTTTATTAAAAAATATTGAAGCTGTTTTTTATTTAAGAAAATTGGAGTTGTTTAAATAAATATATTTTAATGTTAAACAACGGATAATGTTTATTCATTTGTGAAATGTATAAAATTAGTGACAAGTCGAAGAATTGCACTAAATTTAAATGGTGATGATGTTCTTACCCGGGAAGAAGAATCCGCGATAAGATGGTCGTGCATTAGTTGTCGAAAACAGCATTTGATAAGAAAGAATATTCTATGATGCGTCGCTATCTGATATTAACGACAAGATATATGGGAAAAATTAAAAGAAATGTAATTCTCATTAAAAATCTATTTCTTATCAGAATCATACTAAAGTATAATTGTGATAACAAGAGAAAAAGAGTGCTCAGAAGATATATGGAAAATTGGCTTTTTATTTTTTTTAATTTAGAAAATAAAGAGGTTAAATTGCTTAGATGCTCTTTTGTAAATTTTCTTTGCATTTTATATTAAAATTTACACATGGTATTGTAGGAGTGTGCTACGTGTCATGTCACATCATTTATTAAAGGCAATGAGTTATTAGGACATTTTAGAAGACGGAAGCAAAGTATATGGGCACATTGAACATTTAAAAATAAGATTAATCACATTGGAAGATTTAGAAAAGTACGGGGCATTGATATCATTATCCCTAATAATTTTATTAATATAAGATACGGTTAGCATATACTGATAGCTTAAGAATGAATTTGGAATGTTTAAAAGTTTAAGGGCCAATTTAGAATGAAGTCTTAGTTTGAGGATTAAATTGAAATATTTAGAAATTCGATTGAGTCCTAATTTAAGATGAAATTGAAATGACCATAAAAATTGAAGACTAATTTAGAGACGTGTGGTACAATTAAGTCTATTTTAATCGTCACTTGTCTAAACTAATATTATCTCAAGATATTTAACCTTTTCATTCTTCCTTTCAAATTCACTGCATTTTTAGGCCGTTAAGTTTGTTCCATATATTGTTCCACCTTTCAAAAGCTAAAAATAACCCCAAAGACTACACTGAGTAGAAAATCCATGTAAATCTCACCCAACATTTTAGATGGAAACCAAAGACTAAGTTTGTGTCTTTGTCTAAATGTTTTAGCCACAAATTCTCATTTCCAGGTTCTCAAGTTTCTACTATTTGAAAAAAAAGTTTCTTTAATTACCTTATACAAATCAACATTCTTACAAGCTTTCTCAATAAGCTCATTTTCCTTGTAAAAGTACATTAGTGTGGGATAAAAGCATAATAAAAAGTAAGAAAGCTATATGAAAATGGGAAAAGCACCCGCGATTATCGGTGTTTGTTCAGTCATTCTATTGGTCATGGTGGTGGCAGTGGCTGTCGGTGTTACCCGCAGCCGTAGCGGACGCAATGAAGGCGGAGGCGAGCTTGAGGCTTCCAAGAAGGCGGTGCAAACCATTTGCCAACCTACCGATTACAAAGAAGCATGCGAAAAAAGCCTCGCGGGAAGCAACACCACCGACCCCAAGGAGCTAATCAAGGCTGGTTGCCAAGCGGCTATCCACGAGATAGAGAAGGTTATCAAAAACTCTGACACCATTCAAGATGTGGCCAAAGACCCAATGTCTCGTCAAGCTCTAGAAGATTGCAAAGAGCTGATGGGTTATGCCATCAATGACCTCATGAAGTCAATCAGCCAGCTTGGTACATTCGATGCTAGAAGGCTAGATGAATACATCGAGAACCTCAAAATTTGGGTGGGTGGTTCCATCACGTATCAACAAACATGTTTGGATGGGTTCGTGAATGTATCCACCGAAGCTGGTGAGAAAATGAGAAAATTGTTGAACACTTCACAAATGCTCACTAGAAATGGCTTAGCCATGGTTTGTGAAATTCCTAAACTCATCCGTGATCTTAACTTTCCGGGCTTGACTGGAGCTGGACGGACTACACGTAAGCTATTGGCTAAAGATGGGTTCCCTTCATGGGTTAGTTTTAGGCAACGGATGTTATTGCAACAAAATTCGTCCCAGATGAAGCCTAATGTTGTCGTCGCTAAAGATGGTAGTGGAAAATATAATAGCATTAATCAAGCGTTGAAAGAAGTCCCTATGAAAAATGGTTCTCCATTTGTGATACAAATCAAGGCTGGTGTTTACAATGAACGAGTTCTTGTTGATAGTTATATGACCAATGTTGTGTTCATCGGAGACGGACCCACTAAGACCATCATCACGGGTAGCTTGAGCTATACCGTTGACACTACCACATTTGCTACTGCAACTGTTGGTTAGTATGTGTGAGTTTAGATCGTATTATGTTACAAAATTCATGCTTGAATTTTAGTGACATAAAAAGCAATGTTTGCAGCTATTACCGGTGCTATGTTCATGGCAAAGGACATTGGATTCGAGAACACTGCGGGAGCCATCAAGCACCAAGCGGTGGCACTTAGGGTCGAGAGTGATCAAACCATCTTTTATAACTGTCAAATGGATGGCTACCAAGACACCCTTTACTCCCACAGTCAACGCCAATTTTTCAGGGACTGCACCATCTCCGGAACCATCGATTTCATCTTTGGCGACTCCGCTGCGGTTTACCAGAACTGTAAAATCATCGTCCAAAAGCCACTTGAAAATCAACAATGTGTCGTCACCGCCCAAGAAAGGTCAGTCCCTAACATGGCCTCTGGCTTCGTCCTCCAGAACTGCATCATCAGCGGTGCCCAGGACTACCTCCCAGTGAAGGCGAGAAGCAAGACGTACCTCGGCCGACCGTGGAAAAATTTCTCGAGGACCATCATCATGCAATCTCAGCTAGAAGACATCATCGCACCTGAAGGATGGATGCCTTGGAATGGCAGCTTCGCCCTCGATACCCTATGGTACGCTGAGTTCAACAACCGGGGACCAGGCGCCGACCAGACCAATAGGGTAAAATGGAAAGGTATCCAAAAGATCACTGCCGCTCAAGCCCAGCAATTCACCGCTGGTGTGTTCATACTTGGTGGGGACTGGATCCCTAAATCTGGGGTACCTTACACTGCTGGCATGATTCCTGGTTTATAGAGATCTCAACAAAATAGATACGGAAAATATGAATAAGTGTGCATGTATGGTTCGCAATGCTGCTGGATAAAAAATCACTCGTTGATTAAAGAAATGAGAATAAAGGAAGGGTACTTTTATACACTAGCAAATGGAACTAAGTGTTATGGTTCGAGGTATATGAATAAGTTCACTTAGTAGGTTACAAAGAATAAGACTCGATCCTGGAAGAATGCATCCCTGGCCCCCCTCGGTCCATCCCTGGCTCAAAAGGACCTTCATCGAAAAACATTTGGAAAATATATTGCTCAACACGGTTCATTTCTTTCTGATATTTCAAAGGTACATTAATCTTCATATATATATATGGATAGATTAGGCAGATACTTGTATTAATTGGATTGGAGTACCATATATTAAGATGTCTCATCATTTAGTTGAAAATAGTTGCTTCTTGTAGTGTCGAATAGAATTGGTGCCAGCTAGGTTATTGGTTCTTGAAGCAGTGGACCAGCTCGTTCGACTTGGAAACAAGGAAGATCGTTGAACATAGAGCTGAAGGTGTTGAACATGGTAATCCAAGCACACGGTGAAGATGGGGTATCGTCCGACACCGTCATGGCACACCTATGGGTGACATCAAGAACATTAAGAATCGTAGATGGTGCCAATGAAGTGCACTTGGGTACAATTGTGCAGTTAGTTAGAAATACGAAGAGATAAGCTTTGAAATGATCTTGATAACATGATCATCTTGCAAAATCCTTTTCCTCTTTTTCAAATAAATTTGGGAACTAAATAGAGGGAATAATAATCCCAAAAAATATGTAATTATTGTGAAACAAGTTGTTGTAATAATATTGTATGCATTTATTTATAGACCATCAGATTCAGACCTTTTTCTCTGGTTTATGTACATTAGGTAAGATATTGTTGGTTTGGTTGTGGTTTAGTTGGGATAGCATTTGATAACCTGTGGTTAATATTATATATGGTGGTTTTGTGATGATCCCCTTGAACAATAATTTCGCAAGTTTTATGTTGTAACTGTTGGATTGTACCTTGCTTGCATTGTTTTTTTTTTACCATTTTTTAACTTGTCGTCCATTGTATTTCCATCATTTACATGTGCCAAATGGATCATCAGCAAGGGAGTTAATAATGAGAGTAACTAAGAATATCAGGGGAGCCAATAGAATTTAGTTTATCATAGAGGTAAGGGGAAGCCAAACGGTCAATCTGTTCATTCCGAACATTCCAACGGCTCTTCACTGGAGTGGATTAAGGCCAACTTTTGGAAGACATGTGTAACACCCCGACCTGGATATCACAATTTGGGCCTCAAGCCCAAATCAAAAACTATAAAAATTTTCAAACTGGGTTTAGCCCAATAAGAAAATTCTTAATGATAAGTTCTCAAATGTGACATATTTCATTTGTTATTTTTCTAGTTATTAGGACTTCTTGCTGCTTAATACATGTTGTTTTTGTTATATTTTGTACAGGAACCCAATTCTGGAAATAGTAGTGAAAATGGGGCATTTATGCAGTTTTTATTATAATTATGTCATGACTGGCATCATGGGCACGACACCGGGCACAACGCGTCTGACGTGGCAGTGGCGTGGCGACTTCTAGAAGTTTCTGGAACGTTCTGAGAGATCTTATCAGCTTATCCGTTTAGATTTCCTGCATTTAAATTTCAAAACATTTGAATTGTTTTATCTTTACTTTATTATTTTAAATTTTCTTATCTCTTATCCTTGTAATCTAAGCCTATAAATACCAACCTTTGGTGAAGGCTTAAGATCATCTCTTAGCTTTGAGTATTTTTATTTCTACCTTTGTAAATATTTTCTAGTTTTAATTCAAGTTCTTTTTTTCTTTCCTTGTTCCATTTGTTTTATGCTATTTAATTACTTTTCTAAAAATAAGTTAAGTATGATAATTAATATCATGCTTAGCTAAATTTCTTGAGCCAAGAGCTAGCCAAAACAATTCTAATCGTGAGAATTGAACATTGCCTAAATTCCTTCGGGAATACATTTTTATCTTTCGGTTTAGATAGTTTGGCAATCGGCCTTACTAAAGTTTTTAATCGTTTTTCAAATCAAAAAGAGCTCGTTGGTCTGAAATCGTTTAAAAACATAGTTGGGAGGAAGGATCGGCCTGTGGCAATTTCGACTTTCTGTGAACACTCTTAGCAGCGATCCGCTAAGGAAAGATAAAATCAGAAGCGATTCTTTTTAAGACAATTTCTGAGTTGGGCTTTTCCTGCTTTCAAAACTAAATACTTTAACGGCGATAGATGTGGTTAATTTGTTTAAGAATCAACCTTCAAAGATAGTCTTAGGAGGATTGGTTACTCGAGAGAGAAGCAAGTTGCGACGGGTTGGGCCTCGCAGACTGTAACCGACATGATCCCCGGAGTAAAAATTTATTTCAATGATCGAAGGAATTGACAAGGCTAGCTCGAGGCTAATTTGCATATTTGGTTTTTTACTATTTTCTTTAATTCTTGCATTTTATTTTATTACTTCACTCAATATCAGACCACCCCTTTTTTATTTTCTTGTTTTTACAGATATTCCTGGAATTCAAATCCGAAAAAAATTCAAGTCAAGAATTCTGATTAATCTCCCTGTGGATCGACCCTCTTTCCCTATAACTACTTAATTTCTTTATTTTATTTATTATTGAAAGAGGTTAAATATTTATTTATTTTTGACCGGTTAAACGACGACTTGTCAAAATTGGCACTGTTGCCGGGGAGATTTACTTTCGGAACTTTTGACTGAGTTTGTTTCTTTTACCAGGAAAAACCCACTTTTAAAGAACAAAAAATTTAGCAAAGGTCGTCGAGCTAAACGACGTTAAACAAAACGCTAAATGGGAGGCAACCCATTGGTTTATTTTTTCGTCAATTTTTACTTCCTTTTTAATAATTTAATTTATGTTTCTTTATTTTTCATTTTCCTTCTTTTTAATTGCCTTAATAATTTTTTCTTTGCAGGATTCTTTTCGCATACAGCAGGCCGAGCATCACACTCCAGCTAAAGTGCATTGTTTCATTAGTGGGGTGCATTTTAGCACACTCAATGAGCGGTGCACGTTAGCCCAACCCCTTATCCCTTGGCATATTGTCCGATTTTCCCTGATTTTTCCTTTTCCCCTTCCCTTTCTTTCTTTCCTGCAACACCAAACCCTAACATCACACACCCAGCCGCAAAAATTCACTCAGCCGCATCGACTTCACCATGCCCCACACCTCCTCCCCGCCGCGGTGGTCGACGACGGCAAGCCCCCATTCCTACGGCTTCCACAACACCTTCGCCTTCACCCCCAACCATCGTCCGTTGTTGGCAGCTCTCCAACAACACTGCTGGACAAGCTCTGTCCGCCGTCCGCCTCCCCAACGGTCACCAACACCATCGTTACAATCAATACCCACGAGGAGTACTCTTTCTCTGTCTTACACTTTTATGTTTTTCATTTGAATTGGGGCAATTCACTTAAGTGAGGGAGAGGGTAAATTACCACTTGTCTGCTTGTTTGATAATATGTTTTGATTTTAATTAAACCTTGGGATGAATTTTTTGTTCTTGCCATTACTTGTTGTCCAGCATGTTGTACTTGTTCTTGTGCTTAGGAATGATTGAATTATAGCATTTTGATAATCAAAGGATATGGGTAATCTGCAGTTTGACATCTCTTTTAATTTCTCTTGATTGTGTTGATTAGATTTCTCGCCTAGCTTAATCAAACTTAGCCCAATTTTGTGAGACTTTGAGCCTTGAGCATGCATTCTTCATATTATGCTCATTTCTTTTTCTTGAGAGTGTCATCTTGAATTTTAGGAATCTAGAACTTGTGGCTTGCTTACGATTCGAGACTACACTAAGAACGAGGTGCTTTAAAATGATTTAGGCATTAGGCTTTAAACCTCTTCCATCCCTTCCATTTTAATTTACCCTTTCTCATCGCCTAGTGAGCCTTTGTTAGCCTTACATCCCATTTCTTTTAACCATTTCAATTGATAAAATGCTAGAATCTTTATTAGACATAAAGGAGATACTTTTCAAATAAGGGCAGAATTTTTCCTCTAAAATAAATAAAAAAGAAAAAAAAGAGAAAAACAGAATAAAAGGAAGCAATTGCTTCGAAAAAAAGAGAAAAGAAAAAAACAGTTTCGAAAAAAGAAAAAAAAAGAAGGAAAATATGTGTTTGCTTGCCCATTTTTAGCTCATCTTTTGTCTTCAATGTTTATTGCTTGAAACTTCTTGCATTGATTATCTTCTTTTGTTTTTTTTTTCTTTCTATCTTTTTTACCCTTTTCTAAACCCATATTACACCTTGAATAAAAGACCTAATGATTTTTGCACCTCGGTTCTAATAAAGTAGTGGAGAATTGAACTTGTTACAAGCCTATGGAAACCTTTGTTCATGCATGACTTAGAGTGTTTTTGCTTCACATTTACCTTTAAACACTTTGAGTGCTCTTGAATGTATCTTGGTGAGGATTAAGACTAGGTTAGGATTTGATTAATGCTTGATAGGTAATTGGAAGAGATAAGGGTTGTTCTTTGCTTGCATCCATTTGGTTTGATTATGTTTCTTTCACGATACTCCTTTTGCGCTAGAACTCTTATGATTATGTTTGATGCTTGTGATGGCTTGAGAAATGCATTCTTGGGTTAATATCTTTTTTGGACATACTTGAGGACAAGTATGAGACAAGTGAGGGGGAATTTGATAAGTTATCAAATGTGACATGTTTCATTTGCTATTTTCTAGTTATTAGGACTTCTTGTTGCTTAATACATGTTGTTTTTGTTATATTTTGTACATGAACCCAATTCTGGAAATAGTAGTGAAAATGGGGCATTTCTGCAGTTTTTATTATAATTCTGTCATGACTGGCATCATGGGCACGACACCGGGCACGACGCGTCTGACGTGGCAGTGGCGACTTCTAGAAGCTTCTGGAACGTTTTGAGAGATCTTATCAGCTTATCCGTTTGGATTTCCTGCATTTAAATTTCAAAACATTTGAATTGTTTTATCTTTACTTTATTATTTTAAATTTTCTTATCTCTTATCCTTGTAATCTAAGCCTATAAATACCAACCTTTGGTGAAGGCTTAAGATCATTTCTTAGCTTTGAGTATTTTTATTTCTACCTTTGTAAATATTTTCTAGTTTTAATTCAAGTTCTTTTTTTATTTCCTTGTTCCATTTGTTTTATGCTATTTAATTACTTTTCTAAAAATAAGTTAAGTATGATAATTAATATCATGCTTAGCTAAATTTCTTGAGCCAAGAGCTAGCCAAAACAATTCTAATCGTGAGAATTGAACATTGCCTAAATTCCTTCGGGAATACATTTTTATCTTTTAGTTTAGATAGTTTGGCAATCGGCCTTACTAAAGTTTTTAATCGTTTTTCAAATCAAAAAGAGCTCGTTGGTCTGGAATCGTTTAAAAACATAGTTGGGAGGAAGGATCGGCCTGTGGCAATTTCGACTTCCTGTGAACACTCTTAGCGGTGGTCTGCTAAGGAAAGATAAAATCAGAAGCGATTCTTTTTAAGACAATTTCTGAGTTGGGTTTTTCCTGCTTTCAAAACTAAATACTTTAACGGCGATAGACGTGGTTAATTTGTTTAAGAATCAACATTCAAAGATAGTCTTAGGAGGATTGGTTACTCAAGAGAGAAGCAAGTTGCGACGGGTTGGGCCTCGCAGACTGTAACCGACATGATCCCCGGAGTAAAAATTTATTTCAATGATCGAAGGAATTGACAAGGCTAGCTCGAGGCTAATTTGCATATTTGGTTTTTTTACTATTTTCTTTAATTCTTGCATTTTATTTTATTACTTCACTCAATATCAGATCACCCCTTTTTTATTTTCTTGTTTTTACAGATATTCCTGGGAATTCAAATCCGAAAAAATTCAAGTCAAGAATTCCGATTAATCTCACTGTGGATCGACCCTCTTTCCCTATAACTACTTAATTTCTTTATTTTATTTATTGTTGAAAGAGGTTAAATATTTATTTATTTTTGACCGGTTAAACAACGACTTGTCACTTAAAAACATTTAAAGCCGACAGTTAAAAATATAGATAAATAATTTAATTCGTTTCAAAGAAACTCCACTTCAATTTAAAATGTTTAAACATTTGACTTAATTAATACATTTTCAAAAGTACGAATTATAGGCCCGACCACATAAGGCCCTATGAATACATAGCACACTGAACACAAGTAACTTACTTTGAAAAGCTTCATATGCTGGAATCTCGTATTGATAGTGTTAGAGTATGCCCAAAGACCAATCATAGGAAATGATATTTATTTTTACCTTATTTATTCAAAAAAGGCATTGCCATTATTATTTCCAGTTACAATTCTGTGTGCGTAAATAAACTGAATTATAAGAAAGCCCTTAGAATAATATGATTATACTTAAATGTCCTTAGTCGAGTATTATTGTGGGCGTGGACAACAATAATGCATTAAGACTAATATATAGTTGATTGGTGATGAAGTGTTGTCATTGACGTGGAGATGTCAAAATCAATACATAAGTATGTGTTAGAGAATGACATATTGGACTGACCCGCTATGAGCATGTTTCTTGGATTATTATGAGACAGTCATAGCATTGCTCATAGCGATAACTACTTGTATAATCCTCAGACTTGAGATCATCATTATTTCAACATCATGAGTGACATATTTTGATACAATCAAACATGTGTCGTAACTGACTATGCTATAAAGACTGGTATTGGATATGTCACAATCTATGTAGTGGGATATGATTGATCAAGATAGGATTCATTTCTTCACGTCTATAAACATGTGTCATTCCTTCTTTCTTCACGTCTTTCGTTCACCATTGCTTCTAATCGCTCCTCTAGGTATTCATTTCTTTCAACGAGGTAACGGACTCTTTTCCTGAGATTGTACGTTCGTTCGATTTCAGGATCTAACTGGTGCTCAGGTTCTTTTCCTCGTTGAGATTTGCGCATACGCAAACAAAAGACCTTGTGAAAGGTATAGGTTGAACAATCCAAGTAAAAACAGAAAAGTAAAGGAAGTGCAGAAAAAGATAGGGTAAAAATATGTTGCCAGTCCCCGGCAACGGCGCCAAAAACTTGTTGCGTGTAAAAGTGTCTATCGCAATATAATGCAAGTGTACACGACGCAAGTAGTAAAGTGATACGTAAGTATTGGATATCGTCTCCACAGGGATTGGGCTAATAGCTTCACCTTGGATTACTGCACGATAGAGAAAAGAATTATTTAAGTTGTTGTCACGAGATAATAAAGAGTACTTAAATAAAAGAGTAATGAAATCAAGATAGAGAGAATGGGCCGGTATTGAATTTCTCAGTAGTGTAGGTGTTGCAAAGTCTGGGAATATATGTTATGTCGTCGTGCCTGTTGCGGCAGCACCTGTCGCGGCAGCGGTCTATTATTAGTCGCGGCAGCGATCACACAACTCTGTACTTCAAGCTTGGCAAGAATCCCTATTGTGCCTTGGCCTATCCCTAGGTCCAAGTCTGTCAATGAACACGTCTTTGATGATACCTCCTGGCGTGAATCGAAGGATGAACACCGATTTTGTTGAATTCTTCCTTAGCCACTTAACCTTGTCCTATCCCTAGGTCCGAGATAGTTCAACCATAAACTGGAGAACCCGTACTTATTCCTTTCGTATACTTAACTCTCTCGATATTAAGTAAATAGATAATCTCACAATGCTCTCCCGATACTCTTGTAAGATGTTGAAAACCAGAATAAGCAAACTTGAAGTCTATTTTATTGAACAGAAAAATTCCTAAAACAAATGCAATCCTTGCAACTACTTTACAAATCAACCTGTGGCCCTAGGGGAAGTTTAGAACATGATGAGAAGGGGAAAACGGCTAGGGTTTTAGGAAGAAGACTAGAGATGAAGATATCCTTCCCTAGGTCAAATTACATGCCTTTATATAGGCCTTGGGTTCAAGTTTTCTAATATGGCAAGAATACAAGTTTAAACTAAAGTACAACTCTATTAAAGACTAAATCTTCAGAGAATGTATCTATAATTCGTCCTTCCTTCTTGCTTGGAGTTTCTTCCTTGAACCTTGGGCTTGGAAAAATATAAGGATGCCCCACGACAGACCGGCTTAATTTTCTCTTTCTGTCGAGGCCCACTTTGCTTCTTCTCTTCACCACTGCTGTCGTCCTTGGCTGCCAAGGCAGCGGCCATGGCAGCATCGTCCTCCTCGTCTGCACATCCAGTTCCAGCTCTATTTCTTTACTGCCCAGCGTCTGCTTCTTCATCTGCTACAGCAGCTACCTGCAAAAGCAACCAATTTCAGTAGAAAATGTGCCATTTAATATATTTGTGATGTATAAATGAAATTTAACCTAAATGAAATGAATCATGCTTGAATGCAGCAGAAATATGGGTTAAATAGGGGGTAAATTATAGAACTTTTACACACTCAACAGATTTGCGGTCAGGTTACTGGTAGATAAGGGTCAAGAAAGAAGATGTTTACAAAACTACTTTTAGAACCCACCATGGACATTTTGAGTTCAAAGTCATGCCCTTTGGGTTGACTAATGCACCGGCAACATTTCAATCCTTGATGAATGAGGTATTTGGACCCTATTTGAGAAAATTTGTGCTAGTTTTTTTTTATGACATACTAGTGTATAGTTCCCATCTTCAAGCACACATTGAACACTCAAGGGTGGTGTTGGAGACTTTAAAGAAGAATAGGTTGTTTGCAAAACAGAGTAAATGCTTCTTTGGCCAGAAACAGGTTGAATATATCGGCCATTTAATCTCTCAGCAAGGAGTAGCTACTGACCCTGCTAAGGTAGAATCCATGGCTAACTGGCCACTGCCTAAAATTATCAAATCTTTGAGGGGATTCCCAGGTCTGACTGGTTATTACAGGAAATTTGTCAGAGCTTATGGAGTGATCAGTAAGCCCTTAACCAGCTTGCTCAAGAAAGATGGGTTTAAATGGACTGAAGAAGCCATTAAGGCATTTGAGATGTTGAAGAAGGCTATGTGTGAAGCCCTGGTGTTGGCTTTACCAAATTTCAACAAGCCTTTTTGCCTAGAGACATATGTCAGTTCCAAAGGCATTGGGGTTGTGTTATCTCAGGAGGGCAGACCTATAGCTTACTTAAGTAAGGCTCTTAGACCTAGACATGTGGACCTATCAATCTATGAGAAAGAATACTTGGCTATCCTATTAGCTATATCCAAGTCGAGGCATTACTTGGAGGGAGGAACTTTTGTGATAAAAACTGATCATGAGCCCCTCAAGCATATGTTGGAACAGAAGCTTACCACTACAATTTAGAAGAGAGGCTTAACTAAGTTGCTGGGAGATTACAATATTTAATACAGGAAAGGGAAAACCAATAAGGTAGTTGATGCTTTGTCAAGATAGTTAGAGGATGAACCAATGTTATTAGCTATGGGAGCTACTCTTATAGCACCAGGATGGGTTCAGGATATTGAAAAGAGTTATGAAGGAGATACACTTGCTCAGGACATCATAGCAGCAGTGGTAATCAATTCATCTTCAGTACCATATTGGAGCTTCTCTAAAGGGGTACTCAGGTACAAAAGTAATGTTTATGTGGGAGACAAGGGCAGTTTGAGGCTGCACATCCTACAAATCCTACATGACTCTCCACATGGAGGACATTCAGGCATTCAAGCTACATTTCAAATAATCAAATCCAGTTTTTATTGGACTGGCTTGAAGTCTACAGTCTAATCCTATGTGCAACAGTGTGATGTGTGTGAGAAAACTAAAGTTGAGCATATTTGAAGACCAGGGTTATTGCAACCCCTCCCAATTCCACAACGGGCTTGGGAAGTAATCACTATGGAGTCCATTGAACCCCCCCTCCTTGAAGTACAATTGCATCCTAGTAGTGATTGATAAGTTCACTGAGTATGGTCACTTCATCCCTTCGTCCCATCCTTATACTGTGACTGACATTGCTAAGAAGTATTTGGATCAAGTCTATAAGCTACATGGACCTCTTAAAGTAGCTATTTCAGACAGGGATAAGACATTCACTAGTCTCTTTTGGAAAGAATTAATGAAGCAGTTGGGTACTACCACATTATTCAGCACTGCCTATCATCCTGAAACGGATGGACAAACAGAGCGCTTGAATCAATGCTTGGAGCAATACCTTCGCAGTATATGCTTCCTCAAACCAAGCAATTGGGCTAAATGGTTAGCACAGGCAGAATTTTGGTATAATACCACTTATCATACAGCAATCAAGACTACCCCATTTCAAGTTTTATACGGCTACCCTCCCCCAATCATGTCTTGGAACAATGAAACACAGGTACAGAGTGTACAAGAAATGCTACAAACTAGAGAGCAATTTAACAGAGTACTCAAGGAACAGCTACACAAGGCACGCAACAGAATGAAACAAATTGCGGATAGAAAAAGAACTGGCAGGGAATTTCAAGAAGGCGATTGGATGTACCTGAAACTTCAACCTTATAAGCAAACGTCCTTAATCCTGCGCACAAATCTGAAGTTAGCAGCTCGATTTTATGGTCCTTACAAAGTTTTACAGAGAATTGGGAAAGTTGCATATAAGCTCGATTTACCTGCTACTTCGCGGATCCATCCTGTTTTCCATGTCAGCTTGTTGAAGAAAAAGATTGGACACAAGGGCACGGCTTCCATTGATCCTTCGTAGGTGGGAAATGATGGCCAACTACATGTCTACCCAACATTGGTCTTGGAAAAACGCATCGTCAAGAAACAGAATCGTGTCATCACTCAATTGTTGATCCAATGGTCGAATTTGGGAGCTGAAAATGCCACTTGGGAGGATTATTCTGTGTTGAAGTCCCAATTTCTGGACTTTGATCCTTGGGGACAAGAATCATCTGTTGGGGGTATTGTTATGACTATGGCTGAGAAATTAATGTTACAGAAAGAGGAGCTGTGAATTGAGGAAGTGAAGAAACCCGTGAAGGTACGAGCACGTGGGGAAATAAGGTCGTTGGATAATCCAGATGGATCGAGTCTCACGCGCGGCACGGACAAGGAGCCCAACAAGGAAGTTAAGATGACCGGCCCAATCGAGAACTCGTCCAGTCCACAGATTGCCGAGTCTGAAGGGAATGCCAGGGTGGAAAAGTCGTTAAGCTGTTAGAAGAGAGAGAAGGCTACAACTGTCCTTACATGCTTATTTTATTTTTCAGATTGTTTTCATATATAAGAATACACTGTAAAAAGATGATGTTTTTATGATGAATATTGAATGAAACTTCTGAGCTCTTTCAACCCCAAAACTTCTTCTGATTTCTTAATCCCCTTCTTTTGCTTCTTAACAAGCGTGACATTTGTCACGTTTCCTAATAGGGTGGACGCGGGCGGAAAGAGTGATACAAAGGCTAAATGGATTTCGGTTGTACGATTATCGACTGGCTATGTCGAAAGCAAAATACAATAGAAGACCGTCGCAGTGGAGAAAGGGTATCCATAAGGGTCAGCAGCCCGTGGAGGATGGTAGACATCAGGGCACACATGGCCAATCCATTAATTTGGAAAGCCATAAGGTAGAAACGACGACGACTGTGAAGCAAAATGATGTTGCTTCGAACAGTGAGGCAACGTGTAATTGGAAAGGAAAGAGGTTTACAGAGTTCAAGGCCATGTTGAGGAGGAATCATTGTGGAATCTAAGCAGATGCATAGTAGGCAAGATGGCGACGGTGTGTAGTATTTTGCGGGTTGAAGAAGGGTTGCAGAATTAGAGCCTGAGCGAAATCGAAGTTAAGAATATGAGAAGGCGTAAGTTTGAACTTATGGAGCTTAAAATTTCCTTTGAAGATGGTGGAGAGTGTCCTGGTTGATCTCAAGTAATGTCGATGAATCTCTTGAATTCTATTTTCAAATTTGACGGACTGGTGTAACAAGTTCGATTTGACATATTTGTGTTGTTGTTTCGAGAAAAAATACAAATGTAACACCCCAATTTTGGGCTTAGAAGTTTAGGGTTTGGACCGGATCGGTCGGAGTGCGGTTCGAATATAAAAGGTGATTCTTAGGAAAGCCTAGTTCGGGTTGCATTAAAAATGTGGGAAAATATCTTAAAATCCTCTTTTATTATATATAAAAGGATGGTGAAATCAATTTTACAAAATGAGGTTTGGAGGTGTGACATTTTGGGTTAGTGACTAAAATGTAATTCTTGAAAACTTGGTGACTGTTTTAAAAAGGATTGAAACTTTGAATCTTTAAGGAGCTAATTTACCCAAGAAGAGTTCCTCCAGATTTTTCTTAATATTAAACAATTTATTAATGGTTTTAATTAAAGGTAAAAGGAGGGAAAAAGATATTTTGGTTCTCATAACTAACTTTTCTCAAATTTTCCATTTCTTTTCTCTCAACTTTTCTCTCAACCCAAACACTTTTCCCCAGCAAATTTCCCTCTGATTTTGACACCTAAAGATGAGATTTCAATCTTCATTTGATCTCTAATCACTTCCACATCAAAACCTTATCTTTTGCTTATTGAATTTTCAAGAATCTTGGTTCCAAAAAGGGAGAAACTCACATTTAGAGGTATGAACGTCCTTCTCCTCTAAATACTCAGTTCTTTACTGAAATTCCCAAGTTCTCAATCCTT
The DNA here is from genome assembly GCA_958450335.1 of Hibiscus tridactylites. Taxonomy (NCBI): domain Eukaryota; kingdom Viridiplantae; phylum Streptophyta; class Magnoliopsida; order Malvales; family Malvaceae; genus Hibiscus; species Hibiscus tridactylites. Next base: position 20,437,864 of record OY288266.1, read on the forward strand.
GATTTGAGTTTTATTAAAGGTTTTATAGTTGTGTTCTTGATCTTGGCTTTAAAATGCTAGATTTGGTTTAATTTTGATGAAATTCGTATGAAATGATTGGGCACTGTTTTGAGATGTCTTTATAATGATTTTTGGATGTATAATTGAGGTTGAATCAATGCAATCCCGAATAGGTTGATTTTCCTAAGTTTTGGCTTGTGTTAATGATGGTTTTTGGAGTGATCTTGATGTTCTGCTATAGTTGGAGGTATAAGGACATGATTAGATCCTTTTTGGATGTTAATTGAGGGTTATGAATGTTTGGAATTGATGGATCTTGGATGGGTAGTGTTGTAGAGATGTTTGGATGTGATTTCGGTTGTGTTTGGTAGCCGAAATGTGAGTGTTGATGAGAGCAGCGAGTTTAGGTGTTTGGTTGAAGATATTAATGCATGATGATGCATTAATTCTCTGCTTTGATGTGTTTAAAACAGGGGAGACATCTTCGGATCCTTGTGGTGTTGATCCGGAAGCTTGATTGGTGTTTCGGCAAGCTTGCGAAACGGAATTGGTGAGTGAAGTTTGGTTTTCAGCTTTGAAACCAATGTTTTGAAGGTTTGGGAACTTAGTTAAAGTCTAAACAACTTAGCTAAGCTCAAGAGTAAGTTTCGGAAAAACTCTCTTGTTGATGAGCCATGAGTTGGTTTAATGCAAAGTGATTCGTTTGCATGTTTAAATTCTGTTTTTGAAAGCATATTTTAGCATGTTGATTGCTGGTTTTATAAGCCATGTTTTGAAGGATGCTCAAGGTAAGGGATCCTTGTTTTGTACATTGATAAATGTGGTTTTGATGCATAATGATGCATGATGATGAATGGCTTTATTAAATGCTTTAAAACAGTGGATTAATGTTGTTAGATGATGTATATTGGCAAGTGATGTGGTTGGTCTAATAGTGCTTGAATCGGATATAGTTAGCCGGCTATAGGATTGGGTGCACCGTGAATAAAGTCGCCTTGGATGTCGAGGGGTTGTGATTGTACCATGCTCCATCCAAGTACTCTAACGAGATGGTTAAGAACAACATGGTGGTTAAAAGTCCATGGGTGGTTCTTGTTTTAAGGTCACAATGGTGGTTAAAAGTCCATGTGTGGACCTTGTGTATTGTTAAAGTCACAATGGTGGTCTAAAGTCCATGTGTGGACCTTGTATATGGTAAGATCACAATGGTGGTTAAAAGTCCATGTGTGGATCTTGTGTTGTATGTCTTGTGATCTCGTTAGTGATGTTATACAACTACCAATGAGTGATGTGGAGGGGTTGTGATTGTACCATAGTCTCCATCACGGGTGTTGAGGGGTTGTGATTGTACCATTTGCTCCACCTTGATATTGGTAGCGTGTATGAAGCGTAAGGGACAACGCTTGTAATCCGCGTATCCGATTGTCGATTGTGTTTTGAGTTGAGAAAGGTTATGGATTATCACTTGAAAGCCAATATGACATGTTATTGATTTGAAGCATGAAATGCTTGGTTTATATACATATGTGCATGATCAAATATTGTTTTGAATAAGGCTTTTGTAAAGGAGTTTTAATAATGCATTATTGTGATGTTTTAAATGAGCTTTCCTCACTAAGCTATGTGCTTACGCTCTCTCTTTTCTTAAACCAATAATGCAGAGCATTGAAGTGCATAAAGGGCAGCAAGGAGGTCAAGAATCCAAGTGAAGAACTAAGCTCATGTATGGTGAATGTTTTCCTATCACTATTAGCTTTTGGGCATTTGGCAATGGGAACCTAAATTGTTGTTTTGGGAGATGTTTTGGACTCCCTAAGTTGGTTTTATGCATTTGGTGATGTTGAGACTTGTATTGGCCTTTTGGTCCTTGGTTTGAAGTTTTGGTGGTTATATGGTTTTCTACATAGGTTGCATGCTTATAGATTTGGGTATTTCTTAATTAGAAGCTATGTTTGAGATTGGTTGATGTTAATATGTTCATTGAGTGTTGAATGACTTGCTGGTATGTTTTGGTGGTCTTTGAAATGCGTTTGATGGGTCAATTGTGTAATAAACCAGCAAAAATCTGCAATTCTGGGCAATCTGTTTTGGAACGGGAGCTACCGTTTCGGAACAGAGGGCCTGAAATGGCCTTGGCGTTCCGAAACAGGTAGGGCTGTTCCGAAACGAAATTGCCACTGCCAAGCCCTGTTCCGGAACTTGTTTCAGAACGGCCCCGCGTTTCGAAACGGATCATTCCCGTTTCGGAACACTCGACCGTTGGGCACTGAAATTGTTGGTTAAATGTTTTGCAATCTTTGTGTTTTGGTCTTGAACTTGGTTTATACAAATGAATGAGTTTAAGATGTCCGTTTGAGTTGAAATTTGGCAGAGAAGCTTGAAACATGACTAATTGCATAATGGTAACTCAAAAGTTGGTTAAGTCCTTATAATTTTCATAATTTGCATTTTGGTCCCTAAATTCATAACTTGTGCAATCGAGTCCCTAAATGTTTTCTGATTGTGGTGATCTTTGAGTATGCTGATCTTATGAACATATCTAGGGTTAACATGCATTTAGACAAGTTTAAAAAGAAAAAAAAAGGTCGTTAATCAAGGTTGACTTTCGGGTTGACTTTGGTTTTCCCCGTGTAAACTTCTTAATTCGGGTCAACCGTCTAGGCCGGGTTAAGGGGGTTACATTTGGTGTCTCGAGTATTTGGGAATGGTTATGTGGGTGATGAGTGTACGATTGCTTGTATGCTTGTTGAGTGAAAGTATGTTGTGTGATTTGGAAGTATGTTGCAATTGTGATGTATGTTGTGGTGAAGCATGATAGAAGGGCCCATTGCCAAATCAAAGCTAATGAAATGATTTGTTTTTAATTGGAAATGAGCTTGAGTACTTGGATTGCTTACCTTGTTGAGCCCGACTTTGTTTATTTGCATTGTGATTGCATTGTTAGTGAATGGCACCTCGTAGAGAAACGAGGATTAATACGCGAGCTATGGCTCAAAATGAGAATGAGGAGAATGCTGAAAATGTGGTGGATTTACCTCCTCCGCCTGGTGGTGGTGGTGCTGGGGGTGAAGGAGCTGCTGCTGGTGCTGGTGCTGGGGTCGCTGGACCTGAAGCTGGTCAGGGGCAAGCTGTTCCTGACATGACAATACTGGTGCAAGCCATTGCTGGAGCTTTTTGAGCAGCAGTAGCTGGAGCTCAAGGAGCTGGGCATCAGGGAGATGCTAATGCTAGACTACCTTTGGAACGTTTGCGCAGTCTGGGAGGGACTGAGTTCAGGGGGTTTTCTGCTGAAGGTTCTGAGTCTTGGTTGGAAAGTATCAAGAGAATCTTGGGGAAAATGAATTGTACTGATGTGCAGAAGCTGGGCTGTGTGGTATCATTGTTGCAGGATGATGCATACACTTGGTGGACAACCACTATCTCTGGGATGGCGGATGCTGATGTGACATGGACGTTCTTTCAGAACATTTTCAAGAGAAGGTATCTGGGTGTACGATACCTGGATGAGAAGAAAAGGGAATTCATGTCTCTTACTCAAGGGAGCATGTCGGTAGCTGAGTATGAGGTTCAGTTGTCCGACTCAGTCAATACGCACCTGAGCTTGTTCCTGACGAGCGAGAGAGGTGTGAATGTTTCCGTTATGGTTTGGTGACGGAAGTAAAGACCTATATGTTGGCTGCTGAGTATAATGATTTTGATGTGCTGGTTGGTAGAGCAAAAGACATTGAGATGAATTTGAGTTTATCTTCTAGAATTGCTGGTTCTAGTGCTGGTAAACGAGTTGCTGAGTATAGTTTCGGTGGTGGACGGAACAAGAGGGGGCGTGATCGGAAGTATCAGTCTTCAGTTAAGCGAGGTGGTGGTGGGCAAGGTGCGCCTACTCAGGGAGACAAGGCAAGAGCGGACCCGAACACATGTTGGACATGTGGGTCGCGTGGTCACCTGAGGCATGATTGTCCTCGAGCGGCGAGGGAGGTTCAGGCTCCTGTTGTGGCGACTGGTAACTCGTGCTGGAACTGTGGATCAGCGGATCACATGAGGAGGGAGTGTCCTCTGTTGGCCGGTGGTGGCCAGGGACGTGCTCCGGGAGTTGTTGCACCACAGAGAGGTCGTGGGCGCGGCCGTGGTAACTTCCAGCGGAGAGAGGATGGTGGAAGGAATGTGGCTCATGTTGTAGCTGTTCAGCCTGAGGGAGGTGGCCAGGCCAGAGTGTATGCTTAGAGGGAGGGGAGGAATGACACGGATGTGATTGCAGGTACTTTCACTTTGCAATCCTTGTCATTACTTTCCTTGATTGATTCTAGATCTACACACTCATACATATTGCGTGAGCATGCTGAATTGCTTGGTTTGCCTGTTGAGTCTTTGGATGTTGGTATGCGTGTCACTAGTTCTTTTGGCGAGACTGTTGTGACTCGGAAGCTTTATAGAAGATGTCCTTTGGTTGTGCAAGATCATGTTTTTCATGTTGATCTTATGGAATTTTCTTTCTATGGTTTTGATGTAATCCTTGGTATGGATTGGCTTGCTGAGCATCGAGCTGTGGTAGATTGTGAGAATAAGCGAGTTTCGTTGAAACTTGCAGATGATTATGAGGTAGTGGTGGTTGGTGAGAATGTGAAGTTTCTTGCCAATGTGGTGTATTCATTGGAGGCGAGTTGGATGCTAAGGCAAGGTTGTGAAGCTTATCTCGCTTTTGTGATGAATCCTAGCTCTAAAGAGTTGCGTGTGCAAGATATCAGGACTGTGCGAGAGTTTCCCGGTGTGTTTCCTGAGGAGTTGCCTGGATTGCCTCCTAATCGCGAGGTGGAGTTTGGGATTGAGTTGTATGAAAACACAACTCCAGTGTCCATTACCCCTTATCGAATGGCACCTAAGGAGTTGAAAGAGTTGAAGAGGCAACTGCAAGAGTTGCTTGATCGTGGTTTCATTCGGCCAAGTGTGTCACCTTGGGGTGCACCGGTCTTGTTTGTGAAGAAGAAGGATGGTACTATGAGAATGTGCATTGATTACCGTCAGCTTAACAAGTTGACTATCAAGAATCGGTATCCATTGCCGAGGATTGATGATCTTTTTGATCAATTTCGGGGAGCAGCTGTGTTCTCTAAGATTGACTTAAGGTCAAGGTATTACCAGTTGAAGGTGAAGGATGTGGATGTGCCTAAGACAGCTTTCAGAACGAGGTATGGGCATTATGAGTTCCTTGTGATGCCGTTTGGTTTGACGAATGCTCCTGCAGCTTTCATGGACATGATGAATCGAGTATTTCATGAATACTTGGATAAATTTGTTGTGGTGTTCATTGATGATATCCTCGTGTACTCGCGTACTGAGGAGGAGCATGAAGAGCATTTGAGAATTGTGTTGCAAGCTTTGTTGGAAAATCAGCTTTATGCCAAGCTGAGCAAGTGTGAGTTTTGGCTTAGAGAAGTGGTGTTTCTTGGTCATGTGGTTTCTGCTGAAGGGATTCGTGTTGATCCTCAGAAGATTGAGGCAGTGATGAATTGGAAGCCTCCTAAGTCTGTTCATGAAGTCCGTAGTTTCCTGGGTTTGGCAGGATATTATCGGAGATTCGTGGATGGGTTTTCAAAGATTGCTGCACCTTTGACGAAGTTGTTGCAGAAGGATGTTAGGTATGAGTGGACGGAAGCGAGACAGCAGGCTTTTGAGAAGCTTAAGGCAGCTTTAACGCAAGCTCCTATCTTGGTTCAACCTGAATCAGGGAAAGAGTTTGTGGTGTATAGCGATGCGTCCTACGTTGGTTTGGGATGTGTGTTAATGCAAGAGGGTAAGGTGGTGGCTTATGCATCACGGCAGTTGAAGGTGCATGAGCGCAATTATCCTACGCATGACATTGAGCTGGCTGCAGTGGTTTTTGCTTTGAAAATCTGAAGACATTACCTGTATGGTGAGAAGTGTACTGTGTACACGGATCACAAGAGTTTGAAGTATCTGATGTCTCAAAAGGAGTTGAATCTTAGACAGCGATGTTGGGTGGAGTTTCTCAAGGATTATGATTTAACGATTGAGTATCACCCGGGTAAAGCTAATGTTGTAGAGGATGCCTTGAGTAGGAAAGTAGTTGTTGAGTTGAGGGCTATGTTTGCCAGTTTGAGTATTTCACGTGATGGTGGTCTTGTGGCTGAATTGCAAGTGAAACCATCTTTGGTTCAGTTGATTAAGGAAAAACAGTTGCTGGATGATTCCTTGGTACCGCATGTTCAGGATATTGTAGAGGATAGGCCTTCGGAATTCTGTTTTAATGATGATGGAGTGTTATGTTTTGAGAGTCGGATAGTAGTGCCCAATGATGCTGAGTTGAGGCGTGCTATTCTGGCTGAAGGTCATAGTAGTCCTTTTGCTATGCACCCTGGTAGTACTAAGATGTATCGTGATCTTCGTGATGAGTATTATTGGGTGGGTTTAAAGAAAGATGTTGCTGAGTTTGTAAGCAAGTGCATGGTGTGTCAGGGAGTTAAGGCTGAGCATCAGTTTCCTTCAGTTTCCTTCAGGGTTGTTGCAACCGTTAAGGATTCCTGAGTGGAAGTGGGAAAGGATTACCATGGATTTTGTGTCTGGTTTGCCTTTGTCGCCATCGAAGAAGAATTCGGTGTGGGTGATTTTGGATCGCCTGACGAAGTGTGCGCATTTCTTGCATATGCATACTACGTACACTTTGGATAAGCTTGCGGAGCTATACATTGCTGAGATTGTGCGGCTGCATGGTGTGCCAAAGTCGATTGTGCCGGATAGGGATCCGAGGTTTACATCGCGTTTCTGGCAGTGTTTGCATCAGGCTTTGGGTACACGGTTGAATTTCAGTACATCTTATCATCCGCAGTCGGATGGACAGTCCGAGCGTGTTATCCAGGTTTTGGAGGATATGTTGAGCTGCTGTGTGATTGAGTTTTAGGGCTCTTGGGAGAAACATTTGCCTTTGGTGGAGTTTGCCTATAATAATAGTTATCAGGCAAGTATTCAAATGGCACCTTATGAAGCTTTGTACGGGAGGAAGTGTAGGACTCCTCTTTGTTGGGCTGAAACGGGTCAGAAGTTGGTTTCGATGCCAGCTTTGTTGAAAGGGACCACCGAGAAGGTGAAGCTCATTTGTGAGCGCTTGAAGGCAGCTTCTGATCGGCAAAAGTCTTACGCGGATTTGAAGCGTAAAGAGATTGTGTATGTGGTGGGTGACCGTGTGTTTTTGAAGGTTTCGCCTTGGAAAAAGGTGATGAGGTTTGGCCGAAAGGGTAAGTTGAGCCCTAGGTACATTGGACCATACGAGGTGATTGAGCGTGTGGTTCCTGTTGCGTACAAGTTGAGGTTACCGCAAGAGTTGGAAAAGATTCATGATGTGTTTCATGTTTCTATGCTTCGGAAGTATAGATCAGATCCTTCACATGTGATGCATGTGGAAGAAGTGGAATTGAATCCGGATTTGACTTATGATGAGGAACCGGTGAAGATTCTGGATACAGATAGTAAGTGTTGCGTGTAAAATAGACTATCGCAATTGTAGTGCAAGTGTACACGACGCAAGTAGTAAAGTGATACGAAGTATCGGATATCGTCTCCACAGGGATTGGGCTAATGACTTCACCTTGATTTACTGCACGAAGTAAAGGTAATATTTCAGAAAGTTGTCACGAATAATAAGGTAAAAACGTAAATAAAAGGATTGACAAATCAAGATAGAGAGAATGGGCCGGTATTGAATTGCTCGGTAGTGCAGGTATTGAATTGCTTAGGATCTCCAGTTCTGTCGTCGCTCCCGTCGCCGACAGCACCTGTCGCGGCGTCTGTCCGTTAGTTGTCGCGGCAGCAGACACTAACTCAGTACTTCAAGCTTGGCAAGAATCCCAGATCTGCCTTGCCCTATCCCTAGGCACAAGTTTGTCGATGAACACGTCTTTGATGATACCTCCCGGCGTGAATCGAAGGATGAACACCGATGTGTATGAATTCTTCCTTAGCCACTTAACCTCGCCTTATCCCTAAGCACGAGATGGTTCAACTATAAACTAGAGAACGCGCTTTTACCTCTTTCGTATACTTAACTCTCCCGATGCTAAGTAAATAGATAACCTCACAATGCTCTCCCGATGCTCTTGCGAGATATTAAAACCAAGATAAAAGAACTTGAAGTTTATTTTATTGAACTTGAAAAAATCCTAAAACAAAGCAACCCTTGCAACTACTTTACAAAACAACCCGTAACCCTAGGAGGAATTTAGAACATGTCGGTGACGGGTGGACGGCAGGGTTTTGGTTTCGGTTATGGGGTCATCGGTTATGCCCTAGGTTTAATCTATGCCCTTTATATAAGCTTTGGGCTCAAGTTATCTAAGGTAACAAGGATTACAACTTTAATTAAAAGTAAGATTCTAATAAAGACTAAATCTTTAAAGACTCCTACTTTCCAGCCGCATCCTTGCTTTTAGGGATTTCCTCTCCTTTGAGCTTTGGCTTGACATATCTTTTGATCCGGGGCTTGGAAAAATATTCGGCTTCCACACGACAGACGAACAGATTTTTCTCTATCTATCGAGGTCCACTTCACTTTTCCTCTTCGTAAATCTGCTGTCACCATGCTATCACGACAGGTCCATGACAGGTTCGTCTTCTTCAGCTGCTTGTCCAGTTCAGCTTTCCTGCTTATCTGCCCTGCGCCTGCCTTCATCGTCAACCATGGCAGCTTCCTGCAAAATACACCATCTTTTAGTAGAATCCGTGCTTTTTATATAATTGTGATGTTTTATTGAAAACTAACCTAAATGCAATGCAATGATGCTTGAATGCAGCAGAAATATGGGCTAAAAAGGGTGTAAATAATAGAACTTTTACACACTCAACACACCCCCAAACTCAAGTTTTTGCTTGTCCTCAAGCAATCAAGACTTAAAAGAAAAATGAAAATTTTTGTGTTGGCCTTCAAACAGTGAACTGTCCCTTCACCTGTCGCTCATTCTCTATGGCAGCAGCATCCTGTCGGAAAGATTAGGATCTGTCCGAAATCTCCCTATAGCTCTCGTGCAGTGTGTGCATGCTTTGTGAACAGTTATATGCTAAGACTCTCTTAGTTTCACTAGAATATTCAACTCCTTAACTCAAATCTTTATGCCAAAGTTTATTTTTTTAGAAGGCACATTTTTATGCTTCTTTTTCTTCTATTTTCAAGCTAAAATTTTCTAGAGCCAGTTTTGGGCACCTCTAGTTAGCTTCCTAGAGCCGGTTTCGGGCACCTCTAGGTTTTTGTTTTTCTTTTGCTAAACTTCTTTTCCTAGAGCCAGTGTTAGGCACCTCTAGGGGCTATCCAAGTTCTAAGCTCCCTATTCTAGTTTGGCTAAAAGAAATCTAAGCAATATAACAGTCACAAAAGTGTTCAAGTTTTCAGAACTATAGAAAGGCTCTAAACTTTTCCTTAACCTGTCCTAAAGATGCTGCCACGACAGAGCCGTCATGACAGGTAAGTTAACTTCATAGTTTTAAGCCAACAATTTTAATTTTCTGATTTTTTTTTTAAAAAGTAAATAAAAAGACACAACAACTAATCAAAAGATGTGCTAAAGACTCCATTAAATATGGAGGGTTGCCACCCCCAAACTCGAGGGTTGCATTGCCCTCAATGCAAAATGACATGAAACAAATAAAGAAAAACAAGATAAATAAAAGTACATCACAAATATATAAGGGCAGGCAGCAATAAGAGGAGAAAAAGAAATAAAAACTTAAATTTTATTAGTTGTCCTCGCTGCTGCTGCTGACGCGGATCTGATGTCGGCGTCTGCGTCGTGGAGGTAGCTGGGCAGGTTCCGGAGCAGGTTGATCAACAGGTTCATCAGCCTGTTGAGGGGCAGGGTCTTCCTCCGGTTGGGGGACAGGGTCGTCAGCAGGTTGAAGGGCAGGTGGCTCCACTAGCCTGACATCGGAACTGCTGCTGGTCATGATGGCTTTGGACAGCCTTCTCTTGTCGGCTACATGCTTAATACGTTTTACCCGCGTGAAGGCGCTTTCCAAATTCCTCCGGACAAGAGGGCTGTCATCAGTGGCAGCTCGCTTGGTTCCTCGAGAGGGGGTTTGTGCCGGTGGGCTGCTGGCTGCCGTCGGGGAAGGTGTGGAGGAGGCAGATTCTCCGTGGGGAGAGACAGGTGGTGTGGGAGTGGGGGAGGGGATATTGAAATAATGGGCGGGGAAGGTGGGGAAAATGACATCCGTAAAATTCAAAGAATTGGTAATGAAATTTACCGTTGCATTGGAGAAGTCACGGATGAAAGTCATCAAACCCATCTGGCGCTCCTCTATCCGCAAGACGGCAGCAAGGATGTGGGCGTTCTGATCTGCCGGAGCGGTGTTGGTGGCAGCTTCTGGGGCAGGTTCGGTGGCAGGCTCATCATCAGACTCAGCAGGAGGGGCGTTTGGATCGAAGGCGTTGAGGGGCGATACGACGATGATCTCCATGAGGCTGGAGATGTTGCTGTCTGTCCAGCTGCTGCCCTTCTTGATTTTGTTTGAAGGGTCCTCCGGTACGGCAGCGCAGCGGCAGAGGGTAGTGATGGTGAAGGGCAGGCAGAGTCGTGAGTCTGATCGGAAGGCACAATCGAGAATGATGTCCCTCATGTACCTGCCCACATTGATGGGCCTGTCATGCATGATAGAGTGGATGAGGGCCAACCGTTGTCTGTTGGCTGTCGTATGGTGGGATGAGGGCAGGATACGCTTTTTTATAAAAACGTTCCATAGTTTTGCCTCTGGGAGTAGCTGCCCCCTATTGACAGAGTGGGGGTTCTTCTTACTTGTGCTCCATGTCGTTCCCGCTTCTGTCAACTCCCTCATGACAGCATCATGTCCGGCAGCGTCGAGGGTGTCCCAAAATTGTTGATGAGCATCATCATTGGGGCCAAAGAAGAGGCCGAATACATGGTTGATGCTGCTGGCGGTGAAAGGAACTGTCACTCCTCGGACGGTGACAGATGTCGCCGTCTTGCTCTCGATCGCCGCGTAAAATTCCCTGACCAGAGTGTCATTAAGTTCTGCCGGCTGCTCGGAAAAGTCCTCCCAAAGTTGTGCTGTTATGGCCTTCATAATGAACGGCCGAAGTCCCATATGGGGGGCATCTCTGTTATAGATGAAGCTCCGCTCCTCCCATAGTTCCTTTTTAGCGTGAAGACATTGTGGTTGCAAGGGCTGAAAGAGAATAGAAAATGGATAAAACTAGAGGAGAATAACAAGAGAGAAAAATTAGAAGTGATGAAAAATGAAAACGGGAAGGGGTTTATATAGCTGTTGGGGAGCTGCCCATTTAATGCCGCAACGGCAGGCGGGAAGAACGGAGCGGCAGATTGAATGTAGCGTGTCTGACGCGTCTGACGGGCATTAATGCATCTGCTGTGCGTCTGCCGCACGCTTCTGCGTCTGCTGTGCGTCTGTTGACAGCCTGTCACATCCGTCTGCGCCGGCAGCCGAAACGACAGGTTATCATAAATGGGCTTTATTGGGCTGGTGGATGGGCGGTGGGCTTGGGCCACTTCTTCTTTCTCACTTGCCTCCTTTATTTCCTAAAAACAGAAATTAAAAACAAAACATTATTCGAATAAAATAAATCTAATTCCTAATAAATAATATTAATAATAAAAATAAGAATAAAAAATTAGGTTAAATTAGGGATGCCTTGTGGGGCATCACCTAAAGTAACCACTTCCTGTATTCCTGGGGCTTCAGTCCCTTGATAGTGCTTGAGGCGTTGTCCATTGACTTTGAATTGGTGCCCGTCCTTTAGTGATTGAATTGTAATAGCACCATGGGGAAAAACTTGAATTACTAGGAATGGGCCAGACCATCTAGATTTGAGCTTCCCTGGAAAGAGTTTTAACCTAGAATTAAACAACAACACAAGCTGCCCTGGGCAGAACTGTCGTGGCAGCAATTTCTTGTCATGCCTCCTCTTAGTCTTTTCCTTGTAAATCCTTGCATTGTCGTAGGCCATTGTCCGTATTTCATCGATCTCATTCAAATCTAACAGCCTTTTCTGGCCTGCCTTGTCTAAGTCCATGTTTACTGCCTTGATTGCCCAATATGCCTTGTGTTCTATCTCGACAGGCAAATGACAGGTTTTCCCATAAATCAATCGGTATGGAGACATGCCCAATGGAGTCTTGAAAGCTGTCCTGTATGCCCATAATGCATCATTCAGAAGCAAAGACCAATCTTTCCTAGTTGGTTTGACCATTTTTTCAAGAATGTTCTTCACTTCCCTATTGGATATCTCAGCCTGTCCATTGGTTTGTGGGTGGTATGCTGTCGTGATCCTGTGCTTGACACCATATTTTCTCAAGGCGGCAGCAATTACCCTGTTGTCAAAATGTCTCCCTTCATCACTGATAATCGCCCTAGGGATGCCAAATCTAGAAAATATGTTTTTGTGCAAAAACTTTTGGACCGTTTTGGCATCATTCTTTTGAGTTGTGATTGCTTCTACCCACTTGGAGACATAATCCACTGCTAGGAGGATGTAAAGATTTCCACATGAAGATGGAAAAGGTCCCATAAAATCAATCCCCCAAACATCGAAGATTTCGACTTCTAAAATATTTTGCAGTGGCATCTCGTTTCTCCTCGAGATGTTACCTGTCCGCTGGCACCTGTCACAGTTTTTGTAAAATTCCTGTGCGTCCTTATACAGTGTCGGCCAGTAGAACCCTGACTGCAGCACCTTGGCAGCAGTTTTATTGCCTCCTAAGTGTCCTCCATATTGTGAAGCATGACAGTGATGGAGAATGTCTTCTTGCTCTTCTTGTGGTATACATCTCCTTATAACCTGATCTGCGCACATTTTGAAAAGAAGAGGTTCGTCCCAATAATAATGTTTAACATCATTTTGAAACCTCTTCCTGGCTTGGTAAGTAAGATCAGAAGGTAATATTCCGCTAACTATGAAATTAACAAAATCAGCATACCAAGGAAGGTTAGAAGACTTACCTGCCGCCATGGCTGTCGCGACAGCTATTGCGGCAGCAAAGAGCTGCTCATCTGGGAAGGTCTCCAGTATGCGTGTCTCATCTGGCGGTAGACTCTGTCCCGTCTCCAACCTCGACAAGTGATCTGCCACCTGATTTTCTGTCCCCTTTTTATCTTTTATCTCAAGGTCGAACTCTTGTAATAGTAAGATCCATCGTATCAACCTAGGTTTTGCATCCTTCTTTGCAAATAAGTACTTGAGGGCAGAGTGGTCGGTGTGTATTATAACCTTCGTTCCAAGTATGTATGAACGAAACTTGTCGATGGAGAATACCACAGCTAACAGCTCCTTTTCTGTGGTGGTATAATTCACTTGGGCATCATTTAATGTTTTGCTGGCATAATATATTACATGAAACAGCCTGTCCTTGCGCTGCCCAAGTGCTGCCCCGACAGCATAGTCACTAGCATCACACATAATTTCAAACGGTTGCGTCCAGTCTTGTGGCTGTACTATGGGGGCTGTTACTAGCTTTTCCTTCAGAACCTTGAATGCTTCAGTACATTCTTCATTAAAGTCAAAGGGTCGGTTCTGCTCTAAGAGATGACATAGGGGTTTCGTGATTTTTGAGAAATTGGCAATGAATCTCCTATAAAAACCAGCGTGCCCTAGAAAACTTCTAATGCCCTTGACTGTTGTTGGCGGCGGCAGCTTTTCTATGACTTCAATCTTTGCCCTGTCGACTTCTATCCCACGGCAGCTAATCTTATGGCCTAAAACTATCCCTTCATCTACCATAAAATGGCATTTTTCCCAATTAAGAACAAGATTAGCTTTTTCGCATCTTTCGAGCACCTTTTGTAAATTGCCTAGACAACTCTCAAAATCGTCTCCAAAGACAGAAAAATCATCCATAAAAATTTCTAGGAAGTCCTCAACCATGTCCGAGAATATAGCCATCATGCACCTTTGGAAGGTGGCAGGTGCGTTACAGAGTCCAAATGGCATCCTCCTAAATGCGTACGTACCGTAGGGGCATGTGAAAGTCGTTTTCTCTTGGTCCTCCGGTGAAATAGCAATTTGATTATATCCTGAATAACCATCAAGAAAACAATAGTAAGGTTTACCCACTAATCTATCAAGCATTTGATCAATAAAGGGTAAAGGAAAGTGGTCCTTTCGGGTAGCTTTGTTAAGCTTCCGATAGTCCATACAAACCCTCCAACCGGTCACAGTCCTGGTTGGGATTAACTCGTTGTTTTCGTTGGTTATCACGGTCATGCCTCCTTTCTTGGGAACACATTGCACCGGGCTTACCCATTTGCTGTCGGAGATGGCGTAAATGATACCAGCATCTAACCATTTAATTATTTCTTTACGCACTACCTCCTTCATTGCAAGGTTTAACCGCCTTTGGGCATCAATAGTCGGCTTATGATCTTCCTCTAGGAGGATTTTGTGCATACAGATTGCCGGACTAATGCCCTGGATGTCTGCTATCGTCCATCCTATTGCCCTTTTATGCTGCCTCAACATGTCGATCAGCTGTCGTTCCTGTTCCTGCGGCAGCTTAGCAGAGATGATTACAGGCAGTGTGTCATCACAACCAAGATAAGCATATTTAAGCTGCCCTGGCAGGGGCTTAAGTTCTAATACAGGTGGTTCAACAGTAGAGGGCTTTTGGATTAAATGGTTATCCGAAGTGTAATTTAAAGGTTCGAATAACTTACCTGGGCGATGGTCTAACCAGTTTACCTCCTCATGACCTTCAGTGTCAGGTGTATCGGATTCAGAGGGGTCACTGTCGTAGGTGCTGTCGTCGGTGCTGTCGTGACAGGCTTGTAGATGGCTGTCGCAGCAGTGACCAAATTTTATATCTCGGCAGCCCGACCTGATGCAGGGTTGATCAAAGGTCACCTCAATGATGGCCTTGCATTCCTCGTCCACATCGGCATGTTTCATTGCTTGGAGAACATTCAACTTAATTTCTTGATCGTTCACGCGCATGGTGAGTTCTCCTTTCTCCACATCAATCAATGATCTTCCCGTGGCTAAGAAGGGTCGCCCTAGGATGACTGGTGCGTTCTCATCTGCCTCACAATCTAAAATAAGAAAGTCAGCAGGAAAAATGAGTTTATCCACTCTTACCAAAATATCTTCAATTTTTCCCTCGGGGTGAACGTAAGAGCGGTCGGCTAGCTGTAGGGTAACTGTCGTGGGCCGCGCCTTGCCAATACCTAGTTTCTGAAAAATAGATTTGGGCATTAGGTTAACACTAGCACCAAGATCACAAAGTGCCTTACCCACAAATTTATCGCCAATTACGCAAGGTATGAGGAAGCTCCCCGGATCCTTCTTTTTCTGGGGTGGCTGCCGATGAAGAATACTCATGCAACCTTCTTGCATCCTTACCGTTTCAAATTCCCCAAGTTTAGATTTTTTAGACATGACATCCTTGAGAAATTTAGCATAACCGGGCATCTCCCTAACAGCATCTAACAACGGAATGTTAATATGAACCTGTTTAAAAATATCATAAATTTTTTTGAGTTGAGATTCATGCTTAGCTTGTTGTATCCGTTGAGGGAAGGGTGGTGGGGGTCGATAATCAGCAATGCGTCCTTCCCACTGCATACGAATCTGAGGACGATAATCTTCCTTTTTCTCCTCTATCGCTTCTGCTGTTGTGACAGGCTCATCGGCAGCAGTCTGTTTGTCACCTGTCGGGGCAGCTTCCTCAGCAGGTTTATTCAAAGCAGGGTCATGTTCTGTTTCAACTTCTTTTTCCGGCCCTGATAGCTTTTTCCCACTCCTAGTAGTAATTGCCTTACATTGCTCATGTGGGGGTGGTCTAGCATTTTCAGTATTGCTAGGGAAACCTCCATTCTGCCTTGGTTTAATATGCTGCGACACCTGACCCATTTGTGTCTCTAAAGATTTCAAGGTGGCCTCATGGTTTGTCATTCTCATCTTAGTTTCATCCATAAAATTTTCCGTCTTCTTGACAAACTGATTAATATTATCCATATATGTGCCAGTCTGAGACATAAAGGTGGCCAGAGTCTGCTCCAATACACTACCCGTGGCAGGTGGTGGCTGCTGTTGTTGCTGAGGCGGCAGGTTCTGCGGCAGGTTCTGCGACTGCAGTTGCTGTCGTGTCAACAATCTAGGACCCCCCTGATTCTGATTATATGCTTGCGGATTCAGGGCATTGTTAGGATTACTCCAGGAAAATTTGGGATCCTTCCTCCAATTAGGGTTGTAGTTGTTGGAATTGTAGTTCGGCTTGTAATTTCCAACATGTTTGCCCTCTTCTATATTTATAGGGCACTCTTCACTACTATGATTTCCTTCACAAGTAGCACAAATTTCCTCGACAGCAAACCCTCGTACTTCCTCTTCACTCAATAAGTGTTTCATTGCTTTAGTAAGGAATGCTACCTGAGATTTCATAGTGCTGTCGACCTCATAGTCCTTGACAGCAAATACCCGTTTACTCCCTCTTCTAACTGTCGGGAACTGCTCCTCATTCTTGGCTAGATTTTTCAGAACTTGCAACGCCTCGTCCGGATCTTTATCCAATAATAGTCCATTTGCTGCAGAATCAATGCGAATACGAGTTTGTAAGTTAGCAGCATTATAAAACTTAGTTACCTGATTCCAGACGGGGAATCCATGCATTGGGCAGTTCCGAAGAAGAGTAGTAAATCTGTCCCAGGCCTCGTGCATCGGCTCGTCATCTTCCTGTTGAAAAGTAGCAATTTCGTTACGTAATCGCTCAGATAAATGCGAAGGATTAAAACGAGATAAAAATTCACGAGTTAGATCTGCCCAAGTCATAATAGAACCCGGTGTAAGTTTATTCCACCAAGTTTTAGCTCTGTACCTCAATGAATGGGGGAATAACCGAAGCCTTAGTATCTCCGGACTAACTCCTGGCAGCCTAAACGAACCACAAATCTCCTGGAACGTTTTGAGATGCTCCCTAGCATCTTCTGTCGCAGAACCACTAAACTACTCGGCGTTGTTGATCATACTAAACATGACAGGTTTAAGCTCGAAGTTGTCAACATCAATATCCGGCAGCGTGGTCTCCAGCTCTACATGATCGTTCAGCATGTAGTCACGACATGATCGTCGTCCACCTGCTGCGGGCGGGTCGCCGACAGGCGGTATGTCTCCTCCAGCAGGCTGGTTACGGGCCATCTGCTCTAGCTGTTCTTCAAGGTATTCGTTCTTGTCTAAAAGGTGGCGAATTTGTTTCTTGAGATTGAATGATTGTTCGATTTCCGGATCTAACTTATACTCAGGATCTTCGCCTCTTTTCGATCTGCGCATAAACAAAAGAACCTTGTGAAAAGCAAGAGTTGAAAACACAAAATAAAAATTAAAGAAAAACTAAAAACAAAAATAAAAATAAAAATAAAAGCAAAAAGTGCAATAAAAGAAAGATGTAGTTATGTTGCCAATCCCCGGCAACGGCGCCAAAAACTTGTTGCGTGTAAAATAGACTATCGCAATTGTAGTGCAAGTGTACACGACGCAAGTAGTAAAGTGATACGAAGTATCAGATATCGTCTCCACAGGGATTGGGCTAATGACTTCACCTTGATTTACTGCACGAAGTAAAGGTAATATTTCAGAAAGTTGTCACGAATAATAAGGTAAAAACGTAAATAAAAGGATTGACAAATCAAGATAGAGAGAATGGGCCGGTATTGAATTGCTCGGTAGTGCAGGTATTGAATTGCTTAGGATCTCCAGTTCTGTCGTCGCTCCCGTCGCCGACAGCACCTGTCGCGGCGTCTGTCCGTTAGTTGTCGCGGCAGCAGACACTAACTCAGTACTTCAAGCTTGGCAAGAATCCCAGATCTGCCTTGCCCTATCCCTAGGCACAAGTTTGTCGATGAACACGTCTTTGATGATACCTCCCGGCGTGAATCGAAGGATGAACACCGATGTGTATGAATTCTTCCTTAGCCACTTAACCTCGCCTTATCCCTAAGCACGAGATGGTTCAACTATAAACTAGAGAACGCGCTTTTACCTCTTTCGTATACTTAACTCTCCCGATGCTAAGTAAATAGATAACCTCACAATGCTCTCCCGATGCTCTTGCGAGATATTAAAACCAAGATAAAAGAACTTGAAGTTTATTTTATTGAACTTGAAAAAATCCTAAAACAAAGCAACCCTTGCAACTACTTTACAAAACAACCCGTAACCCTAGGAGGAATTTAGAACATGTCGGTGACGGGTGGACGGCAGGGTTTTGGTTTCGGTTATGGGGTCATCGGTTATGCCCTAGGTTTAATCTATGCCCTTTATATAAGCTTTGGGCTCAAGTTATCTAAGGTAACAAGGATTACAACTTTAATTAAAAGTAAGATTCTAATAAAGACTAAATCTTTAAAGACTCCTACTTTCCAGCCGCATCCTTGCTTTTAGGGATTTCCTCTCCTTTGAGCTTTGGCTTGACATATCTTTTGATCCGGGGCTTGGAAAAATATTCGGCTTCCACACGACAGACGAACAGATTTTTCTCTATCTATCGAGGTCCACTTCACTTTTCCTCTTCGTAAATCTGCTGTCACCATGCTGTCACGACAGGTCCATGACAGGTTCGTCTTCTTCAGCTGCTTGTCCAGTTCAGCTTTCCTGCTTATCTGCCCTGCGCCTGCCTTCATCGTCAACCATGGCAGCTTCCTGCAAAATACACCATCTTTTAGTAGAATCCGTGCTTTTTATATAATTGTGATGTTTTATTGAAAACTAACCTAAATGCAATGCAATGATGCTTGAATGCAGCAGAAATATGGGCTAAAAAGGGTGTAAATAATAGAACTTTTACACACTCAACAGTAAGGTTCTCTGAGGCAAGACCATTGAGTTGGTAAAGGTGTTGTGGAAACATCGTGGTGTTGAAGAAGCTACGTGGGAGCGGAAGGATGACATGTTGAAGCAGTTTCCGTACCTCTTTCCTTTAGGTAAATTTCGAGGACGAAATTTCTTAAGGGGGGAGAGTTGTAACACCCCAATTTTGGGCTTAGAAGTTTTGGGTTTGGACCGGATCGGTCGGAGTGCGGTTCGAATATAAAAGGTGATTCTTAGGAAAGCCTAGTTCGGGTTGCATTAAAAATGTGGGAAAATAACTTAAAATCCTCTTTTATTATATATAAAAGGATGGTGAAATCAATTTTACAAAATGAGGTTTGGAGGTGTGACATTTTGGGTTAGTGACTAAAATGTAATTTTTGAAAACTTTGTGACTGTTTTAAAAAGGATTGAAACTTTGAATCTTTAAGGAGCTAATTTACCCAAGAAGAGTTTCTCCAGATTTTTCTTAATATTAAACAATTTATTAATGGTTTTAATTAAAGGTAAAAGGAGGGAAAAAGATATTTTGGTTCTCATAACTAACTTTTCTCAAATTTTCCATTTCTTTTCTCTCAACTTTTCTCTCAACCCAAACACTTTTCTCCAGCAAATTTCCCTCTGATTTTGACACCTAAAGATGAGATTTCAATCTTCATTTGATCTCTAATCACTTCTACATCAAAACCTTATCTTTTGCTTATTGAATTTTCAAGAATCTTGGTTCCAAAAAGGGAGAAACTCACATTTAGAGGTATGAACGTCCTTCTCCTCTAAATACTCAGTTCTTTACTGAAATTCCCAAGTTCTCAATCCTTGATTTGAGTTTTATTAAAGGTTTTATAGTTGTGTTCTTGATCTTGGCTTTAAAATGCTAGATTTGGTTTAATTTTGATGAAATTCGTATGAAATGATTGGGCACTGTTTTGAGATGTCTTTATAATGATTTTTGGATGTATAATTGATGTGAAATTGAGGTTGAATCGATGCAATCCCGATAGGTTGATTTTCCTAAGTTTTGGCTTGTGTTAATGATGGTTTTTGGAGTGATCTTGATGTTTTTCTATAGCTGGAGGTATAAGGACGTGATTAGATCCTTTTTGGATGTTAATTGAGGGTTATTAATGTTTGGAATTGATGGATCTTGGCTGGGTAGTGTTGTAGAGATGTTTGGATGTGATTTCGGTTGTGTTTGGTAGCCGAAATGTGAGTGTTGATGAGAGCAGCGAGTTTAGGTGTTTGGTTGAAGATATTAATGCATGATGATGCATTAATCCTCTGCTTTGATGTGTTTAAAACAGGGGAGACATCTTCGGATCCTTGTGGTGTTGATCCGGAAGCTTGATTGGTGTTTCGGCAAGCTTGCGAAACGGAATCGGTGAGTGAAGTTTGGTTTTCAGCTTTGAAACCAATGTTTTGAAGGTTTGGGAGCTTAGTTAAAGTCTAAACAACTTAGCTAAGCTCAAGAGTAAGTTTTTGGAAAAACTCTCTTGTTGATGAGCCATGAGTTGGTTTAATGCAAAGTGATTCGTTTGCATGTTTAAATTCTGTTTTTGAAAGCTTATTTTAGCATGTTGATTGCTGGTTTTATAAGCCATGTTTTGAAGGATGCTCAAGGTAAGGGATCCTTGTTTTGTACATTGATAAATGTGGTTTTGATGCATAATGATGCATGATGATGAATGGCTTTATTAAATGCTTTAAAATAGTGGATTAATGTTGTTAGATGATGTATATTGGCAAGTGATGTGGTTGGTCTAATAGTGCTTGAATCGGATATAGTTAGCCGGCTATAGGATTGGGTGCACCGTGAATAAAGTCGCCTTGGATGTCGAGGGGTTGTGATTGTACCATGCTCCATCCAAGTACACTAACGAGATGGTTAAGAACAACATGGTGGTTAAAAGTCCATGGGTGGTTCTTGTTTTAAGGTCACAATGGTGGTTAAAAGTCCATGTGTGGACCTTGTGTATTGTTAAGGTCACAATGGTGGTCTAAAGTCCATGTGTGGACCTTGTATATGGTAAGATCACAATGGTGGTTAAAAGTCCATGTATGGATCTTGTGTTGTATGTCCCGTGATCTCGTTAGTGATGTTATACAACTACCAATGAGTGATGTGGAGGGGTTGTGATTGTACCATAGTCTCCATCACGGGTGTTGAGGGGTTGTGATTGTACCATTTGCTCCACCTTGATATTGGTAGTGTGTATGAAGCGTAAGGGACAACGCTTGTAATCCGCGTATTAGAATGACTTGCTGGTATGTTTTGGTGGTCTTTGGAATGCGTTTGATGGGTCAATTGTGTAATAAACCAGCAAAAATCTGCAATTCTGGGCAATCTGTTTCGGAACGGGTGCTACTGTTTCGGAACAGAGGGCCTGAAATGGCCTTGGCGTTCCGAAACAGGTAGGGTTGTTCCGAAACGAAATTGCCACTGCCAAGCCCTGTTCCGGAACTTGTTTCAGAACGGCCCCGCGTTTCGGAACGGATCATTCCCGTTTCGGAACACTCGACCGTTGGGCACTGAAATTGTTGGTTAAATGTTTTGCAATCTTTGCGTTTTGGTCCTGAACTTGGTTTATACAAATGAATGAGTTTGAGATGTCCGTTTGAGTTGAAATTTGGCAGAGAAGCTTGAAACATGACTAATTGCATAATGGTAACTCAAAAGTTGGTTAAGTCCTTATAATTTTCAGAATTTGCATTTTGGTCCCTAAATTCATAACTTGTGCAATCGAGTCCCTAAATGTTTTCTGATTGTGGTGATCTTTGAGTATGCTGATCTTATGAACATATCTAGGGTTAACATGCATTTAGAAAAGTTTAAAAAGAAGAAAAAAAGGGTCGTTAATCAAGGTTGACTCCCATGTTGTTGTTTTGAACTAGGCTTATTCACTTCTCAATCTGACTCCCAAGTTGTTGTTTTGAACTAGGTTTATTCACTTCTCTTGAGACCTTGGAGTTGGTGGAACACTTGTGAAGAAATTGATCGAATGGTAAGTTCATTAGGGAAGGTACAGTTCTTTTATGGCCCAAGTGAGGTTTTTAATGAGGTAACCATATTTATCGAAAATAATTATGTCGGATCACGGAGACTTTAAGAATTTAGAGAGTGTTTTTCTAGTTGAGTTGTATTCTTCTATTGATTTGTATGTTTTAGACATTTCGCTATTTTTTATCTTATGGCGATCAATATTCTTTTGTAAGTTAAGGTTGTCTTTCTTAACAATATCGTCTTCAAGGTTTGAACTCGCGTTCTCTCGTTGAGATTGTAAGTGTCTTAAACTTTTTATGGAGCGGCGAGCGGGGAGAGATGCTAGTTTGGGGGAAAACAAGGAGTGAAGACGGTGCGGAGAAGGTTAGGAGTATCAATCTTCGTAGACAATGTTAGCAGAAGGATACGTCCGGCAACCCTAAAACGAGCGTTCTTCGAATATAGAGAGGTGGTTGATATCTACGTGGTGTATGGGAACTCGAGGAGAAGATTCAAACCTACAGTATTCGCGTTTGTACGATTTAGCAGCAAGGAGGAAGCGGAGCGGGCAATTCGATCGGGAGATGGTAGATTAATGGATGGATTTAAGGTGAGGCTGTATATGGCTCGTCAGAAGACCGGGGGGACTAGTAGGGAGAGGCCCCATGCTACGGGGAAGCTAGGTCGGGTGGCAATGATGCGTGACAACAGAACGTACAAGGAAGTTTTATTGGGGAGCAGGAGGAAGCAAATCACATTGGCGTAAGTAGGGCAGATGGGGCTACAAATGATCGTTCAGTTGATGGTTCTACTCACGTCGACGCACATGAAGGGAGGAAAAAGGTGTTTCGTGCAGTGGCGGTTGAGTCGGACCTTGAAAGAGACACCTTAGAACAAGATCAATCTTGCATTACTTTTAACAGAGATGACATGGGCTGGCTTAACTTCTGTCTGGTTGGTAGGATTAAAGCAATGTACAATGTGGAAATGGTGGAAGAAGCATTAAGATCCGACGGTCTCCAAGTATCTGTGTGCCCATGGCTCGGGCTGCTGGTTATTCTTCGAATGCAGGACGTGGAGTCGAAAAACATGGTTTGGGGCTTAAGGGCCGAGTTACTTAATTTATGGTTCGACGAACTGGAACTGTTAAATGGCTTCGAAGGTAAGAAGAAAGTGAAGGTTTGGGCGCTACTTTCGGACGTCCCACTGCAACTGTGGAATACGTCGTTTTTTCGCAAATTGGGTGCTAGGTGGGGGAGAGTGATCGAAGTCGATGAAGAGACATCTAATCTCTCTCGTTTTGACACAACCAAAGTGCTGTTAGAAGTACAGTGCAAGGCAACAATTCCGAAAGTATTGAAAGTTCTGTTCAACGGCGTTATCCACCGGATTAGCATCGAGGTGAAGGAGTATGAGGCAGACCCGGTCTTCCTGGACGGAGGCGCTCTGGCAGACGGGAGGTTCCACTCAGGTGGTGACGCTTCGTGGTTCGAGCCCATTAATGACGAGGAAATGATGAGGTGCATGGAACCCGAGAGCCGTTTTTCGGCTGCTGAGGTTTTCTCGCATGCGAAGGAAGAATGTTTACCTTTTCAGAATGGGATATTGCCAGCTGGCCAGGTGAGTTCTATGCAGGATGATGAGGTCCGGGTTGATTCCGCAGATTATGGGCTGCCAGCTGGGCTGGTGAGTCCTATGCCGGGTGATGAGGTCCGTGTTGGAACCGTAGATTATGGGCTGCATGAGGTCCATGTGGTATCTGCTGACACCATCCCGTGTGAGCCACTCCCCACCCATAATAAAGCATTAGTAATAAGGCCCACAGACTCTCTTTCAAACGAGCCCGATGGTAGCAGGTTGGTGGAAGTTGAGGTTAGGCTAATGGAGCCCAATATGGGCGACGGCAATTTGGCTAAAGTTGGCCCACTACGTCCTGTGAGAGCTTATAGAACAGAGGGAGGGTCTCTTTTGAACTTTCTTGCTGGGATCGATAAATATAGATGGTTGACCAAAACTCTGATCGGCAGAGAAAAGAAGGGGGTAAAGAATCCGGCGAAATCCAACAGAAAAAGAAGGCGTGTTGTGACCCCTGCCATGACGATAACGCCCGTCACCGTCCCAATTGCACCCCTTGTCGGCGAAAGAAGGCTTGTGGCGGAGGAGGAAGCTGCCGCAACTTTTGATCTGGGTAAAAGGATGGGAGTATCCTTCGAAGCCCAAAACGATGAGTTTTGTCTCGGCTGGTTGAGTTCGAGCTGAGGGACGAGGCAATTTGAGGTGATAAAGCTCACTCTTTTCGTGTTCTCTACTTAAATTTTTTAATTTATGAATGCATTGGTTTTAAGCTGGAACATCAGGGGAATGGGTCGACCGGAGAAGATTCGGGCGTTAGAAAACACTATATCACTGTCTGGGTGCAAATTGTGCTTCATTCAGGAGTCGAAACTAGGAATTATAAAACAGAGGGTTATCTCTCGGCTGAAAGGGAAACGGTTCGATGGCATGGCTGAATCCCCTGCGCAAGGAGCGTCGGGCGGGCTGTTATCGTTGTGGGATAAGCAGGAATTCAAGGAAGAATCTGTGATGGTGAACAGCCGGTTTATAATTTTGGTTGGAAATCTAAAGCTATCGGGTAAGAGGTGTGGTTTTGTCAATCTGTACGCACCTAATGACTACGTCGAGAGAAGATGCTTCTTTGATGAACTTTCGGGGATTTTACTTAGTCTGAATATTCCCCTCGTGGTCTGTGGAGACTTCAACTCGATTCTAAAGGTCGAGGAATGCAGTGGGTCAGAGATGGGGGCGGATAATGGTATGGTCTTGTCTGCTTTCATTCAGAATTTGAACCTTATGGATCTGCCTCTACTGGACAGCAAGTTCACTTGGTTTAGAGGGGGCACTTCGAACTCCGCTAGTCGAATCGATAGAATCATAATATCGCCTGAAGTGTTGCTTTGGTCGCCGAATCTCCAACAGCGCTCCCTTGCGCGAAGCTTGTTGGATCATAAACCTTTAGTCTTGATTATGGGTGCAGCAAAGGCTGGGTCTGGAGCCTTTAAATTATTTTCTCACTGGCTAGATGAACCGGAAGTGGGGGAACTAATTAAGAAAACTGCGGCTAGTTGCAAAGATAAGTCATTTTGCGTTTGGCTTAAGAAGATTAAGGAAGCGGTGAAACAATGGGTAAAAAACTTTAGAATGTCTGATCGAGCCTCAACCAAGGCATTAGAAGACAAACTCACTCATCTGGAGGAGGCTTTATGTGCAAACGGGTTCTGCAATGACATCGACAAAGAACGGAAACTAACCAAAAGTGAGTTGTGGGCACAGTATCGAAGAGAAGAACGTGAGTGGCATCAGAAATCGAGGGTGAAGTGGTTCACTGAGGGGGATTTGAATACAAAATACTTCCATCTAGTTGCTTCGACCCGCAGAAACAGAAACCATATTCATTCGATTGAATGGAATAATACGGTGGTGTCAGAGGATAAGAAGCTCCTAGAGGTCTTTGAAGAAGTGTTCAAATCTAATTTTAACAGTAAGGAGACAATCCCCTTACGATCTTTTGATTGCGGCCTAAAGAGAATCAGCGTGTCGTCCGGTGCCATGTTAGAAGCCCCCTTTTCGGAAGCAAAAGTTAGAAGCGCAATATGGTCGGCTAATGGTAACAAAGCGCCGGGTCCGGACGGCTTTAATTTGGATTTCTACAAGAAGTTTTGGGAGCAGACTAAGGATAAAGTGATGAGGTTTTTCAACGATTTTTATGAAGGCAGAGTGAAGGACAGATTTTTGAACCATTCTTTCATATCTTTATTACCCAAGAAAGAACATCCGGTGAAAGTAGAGGATTTCCGCCCCATATCGCTTGTCAATAGTTTATATAAGATTCTTGCGAGGGTGCTATCTAGGAGGCTGAGTCAGTGTTTAGACGAGGTGGTGGGGCCTAACTAGTTCGCATTCATACCCGGGAAACAAATCACGGATTGTGTGCTGATAGCTAATGAGGTTATCGACGATCTGAAAAAGAGGAAGGTGGAATCTCTAGTCTTCAAGGCTGACTTTAAGCGTGCATACGATACGATTGATTGGGGGTTCTTGGATTTTATCTTAAACAAAATGGGATTTGGCGAAAGGTGGAGGAGGTGGATTCATTGGTGCATCTCTACGGCTCAGATTTCGATAGTTGTCAATGGCAAAGTTTCTGGTGTGTTTTCTATCAAAAGAGGATTGCGGCAGGGGTGTCCACTCTCTCCTTTATTGTTCAACATCGTCGGCGAGGCATTAAGCACCCTTTTACTTACTGCCGTCAATCTGAACATTATTGAAGGGGTTCCTGTTGGTACAGATGGTTTGCATATCTCTCACCTTTAGTTCGTGGATGATCTAATCATCTTCGTGAAAGCAAGCAAAGCGAATGTGGGTAACGTGAAAAGAATATTGAGACTCTTTGAGGTTGCTTCTGGTCTGAGTTTAAACTTGAAAAAAACCAGCTTAATTGGTATCGTGGTTCAGCAGTCTAGCATTGATGAGTGGGCGAAGGAGCTTGGGTGCATGTCAAGCACGTTACCCACGACGTATTTAGGGCTGCCTTTGGGGTCACCGAGAAACTCTTTGCAGCTATGGGAACCCATCTTAGTGAAATTGCAGAGGAAACTCGCCGGTTGGAAGGGCAAATGTTTGTCGATGACCGGGAGAATCTGCCTTGCTAGGTCCGTTCTCTCGAATTTGCCTGTTTATTTCATGAGTTTATTTGAGTTACCTGCATGTATTGCTGACAGGATAAACAAGCTAACGACCCGCTTCATTTGGGGTAATAGCAATTCGAGATCTATTCATTGGGTGAATTGGGAGAGTGTAGCTAAGCCCATAGTAGCGGGGGGCTTGGGGTTGATTGATGCGCGGGTTAAAAATAGAGCTTTATTGAACAAGTGGATATGCAGATTTAGCAAAGAACCGGAGAGTTTATGGAGGGAAGTCGTTAATGCAAAGTATGGATACCAACAGAACGAACTATTGCCGGGTAATCTTGGTGTAAAAAATCAGTCATGGTTGTGGAAAAATATCATTAAACCCCCTGCGGATCCAGTCGATAATTTAACGAAATACTTTTATTGTTCATTGGGTGATGGTCGGTCTATTAGGTTTTGGGAGGACAACTGGACCACTGCTGGTCCGCTTAAGGTAGCGTTTCCGCGAGTTTTTAGTTTGGCAGTAAAGAAGGTGGGCACGGTGTGCGAATTTGGGTCGATTGAAGGTGGAGTATGGCATTGGAAAATTGAGGCGAGGAGGAGGTTGTTTGCATGGGAAGAAGAGATGTGAAGGGAATTCCTATCCGCGCTTAATTCGTTGGGAGTGGCAAGAAGCGGTAAAGATGTACTCCTATGGAATGGTGTTGCGAATGGGATCTATTCGCCAAAGGATTTCTGCCTTCTAAGTGCTACGGATAATGCCAACATCGACAAGTTCTGGAAACTGATTTGGACGAGGTTAGCACCGCCAAAAGTTCAGACCTTTGCGTGGAGAGCCTGCTTGGGCAGAATTCCTACTCTCCTAGCACTCAAAAGGCGTGGTGTGGCCAATGTTGGTGAAGCTCTATGCGTTTTATGCGGCAAATATGAGGAAACGTGTGAGCACCTTCTTTGCCATTGCTCGGTCTCGTGGAATCTTTGGCAGCACTGGTTTTATATGTGGAAAATAAGCTCCGTTATGCCAGCTAATGTGAGGGGCATGCTGTTGTATTGGAACGAAGCTGCGATTAGAAAAAGTGCCAAGCCAATTTGGGATATAGCCTTTTTCGGCATTTTATGGTCTATTTGGCTAGAAAGAAATGAAATTATCTTTAACAAGAGGAGGTTGTGTGAGAATACCCTTTGCGAGTCCACGGTTTTAAGAATCGGGCATTGGTGCAAGAGTAAGTGGCCGAATTCAATCCCCTCAACATTGGATTTCATAAGATTCCCAAACCATTGCAGAATTGTTTAACCATCGGGTTAACCGGGCTAAGGTTAAGGAATAGATTGGCTGCAGGATGTGGTTCACAGGTGAGGTTTTTTGGATCTACCTGCAATATGGTTATGCTGGTGTGGTGTTGTGTTCGCTGTAGGTACTCCAATCCTGGATGGGAATTGCCCCACAGGGTGTGCTATAGCTGCTGGATGATGAGGGATGCTTATCTACAGGTCGAGGAAGACATGTCTTACGCGTAGTGTTTGATTGGCATATGGCCTTGGTGTCGGTTAGGTGCATTGGCTTTGATTTATATTTTTCTTTTTCCAGCAATGTATTCGAGTTGATGTATCGAACTGATCTTGCGTGTTTGATCAATAAATAGGGCACTCTTTTCCCCCTAACTAGGCTTAGAGGGGGGTTTTAACGAGGCCCGACACTTTTCAAAAAAAAAGATTGTAAGTGTCTTAGCAATGCACCTAATACTTGTTGATTGCTCATGTAATTTTTAATTTAGCATAAAAGTTTATTATTAATTTTGTTATGATTGATAATTTTAATATAATATATTTTCATAAATTAGATATTCTTCATTTGTTTAATTTAATATTTATTTTAAATGTTCTCATATAAATATTAATTACTAATGTTTGTTTAATTAGTTATAAATTAAGATTTTTTTTCAGGTTCCTTGTCGGATTTAATTCGGGTACGAGCTCACACTAGTCTTGAACTTGTATTATTACAAGCACAAGCTAGTCTTGATCTTGGATTTCTTCGAATTCGGATTTTGTCGAGTTAGAACCTTTTCTGCTCAAACTCATATTTTTTTCGGGTCAAACTTTTTAGAGCTCAAATTCTTTTGAGTTAGGATCGACCCACAAACTTTAATTGAATCAAATCTAATTTATTTGAATTACTATTTAATAATAATTTTTATTTAAAGTTAATTATTAAAAAATATTTCAACTCGGGATTAATCGGTTAAATGATCAAACTCATATTGGGTTAAGATTAAAAAGGAGAATTTTAAATCGTTAACTAAAAACTTTTTATATAACTATAAGGGTAAAGTACACAGATGGTCACAAACTTTTAAAGCATTTTTATTTTAGTCACCAAAATTTTTAAAATTTTCATTAGGGTCACTCAACTTTTATTTCACTTTCATTTTGGTCCTTCTCATTACCTTTCGTTAAAAATACTGATGTGGCTCGTTAGTTTTCCTTTTACTCAATAAAATAATATACTTTGAGTCCCACTTTCAGTTGATTAAACTAGGGATGTAAATGAGACGAGACAGATCCCGAGCTACTTGAGCTCGACTCGATTGGACTCGATTGGAGCTCGAACTCAGTTCGAATTCTTGACTAGCCGAGCCGGGCTACTTGATACCCAACTCGAAAAGCTCACGAGCTACTAGAAAATATAGTATACTAAAAAAATTTATTTTTTATAATTTAAAATCTAAATTCTTAAGCTTAAAATCCTAAATAAACCATAAACATAAGTATTAAAACTTAAGATCTAAATCCTAAATTCTAAACCCGACAACCTAAACCTCTAAACTCTAAACTAACACCATAAACCCTAAAATTAACAAGCTTGAGTTTACACAACTTGTGTATCAAAGTTTTTTCTTCATAGGAATTTAAATGAGACGTGACACATGAAGGGAGGAAAAAGGTGTTTCGTGCAGTGGCGGTTGAGTCGGACCTTGAAAAAGACACCTTAGAACAAGATCAATCTTGCATTACTTTTAACAGAGATGACATGGGCTGGCTTAACTTCTGTCTGGTTGGTAGGATTAAAGCAATGTACAATGTGGAAATGGTGGAAGAAGCATTAAGATCCGACGGTCTCCAAGTATTTGTGTGCCCATGGCTCGGGCTGCTGGTTATTCTTCGAATGCAGGATGCGGAGTCGAAAAACATGGTTTGGGGCTTAAGGGCCGAGTTACTTAATTTATGGTTCGACGAACTGGAACTGTTAAATGGCTTCGAAGGTAAGAAGAAAGTGAAGGTTTGGGCGCTACTTTCGGACGTCCCACTGCAACTGTGGAATACGTCGTTTTTTCGCAAATTGGGTGCTAGGTGGGGGAGAGTGATCGAAGTCGATGAAGAGACATCTAATCTCTCTCGTTTTGACACAGCCAAAGTGCTGTTAGAAGTACAGTGCAAGGCAACAATTCTGAAAGTAGTGAAAGTTCTGTTCAACGGCGTTATCCACCGGAATAGCATCGAGGTGAAGGAGTATGAGGCAGACCCGGTCTTCCTGGACGGCGGCGCTCTGGCAGACGGGAGGTTCCACTCAGGTGGTGACGCTTCGTGGTTCAAGCCCATTAATGACGAGGAAATGATGAGGTGCGTGGAACCCGAGAGCCGTTTTTCGGCTGCTGAGGTTTTCTCGCATGCGGAGGAAGAATGTTTACCTTTTCAGAATGGGATATTGCCAGCTGGCCAGGTGAGTTCTATGCAGGATTATGAGGTCCGGGTTGATTCCGCAGATTATGGGCTGCCAGCTGGGCTGATGAGTCCTATGCCGGGTGATGAGGTCCGTGTTGGAACCGTAGATTATGGGCTGCATGAGGTCCAGGTGGTATCTGCTGACACCATCCCGTGTGAGCCACTCCTCACCCATAATAAAGCATTAGTAATAAGGCCCACAAACTCTCTTTCAAACGAGCCCGATGGTAGCAGGTTGGTGGAAGTTGAGGTTAGGCTAATGGAGCCCAATATGGGCGACGGCAATTTGGCTAAAGTTGGCCCACTACGTCCTGTGAGAGCTTATAGAACAGAGGGAGGGTCTCTTTTGAACTTTCGTGCTGGGATCGATAAATATAGATGGTTGACCAAAACTCCGATCGGCAGAGAAAAGAAGGGGGTAAAGAATCCGGCGAAATCCAACAGAAAAAGAAGGCGTGTTGTGACCCCTGCCATGACGATAACGCTCGTCACCGTCCCAATTGCACCCCTTGTCGGCGAAAGAAGGCTTGTGGCGGAGGAGGAAGCTGCCGCAACTTTTGATCTGGGTAAAAGGATGGGAGTATCCTTCGAAGCCCAAAAGGATGAGGTTTTGTCTCGGCTGGTTGAGTTCGAGCTGAGGGACGAGGCAATTTGAGGTGATAAATCTCACTCTTTTCGTGTTCTCTACTTAAATTTTTTAATTTATGAATGCATTGGTTTTAAGCTGGAACATCAGGGGAATGGGTCGACCGGAGAAGATTCGGGCGTTAGAAAACACTATATCACTGTCTGGGTGCAAATTGTGCTTCATTCAGGAGTCGAAACTAGGAATTATAAAACAGAGGGTTATCTCTCGGCTGAAAGGGAAACGGTTCGATGGCATGGCTGAATCCCCTGCGCAAGGAGCGTCGGGCGGGCTGTTATCGTTGTGGGATAAGCAGGAATTCGAGGAAGAATCTGTGATGGTGAACAGCCGGTTTTTATAATTTTGGTTGGAAATCTAAAGCTATCGGGTAAGAGGTGTGGTTTTGTCAATCTGTACGCACCTAATGACTACGTCGAGAGAAGATGCTTCTTTGATGAACTTTCGGGGATTTTACTTAGTCTGAATATTCCCCTCGTGGTCTGTGGAGACTTCAACTCGATTCTAAAGGTCGAGGAATGCAGTGGGTCAGAGATGGGGGCGGATAATGGTATGGTCTTGTCTGCTTTCATTTAGAATTTGAACCTTATGGATCTGCCTCTACTGGACAGCAAGTTCACTTGGTTTAGAGGGGGCACTTCGAACTCCGCTAGTCGAATCGATAGAATCATAATATCGCCTGAAGTGTTGCTTTGGTCGCCGAATCTCCAACAGCGCTCCCTTGCGCGAAGCTTGTTGGATCATAAACCTTTAGTCTTGATTATGGGTGCAGCAAAGGCTGGGTCTGGAGCCTTTAAATTATTTTCTCACTGGCTAGATGAACCGGAAGTGGGGGAACTAATTAAGAAAACTGCGGCTAGTTGCAAAGATAAGTCATTTTGCGTTTGGCTTAAGAAGATTAAGGAAGCGGTGAAACAATGGGTAAAAAACTTTAGAATGTCTGATCGAGCCTCAACCAAGGCATTAGAAGACAAACTCACTCATCTGGAGGAGGCTTTATGTGCAAACGGGTTCTGCAATGACATCGACAAAGAACGGAAACTAACCAAAAGTGAGCTGTGGGCACAGTATCGAAGAGAAGAACGTGAGTGGCATCAGAAATCGAGGGTGAAGTGGTTCACTGAGGGGGATTTGAATACAAAATACTTCCATCTAGATGCTTCGACCCGCAGAAACAGAAACCATATTCATTCGATTGAATGGAATAATACGGTGGTGTCAGAGGATAAGAAGCTCCTAGAGGTCTTTGAAGAAGTGTTCAAGTCTAATTTTAACAGTAAGGAGACAATCCCCTTACGATCTTTTGATTGCGGCCTAAAGAGAATCAGCATGTCGTCCGGTGCCATGTTAGAAGCCCCCTTTTCGGAAGCAAAAGTTAGAAGCGCAATATGGTCGGCTAATGGTAACAAAGCGCCGGGTCCGGACGGCTTCAATTTGGATTTCTACAAGAAGTTTTGGGAGCAGGCTAAGGATAAAGTGATGAGGTTTTTCAACGATTTTTATGAAGGCAGAGTGAAGGACAAATTTTTGAACCATTCTTTCATATCTTTATTACCAAAGAAAGAACATCCGGTGAAAGTAGAGGATTTCCGCCCCATATCGCTTGTCAATAGTTTATATAAGATTCTTGCGAGGGTGCTATCTAGGAGGCTGAGTCAGTGTTTAGACGAGGTGGTGGGGCCTAACTAGTTCGCATTCATACCCGGGAAACAAATCACGGATTGTGTGCTGATAGCTAATGAGGTTATCGACGATCTGAAAAAGAGGAAGGTGGAATCTCTAGTCTTCAAGGCTGACTTTAAGCGTGCATACGATACGATTGATTGGGGGTTCTTGGATTTTATCTTAAACAAAATGGGATTTGGCGAAAGGTGGAGGAGGTGGATTCATTGGTGCATCTCTACGGCTCAGATTTCGATAGTTGTCAATGGCAAAGTTTCTGGTGTGTTTTCTATCAAGAGAGGATTGCGGCAGGGGTGTCCACTCTCTCCTTTATTGTTCAACATCGTCGGCGAGGCATTAAGCACCCTTTTACTTACTGCCGTCAATATGAACATTATCGAAGGGGTTCCTGTTGGTACAGATGGTTTGCATATCTCTCACCTTTAGTTCGCGGATGATCTAATCATCTTCGCGAAAGCAAGCAAAGCGAATGTGGGTAACGTGAAAAGAATATTGAGACTCTTTGAGGTTGCTTCTGGTCTGAGTTTAAACTTGAAAAAAACCAGCTTAATTGGTATCGTGGTTCAGCAGTCTAGCATTGATGAGTGGGCGAAGAAGCTTGGGTGCATGTCAAGCACGTTACCCACGACGTATTTAGGGCTGCCTTTGGGGTCACCGAGAAACTCTTTGCAGCTATGGGAACCCATCTTAGTGAAATTGCAGAGGAAACTCGCCGGTTGGAAGGGCAAATGTTTGTCGATGACCGGGAGAATCTGCCTTGCTAGGTTCGTTCTCTCGAATTTGCCTGTTTATTTCATGAGTTTATTTGAGTTACCTGCAGGTATTGCTGACAGGATAAACAAGCTAACGGCCCGCTTCATTTGGGGTAATAGCAATTCGAGATCTATTCATTGGGTGAATTGGGAGAGTGTAGCTAAGCCCATAGTAGCGGGGGGCTTGGGGTTGATTGATGCGCGGGTTAAAAATAGAGCTTTATTGAACAAGTGGATATGCAGATTTAGCAAAGAACCGGAGAGTTTATGGAGGGAAGTCGTTAATGCAAAGTATGGATACCAACAGAACGAACTATTGCCGGGTAATCTTGGTGTAAAAAATCAGTCATGGTTGTGGAAAAATATCATTAAACCCCTTGCGGATCCAGTCGATAATTTAACGAAATACTTTTATTGTTCATTGGGTGATGGTCGGTCTATTAGGTTTTGGGAGGACAACTGGACCACTGCTGGTCCGCTTAAGGTAGCGTTTCCACGAGTTTTTAGTTTGGCAGTAAAGAAGGTGGGCACGGTGTGCGAATTTGGGTCGATTGAAGGTGGAGTATGGCATTGGAAAATTGAGGCGAGGAGGAGGTTGTTTGCATGGGAAGAAGAGATGTGGAGGGAATTCCTATCCGCGCTTAATTCGTTGGGAGTGGCATGAAGCGGTAAAGATGTACTCCTATGGAATGGTGTTGCGAATGGGATCTATTCGCCAAAGGATTTCTGTCTTCTAAGTGCTACGGATAATGCCAACATCGACAAGTTCTGGAAACTGATTTGGACGAGGTTAGCACTGCCAAAAGTTCAGACCTTTGCGTGGAGAGCCTGCTTGGGCAGAATTCCTACTCTCCTAGCACTCAAAAGGCGTGGTGTGGCCAATGTTGGTGAAGCTCTATGCGTTTTATGCGGCAAATGTGAGGAAACGTGTGAGCACATTCTTTGCCATTGCTCGGTCTCGTGGAATCTTTGGCAGCACTGGTTTTATATGTGGAAAATAAGCTCCGTTATGCCAGCTAATGTGAGGGGCATGCTGTTGTATTGGAACGAAGCTGCGATTAGAAAAAAGTGCCAAGCCAATTTGGGATATAGCCTTTTCGGCATTTTATGGTCTATTTGGCTAGAAAGAAATGAAATTATCTTCAACAAGAGGAGGTTGTGTGAGAATACCCTTTGCGAGTCCACGGTTTTAAGAATCGGGCATTGGTGCAAGAGTAAGTGGCCGAATTCAATCCCCTCAACATTGGATTTCAGAAGATTCCCAAACCGTTGCAGAATTGTTTAACCATCGGGTTAACCGGGCTAAGGTTAAGGAATAGATTGGCTGCAGGATGTGGTTCACAGGTGAGATTTTTTGGATCTACCTGCAATATGGTTATGCTGGTGTAGTGTTGTGTTCGCTGTAGGTACTCCAATCCTGGATGGGAATTGCCCCACAGGGTGTGCTATAGCTGCTGGATGATGAGGGATGCTTATCTACAGGTCGAGGAAGCCATGTCTTACGCGTAGTGTTTGATTGGCATATGGCCTTGGTGTCGGTTAGGTGCATTGGCTTTGATTTATATTTTTCTTTTTCCAGCAATGTATTCGAGTTGATGTATCGAACTGATCTTGCGTGTTTGATCAATAAATAGGGCACTCTTTTCCCCCTAACTAGGCTTAGAGGGGGGGTTTAACGAGGCCCGACACTTTTCAAAAAAAAAAGATTGTAAGTGTCTTAGCAATGCACCTAATACTTGTTGATTGCTCATGTAATTTTTAATTTAGCATAAAAGTTTATTATTAATTTTGTTATGATTGATAATTTTAATATAATATATTTTCATAAATTAGATATTCTTCATTTGTTTAATTTAATATTTATTTTAAATGTTCTCATATAAATATTAATTACTAATGTTTGTTTAATTAGTTATAAATTAAGATTTTTTTTCAGGTTCCTTGTCGGATTTAATTCGGGTACGAGCTCACACTAGTCTTGAACTTGTATTATTACAAGCACAAGCTAGTCTTGATCTTGGATTTCTTCGAATTCGGATTTTGTCGAGTTAGAACCTTTTCTGCTCAAACTCATATTTTTTTCGGGTCAAACTTTTTAGAGCTCAAATTCTTTTGAGTTAGGATCGACCCACAAACTTTAATTGAATCAAATCTAATTTATTTGAATTACTATTTTATAATAATTTTTATTTAAAGTTAATTATTAAAAAATATTTTAACTCGGGATTAATCGGTTAAATGATCAAACTCATATTGGGTTAAGATTAAAAAGGTGAATTTTAAATCGTTAACTAAAAACTTTTTATATAACTATAAGGGTAAAGTACAGATGGTCACAAACTTTTAAAGCATTTTTATTTTAGTCACCAAAATTTTTAAAATTTTCATTAGGGTCATTCAACTTTTATTTCACTTTCATTTTGATCCTTCTCGTTACCTTCCGTTAAAAATACTGATGTGGCTCGTTAGTTTTCCTTTTACTCAATAAAATAATATACTTTGAGTCCCACTTTCAGTTGATTAAACTAGGGATGTAAATGAGACGAGACAGATCCCGAGCTACTTGAGCTCGACTCGATTGGACTCGATTGGAGCTCGAACTCAGTTCGAATTCTTGACTAGCCGAGCCGGGCTACTTGATACCCAACTCGAAAAGCTCACGAGCTACTAGAAAATATAGTATACTAAAAAAATTTATTTTTTATAATTTAAAATCTAAATTCTTAAGCTTAAAATCCTAAATAAACCATAAACATAAGTATTAAAACTTAAGATCTAAATCCTAAATTCTAAACCCGACAACCTAAACCTCTAAACTCTAAACTAACACCATAAACCCTAAAATTAACAAGCTTGAGTTTACACAACTTGTGTATCAAAGTTTTTTCTTCATAGGAATTTAAATGAGATGTGACACATGAAGGGAGGAAAAAGGTGTTTCGTGCAGTGGCGGTTGAGTCGGAACTTGAAAAAGACACCTTAAAATAAGATCAATCTTGCATTACTTTTAACAGAGATGACATGGGCTGGCTTAACTTCTGTCTGGTTGGTAGGATTAAAGCAATGTACAATGTGGAAATGGTGGAAGAAGCATTAAGATCCGACGGTCTCCAAGTATCTGTGTGCCCATGGCTCGGGCTGCTGGTTATTCTTCGAATGCAGGATGCGGAGTCGAAAAACATGGTTTGGGACTTAAGGGCCGAGTTACTTAATTTATGGTTCGACGAACTGGAACTGTTAAATGGCTTCGAAGGTAAGAAGAAAGTGAAGGTTTGGGCGCTACTTTCGGACGTCCCACTGCAACTGTGGAATACGTCGTTTTTTCGCAAATTGGGTGCTAGGTGGGGGAGAGTGATCGAAGTCGATGAAGAGACATCTAATCTCTCTCGTTTTGACACAGCCAAAGTGCTGTTAGAAGTACAGTGCAAGGCAACAATTCTGAAAGTAGTGAAAGTTCTGTTCAACGGCGTTATCCACCGGATTAGCATCGAGGTGAAGGAGTATGAGGCAGACCCGGTCTTCCTGGACGGCGGCGCTCTGGCAGACGGGAGGTTCCACTAAGGTGGTGACGCTTCGTGGTTCAAGCCCATTAATGACGAGGAAATGATGAGGTGCGTGGAACCCGAGAGCCGTTTTTCGGCTGCTGAGGTTTTCTCGCATGCGGAGGAAGAATGTTTACCTTTTCAGAATGGGATATTGCCAGCTGGCCAGGTGAGTTCTATGCAGGATGATGAGGTCCGGGTTGATTCCGCAGATTATGGGCTGCCAGCTGGGCTGATGAGTCCTATGCCGGGTGATGAGGTCCGTGTTGGAACCGTAGATTATGGGCTGCATGAGGTCTAGGTGGTATCTGCTGACACCATCACGTGTGAGCCACTCCTCACCCATAATAAAGCATTAGTAATAAGGCCCACAAACTCTCTTTCAAACGAGCCCGATGGTAGCAGGTTGGTGGAAGTTGAGGTTAGGCTAATGGAGCCCAATATGGGCGACGGCAATTTGGCTAAAGTTGGCCCACTACGTCCTGTAAGAGCTTATAGAACAGAGGGAGGGTCTCTTTTGAACTTTCGTGCTGGGATCGATAAATATAGATGGTCGACCAAAACTCCGATCGGCAGAGAAAAGAAGGGGGTAAAGAATCCGGCGAAATCCAACAGAAAAAGAAGGCGTGTTGTGACCCCTGCCATGACGATAACGCTCGTCACCGTCCCAATTGCACCCCTTGTCGGCGAAAGAAGGCTTGTGGCGGAGGAGGAAGCTGCCGCAACTTTTTATCTAGGTAAAAGGATGGGAGTATCCTTCGAAGCCCAAAAGGATGAGGTTTTGTCTCGGCTGGTTGAGTTTGAGCTGAGGGACGAGGCAATTTGAGGTGATAAAGCTCACTCTTTTCGTGTTCTCTACTTAAATTTTTTAATTTATGAATGCATTGGTTTTAAGCTGGAACATCAGGGGAATGGGTCGACCGGAGAAGATTCGGGCGTTAGAAAACACTATATCACTGTCTGGGTGCAAATTGTGCTTCATTCAGGAGTCGAAACTGGGAATTATAAAACAGAGGGTTATCTCTCGGCTGAAAGGGAAACGGTTCGATGGCATGGCTGAATCCCCTGCGCAAGGAGCGTCGGGCGGGCTGTTATCGTTGTGGGATAAGCAGGAATTCGAGGAAGAATCTGTGATGGTGAACAGCCGGTTTATAATTTTGGTTGGAAATCTAAAGCTATCGGGTAAGAGGTGTGGTTTTGTCAATCTGTACGCACCTAATGACTACATCGAGAGAAGATGCTTCTTTGATGAACTTTTGGGGATTTTACTTAGTCTGAATATTCCCCTCGTGGTCTGTGGAGACTTCAACTCGATTCTAAAGGTCGAGGAATGCAGTGGGTCAGAGATGGGGGCGGATAATGGTATGGTCTTGTCTGCTTTCATTCAGAATTTGAACCTTATGGATCTGCCTCTACTGGACAGCAAGTTCACTTGGTTTAGAGGGGGCACTTCGAACTTCGCTAGTCGAATCGATAGAATCATAATATCGCCTGAAGTGTTGCTTTGGTCGCCGAATCTCCAACAGCGCTCCCTTGCGCGGAGCTTGTCGGATCATAAACCTTTAGTCTTGATTATGGGTGCAGCAAAGGCTGGGTCTGGAGCCTTTAAATTATTTTCTCACTGGCTAGATGAACCGGAAGTGGGGGAACTAATTAAGAAAACTGCGGCTAGTTGCAAAGATAAGTCATTTTGCATTTGGCTTAAGAAGATTAAGGAAGCGGTGAAACAATGGGTAAAAAACTTTAGAATGTCTGATCGAGCCTCAACCAAGGCATTAGAAGACAAACTCACTCATCTGGAGGAGGCTTTATGTGCAAACGGGTTCTGCAATGACATCGACAAAGAACGGAAACTAACCAAAAGTGAGCTGTGGGCACAGTATCGAAGAGAAGAACGTGAGTGGCATCAGAAATCGAGGGTGAAGTGGTTCACTGAGGGGGATTTGAATACAAAATACTTCCATCTAGTTGCTTCGACCCGCAGAAACAGAAACCATATTCATTCGATTGAATGGAATAATACGATGGTGTCAGAGGATAAGAAGCTCCTAGAGGTCTTTGAAGAAGTGTTCAAGTCTAATTTTAACAGTAAGGAGACAATCCCCTTACGATCTTTTGATTGCGGCCTAAAGAGAATCAGCGTGTCGTCCGGTGCCATGTTAGAAGCCCCCTTTTCGGAAGCAAAAGTTAGAAGCGCAATATGGTCGGCTAATGGTAACAAAGCGCCGGGTCCGGACGGCTTCAATTTGGATTTCTACAAGAAGTTTTGGGAGCAGGCTAAGGATAAAGTGATGAGGTTTTTCAATGATTTTTATGAAGGCAGAGTGAAGGACAAATTTTTGAACCATTCTTTCATATCTTTATTACCCAAGAAAGAACATCCGGTGAAAGTAGAGGATTTCCGCCCCATATCGCTTGTCAATAGTTTATATAAGATTCTTGCGAGGGTGCTATCTAGGAGGCTGAGTCAGTGTTTAGACGAGGTGGTGGGGCCTAACTAGTTCGCATTCATACCCGGGAAACAAATCACGGATTGTGTGCTGATAGCTAATGAGGTTATCGACGATCTGAAAAAGAGGAAGGTGGAATCTCTAGTCTTCAAGGCTGACTTTAAGCGTGCATACGATACGATTGATTGGGGGTTCTTGGATTTTATCTTAAACAAAATGGGATTTGGCGAAAGGTGGAGGAGGTGGATTCATTGGTGCATCTCTACGGCTCAGATTTCGATAGTTGTCAATGGCAAAGTTTCTGGTGTGTTTTCTATCAAGAGAGGATTGCGGCAGGGGTGTCCACTCTCTCCTTTATTGTTCAACATCGTCGGCGAGGCATTAAGCACCCTTTTACTTACTGCCGTCAATATGAACATTATCGAAGGGGTTCCTGTTGGTACAGATGGTTTGCATATCTCTCACCTTTAGTTCGCGGATGATCTAATCATCTTCGCGAAAGCAAGCAAAGCGAATGTGGGTAACGTGAAAAGAATATTGAGACTCTTTGAGGTTGCTTCTGGTCTGA
The DNA here is from genome assembly GCA_958450335.1 of Hibiscus tridactylites. NCBI lineage: Eukaryota > Viridiplantae > Streptophyta > Magnoliopsida > Malvales > Malvaceae > Hibiscus > Hibiscus tridactylites. Next base: position 20,477,716 of record OY288266.1, read on the forward strand.
GTTTAAACTTGAAAAAAACCAGCTTAATTGGTATCGTGGTTCAGCAGTCTAGCATTGATGAGTGGGCGAAGAAGCTTGGGTGCATGTCAAGCACGTTACCCACGACGTATTTAGGGCTGCCTTTGGGGTCACCGAGAAACTCTTTGCAGCTATGGGAACCCATCTTAGTGAAATTGCAGAGGAAACTCGCCGGTTGGAAGGGCAAATGTTTGTCGATGACCGGGAGAATCTGCCTTGCTAGGTTCGTTCTCTCGAATTTGCCTGTTTATTTCATGAGTTTATTTGAGTTACCTGCAGGTATTGCTGACAGGATAAACAAGCTAACGGCCCGCTTCATTTGGGGTAATAGCAATTCGAGATCTATTCATTGGGTGAATTGGGAGAGTGTAGCTAAGCCCATAGTAGCGGGGGGCTTGGGGTTGATTGATGCGCGGGTTAAAAATAGAGCTTTATTGAACAAGTGGATATGCAGATTTAGCAAAGAACCGGAGAGTTTATGGAGGGAAGTCGTTAATGCAAAGTATGGATACCAACAGAACGAACTATTGCCGGGTAATCTTGGTGTAAAAAATCAGTCATGGTTGTGGAAAAATATCATTAAACCCCTTGCGGATCCAGTCGATAATTTAACGAAATACTTTTATTGTTCATTGGGTGATGGTCGGTCTATTAGGTTTTGGGAGGACAACTGGACCACTGCTGGTCCGCTTAAGGTAGCGTTTCCACGAGTTTTTAGTTTGGCAGTAAAGAAGGTGGGCACGGTGTGCGAATTTGGGTCGATTGAAGGTGGAGTATGGCATTGGAAAATTGAGGCGAGGAGGAGGTTGTTTGCATGGGAAGAAGAGATGTGGAGGGAATTCCTATCCGCGCTTAATTCGTTGGGAGTGGCATGAAGCGGTAAAGATGTACTCCTATGGAATGGTGTTGCGAATGGGATCTATTCGCCAAAGGATTTCTGTCTTCTAAGTGCTACGGATAATGCCAACATCGACAAGTTCTGGAAACTGATTTGGACGAGGTTAGCACTGCCAAAAGTTCAGACCTTTGCGTGGAGAGCCTGCTTGGGCAGAATTCCTACTCTCCTAGCACTCAAAAGGCGTGGTGTGGCCAATGTTGGTGAAGCTCTATGCGTTTTATGCGGCAAATGTGAGGAAACGTGTGAGCACATTCTTTGCCATTGCTCGGTCTCGTGGAATCTTTGGCAGCACTGGTTTTATATGTGGAAAATAAGCTCCGTTATGCCAGCTAATGTGAGGGGCATGTTGTTGTATTGGAACGAAGCTGCGATTAGAAAAAAGTGCCAAGCCAATTTGGGATATAGCCTTTTCGGCATTTTATGGTCTATTTGGCTAGAAAGAAATGAAATTATCTTCAACAAGAGGAGGTTGTGTGAGAATACCCTTTGCGAGTCCACGGTTTTAAGAATCGGGCATTGGTGCAAGAGTAAGTGGCCGAATTCAATCCCCTCAACATTGGATTTCAGAAGATTCCCAAACCGTTGCAGAATTGTTTAACCATCGGGTTAACCGGGCTAAGGTTAAGGAATAGATTGGCTGCAGGATGTGGTTCACAGGTGAGATTTTTTGGATCTACCTGCAATATGGTTATGCTGGTGTAGTGTTGTGTTCGCTGTAGGTACTCCAATCCTGGATGGGAATTGCCCCACAGGGTGTGCTATAGCTGCTGGATGATGAGGGATGCTTATCTACAGGTCGAGGAAGCCATGTCTTACGCGTAGTGTTTGATTGGCATATGGCCTTGGTGTCGGTTAGGTGCATTGGCTTTGATTTATATTTTTCTTTTTCCAGCAATGTATTCGAGTTGATGTATCGAACTGATCTTGCGTGTTTGATCAATAAATAGGGCACTCTTTTCCCCCTAACTAGGTTTAGAGGGGGGTTTTAACGAGGCCCGACACTTTTCAAAAAAAAAGATTGTAAGTGTCTTAGCAATGCACCTAATACTTGTTGATTGCTCATGTAATTTTTAATTTAGCATAAAAGTTTATTATTAATTTTGTTATGATTGAAAATTTTAATATAATATATTTTCATAAATTAGATATTCTTTATTTGTTTAATTTAATATTTATTTTAAATGTTCTCATATAAATATTAATTACTAATGTTTGTTTAATTAGTTATAAATTAAGATTTTTTTTCAGGTTCCTTGTCGGATTTAATTCGGGTACGAGCTCACACTAGTCTTGAACTCGTATTATTACAAGCACAAGCTAGTCTTGATCTTGGATTTCTTCGAATTCGGATTTTGTCGAGTTAGAACCTTTTCTGCTCAAACTCATATTTTTTTCGGGTCAAACTTTTTAGAGCTCAAATTCTTTTGAGTTAGGATCGACCCACAAACTTTAATTGAATCAAATCTAATTTATTTGAATTACTATTTAATAATAATTTTTATTTAAAGTTAATTATTAAAAAATATTTTAACTCGGGATTAATCGGTTAAATGATCAAACTCATATTGGGTTAAGATTAAAAAGGAGAATTTTAAATCGTTAACTAAAAACTTTTTATATAACTATAAGGGTAAAGTACACAGATGGTCACAAACGTTTAAAGCATTTTTATTTTAGTCACCAAAATTTTTAAAATTTTCATTAGGGTCACTCAACTTTTATTTCACTTTCATTTTGGTCCTTCTCGTTACCTTCCGTTAAAAATACTGACGTGGCTCGTTAGTTTTCCTTTTACTCAATAAAATAATATACTTTGAGTCCCACTTTCAGTTGATTAAACTAGGGATGTAAATGAGACGAGACAGATCCCGAGCTACTTGAGCTCGACTCGATTGGACTCGATTGGACTCGATTGGAGCTCGAACTCAGTTCGAATTCTTGACTAGCCGAGCCGGGCTACTTGATACCCAACTCGAAAAGCTCACGAGCTACTAGAAAATATAGTATACTAAAAAAATTTATTTTTTATAATTTAAAATCTAAATTCTTAAGCTTAAAATCCTAAATAAACCATAAACATAAGTATTAAAACTTAAGATCTAAATCCTAAATTCTAAACCCGACAACCTAAACCTCTAAACCCTAAACTAACACCATAAACCCTAAAATTAACAAGCTTGAGTTTACACAACTTGTGTATCAAAGTTTTTTCTTCATAGGAATTTAAATGAGACGTGACAGATGAAGAGTTACTTGAGTCCAATGTAGTCAAAGATCGGTCAATGCTTGACTCGATTGGGCTCGAATCAAGCTCGAACTCGACTCGAGTTCTAAACGAGCCGAGTCGAGCTCAGATTTCTCAGGCTCGTTAGAAATTACTCAAGCTCGAACTCGGCTCGAAATCTTAACGAGCTGAGTCGATCTTAGCACTACTCGAGCTCGACTCGACTCATTTACACCCCTAGATTAAACCATCCCATGTGAACCCTTCTTCTCCTCCAAGTTCCATTCTTTACTAATTACTTCAGCCATGTAAAACTGTTGGTGAAGCTTTAAGTATGTAAACGATCATCTCACCTACCCAACTCTTCAATCTTTACTTCTTAATCTAACTTGAAAGAAGAAGAAAAACACTATCTCATAGGTGATTCAACGAACAATATCTTCAAATTCAGTGGCTCAACATGGGATTTTCTTGAACAGTTTGAAAACACATTTCATTATTAAATTCCATCATTGCTTTCTTTTTCATCTTAAGCTAATATTAAATTTGATGTTAAACCCACAAATTTTCCCTTTAAATATGCTTTGGGTTTATTAATTTTCACTGTAAGTGTTGAAAAACTTGGATTTTTTTTGTCATTTTTGAAGTCTAAAAGAACAATCTTTATGTTGTTCCACTATTCATTTCACCTCATGTTGGTTTTCATCCTAAGAATTGCATGGATTTCTCACTGATCCCCTGTTTTTTTTAATACTTTTTTCTTCACTCTCTTGGCTGGTGGTGTTCTTGTCTGGTTTGGGGCAGTAAAATAGGTTGTCTAGTTTCATTCCCGGGTTTTAGTCTTGAAAAACCATGAAGGTGTTCTCGTTGATTTTGTTGAGCCTTTGGTTCATATGGTTCCCTGTGGGAGTTCATCATCATCTTCTTTGAAGCCGAAAGTTATGAATATTGGAGCTCTTTTCACTGTGAACTCAGTTATTGGGGGAGCAGCAAAGCCTGCACTCGAAGCTGTCATTGATAAAGTCAACTCTGATCCAAACATTCTTAATGGAATCGAATTGAAACTCATTTAGCGTGACACGAATTACAGTGAGTTTATTGGAACCATGTAAGGTAATTTTTCTGGTATCCTGCAATTTGAATTTATCTCCAAGTACTTTTATATATATAGGGTTAGGATCAACTTACACTGTGTAAAACTCAATTACTTTTACACAGTTCTTGGACTGTTGGATGATGGTAATTAATGGCTCAAATTATTTCCTTATCTTTTTTCTCCAAGTGATAATCTTCACATTTTTTATTGTTAATATCATCCATTCATTTCCCTTATCCAATGATCCTAAATTAGTATAAAACTAAATGAGCTTTACACCATGTACTTGAAGATCAATTCAAATTGAAAGTTCGACCCATAATATATTGTTTTATTAAATAAAAGAAAAGCTAACAGGTTATATCAGCATGTTTTAACGGAAGGTAACGGGAGGGAATAAAATGAAAGCGAAATAAATGTTTGGTGACTCCAATAAAAGTTTTAAAAGTTTGGTGACTAAAGTGAAAGTGCCTTAAAAGTTCGGTGACCATATGTATACTTTACCCTAACTATAAATGTAACCCCTAGACCCGCCTATGCGTTACAACGGATCCTAGAAAGTCACATTCGGGTCAAGAGAGCGACCCACAGAAAAATACACAAAAACGTTTTTTTATTGCTCAAACACTTATTAAACTGTAAAATCAACTTTTGTTTAAAATTCCATTTCAGGAAGTCATTTAAACACATAACAAAAATTTCAGAAAATTTTTACAGACACTATCATAAAACAATACATGACATACATGCCCACTAACTACACAGTATCGTACTCCAAAAGCAACGCCGAGGGAACTCCGAACACTGTCGTCAAACATAACATCATGATATATTCTTTAACTCGCGATGGTAACAACAACGTGAGCTTGGAAAAGCTCAGTAATACAAAACTACCAAAAGATGTTATAAGCTCATGCATATATATGGTAGGCATAACATTTTCATGAAGTTCCAAGTAGTAACAGTCTTCATTTCCTTTCCGCTATTTTAGGGTAACGTTATACTTGGGAAAAACGGTACTTGTTCTTTATTCAATCACCGTGTAACAAACGGAAATTATACAAGCTGATAGATTATGAAGATGAAAACAAAGAGTTTAATGTCTAGTGTGTTCCAATAAGTGCATATCAAACAGGTATAAATACATACCGGTAATATCATAAGAACACATAACAATTCAATGCAAATGTTCAAGTACATACAAGGGTTTACTAGTAATTACCCTCCAACCTTACACCAATATGCAGTCCCCCAGAACTGCATCCATAAGGACTTATTCTAGGCCCGATGGGCATAGGTGCCACCTAAGGGGTTGCCTTAGGTCTATAAGGATTTACCCGTGCTAAAGCATCGGAACCTACCCAAGGGGAGACCTTGAGTCCATAAGGATTTACCAGCTTGATCAGGGTTGTACCAACAGAGACTTCATAACATAACCCAACAGTATACCCCATATAACAATCGGTATTCAAATTTCAGGCATGAGTAACATAATACATATGGCAGACATATTCCATTTGAGGCCTCGGAAACAAAAGTTCATGCTCTATAGACACAGATATGGGCATACCATTGAGCGAACGATATCATCATTCATCATGCAAACATAGTGTATCATCATAGGTTAAGCTAAAAGAATATATTATAACTTACATCAGGCAGACATACAATATTATCATAGATCAAATAACCACATAGCACAATCATATACTATGTATACAGATCAAGCACACTTATAACGAGTAGGCAGAAAATATTATCATATGTCCAGTTCATCATTTCATCAGGCATATCATCGTTCATAATTAAGTCATTAGGTTTACTAACATGTAATAATCATATATCACATCCAACTGAATGTAGCACACATGGAACACACTAGATAGGACAGTTTATTTCTTGAAGATACTCGGTATTTACAGAAGGGGACACATTGAACTTTTGACAATTTGGATGAATTTTGAAAACGATATTCCTATTAAAAAGGGTTCGTACTAACAGTTCAAACCAGATATTCAGGAATTGATACATCAAAATCTTAGAGAGTTCAGATATACCATGAGTGACTCAATCATTTAAACCTACAAGGGCATTATGGTCATTTTAACATACATGGGCATTTTGGTAATTTATACCAACGAGGCATAAACAGTCGCTCAAGAAATTCTATTTTCTCATCAGATTTCCAACCAGGCATTCAGAGATTTCTGTGTCAAGATCTTTCACGATATCAGATACATTCAGAGCTATTTTGATTACTTTGGTCAACAAGCGCATTTTGGTCTTTTAACTGTTAAGGGTGATTTTGTAATTTAGCCCAGTAATGATAAAATGATGATTTACAATATTTAATATTTCCAAAAGTTTTTCGAGCCTCCAAAACGTTCGAACTAACATATCCCAACCTTGCAGTACTAACCAACCCTTCTAATGCATTCAGTTGTATCGTATATCTGAACCGTTGCTTTATATTTCACCACAGGACTTGCCACGGAGTATTCAAACTTATATTCTGTGCGGAAAACTTCCAACCTTATATTAATATCAGGAGTGATTGACGTACATGAGTCATGCTTCAACCCTTAGGGGCATTTCAGTCATTTCCAACTTTATTGGCATTTCCATAATGTTATCCGAGGCAATTTATTTATTCTAGACAATGGGGTATTTCAGTCACTTTGAAGCTTGGGATATCCATCATTCTCGTCAATTGAACTATATATAGTATTTCAAACATTTAAGTACACGTGGGTGTTTCAGCCATTCACGTAATTTCGGTACCTCCAACCACTTCATTCCATTTCAGAACTCAAAGGTTTACCCATCATTCTAGTTGATTTGCAAACCTCGGTGTTTGAGGATACTTCAACCTTTTTGGTCATACATTCCTTCCGACTAATTTAACCATAACAGTATTTCCAATACTTTTAGTCGTTTCCCGTAAATCTATATTCAGAGATTCATTCCAAGTCAAGGAAACCTAACACCTTTCAATCTCGAAGGTTTAAATCTTGTTACCATAACTTTCAAGTAGTTCGAGGTTTTCAGATGAATCAGGTTGTTTTACCATATCTAGTGTAGATTTCTATATCACTTCCAATTCTAAGGGTATTTTAGTCATTCTCTTACCTTAAGAGCATTTTCGTAATTTCATAACCAAATATTTTTCACATTTAATCATTTGACACTAATAATCGAATTTGGAGATTAGTTGTCTTATTAAATTCTTATTGTACTCCAGATCCTTCTGATTTATTAATCTTCTTATTCAAGCATTGCAATCTTATCTAGGTTATCATACTCATTTTCATATTCGGTTTGACTTGAGTAGAATTAACAGTACTCATCATCGTTTTTATGCATGCATTAACAAATATCAACATGTTCATAAAGCATACAAGAGGTAGTAATGTATTACCTCGGCTTTGAGCTACCTCGATCGATCCATGATACTTCATTCGATCACTCTCTTGAACTCGGATTCGACGTCACTCGGTAACTTGGATACGTAGAAATGCGAATTGCATTAGAAACAGAACTTAAAAGCGATAATCGAATTTATCCAAAAGTCATACATTGAAAAATGGCTTGCCGGGTTTGAATTTAGAAAAATGGGATGCGCCAATGGATCCGAAACGTCGAGAAACCCTCGGGTTGGGTCTCCCAAAAAAGTCAATTCTGGTCAAAAAGTCAACGATCAACGGCTAGGTCAAACGGCTTGGCGACTCGGTCAAACGGCTCGACGGCTCGGTCAAACGGCTCGATGGCTCGGTGGCTCGATCAAATGGCTAGGTCAAATGTTTAGACGGCTCGACGGCTCGATCAAACGGCTCGATGGCTCGGTGGCTCGATCAAATGGCTAGGTCAAATGTTTAGACGGCTCGACAGCTCGGTCAAACGGCTCGACGGCTTGGTCAACCGGCTCGGCGGCTCGGCTCAGACGACTCCAAGTGCTCAGAACGAAGCCCACTCGCGGCCGGCGGCGCGTGAGGCACGTGCGGTGGTTGTGGGCGGCCGTTGGCTACCAAAATTTATAGGCTGATAGTTTTTGACCTTCCGAACACGGTGGTGGCCTCGGATTTTCAAAATTCAAACTCAAACTTCGAATACTGACCTTTCAAGTTTTCCGACGATACACATACACCCCCTCCAACAATGACTCCGATGATGATGTCGCTGGTACCAGTGAACTCGTCTCGGCATGATGAACACAATGGTGGTGGAGGTGTCGAAAATGGATTGTCGAATCTCGGTAGATCTGAGATTGAATCTCCGCCCATTTCTTTCTTTCTCATCTTCCTTTTTCTTTCCCCAAAATTTAAAAACCCCCCACCCCCTTTCTGCCAACCCGTTAACTTGGCAGATTTAATGCCCTTCAAAGAGAAAAGGTCAATTTACACTCTTAGCCATTTAATTTTCGGGGAGTTCACACTTTTGTCCCCAAACTTTATTATATTTTCAAATTGGTCATCAATTCCTTATAAATCAAACTTCCCAAACCTGAATTCATTCAATTAAGACCCAAAACTTATTATTTTAGAAAGAAAAAAATAATTAAATCTCCCAAAAATTCTTAAAATTGTACTAGCCCCATTTGCGATTGTTACAATAAAATACAAAACTTATATAAGCTTTTGTACGAAAAATAAAAAAAGAAAATTATTAGGGTCAGAACTTATATATAAATTCACCGATCTCTAGTTTAATCCTTACATAGTGGATTTTAATTGCTTTATTTAAAAATTGATTTAACAAAAAAAACTATGAAACTATACCCTCTGTTACTTTTGAAGTTTTGATAGCTAAAGTATTTTTTCTCAAACTAGGGTGAGCAGTCAATCGAGTTGACGATTCTTGTTTTGTTACTCAAACTGTATTTGAAATTTTTTAAATTTTTGTCGAGTTTATAAAATTCGAGTCAAGTTAAGTTGTCGAGTTTATATACAAATTTAATTGTAATTATTTATAATGTTCTAGTGCGGATTGATTCTAATTTAAACAACTTTTTCTAATCGTATAAATAGGGACGGAGCTAGGATTTGGGTTAGGGGACAAAACATAAGTGTTTGGAAGTGTGGCGACATATTAAAAAATAAATCAATTTTTAAAACAATTTATATATGAGGACCAAAGTAAAAAAAAATAAAAAAATTCGGGGTACGGGGCAATTCCTTAATAGCTCTGTCACTGCATATAAGGTACACATGTGTGAGCAATATTTGTAATGTTATTTAATAAAATAAATATCATCTAAAATTTAAAATATATATATAATGTTGGTTTTAAAGAAAAAACTTTTGAAGACAGTATCGATGAGAGTATAAAAGAGTCAAGAAATTGATGAGAAAAAAATTACAAAAAAATATACTTGAATGACCAAATTGAATAAAATGGAAAGTTAAGGGACTAAACTAAAAAAATATTTTTTGTTAAAAATATAAATTTAAGTTACGTAGATATTATATAGTGGTAGTGGAGCATGTGGTTTAAATTTGATCAAAATAGACTTAAAACTAAACAGGAATTGAAGAAATGATGAGATCATATAAAGTTGAAGGGCTAAAACAGATGAGATAAACGAATAATCCACTATCAACGTAGAGAACACGGTATATTTATCCTAGAACCCGGTGTATTTAAAACACTCTTCCTAATGTCTCTACAATACTCATCTCTACAACATAGTCGCTATAGTTGCAGAGATCCTAAAAGTGGTTACATTTCTCCAAAGTAATTATTTCTCGTATAATTCCCCTCTCGTAATTCTAAAGGTTAACCCCTAATTTATATTTATAGACCCAAATGCTTGGTGACCAAAAAAATAATTCAATGAGATCTCTTACCTAATATTAGGAGTGGGCAAAAATACCTGACCCGGTTGATCCGATGACACAATGACCCGAACTTAAAAATACCGGATAATTTATTAAAAAATATTCGACCCGAGAATTTTCCCGCGGGCTGGGATTTTTAAGTTACCTGGTACCCGACCTGATAATATTTAATATATTTTTATTTTAAGTTTCTTAATATTTTTACTCTAAAACTAAATTTAAATCCTTAAAAAATATGTTTGTATTATATACTTTTAAGTTTTAAGTTTAAATTTTTTTAAAATATTTTTGTGTTTAATATGTGATTTTTTTAAAATTTTAGAATAAAAAAATAAAAGGGCGGGTACCCGAATGAGATGGGCCAAAACACGGGCCGAAGATTGAGGTACTCGGATGAACCGGGTACCCGACAATTAATCCCACCCCTATCTAATATATATATTCACTCATTAATGTAAATTCTAACTACCAAGTAATCTTTTTTTTTTGGATTAAATAGGGATGTATTACATTCCCATATCGGATTTCATAACTACCAAGTAATCTTTAACCATTAGAATTACAATAATATTCAACTTAATTACCAATTAAAATTTGAGTAAAAATATAACAGTAAATGCGTTAAAAGACTTTGTGGTCGGAGATAAGATCTGGATTCTATCGAAGTGGCGATCGAAAGTGTTTCTCCCGCTAAGGGAACAAGGGTAAGTTGGTCCGAAATTTGTACTCCAAAGTCGGAAGGGGACTAAGCATTAAAGATCTTGAAGGCTATCTATCTGATCAAAAGTTGTTGCTTCAGGAGGGTTCAATGTGGATGGCCTGAATTTATGCCTATGTTATCAAGGACAGAAATTTCTGACAAGTTGCTCATAAACAGAACTGTAGTTGGACTTGAATAAGCCTTTTGCATCTACGAGAGAAGACCAAGGATTCAAATAGCAGTCTATGACCGTCTGAAATCGTTATTGTGAAAAATAGCGGTATGCAATAATTATAATTCATCGGTTATTGTCCGGAAACACAATCGCGACCGCAATTTAAATCCATGGAGAAGACTGCAGCTATTCAAGAGCTGCTGACTGCATGTGTGTCTTATTCAGAGAAATACGTTGAGTTGGAGCCAGGAATTAGCTTGGGCAAGTAATCGTTTGAGGGGGGAAATCGCTGCAATCTATGGTGTTTAGACTTGCTTGGAATGGTTACATATATGTAATTTGGCGAGAGCGGAATCGAAGGCAATTTCAAGGGACCTCAAAATCAGAATTGGATATTGTGCAGCAAGTAATGGAGATCGTGTAGTTGAAGCTTCGAGGGAAGCAAGTGAACAATGTGGGGCATATGATAGGCAGGGGTGTGCAAAAATATCGGATCCGACCGATCCAGTTATCCGTTGATCCGATCTGAAATTTCGGATATCTGATCTAAATTTTATTTTCGGGTTGAATATCCAATCTAATTTGTTATTTTTCGGATCGGATACGGATTGCAATATTTCAAATTTCGTATTATCTGAAACTTTGAAATATCTAAAAATTTAAATTTGTATGGATATGAATCTTGTTATTTTTAGTAATTTGATGCTTGTTATATTTGACAATTAGTTACTTGTTATATTCGAAAATTCAAAATTTCCATAGATACGATCGCCAAGTTAGAAAAAATAGTTAAAACCAAAATTTATACTTGGATAATCGGATATATGAATATCCGATCCGAGCACTCAATATTCAAATATTCGATTTTTTCCGAATCAGATACGAATCGCTATTTTATTGGTCTGAAATTTTAAATATCTAATTTTTCAAATCGAATCTGATATCCAAAAATGCATACTCCTACTACTAATAGGACCATCTGCTTGAAATGGAATCTTATTATATATAATTGTTTCTTCTTTATACCTTGTAAGCTTTAGGTTGCAATACAACATACACATTTATCCCAAAAAAAAGTTTCAAAATAGGTTACTCGTGGAATTGGTTTTACTAAAATATGATTTTCGATTCAATGATTTCTCGTTTGCTTTGATTTGCTTGTTCGATTCATTTTAAAATTTATGATTAAAATAGGCATGTTGTGTAAACAAATTTCACGCGACCAAGGTATCAAACAGTAACTATATAAATAATATTAGTTAATATATTTTAATGAGTTAATTGCATCAATATATTCTTAAACTATAATCTTCATTCTAAATTAGTTTTCAAACTTTTAAATATTTTAATTTCATCCTCAAATTATGACTATTATTCTAAACTGTTCTCAAACTTTTAAATATTCTAAGTTCATCCCCAAACTATGATACTTATTCTAAATTGGTCCTCAGAATTTTAAAAATTTCAATTTCATCCTCAAAACTATCATTATATACTAATTGTGTCCCATGCTAATAAAACAATTAAAAATTATTAATTGTCATGTAAACATTTATGTGCATTATATAATAATATGATATAGCATAAACAATAATTAATGTTGTATCAAGTAACTAAAATCATTATTTACAATGAAACGGAAAGATTCTTTGGTTTTTATTTTTGTTCTCTTAATTTATTTGTAAGTAGTCGCTCTCTTTTTTTCTTTTTCCCACCACCATCATTAGTTTTTTTTTTCCTTTTCTTGTGTTGTGCTGACACTAGTCATGTGCTGGTTGTTAACTATTGGCGGTGTTTATTATTTTTGGTCCCAATAAGAATCTCCTTTGTTTTGGATTTCATCTTTTCACACATTTTATTGTATTTTATTTTGTTTGTCTTTGTTGCATGGTTTTTCTCTGCATTATGGCACTTTTTTTGTCTATCTTATAACATGGTTCTCATCTATATTTGTGGTAGTTTGACGTCCGTGTAACGATCATTACCACATACGTCCCTGATTAGGGAATGATGATGATTTCGTATTGTTAGATACTTTTTATGATAATTTTCAGAACTATTAGCGGTCTAATCTACAAGATTAATTTTGTTAATCGCGACTCTTACATCACTACTTAAGCGTTTAGTTGGAGAGAAACAGAGAAATTTGTTTGTTGAATTTCTACTAATAATGGACATTGTCAAAGGAAGATTTTGGTTCGTTTTTTCAACGCCTTTTGAGTTTTTCTTTTTTTTTGATAATACAGATGTAAAAGTCTAAGGGTTAAGCACCCCTATCTGCTGCCAATAGCTCCTGTAACAGCATCGGCTCAGCTGTCATCCAGAGATCGCCGCTCCGTTGGCCGGCGAACCAACATGTCAGGCGATCCGCAACTTGATTCCCCTCTCGACTAATATGTCGAACACTCACCTCCCATACACGACAGAGGAGTCCGAAAATCATATCCACCACTACATCCCCATGCAACGCCGAAGACTCATTGTTCAAAATCTTCACCACTTCCACGTTATCCGACTCGACGATAACCTTGTGGAGGCCCAATCGCCATGCATGCAATAATCCGTCATACACCGCCCATAATTCTGAAAACAACACCGAGCAACTACCTATTCGTCGGGTGAAACCAAACACCCAATTTCCATTCCAGTCCCTGATTACTCCCCCAATTGCAGCCTCTTTATGTTGACCCCTAACCGATCCATCGGTATTCAACTTATACCAATCATGCGCTGGGCGCTGCCATGCAACGTCCCTCAACCCCCTGCTCCGCGGGCCAGCACTGGTTGAAAAGCAAATGTCATATTCAAGCGCCAACTGCAGGCAAGTTTCCACGATATCCCCTTGCACCACATCGTCCGTCGCAAAAATTGCCGCACACCGCCTCTTCCATAGGAGCCAACATCCCACCACGAATCTGGAGGTCCACGATGATCCCCTATCCGGGATTTTTCCATCGTTCCTCAGGTTAAACAGCAGCCACTCGTCAAAGTCCATTGCGTCAAAAACCTGTTGCGAACCCCATGGTACCAGCTTCTGCCAAAGGGACTTCGCTGGCGCACATCTTCTCAATATATGATCTTCATCTTCGTCTCCTTCTCAGCATATACCGCAACCCCTTTCCATTGTTAACTTACGTCGATGCCTTTCGACATTAGTGAGCAAACTATGTCGCATTACAAGCCATACGAACATGCGGATACGGAATGGCAATTTCAGCTTCCACACCGTCTTCCATTTCCCATTAACATTCACGGTATGCTCCTCGGCCAAAGCCTTATAAGCGGACCGTACGGTGAAACTCCTATTTTCCTCCCATCGGTAACATGGTACATCCTCGCCAAACCATGGCCTCGGTGGTTGAATTGCTTCCAATTTAACTAACAAATTGTCCGGCAACATTGTTTCTAAGTACCGCCAATCCCACTCACTACAAGCGGTCACCATGCGCACCACCGGCGTCGGATGGGGCATAGCCGGTAGAGTACATCGTTCGACTAAAGGTCCTTCCATATCGACCCACGTATCGAACCAAAAATCCGTACGTTCGCCATTCCGCACATTCCATAAAATACTCCTTTGGACTTCACCCCAAACCATGCTTAACCCCTTCCAAAGCCTCGAGCATCGGTTTCTAGTAATACTCGACGGGACCATCCCACTCCACCCATATTTTTCTTTAATGACCTTAACCCAAAGCTTATTAGATTGAGTTAGAATTTCGAATCCAATCTTCATGAGAAAGGCGTTATTTTGAGTGGCTAAATCTTTAAAGCCCATGCCACCTTCCAAAATCGGTTTTCGCATAGCACTCCAATTAACCAACGAGATGCTTCGCTTCTCACGTCCACCTCCCCACACAAACCTACGTATAATCTTCTCCATTTCATGACAAACTCCTTTCGGTAACAACGTAGCTTGCATGACATAGGACGGGATTGCTTGAAAAACCGCTTTCGCCAGTGTTATTCTTCCTGCCAAGGACAAAGTATGAGCTACCCATCCGGGCAATCTCTTCTCCATATTATCCAGAAGATAGGCGTATGTGGCTTTAGTCACCCTATCATGTAGTAAAGGCACGCCCAAGTACTTTCCTAAGTCGCCAACAACCTCAAAACCCAATCTCTGCCCCAAATTATAACATCGATCCGGCTCACAATTTTTCGAGAAGAAAATCTGCGTTTTTGCAACACTCACCTTATGACCTGAGCATGCACAAAAGTCGGACAGTACCTTATGAATAACCTCCATTTGCGCTAATTCCGCCTCTGCAAACAGTACTAAGTCATCGGCAAAGAACAAGTGTGAAATCCTCGTCCCATTCCTAGTCAAACGAATCGGCTTCCATGTCCGGGACTCCACTTTTTCTTCAATTTTGTGAGCTAGTCGCTCCATGCACAATACGAACAGATAGGGCGAAAGTGGATCACCTTGCCGGATGCCCCTTGATGGAGTGAACTTATCCGTAGCATTCCCATTCCATAGCACCTGCATTGATACAGAACTCACACATTGCATAATTAACTCAACCATTGTACCCGGTATACCAACTTCTCTCAGAGTTTCCTCTATAAAGTGCCACTCCAATCGATCATACGCCTTTTCCAAATCCACCTTGATCGCCATAAAGCCTTTCTTCCCACTCTTAGTACGCATAGAGTGGATTATCTCCTGGGCTAAAATAATATTATCAGTAATATTCCTCCCTGGTACGAAACTAACCTGATTCGCTGATATCCACTTCGGTAAGAACTTTTTCAACCGGTTAACCACTGTCTTCGTGATAATTTTATATAACACTGTGCACAAACTAATGGGTCTGAACTGGCTTATTAATTCGGGCACCTCCACTTTCGGTATAAGCACTATTACTGTTTGATTTAGGCGTTTATCCAACGGTACTTCTTCAAAGAAACCCTTGACAAACTCGAATATTGACGAACCTACCACCTCCCATTTCTTTTGATAGAATTCCGCGTGAATGCCGTCTATGCCCGGGGATTTCAACGGATCCATCTCAAAAACCACCTTCCGTACCTCTTCCATGGTCACCTCCTCCGTCAAAGATTCTAGCTCGCGTGCGTCGAACTCATGAAACCTCCCCGTCGGCAAGCTAACCGTACAGTCGTGCACACCAGCCGTGAAGAGCGTTTGAAAATACTTCATGGCATGTAATTGCAAGACCGGCTGATCATAACACCATTGGTCTGTTTCAACGCGGAGTGCGTTGATATTGTTTCGACGACGGCGGACCATCGCGCTAGTGTGATAGAAGCGTGTATTCCTATCCCCATCCACGATCCAGGAGCTCCTTGATTTTTGCCGCCATAGGCTTTCCTCCTCCTTCAAAACTTTTGCAAGGTCCATTTTCAACTCCTTCTCAAGTTCAATCAGAAAATCCGAATCCCGTCTTCCCCGGGCTAATTCAACCCCTCGAATCCGGGCAAGCAAAAGGGTTTTTCGACGACCTATATGACCATATACCTCCTTATTCCATTCCGCGCTTCTAGTTTGGAACTCAAGAACATTATCAAAAACACACCTCTCCTCCCGCCATACCTCAGTCACAAGCTTATGAAAATCTGGGTGGTCCGTCCATGATGAAAGATATCGAAATGGCCTAGAACCCCGACTTTCGGTCTCTCCCCCAGTCTTCAACATAACCGGGCAATGATCTGATTCAAGCTTAGGTAGATGTAGAACACCCGACTCCGGATATTCATCAAGCCACCGCTCGTTACAAACACAACGATCAAGTCTCTGTTTCAAATCCCCCCTCTCCCACGTGAAAAAGGGTCCGTGATATCCCATGTCAACTAGCCCCGAGTTAAATAAAAAATCCTTAAAACGCTCACATACTCCTACACGGTTTGCCGATCCTCCCTCCCTTTCCAAGGGGCTCGCTATCGCATTAAAATCCCCTCCTAGCACCCAAGCCTCACCTTGTTCCGGTTCAAGTGCACCTATTTGATTCCACAGAGCGGCTCGCTGAGTACTATTGGGACTCGCATATACAAACGTAATAAAACATCGCTTTCTCTTACACACATCATAGCACCACCCATGAACAAACTGTGAAGACACCGCCACAATATCCAGCGTAACCGTAGCCTTCCATAACACCTAAATACCCCCTGAGAATCCATTCGCCTCCACTCGAAAAGAGCAATCAAATCCTGAACGCCGAATGAACCTATCCGCCTTAACTCCACTAATACGTGGTTCAAACAATGCAATTACATTCGGCCGTTGTGTTTGCAGTAACAACTTAAAGCATCGATAAAAATTAGAGCTAAGAGCTCCTTGTACGTTCCAGAAAATGACTTTAACCATTAAAAAAATAAATGGAATGAGAGAAACGACACCTTAGGACGACATGGCCCCGCCTGCAACATCCTCAAATGCCTTATTTTCTTGCCATTGTAGCTGATCATGTTCACTCTTAGTCCTTGCCGAAGCAGTCCCATGTTCACCACGCCCACCACTCGACGCCGCGTCGAGCTCCGCCGTCATATTAGTTATCCATTCCTTCAGAACCGGCTTAGTGGGCCCACGCTCATCTCTTTTCTTCACCTTTAACCCCTTCGCCCCCACCGTCTTTGCCGCTAGCGGGTTTTTCGGCACATTCCTCACAGCTTGTTTCCTAACAGTCCCCTTTGCACCTCGCCCATTCACATCCCGTAAAGCCTCCCTTTCCCCCTTGTCATATACTCGAACCACTGTATGGTTCCCTCCCCCTAGAGAAGAGCTCTCAACCACTACTTCTTGTGCAGACGCGACCTGCCCCATACCAGTCGCGCTACCCTTTTGCTCTCCTCCAACCTCGTTACCCACTGCCTTTTCCTTGTCCAAGCGCACCTCACGCACCACCATACCTACTGTTTCACCCCTCTTCCCGTCCGATGTGCCAGCTGTCTCTACCCCGACTTTGGTTACCCCATCATGCCCCATAGTCACGGGCACGTTCTTCCCCTTATCCCTCACATTCCCCGGATTTGGCGTCATAGTAGCCTCTATAGAACCACCTCCCGCAGCATCTCCTTCCTCAATTACTAGTGCATCAAAACGCGAACCCGAAGATCGATTCGCAAGCTGTTTTGTTTCTCCTCCCGCATTACCCCGGCTAGCCGTGTTCATCGGCTTACGGCGGCGAGATTGGACTTGCATCCATGGGCCATACATCTCCTTCTCTTTCGCCCCTCCCTCCACGCTAGGTGACGAGTTTGACGACGAACCAACCTCCAGCGTCCCTTCTTTCCCACACACTTCCTTTTGATGACCATACTTACCACAATTATAACAAATAAGTGGCAAGCCTTTATACTCCACATCTTGCCGAAATCCGTCAATAATTACACCCGAAATTAACGGCTTGTTCAAATCCACCACAATAGCAAATCTTGCAAAACGGCCCCTCTTCCCTTCCAAAGTATTGTAGTCAATCTTAACCACGTTACCAAACATACTGGCGATTGCCCTAAACATACTCTTCGTGTAATAGCGGTACGGAAGTCCCGGGAGGCGAGCCCAAACCACAATATGCTGAGGGTACGCCTCAGACGTGGAAAAAGACCTTGACCATGGTTGGACCGTAAGATAACTCCCATAAATTACCCACGGACCCCCTGAAAGTACCTTATCGTAATCACTTTCCAACTCAAATCGCACCAAATAGTACTCATTGTCTAAATCAACCAACTCCAATTTTCCAACCGGCATCCACAGCGCCTTCACCCTATTCAGTAAAGCTCTATAACCAATCGCCTTACCAAGTAACCTCACAATGATCGAGCATGCAAGTTTCTCATCAATCGACTCATGCACACGGTCCGCAAAGTCAATTCTCGGTAACGGACCATCAAAACTGACTCGGACATCCTCATTCGATAGAACCACGTCTAGATCCTCAATCATGGACCCAGCACCTTCCTTCCCTGCCACCATATCGCGGAACGACAGCTTGCCGGCTCCGGGATACGCCACTGCCTGCTCCGGCACCACCTCAGCACTTTCCTTCACGACCGCATCCTGCATGCAAACATCATCAGTAGCAGTTCCCACGCAGTTTTCCTCCACCGAACCCTGTGGAGCCAAGTTTCTTCCTCTCTTCGACTCTCTCTCTAAGCCATCCTCAAGCAGCACACCCGCCCTCTCAAGACCCAACGGCACCGTCACCGTCGCGACATTCTCCAGAGGTTTTCCGATAACCCCCCCCCCTTGCGGCTCCATCAGGCGAATATCCAAAACCTAGTTCCGAAAGTTGCGGAGCAAAAAACCCTAGGGTTCTTTGTATTTTTTATTTTTTAAAAGGGGTGCAACACGA
Organism: Hibiscus tridactylites; assembly: GCA_958450335.1. Classification (NCBI taxonomy): domain Eukaryota; kingdom Viridiplantae; phylum Streptophyta; class Magnoliopsida; order Malvales; family Malvaceae; genus Hibiscus; species Hibiscus tridactylites. Next base: position 20,496,982 of record OY288266.1, read on the forward strand.
GAACTTCCCAAGAGGTCACCCATCCTAGTACTACTCTCGCCCAAGCACGCTTAACTGCGGAGTTCTGATGGGATCCGGTGCATTAGTGCTGGTATGATCGCACCCCCTTTTGAGTTTTTCTTGATTTGCTTCTTTTTTTTTTAAGATTTTTGTATGAACATAGTCGTGAAATTTCTCTTCATGTTTTAGGTCAATTTAATTATTCATTAATTGTCGTGTACACTATCAATATTCGCAGCATGAATTGTTTCTTAATAAATGCATTGTTAGGCTGTTCCAATAGCTAAAATAACCCTCCATTACTATAATGGCTAGAAAAAAAAACATGTAAATCTCACCATTCAATTTCGGAGCGACACCCAATATTTTGGATGGAAACCAAAGACTCAGTTTTGGTCTTTGTCCAAATATTTTTAGCCACAAATTCCCATTTCAATGTTGTCAAGTGTCTTCTATTTGAGGATTGAGTTTCTTTAATTTTCTCTCCAAAATCAACATTCTTACATGCTTTCTCAATGATTTATTATTCCTTATAAAAGTGTGTTAGTGTGAGAGAATACCATAAGAAAGAAAGCTATTTGTAAATGGGAAAAGCACCCGCAATTATCGGTGTTTGTTCTGTCATTCTAGTGGCAATGGTGGTGGCGGTGGCCATCGGTGTTACCCGCAACCACAGTGAAAGCAGTGAAGGCGGGGGCAATGAGCCGCAGGCTTCAAAAGGCAGTGCAAGCCATTTGCCAACCCACCGATTACAAAGAAGCATGCGAAAACAGCCTTGCGGGAAGCAACACCACCGACCCCAAGGAGCTAATTAGGGCGGGTTTCAAAGCGACTATCCGCGAGATAGAGAAGGTTGTCAACAACTCTGGCACCATTCAAGATGCGGCCAAAGACCCGATGTCTCGTCAAGCTCTCGACAACTGCAAAGAGCTGATGGGTTACGCCATTGACGACCTCACAAACTCGTTAAACCAACTTGGTGCATTCGACGCTAGTCGGCTAGACGAATATGTCGAGAACCTCAAAACTTGGATGGGTGGTTCTATCACGTATCAACAAACATGCTTGGACGAGTTCGTTAATGTATCAACCGAAGCCGGTGAGAAAATGAAAAAACTGTTGAACACTTCACAAATGCCCACTAGCAATGGCTTAGCCATGGTTAGTGACATTCCTAAACTCATCTGTGATCTCAACATTACGGGCTTGAAGAAAAGTGATACCGAAGGGGCTCAACGTAAGCTCTTGGCTAAAGATGGGTTCCCTTCATGGGTTAGTTTTAGGCAACGAAGGTTATTGCAAAAAAATCTGTCGCAAATGAAGTCGAATGTTGTCGTCGCTAAAGATGGTAGTGGCAAATATAACAACATCAATCAAGTGTTGAAAGAAGTCCCTAAGAAAAATGTTTCTCCATTTGTGGTATACATTAAGGCTGGTGTTTACAATGAACAAGTTCTTGTTGATAAGTTTATGGCTAATGTCGTGTTCATCGGAGATGGACCGACTAGGACCATCATCACTGGTCGCTTGAACTTTGCCGACGGCACTACCACATTCAAGACTTCAACCGTTGCTTAGTATTTATGAATTTATATTATATTATATTATATTATATTATATTATATTATATTATATTATATTATATTATATTATATTATATTATATTATATTATATTATATTATATTATATTATATTATATTATATTATATTATATTATATTATATTATATTATATTATATTATATTATATTATTCACGCTTGAATTTAAGTAACATAAAAACAATGTTTGCAGCTGTAATTGGTCCAAAGTTCATGGCGAAGAACATTGGATTCGAGAACACTGCAGAAGCCATCAAGCACCAAGCAGTGGCACTTAAGGTCCAAAGTGATCAAGCTATCTTCCATAACTGTCAAATGGATGGCTACCAAGACACCCTTTACGCCCATAGTCATCGTCAATATTACAAGGACTGCACCATCACCGGCACCATCGATTTTGTTTTTGGAAACTCTGCTTCAGTCTACCAGAACTGCAAGCTCATCATTCGGAAACCACTTGACAATCAACAATGCATCGCAACTGCGCAAGGGCAATCAGACCGCCGCGAGACATCCGGCTTTGTCCTTCAGAACTGCACCTTCAGTGGCGCCCCGGACTACCTTCTGGTGAAGGCGAGAAGCAAGACGTACCTCGGCCGACCGTGGAAAGAATACTCAAGAACCATAATCATGCAATCTCAGCTCAACGACATCCTTACACCGGAGGGATGGATGCCTTGGGCCGGAAACTTCGCCCTCGATACCCTATGGTACGCCGAGTTCAACAACCGAGGACCGGGCGCCATCCAAACAAATAGGGTTAAATGGAAAGGTATCAAAAAGATCACTGCCGCTCAAGCCCGGTAATTCACCGCTGGTGTGTTCTTACGTGGTGCGGAGTGGATCCAGAACTCCGGGGTGCCTTACACTGCTGGCATGATTCCTGGTGTATAGACATCTGAGCAAAATACATATGGAAAGTATGAATAAGCATACATGCAGAGTTTGCAATGTTGGTGGATAATAAAATCACACGTTAGTTAGGCAAATGAGAATAAAGTAAGGACGGTTAGAGTATTTTTTTTATAGACTAGCAATTGATTCAAATTATTAGGGTATGAGGTATCTGAATAAGGTCACTTGGTAGGTTACGAAGAATAAATGTGGAAGATAGACATGGATTTTAATGTATGCATCTTCACTTTAGGATTGAATCAACAAAATTATGATTTTAAATTTCTTGTCTCTTAATTTTTTAAATTTCTTTACTTGAATAAATTATTATGAGTTAATCGAATATCGGTTTAATTAAAAATAAATATAAAATATTTAAATCATTACTCAACTTTGTTCTTTGACCTATTTTGGTCTCTAAACTTTCAAAACGCTCAATTTATTCATTGGACTTTTTCTGGCCTATTTTGATCGCTCTAACTTATTTTATTAATATTTTGGTATGAGCTGGTATGCTTTATTATTATTAAATATAAAAATAATTTAAAATAAAAAAATTATTTAGGTAAATTACAAAAATCATCATTGAACTTTGCTTTCTGAGCTATTCTGGTCATTGAACTTTCAAAATAATCAATTTACTCCTCCTGCATTTTCTCATTAACAACCCAATGATGTGGCTTATTTTATTAATGTTTAGTTTTGACATAGATTTTTTATTAATAATTGGTTGGCATGTAGGATTTAAATCCTAAATTCTACCCAAACTCCACAGACATCGCCCTCTCATTCCCAAAACTTCATTGTTTCCTTAAGCAGCTACTGCATATTCATCTTCACATGGATGGATCAATCCAAGCTCTTCACGTGAAGAAGACAAGTTGAGACCGAAAACAACTTCCATGGCAACTTACGGCCTCTTTGGTGAAGCTGGAGGTTCTGGTCTCTTTGGAACCCTTTGTTGCAGATGTCACAAACTTATCTATTGGTTGCCATGAGTGTTTAGGCCTTTAGGGTGAAAAAGCTATCACTTCAGCATCTGGGTTTTGTCAAGGAAACAACCAAACCAAAACAAAAACAAAAAAGATGTAGTAAAAAACTAAAAAAGTAGTGAGCAATGTTTTTTTTTCTAAGATAATGGTTTTTGAAGTTTGGACAGAAACCTGAATTGTCTAGTTGGTTTCTCTTTTTTTTTTGGCCGGCTGATATTGAGGTGGTTCGTTGGCAGCGCCACCGGCAATGTTCCTTGAAGAAACACTTGCTTCGCCGGATGTAGATGTCAAAATACATATTTTCGTCCAGAACTTGTTGATGTTGCTGTTGGTGAAATGTGTAATCTTTCATTTCAGCAATTCTTTGGTGCCGGCGAATGAAAAAAGATATCAAAACCGACAACGGCTAGGGGTTTATTTGGGAGAAATAAATGGTTTTATAGGAAAAATTAAAGAAAAGATTTTTACATGGATATAAAACGACGTCGTTTTGATACAACTTAATTTTTTTCAAAACGATATAGTTTTTGTTCCGTGTGCCATGTCATAACACCGTTAATTATTTTACAGTGGAGTGATTAAAATGGGTCAATGTATAAAGTTTAGTGAGTAAATTGATCGTTTTAAAAATTCAGTGATCAAAATAAGTCGGAGAGTAAAGTTCAGTGATGATTTTTGTAATTTATCATTAATTTATTTTTATTTTAAATTATTTTTATATTTAATAATAATAAAATATGTCATGTCAAACCAAAATATTAATAAAATAATTCAACGTAATCAAAATAGGTCAGAAAGTAAAGTTCAATGGGTAAATTGAGCGTTTTGAAAGTTCAGTGACCAAAATAGGTCATAGAGCAAAGTTGAGTGATGATTTAAGCATTTTACCCTAAAAATAATTTATCAAAACAATTTTTAAAAGGATAATGGCATTTTATATTTTAGAACTTTATATAACCTTTACATAAAATAATTAATATTTATTATTTAAGGATCAGAACGAGATTAATAAATTTATGCACAAATCATATATCGCTTTACCTATTATCTTTCATCGAGTAGATTTTTATAATTATAATTTTATATAATTTTTTTCATCCAAAATTGGAAATGTGACAAATTATAGTATTTTTTTTTACTTTATTAGTTTGAGTTGTAAAAGGTTCGATATTGTTTTAAATAAAGTTTTGGTTTTAATTTTATGTACAAAATAAATAATACTAATACAGTTTTATGCCTACTGATTTCATGAAAGAGATGTTATTTAGAAAACATTAAAAACGTGTTTGGTTGAAAATTTTAAAAATATATTTAAAAAGTTTTGAATAAAATAAGTGAAATTTATATTTTAATTAAATTAAATATTTTATTATTATTTTAATGAATTCTTATCAAATTAGATTAATTTGAGACAATATTTAAGTTAATATTTAACATTATATATATGTTTTTATTCCATTTATTTCATTTGCATTTTGATTAAAAATTAAAAATTATAAACTTGAAAAACTCAAATTGAGTTGTGCCATACATATGAAAGGATATAGAATAATGATATATTGGTGAATCAAATACCATGGTTTAATAAGAATCTTTCAGATTAATTCAGCTGATAATATTTTAAAAGATTTCTTTGAAAAGTTTCATTAACTCTACATTTATGTTGAGTAGATTTTATTGTTGTGAAAATCCTTAATTCATGAGTGTAGGTAGAGACTTATGTTACCACAAACAAAGACTAAAACATGTATTAGCTTAATAGCCTTTCGAATAACTCCTTAACATGAAGTTCATCTGAAGAAGAGAGGGTCGCAGACGTAGCCATTAAATCTTCTACTAGTACATGAACAACTATGTGGACCGATGAGCATACCAACATTGACATTACAAAAGAGTGATGCTACCATGAAGGGATCGAGTCAAGAAATTTAGTTTGGATGTTAAAATTTAAAAAAATTATGTAAAATTTTGTTAAATATGTGAGAACAAATAATATGTGTCAAAAAATTAATTAGTACTAATTTTTTAAAATTATATAAATTTATTTTTAATATTATTTTATATTAAATTCATAAAAAAATCTCTAAAACTCATGACACCCCTAATTAAAGGGTGGCTTTGCCATACTACTACATCCCTTCATGGAAAAAACGATGAATATATACTTAGACTTTTTGGAGAAGATTGATGAAACTAAGAGGCAACGGGAGAGGCCATGGTCCTTCCAATTTCTTTTTTATCAATAGCGATAGGGATGGGCACGGTACCTGGATCTGACGGGTTTCGACCCGACCCGGCTTAATCGGGTCGGGTATTTTTATGAAGAAAAAAATGGGTCTGGGTCGGGTTGGACTTTTGTGTAGGGTGAGGTCGGGTCGGATTCGAGTTTTAGAGTGAAAAAATTTGACCCGACCCGACCGAGACTAATAGTGTAATTTTTTCTTAATTTTTTAGGGATATTTGTAATAATACTCCCTCTTTATATATTTTTTATAATTAGGTCCTTAAAATTAATTTTTTATTTACATTTTAGTCCTTAAAATTATTATTTTTTATAATTATGCCTCTTAAAATTATTCTTTTACAATTAGGTCCCTAAAATTAATTTTTTTTCTATAGGTCGAGTCGGGTTTAGAATATTTATTTTCGGGTCTGGTCGGGTCGAGTTTTTTAAAGAATTGGATCAGGTCGGGTCGGGGTCGGTTTTAGAATAATTAGTTTCAGTCGGGTTTTTTAAAGAATTAGATCGGGTCGGGGTCGGTTTTAGAATAATTAGTTTCGGGTCGGGTTCAGGTGGGCCAAAAACCCGACCCGTACCCATCCCTAAATAGCGATTTAAGTTTTATTAATTTGAAAGCTTATCGAATTAAGTCTCGTCTCCCACATATTGAGTTTTAACATTCATTAGAACCTTAATAACTTTAAATTTAGAAATCTTAAGTTCTTAACCCTTTCTAATATCTAATTTTAACTACATCATACGTGAGGTAAAGAATCATTTGTTCTGAATATGTTTTTTTATTAGGATTAAAGGTCTAAGAAGTCCTAGAACTTTTAGAAAAAAAAAATTAATTAAGTTTTTGAACTTTTTTTGCACCTAATTAATCCCTTAAACCAAAAAAATTAATTAATTAAGCCCTTGAACCAGGAAATTAAATCAATTAAGCCCTTTGACCAATTTTGACAATTAAATCTTGACATATTTTTTCTTCAGATATTACCGGCACATGATACACTATAGTTCTATCATGTAGCATTTAAAAAAATTCAAAAAAAATATTTTTTATAATTTTTATAGTTAGATCATTTAAAGAATTTTCTAAATAAAATAAAATATTTTGAAAAATGTCAAGTGGAAGCACTATGACACGGAATGGATCAAAGAAAACTACTCAGATTTAATGGTCAAAATTGATCAAAGTGCTTAATTGATTCAGTTTCTTGGTTCAAGAGTTTAATTGATTTAATTTCTTTGATCAAGTGTTTGATTGAATGTAAAAGTTTAAAAGCATCATTGATTTTTTTTAAGTTCAAGGGCTTCTTACACCTTAATTTTTTTATTATTATTATTATTAGATAAGAAGATCTCATTCGCCAAATCCAAACATTAAATTAGATAGCATAGGCCCAAAATTGACAAGAGACAACACAGGCCCATAATAAAGAAAGAGCAACAGAGGTCCAAAACAAATATAAGGAACAAAGGTCCTTGGTAAGGACCCTATCTGAAAAAATGACCATAACAGGTGGCGGAGAGCACTATAGGCGTAGGAGCGATGTTGTATGTGTAGACCAACGATAAGTTCACCAAACGAAAGGTCCTTATCGGCCAGGGCAAAGTCCAAGAATATTTTTTTAAATAATTTAAAAATATTACAAAATAGTATTAATTTATAAATATTTTTAACAATTGACAATATACATACACCATATAATATAACCGAATAACAATTTTTTTTCAATGAAAGAACCACCAAAGCAACAAAAATCCATAGAAAGACACAAAAAAAGGTGTGGACTAATGAGCCCAAACCATTTGAGAACCATCATAGGGTAAGGCGGGCCCAAATCATCTTTCGGGAAAAAGTCAAGAAAGAAAATATTAACCACAACAAAATATTTTAATTCTATCTTCAAGTCTTTATTTATACCACATCATGTTATTACATAATACACATTAATTTTTTTATGACAATTAGTAATTTTATTAACATAATATAGGATTAGCATCAGGGTCAGTCCTGTGCTTTTGGTGGCCGAGGGTAAATATAAAAAATGATCTCCAAATTAGAAATTTAAATTGAGGTTGTAGTTGTATTTACAATCATGTTAGGTTTATTGTGGTTGCGGACATTATAGATGCTATTTCGGTCACTGCGAGTATCAGGTTGTAAGATCTCTTAATAACATATGTTATTGTGGACATAACAGTTGCGGGTATGGCAATTTCAGGTGGTGCCGCTACTCATGGATGGATGTAGCACATAAATTGGGAGCAATTAACCCCACTTGATTTGTTGGGGCTATGGGATTTTCAAGGAGGTAATATTAAAAAAGAAGTATTAAAAATTAATTTTAAGAGTAGGTCTATAATAACAAGTATTAAAAAATTGGGCCCCTAATAACAAAAATTGAAAAAAGAAATTAAGAGTATGCCAAAAATAACAAATATTAAAAAAAACTGGCCCCTAATAACAAGTATTAAAAAAATTAAATTTTAAGAGTAGGCTCCTAATAATAAATATTAGTAAAATATTAAACCTCTATTAACAAATATTAAAAAAATTGGGCCCCTAATAACAAGTATTAAAAAAATTAGACCATTAAGAACAAATAAAATTTAAATAAAATTAAAAACGTGTAACTTCCTTCAGCTGTGGGCCCTGGGCGGGCACCCATGGTTCCCCTGCCCAAGGTCGGACATGATTAGCATATATTGATAATTTGAGATGAAATTAAAATATTCAAAAAGCTTGAGAACCAATTTAGAATGAGAGTCATATGTTGATGATGGATTTAGAATGCTCAAAAGTTTGTGGACAAATTAAGAATGAAGATCATAATTTGAGGATAAAATTAAAATTCTAAAAGTTTAAAGACCAATTTAAAATGGATGTCAAGTTTAGAGACATATGGTGCAATTAACTATTTTTTTAAGAAGCTTAGGGTTTTTAGGAGGTGAGGATTTTAAAAAGCAAAATATTAAGAAATTATATTGGCATATAGGTATAGTTTTGTGGATTCTGCATTGTACCCGTCCTAGTTGGAGCAGGGATAAGTATGGGTTTGGTGGGTAGTGGGCAGGTGTGGATGTAAAAAGTCATATTCGCCATGGATAGTTGGTAGGTGATGAATTTGAGAACTTACCCTCACCGTATTCGTCCGTCTTGCATCCACCTGCCCACTTTGATTATGTGTTTTACTATTGTGTTTCATGTATTAAGATCTTGGTTTGTTTTAAATTCTATGTTAATCCTTAAGTGCGTCGACTTTGAACTTAATTACTTTAGTTTGAAAAAAATGCTAGTTTATGATCGGGCTTGAATTAATCAATTTGTAATTTTATTATATGTGTAGTTGTATAATTTATATAGGCGTAAATATACTTTAGTTAAGTTAGTTAGTTATCTGTAGTTAAGTAGAATTTATACTAATGAAAATATACTTTAATTAAGTTAGTTAGATGTAGCTAAGTTTATACTAGTGTAAATATATTATACATGTGCACTTGATTAATTAATAAAGAATGTAAAGTTATACCGATGTAAATGTATATGGTTTATTTTTACATATTCGATATTAGTAGTTGCTTGCAGGTGGGTACAAACAGATAATGTGATGGATTTGAGAATATAGTAACATGAGCGAGTGTGGATTTAAAAATTATATCCATCATAAGTGATGGTGTAAATAAAAATTTTAAGTGAGTATAAGTATGACGAGGGGGTGTATGCACCTCCCGCCCGTTTGTCATCCCTAAGTTATACTAATATATATCTTTATAAGATTTAATTAAAAGTTTCTAATACTAAATTATAATCCAAGCCATAGCGGTCCGAGTTATCAAAACTTGACCCGTAAAACACGGCCCGGACAGATAGGTCGGCCATGGACATGGCGCATGTCAAAGTCCAGCCCAATGCTCACTATTTCTCACGAAACAGCAAAATCAGACTTTTCGACTAAGCGGGAAAATTAGTCCCTCGAAAGTTTTTGAAATCTCTCCCTTTTCGCCATATCCACTGCTCTTTTCCTGCACCAAAGTTCCGAACTTTCCTTCGGTTTCTCTCAAAATTTTCTCGGAAAACAAACAGAAACAACCCCCAATTTTCTCCACCCCAAAACCCTGTGTTTTCCCCCCAAATGAATTCAACTCACCGTCAACACAAAACCAAACCCAAAGCTAAACCCTAACTACGGAAGAAAGAAGATGAGCGGCCACCCCCAGGGCGGAGATTCCGGTGGTGGTGATTTTGGGAAGTTCCACGGGGTCCAGCCGGAGCGTGACTTGGAAGCTAATTGGGAAGTCAATCTTGCGAAAAAGCTTGAAGACTATCTCTTGAAGATTTGCTCCGGTGAAATTACTGGCTCCCAAGACGATGAAGGACATAGCTCAGTGAATTTCGCTGAAGGTTCTGCCTAAATTTTCGATTTACCCTAAAAAAAGAATCTTTTTTTCCCCTTTAAATTCTTGCTGGGTTTTCTAATTAATTTATATTTATGCATTATTTTTTCTATGTAGCTGCATTGCTGCTTCAGGGTTCAGTTCAAGTGTATAGCCGAAAAGTAGAGTATCTATACAACTTGGTTTTGCATGCTTTGGAGTTTCTCTCCCAAAAGAGGTTTCTTTTCATTACCAAATTCTTTGTTTTTCATGTTACTTCAACATTTTATCTTCGATTTCAGTAAGGGTTACTCCTGAAATAAAGCATTTCTCTTAAAAATGATGCATATGTTTGAAAAAGGCAACAAGACCAACACGGTGGTGCATCGGATCAGACCGAACAAAGTGCTGCACATGCTGCTTCGGATGAGGACCATGATAAATTTTGGGAGTCAGATGACATCCCAGGTGACCCTTAAACCAACGAATCCCCCCCCCCCCCCCCCCCCTTTGAGTTGAAATTATACTGCTAATATCTGCTGAAATGAGTGCTTACATTTTCAGTGGAAGCGAAGATTAGCTTAGATAGTTCGTCCAACAAAGACAATTCGGTTAACCACTTTGTGAAGCCCCCTGCAAATTTAGTTGTTCTCGAAGGTGATTGCTTAGACACTTCTGGTGATGGCAGCGAGTTAGAGTCCTATCTGGTATTTATAGTTGCTTCACTGGATAGTATGATGAATTTTGACTGATTGTATTGCCTAACTCTTTGTTTGGTTTGCATATATTTGTGGTTGTAGTTGGCAACAATTGATCTCTACCAGGATTTTATTCTGTTAGATCCATATGATTCTGTAGCAGTCGATGATTATTTGAAGGGTAATGATGCTGGTAAAGGTGAACACGGCACTAATAAGGGCAGTTCAAGACGCAAGACCTTTCAGTCTCCCACATGGCGTTCAGGGGGGAGTGCACATAAATCATCTCATGGAAAGAATAAGGATACTAATGTTAATCAAACTCCTAGGGTCGATTGCGATTTTGGTGTTAATGACCGTAATATGGAGCCTGATCCATCTGCCGCTGATGACTTTGGAAATGTTGATCATGGATTTGATACGTATGATAGGCATTCAGAACCCGGAGACTTAGATGATTCAGATGATGATGATAATGATCCATGGAAACCTCTGAATCCCCATGAACCCGGAAACTTGAAAGTGAGGCCTTTCAGAAAAGGTAGTTAAAATTTGGTTTCTTGCATGCTTTTTTTTCTACCTATATAATTTCGGTCTGTACCTAATAGTCTTTTTTTTTTGTTTTTCCTTCACAAGCAGTAAAAACTTCCAGAAAGAATACGGTAAATTCTACGAAGAGTAATCCTATAACTACTTTGTTTCCACTCGCTAGATTGCATGGTACCATTAGTCCTGAACTTACAGAAATGTGGGAGAGGCAGCAGAATGCCACTGAAAAACAAAGGGAATCCAAGTCTCCTCCATTATATGAAAAGGTATAATTACTAAAAGTTTAACTTAGGTGAAGGTGATGAATGGTTGATTTGTAAAACAAGTTCTCTTATTTCAGCTTCGTCAATCACTAACTGGGCAAGGAACTGGAGCTGCTAATGCTTTTCCTAGTTTTGAAGAAGATAACGAAGACAATGGGTATAATGATGAGAATGTTGATTTTGGTGGACCCGATTTTGGCGAACCAGAGAACATGCCTATGGATGAAGATTTACCTTTCACGAACAAGAAGGTTAGCATATCAATGATTTGATTCGTTGTTATATTTTCCCACTAGAAAGTGAGATTTTCTGTTCTTGCTCATTTATTGATCTTTTTCATAGTATGCGGATGGTGATGCTGAATTTGGAAAGAATGAAATGTTTGACAATGAAGACCCGTGTTCTCAAGCAAGCCTGGAAGATCTCTGCCGCTCTCACCTGGTAAGCAGACTCCGTCTTTACAGTTACAATAAGAAAACAATTGATAAACCTTTTCCAATCATTTGTTGTGGAACACAGATTCTATGATGCCCTTCTGTGTTTCTGCTTTACTCGGGATCGTATTCTTAAAACTTCTCTTAAAAGGGAGAGAAATGCTTGAATACCTGATCGGCTCCATCAACAAGTTGACTAATTTAGAGAATACTCTCATTTATACGATTTAGCTATCTCTGGAATTATTTTCTCAATGCCTTTATATTTTGTTTTTCCGGTTGTCCTACACCTCATAATTGCTGCCAGTTAGCTCAGGCTTGGCACTATAAAATATGTGTTGAAGTATGTCTTGATCCCAAATTGTTGCTTGGATATTAATTGCTTGAATGAGTTGCATGTATTTTATCCTGCAGGATGCTCTGCTTGCCAGCATAGCTGAAAACGAGAAGCAAACTGAACTGGCTTCTCGAGTTTCATCGTGGAAACAGAAAATCGAGCACAACTTGGAAGAGCAGGTAATTAAAATTAGCTTATATTTTATCTGTCACTGCCCCACTTAAGTTTTGTTCTTTTCTCCTGGTGATTAAAACTAAGGATGCCTTTTGTTAATAGGATTCACATCCTCCATTTGATATTCACGAGTACGGTGAAAGGATTCTTGACAAACTCTCACTTGAATCCAACAAAGGAGATGTCATGCCGTTCAGTGATCTTGTCAAGGGTCAAGAAAAGCATGATGTTGCTCGATCCTTTTCTGCACTTCTCCAATTGGTAACTCCTCATTTCTAAGCAAATCTTTGTAACTGTAGTCAGTTCTTTTCTAGCTAGAAGTAGGTTAGTTAAATTGTTGTAGACTTGTAGTAACACTCACGTGAAACTTTACTTCTGTCAAACAGGTGAACAATGGAGATGTTGGTTTAGATCGAAGCGGAGTACATGGAGAAGAGTCTGTTTGTTATACGGCTGTAAACCCGTTCCATGTTCGACTCCTCAAGCATGATAAGAGAAGGGTGGAACTTCGAATGCCCAAAAAGAGAGTTAAATCGCCCTTGAGTAAAAAGCGTACAAAAGGTGATAGAAATATGTCTTCACCCGAGACATGTGTACCGGTCAATTCGGATTCAGTTTACGGTTCAGCGAAGTTGTCATCACAACAGAATTGCAAATCTTCTGTTAAGCTTGGAAAGTTTGGAAGTGTAAGGTGCAGTCCAGAAAGCAAGAGGAGACGAAGGTCTCGATTGGTCGAACCTGTGGACTTGCAATCGGCACTGTGACACAAAACATAGTATACAAGTTAGGGCAGTCTTCTCTCGTTGCAGCAATTCAACAGTTGAGCTGAATAGCTGTGAAGATTTCTGACCATAGATTCAGATTATTTGACAATGTTAGCTATGAATTTGTATTATTTGTGTAACTCAGTCTTAGGATGTTTTTATCTGTGTCCCAAATGGCTTGTATTAACATAGTACTACGACCTGTTTTCCTTGTAGATTTTGCACTCATGCTATGTAACAATAACGCCGATTTGTTTATTTTCAATAACGTAAACTGGGTTGTGCTAATTGAATTGAGCAGCTCCCGAGCAACTCAAACTTAATTTGGTTAAAATTTGATCAACGCTTAATTTGAGTTGACTCAGCTTGAATTTGAGTTTAACTTGAGATGTTAACAAGCTGGATCGAGTAAAGCTCAACTCGAATCAACAAGCTTGCGAAAAACTTGTTAATTTTCTTATGAAGGTGATTAGTTTGAATCTATAAGATAGTAGAAAGATCATTTTTTGAAGCTTTGTATTTTGTCAGGGTTAATTGTCGATGTTTTAGCAATTTCAATAACAACCCTACGTTTAGCGTAGGGAGCCATGTGATTGATTCTTATAGAGCTTTACTATCACTAGATAGTAGATACTGTACAAATGTTTCTATGGAGTGAAGACAAAGAACAAAATAAGACTATTTAAGGTTAAACATAATTCATTTAGTTCTACATTATTTACGATAAAATAAGAATATTTATTATAGTTGTTTATTACCATAAAATATTATAATTTCTTTTAAATTGGAAGAATAACCATGTTAATCAAAGGAAATTATTCTCATGATCTCTTAGTTTGATGATTGCAAGCAACAGAGAATATGGAGTGAAGAGATGTTGGTTGCCTTATTTTTAGAATTGATTACTTAAATTTTTTGTATTTGCCATTGTTATTTTGATTGTATTTGTGGTTTGTTACTTTGAAGTTTAAACTTCGAGATTGTTTCGCATCTTATTTTAATTATTTTTTTATTAAATTTGTTAATTTAGTTTATATTAAACTTAATATTTTATCACTAGATTTTATGTACATTTAGACAAATAAGATAAATTTCTGACAGTGTAACAAGCAACGAGTTTTTTTAATGGTCACAAATCGAAAATTTTTTTATCGAGTATAAAGTTAAGTCTAACACGAATGGGCCGATTTTCAAGTCAACTTGAGCACCGTTCAGCTGGTGATGTAAAATAATATGTAGGATCAGAGTTGGTACAAGGGAACAATAATAAAACATACAAGTGCAGAATTGACAAGCTTTCTTACACCAGTTTATGTCTGCAAATTTTGCTTCCTTGTTATCTCAGAATTGCTGGGGTTTTGTTGCTTTTTCTCCTTCACAAGAAGAATTACACATTTGCAAGTGAAGAACACAAGCATCAATCCAAGTGAAAGCACCAAAAGGAATTCAATCACCATAACCCATTCCAGAGCTGTCACCACCACAAACCAACCATTTAATCAGGAGTTATTAATGCCACGCATGTTTGCAACCGCAATTTAAATCAGAACAGTTTAAGAACAACTTACTACGAATCGTCGACGAGCTCATTGGTTTTCCTCTGATCAGATTTACCGTAGCCTCCGCTACCAAAGGCTTCGTTATGCTATCAACACAATCCGAACAACGTCCATACCGGCCTAAATCATTTAATTTCACCGTTAGTACCGCAACGCCGTGTTCTCCTCCCTGGAAGAAAGATCAGATGATTAATCCAACACATTCATATGTGTATATATATGAGCAAGTACTGATATTTAAGATTTACATGGTAGGACAAGTGTTGCATGACTGTATTGCAATCGTTGAGTGATGCTCGGAATCTTATTCCAATAGCTCTGACCACGAACTGTTTCGAGATGGTAACATATGTTTGAAGAGGTTGCCATTGGTAACTGCTTTTCAGCTTCAGTTTGGTCGAATCGATAAGAGCAGCCGGTAGCGTTGCTAGCAAGAAACCATCACTCACTTCCACTGAGAATGCCACTTCAAAGCCTGACTCACCCCCTGAAATTTTATTCACCGGAACAATGTTACTCGGACTCGAGTATAAGTGTCCTAATCGTAGTTCATGCAGTTCAGAAACATACCAGGGAAATTAAGAACATCCGGATCACCAACGGAGAACCGAAACCGATCTGTTTCTTTGTCGAACAACAAAGACTCGTCCCCAGTGTTCTTCAACATAATGAATTCGGGAGCATTTACATATGGAGGATCATTAATGGGATCCACTACTACTTGAACATCCAAGTCATTTACTCCATTTCTGTTCCTGGCCGAAACTCGAACCGTGTCGTTTCCAGAAAAATTTCCATTCCTGGGATAATGAAAATCATTAGAAAGTTATATCCTCCTACTCATGTCTGAAAATACATTAGACAAGAGCTAAAACAGAAAACTTGCAATCGAATTCGAAGATTAGTACCCAAGATATTGAATCGACTGAAGCACAAAGTTGATTACTTCTAAACGTCCTTCAATGGTCAAATTGCTTCCTTTCTCGTCTCCTTTGTTCACACAAAATTCGGTCCATATTGGCTGCCAAAACTGCATTGACATAGGTGATAGAGATATTGTTCCATACTTGGCACTGAGAATGACAGAGATATTCTCCATCGGATCCGAATATTTCAATTCGAATCCATCGTAGCCACTGCAAACAGTGAGCTAAGAGTTCAGTTCTTGTGAAAAAAATGACTGATATGAGGCCTTAAATTCGAGACAAGGCATGAACTATACCCGAATCTCGGACTTATTAGATCTTCGACGGCCTGCAATTGGCTTGGAAAAGAAACAAACTGAGGTGGAATGGTGAGTACAGATATTTTGACAGTAGCAGAAGCAAGGTCACCATTAATGTTTGATATTGTATATATGAAAGAATCATTCCCAAAATAGTCTTTATAAGGTGTATATCTGAAAAGCCTTCCATATTGTAGAAGTGAACCATGAATTGGCTGCAAAAAAAACATAACATATTGCATGTTAACAGAGGGGGGTACAAGGGGAAAGATAATCGGAATTCGACATCTTATTTTTTGATCTTACATTCGAGAATTCGACAATACTTGTGTTGGCACCTGCAAAGTAGTCATTTTCCAACACATCGAATGAAATCGACTCGTCCTCCCAAAGAGAGATGATATCATCATATGCTTTAGGAAAGTATTTACCTGACAGACATTAGAAGCAAAGATTTTATCATATGAATAACATATGATGCTTTTGCAGGCTTGCAGCAATGCTAACTTACTTCCGTACACATTGACCGCGAAAGGGCAGGGCGAGAAATCATATCCTTCGAACAATGCACACAACTCGTAAGTGCCGACTTCCATGGCAAGATAGTGACCTGTGTATGAACCATCATTGTTATCCTCAAACATCCAGTGCGAGAAACCCGGCTTGTGAACCGAAGTAAGCACTAGCTTTAGCTTCAAACTCTCAGAAACGACGGGGTTGGAAAACGAATCCATCAGCTGTACTACTATTTCATTTCTAACCAGCTTCAGTGCCTTGGGAGCAAATTGCACAACTCCTGATACTGATAAATTAACTTGACCTGTCAGAAAAGCATAAAATCATTAGTCACCAAGGAAAGAGGTGCATACTTCAGGTTCGGGTTTTTGAGGTTCGGATCAGTAATATAAACTCGAACAATTGTACCCGGTTTTACTTCCTTTGTGAATGGACTACCACCATTTAGGATTATGTTTCCACAAAATACATAAATTTTATGGATCCCACTCTTCTGAGGCGTATACGTGACATTGAATGCAGTGGCCCAAACTGTCAAGCTTCCAGTAGACTGAGTTTAGAATCAAACTGTCATTAAAATCTCAAACATAACATTTACATGCATACATATATTTACAAGCAAAAGCAATTCTTACAGTGTTGTTTAGGCCCATAGATGGAGCAGGAACATGTTCGGTTTCGGTTATTGCAATGCCGGGCAGTTCTCCTGGCATACGATAAGGCTGTCTATGAAATGAAATAGAACCAAAATGTTGGTAAATTGCTTGAACATACATACCGTTACTAATCTGTATAGGATGTATGGTAGACGATACGGATGCGGAATCGATTTCCCTTCTGATTTCTACTTGAAGTCTTTCTACTTCCACCTGGGACGGATATTGGAATGCGTCGCGCAAATAAACCGAAAACTCTGCCACTTCCCCAGCAACAGAAGCATTTAAACCGGTTCCATTGACAATACTCTCGAGTCCATCACAATATCCTATTCGAATACATGTCGGACATGGGGACATAGGAAAAGATAAGAATTCGGGTAACAGAGAAGTAGAATGAACAACCTTTCATAACGCACCTACAAAGACAGTATAAGCATATGGCATATAGGAAATGCTTTTGTTGTGCTTCATATCAGAAATGGTGAGCAAGAAGTTCCCTGCTTTAGACAAGCTGAACGAAAACAGCTGAACCCCGGGTTCTACTTCTTCGAACTGCAAATCCGTTACAGGTACCGACATATTAGTATCGTCCTCGATTACATCAGCATCGAATTCGTACAACCCCGGAACAAGGTTCCCATATCGATCTTGCTGGTATATAAGTAGTTCCATCTTGGAAAAGATTTGCCATGCATTGAATTCAAATTTCCATTTTGCTACACAATTAGAGACATCTAAAGGTCCTGCAAAAGCCAGACACATATTAAATCGTGTTCGACACTTATACCCGAGTCCGAGTAACATTAATGCAAAGCAAATCACCTGGATTTACCTTGAATGGTAATGGAGAACCATTCAAGGTCTGGTTTGCCCCTTGGATATTCAATAAGAAGTTTCCTGCTATAATTGCCATAAACTCCATTATGATATAACCAAATTCATTCCAAGCCATGGATGTGACATTCAGCAAACTCGCAACGGAACCGTTTTCATGGAGAGCGGTCACCGAGATGTTATAAGAACTCGGGTTTTCATCCGTGGAAGTTACATTATTCCCGAATGCATCCTTAGGACGAATCAGAACCGGAGCCGTCGAACCGGATTCGAATTCATCCCAGAACCCTATCCAGTAAGCAACACTGGCAGACGGGTGCATTGGACCAGGTTCAACAGTGAAATGTAAAGATGAATCCATGACTTTGAAAGGGGCATCTTCGATGATCACATTAAATAACCCGGCAAGAATTGGGACAAAAACAATCTGCCAAGTACTAGGATCGCCATTGATGTCTAGAAAAACACCAGATATGCAAGAACTATTCCCTGTCTTCCAATTTACTGTGATCAAAGGCTTAAAAGCTGTTCTATCAAGTGAAGCATTTCCTTTACTATCAAAATTCCCCAGAACTTTGATTTTGATTGTTGCAGTTTCCCCAGCTTTGAATGTATCCTTGTCATCCAACCAACTGAATGCAAACTTTGGCACTATGGCTTCATCTAAAACGTGAAATAACATCGTATTAAATGCAATCATTTATGTTGTTATTATGTAGAAAACAATGTGAATACCTGCAAAAGAAGCTGAGAGTAATGAGAGTGTTGAAACTAAAATGAAGTGAAATTTGGCCGCCATGATTGATGAAATTCAAAGGATTCTTAGTTTACCATTGCCATTGGACGTTTATGAAAAAGGGTAGTTTATCAACTGTATTGGGGTTTTGACACGCGTCTTTAAGATTACTTTAGGCCGTTGGATTTCTGCAGCGGTTGGCGGTTCAGTTTGCGAGCGTTTTGCAGTTTTTCCTCGTTTTTTCACCCAGTGATTCCAGTGCCAAACGGTGCCGTTTCAATGCTAATATTAGTATCTAAAAAGTAAAAAAGAGAATGTATTTTTTTATTAAATAGAGATGTTATATTTTCATACCGTGATTTAAACTTATATAAGATGGAGAATATGAACATCATTAGCTACTAATATAATTTATTTATTGAAAATTCGAGTTTAAATATCTTTATTTATAAGGTGTACATAAATTTTATTAATTACTAAAAATGAATAGATATTATTATACAATAATATTAAAAAGTAAAATAAAAATAAAATATTGTTTTTTATTCTAATTCATGTTTGTAAGGTCATATAATTTTTTCACCTGTCTTTCTGTTTATTTTTTCTCAATTTTTTTTTAATTTTCATCATCAAAACACACGTTCTCTTTGAATTCTTTTCACTAATCGAAACACGATGAAAATAACTGAACGTTTAAATGTTAAAAATTTTATTGAAAATGAATCTTAAAAATTTATCGAGTAACAAGAAAGCATCAATAATGATAATATAATTATCAACCTAAACATATACCAATATCTTGAATATAACTTTAGAACTTTTGTCAAATAAAAAATTACTAAAAATATATGCACAAACCACAATGAATTAAGGCCTTTTACAAGGAACATTTTAACACAAAGTTCCAAATCATCCTATAATATTACTTTTATTTTTCTGTTAAAACATCCTACAAGCTCGGTCAATATATTTGTATAAATTTAAATGTTTCGTTGATATTCAATTAATATATGGCACGAAATAAATAATTGTAATAGTAACATAAATTTTCAGATTAGATTTATAAAGTGGTCAAACTAATCATTTATTTCATAAGAACATGACTTGAACTAAATTGTTATGAATTTAAACCAACCCGACAAAAAGACACATCCTCTAATACTTATACAATAGAAAGCAAATGATATAATGTTTCATAAATAATTTATTTTTTTTCTTTAAGTATTTATGTCTCGAAATAATGTCTCATTGATCATTCAACAATTATCACGATGCACATATGTTGTAATCTTCAACAGTCATATTTTTAAATAGACACAAAATAAGAGTTGACAATCTAATGAAAAGTTCCACAACTTTTAAATCATTACTCAACAAATAATTTAATTATCTGAAAATTCTCTTTACCAATATTAAATGAACTCATTATCTTTATATTTTGCCTACGCAAATTATTGTATCCAAAATAAATTACATAAATAGAAAATAAAAACATAACATGAATAAACGAATAATTAAAATCAATTTTTGCATTACAAAGATTTGAATTACAGCACTCAATCACATCTTAAAATCCAATAACTAAATATCTCCATAGTATCCTACAAACAGTTAAAGTTTTTATATATATATAATAATCCAACCTGCAACTAAGTCGTTGTAGTATAGTGGTGAGTATTCCCGCCTGTCACGCGGGTGACCCGGGTTCGATCCCCGGCAACGGCGTTATTTAATATACTTATCCTTTTGCCAAAGCTATTAGTATTTTAAAAGTAATATTAAATCAATTAACAACAAAGTCGTTGTAGTATAGTGGTGAGTATTCCCGCCTGTCACGCGGGTGACCCGGGTTCGATCCCCGGCAACGGCGTTATTTTTATTTTCCCTCTTTAAAGAGCGAGGTGCAGAAAAAGGCCATAAAAATATTGATTGGCTTCGCCCGGACTCGAACCGGAGACCTTCAGTGTGTTAGACTGACGTGATAACCAACTACACCACGAAACCTTGTTCCATATTTCGGATCATTTGTTTTTTTGATCTTGTTTAAAAATCTTTTCGTTCTACTCATTTTCTCTGCAACCAAACGCACTCTTTCTCTCAATTCTCTCCGCCACCAATTTCATACTTTCTATTTATTTATATATATATATGTGTTATAAAATTGGCCCTTAAAAACGGGAAATTTAATCAAATTAACCCTTTATTTTAAAATAATAAAATTTTAGCAATTTAAGAAAACAAAAGTTTCAAGCGACATAGTGAGCCGCACCAACCTTAGGCACATTAAATTATTTAAAAAGAAGATAATCAAATGTGTTAGGACATGACTGTTATCAATGCAGATGGTAATAGTATTCAAGTTTTAATTAAGGTAGAGTTGATTTATTTCAGTTAAGCTTCTTAAATTTTTTAACTTACGATTTTCAATTTACTTGTTCCGCCCTAGTTTTAGTATCCAGCAAGACAAAACATGCTAACAGTAGAGCAATGATGGGTTTAATATAAATTTATCTAAACTCACTTTGATTTTAGTTCGAATAGTGTTAGTAAGATGATTGAATCTTCTTTATATATACAGATATTCAAATAACAGGTTCGAATATGTCCAAATGAAACAACCGTTGGACGAATGCGCGGTGGCTGAAATCGCTCAAGTGCCTTAACTAGAACTGGAAATTTTTAAGAGTGACACCGGAGAAACTGTAACCGACAGACTGCAATTGACATCCATGGTTCAAATTTGAGTTCAGGTGTTGTAAAATATACAAGTTGGCACAAGAACTTTAGGATAGAGGATTGACAAACAAACAAGCATGCTTCGGCTAAAAATATTCCGTTCCTAACCGCAGCTGGGACACGTAAAAGCTTCTTGATCTCATGATCACCACTCTTCATCATTATAACAAACACGATTAACCGGATTTGAAGAGCAAAACCGCTTTCTGATCTAAATAAAAATAAACAAAGTGGTTTGTCTCATGAGTTACGTACGAACCTGCATCAAAATAAAAGAATGAATGTTACTGGTTTTGTAGCGTGGACGGAATTTTTATTCTAATTTGTATTCAACTAAACGCAAGAAGACCTAAAACTCGATGGAAATATTCATCACATAAAGAAACCTGAAAGAAAATGTTCTAATCTATGCATATGGTACAAGCACTAAACTCCATATTCACTTTATGGATGTAGATTACCCAGAGCCAAAGAGAGCAAAACAACCTCTAATATCATTGAAATATATAACTAAGAACTGAGCAAGTGTTGCACTATCAGTCCAAAACTCGGAGTATCCCCTTACATTAATGAATATGACATCTAGCATGCGGAATCTGGAATGAACAGCAAAGAGTATGATTTGGTTAAACTACCAATGCATTCTCAAATTTATAGCAGATAAAATTCTGTGGTATATAAGAAAAACTAGAACTGCCTCTTTAAAATCATAGTATTGTTACACCCATATTTGGTAACATACAATCTCCCACCCTTTCACTCCTCTCCTTCCTCGAATCCCGAGTTTTGTGCTTGGAACGTGTCGTTTAAGCCGCAAGTTCCAAGTTCCAACCACTTTCTTATCAAATAGAAAAACATACGACACATTTGATATACAATATGAAATATAGGTCCAACATTAATTCCATCAACTAAATGGAAATAGCATAGCAACAAGGCTGTTTAAGGTATCAAATAGGCTATTACTTATTAAACACTTCGATGAACTACTACTAGCCCACGTTTTCTTTTTTGCGCCTTGGGCTATATAGAGGTCTTAGCACTTCGAGTGAGCCTAGCGCCGTTGACAACATTGGGAGTAAATCCACACATAGCCAACGGCCATACTCATAACCCTAATGAAACAAGGCTCTATGACTGCAAACAAAAGTTACTAAATCATTCATTGAAGAACCAGATAAAGTTCGAGACCAAAACTCAGAGTATTCCCTTGCATCGTAAGCAATAAATCTACTAAATTACTTGTTGATCTTAACCCAGAAATTCCATAGCAATGAAGAAACAATTACAATACAGCTCCAGAAACAGATAAAGTAAATGGAAATTTTAATCTCTTTTAAGCCTAGCCATTGTATTAGATTGCGGCCGCAACGCAGCTTAACGGCCGCATCGTAACGGTTTTGGAGGTGGCCGCAACACCACAAACGGCAACCACATTTAAAATCATAGTTATTTTTCAGAGAAAAACCATCCCGGAATGGCCGCAACTGCATCCGCAATCGCGACCGCAATTTAAAACAATGCCTATATCTCCTTTGATTTCATCTAAAATAGCAGCATTACTTGAACCAAACTAATCATATGTAGGAAGTGTTTTGCATATGAAACAAACTTGTTTATATCACAATAGACAAATTAAATGTAAATGGGAATTTGGGTTACCAAAATTTCGACCAACGATGCAATGCCAAGTGGGTCCATGTCTCTTATCGAATTCCTTCTTTATGTGCTCCGCTACATCTTTCTCTACATTGTTCTTCTCAAATGCCTAATCGAAAACCCAGAAGAGAAAAAACAGTCAAGAGTTAACAAATTTATAATAGTTACTAAGAAACCAAGATCAAATGAACAAAACCCAGAAACGAAATCGAATCGAAAACCATTAAAATCGAGTAAAAATGGAAGTTTGAGAGAAAAAGAGAGCTAACGGAGATAGCAATATTGACGGCTTCTTTTTGCAAGTCGTCTTTCATGTCGGCGCTTTTGATGACGACTTTTCTGGCTGGTGAAGAAGTCGATTCCGCAGTAAGCGCCGAGGAATGCTTCCGCTCATCGGTTGCCGGTTTCAACGTCGGAGCTCCGGTGATGCTTCTCTTTGCTCCTTCACTGCTCATTTCTCGGAGTTTTATTCCAAAAAAAAAATCAGAGCCAAACACACGAAAAGAAAGAGCAGAGAAAATGAATTCAATTTCTCTCTATTTTTTCCTATTGTTTGCAATCGTGAGCAGTAAGTCACTCTGTAAGTGTACTTTGAGTTGATTTTTGGTAAACTACACAAATGGTCAACAAATTATACTGAAATGATTTTTGACCACTATACTTATAAAAGTCATAAAATGATCACTAAATGTATCAAATTACTACAAAATAGTCCTTAAATTATCATTAGTATAATGTATAATGATATTTTGTAACGGTTTAATAAATTAATAATCAGTTTATAATTTATGAAAGTTTGGTCGTCAAAAAAATATTTTTAACATAATATAGCAATCATTTGTGCACTTTATAAACTTTAACATCCAAATTTGATAATTTTTTTAATTGTGTCATTCAACTTACCTTTTGGTGAGGTCTATTTTTGAAAATTGTTTTTTTTTTACATTGTACGCTCTAAAATTATGTCAAGTTATATAAAATACCAAATATAAATTCAAGATTAAGTTAGAAAAAATTGTTAATTTCATGTATCAATTTGGCTAAAAAAAGTTTGAATATTGGGGTGGTTCTAGATAAGTCCTGTAGGCATGGGCGAAAATAAGTGAGAGAATGAGGTTTCAGTTGACATTCTAAAATTTTTGAGAAAATTGTTTATATGTATTGTATATGTAGAATATATATTAAAAATAAAATTGACACCATTTTAAAAAGAAATTGACACTAATATAAAAAATAATTATGATCGTTAAAAAAATTGACCCCAATATTTGAATCTACTCACTTTTAATAAAATATAAATTAATATCTAAAATTCTGACTCTCTCCTGACAATAGAAACGACCGCACATGGTCTTTAAAAAAAAGCTCAAAATAAGTTAAGTTAAATACTTGCCTTAGAAAAGTAAAAAAAATTGTTATAGACTAGTGATAAAGCATATAGAGAAGACAAAATGATGTTGTAATTCATAGATTTTGAGTTATGTTAAACTATTTTTTATTCAAAAGTTGATCTTTCACATACACAACAAATCAACAAGCATTTATTTGTTTTAATCGAATACATCATTTCTAATAAATTAGATATAACCTCATAAATTTTTGACAAAAATACAATAACTCATTTTTATATATTATGTCGATTGTTGGCTATATGTGACGATTCAACAATGAGTTATTAATTCAACAAACTCTAGAGCAAGTGATTAAAATTTTTTAGTTAATACATTTCTCTCTCCCTAGATTGTGAGTTTTAGATCCAATAAGAGTAAATTTTTCTTACCCTCCCTAAGTAGGAATTATTAAAATAAAAACAATGAGCTATTAATTGTGATTACTATTTACTATTACGAATATACATGTGTGGCGCAAATTAGTTAGTGAACATCCGATATTTCTAAGTTCTAACAATACGACATGAGATTTTATATTGAATATCCGAATTGTTTGTTGTTTATGTTATTATTGACTGTGTCCGAGTTTATGATCCAGATTTTATTTTGATTAAGTATAATTGGTGAATGTCTATTTGATTCAATACAAGTGAGGATCCCTTTGAAATGAGGAAGCGGGTTGAACAGTCTTCCAGAGTTACTTTCCGTATATAATTATACTCATACAGTTATATTTTAGTTTAAAGTAGGGTATTCAGTTTGAGTAATTTTTTTTTAATAATCAAGTATTTGTCTCTATACTCTGAATTAGATTTAGAATATAGTCGAATAACCCACATTTAAGTCACAAATCTCTTATATCCTTATTAATTTTCGAATTAATGAAATTTCTCTTTCCGAAAGGGTTTTCCACGTAAATATCACAGTATTTTCTTTTTATTGTGTGATATATACGTTATTATCTTTCAACAGATTGTTTAGATTTATTTATTTCAACTATTCTTCCATACATAGATAATTAGGCTTGAGTTCGAATCAAGAAGTCATGGGTACATATACACGATTTCTTTTAGCGGGATAGGTGTTATAAATACACACCGCCTCCCAATCAACATGCCTGCCAAACGCTACTGGTACCAAATCCAACCTGAATACAACGTTCCATTGGAGTCTAGACCCACCTTATCCAAAATACAAGGCATAAACTCAAAAAAATTCATAATATTTGATCGAGGAGTTATTTTAACTCTTATTTTTTTACTAATTTAATTAACATTTTATTTTGAGTTAAAATGACTTATTTACGGATGAAATTTGTTAGCTAACTGACGATAAACAACTTAAAATAAATTGACAATATGCTAAAAAATATTTTATATTTTATAGAAGGCTTAATAGTCAAAAAGGTGCCCAACCCATACTTTTTTTTTTCAGTTTGGTGCCTAACGTTTTTTTGCCATTTTGGTGCCTAACGTTTCATTTTGTAACTCAAATTGGATTTTTTCGTGACGGGCGTTAAAACATTTATGTTATCCAATAAAAACACGACATATGGCATATTTTTAGTATTTTCTTTAATTTTTATTTTTCTAAAAATTAGAAAATCTTTAATTTTATAAAAAAACCTAAAATCTTTAATTTCTCTAAACCCCCAAACCCTAGATCCCTAAATTCCTCCCCTCCCACCACCGATTCAACCACTACAGGCCACCCTTGCCTTCGTCGCCCCCTACTGAAAGCCCCATGATTCCGTCGTCGAAAACCGGTGAATGAACTGTTGATTGCTTCGTCGACGAACATCCAAAAATGAAAAAAAAATAGACCGATTAGGCTTCTAAGCGACAACTAGTGGGTGAGGGTGCTAACCGGTGAGGTACCTGACGCTTGGGTGGTGAACGACGAACAACCGACGTGTGGGGGATGGCAGACGGTGAGAGAAATGTGATTTGAGGGTTTAATTGAAAGAAATTAAAACTTTGAGGTTTTTTAAGAAATTAAAATTCATATTATTAAAGTAATTCAGAAATTAAATAAATAAATAAAACAAGCCACATGTCATGTTATAATTGATTAACAAAAATATTTTAACGGTCGTTGACTAAAAAACTCAATTTGAGTTGCGGAATGATACGTTAGGCACCAAATTGTGCTGGATTTTATGGTGCTCGATTCCTTCAACCGATGTGTTTGCCAAGTTTGGAGAAGATTGGATTTTTTGGTGTTAAAGTGGAAGCTAAAATAATAGAGTTGAACACAAGGATTTATAGTGGTTCGAACTTCTAACAAGCACCTACATCCACTACCTTAGCTTCCTACTAAGGATTTCCAAACAAATTCACTAAGAATTTCGTCCCCTTTTCCCGGCTTAGGAGGAAACCGTTACACCGATTAAACTTTCTACACAAAGCTTGATCAAACACTCTTTTACATAAGAAAGACTTAGCAAACTAGAAATTCCTCTACAAGGTATATGTTTGCACAAATAAAGCTCTCACCCAAAACCTAAAAACTTGAGCAAATTTGACAATTAGGGTCACAAGTATTGTCTCTTCAAGAAATTGAACAATAAAGCCCTATGACAATTTTCTTATCATGATGTTGTTGACAATTGAAGCATTAATCATTACTTGATGCTTGAAGATCCCTTTTATACTCTCAAATGAGTTTGTAACCGTTGGGGTTGTTTTGGAGCCGTTGGAGACTTTATTTCCCACATTAAATGCAGTTCTGGTGTTGTCCGTTTCGAAACAGTCGAGCCCGTATCGGGACGTCCCTCTTCAGAACTAGCCGATGAAGTTTGGTACAACAATCTGTTTCGAAACACCTCTGGTTGTTTCGAAACACCTTGATTCGTATCGAAACGATGACAACCCTATTTCGGAACGAATGAAAGTTGAGTTGCAAATTAAAAAGCCGTTGGGGATTTTGACCGTTGAGATATTTGCCACATAAGCGTATCGAAACGGTGAGGCCGTATCGAAATATTAAGCAAAATTCTCACCCAGATTAGAGCCCGTTCTGAAACAGGCAAAGCTGTTTCAGAACGTTTTGAAACTGTGAATGGTTGTTTCGAAACGCTTAAAGGTGTTTTGAAACACCTGGGTGGTTTTGTAAAGTTTGGCTTTAGAAAACACTTCAAAATCTCTTAAAACAATCATCAAACATATTTTTAAGTTGTTTGGATTTAAAGGCACTTTTGAAATCTTTTCAATTTAGTCCAAAACTAATTTTCAATTATTATATCAAAACATTAGTTCTTCAATCTCCCCTTTTTTTATATAATAAAACCACCTTGAAAAATTGCTTGGGATTCTCCCCCTTTGTATTTAAAAAATTGAATAAGAGATTTCAAAAATTAAAAGAATTTAAAGCTCCCCCTTATTCTCTTGAAAATGCAATTTTTCAAACCATTTCTCCCCATTTATGTTATATCAAAAAGACTTTAAATAACTTTAAGTTCAAAATAACTTAGGAGGTAAAAAATGACAAAAATAAGGATTTTGGTTTTAAAAATGGACTCCCCCTTACTCAAAGCATCATCAAAGAATGTTAGTCCAACACATGATAATAAAGAGAATAAATCAAATTAGACAAATAAAAATAACTAGATTTTACCACACTTGAACTCAAGGGAGGATGTGAAGCCTTACTTCTTCAAATGTTCTTCCTTGTGTGCATGGAGCTCCCTCTCAAAATTAGACTTGTTGATCAATCTTCATCACACCTTGAAAAAGACAATCAAGTGATTTTTGGTATCCAAATTGCTTTGGATCCATAGGCATTAGTAGCACAAAGTTTAGTCCCCTTAGGGATTCATTTTTCAATTTCATCCTTTTTAGTTAAAGTACTTAGTCCTTTTGGGATCCAAATACTTCTAAAACATTTACCATTCAAAAATCTAGGGGCACTAGTTTGTCTTACATAAAAATTTGATTTTCCAAAATCATTTTTCTTTAAAATTTCATTGGAAATCAAATCTCTTTTCTTTTTAAGATCATCAACTTCTTGTTGATGGTCATTTTCCATTGTTTGAAGCAAGTTTTACAAATGTGAAACTTTTTGTTCAAAATCCTTCAATTTTGCTTCAAACTCAAGATTTGTTTTGGAAAACAAATCATTCTCATTTTTCAATTTTGAAATCAACTTTTTGGTCTTAGAAAATGATGCCTTGAATTCCAAAAGCAAATCATCATAGGCATCTTGTAACTCATCAAATGTATATGAATTTGAAATAGATGAGTTAGAAGTTACCTCCCCCTCATTGAGGACCATCAAGCATAGGTGGGCTACCTCATCATCGGTGGAGTCTTCATCACTCCATGTGGCCACATATGCTTGCTTTGAAGACGATCACTTCTTGTTGGACTTGTGGGATTCCTTCATCTTCTTCTTCGATTCATGATAAGATCTTTCAAATTTATTTTTCATGAACCGAGCAAATTTGTTGAAGAGATAGGTCATCTCTTCATCTTCACTTTTCTCCTCACTTGAATTTAAATGATGGCATGTGGAGGATTTGAGAGCAATGGCATTTGTGTTAATGCCAAGCCCTTTGAGCTTTTTCTCTCCCATAGCTCTAATCTCTTCCTTCTTCTCCTTCTCTTCTTTTGTTTTTCTTCATTATTTGGTGAGTGAGAAGTGACCTTATGAGCTCATCAAGCTTCAAAGTCTTGAGATTCTTGGATTCGATGATGACAGTTCTTTTTGAGTCTCATGACTTAGGAAGGGAGTAGATGAGCTTTCAGACAAGCTTCTCTTCCGGAATGGCTTCTCCATAGCCCTTGAGTCCATTGGTGATGGTGGAGAATCTATCAAACATCTTTGTAATGTCCTCATATGGTTCCATTTTGAAGTTTTCATACTCTAGGTTGAGGAGGCCGATCTTGGTCTCCTTTACTTCGTTTGTCCCCTCGTATATAACTTTGAGCTTGTCTCAAACTTCCTTAGCATCTTCAAAAGAAGACATCTTCTCATAGATGTTGGGGCTTAATGCACAAAAGATGATGTGCAAGGCTTTGCAATTGAGCTCCATCTTCTTGCGATCATCCGCGCTTCAATCCGTCTTCCTTAGTTGTGGCACGAACAAACCATCTTCTACTATGTCCCAAAGCTTGTAGTCCTTGTACTTTATGAAAGACTTCATTCTTGTCTTTCAATGGGCATAATGTGTTCCGTCGAAGAATGGTGGCTTGTCGATGGATTGCGCCATTTGATTGGTGGGTTGATATGTTGTATCGAGCTTCTCGGATCACCTCAATAGGATGTTAATCCTCTTCGATTGAGCTAAGCTCTGATACCAATTGTTGGGTTTTATGGTGCTCGATTCCTTCAACCGATGTGTTTGCCAAGTTCAGAGAAGATTAGATTTTTTGGTGTTAAAGTGGAAACTAAAAGAATGGAGTTGGACACAAGGATTTATAGTGGTTCGGCCTTCTAACAAACACCTACATCCACTACCTTAGCTTCTCACTAAGGATTTTCAAACAAATTCACTAAGAATTTCGTCCCCTTTTCTCGGCTTAGAAGGAAACCGTTACACCGATCAAGCTTTCTACCCAAAGCTTGATCAAATACTCTCTTACATAAGAAATACTTAGCAAACTAGAAATCCCTCTACAAGGTATATGTTTGCACAAGTAAAGCTCTCATCCAAAACCTAAACACTTGAGCAAATTTGACAATTAGGCTCACAAGTGTTGTCTCTACAAGAAATTGAACAATAAAGCCCTAAGACAATTTTCTTATCATGATGTTGTTGACAATTGAAGCATTAACCATTACTTAATTCTTGGAGGTCCCTTTTATACTTTCAAATGAGTTTGTAGCCGTTGAGGATCGTTGGGGTTGTTTTTGAGCCGTTGGAAACTTTATTTCCCACATTAAATGCGGTTCTGGTGCTGTCCGTTTCGAAATAGTCGAGCCCGTATCGGAACGCCCCTCTTCAGAACTAGCCGTTGAAGTCTGGTGCATCAATCCATTTCGAAACACCTCTGGCTGTTTCGAAACACCTTGATCCATATCAAAACGATGGCAACCTCGTTTCAAAACGAATGGCAATTGAGCTGCAAATTAAAAAGCCGTTGGGAAAATAGCTGTTGGGGATTTTTACAGTTGAGGTCTTTGCCAAATAGGCGTATCGAAATGCTAAGCAAAATTCTCACCCAGATTAGAGCCCGTTTTGAAACAGACAAAGCTGTTTCGGAACGTTTTGAAACTATGAATGGTTGTTTCGAAACACCTGGGTGGTGTAACCCCCTTAACCCGGTCTAGACGGTTGACCCGAATTAAGAAGTTTACACGGGGAAAACCAAAGTCAACCCGAAAGTCAACCTTGATTAACGACCCTTTTTTTTCTTTTTAAAATTGTCTAAATGCATATTAACCCTAGGGATGTTCATAAGATCAGCATACTCAAAGATCACCACAATCAGAAAACATTTAGGGACTCGATTGCACAAATTATGAATTTAGGGACCAAAATGCAAATTCTGAAAATTACAAGGACTTAACCAACTTTTGAGTTACCATTATGAAATTAGTCATGTTTCATGCTTCTCTGCCAAATTTCAACTCAAACGGACATCTCGAACTCATTCAATTGCATATACAAAGTTCAGGACCAAAACGCAAAGAATGCAAAACATATAACCGTCAATTTCAGTGCCCAACGGTCGGGTGTTTCGGAACAGGGATGATCCGTTCCGAAATGCGGGACCGTTCCGAAACCAGTTCCGGAACAGGGCTTGGCAGTGGCAAAACCGTTCCGGAACGGTTCCACCCGTTTCGGAACGCCTAGGCCATTTCAAGCCCTCTGTTCCGATACGGTAGCACCTGTTCCGAAACAGGCTGCCCAGATTGCAGAAAATTATCTGGTTTATCATGCGTTTGACCAATCAAACATATTCCAAAGGCAACCAAAACATACCAGCAAGTCATTATATGCTTAAGGAACATAATAGCATCAACCATTCTCAAACATGGCATCAATCAAAGAAAATCCCAACTCTGTAGGCATGCATCCTATATTGAAAACCATTCAAACACCAAAACACCAAACAATCCTCATAAAGGCCATTTACATGTTCCATCAATATCAAAAGCATAAAACCAACTTAGGGAGTCCAAAACATCTCCCAAAACAACAACATAGGTTCCCCATTGCCAAATGCCCAAAAGCTAATAGTGTTAGGAAAACATTCACCATACATGAGCTTAGTTCTACACTTGGAATCTTGACCTTCTTGCTGCCCTTTAAGCACTTCAATGCTCTGCATTATTGGTTTAAGAAAAGAGAGAGCGTAAGCACATAGCTTAGTGAGGAATGCTCATTTAAAACATCACAATAATGCATTTATAAAACTCCTTTTCAAAACCTTTAGTTCAAACCACATTTGGTCATGCACAAATGAAACAAACCAAGCATTTCATGCTTCAAATCATTAACATGTCATATTGGCTTACAAGTGATAATCGTAACCATTTCCAAAACACAATTGACAAACAACAATTGACAACGACAATCGGATACGCGGATTACAAGCGTTGTCCCATACGCTTCATACACACTACCAATATCAAGGTGGAGCATGGTACAATCACAACCCCTCAACACCCGTGATGGAGACTATGGTACAATCACAACCCCTCCACATCACTCATTGGTAGTTGTATAACATCACTAACGAGATCACGGGACATACAACACAAGATCCACACATGGACTTTAAACCAACATTGTGATCTTACCAAACACAAGGTCCACACATGGAATTTTAACCACCATTTTGACCTTAAAACAAGAACCACCCATGGACTTTTAACCACCATGTTGTTCTTAACCATCTCGTTAGTGTACTTGGATGGAGCATGGTACAATCACAACCCCTCGACATCCAAGGCGACTTTATTCACGGTGCACCCAATCCTATAGCCGGCTAACTATATCCGATTCAAGCACTTTAAAACCAACACATCACTTGCCAATATACATCATTTAACAACATTAATTCACTGTTTTAAAGCATTTAACAAAGCCATTAAATCCACATGCAACACTATGCATTGAAATCACATTTAACAATGTAAAACCAAGGATCTCTTACCTTGAGCATCCTTCAACACATGGCTTATAAAACCAGCAATAAACATGCTAAAATATGCTTTCAAAAACAGAATTAAAACATGCAAACAAATCACTTTGCATTCAACCAACTCATGGCTCATCAACAAGAGAGTTTTTCCGAAAACTTACTCTTGAGCTTAGCTAAGTTGTTTAGACTTAAACTAAGCTCCCAAACCCTCAAAACATTGGTCTCAAAGCTGAAAACCAAACTTCACTCACCGATTCCGTTTCGCAAGCTTGCCGAAACACCAATCAAGCTTCCGGATCAACACCACAAGGATCCGAAGATGTCTCCCCTGTTTTAAACACATCAAAGCAGAGGATTAATGCATCATCATGCATTAATATCTTCAACCAAGACACCTAAACTCGCTGCTCTCATCAACACTCACATTTCGGCTACCAAACACAACCGAAATCACATCCAAACATCTCTACAACACTACCCAGCCAAGATCCATCAATTCCAATCATTCTTAAACCTCAATTAACATCCAAAAAGGATCTAATCACGTCCTTATACCTCCAGCTATAGCAGATCACCAAGATCACTCCAAAAACCACCAAAAACTCAAGCAAAACTTAGGAAAATCAACCTATCCGGGATTGCATTGATTAAACCTCAATTTCTCATCAATTATACATCCATTTTACATTAAAAACACCTCTCAAAACAGTACCCAATCATTTCATACGAATTTCACCAAAAATTAACCAAATCTTGCATTTTAAAGCCAAGATCATGAACACAACTACAAAACCTTTAATAAAACACAAATCAAGGATTGAGAACTTGGGAATTTTAGTAAAGAACTGAGTATTTAGAGGAGAAGGACGTTCATACCTCTAAATGTGAGTTTCTCCCTTTTTGGAACTAAGATTCTTGAAAATCCAATAAGCAAATGCTAAGGTTTTGATGTAGAAATGATTAGAGATCAAATGAAGGTTGAAATATCATCTTTGGATGTCAAAATCAGAGGGAAATTTGTTGGAGAAAAGTGTTTGGGTTGAGAGAAAAGAAAATGGAAAATTTTTGGAGAAAAGTTAGTTATGACAAAATATCTTTTTCCCTCCCTTTTACCTTTAATTTAAATCCATTAATTAATTGATTAATATTAAGAAAAATCTGGAGAAACTCTTCTTGGGTAAATAGCTCCTTAAAGATTCAAAGTTTCAATCCTTTTTAAAACAGTCACCAAGTTTTCAAAAATTACATTTTAGTCACTAACCCTAAATGTCTCACTTACAAACCTCATTTTGTAAAATTGATTTCACCATTCTCTTATATATAATAAAAGAGGATTTTAAGATATTTTTCCATATTTTTAATGCAACCCGAACTAGGCTTTCCTAAAAATCACCTTTTATATTCGAACCGCACTCCGACCGGTCCGGTCCAAACCCAAAACTTCTAAGCCCAAAATTGGGGTGTTACAACTCTCCCCCCCTTAAGAAATTTCGTCCTCGAAATTTACCTGAAGGAAAGAGGTACGGAAACTGCTTCAACATGTCATCCTTCCGCTCCCACGTGGCTTCTTCAACACCACGATGTTTCCACAACACCTTTACCAACTCAATGGTCTTGCCCCGAAGAACCTTACTATCCGAATCCAGAATCTTCATCGGTTCCTCATCATAGGTCAAATTCAGATTCAATTCCACTTCTTCCACAGGCATCACATGTGAAGGATCCGATCTATACTTCCGAAGCATAGAAACATGAAACACATCATGAATCTTCTCCAACTCTTGCGGTAACCTCAACTTGTACGCAACAGGACCCACACGCTCAACCACCTCGTATGGTCCAATGTACCTAGGGCTCAACTTACCCTTTTGGCCAAACCTCATCACCTTTTTCCAAGGCGAAACCTTAAAAAACACACGATCACCCACAGCATACTCAATCTCCTTACGCTTCAGATCCGCGTAAGACTTTTGCCGATCAGAAGCTGCCTTCAAGCGCTCACAAATGAGCTTCACCTTCTCGGTGGTCCCTTTCAACAAAGCTGGCATCGAAACCAACTTCTGACCTGTTTCAGCCCAACACAAAAGAGTCCTACACTTCCTCCCGTATAAAGCTTCATAAGGTGCCATTTGAATACTTGCCTGATAACTATTATTATAGACAAACTCCACCAAAGGCAAATGTATCTCCCAAGAGCCCTGAAACTCAATCACGCAGCACCTCAACATATCCTTCAAAACCTGGATAACACGCTCGGACTGACCATCCGACTGCGGATGATAAGATGTACTGAAATTCAATCGTGTACCCAAAGCCTGATGCAAGCACTGCCAGAAACGCGATGTAAACCTCGGATCCCTATCCGACACAATCGACTTAGGCACACCATGCAGCCGCACAATCTCAGCAATGTACAACTCCGCAAGCTTATCCAAAGTGTACGTAGTATGCACAGGCAAGAAATGCGCACACTTCGTCAGGCGATCCACAATCACCCACACCGAATTCTTCTTCGACGGCGACAAAGGCAAACCAGATACAAAATCCATGGTAATCCTTTCCCACTTCCATTCAGGAATCCTCAACGGTTGCAACAACCCTGAAGGAAACTGATGCTCAGCCTTAACTCGCTGACACACCATGCACTTACTCACAAACTCAGCAACATCTTTCTTTAAACCCACCCAATAGTACTCATCACGAAGATCACGATACATCTTAGTACTACCAGGGTGCATAGCAAAAGGACTACTATGACCTTCAGTCAGAATAGTACGCCTCAACTCAGCATCATTGGGCACTACTATCCGACTCCCAAAACATAACACTCCATCATCATTAAAACAGAAATCTGAAGGCCTATCCTCCGCAATGTCCTAAACATGCGGCACCAAGGAATCATCCAGCAACTGCTTTTCCTTAATCAACTGGACCAAAGATGGTTTCACTTGCAATTCAGCCACAAGACCACCATCACGCGAAATACTCAAACTAGCAAACATAGCCCTCAACTCAACAGCTACCTTCCTACTCAAGGCATCCGCTACAACATTAGCTTTACCCAGGTGATACTCAATTGTCAAATCATAATCCTTGAGCAACTCCACCCAACGTCGCTGCCTAAGATTCAACTCCTTCTGAGACATCAGATACTTCAAACTCTTGTGATCCGTGTACACAGTACACTTCTCACCATACATGTAATGTCTCCAGATTTTCAAAGCAAAAACCACTGCAGCCAACTCAATGTCATGCGTAGGATAATTGCGCTCATGCACCTTCAACTGCCGCGACGCATAAGCCACCACCTTACCCTCTTGCATCAACACACATCCCAAACCAACATAAGACGCATCACTATACACCACAAACTCTTTCCCTGATTCAGGTTGAACCAAGATAGGAGCTTGTGTCAAAGCTGCCTTAAGCTTCTCAAAAGCCTGCTGTCTCGCTTCCGTCCACTCATACTTAACATCCTTCTGCAACAACTTCATCAATGGTGCAGCAATCTTTGAAAACCCATCCACGAACCTCCGATAATATCCTACCAAACCAAGGAAACTACGGACTTCATGAACAGACTTAGGAACCTTCCAATTCATCACCGCCTCAATCTTCTGAGGATCAACACGAATCCCTTCAGCAGAAACCACATGACCAAGAAACACCACTTCTCTAAGCCAGAACTCACACTTACTCAGCTTGGCGTAAAGCTGATTCTCCAACAAAGCTTGCAACACAATTCTCAGATGCTCTTCATGCTCCTCCTCCGTACGCGAGTACACGAGGATATCATCAATGAATACCACGACAAACTTATCCAGGTATTCATGAAATACACGATTCATCATGTCCATGAAAGCTGTAGGAGCATTTGTCAAACCAAACGGCATCACAAGGAACTCATAATGCCCATATCTCGTCCTGAAAGTTGTCTTTGGTACATCCACATCCTTCACCTTCAACTGGTAATACCCTGACCTTAAGTCAATCTTAGAGAACACAGCTGCTCCCCGAAATTGATCAAAAAGATCATCAATTCTCGGCAATGGATACCGATTCTTGATAGTCAACTTGTTAAGCTGACGATAATCAATGCACATTCTCATAGTGCCATCCTTCTTCTTCACAAACAAGACCGGTGCACCCCAAGGTGACACACTCGGCCGAATGAAACCACGATCAAGCAACTCCTGCAGTTGCGTCTTCAGCTCTTTCAACTCCTTAGGCGCCATTCGATAAGGGGTAATGGACACTGGAGTTGTGTTTTCATACAACTCAATCCCAAACTCCACTTCGCGATTAGGAGGCAATCCAGGCAACTTCTCAGGAAACACACCAGGAAACTCTCGCACAGTCCTGATATCTTGCACACGCAACTCCTTAGAACTAGGATTCATCACAAAAGCTAGGTAAGCTTCACAACCTTGCCTCAGCATCCGGCTCGCCTATAATGTAGACACCACATTGGCAAGAAACTTCACATTCTCACCAACCACAACTACCTCATAATCATCCGCAAGCTTCAACGAAACTCGCTTATTCTCACAATCCACTACAGCTCGATGCTCAACAAGCCAATCCATACCAAGGATTACGTCAAAACCATAGAAAGGCAATTCCATAAGATCAACATGAAAAACATGATCTTGCACAACCAAAAGACATTTTCTATAAAGCTTTCGAGTCACAACAGACTCGCCAGAAGAACTAGTGACACGCATACCAACATCCAAAGACTCAACAGGCAAACCAAGCAATTCAGCATGCTCACGCGAAATGTATGAGTGTGTAGATCCAGAATCAATCAAGGAAAGTAATGAAAAGGATTGCAAAGTAAAAGTACCTACGATCACATCCGTGTCATTCCTCCCCTCCCTCTGGGCATACACTCTGGCCTTGCCACCACCCTCAGGCTGAACAGCTACAACATGAGCCACATTCCGTCCACCATCCTCTCTCCGCTGGAAATTACCACGGCCGCGCCCACGACCTCTCTGTGGTGCAACAACTCCAGGAGCACGTCCTTGGCCACCACCGACCAACAGAGGACACTCTCTCCTCATGTGATCCGCTGATCCACAGCTCCAGCACGAGTTACCAGCTGCCACAATATGAGCCTGAACTTCCCTCACCGCTCGAGGACAATCACGCCTCAAATGGCCACGCGATCCACATGTCCAACATGTGTTCGGATCAGCTCTTGCCTTGTCTCCCTGAGCAGGCACACCTTGCCCTCCAGCACCTCGCCTACCTGAAGACTGAAACTTCCGATCACGTCCCCTCTTGTTTCGTCCACCACCGGAACTATACTCAGCAGCTCGCTTACCAGCACTAGAACCAGCACTTCTAGAAGATAGACCCAAATTCATCTCAATGTCCTTTGCTCTACCAACCAGCACATCAAAATCATTATACTCAGCAGCCAGCATATAAGTCTTCACTTCCGTCACCAAACCATAACGGAACCGTTCACACCTCTCCCGCTCGTCAGGAATAAGCTCAGGTGCGTATTGACTGAGTCGGACAAACTGAACCTCGTACTCAGCCACTGACATGCTCCCTTGAGTAAGAGACATGAATTCCCTCTTCTTTTCATCCAAGTACCTCACACCCATGTACCTTCTCTTGAAAATGTTCTGAAAGAACGTCCATGTCACATCAGCATCCGCCATCCCAGAGATAGTGGTTGTCCACCAAGTGTATGCATCGTCCTGCAACAACGATACCACACATCCCAGCTTCTGCACATCAGTGCAATTCATTTGCCCCAAGATTCTCTTGGTACTTTCCAGCCAAGACTCAGAACCTTCAGCAGACAAACCCCTGAACTCAGTCCCTCCCAGACTGCGCAAACGCTCCAAAGGTAGTCTAGCATTAGCATCTCCTTGATGCTCAGCTCCTTGAGCTCCAGCTACTGCTGCTCGAAAAGCCACAGCAATGGCTTGCACCAACATTGTCATGTTAGGAACAGCTTGCCCCTGACCAGCTTCAGGTCCAGCGACCCCAGCACCAGCACCAGCAGCTGCTCCTTCACCCCCAGCACCACCACCACCAGGCGGAGGAGGTAAATCCACCACATTTTCAGCATTCTCCTCATTCTCATTTTGAGCCATAGCTCGCGTATTAATCCTCGTTTCTCTACGAGGTGCCATTAACTAACAATGCAATCACAATGCAAATAAACAAAGTCAGGCCAGCAAGGTAAGCAATCCAAGTACTCAAGCTCATTTCCAATTAAAAACAAATCATTACATTAGCTTTGATTTGGCAATGGGTCCCTCTAACATGCTTCACCACAGCATACATCACAATTGTAACATACTTACAATTCACACAACATACTTTCATTCAACAAGCATACAAAGCATTCAAGCACTCATCACCCACATAACCATTCCCAAATACTCGAGAACTCAGCTCTGATACCAACAAATGTAACCCCCTTAACTCGGTCTAGACAGTTGACCCGAATTAAGAAGTTTACACGGGGAAAACCAAAGTCAACCCGAAAGTCAACCTTGATTAACGACCCTTTTTTTTCTTTTTAAACTTTTCTAAATGCATATTAACCCTAGGGATGTTCATAAGATCAGCATACTCAAAGATCACCACAATCAGAAAACATTTAGGGACTCGATTGCACAAATTATGAATTTAGAGACCAAAATGCAAATTCTGAAAATTACAAGGACTTAACCAACTTTTGAGTTACCATTATGAAATTAGTCATGTTTCATGCTTCTCTGCCAAATTTCAACTCAAACGGACATCTCGAACTCATTCAATTACATATACAAAGTTCAGGACCAAAACGCAAAGAATGCAAAACATATAAACGTCAATTTCAGTGCCCAATGGTCGGGTGTTTCGGAACAGGGATGATTCGTTCCGAAACGTGGGACCGTTCCGAAACCAGTTCCGGAACAGGGCTTGGCAGTGGTAAAACCATTCCGGAACGGTTCCACCCGTTTCGGAACGCCTAGGCCATTTCAGGCCCTCCGTTCCGATACGGTAGCACCTGTTCCGAAACAGGCTGCCCAGATTGCAGAAATTTTTCTCGTTTATCATGCTTTTGACCAATCAAACATATTCCAAAGGCAACCAAAACATATCAACAAGTCATTATATGCTTAAGGAACATAATAGCATCAACCATTCTCAAACATGGCATCAATCAAAGAAAACCCCAACTCTGTAGGCATGCATCCTATATTGAAAACCATTCAAACACCAAAACACCAAACAATCCTCATAAAGGCCATTTACATGTTCCATCAATATCAAAAGCATAAAACCAACTTAGGGAGTCCAAAACATCTCCCAAAACAACAACATAGGTTCCCCATTGCCAAATGCCCAAAAGCTAATAGTGTTAGAAAAACATTCACCATACATGAGCTTAGTTCTACACTTGGAATCTTGACCTCCTTGCTGCCCTTTAAGCACTTCAATGCTCTGCATTATTGGTTTAAGAAAAGAGAGAGCGTAAGCACATAGCTTAGTGAGGAATGCTCATTTAAAACATCACAATAATGCATTTATAAAACTCCTTTTCAAAACCTTTAGTTCAAACCCCATTTGGTCATGCACAAATGAAACAAACCAAGCATTTCATGCTTCAAATCATTAACATCTCATATTGGCTTACAAGTGATAATCGTAACCATTTCCAAAACACAATTGACAAACAACAATCGACAATGACAATCGGATACGCGGATTACAAGCGTTGTCCCATACGCTTCATACACACTACCAATATCAAGGTGGAGCATGGTACAATCACAACCCCTCAACACCCGTGATGGAGACTATGGTACAATCACAACCCCTCCAC
Organism: Hibiscus tridactylites; assembly: GCA_958450335.1. Taxonomy (NCBI): domain Eukaryota; kingdom Viridiplantae; phylum Streptophyta; class Magnoliopsida; order Malvales; family Malvaceae; genus Hibiscus; species Hibiscus tridactylites. Next base: position 20,537,536 of record OY288266.1, read on the forward strand.
ATCACTCATTGGTAGTTGTATAACATCACTAACGAGATCACGAGACATACAACACAAGATCCACACATGGACTTTAAACCACCTGTTGAGATGTGTGGAGCTCGATTCGTTCAACCAATATTGCTCACCAAGTGGTGGAGAGGTGGATTTTTGGGTGGAAGGTTTGTGGAAGCTAGAAAGAATAAAGATACAATGATTTATAGTGGTTCGGCCTTCTAACAATCACCTACATCCACTACCTTAGCTTCCCACTAAGGATTTCACAATCAATCCACTAATTGATTCGTCCCCTTTTCTAGGATTAGGAGGAAACCCTTACAACCGATCAAGCTTCTACCCAAGCCTTGATCAAAACCCTCTTTACAAAGAGAAACAAGAGAGCAAACTTAAACCCTCTAATAGGTGTTTGTTTGCACAATGAAGCACTCACCCAAAACCTAAAACACTTGAGCAAATTTAACAATTTTGGCTCACTAGTGTTTGTCTATACAAGAATTGACAATTTAAGTGCTAAGACATTTTCTTGATCAATTGATGTTTGACAATATGAGCATTAGCCTTCTCTTGATGCTTGGAGGTCCCTTTTATACTCCCAATTGAGTTTGTAGTCGTTACTAGCCGTTGGAGATGAATTGGAGCCGTTGAGGACTTTATTTCCCTTCATTAATGCTGTTCTGCAGCTACCAGTATCGATACTCGTGGAACGGTATCGATACGGCCTTCTTGAGGAAATAGCTGTTGGGCTTTTGCCAGCATAGGGTATCGATACACGTGGAACGGTATCGATACGGCTTGATATTTAAATTGCCGTTGGGAAATAGCCGTTGGGGTAGTTGAAATGGGATTGGTACGCTGACGTGGCGTATCGAAACGACCCCACTCCGTATCGATACGCTAAACCCTCGTATCGATACGGGTTTTGACAGTGGCCAAACTGGGCCAAAAAGGTATTGATACCGGTACAACCGTATCGATACTGGTGACGTGAAAACACAAGTTTGGTTGTTTAAAACATGAAAAATCTTTGCCAAAAACCTCTTAAAATACCTCAAACATAAATTCAAGTTGTTTGGACTTAAAACCAAGTTTTAAATTCTTTTCAACTTAGTCCAAAACATTTTTCAATTATTATATCAAAACATTAGTTCTACAATCTCCCCCTTTTTGATATAATAAAACTAACTTGAAAAATTGTTTGGGATTCTCCCCCTTTAACTTTAAAAATGTGAATAAGAGATTTAAGATGTGAAATCAAATAATGCTTCCCCTTATTCATTTGAAAATTCAATTTTTCAAATCATTTCTCCCCCTTTTTGTTATATCAAAAAGAATTTAAGACATTAAGTTCATAATAACAATAGAGGTAAAAAGTTTTGACAATAAATAAGAATTTGGTTTAAAATTTGCTCCCCCTTACTCAAAGCATCATCAAAAGAGTTAGTCCATCAAATATGATCATCTAGTTGAATAAACTAAAAATAAGACTAATAAAATCAAAAACAACTAGAAAATTTTACCAACACTTGAACCCAAGGGAGGATGTGAAGCCTTCCTTCTTCAAGTGTTCTTTCTTGTGTGTATGGAGCTCCCCCTCAATGTTTGACTTGTTGAACATCTCCATCACACCTACAATAGACAATCAAGTAATTTTTGGTATCCAAATTGCTTTGGATCCATAAACGTTAGTTGCACAAAATTTAGTCCCCTTAGGAATCCATTTTTCAATTTCATCCTTTTTAGTTGAAGTGGTTAGTCATTTTGGGACCCAAACACTTCGAAAACATTTTCCATTCACAAATCTAGGGGCACTAGATTGTCTAACATAAAAATTTGATTTTCCAAAATTGTTTTTCTTTTCAAGCTCTTTGGAAATCAAATCTTTTTCTACTTGAACGTTTTGAAGCAATTTTTGTAAATCAAGACATTTTAGTTCAAATTCTTCAAGTTTTGCTTCAAGTTCAAGTTTGGTTTTAGAAAGCAAATCATTTTGAATTTTTAACTTTGAAATCAATTTATTGTTTTTCAAAATGTGGCTTTTAAAATCTAAAACCAATTCATCATAGGCATCTTGTAATTCATCAAAAGTGTAAGAACATGAAGTAGATGAATTAGAAGTTACCCTTGAATCTTCTTCGATGGCCATAAGGCAAAGGTTGGCTTGTTCATCGTCGGTGGAGTCCTCATCACTCCAAGTAGCCACATGTGCCTTCTTCTTATGGCTTGAAGTGCTTGCCCTCTCCTTTCTTTTAGGTTCTCGTTCAAGCTCTCTCAAAGCTTTCTTCATGAAAGGGGCACACTTCTTGAAGAGATGAACTATCTCTTCATCTTCATCCTCCTCTTCACTTGTGTAGACATGATGGCAAGTGGAGGATTTGAGAGCCATGGCACTAGCATTGATGCCAAGCCCTTTGATTTTCTTCTCTCCCATAGCTCTTATTTCTTCCTTCTTCTTCTCATCCTCCTTGTTCTTCTTCATGATTTGATGAGTAAGAAGTGACCCCATTAGTTCATCAAGCTTCAAAGTCTTCAAATTTTTGGCTTCGATGATGGCGGTCCTCTTTGAGTCCCAAGACTCGGGAAGTGAGTAGATGAGCTTTCGAACAAGCTTTTCTTCCGGGATGGCTTCTCCAAAACCTTTAAGACCATTGGTGATGGTGGAGAACCTATCAAACATCTTCTCGATGTTCTCTTCCGGATCCATTTTGAAGTTCTCATACTCCAAGGTTAGGAGCCCAATCTTGGTCTCCTTGACTTCATTTGTCCCCTCGTATGTGACTTCAAGCTTGTCCCATACCTCCTTGGCACTCTCACAAGAAGACATCTTCTCATAGATGGATGGACCAAATGCACAAAATAAAATGTGCAAGGCTTTGCAATTTAGCTCCATCTTCTTGCGATCGTCGGCACTCCACTCCGCTTTATTTCTTTTAGGCACGAACGGGCCATCTTCAACTACATCCCATAGCTTGTAATCTTTTGATTTGATGAAGAACTTCATCTTTGTCTTCCAATGGGCATAGTGGTCTCCGTCGAAGAAAGGCGGTTTGTCGATGGATTGCGCCATTTGAGCCGGTTGATGAAATAGTGATCGAGCTTGCCGGATCTTCTCAATAGGATGTTAATCCTCTTCGATTGAGCCAAGCTCTGATACCAATTGTTGAGATGTGTGGAGCTCGATTCGTTCAACCAATATTGCTCACCAAGTGGTGGAGAGGTGGATTTTTGGGTGGAAGGTTTGTGGAAGCTAGAAAGAATAAAGACACAATGATTTATAGTGGTTCGGCCTTCTAACAAGCACCTACATCCACTACCTTAGCTTCCCACTAAGGATTTCACAATCAATCCACTAATTGATTCGTCCCCTTTTCTAGGATTAGGAGGAAACCCTTACAACCGATCAAGCTTCTACCCAAGCCTTGATCAAAACCCTCTTTACAAAGAGAAACAAGAGAGCAAACTTAAACCCTCTAATAGGTGTTTGTTTGCACAATGAAGCACTCACCCAAAACCTAAAACACTTGAGCAAATTTAACAATTTTGGCTCACTAGTGTTTGTCTATACAAGAATTGACAATTTAAGTGCTAAGACATTTTCTTGATCAATTGATGTTTGACAATATGAGCATTAGCCTTCTCTTGATGCTTGGAGGTCCCTTTTATACTCCCAATTGAGTTTTTAGCCGTTACTAGCCGTTGGGGATGAATTGGAGCCGTTGAGGACTTTATTTCCCTTCATTAATGCTGTTCTGCAGCTACCAGTATCGATACTCGTGGAACGGTATCGATACGGCCTTCTTGAGGAAATAGCCGTTGGGCTTTTGCCAGCATAGGGTATCGATACACGTGAAACGGTATCGATACGGCTTGATATTTAAATGGCCGTTGGGAAATAGCCGTTGGGGTAGTTGAAATGGGATCGGTACGCTGACGTGGCGTATCGAAACGACCCCACTCCGTATCGATACGCTAAACCCTCGTATCGATACGGGTTTTGACAGTGGCCAAACTGGGCCAAAAAGGTATCGATACCGGTACAACCGTATCGATACTGGTGACGTGAAAACACAAGTTTGGCTGTTTAAAACATGAAAAATCTTTGCCAAAAACCTCTTAAAATACCTCAAACATAAATTCAAGTTGTTTGGACTTAAAACCAAGTTTTAAATTCTTTTCAACTTAGTCCAAAACATTTTTCAATTATTATATCAAAACATTAGTTCTACACCACCATTGTGATCTTACCAAACACAAGGTCCACACATGGAATTTTAACCACCATTTTGACCTTAAAACAAGAACCACCCATGGACTTTTAACCACCATGTTGTTCTTAACCATCTCGTTAGTGTACTTGGATGGAGCATGGTACAATCACAACCCCTCGACATCCAAGGCGACTTTATTCACGGTGCACCCAATCCTATAGCCGGCTAACTATATCCGATTCAAGCACTTTAAAACCAACACATCACTTGCCAATATACATCATTTAACAACATTAATTCACTGTTTTAAAGCATTTAACAAAGCCATTAAATCCACATGCAACAATATGCATTGAAATCACATTTAACAATGTAAAACCAAGGATCTCTTACCTTGAGCATCCTTCAACACATGGCTTATAAAACCAGCAATAAACATGCTAAAATATGCTTTCAAAAACAGAATTAAAACATGCAAACAAATCACTTTGCATTCAACCAACTCATGGCTCATCAACAAGAGAGTTTTTCCGAAAACTTACTCTTGAGCTTAGCTAAGTTGTTTAGACTTAAACTAAGCTCCCAAACCCTCAAAACATTGGTCTCAAAGCTGAAAACCAAACTTCACTCACCGATTCCGTTTCGCAAGCTTGCCGAAACACCAATCAAGCTTCCGGATCAACACCACAAGGATCCGAAGATGTCTCCCCTGTTTTAAACACATCAAAGCAGAGGATTAATGCATCATCATGCATTAATATCTTCAACCAAGACACCTAAACTCGCTGCTCTCATCAACACTCACATTTCGGCTACCAAACACAACCGAAATCACATCCAAACATCTCTACAACACTACCCAGCCAAGATCCATCAATTCCAATCATTCTTAAACCTCAATTAACATCCAAAAAGGATCTAATCACGTCCTTATACCTCCAGCTATAGCAGATCACCAAGATCACTCCAAAAACCACCAAAAACTCAAGCAAAACTTAGGAAAATCAACCTATCCGGGATTGCATTGATTAAACCTCAATTTCTCATCAATTATACATCCATTTTACATTAAAAACACCTCTCAAAACAGTACCCAATCATTTCATACGAATTTCACCAAAAATTAACCAAATCTTGCATTTTAAAGCCAAGATCATGAACACAACTACAAAACCTTTAATAAAACACAAATCAAGGATTGGGAACTTGGGAATTTCAGTAAAGAACTGAGTATTTAGAGGAGAAGGACGTTCATACCTCTAAATGTGAGTTTCTCCCTTTTTGGAAGTAAGATTCTTGAAAATCCAATAAGCAAATGCTAAGGTTTTGATGTAGAAATGATTAGAGATCAAATGAAGGTTGAAATCTCATCTTTGGATGTCAAAATCAGAGGGAAATTTGCTGGAGAAAAGTGTTTGGGTTGAGAGAAAAGTTGAGAGAAAAGAAAATGGAAAATTTTTGGAGAAAAGTTAGTTATGACAAAATATCTTTTTCCCTCCCTTTTACCTTTAATTTAAAACCATTAATTAATTGATTAATATTAAGAAAAATCTGGAGAAACTCTTCTTGGGTAAATAGCTCCTTAAAGATTCAAAGTTTCAATCCTTTTTAAAACAGTCACCAAGTTTTCAAAAATTACATTTTAGTCACTAACCCAAAATGTCTCACTTACAAACCTCATTTTGTAAAATTGATTTCACCATTATCTTATATATAATAAAAGAGGATTTTAAGATATTTTTCCATATTTTTAATGCAACCCGAACTAGGCTTTCCTAAAAATCACCTTTTATATTCGAACCGCACTCCGACCGGTCCGGTCCAAACCCAAAACTTCTAAGCCCAAAATTGGGGTGTTACAGGTGGTTTTGTAAAGTTTGACTTTAGAAAACATTTCAAAACCTATTAAAACAATTCTCAAACATATTTTTAAGTTGTTTGGACTTAAAGACACTTTTGAAATCTTTTCAATTTAGTCCAAATCTATTTTTTCAATTATTATATCAAAACATTAGTTCTTCAAAGTGCCAAAAAAACGTTACGCACCAAGTTAGAAAAAAAAGTATAGGTTGAGCACCTTTTTTTACTGTTAAGCCATTATAAAATTTTATAAAAAATATTTTTTGACAGATGTGTTATTTTGTAAAGTCGACATATTTGTCTATATGACACTGCTATCGCGACGTGCACTGTCATGTTGGTTTGTCACGTCATTTCAAGCTGTTTATCGTCAGTTGACTAACATTTTTCATCCGCTGAGGTGTCATTTTGACCCAAAATGAAACGTTGGGTTAAATTGGTTAAAAAATATGGGCTAAAATGAATATTCAGTCAAAGATAAGGAATTTTTTTGGCATTATGCCAAATGGCAATGGAAAGAATACATCAGATACTTCTAATCCTATAACTTGACTCGAGACTTGAATTGATTTACCTGATCCGAGACCTGATATCGATCAACACATGATGATCCGAATTTGATTCGATATTTAAAATAAACCGAACAGAATTGAAATCGACCTAAATTTTAGTTAAACCAAAATAGACCAGAACCAAAGAAAACCTAAAATAAAAAAAAGATATTAAAAGAAATAAAGAAAGATGAGATGTAAACCACCGCACAACTCATTATATATATATATATATATATATATATATATATATATATATATATATGGGTATAAGTATCTGACCCGACCTGAAAATTCGACTGAAATCGACTGATCCAAAAGTTAAAACCGACCGATCTCCTATTGACTCGAACCAAAGTCAACTGAACCGAAAATAATCGACCCAATATTAACCTAACCAAAATCAACCGACCCGGTATGACTCGAATCACCATAGACCCGAACTAAAACTGAACCAGACATAAACTAAAACTGAATATAATCAAACCCGAAATAATTCGAATTAAAATGAATCGAACTGAACGACTTGTTTGCCACCTCTACCTATAATACCCAGCATAACTAAGATCAAATTTGTCTGAGGGTTGGACCCAGAGCCGTCCTTAGGCCAGGGTAACAGGGGCGCCGGCCCAGGCCCCCAACCTGCCAGGGCCTCAAACTTTGAACACAATCAAAGTAATAAGCATACATATTCATGTGGTTAAGCAAAGAGACAAGGTGAAGTCTACAGCTTTGAGAACAATTAAGTTAAAAAACATTGAAACTTAATTAAAAAACAAAGAGAAGTGGGACCCACAATTCTTATAATATATAACTGATAATAATACTGTATTTATTATTAGATTTTTTATTTTTACAATTTAATTTTTTTAAATATTTATTATTAAGAGTTTATTTATTTTTCTCTTAAGAATATTTTTTTTCCTAATTGGTTTAAAAATAATTTTTTCTCAATATTTATCATTAGGGTCTAACTTTTAAAATTTCTTTTTTCTTAACATTTGCTATTACCGTCTCATTTTTTGTAATATTTGTTATTATGGACATATTTTTAAAATTCAAATTTTTATATGGACGAATTTTTTTAATTCTTATTATTATGGGCATAGTCTTAAAATTTAATTTTTTCAATACTTTCTATTAGAGACAAGAATTTAAATAGTGGTATACAACTGCAACAACAATTGTTAAGGCCTAATTTTATGTTTGCCCTAGGCCTCTAAAATCTCAGAAACGGCACTGGTTAGACCATCGACGTTGAATTCCAGGTGAGACATTAGAGCATGACCAATTGAATTGTTTTGATTTCCCCCTCAAGTTGTACGAACGGTTTTCCAAATGAGCAACTATATCAATCATATATAAAGATCAATAATGTCATTTAGCTAATTTGGACCATAGTGTAAATCTCAATTTAATGGTATCAGTCGGTTCATAAATATGCAATAATGTTCAAAATCATATCATTGCAATGTGCATCATCTAATAAACCACGTGGTAGCAAAGAATGTCATTTCTCTTGTACTGTTATATTGATGGTCTAAAAAGACCGTTCAAGCCAACTGTTTGTCACCATGTCCATGTGTGGTGAGAATTTTTTTGTATTTTTTATATTATTTTTCTACTCGTAGTGTATTTGAGTTCAAATCATTTTAAAATTATATAATTGTATTATATGTGTATTTTGTATAGAAGTAGGTAAAATCCTTAAGTTTTATATTTTTTTAACAATTGGATAAAGATAATTAAATGATTAGGATAAGCAATAATTTTTTTTTAATTTTTTATTAAAAGAGAAAGATGATAATCACATCTATCGTTTACCCTTATTCAAATGTAAAAAAAAAAAAACACTTTTCTCCCTAGTTACTTTTTGCTTTTCCTTTTATTCACATTTAGATCTTCACAAAGCATTCAAGGAGCGGTTTTTTTTTAACACAAATTCATTGAATTAATTGGCTATTTATTAGTATGCATATTAAGTAGGGGTGGGAAAAAATATCTGACTCGATTGATTAGATTCGACGACCCGAACTTAAAAATATCGGACAATTCTCGAAAAAATTATTCGACCCGGCAAATTTTTCGGGACACGGGCCGGAAGTTTCTCCTTACCGGGTACCTGACCCGACCCGACCCGATAAAATTTAATGTATATTTTTATATTTAAAATTATATTTTTATTTTATGTTTCTTAATATTTTTACTCTAAAATTAAGTTTAAATCCCTAAATTCTTTCTATGTTTGTATTATATTCTTTTAAGTTTTAAGTTTATTTTTTTAAAATATTTTTATATTTAACATGTGATTTTTTTTAATTTTAAAATTAAAAAATAAAAATAAAAAAAGAAACCGGGTACCCAGTACTCGATTACCCGGATATCCGAATTTTACGAGTATCCGAATCCCGGGTACCCGAATATAATGGGCCGGGACACGGGCCGCTCAATGAGGTATCCGGTTTTTCGGGTACCCGAAAACACCCCTAATATTAAGGAATAAATTATTACAGAATTTTTAATAGAATAAATTTAAGAACTAGTATAAATTATTACAGCATGTATATTAAAGTTTTCTGTATTATTAATCGGGTATCTTTGAAATTTATGATCTTAAATTGAATGAAGACGCATGATGAACTAATTTGTACATTCTATTTTTTTAATAGGCTGGTATAATTATAAAATATATCTGTTTAATTTTTTAGTGTTTTAATAATACACACTATAAATGTTCGAACTCAAATTATCTGAATAAAATATATTATTTTTTACTATTAGAACCACTCTAGGGTTCGTATATTCTATTATTTTATATTCTTGCAAGTTGCAGAAGCTATAAGTTTTATTTTTCAATCATGGTCACATATATGATATGATATTTATACGGTAGGCCATTACCAACCGGGCAACCACTACTTTTAACTTTAAATCAATAGAACAAGCCAAAACATCAAACCAAACAAAATCTGTAGGGTCTAAAAGGAGTAATAATATTTCTTTTGGTAGAGTACACCAATAATTATTAAACTATGAAAAAAATAACTGTTTTGGTCATTAAATCTTTCCAAGGTTATATTTTAGTCATCAAATTTATTGAACTGCTATAAAATAATCATAGGATGTTATAAAATAGTATAACAACTCGATTAATATAATTACCATTTTATAACAGTTCGAAAAAAATTAATTATCATTTGTTATAGTTTAATAAATTTAATGATCATTTTATAATATTTCAATAAAATTTGATGATTATTTTATAACATATTGATAAATTTAATTATAATTTTATATTTTTTAAAAGATTAATGACCAAAAGCGATATTGTTTTATAGTTTAGTGACTACTTGTAAATATACATTTTCTTCTATGATATGCTATACTTTTTTCAACTTGGCTTTTGCTTGAGAAAAATGTATGAACTCTAAGTAGTTCTTTCTCTCTTCCCTTCTCAAACATATTCAAACCTTCATCTCCTTTTCTTTCTCATTTTCATTAAATGATGGAAATTGGCTTGAGCTTCTTTGTGGGCATTATAGGTAAAGGCTTAAAACATCGATTTCCCTTGTATATACATACACACAGGAACAGGATTATGGAAAGTCTAAAGTGTTTTTTTGTTTATGCAGGCAATGTTATCTCAGTTCTGGTTTTTCTTTCTCCGATGTAAGATTAAATGACTCGTTTTTCATATTTAGAATCTATTTCGGTTTTATTCGACGTGTATCATAACATTCCGACATGAACATACTAAATTATGGAGAAAAAACCAAGCATATCCGAGTAACATAGGGTTTGGTTTTGCAGCGGAACATTTCGGAGAATAGTAAAGCACAAGTCGACCGAAGATTTCGAGAGCCTCCCTTACGTTTGCACGTTGTTGAACTCGAGTTTATGGACTTACTATGGGATGACTAAGCCCGGGGGACTCCTGGTTGCGACCGTCAATGGCTTCGGCATCATTGTCGAAGCTGTTTATGTTGTTTTGTTCCTCGTTTATGCTCCAAGGAACATGAGGGTAATCGAGATTAACATGAAGAAAACAAATCCCTTAAGTTCGGAGAAATCTTAGTTTTATTGTCTTTTTTGCTGTGTTTGCAGGTGAAGACAGGGATTTTGGTAGGGATATTAGATGTGGGTTTTCTAGCAGCCGCCATTGTTGTGACTCAGTTGGCATTGGAAGGTGAAACTCGAATTGGTGCAGTAGGGTTGATGGGTAGTGGTCTTAACATCATCATGTATGGCTCCCCTTTAGCTGCCATGGTAGGGATATTTTTTTCAATTTAATCATTGAATTCTTTTTTTGTCAATATTAATCCCCCAAGTTGAATTTTTTTTATATTTTAACGCATGGCACTTTATGACACTTTAGAGTATCATATCATTGATAAGCTGAGACAAGTTGTGAAAATGTCTAGAAAAAATCTTTTAAAAATATCTGAAGGTTGGTTGGTTAGAAATTAGAATATATACTAATATATGGTGTTGGTTCAGCAATCTTTTCTTGGTCCCCGGCCCTTTTTTTTTGGATATGACTTCTAAACCTCACCAATTCCACAAACAAAATAAAAATATTTATATGTAAAGTGAATATCTAGATATATTCTAATAGGACTAAAATATATGTACAATTTAATTAAAAAAATATTTTATGCACCGTCAGTAGAAACAAAAAGTATTTATAATTGTCTTAATTTTAGGGGTTTTAGGTTTAAGGGTTTAAGATTAAAGGTTGTTAAAATTTAGGGTTTAAAAGTTAAAGTTTGAATTTTAGAGTAATATTACGTTTGGAATTTAGGTTTTAACCTACAAAAACTAAATTCTAACCACGCCCCTTAAATTCTAAACCCCTAAATTAAATCTTTAAACTCTAAAACTAAGACACTAGTAATTTTTTTTATTTCCATCAGTACTACATAAAATAATATCCCATTAATTATATCGATAAATGCCTGATATAATCAAACTAAGTTATTGACAAGATTTACTATGTTGCAAGTCTATTGGTACTGTATTCAGAATTCTAATTATATATGTTGTTGTTTCAGAAAACAGTGGTGAGAACTAAAAGAGTAGAATACATGCCATTTTTTCTCTCCTTTTTCCTATTCTTGAATGGAGGGATTTGGGCTTTCTATGCTTTGCTTGTGCATGACTTCTTTCTTGGGGTAAGATTCTATTATCTCTATATTTTTTTCAACTCTAGAACATTACAACAATAATGTGTCAAAAAAAGAATATTATAAGTTTATAACAATAATAATATCCACAAAACCAAAAATTAATATCTCTAATATTTTGATAACTATCAGATCATTTATTTAAGATAAATTTTATAAATTATCATTAAATTTTACTCTTAAACTTATTTTGGTCATTAAAATTTAAACATTAAACGTTCTTTTGTCACTCCACCGTTCACTATCGTCATCGTTTAGTACCAAATTTCACCAGTTGTTTCATCTCATTCTTGATCCGAATTGGACCTTCATTTCGCAAAAGAGTGTCCTGAAGTCCATGAATTGGATAAAAAAAATTCGATTTTTCTCTCGCCGATCTCCTTCTTCCATCGTCAGATGAAATTTTCTCAATATATTATTTTTTTTCGTGCCGATGAAGCTTTTTACCTTTCAAATCTTGGATAAATTCTTTCATTCTCCGGTAAATGAACGCCGTCAAAATATTAGTTGAAGAGTGACAAAAAATGTTCAATATCTAAACTTTAGTGAATACAATTTGAACGTTTTGAAATTTTAGTGACCAAAGTAGATTTGAAAGTAAAGTTCAATGATGATTTACGGAATTTATCCATTTATTTATTTATCTATCTATTTGTTGGTTTGTTTATAGGTACCAAATGGGATAGGTTTCCTCCTTGGAGCAGCACAGCTTTTGCTGTATGCCATCTACAAGAATGCAAAGCCATCAAACCACAATACCACATTAGAAGGATTAATGGAACAAGGCTGGCAAAAGGAGCCCCTTATGCCCCCTCTGCAATAGTATCCAACCTATGTTGTTTTGAGAATATGTATAATATATCCGGTATAAATGTATTCGAAAATTTTAAATATCTTTTTAAATATTTAATACCTCATAAATATACGTCCATGTTTAAATATATGAACATTGAGAAGCAAAAGATTATACAAAAAAAATTGAATTGCTCTCTCCTAAAATTGAATTGAATGTCAAGCCATTGCATCACCTCCGACAATAACTGTCTTAGGGTTACCAAAGATTCTTTGCCTGAAATCATTCACCATTAATGGAAGGCCTTTACGTAGGGAAATGGTGGGTTCCCAACCAAGTAGCTGCTTGGCCTTTGAAATGTCTGGTTTCCTCTTGTGTGGATCATCTTCTGTGTTTGGTCTGAATTCTATCTTTGCATTTGGATCTATTGCTTCCTGTACCACCTGCAACAACAACCATGTCCAACTACCTTTAGCTTCTTCGGAATTGTCCCGGTATGTGTCTAACACAGATATGCGAAAAAGTTACCTCGGCCAGTTCGAGCATGGTGAATTCTCCGGGGTTTCCGAGATTGAAAGGGCCTACGTAATCGCCTTCCATCAACCGTATTAAACCCTCCACCTATGCATCATAAGTGAATCAGATGAAAACGCGGTTTCATGTTACAGTTTCAATAGCGAGATTAGGGCACGGTAAATGATATATGAGATAAGTCTATACCAGGTCCGAAACATATTGGAAACTCCTGGTTTGTTTCCCATCACCGTAGACAGTCATCGGCTCTTTCCTCAATGCTTGGGCTACAAAGTTGCTTACGACGCGACCATCGTCGATGCACATTCGCGGTCCGTACGTGTTAAAAATCCGAGCGATCCTCACCTGTTGAATCAAGGTTAATCAAATTATGTTACTCTGATTCTTATACTCAGCTTCGAGCTCGAATTTCATAAAACATAATACTAACCTCAATGCCTAGGCTTCTATGGTAATCCATGGTTAAGGTCTCCGCAGTCCGTTTGCCCTCATCGTAGCAACTCCGTACACCTACCGGCATATTAATTCGCATGTTACATGAAGTATATAAAATAAGAATTCAGATTTGAGTTCCGACAAATTTTGGTCTGAAACTCTATATCTGTAATCCTTTCTCTTATCTCGAATTCCGATTTTTTTTAATATATAAATAGATCTAAAGTGGGAATGAACTAACCAATGGGATTGGCATTGCCCCAATAGGTCTCAACCTGGGGATGCTGCAAAGGGTCACCATAGACCTCACTGGTGCTGGTTAGCAAGAAACGGGCCCCAACTCTTTTTGCAAGCCCTAGCATGTTCAATGTTCCCACCACATTGGTCTTGTGGATCCATCCCATAGCCCCAACAATCAAAATCAAGGATCCCAAATTACATCACTCTCAAAACCAACTTCAATCCCAAATGAAAATCTTACTCCATCTATTCAAATTAAAACTTGATAAATTGACTCGAATTCAAACTAATCCGAATTAGAAATGATTATCTGAAACAATTTAAACCTAAAATGACATGAGCTTGAAGTGATCATAACCTAAAATGAATCATATCAGCAATGACTTGAACAAAAAAAAACGAACCCCTAAATCCAATGACAAAACTCAAAAAAATTAAACCTAAAATAACTCGAATGTGAAACGAGTCAAACCCTAAATGAATTGATCTAAATCCAAAATGACTTGAAAATTTTAGAACCTAAGTTGACATACTGGACCCTCAATTCATAGGTGTAATGATATGCTAAATATAGAACACATAATCCAAATTCATATTTTATTCGAATTTGTAAATACGGATATTTGAAGAAAAGGATATAATGGTCTTGACAGGATTGAATTTGTAATGAACAGGGGAAGCAGGGCAAGCCAAGTGATAGATTTGATCAACTTCCAACAGAATGGGTTCAACAACATCATGCCTGATGAGCTCAAACTTGGGATTCCCAAAATGCTGCATCAAATTCTCTTTGCGCCCCGTAAAGAAGTTATCAACCACGATCACACTATCACCTCTCGCGATCAAACGGTCCACCAGGTGGCTCCCCACGAACCCGGCTCCACCCGTCACAACAATCCTTAAGCTCTTCTTTTTCAACCCCAATGCCACCTTTCCGCCCACGTTTCTCCCTTGGAAAGCTTCATATAGAACTCTCCGAGTCATAGAACTCGACTCAATATTCTCGCTGCGGCCCGGTTGTTGCGACAACGATGACATTGTAACAGGAAACGAGTTGAAAAACATAGCGGAAATGGCAATCCCGATAAGAACAAAGACCAAGCGTTGTTTCTGAGCCATGTAAACAAATGGAGCTTTCCAGTTTCCTACAGGGATCCAAGGGTTGCTTCTTGGACTCAGAGTTGGTGATTGTTGTTGTGTGGGTGTTGTTGTATGGTTTCTATGAGTCAGTTCGGACTCCATTTTTTATTTTTTTGATTAAAAAACAGGGGAGATGTTGGCATTAAAACTTTGTTTGATTGAAGGAAAAAGCTTTGAATTTAGATCAAATTTAAATGCTTCCACAAGTTGAGAAAAACGAGAGTTATGAGGAGAGAGTGAGCATTTGTTGCAATTCACCGGTTGAGTAGGATTTTCTTACATGAAAATTGACGCGGAATAATCGCTCTCCACCTTTGTGCTTGGTCGGTGTCAAGCTTTTATTATGATTTGTGGTATTCTAAGCATGTTTGCTTAGTTAAATTCTATTGTTTTTGTTTCATAATTACATAAACCATCGTCACTAATGTTATTCATGTAATTTGATCATCAAATCGAAATGAAAATATCCATATGACTTATTCAAATTTGATCAAAATATGACATTCTAAGATCCATTCTTACCATACTCATATTTCAATATCCAAATATGATCATCAAGTCGAAATAAAAATTTTCATATAACTTACTCATGTTCTTAAATGTCTTTTGACCGTTCAGATTTATGAAGAAAAAAACATCTTAAAATCTTTCAATAATTTTAATATAACTTTCTAATAATTCACACTCTCTCACATAAAATCATACGTTCGTCCCTAAATCTAATGCTCTTTTATGTTGTTTTCCGCACACAGTTAAACCACCAAGCTAGCTGAAAGTAATTGTTCTTTATCCAATAGTATTACATGTTCTCATTTACCTATGCATTCTCAAGTTATTGCTACATCCTTGTCACATATTATCGAGCCTCGTACCTATAAAGAGACGATTATTGAACATTGTTGGGTCGAAACCATGGAACAAGAGATACAAGATTTAGAAACCAATAGTACGTGGGAAATATTCCCGTGCCCTTACAAATCACCTATTGGATGCAAATGAGTATACAAGGTGAAGTATAATTTTGACATGTTCATTGTGTGGTTTAAAGCCCAATTCATTATCAAAGGGTTGTTGGTTTAAAGTACTGCAAAACGATCTGTTTAACACTGACTGGAAAATAATAAAAACAGAAAATAAGGCTAGGTGCATCGTGTCGTGATATGTTGGCTACTGCCTTAGAAAAAATTCTGCCCCGAACAGCGTAGTCGCTTCACAGGAAGATTGTCCCCTGAGGTGAACACGGACGCTTCGAGAGTCGTACACTCGACACCGGAGTGAACGACGATGATACTGCTGCTTCTGACGATGGAGGAATGCAGAGAACTTTTAGAATGTGTTGAGTGTGTTTGTTGCATGCTTAGACTGCATGGAACTCTCTATTTATAGGTTGAATATCGTGGACAGAATCGTCATTTCACTGTCCAATTAATTCATATATAATAGCAGAATTAATTTGCATGTAACAGCTGCTTTAACAGCTCTCCATAACAGCAAATTAAACTTGCAATAATCATCCAGTAACAGATGCTGTGAACACATGAATTTGACTGGAAAAACAGTCTACATTCAACACAATTTGAACCTGGATCAGACTATTTATATTCGAATAAATCAGCACTGGATCAAAATGTTCAGACAGTTTTTTCAGAGCCTATAAATAAGTATAGGTGTCGAAGACAAGTGTTACCCGAACCCGCCGGACGGCGGCGGCGACGCGTGAGGATGTCCATTGTTCTTTCCCACTCAACAAGGGAGGGGGGAAACATGGGTATAAATACCCTTCACAAGCCTTTTTCTCAACCCATGTGGGATATAAGCTTTTGCCTTTGGTTCTCACCTTAACCATTACCAACATTCCCCCACTAATGCGAAAGAATTCATTTGAATCTCAAACACATACCTCCTCAGAAGAGCAATAGCGGAATTAGTTGCTTAAGCACTAGTGAACGTATCTTGAACTAGTACATAGTGATGATGAGCGATCCTTCTCTTAGATAAGTGAAACTAGTCTTGAACTTTATAAGATAGGGGTAAACTCATAACACACAACAAACTCCTTCTCAATAGGACCATTCAAACATTAAATTCATTAAGAGTTTCTTGAAATTCAACCTTTTCTGGCGGTAAGTTCATCTTGCCATTCTCAATAGGACAACACATTCAGACTTGCGTTATGAACTTATTAAGAATAAGTATTCAACCATGATTCGGTAAATTCATCAAGTCTTTCTCACAAAGACCACCCAAAACTTGGGCTATGAATTTATTAAGAGTAATAGTACTCAACCTGGGCATGTACATTATTCATCATAGGGATTGGTAGTAAGAAATGTACACTATGAGTCTTTCCATGGTTTCGTTTGACCACATTGAACTTAGATAACTAAGTTGAGTATCCACCATGAATTCCTCAACCAATGGGCTTTAAACCCATCCCCCTCGACAAATCTAGGACCAACTTCCGACTTAACCCTTTGGTAAGCGGATCTACTAGGTTTCTTTCTGACTTCACATACTCTAAAAAGAGTACTCCATTCCTTATTAAGTGTCTAACAGATTCATGTCTTATATGCGAATGTGCCTCTTTTTACCATTGTAAACTTGACTTTTGGCAACACAAATCGCAGCTTGTGAATCACACAACAAGGAAACAGGAGGAGTCGGACTTCCCCACAACGGAATATCGGCTAACAAACTCCTTAGCCACTCAACTTCTTGCTTAGCTAAGTCAAGAGCTATAAACTCTAACTCCATGTTAGAACGAGCAATACAAGTCTGTTTTGAAGACTTCCAAGAAATTGATGCTCCTCCCAAAGTAAAAACATACCCACTCGTAGAGCTTACTTCATCACTATCTGAGACCCATTTGGCGTCACAGTATCTTTCTAAAGTAGCAGGAAAGTCAACAAACTCAAGTCTCCAATCCATCGTACCCTTAAGGTACTTAAGTAAGCGTCTAAGAGCAACCCAGTGCTCACCACTAGGGTTGTGAGTATATCTACTAAGTCTGCTTACAACATAGACAATATCTGACCGAGTATAGTTCATTAAGAGCATCAAACTTCCAATTATCTTGGCATATTCCGTTTGAGAAACGCTACTTCTTTTATTTTTAAAGAGATGTATGCTAGAGTCATAAGGAGTTCGAACAGGGATGACATCAAAACTGTCAAATTTCTTTAACACTTTCTCGATATAGTGTGTCTGACTTAAAGAAAATCCCTTTTCAGTTTTGGTTACTTTGACTCCTAAGATCACGTCGACTTCTCCCAAGTCAGTCATCTCAAACTTAGTGGACAAGAAACTCTTTGTTTTGTTAATGGACTCAATGTTAGTACTGAAAATCAACATGTCGTCAACATACAGGCTTATGATGACACAATCAGTACCAAACATCCTCGAATACACGCATGCATTCGAACCGTTCACAACAAAACCAAAACTAAGGATAGTTTTATGAAATTTCTCATACCACTATTTAAGAGCTTGCTTCATGCCATAAAGTGACTTTTTAAGTCTACAAACTTTGCCTTCCATACCAGGCGCCTCGAAGCCAAGAGGTTGCTCCATATAGATCTCCTCATCTAGATCCCCATTCAAAAATGCAGTCTTTACATCCATTTGATGTACTAGCAACTTGTGAATGGAGGCTAGTGCAAATAATGCACGGATCGTTGAGATTTTAGTGACGGGGGAATAAATATCAAAGAAGTCTTGACCAAATCTTTGAGTGAACCCTTTGACTACTAGCCTTGCCTTATACCTTTGGATAGAACCATCTGGTCTAAGTTTCTTTCAAAAGACCCATTTACTGCTGATGGTTTTAAATCCTCTAGGCAAGTTAAGTAATTCCCAAGTATGATTAGACATTATTGATTCTAGTTCATCTTTTATAGCGCTTTTCCAGAAACTAGCATCAATAGATCGTATATCTTCTTCGTAAGTTTTAGGATCCTCATCTAATAGATAAGCTTGAGCTATATGATCAGATAGGGTGTCTAAATCATTTATCTCAGAAATAAAGGAAGTTATGAAGTTTGGTCCAAAAGAGGTTTCAACTCTTTGTCTCTTACTTCTTCTAGGCTCAAATTCAATCTCTTGAGAAGACCTAGCAAGCACACTAGAAGAAGTGGATGGCAAGTTTTCTATTTGTGTTTTAACATTTAATCTAGGTTTCTTGAGAGGAAAGATATCTTCAAAGAAAACAACATCCCTAGATTCTGTAGAACTAATGTTTTGATATAATAATTGAAAAATGTTTTGGACTAAGTTAAAAAGAATTCAAAACTATTTCCAAAATCCAAACTACTTGAAACTATGTTTAGGGGATGTTTTCAAAGGTTTTTACATGTTTTCAAAGCCAAACTAAACAAAATCTTCCAGGCGTTTCGAAACACCCCTAGTTGTTTTGATACGGGGTCTTCCAGTGTCAAAACGTTTCAAAACGGGTTTCGAAACAGGTCTTTTCTGGATGAGGATTTTGCCAAGCGTTTCGATACGGGCTACGCCGTTTCGATACACCTACGTGGCATCGACCACAATGGTCATAAACCCCCAACGGCTATTTCCCAACTAACATTTAAATGCAGATCGTTTCTATACGGAGACATGCATTTCGATACGAGTGTTTCGATACGGCCAAAGGCATTTCGATACGGGTACTACATCAGGCTGCAACGGCTCTTTCTACTTGAAGGGTGTTTCGAAACGGGTTCGAGTGTTTCGAAACGGTGAGCTGCAGAACTGTATTTATGGTGGGAAATTAAGTCTCCAATGGCTTCAAAACATCATTAACGGCTAGTAACGGCCACAAACTCAATTGGGACTATAAATTGAAGGCTGGAACACTTGAAGAATGTTAGAGACTACATCCAAGCAACATGATCAAGAGAATTAGAGTTTAAGTCTTATTTTTACTATTCTCTTGTACATAGTCTTTAGAGAGAGTGCTTAGTTGTAAATCCTTACACTCTTGTGAGCTTAAATTGTGTAAACACCAACCTTGTGAGGTATTTAGTTTACCCAAACAAATTCCTTGTAAAAAGAGAGGTTCTAGTTTAGCCTTGAGAGAAAAACTAGAGTTGGTTCTATCTTAGCCAAGTCCAAAAGATAGGGTTGTAACGGTTTCCTCCTAAACCAGGAAAAGGGGACGAATTCGTTGTTGAGTGAATTGGGAAATCCTTAGTGGTGTGCTAAGGTAGTGGATGTAGGTGCTTGTTAGAATGTCAAACCACTTTAAAATCATTGTGTCACTTGTCTACCTTATTTCGATTTTATCCAATTCAACCACTTAACAAAAACAACCCTCCTTGACGGTTTCGGTGATCAATTCGAGCGTGCTAAAAACCCAACAGATTCACAAATAGAAGAATCTTGTAAAATCATGAATCTATATGCGGTACTATTAGAAGCATAGCCTATAAACACTGCATCAACGGTCTTAGGTCCAATGGTGGACTTCTTAAAGTCTGGCAACCCCACTTTGGCCAGACACCCTCACACTTTCAGGTATTGTAAATTTGGGGCATACCCTTTCCATAATTCGTATGGGGTATAATCAATTTTCTTATGAGATACTCGGTTTAATATGTGATTAGCCGATAGAATGGCTTCCCCCCACATGTTGTCGGACAACCCAGAACTTGTCAACAATGAGTTCATCATCTCTTTTAAAGTTCTATTTTTTCCTCTCGGCTATACCGTTCCGTTGAGGAAAATAAGGGGCTGAAGTTTCATGTGTTATGTCATTCATCTCACAAACCTCTTTTAGAAAATTAGATCCATATTCACCACCTCTATCAGACCTAACACGTTTTATTCTCATATCTAACTGATTTTCAACTTCTGCCTTATAAATAAGAAAGAAGTTTTCAGCTTCATCTTTAGTTCTTAGAAGATAAACTTTTGTATATCTAGAGTAATCATCTACAAAAGTTATGTAGTAGTGTTTTCCTCCTTTACTTTCAATGTTTCTAAAGTCTGCTAGATCAGTATGTATAAGTTCTAACAGTTCAATCTTTCTCTTAGAAACAGTTTTAAAGGTAGGTTTAGCATGCTTAGCTTCTACACAAACTTCACATTTATTATAGTTTGTTATGTCTAATTTAGGCAGAATATTCATACTCATCATTTTCTTTAAAGATTGAATATTTACGTGTCCTAATCTAGCATGCCACATATCAACAGACTCAACAATATAAGCAGAAGTGGTAGCTTTATTTTCATTAAGTTGAGTTTCTATGACAAATAAACCTTCACTTAAAAAACTTTTCCTGACATAATCACCATTACGGGAAAGTACAAGTTTATCTACCTCAAAAACTAACTTAATGTCTGCCTTATTTAAGAGGCCACCACTGATCAGATTTCTACGCAGGGCAGACACATATAGGACATTGTTAAGGGCCAAAGTCTTATCGGAAGTCAGCTTGAGTAAAACCTTGCCTTTGCCTATCACCTGAGAGCTGATAGAGTTTCCCATGTACACACGTTCACCATTTTTCACGTCCTCGAACTCGATGAAGAACTCTTTCCTTGTGTAGAAATGTCGAGAAGCTCTGGTGTCCACGACCCACTCGGTGTTCTTCTCTACAAGGTTGACCTCCGAAACCACCACAACAATGACATCATCATCCATGTCCTCCACCACATGCATGCGTGGTCTAGTCTCGTTTTGGCGGTCCAGACGGTGCTGACATTGGTACGCCTTGTGACCAGCTTGCCCGCACACGTAACACTTTATGGTTTTCGCGTCTGGCTTGGCCTTGACCGGTTTCTTGAAGTTGGTAGTATTATGTGGTTTGGGATTTTTGTTCTGGGGGCCTTTCTTAAAAGGTTTTTTAGACCTTGATGCACCACTAGACTCAACTAAATTAGATTTAAAAGATAAGTGGCTAAAGTTATTAGTAACCTTATCTTTCAAACGGTTGGCCTCTTCAATTTTCATGTGACTGATCAGCTCTTGAAGTGGTATGTCCCTTTTCTTGTGCTTGAGGGAGTTGCAATAATCGGACCAAAACTTTGGCGACTTCTCGATCAGGACATTTGCTTGCAGAACCTCACACATCTGCATGCCTTCCACGATGATATCCGAGACAAGATTCTCGTAGTCATGGACCTGGTCCATGATGGGGTTGTTGTCGGTCATCTAGAATTTTAACCACTCGCCAACGATGTATTTTTTATCCCCGCATCATCGGTACCGTACTTTGTATCCAACGAATCCCATATCACCTTTGCACTCCTCTCCTTAAGGTACATGTCGAAAAGTTTGTTGGACATGTGACTTAGGAGATGGCCACGAACCGTCTTATTATCCTTCTCATACTTGGCAAGGGTGGCGGAAGCAAGAGCTTCGGTGGCAACATCATTCTGCCCTTGGTTGTCGGCAGGGACAACAATAGTAGTGGTAGCCACGAATTGTGGTTTGGTGAGCAGCACGTAGTCAAGGTCCAACTGCTTGAAGAAAATTAGAATGCGTTGGGACCACCTTCGATAATTGCTACCATCCAATGCATCAAGCTTGGACAGGCCTGGGATGAGCTTGCTAAGCAGTGCAGACGAGGAAGCCATTTTGCAGAATCAGAGTAAGAATTGTTTCTAAATTGTTGGTTTAAAGTACTGCAAAACGATATGGTTAGCACTGACTGGAAAATAATAAAAGTAGAAAATAAAGCTAGGTAAACCGTGTCGTGGTATGTTGGCCACTGCCTTAGAAACAATTCTGCCCCGAACAGTATAGTCACTTCACAGGAAGATTGTCCCCCGAGGTGAACACGGACGCTCCGAGAGTTGTACACTCGACATCAGAGTGAACGACGGTGGACTGCTGCTTTTGACGATGGAGGAATGCAGAGAACTTTTAGAATGTGTTGAGTGTGTTTGTTGCATGCTTAGACTGCATGGAACTCTTTATTTATAGGCTGAATATCGTGGACAGAATCGTCATTTCACTGTCCAATTAATTCATATATAACAACAAAATTAATCTGCATGTAACAACTATAGTAACAGCTCTCCATAACAGCAAATTAAACCTGTAATAATCATCCAGTAACATCTGTTGTGAACACATGAATTTGACTGGAAAAATAGTCTAAATTCAACACAGTTTGAACCTGGATCAGACTGTGATAATACCTGCGCGCGGACGTTTCGAAGACTTTTAGAATGTGTAACACCCCAAATTTGGGCCTAGATATTTTAGAGTCCGAATCGGACCGGTCAGAAAACGGTTCGAATCTTAAAGGGGGCTTTAGGGAACACCTAGTTCGGGATGCTTTAAAAATATAGAAAAATATCTAAAAATCCCCATTTAATATATGAAAGGTTTTGGTGAACTCAATTTTACAAAATAAGGTTTGGAAATACTACATTTCGGTGTAGTGACCAAATCGCAGTTTTTACAAAGTTAAATAGTGACTGTTTTGTAAAGGATTGAAACTTTGAATCTTTAAGGAGTTAATTTTACCAAAATGTTTTTAAATCAGATTTCTTCTTAATTTGGGTGTTTTTATTAATGATTTAATTAAAGGGAAATGAAGATTAATTAAAAGAAAACTACCTTTGACTATTCATAACTACTTTTCACAAATTTTCTCTCATTTCATTTTCTCTCAAATTCTTCTCAGCCAAACACATTCTCTCCAGCAATTATACTTTGATTTTCACTTTATTTGATGAGATTTCAATCTTCTTTTGATTCTTAATCAATTCATCATCAAATCCTCTTGATTTCTACATTGAATTTTCAAGAAATCTTGCCCAAATCAAGGAGAAATCATCCATTAGAGGTAAGCTTCGTCCTTCTCCTCTAATGATTAGTTCTTTACTGAAATTCCCAAGTTATCAATCCTTTGTTAATGATTTTTGAGTGGTTTTAATGTTAGAAACAAGAAATTGTATTAAAACTCAAGATTTTGAAAGAGAT
Source organism: Hibiscus tridactylites (assembly GCA_958450335.1). Lineage (NCBI taxonomy): Eukaryota > Viridiplantae > Streptophyta > Magnoliopsida > Malvales > Malvaceae > Hibiscus > Hibiscus tridactylites. The sequence continues at coordinate 20,561,406 of OY288266.1, forward strand.
CTTGAAGATTTTCGTGGTGAATGATTGGGCTCTGTTTTGAGATGGTTTTCTAATGTATTTTGGATGTTAATTGATGTTACAAATGAGATTTTATCAATCAAATCCCGAATAGGTTTGGTTTCCTAAGTTTTGCTTGCTAGAATGATGGTTTTTGGGGTGATTTTGGTGTTCTGTCATAGCTGGAGGTATAAGGACGAGTTTGTGGTGGTTTTTGTTGTTAATTGATGTTTAGAAATGATAGATCTTGGTTGGGTTTTGTTTTGGAAGAGTTTGGAGATGTTTTCGGTTGTGTTTGATAGCCGAAATGAGGTGTTTGAGTAGAGCAACGAGTTTAGGTGTGTGGCTGATGATTTCAATGCATGATGATGCATTAATCCTCTGCTCTTATGTGTTTAAAACATGGGAGACATCTTCGGACGTCTTTGATGTTGATTCGGAGGCCTAGATAGCGTTTCGACGAGCAAGCGAAACGTAATCGGTGAGTGCGTATGGTTTTAGAAGTCCTTGAGGGACAAAGAATCAAGGTTTGGGGATTTAGGAAAGGTTTGAAACACCTTTGTAAGTCCGGAAGTAAGTATTGGCTAGATTTACTCTTTTAAATGTGATGGTTGCCCCTAAAATGATTTGACATGCTCATGGTTTGAGATAGATAAATTCCTATTGTTTTTATGCATGTTTTATAGCATGAGATGGTGCTTGAAATGATTTCATGAAGTAACATGTTGCATGATTGAGATTTGAGCTTTTGTTTATGGCATTGCAAATGTTATGGTTTTGAAATGAGATGAGAATGTTTTGAGAATGGTTGCATGAAAAACAGTAGGTGAGTTGATGATTTAACATAATATATTGGCATAGATGTTGAGATACTTACCGGATATAATTAATCGATTAATAGGATGTGAGTGCACTATAAACTAAAAATTCGTACGTGCTCTTTGGTTAATCCAAAAGGAGAGAACCGATGATGGGCATTCCATCGGGTAGGACTTGGTGAAATACCCAAGCTTTGTGGCGATGAGAGATTCCGCCATGTGAGTACGGTGATGTGAGATTCCACCGGAAATTATGTTACTAGACGAGTGGGTACGGTGATGGTAGATGCCACCGGAAGTGTCTAGTGAGTTGTCCGCATATCCGAGTAATAATGAGATGTGAAATGCCAATATAATATATGTAAATGTTTTGATTCACATTTACCTTTGATGAAATGATTTATGCTATGAGAAATGCATATGAGATTTGTATATGAAACGATTTGGTGTTACAAGCATGAGTGTGGCTTTGCCATGAGTTTTGCATTGGTTTAAATGCATGAGATAGAAGTGAGGTGCATGTGTTTTCAAGAAGATGTTGCTTTGAATGGTTTTCAAGCATGAGATAGAATGAGTATGTTGTTTAAAAGCTTTTGAGAAAGTGTTTTTAAGAAATGCATTATTGAGTTGATTTTCTTTAGAGCATGCCTCACTAAGCATTTGTGCTTACGCTCTCTTTTACCAATAATGCAAATAATTGAAGTGTTTCCGGGCATCGAGAAGGATAAGAACATCCAAGGAAGTACAAGCTCATGTATGGTGACGTTTTCATACACTTTAGGTTTGATATAATGGCAATGGGAAACCAAGGTTGTATTTGGGAGATGTGTTTGAACTCCCTAAGGTTTTGGCTTGTTTATGTTGGCATTTATGGGTTGTAAATGGTCTCTAATGTTTGGTTTGAGGTTTGGTAGCTTATTTTGGTTTTGAGACTAGAGAGCATGCCTTTAGACTATGTATTTTGTGTTTGATGACATGCTCTTGTTAGAGAGTCTTAAATGTGTTCCTTAATAGTAAAATGAGTTGCTGGTAGGTTGAAGTGCTCTTTAAGGCATGTATGATTGGCTTGAATTGTCAAAAACCAGCAATTTCTGCTGTCACTGAGCATAGAGTATCGAAACGTCTTCAACAGTTTCGAAACGGGGGCCTGTAATGGTCACAACGTTTCGGAACGGGTTGCAGAGGTTTCGAAACAGTTTGGCCACTGGAGTGACCTGTTTCGATACTGGTCTAGGAACATATCAGCGTACCGAAACGGTCAACACTGTTTCGATACGTGCATTTCGGTTCGGAGGGTAGTCATTCCGATACAGTTGACCGTTGGATGCTGATTTGAATTGCTTTGAATTTCCATGCTTTACATTTTAGTCCTAAATGTTGTGGATGTAATTGCTTGAGCTTGGAATGTCTTTTTAAGCTGAAACTTGACAGAGAAGCATACAACATAATTAATTTCATATCGGTAATCCTGAAATCAGTCAAGTCCTTCTAATTTCTTAAAATTACATTTTGGTCCCTAAACGCGTAATTTAAGCAATTGAGTCCCTAAATGTTATCCGATCGATGTGCCTTTCTCGTTCATGATTCATGAGTACTCACCTAGGCTTAATGTGCATCTATACAAGATTAAAAATAAAATAAAAAGGGTCGTGAATCAAGGTTGACTCTCGGGTTGACTTTGATTTTCCCCGTGTAATCTTCGTAGTTCGGGTCAAACGTCTAGGCCGAGCTAAGGGGGTTACAAAATGTGTTGAGTGCATGCTTAGACTGCATGGAACTCTCTATTTATAGGCTGAATATCGTGGACAGAATCGTCATTTCACATGATCTTTTGTTCTTAAGAAAATTCGTCGAAAAAGATAATACCCGCGCGCGGACGTCTACACGTGTTACCCTTACCCGAGCCGAACGACGGCGGCAGCGCGCAAGGATGTCCATCCACTAAACAACGGAGGGGGGTAATATGAGTAAATACCCTTCACAAGCCTTTTTTCCAACCCATGTGGGATATAGGCTTTTACCTTTGGTTCTCACCTTAAGCATTACCAACAAGGGTATAGTTAAAAAGGAATGACTCAGTTATTAAAATACATTCTTTTTCGCTATTAAGTACATGGATGGATCCAGGATTAGGAGTTGGGACAAAACATAAATATTTAAAAGATTTGTGTAGTTTCAAATATTTTGTTGGTGTTGATGTAGCATGATTAACTCAGGGATTGCGCTAAATCAAAGACAAAATGCTATTGAGTTAATTGAGGATATGGGTTTAGAGGGAGCTAAATGTGTTGCTACACCTTTTGAGTAGAATTGTAAGATAACTTCCTTTGGAGTGTGATAAGAGTATGTAATTGTTGAGTGATGATGAAGCTATGGGTTTAGAATTTGTTCGGATATAGCGTTTGAGGTCCAATATTTAAGCTAATTCATGCAAAGTTTAAAAAATCTTGTTGGAAGGCAATGCAACTTCTAGATAAATGTTAGACCAATATTATAGGAGATATTTTCTTTGGAAGATTGTAGAACAAAATGAAGAGTGAAGATATTATCTAAAAGAATATATATTTATTATTAAAATAATACTTGGTAGTAAGGGTTTAGAATTTTTCATAAAATGATCTAGATATTTGTAGTATTAAAGGCTAAGATGTTGGCATATATCAACAAACCAATAACCATTAAACTATATAAATAGGGGTTAAACTTTCCTTCTTGTAAGGGTGTAAGAGATAATCATATAAGAAAGACACAAGAATTGTAATGACCTTTTTTAGGATTTTTAAAAGGGTTTTTTAAAAATAATTTATGATTATTTTATATTTTAAAATATGAATATTTGAGATTTTTTTTAAAAAAAAAGTAATTGAGTAAATTATTTTTCATCTTATTAAATAATATAATGAGAAGTGAATTTAAATTTGGCTTAAGAAATGCTTTAAAATCTAATTAGAAGTGAATTTAAATAAGTGTGAGCCTTGAAATTTTTCTTGTAAATGATTAATCCCAACATTAGCAATCAGCTTTATAATTTCTCATAATTTAATCTATTTTTTTAATTTTTGATAAAGAAAAAGAAAATATGGGTAAGAAAGAAATGTTTTTTTATGTGCGATAGACTAAAAATATCTTACTTGAGAACAAATAGGGCAAACCAAACTAGTAATTGGAAAACTATCGACAAAGATCAAAATATAAAGAAATGTTGAGCTATGGAATGAAACAAGGGTTTCTAGTTTCCGACATGAATCGAAGTGTTATTTCGTGAACAAACAATTGTTGATTGTTGTTTGTGGTTGGTCGGTGTGCAGATTTTATTATAATTTATATGTATTTTAATGTGTATTCTAAGCATTTGGTCAGTGTACAGCTTTTATTATGATTTTTATGTTTTTATTGTATATTCTAAGCATGTTTATTTAGTTAAATGTCATTACTTAGTTAAATGCCGTTATTCATGTCATTTAATCCGATTAATTAAGAAAAAATAGGTAAGTTATGGTTTTAATTCCTCTACTATGTTTAAATTTGGATTTAGACCTATACTTTTATTATACAATTAATTAGTTAAAATAGTTAATTTCATTAACAATTAGTTTAAACAGTTAACATTATTCAATTAATTTGCAGGTTTTTATTTTATCTTGAGATAAAAAAATAGAAAATATTATCTAGATTGACTTTCAGATGAAAGTTTTCACATTCTTGAAGCGCCAGCAATGGCTTTAGAATATGATAATCTTACCAATTAACACCAAAATAGGGTCGATGAATGTTTCATTATCAGGTGCTTTAATCTATGAACCAACGAACTGTTTTGTGTCTTAAGCAAATATTTATCATATTAATCTTACATTATCTCAAAAGTACATTGTAACAAAACTAAGATCGAGTCACCAACCGGACAAACTGACATGTGCGGCTAGAACCGGCGAATGTCCTTTGGTGGTTTGAAGTTGAGAGGATGAGTTTGTTCGGTTGCAGTTTCATCTTCTTTCCACATTTTAATGGTCTTGTCTGCTTCACAGCTAACCAGTCTTGTACCAGTTACATCGTATGAGAGAGCGTAGATACCAGCTTCGCTATCCAACGAGCCTGTAATGAAAGCAACCCGTTGTGTTAATTGTCCTCCCACTGCCACAATTGCCAAGAAATAGCAGAAAAAGAATCTGGAAAAAAACGTACCAGGCTGTACAATTGTCTGAGCTTGCTGGAAATTGTGACCACTCCTCCAATCCCAAAACCATAAACTCCCATTGTCACCTTCAATAATTTGCACCAAAAAATTATTAGAAACCTTACTCGCATAGTTTGGGCTAACAAAGAGGCACGCACACAGTAATTCACAAAATCGAATTTATTTTGATAAGAAAAACAAAAAATATATAAGCACCTCCGGTTGCCATTACGCCATCCTCATTTACAGCCATGGTGTTAATTATAGTCTTCTGCTGAGAGCTGCTCCAGAAAGACAAACAACGATACCATGTAAAATACGAACAAGCACACATCCAGGATTCAAGCATGGAATGGAAGTAAAATGGCTTCCACTTACAGCATATTGTGCAAGAATTCTCCCCTTGGAAGACTGTATTTCTTAATGTTGTCAGCTGATGCAGACGCAAAAGAATGCCTAATGCAGAAAAGTTGTGAAATATTTAAAACCACAGAATAGCTCCGTTTTTCACATAAATTAATAATTTGGATGATGTCGGAGCACATACTCTTTAGGATGTGGTGCCAATGCTCGTACAGACTTCTTATGGTGTGTTAGAGTTGACATCGTTTTTCCTGGACATTGAACAACCAAAATGTGATAAATGGAACAGAAGATGGGAGATATAGAAAGAAAAAAAAGGAAAAAAAAATGTCACGTAAGTTCAATTTACCAAATCTAAGATCCCAGAATTTTATCGTTGTATCATGAGAGCCAGTAACAACTTGTGGATCCTATAAAATGAGATGCATAAGTTCCGTCATTCAACAATTTAACAATCTCTTGCGAAGGAGAGAAAAAGATCTTTGTACCGTAGGTCGAGTAAAGACTGAGCAAACGGTGTTATCATGCCCAGACAGTGCAAAAATTTGCATCTTGGTGCGAATATCCCATACCTGAAAATTGTTATTCTATCAGATTTGGAATGGAATTCATGACTCAAAAAATCAGAAAACCCCCAGAAAACCGAAATACATAAGCAGCTAATATTAACATATTAAAACAACAATTTCTGAGGATTTTCTACATGTTGGAATTTTCATACCCGGCAGACAGAATCACGTCCACCAGTTAGCAAAATGTCGATTGTGGGATGAAGAGCCAAGCAATAAACACCACTTAGGTGACCATGGTAGGACCGGATAACCTATACAGCAATTTATAAGTTTCGGTAACAAGAATGATTTAAACAGTTATAGCAGATAAAAAAAGTTCTAATTTCTTACTCGCTATAGATCCAAAATAATAAGTTTATACAGTTCTAACCTTGTTCTGTTCAAGATCCCAGCATTTTACTTGCTTATCATCACCAGCAGAGAACATATATGTGTGTTTGCTACTGACGGCGAGGCCTGTGAATAAAATATAGATTACAAATGATTCTGAATCCATGATTGATAACCATCATCCATAGTATGGTTGGCCCATAAAAACTATTCACACCTGTGAAAATTTCTTAAAACAAACCTCGTATCTGTTCAATGTGTCCAGTCAATGTGAGCTTTAGCCTTCCACTTGCTACATCCCATATCTAACATGCCGAAATCAAGACAAGGAAAAGGCGGAAGTCATTTTCAAAAAGAAATGACTGGATTTTCAAATGAATATCTGTTTTATAGGCTCATATTATAGCAGACGAGAAACAATTAGAGACTGAGAAAAATGGATAACTACGGATTACACAATTATATACCTTGATTGTACGGTCTGCAGAACCAGTACAAAACCAATTGTTACTTGGATCAAAGGCAACAGATCTCACCCATCCCAAATGCCCGCTGATGACCTGCATTAACCATTTAAACATGTCATGAAATCTACAGGAACTGAAATACACAGACTCAGAGATGAAAGAGGTTCAACAGGAAACAACAAATGAAATCGACTGTTTATCAAAAGACTAGGACACACAATCAGCATGATGGACAAGAAAGCAACTCAAAGAGGTAAAGTCTAAAAGTGCTTGTGTCATTGTGTGTGCCTGTGTCCCCGAGGGGAAATAAATTAGAGAAGAAAACAATATTTCTAACACGAGACCAAACAATCAGCAACAAACTCCACTGATATTTCTATCAACTACCATGATGCAGAGACATAGATTCTCACCCTGTAGTTCTTCCATGGACGATGCCACACGGGACGTGGCCATTTGCTTGGAATTCTTTCTATTATAGCAGAGGTTGTCAGCCTGTCACATGAAGGAAAACATAAATCTTCAAGCTGTAAATGTCCTATATTCGAAGGATAAGATTGGCAAGCCAATTTGCAATCCACTTATAGATCATATAACCAAATAAATACTTCTATATGAAAAGGTCAAAGGATGCTTGAGCAGGAGCCCATCCGCCTATAAAGCTTGCCAAATGCCTAAAAAAGGGTAAGCTAAAGATACGACCAAATGATAGGGCTGATTGCATGAGAGATGATTTTTTATTTGAGAGCAGGTAACCGATGAAACAAAAAAAACAAAAACACCATGGGAAAGAAATGTATCATGGCGCAATAACAATGACATGGTAACATGACTTCAAGAATTATTAATGAGTCTGAAGACGCATAATTTAAGGGGGGGAGAGAACCTCTCAGAGAAGGGTGCAGAAGCAGAAGTAATGGCAGTGCTTTTGCCAGAATTACCAACATCACTTCTGGTAAGAAGGAAGAAAGACAAAAAAATTAGTCACATGAATCAGCACACAATTTCTTATACATAACAGAAACAGATTCCAAAAGAACAATTATGTGGTGGCCTGACAAATTAGAATCAATCCCATTTAGCATTGAACCCACATCCTTTGGTTCAACACCAAAATCAACATTTAGAACAAGATAACTTACTGCCCCTTTGGTTGCAAAGCTGGACCAACAACTAAAGCATTTTGAGTGCCTTCTTTTTGAGAATTCCTAGAGTCAGCTGGACCTGCTCCATTTACAGTTACACAAGTCTCAACATCACATGCAAAAATCACTTTATCTAACAATTCATTAAGTATCAAGCAATTCATTCGCAAACCAAACAAGCATTAAATAAACAAATTATCAAGGTAAAAACCTTTCATTCAATTCAATCAAATATGAATATCACCTGTAAGAGCAAGGGCATTCGAAGGCACCGAACTTTGATTCCCAGCACCGGATTTAACTTGCATCGGAGGTTGAGCCGGGGCAGTTTTAATTCCACTGTACTCCACGTTTATCTTACAAATTTAAATCAAAATCAATCATCCACATATAATCCAATAAACAATCCCCATTACAGTACAACTAACAATAAAACTGAAGTTCAAGCAAAACAGACTAACCTTGTGGCTCATGCGAATTTTTTTGCTGCACTCAACAAAAAAAAAAACCTTAGTTTACAAGTACGGTTCAACGAAATTTGAGTGAACAAACGAAGGGGGAAATTGCAATTTGTTTAATTTTGAAGTAAAAAGATGAAACCTTTCGGGGTCAGGAGCAGCGAATTGGCCATGTACAGGGCTAAAGAGATCGAGAGAGCGTTTTAGGGATTTAAGGCTGAGCTTCTTCAATGACTGTGGCTCTACTAGCTCCATCTCCAGCGGTGGCCGTCCCGTCTTCTCCCGATTAGGAAGATTTGGGATTTAGGGTTATAGGTTGATTCAAACCCAAATTGGAATGCTTAAATCCTTTCTTCTTCTTTTTTTATTACAGCGAGAGAAAGAGGGAGAGGAGGCTGTCGAGTGTCGACGAGCAAAGCAGGAGCAGAGAAGGCTTTTTTTGATCCAAAGCAGAGAAGGCTTAATTCAATGCAATTTTAACCCAATGTAAAAGGGTAAACTAACTTTATAGTCACTTAATTTTCTTTATTTCTATTCTACTCATTTAACTTTAAATATTTTTAATTTCATCACTCATTTTTCGAAACTGATTTTTAAGTCACTGAAATGAAATCTGGAAGGTCTGTTGTTCACCTAATTTTCATTTTTTCAGAAATAAAAAATTTAAGGGTTTCATCTCCATGTCACACCGCCACCCAACTCATGTTATTTAATATCTTTTTCGGTCATTCTAGACTACGATCTATCACTCTAACAATTCAAACTTTTCTAAAAATCATTTTAAACTTCAACTCAAAATCCTGAAAAAACAACTCCGGTCTATAATCTTTACTATCCAGTCAGCGTGAAATCAAGATATATCACTCGTCTCCTTCTCCTCCACCTCCTCATCGTTGAGATTTAGAAAAAAATGATTCGGGAATCAAAGAGAATCCAAAAAACTATGTTTGAAACTTTGGGGGGGTTTCATAAATTTAAAACACAGATGTCTTGTCATAACAGTGTTAAATAATTAACACGGAGTGGCTCATAAAACTCAATTTCGAAAGTAGAGTGATGAAATTAAAACTTTTTTAAAGTTGAGCGACCCAAACAGAAATACAGACAAAGTTGAGTAGCTAAAAAAATAGTTTACCCATATACAATAACATAGGACTTAATATATTCTTGAAAAATAGGATTAATACGAAATAATAAAAATAAATATAAAATGTTGCTCCACGTTGTTGTATTCATGTTGAAGCCCAAAAATGCAATAATCTTGCTAAGCAAAGTGTCAGCTTTGAACTCCCAATCAATGCATTAATTTTTTTTGCCGCCCGGACTCCAACTCGCCCAGATTTTAATTTATTGTATTCCCGCTCCGACCCGCTTCGAAATAATAAAATGTATAACTCGACCCCAACCCGACCTTGATATTTTAATAAAAAATCTGACTAAACCCGACCCGCCTCGGAAAAAAACTAATAAAAAATTAAATATAATAAATATATCAGGTCAGGGCGAGACGGAAATTTTCACCCTAAACCCGCCCCGCCCCGACTTTATTTTTTCATAACCCGACCCACCGAACCCAATTTTCAATTAAAAAAACCCACCCCTATCGGGTCGTGACTCGACGGGGACGGGTTATTTTACCATCCCTAGCTAAGATTTGCTTGGATCATGAGAAGAATCCTTAAGACATTATCACATGTTCGTTTCTCAAATATACACTAACGACCGTAACACGATATTATAATGACCGATTAACTAAGCAGCACGTGGACTCAATTTGCAATGATGGAAAAATGGGTTTTATATATGAATAATCCTCACAAATTGTGGTGTTACTGTTTTGAAGAGCATCCAGTAAAGAGCCATTGCATATGCACAATGATTCGAGCTCTTACGACCCGTTGGCAGTTTCGGGCACAGTCGGGGTCTTGGATCACATATTATAGTGTTAACTATAAGAAAAGATTCCACCCAAAGAAAGGTAGATGAACAGGGAGCAAGTGAACTAATCAAGGTGAAAGTGAAGAGCATAATGCCAACATAATCACATAGAAGGTCCAAGTTATGGATCTCAAAAAATAAGTATAGACAATCTGACAAAGACACTCCCCTCGAATCAAAATCAATCAGAACGAAACAACAAAAAGAAACAATCTTGAATACCATTTTTCGTTCGAGTTATGTTCTTTATGCTAACTATCCTTCTATCAGCACAATGATCATACTAGGTACAAACTGGAGATTGTAATATTTCATCACATTACCAAAAGAGAAGCATTATCACCTAGAGATATCCAGGGAAGCCTCATTAGCACCTTGGCATACAATGCAAATCAGTCCTTAGAAAATGACCAACTATGGCAAAAGAACACCCTTGGAGTTGACAATACCGTGTGGGTTCCTTGCCCGCCAAGGTAACATCTTGCTGATGCTTTAGCAGAATCTAGTCAGATCCCCTATTCAATTAGAAAATGTGATCATTCGAACTACAAATTGTTAACAACACATCATATAACAATCACAGAAATAAACAGAAACACATGGTTTAAAACGCACTAAATAAAAACTACATGGTACAGAAGATATGAGAGCCAAAATTTTGCAGCTAAAGTTTACCTTCATGCAAGTCCAAGATTTTGTAGTTGACTACAGTGTGGGGTTGGTAAATCCTTATTCCAACGGCGCTTATGGCGCTCTACCTGGCAATACCGCCAGAGCATATGTTTGTAATCCTTAATCACATTATCCTCGACATTAGCTCTAGCAGCACTTCCTTGGGGAAAGTTCACATCGAAATTTGATGATTTGACAAAAAATTCTACTCCATATTTCTCAGTTGTCTTAGGAATCTGATAGGAGTAATTCCTAACCAAGGAGTGCTCAGGCTCGGAACCGGGAATATAAGCAAGCAAGAAAATCAACAAAATTGGCAACATTTGAATGAGAAGCAATAAATTAGGTCCTCCTCTATGCTGCTCCTCCCTCTGATGATGACCACCCATTCCTCCAGTCCTGTAAACATGAGATGTCCTAAACATATCTCCCTGAGCAAAAAACGACCTAAATATCTCATCGGGATCAAAATCATCATCAAACAAATCATGCCCGTATCTTCTCCGTCTCTGTCTCACATTATGCCGCTGATTGTACTCAAATTCATCAACCAAACCAACTTGATCGTACTGCCTCCTCGAATCATCATCGCTTAAACACTTAAACGCCTTGCACACCTTCTTAAATGCTTCCTCAGATCCCGGAGCCTTATTCTTATCTGGATGAACTTTCAATGACAACTTCTTATATGCCTTCCTGATCTCATCAACCGAACAGGTCTTTTCCACACCAAGAATCGAATAATAATCCTTGTTCCTCTTAATCTGCATAATCAGCTGAACATGTTCCTCGGTATAACTTCTCTCCCCATCAAAACCCTCATCCAACTTAGACGAACCGCCTCTATTCTCATCATTTAAAACACACTTTTCATCGACAGAAGAGACCGGGATCGACCCAGAATCAAGATTTTCACAGGCATTCAAAAGCTTATCAACAGATAAGGTACGATTCAGGCGTTGGGCGATTTTAATGAATTTGAGCGCACGCTGTTTGTTACCAGAAGCAATCGCTTCTTCAGCAATGCGAACACATCTTAAAGCTTCATCTTTATTACTATCCATAATACCGAATTTCTCTAGTCCAGAACCCTAAAATTTCACAAACTTCAAATAGAAACAAACAAAATTTCAAAATGACTAAATCAAGAGGAAATACAGATTATGAAATTAAAATTTTCCGCAAATATTAATTCGGGTAAAGCAGAAATATAATTCAAAATTAAAACTAAATTAAAGAGAGTGAGAAAACTCACCAGATGGAAGATTCGAAGAACGAGAGAGATGGGGTTTACTAGAATTCAAATGAATAAAATGAATGACCCGGGTTTTGAATTTTATACTTTAGGGAAATGAACTAGTCTTCTGTTATATATATATATATATATATATATATATATATATATATATATATATATATTTATCACACTTCTGTTTTATAATTTTTTTTATCACACTTCTGTTTTATAATTTTTATCATGCTCTCAGGAAAAAAAATATTATCTTATGTGTTGGAATAGTTTGTCTACATAATACGCTTATGTTATTAAAAGAAAGTTAATCAAAATATACTATCTTGTATAAAAAATTGTATTGTTCAATTAATGCTAATTTTATTTATTTTTAAATATTAAATTTTAAATTGGTAAGAACCCGACAAATAGTCTAAGTAGTAAAACGGATGATCTTCATCATAAGAGATCCGGGTTTAATCGATTTTGTATGCAAGATGTGTGTACATAATTACATTGATAAATGGTTAAAAATATGTATGAACAAATATTATTTTTTCAATAAATGGAGAAATACTACTATAGGCATTGTTAGAAACCCCTAAACCTAATCGAAAGAAAAGAGTACCTGTAATTAATTACATATATAAGCTACGAGATATCCCTCGGCAAAACATTACAAAACAAAACGAAAACCAAAACAAAAAACGGCACTACTCAAACCTAACAAACATCTCGATAGCCTCTAACCACCAAGGTCCTCACTTGAGTTGGGCGAGTAATTTTCAGCCTCATTTCACTCCCAAGTAGGAATGCTCAAATGTTGGGTCGAATGGGAAACATAATGTTGCTCCGTAATAAACTGCTGCACCACTTGAAGTGGTGGCTCCATAAAAACGGTTTCATCAATTGGTTGCCCACGAAACATATTAGCTAGCCTATCTGTGACCTCATTCTGATTCAAGCTACGTCGGACATAGTCGATAGCCACTCCCAATCACGCGACGAAAATTCAAAGATTTCCTCCACCAGCAACTTGTTTGTGGGATTAGAAGAATGGTATTAAGTTGTCTCACCACTTCAATATTATCTGACTCTAATTCAAGCCGACGAATACTCATACGCCACGTAAGAGAAAGCATGGTACAACCTTAGAACCGAGCAATTACCCAAGATTTTAGAAAAATCGAGTAGCAATGCACCTTGATCATCGCGTAGGACGCCACTCGCGGCAGCCTTGTTACCTTCTCGTCCACATTCGCCACGAGGGCCTCTTCAATCTCAAGATTCTTGAGTTCAAAAGTTGTTGTGAACCATTAACCCTAGCATTACGAACAACCCTGCTTGTTGCAAATTCCTCGACCAAAGGGCAAGATCGAAACAACAAATTCTGTCGCTTCTCAAAGTGCTCATCCAACAATACATGACATCGGCGCTTACACATTTGCCAAACAATTGTAGGAAAAAGAATATCCCAATTGCAATTGGAAGCTGCAAAATCACCCAGACCCTCAAGTTAGCCATCAACCATGCTTCGAAAGGCATTCGTATAAAAACATCCCATTTAGAATCGCAGATCAATTTGGAACAAATTTGTCTCGCCACTTGGCAGGAGCGCAACACATGTTCAACAGATTCATCCACTGAATTGCAATATGACATAACGAGGAGTTTGCAAGAAAATTTCAATCCTTATTTAAACCTGTAAGTAACGGTAGACCAAACTGGTAGAGAGGCAATGTTGGGTGGTCTCATAGCCAAGATATGGTGAATCACGTGGTCCGAAACTAAGCATTGAAGTTTAGCCAAATCCCAATGACCCGACACTCTCACAAAGGATGAAACCGTAGTAAGAGGCGGTAACCCCATGCCAAGATAATGAGGAGCTAGTAATCCCACACCTCACCAAGGTACTTCCAAAGTCGAAAAGAATCATCCCAACAATATTTAGTCTTAAGGATGCGAACTCACATTCTATGTAGGGTTGTGTGGGGCTCGATTCGTTCAACCGATGTTGCTCACCAAGTGGTGGAGAGGTGGATTTTTGGGTGGAAGGGTTGTGGAAGCTAAATTGAAATGTGACACAATGATTTATAATGGTTCAACCTTTTAACCAAGGTCTACATCCACTACCTTAGCTCCCCACTAAGGATTTCCAATCAATCCACTATTGATTCGTCCCCTTTTCTAGGCTTAGGAGGTAACCCTTATACACAATCAAGCTTTCTACCCAAAGCCTTGATTGAAACCCTCTCTTACAAAGAGATAAACAAAGCAAACACAAATCCCTCTAAAAAGGTGTTTGTTTGCACAATAAAGCACTCACCCAAAACCTAAAACACTTGAGCAAATTTGACAATTTAGTCTCACTAGTGTTTGTCTATACAATAAATGACAATTTAAGCTCTAAGACAATTCTTGATCATTTGATGTTTGACAATATGAGCATTAGCCTTTACTTGATGCTTGGAGGTCCCTTTTATACTCCCAATTGAGTTTGTAGCCGTTACTAGCCGTTGGGATCAAATTGGAGCCGTTGAGGACTTTAATTTCCACCATAAATGCAGTTATGCAGCTCCCTGTTTCGAAACGCTCGAACCCGTTTCGAAACATCCTTTAAGTAGAAAGAGCTGTTGCAGTCTGTCAGGGCACCCGTATCGGAACGCCTCCTGGCCGTTTCGGAACACGTATCGAAACGCTCTAGACCCGTATCGAAACGCCTGCATTTAAAAGTTAGTTGGGAAAATAGCCGTTGGGGTTTATGACCGTTGTGGTCAATGCCACGTAGGCGTATCGAAACGGCATAGCCCGTTTCGAAACGCTGTGCAAAAATTTTGTCCATGGAAAGCCTGTTTCGATACAAGTATCGAAACGATTTTGCTACTGGAATTGTCTTATCGAAACGCCCCTAAGGTGTTTCGAAACGCATGGGCAGTTTTGTACAGTTTGGCTTTGAAAAGCATAAGAACCTTTTATAAAAACTTCCCAAAACATAGTTTCAAGTTGTTTGGACTTTGGAAATGTTTTAAATACTTTTTAAATTAGTCCAAAACATTTTTCAATTATTATATCAAAACATTAGTTCTACAATCTTCACATTTTTGATATAATAAAACTCACTTGAAAAATTGTTTGGGATTCTTCCCCTTTAACTTTAAAAATATGAATAAGAGATTGAAGATATGAAATCAAATAAAGCTCCTCTTTATTCATTTGAAAATTCAATTTTTCAAACCATTTCTCCCCTTTTTGTTATATTAAAAAGAATTTAAAACATTAAGTTCAAAATAACAATAGAGGTAAAATTTGACAAAAATACAAATTTGGTTTTAAAATGGCTCCCTCTTACTCAAAGCATCATCAAAAATATTAGTCCAACATATATGATCATCTAGTTGAATAAAATAAAAATAAAACAAATTAAATCAAAACAACTAGAAATTTTACCAACACTTGAACCCAAGGGAGGATGTGAAGCCTTCCTTCTTCAAGTGTTCTTCCTTGTGTGCATGGAGCTCCCCCTCAATGTTTGACTTGTTGAACATCTCCATCACACCTAGCAAAAGACAATCAAGTAATTTTTGGTATCCAAATTGCTTTGGATCCATGAACATTAGTGGCACAAATTTTAGTCCCCTTAGGAATCCATTTTTCAATGTCATCCTTTTTAATTGAAGTGGTTAGTCCTTTTGGGACCCAAACACTTCTAAAACATTTTCCTTTAATAAATCTAGGGGCACTAGATTGTCTAACATAAAAATTTGATTTTCTAAAATTATTTTTCTTTTCAAGCTCTTTGGAAATCAAATCATTTTCTTCTTGAACTTTTTGAAGCAAATTTTGTAAATCAAAACATTTTAATTCAAACTCTTCGAGTTTTGCTTCAAGTTCAAGTTTGGTTTTAGAAATCAAATCATTTTGAATTTGTAACTTTGAAATCAATTTATTGTTTTTCAAAATGTGATTTTTAAACTCTAAAACCAAATCATCATAGGCATCTTGTAATTCATCAAAAGAATAAGAACATGAAGTAGATGAATTAGAAGTTACCCTTGAATCTTCTTCGATGGCCATAAGGCAAAGGCTGGCTTGTTCATCGTCGGTGGAGTCCTCATCACTCCAAGTAGCCACATGTGCCTTCTTCTTATGGCTTGAAGTGCTTACCCTCTCTTTTTTCTTGGATTCTCGTTCAAGCTCTCTTAAGGCTTTCTTCATGAACGAGGCACACTTCTTGAAGAGATGAACTATCTCTTCATCTTCATCCTCCTCTTCACTTGAGTAGACATGATGACAAGTGGAGGATTTGAGAGCCATGACACTTGCATTGATGCCAAGCCCTTTGATTTTCTTCTCTCTCATAGCTCTAATTTCTTCCCTCTTCTTCTCATCTTCTTTATTCTTCTTCATGATTTGATGAGTAAGGAGTGACCCCATGAGTTCATCAAGCTTTAAGGTCTTCAAATTCTTGGCTTCGATGATGACGGTCCTCTTTGAGTCCCAAGACTTGGGAAGTGAGTAGATGAGCTTTCGAACAAGTTTTTTCTCCGGAATGGCTTCTCCATACCCTTTGAGACCATTTGTGATTGTGGAGAACCTATCAAACATCTTCTCGATGTTTTCTTCCGGATCCATCTTGAAGTTCTCATACTCTAAGGTTAGAAGCCCAATCTTGGTCTCCTTGACTTCATCGGTTCCCTCGTATGTGACTTCAAGCTTGTCCCATACCTCCTTGGCACTCTCACAAGAAGACATCTTCTCATAGATGGTTGAACCAAAGGCACAAAATAAGATGTGCAAGGCTTTGCAATTAAGCTCCATCTTCTTGCGATCGTCGGTACTCCACTCTGCTTTGCTTCTTTGAGGCACGAACGGACCATCTTCAACTATGTCCCACAACTTGTAATCTCTAGATTTGATGAAGAACTTCATCTTTGTCTTCCAATGGGCATAGTGGGTTCCGTCGAAAAAAGGCGGTTTGTCGATAGATTGTGTCATTTGAGCCGGTTGATGAAATAGTGATCGAGCTTGCCGGATCTTCTTAATAGAATGTGAATCCTCCTCAATTGAGCCAAGCTCTGATACCAATTGTTGGGTTGTGTGGGGCTCGATTCGTTCAACCGATGTTGCTCACCAAGTGGTGGAGAGGTGGATTTTTGGGTGGAAGGGTTGTGGAAGCTAAATTGAAATGTGACACAATGATTTATAGTGGTTCAACCTTCTAACCAAGGTCTACATCCACTACCTTAGCTCCCACTAAGGATTTCCAATCAATCCACTATTGATTCGTCCCCTTTTCTAGGCTTAGGAGGCAACTCTTATACACAATCAAGCTTTCTACCCAAAGCCTTGATTGAAACCCTCTCTTACAAAGAGATAAACAAAGCAAACACAAATCCCTCTAAAAGGTGTTTGTTTGCACAATAAAACACTCACCCAAAACCTAAAACACTTGAGCAAATTTGACAATTTAGGCTTACTAGTGTTTGTCTATACAATAAATGACAATTTAAGCTCTAAGACAAATCTTGATCATTTGATGTTTGACAATATGAGCATTAGTCTTTACTTGATGCTTGGAGGTCCATTTTATACTCCCAATTGAGTTTGTAGCCGTTACTAGCCGTTGGGATCAAATTGGAGCCGTTGAGGACTTTAATTTCCACCATAAATGCAGTTCTGCAGCTCCCCGTTTCGAAACGCTCGAACCCGTTTCGCAACACCCTTTAAGTAGAAAGAGCCGTTGCAGTCTGTCAGGGCACCTGTATCGAAACGCCTCCTGGCCGTTTCGGAACACGTATCGAAACGCTCTAGACCCGTATCGAAATGCCTGCATTTAAAAGTTAGTTGGGAAAATAGTCGTTGGGGTTTATGACCATTGTGGTCAATGCCACGTAGGCGTATCGAAACGGCATAGCCCGTTTCGAAACATTGGCAAAAATTCTGTCCATGGAAAGCCCGTTTCGATACAAGTATCGAAACGATTTTGCTACTGGAATTGCCGTATCGAAACGCCCTCTAAGGTGTTTCGAAACGCATGGGCAGTTTTGTACAGTTTGGCTTTGGAAAGCATAAGAACCCTTTATAAAAACTTCCCAAAACATAGTTTCAAGTTGTTTGGACTTTGGAAATATTTTAAATACTTTTTAAATCAGTCCAAAATATTTTTCAATTATTATATCAAAACATTAGTTCTACAGACTAGCTTGTAGCCAATTTTCATATAGAACGCATAGTTTTGTTTGGATAAATCATGGAAGCCCAAGTCACCATATCCAATAGGAGTTTTCAATTTATCCTAATTGACAAGCGATATCCCAGTTTGGCTCACGCCATTACCCCAAATAAATTGCCAAATTAATTTCTCTATCTCAAGGCGATGACTTTTCGGAAGTCAAGTGGATTGCTTGTAAAACAGATTTCGCAAGAGTAATCATTCTTGCTAGCGAAAAAGCACGAGTTGTCTATCCAGAAATGTGTGTTCTTATTTGCTCAATCATGTAGGCGTAAATTGCTTTAGTGACTCGGCTATGACGGAGAGGTGCACCAAGGTACTTACCTAAATTTGCGACAGTTTCAAAGCCAAACTCGTGTGTAATTTGTTGAAAAATATCTAACCCACAATTCTTAGAAAAATGAACTTGCGTTTTGGACACACTAACATGATGGCTCGACCAAATGCAGAATCTATCCAACACTCTTTTGATCACTGTCGTTTGCACTATCGATGCTTTAGAGAAGAGGACCAAGTCATCATCAAAGAATAGATGCGTCAAAATAGGGCCATTCTGAGATAGGTGAATACCTTTCCATGCACTTGTATTCACATATTGGTCTATTTCTTGCGCCAATTTCTCTATGCAAAAAACATTCGTGATCTCTCCATTCCACATAAATTGAGTAGAAACAAAGCGAATATATTGAATAATGAGAGTAATAAACTTACTTGGCAAACCCATATCAATAAAAGTTTCCTTAATGAATCCCCACTCAAGATGGTCATAGGCTTTCTCAAGATCCACCTTAATTGTCACCTACGCCTTATGCCCTGATTTAGTGGACATAGAATGAATCCCCTCTTGCGCAATGATAATATTATCCATAATACTATGGCCCGTGACACAACTGACTTGGTTAGGATACACCTAGCTTGACAAGAAACGTTTCAATCGATTGACAAGGATCTTGGTCACAACTTTGTAAAGAACATTACAGAGACTTATTGGCCGAAACTGATTATACGACTCTTGCACCTTCACCTTCGAAATTAAAACTAAGAGAGTATAGTTCACCCACTCATCCAAAGGTTCGTCATCAAAATATCTTTTAACAAAATGCACAACTGAATCGCCTACAGTACCCAATGCTTCTGATAGTACACAACATGAAACCCATTGATGTTTGGGGACATAAGCGGGTCCATGTAGAATAATACGGATTAAACCTCCTCATGTGTTATATTAGCAAGTAAAGATCGCTTTCCAACATTATCAATATGAGCAAAATTACCCAGTGGTGCATGTGATCGATTGTTAGTAGTTTCACTTGTGAAAAGCTTATGAAAAAACTTCATGTGAAACCAAAATTGATTTTGATATAACATATAAACTTAAGGACCAATTTGCAAAATAATAAAATTTTTAAGTACTTTTTAAAGTCTCACAATTGACAAGTAATTTAAAACAAAATAATATCTAAAGACATGCTCTTAAACATATAAAATTTTCTAAGTCTTTTCCTATGTTTTTCAAGCCTAACTATGCAAAAACGCCCAGGCGTATCGATACCCTTATGCGTATCGATACCCTCTTTGGCTACTGGAATTTTGATTTTCAAACCAAAGTATACAGAAACGCCCAGGCGTATCGATACCCTTATGCGTATCGATACCCTCTTTTGCCACTGGATTTTAATGGACTTACCGTACCGATACGCCTTGCAACTGTATCGATACGATATTCATCTGGGCAACTCTTTTCATGAAATCGTACCGATACGCTTTGCAACCGTATCGATACGATAAGAATATCTTTGAAAAATCTCAGCATTTAATTTTTCGACCGTTACTTGTCAGTTGGTTGGTTTCCCAATTTTAAAAGACCGTTATACCGTATCGATACGCTTGGTATGCGTATCGATACGTTTTTTATAAAAACTTAACTTGGGATTCCAGTGAGCAAAGATCGTATCGATACGGCCTTCCGTACCAATATGCCCCTTAAAACCGTACCGATACGCCTTCTATGCGTATCGATACGCTCTGTTTTCAAGCACAACGGCTCTTTCCTCTTTGATGCAGGTATCGATACGCCCTTTCCGAGCACCGATACGGTATGCTGCAGAGATGCATTTATTACGGGAAAATTGCTCCCAACGGCTCTATTGATGATCCCAACTACCCAAACGGCTAGAATTCAATGCAAAGGTATAAAAACAAGCTTCAATTGACCAAGCAACAACTATTGAACCCACAAGCAACATCAAAGCAAAAATACAAACCCTAGTGCTCTTCAAAGTCAAATTCTTGTACCCAACTCTAGTGATTTCATTTGTTATCTTGTATTGTGAGTTTGGGGAGTTTGAAATTGTATTTGGGTAAACATTTATCCTTTGAGAGGAATTGTTTGAGTTTACCAAATTCTTATCTTTGTAAAAGTGAGTGGATTAAGCTTTGGGTAGAAAGCTTAATCAATTTGTAAGGTTACCTCCTCATCCAAGAAAAGGGGAAGAATTCAAGTAGTGAATTGGTTGAAAATCCTTAGTGGGAACTAAGGTAGTGGATGTAGAGTTCATTTGGAGAACTTGAACCACTCTAACCACTTGTGTCATCTTTTATTTTTCACTCATACCTCCCACCAAATTTTTAATTGTCAATTCACCCCCTCTTGGCCATTTGCAATTGTGTGATCAACTCAACACTTCACAGCACAAGTCTTAAGCATATGGGGACAATGCTCCAATTCCCATCATCCACTTTTAATTTTTGGATTGAGTTTCTTCTTTGGCGAGCCATGACTGAAGTATGAAAGTATTTGGTGTTTCGATCCCTTTTCAATCCAGTGGCTTCTCGATTTTTGATGCCATAAGCTCTCTTCTTGATCGAGGACTAAGTTAAGATCTTTCTTCAAATCACTCTCCAAATCTTCAAGAAAAGGAGAACTTGGACTATCCAAGGCCTTTTCAACCCCTTAATTCGAGCAAGCAACCGAGCTTTACGCCTGCCAATATGTTCGAAGGTCTTAGTGTTCCAACTCGAGCAATTGCTTTGAAGTGTCAAGAAAGCGATTCAAGTGAAGATGAAGATGAGGAGATGGCCATGTTGGCCAAACGGTTCACTCGCTTCATGAAGTCCAATCGTGGGAGAAAGTTTATTAGAAAAGGAGACTTCAAGAGCAAGAGTAAGGAAGAGGAGAAGAACCAAATCACTTGCTATGAATGCAAAAAGCTCGGTCACATCCGTTTCGAATGTCCTCAATTGAAGAGGAAGAGCTTTGGGAAGAAGAACAAGCTCAAAGCTCAAATAGCAACTTGAAGTGACGATGAGTCATCCGAGGAAGAGAATGAAGTGGCTAATCTATGTCTCATGGCCATTGATGATGAACCAAAGGTAAATTCTAACTTATCTAATTTTGATTTTACTTTTGATGAGCTTCAAGATGCTTATGATGAATTGCAAGAGGTTTACGATGAGTTAGTAGGAAAATATAAAGAATCCATTTTGAGAAACAAGAAAACCATTTCCGATTTGAAAAATCAAAATGAGACATTTTCAAAAACTAACTCCGAATTGGAAAAGAAAGTTTTGTTTTTAGTAAATCTTTCAAATGATCTTAAAACGAAAAATCTTGAACTTGAAAAACTTCTTTCCGATTTTCAAGATTATCACACAAAGGAAGTGGATAATCTTAAAACATCAATTGCTATTGAGAAAAACAATTTTGAAAAAGAAAACTCTTCTAAATCCCAATATGTAAAAAGAAAACCTTTTATTCCTAAACAAAGAAATTTTAATAAGCAATCTAGAGGTCAAAGGGTTAGAAGTGTTTAGGTTCCTAAGAAACTCATTATTTCTAATAATATGAATGTTATTGCTTCTTGGATTCCTAAGGGAACCAAAAATTTGAAGGCTAACACTCATGGACCCAAAATGATTTGGGTACCAAAAATCAAGGCCTAATTTCTTTGTTTGTAGGGGGAGCATTGCTACAAGGCCAAAGCTTCAAGCCAAAATTCATGGTACCTTGATAGTGGATGCTCAAGACATATGACTGGTGACAAGAGTAGATTCGTGGAACTAAGGCCAAAGAGTGGTGGAGTGGTAACTTTCGGTGACAACTCCAAAGGCCACATTGAAGGAATAGGCTCCATTGGTAATCACTCTTCTATTTTCATTGAAAATGTTTTGTATGTCAACGGTCTTAAACATAATTTATTGAGCATTAGTCAATTATGTGATAAGGGTTTTAATGTCTTATTTGATAAAAGTGGTTGCAAAATTGTGAACATTAAAACAAATCAACTAATGCTCATAGGACATAGAATAGGCAATATATACATGGTGCATTTAGATGACATACATTCATCCCATACATGCTTAGTTGCACATGATGAACATGACTCATGGCTTTGGCATAGAAAATTAGAACATCATAGCATGAGTGTCTTAGAGAAATTAATCTCCTTTGATCTAGTTAGAGGTTTACCCAAACTTAAATTTTCTAATGATAAAATTTGTGATGCATGTTCAAAGGGTAAACAACATAGAACTTCATTTAAATTCATTAATGATGTCTCTACTAGTAGATGTTTACAATTGATTCATATGGATCTTTTTGGGCCTATTAGAACAATGAGCTTGGGTGGAAAATCATATGCTTTTGTGCTTGTAGATGACTATTCTAGGTTTACTTAGGTTCTATTCTTAAGTACAAAAGATGAGGCTTTAGAAAAATTCATCACATTTTCTAAAATAACTCAAAATGATCTTGAACTTAAAATTTCTCACATTAGAAGTGATCATTGAACTGAATTTCAAAATCTAGGTTTCGATGAGTTCTTAAATGAAAATGGGATTAGCCACAATTTTTCCGCACCTCGCACTCCTCAACAAAATGGGGTAGTTGAGAGGAAAAATCGAACTTTAGAAGAAATGGCTAGAACCATGCTTTGCGAAAATAATTTACCTAAATATTTTTGGGCGGAAGCCACAAATATCGCTTGCTATATTATAAATCGAGTAATGATTAGGCTGATTTTGAAGAAAACACCTTATGAGATTTTAAAATCTAAGCAGCCTAACATTAGCTATTTTCATCCTTTTGGTTGCAAGTGTTTTGTTTTGAATAATGGTAAAGAAAACTTAGGTAAATCTGATGCTAAAAGTGATGAAGCTATTTTCTTAGGGCACTCTTTAAACTCTAAAGCCTATCGTGTATTTAATAAAAGAACTCTAGTAGTTGAAAAGTCTATACATGTTGTTTTCGATGATAACCTCCTTCCGAGGAAGGAATCTTGTGATGATGATGATGTAGGAATCCTTGATGCCATTGATGGAGGACAAACGTCAAAGGTGGATGAGGTTCCAACTAAAGATGAGGATACACAAGATCCACCTCTTGAAGCCTTGAAGGACTTGGCTCTTGAGGAAAAGGAGGTGTCTTACCCAAGGGAGTTCAACTATGTCAAAGGTGGTGAAATCTTGGGTGATCCATCCAAGGGGGTAACTACTAGATCCTCTCTCAAATTAATGACCATGTTGCATTTCTTTCATGCATTGAGCCTAAAAATATTAAAGAAGCTTTAAAAGATGATTTTTGGATTTTGGCCATGCAAGAGGAATTAAATCAATTTGAGAGAAGTAAAGTTTGGACATTAGTTGAAAGGCCTAGTAATCAATTTACTATAGGAACTAAATGAGTTTTTAGGAATAAATTAGATGAAAGTGGTAATATAGTGAGAAACAAGGCTAGGCTTGTTGCTCAAGGCTATACCCAAGAAGAGGGAATTGATTTTGATGAGACATATGCACCCGTAGCTAGGATGGAAGCCATTATGATGCTTTTAGCATGTGCATGTTATAATAATTTCAAGCTTTTTCAAATGAATGTGAAAAGTGCCTTTTTAAATGGTTTTATAAATGAGGAAGTGTATGTTGAACAACCACCGGGTTTTGAGGATTCAAAATTTCCAAACCATGTGTTTAAACTAACAAAAGCTCTTTATGGTTTAAAACAAGCTCCTAGAGCTTGGTATGAGAGACTTTCAAATTTCTTAATTGAAAAAGGTTTTGAAAAAGGAAAGGTGGATACTACACTCTTCATAAAAAGATATAACAATGACATCTTAGTAGTACAAATCTATGTTGATGATATCATTTTTGGTTCTACTAATGAGTGTTATTGTAAAGAATTTCCTAAGCTAATGCAAGGTGAGTTCGAGATGAGCATGATGAGGGAGCTCTCATTCTTTTTGGGACTCCAAATCAAACAAAGGAAAGATGGCACCTTCATAAATCAAGCTAAGTACGTGAATGATATGCTCAAAAAGTTCGGCTTGGAGAATGCAAAACCTCAAGCCACACCTATGAGTTCTTCCATAAAGCTTGACAAAGATGAAGGAGGTAAGTGTGTTGATTCTAAGCTTTATAGATCCATGATAGGTTCTTTGCTTTACCTTACCGCAAGTAGACCAGATATTATGTTTAGTGTTTGCTTGTGTGCTAGGTTTCAAGCTAGTCATAGAGAATCACACTTAGTTGCCATTAAGAGAATTTTTAGATACCTTAGAGACACACCTACCTTAGGCCTTTGGTATCCTAAAGATTCTTCCTTTAGCCTTCATGCTTATTCGGATGCGGATTATAGGGGATGTAAGATAGATAGGAAAAGTACTTCCGGGACATGTCAATTCTTAGGTAGTATGCTCGTATCTTGGTTCTCTAAGAAACAAAATAACGTAGCCTTATCTACCACCGAAGCGGAGTACATATCCTTAAGGAGTTGTTGTGCTCAAGTCCTTTGGATGAAGATACAACTCTTAGATTATGGTGTTGAAATAGAAACCATACCCCTTAGGTGTGACAACACTAGTGCCATTTGTCTCACTAAGAATCCCATCCAACACTCTAGAACTAAACACATAGAAATTAGACATCATTTCATTAGAGATCATGTTTTGAAAAATGATGTTGTTATAGAATTTGTTGACACCTTGAACCAATTAGCGGATATATTTACAAAACCTTTAGATAAAGAGCGCTTTTGGACCCTTAGAAGAGAGTTAGGTTTAACTAGCCTTTCTTGACCCCTTCTAGGTCCCAAAATGTCAAAATTTTGCTTGAAATTGTTTGTGATTCATGCTTATGTTAATTTTGCTCTTTTTGCTTCTATGCATGTTGCTAGGGGGAGTATGTATCAAGTTTAGCCATTAAAACTTGTTCATAGGACATATACATGCATTTAGGGACGTTTCAAATTGGATTTTTGTACTTAAATCTGTCAAAAATGCCTAATCTTGTAAAGGCGTATCGATACGGCTGAAGCGTATCGATACGGGTTGATAACTGGGAATCTTTGAAGATGAACAAGTATCGATACGACACCGCGTATCGATACAGTTCAAGTCAAGGGAAATAGTCAAAGCCAAGCGTACCGATACGGCCCCGCGTATCGATACGGAAGTAATGACGAATATAAAATTAGGGTTAAAGGGTATCGATACGCGTGTTTAGCGTATCGATATGGTCTCGACGAAGAGGCTATTTAGGGCTGCTATTGTTAAAAAGCTTTAAAAAACACAAAACCCCTCTTTTCTCTCCAAAACCCTAGCCACAATACCCTATAAAAACCCCCTCAATCCTTCAAATTTTACCATCAATCTTAAAAATTCTTTGAGGGTTTTTAATCTCCACATCAAGGCTAAGCTTTGTCAACAAATCTTGTGCATTCACATCACCTCTTTCATCCAATCTAAGATTCAAGGTATAAAACTCCTCTTTTCTATTTTCTTTGATTTTCGTTTGATTTTTATTATTGTTTCAATTGAATTTTTGTACAAACATGTTTGATTATTATGGGTTTCAACTTATTCATAATTTTTTTTCCAAAAATCAAAATTTTTCATTCGAATATATTCTCTATTCGAATTCTTTTTTAAAATCTGTTTTTTATTTTTTTCAGAATTGTAAATGTCTTTTTTAAAATTAAAATTCTTTTTACAATTACCTTGAATTATTAGAATTTATTGGATTGAATAGGATGTTAATTGCATACATATTCGAATCGTTTTTATGTGTTTTCGGGGTTATGGCACCACCGAAAAAGGGAACTAAGCGTCATCGTTCTACATCTAATCCTAATGAGGATATCGGGGGTAATCCTACACCTAATCTTCCTTATATCATCCAATTAAGTTTTCCCGATGCCGGTGATATAGAACGATATAAACTCTTTCAAGGTATGAACCTTAGGGAAGAACGTGTTGTGTCAATCACATTCTTAAGTTCTGCCCGTTTTAAATTCCAATACCTATCTATGATTAAGCAATGTAAGTTTTTACCTTTTTTGAGCATTCCTCCTATCCTATATAGGAATCTAGTCATCGTATTCTTTTCTAATGCCGTATGTGTTCATGGTGAAGCTAGGGAGAATGTCATTGCTATTGAATCTTCTGTTATGGGCAAAACCTTTCAAATTGATCAAACAATTTTATGTAATGTCTTTGGTTTTGAAAATGTTGGTATTGATGATGAATAATCCTTGGGTACGGGTCCTTTAGGCTCAACAAAAGTTTTAAATGCTTATGACTGTATCCTTCATCTTCTTGTCTCTTGGTTTCTACGTCCATCGGGTGGGAAATATTCAACTATTCGTCAAACAAATGACTTTTGACTTAGGTGTTTTAGAGAAGGTCAACGTCCAAATCTTTGTCAAATTATGTTTGCCGACCTTGTCTTTTTAGTCCAACACCGTCACACCAAACAAGTCTCATCCTTTTACTACTCAACGACTTTGAGTTATCTCCTTCATTCCTTTGGCATTGATTGTTCACATGACTTTCCCGAAACCCTTGGCCTACCCATAGATGAGCGTTCTCTAGCTCATTCCGGTTTTTCTTATGTTGGTAATGAATGGGTTCGCAACACTCAAGATCCTCCAAGATATGCTCCGGTCGATGCTTCTCGTGCTTCTTCGAGCTCTCACCGTGCTCCGTTTGATTCCTCCTCCATGAGTACTCTCATGACTTTCCTAAATGAGAAGTTCACCGCGATGGATACTCAATTCACATCCTGAGAAGATTGCATCAAAGGTATGGAGAAGAAGATGGACACCATGGCTTCTCGCCAAAACTCCATGGATATTTCTCTTACCGCCTTCCATGGTGCTTGGCTCAACCAAAACCGAAGGAATCAACCCTCTCAAGAAGATGACGAGGACGGTGATGATGATGAAGGGGACGAGTAGTTCATGCATCTCATCTTAGGGCATTTAGTCTTTTATATTATGTTATTGCACTTTTTTTAGGATCTAAGTCTATGCCTATTATCTATGTTTTTAGGATTTTTAAATATTGGATTATGATGTTTGCTTTGAAGTTTGTGCATTTAAACTATTATGTTTAATTTGAAGTTTATGCATTTGAACTCTTATGATTGCTTTAAGTTTAATGAATTATTGTTGCTATTATGTTGCTATTATCCTTGTATTTTATTTGATCTAACAAAAAGGGGGAGAAAGATCATAGAGTCAATGTTTTACTTTTAAAAATCTATCTTAAAGTAAGGGGGAGAAAGCTTTTCAAAGTTCCAAAAACTTAAAAATTTATTTGTGGTTTCGTTATATCAAAAAGGGGGAGATTGTGAAACCAAAATTGATTTCGATATAACATATAAACTTAAGGACCAATTTGCAAAATAATAAATTTTTAAGTACTTTTTAAAGTCTCACAATTGACAAGTAATTTTAAACAAAATAATATCTAAAGACATGCTCTTAAACATATAAAATTTTCTAAGTCTTGTCCTATGTTTTTCAAGCCTAACTATGCAAAAACGCCCAGGCGTATCGATACCCTTATGTGTATCGATACCCTCTTTGGCTACTGGAATTTTGATTTTCAAACCAAAGTATACAAAAACGCCCAGGCGTATCGATACCCTTATGCGTATCGATACCCTCTTTTGCCACTGGATTTTAATGGACTTACCGTACCGATACGCCTTGCAACTGTATCGATACGATATTCATCTGGGCAACTCTTTTCATGAAATCGTACCGATACGCTTTGCAACCGTATCGATACGATAAGAATATCTTTGAAAAATCTCAGCATTTAATTTTTCGACCGTTACTTGTCAGTTGGTTGGTTTCCCAATTTTAAAAGACCGTTATACCGTATCGATACGCTTGGTATGCGTATCGATACGTTTTTTATAAAAACTTAACTTGGGATTCCAGTGAGCAAAGATCGTATCGATACGGCCTTCCGTACCAATATGCCCCTTAAAACCGTACCGATACGCCTTCTATGCGTATCGATACGCTCTGTTTTCAAGCACAACGGCTCTTTCCTCTTTGATGCAGGTATCGATACGCCCTTTCCGAGCACCGATACGGTATGCTGCAGAGATGCATTTATTACGGGAAAATTGCTCCCAACGGCTCTATTGATGATCCCAACTACCCAAACGGCTAGAATTCAATGCAAAGGTATAAAAACAAGCTTCAATTGACCAAGCAACAACTATTGAACCCACAAGCAACATCAAAGCAAAAATACAAACCCTAGTGCTCTTCAAAGTCAAATTCTTGTACCCAACTCTAGTGATTTCATTTGTTATCTTGTATTGTGAGTTTGGGGAGTTTGAAATTGTATTTGGGTAAACATTTATCCTTTGAGAGGAATTGTTTGAGTTTACCAAATTCTTATCTTTGTAAAAGTGAGTGGATTAAGCTTTGGGTAGAAAGCTTAATCAATTTGTAAGGTTACCTCCTCATCCAAGAAAAGGGGAAGAATTCAAGTAGTGAATTGGTTGAAAATCCTTAGTGGGAACTAAGGTAGTGGATGTAGAGTTCATTTGGAGAACTTGAACCACTCTAACCACTTGTGTCATCTTTTATTTTTCACTCATACCTCCCACCAAATTTTTAATTGCCAATTCACCCCCTCTTGGCCATTTGCAATTGTGTGATCAACTCAACACTTCACAGCACAAGTCTTAAGCATATGGGGACAATGCTCCAATTCCCATCATCCACTTTTAATTTTTGGATTGAGTTTCTTCTTTGGCGAGCCATGACTGAAGTATGAAAGTATTTGGTGTTTCGATCCCTTTTCAATCCAGTGGCTTCTCGATTTTTGATGCCATAAGCTCTCTTCTTGATCGAGGACTAAGTTAAGATCTTTCTTCAAATCACTCTCCAAATCTTCAAGAAAAGGAGAACTTGGACTATCCAAGGCCTTTTCAACCCCTTAATTCGAGCAAGCAACCGAGCTTTACGCCTGCCAATATGTTCGAAGGTCTTAGTGTTCCAACTCGAGCAATTGCTTTGAAGTGTAATGCCCCGGGTTTAGGGGTCGGATGTTACACGGGTAAAACGGGTTTGAGTCGTGGGCTTGTTTTAAGATTTAATTAAGCTTGGGTTAATTTAAAAAGGTTTGATTTTCATTAATGGAAAACTTGTAATTTTTGAAATAAGGGGAAAAGATGAGTGAAAAAGGGGTCTTTTGAATTTATTCTCCTCATCTTCTTCCTCTAGCTTTTCACGTCCAAAAACCCCCCCTTAACCCCTAAACACTATTACATCAAACTTCTTCATCTTTTCAAGAGCTCTCTTCAAGGTAATTACATATTTGACTTCTCCTCTTTATTTCAAGCGTTTTCATGGTTCTAATTTTACTTAAATCCCATTGTCAAAGTTTTCAAGGAAAAAGGAAGAAGCTTTAAGGATTTTTTGTTTAGCTCTTGATTTGATAAGTTTATTTATGTTTTAATCTAGTCCTTAGATGTATCATATCTCAAAATGGAAGGGTTTTAGCAAGAATCTCGAAATGGGTTCTCATGGGTATTTTAAAAGTGTCAAAACTTGGGTTTTTAGTGTGGTTTTATGTTGGAGAGTGGGGCTGATGTTATAGCAATGTTAGAGAGGTGTTTTGAAGGTGTTTAGCGGTGTTTTGGGTGTTGGAATTAGTAGTTTTATGCTGGGTTTGGTGGGAGTACGAAAATAGGTTTTATGGTTTTGGCTTTGGTTTGAAATTGTAAGATTTTGGCTTGTGGTTGTGGTTTGGGGTTGTGACAGTCTTTTGTGGCGAATCGGTTGAGTAATTTATTGTTTTTTATTGGTTAGAATCAAGGGAAACCGTTGGAGAGGCTTCGGGCACGATTCCGGAGAATTTAGAGACTTGAGATCGGTGTTTTGGCTTCCGTTTGGGTTGCATCGGTGAGTGAAAATGTTTTGGACTTGATTTGATTTGAAAAAGGGTTCTTGGGGGTTTGGGTGGAGCCTAGAGGGCTAACCTAAACCAAGTGTAACTTTACTAACTTTACCTTGATTGTTAAGGGTTGGTGCATGAATAATTGTTGTGATATTGTGTGATTTGTGGATTTCCTTTACTTTCGTTTGATGTTGTTGTGTAGTTATTGTTGGTGTCGAACCTCACGTGGTGGTTGTCGTTACTACGGTGATGTGTGGTCCCACCGGTAGTGACTAGTAGAAGAGTACGGTGATGTGTAGTCTCATCGGAAAACTACTAGTCGAACGGTGATGCGTGGTCCCACCGTATTTTGGTTGTGGATGTGCAAACCATGTAATTGTGTTTTTTGTGCTTCCTTTCGTGCATTTAAATGGTTTACTTCTCATTTAAGAAATGTGTTTTGAAAACTGCATGGTTGATGAGTTTTTAGAGCTTCGCTTACTAAGCTTTCAAGCTTACGCTCTCCTTTTTCCAACATGCAGATCGTTAGTGTTTCGGAAGGCAAGTGGGCAAGGGAGGAGCTTTTTGGAGTTCTCGAGTAGCTCAAGTATGGTTTAAGCTTTTGTAATAATGCCTAGACAATGAGGGTGTTAGACTTGTATGGAGTTGGTGTTTAAACTCGTTAGTTTGGGTTATTGTTGTTCTAGCATGTTTGGATCGTTGATGCTATTTGTTTTGTATGAGCGTTGTTAGACTCATATGTGTTGGTTTTTGATGTTAATGCCTTTGATGTGGATTAGTGAATCATGATTATGTTGTTGCCTAAATGCTTGTGACTTGAAGGCTTAGGACCATGCTTCATGAATGTTATGTGTGTTTTGTTCTAAAGCATGTAAACTTTGGTATGCAATATTTATGTAAGTGTTTGCCTTCATATGATTTGAAATGGTTTAGCTATGTATGCTTTTATGCAAGTTTTCTATCTAAGTGCTCATTTTGTGTTGGATGCCATGTTTGTTTGGTTAAGTAACATCGTATGTTTAGCTTTGGTTGCTAAATGTTGTATGCGAGTTTGTTTGTTGCTAGACGAGTCGTATATTGCATCTAGAGTTAGGTTCCTTGTGTTTTGACAGCTAACAATATAGTTGTAGGGCAGGGCGTATCGATACGCCCAAGGGCAGTATCGATACGGTCCCATTCCTGAACCTTGTTTTTAGGCTATGTGTACCGATACGCGAGGGTGTATCGATACGCCAAAAGCTCTCTGGAAATCTGAGAAATTGATGAGATTTTGGCGTATCGGTACGGGTCTTGGGTGTATCGGTACGGTTTTTATCGTTTGACCGCGATAAGTTGACCGTTGAGGGCGTATCGGTATGGTCAACCAATGTACCGATACGGTCCCCCTAAGTTGACTTTGGGTAGTTAACCAAGTCAAGGCGTATCGATACGGTCATCTAGCATATCGATACGGCCTGTTGTAAAGGCTAAAATGAGCTGCTTAAATTGCTTATTTGATTGCTTTACATCGCTTTGTTGTCATTCCGCTGTCGTATCTCACATATGACCCATTAAAGTATCTAGACAAGATAATGTTTAAAGAAATTTTTTCTAGGGTCGCTAACCGAGGCTGGACCTTAACGGGTATTCACTTCGAATTTCCCCGTGTAACCTACTCGGACCGGTCAGTCATCCAGACCGGGACGAGGAGGTTACATGAAGGGTGCTTATGTTAACATCCATACTCTTCTCTTTACACCATGAGTCCGCCACAAGTTGTTAGAAACCAGGGTGGTCGTTTCATGCATCAATGTAATGGAACAGATGATCCACATGAACAAATTTTTTGGGTTCCGAAGAAAGCAATATGGGTGTTAGGCTTGATAAGCTCGATTTCTTTCAACCGAAATAGATTGCCAAGTGGTGGAGAAGTTGTATTTTTGGGTGATTGATTTGTGGAAGCCAAATATGTATGACACGATGAATTTATAGTGGTTCGGCCTTCGAACAAGCACCTACATCCACTACCTTAGCTCCCTTTAAGGATTTCTGAATCAATTCACTAATTGATTCGTCTCCTTTTCTAGGCTTAGGAGGAAACCCTTACAAACGATCTAAGCTTTCTAACTCAAAGCTTGATTAAACCCTTTATACAAGAGATGAATAAAAGGAAACTAAATTCCCTCTTACAAGGTTGATGTTTGCACTCTTTAGCACTCACCTAAACCTAAACACTTGAGCAAATTTGACAATTTTGGCTCACAAGTGTTGTATATACAAAGAATTAACAATTAAGGCCCTAAGACAATTTCTTCATCATAATGTTGTTGAAAATTGAAGCATTAGTCTTCTCTTGATGCTTGAAGGTCCCTTTTATACTTATCTTTGAGTTCATAGTCGTTACTAGTTGTTAGGGATGAATTAGAGCCGTTGAAGCCTTTATTTCCCACCATAAATGTAATTCTACAGCTTAGAGTATCGATACTCGGATGTCCGTATCGATACAATCCCTTTTTGGAATTAGCCGTTGAGAACTTCCAGCTGATGCGTATCGATACACATGTAAGCATATCGGTACGGTTTTGCAATTTATAAGATCGTTGAAAAATTGACTGTTAGGGGTAGTTGGGCGTATCGGTACGCGAACTAGTCGTTAGGTGTTTTAAAGCACTCTGTATCGATACAGACAAAGCGTATCGCTACGGGTTTTGGCTACTGAAATTTTCCTGTAGCTGAAACCCTAAGGCGTATCGTTACAACACATACCGTATAGGTACAGTTACTTGAAAAACACTGGTTTGGCTACTTTAAAAGCATTTTTAAGTTATTCCAAAGCCTTGTAAAAACCCTTAAACATATTTTCAAGTATTTTTTACTAAAGACATGTTTTAAATTCTTTTCAATTTAGTCTAACACTAATTTCCAAATATTATATCAAAACAGGTATTTCTACAATCTCTCCATTTTTTATATAATAAAACCAACTTGAAAATTTGTTTGGGATTCCCCCCCTTAGTACTTTAAAATTTTGAATAAGAGATTCTAAAAATTAGATGAGATTAAAGGTCCCCTTATTCACTTGAAAAATTAATTTTTAAAATCATTTATCCCCTTTTTGTTATATAAAAAAAATGAATGACTTTAAGCTCAAAATAACATAGGAGGTAAAAAAATTTGACACAATTAAAAATTTTGGTTTTAAAATTGGCTCCCCCTTACTCAAAGCATCAATATTGTTAGCCCAACAATATGATAATCTATTTGTAAAGAAAAAAATAATCTAATTGAAGTAAAAACAAAAACAACTAGAAATTTTACCAACGCTTGAACTTCAAGGGAGGATGTGAAGCCTTCATTCTTCAAGTGTTCTTCCTTGTGTGTATGAAGCGCCCCACCCCCCCCTAAATTTGGACTTGTTGATCATTCTCTATCACACCTACCATAAGAAAATCAAGTAATTTTTTGTATCCAAATTGCTTTGGATCCATAGACGTTAGTGGCACAAAATTTAACCCCCTTAGGAATCCATTTTGTAATTTTATTCTTTTTAGTTGAAGTGATTAGTCCTTTTGGGATCCAAACACTTCTAAAACATTTTCCATTTACAAATTTAGGGGCACTAGATTGTCTTTGATAAAAAAAATTGATTTTCCAAAATTTGTTTTCTTTTCAAGTTCTTTGGAAAACAAATCTTTTTCTTCTTGAACTTTATGAAGCAAATTTTGTAAATCAACACATTTTTTTCTCAAACTCATTGAGTTTTACTTCAAGTTCAATTTTGGTTTTAGAAATCAAATCATTTTAAATTTTCAAATTTGAAATCACTTTCTTGTTTTTCAAAATGTGATTTTTAAACTCTAAAACCAAATCATCATATGCATCTTGTAATTCATCAAAAGAATATGAACATGAGGTAGATGAATTAGAAGTTACCCTTGAATCTTCTTCGATTGCCATAAGTCAAAGGTTGGCTTGTTCATTGTCGGTGGAGTCTTCATCACTCAAAGTAGCCACATATGCCTTCTTCTTATGGCTTGTTCTCTTTCTTTTTCGACTAACGCTTGGATTTTTTCATTTTACTCTTCATGAATCGGACAAAATTTTCAAAGAGATAGGGCGTCTCTTCTTCTTCTTCACTTTCCTCTTTACTTGATTCTACAGGTAGGCATGTGGAGGATGGAAGAGTTATGGCATTTACATTGATGTCTTTCTCTTTGATCTCCTTCTTCTTCTCCCTCTTCAAGAGTTGAGACATCATCTCATGGGTGAGAAAAGATCCAACGAGCTCATCAATCTTGAGCTCCTTCAAGTTCTTTGCTTCTACAATTGCAGTCTTCTTGGACTCCCATGATTCGGGAAGTGAATAGATCAACTTTCGAACGAGTTTATATTCTGAAATCTCCTATCCAAGACCTTTGAGTTGATTGACGATTATGGAGAATCGGCCGAACATCCTCTTGATATCTTCATACAGGTCCATCTTGAAGCTTTCATACTCGAGATTGAGAAGACCAATTTTGGTCTCCTTTACTTCGTTGGTTCCCTCGTATGTGACTTCAAGCTTGTCTCATACTTCTTTGGCATCTTTACAAGAAGACATCTTCTCATAGATGTTGGGGCTAAATGCACAAAAGAGAATTTGCAAAGCCTTGCAATTAAGCTCCATCTTCTTGCGATCATCCGCACTCCAATCCGCCTTTCTTCATTGTGGCACGAATAGACCATCTTTAACTATATCCCAAAGCTTGTAACCCTTGGATTTTATGAAGAATATCATTCTTGTCTTTCAAAAGGCATAGTTGGCCCTGTCGAAGAAAGGTGTCTTATCGATGGATTGTGCCATTCAACCGGTTGATTGAATTGATGTATCGAGCTTCTCAGATCGCCTTAGTAGGATGTTAATAATTTTCAATTGAGACTCGCTCTGATACCAATTTTTAGGCTTGATAGGCTCGATTTCCTTCAACCGAAATGGATTGCCAAGTGGTGGAGAAGTTGGATTTTTGGGTGATTGATTTGAGGAAGAAAAAATGTATGACACGATGAATTTATAATGGTTCGGCCTTCGAAAAAGCACCTACATCCACTACCTTAGCTCTCACTAAGGATTTCCGAATTAATTCACTAATTGATTCATCCTCTTTGAGTTCATAGTCGTTACTAGCTGTTAGAGATGAATTGGAGCCGTTAGAGCCTTTACTTCCCACCATAAATGCAGTTCTACAACTTAGCGTATCGATACTCGGATGTCCGTATTGATACAGTCCCTTTTTGGAATTAGCTTTTGAGCACTTTCAACTGATGCGTATCGATACAAATGTAAGTGTATCGGTACGGTCCTGCAATATAAAAGACCGTTGGGAAATTGACCGTTGGGGTAGTTGTGCATATCAATATGCGATACAACTGTATCGGTATGCGAACTAGTTGTTAGGGGTTTTAAAGCACTCCATATCAATACGGACAAAGCGTATCAGTACAATTTTTGGCTATTGGAATTTTCCTATAGCTGAAACCCTAAGGCGTATCGATACAGTACGTACTATATCAGTACAATTACTTGAAAAACACTGGTTTGCCTACTTTAAAAGCATTTTTTAAGTTATTCCAAAGCCTTGTAAAAGTCCTTAAACCTATTTTCAAGTTGTTTTGACTAAATGCATGTTTTAAATTCTTTTCAATTTAGTCCGAAACTATTTTTCAATTATTATATCAAAACACATATTTCTACAAGGGGTCTATGATCCGAGCCCAACTTCTATAGATGGAAAACCTCAGAAAGAGAAAAAAAGTCATATCATTCTTTGTTGCACAAACATATATCCAACCATTAGAACAATGAGCCCCACTTCCACGTAAACTAGGACCATTGAAACCCATATCTAGGAGGCTAGACAGGAAAAGAAAATCACAAAATTTCGGGCAAACCTCAGTTCGATTTTGAGACCCACCTAATCGCTCAGAACTGTTACAAATAGCATTAAAATCCCCTCATAAGACCCATTGGTTGTTTGAGTCAGGTTCTAAAGCTCTCATTTGATCCCAAATCTGTCTACGCTTCATGGGATTCATGCTAGCATAAATAAAAGTAATAAAGAAAGAACGTCAATTCACCAAATCGACACAATGGCCATGAATGAACTGATTGGATAAAAAACATGATATCCAGCTGAATAGAATTACGCCACATGATCCATATACACCTGAGAAACATGAAGCTTCAACTCTGTAAGAAAACTCAAAACACGAACTCTTAACAAAATCATCCGCCTTCAAACCAATAACCATCGGATCCATAAGTGCAACAATAGCAGGACTATACGACTGTACAAGTAACTTGAAATAACGTTAAAAGACAGGGCCAAACACGCCCTGCGTGTTTTAAAAAATTGTATTAACCATAATACAATAAAGAGAGGAAAGACCCAAGACTAGGCTTATGACGAGGGGTTATCCACCTCTTCGAAAACTTTGTTGGCGAACCATTGCACTTATCCTTCAGGAATATCCTGTAAGCCTTCAACATTCCCAGCCAGATTATCACCCGTGACCTCACCCATAGCCTTGTCGAGTTGTGTGAACAACTCTTCAAATACCTCGGTTAAGTAGTGCATGTTCTTATGATTCTTCGTAGTTTCCAGTCCTTTTTTGGTCAATCCCTTGACATGAGAAAGGTTTAGAATGGTTGCCTTGGAGTTTATATTTCTATTTGGCTTTGTCGAAGAACAATTAATAGAGTTACGAGCAATGGGACCATTCCATTTTCCACAACCTTGACTACTTTGTGCTGATCATTCTTCAATGTAGACTTAATCACCACAACCTCATCTTTAGAAGCAACTTGCTCCTGAGACAAAACCTGCTCCATCTTTCCATTTCCACTATTTGCTGCCTTAGAAATTTTTTATGCACTGCCAACCTCATCCAATGAGAGAGCCTTTGATTGGGTCGGCACCGTCTTCTTAGTCGCTTTAAGGTCCCCAACAGAGTTCCTACGAACATTCAATTTTTGCGTGATGATCTCCAATCACCTTCTCGTGGACCTATTTATCTGCACTAGACATCTCATTGACAATGGCCGCATGTTACATATCCCTCATGACATGGAGCAAAACAATGGTCTGCTCTTTCTCCATGTCGATTGCTGCATCGACATTGAGGATGTTAAAGCGGCTTCCACCAACCTTCTTCATTGTAGCAGTGCAACTATTATCAACTATATCTATCTTCCTAGAAGGTGCCACTCTCATTCTCCGGTTCGTGACCTGCATCCACAGGCCAAATAAATCTCCATATGATGTTTGCACGTTAAGGATGTTTCTCA
This sequence comes from Hibiscus tridactylites, assembly GCA_958450335.1. Classification (NCBI taxonomy): domain Eukaryota; kingdom Viridiplantae; phylum Streptophyta; class Magnoliopsida; order Malvales; family Malvaceae; genus Hibiscus; species Hibiscus tridactylites. The sequence goes on from OY288266.1 coordinate 20,599,303, forward strand.
ACCCCGCACATCTCTTTAGTAAGACCGAACTTTCCACATGCGTAACATATTATCAGGAGACCTTCGTATTCAATGTCAATACGCAAACCATCAATAATAACACCATACACAAAATAGCTTCATAAGATCAACCATCACCGCAAGGCGAGCAATCCAACCCCTCTTACCCTCAATCGTGTTAAAACTAACTCGAACAACCTCCCCAATAACACATGAAATGTATCGAAACATACTTTTAGTATAGTACCGATAGGGGAGACGAGAAAGTCTTACCCATGCTAGGATTTTCGATGTGTGGCTTTCAGAGGTTGAGAAGTTTCTGATCCATGGTTGAATAGTTAGGTAGCTACCATAGACAACCCACGAGCATCTAGAAAACACCTTAACATAATCTTCCTTTCGGGCGAAACGTACAAGAAAGTACTCGTTATTTAAGTCCACAAGGCTTATTTCACCAAACAAATCTCCAAAGCATTTGAACTCTATTAAGAAGAGTCTTATAGCCGATAGTCTTGTTGAGTAGACGAACAATAATGGACTTTGCAAGTTTCTTGTTGACCGCTTGATGCACTCGTACCGAGAACCTAATTTCAGGTAACATTTCTCTGCCGCCAATAATCACATCCTCATCGCGTATCTCAACTTCAAGATCTTCATTCTTCGCGGCCTAGTTATCGGGAACAAGGTTGCCCATAACTATATCTCGAAAAGAAAGATCTCCTTGGTTGGGACTCTGGCCAGTAGGCTCCTTACTCCCTTCTTGAACGACCATAGGAGTGACTACATTATCGTTTTGTTGCGTTATATCCGAAAGTTCCTTCTCGCCAATCCTAGATATATTTGGAGGATTAGCAGCATCCAGCCCCATCCTGGTTACACGTTCATGGTCTGATTCTACAATATAGTCTATCATCATGGAATCGCTCCCCTCTCCTTCAGAACCATGTTTCACCATACCATCGCTTGTACTCATAGCATGTGGTACCACATATTTGTCTGAATGCATACTATCCTCAGCCCCTGGATATCTTTCTCGAGAGACGACGCACCCTTTAAGATTGAAATCAGGTCAGGCGGCCGACCACTAGGGTTGACTGAATGTTTCAAAGGCGAAAATCCCGTTATAGAATCACTAGGGTTTAGCATTGAATTTTTAAATCACATTTTAAATTTTCCAGTTTAGTGGTATTTGATGTAGCTTACCTATATTGTGAACAAATATTATTTTAAAGAAACTGTAAATGTAAATGATGGGAAAATTATTCTGCCCTTATACTAGAACGTAAGTGATGCTTTTTTTTAAAAAATTTATCAAATAATGTCTAAATATCATAAAATAGAGATATATTATCAAAATAAAGTCCAAAACAAAATCAATATGAAATTTGAGAATTAATATGCATCTAATTATCATTGATGATTACAAATCTTAAAAAATTCCCCAAATCAATCCTAATCCTAATTTTAATTATTTTAATAATTGGATTTAAACTTTTAAATATAAAATATATACGAATTAATTTAATAAAAATTAAATATGAAAAATAAAAATAAAAGACAATTTCGAATGCCATTTGAGTGGGCAAGGTTTAAAAATCCTTAGCCCAACTCTATGTAAATCGGGCTGGGCTGTGAAAGCGAGAACAGTAAAATCCTATCTCTATCTTAATCTAAGAACACACTCGTCCCTATTCCCAAACAAGGTAAAAAGCAGAGATTCGCCTTAGCTTTAACTTTAAGCTTAAGCCCAAACCTAAATCCTCAGCGGAAACCCTCGCTTATAAATATCTATCGTCCCTTCTCTTCAAACCCTCTCTCGCTCTCTTTAGTCACCGTCGCCTCCTGCGTCTCTCTCCATAGCCGTACCAAAGTTTCTCTAGCTTCTCGCTTCAATTTCTCAAAGAGAGAGGCTGCAATCATGTTGGTCTATCAAGATCTCATCTCCGGTAATTCTTCTTTGTTTTTGTTGTTTTCTTCAATCTCGATTTGTTTTTATCGATTTGTATTTGTTCTCTTGTTTAGTTTTGTGATTTCTAGGTTTTTGTTAGATCTGTGTTTGCTTCCTTATTTTGACTTTATCTGATTCTGTTTCGATGTAATTTTTAATCCATAAAAATAGAAATTCTAATAAAATTTCAGATTTAGCCATCGTGTCTGGAATTTCTAGTATTATTGATGTTTTGAAGCTTATAAATTTACAGATCTTTGATTTGCTTTGCCTAATATGCTGTGGCGTGTTGTCAATTGAAGTATGTTGAACGAACTGTATTTTTCCCAAATTGAATTCAAGATCTGACGAATCTTAGCCGTTGCCTGTTGGATCTCCAAGTTTCTTGATCTTTCTTAGAATCTAAAAAGATGATATTTACTGTTATTGATTTTATGTATTTTTTTCTGTTGCAAGTGTATTGAACTTTGATGGATGTTTGATTATTATGTTTAGGTTGATTTAATTCAGTGGGATTTTCTTAATCTATAAGGGTTGAAGTTGAACTAACCGCCTCTGATTTAATTCAAAACTGATAATTGTTGCTGTTTTGTTTAAATTTTTTTTAGTAATCTTAGTGCTTCTTAAAGTTGAAAGATACTGATCCTTTTATTACCATGCTTATAAATATGTTTTGAAATTTTTACGTGCTGATTGATTTCAGGTGACGAGCTTCTTTCCGACTCGTTCCCCTACAAGGAAATTGAGAATGGCATGCTGTGGGAAGTTGAGGGAAAGGTTAGCATTTTGGTTTAATTGTTAATTTGAGGGAAAGCTTGATTATATATAATGGAATTTGACTCAAGTTTGTTTTTGCTACTTTTTAGTGGGTTGTGCAAGGTGCTGTTAGTGTTGACATTGGTGCCAATCCTTCTGCTGAAGGTGCAGATGAGGATGAGGGTGTTGATGATCAAGCTGTGAAGGTTGTCGACATTGTTGACACTTTCAGGCTTCAGGTTAGTCTCTTTTTTTTCTTGATGCTATTTTCACGTATACCTTTTGAGTCGAACCTGAAGAATGTGTTTTGACATCTCTTGCAGGAGCAACCTTGCTTTGACAAGAAGCAGTTTGTTGCAAACATGAAGAAGTTTATCAAGAATCTGACACCCAAATTGGATGCCGAGAAGCAGGAAAGCTTTAAGAAGAACATTGAGGGAGCAATCAAGTTTCTGCTTCCGAAACTGAAGGACCTTCAATTGTGAGTTACATATTTTACTGTTCCCATTTGTGTATTTTTATCAAATTCTTCTCGGTTTTCAGGGATTGAAACCCAGGATTTTTTCTTGCAGCTTTGTCGGAGAGAGCATGCACGACGACGCATGCTTGGTGTTTGCTTACTACAAGGATGGTGCAACTGACCCCACATTTTTGTACTTTGCTTATGCATTGAAGGAGGTCAAGTGCTAAGCTTTGAGCTTTGAATCGCCAAGCTTGTTGAAGTTGTAGTCTTTTATTATGCTTTTGACTCGTATTTTCTATCTTCTGTACTCTGCTAAGACTATGAGTTTATGGTGTTCGGTGTTTTGTTTTTGATTGTTTATGGGGTGATTAATAATAACTTAAACCCTTGTTCTATTAAGCCTTAATTTAATTGGTATGGTTTTCGGACAAATTTGGCATGTTTAATATCAATGCTTTTGCTTAATACCCAACCTTGATACTTTTTCGTCTCAATTTAATTGTTTGGTGATTATGGGTTTTCCTTAATTCCAAGTTATTCCATTTTAGCATTGGAAAATATGTGGAAATAAAAAGTACTTTGATTTTAGGGTTTAAGAATTTAGAGTTAGAACTGAACAATAAATTTTATTCACAACTATGAAATTTTAAATTTTTATAATTAAACTTTAAACCTTAAATGGAATATTTAAACCCTATTAAGATTTTTGTGGAAAAAAAAATCACCAGTCACTACATGATATAATTATTATTTAGGTTCCGGATAGAAACATGTTTTTTACCGTTTAGCTCTAGGCTTTAACCAAATGTTTTTGCATACACGATATTAAATTTTATATTCTTTATGTTGTGTTTAACTTGTAGATTTATTTGTATTTTTATATAAAAAATAGATTTAGTTGTCTTTTACTTTTATCATTTTAAGTTAAACCTACTGCATATAAATTGTTTTAGAATTAATATTTTAAAATTCAAGAGGCAGAGGATTAAATTTTTTATCAAATAAGAATATGGAGTTTAAGGATTATTTTTCTGTCCTCAACATTCTATTAAAAACAAAATAGATTGTTTGGTAAAATATACTTGTTTTGATATTTAAAAAATATTATCAATTTAAATGATGTTAAAATAGAAATACAAGTTTTACTTTTTGATATGAAATTATTGGTATTTGATTTGTTGGTCGATTAATTTGGATTGGGTGCTATAAAAGTATATTATACAAATGATCTTTTTAATTTATTTCATTTCATTTACAACATCAAAATTTACGTATTTGATTTTGTTTAAAGTATTTAACTTCAACTTACTAAACCATCCTTCCAAAAAAATCAGTAAATCAATTTTAGTTTTGTTCATTACATTATTCTTCATCAACTTTCTAATTTTTCGACAGGTACAATATTTTTGAAAATCTATTTTTTTAAAAGAAAAACATATATGAAAACTTTATTTTAGATAATTATATGTTGAGTAAATATAAAACATAAGTATGTCATGATTTTTTATTTTGTTAAAAGAATGTTATTTTTATGTGTTTTTTTATTAAGGCAATTTTTATTTAATTGTATTTATTAACAACGTTAGAATTTAAATTCTTAATTTTATTTAAAAAATTTAATATTTTATCTCACTAAATTAATTGAATGGTTTGTTTTTACTATATATGTATTATTTGGGTAAATTACATAAATAGTCTCTGACTATCTGATTATAAAGCAACAAGTTGGTCCGCTACCGCTAAACATTTAACAAATGATGACATGACAGTTAACAAACATTGCATAATAACACATTTAGTGCTTCATATTTACATATTCAATTAATTTAATTCTAATTTGAAAAAAAAATAAATGTAGTTTTCTTTATTTACCAAATCAGATCGAATGATAGAGAAATATCTAGTAAGGTTTTGGTGTATAGGATTAGGGTTGTTGGTGCGCAAGAGCTAGGCGCGAAGACGAGTGTCAAAGGGCATAGACTGTTCAATGAGGGGAGCTGAAACAAAGGCCAAACAGTTGTCAAAGCAGGGAGGTGGTGTCAGAGTGGAGGGTTAGATAAAAAATAGTTAAATTGATAGAACAAGTAAATAAAGATGACTAGATTTATTAGATTTTTTAAATTTGAGCTAAATTGATTGAATAGATAAACATAAAAGGTTAAATGTGTTATTATGTCAAATTTTATTAACCGTCACATTATCAAAATGTTAATTTTTTAACGTCACAAACTAACATATTATTTTTTAAGCATAAAACTTTTTATATATTTTTACAATTGAATGACTCAAATAAAATTTATAATCGTATAGTATTTACGTAGTTTACACGTATTATTTTATATGGAAAATGAAGCAGTAGTAGTAGGAGAGAAAGCATGCAAATCAGCCTTAAATCTAGAAGCTTGAGAAAACATGCAAATCAACCTTAAATTTTGAAGCTTGAAATCTTTTTTTGGAATTGCGCTAAGTTATATTTAAAGATAATAATGTCGGAGGAGCTTGTTTCGGGACTCTTGGCATTGCTTGTTTTTGTTCACATCCTCTTATTTCGCTAATTTAGTAAATGGTATTCAATTATTTTTTCATTAATTCAAATTAAATTTTGCATAAGTTTATTGTGGGGTGACCTTTCTAACACAATTTTCTTCATTTACAATCAAGAACAAAATCATAATTTAGAGTTGAGGGTAAACTATAAACATTTAAAAGTGGAGAAAATTCATAAATAAACTAATTTTTAAAGAAACATAAATAGGGGACAAAGGTGGAAAAAAAAATTTCGAGGTGGAGAGAAACCCACCCCTTAATAGCTCAGTCCCTGCTCACAATGTTATGATTTTTTGGTCGATTAATTCAAATTAAATTTTCAACGTACGGCGTAAATCTCATGAATAATAATGTCAAAATCTTATGGATTTAACCGAATAATCTATTTATTTTTTAAAATAGAAAATTAAAAGGTAGAAAATAGATAATATATATTTTAATTCCAATAAGCAAAAGTGAATCTTTTTGTTTTGTTATGAGCAAAACCAACGTTAATAGAGCATTTCTTTCTGCCACCAAAAACTAAACACATTAAAACCGAAACAAATCATGAAATTTTGATTCAAATTTGATCCAATTCCTTCTTTCTGTATATAATCACAAAGCCACCGTGCAATCAAACTGTGTTTTACATCTGATATCGGATCTTGAATCGCCGACGTCTCTCTTCGTTTTCCTTTCTCCGGTATTTTTTTTTTGTTTATTTATGCTTTATAATTTGAATACGTGAATTTTGAGTGACTTGATTTTTTTTCTTTGACGGAGTTAAAGAAAATTGCACGAACTTATTGGAAATCTCATTTCGAAGAATTTTGACTTCCTTTTTCTTCGAATTCGGATTTTCTCCGTCTTGTAAAGTGAATTTCAGTTACGTTTGTTCTATTTTATTGTTTGTTTGTTTGTTATTTATGAGTGTTTTTTTTTTTGCTGGCGTTGATAAACAGGTCTTAAGAATTGGCTCCTCAGAGGAGATCGCAGCGTTACGTGGGTGGCCAAATGCATCAAAGCAATGCAGCGGCGACGGCGCTTTACGATCGCTCCAGCGGCGAATCCTTGCGCAACTCTGATTCCGCCTCCGGCGGCGATGCCAGTGATGCCGTTATGGCGCGGTGGTTGCAGTCTGCTGGTTTGCGGCATCTTGCCTCTCCCTTGGCTTCTAACGGCATCGACCAAAGCCTCCTTTCCAATCTCCTCGTGCAGGTAAACCAAGCAACTCTACATTTAATTTCCACGTGTATATTTTTAATGCTTTGAATTTACTTCTTGGTGGAACTTTATTTGATGAAAACAACCGTGGCTATTGCAGTTTGATTAAGGGAAGTGTTTTTGAAGTTTCTGCATTGTTCGTTCTGCACCTAATCATATGCCCTTTTTTGCTATTTATATTTTATATTCCATGACCAGTTGATGGATTGAATATGTTCTTTTCTCTTCTGCGTGAAGTTCTGAAAAATTCTTCCCATTTTTAGTATGAACAGTTGATCATTCTGGGGAATATTATCTTATTTTTTTCTCATGAGTTTATTATTTTTCATCTCATTTTGAACACTATTTGAATTTTAAATGGTTTTACATTCTGCGAATTTTTAGATGATGGAAGTTTCTATTTCATTATTGAAGGGTTATGGAGCACAATCTACAGAAGAGAACCAGAGGCTTGACACATTAACGAGGAACCTCAATTTTAATAGGGAATTTAGATCGGAGCCGTGCATGCCAACTGGGCATTCCGGAGGGCAAGTTATATCTGATAGGTTCTATTCTCCAGAGTCGAGGGGGGATTTTGGATTTGGGCTTATGGATCTTCATGCTATGGGTGATACAGAACTTCTGGCTCAGGTATGGTTTAGGGCACTGCACCTAGCATTCCTTGAGATTTCTACAACGGTTGGTCGCTAGAAGTCTAGTTTGATTGCTTCTTTCATTTTTGTAATGATTTGATTAGATATTTCTGGATGTTGTTCCCTTTTGATAATTTTAAAATTATAAAAAATCACTTCAATCTAAGTTTGAATAACATCTTTTTCCCCTTCCTGGAAAGAAATTTTGATTTTTTTTGGTTGCAGCATGTTACCTCAGAACCTTTTAAACCATCACCATTGATGCCTTATGTGAACAAAGCGTTTGGAAATGAATCTGGTACTAGTCAGCAGCAAAAAGAGCAAGGTGATGCAGATGCCTTATGCTCTGTCAATGAAAAGGAGATCAACACGAGGGAAAATAATGTTGCTAAGATTAAAGTTGTGGTATGTTGCATTCTATCCTTGGTGCCTCGTTTCTCTCTCCTCTCTTACTCAACATTCTGTAGAGACGGGGACATCTAAGATTACAGCTTATGTCCTCTAGTTTAGTATCTTCTTCTTCCTTTCATTGTCATCTTACCTTTTTGTGTTTCGTTATATATGTGCTGGACAAAGTAGATGTGTGTTAAATCTCACGTAAGCTATTTTTTTCTCTATCGTGTGGTACAAGGTACGTAAAAGACCATTAAACAAGAAGGAAATTTCTCGGAAGGAGGATGACATAGTAACTGTAAGAGAGAATGCTTTAACTGTCCATGAACCCAAGCTAAAGGTTTGTCCCTTATTCACAGCAGTTATGTGACAACACTATGTGTTCCAGAGATGAATATTTTAGAAATGTTCTTTACCTGTTTGATATGTTATTTCACTCTTTCTTATATATGCTTTAATTGTTTTATGAGAGGTGGACTTGACTGCATATGTTGAGAAGCATGAGTTCTGTTTTGATGCTGTTCTGGATGAGAATGTAACCAATGATGAGGTAATACTTAGTTGAAATAAGTTTCCTTAATGCTATCCAAACATGGTTCCTGAATAATGTTATGTTATGACCAAAGTTGTTTGTTGATTTGTTAGAGCAAAAGATCGATTTATTCTATTGTTTGCTTCAACAGGTTTATCGTAAAACTGTTGAGCCGATTATTCCCATAATCTTTCAGCGAACAAAAGCCACTTGTTTCGCTTATGGGCAAACAGGTGCGTAATTTCTGAACTTTCTTCCAGAATGGCAGGCACAGGTGCTATATATATTATGTTCTGCTTTTCTATGCTTCATGCTATATTCACGTGGAATGAAAACTGTTCAATATCAAAGGCTACATTATATTTGGATTTAAAATGTACAAACATCTTTTTGGGCTCTGTTTGTTATTTTTTTAAGGCAACTGTTTGTTATTTCCTATTACACTGTTCGTTGTTTGCCCTCACACCTGCCAAGAACTTCTGCCTTGGCTTATGTAGATTGTTGCTCAACTCTAAATCATTTACCATATTCAAAGAGTTGGGAAGAAGTTAGATTCTAGTGAGAACCAGAAGTATTTTGTTAACTGATGTAAATGGTGTTCTTTTAGTATTTTAAACATGACGGGGGACAATAATTGGGAGCTTTAGAATTATTACTAGGAAGTTGATGCTTACGATTGGTTTGGGAGTTTAGAGACTGCAAATGTCTGATTGCATCGATGAGATAGACCTAAGACAGTAAGACATGATGGTCATTTTTTCATTTTCCTTGGTCCTTACTCTTTTTGTGCGTCTCTAGTTCGTGTTAATGTAGCATTGTTACTAATTTTTGCTATATGTCATGGAATATATATATATATATATATATATATTAATTACAGGTAGTGGTAAGACGTTCACAATGCAACCATTGCCTCTCAGAGCTGCCCAAGATCTTGTTAGATACTTGCACCAGCCAGTTTATCGCAATCAGAGATTTAAACTGTGGCTTGGCTTTTTTGAGATATATGGCGGAAAACTCTATGACCTTCTGAGTGAGAGAAAGTAATTCCCTTTTCTTTCATTGCTTGCTTATGTGTCTTTTATTTTATTTTATATCTTCAAGACATACCTGATTGATTTGTGATATATAATGGATTTGAAATGTCTGCTGCTCTGACTGTATCGAGCACAATTTATACCATGTCAAGCACACGTTTTCTCTTTCAAGATGCATTTCCGGTGTACATATGTGTGCATATATGAATTAAAAGCAACTAAATCACTCAATAATCTAAACTTCCTCCTATAGGAGACTTTTTATGAGAGAAGATGGGAAACAACAAGTCTGCATTGTTGGACTGCAAGAATTTGAGGTCTCGGACGTGCAAATCGTGAAGGAATACATTGAGAAGGGAAATGCTGCTAGAAGTACAGGATCGACTGGTGCAAATGAGGAATCTTCGAGGTCACATGCTATTTTACAACTTGTCATCAAGAAGCACTCTGAGGTAAAGAAGTCCAAGAGGAACAATGAGGGGAATGAGTCTAAAGCTGGGAAGGTTGTTGGGAAGATTTCTTTTATTGATCTTGCTGGCAGTGAAAGAGGTGCGGACACCACTGACAATGATCGGCAAACTAGGTAAGTTCGTATTTTCCTGTTAATTCTATTAACATGTATGTTTTCCTACCCACCTGGTTTATTTTTGGCTCTCAGGATCGAGGGTGCTGAAATTAATAAGAGCCTTTTGGCTCTTAAGGAGTGCATTCGTGCTCTGGACAATGACCAGCTCCATATACCATTCCGAGGGAGCAAACTTACAGAAGTGCTCCGAGACTCTTTTGTTGGCCAATCGAGGACAGTTATGATCTCCTGTATTTCTCCAAGTGTCGGTTCATGTGAACACACTCTCAATACTCTGAGATATGCTGATAGGTATCCTTGTTTCTATAACGGACTTCCTTTGTTACAGCAGATTGTACTTACTTCTTGTCTAAATAAAGGTTATTGTAACCCAACTGAACAGGGTTAAAAGTCTTTCAAAAAGTGGCAATCCCAAAAAAGATCCGGCCGTAAATTCCTTACCACCAAGTAATAAGGATGCATCTTCTTTCTCAGCTACCTCAGATGTCGAAGATGTTTATGATCAACCACAGGAAGTAAAAGTTGTCGAAACAGGTCGAAGGATTATAGAGAAAGATGTCTGTACTGTTGACTTCGACAAACAACCCTCGGCTTTTTCGTCAAGTCGCCCTTTAGGTAGGAGGGAGGAAAGTGGAACAAGTTCTGGCCCAACAGATAGGGAGAGATTTGAAGGAGCATGTCAAAGAACTTACTCATTAAGTTCTCAAAGTTCAGTTGATATAGAAGAAAGAGTGCACAAGGTGTCACCACCTCGTCGAAAACCGACTAGAGAAGAAAATCCCGAGAAGATGGAGAACTGGGTTAAGAATGATGGAGGGGGATCTGATTCATCTGCAACAAATTCCCGACAGGCGAATGCCGGCACAAATAATGTTAGACATAGACAGTATGATCCCGAGCCTCCTACGGCTGGGAATATCAAAGCAATACATGATGTAGGAAATCAATACGGTTCATTTTGTTTTATTTTAGTAAGGGCTCTTAGGATTTTCTTCATTCTGCATATACTTTTGGTTTGTTGCAGGAGGAAGAGGCCTTAGCTGCTGCTCACAGAAAAGAAATCGAGGATACAATGGAGATTGTTCGCGAAGTAAGTAACCTTAGCATTTACGTTTCATTACACAGACTTAGCAATGAACTGAATTAGCCATCTGATTCATTGCTCGTAAGAGCACTAGATATCTACGACATACTACGATGCCTTTTAAGTTCTTTTCCGGGTCGTGCTTCTCATGAATTACCAAAACCGAGGTCGATAAGCCGGAGATATTATCCTTCTTTGTTCACAGTTAACATGTTCATTGTGTTCAGGAAATGAAGCTTTTGGCTGAGGTGGACCAACCAGGCAGCCAGATTGACGATTACCTTACCAAGCTGAGCTTTGTGCTTTCACGCAAGGCCGCCAGCCTGGTGAGCCTTCAAGCTCGCCTTGCCAGGTTCCAGCATCGACTGAAAGAGGAGGAGATACTGAATCGGAAGAGACTTCCTCGTTAAGGCAGTCTATTACTTTAAAAATTTCTACAAATATATAAATTCTCGTAAACGAATCCTACTCGGTTCTGCCAGTCGATGCATGGAGCTGCTTTAGGCTCTTCAAGACAGAATTTCGCATTCGGTACAAATCTCGGGTCGTTCATGCCGGCATCAATGTCGATGTTCACATGTTTCCGGCTTATTTAGTGGCAACGAGGCGATGAATCTGATGCCTTTATTATTGGGGTGACAAATGCAATGCATTGAGAAGTCTTTTGTAGAAAAATAGTGTACTTTTTTTAAAACCTTTTCCTTCTTTATTTTGCTTTATAACCTCAAAAGCACATTCATTATTCATGTCATGTAATATTCTATATGGTCTTAAGAAATGTATAAATATCTACTTAAATATTTTACAAATGCTAAAATTGTTCCTTTTTGTCAATTTTTTTTATAATCATCCGTGTTCAATTTAGACCAAATATTACAGAAATATATTATAGGGTTGGCTCTCTCAATTTAATATGTTTCATTCACAATATTAAGATTCAAAATTTTAATCTTATTTAAAAAATCTAAATTTCATCTTATTAAACTAATTGGTTATCAATGAGACCGCAAAAGAAACAAAAGTTATTTTTACCTTTTCTATATGGAAAATATTGGATGCAGTATAAATTTTAGTTTAAAATCATAAACTAATTTTAAGGGTTAGGATTTAGAGTTTAAGAATTTATTATTTAGCAGTTTAAATTTAGGGTTTAAGGTTTAGTATTTAAGGTTTGAAATTTAAGAGTCTAGAGTTAAGGATTTAAATTTTAAAAATTAAATAAGCATGCTTGTAGAAAAAAAGCTTTCCACTCTCTTCGCATCAAATAAAAATGTTTTTGATAAATGTCTCAGTGAAAAAGGGGATATTCATCCGCTTTGTTTGTAACATATGTGCATTACCAAAAGATTAATAATATGTACAAACAGATACTACATTGTAATCACCGAATATTAAAAAAAAATCATAGAGGGGAAAAGATTGAACATTTTGTTAAAAATAAAAGTTTCACCTTTGTTTTACAAGTTTGCATCTCATAAGTCATAACTCATGCTACTCTAAATCATAAATAAGAATTAGTTAATGCCACCATTTGTATATCAGATAATTTTTCAAAAATCAATTCAAGCTCATATGTATACTAATAATTATACTATATTCTCAACTTTCATAAACTACAAGTTCTGACCATAAAAAGACCAACTTTACAGTTTTCATAAAGTAAAAGTAGGACGGAATTTAACAATTTTCTTGGATTCTGCACTGATTCCATTGGCAAGTGATACAATGAGTTTTGTCTGCACTTTTATCATATACTTGACCTAAATACAAATTCACCACTAGGGAAAAAAAATAAAAATACAAGAATCACAGTTACTTAAATGATCAGAACCTTCCGCGAAATCTCTAAATACACGAGAAACCATAAAAATGAACATACTCGTATCCGAAGCTCTCACCCGAGTCCGATTAACACCTAGACAAAAAAACACCTTTGTACATCTGCTTTGTTTGATTTCAGACAAGCTGCACAACAGCAGCTATTCTCAAAGCCCCGTTTTGTAGAAGATCAGCAAGTTCATCAAACAACAAAGCTGTCCTCCATCCCCAGCCTTTTGGAGCTTTCGGTAAAAGAGTTCCCCTCTGTTTGAAGCTCCCAAACACCGTTACTTCTCGCTTTGATGGACAAATTAGCTGGAAAAATGAAATGTATCAAATCGGAAGCGTTAATTGATTTTTTTTTTCTTTCGGCATAAAGGTCTTTAGCTTACAAGGCGATGTATTAAAATCTAGATTGAGTAATATAATCTAGTACCTGATAACGAGCGGTGACCTTTTCCCGAGAATCGATATACATGTGAACCTGAAAAGTGAAAGTGAAAACAGGATGTTCCTAATTATTCAAAAGCTCTAATTACACTTAATAATCAAACAATAACAAAAGCAGAAAAAGATTGTTCTCCATGAATGAAATAAAAGACCATCTCATGATTAGGTGAAACCGGGATGACCTTTCTAAGAGAGTCGGTTATCTCAGCTTTCCGACGGTGAAGAAACAATCCTGAAGTGGGAGGAAAATGGGTTGAGAAAACAATTGCAAAATCATCTTTAATGATCTCGAAAAACAAAGGATAAGTTTTCGAGATTGAGCCTTCCGTTAGAACATTACCTAGAGTCCTGCGTCCTTGAGGATCTTCATCATTGAAGGCCTGGACACTAACCTGTAAGTTGAAATGGATATTATGATGCAAATCTTCACACAAACATGGAATATATAATCGAAAAGCTATAACATCAAGAAATTCTATAAGCAGGGGAATTAGGAGCCATTTCAGAACATTCAAAACCAGAACATCGGGTTATAGATTTTGTGATTTTTGTTTTTGGTTTCAACATTTTCTTTCAGAAAAAAGAATCGATAGTACTTGGATTATATATAAGATATTAAGACAGTTGTGGGAAGTAAATCCGTTTCGAAGGTTCTGAAAGGGTTTTTCACATTCAAATACCTTCCACAATGAACCAGCGTAAAAGAACTCGGGAGAGTGCTTGACTTGACCATCACTGAGCCTGTGCACATCCTCAAATTCAACCCTGTACAGCCAGCGAAAGATTTACACAACATTATTGGAAATAGTCTTCGACTCGTAAGTCAAAAATAAAAAGAAACAGAAAATGCTGAGACAAGATAGATGGATTTGAACAAAGGCACTATACAACGAATTAAACAGCCCCTAAAACCCAACCAATGAGGTCTTGCTTCTTTTGAATATAATTACGTCATATGTTAGAAACAAGATCAAGAATGCCAAACCTATTAATCAGTAATATCGGTAAAATTATTACCGAGAACAAGTTATCTCCTAAGAAATAGTTAAAGCACAAGACCCCATGTGGAATAATTTCCACCAATATTGTATGCACCAACCTTCACAGTTCAGACTTCAGAGAAGCACAGACCAACAGTTGTGTAACAAGAAACAACTTACCCAAAACGAAAGGAAGGGAAGTGACTCAGAGGGGTTTTCAAGTCCAAAGATATAGAAGAATTAGTTGCATTCTCCCAATCAATTCCAATGGGATGCTCTGGTGACTCTAACATCTGCTGCATGGCAATCCCACCAGTAGCTGGCCCTGCAATGGAAGTTTCAGGCACTTTGTCATGTGAGTCCATCTCGGAACTCCTCTCTGTTTGTTCTGCATGAACATTATTACTTCCTTCTTGGCTTAACTCCACCAGAGCTGTTAAGCCACCTCCAGACATATCTCCATTATGGTCGGCTCTAGCCTCTGAATCATCATTAGCAAGAGACTGCTGGCCATTTCTGTTGCCAATACCAAAGGGCACACGGGAAAAGACAAAACGTGTTGGAGTCCACGAAGTGGCAGGAACAAACGTAGCACCAGACCCGATACCTGCAAGCCCATCATTAGCCCCCCTAACCTGCACTCTTACCGGCCTAAAGAGGCCATTTCCTTCATCTGGAGCATTGTCAGCCATATATACATTTCCAATGTTGCCAGTTAGATGATTTTGATCATGCTCTGGCATGTAATAACCAGTAGTAGCTACTCCATGTGGGTAACCAAATGGCTGCCTGCAACTGCATTGCATACTAGTAAGGCAGCAATTTTTGCATGTGTCAACTCCAATTTCTTGCACCCTCTGGTGTAATAGCATCTACATTACAGACATACAAATAAATAAATGCAATCAAATTCTTATCAAATCCAGACGCAGCAACCAAAGTTTTAAGAAATTCTAAATGCATATATTAGAAAGGGGGACCCCAAAAAGGAGAGGGGAAAAACTCTCTACTATATAATCTAAAAGACTAAAACCCATTCATCAATGTCAATTGTGTTTATAACTAGAATAACCATTAATATGTTGATATATCCAGCTTCCAAGAAGTATTTCTTAATACAGCACAATAACAGAAATGGCAACAAATTGGTACAGAAAACAAACCTGCAGCCAAAGGCCATCATTCAGAGCTTTGCAAGGGAAACCTAATTCTTCAAGTTGTTTCCTCACATTCAAGAGTGCCTCAAAGGACATGTTGCAATATAGAAGAGAGCCCCCTTCAAATATATTGACGAAAGCATCATATTCCTCACCACGTACCCCACAGTTTCCTTTTGCATAGCTTTTCACCTGTCTTTTACCCACAACCCTGCCACCCCAAGAAAGAGAAGCCATGCCACATCTTCCCCAATCATTCAACATGAGTCCACTATCCTCGGAAGGGCAATGCTTTGATTGATTGATTGCAAGCCAATTATTGTTATTCAACTGGTAACATGAACCTTCCTCAGATGGCCCCTCCATAGCCATTCGCCCACTCGTTCCATCACCAATTGGCATTTCAACATACGAACGTGAAGTTCTTATCCCCTCTGAAAATGAGCTACTTATTGATGAAGACTGATCTATGTTGCAGGGATACGTAGGTTCTGAACGAGCATATTTGGGTCGCTGAACCTGTTGGTCAGAAATAGATACTCCTGCCGGTATGTCAACTACACAACCTGCAAGATCAACCGGGAGCTTCTGAACAGTCTTGTAGTGCTCTTGGTCATCTCTTAAACTTAGGCATCCCAATTCGGATTCCAATTTCTTACCATGAAAGCTATCAACCAAGGTTTTTCCCTTTCCTTTGGAAGACTCAAGAGAAGTTCCCACATCCATCTCAGGAGAGTGATTTCCTTGACCAGATCTTTCAGGCTGGTAAAAAGAACCTTTTGCAAGGAGGGCGTACAATGCTAGCTCAAACCTTTCATAAAAAGGTCAATGTATCATCCAACAATATAATCACAAACCACAAAACCCAAATTTAGCTACAGGGCTGTCAACACATCTTACCGTTTTTCTTCACTAGGTACCCACAGCTCATCAGAGGTCAGCAATGCATGTAAAGTCTGAGACGAAAGTTTAGGAAGCACCTGTTCATGATGGAGAAAACCCAATGACCAATAAGATAAGCATACTGGAAAATTCATAACAAATAACATTCACCGTTAACCTACAATTGAGGAAAAATGTTTTGGCTTCTTAAATTTCATTTTCTCGTTTTCTAGTTAGTTCCTCTACAATTTAGTCATGCACGATAGAAACACCAAAATCACGATCTTTTAAGCTTTACCTCTTTCAATTCCATGGCACCACTTTGGCACAGATAGCCCCAGCAAGCATTCTTCACACGTTCTCCATGTATCCCATAATCTTGACTCTCCGCAAACACCTACATTTACATCCAAATTGCGATTAAAAAAGCAGAGACAAAAAATAAAAATGGAATTGTTAAATCATAGTTCAAACCTGATATGCTAAGAAATTCGAAGTCCAGAGCTCAGATATAATAAAATCCGTACATATAGCACATAAATCCTGCAATCAGTTTCAAAATCCGAAACAAATATATATTAAATTTAATTCATTAACTCTAAAATAATCAATTAAAAAGAAAACATCAACTCTTTTAAAGGACCTGAAGATCGAGAAATGAAGCAGCAGCTAAAACGCGGAACGCATTATTATCATTAAGCTTGGGGTGGTGTCCGTACAAATAAGCCAACGCGACCGCAATCGCCTCGCCGTTAACGTTGCTATCGTCGACGTTTAACGTTACAACCGGAGAATTAGCTTCTTTCCAAGGCCCGTGCAGCATATTCCTCAATTCAAAATAAAAAATAAAATTAATTTTAAATTATCGAAAATTTAGAACTTAGGTTTTATTTTTTTTAATTTTTGTTCGTTTTTGAATTTTTAATTGTCTTAATTTTAAACCTGAAGTAGGAGCTACGAGAGAGGATTAAGCGGTGGAGGTGGTAGGTGGATCCCATGGCGTTAACGACAATGTCGGAGAATGAACCGCCGTTGAAACCTTCCATTTGGATGTGTTCGCAAAGGGAACTGAGGTTACAATCGGAGGCTCTGAGTTCGCTGCTGCTCCGGTCGTTATCGGTGTGCTGTGGCGGCGGCGGAATCGTCATTTTCAATTGCTGGTGACGGTGGTGCGTCGGAGGTCCGTACGATCTGTGCTTCGAAAATTGCGGTTCCATCTGAAAGGTCGTCGTTTAAGATTCATGAGGAAGAGAAAGTGGCAGCCATCGATAAACATTAAAAAAAAAAAAATTTAGATCTTTTCTTTTCTAGTCAACTTTGAAGATTTAAAAAAATTACTTATTTAATTTTTTAAAATTTTAATAAGAATTATATAAAAAATAATTTTTTAGATTTTTTTCTAGTTAATTTTGTGGATTACATTAGCTGATAGTGGATTATATTAGCTGATTTTATAAAAATATTTGGTAAAATTAACCGATAACGGATAACTATTTAATTATTTAAACAAACAAAATAATATATAAGGACATAATTATATTTGATACTTGTTTGAATAGTTTATTTTTTTATTATATATTTGAATGGTTTATTAGTTATCAATATTTTGTATCTATTAATATTAGGGTAAAGTACACATACGGTCACTAAACTTTAGTAAAAAACAAAATGATAATCAAACTTTCAAAAATCACGAAGTAACAATTAAACTTTAAGTTTTGAAACAAAACGTTAACTGAGACGTTAAACCCCGTTAACCCCTAACGAAAAGCTGACTGAGTATGCTACATCCCCACCCCATTTTACACCTCATATTTAAAAAACAATTCATACAGATTTCTATAATTGTAGCAAAGCATTTCAATTAGATTGGCAGAGAATTGATGGAAGTAGTTGAACCTTTTATCAAAACTGTTGTTGCATATTCTTTTTTTTTTTTTTCTTTTTTTTTTCTTCTTTATTTTGCCCACCATTTTTAGTTCTTGAAGCTCAACTCGATTCAACAATTTATCAGATCCAGCTTCAGTTCAATTTTTAAAACAGTCAATTCGCCGTAAACCATAACCATACGGTCAAGTTTCTTAGCCCCAAACCAATCCCAATGAAACAGACGGTTTCATTGCCGAAACCCACCAAGCTTTACCGGGGTGTTCGTCAACGCTACTGGAGAAAATGGGTCGCAGAGATCCGGCTACCTAAGAACCGGACACGTCTCTAGTTAGGTACTTTCGAAACCTCTAAGAAAGCAGCCTTGGCTTATGACAAAGCGGCCTATAAACTAAGAGGTGACTCGGCGAGATTCAACTTCCCTAACCTTCGCCATTACGGCTCCCATATCGGCGACAAGTTTGGTGATTACAAGTCCTTGTAGTCCTCTGTCAATGCAAAGCTTGAAGCCATTTGTGAAAGCTTGGAACAAGACCGAAAGCAGGGGAAAAACAAGAACAAAAGCAAGAACATCAAGGTTGAAGAAAAGACAGTGAAATTGGAGAATTCATCTTCATCTTTGTCCCGTCGAAAAATAAGGTATCGGTGCTTCTCCTTCAAAAATTTTTATGTTGTTGAAATTCCCTACATATGAGATTGATTGGGATTCTATTTCTTAGAAAGTTCAAATTTTTTCCTTTTGTATTGTATTTGTGTAAACTCACTGCAATGAAGTTTTTGGCAGTTGCAGTGGCGGGTTATGGTTCTTAGTTTTAATTTGTAAGAAAATTTTCATGGTTGTCTGCTCGTTTTTTTAAAGTGCTGAACTAAGGGAGAGATTTGTTATTTTTAAATATGACGTGAAATAAGGTAGAATTGTCTTTTAAATATGAGGTGGAAAACATGGTGGGGATGTGGCTGACATACCTAGTCAGATATCCGTTAGGGGCTAACGGGGTTTAACTCCCCAGTTACCGTTTTGTTTCAAAATCTAAAGTTTAATTGCTACTTCGTAATTTTTAAAAATTTGGTTACTATTTTGTTTTTTTACCAAAGTTCAGTGGTCGTTTGTGTACTTTACCCTAATATTAATTAGATTATGAAAAATATTTTTTTAAAATAACATTGCTAAGCATATTTTGAAGGATCTATATATTAATTTATTATTTATATAATTATTTTTAATACAATTTAATTAATTATTAAACTAAATATAAATATAAATGTGTGAGAATAAAGGGAAAAAATATTAGTTTATAAATGTAACAATGTAAATACGTATGGGTGGAGAATTAAAATAGAAAAGGTTAAATCTAAGTTATTTGAAGATTTTTTATAATTGTTAAGGGTAAATGGGTCTTTATAATTCTAATGTCAACATTTAATTTCAAAAAGATCATATTAACAGCTTTTTTCAAAATTAGAGGTTTGACCTCAATCCGCTATTCATCAAACATTTAAATTAGCGGATTTAATTGGTCAAACCTCTAATTTTAACTCAAACCTCCAATTTTCGCTCAAACTGCTATTTACTAAATATGACCATAATTTAAATTAATTGGTTAGTAAATTAGATATCAATAACTATATTATAATTATAGAATTTTAGGATGAATACAAATTATAATTTATAAATCATTGGCGAGTTTAAAATTGAGGAATTTGGCCAGATATTCTCTTTTGGGATTTTTCTTAGATAAATATCACCCTAAGAACAACATTTGGAAAAATACCTCTCATTCGACCCACGTAAGGGTAACTCGCATTCTGCAGGATGCGATTTCCAAACTCTCATTCTACAAGGTGCGGCTTCAGTCCGATGTAGATTATATTATATGGTATTAATTTTAAAAATATATATATATATTATGAAGTCGCGTTTACAGGACGCGACTTCCACGAGAATTTCAAACGAATTGGCGCAAATTTATCGTGATATATGCAAAATCGCGTTTTGCATAACGCGACTTTTGCCTAATCTTGTTGTTTAAACAAAGCTCGATAGGCTTGTTTATGGTTAATTTGCATGGTCTTGGGGGATAATTTTTTATGGTTTTGATCTTTTACCTCATGTGATGCATATATCACGATAAATTCGCGACGAGTCATTTAAAATTCCCGTGAAAGTCGCATCCTGTAGAACGCGACTTCATTTTATTTTTTAAAATTAATACCGGATAATATAATCTATATCGGACCGAAGTCACACCCTGTTGAACGCGAGTTTGGAAATCGTATCCTGCAGAATGCGAGTTATCCTTACGTGGGCCAAATGAGAGTATTTTTCCAAATGTTGTTCTTAGGGGTATTTATCCCAAAAAAATTCCCAAAAGGGAATATCTGGCTAAATTCCCCGTTTAAAATGTAGATTAAAAAATAAATTGAATATTTTTTCTTTTTGTTTGATTTGCCTACAGTCATCGGCAATAGTCTTAGTATTGGTTGTTGACCATCGGTAATCTTTCTTATTTCTTTATTATATTATATTTTACTTTTTTTAGATTTTGATAAGAATAATTCTGTCTTTGTGGCACGTCTTTTTATGTCTTGTGACACGTTTTCATCTGTTTTTTGGCACTTTTTTGTTCTTTTTAATTTTTGTTTTTCTTAGGGTTAGATTTGACACCGTCTCGAATGATCAAGATGGCGATTATTTGGTTATCATGTTGATCTTCCCTGCTTTGAACCATTGAATTGGATTTGGATACACGATTTGTGTTCGTGGATAGTCTTCTCACAACGCTCAACTCTAATTTTTTTATATAAGGGTGTGTGTAATATATTAAATATTAAATATTTTGGTTAATATGATTAATTCCGTTAATTAACCGGTAATCGAACATTGAAAAAAATTAGTTGTTAACTGATCAAACACCTAATTAATCAACCAATTAACTAAAATTAAATCAGTTCGATCGATTAGTTCAATTTTAAGTGAACAATGAACACTATTGATTAGGGGTGTTCATGGTAGGTTAACAGTACCATTTAGCATAAATGGTTGGTTAACCGTTATAGTCGTCATTAAACCGTAACCTAACCATTAAAAATGATTAACCATTAAATTTTAAACAGTTAATCGTTACTTAACGATTCGTTTACAGGTTAACATGTAACCTATTACAAAAAAAATTCACATGTTCACTAATTCTTTTGAGAATAATGAAATTATCTTTCCGATAAATATCATATTAAAATTTTTAGAAAAAATATTTTAAATAGAGAAATTCTAATCACAAACTTTATTTTATGTCTAAATAATTTTATAATGGTTAACCATTAATCATCATTTTTAGCCATTGGTTAATCAAATTGTTTAACCACGATAAGTAACTAACCAATAAAATTTAATAATTATACTGGCTAACAGTTACGATTTATTTTGCACACCTATACTATATGTAACAATTCACCAATCATGATATAAACTAAGTACTTTAGATACAAATTCCGCATGCATCATACAAGTAAAATAAATTATTAATAAAAATATGTTGTTTAAAATTTTCTAAATGGATTTAATACAAATTTCATTAACTCATGAGCAAGTGACGGGTGTGTGTGATGATTGGGAGGGGATCCTACCCCACGCATAGGATTTTTTATATATATTTTTATTTAGGGTAAATTACACCAGTGGTCATCGAATTTTTAGGGCGTATTCATTTTGGTCACTGTATTTTTAAATTTTTTTAAAAAGATCACCCAACTTTTAGTTCGCTTTCATTTTGGCCCCTCCTGTTAAAAACACTGATGTGGCACGTTAATTATTTTTCTTCCTTTATTTTCTTTTTCTTTCATTTTGGCCCTTCTAGTCATGCTAGAGAATTCTTGAATACGATATTTTTCTTCTGCTTCTTATTTTCTAGTCCATTCTATTAACTATTATTGATATAAAAATGTGTTCCTCTTCAGAAAGTTGCTTTTATTTTCAAGTGGTTACTGACATTATTCATCTGCAAGGTCAAAAATTGAGAGCCTACGGAAGAGATTGTGATACCTTTGAGAGGACCATACTGGAACATATTAAGAACCAACAGAAAGCTGTTGAGATAAATGAACGAACAATATCCCACATGCAAGTCTTCTCCATTGATTTAAACTTAAAATAATAATACATTGATGCTGCATTTTCTTGTGTGATTATGGACATTTTAATACAATTAAGTCGATACCACTTTTATTACTTGATGTTCTTTTATGTTGCATGCGGATAGTGTAAATTATTTAAAGCAAACTTCAATCCATAACTTGTTCTTAGCTCATCCCCATAACCCCTCTTTAGTAATATTATCTCAAACCTAGTGAAATAAAATGGCAAGTCTTCTTTTATTCTATTTCATACCAGAGAAAGTTTGTGTTACTTATAATCTTTGTCCTACCATGTTGAGAATGGCATATTCATTCACAGTTGCTAGTAAAATCATCATTATTGTCTGATAAAATTTTCATTGTTAAGTAAATAGATTACATTTTATAATAAATTTATATTTTGTTTTTCATGAATTATAATTTCTGTTTGACATCTCTCTTTTCCCCATGTTTTATGCAGGCCTTTATTGATAAATTTAGGTATAATTCAAAGAGAGCATCGCTTGTTTAGTACAAAATCAAGGTCAATTTGGGATGATATTTATGTAGTTGTACTTTTATTGGTCAAATTGTCTTTATGTATGCACCCAAGCTGATTGGACTTTTTCTGGTTTCATTGGTATTTATTTATGATTGAGTTGGCCTTACAAGTTTGAATTTCCATCCATTGATGATAGACCAGGGCCTCCTATTATAAGTTTCAGGTTTATTTATTTATGATTGGACTTCTTGAGACGATTTTTGAATAATGATGTAAGTCCTGAAAATTTTTGAAGTGCCAAAATGAAAGATCTTTACATTTGACTTGTCTCACTTTGTGGCTAAGGTTCTAACGTGGGTAGCTCAATTGATATCGTTGTAGGATATTACTTCAAGCATGAGTTGAAGGATTAAAATGAAAGAGGAAGAAAATGAAGGAAAAACAGAGCAAGTAAAGAAGAAGAAATGGAGGAAGAAAGAGAATTACTGCGACATGTTAGCGTTTTTAACAGAAGTTAACGAGAGGGGCCAAAATAAAAGTGGAATAAAAGTTGGGTGACCCTAATGAAAATTTTAAAATTTTAGCGACCAAAATGAACGCGCCCTAAAAGTTCAGTGACCACTGGTGTACTTTGCCCTTTTATTTATATATATTCTTTAATAATAGAATAATTAGTAATTTGCCCCCCAACTTTCAAACATTTATGTTTTGCCCCCGAACCTCAAATCATGGCTCCGTCCCTGCTCATGAGTTAATATTTCACTTTAAATATCATTTAACATTTCTATTAGAAAAATCTTTTCTTCATATAAATGGTATTTGATTCATCCAAAGAAACCTCATCTATATATAAGACATTACAAACTATTACCAACAAAAACTAATCCCTATCTTATAGATTCTCTTACACATACTCCATTCACTAATTAAAGACATATCAGATTGAGTGAACTTTTGACACTCAAGTAACCTTAAACAGATATTTTTTTTTATTTTACAAAATAATGACTGAAATATTTCTAACAGTTTATCTATGATGTCTTTTATTTCTTTCTTGTTATATGTAACAGTTAAAACTGTATCATGTCAAAACGACAGTGAATCTCAAGAATTTCGTCTTGCCATGCCCCTGCACCCATCCCAATATCGCCAACCAACAATCATGATACCTGTAAGTGGCAAGCTTGTATAAACAACTCTCAAACCTATTTTTGAAAAACTACATGAAACAAATATATGATCTCCACGTAATACACACAAATAATCAACTACATAGCCCCAAATTAACATCCTCGCCTTTCAAATATAAAATGATTATTTTATATCTATAGATAAAAGAATCATTCATAAGGCAGTTTTATTTTTCTCTAAATAACATGTCACATATTAAATCAATTCGTGAATTATTATAGCAACAATATTAAGATGAGCTATTTGAATTTAACTTTTCGTTCAAATTGATACCTTATACCTTTCAAATTGGTTCAAACAAATCATTTACTATAAGTATAAATTTGAACCAAAAATCTAATTTTGAAGTATTTACTGAACCAAAAAATTAACTATTAATTTGAGTTTAATTCAGCTCTCAAAATAATTTGTTTAATTATTATATAAATAGTTTATATAAATAAATATATTTATAAAATTTACCCAACAAATGATAGAGGTAAAATAATAAAAAAAAATAGTTGTTTGTTTAAATTTTAAGTAAGGATTTTTAGTCGTTTTATTACAATATATAAAAGTATGAAAAACATGAATACTTTGTACTAATATTACTTCTCTTTTTTTAATGGACTTATCATTTATAATACGTAATTTCAATTATATTTAAACTGAATTGATATTTCTATCAGCCGATGACATCAACTTTGTCAAAACTTTAAATTGTAATATAAAATAAAATATTATTATTTAGAAATATTACTATTTCTACCCCTGCTATGGTCTCGATTTACACTGTGAGCGGGGAAAAACATATTGTGGGAAGCCCCAATATTAGGATTCTTAAAATTCAACGTTGATGGAACGGTTTCAGGCAGCTTCGGAGCAGCGGGGATCGAAGGGTTGCTACGTGATGAAGCTGGAACCATTTTGATAAAGTTCTCCAAATCTGTTGCAGTTATGAACCCCACTTCAGCAGAATTATTAGCCATTAAAGAAGTATGTGTTTCTTTTTATTAATTCAAAGTGGTCAAAGTCGAAGAAGGTGATAGTTTGTTGGCGGCTACAGCCTACATGGTTGAAGCATGTGTTGTTGGATTGTTTTCGTTGTGAAGTCCTGTATGATGTGTTGTAGAAATGGATTTGTATATCCAGGTTGAATCAAACTATGTAATCGTATGAAATAGTAATAAAATAAGGATACTCTTTTCCTCCTACCAATGGTCTAATTTCTCTTTTGGGGTTCGATTATGAATAAAGTTTTTAACGATGTCCAATTTCTATTCAAAAAGAAATTATTGGCGCGTGATAGACTATAGTTCTATCAGGTTGTATTTATAATTTTTTTTAAAAATATTTTTATAAGTTTTAGAGAACTTTAAAACAATTAAATAATTCTAAAAATATAAAGTGGAAACACGGTAACATAACACACTTCACCAACATATCAAAAATAAGAAATTGTCAAGATTTAACGGTAAAAATTAGTCAAAAAATTTAATTGATTAAAATTTTTAGTTCATAAGCTAAAATATTGAGGGTAAAAAAGTTCATAAGCTTAATTATTTTTTCTCAAAAAAATTAATTACTTTTTACACCCTTTAAGGCTTCATTTTCTATCGAGGGATGATAGATCCTTGGCCGTGGAATGATAAAATTGTGCATAACTTATTTTAAAAAATATGTTGAGTGGATCAAATGATCAATATAAAACAAGAGGTGGTGAATTGGATTTTTAGATTTTTTGGTATTGGAATTGACAAATAAAAAGATAGACAAGGGAATTTAGAGTGGTTCAAGTTCAAATCGAACTCTACATCCACTACCTTAGCTTCACTAAGGATTTTCAACAATTTCACTAATTGCTCTTCTCATTTTCTAGGCTAAGGAGGTAACCGTTACAATATCAGTCAAATTTTCTACCCAAAATTTGACCCAATCCTCACACAATAATTACAAAGAAGTTGATGGCTAAACAAGTATCTCTCAATACACAAATTAGCTCAATTACAAGCACTCAACCCAATTTGAAAGGATAGGAAAGGAAATTACAATCTCACAATTAGGGCTTACAAGAAATAATGAGATTTAGGCTCAATTGCTTGAATTTGATGTTTGGATGTTTGCTTTTAGATCAATAGTTGTTGCTGAAGCTTTTAGAGGTCTTTTTATACCTTCTCATTGAATTCTAGCCATTGGAGTTGTTGCATTCATCAATAGAGCCATTGGGGATGTTATCTCCCCTCAATAAATGCAGTTTGCAACCACCCGTTTCGAAACGCCCTATCTTGTTTCGAAACAGACCAAAAAAGAAAGAGCCGTTGGGGTGCATTTAAGAGACCGTACTGAAACGGGCACGATCGTTTCGATACGCTAAGAGCCAATTTCGAAACTCGTTTCGAAACACTTTGCCACTGTCAAGGCATGTATCGAAACGGCTTGAAAGCGTTTCGATATGCCTTAATGACAAGTATGAAATCAGTTAAAATCAGTTAGAAACTTCAACGGTCATATTTGTTGAATGTGTAAAAGTTCTATTATTTACACCCTTTTTAACCCATATTTCTGCTGCATTCAAGCATCATTTCATTGCATTTAGGGTAGTTTACAGCAAAACATCACAAATATATAAAAGGCACGGATTCTACTAAAAATGGCTATTTTTGGCAGGTTGCCGCCGTCGTAGATGGTGAAGGCGGACGCAAGGCAGAGAAACCGAAGAGCTGAATTGAACAAGCAAACAAAGAGGACGAAGCTGCCATGGTGCTGCCGTGACAACAGAGGACGACAGCAAGTTAGTGGAGAAAAAGCAAAGTGGACCTCGATAGATAGAGAAAATTCTGCTCGTCTGTCGTGTGAAAACCTTATATTTTTCCAAGCCCCTGATCAAAAGATATGTCAAGCCCAAAGCTCAAGGAGAGAAAATCCCAAGAAACAAGGAGGACGGCTAGAAAGTAGGATCCTTGAAGATTAAGTCTTTATTAGAATCATACTTTTAATTAAAGTTGTAATTCTTGTTAACTTAGATAACTTGAGCCCAAAGCTTATATAAGGGCATGTATTTTAACCTAGGAGGGAGATCTCATATCCCATAGCCGATTACCCCATAACCGACAACCAAAAACCACCAGTCATTTACCCGCCGTCGACATGTTCTAAATTCCCCCTAGGGCCACGGGTTGATTTGTAAAGTAGTTGCAAGGGTTGTTTTGTTTTAGGATTTTTCAAGTTCAATAAAATAAACTTCAAGTTCTCTTATTTTTGTTATTAATATCTTGCAAGAGCATCGGGAGAGCATTGTGAGGTTATCCATTTACTTAGCATCGGGAGAGTTAAGTATATGAAAGAAATAAGAGCAAGTTCTCTAGTTTATAGTTGAACTATCTCGTGCCTAGGGATAGGGCGAGGTTAAGTGGCTAAAGAAAAATTCATACACATCGGTGTTCATCCTTCGATTCACGCCGGGAGGTATCATCAAGACGTGATCATCGACAGACTTGGACCTAGGGATAGGCCAAGGCAAATCTGGGATTCTTGCTAAACTTGAACGTACTGAGTTGGTGTGTTTGCTGCCGCGACGATCAACGGACTGCTGCCGCGATAGGTGCTGCCGCGACAGGCTCGACGACAGAACTGGATTTCCTAAACTCTGCAATACCTGCACTACTGAGCAATTCAATACCAACCCATTCTCTCTATCTTGATATTTCTATCATTTTATTTGTGTTTACTTTATTATTCTCGTGACAACTTTCTCAAATATTCTTTTTACTTTCGTGCAGTAAACTAAGGTGAAGCTATTAGCCCAATCCATGTGGAGACGATATCCGATACTTCATATCACTTTACTACTTGCGTTGTGTACACTTGCACTACCATTGTGATAGACTCTTTTACACGCAACAAGTTTTTGGCGCCGTTGCCGGGGATTGGCAACATAACTCTACCTTTCTTTTATTGCACTTTTCGTTTTCATTTTTATTTTTATTTTTATTTTTATTTTTCTGTTTTTCGTTGGTGCATTCAACTCTTGCTTTTCACAAGGTTTTCTTGTTTATGCGCAGATCTAATCGAGGTAAAGATCCTGAATATCCATTAGATCCGGAAATCGAACGTTCCTTCAATCTCAAGAAACAACTTCGTCACCTTCTAGCCAGGAACGAGTACCTTGAAGAACAACTAGAGAAGATGGCCCACGTTGGAGACGACCCGCCTGCCGGCGAAGTTATACCGCATGTCGATAACCCTGCCGCCGGCGGACGACGGTCCTGTCGTGACTACATGTTGAACGATCATGTAGAGTTGGAGACCACGCTACCGGATATTGATGTTGATAACTTCGAGCTTAAACATGTCGTGTTTAGTATGATCAACAATGTCGGGCACTTTAGTGGTGCTGTGACAGAGGATGCTAGGGAGCATCTCAAAACATTCCAGGAGATCTGTGGTTCGTTTAGACTGCCAGGAGTTAATCCGGAGATACTGAAGCTTCAGTTATTTCCCCATTCATTGAGGGACAGAGCTAAGACTTGGTGGAATAAACTTACGCCGAGTTCAATTAGAACTTGGGCAGATTTATCTCGTGAATTTCTATCTCGTTTTAATCCTTCGCATTTATCTGAGTGATTACGTAATGAAATTGCTACTTTTCAACAGGAAGATGACGAGCCGATGCACGAGGCCTGGGACAGATTTACTACTCTTCTACGGAACTGCCCAATGCATGGATTCCCCGTCTGGAATCAGGTAACAAAGTTTTATAATGCTGCCAACTTACAAACTCGTATTCGAATTGATTCAACAGCAAACAGACTATTATTGGATAAAGATCCGGACGAGGCATTGCAAGTTTTAAAAAATCTGGCCAAGAATGAGGAGCAATTTCCGACAACAAGAAGAGGGGGTAAACGAGTACTTGCTGTCAAGGATTATGAGGTCGACAGCACAATGAAATCACATATAGCATTCCTTACTAAAGCAATGAAACGGTTATTGAATGATGATGGACAACATGGATTTGCTGTTGAGGAGGTATGTGACATCTGTGGGGGAAATCATGGTCGGGATGAGTGCCCGATACAGTTAGAAGAGGGAAAATATGTTGGAAACTATAAGCCAAATTACAATTCCAACAATTATAATCCCAATTTGAGGAAGGATCCCAAATTTTCTTGGAGTAATCCTAATAACGCCCTGAATCCTCAAGCACACAATCAGAATCAGGGAGGACCTAGATTGCTGACGCGACAGCAACTGCCGCCGCAACAGCAACATCAGCAACCAGCTGCCACGAGCAGTATATTGGAACAGACTCTGGCCACTTTTATGTCTCAGACAGGTACTTATATTGAGAATATGAATCAGTTTGTCAAGAAGACAGAGAATTTCATGGATAAAACAGAGATGCGGATGTCGAATCATGAAGCTACTCTGAAATCTTTGGAGACACAAATGGGTCAGGTTTCCCAACATATTAAGCCGAGGCAGGCTGGAGGATTACCTAGTAATACTGAAAATGCTAGGCAACCCACACATGAGCAATGTAAGGCTATTACTACTAGGAGTGGGAAGAAATTACCAGGGCCGGAAAAGGAAGCTGAAACAGTAAAGGAACCAGCCTTGGATAAACCTGCCGAGGAAGCTGCCCCGACAGGTAACAAACAGACTGCTGCCGATGATCCTGTCACGACAGCATAAGCGACAGAGGAGAAAAACGATGATATTCGTCCTCAGATTCATATGCAGTGGGAAGGACGTATTGCTGATTATCGTCCCCCACCTCCTTTTCCTCAACGGATACAGTAAGCTAAGCATGAATCTCAACTCAAAAAGATTTATGATATTTTTAAACAGGTTCATATTAATATTCCGCTGTTAGATGCCGTTAGGGAGATGCCCGATTATGCTAAATTTCTCAAGGATGTCATGTCAAAGAAATCTAAACTTGGGGAATTTGAAACGGTAAAGATGACAGAAGGTTGCATGAGTATTCTTCATCGGCAGCCACCCCAGAAAAAGAAGGATCCAGGGAGCTTCATCATACCTTGTGTAATCGGAAATAAATTTGTGGGTAAGGCACTTTGTGATCTTGGTGCTAGTGTTAATTTAATGTCAAAATCTGTTTTTCAGAAATTAGGTATTGGAAAGGCGCGGCCCACGACAGTAACTCTGCAGCTGGCAGACCGCTCTTATGTTCATCCAGAAGGAAAACTTGAAGATATTTTGGTAAGGGTGGATAAATTTATATTTCCTGCTGACTTTCTTGTTTTAGATTGTGAGGCAGACGAAAACGCACCAATCATCCTTGGGCGACCCTTCCTAGCCACGAGAAGATCACTGATTGATGTGGAGGAAGGAGAACTCACTATGCGCGTGAACGATCAAGAGATTAAGTTGAATGTTCTCCAAGCGATGAAACATGCTGATGTAGATGAGGAATGCAAGGCTATCACTAACGTTACCCTTGATCAACCCTGCATCAGGTCGGGCTGTCACGATATTAAATTTGGGCACTGCCGTGGCAGCCACTTACAGGCCTGTCACGACAGCAACTCCTCTGAATTCGATACATCTGATACTGAAGATCACGAGGAGGTAAATTGGTTAGGCAATCGTCCAGGTAAGTTATTCGAACCTTTGAATTATACTTCGGATAACCATTTAATCCAAAAGCAATCTACTGTTGAGCCACCTGCCTTAGAATTGAAGCCCTTGCCAGGGCAGCTAAAATATGCTTTTCTTGGTTCAAATGATACGTTGCCCGTAATCATCTCTTCTAAGCTGCCGCAAGAACAGGAACAGCAGCTAATAGGCATGCTACGACAGCACAAAAAGGCGATTGGATGGACGATAGCTGATATTCAAGGCATTAGTTCGACGTTATGCATGCACAAAATCCTACTAGAGGAAGATCATAAGCTGACCATTGATGCCCAAAGGCGACTTAACCATGCGATGAAAGAGGTGGTTCGTAAAGAAATAATCAAATGGTTAGATGCTGGTATTATTTACGCCATCTCCGACAGCAAATGGGTGAGCCCGGTGCAATGCGTTCCAAAGAAAGAAGGAATGACTGTGGTGACTAATGAAAACAATGAGTTAATCCCAACCAGGACTGTGACCGGTTAGAGGGTTTGTATGGACTATCGAAAGCTTAACAAAGCTACTCGAAAGGACCACTTTCCTTTACCCTTTATTGATCAAATGCTTGATAGATTAGCGGGTAAACCTTACTATTGTTTTCTTAATGGTTATTCAGGTTACAATCAAATTGCTATCGCACCAGAAGATCAAGAAAAGACGACTTTCACATGCCCCTACGGAACATATGCTTTTAGGAGAATGCCATTTGGATTATGTAATGCACCCGCCACCTTCCAAAGGTGCATGATGGCCATATTCTTCGACATGGTAGATGACTTCCTTGAGATTTTTATGGATGATTTTTCTGTCTTTGGAGACGATTTTGAGAGCTGCCTTGGCAATCTACAAAAGGTACTTGAAAGATGTGAAAAAGCAAATCTCGTTTTGAATTGGGAAAAATGCCACTTTATGGTGGATGAAGGGATAGTCCTTGGCCATAAGATTAGTTGCCGTGGGATAGAAGTCGACAGAGCCAAAATTGAGGTAATTGAAAAGCTACCGCCGCCGACCACAATCAAGGGCATAAGAAGTTTTTTGGGACATGCTGGTTTTTATCGGAGATTCATTGCAAATTTCTCAAAAATCATCAAGCCCCTATGCCATCTTTTAGAGCAGAACCGACCCTTTGACTTTAATGATGAATGTACTGAAGCATTCAAGGTTCTGAAGGAAAAACTGGTAACAGCCCCAATAGTACAGCCACCAGACTGGACACAGCCATTTGAGATTATGTGTGATGCTAGTGACTATGCTGTCGGGGCAGCACTTGGGCAGCGCAGAGATAAGTTGTTTCATGTCATATATTACGCCAGCAAGACATTGAATGACGCCCAAGTGAACTACACCACCACAGAAAAGGAGCTATTAGCTGTGGTGTTCTCCATCGACAAGTTTTGTTCTTACATACTTGGGATGAAGGTAATAGTGCACACGAACCACTCCGCCCTGAAGTATCTGTTCGCGAAAAAGGATGCAAAGCCTAGATTGATAAGGTGGATCCTGCTATTGCAAGAATTCGACCTTGAAATCAAGGACAAAAAAGGGACAGAAAACCAGGTGGCAGATCACTTGTCGAGATTGGAGAAGGGACAAAGTCTTCCAATAGATGAGACAAACATACTGGAGACCTTCTCAGACGAGCAGCTCTTTGCTGCCGTAATCGCTGCCGTGACAGCCATGACGGCAGGTAAGTCTTCTGAACTCCCCTGGTATGCTGATTTCGTTAATTTTATAGTTAGCGGAATACTTCCTTCTGATCTTAATTATCAAGCCAGGAAGAGGTTCCAAAATGATGTTAAGCATTATTATTGGGACGAACCTCTTCTTTTCAAAATATGTGCAGATCAGGTTATAAGGAGATGCGTACCACAAGAAGAGCAAGAAGACATTCTCCATCACTGCAATGCTTCACAATAAGGAGGTCACTTAGGAGGCAACAAAACTGCTGCCAAGGTGCTGCAGTCAGGGTTCTACTGGCCGACACTGTATAAAGATGCACAGGACTTCTACAAGAACTGTGACAGGTGCCAGCGGACAGGAAACATCTCAAGGAGAAACGAGATGCCGCTGCAGAACATTCTAGAAGTCGAAATCTTCGACGTTTGGGGGATTGATTTTATGGGACCTTTTCCATCTTCATGTGGAAATCTATACATCCTCCTAGCAGTAGACTATGTCTGCAAGTGGGTTGAAGCTATCGCCACTCAAAAGAATGATGCCAAGACAGTCCAAAGATTTTTACACAAAAACATTTTTTCTAGGTTTGGCATCCCTAAGGCGATTATCAGTGATGAAGGGAGACATTTTGACAATAGGGTCATTGCTGCCGCCTTGAAGAAATATGGTGTCAAACATCGGATCGCGACAGCATACCACCCACAAACCAATGGACAAGCTGAGA
Source organism: Hibiscus tridactylites (assembly GCA_958450335.1). Taxonomy (NCBI): domain Eukaryota; kingdom Viridiplantae; phylum Streptophyta; class Magnoliopsida; order Malvales; family Malvaceae; genus Hibiscus; species Hibiscus tridactylites. The sequence goes on from OY288266.1 coordinate 20,632,486, forward strand.
TATCCAATACGGAAGTTAAGAACATTCTTGAAAAGATGGTTAAACCAACTAGGAAAGATTGGTCTTTACTCCTCAATGATGCATTATGGGCATACAAGACAGCTTTCAAGACTCCATTGGGCATGTCTCCATACCGATTGATTTATAGAAAAACCTGTCATCTGCCTGTCGAGATAGAGCACAGAGCATATTGGGCAATCAAGGCAGTAAATATGGACTTGGACAAGGCAGGTCAGAAAAAGGCTGTTAGATCTGAACGAGATTGAAGAAATAAGAACAATGGCCTACGACAATGCAAGAATCTACAAGGAGAAGACTAAGAAGTGGCATGACAGGAAATTGCTGCCACGACAGTTCTGCCCAGGGAAGTTTGTATTGTTGCTCAATTCTAGACTAAAACTCTTCCTAGGGAAGCTAAAATCTAGATGGTCTGGCCCGTTCCAAGTTGTACAAGTTTTTCCCCATGGTGCCATCACAATTCGATCACTAAAAGACGGGCACCAATTCAAAGTCAACGGACAGCGCCTTAAGCATTATCAGGGGACTGAAGCCCCATGAATACAAGAAGTGGTTACTTTAGGAGATGCCCCACAAGGCATCCCTAATTTAACCTAAGTTTTATTTTTATTTATTTTTATTATCTATTATTTATTAGGAAATAAGTTTTATTTTACTCGAATAATGTTTTTATGTTTTCTGTTTTTAGGAAATAAAGGAGTCAAGAAGAATAGGAGAAGTGACCCAAGCCCACCATTCATCCATCAGCCCAACAAAGCCCAATATTGAAGCCTGTCGTTCCAGCTGCCGCCGCAAACACGGAAAAGACAGGCTGTCACCAGACTGTCACGGCAGACGCAGAAACGTGTGACAGACGCATAAATGCGTGTCAGACGCGTCAGACATGCTAAACCTCAACAGTCACCCCGTTATTCACGCCTGCCGTTACAGCTTCAACGGGCAGCGACTCTTCCTCTATAAAACCCCGTTTCATTTTCATTTCACTCACTTATGTTTATTCTTACTTGCTCTCCCCTTTAGTTTTTCTTTGTTTTCTTTACTTTCACAAAACCCTTGCAACTAACATGTCTTTCAGACGAACCCGCCGTAGTGCTGCTTCAACCTCTTCACCGGCAGCACCCACCCCGCAGTCCTTCGCAACTAAGGATCTCTGGGAAGAAAGAGGTTTTCTTTACACCCCAAGAGCAGTCAATATGGGCCTCAAGCCATTCATCGCAAGGGCGATAAAAGCTCTGCTGTGGGAGCAATTTGCAGAGCAACCAGCAGAAATGAATGAAACGCTGGTGAGGGAATTCTATGTTGCCATCGGCAGTAGGACGACAACAACAGTGACTGTCCGAGGGACAGAAGTGGAGTTCACAGCTGAGCGCATCAACAATTTTTATGGCCTCTACTTCGGCCCCAACGACGATGCTCACCAACAGTTCTTGGACACCCTAGACAACGCTGCCTTCGATGCTGTCATGGTAGAAGTGACAGAAGAAGGAACTGAATGGAACACGAGCAAGAAAAATCCCCATACCGTCAGAAGAAGGCAGCTGCTGCCAGAAGCGAAATTGTGGAACGCCTTTATTAAGAAGAGGATTCTGCCGTCCTCCTATCACACGATAGTGGACCAGCAGCGGTTAGCCCTAATCCACTCAATCATGAACAAACGGCCCATAAATGTGGGACGCTACATGAGGGAAAGTATCCTGGACTGCACCCAGAGATCGACCACCCTCCTCTACCTGCCATTCCTTATTACCTCTCTCTGCCGCTGCTCTGCCGTACCGGAAGCCACCACCGATCGACTAGTAAAGGGACGAGGCTGGACAGACAAGAATATCATCAGCCTTATGGAGTTGACAGTCGCAACCCCCCTCTCCTCCTTCAACCCTGCTGCAACCCCAACAGAATCATCAGAGGAACCCGCCCCTAAACCTGCCGCAACAACTCCTCCGACAAACCCCTCCACTCAAATTCATGCTGCCATTTAGAGGATAGAGGACAGACAGCTAGGTCTAATGACATTTATCAAGGATTTCACCGCATCCACGGTAAATTTCATTCACCATACTTTAAAATTTCCTGATGTTGTCTTCTCTACCTTTCCTGCCCATTATTTCACCGTCCCCACCCCTGCCCACACACCTACCCCTGCCACCACACCACAACCACGATCTGCCACCTCCACTCCATCACCTGCCCCGATGGTAGCCGACAGTCCTCCGGCCGACACATCCGCCCGAGGAACAAAGCGACAGCCCTCGGATGACATCGATGCCTTTGTATCTGGTTTCTCCTCTTTCTCCGTCTCGGCTGAAAGCGAGGCAGAACCTCCTATTCGGAGGAATTTAGAGAAGGAATTCACGCCTGTCAAGAGGCAGAAAAAGATGGCTAACAGAAAGCTTATGCCAAAGGCCAGCACCACCACCAGCAGCAGCAACACATGGGACAGCGGCAGCAGCTCTGACATCCAGGTCGTAGAGCAACCAGCCCAGCCTGCCCCACAGCCCAAAATCCGCCGCCAAATCCGCCTCAGTAGCAGCAGTGAAGACAGTGTTTAAAATTTAAGTCTTTTATTTTCTTCGTATTGCTGCTGCCTTATCTATATTTTGTGATGTACTGCCTTCATTTTTATTTGTGTCATTTACATTGAGGGAAATGCAACCCTCGTGTTTGGGGGTGGCAACCCTCCATTTTAATGGAGTCTAAGTACATCTCTTTAATTAATTATTGTGTCTTTTATTTATTTATTTCTCTTAAAAAAAAGACTAAAAATTTTGGCTTAAAACTGTGATATGAACTTACCTGTCATGACAACTCTGTCGTGGCAGCATCTTTAGGATAGTTTAAGGAGAAGTTCAGAGCCTTTCTATAGTTCTGAAAACTTAAAACACCATTGTGACTATTATACTGCTTAGACTTCTTTTAGCCAAACTAGAATAGGAAGATTAGTGCTTAAATAGCCCCTAGAGGTGCCTAACACTGGCTCTAGGAAAGAAGTTTAGCAAAAGAGACTCAAAAACCTAGAGGTGCCCGAAACCGGCTCTAGGAAGCTAACTAGAGGTGCCTAAAACTGGCTCTAGTAAAACTTAGCTTGAAAAATAAAAGAATAAAGTCAAAACAAAAGAAGCATGAAAATGTGTCTTCAAAAATAAACTTTGGCATAAAAATTCGAGTTAAGAGTTGAATATTCTAGTGAAACTAAGAGAGTCTTAGCATATAACTGTTCACAAGCATGCACACACTGTACGAGAACTATAGTGAGATTCCGGACAGATCCTAAATTATCCGACAGGTTGCTGCCGCCACAGGGAACGAACGACGGGGAAGGGAAAGTTCACTGTTTGAAAGCCAAAACAAAAATATTTCAATTTTCTTTTAGGTCTTAGTTGTTTGAGGGCAAGCAAAAACTTGAGTTTGAGGGTGTGTTGAGTGTGTAAAAGTTCTATTATTTACACCCTTTTTAACCCATATTTCTGCTGCATTCAAGCATCATTTCATTGCATTTAGGGTAGTTTACAGCAAAACATCACAAATATATAAAAGGCACGGATTCTACTAAAAATGGCTGTTTTTGGCAGGTTGCCGTCGTCGTAGATGGTGAAGGCGGGCGCAAGGCAGAGAAACCGAAGAGCTGAACTGAACAAGCAGACAAAGAGGACGATGCTGCCATGGTGCTGTCGTGACAACAAAGGATGACAGCAAGTTAGTGGAGAAAAAACAAAGTGGACCTCGATAGATAGAGAAAATTCTGCTCGTCTGTCGTGTGAAAACCTTATATTTTTCCAAGCCCCGGATCAAAAGATATGTCAAGCCCAAAGCTCAAGGAGAGAAAATCCCAAGAAACAAGGAGGACGACTAGAAAGTAGGATCCTTGAAGATTAAGTCTTTATTAGAATCATACTTTTAATTAAAGTTGTAATCCTTGTTAACTTAGATAACTTGAGCCCAAAGCTTATATAAGGGCATGTATTTTAACCTAGGAGGGAGATCTCATATCTCATAGCCGATTACCCCATAACCGACAACCAAAAACCACCAGTCGTTTACCCGCCGTCGACATGTTCTAAATTCCCCCTAGGGCCACGGGTTGATTTGTAAAGTAGTTGCAAGGGTTGTTTTGTTTTAGGATTTTTCAAGTTCAATAAAATAAACTTCAAGTTCTCTTATTTTGGTTATTAATATCTTGCAAGAGCATCAGGAGAGCATTGTGAGGTTATCCATTTACTTAGCATCGGGAGAGTTAAGTATACGAAAGAAATAAGAGCAAGTTCTCTAGTTTATAGTTGAACTATCTCGTGCCTAGGGATAGAGCGAGGTTAAGTGGCTAAAGAAGAATTCATACACATCGGTGTTCATCCTTCGATTCACGCCGGGAGGTATCATCAAGACATGATCATCGACAGACTTGGACCTAAGGATAGGCCAAGGCAAATCTGGGATTCTTGCCAAACTTGAACGTACTGAGTTGGTGTGTTTGCTGCCGCGACGATCAACGGACTGCTGCCGCGATAGGTGCTGCCGCGACAGGCTCGACGACAGAACTGGATTTCCTAAACTCTGCAATACCTGCACTACTGAGCAATTCAATACCAACCCATTCTCTCTATCTTGATATTTCTATCCTTTTATTTGCCTTTACTTTATTATTCTCGTGACAATTTTCTCAAACATTCTTTTTACTTTCGTGAAGTAAACTAAGGTGAAGCTATTAACCCAATCCCTGTGGAGACGATATCCGATACTTCGTATCACTTTACTACTTGCGTCGTGTACACTTGCACTACCATTGCGATAGACTCTTTTACACGCAACAATATTCTTTTGAAATCAGGTTTGAATATCGTTTCGAAACGTTTGAGGTCGTTTCGATACCACCGTATCAAAACGGGTCAAACCGTTCCGATGTTCTTAAGCCGTTTCGAAACCCGTTTCGAAATAGAGGTTCACAGTTTCAAAACTGTTTCGATACACGTTCCGAAACACAGGTTCACAGTTTCAAAAGTGTTCCGAAACGCCTAAGGCCGTTTCGAAACGGTGACTTGAAAATCACTGTTTTGGCTTCAAGAACACTTAGAAAAGTTTTGACAAATTGAGTTTTTAACTTAATTATTTTCCTTTAAACATATAGAGAGGTTTGGGGACTTAAAAATTCGTTTTCTCATTTTTAATTTAGTCCTTAAATTCCTTAGTTATATCAAAATTAATTTATCGGTTTCACAAAATATTTTATAAAAAAATATTAATTTAATAATTTTAAGAGTACAAAATTATAAATTAATGATGCATTTTTATTTAAGTTTTATAAGAAAATATACTTCTATTATGACCTTCAAATGAAATTTTAACTTAAGCTCCGATAATCTAAAATTTGAGTCTAAATAAACATATTTTATTAAGTGTACATAAATTATCTATTAAACTAAAAACATTAGTTATCTATTAAGACATCGCCTTATAATTAAAAGGCTTAATTTATAAATAAGTGTCTAAATTATACATCTTGTTAACTTTAGGTGCATAAACTATTTTTTAGTAAGAATAGATGCCTAACATTTATTTTTTTATCGGAAACATATGATTTTATTCATAAAAAATCATACAGATGATAATTAGTACAAACCTCATTAAAAAACCCCTAAACTTAAATGAGGAAAAAGTACCCATACTAATCTATAGACATCAGACATGAGCAAACACCACACAAAAACAAGGAACAAACTCCCAACCTTTAAAAACAATAACAAACTCGCACCAGTCACAAGACGTGATCACGCCTCATAAAAAATACTCTTCTGCTCGTATCATTATGAACCTAATCAGCCACTACTTGTGGAGCATAGATCGCGACAAAGCCATAGGCTCCACCATCTCGTGCCCAACATCCCTTTATAGCCACCCAATGTCGATAACTCATCACAAACTTCAAATAAAAACGAAACCCTTCCAAAATTACAACAATCCCACCTGATGCTCCAATTGACGCTGCAAACACAAACTGAAAACAACCCGACGACCATAATCTACTTACCAAAGCATTCAAAATATCATCCAACTTTGATTCCTAAAGCATCACCAAATCACAACGTTGCTTACGAATCAAATCTCGCACCCCTCGCTTTTTACCCACACTCCCCAAACCACGAGTACATTCCATGTCAAAATCCTCATCTCAATGGAACGTTTAAGGCTCAACAATAATTCTCGAGATGTCTTGAATAAACTCATCCTCTCTTTCTAACGTATTCACTCTAACTAACCTACCCAACCTCTCTGTCGGCTGTGCTTCCCGCGAAATAGCTTGTTGCCGATGGGTCGTTGCAAATGGAGACGCAATGACTCTCCCTTTTCCTGTACCCTTACGAGGCCTCCCCCGCGAACTACGCGCCAATTGTACAATACCACGTTGATCAGAAGCTTCACAACTATCCGCTATCAGATTCACTTGTCGACTATGGTTACCCAAACTCTTTGAGACTGCACCGCCTGATTGAACAAACGCAGACACCACAATATCTGCTTCTTCTACTACGACCGTTTCGACAATCCCCTCACACAAATTGACATCAAAATCAGACATGACATTACAAGGAACTAAAGAGTTTGAGTCTTAATTGAATACCACAATCGCCATGTCATCCGGATAGTTATAATTTGAGTCATTTTGATCTTTATCCAAATGACTCGTTTGAATGCAATCCATCTCTCCCTCAACCGCCAACTCTCCCTGCAGTGATCTCCCCCATGTATCCACCTGCAAGGCTTTGGCCATCCCTCCCACTTGAACTTTCATGACATCCCGATGCTCCCCACCCCTGTCAACCATCCCCGCCAACTCATTTGGTATTCCATCCTCACCTCAATATGACGACTAAACTCTCATAAACCATTCTGTAAAATAAATATTTGATTTTGATATAACAATGGTTTTAACGGATTAAATCGTAAATTTGAATAAATTTTTAAGTACTCATAAAATGACAAGGATTCGAATTAAAATTGTTTTTAAGTCAAAAACTAAATTCTTAAATATTTTTTAAGTGTTTTTGTACTCAAATAGTTGATTTTGGTCTAGGAGTATAGATACACTCTTGGTCGTATCGATACGAGTCTTAGCTACTAAAAAATATTTTCTACACAATGGCTATTGGGTACCGATATACGTATAGTTGTATCAATACACCATTCATTCTTGGAAACCAAATAAGCCTTGAATATCAATACAACTTTACTCGTACCGATACAGGTTATTTAGATTTATAAAATCTTGCATTTAATAATATAGTTGTTACCTTATCAATTTATTGGAATAAAAATCTTTAAAATTTAGTTATATCGTACCAGTACGCTCTTAGGTGTACCGATGCACTTTTATGCTCTCAAATTTCTTAAATTTCAGTGAGTAAAACTAGTACCGATATGGTACGACTCGTACCAGTACGCCTTTATAAAATTGACTTCTCGTACCAATACACTATCCCACGCATCGATACCCCTTTGTATAACGATTATTTCTTCTTTTGAAAGGTAACGATATGGCAGCCCGTGTACCGATACCGATGGTTGGCAGACATTATTTATTACGAAAAAATTGCAGCCCAATAGCTATATTCAATATCACAACCACCCAAACAGTTAGAAATCAATGAGGGGTATATAAACAACTCTCCAAAGCTACAACAACAACAACTATTGAACAAGTCTTAAGCATTTAAGCACAAATCTAACATTCTTGAGCCTATTGTAGTCAAATCTTTGTAACCCACTTGAGTGATCTTTCTTGTAATCATTTTTACTCAAGTTTTTGGGCTGAGTGAACTTGTAATTGGGAAAACAAACTACCTTTAAGAGGTTTTTCAATTTGCTATTCAATTTCTTGTAAAAGAGAGTGTTTGATCAAAACTTTGGGTTAGAAAGCTTTGGTTGTGTAAAGGGTTGCCTTCTTAGCCTAGAAAAGGAGAAGAAATTCATAGTGAATTTGTAAAAATTCTTAGTGGTAAGTTAAGGTAGTTGATGCAGACCTTGTTAGAAAGTTGAACTACTACAAATCCTCCGTGTCTCAATTTTTATCTTTTCATTTGTTTCCCTTCAATTTTTTAAATTGTCAATTCACCCTTATTGGCCAAATCACTTTGATTGACCATCCTAACACATTTTCATGCCAAGAACGTTGTTAACCATGTGATTCACCTGCAGACGTATCATTCAGTGTGCCCTTGGAAAAAATTCCTTCCATTCGACTCAAACCACTATGTCGATCCCTAGACATACATTATTTCTCAGAGTCATCACTACAACTCGATTGTTCCCCATCACTATCTTCCCTACCAACCTAGCTTCGCATCAATTCTGTTTCTTGAACATGTATCATGAAGGACAATCCACCTACCATCAAATCTAATATTTCATCTATCCGCTAAAATTTTTCAGTCTCAATCAACACTCGACACCTCTCAAACGATGACAATTTTAATGTGGCCTCATCCACCCGTACAAGTTTACCCCATGCTTCAGCCACATTTTTAAACATAGACATCGACCACACGTGCATAGGCATCCCACAAATCAACAACCATACTCGTCACGAACTAATCAGAAATTCTTCTGACCAAGCCTCCACTCTATCAAACCAGGCTTACAAACCCTCTTTATACAAGAACTTCTGTCATTTCTCCAAATCTGTAAACACAATTAATACCATTGAGCCCGATATTCGCATGAGCTAACACTCTTTAATATTCGCCTGAGACATCGCCACAACAAGTTCCACAATCGACATAGGCTTCTTGCACCAACCAACTACACATGTACTGAGAACAACAACTTGAATCTCATATATTTCCCCAAACACCTTTCGACACTTCTGCACAATACCGTTATCCCAATGTTCACCAGTATCCCCAACTATCTTTCGCCTCTCTTGGAAAATTCCTTGGCCTGTATGTACAGATCCCCTAGGTGTATTGCTTATGTGAGGCTCATAATCCCTCTTTCTTCGTCAATACGAGTTTTTAATATCTCGTTGTACAAACGTCACCTGTATCCGAGATCCATACAACCAAAGATCATTCAGCCGTTCAATCGCTTGCAATGCATCCTCGTACGATCCCATTTGAACAAAGCCAAACATGCCACCATCCCTTGTCTTCTTAACCAGAATAAACACATCCACAATCTCTTTGTGTCGATCAAACGATTGTCATACACCTTGCTAGTGTAAATGATCCAAAATAATTTTCACAAAGAGTGTCCATATACTCTTTTCGTTTAGCCTTGTCCACCCCCGATCCTAACTCTTTTCCCTCAAAGGCCACCACCGCCGTCATATTTTCAACTCATGCCTAACATTTATACAATTATAATTTTAGGTGCATGGTAATTAAAAGACCATTTAAAAAATATGTTATCCAATCAATGCTTGACATGTGACAATAATTTCAATTTTATAATTTTTTGAAAAAAAAAATCATTTTCTATTTTTCAAAAAATCCTGAAATTCCTCAAAATTCACAAAATAATTCTCAAATCCCTAAAATATCTCAAACCCCCAAATCGTCGCTGCTTCCACTATCGATCATCGCCCTTGAGTTCACTCTTTCGATCATCAAACCTACTCGGCCATTTCCCAATATGGAATCGTCGAAAAACGACGAACGACGTGTCAACTGAACGTGGATTTTGTGTTTTTCGTTCGACTGGAACGCCATTCATCATTTTTCAACGACACCATATTGGAAGAAATGACCGGCTAGGTTCGACAACCAAAGTGATAGGCTCAGGGCGGCAATCGACGGAAGAAGTAGAGACGATTGAGGGTTTGAGATTTGGGACATCTTACGGATTTGAGTACTGCTTTATAAAATTTGGAGAAATTCTTGAAAAATTAAAAATTTTGAATAAAAAAGTTTATTTTAAGTTTTCCAAAAAACAAAATAAACATGCCATGTGTCATGCTTTGATTGTTAATGATTTTTTTACGACGAATGACTACAAACATCTACATTAACAAAATGAAACATTATACACCTATTTTCACTAAAAATAATTTAAAATACTAAAAAATAAACAAGAGATACAATTTAGACATTTTTTTCTAAATACTATAATTTATACACTTTTATGTTAAGGCTAATTAATTAAATTAGAATACTGACAAAAAAAATACAAGAAATGATGAAAATAAACTGCCGCTCTAAAGATTCGACCGTTAGTACATAAAGTCCAAGGTCTGTTTTAAGTTTTACCTACTTTCTTCAAAATTTGAATTTTCGAAACGTTCTTTAACCCTTTCCCCCTTTTTTTCGAATCAAAAGGTAAATTCAATTTCTCAAACCCTTTTAAAATTCAATTTCTGCCTCAAAATCCTTTCTCACAGCTTCGAGGCACTCTGTTTTCAGATCATAGATTCCCTCGTTTTCTTCTCAAAAGCAAAAAATGGCGTTGCGACCCATAGACAATGCACTGCCCATCACGCCAGACAATCTCAGAACCAAGAAACATCCCAAAGTGTCGATTCAAACCCATAAAAGAGCTTCGGAGATTGGCATACACGACGAGAACAAAGCTCCTCTGCCGCAATCCGTCGATTACATCGCTTCCGAGAATCTCAAACCCTTTCAAGACCCAGAATCCAACATCCAAGTAATCCATTTTTACTTTACTGAAAAAGTAAACCATGTTCACGATTTCAAGATTCTGGTCGTTTTATTTGTTTATTTTGAAAATTTTCAGAGCTTAATTGAAGGGTTAGATTCAAAGGACTGGGTTAAATTCTGCAAGTCATTAAACGATGTTAGGCGCTTCTCTTTATATCACTCCAGTTTACTTCTTCCAGTCCTGTAAGATTCCAGTTTTTTGTATGTGCATCAATCAAGCCCACTTACTTATTGGATATTAAACCGATAAAGTGTTTGTGATAATGCCAGAGAGAAGGTGATTTTGGTGGTGATAAAGGCAATGAAGAACCCGAGAAGTGCCCTTTGCAAGACTTCGATTATGGCGGTTTCGGATATATTTTATGCATTTGGGGGGAAATTGCTTGATTCTACCGATTCTAGTGCATTTGATCAGTTGGTGGGTAACCCCAATTGACCCTGAATCCTGATTATCATTTTTCTTGTCGGTTTCCGAGTTTCTGTTTTCATGTGTGTCGATTTACAGTTATTGCAGTTGTTATTGAAAGCTTCTCAAGACAAGAAGTTCGTGTGTGAAGAAGCTGATAAGTCGCTGACGGCACTGGTTAACTCCATTGCTCCCTTACCTCTTCTTCGAAAGCTTCACGGATTTGTTAACCATGGCAACCTTCGAGTCCGAGCCAAAGCTGCAGTTTCCATTTCCAATTCAGTTTCGAAGATGGTAAAACTGCTGAAAAAACTGCATGGCAAACCTGTTGTTTTCCATTTATAAAATGTTTGAACATCGCCTCACTCATCGGACATGGTTGTGTTTTTACCAATTGCAGGGATCGGACGAAATCAGAGAGTTTGGGTTGGTTCCGTTGCTTCAAATGGCTTCGGATTTGTTGAATGATAGATTACCAGAGGCCAGAGAAGCAGCGAGAAGTATTGTATTTTCTGTATACAAAGCATTTTCGGAAAACGAAAAGCTGAATCCGGAGGAGACCTGGCAAAGCTTTTGCGAGACAAATCTGTCAACCATTCAAGCTCAGTCCATGATCAAAGTTGTTTCTTCTTCCCAGTAGAAGAATGCTTATGAGATTTGAAATTCTGTCATGTAAATGCTGTTTTATTACATGATTTCTACGTAGGAATATCGATGTTCTAATCTGGTATTGCCATAGAACTCTTGTTTCCTCCACTTTGTTCTTTTTTAGTGATGGAATAATACATTTTCAGCCAATTAACAAAGATATGAGCTTTTGAACATATTTATATCGGACACATTCATACTTGACACTCGTATCTGGGTAAGGACTCGTACCCGGTTTTTCTTTCTTTTTCTCTTCTCACCCGCAGTCATGTCTGCCGGATCTAATCTCTACTCCGTGTAGAAAACCCGTGTCAACAAGCGTAGATCACCCCAAACTTTCGAGTCTGGGCAATGGAGCTTGTATTTGAATCCGAATAACATAGATTCAGATCTCGGACATGATACCACAAATAAACTCAAGTACTCGACCATGACTTCGTTAGTGTTATGGGTTAATCTAGGTACCAACTTTGTTGAAAATTACTTTAAAAGACTTTTAAAAAGTAAAATGGTCATTAGTGTTATTATAAGGAGAATTATTTGGTATATCAACAATATAAATATAACTCGGCAAGCAAGATTAAAACACTGTCATATTTAACAAATAAACGGTATTATTTTAATCTTGATTGTAGAATTAAAATTTCATACTGTGAACCAAATATTAATCAATATTATAATGGTTGTTTTTATTTCACTTTTATCTATTTTTTTAAATTTAAGGGTCAATTTAAAAATTAATTTCTTTTACAATCGTGTCATGTCATAAATATAAGATGATTAACGGTTCAGTGATCAAAACACAACAAACTGATAACATAAATGACCGAAATGTAAAGTTTTTAAATTGGTAGTCAAAACTAGATAAAAGTGAAAAACAAAGCGACCAAGCTTGTAGTTTACCCGAATGAATTTTCGAATACAAAATGGGGATAAAAAAGTAATTTCAGCTTGTCGTCGTCACTCTCGTTATCTAACTTCTGTGAACGTCGCCCTTTCTCTTCATCTTCTCTACTGCTGCAGACCAGCGAAAAACTCTAATAATCGAGAATGGTAAATTCCATTTTATTGGTTAAATTATTTCTCTGTGATATTTTGTTTAAACCTAATTCGTTTATTTTTCTAAACCTTAATTGAATAGTATTTGTTAGGGTTTTCATTTCCTGTTGGTGAATCTGATCTGTTCTTTTCTACGAGGCAAACATATTAGGAATTTTTTATTCGTTCTTTCCCCTTCTGAATCATAATTTTGAAGTGCTGAAGTTCTTTGGCTGCTAAGAAATTCTTGGAAAGTTAATATTAGAATTGGATAACGTGAATCAACCGATTTTTAGTCGTTCGACGACATGTTTCGTGTATAGTTGTATTCCGCTTGTTAATGGAGTTATATAGGTCGTAATCAACTCTGAAATGTAGTTTCCCTCCGGAAGCTCTGTTTGGTTGCTGAGAAATGCTTGGAAAGTAAATTTGAGTTTACCCGAAGCTCTTATATTTGGCTTGTTAATGGAGTTAGAATTACTAAATGTAGCTATGCTTTTAATTGCTTTGTGAGGGATTTAAATACTGCTATAGCGGCCATTATATAATGGTTTTGACACCGTCCGAAACCTCGATATCCGTAACTGATATGTTCGCAATAGCATCTGTTCTTTGAAAAATTCAAGACCGCGATGCCTGTAATAGCATTTGTTATGTCCGCAACTGCAATAAGCGCAAGACGACCGAAAACGCGACCACAACTGCAATTTAAACCCTTACAATGACGTTAGAACCATTGAAATTTTGGGGTCTAATTAAATTGGTATTCATTCACTGGTTTCTGGCTTGAACTTTACACTCATTGAAGAAAGATTTTCTTCCTTAACCTGCTATCATGCTTTCTGATTTGATATGATAAGCTTAGATTGATACTCTTTATAGCTTTTTATATTTTTATTCTGCAGGATGGGAATGATTCTGTAGATCCAAAACAGGACACTTCTGATATGGCAGCTTTCGTGAGTTAATCAGTTCTTCTGCACTTCTATGTATCGCGAATATATAAGTAGACTATTTCCTTCTCGTCGTGATTATTGGGACCAGATGATTTTAACTATGCTGTTTACTGGATTTACCAAACATTGTTCTTGAAACTGTTAGACCATCTTTGAGATGATGGTTCTATAGTTTAAAAATGACTTTCATACAACATTTTACTGAATTAAGTGCATTATCTTTGCAGGTTCAGAATCTACTTCAACAGATGGTGAGTTCTTATTTTCAATTGCTTTGAGATTCCGTACGGAATTAAAGAACAATGAATTTTAAACAAATGTGGCTAAGTTTGCTATTTGATTACGTGTTGCAGCAATCAAGATTCCAAACAATGTCGGACTCCATTATCACGAAGAATATCCTTTTCGTATTGTTTAGTAACTGCATAATACTAGGAAAGTAACTCTCGAGTAGATAAAAATTGCTTCATTTGTTTTGTTGATTTTGGGATACTTTTGGTGGTCTTAAAGGTTAGACATTACACTACACAAAATCGAGGCTTCTTACTTGTTCTGTCATCTGTTTTTAGCTTGTGTTTGTATTTTTTTTCCAGGGAAATTAGCCATTAGAGGGTTTTTGAATTTTGATATCACTCACTCTTGTAGAAAAAACTTGGTTTTTTCGAGTTGAGTCGAGTTTTGCTCACCCCGAACTGCATTCAACTTGTAAGCATCTTCTTTATCTCCTTGACTTCAATGCACTTGATGAGATGGGCAACAGGATAGATGAGCTGGAGAAAAGCATCAATGAACTCAAAGAAGAGATGGGTTGAGAGAACTCTCCTTCTCCTTCGGTTCCTCCTGCGCTAAAAGATGATTCCAAGTCACCGGGTGGGTCGTAGCTGTGTTCTGCGATTGCTTTAAAGGAATTCGGCATCTAAACCCCTGTTATTTCTAGATTCTATGTTTCGTTTTAGTATGCTAGTAGTTCAACTTTTGGAACAACAAATAGTTGTAACTCATGGCTCATGCCTTCTCTAATTGCTATTTTCATAGACTACCCTTTTCAAGCATTCCATCATCCTTGTTGAATACTGTAAAACTGAATTACTTCGATATGGATTGTTTATTCTCTGTTTTTTTGGGTGTACTCCCTGTTCTCAAGGCTTTATTTTGATTAATCCGAATGGACACGCGTCGTACGTCTGATTTTGGTGGGTGAGTTTTTCAACGAAAATTTTTTGCGTACATAAAGTTTTGAACTTGAGACCTACTTAAACAACACCGGTGAAAAATATTGATTTATTCTTTAATATATTTGGAGAATCATATCATCGTACTCATGTCCGGATTTTCACCCGACATTGACCATAGATACCTCGAGATAAATGGAAATTCTACCAATAGATCACATGGCGGTTGGCAAAAAGATATTTATTTATTGGTTTATATCGAATTGAATTATAAATTTGTATCTCTATATTCATGGTTTTTAAAAGATTATTTTCTTATATCTATCTATATCCGAATATAGGTGTCAGATATGAATCATTTAAAATTAAAGGCTTAAGTTGATGGTATAAAGTTAAAAAATTGTGTTCAAATGGTTATTTTGGTCTTTATTCTTTTTCTTTTAACTAATTTAATCTTCAATATTTCATTTTAGGTTAAAATAGTCTTTCTACGGTTGAAATAAATAACTTGAAATGACTTGACATAATGACACATTAAAAGAAAAAAAAAATTATACTTTATACAATCTTATAAAAATATTTTTGACTGATGTGTCATTATGTAAAGTTAACATATTTGTCTATATGACACTGTTATCGCGGCGTGCATTGTCATGTAGGTTTGTCACGTCATTTCAAGTTGTTTATCATTAGTAGACTAACAGTTATCATTCGCAAAGAGTCTATTTTTACTCAAAATAAAATGTTAAGGATTAAATTAGATCAAATAAAAGAATAGGGGTCAAAAGACTATTCAGTCAAATGTTAAGGGCATTTTTAGCATCATGCCAAAAATCAATTAAGCTCTTGATTTTTTTTGCATTCAATTAAGCTCCCAAACTAATAAATTGAATCAATTAAATTCTTTGACCAATTTTGGCCATCAATTTTTAACAATTTTTTCTTGAGATATTACTATCACGTGATACACTACAGTTCTGTTATGTGAAATTATAATTTTTTTAGAAAACTATTTTTTATAAGTTATTTTAGAATTTTTAAAATTTTTTTAAATAAATAAAAAATTATAAAAATTTCAAGTGATAACATTATAACATGACACGTTGCATCAGTTAATAAAAACACAAAAGAGGGTTGCCCACCAGATAGAATCGTCATGCAAATCTGGTCTTCAAGCGAGAATCTCGGCACCTGTGTCTGGTAATTTCTCGCCAATTGACGATCTTTCTGGCAAGGCCCCGGCGGATTCTGCGGCTCTCTTTGAAGCGGATGCTACATTAGAAGTTTGCGAGAATCTAGGTCTCATTTTTGATGCGGACAGGGAGACCGTCCTCTCTAGGCTTGTGGCAGCAGTTCAGGATGAGAATTAAGGTGGGAAATATGCTGTTCATTGGTGTGTCAATACCCAGTTTAGATGGTTCAGAATATCTTCATCTCCTGGAATATTTGTGGTGTTGGGAGTTTTGAAAAAAGGGCCGTGATCAAGAAGCTACTGAGAAACTTCAAACCGAATTTTTTTTTTTTGCAAGAATCCAAAAGAAGGGAAGTGGACATGAAGTTTATGAAACAAATTTGCGGATCGAAGATGGATTTCAATTTTCTGCATTCGTCAGCAGTGGGTGCTGCTGTAGGCCTTATCTCTCTCTGGGATCCCTGTTTCTTTGCTTGCGACAACAATGTCTGCAACCGTGAATTCATAATTATGAAAGGTGAGTTTGTCGAGTTAAAATTTAAATGTGTATTGGTGAATTTGTATGCTCCGAATGATGATGCGGAAAGGCTCAGGGTGTTTGGTGAACTCAAAAATATCTTGGCTAGTTATTCATACCCAATATTAATTGGGGGTGACTTTAACACAGTATTAGTGTCAGAGGAAAGGTCGGGAGGAAGAGGAAATAGACAGGCTATAAATTGTTTTGCAGAGTTCTTGGAGGAGCTGGGCTTAGTTGATCTTCCTATGAAAGATGGCTTCTTCACTTGGTCAAACTACCGTGAAAACCCATCGTTTAGCAGATTGGATAGGTTCGTGGTCTCTGCGGATTTCCTAAGCCTCTGACCGAATCTGCTACAAAGCTCCCTACCAAAGAGTATCTCTGATCATAACCCGATCAAAATCTCGGTTAATACTAAATGCTGGGGACCAAAACCTTTTAAATGGTTTAACCATTTGTGTGATGAGAATGGATATGTGCAAAGCATCTAAAGTATATGCAGTAACTCAAAGGGTCAGGGCATTAGCAACATTCTGAAGAATTGTAAAATGGTGTCTAAGGGTTGGGTACATCGGACTCAGTCCAAAAATGGCATGGAGATCAAGGAGCTTGAAAATAGATGTGAAGCCATAGAAAAGGCCATCCACTGTGGTGCAGATAGGGTGGAGCTTCATGAAGAGCTTAAGGTGTGTAGGAATAATTTATGGTCTCGCATCAGGAAGGAGGAACGAGAGAGGGTTCAAAAATCTCGATTGAAGTGGGCTAAAGAAGGGGACCGCAATACAAAGTTCTTCCACGCAGTAGCCTCCAGTAGAAGAAATGCCAATTTTATCTCGAAAATCAGTGTCGGAAAGGAGTGGTTTTCGGATCCGACCGACATTAAAAAAGTGGTGAGGGAGCACTTTCGACTTGTCTACAATGAAGCTAATACGATTCCAATAAGGAAATTTGGATGTCAACTCAACAAGCTAAACCCTACAGCAGCCTCTCGGTTAGTTAAGGAATTTTCTGTAACACCCGTGTTTCGGGCCTAGGAGTTAACCGGGTTTATAATTCGAGTCAATAAAACTTAATTTAATCAATTCAACTAAAATAATGACCTAATTGAGCCTCTGTAGAAAAGGGAAGGACCTAAGTTGCTATTAGACCAAAGACTTTCAAAAAGCAAGACCACTTTATACATAAAGTTGTCATCTTCTTCATAAAACCCTTTTCAAACATTAAAAGGGGAAAACCTCCATTGTTAAAACCTCTCAAATATCAAAGTTACTATTCCATTGATTTTAGTACTCGATTTCAACACCAATTAAGAGGTAAATATGTTTTCTCAACCTCCTTTTTATTCTCTATCTATCCATGGTCTTGGATTTTAAAAATATGGGGTTTTGGAAATTAGGGTTTATATTAAAGTTTGAATTTTTAAGGGGTTTTTCTAATTGGTTTTGATAAATTGAGTTAGGGCTTTAGTTAATCATGTTGAAAGGTGTAACATATATTAATTTGGTTAAATTTGGATGAAAATTCGTAGTATGTTCATAAGACAAATTTTAAGGTATTAAAATTTGGGTTTTTGGTGGGTTTTAGGTTGGAAACCAAGGGCTGATGGTTAGGGTATGTTAGGAGGGTGATTTGGGATGTTTTGGAGGTCATTTGGGTGTTTAAAAACATGATTTTCTGCTGGGTAAAATGTGAGTACGAAAATGGAGTTTTGGAGGGTTTTGGGTGAGTTTTGGGGGTTGTTTTAGGTGGGAATTGATAGCCCGATGGTAGTACTATGGTTAGGGATTGATTTGGGATCTTTGGTGGGTGCAATAGATGTTGGAGACATGGTTTTTGGAAGAGGTATTGGGGCTGTCCGAAATTGCTAAGTATGGGGTTTGGTCATGACTTGAAATGTTGGGTTTGATATTTGGATAATCATGGTGAGTACGTGCTAGGCACGGAATTTATATTGAAATTGATATTGTAAAAAGTTGTGTAGTTTGATTTATATTGGCACTAGTATGCTTTGGTACAATGATCGATCATTAGGATGAGTGTGCACACAAATTGAGTCAAAACGTACGTGGCCTTGGTGGCGTTAAGGCACCAAGGAGGAGTACGGTGATGTAATATTCCACCGGAAGCTTTTATATATTTCTACGTGATGATGAGTGGAATCCCATCCGTAGGGCATGTGGCGATGGGTGGAATCCCGCCCATGCAAGGACCGGTGATGAGTGGAATCCCACCGAGGTAATGTTGTTGTTGGAAATGCGTTCCAACGGGTTATCCGCGTATTCGGGTCATAGCTAGGTGCCAATATGAGGTTGTATGAATATACCAATATGAGATTATGTATACATGCTTATATGATACGAATGTGATGCCTTTATGAATTGATATATGATGTGGTTAATGCTTGAATTATGTATCGTGGTAAGTTGAGCTTATGAGCTGTTGAGCATGACATAAGGTCGACTATATGTTCATGCATCATGTTCATTTTGGCTTTGCGGACCGGAGGTAAGATCATGCATTTCATTATGGAAATAGCTCGTGCTTGGACCCTGCATTGTCGAAGGTTTGTTTTATGAGCTACCCTCACTAAGCTTTTATGCTTACGCTCTCTTTTGTTCGACAATGCAGATAAATAGCTTGTGGGTGGCAAGGGCAAGGAAAGGTCTCCAAGTGTTGCTTACGGTTAGCTCAAGTATGATAGTTAAATTTAAAGATTGTAATAGTAAAGCAATGAGATATGTGTTGTTGTTTTGTGCTATTGTTGGTTGTTTAGGAGCATGTTTAGACTCCTTAATTATGTTGTTTTTGATTGGCTTAATGATGCTATGTTTGGATTGTAACCATGTTTAAATTGTTTACCTGGTGTGTTGGTCATGTGCCTTTGAGGTTGCCTTCATGTTAGAATATTGAAGTATGAGCTCTGAATGCTTGAATGCCATCTTGGGTCTATTGCATGATTTCCTTGATGTTTATACATGTTGGGTACTTGTATGGCTATATAGTGATATGTAAATGTTGTGTGAATGTTTGGTTGGGGCTAGGGAAGGCTTAGATTGCATTTAGATTCGAGTCTTGATCGTTTTGCTGAGTTTGGGAGGTTTTGCAGTGCAGGGGTATCGATACGGTTGGTACGGTATCGATACCACCTTCTTGTTTCAGGCCTCGTGTATCGATACACTTGAGGGGTGTATCGATACCATTTTGGTCATTAGAGCTACTGTCCATTTCGGTATCGATACGGGCCTCTGGTGTATCGATACCGTCATCTTAGCGTTGACCGTGGGAAGTCAACCGTCGACGAGGGTATCGATACACTCCTTGGGTGTATCGATACGGTCTCTACGGATTGACTTTGACCAGTTGACATAGTCAAGGGGGTATCGATACACCCCTTAAGTGTATCGATACCGCCTGCAGTTAAGCTCAAACCTAGTCAAGGGGTATCGATACACCCCTTAGGTGTATCGATACCGCCTGCAGTTTAAGTTTAAAATTGGGCTGTAACATGATTGTTTGAGTTCGTTTGATTGTTTTGTATATGTTGTTCCGCTGTATGATCACTTAGGGTTTAATATCCATTTAGACAAGATTTTAAAAAAATAGGGTTGCTAACCGAGGGGGAATCCTTAGGGGTTTTCACTCGGTTTTCCCCGTGTAGCTCACTCGGACCGGTCATCCGGCCAGACCGGGACGAGGGGGTTACATTTTCCATCTCTGAAGTTCAGGCAGCACTGGCTATGTGTGAAGACTCTAAATCCCCGGGTCCAGACGGATTCAATATGGGATTCATCAAAACCTTTTGGGACTCTTTGAAAGGGGATATCATGGCATTCTTCGAAGCCTTTTACAAGGGTGAGCTAACAGATTTCAGATTCAACAACTCCTTTATTGTGCTCATCCCTAAAAAACTTCCGGCATTGAGCATTGAAGACTTCAGGCCAATTAGCTTGGTTGGCTGCATTTATAAACTCCTTGCAAAGTGTCTCGCATTGCGACTCAGAGAGTGTGTGGGCGATATTATTGGCGAAAATCAGTTCGCCTTTTGTCCCGGCAGACAAATTCTCGATTGCTCCTTGATCGCTAACGAGACGACTGACTATTTGAAACGGAAAAGATTGAGGGGGATTGTTTTTAAAGCGGATTTCCGCAAGGCTTATGACACTGTCAATTGGGAGTTTCTTATACACATTATGAAGGAGATGGGGTTTTGTGCGAAATGGTGTAGTTGGATTCATACTTGTTTGTCGACGGCATCGATATCCGTTTTGGTTAATGGTACAACAACTACTCCCTTCAAGGTGGGCCGGGGTTTGAGACAAGGCTGTCCGCTATCACCGCTCCTTTTCAACCTTGTGGCAGAATCGCTTAGTGCAATCCTGAAAAAAGCTACAGCGCAAGGCCTTTTCAATGGTGTGAGTATCGACAATGTTGGTCTAGAGGTATCCCATCTTCAATTTGCCGATGATTTAATCCTTTTTTGCGGAGCTGAGGACAAGCAAGTCAGAAACATTGTTAGAATCCTTAAAGGATTCGAAGTTGCTGCTGGTCTTAAATTGAACTTGCAAAAGTCCAAACTGTACGGGATCAATTCGGATAGCTCATTGGTTACGAATTGGGCCAATTTGCTGCAGTGTCAAGTAAACTTTCTCCCAAGTCTTTACTTGGGTCTTCCTCTTGAGGCGACAAAAAATGAGAAACAATTATGGTCGCCGGTGGTGGAGAGATTTCAGAAAAAACTAGCGGGCTGGAAACAAAAATTACTGTCAATAGGGGAAAGAATTTTGCTGGTTAAGTCAGTGCTGGCAAGTCTCCCAGTGTTTTTTATGTCCATTTTTTCAATGCCTGCTTCGATTAAAAATCGCCTATCAAGTTTAATAGCCAGATTCATTTGGAATACTTCGGAGAAAAGAGGCATACATTGGATTAGCTGGGAGAAGATGTGTGCGCCGAGATCTTGTGGTGGCTTGGGTCTCTCTGACTTTGATACAAGGAACAGAGCTCTTCTCGGTAAGTGGTTGTGGAGATATGCAACTGAGCAAAGTAGTCAGTGAAGAAAATTCATGGTTGCTAAGTATGATGAATCCCCGACTAATTTACTTCCTTCAAATGTCGCTCCAAAGAAAAATTCATGGATTTGGAAGGGGATAATTTCTCCTCTGAATGATCCAGAAGGTCTTATTCGGTCGAATCTGAAAATGGTGATTGGGAATGGGCGAAGCATCCGCTTCTGGTCTGATGTTTGGGTGGGCAACCAAAGCTTGAAGGAAGCGTTTCCAAGACTGTTTTTATTAGCTTCCAATAATTGTGGTGTAATTGCTGACTATGGCAGATTGTTGAATAATAGATGGCAATGGGTTATTGGCTTCCGGAGACGATTGTTCGAGTGGAAAAAATCACTATTGGCAGAGATGTTAGCGTTAATCAACTCCGTCGAGCCTGCTGCCTTGGTAGTGGGTTTTGAACTCACTAAATTCTTAGGAAGATGATCACATCGACGCTGCCTTTTCTGTGGAACTGGACAAGTTGGGCGTCGGAAGGGATGTGTACGAGCACTTGACAGCCAACGATTTTGGAGTCCGATGGGGATTCAGACGAAAAATAAAATTACTCATTTGTGCATGCTTACACCGTCAATCTTTTATATATATGTTTAAATTAAATATTGTATTCACTGAAAACAGTTTTTAACTGTAACTTTAGACATTCCAATTATAAGCAAATAAACTACAATAACTTTCAATAATATTTTTCAAAAATATTTTCTCATCGTACTTCTAAACAATGTTAAACCGACTCTTGACAGAATATACGACTTCTAAAAGTGGGTTTCCTTTCCGCCGACTTCTAAAAGTCATTGTGAAAATATCTCACTTTTATTTCTACCGTAAAAACATCCATAAATCGTAAAATAAAAAAATAAAAGAACCTATATCACTAAATAAAAAATAACAGCACAATATCTTAACAATAAACCCCTTAAAGTCGATTGGAATCTTTTGACTGATATTATTTAGTTTTAAAACACTGGCATCTCTGTAATAAAAAAAATGTATTAATTTTAAAAAAAATGGAATAAGTTGACAAAATTATTCATTTCAATTATTAACACGTTGTTCATGTGTATATTAAATTAAACTAACAATGATTGATCCAAGTAGTAAGCAATTTGGTATCGCTTAAATAAGTCTCGAATTTGAGTTATTGTGTATACAAAAAATCTCTACTGGAAGATTCACTCACAAAAATCAGGTATGCAATACGGGCCATCCGAATTTGTCAGGATGAAACTCTAGAAACTAGATGGACACCGAAAAAAATAATTTCCAGTAAGTGTAAAATAAGCAAAATATTGAAGACTCTTACTAATCAGTTCAAATCTTTAAGGACTATAGTCCTGTTTGACAATTAGTGGATAGCGGATTACATTAGCTGATAGCTGATTACATTAGCTGATTTGACTAGCGGATTGTATTAACTGATTGTATAAAAGTGTTTGGTAAAATTAACTGATAGCTGATAGTTGTTATATTATTTAAACAAGCAAAATGACATATAAGGACACGATTATATTCAATACTTGTTTGAATATTTTATTAGTTATCAATATTTTGTATATAATTATTATTAATTAGATCTATAAAATTATTTTAAATATAACTTTTCTAAATATATTCGAATAATTTATATATTAATTTATTATTTATATAATTATTAATGTAATTTAATTAATTAATAAATTTAAATACACATAAGTATGTGATAATAAAAAGAAAAGAAGTAAATAGGATTAGCTTATAAATAGGGTGAGAAAATATTTAATTTAGGTTATTTTGAGGTTTTTGGTAATTGGTAAGGGTAAAAGAGTCTTTACAACTCTAACATCAAACATGTAATCTCAAAAAGCTCATATTATGAGCTTTTTCAAAAAATTCTCGGTTTCACCCCAATCCGCTGTTTACCAAACAACAATATTAGCGGATTTGTCTGGTCAAACCTCTCTTTATCAAACAGGGCCATAAATAGGGATCTCGCTGCTTTGTCACTTTATATATGTATATAATTATTTTGGGAACTAATATAAATTTAGGCGAATCCAACACGTGGTCTCAGTAGAAAAGAAGATGATGTTTATCTTGGAAGATCTGGGTTCAAATCGGTTTATCTGTAAAGTGTATGTTTTGTCAAAGGGTTAAAAATATATATGAACAAGTACTACTTTATAATCATCTTAACACTATTAAAAATATATAAATTTAGGCAAGTTGTACAAGATTTTTATTACTAATAATGTTTTTTTGGAAAGTACGACGAGAAAATGATTTTGAATTATTTGGTTTAAATTTAAGTGCTTGATGTTTCTTTCAAAAAGTATTTCTAAGTGTTTTTGAAAATATAAAAATAGTGATATAAATAAGAATAAATAAGTGATTTTATTCAAGAGTATTTTGAAAAAAAATCTATAAATTTCAGCTTTTAAAAGTTACTTTTCAAGTGAAAAACAAATTATTTTGCGTTGTTATTGGTCCTAAAAATACTTTTGAGAGTCAAAACACTTTTCAAAAAGCAATGCAAAACAAAAAGTAGGCAAACTAAATCTTTAATGTTTTTGAAAATACTTTTGAGGGTCCTAAAAATATTTTTAAGTGTTTTTGAAAATATAAAAATACTTTTAAAAATATACTTTGATCAGAACACTCTATGAGAAAATTAAATCTTTTTGTTGATAGTTCTTGTCATATCGGCAAAAGCACAAAAAGTGAATTATAACCATAATAGAACATCAATCTTTGCTGCAAAGAACGCTCGATGATACTCATCATACGAACGTTAAAATGTTGAAAAAGTAGGCAACATTGTCACAAAAACAAACTAAAACTATCATAGAAGCAAATGAATGAAACTACCATAAAAGTAGACAGAAAAAACTGCTAAAAAACATATGTAATATGACAAAGAAAAGCATAAATGTAACACCCGGGTTTAGGGGTCGGGTGAAAATAATATTTTAATATTATTTGGGTTTGGTTCTATAATTAAAATAATCTTTTGGGCCTCGGGTTTCAAAAACAAATATTTTTGTGTTGGACTAAAATGAATGAAATACAATTTTGGAGGGATTTTAAAGAAATTGGAGAATAGTCATTCATTAATGGCAATATTGTAATTAGCCCAACTTTTAATTTTAAACCCCTTTTTTTTTATCAAATAGTCACTATTCACTCTCTTCTCCAACAAAACTAACGTGAAAAGAGAGAGCTCATCCCCTCCACTATTCCATCACATTGCTTTTTCATTTCAACTCGTTTTTGAAAGGTAACATCACTTTTGACTTGTCCTCAACCTCCTATCTTCAAAAGTACAAATAGTTTTTATTTTCATTAAGGTTTTGGAAATGGAGTTTTTAGAGATTTTGATTAAAAATGAGAACTTTATTATGTTTAACTTAAGATTTCGATTTAGTGTTGTTAGTCATGAAGTCTATGAGTCAAATGATGCAACATATATGAATTTTACTTGGTTTTGAGCACATTCCCGAAATTGGGTTTAAAGGGGGGTTTTTGAAGGGTTTTGGATGAGTTTTGGGGGTTGTTTTAGGTTGGAATTGATGAGCTAATGTTAGTACTATGGTTGGGGTTGCTTTGGGATCATTTGGGGGGTACAAAAAGTGTTGAAAAGATGAGTTTTGATCAAGGTTATTGGGCTGCACGGGTTTGGTAAGTTTGGGGTTTGTTCATGACTTGAAATGTTGAGTTTGATGTTTGAATTGTATTCCGGGTTAACTACTTTGATGCTTGGGCTGATTGGAAGTTGTTTGGTTTGTGTTGAGGTTGTTAGAGGCGAGAACTTGTGTTGGTGAAGCATCGAGAGTGAATTCGAAAGCTTGAAGTTGCTTGCTTGCTTGGTATTTGAGCTTGGAAGCGAAGGTGAGTGCTTAATGTTTTTAAAGTGATTTTAAGTGTTTGGTTCGAGCATGTGGACTAGGTCGGGCTTGGTAGACCCACCTAGAGTTAGGATTAGGGTGGTAGCCTAATCCTAAGCTTAAACTAGAGACATTGGTTGAACTTGTATTTGATGTTGTGCCTCGTAATATTTGTGATATGATGATTATGTGTAATGTGTTATACATGTGAGATGAGGCATGGTTGTGATGCATTGTGATATGCATGTGAATGGTTCATGGTTGTGATCATGGTGAGTATGTGCGAAGCACGGAATTGGTTTTAATTGATATTGTGGATTGTGTAAATGTTGGCACTAGTATGCTTGGGTACAAATGATCGATCATTAGGATGTTAGTGTGCACACATGAGTCAAATTCGCGCGTGGCCTTGGTGGCGTTGAGTCACCAAGAAGGAGTACGGGTTCGCCCGAAAATTGTTTTATATATTAGTCGATGATGAGTGGAATCCCATCGACGGGGCGTGATGATGAGTGGAATCCCCTCCGCGAGACCGGTGATGAGTGTAATCCCACCGTGAGGTAAGGTAGTTGTTGGATGTGAGTTCCAACGTGTTTATCCGCGTATTCGAGTCATAGCTAGGTGCCAATATAAATTGATATGCGTATCAATGTGATGTGGAAATGTGTTCCTATTTGGATGATTATCTGTGATTACATATGTTGTGGAAATGAGCTTGTTGAGCATGACATGTTGTTTGGATATTTGTTCATGCATCATTGACATTTGGCTCTTGAGGATCAAAGGTATGATCATGCATTTTACCTTTGTTGAGATCGTGCTTGGACCCTGCATTGTCGAGGTTTATTTTTAAAGAGCTTACCTTCACTAAGTTCTATTGCTTACGCTCTCTTTGTTTTGTGGTGCTAGCCTAGCTATCAAGTATGGTTTTTAGTTATGATGTAATGGTCAAGCAATGGGACATGTATTCATGCTTTAATGTTTTTGAAGTATGTTGTTGTTGTTTAAGAGCATGTTAGACTCCTTTTATGTGGTTGTTAATTTGGCTTTTGGATGTATGCCTTGCTTGTAAACCATGTTGGTATTTACTTACCTTAAATTTGTCTAAGTGTTGACCTTGTTGAAGTATGCTATTTGTAATGCCATGTATGGTCTTTGAAATGGATGTCTTCTTGTATATCTCGTGTATGTCGAGTATGGTTGCTAGGGAGCATGCCTCTAGAATGTATTTGTTTGTTTTGTATGCATCATGAAGTCGTCTCGGACGTTTGGAATCGTTTGGAGCTGCCTAAATTTGATTTTTGAAGGTTGCAGACACCCAGTGCTTCAAAACGGGCTGAGCCGTTTCAGAACGGGTAAGGCTTCAGGGACCCCGTATCAGAACTCGTTTCGATACGGTTTGGCCACTGTGAACCCCTGTTCCGATACGAGTTTCGGAACACTTTGGCTACTGGAAATCTGAGAATTTGCCGAGATGATGGGGTTTCGAAATGGGTCTAGATGTTTCGGAACGGTCAATATCTCGTTGACCACGAGATGTTGACCGTTGAGGGTGTTTCGGAACGGTTGACCTCCGTTCCGATATGGCCTTCTCGTGTGGACTTGGTGCCGTTGACCAAGTCAAGGTGTTTCGATACACCTTAAGAGTGTTTCGAAACGGCCTGCCTAATAAGCTAAAATTAGACTGTTTACTTGCTGTTTTGGGTCCAGTTGCATGTCTTTCTCAAATTTCCGCTGTCGTGATCACATAAGATTTAAATGTGCCTTTAGAGAAGATTAAATTAAAAGAAATTTTTTAGGGTTGCTAACCGAGGTGGAACCTTTACGGGTTTCGCTTCGGTTTTCCCCGTGTGACCCACTCGGACCAGTCAAGCGCCCGGACTGGGACGAGGGGGTTACAATAAAAACAAGAAAAAATTAGGCATAATGTCAAAAAATGCCCTTAACGTTGGACTAAATAGTCACTTTGGCCCTTATTCTTTTTTGAAACAATTTCGCCCTCAACGTTTCATTTTGGGTCAAAATGACCCCTCAGTGAATGAAAATTGTTAGTCAACTGACGTTAAACAACTTGAAATGACTTGACAAAATGACACTTTATAAGAAAAAATATTTTATATTTTATACAATTTTATAAAATTATTTTTTGACTAATGTGTCATTTTGTAAAGTCAGTACATTTGCTTATATGACACTGCTATTGCGATGTGCACTATCATGTAGGTTTTTCACGTCATTTAGCGTTAGTTAACTAATAATTTTCATCCGTAGATGTGCCATTTTGACCCAAAATGAAACGTTGATGGTTAAATTGCTTAAAAAAGAATATAGGAATTTTTTTGGCATTATACCAAAAAAATAAAAATAAAAATCATCGACGAAGATGAATCTTATTTATATACAAAGAAAAACCAATAAAACGACCAAAGGTTATCACCGGCAATGAAGAAAGCTGATCCAAGAACTAGTATTTTTATCTTTAGTAACTGCTGCAGGACACTTCTTGGTAGTGGAGATTGAAAACCGTTTTTTGTTTGTAGAGTATTTTTTTTCACTTCGAGTGCATGAAATAATAGCATTTTATGAGAAAATATTTCATGCACTAACGGTGAAAATTTTGTTTTCCATAATCGGGTCTAATTTAGGGTATGGGTGTTTAGTTTATGGTTTATGAGTTTAGAATTTAGAGTTTAAGGTTATAATTTAAGTTTTAGAGTTTATAGATTAAGATTTAGGATTTTAAGGTTAGAGGTTTATATTTTAGTTTTTAAAGTAAATCATGCATGATTGTGGAATAATTTTTTCACTATTAGTGCATGGAATAAAAACCCTTTATGAGAAAATATTTCATACAATGGGATGGAAAACTTGTTTTTTCACACGCAGATCTAATTTAGGGTTTATATGTTTAATTTATAATTTAAGAGTTCAGGTTTTATGGTTTAGAATTTAGGGTTTATGATTATAATTTAGATTTTATAACTTAAGAATTAGTGATTAAGATTTATAGTTTTAAGATTATGGCTTTAGCTTTTAATTTTTTAAGTAAAATTATGTATGATTGTAAAGTTCTTTTTTTTATTGACATGCATGGAATAAAGACCTTTATTTATTTAGCAAACCTTTTAATTTAGAAAAAACTTGATATCATAAATTTTAAACCTTAAAACTAAAAGGTTTGTGTAAATTAAAGACAATCTGTATATAAAAGTTTTTCCCTTAAATTAGTCTCACCATGAAATTTGTCTTTATATTCGTTTTTATAGAGAAACTATTAAAAGCGAAATTAAGTTTTTTTTGGTATAATGCCTAAAAATGCCCTTAACCTTTGACTGAATAGTTATTTTGGCTCATATTTTTTTGAAGTAATTTAACCCTCAATGTTTCATTTTAGGTTAAAATGGCCCCTTTGCAGATGAAAACTATTAGTCAACTAACGATAAACAACTTGAAATTACTTAACATAATGACACGTCAAAAGGAAAAATGTTTTATATTTTATACAATTTTTAAGAGGCATAAAGTCAAAAAAATGCCCCCCCAACGTTTGATTGAATAGTCAATTTAGCCCCTATTCTTGTTCTTGGAGCAATTCAACCCTCAACGTTTTACTTTGGGTCAAAATGGTCCCTCTATGGATAAAAACTGACAGTCAACTGGCATAAATGGCTTGAAATGACGTGACAAACCTATATGGCAGTGCACGCTGACATGGTAGTATCACATAGACAAATGTGTTGACTTGAAAAAACATTACATCTGTCAAAAAATAATTTTATAAAATATAAAATATTTTTCCTGATGACTTATCATTCTGTCAAGTCATTTCAAACTAATTACTGTCAATTTTCTAACAATTTTCATCCGCAAAGGGGTCATTTTAACCAAAAATGAAACATTGAGGGTTGAATTGCTCCCAAAAAGAATAGGGACTAAATGATTATTCTGTCAAACGCCTGGGTATTTTTTTGACTTTATGCTTTTTAGAATTATTTTTTGACTCATGTGTCATTCTATAAAGTCAACATATTTGTCTATATGACACTATTATCGCGTTGTGCACTGTCAAATAGGTTTATCACGTCATTTCAAGCCATTTATCGTTAGTTGACTAACAAATTTCATCTGTTGATGGGTCATTTTGACTCAAAACAAAACGTTAAGGATTACATTGCTTCAGAAAAAGAATAAGAACTAAAATGACTATTCAGTCAAACGTTATACGCATTTTTTGACATTATGCGGCATATTCAATGGAGATTTGCGGCGAAAAATTTATTAGAATATTTATTTTTTACTTTTTGTTGGGTGTGATTATATGTATAGAGAGAGAGATTAGATATAGTTACACAATGTAAAAGTTTTTAACTTTTGCACGTTTCTTTTATTGTTGGATGCAAGGACAGATACATGATTTGGGGTTGGAGGGGGCAAACTATAAATGTTTGAAAGTGTGGGGGGCAAATTCATAAATAAACTAATTTTTTTAAAAAAATTAAAGGCAGAAGGTAAAAAATAGCCCCCAACGTTTCACCATTTGGTCAATTCACCACCTATTCTTTTTTTTTTGGTGCAAACAAGCACCCAACGTTTCATTATCGTTCAAATTTCACCATCGTTGGATGGAAATCGTTAGTCAACTAACGGTAAACGCCTGACGCTGACGTGGTATGTTTGCATGGCATTGGGAGATGACATGGCGATGCCAAGTGGCATTTTTAAAATTTTAAAAAATTAATTAATTATTTATTAAAGAAAATATTTTTAACCAATCAAATGATGCCACGTGGCACTTTGCTGACATGGCATCATCCGATTGGTTAAAATATTTTAAAAATATTTTCTTTAAAAAATAATTATATATATATATTTAATAAATAAAATATCCTCAATTTTTCAAATATTTGAAAAACAGTCCCCAAAATTCAGCCACTCCCGTCGGCGTTGGTCGTGTTGTCGGCGACAAAACGAAGCGCCCTTCCCTCGCCGAATGACCCACACATTGTTCGTCGTCTATTCTGCCGCCGTTCGTCGTGAATCGTTCAAATGAACCATTCGACGATTTCACCTTCGTTTGATGTTTCACACGGCATCGGTCGATTTTCGACGATGGGATGGTGGGATAAATTACCGTTATGGTCCGACGACCGATATGGTGGGCGGCGGCGTGACAATTGGCGGTGGAATCGGCTCAAATCAGGATTTGGGTTTGGGGAGTTAGGGATTTTAAAATTTGAGGGCTATTTGTGAAATCTAGAAAGTTTAGAGATTTTTTAAAAATTAATTTTTTTTTAATTTTTAAAAAATAATTATTTTTTAACCAATCAGATGATGCCACATCAGCAAGTTCCACTTGGCATCATCTGATTGGTTAAAAAATAAAAAAAAATAAGAAAAAAAATATGATGCCACGTCAACAAAGTGCCACGTGGTATTGCTACGTCATACCTCTATGCCACGCTTGCGTATAGTCTCTCTAGTAGGGTGTTAATGTCCTTAGAATGGAAGATCAAGTGTTTTTCCTGTTGTATGTGTCCTTTTATACTACCTAGACATGTGTCACAATAGGATTATCGTAGCGCTATGATTGGATTAGTTATAACTTGACATCCTAAGTTTGCTTTGTTATTTGTAGCGGACATGTGGTCGTTAAACATTATTCGCCTAGGTACGCTTGCAGTTGGCTTGTCTGTTACAAATTGCTTCTACTTGTTCACCGGGTTCACATGAACAAATTTGTCATTGTTCGCCTACAGTATATGTTCGCAAGCCGTGGCTCCTCGACACGTAACACTAGACATCCGCAAATACTAACAAGTATACTTACTTAAGCTTTAAAATCTAAAATTTAAATCTTTAACCATAAATTTTAAATTTTAGAATCAATATCTTAAATCATTTAATATAAATCATAAACTAAAGATACTTGTATAGAATAAAATTTAAAGTTTGCATCATTATTGCATCAATTTATTTTTTAACTTTTAGCTAAAAAAATAAAATTATTCAAATCAAACTAATTTTAAATTTTGTTACTTTGAATTTTTTTAATATTTTTAATACGCTCCCACTATTGTATCCCTCTTTTTAATTCTTAATAAAATTGTTATACAAACAATATTATTTAAATCCGAATCTCTTAAAAAGAACAACATCTCTTCTCTACCTAAGCACTTCATGGGTTATATATATAGTTAATATTTGATGTATTGTTAGTATTTTTTTACACAAGCTTATATATTTAAATTTCAAATATAAAATCTAAATATTTAATCTCAAACTCATAAATCATAAACTTTAAATTTAAAAATTAAAACTAAACATCTAAACCATATATTATATTTGCTTGTAAAAAATAAATTTTTAATGATCAGAGTATCATAAAATATTTACATTCATCCAATAATAATGAATTACTATATATATTTTTTTTGATTTTAGAGTCTAGTACAAGTAGAATCAAAGCATTCATTATATATAGAGAATTATATTTTGATACACAAGCTGCATAAGAAAATATTACTCAATATTTGTTTAAAATGTAAATTATTAAGTTAAAAAAGATCCACTAATTAGTCCAATGACTAAGGATGCTTAAACATTAATGAGCAAATATTTTTATTTTCATATATTAAACATTAATGACTAATCTTTTAAAACAGAATCGAAGCCAGATATCATTCTCTCAACCTTCGAGTATTTGTACAGTTTCCCCCTATGTGTTTTGAGTTTTTACATGGACTCGCCGTTCCCACAATCCAGTAAGGCGGCAAAAAAGGTCATTCCTTTAACACATCTGTCTTCTTTTCTCCTTTAATTTCTCTTTAAAAAGTAGTTTTAATTCGATGTTAACCCTTCACTTTACCCGCCCATTCCCAATTTCCAGCTACCTTTACGTCCCTCTCTTTGTTTCTTCTTCTTCTTCTCCACTTGCATTCTCTCACTAACCCTATCTTTCCAATTCTTTGCCCCTTTCTAAAAATTCGGTTTTCAATTTGGCAGCCTAATTCCAGAGGGCGAAAGCAATTAAAAAGGTTTCTTTTTTCTTTTTAATCAAAAAGCAAAGCTCTGGCAATGGAAGAACCAGGGCAGTTAAAAAGGGCATTACTTGATGCCACCGCAGGCGCCATATCTGGCGGCATTTCCCGGACAGTTACTTCTCCTCTTGATGTTATTAAGATAAGATTCCAGGTGAAACGAGGGGTTTTGTTTATTTATTTATTGTTATTTTAATATCAGGAGCAATGGAATTACTGTATATGTTGTTATCTTTATGATATTATTTCCGGGTTTTTTTTTATTTTCTATGAATTAAACTGTTTTAGGCTTTGCTTGGTGGGATTTGATAGAAAGAAGGATCAAAACCTTGCTAATCCAATGATTCGGATTCATATTATATGTTTACTTTGTAGCTTAACAAGTTTTGCCCATCCTTGCTACCTAGCAAAATCTTAGAGAACAAGTTGTTAGGCCTCGCAGAGTGTTAGGTGAATTCAATTGAGATTAGTTTGGAATGTTGCAATTCAAAGAGAGTTGTGGGAATAAACATGGTAGTAGCATGTATATATATAAAGATAATTTCTTCATAGACCTTTGAAATTTCTCATTGGACTAATATAAAGTTGTGAAATCACCCTTGAAATACTGGCTGCATAATCTTCATATTTGGCCTATCTTCCACTGTTGGTGAACTGTTGCACAGAAAGGCTGACAGAGACAACGTTTCTTAGTGCGCTTAGCTTCTGCTAGCGGCATTCGGTAAGGCAATAAAGTCAGCTCAGTAGGAAGTCTAAACCAAAAAGGTATGAACGAAGTGACGGGTCCCTTTAGAGATAGGGTAGAGGGTGGCTCTCTTGTGTAGTAATTGCGAAATTTCTCCTTTTCTTTTAGTGTGCACAGTTTGCTTGCATGCCGCCTCAGGCACATATTTCTTTCTTAGTTTCACGCTGGTCTAATGAATGAATGAATGAAAGTCAGTCTTTTAGTAAGCGTATATAAGCATTCAGGCCGTTGGGTATCAGATAAGAGCAGTGAAACCATGTTTTTCTCGCACCATGTCATGCAAGCTTTATGAATCATAATGTATAATTATCTGACTTCGAAACATATAGTTGTAAAAATCATTTTTTTCTTGTATAATTTTTGACCATGTTCTATTTGGTTGTTCTCTTCAATATTAATTATTCATACTTGTTTTCTCACCATAGCATTGTTCTGTCTCCTTTTTCCATGTTTAATTACCTTA
This sequence comes from Hibiscus tridactylites, assembly GCA_958450335.1. Lineage (NCBI taxonomy): Eukaryota > Viridiplantae > Streptophyta > Magnoliopsida > Malvales > Malvaceae > Hibiscus > Hibiscus tridactylites. The sequence continues at coordinate 20,666,244 of OY288266.1, forward strand.
AACATGTTTTCATAGTTTTGTTCACATTGTATGATGGCACGCAACCTCCATCTTGTCCCATATTCTTTCATTTATGAGAATTTTCAATTCAGCTTTGGGCATGTGTCAGGATATATTAATGTTTTGTTGCCATCATTAAGAAGCTTTTTCCCCTATGCTGATAGGTTCAATTGGAGCCTACATCTTCATGGGCTTTGATTCGGAAAGATCTTTCTGGATCAGCAAAATATACTGGAATGTTTCAAGCAACAAAGGAGATATTCAGGGAAGAGGGTTTACCGGTATGAAGGCCATTTTCTTTTAGACTTGTATGTTTATTTCTTCTTTTATTTTACTGGTTATGTTTGTGAATGGTTTATATATAGTGCTTATTAATTTCTGTAGTTAGCTGCATTGTTAGTTAGCCTTTTCTTTTCTTTTATGTTTGCTGATTTTCCCGAATTCTGGGGGACTTGCTTCTTTTTTTCTCATTCACTATGCTTGTTTTTGGCAGGGCTTTTGGCGAGGTAATGTCCCAGCCTTACTTATGGTTATGCCATATACTGCCATACAATTTGCGGTGTTACACAAATTGAAAAGTTTTGCTTCTGGTTCTTCCAATTCAGGTACTTTACATTCCTCAATGTCTTTTCTCATGCTCTAATCAAAAGTAATAAGTTTTCGGTTATGCTGTGTGTTGACACTAATCTGGGATATACAGCTAGTTAATATAGAAGCATACACATTATTTGACCTTGATTGATGTCCACCATTATATGTAGTATTTTAATATCTAGCTTTTATTATTTCAGATGACAGCTTTATGTTTTTTCTTACATTTTGATTTTGTGACGGTGCAGCGGATCACCTTAATATAAGCCCCTACCTGTCTTACGTCAGTGGGGCATTAGCAGGCTGTGCGGCTACTGTTGGATCTTATCCTTTTGATCTTCTACGGACCATATTAGCTTCACAAGGTGAACCTAAGGTATTCAATTGAATAATTCTGTGATGTCATTTTCTGCTTTGACAACATTTCATTCATTATATTTTTGAATCCCTATACTTCATAAACCTCTTTGGAAAAATTTTATAATTGTATCCTTGAATTCATAAAGTGATGCGTGAAAACTTCTTGCATGGACGCACCCATTGTATCCTCATACTTCTTACCTGTGAAGGCTTTAACTTCTTCAATGTAGCTCATTCATTCAGCGCCTCCCAATTACATGTAGGTATATCCTGACATGAAATCAGCAGTATTTGATATAATTAAAACCCGCGGCTTCAGTGGATTGTATGCTGGGTTGTCACCGACACTGGTTGAGATCATTCCTTATGCAGGCTTGCAGTTTGGCACCTATGATACATTTAAGCGTTGGATCATGGTGAGGTTTTTGTTATTTTACTCGGTCTAATAGTGCTTAAATTTTAAATTATGTTTGATAAAATGAAATTTCTTGAATATATTGAAAGTTCGATTTGCTCTTGAGACGTGCTTAGTTGTGGTATGAAAGGTTGAATATATATTTTCTAAAGAACTCTTTTCTGATATACTGTTTTGGTGTTTATGTCATCATCTTAGGCTTGGAATCGGTTAAGATCATCCAACACAAGTTCAACTACGGATGATAGCCTTTCAAGTTTCCAACTTCTCATGTGTGGACTAGCAGCTGGTACTTGTGCGAAACTCATCTGTCACCCGCTTGATGTAGTCAAGAAAAGGTTCCAGGTACATTTCGGGGCTTGCTGAAACTCACATTGCAGCATCGCCCAGTATGTGAATGTTAGATATCTATTTATTTTCTGGTCGATATCGTATTGAAGGTGTTAGTTTTCTTTCCTCGTATCTTTTTAAATAATGGTAATGCCTTATGCAATGCAACTTCAATGTTACTGTCTGGTTGCAGATTGAAGGACTACAGCGGCACCCGAAGTACGGTGCCCGAGTAGAACATCATGCTTATAGGAATATGTTTGATGCCATACATCGGATTCTGAAGTCAGAGGGTTGGCATGGTCTTTATAAGGGGATCGTTCCGTCAACAATCAAAGCTGCGCCGGCCGGTGCTGTAACATTTGTGGCTTACGAGTTTACATCAGATTGGTTAGAGTCCATTTTGACCTGAGGCTGACACGGATTTTCATTTTTGTTTTCCTTCTCATCTCTATTACATAATTCATTCTTTTCCATTGGATTTTGTAGAGGCCCTCATAAGAAAATGGGGGACAGATTATTACATTGAATTGTCACTATTTAGAGGAAGTTGATATTGTTTTAGAGTACAGAATTCATTGGTGAAATAAAGATGCAGAGTAACTTGTTATACCTCTGAAACTTAAGGAAATGTATTTCTTTTTCCCAGATAGTTGCACGATCTATGAAAAGCTTTAAATGTTGAGTCGATGATATCGATATAGATTGATACCAGAACCAAAATGATACTTGCAATATGTACATATACTGATAACTCTGCTTTGTAATGTTGAAACTCTTCACATGACATTATCCAATTTCAAGCCTTTGAGTGATTTACTCCCTTGGAAATGTAAGAATCAGATGAGCATCATTGTAAAACCAATTATATTTTCATAAATTCATAATACAATGTATCTATCAGAGTGAACATTAAAAGCATTCTAAAGTGTTCCTCTACATGCAGAGGAATGTAGAGTATTTTGTTGAATTGTAATTTGTAAACTTCAAAATTTCATCTGAAATGAACCAGCACCTTTATTCAAACACAAAATCCAACTTGTAAATAAGAGGAAAATGAATGTCAGTGTTCTTTATTTAGTGATTTTTGGGCTTAGTGTTGTCCTCTGGAGGAAGGGATATGAATTGCAAGATCGTTCGGACCTGAGCGACATCCAGTCTGAACTTCTCCGCAATCTGATTAACATCCATGGCACCATCGTGATCATTAGCCTTGCCCTGATGTAAAAGCATGATGTTGTGTAGCTGTTTCACATTCAAGGTTCCCGGAGGTGCAGGCCTTTCTTCATACCTTCCGGACTCGGATGTTGTATTCCGCAATTTTGGCAAGGGTCTGCTAGGATTTTCGGACAAAAATGCCTGCAGTAGGAGGAAGTTAATTATTAACCAACATTAAAAGAACACTATCATGTCATAAACATTCCCATCCAACACCATTAGTAGATACTATCACTGTATTGGGTGTATCAAAAACCAAAACTGTAACATAAAAGAAGGGCAATGAATAAACTGATATCACCCGTTAAGATGGTGAAATCATTCTACTAAATTATTTACACTAGTCATCCCTCGATCCCAAAGAATATCATAGCCTATTCAATTCAGTGAAAACAAGACAAAGCTCAGGTCAAATGGAGGTCTAAAGACTCTAAAATTCGTCAAATCCTACAAACTTTGTTATCATAGAAATTGCACTAGAAGTTGAATCAACACAAATGCAGACTTCAGAGTCACTTTCTTAAACTGAAAAAAATGTCCATAACTATCTGAGTCAAGCTCAAGAGAGGGGCCAAATGTGAATTTTGCTTAAGATTGGTGCTAAACCAACCACTCTTTTGACATGAACTTGCATCCTGGCATTTCTCAATTCAAAAGAACAACAGATCCCACTACACAACAAAAATCTCAATAAAAAACTGAAAATACTAATAGGAGTGAGCTAAATCATCCTAAAAAGGGTATTCCATGTTTTCGGATAATAGTAGGGGTGTGAAAAACTGACCCGACCTAGTAACCTGCCTGAAACCCGATCGAGTCAGAACCTGGTTTAACCCGAGAATTTAAAGACCGAACCTGACCTGCACCCGACCGAAACGAACCCGAACCCGAATTTGACCTGTAACTGTAGAAACCGAACCCGAACTGCGCCCGACCGAAGTGAACCCGAACCCGAAATTGACCTGTTACTGTAGTAACTGAACCCGACCTGCACCCGACCGAAACGAACCCGAACCCGAGACTAACCTGCCAGATAACCGATTTAACCCGACTTGTTTGGACCCGACCTGAAATGAACCCGACCTGTTTTGAACCCGACCTGTTTTGAACCTGAACTGTTATTGACCTGAATTGTTATTGACCTGAACTGTTCTTGACCTGAACTGTTATTGACCTGAACTGTTATTGACCTGAACTGATATTGACCTGAACTGATATTAACCTAAACTAATACTATTATTTGATTTGCTAATAATGATAATTATCTGTCAGTTAAAGAAGTTATATTTAATGAATATAAAATAATGTCAAGTATTGAAAAATTATAAAATTAATAATAATTTCAAGTATTGATAAATTACTAACTTAACTTCAATTAAAAGATAAATTGAATTAATAATAATTCTAAGTATTAATAAATTGTATTTCTAATTAACTTGACTATTATTTTAAAATAACTTCAAAGATAAACTATTATATTTAATTAACTTAAGTGGAATGAATAATCATTATTAAATTAAAATTTTATACTTAATCAAATTAAGTTAAATGAGTAAAAATTATTAAATTAAATCTATATTCTTAATTAAAATAAGATGACTTAAATTTTTTATTATAAGAATAAATTAATGCTAAATAATTAACTTGCATTCATTTTAATTGAAGTTAAGTTAGTTATTAAATTAACTTAACTTAAGATTAAAAATAAATTTAATTAACTTGCATTCATTTTAAGTTAAGTTAGTTATTAAATTAACTTAACTTGCATTCTGATAAAGTACTTAATTACATAAGTTGAATGAATAACCATTATGAAATAATTTTTTTATACTTAACTAAAATTAGTTTGAAGTTACTAAACTAAATATGTATACTAAATTAATATAAGATAACGAAATTTTTTAATTAACAATACATACTTAATTGACTTAGCAAAAACTGATTAACTTAAATGACTTAATTAAGTTAACTTGTTTAAAATGTAATAAAACATTAACTTTGGATGGAATCAGGGATACTTCCAAAAAACAGAATAAGGTAAAACTTAAGAAGATTAAAACACTAAATGACTTATATTCAATAATTTAAGTGGTTAAACTTACAAAACTTACAACAAACTGAAACTTTATTGAATATTACAAGAAGTTTAAACTTACAAACTGAAACTTACAAACTAAATAATCTTAACAAACTGAAACTTCAACTTTAACATTACAAAATTTACAAACATAATCCATCAATATATATAATTAATGTAGGCATGTTTGTATTAATTTAAGATTAGTAAACCCTAAACCCTAAACCCTAACCCCTAAACCCTAAAAACCATAATCCATCAATATATATAATACATGTAGGTATGTTTGTATTAATTTAAGATCAATAAACCCTAAACCCTAAAAACCATAATCCATCAATATATATATAATTAATGTAGACATGTTTGTATTAATTTAAGGTCACTAAACCCTAAACACTAAGCCCTTAAACCCTTAAACCCTAAACACCATAATACATCAATATATATATATATATAATTAATGTAGACATGTTTGTATTAATTTAAGATCATTAAACCCTAAATCCTAAATCCTAAAAACAATAATCCATCAATATATATATAATTAATGTAGGCATGTTTGTATTAATTTAAGATCAGTAAACCCTAAACACTAAACACTAAACCTTAAACCCTAAAAATAATAATCCATCAATATATATATAATTAATGTAGGCATGTTTGTATTAATTTAAGATCATTAAACCCTAAACCCTAAACACTAAACCCTGAAAACCATAATCCATCAATATATATAATTAATGTAGGTATGTTTGTATTAATTTAAGATCTCTAAACCCCAAACCACAAACCCCATACCCCAAACCCTAAACCCTAAACCATAAACCCTAAAAATAAATCCAATAGTACCAACTATATATATATATATCACATATACGTAATCTCCTAACCCTAAACCCTAAACCCTAAACCGTAAAAATAAAAATCATAATCCGTCAATATATATAATACACATAACACAATAAACCATAAACCCGAAGGAACCCGACCTGAAATGAACCCGACTTGAAACGAAACCGACCTGAAATGAACCCGACCTGAAACAAAACCGACCTGAAAAGAACCCGACCTGAAACGAAACCGACCTGAAACAAACCCGACCTGAAACAAAACCGACCTGAAATGAACCCGACCTGAAACGAAACCGACCTGAAATGAACCCGACCTGAAACGAAACCGACCTGAAATGAACCCGACCTGAAACGAAACCGACCTGAAATCAGCCTGTCAATTAACCGTTTTGACCCGACCTGAAATGAACCGACCTGAAATGAACCCGACCTGAAATGAACCCGACCCGAAATGAACCCGACCTGAATTGAACCCGACCTGAAATGAACCCGACCCGAAATGAACCCGAACCCGAACCGAATCGAGTCAAAACAAAAAATGACCCGATTTGACCTGTAACCGATTTGACCCGACCTGACAGAGCCCGACCTGAAACCCAACTGTTGACCTGTTTTTACATCCCTATATAATAGAATTGAAGCAGCTATTCTACATCATAGCCACTCCATGAATCAACTTCTGAGTAATTATACTTCAACTATGCCCAAAATTGTTTAGTGGACTAATTCCTTATATGGTTTTCTACTCTCTACATTCCATTTCCTTCAAGTAGAAACCTTGGGGGGGGATCCTCATTGTTTTGATTCTATTGAACACCATTATAGCTATAAATTAAAGAAAACTTTATGAGCTGACCTCACCCATCTCAAGTTTGCCACCAGGCTTAGCTGAAATCCTACCCACCATCTGACTAAGCATTGCATCATACTTGTGATCTCTTTCTTCCAGTACATTCTCATGATTGCTTCTCGTAACTCTACCTTTAAACCCCAAAGATTCAAATTTAATCACCCACCAAAAAACAAAAAATTAAACTTAAATTTTATTTGTATAGGGAAATGAATTACCATGATCAAGATCTTCATGCTGGGAAGCCCTGACTATCTTCTGTTCATCGGAGGGACCCAAAGGTCTTCTTATTGTGAGTTGTGATTGGTCCACCGATCGAAGCCTACCAGTCGCTCGACGAAATGCCTGACCCATTTTCTCCCTTATTTATCCGCCCTTTTCGTTGTAACCTTCTGCTTTCCGGGATAAAAGAAAAGACCCAGATTGTTATTTTGCTTCTATCGCATTTTCCCCAAACTTTACGGTCGTTAAAAACCCTAATAGGGAGCTTTCTGGGTTTTATGCTTCGTTCTGAGTAAAAGAGGGGAAATTATGCCACGCTGGTTTCTTTAATACAACAGAGTGACGGTTGATTCTGGTTTGCCACGTGGTGATTTTATATGACAACTTAGTTCCATTATATATGAAATAGTCACTCTAAATCATACTAAAAGTCAAGAGAATTTCTAGGTCAAATCATAAATCAAATAAGTATTTATATGAAAAAGGCTTAAATACTCGTTTGCACTAAAAACTATACACTTTTTTTTCGAATAGGCCTTTAAAATATTTTTTGAGACCTTGTTCTCTTTTAACTAAAAAAAGTTACTTTGTTTAATCCTTTCGTTAAATGCCGTTAAAATTTTTTTTACAGGTTAATCAAAACGCTACACATATTATTTTGTTAACAAAAAAATAAGTCGACTTAAATAAAAATGGTGAATTGCACATTAAATATACCAAATTTTATTTTTTTGTTCATTTTATTCTTGAACTGTTCATCTTCTCCCTCGAATGGTTTGGTTATAGATTTGTCCAAGCTAAACTCGGTGAAACTCGGCCATGTGTTCTTCTCACCTTTGCCACCATTCTCTGCATTTAATTTCAACTTTTGCACCAAAAAAGGAACAAATTTTAAAACATAAAAGGAGAAACCGAAGACAAAAGAGATAGTAGCGAGATCGAAGGATTCGAGTTCGGAAGCTTTAAGGTGAGAGTGAAACCAGCAGATGGAGAATTTAGAACAACGAGCTCCCATTCTTTTTTCTTTCAAATCAAACGATCAAACGACGGAGAATCAACGGAAAGCCAAATGATTAGGCTTCGCACATGTCTGCAACAATTTAAACTTTGTATTTTTTTCTTAGTCATTGTGACAAGTATAAATTTATACTATGATTATGTTTGGTAAAGAGATGTTTGGGCAAAAATTAGAGGTTTGAGGCATAATTAGAGGGTTGACTAGTCAAATTTGTTAATATTATTGTTTGGTAAACAACGGATTGAAAAAGGGAATTGGGGTAAAACCGCTAATTTTAAAAATGCTCATAATAGGAGCTTTTTGATATTAGAGTTGTAAAGACTTTTTTACCTTACCAGTTAACAAAAATCTCAAAACAACCTAAATTAAATATTTTCTCACATATTATATTAAAATAATTATATAAATAATAAATTAATATATAAATCATTTGAATATGTTTAGAAAAGTTATATTAAAAATAATTTTATAGATCTAATTAATAATAATTAGATACAAAATATTGATAACTTATAAACTATTCAAATAAGTATTGAATATAATAATGTCCTTATATGTTATTTTGCTTGTTTAAATAATCTAACAGCTATCAGCTATCAGTTAATTTTATCAAACACTTTTATAATATCCGCTAGTCAAATCAAGTAATGCAATCAGCTATCAGTTAATTTTATCAAACACTTTTATAATATCCGCTGGTCAAATCAGCTAATGCAATCAGCTATCAACTAATGTAATCCGATATCCGTTATTAGCTGTCCGCTAATTGCCAAATATAGCCTATGAATTACTAACTTTAATATATGTTTTACATATCATCATCATCTTATTATTTCCAAAAAAAAATCATCATCTTATATATGAAGTTAGAAATTTCCTTCAAACTAAAAGAGCATTTATCCAACTAGTCACCCACACAAATTTTATCAACATCAAACTAATCCTTAAAATGACTACATTTCTTGCTTGTAACCTTTGAATTCAACAAGTCCAAAACTGAAACTAATAGGAAACGGATTCTAAATGAGAGAAAATTATGCGAGACAAGTATTTGATTTTTCTATTCTAGTTTGGTTAATCCGCAGGGTAACTTATCATAAAAGCTTCAGCTGATGTTGGAAAGGAGGATATTGTCATCGTTGGAGCTGGGATTGCACAGGTCTAAAGAGACAGAAGTATTTGATTTGATTGATTTTTCCCGAATTTTCAGCATTTAAGCTGTTATGATTTTGATGTTATCAGGCTAGGAATTGGGTCAATGGTGCTTAGAACTAGTGGAACCTCACTTACCCTTTTCAAGAACGGGTGGAGAGTCCATTGGTGTTGCAGATAGTCTGAGCCTGAGGTGCCAAGTCCTTGAAATTGGAGGGTATGTGTCCATTTCACAAGCTTCTTCCTTGCCATTGTTTTAGAGATTTTAATCTAATGGAAACTTTATGAAACCAAATGTAGGTTTCAGAGTCATATTCTGAACTTGTTCATTGCATAAACTTGATCAAACGTAATAAATCTTCAACGTTCTTGGATAAATGGTCTTTTAGTTTGAAGGAAATGCCTAACTTCATATATCAGATCATTACATATAAGACATATTAAAATTAGTTATTTATAGCATAAATTTGTGCTTGACGTAGTGGTTAAGGCACGCCATTTGACCTTGCCATAGTCGGGTCCGAATCCTGCCCATGCTATTTTTTCCTCATTCCATTTTCCTAATCCAAAGCCACCTAATTGAATGTTAATTTATTTTTATTAAATTAAATTTAGGATCAAATTGATAGAATGTATAAGTAATGAGGATCAAATGTATAATTATACAAAATTTTGACTAACTGTCATGCCGCTCCCTCCGTTAGGGTTTAACGACAGGTGGTCACGTTGGGACTATTTACATAGTTAAATGGCCATATTACCACAATTAAAAATATAGTGATCAAATTGAAACTAACCCTAGAGTTGAGTGGTCATTTGAATAGTTTACCCTAAATTATAATACTTTAAGCATTAAAAACACATAAAATACAAGATTTTGGTGTAATAAAATAAAAGGAAAAATAATTTAATATGTCTTAGTTACCTTTCAAAACAACTTTAACTCCTCGCCCTACTTGTCTCCCAATTCGCATCTGAGAATTCTAAATATAGCTCTCTTATGCTTTTAGGCATAATTTTTTTATAATTACCAAAATTCATTTTATTTACGGATTAATTTGGATCAAATATTATAAAGATTCGTTACGAGCGATCATCTTAGTTTAAATTAGTTTAATCAGTCATAATGTTAAAATTCAAACCTTTAACTTTTATTAAGAGAACAAATATCTCATCCATTGGATCATCTGATTATAGATTTTAAAGGCAACTTTTAATAATGTTGTGTTGAGTTGATCAACGATGGCTAATCACCAACACGGGGTGAATTGGTGGAATAAAAATTGAAGGGTGCAAAAGGATAATTTAAAAATGAAGACAAGACAATTTTAGAGTGGTTCAAGCTTCGAACAAGCTCTACATCCACTACCTCAGCACCCTACTGAGGATTTCAACAATTCACTAACTTAAATTCGTCCCCTTTTCTCGGCTTAGGAGGAAATCTTACAGATTGACCAATCTCTCTACCCAAGGGTTTGGATTGAATACTTTGATGTTGCTTGAAGGTTCAATAGTTGTTGCTGTAGCTTTTGAGACTTGTTTTTATACATTCTCATGATTTCTAGTCGTTTGGGTGGTTGAGATAATCAATAGAGTTGTTGGGGCTCTCTCTTCTCTCCATAAATGATGTTCTGCAACTAATCGTACCGGAACACAGTACCCCTGTATCGAAATGGACACTCAAAAAAGAAAGAGTCGTTATGTGTTAAATGGGCCCGTATCGAAACGGCTATAGGCCGTATCGAAACAGTTTAAAACTGTAAAATGCAAAAAGATGGTCGTATCGAAACAGATAAGAGTTGTATCGAAATGTTTTGAAACTGTAAATGGGTGTTTCGAAACAACCTAGGGGTGTATCGAAACACTTAACCAAATCTTCAAAAAATAGTTTCTAACAAGTAACGACTAGTTCATTTAATGCCCAATTTTAAAATTACTTAACCCATGTATCGAAACGAGTATAAGTCGGTTCGAAACAATACTTAAAAATAAAAAGCCCAGATGAAGGTTGTATTGAAACGAGTGTGAGCTGTTTCGAAACAGACGTTTCCAGTGGCAAAACGTATCGAAACACTTTGAGGGTATTTCGAAACGCCTGAGCAATTTTGTATATTTTGGCTTTAAAACAATTAAAAAAAATTTACTTGTCAAAATCAAATATTTTGATTACTTAAAATTTTATTTACTTTGCAATTTAGTCCTTAAATTATTTGTTATATCAAAATCAAATATTAATTTTCTATATTGTTACTAATTTCCCCACTTGATTAAGCACTATCCAAACCACCACAGCCCTAGGTTTCATGGAAAACCATTTAATATCACATAATAAAAAACACTTAAATAAGTTTAAAAGAAAATCTTAAGCCTAATGTCCCACGTCTTTGGGGAAATTCTAAGGAAAGGCGGACTAATATACGACTAAGAAACAACGTTACCGGAAACATTATAAGATAAATAATAAAATAGGTAAAGCGCTACTGGATATGTTGATATAATATAATGTATCTGGTAGAAAACATGAAAAATATTATAAAAATTGGTAACCGACAAACTTAAGTTATCGGTAGGTATCGATACAAACATAACAAAATCGGTAAAATTACTTATTTTGTTGATAAGAGTATCAACATATTCGGTAGCACCTAATTTGTTATTAAAGTTTAGCTAATGGGGCCTTGGAAATCCCACGATAACAAAATCGATAAAATTACCTATTTTGTTTATAAGAGTATCAACATATTCGGTAGCGCCTAATTTGTTATTAAAGTTTAGCTGATGGAGCCTTGGAAATCCCACGATAACAAAATCGGTAAAATTACCTATTTTGTTGATAAGAGTATCAACATATTCGGTAGCGCTTAATTTGTTATTAAAGTTTAGCTGATGGGGCCTTGGAAATCCCACGATAACAAAATCGGTAAAATTACCTATTTTGTTGATAAGATTATCAACATATTCGGTAGCGCCTAATTTGTTATTAAAGTTTAGCTGATAGGGCCTTGGAAATCCCACGATAACAAAATCGGTAAAATTACCTACTTTGTTGATAAGAGTGTCAACATATTCGGTGGCGCCTAATTAGTTATTATTTTATCGTTTACATTAATATTATAACTTTAAACAAATCGGTTACTAGTGTAACGTAATAGGCAGCGAATAAGTATCGATACTCTATTACAAAAGTATCGATATTTTATTAAAAACATTGTAACTAGTTGAAATGTGGCTCGAAGGTATCCATACTTATATTAAAAGTATTGATACTTTCTAGCCATGTTTCAATCGATTCCATAAAAAGTTTCGATACTTAAATTAAAAGTATGGATACGTAAATTAAAAGTATGGATACTTATATTAAAAGATTGGATACTTATATTAAAAGTATGGATGCTTATATTAAAAGTATCGGTAATTACTTTAATAGTATCGATATTTTACTATAATTTATTGCACAACTAACTTTGTCTTAATAAATAAATGTTGTAGCCAGACCGGTTAAATTGTTTTTATAAAAGTATGGGTACTTGCATAAAAAGTTTCGATACTTAAATTAAAAGTATGGGTACTTATACTATAAGTATGAATACTTATATTAAAAGTATCGGTATTTACTTTAATAGTATCGACATTTTACTATAATTTATTGCACAATTAACTTTGTCCTAAGAAATAAATGTTGTAGCCAGACATCAACCACCACCACCTAATGAAATTGAAAGCAACACAAAACTCATGTTTGGACCACTTCCACCGATCGTGTTTACCAAAATGGACGATACTCCATCCAATGATGTTCATTCAAGCGGGGAGGGGCATGAAATATTTACCGTTGATGAGTCGGAACGGTTGCTCGGTCAGCTCTTTTCTTCACGTGAGGAAGCTTTATATTTTTACAAGGAATACGCTAGGAAACATGGTTTTAGTGCACGCCGAGGAACAACACGATTAGGTACGGAAGATAATGTGAAGACACAAGAGTTTTGTTGTTCAAACGGAGGGTTTCGGTCATCCAAAGTTCATGTTGTTTATCGTCAACATGCTCATATGCCTGTCACAAGAACAAGATGCAAGGCGAAAATCGTGGTCACAACAACAAATACAAATGATCAGTGGGTTCTAAGTAAGTCTTTTCAGGAACATAATTATGCATTGTGCACACTTGTTATAACACCATTTATACGTTCAAATAAAGCTGTGAGTGAGGCTGATGTGGATGAGGCAACATCATTGAAAGATGTTGGTGTTGAGACATCACAGGTAATGAATTATTTCATGAATCAGGCAGGGGTTACCAAAATGGACACCATTTATGTTGGGACCTCTACAATGCACTTGAAAGAGGTAAAGCAAAGGAAATCGTCAATAGGGATGTGAATGCACTAATTGCTTACTTTGATTATAAGAAAGAAGATGATCTAGGGTTTTTTATGACATACTCAACAGATGAATCGGGGGCATTGCATAATCTTATTTGGGCTGATTCAACATCGAGATCAGATTACACTTGCTTCAGTGATGTAATTATGTTCGACACAACGTACAAAGGTAATTTGTATGGACGACCAATTATGCCTATTGTCGGTGTCAATCATCACCATAGCACAATAGTATTTTCTACTGCAATCATCGCTGACGAAACGACTCAATCATTCGAGTGGGTGTTGCGTGTACAAGCCATGATGAATAAATCGCCTCTTTCAGTTGTCATCGATGGGGATAGGGCAATACAGAGAGCAATCAAATGTGTTATCCCTTTTGCTAAGCACAGATTATGTTCTTGGTATCTTTCTCGCAATGCACAAGCTAACATTGGTGACAACAAATTTAGCACAACATTTTCTAGATGTATGGGTTCCTGGGGGACAACAAAAGAATTTGATATTTAATGGTCTGCAATGATTTCAGAATTCAATGTCGAAAAGCATCCATGGGTGATTGAGAAGGGAAATACTCGAAACTTATGGGCTCAAGTATATTTAACCGGTCATTTCTTTGCGAATATTCACTCCACACAAAGGTGTGGGTCCTTGAATGCTTCACTTGCAATTGCACTGAAAAATAAGAATACATATGTAGACGTTGTTCGTGCAATTGAACAAGGTATTAGTAAAATGCGTATCAAGGAGTTGAAAGCGGATTACTTAAGTTCCCAGACAAAGCCCTTCCAGATCACTAAATTGATTGACCTAGAAAGTCATGCTGGTGAAATTTATACTCGAGAATCATTTCGGATCTTCCAAGAAGAACTGCAACGGGAGACCTTGTACCGGATTGAGGAACAAATTCAGTCCTTATCAAATGAATGTCAACATTTTGTTTTGTCAAAGTACAAGGAAAGAGCAAGAGATTTCACATATGTTTTGACGTCTTATCGGAAATTGTCACATGCTCGTATAGGAAATTCGAGACCGTAGGAATTCCATGTTGCCATCAACTACATGTTTTGAAGCACTTGGATTACACATCTCTTCCAAAGTCTTTGATTATAAGTAGGTGGACTAAGGATGCGAAGGCTTCTGCACCAAGTTTCCTTGACTTCAATGAACCACCAGAAGTTATGCAAATGGCACGGTTCACTTCCTTATGTGCAGCGTCAAGTTGTTTATGCTACATTGCATCAAAGACCGATTCATCTTTCATAACCGCAAGAGATGGGATGAAAAGACTAATTGCCGGATTTGAACACTCGTTTGGTTTGAAAGATTCAAGCAACTGAAGCAATTTTGTAAATGGCGTTCGCGACCCTAACCGAAGACAAGGAAAGCAAAAAGAAGTCCAGAAGAATAAGGTCCAGAAGAAAGGTAGGCATTGCGGGTTATCCAACGGTGAGAGACATAACAAAGTAACATGTCCTAAATTAAAGCTCAGTTTGGAGTCGTTTACACAACCTACATCAACAGAAAAAATTGATAACGTAACAGAATGGTCGTACGGGCTCGCAGATGATGATTATGATGTGAGTTATTATGTATATTCTACAATTATGTCTTAAATTGTCTGTTGATTATTTATAATTTCAACCTCTCCATTACGTCTCAGGGCAACGAGGACATTTGGAATACTGCAAGTACCGATCAACATACATTGTAACTATCATAACATCTGGTATGTATCTGACATACATTGCAACAAAATATCTATAATTAATATATATTATCGGTGAGACTTGAATGTATCTGACACATCTAACAAAATGTTTGCTAACATTGGTAATAACATACAACAATATATAAATCAAGAATGTTCAATATATAAATCAAATCAAATTCAAATTTGTAAAGGGTTATTTTTGACAAAGTCCTGAACATTAGGCTCATTCGCCAACTTTTCCAAATATTCTCGGATGCTTCCGCCCTTTTATAAGGAAATATATAAATAAGTCAAATTAGCAAACTGTCAACCTGTTCAATATATTAATGAACCAATCGAATAAGTCACATATGTAACTGTCATACCTAAAGCATTGTCGTTCAAAGATGAACCGCCATAGGGATACGAACATATGTAATTGTATTGCTATACATAAAATGTCAATTAACAAATGTATGAACATATACCTTAACAAATAAAATGCATGGCAAAAATATATATAACTCATTGGATTATAAATCATTTTTCTGTAGAATCATCCACCAAAAGTGTATTTCCTGAGTGGAATTGAGGAAAATCATTCCAAACGTCATGCAAATCTTTGCATAAGGTGAATTCCTCTTTCCGTTTGCACTTTGCTTGATCCTGTTTATAGAAAATTGTGAAACATCAATTTGTAGGTAAGAATCATAAACAAATAAAATTATCGAACGCAAAGAAGATGCATCTTACCTAGATGAATATATATTGGGCATACGATAGAAGTAGTTGGTTAAGAGCAAGATCAATGTTATGCCTGAAATTGTTAACAATTACCACGAGAAACATCAAATTGGTTAAGAGCAAGATCAAATTGGTAACAATTAAAATCTTAACGGTGCTTACCTCAACTTCGATGACCAAATGGCAACAACAAAGTTCTATAAACAAAATTGGATAAATTCTGAAACATCTGGCCTCATTATAACATCTACAACATGAACAAAAATTCAAAAACAATTGTATGTTTATAGGTTAAAACATCTGTAAACAAATTTGAAGCCATTTTATTACCTCTCAGAGTTTGTTTTGTATAATAGGCAAAGACTCCATTGACATAAAAATGACAAGTTTTTTGGCAGGCAGAGTTGCAGAAATTATATATCTGTCGGGGTCTTCATGATCATCATCTGAACTGTCAACCTCTTCATTCACCACTGGAGTCTCCACTTCTGTTATAAGCATGTCAATAGTCAATTAATCGCATGTCAATAGTCAATTTAAATCATTGTCATACCTAAAGCTTTGTCTTTTCTTTGAAGGATTTGATTACGGAAGTTGGAGAAGTCATCCCGCAGTTATGAAATATCTACTCGCATTTGGTCGATTTGGTCATTAATCTCGCCTTGGGTTATTCGGTGCTCGATTCTTTCAACCGTTCTTGCTTGCCAAGTGGTGGAGAAGTGGAATTTTGGGTGAAAGAGGTGTGGAAGCTAAAAATGATAAATACAAGATGATTTATAGTGGTTCAACCTTCTAACCAAAGTCTACGTCCACTACCTTAGCTTCCCACTAAGGATTTCCAAGCAATCCACTATTGATTCGTCCCCTTTTCTAAGCTTAGGAGGAAACCCTTACAAACCGATCAAGCTTTCTACCCAAAGCCTTGATCAAACCCTCTTTACAAGAGATAAAAATACGCAAACTCAAATCCCTCTAATAGGTATTTGTTTGCACAATAAAGCTTTCATCCAATCCTAAAACACTTGAGCAAATTTAACAATTTTGGCTCACTAGTGTTTGTTTATACTATAAATTGACACTTAAGCACTAAGACAATTTCTTGATCATATGTTGTATTAAAATTGAAGCATCAACCATTACTAGATGCTCGGAGGTCCCTTTTATACTCCTCTTTGAGTTTGTAGCCGTTACTAGCCGTTGAGGATGAATTGGAGCCGTTGGAGACTTAATTTCCCACCATAAATGCAGTTTGCAACCACCCGTTTTGAAACGCCTGATCCTGTTTCGAAACATACCAAAATAGAAAGAGACGTTGCATTCTAATGCAACACCCGTATTGAAACGCCCTTCGCCGTATCGAAATGCCCGTATCGAAACGCCCTTGGCCGTATCGAAACGCCCTTGGCCGTATCGAAATGCCCGTATCGAAACACTAGACATCGTATCAAAACGCCCTGTATTTAAAAGGTAGTTGGGAAATAGTCGTTAGGGGTTTTATGACTGTTGAGGTCAAGCCACATAGGCGTATCGAAACGGCAGGGGCCGTATCGAAACGCTATGCAAAATCTCACCCAGATAAAATCTCGTTTAGAAACTCGTTTCAAAACACTTTGACACTATAAAGACCCGTATCGAAACACCTAGGGGTTTTTCGAAACACTTGGATGGTTTTTTTTGAATTTGGCTTTGAAAACATGTAAAAAAACCTTTTAAAACATCCCCTAAACATAGTTTCAAGTTGTTTGGACTTTAGAAATGGTTTTGAAATCTTTTTAACTTTGTCCAAAACATTTTTCAATTATTATATCAAAACATTAGTTCTACAATCTCCCCCTTTTTGATATAATAAAACCAACTTGAAAAATTGTTTTGGATTCTCCCTCTTTAAGTTTAAAAATGTGAATAAGAGATGAAAATTTTAAAATAAAGTAAAGCTCCCCCTTATTCATTTGAAAATGCAATTTTTCAAACCAAACTCTCTCTCTCTTTGTTATATCAAAAAGAATTCAAAAGACATTAAGTTCAAAATGACTCAGAAGGTTTGAAAAGATGACAAAATTTTAGAATTTTGGTTTTAAAATGGCTCCCCCTTACTCAAAGCATCATAAAAATGTTAGTTCAACATATATGATCATCTAGTTGAAATTAATAAAAAAAATAAATCAAATGAAAGAAAAAACAACTAGATTTTTACCACACTTGAACACAAGGGAAGATGTGAAGCCTTCCTTCTTCAAGTGTCTTTCTTTGTGTGCATGGAGCTCCCCCTCAATGTTTGACTTGTTGATCACTCTCCATCACACCTAGAAAAAGACAATCAAGTAATTTTTGGTCTCCAAATTGCTTTGGATCCATAGAAGTTAGTAGCATAAAACTTAGCCCCCTTAGGAATCCATTTTTCAATTTCATCATTTTTAGTTGAAGTACTTAGTCCTTTTGGGACCCAAATATTTCTAAAACATTTGCCATTTACAAATCTAGGGGCACTAGATTGTCTTACACAAAAGTTTGATTTTCCAAAATTATTTTTCTTTTCAAGCTCTTTGGAAATCTAATATTTTTCTTCTTGAACTTTATGAAGAAAATTTTGTAAATCAAAATATTTTTGTTCAAACTCTTCGAGTTTTGCTTCAAGTTCAAGTTTGGTTTTAGAAATTAAATCATTTTGAATTTTCAACTTTGAAATCATTTTATTGTTTTTCAAAATGTGATTTTTAAACTCTAAAACCAAATCATCATAGGCATCTTGTAATTCATGAAAAGAATATGAACATGAAGTAGATGAACTAGAAGTTACCCTTGAATCTTCTTCGATGGCCATAAGGCAAATGTTGGCTTGTTCATCGTCGGTGGAGTCTTCATCACTCCAAGTAGCCATATATGCCTTCTTCTTATGGCTTGAAGTGCTTGCCCTCTTCTTTTTCAGGGATTATCGTTCAAGCTCTCTCAAGGCTTTCTTCATGAACGGGGCACACTTCATGAAGAGATGGACTATCTCTTCTTCATCATCCTTCTCTTCACTTGAATCAACATGATGACATGTGGAGGATTTTAGAGCAATGACATTTGTGTTGATGCCAAGCCCTTTGAGCATCTTCTCCCCCATAGCTCTAATTTCTCCCCTCTTCTTCTCATCTTCTTTGTTTTTCTTCATTATTTGATGAGTGAGAAGAGACCCCATGAGTTCATCAAGCTTCAAGGTCTTCAAATTTTTAGCTTCGATGATGGCGGTCCTCTTTGAGTCCCATGAATCAGGAAGGGAGTAGATGAGCTTTCGGACAAGTTTCTCTTTCGGGATGGCTTCTCCATAGCCTTTGAGACCATTGGTGATAGTGGAGAACCTATTACATCTTCTCGATGTTCTCTTCTGGATCCATCTTGAAGTTTTCATACGCTAGGTTGAAGAGCTCGATCTTGGTCTCATTTACTTCGTCGGTTCCTTCATATGTGACTTCAAGCTTGTCCCATACCTCCTTGGCACTCTCACAAGAAGACATCTTCTCATAGATGGTTGGGCCAAATGCACAAAAGAGAATGTGTAAGGCTTTGCAATTAAGCTCCATCTTCTTACAATCTTCGGCACTCTATTTCGCTTTGCTTCGTTGAGGCACGAACGAACCATCTTCTACTATGTCCCAAAGCTTGTAGTCCTTTGACTTTATGAAGAACTTCATCCTTGTCTTCCAATGGGCATAGTGAATTCTGTCGAAGAAGATCAGTTTGTCGATGGATTGCGCTATTGAGCCGGTTGAGTGAAATGATGATCGAGCTTGCAGGATCTTCTCAATAGGATGTTAATCCTCTTCAATTGATCCAAGCTCTGATACCAATTGTTGGGTTATTCGGTGCTCGATTCATTCAACTGTTCTTGCTCGCCAAGTGGTGGAGAAGTGGAATTTTGGGTGAAAGAGGTGTGGAAGCTAAAAATGATAAATACAAGATGATTTATAGTGGTTCAACCTTCTAACCAAGGTCTACGTCCACTACCTTAGCTTCCCACTAAGGATTTCCAATCAATCCACTATTGATTCGTCCTCTTTTCTAGGCTTAGGAGGAAACTCTTACAAACCGATCAAGCTTTCTACCCAAAGCCTTGATCAAGCCCTCTTTACAAGAGATAAAAATACACAAACTCAAATCCCTCTAATAGGTATTTGTTTGCACAATAAAGCTCTCACCCAATCCTAAAACACTTGAGCAAATTTAACAATTTTGGCTCACTAGTGTTTGTCTATACAATAAATTGACACTTAAGCACTAAGACAATTTCTTGATCATATCTTGTATTACAATTGAAGCATTAAGCATTACTAGATGCTCGGAGGTCCCTTTTATACTCCTCTTTGAGTTTGTAGCCGTTACTAGCCGTTAGAGATGAATTGGAGCAGTTGGAGACTTAATTTCCCACCATAAATGCAGTCTGCAACCACCCGTTCTGAAACGCCCGATCTTGTTTCGAAACAGACCAAAATAGAAAGAGACATTGAAATCTGATGTAGCACATGTATCGAAATGCCCTTGGCCGTATCGAAACGCTAGACATCATATCGAAACACCCGTATCGATACGCTAGACATCGTATCGAAACGCCCTACATTTAAAAGGTAGTTGGGGGTTTTATGACCGTTGAGGTCAAGCCACATAAGCGTATCGAAACGGTAAGGGCCGTATCGAAATGCTATGCAAAATCTCACCCAGATAAAAGCCCATTTCGAAACACTTTGACATTGTAAAGACTCGTATCGAAACACTTAGGGGTGCTTCAAAACACCTGGATGGTTTTGTTGAATTTGGCTTTGAAAACATGTAAATAAAACCTTTTAAAACATCCCCTAAACATAGTTTCAAGTTGTTTGGACTTTAAAAATGGTTTTGAAATCTTTTTAACTTTGTCCAAAACATTTTTCAATTATTATATCAAAACATTAGTTCTACAAAATGTTGGCAGAAATTAACCATGTAAGCCGTCACTGACTTCATCGTAATCACCCCTTCGATCACATCTTCTTCCATCGGCTCGTGGACTTCTTCTTTAACGCTATCCATTTGGTCGTTGTCTTATTCCGCTCCAATGCCAGATTTGTTTATCCAACCGACATTTTCAATAATTTCGTATCCCGCTTTAGTCAAGGATAACATGTCGATCTTCCGGGATAATCGAAGAGGGTAGTCAAGATTGAATTCCACTCCTTACTTCCTCAATATATGGCTAATTACACATCCATATGGTAGTGAAGTTGTAATGGAAGCACCCTTTTTGACTATATTAAGAATTGTCTCATAAATCAGTTTTGTAATGTTTGGAGCGGTTTTTGTTGCATACTTAGACAACCACCAATAATCACTATCTCGAATTTGTGAAAATTTTCCACCGGAAGGCCGAAGAAACCAAGTCACAAGAAGGTGGAACAATCTGCCCTCCACACCAAGATTAATGGGGCTATTCTGATCCACACGTTAAATGGTAGGATCTAAAACATGTTCATCAGAATCTCCTATATTCTTAACACCTATACCATCTGTTGAGTGTGTAAAAGTTCTATATTTTACCCCCTATTTAACCCATATTTCTGTTGCATTCATGCATAATTCATTGCATTTAGGATAGATTTCATTTATACATCACAATTATATTAAATGGTACAGTTGCTACTGATTTTGGTTACTTTTGCAGGTAGCTGTTGTAGCAGACTCAAGGCAGTAGAGAAGCAGAGCTGGAACACATGACTGCAGTCGAGAAGAATGACGTTGTCGTGGTCGCATGCTGGTCAACATATGTCGCGGCAGGTAAGTGAAGTTCAAAGACTTATGCCAAATTTTCACCATCAGCAATAGATTTCGGATCTATAAATATATATATATATCTCTTTCCCCATAACATAATTTCTAATTCCTAATACTTCGTCCGTATTAGGCTGGCGGTGTAATGTAGCATTACTATAGAAAATTCCAACAAGATTGGGGTAATATTTTGGTTCTACACCAAGCAATTCAAGCCATCCCCAATCTGTAAATGTTTGTTCAAAACAAAATTTGTTTTTCTCATCGAAGAAGAAGTCCATGTCAATAACACGTTCTGGACGAATCTTTCATGTTTTGAAAATGCGATCATATTTCAGTTTCTCTTCATTGCTTCTAAAGTTTTGTGTATCAAACGAATTACTTGCTTGAGAAGAACTTACTTGAGAAGCAGACCTTGAATTAGAAGAAGACTTTAACTGAGAAGAACTACGTCTCAGACGTTTGGGCGCCATTTTTTTGCTTGATAAGAACGGTTATATGCAAAAGAAGAACGGTTACTCCTAAATCATTCAAATCACTAACCCTAAATTACGCAAAAATACCATTAAGTTACCTGCAAATCTGATCGTAGTAATCGTCGTAGTGGATTTTATAAGTAGCTTGAACGGTGCAATTTCTCTGAACGGTGGTAATCGTTGGAATGGAAGAGATCTCTGGCATCGTATCGATAAAATTAGGAAAATGAGGATTTAAGTTTAGGGTTGGGTTAAAGAGAAATTGCGCCTAAAATTCAAAGTTAGAGCGCTACCTAATACATTGACAAGTATACCGGTAACATTGATATAGTCAATAATGAAAACGGTAACATCGCAACCGGAAACATTGATTTTTCTCAATAGTATCGATATTTTTATTCATAGCGTGAAAAAAGCATTTACACTTTATTTCCAGTAAGTTGTGGCATTACTTTTTTTTCAAAAGTATCGATAATTTTGTTCATAGAGGGAAGAAAGTATCGATATTTTCGAGCCAATTTGCTACCGGAAACATTGTTTTTTTTCAAAAGTATCGCTACTTTTATTCATAGCGTGAAAAAAGTATCGACACTTTGTTTCCAGTAAGCTATGGCATTCCTTTTTTAAAAAAAGTATAGATAATTTTGTTCATAGAGGGAAGAAAGTATCGTTATTTTCGAGCCAATTTGCTACCAGAAACATTAATTTTTTTCAAAAGTATCGATACTTTTATTCATAGCGTGAAAAAAGTATCGACACTTTGTTTCCAGTAAGCTATGGCATTCCTTTTTTCAAAAGTATCGATATTTTTATTCATAGCGTGAAAAAAGTATCGAAACTTTGTTTCCAGTAAGCTATGACATTCATTTTTTTCAAAAGTATCGATACTTTTATTCATAGCGTGAAAAAAGTATCGATATTTTCGAGCCAATTTGCTACCAGAAACTGATTTTTTCAAAAGTATCGATATTTTTATTCATAGCGTGAAACAGGTATCGACACTATGTTTCCAGTAAGCTATGTAATTCCTTTTTTTTTCAAAAGTATCGATAATTTTGTTCATAGAAGGAAGAAATTATCGACATTTTCGAGCCAATTTGCTACCATAAACATTGATTTATTTTCAAAAGTATCGATAATTTGTTTTTATAGCGTGAAAAAAGTATCGGCACTTTGTTTCCAGTAAGCTATGTCAATCCATTTTTTTTCAAAAGTATCGATAATTGTTTTCATAGTGGGAAGAAAGAATCGACATTTTTCGAGCCAAATTGCAACCGGAAACATTGATTTTTAACAAAGTATCGATAATTTGTTTTTATAGCGGGACAAAAGTTTCGACATTTTGTTTCCAGTAAGCTATGTCAATCCATTTTTTTTAAAAGTATCGATAATTTGATGCTAACATTTATAGTTTCATAACATTTATACTTTGTTCCCAGTATGCAAATGGCATTTATAATTTCATAACATCTAACAAAATATTTGCTAAATATGTACATACAAAATTATGTTAACATAATTTACAACAACCTAACTGTGATAAATAAGTACATACAAAATTATCTTAATTCAACAATTATGAGATCGTTTCATAAGAATTATTTTTTCATATGTTTCAGGCAACCAGTTGTCAATTGATCTCTCCTTTTATTACCTTCGTGATTTATGAGATCGTTTAAAATTCTCATACGATCCCATTCCCCAACAACCTACATTCACATTAGAACATTTTGTTACCACATCTTTCAATGTAAGAGTGACCAAATTTTATTTTAAAAGTCCTTTTCAGACCACTTATCAAATCATCCGTTGACCTCCCATCAGCAATCACTTCTATCCACATAATCACATACATTCTGCAATCATCTCTGTTATAACAATTGATTGCCGCAAATGTCAAATAGTTAACCATGATAAATATTTGACTTATTAAATACTCAAATTTCATACTCGTACCTTTGATCCTTCGTCTTACGGTCCACTAATTTTAAATCCATCACTGGGACCTTCATCTTCCTGAATGCATCAACAAACCTCACGTCCTTATTATATTTATCTAAACATCTCATATGCGTCAAAAAATTATTAAATTAGATTACGAAGAAATTATGCATTATAAATTACAAAATTTATCGACACATACCAATTGCTTTCAATTTTGCACTCTTGCTTTCAACTTATCGACACATACCAATAACTCTTGTTATCGTTTATTGCAAAGAAGATCTACAATAAATATCACACCCAAGACAAGAAATTAGAACATTTATTGTAATTATTTAAATACAAAACAACAATTATGCAAAAATATCTTATCGTGTCACAATCGTTCATTTTATTATAGTCTACCATTATGCTACTCCAAAAGCTTATTGTACTCTAACACTGATGACTGCATTTCCAAAAACAATCACTATTAATTGATCAGTCATAACACAACTTTTCAACATGTATAAATTTAACTTACCACAAAGTTGTATAGAATATAGCAAATCTTTTGGTTCCATGGTCTCTTCTTCATCGAATCGTCACCCAACAACCATCCGACCAAATCAATAACCTGACCAATAACCCATTTAAAATTTTGAAAATTTTAGGGTTTAATTTAAAATATTTAGCATGAAATTAATTTGAAAATTTTAGGGTTTGAGGTTTAATTTGAAATATTTAGTGTGAAATTAATTTGAAGTATTTAGGGTTAGAGTTTAGGGTTTATGATTTATATATGTGAAATTAGTGTTTAGGGTTTGAGCTTTTGGCTTATAAATGTAGAAACTAATAAGAGATATATATTATATTTGGAGAATTATAACATAAAGTTGTGCTTGGTGCAGTGGCAAAGCCATTAGCTTTACCATTGGGAGACCCAGGTTCAAACCCACCCAGTGTATGTGAAGAAAATTTTATTTTTCTCCTATAAATTGGTGGTGACACGTGTCACCACCTGATTGGAGGGGGAAATAAATTAATAAAATTAAATACAAATAATTAAAATCCTCCAATAAGGTCTTGACACGTGTCACCACTTAATTAAATAATTTATTATTTTATTAATTGAAAATTAGGACTAAATTGAAAGAATGTGTAAATAAAGTGACCAAATGTGTAATTTTTAAATATACCCATCAATTGCCACGTGGCAGTTCTGTCTCTTCACCGTTATGTTTTTAACGGCGGTGGTCAAAATAGGTTGATTTTATAAGTTCGGTGGTGTGATTGATGTTTTTTATAGTTCGGTGGTTCAAATAGGTATCCCCAATTTGTTTGGTGGTCAGTGGTGTAGTTTTCCCTGATAAAAATGACTCACTTTCTCAAGCTAACCTAAAATTTGAGAAAAAGATTTTAGGTTTAAAAGATGAACTTAAATTCTTCTAAGATGAAAATGTAGACCTAAATAATATTCTTTCTCAATGCAATAGTGAACACTAAAAGGTGTTAGATGAGCTTAACAAGCTCAAAGAGTCTTTCAATAATGTTGGTAATGTGAAGCATGAAAAGGTGAATCATCTAAAACAAACCAACCTAGGAGAAAGACTGATAACTACAAACAAAGTAGCCTCCCTAGACATAGTAGACCTAAAAGGATTAGAAGTGTATGAGTTCCTAAGGAACCCGCCAAGTCTAATGATATTGTTGCTATGTCACCTTGGATTCCTAAGAGAACCAAGCTTTTGGGAGCTAACACACGTGGACCCAAAATGATTTGGGTACCAAAAACAAAAGTTTAATATCTTTGTTTGTAGGGGGAGCATTGCTACAAGGCCAAATCACAAAGTCAAAATTCATGGTACCTTGATAGTGGATGCTCGAGGCATATGACCGGAGACAAGAGTAGATTCATGGACTTAAAGCCAAAAAGTGGAGGAGTAGTGACATTTGGTGACAACTCCAAAGGCCACATTAAAGGTATTGGCTCCATAGGTAATCACTCTACCATTTTTATTGAAAATATTTTATATGTCGATGGTCTTAAACATAATTTGTTGAGCATAAGCCAATTATGTGATAAAGGGTTTAATGTCTTATTTGATAAAAATGGGTGCAAAATTGTTGACATTAAATCAAATAATATTATGCTCATAGGTCATCGCATAGGTAACATTTACATGGTGTATTTAGATGATATACATACATCACATGCATGTTTAGTAGCTCAAAATGAAAATGATGCATGGCTATGGCATAGGAAACTAGGACATGCTAGCATTAGTGTTTTAGAAAAATTAGTTTCCCTAGATCTAGTTAGAGGTTTACCCAAAATTAAGTTCTCAAATGATAAAATTTGTGATGCATGATCTAAGGGTAAACAACATAAGTCATCCTTTAAATCCATTAATGATGTTTCTACAACTAGGTGTTTACAACTTATTCACATGGATTTATTTGGGCCTATTAGGACTATGAGCTTGGGTGGTAAATCTTATGCATTTGTACTTGTTGATGATTTTTCTAGATTTACTTGGGTTCTATTTTTAAGTACTAAAGATGAGGCTTTAGAAAAATTCATCACATTTTCAAAATTAACCCAAAATGATCTTGAGCTTAGTATTTCTCAATTTAGAAGTGATCATGGAACCGAATTTCAAAATCTAGGGTTTGAAGAGTTTTTAAATGAAAATGGTATTAGCCACAATTTTTCGGCTCCTCGAACTCCTCAACAAAATGGGGTAGTTGAGAGGAAAAAATAAAAATTTACAAGAAATGGCTAGAACCATGCTTTGTGAAAATAATTTACCTAAATATTTTTGGGCGGAAGCCACAATTACTGCTTGCTACATTGTAAACCGAGTAATGATTAGGCCACTTTTAATGAAAACATCATATGATATTTTAAAATCTAAAAAGCCTAACATTAGCTATTTTCATCCATTTGGTTGCAAGTGTTTCATTTTAAATAATGGAAAAGATAACTTAGGTAAATTTGATGCAAAAAGTGATGAAGCTATTTTCATAGGATATTCCTTAAACTCTAAAGCATATCGTGTATTTAACAAGAGAACTTTAGTAGTAGAAGAATATATACATGTTGTATTCGATGATAACCTCCTTCCAATGAAGGATTCTTGTGATGATGATGATGTAGGAATCATTAATGCCTTTGATGGAGGACAAACTTCAAAGGAGGATGAGATTCCAACAAAAGAAGAGGATACACAAGATCCACCTCTTAAAGCCTTGAAGGACTTGGCTCTTGAGAAAAAGGAAGTGAGCTACCCAAGGGAGTTCAACTATGTCAAAGGTGGTGAAATCTTGGGTGATCCATCCAAGAGGGTAACCACTAGATCTTCTCTTAAACTTATGAATCATGTTGCATTTATCTCATGCATAGAGCTTAAGATTATAAAAGAAGCATTAAAAGATGACTTTTGGATTATGGCTATGCAAGAAGAGTTAAATCAATTTGAGAGAAGTAATATTTGGACATTAGTTGATAGGCCTAGTAATCAATCTACTATAGGAATTAAATGGGTCTTTAGGAACAAACTAGATGAGAGTGGTAACATTGTGAGAAATAAAGCTAGATTAGTAGCACAATGATACACTCAAGAAGAGGGAATAGATTTTGATGAAACATATGCACTCATAGCTAGAATGGAGGCCATTAGGATGTTGCTTGCATATGCATGTTATCATGATTTCAAGTTTTTTCAAATGGATGTTAAAAGTGCATTTTTAAACGGTTTTATAAATGAGGAAGTGTATGTGGAACAACCACCGGGTTTTGAAGACTCAAAATTTCCAAATCATGTTTTCAAACTTACTAAATCTCTTTGTGGTTAAAACAAGCTCCTAGAGCTTGGTATAAAAGACTTTCAAATTTTTTGATTGAAAAATTTAAGGTGTACACTACACTTTTCATAAAAATGTATAAAAATGACATCTTAGTAGTACAAATTTATGTTGATGATATTATTTTTGGATCTACTAATGAGTGTCATTGCAAAGAGTTTGCTAAGTTAATGCAAGGTGAATTCGAGATGAGCATGATGGGGGAGCTCTCATTCTTTTTGGGACTCCAAATCAAGCTAAGGAAGTATGACACCTTCATCAATCAAGCAAAGTACATCAAGGATATTCTCAAGAAGTTTGGCTTGGAGAATGCAAAGCCTCAAGCCACACATATGAGCTCATCTACAAAGCTTGACAAAGATGAAGGAAGTAAGTGTGTTGACTCTAAGCTTTACCGTTCTATGATTGGATATTTGCTTTACCTTACCGCAAGTAGACCGAATATTTTGTTTAGTGTTTGCTTGTGTGCTAGATTTCAAGCTAGTCCTAGAAAGTCTCACCTTATATCCGTTAAGAGAATCTTTAGGTACCTTAGAGATACCTCTTGTTTAGGTCTTTGGTACCCTAGAGACTCCACCTTCAACCTTCATGCTTATTCGGATGTGGATTATGGGGGTGTAAAATCGATAGGAAGAGTACTTCGGGAACTTGTCAATTCTTAGGTAGTATGCTCATATCTCAGTTCTCTAAAAACAAAATAGTGTAGCTCTTTCTACCACCGAAGTCGAGTACATATCCTTAGGGAGTTGTTGTGCTCAAGTTCTTTGGATGAGCAACAACTCTTAGATTATGGTATTAAATTTGAAATCATACCCCTTAAGTGTGATAACACTAGTGCCATATGCTTGACTAAAAATCACATCCAACACTCTAGAACCAAACATATAGAGATAAGGCATCATTTCATTAGAGATCATGTCCTTAAGGAAGATGTTGTTATAGAGTACGTTGACACCTTAAACCAACTAGCGGACATCTTTACAAAGCCTTTAGATAAAAAGCGTTTTGGTCCCTTATGAGAGAGTTAGGTCTAACTAGCCTTCCTTGACCCTTTAGGACCCTTTTTAAAGTTAAAATTGCTTGATCTTTTGAAATTGCATGTTTATGTGTTGTAGCTCTTGAAAATATCCATGCTTACAACTAGGGGGAGTATGATTCTGTTAAAATATGCTTAGAACTACTCATTCATCATTTGCATTCATTTAGGAGATGTTAAAATCGAGCTTTTGGTTGTTCTTAAAGCCTAAAATGTATTTCTGGACATAGGGTATTGATATGGCCTTAAGCGTATCGATACGAGTACTGTATTAGCTTCCCAGACTACATTTTGCCTAAAACGGGTATTGATACGGCTAAACCCGTTTCGATACGAGCAACAATCGTTTCGATACGGATTGCATCTGTTTCGATACGAACCTTCAACGGGCATTTTAAATGGAATTATGTTTTTACCCCCGTATCGATACACTCTCAGGCGTGTCGATACGCGATTGTGCAGACAGCTATCAATTGGCATTTAAAGAGTTCAACTTTTACCAAAATTGAATTTTCTCAAAACCCTAGAAACCCTAGCCATTTTCACTCTATAAATAGCCTCTCATATTTTCACACCACAACTCAAAATCTCTTGAGGGTTTTCAAAATCAAGCAAAGCTCTTAAGCTTTTCATCAATTGGGTGCTAAGTTCTTCTCTCATTCCTCTCTATCAATATCAAGGTAAAACTCTTTCTTTTTTACTTTTAATCTTTCTTTTAATTTTCGTTTTAAATTTTGTTTTTGTTTTTGTTTTGTCTTCTCAAAATCAAAATCTCTTTTCAAAATTTTTATTTATAAATTTTTTAAAACCTTGATTATTGGTTTTCAATGAGTTGAATGAAGAAAACTTAATGCATACACTGTTTTTAATCTTTTCTCTAGTTCATGGCACCTAAAAAGAGGGCACGTACTAGTGAAGCCGGTGAAGGATCCAATATCGGAGGTGGTACTCACCTGAATCTCACTCTTATCTATCAACACTCCTTTACGACCATTAGAGCTCTAAACTATTTTCGCCAATTTCAAAACTATAAGATCCGTCTAGAGAGGGTAATCTCTATTCCTTTTCTTAACTCGGAGCGCTTCAAATTTGAGTATTTACCTTTGCTCCAAGAATGGAAGTTTATGGATTTTCTCCAAATTCCTAGATTTTTCTTTTGCATATTAGTTTTGATCTTTTATACTAATGCTAAGTGTTGTGCCAATCGAGATGGTGTTGTTACGGCCGTTAATTCTCATCTTATGGGTAAAACGGTCATTATAGATGTTCAATCCATTTGTGACGTGTTTAAGTTGGAGGATGAAGGCTATGATGATGAGAATGCTCTTGGTCATGTCCTAAGTGGTTCTGTCACAACCCTTAATGCTCGGGATCGGATCCTCCATTTGATGGTTTCTTGGTAGTTTAGGCCTTCGGGAGGGAAGTATTCCACTATCCGCCAAGTTGATGATTTTTGGATTCGATGCTTCCGTGAGAGAAAACGTCCGAACCTTGCTCAAATTATGTTTGAAGAGATTGTCTATCTCGTGCAACATCGCCACGCCACACTCGTCGCTTCCTTCACCTATGGTACGGCCTTGAGTTACTTCTTCCAACAAAAGGAGATAGATTGCTCGCATGACTACCCAACTCCCCTCACCGATCCTATCGATGAACGATCTCTTGCAAGGGGTAAGTTTCATTACTTTAATGGTAGTTGGCTTCGTCTATCCGAGCTACCTAGTGAGGCCGCAGAACAATTTGCTAATCCTCCAGTTGATCAAGTTCCTCAAGTTCCTCCACCTTCTATGGAATCCCTCATGACTTATCTCAATGAACAATTCACTGGTTTGCACACGGGAATGGCCTCAATAG
Source organism: Hibiscus tridactylites (assembly GCA_958450335.1). NCBI lineage: Eukaryota > Viridiplantae > Streptophyta > Magnoliopsida > Malvales > Malvaceae > Hibiscus > Hibiscus tridactylites. Next base: position 20,697,084 of record OY288266.1, read on the forward strand.
ATCAAGTGATGAATTCGGGATTTACTGCTATTGATACAAGGTTTACAAGCCTTGAAGATCGAATGAAGAATGTGGAGACTCGACTCACTTCCCTTGAAGGCGGTCACAACTCTATGAACATATCCCTTACCGTTTTCCATGACGAGTGGCGTCAAACTAGGAGGAATGATGATGTAATTGAAGAGGATGATGAAGATGACGATGGAGATGCATAGTAGCCTATCTTTTTTTATCATTCATATCATCTAGGATATTTATTTATGCATCTTTGATTTATGTTTTTAGGACTAAGTTTGCATTATTCTAAAACCTATGCTTTGATTTTCTGCTATTTGGATTTTAAGTTGATGTTATCTTTTATTTGAACTTAATGATATTATGTTGCTTATTTATACCTTTTGCCTAGTTATGCACTTTATATTATGTCTCAATTATTTTTGATCTAACAAAAAAGGGGAGAGGGAAGTTCACACTCAAAAAATTTGATTTTCAAACTTAAAAGTTATCTAGCTAATATTAAGGGGAAGTTATTTTGCAAAGTTTTTCAAAGTATCAAAATTTTCAAGTTTTGGTTTTGTTATATCAAAAAGGGGAGATTGCAAAACCTATGTTTGATTTTGATATAACTAAATATGTTAAGGATTAAATTGAAAACTTGAAATAGATTTCTAAGTCCCTTAAATGATTTATAAATCACCAACACTTTAAATTGATTTGAAAAACTCAAACTCCAAATATTTTCTAAGTGTTCCAAGGCCAAAGTATTGAAAAACATCCAGGTGTATCGATACGCCTCCAACCGTATCGATACCTTTTTTACAAAGTTGACTACTGGAAAGACGTGTTTCGATACGCTCTTAACTGTATCGAAACAGATTCAATCTGTATCGATACGTCCCACAATAAAAACTGAAGGAGTTTGAATGGTGTACCGATACGGTTCAACTCGTATCGACACGGTTTTAACGAATTTTTTAATTCAACAAGTTTTAAATGTTTTTGACCGTTGGTGTCAGTCGTTAGGTAACTAACATTTAAAGTGGTAGTTGTCCCGTGTCGATACGGTGTACCCCGTATCGAAACAAAAACTTCTAGTGAGCTAAGTTGAGAAAAAGGTATCGATACGGTCTTATCTGTATCGACACGGTCCTGTCCCGTACTGATACGCTTACACACGTTTCGATATGCCCTCTTTATTATGTGCAACGGCTCTTTCTGTTTTGAGATAAGTGGGTCTTCGTGTACCGATACAGATAGCTGCAGAAGTGCATTTATGGTGGAAAGGAAGGGTCCCAACGGTTATAATCAATACCCTAACCACCGAAACGGCTAGAATTGATAGAGAATGTATAAGTTGAAGCTTATTGAAGACCGGCAACAACTATTGCATCAAAGAAAAACATCCAAGCAAAAATTCAAGCTCATTGTGCTTATTTTCCAATTTTTTGTAAACCCCAAATTGTGTTGTATTCAATTCCTATCCTATCTCAAATTTGGGTTGAGTGTTTATACTTAAAGGGGCAATATTGTATTTGAGAGATATTTTTCTTGCCTAATTTCTTCTTTGTTCACTTGTGATGGTTTGGTCAAATTTTGGGTAGAAAATTTGACCGGTTGTGTAAGGGTTACCTCCTAAGCCTTGAAAAGGGGAATAACAAATTAGTGAATTGTTGCAAATCCTTAGTGGTAGCTAAGGTAGTGGATGTAGAGTTTATTTGGAACTTGAACCACTCTAAAATCCTTTGTTCTTCATTTTTAGCTATCATTTTTCTCCAACAATTTTTAAAAGCCCAATTCACCCCTCTCTTGGCATTGATCAATCCATTGATCCACTCAACATACTTTTATTACCCTTACTTTCTTTTTCGGTCTTTCCAACTTTAACTTTACCATCACTCGGACGACTTCTTCCTTGCCCCATGCATTGATGCGTGTCACTCCGGTTCTTTGGAAGGTCGGCACACTTGAAGAATCAAACCAAAAATCAAATAATGCAACATGCATTTATAATAAACTTTATCATTTTCTATAATAATTATACTTACAAAGTTTTCTAAACCAACACATCCTTCAACTCATTTACCTCTAAGAGAGCTATGTACCCTTTGAGGTATGTGGGGTTTTCGGCCTTCTGAAAGCTCTTGATTGCATCAAATAATTTCTCATTGACAAAAGAGGCGCAATTTATTTCACCTTTCAACCCTTCGTCGCAAATAAACTTTATATATTCCTTGCTCGGGATGTATCACTCGTTGGACAAAGAAATACTCCGACAAGGTACAATAGTACTCAGGCCTTCAGATGATCCCCATCAAACTTGTCGCTTTAAATATCGTCCTCGAGTGCAACATATGTCACCTTGGACTTTAAGCCATACTTGTTCACAAGTTTTTTCCAGTCATCTGTCTTAATTACTTCTTGCACACTCTTCCCTTTATTTTCTAGCTCCAATACGACTTCAACACATCGGACACCGAAATGAAAAGAATATTTACCGTAGCGAACTTCACACTTTTCCAAATCAAAATCTCCCATCAACAATTGACACAATCCCCTCCGAATTGGTTGGTCCTTCAATCCAATTAGAGATCCAAACCCCATTTCTTCCAACACTTTGGTTTTATCCTTCTCTTTCAAGTGTTCTATTATGTGGTGAACTCGTTTTATGCTACACCTTGTCGACACTTCCTAAATTATTTACATATAATGTTAGAGTTTTTATATATCATTTATCACAGTATTTACAAGTTTAACAAATACTTTCTTCTCAATGTTTTCATGTGCTTTCCTCGAAGTCGAATATTTTGCTCTCGCCTTTTTGGACAACTTCATAAATGGTTCCTTCTCAGTATCACCCATCGAGTGTCATTTCTTCACCACCTCTTCTTTCACCTGAAACTTATGCATAAACATTTCTTAATCAAAATATTAAAGCTACATAATACTCATTATAAATTCAGTTTACATACCGAACCACTTTTGTAAGTATCACATTCCTTCATCCTTTGCACTTCATTCATATTGTCATGATAGGAAATTTTAAATGTTCTTAAATACTTTAATCCAATTACCATTTCAAGAACAAGTACACAAATACAATGATACTTACTAGAAGTACATATATCGACCCATTGGTTGCTTTCGATTGTCATCAGTTTCGATACTCTTCGGCTCCATTTCAATGTCATCTTCACGAACAACATTTTCATGATCCATTGACAACCTTTTCAACATTCAAAATTAAATTAAATTAAATGTGTGGATATATATATATATATATATATATATCCAATTTACAAATCGACAAATAACTCATCTTATAGTAACCGCTTGAGTTCTCTGAAAAACGTATCGATATTCATTTTCTACCGACAATATCAATTTCTACCTATAAGTTCTCTGAACAAAGTACCGATATTTATTTTCTATCTAGAATTACAATTTCGACCTATAATCGATCCGAAATCCTTTTTACTTCAAAATCCCTAAACCCAAAACCTTAACCCCAATTTCTGAATACTACATTACTAAAAAACTAGGGTTTCGACAACATATCTTTCCTTTCGATTCAGATACACCACGACTTCAAAAACGCCTCCCTTCTATTTCGCAGCAACCAAAATCGGTTCGATTTCAAATACTAAGAGAGTTTTCTGTAAATACAATGCAATACAAGGCCAAACCGGTAAACTGTACAGGACCCGTAAAATATTTTTAAAAGACCTTATATATTTTTGAGATTATAAGTTAAAGACTTCGTTTTAATAAACTGTACATGACTAGTAAACTTTTAAACCGAGCCAACTCGTATATGCATTTGTTTGATGAAGCGGTTTTTACTTTTTAGGGAATCTTGCACGCTATATTTTTATTAAGATAAAAATACTTTTAAAAGATCTTATATATTTTGAGATTATAAATTAAAGACTTTATTTTAATAAACTGTACAGTAGCCGTAAACTTTTAAACTGCCCAACTTGTATACGCATTTGTTTGATGGAGCGGTTTTTACTTTTTAGGGAACCGTGCATCCATGGACCATTACATAAGGAAAACCCTAAACCCGAGAAAAAACATATTACTCAATGAACAAAGTGGTGGATATATATTATATAATAATATTCCTATATATATATCACCCTATAGAATTAATCCACTTTGTTTATATATATTGAAGGTTTTTTTTGTCATCAACCAAAACCTAGAAAGAAATCGATCCATTTCATGTTATATGTTGAAGGGTTCTTTTGTTTTTGTTTTTTTTACCGTTTTTAAAGTGTCATTTATTAAATAGTCGACACATCCGATATTATTTTCCCCCCGAAATGTATGTATTCCATTTTAACTCCCACTTTATCAATAGCTTTAGAGGTCTATCCGGTCCGGAGAAGTCTTCAACGTGTTTTTTACTTTTGATATTGTCTTTTGGGTCTCTCCCTTTTGACCAATTTCAGCATCAGACAAGTCTATCAAATTGATGAACAAAACTACTAAACAAACCCTACTTGTTAATGCTGTCGTACTGAATGATGTAATCCTCTGCATGCATGCAATTCATTATATATTTTTTTTGAACGAAAAGTAATCAACTCATTATATTTTAATTGTTCTTTTATTTTCTAAATAATATATTCAAGGGTTTGATAGAATCCGCTAGCATAATCCTATATATTAATTATCCTTTTTATTTCAACTATTATGCTAATACTAACCATGATTACTTTTAGCACAATGACAGAACGTTTGAGGGACTACAGGCAGTCATGATTTCTTCTCTAAAAAATAAACTTTTAAAAATTATAGATTAAAATAATAGTAAATTATTTTTTTACTCCCCGAAATTATATAATTTATTGTTAATCTTTTATAAATCTAAACATTTTTTAAATCTTCTATCAATAAAGAAGGTTTGAATTACACACCTGAATTAACACATTAGTCCAACATTAAAGGTTAAACTTTATAAGTAATTTTTTTGAGCCATTAGCTTTCTCCATCACATCTAATATTTATGTTGCACATTGCCAATGAATATTATCCTATAGCTGCGGCTTGAGAAAATTGGATCGGACTGATAGATTAAATCGATTCAAATATAATTTAATGACTTTATTTGGTATGTCATAATTTTTTTGGCATAATAATCAATATATAATTTTATTGGCCGACTAATTTAGATCGAGTATTATAGAGATTTATTATGGAACACCAATTCCAACCTAATTTTCTTTTTACAATGTTAAGATTTAAACTTTGAATGTTATTTAAGAGACCTAACATCTTATCATGCTAGACCAACTAGAAAAATAAATATGTCGTCAACTAGGTTTTGGTTCAATGTACTACTATTGCTACTACAACATTTTAGAGGACATAGATTCGAACTCACATAAATGTGCATTAATCTTATATCTAGAATTCGAATAGGTTATAAGTAATTTAAGCATTATATATATGTTAAGTAGGATAGAAAATTAGCTCATTAGAATTTCCTTGAGAGCCACAATCACATAAATACCGAATGCGATCCAATAATAAGAGGGACTAAATCCACCAATAAAAAATATAACGGGGACCTTTAGTGGAATTTGACCTATAGACTCCCAATGGCTTGAGCCGGTAGACATGGTCCCGCCATTGATGCCCACTTGGTTATCAGATTCATCACATGTCACATCGATATCCAAAATTTACTTGTAATATCTATAAATTATGAATTTAGTATTTATATTTTAGTTTAGCTAAATTTAGTACTTGTATTTTTAAAATTTTAAAATTATTAAATATTGACTCAAATAATATTATAGATATAATATAACTAAATTATAAATTATGAATATTAACTAAATATGTTATTCTCGTTTTTAAATCACCTGCCCTTTTTCGGTGTCTCTATTTATACTCTCACACTAAAAATTAGGTTTAAGATTAGGGTTTAGGGAATTTATGTTAGGGTGTAATTTTTAGGGTGTAGGGTTTAAGATTTAGAATTTAAGGTTAGGGCTTAAAATTTAAATTTTTTTAGTATTTTTTAGTGTTTGGACATAGAATGAGCACCAAAAGGAGACAAATGATTTTTATCCTTTTTCTGTAGCAGCTCTTGCTACTTTCGGATATATTACAAAAATCATCATTCCCTTTTTTTGCCACTATTTATGTCCTAACACTAAAATACTAAACTCTAAATCATAAATTTAATCCCTAAAAATCAAACCATGCACCATATACACTAATCCTAAACTTTAACTCTAAACCCTAAACCTATTTTTTATTGTGAGAACATAAATATATGCACCAAAGAGGGAGAGAGAATGTTTGTTCCATATATGAACTAATGACATATTTTAATATATTTCACAGCCAAAGTCCGGATGTAACGGAATTTGAAATTTTAAAAGTACAAGGACTAAATATGACTAAATCAAAATACATGACTAAGTCCACAACTCATGCATAGTATTAGTACTAATCATTTAATTTAACCACGTATATATACATATATGTATGAATGGATAGACGGACGGATGTAATTTTCATTCATATCTATAAGCTTTTCAAGCATGTATTAATTTTTCAGACATAGATTCATACAAACTAACCTTTTGACCTCGAGCAGCAGCAACAACAGTTAGGTTTCTTTAATGGCCGAAAACATTATCGGAGCTTCAAACGACGACGATGTCGGCTTCAAAGAGCAAGACCGGTTGCTCCCCATAGCCAACGTCGGTCGGATAATGAAACAAACCGTTCCCCCAAACGCCAAAATCTCGAAAGAAGCAAAGGAAACCATGCAAGAATGCGTCTCGGAGTTCATCGGCTTCGTCACCAGCGAAGCATCCCAGAAATGCAGAAAAGAGAGGCGGAAGACCGTCACCGGCGACGATATCTGCTGGGCTTTGGCGACGCTAGGTTTCGACAACTATGAAGTGCCGTTGAAACGGTACTTACACAAGTTCAGACAGCTTGAAGGGGAAAAGGCAGCCAATCAGATGAAGACTAGTAGCCATAACAACAAGCAAGAAGAAGAAGAAGAAGAATATCCATTGAAGTTCAGCTTTATTGGTAGCAATCAGTAGTTATGATTCTAATCTTAGCTGTTTTTATTTAGATTTTAACCATGATATATAACATCAATCATCAAAGATTGGATCTGGGTTTTGTTTGCAACTTGAGTTTTCATCCAATTTCTGCATTTTTTTTGGCTGTTCTTGTAGTTGAATCATACTGCTAAACAAATCAATCTTAGCTTTGGGAATTAGGAGAGGAGATTCATTTATATGTTTAATTGATAGGAAATTCAGATTCCAGTGATGTTAATTTTCTTGAAATTTCCATGTTCGATATATATCTTATATCCGAATCCGAATCCGAATCACAGAGCTGCACTTAGCTTCCTGTAAAAGTCTAGTGTGTATATTGAATCTGGGTTCATCTTCACATCAATTTAGTCAACGTCTCCCACTTATATGGGGTAATGTCTCCAGGTCAAGCACCCGGTTTATCAACAATGCCAGGTTTATCCGAATTAGTAGAGGTTGACCTCGTATTTAGGGTTAGGGTTTTATATCTTTCACGATTCAGATTCATCGTGTTTTATTATTGGACTCAACATTTGTATTCTTAGGTGGATTAGGTGTTTTCTAAACTCATTCTTGAAAGCCAAGGAGCCTCCGTTTTTAGAAGACATGTATGTATATATCATAATTTTGGAATAGAAATCTTTTGTCCATTGTCAGTGCCCTCGTTTATACCCTTGCATTAAACATTTAGATTTAGGGTTTAGAATTAAAATTAGAGTTTAAAGAATTAAAAATAAGGTCTATTTTTAAGATTTAAAATTTAAAATTTAATTTCACAATTTAAAATTTAATATTTTAATAATGAGACATTAAAAAAGACACCGAAAAATAACAAACAAGTTTTTGTCCATCATTTGGGTGGATGTCTGTTCAAATCAAAATTAAAATGATGGAGACAAACTGACATAATTGATCCCATTTAATGAGTTGGGTCATTTTGGTTCTCTTATATTTACTGTCACATTGACTTTCTAAGTCTTCGTCTTAATTCAAGTTTAAGCACCTAGGGTTTCTTTCCTATGTATGTATGGGATTCAGTTGGGGAATATCCAGCAAAAAGGGGTAAAACAAATTAAAATGAGATACAGTGGGAGGCAACAAAATGTGTGTATTTATATAGACGCTGAAAAAAAATCCTCCTATCATTCCACGTCCGTACATATCGAATATTCAGGGAATCCAGAACAAAGAATATTTTATTTTCAACATAAAAGGAAAGTGTTCATTATCTATAGTTAATTATTGGTTGGTCTAATAAGATAAGATATTATATTAAAAATTTAAATATAGATATTATGATAGAGTAAATTAAATTGAAAAAATAATCTCGTAATTAACTTTTGTGATATATGACTCGAATTAATCGATTAATATAGATAATTGTACCCTAAAAAGTTTTAAAAAAATCATTATTCAACTCTCCAACATACATATTTTCAATTTTAACAATGGTAAAGTTCAAAATTTGAATTTCAATACAAATATATTTATTGTTCAAGCTTCACCTTGACACCAAGCAATGGAATCTTTCAAAGATGCCATGCCAGACCGTTTTTACTGTTCATACAATATTTTATCTAGCCGGTGTGCCAAAAAATATTGTAATTTTTGTTTGGCTTAATTATAAAATAAGTGCTTAAACTATATTTCTTTTATAATAAATATTTAAAGTAATTTTTTTTACTGAAATAGATGCCTAAAGTTTTATTTTTGACTGAAATAAGTGTCTATAGTTTTATTTTTTTGACTTGTTTTAAAGTGAACTGAGGTACTTTGGTCAAAAAAAAAACTTTAGGCACCTATTGTAAAAAATAGTCATAGTTTAGGCACTTATTTTATAGTTAAGCTTTTTTGTTTTGTCAACAAATTTGTCATTATTATTATTTAAAAAAGTTATCGATTACCAATTGGTTTTTATGATAAGTCTTTTGTGCAAAGTCAAGGATTCGAACCCACATTATAAATCAAGCAAACTAGGTTAAGGGGTCATTCTTATTTTTTATTAAAGCATATGATTTCACTAATAAGACTTATACAAAGATATAATTTTACGTGTCGCATTAAAAATTCTCCTAAACATAGTCGGAAGAAAAATACAAATGAAAATTAACATAGAATAGATGTTTAATACAAACTAATCGACCAACGGACTTACAAGACTTACCAAGGCCAACACCGCCTTACCACATCCTCGAAATGACTAACCAATATTTATAGGATCCGTCTGTTACTTGTAAATTCACTTACATTATGTAAAATTCAACTAGTTTTACACTAATTTATGACCATTAGATGAGTGAAATGGATGGATGAGATTAACTCCTTTATATATATGGGTTAGGATCAACTTACACTGTGTAAAACTCAATTACTTTTACACAGTTTTTGGACTGTTGGATGATGGTAATTAATGACTCAGATTATTTCCTTATCTTTTTTTCCCAAGTGATAATCTTCACATTTTTTATTGTTAATCTCATCCATCCATTTCTTTCATCCAATGATCCTAAATTAGTGTAAAACTAAATGAGTTTTACACCATGTAACTTGATCTCATCCCTATATATATATATACTTTAAAAACCCAACCTCACTATATATATATATATCTCTTTAAAAACCCAACCTCACATTGTACCGGGGGATCTTTGGGCTGAAATGTCTTATTTTAGAGTTGTTATGGTGACGACAAGTTATGTGATGAGTTAGCCCAAATGCTTATTGGGCTCATATTCTTTCTTTTATGGTTTACTCTATTTTTTGACGGATAAATATAGAATTTGATACTTGAATGCAACTTCAATTTAATTTGTAATTAATATTTTTTTATCCAATGAGATATTTGAACTTTCCTTTTAAGTTCAAATTGATACTTAAACTTGATTTCATGTTTTAAATTAGTTTAAAAGAAATAATTTAACACAGTTATCAATTTGGACTTAAAAATAAAGTTTATGTATTAATTTGAACCAATAAACTAAGTTCAAATATCTAATTGGATAAAATAAAAAATTAGGTGCTAAATTTCAATATAGTCAAATTCATATACGAAAATATATGTTTACACTTTACCCCCAACTAGTTTGGTCTAGTGTTTTAGGTTTTGGGTGAGAGCTAAAAAATTAAGGACGCAATGATTTATAGTGGTTCAACCTTCTAACCAATGTCTACATCTACTACCTTAGCTTCCCACTAAGGATTTCCAATCAATCCACTATTGATTCGTCCCCTTTTCTAGGCTTAGGAGGAAACCCTTACAAACTGTTCAAGCTTTCTACCCAAAGCCTTGATCAAACCCTATTTACAAGAGATAACAAATAAGCAAACTCAAATCTCTCTAATAGGTATTTGTTTGCACAATTTAGCTCTCACCCAAAACCTAAAACACTTGAGCAAATCTAACAATTTTGGCTCACTAGTGTTTGTCTATACAAAGAAATGACAATTAAGCACTAAGACAATTTTTTGATCATTTGTTGAATTACAATTGAAGCATTAACCATTACTAGATGCTTGGAGGCCCCTTTTATACTCCTCTTTGAGTTTGTAGCCGTTACTAACCGTTAGGGTTGAATTGGAGTCGTTGGAGACTTTATTTCTCATCTTTAATGATGTTCTGCAGTCTTCCGTATCGATACACGTCAACCCGTATCGGTACGACCTTTATCAGGAACTAGTCGTTGGCTCTTGCCAGCCTAAGCGTATCGATACGCTTTAGGGCGTATCGGTACGGTATGACATTTAAACGACCGTTGGGAAACTAGCCGTTAGGGTTGTTAAAATGGGGATCGGTACGCTTACCAGGCGTATCGAAATGGCAAAGCCTATTTCGATACGGGTTTTGGCAGTAACCAAACCTAGGCAAAAAGGTATCTATACGGGTTACACCGTATCGGTACGGGCAACCTGAAAATTCAAGTTTGGCTATTTAAATCATGAAAAACTTTGCCAAAAACCTTTTAAGATTCCTCAAACATAAATTCAAGTTGTTTGGACTTAAAGACAAGTTTTAAATTCTTTTCAAATTAGTCCAAAACATTTTTCAATTATTATATCAAAACATTATTTCTACAGGCTCCATCGTGGTAGTGGTCCTAACCAAGCAAGTCTAAATAGGAATAGTGTGGTTTAAAGTAAGCCACCAGTAGGTTGGTATAAACTAAACACCGATGGTGCTGTTGAGAGGAATACGAGTGTTGCGTCTTGTGGGGAGTAATCTGTGATGCCGAGGGGGGCTGGCTTAAGGGATTTGTGCGGAGAACCGGTATTTGCTCCGTTGTGGAAGCTGAGCTATGGGGTATTTTTGAGGGCATTTTGACTGCTTGGTCTACAGGATTAAGGAATTTGGTGGTGGAGACTAATTGTTTGAAGGCTTACCGTTTGGTGCAAGATTCTACCGTTAGTTCTGGTGGGTTTTCTCTAGTCGTACATAGGACTGCAAATGAGACGAGACAGATCGCGAGCTGCTCGACTCGATTGGACTCGGCTCGAGTTCTTGACGAGCCGAGCCGAGTTAGTGGATACCAGACTCGAAAAGCTCACGAGCTACTCGAAAATAAAATATACTAAAATTTTTTGTTTTTATAATTTAAAATCTAAATTCTTAAACTTAAAACCCTAAGTATAAACCCTAAACATAAGTATTAAACCCTAAATTCTAAACCCAACAACCTAAACCTTTAAACTCTAAACTAACACTATGCATCAAAGTTTTTTCTTCATAGGACTTTAAATGAGACGTGACAGATTAAGAGTTACTCGAGTCCAATGCAGTCAAAGATCGGTCAGCACTTGACTCGATTGGGCTCGAATCAGGCTCGAACTCGACTCGAGTTCTAAACGAGCCGAGTCGAGCTTGAATTTTTCAGGCTCGTTAGAAATTACTCAAGCTTTAACTCGACTCGAAATCTTTAGGAGCCAAGCTTAGCACTACTCGAGCTCGACTCAGCTCGTTTACACCCTTAGTCCCACATATTGTTGGTATGTTATCGCGTCCATAGACCATTCACCTGAGCCATGTGGTCCGAGAGAGGAATGTGTTGGCGGGTAAGATGGCCAAACTAGCCTCGAGAGATTACTTGTTGTGTCATCGTTATTTCAAGCCACCGCCAAACTGTATCAGTCAATTATCAATGGATGGCGTTGCGAGTGAGCCAGTGGATGCTGGATGATGTTGCTTGGGGGCTAGAGGTGTTCAAATCCGGGTACCTGAAAAACCGAGTACCCGGACCTTCGGGTATTAAGTTTGTCGGCCTGTGTCCCGACCCGTGAATATCGGGTACCCGGTTCTCATTTTTTTTTAAAATTAAAAAAAGCCTTAAAAGATCATAACACATGATCCAAACAAAAAAATAATGATTTGAAGTTTATAACCATAAGAATGATATTAAAAATATTAATCTCGATCGTGATTTTTTTCGAATCTCATATTTTTTAAAGAAACCCACTAATGCATAAATGCAGTAGAGAAACTGTTGAGTGGATCGAAAGATCGATAATTACCAAGAGGAGGGGTGAATTGGAATTTTAAAGGATTGTGGTGGAAATTGGCAAATAAAAATTGAAGAACAAGGAATTTAGAGTGGTTCAAGTTCCAAATGAACTCTACATCCACTACCTTAGTCTCACTAAGGATTTGCAACAATTTCAGTAAATTGATCTTCCCCTTTTCTAGGACAAGAAGGCAACCCTTTACAATTTCGGTTGATTTTTCTACCAAAAAATCAACCCAACCCTCACACAAGAGAACAAAGAAATTTGTAGGCTAATTAGGTATCTCTCAATACAAATGATAGCCCCAATACAAGCACTCAACCCAATTTTACAAAGTATGAATGAAGAACACAAATTGGGATTTTACACAAAGTGGGATTTTTGCTCAAATGCTTGAATTTGATGTTTGGATGTTTGCTTTAGGATCAATAGTTGTTGTTGATGCTTTTGGATGTCTCTTTTATACCTTCTCATTGATTTCTAGCCGTTTGGGTGATTGGGAACATAAATGGAGCCGTTGAAACCCTCTCTTGCCACCATAAATGCAGTCTGCACCAACCCGTTTCGGAACACGGGGTACCTGTTTCGGAACGGACTAAAATAGAAAGAGCCGTTGGGGTACATTTAAGAGCCCGTTGCGAAACGCCTTAGGGCCGTTTCGGAACGATTTTGCCACTGTGAAGGGTCGTTTCGGAACGGTCTTAGCCCGTTTCGAAACGCCTTAACTACTTTCAAAAAAATCGGTTAAAAACTTATAACGGTCATAATTTTGAATCCATCTTAAGCCCTGTTTCGAAACGATATGAATCCGTTTCGAAACGAAAATGCTACTGTCAAGGGTCGTTTCGGAACGGCCTTGATCCGTTTCGAAACACCCCTTTTATATTTAAAATTCAGCAAATATTTGAAACCGTTAGCCCTTTTTAAATCCAATATGAAGAACAGTTTCGAAACGATTTATCCCGTTTCGAAACGTTTACAAGTGTTTCGATACTCGTTTCGGAACGATGGTCGATAGTGATGAAAACGTTTCGAAACGGCTGATGGCCGTTTCGGAACGGGTGCTTGAAAATCACTGTTTCTGGTTTGAAACACTTAGCAAAATATTTGAAAGAACATGTTTTTAACTTGGGCATTATATTAAAACTATATGGGGATATTTTGAGGACTTAAAATTCGTTTTGACTTTTTCAAATTAGTCCTTAGGTTTTTAGTTATATCAAAATTAAAATATTTGTTTCACAGAAACCTTGTTGTTTGTTTCATATCGAATCTTACATATTCACAAATTAATATATATTTTTTTGAAAAATTTAAAACATGAAAGCATATAATACAAATATAGAATGAATTTGGGGATTGAAATATAGTTCTAAAGTAAAAATAGTAAGTAATCTAATAAAATAAAAATAAAAAATAGGAACCGGGTACTCGAAAAAATCATATTTTTGACCTGGGTCGGATAAAAAAATTCTGAATAAATACTATGTTATTTATGTTCTGGTAGTCGGGTCGAGTAATTCTGGTCAGATAATTTTAAACACCCTTGCGTTCGTGGTGCTTACTGGCATATTGGGTTGTTTTGCTTTTGTTTAGAAGGTTGTTTTGCTTTTGTTTAGGAGTTTGTTCTTTCAATTCATATGCCAAAGGTTTTTTTGTACGTTTTATGTTGGGTTGTATGTGTTGAGTGTGTAAAAGTTCTATTATTTACACCCTTTTTAACCCATATTTCTGCTGCATTCAAGCATCATTGCATTGCATTTAGGTTAGTTTTCAATAAAACATCACAATTATATAAAAGGCACGGATTCTACTAAAAGATGGTGTATTTTGCAGGTAGCTGCCATGGTTGACGATGAAGGCAGGCGCAGGGCAGATAAGCATGAAAGCTGAAATGGACAAGCAGCTGAAGAAGACGAACCTGTCATGGACCTGTCGTGACAGCATGGTGACAGCAGATTTATGAAGAGGAAAAGTGAAGTGGACCTCGATAGATAGAAAAAAATCTGCTCGTCTGTCGTGTGGAAGCCGAATATTTTTCCAAGCCCCGGATCAAAAGATATGTCAAGCCAAAGCTCAAAGGAGAGGAAATCCCTAAAAGCAAGGATGCGGCTGGAAAGTAGGAGTCTTTAGAGATTTAGTCTTTATTAGAATCTTACTTTTAATTAAAGTTGTAATCCTTGTTACCTTAGATAACTTGAGCCCAAAGCTTATATAAAGGGCATAGATTAAACCTAGGGCATAACCGATTACCCCATAACCAAAAACCGAAACCCTGCCGTCCACCCGTCACCAACATGTTCTAAATTCCCCTTAGGGCTACGGGTTGTTTTGTAAAGTAGTTGCAAGGGTTGCTTTGTTTTAGGATTTTTCAAGTTCAATAAAATAAACTTCAAGTTCTTTTATCTTGGTTTTAATATCTTGCAAGAGCATCGGGAGAGCATTGTGAGGTTATCTATTTACTTAGCATCGGGAGAGTTAAGTATACGAAAGAGATAAAAGCGCGTTCTCTAGTTTATAGTTGAACCATCTCGTGCTTAGGGATAAGGCGAGGTTAAGTGGCTAAGGAAGAATTCATACACATCGGTGTTCATCCTTCGATTCACGCCGGGAGGTATCATCAAAGACGTGTTCATCGACAGACTTGTGCCTAGGGATAGGGCAAGGCAGATCTGGGATTCTTGCCAAGCTTGAAGTACTGAGTTAGTGTCTGCTGCCGCGACAACTAACGGTCAGACGCCGCGACAGGTGCTGTCGGCGACGGGAGCGACGACAGAACTGGAGATCCTAAGCAATTCAATACCTGCACTACCGAGCAATTCAATACCGGCCCATTCTCTCTATCTTGATAATTCAATCCTTTTATTTACGTTTTTACTTTATTATTCGTGACAACTTTCTAAAATATTTCCTTTACTTCGTGCAGTAAATCAAGGTGAAGTCATTAGCCCAATCCCTGTGGAGACGATATCCGATACTTCGTATCACTTTACTACTTGCGTCGTGTACACTTGCACTACCATTGCGATAGAATATTTTACACGCAACAAGTTTTTGGCGCCGTTGCCGGGGATTGGCAACATAACTACATCTTTCTTTTATTGCACTTTTTGTTTTTATTTTTATTTTTGTTTTCGTTTTTAGTTTTTCTTTAATTTTTATTTTGTGTTTTCAACTCTTGCTTTTCACAAGGTTCTCTTGTTTATGCGCAGATCAAAAAGAGGCGAAGATCCTGAGTATAAGTTAGATCCGGAAATCGAACGATCATTCAATCTCAAGAAACAGATTCGCCACCTTTTAGACATGAACGAATACCTTGAAGAACAGCTAGAGCAGATGGCCCGTAACCAGCCTGCTGGAGGAGACATACCTCCTGTCGGCGACCCGCCTGGGGCAGGTGGACGACGGTCATGTCGTGACTACATGCTGAACGATCATGTAGAGCTGGAGACCACGCTGCCGGATATTGATGTTGACAACTTCGAGCTTAAGCCTGTCATGTTTAGTATGATCAACAACGCCGGGCAGTTTAGTGGCTCTGCAACAGAAGATGCTAGAGAGCATCTCAAAACGTTCCAGGAGATCTGTGGTTCGTTTAGGCTACCAGGAGTTAGTCCGGAGATACTGAGGCTTCGGTTATTCCCCCATTCATTGAGGGACAGAGCTAAAACTTGGTGGAATAAACTTACACCGGGTTCTATTATGACTTGGGCAGATCTAACTCGTGAATTTTTATCTCGTTTTAATCCTTCACATTTATCTGAGCGATTACGTAACGAAATTGCTACTTTTCAACAGGAAGATGACGAGCCGATGCACGAGGCCTGGGACAGATTTACTACTCTTCTTCGGAACTGCCCAATGCATGGATTCCCCGTCTGGAATCAGGTAACTAAGTTTTATAATGCTGCTAACTTACAAACTCACATTCGCATTGATTCTGCAGCAAATGGACTATTATTGGATAAAGATCCGGACGAGGCATTGCAAGTTCTAAAAAATCTAGCCAAGAATGAGGAGCAGTTTCCGACAGCTAGAAGAAGGGGTAAACGGGTACTTGCTGTCAAGGATTATGAGGCCGACAGCACTATGAAATCACAGGTAGCATTCCTCACTAAAGCCATGAAACACTTATTGAGTGAAGAAGAAGTACGAGGGTTTGCTGTCGAGGAAGTTTGTGCTACATGTGAGGGAAATCATAGTAGGGATGAGTGCCCTATAAATATAGAAGAAGGAAAATATGTTGGAAATTACAAGCCAAACTACAATTCCAACAATTACAACCCTAATTGGAGGAAAGATCCCATATTTTCCTGGAGTAATCCTAACAATGCCCTGAATCCGCAAGCATATAATCAGAATCAGGGGGGTCCTAGATTGTTGACGCGACAGCAGCTGCAGCCGCAGAACCTGCCGCCTCAGCAACAACAGCAGCCACCACCTGCCACGAGTAGTGTATTGGAGCAGACTCTGGCCACCTTTATGTCTCAGACTGGCACGTATATGGATAATATTAATCAGTTTGTCAAGAAGACGGAAAATTTTATGGATGAAACTAAGATGAGAATGACAAACCATGAGGTCACCTTGAAATCTCTAGAGACACAAATGGGTCAGGTATCGCAGCATATTAAACCGAGGCAGAATGGAGGTTTTCCTAGCAATACTGAAAATGCTAGACCACCCCCACATGAGCAATGTAAGGCAATTACCACTAGGAGTGGGAAAAAGCTACCAGGGCCGGAAAAAGAAGTTGATACAGAACAGGACCCTACTTTGAACAAACCTGCCGAGGAAGTTGCCCCGACAGGTGACAAACAGACTGCTGCCGATGAGCCTGTCACGACAGCAGAAGCGACAGAGGAGAAAAAGGAAGATTATCGTCCTCAGATTCGTATGCAGTGGGAAGGACGCATTGCTGATTATCGTCCCCCACCACCCTTTCCACAACGGATACAGCAAGCTAAGCATGAATCTCAACTTAAAAAGATTTATGATATTTTTAAACAGGTTCATATTAATATTCCGTTGTTAGATGCTGTTAGGGAGATGTCCGGTTATGCTAAATTTCTCAAGGATGTCATGTCTAAAAAATCTAAACTTGGGGAATTTGAAACGGTAAGGATGCAAGAAGGTTGCATGAGTATTCTTCATCGGCAACCACCCCAGAAAAAGAAGGATCCGGGGAGCTTCCTCATACCTTGCGTAATCGGCGATAAATTTGTGGGTAAGGCACTTTGTGATCTTGGTGCTAGTGTTAATCTAATGCCCAAATCTGTTTTTCAGAAACTAGGTATTGGCAAGGCGCGGCCCACGACAGTTACCCTACAGCTAGCCGATCGCTCTTACGTTCACCCCGAGGGAAAAATTGAAGATATTTTGGTAAGAGTGGATAAACTTATTTTTCCTGCTGACTTTCTTATTTTAGATTGTGAGGCAGATGAGAACGCACCAGTCATCCTAGGGCGACCCTTCTTAGCCACGGGAAGATCATTGATTGATGTAGAGAAAGGAGAACTCACCATGCGCGTGAATGATCAAGAAATTAAGTTGAATGTTCTCCAAGCAATGAAACATGCCGATGTGGACGAGGAATGCAAGGCCATCATTGAGGTGACCTTTGATCAACCCTGCATCAGGTCGGGCTGCCGAGATATAAAATTTGGTCACTGCTGCGACAGCCACCTACAAGCCTGTCATGACAGTGACGACGACAGCGATGACGACAGCACCGACGACAGTGACCCCTCTGAATCCGATACATCTGATACTGAAGGTCATAAGGAGGTAAACTGGTTAGACCATCGTCCAGGTAAGTTATTCGAACCCTTGAATTACACTTCGGATAACCATTTAATCCAAAAGCCCTCTACTGTTGAACCACCTGTCTTAGAACTTAAGCCCCTGCCAGGGCAGCTTAAATATGCTTATCTTGGTTGTGATGACACACTGCCCGTAATCATCTCTGCTAAGCTGCCGCAGGAACAGGAACGACAGTTGATCGACATTTTGAGGCAGCATAAAAGGGCGATAGGATGGACGATAGCAGACATTCAGGGCATTAGTCCGACAATCTGTATGCACAAAATCCTCCTAGAGGAAGATCATAAGCCGACTATTGATGCCCAAAGGCGGTTAAACCTTGCAATGAAGGAGGTAGTGCGTAAAGAAATAATTAAATGGTTAGATGCTGGTAATATTTACGCCATCTCCGACAGCAAATGGGTAAGCCCGGTGCAATGTGTTCCCAAGAAAGGAGGCATGACCGTGATAACCAACGAAAACAACGAGTTAATCCCAACAAGGACTGTGACCGGTTGGAGGGTTTGTATGGACTATTGGAAGCTTAACAAAGCTACCCGAAAGGACCACTTTCCTTTACCCTTTATTGATCAAATGCTTGATAGATTAGCGGGTAAACCTTACTATTGTTTTCTTGATGGTTATTCAGGATATAATCAAATTGCTATTGCACCGGAGGACCAAGAGAAAACGACTTTCACATGCCCCTACGGTACGTACGCATTTAGGAGGATGCCATTTGGACTCTGTAACGCACCTGCCACCTTCCAAAGGTGCATGATGGCTATATTCTCGGACATGGTTGAGGACTTCCTAGAAATTTTTATGGATGATTTTTCTGTCTTTGGAGACGATTTTGAGAGTTGTCTAGGCAATTTACAAAAGGTGCTCGAAAGATGCGAAAAAGCTAACTTGGTTTTAAATTGGGAAAAATGCCACTTTATGGTGGATGAAGGGATAGTCTTAGGCCATAAGATTAGCTGCCGTGGGATAGAAGTCGACAGGGCAAAAATAGAGGTCATAGAGAAGCTGCCGCCACCAACCACAGTCAAGGGCATTAGGAGTTTTTTAGGGCATGCTGGTTTTTATAGGAGATTTATTGCCAATTTCTCAAAAATTACGAAACCCCTATGTCATCTCTTAGAGCAGAACCGACCCTTTGACTTTAATGAAGAATGTACTGAAGCATTCAAGGTTCTGAAGGAAAAGCTAGTGACAGCCCCCATAGTACAGCCACCAGACTGGACGCAACCGTTTGAAATTATGTGTGATGCTAGTGACTATGCTGTCGGGGCAGCACTTGGGCAGCGCAAGGACAGGCTGTTTCATGTCATATATTATGCCAGCAAAACATTGAATGATGCCCAAGTGAATTATACCACCACAGAAAAGGAGCTGTTAGCTGTGGTGTTCTCCATCGACAAGTTTCGTTCTTACATACTTGGAACGAAGGTTATAATACACACCGACCACTCTGCCCTCAAGTATTTATTTGCAAAAAAGGATGCAAAGCCAAGGTTGATACGGTGGATCTTACTATTACAAGAATTCGACCTTGAGATAAAAGATAAAAAGGGGACAGAAAATCAGGTGGCAGATCACTTGTCGAGGTTGGAGATGGGACAGAGTCTACCCATTGATGAGACACACATACTTGAGACCTTCCCAGATGAGCAGCTCTTTGCTGCCGCAATAGCTGTCGCGACAGCCATGGCGGCAGGTAAGTCTTCTAACCTTCCCTGGTATGCTGATTTCGTTAATTTTATAGTTAGTGGAATATTACCTTCTGATCTTACTTATCAAGCCAGGAAGAGGTTTCAAAATGATGTTAAACATTATTATTGGGACGAACCTCTTCTTTTCAAAATGTGCGCAGATCAGGTTATAAGGAGATGTATACCACAAGAAGAACAAGAAGACATTCTCCATCACTGTCATGCTTCACAATATGGAGGACACTTAGGAGGCAATAAAACTGCTGCCAAGGTGCTGCAGTCAGGGTTCTACTGGCCAACACTGTATAAGGACGCACAGGAATTTTACAAAAACTGCGACAGGTGCCAGCGGACAGGTAACATCTCGAGGAGAAACGAGATGCCACTGCAAAATATTTTAGAAGTCAAAATCTTCGACGTTTGGGGGATTGATTTTATGGGACCTTTTCCATCTTCATGTGGAAATCTTTACATCCTCCTAGTAGTGGATTATGTCTCCAAGTGGGTAGAAGCAATCGCAACTCAAAAGAATGATGCCAAAACGGTCCAAAAGTTTTTGCACAAAAACATCTTTTCTAGATTTGGCATCCCTAGGGCGATTATCAGTGATGAAGGGAGACATTTTGACAACAGGGTAATTGCTGCCGCCTTGAGAAAATATGTTGTCAAGCACAGGATCGCGACAGCATACCACCCACAGACCAATGGACAGGCTGAGATATCCAACAGGGAAGTGAAGAACATTCTTGAAAAAATGGTTAAACCAACTAGGAAAGATTGGTCTTTGCTTCTAAATGATGCACTATGGGCATACAGAACAGCTTTCAAGACTCCATTGGGCATGTCTCCATACCGTTTGATTTATGGGAAAACCTGTCATCTGCCTGTCGAGATAGAACACAAGGCATATTGGGCAATCAAGGCAGTAAACATGGACTTGGACAAGGCAGGCCAGAAAAGGCTGTTAGATTTGAATGAGATCGATGAAATACGGACAATGGCCTACGACAATGCAAGGATTTACAAGGAAAAGACTAAGAAGTGGCATGACAAGAAGTTGCTGCCACGACAGTTCTGCCCAGGGCAGCTTGTGTTGTTGTTTAATTCTAGGTTGAAACTCTTTCCAGGGAAACTCAAATCTAGATGGTCTGGCCCGTTCCAAGTAGTTCAAGTTTTTCCCCATGGTGCCATTACAATTCAATCACTAAAGGACGGGCACCAATTCAAAGTCAATGGACAACGCCTCAAGCACTATCAAGGGACTGAAGCCCCAGGAATACAGGAAGTGGTTACTTTAGGTGATGCCCCACAAGGCATCCCTAATTTAACCTAATTTTTTATTTTTATTTTTAATATTATTTATTAGGAATTAGATTTATTTTATTCGAATAATGTTTTGTTTTTAATTTCAGTTTTTAGGAAATAAAGGAGGCAAGAGAGAAAGAAGAAGTGGCCCAAGCCCACCGCTCATCCACCAGCCCTATAAAGCCCATTTATGATAACCTGTCGTTTCGGCTGCCGGCGCAGACGGATTTGACAGGCTGTCAACAGACGCACAGCAGACGAAGAAGCGTGCGACAGACGCATTAATGCACGTCAGACGCGTCAGACACGCTACATTCAATCTGCCGCCCCGTTATTCCCGCCTGCCGTTGTGGCATTAAATGGGCAGCTACTCGACCGCTATATAAACCCCTTCCCCTTTTCATTTTTCATCACTTCTGATTTTCTCTCTTGCTATTCTCTTCTAGTTTTATCTATTTTCTTTCTTTTTCAGCCCTTGCAACCATAATGTCTTCACGACAAACCCGTCAGAACGCTGCTGTCGCTTCTTCTTCAGCAGCAGCATCCCCGTTCGCTAAAAAGGAACTATGGGAGGAACGAAGCTTCATCTATAACAGAGATGCCCCCCATATGGGACTCCGGCCGTTCATTATGAAGGCCATAACAGCACAACTTTGGGAAGACTTTGCCGAGCAGCCGGCAGAACTTAATGACACTCTGGTCAGGGAATTTTATGAGGCGATCGAAAGCAAGACGGCGACATCTGTCACCGTCCGAGGAGTGACAGTTCCTTTCACCGCCAGCAGCATCAACCATGTATTCGGCCTCTTCTTTGGCCCCAATGATGATGCTCATCAACAATTTTGGGACACCCTCGACGCTGCCGGCCATGATGCTGTCATGAGGGAGTTGACAGAAGCGGGAACGACATGGAGCACAAGTAAGAAGAACCCCCACTCTGTCAATAGGGGGCAGCTACTACCTGAGGCAAAACTATGGAACGCTTTTATCAAAAAGCGTATCCTGCCCTCGTCCCACCATACGACAGTCAACAGACAACGGTTGGCCCTCATCCACTCTATCATGCATGACAGGCCCATCAATGTGGGCAGGTACATGCGGGACAGCATTCTCGATTGTGCCTTCCGATCAGACTCACGACTCTGCCTGCCCTTCACCATCACTGCCCTCTGCCGCTGCGCTGCCGTACCGGAGGACCCTTCAGACAAAATCAAGAAGGGCAGCGGCTGGACAGACAGCAACATCTCCAGCCTCATGGAGATCATCGTCGTATCGCCCCTCAACGCCTTCGATCCGAACGCCCCTCCTGCTGAGTCTGATGATGAGCCTGCCACCGAACCTGCCCCAGAAGCTGCCACCAACACCGCTCCGGCAGATCAGAACGCCCACATCCTTGCTGCCGTCTTGAGGATAGAGGAGCGCCAGATGGGTTTGATGACTTTCATCCGTGACTTCTCCAATGCAACGGTAAATTTCATTACCAATACTTTGAATTTTCCGGATGTCATTTTTCCCACCTTCCCCGCCCATTATTTCAATATCCCCTCCCCCACTCCCACACCACCTGTCTCTCCCCACGGAAAATCTGCCTCCTCCACACCTTCCCCGACGGCAGCCGGCAGCCCACCGGCAGACACCTCCCCTCGAGGAACCAAGCGAGCTGCCACTGATGACAGCCCTCTTGTCCGGAGGAATTTGGACAGCGCCTTCACGCGGGTAAAACGTATTAAGCATGTGGCCAACAAGAGAAGGCTGTCCAAAGCCATCATGACCAGCAGCTGGGACAGCAGCAGCAGTTCCGATGTCAGGCTAGTGGAGCCACCTGCCCTTCAACCTGCTGACGACCCTGTCTCCCAACCGGAGGAAGACCCTGCCCCTCAACAGGCTGATGAACCTGTTGATCAACCTGCTCCGGAACCTGCCCAGCCACCTCCACAACGCAGACGCCGACATCAGATCCGCGTCAGCAGCAGCAGCGAGGACAACGAATAAAATTTAAGTTTTTATTTCTTTTTCTCCTCTTATTGTTGCCTGCCCTTATATATTTGTGATGTACTTTTATTTATCTTGTTTTTCTTTATTTGTTTTTATGTCATTTTGCATTGAGGGCAATGCAACCCTCGAGTTTGGGGGCGGCAACCCTCCATATTTAATGGAGTCTTTAGCACATCTTTTGATTATTTGTTGTGTCTTTTTATTTACTTTTTTTTCTTTTAAAAAAAATAAAAAATAAAAAAAATTCAAAAAAAAATCAGAAAATTAAACTGTTGGCTTAAAACTGTGAAGTTAACTTACCTGTCATGACGGCTCTGTCGTGACAGCATCTTTAGGACAGGTTAAGGAAAAGTTTAGAGCCTTTCTATAGTTCTAAAAACTTAAACACTTTTGTGACTGTTATATTGCTTAGATTTCTTTTAGCCAAACTAGAATAGGAAGCTTAGAACTTGGATAGCCCCTAGAGGTGCCTAACACTGGCTCTAGGAAAAGAAGTTTAGCAAAAGAAAATCAAAAACCTAGAGGTGCCCGAAACCGGCTCTAGGAAGCTAACTAGAGGTGCCCAAAACTGGCTCTAGAAAATTTTAGCTTGAAAATAGAAGAAAAAGAAGCATGAAAATGTGCCTTCTAAAAAAAAAACTTTGGCATAAAGATTTGAGTTAAGGAGTTGAATATTCTAGTGAAACTAAGAGAGTCTTAGCATATAACTGTTCACAAGCATGCACACACTGCACGAGAGCTATAGGGAGATTCCGGACAGATCCTAACCTTTCCGACAGGTTGCTGTCGCCATAGAGAATGAGCGACAGGTAAGGGACAATTCAGTGTTTAAAGGCCAACACAAAAATTTTCATTTTTCTTTTAGGTCTTGATTGCTTGAGGACAAGCAAAAACTTGAGTTTGGGGGTGACAAAAACTTGTTGCGTGTAAAATATTCTATCGCAATGGTAGTGCAAGTGTACACGACGCAAGTAGTAAAGTGATACGAAGTATCGGATATCGTCTCCACAGGGATTGGGCTAATGACTTCACCTTGATTTACTGCACGAAGTAAAGGAAATATTTTAGAAAGTTGTCACGAATAATAAAGTAAAAACGTAAATAAAAGGATTGAATTATCAAAATAGAGAGAATGGGCCGGTATTGAATTGCTCGGTAGTGCAGGTATTGAATTGCTTAGGATCTCCAGTTCTGTCGTCGCTCCCGTCGCCGACAGCACCTGTCGCGGCGTCTGACCGTTAGTTGTCGCGGCAGCAGACACTAACTCAGTACTTCAAGCTTGGCAAGAATCCCAGATCTGCCTTGCCCTATCCCTAGGCACAAGTCTGTCGATGAACACGTCTTTGATGATACCTCCCGGCGTGAATCGAAGGATGAACACCGATGTGTATGAATTCTTCCTTAGCCACTTAACCTCGCCTTATCCCTAAGCACGAGATGGTTCAACTATAAACTAGAGAACGCGCTTTTATCTCTTTCGTATACTTAACTCTCCCGATGCTAAGTAAATAGATAACCTCACAATGCTCTCCCGATGCTCTTGAAAGATATTAAAACCAAGATAAAAGAACTTGAAGTTTATTTTATTGAACTTGAAAAATCCTAAAACAAAGCAACCCTTGCAACTACTTTACAAAACAACCCGTAGCCCTAAGGGGAATTTAGAACATGTTGGTGACGGGTGGACGGCAGGGTTTCGGTTTTTGGTTATGGGGTAATCGGTTATGCCCTAGGTTTAATCTATGCCC
Organism: Hibiscus tridactylites; assembly: GCA_958450335.1. Lineage (NCBI taxonomy): Eukaryota > Viridiplantae > Streptophyta > Magnoliopsida > Malvales > Malvaceae > Hibiscus > Hibiscus tridactylites. Next base: position 20,722,221 of record OY288266.1, read on the forward strand.
TTTATATAAGCTTTGGGCTCAAGTTATCTAAGGTAACAAGGATTACAACTTTAATTAAAAGTAAGATTCTAATAAAGACTAAATCTCTAAAGACTCCTACTTTCCAGCCGCATCCTTGCTTTTAGGGATTTCCTCTCCTTTGAGCTTTGGCTTGACATATCTTTTGATCCGGGGCTTGGAAAAATATTCGGCTTCCACACGACAGACGAGCAGATTTTTCTCTATCTATCGAGGTCCACTTCACTTTTCCTCTTCATAAATCTGCTGTCACCATGCTGTCACGACAGGTCCATGACAGGTTCGTCTTCTTCAGCTGCTTGTCCATTTCAGCTTTCATGCTTATCTGCCCTGCGCCTGCCTTCATCGTCAACCATGGCAGCTACCTGCAAAATACACCATCTTTTAGTAGAATCCGTGCCTTTTATATAATTGTGATGTTTTATTGAAAACTAACCTAAATGCAATGCAATGATGCTTGAATGCAGCAGAAATATGGGTTAAAAAGGGTGTAAATAATAGAACTTTTACACACTCAACAGTATGTGTACTCTTTTTCCCATTTAGATTAGAAGATTCTAACGAGTCATATAATTTTCATCTATTTTTCTATAAAAAAAATTATTAAAATTCATTAATTGATAGAGTAATCAAACATTGTCTGCATGTGGTTGGATTTGTCTTAGAATAAAAAAAATAAAGGAATTGTCAAAGAAACTTCATCAATGGCTTTAGCCGACACAATTGCAAGAAAACTCAAAGTCTTTGGAGTCAATGCTTGTTATATTATCCATTCCATCTCATCTGGGCTTCATTTCCTTGAAAACCATGGCATTGGCAGGAACCGAAGAACACCACCAGCAGATGCTGGAGGTTGAAGAAGGATGGGCAGTGATTCAACATGGAATCCACAAACTGATTCAGCTCATAGAAGGCGTTGAAACCCAGAGTTTTTCATCCCAAGATTACATGAATTATTACACGTATCCTTTTGTTTAATCATAAGGTCAATAGCCGATCGATCGAGTCTTAGTTCAGTTGATATATTCGAATCGAATCGTAAAACTATGGGGTTTCCTTGACTTATTGCTAGAGCTGTGTATACCATGTGTAAGCCTAATCCTACCGGTGGAATCTGTGAGGTATTATATGACAAGTACAACAATGTTTTCAAAGACTACATCAATAGCCATGTTTTGCCATCGTTGCAAGGGAAGAAAGATGAAGCTTTGGTGAAAGAAACTGAGAAAAGATGGTCAAATCACAAAGTTATGACCAGATGGCTCTTTAGGTTCTTTCACTATTTGGACAGATACTTTGTTCCTAAAAGGAAGGTTCCTCCACTCCAAGAATCTGCTCTTTTATGTTTCTATAATCTGGTCAGTCCTATATTCGATATTGTATTTTTAAGGTGTTTGTGTTATATTCGTAGAGAGTCACCTGTGAAATGCGAGTATCTGAGTGCGAAAAGATTTGACTCCGTAACTTTAAGTTAGTGCTACTTAAGGCTATGGGGTCAAATCTTTCCATATACAGATGCTCGCATTTGGGTCTGTGACTCTGGTTCTCTGCTCAAACATCCTTTAACGGAGTATGAGAGACAGAATTTTATAATGAATAGAACACAAACACCTGATGAACACAATACCGTGTTTAGAGATACGGAATCCTTCAACAATATTCAATGCCAAATCAAATGTTCTATCTGTATGCATATATGTTGTTTTGCCAAGGTATTTGGAGAATTCAATAATCAAATCAGAGATGCTGTATTGTCCCTGGTATGATCAAACTTCTGCGTGCATACATTTCTTCTGTATTTGAACTTCGTGTTTCCGATCTTGTTGCGTTCGTTAAATCTCTGGTTTTGAGTTTAGATCGATCGGGAGAGGGAAGGAGAAGATATTGATCGAGCCTTGGTAAAGAACATTGTGAGTATCTATGTAGATGTTGGGCAAGGCTCAATGAAATACTATGAACGAGACTTTGAAGAGGCCATGTTTAAAGCAACTGCTGCATTTTATTCCACCAAGGCCCTTAACTGGATCAAAAACGAATCTTACAACGATTACATGCTTAAGGTGCGGCCGCAGACATGTTTTCCGATGTATTTGAATCCCTGTGTTTCTCCGGGATTGATCAGTTTTCTGCAATTTTGATGATGGAAATTTAGGTTGAATGTTGCTTGAAACATGAAAGAGAGACAGTTTCTTGTTATCTACGGAACACAAGCCAAAAGAAGTTACTCGAGGTTTGTCACTGGTTTCTTTTCTTTATTTGGCAGTACTCATGTCCGACACTCGCACTCGTGTCCAAGTAACATGTCTCTGTTCCTTACTTCTTTTTCTCATTTTTCAAATGGCTTCAGATTGTTGAATATGAATCGACATTAGTTTATGAAACCAAATTGAAAGAGAAGAAACAGGTTGATGAATCTCCCGGAGGATGAGAAGAAACACGATCCATGTTTGAGAGAACAGAGTTTCCTGTTAATCTTCAATGTTAAATTTCTTGTTTGGTTGCTGAGAAAATGTAACAATTGTTTCAAGTCACAACATTGGTTGCTTAAAGTTATGGTTTTTAAGGGGAGACCCGAATCCGAATAACATATTTAATTATGTAATCAAAGACGAAAGGACATGCAAGTTGCAAGGCCAATTCCATTTTCAATCTTATCTGAAGCATAAACCCAAGAAATTGCAACTTTCAACAAGAATGGACATAATTAATCAACCAAAACCATGCATGATTGAAACTAAAATAATTTTCATTGGGACAAAAAACATGGCACAAGAAGGAAAAACACAAACCACAAAAATATAATACGAATACAAAAACATATGAAAATCTCATATAATGCAAATATTAAACACTCAAATCCAAGTCTGAGTACCGTAGCCACAGTTCTCAGAAGAGATGAAAACAAGCCAGAACAAGAAACAAGCACCAACAAGCTTCCAAAAGAATATAATTTTCAATTCCAATAGAATTTCGAGGAAAAAAATTGTAAACAGAATAGAGCTGTTAGTGGATAAATTGATTAGTTCTCGACACTACATCAGTACTCAACCTCTTGAAAATGGTTGCCTAATGAATTCCAAACTCGGGACGGAAACAATGAAGCAAAAAAATAGTACTATATGGAACCGATATCTTACATAGAATTTCGAATCCTTAGCTGAACAAGCTAGAATTTTCCCTCTTTGCAAATCAATCTCACTTTATACACATGTACACCGAGGCAATAGGTTGTTTGTGACCGACGTCTTTGCTTGTTTCCGAATGCAGGTCTAAGTAGGCATCTTTGTCACCTTTCTTCTCCAATGCACATCGGGTTATAAACCGAAAAATGCAATATTATATACAGGGGTAGCTTAATCTCTAGCACTAACTAACTAGAACGGCTTATGGCCTGCGTAGCCTGCTGAACCAAAGATATAAATTCATCTACATCTTGAAAGCTGAAATCAATCACTTTTTTAACAGAAGCAACCCACTCTATATTTTGTACTTCTTCCAGAGATGAAGTAGCAGCTACGAAACATGTTTGGGATTTTCTTGTGGCCTCCATTGCAAAACTTGCATCCTGTGTCTGCAGAACATTAACATATTAACACGTTAACCTAATTGAACCGCTCAATCAGCTAGCATAGACATTGAAAGATAGAATTCTTACCAAGTTTATATAGATTATACTGGGTGGTTACCTATGACCAATACGGAATGATTCTGTAGCTTTATTTAAAATAAAGATCATTGCACAAACTTCAGATCTTATTTATTATTTGTTCTTTTTTCCAAACTCCATGACAGACAAACTCTCAAATTAAGAAGGAAAAGGCATTAGGCTGACACTAAAATCTACAACAAGCTTGGCCAGGCTGTTAGCACCAATCTATTAGACAGTAAAGAAAAAGAGGTGTGTCAACTTCCTGTTTTAATTACATAGCAGAGCTATCGAATGACCCTTAAAAAAATTAAAAAAAAAGTTAGTTCTACTGCCAGCAAGTTAAGAAAGACCTACACCACCAAAGAACCCTGGTCAGAAAATGAAAATCTATACTGCATGGCCCATATAATTGTCTTCAACTACGAGGGAACATTCAAGTAGAAAAGAATATTTTTATAGCCATAATCATTGCCTAATAAATCAAGAGAGAGAGAGAGAGAGGAGGGAGGTGGGGAAGATTGGCACTTTCAGACAGAATTAACTTACAAAGTCAAGCAGCCGGCTGAAACTTGGGCGGTTTCTAGCAACAACGGCATGGGTTCCAGCAACATGTGAAACATTACCCTTGGCTAATGGAGCCTTATCCACAATTGCTTGATTATTTAAGTTATTATCAACATCTGATACAGAAGATGATGGAGATTCACCTGAAAGAGGCCATTTGAAAAGATGTTGGGAGGTATTTAATCTGAGCATTGCAACATGAAAGTGAGACTGCTAATTAATATGGAAGAAACAAGTTTTGCAACTGATGTTGCACCTTAACCAAAACAAAAAGCATCTATTTACAGTGAATATTTTATGTTAGATTCTTTAAAGCATGATATGCAATAACAATTGGGGCACTAGCCCAATGAGGGTTCTGTAGGAAGGGAAAACCAAATATGAAATATTTACATGGCTTCAAATGGATCCTAAAATGACCAGGTGCACTGCTGACTGCCAAATACACAACTCACAGTCGCAAAGCTCCTGCCCTAAAGATGACACAACTTATATTGCACAGAATTCGCATTTTAAAATGAAACATCACAAAATAGAAATACCATCTAAAGGGGTTTGCAATAAATCCCGTGAAAGAAAAGCCCAAGTATTCCTCCAATGACTTCTTACCTTGGGGGACCATCGGTAGAGTTGCTTGCAACTCTTTCAGGTCTCTGCTGCTAGAAGAATGTTTGCAGAACACAACCCTCATGTACGCTACCTGCACGCATTTATAGGCCAAAGCAGCAGCAGCCATTTCTTGGCATTTTTCATATTCTTGGGCACACATTCTGTCAAATTGGGAATTTCAGAATAGAGAAAAATATAGGGATATATCAACCCTCATACTGTAAATTTAAACACAAAACATCTATTCAAGTTCAAGAAACAACAGTTTCCCTTCACTTTAGAAACATTCACTTACTCGCAAAGTTTAGTGGCGATGCTGTACACTTGCATTTGGTTCATGTCTCCGAGGCTACCACTCTCACTATTGCTGGTCTCAAGAAGGGCAGCAACACCAAGAAACTTAAGAGCAGCTTGGAAGTAAATCTCATTGCTTTCAAAAACAAAACCAGAACTCTGAAAATGGACAATCAAATGGCAGTAATAATTAGAATAACAAAACCATTTCTGTTATAACTTATAACTTTTATGAAAGCGGCATATAAGGAGAAAATCTGAAAAGAAACCTTAAGACGATCGGCATAATTTCTAAGTCCTTTAGCATCATTCAGAGCATTTGTTACTGTCAGGCAGGAGGAATTTTCTCTCACAGTACTGCAAGCATTCTTGCTGCTAGCTTTTCCAGGCTGTTTTAAAGCCTTCGATGCATCGATGATGGAAGAGCCATTAACTGGAACCTCATCAGAGACGACTACCTGTTCTGCTTCTGGGACTGTTCGATGACCTTTTTTCTCTTGCCAACTTTCAGTTTCAGAACGCAAGGACGATTTTGGCATTCCGCTTCTTACCTCTACTTGCATTACTTTAGTTTGACCACTAAAATCCTGGATCACATTTTGCTCAGGGGCATTGTTCCCCTTTTTGCTGCATGGAGCAGCAGACTTTACATCGAATACATCATGCTTTATATTCGGTTGGGTCCCTATTCTACTATCACTTGACGGTTGTCCCGAAGGATTCCTCCTCCCAGAATAGTTCTTCACATCCTCTCTACATTTCATCTTATCTGCAGCAGAACTTTTATTTTCTTTTGTCTGTGATGTAGAAACCTTCTTAGCTTTCTGAGAAAATAATGCATTGCCACTATGGGAACGTTCTACAGTTTGCTGCGCATTTTCAGCAGAATGAGAATCACCATTGAGCACATGGCTATTACCTAACCTAGAAGAAGGTTTACTTCTGATGCTGATTTTGCAAATAGAATCTTTATCCCGATAATCCAAGGTAGAAGATTTATGGGATCCAGGGCTAAAATCAACAGACACTTTCTCTTTCATTTCTGTACCAGATTGAGCAAGCTCAAGCGTACCTTCCCCATTCCAACATCTTCTAATATTGCCACTTGAAGGAATGCCAGTATTTGCAGCAACCTTCCCAGAACCAGCAGTTGATGCACGCTTTTCAGGATATGAGGTCCTCATTGGTGATGAAGACACCGATTCAACTGGCGAACCCCTTACTTCTTCAAAATTGGCTCTGGTTTTACGAGAACCGGAAACCTTTGAAGAACTAGAAGTTGCTGCTATCGGAATTTGTCCAGTTCCAGAATCCCTTCTTGATGAATCAAGGCCATCCAATTCTTTTTTATTTGAGGACTTTTTCTTGTGCTTACTTAATTTCTGGTTCCTATCAATACATCGGACTTCTTCAATTCCACCAACCAAAGGATCCATACTTGTCCTGTTTGGTGTATCATCATCACAATCATTTTTATTGGCCTGCTTCCCCTCAATCTTAGAAAACCGTAACTTCTTTTCATTCCTAAAACCACTCTCACTACTCTCTTCCTTCATGCATAACTCATTCCCATTTTGACTGTCCTGCCAGACATCCAATTTCCTTTTCTTCACAGAACCCCTTTTATCACATATTCTCATGTCTAATGACCCACCATCTGATGATGCCTGAGTTTGATCCACAAGTTTCTTCACAGAAGCTAATGTTTTTTCTTTAATACCATGCTTTACATCCCCAGAATTAGAACCCCCGTTACAATTCTGGACACTTCTTCCATTTTCTTGAGTTGGCAAGCTAGAGCTTGAATTAAGGCCCACCCTTCTGTGTTCTAAGTTAGAACTGTGAGGTTTATCGGTAGCGTATTCTAGTTCTGTTTTGCTTTTCTTTGAACCTTCATATGCATAAGGACCAGACTCCCTCTTGTTTTTCCTCTTTGCTTTCTTGGTCTCACCTACAATCAAACAATGCCCAAAATGAATAACAATAATCGCAATTTAAAAGTCCAACTCCTATTAAATTTCATGATGTAATATCAACTAATACCTCCAACTAGAAGCCTTTCTTTCTCTTCAAAGGTGGATTTCTTCATCACAATTGATTCAACAGGGGCCTCAATCATGTCATTCAGGTTATTACTTTTCAAAGATTCCTGCTGTTGCTTTTTTTTAGAGTTTGACATCTGATTCAGGCCACTGCTACCCGCTTTCTGCACTTCCTTAAGACCACGGTTCTTCTTTCCTTGAATGGATAAAGCCTGAGAATTGAAACTAGAGTTGTTCTGATCAAGATGCTGAGGCTGAGCTGAAGAAACTAATGGCATACTTCCATTTGCATGATTTTGTGGGTTATTTTGATTCTCAGCAACTGGAACCTGGTACAATGCATTGAGGGCTTTTGTCGTCTCATCCTCACTAATGTCACACCGGTTCATTCCTGGCCTATACAATGATTTCAACAACAGAAATCAGCAAAAGGAAACTATAAATGCATATGTTCACACACATGGACAATGCATATATACATGTACCTATTATTCAGTTTCACCAGGTTTTTCTAATTATTTGCAAGGACCATGTGCACACAAAAAGATAGACAGACACATAGCATGCGCTCAAACAAAAAGACGGATATATTCAACAAAAAGTTTATTAGATATATATCTAAATAACTTACAGCCAGTTAAGCATGCTACACAACCACTTCTCAGGGAGTTGTTCTGGTCTAGTATCAAAAGGTAAAAGTCGCCACTTGTGACAACGATCACACTGAACCCAATTTTCTTCTATGACTACAGGAGCAGGTGCAGCTGTCTGAGAAGCAAGCCTCTTATCATCGAGGTGAGGAACCACATCTGGAGCATCCACTCTTGGCAGCTGGTTATTAACCATTCTACCCCTAACTTTTACCTTTGACTTATCCAAACAGCCATTAGGCTCCGTCTCAAAATCCATTGGACCATAATCTTTTGGCTTATTCTGAAAATGCCTCATTGTTGGCTCCATTCGGCCACTTTTCTGTTCTGAATTTGTTTCCAGTGCATCTCTATGATTATCTTGGACCTTATTAATATCCTTATGTAACTTCAATTTCAGAATCTTATCTTTACCCGTAGAAAACCCTTGACTAGAACTAGTAGTATCTTTAAGGGTCACACCCACATCAGGTCTCAAGCTTTCCTTCATCGAATCAGCAAATTCTCCAGTATTTTTGCTAGTTTTTGACTTCTTGCCCTCAAACAATGTCTTTTCCTTCTTGGAGGGAATACTTATTTTATTTTGTACACGAAATGTGGCTATCTGACCAACCTTTGTTTTTGAACCTTCCTCAAGTTTTAAAGGAGCAGACTTTTGGTAGCATTTGCTTCCAACATTGTCCCCAAGGTCGAGCGAAGCATTCTTATTGGAAGTATCTACGCTTTGTTCCCAACCATTTTCATCTAAACTAGTCCGCTTATCCCGTTTCTTTTTCTTGCCACTCGATCTGCTCCTTCCAGATATTGACTCCAAAGAATCCTCCTTCGCAGGGTCAGAAGAAATCAATCTACCCCTTAATGCATTCTGAGAAGGTTCTGCAGAGACATCGCAGGCCCTGGCGGTGGCTTCCATAGCAATATTCACAGAACTAGATGGAGCTGTGTGTTTCAAGTCATTGGGAAATGACTCCCCTCCAGAAATCTTAGTTGTGTGCTTCTTTTTTATGAGCAATGCCTTCCCACTCTCAACATTCATGCGGTTTCCCTGCTTTGATTCCACCAACTCTTCACTTTTCCTGATTAAAAATTTTGTTTTCTTCTCATGTAATTGTTTTCTATTACCCAAAACGGACTCATCTATTGACATGGAAGGATGTTCTTGACATGCCCTAAGCAATGGTATAGATTTATTTTCACTAGAAGGTCTTTCATTTTCCTTTCTTAATAAGCACAGCAGACTGTCATGAAGAGGAGATATGAGCACACCACCAGGGACATGATTGGAAGTCATAACCTGTTTAGAGGCAGAAAAAATCAATCCATCCTTCTTTAGTTCATATGCAGATCTGAAAACAACAAAAAGAAACCTCTACCTGAAGAATTTTAGTGGGTGATTTGCTAGTGGTTTCTTGAGATACCATTAATGTTCCTCCACTTTCATCAGGACTGTTCCCCAATGACGATGATGGAGAAAAATCCAGCCCGAGACCGCTATAGATTGCAGCAATTTTTTGTGTTTTTTTATCAGACCCCATTTTGATTCGAACCTTCAATGTCTTCTGGTCACTTGGAATCCCTGCTCTGTTAAAACTCTCATCCTTCAAGGCAGACTTCTCAGCAACTAGAGCAGAAGTCAAATGTGAATCATGTTTAGCTGCAATATTGCCACTTGGGCAGGAAATGTTCCCTGGTCTCCAAGTCGGGGGTGCATTTGGAGGAGCTTTCAGATTCTGAGATGCACCCTGTATGGTAACACAATCCACAGCACTCAAGTAAACTAGAATTTTATTAAGTTTTCAAAGCAACAGCTATGGACATCTTCCGAAGAAATGACCAAACTATAGCAAGGATATCGTCCATATACCTCTGTAGAGAGATTGCTGGTTGACCCTGCTATGCTGTTGTTTTTTTGTGGTGTCTTCGGACATGATAATCTTGGAGGAGAGCGCTCATAGGTAGGTAAAAATGAGCCATATCCACCGAATTTTGCCCCTGAAAAAAGGCCAAATCATCATCTTCAACGAAAAACATTAAGCTTGTGATATAACTAAAAAAAATTAAAACAGAGATCAACCACTTACCCAAATTTTCTGCAGAAACACCACCTTCAAAATCTTTTTGAAAATGTCCCAAAACATTTTTAATCTTCTCATCCTTAAAGAAATAAAATACCATATTACTATCAGAATAACACAGAGAATTTTGAAAGTTAATGTAAATTAAAACTGGCATATAGACCAGATTGAAGAACATCTATAACAGTCACAACAAACAAACAGTTATAAGCACCTTGAAGTTCATTCTTTTCAGGAGCTTAACAATAACAAATGAACTAATTGTAGTTCAGGATTTCAAATACATATTAGATCAAATAAATTAAGAAAACAAATAAAGCCAAACACATTTAATTGGACATCAGCAAACAGTATCAACATTAAAAATTCCAAAATGTTGAGGAAAATTCGGAGATCATACAGGCAAATTTCTGCCGAGAGACAACACAAGTGTTTTATGAAGTTCAGCTTATCATTTACTTTCTTTTCTATGTCTCAGCTTTCGCAAACAATATGTCAATAAATTATTAGTAGCAGAGTAACACGACCACAAACTTTTAATAAATGAAAATGATTTGACAACGGTGTATCTAGTTTATCATTATCAATACTGTCAAATTGCACAACTAGCTATAAAACTTCACAGAGACATTAAACAGTCTTTTGAAATATATTCTTTTAGTTGTTTTTTAACATTCCTACTGATGAAAAATTAGCCTAGATAACCACTCAGCATGCAAAAGAAGTTAAAAATATCATCTAATTCATCAACATTCGCCATCATCACTCTTCTGTCATTTCTCAACCAAGAAATTGTATTAGTGAATCAATGTTCGTATACCACAAATAAACTCAAACCTAAAGCCTCATAAAACTCGAATGCATGTAGAGAGCCACAACTTATTCTGATAAGTACATTGCACATTATGCTTAAATCAAACCCAAAAGTAAGCATAATTTCAAATTAACCATGCCTTGCAACAAGGCTTAATAGAATTGCATTGCCTACATATCATAAATACATAAAGAAACACTAAATTCAGCCAAATTGCTAGCCAAAACGCAAATGCCATTAACTAAAGCACAATTCCAAGTTCCAGAAAGAGAAAACAGGTGTGAAAATAATTGGATTATTCTTCAAAAAAAATAGACCCTTACAATGTAAGAGAAGGCGGTATCAGGGTTAATATTGTCGTCATCATCTTCATGAAAGCAAGCTTCTCCTTCTTCAAGCTCGGAATTTTCATCCATCTCCAAACCCATCACCCCTCCAAAAACCCTAACCCTAACGTCGCAAAAACCTTAACCCCTCAAACTCCGCACCTTTCCGAAAATCCAACATCACCAAAATTATAAAAAAAAACGTATATGAATAATGAAGCAAAATATTAAAAAAAACCAACAAAACCCACAGAAAATCTTTCAAAACGGACGCGAATCCTATCGAATTAAAAGAAGAAAAAAAGAATATTACATAAGCAATCCCTTTTAACATCAATCAATTTGACAAAATCCGTACATTAATATTTTTCTCTTTTTTCTAGCTTTTTTTTTCTTTTAACTCACAATTAGAGAGATATTGATGATCAGACGACGGAGATTGTAGTGATCGACGAGTGGCGCCGACTCAAGATTGACTCGTTCCGCGACGCGGTGCCGAGTTCGTTTTACGGTCCCTTTCTTTGGTTCCAGAAAATTTTGTTCACACTTTCGTCTGAATGATTAAAAAATAAAAATATTTAAAAAAATAAATAAATAAGGTTTTCCTTTTTCAGGTGTGAATGAAATTCCGTTGATGGCGCGTGGGAGGCAGGAGCGTGGGAAAGTTGGGCACAGTTTGTAACTGGTACAAAAAACGACAACGTTTTTATGGGGTTTTTCTTGTGGTTGCGTATAAAAAAGTTCCTATGATTGTAACTATACCGACCTTTTACATTTTGTGGACACGAGGGAATCTTTTTTGTTTTTTTTCTTCCATATCAAGGCAACTCTTTCCTTCTAGGGTTTATAATAAGGGTGACTATTCGACCGGACCGAGTCATGATAAATTTTTATTTTTATTTTTTTAATAAAATTATAAAATTTAACTCGGGTAAAATGGTTTGAGTTTCTGTTCAAATTTAATTTGTAAACGTTTATAATATTATGGTACTAATTAGTTTCAATTTAAATGATTTGTTATAATTATATGTGATATACATAAATATTTCATTATATTTTTCATATGCGATATACATATATTATGCAGAGTTGAGGGATTCAACTCGAGCTTAAAAATTGATCCACTAATTACTAAAAATTTTAAGTAATTTGAAACTCACTTTATAACTCAAACATTATTTAATTTTCTTTTCAATTCAAGTTTATAAAATTACAATTTAGACCAAGTAAAAAATATTTTTTTCAAGTCGCGTCGTGTTTTCTTCATCCCTATCTCTTAATATCTTTGCTAAATTTCTCTATTAGTCCATGAATGATGTAAAAGTTTTAGATTTAGTTTATTTATTAATTTTATCAATTTTGGTCCTTGTTTTTTTATTTTCGGTCTTGAAATCTATTAAGTCAAATTCAAGAATAAATTTAAATATTATGTTTAATTTTTATTCTCCAATTTAGTCATTTTAAATTCATGGAGTTAAAAATATTAATCTACTAACAAGAATTGGTCAAAGTGGTAAGCAGTTTGTTATCTCTTAAGTAGATATCGAGTTCGAGACGTTTGCGTATACAAAAAATCTTTGCTGTAAGACTCGCCTACTAAAACTAGATATGCAATACAAGTCAATCTGAATTAGTCAGGGCGAAGCTTTGATAACTAAAAGGACAACAACACATAATCTATTCAAATTGATTTATCAAGTCGAACGAGTAACTCAACTTTAGACAATTCTATGCAAGTAATATAAGATACTATGACCTCACTTTGATGAAAACGAATTGTAAATTGGCCTTAAATAATGTTTTTGGAATGCAATTGAATTAAGAGAGAAATGTAAATAGGCATAGATTAGGGAATACAAATCCTCTACCTTTTTAGTGTTTTTATTTATGTCCCGATATTAAAAAATAAAATTTAAAAACTTATGTTATATTTTAAGGTAAAGGGTTTAAAAATTAGTATTATAGTGTAGAGTTTAATTTTTAAAGTTATAACATAAACACATACACTAAAAAGATATTTAGGATTTTTGTTATAGATTAAGTTGCTTTGTTTCCTAGTAAAAGATGGGATTTGCTAGCTTGTTGTGGAATATAAGCTCAAGAGTGTTGCTTAAATTACCATCCACAACAAGAAAGCCATTTTTTTTTTGGATGATGTTTATTTTGTTGAAGTGTACAAATTATTATTTACTATTATATATTTATATAAAAATTGATGTCTATATTATCATAAATTTTGGGTAAATGTTATGGGTAATTATACAATGTTCTAGCGGTTGAAATATTTTATTTTCACAATTGTCCTAATTTTAAGAGTTAGATTTTATTTAGGGTTTATGGTTTAGGGATTTAGGATCACGTGACTAGAATTTAGGAAATGTGGGTTGAATGTAGAGTTTATGGTTAAAATTTAGGGGTTATAGGTAAAAATCTAAATCCTTACCATGTTACCCTGAAACCTAAACCCTAACCTATAAACACTAAACCCCTAAACTAGAACCCTAACCCCTAAAATTATGGCGCTTGTAGAAATAAAATATTCATACCGCCAACGCATCGTATATTTTCCCAAATATTATTAGTCAAATTATATTCAATTTAATTAAAAATCATTTAAAAAGGAATATAAAAATCTATCACGTTAGTTTAACATTTGTGTAATCTTTTTATTTATTTTCACTGTTAATATGTCTCTACTTATTTTAAATTCTTTTGTGATTGATATGACAGGTTATTTGTATACCAACTCAATTGAAAAATATTAAATTATAATAAATATTATTATAATAAGATTTTTGTATTTTTCATACTTGTATATCATTTTAAATACACAACTAAAATCCAACTATACATGAGATTAATTAATTAATTGAGTGCTCAATGATACTTATATTATATAAGTTCGAATTTTTATATTATTTATTATTTAGAATATAAAACTCTCTATTTAATAAAAAAACAATATTTATGATTTGACTACACTTATAATCATTCATTTATAAGTTTTTACAAATATATTAGTACATAAAAATATTTTCTTTTATCCACATGTTTTTTTTAAAAAATATATTTTTAAATGTCAAAGTTTTTGTTGGTCAAAAACCTCAATCAGATTTTTTAAAGTACAAATTATAAGTTTAAGATGCCGATAATTATTCGACCTTTATAATAGAAATAATTGCATTTAAACGCACTCAAATTTATATATTTTTTAAATGTTATAATAACGATAATATCAATTAATATAATTCGAATCATAAATATTGTTTCTGTCGATCTGATCACTAAACTATTAAAATGCTAAACTTAACGAATGAGATATCGTCACAGTTAATGAAAAATTTGTATAATTATACATTTGATGCTTATTACATACATTTTTATTGCATGGGTCTATTTTATATAAAAAATAATTTTAATTATTTTATTTTAAGATTATTTAAAATCGTAAAAAAATTAAAACGTCTTTTATAATATTGTTAAGTACTAAAAAACGCATTTTCTAAAAGAACATTACTAAATAATTTAGGTTCATTATTATTATAAAGACGTTTTTTTTGTATTTTTATATGATATTGAAATAAAATAATTAAAAATACAACTTAAATCCGTACATATCATAGATATTCATATGCAAATATTTCATCACTCTCCTTATAATTATCATAAAAATTTTGATACATTAATGGTATAATTTTTTTTTTCATAAATTGATATAATTTAGGGTTTATGATATATAGATTCAGGTTGCAAGATTTATGGTTAAAAGTTATAGTATAGTGTTTAGAAGTTATAATGCTAGGTTTAGAGATTTAAATTTTAATTTTAGGGTGAAATCAAATATAGTTGTGAATTTTTTTTTCAACGTCAGTGTATAAAATAATAACCCTATAATTATTTCTTTTTCGAAGAAAGCTAAGGTGATTACAAGTAATATCTGTTCTAAATATACTCTCCACCATTTGACAATGAACGCTCAATCACCCTGCTGCAGCTGCTGGTGCTCGAACCCGTGTCCTCTAGGAACAACAACCGTTCCCTTAACCACTGAGACAAATTGGTTCGTGCAGTTCTAATAACATATTGTGATTTATTCCTTTCAATGATTTAAATTTAAATCATAATGTCTGAAATTTAATCTTTAAATTTAAACAATGATGTTTATAATTTAATCTCATATTTTTATATTATAATAATAATAATATCAATCGAACCAAATAGAAATTAATATAACAAACTTCATTTAACTCACCACAATCAATCAATGTGTATAAACAAAATCATCAAATTCAAACTAAAACAGTAGCTAAAAAATAAAAAATAAAAATGGTCCATTTCACTTTCAGCATCGAATTCTCCTCCTTAGATTTTACCCGAAGACAAAGACGATAATTTACCCTTCAATGTCCCTTTCAAAGCTTTCATCTTTTCTCCCTTAGGGTTTGCAAATTTTTTATTATTACTACTAATAAAAAACAAAAAATTATTAAAAAAAAAAACAGATTCGATCGTATGCAAAAACCCCAATCTCGATCTTTTCACCCACATTCAATAAATTCAGGAAAAATTCAATCTTTTAGTTTTTTTTCCTTTTTGCAATCCCTTTTCAGATTTGGATTTTTTTTCTCACTCTCACATTTAACAGATTTTCCCCACAAAATTCGACCCTTTTGCCTCCATTGTTTGTTGAGTTCCCAATTTTCACTTTTTGTTTCCTAAACATTTCAGGTTGTCCGTACAATCAAGTAAAAGGTAAGTCTTTGACGTTATTATTGTGGCTTTATTGACTTATTTAAAAAAAAAATAAGTTCTTCATTTGCAGTGATTGAAGAGAAAATTGTTGAAAAAGGGAGTTGATTGCTAAAAAGGTGTGTTTTCTCCCTTTTGGTTGTTAAAAGGATTAAATTCAATTAAAAAGGCGGCTGCCAAATGTTTGCTTCCGATATGAATCCGGCGAGGGATGCCGGCAGAGTTTCCGCAGCCGGCATGGTGTTGTTTCCAATCCAATTCACATGGCCATATGGTGGAAGAAGTGTCTCCGTATCTGGCTCTTTCAATGGGTGATGCTTTATGTTTCTTTTTTTTAACATGCAATTGATATGATATTTAGGCGTATGATTAGTATTTGAATTAATGAATAATCGTTTGAAATTGAAGGTGGACTGAGCTCGTGCGAATGTCACAGGTTGAAGGTTGCCCCAATGTATTTAAAGGCGTTTGCGCCGTGCCACATGGTTCTCATGAGGTTGGTGGTTAGTTTGTCTCTAGGAATTGGAAATTCAAAGTTTTAGAAACATTGGTAGTTTCTAAAATTGTTGCCTCGGCTTTCGTTTTTCTTGAATTATCCGTATCCTACACCTATATTTGACACATTTTTTAATGTGCTTACGGAGATATAATCCTCCAAGTTTGCTCCATTGAAATTGAACATACCCATTTTGGAAATGTACCCGTGTTTGACAGTTACACTTCATCTGAGTAACTTCGATTTTTAATATGTTCATTGCTCTTATACGATTGCTGTGCGACTTTTATTTGTTGAAATGAGTGGATATTTAGGTTTGGGTGACTTTAGTGTCAAGCAACTTCTAGAGCATGTGAATCCAAATCTCTTAGCCGTGACCTACTTCTATGTATTTTATTTGATTGTGTTTTGGTTCTGACATGTAGTACAAGTTTCTTGTCGATGGTGAATGGCGACATGATGAACAACAACCTCATAGAACCAGCGAATATGGAATGGTTAACACTTTTGACACTCGACCTGTACCTGCAGAGGTCGTCTCTCAGGTACAATCTCGTTCAGAGATTCTTAATAACATGCAAGTGAATAACAGTGTCACGATATAGGTTTATGCATAGCATTTCCGTGAAGTATTTTTCCTTTAGCCTAGTTTTGCGATGGATGTTGAAAATGTGACCTAGTTTGGCATAAGTTTGCAGTCAAATGCAATTCCAATCACAATGTCAAATGGACACTCATGATTTGGTATAATTTTTTTTATATCAATTTAACTCGTCAGAGATTAGATGGGCATTGAAAGCACTGCAGGCTTTTCTGTTTTGGTGCTTTTATTTTAGATCTTAACGCATACTTAGCATGTACATCATCTATTTATTTATTCACTTATTATTTCCTTTTACTTTCTTGTGTAAGTGGATTTTGATACATTTTTGCAATGTCAGCAGCAACTTTCCGCAGTTACATTAAATCAAGCAATGCCTAGGATTTCAGAAGAGGATGTACAGGCTGCCCGCCGCCAAATCTCTGCATTCTTGGCAGCACATACCGCTTATGAGTTACTACCTGAGTCGGGCAAGGTTTGGATGCATTCCCATTGGACCTCCTCCATGATATACACATTCCTCCGCATTTTACTTCCAGTTATCTAATTTGGACAGATCTGCCCTGCAGGTTGTTGCCTTGGCTGTTGATTTGCCCGTCAAACAAGCATTTCATATTCTGGCTGAGCAGGTATCTGTTTAGTTCATTCAGAGGTTAGAATTTAGTTATTGTTTACGGGATCTCTGTGTGTTCCTGATCTTTTTGTTGGTTAATATAAATGTTCTGAAATATAGAGAGGAAATGTCTGTAACCATTGCTTCTTAGAGCCTTCTCTAGCTTGTGTACGTATCTTTTTTCTGAGTCAAGCCGATTTCAGGGTATCCCGGTGGCTCCTCTTTGGGACTTCAGCAAGGGGAAGTTTGTTGGAGTTATTAGTGCTTCGGATTTTATTTTGATTCTGAGAGAGGTATGTTCATAACGCTTAATCAAGTGTTTTTTATGCTAGGAAGTCTTCCAATATCTACTGAGATTTTTCATTTTATTCCGGTTCCAACTAACTATAGAAAGTTTCTCAATATTAAACTGAATAATAGTCTGATATTTTGATATATTTTTTGGTGTATTTCTCTGAATGCATACTCGTTTTGTTATGCAGCTCGGAAATCATGGATCAAATTTGACAGAGGAAGAGCTTGAAACACACACTATTTCTGCCTGGAAAGAAGGAAAGGCATACATGAATGGGCAAGTTGATGGGCATGGAAGACCAATTCCAAGACAAATCATCTTTGTTAGTGTTTTAATGCTTTCCCATGGATAATAACTTAAGAAAGATGTTATTATGCTCCTGCATGCGTATTTTATGTTTGTTTGTACAAATGAAGCGAGCTGCTTCTCCATTCGTGTTTTTCTGTGTGTTAAAGACTGTGTAGACATATGCATACATTATCCAGGTGTAGTGTGAGTCGAGGTCTGGATGGCGACCACTATAACTAGATATTTGTTTTGCTATGATGTCTTGCCGGAACCTTATTTCATTGAGAAAACAAGTTCATGCCTTTCTGTTGTGCCATGCCATTTGTGAGAGGCATATAAGAGTGGTTTTATTGACCCTCTTGTTGGTCATGCAGGCTGGGCCATGCGATAATTTGAAGGATTTAGCTTTGAAATTTATGCAAAATGGAGTTGCAACTATTCCTGTCATCCATTCATCCTCAGAAGATGGTTCATTGCCCCAATTATTACATCTTGCATCTCTTTCTGGAATACTAAAATGTACGCCTTTTAATAGTGTTGTCAATTAGCAATTTTTTTTTCTCTTTATTTTTTGAGAGGTAAATGACTTCTTTCTCCCTAACCAACGGGGTTTGATTTCTAGGTGTATGCAGGTATTTTAAACATTGTTCTGGCTCCTTTCCCATGCTACAATTACCCATTTGTGCTATCCCTCTGGGTACATGGGTTCCGAGAATTGGAGAATCCAACAGCCGGCCATTTGCAATGCTGAGACCTAATGCTTCTCTTAGTTCAGCGTTAAATATGCTAGTTCAAGGTATGGTTTCTGTTTTGTCAACATTTTACGGATGTATAAGAGAGTGAATAAGGAGAACTAGGTTAGGTTTAATTCCACAAGGGGCCACCTCAAATTGATGAGTTATGTTCTCGTATTTGTGTATTATATATTGTTATGATAAGGTTTTGCTGTTTTCTTCTCAGCTCGAGTAAGTTCAATACCTATAGTTGACGATAATGACTCTTTACTGGACGTGTATTCCCGGAGGTAAGATGTCGTTCTTGATTGATTATCTTTCTAGCATGCAAAACTTACAACCAGCTTGGATTCAAGGTGATTGCCATTTATATATTTTTCAGCGACATAACAACTTTGGCTAAGGGCAGGGCTTATACACATAATCTAAATGACATGACCGTTTATCAGGTAACTGTTGTAACTTCTTCTTTTCCTTTTCTCACTTTTATGACTTTGGATGTGTTGAGGAAATTTTAGAGCCCAGAGCAGATACAACGCGGGGCAAGCAAGGGCCCTGAGCACCGAGCTCCTTCAAACACTCAAAAAATGATTGCCCCAAATTTCCGATTTGATCTTCTTTTCTCTTGCCTACCTATGTTGTTTTGATTCTTCGTTTTCCTGGAAGTATCCATGTTGGACACTAATTTCTAGCATATAGTTGGATTTGGTACAAGGGTATAATTCTCTAAGCATATGATAAAATCAAAGCCCGAATAACATAGATGATCCCACTAGTTGGATTCTGCTTGATCCTAACTGGTTGGAAACTGATAATTTTCGTATATTGCTGAAAACCTATTCCCTAATCTTTTCTCTATTTATTCATTAGGCGTTGCAATTGGGACAAGATTCTAGCACTCCTTATGAGCTGAGAAGTCAAAGATGTCAGATGTGTTTGCGTACCGATACATTGCTTAAAGTGATGGAACAATTGGCAAACCCTGGTGACTCTCTCTTCCTTAAACTCCATTACATGTGTTTTTCATTTCGAAGAATGATAATGAATTTGGTGGCATTTAGATCCATGAAGTAGCATTGCAATCTATTATACGATAAACCATGTAGTACAATTGTGAAAAATGTATCGGCATGTGACGTTATTTCCTGCAACCTGATTTTCAGGTGTCAGACGGCTTGTCATAGTGGAAGCTGGAAGTAACCGTGTAGAAGGCATCGTCTCGCTGACCGATGTTTTCAGGTTCTTGCTTGGTTAGTCTGAAATAATTACAGATGAAACATTTAGGAGGGTTGAGGTTTTGCTGTGGTGGCCATTCGGACTCCCATGTCTTGCAGCTGCAACTCCAAGCCCCCATTGTTCTGAAGAGACTGCAATACTTCACACCGGCGAATCGAGTCTGGTCGAAGCGAAATCTCGTTCAACCATTGGATTGACCTATTGCTTTTTTGCCTGCATTTCTTTTAGAATTTTAGGCCAAAGAGGGGATCATTTGTAAATTTAAGATGATTTTCATTTTTTTTTCTGCAAAATTTGTTCATCTATCCATCCCTTGCAAACCAATTGTTTCACCATGGTAGATAGATGTCCATTATCTTCTGGGAGATACATGACCTGTAATTGTTTTTAGTTTATTGTCGTCTTCAAAGTTATAAGTAAAGATATGGGGAGGAGATATAACTACTTTACTGAATTATTTATTATTCTATGTCGGACGCCGAGTTCGAGTGTGCTCGATTCATTAAGCTGTTTTCTGGGCATAGATTCTATTTGTCTGGTTCTCTCAATGTGCATTGCTGCTACAAAGTATAGTGTAGCACTAAAAAGTAAAAATTCCATATAGAACAGAGTATAATGTCAAATTTTAATATGAAAAAAAGTATGAATATTGATGGATCGTCGGATGAGAGAAATGGATGGCTGGGATTAACTCATTTTTTTCCCTTAAGTGACGATCTTCACATATTCTACTGTTAATCTCATCCATCCGTTTCATTTATATATACATAAGATGTGATCCAGTTACACAGTGTAAAACTCTCTAAGTTTTACACGTTTTTTAGATCGTTAAATGTGTAAAATGGATGAATGAGAGTAACATAGAATATGTGAAGATATCACTTAAGGAAAAAAAATGAGTTAATCCCAGCCATCCATTTCTCTCATCCGACGATCCATCAATATATTATTAAAATTTAAAACTATTATTATCTAACAAAACAAATTTTGTATAATTCTCTCAAAAAAAAAATAGAAAGATTTCTCAATATATATATTATTCATCAAATATATATATTATTCATCAATGTGCCTTACCAATACCCCTAATATATTTAATGACATTTACACTTTTTATTTCCTTTGTGGATACCCATTTTCGTCCGGGCTTTAGAGCCTAATTATAAAACAATGCCCAGACCCAAATAAAATAACCCTCACCCTCACCCAACATCCAAACCTATTACCCAATAGGCACAATTCCCATTAACCTAATTAGAAACCCTACCTGCAGTCCAAAATTCATTATCACTTAAAAATATAATATCTGAGTTTTTTTTTCCCCTAAACTAAACTGGCTAACCAAAACATAATCGTCCTCGCCCAAAACTCGGTCACCGCCTATAATCGTCCTCGTCACCTTGCAACGTGATCGGACGAGCATCACCCTTCTCTCCTATAAATTCAACTTGAACCGGCAAAAAAAAGATTAGAGAGACCATTAGGGGCGATATCGAACCAAAATACGCAAACAAAAACTAGAAAAAGCAGACCAAGGTAAAAAAAAATATAAAACCCTTCGATTTTGGTTAGATCTACTTACCTAGGGTGAGATTTGGGGAAAACCAACCTTAGATCCGTAACTTAGAGCAAAAATTGAACCTAACCGATTATTTGCATGTTTCGACAAATGGTGGCCGACATCATTGACCACCAAACAAATTAGGGATGACTATTTGAACCATCGAACTATAAAAAACGTCAATCACACCATCGAATTTATAAAATTAACCTATTTTGACCATCGCCGATAAAATTTTAACGGTGGAGTGACGGAACTGCCACGTGGCAACTGATGGGTATATTTAAAAATTACACATTTAGTCCCTGTTATTTACACATTCTTTTAATTTAGTCCTAATTTTTCATTACTAAATTAATAAAATTAAATATAAATAATTAAAATCCTCCAATAAGGTCTTGACACGTGTCACCACTTAATTAAATAATTTATTATTTTATTAATTGAAAATTAGGACTAAATTAAAAGAATGTGTAAATAACAGGGGCCAAATGTAAGTGATAAATCAAAAGCCAAAAATAAAGCAACTAAGGTAAAAAAAAATCATGCACCAGATGGCATCCGGGGAGCCGAGGAGTCACGTTCAGAACGGAGCGGCGCGACCATTGCAGCACAAGGCAGAGTGGATTGTTTTCGTCGACAATCTCAGTAGAAGGGTGTCCAGAGGAGCGTTAAGGGAGATTTTCAGCTTTCACGGCAAGGTGGAAAGAGTCTTCATTCCCATGATTAACAGGAAACCAAAGTATAGGAACACCACATTCGCTTTCATTCATTTTGCAGACGAGAGGGGGATGAGGCGGGCAATTGAGCAAGTGAATAATTCCTCCATTGATGGAATAAGAGTCTTGGTGTCAAAATCGCGTTTTCAGAGAGTTTGGCGACCGCAAGCGAATGTTGATTTCGGAAGAGGTCATGTGCAACCGGCCAGATTCCCAGGTTTTGATAAGAGGAAAAAGAATCATCAGCCTCAGCCCAGGAATGTTAACAGGGATGAAAGATCCTTTAAGGAGGTTCTCACTGACGGTCTTAATAATCAGAACCCTAACCAGAAGGAGCCAATGGATGAAGGTCTTCGAGCGGACAACAACGAGGCGAGTAGAGAAGATACCGACTGCGAGTTTATTTCTGAGGAGACACATCTGCCTAATTTTAGTTTGGAATGGATAAACAATTCGTTGATGGGAATTATAAAGGATGGTTTCGACTTCGACTTTGTGCAACAAGCCTTGATGAGCGATGGCATTGTAGTGAAGATAGCGAAATGGGGTTGCTGTCCAAATGCTTGTTTGATAACATTCGATTCTGCAGAAGCTAAGGGGGAAGCTATGAAAGGGAAGAAGGAGGAGTTATCGTTCTGGTTCTCTATGATGGAGGAGGAGGTACTTAACAATGGCGTTCCTCTCATGTATGTGTCGGTTTCCCTCTCTGGCGTTTCGATCTCGTGCTGGTCTGAGGAATTTTTCTCTCTATTAGCTAATAGATGGGGAACGCTGGTGCGCATTAACAAGGAGACTTTAGATAAAACGGATTTATCGTCAGCCAAGATGATTATACGTGCGCGAAATCAATTCGCATGCCCAGCTTTCGTTAGTTTCAGAGTGAATGGTCATATGTTCAGAGTTGGGATTAGCACAGGAGACCTTAACATAGATCAAGGCGCTGCCGGAAATGGAAACCATGGGAGAGGTTCGGTGAATTCGGCGGATGAGGATGCTGGGGTTGACTGGGAAAACTGGGGGGCACATGGATATCGTCAGCTTCCCGGTGACATTCCTCCGGCCAGAGAAGGGGAAGAGTTACATGGGAAGTCACAAAATTCCATAAATGATGAGGAGGCATTGGGTCCCTCTATGGGGAATATTCCCAATGATATGGGTAATAATGAGCACATTATTGCGCCGACACCTAATATTATCAGATCCATGCAAGAGGACATAGTGGGGGACGTGGTAGTTGAAGAGGTTAATTCATCCTCTGAGATGGGTGGTGAGTCAAATGGGCAATTGGCAGATTTGGTTGGGCCCTGGTTTCAGTTGGGCCAGATGAATGAGATAAGGGCTAACTCGGACATGGGAGCGGCTGGTAACTTGGACACTGAAAATAATCAGTTTTCACATAGAGGAAATCAGGATTTTATATTACCACTATCGCATATCTCTACCTCGGATGAAATTGTTCAAGACACTCTAGAAAAGGTTCATTTGCGGGATGATCGGCAACGTGCAGGAACTCTGAATAATGTGTTTGTGGAGGATGTGGAACTGGGGCGTAGAAGTGCGGGGAGTTGTAGAGATGTCACGTCTATTGGAAGGGGCCTAGATTTCTTTCAAGCCAGCCATCGACGTGTTCTTAGAAGACAAATCCGAGATTCGATTGATGGCGAAAGAGAAAGGGGTGCTTCCGGGACGGAGGATGGTAATTCTCTCGAATCTATTCACATCAGTTATGTTGAGGAAGCCCTCCATGTTTGGGGTGTTAGCGAAATTTTGGGAGTGAAATTTATAGGAGGGAAGGATGCTTTTGTTCAGAAAATAAGAGCAATTGAATCTGATAATTGATCTATCTGTTCTAAAGGATCTTCATTGGGGTAATAGTTCAAATTTTTCTATGGAGTTAAAAATTATTTCATGGAACATTAGAGGATTGGGAAGGCGGGAGAAGGCGAGGGCAATTCGAAACATGGTAAACGAGAGTAAGCCCCAATTTTTGTTCATTCAAGAGACAAAACTAAATAGTTTCCCCCGGGCAGTGTTGAGGAACATGGGCTGTGATCGCAGATTTGAATTCTGCTGGGCGCCGGCAGAAGGATCGGCGGGCGGTTTGATTAGCTTTTGGGACCCAAATGCTTTTGTTAAAACTTTAGATTATTCGACAAAGAGATTAGTGGTGGTCATCGGAAAATTGAAGGGCAATGGTATGGAATGCGGCATGATGAATGTATATGGGCCGACAATTGAAGTGGAAAAAGATGGGTTTTTCAAGGAAATTTTATCCGAGATGAGTAAGCATAATGTGGCTTGGGTTATAGGGGGAGATTTCAACGCGATTACGTGCATGAAGGAGAAACAAGGTCTGTCTTGGAATTATTCGGCTATGGAAAACTTTCGATCATTCATTCAGAAGGCCAAATTAATGAACTTACCTCTGGCGGATGGGTTGTATACATGGTCGAATAATAGAGAGCCGCCGACATTTGTAAGATTGAACAGATTTTTGGTGAATGCGGCTTTCTTTGAAGGTTATCCGAACTTGAAGCAATCTCTTCTTCCGAAGTTTGTATCGGATCACAACGCCATTGTTCTTGAGAACGTTGTGTATAAGAGGGATAGGAGGCCATTTCGATTCTATAATTACCTTTTGACGGAGGAAGGTTTTGATGAGATGCTTGTGGGAAAAATTAAGAATTTCAAGGCCAATAATCCCACAAATGGTATTTGCAATCTGTTGGGGATGATCCGAAATACAGTGAAGTCCTGGTCTACTAAGAGTAAGCTAGATACCTGCGGCAATTCTACAGAAATTGGGAAACAAATTGCTTCATTGGAATCAAATTTCCAATTGGGTCTAGCTTCCATGACAGATGTTGGCAGATTAGGAGCATTAAAAGATAAGCTGTGGAAACAACTCAGAAGGGAGGAGAGCATATGGTTACAACATTCGAGAGTTCGTTGGTTCAAGGAGGGAGACAGGAATACTAAGTATTTTCATTCGATTGCTTCCTTGAGACGCAGTGCTAATTCGATTCATTCCCTCAAGCACAACGGCACTGTGATTTCCAACCCATCCGAGGTAAAAAAATTTATTTTTAAACACTTCGAATCTGCTTTCAATCAGAAGAACACTTTGGAGGTGGAAAAGTTGGATTTGAATTTTACTAGCATAGATGCTGACCAAGCTAGTAAGTTGGAATCAGAATTCTCTGAGGAAGAAGTGTGGCACGCAGTGAATTCTTTTGATAGCTCGAGAGCACCGGGTCCTGACGGATTTAACATGGGTTTCTATAAGAAGTATTGGGGAATTTTGAAGGATGAAATTATGAGGTTCTTCCATAATTTTCACAATGGTTCTGATTGGGAGGAAGATGTAAATCAGGCATTTATTGCGCTAATTCCTAAGAAGTCAGCCCCGGAATCGATAGAGGATTTCAGGCTAATAAGTCTGGTCGGGGGGATTTATAAAATTCTTTCCAAGGTGTTATCCCTTCGCCTAAGAGGTTTGATGGATATTATTATTAGTCGGTCCCAATTCGCCTTCATTCCAGGGCGTCACATTACGGATTGTTCATCTATCGCTAATGAAGGAATTGACTATATGCGGAAGATGGGTTTGAAGGGTGCCATGTTCAAGATAGATTTTCAAAAAGCCTATGATTCCGTAGATTGGAGGTTCTTGATTCATATTATGAGAAGAATGGGTTTTGGAGAAAAATGGTGCGAATGGATCTTCAAATGCATATCGACGGCATCGATCGCTATATTGGTTAATGGATCTCCTACTCCTCATTTTCAGATAGCTAAAGGTCTCCGACAAGGGTGTTCACTATCCCCACTACTCTTTAACATTGTAGGTGAATCGCTTCATTTGCTAATCGAAAAAGGCGAATCGTTGGGGTTATTTGCTGGTTGGCGTATCGGGAGAGGAGAGCTTAGTCTGAATTTAAGCCACATACAGTTTGCGGATGACTTAACAATTTTCTGTGGTCCGTCTTTGCGCGAAGTGGAGAATGTGCGAAGAATTCTAAGGGTGTTCGAAGTGGCAGCTGGGCTCAAGCTTAATCTTATGAAAAGCTGTCTTTTCGGAGTGAATATCGATGATGCATGCATAGAAGCTTGGGCATCAAAAGTAAAATGCTTATGGAACAAATTCCCTACGACTTATTTGGGGCTACCCCTAGGGCCGAAGTCGAATTCCTATGCATTGTGGGAACCGATTATAGAAAAAATTCACAAGCAACTATCGAATTGGAAGGGGGCGCAATTGTCTATTGGAGGCAGGTTGATTTTGTTAAGATCGGTAATTTCGGCACTACCTATGTATTACATGGCTATGTTTCGCATGCCGGTTAAGGTGGCAAATAAAATCAACAGCATCATGTCCGGATTTCTGTGGGGGGAGTCGGAAGTTTGCAAGAAAACACACTGGGTCAATTGGAGTACCATCTGCAATCCGATGGAGTTGGGTGGATTAAATATAAAGAATCTCAGTTTGCAAAATAGAGCCTTTCTCGGCAAGTGGATTTGGAAGTTCGCGAACGACCCGGACTGTCAGTGGAAAAAGATGATCTGCTGTAAATACAATATCAATCCGATTTCAATTGTGTTGGATGGGAATGTTCACCGCCATGCGTCTTGGCAGTGGAGGGGAATTGTCAATTCCTTTTTCGAAATGGATGATTTTGGGGAGAATATCCGTGGTAATTTCAGGATTCAGGTGGGGGATGGAACGTCCGTTTTGTTTTGGTCCGATGTGTGGGTGGGGTCTGCTCCGTTGCAAACTTTGTTCCCTAGGATTTTTGTATTGTCTTGTAACAAGTCGGGGACAGTTTCGGACTTCGGCCGCAGGGAGAATTCCATTTGGATTTGGCAAGTAAACCTGCGTAGGAATCTGTTCGATTGGGAAGTGGCTCAGTGGAACGACTTTCTTGAGTGTTAACACAGCTTCCGGTCGGATGGTTTTGTGCGAGATTGCTTAATTTGGAAGGGTTCAGGAGAAGGCAGTTTTTCGGTGAAATCATGCTACAATCTGTCTTTCTTGGGAGTTCAGAAGAATGGTTTTTGGAAGGATTGTGTGTGGAACGGCAACGCCCCTCCGAGGGTTGAAGTTTTTGTATGGCAAGCTGTGCAGGGGAAGATCGCTGTTCGTGGGGAGCTCTGTAAACGCAGGATTGGTGAGCTTTCGGATGCTAGGTGCCCTTTCTGTCAAGAAGAACTGGAGTCGGTTTTGCATCTACTTCTACTGTGTAAGGTTGCCTGGTGAATCTGGTCAAGAGTGCTGAACTGGTGGAACGTCGCAAGTGCACTTCCACAAGATTTAACTTCTTTACTAATCGGTTGGTTTTACAACCCTCCGACGAAGGATCGAAGGTCACTATGGTTCTCCATTCCTGCAGCAGTTTTGTGGACATTATGGCTAGGAAGGAATGATATCATTTTCCGAGGTAATAAGCTTGATGAACTTCAATTGGTTTTCTTATTAAAATCTCGGTTGATAAGCTGGTATAGTGCAAAATATAACGTTAAGCCAGATGTCAAGTCTGCAATTTTTGTGAATCCGAAGCTAGCGGATGAAAGAGGGGGAGCTGCCGGTATGCGGGTTGTTACCTTGTCTTGGCAACCTCCGGCTGTTGGATTTATTAAGATCAATGTCGATGGGGCGGTGCGGTTGGATGGCTCTGCCGGAGGCATTGGAGGCTTAGCTAGGAACCACAAATCGGATATTCTATGCCAATTTTCGGAAAGTTGTGGACCAGGTCCCCCGATTTTATTTGAATTACTAGCAATTCGGAGGGGTTTGCGGTTGGTTGTGGAGGAGCCATCTTGTTTGGGTAGTCGGCCAATTATTGAAAGTGATTGCTCCGTCGCAATTGGTTGGATTCGGAATCCGGCGTTGTGTTCCAATCTCTTCATAAATATGGTGGAGGAAATTGCTCGAATAGGGAAGCAAAGAGGCTGCGTTTTCAGATCGATTCCGAGAGCTTGCAATGTGGTCGCCGATAGCCTGGCCAAGGCAGGTATCGGATAGACTCCTTAATAAAACAAGGTTGCTGGTAATATGTATCGCTGGTCATGTTGTTTTATTTTCTTCTTATCTTTTGCTTTGAACATTCTTTTGTAAGGTGATGGATATGGACTTTTTCGGTTATGCATAATAAATATTGGCACTCTTTTCCTCCTTCCGCTGCCGGTGTTCTCTCGGGAATGCTCGGTATGAGGGGGGTTTTTAACGAGGCCACCCTTTGATAAAAAAAACAGGGGCCAAATGTGTAATTTTTAAATATACCCATCAGTTGCCACGTGGCAGTTCCGTCACTCCACCATTAAGTTTTTAACGGCGGTGGTCAAAATAGGTTGATTTTATAAGTTCGGTGGTGTGATTGACGTTTTTTATAGTTCGGTGGTTCAAATAGGTATCCCCAATTTGTTTGGTGGTCAGTGGTGTAGTTTTCCCTTTTTTTTATTATCCAATGTAAAATGAATTTTTGGGGAAAAAATAGATTTTTAAAGGCAGTCTAAATGACGCCGTTTTGGAGATGTGTATCCCGCGCATGGACCCGAAGGGAGAATCCGCGCGTTTCTGATGAAGGGGTTAATTGCAGATTTGATCATTCCATTTCTGTATCCTTCATAGTTTCACCATTTAATTTGCGTTTCTTGCAATTTCGTCCATCATTTATTTTTTGTTTTATATATTATTATTTAATATAAATTACTACTTTTATATTATTGTTATTACCAGTACTATAAATATATGTGTTACTGTGTTATCATTATTATCATACTATACGTATTATTTTATACATACATGTATATATCATGCATCTTTTTTTTTCCGTTGAATTTTAAATTAAATAATTTTCCTTATTAGTGATTACCATGAAAAAGTTCCTCCAACTTAAAGGGGTGTTGTTTTCCGTTAAGCCCTATTGAAAATATATATATATATAATTTTTAATTATAATTTTAAAAATAGATTCTCTTTATTCGAAAATTTAACGGAAATTATGCCCCGAGTGTAGGGGCGTAAATTTTTTTCGTATAAAGAAATATTCTTTTAAATATTTTAAGGGATTACAAATTTTAAATTAAATTCAAATTCATAATTTCTATTGTTAAAACATTACGTAATCGACTAGGTACCAATTATGGGTGTTGTTGGGGTGCTCACCCATCTCCGCACATAACCGACTCTTGAACCTATTTTTTGGTTTCGCAGTCCAAAACTCGTTGTTTTAATAAAAATGACAAAAACAAATTTTATTAAAATGGCCGGGTTTTCAGGTGATCCAATCTCACCTAAATTAAAAGATTGGTGGCGACTCTCATTCAAACCAAAAATAATATATTTTTGTAATAAAAAAACATCGAGCCCGCGCTGGGACCGTTATTACATCTTGGCAACTCTGCTGAGGATCTTTTTTAGAGAGTCAAGCCACAAGTTAATTATTTTTTTGTTTTAATAAATGAAAATTATGACTTCGATTTAATTTAATTTGTGATCCATGCCTTTTTATTTATGAATTTGTATAAAAGTTTTTATAAAATCTGTTTTCTGAACTTTCATATCATGAGCTCTGCACCCGAGCTCTGTTCCTTTTAAGTGGAAGCGAGAAGCTACTCCTTCGTGAGGCACCACCTCCGTACAGTATAGTGGATTGCTTCCGGAATATATCTGTACTTTTGTCTTCGTGAGATTTTCATCTCTGTGCAGACCTAGGAAAATGTATCCTCTCGAATTAATGTCCTAGAGACAGTTCGGGTACCAATACTT
The DNA here is from genome assembly GCA_958450335.1 of Hibiscus tridactylites. NCBI lineage: Eukaryota > Viridiplantae > Streptophyta > Magnoliopsida > Malvales > Malvaceae > Hibiscus > Hibiscus tridactylites. The sequence goes on from OY288266.1 coordinate 20,752,322, forward strand.
TAGAACCTGAACCACATGTAGTGAGCCGTAAGAGCCTACCCTTTAGAGCCATGCCAAACCTCTGCCCATTTAGAGAGTCACCCGATATGTGCATGTTAGAGAGAGATGAGGTTTTTTCAATTACTTTCATTTATGCTCTTTAATTTCAATATTGTTTATTTATTTATTTTTCTTTTCGTAATAGAGTACGCTAGATACCATGCTTATTTTTGCAACAAACATGCAGTAGAAAGCATGTTCGGGTAGGATCCACTTTTTGTTTAAAATATGCGGGTAGAAAGGCATGATTGGATAAGATTATTTTTATTTGAATAAATCATGTCAACCTGTAGGTTCTATACCTCTGATTTTTGCAATACATTATTTATTATTCTATTCGTACTAACTTATTTTATCGTTGCAATGCATTAACATCTCATTATGCATACATTTGCATCACATCATATTGCATAATCATTTTTAGATCGAGCTTCTAATTCCGAGAGAATTCGGTCACAATGATTTTGGGGCATCCGAGTTAGCCAAGTCATTATTAGTTTTTCACTCGAAGCAAAGCTAATGGATGGCTGTTTAGAAAAGGTTGAAAAGCGTGCGATGATATAAAAAATGACATGGAGCAAAACCTGGAAAAAGCGCAACAAGCAACTCACGACCACATCTCACAGTCACAGGTAGATCTACTGGCCAAGATAGCTGCGATGTTGGCAGGTAATTGTTGCGTGTAAAATAGTCTATCGCAATAGTAGTGCAAGTGTACACGTCGTAAGTAATAAAGTGATACTAGAGTATCGGATATCGTCTCCACAGGGACTGGGCTAACCCTTTCCTTCGCTATCTGTACAAGGGGAAAAGAGTAGATTAAGATGTTGTCACGAAAATAATAAAGAATACTGGAAAATAAAAGTAGAGAAATCATGATAGAGAGAATGGGCTGGTATTGATTTGCTCAGTAGTGTAGGTATTGCAGATTTTAGGAAATCCAATTCTGTCGTCGCGCCCGTCGCGGACAGCACCTGTCGCGGTAGCAGTCCGTTGATTGTCGCGGCAGCAAACACTCAACTCAGTACTTTCAAGTTTGGCAAGAATCCCAGATCTGCCTTGGCCTATCCCTAGGTCCAAGTCTATCGATGATCACGTCTTGATGATACCTCCCGGCGTGAATCGAAGGATGAACACCGATGTGTATGAATTCTTCTTTAGCCACTTAACCTCGCCCGATCCCTAGGCACGAGATAGTTCAACTATAAACTAGAGAACTTGCTCTTATTTCTTTCGTATACTTAACTCTCCCGATGCTAAGTAAATAGATAACCTCACAATGCTCTCCCGATGCTCTTGCAAGATATTAATAACCAAAATAAGAGAACTTGAAGTTTATTTTATTGAACTGAAAATACCTAAAACAAAACAACCCTTGCAACTACTTTACAAATCAACCCGTGGCCCTAGGGGGTTTTAGAACATGTCGACAGCGGGTAGATGGCGGGTAGACGGCGGAGGGTTTTTGGTTGTCGGTTTAAAGGGAAATCGGCTATGGGTTATGGGATATATCTCCTAGGTTAAAATACATGCCCTTATATAAGCTTTGGGCTCAAGTTATCTAAGTTAACAAGGATTACAACTTTAATTAAAAGTATGATTCTAATAAAGACTTAATCTTCAAGGATCCTACTTTTCAGCCGTCCTCCTTGTTTCTTGGGATTTTCTCTCCTTGAGCTTTGGGCTTGACATATCTTTTGATCCGGGGCTTGGAAAAATATTTGGTTTTTACACGACAGACGAGCATAATTTTCTCTATCTATCGAGGTCCACTTTACTTTTTCTCCACTAATTTGCTGTCGTCCTCCTGTCACGGTAGCACCATGGCAGCATCATCCTCTTTATCTGCTTGTTCAGTTCAGCTCTCCTGCTTCTCTGCCCTGCGCCTGCCTTCACCGTTTACGATGGCGACAACTTGCCAAAATCAGGCATTTTTAGTAGAATCTGTGCCTTTTATATATTTGTGATGTTTTGCCGTAAACTGACCTAAATGCAATGAAATGATGCTCGAATGCAGTAAAAATATGGGTTAAAAAGGGTGTAAATAATAGAACTTTTACACACTCAACACAGCCCCAAACTCAAGGTTTTGCTTGCCCTCAAGCAATTAAGACCTAAAAAATTGAAATATTTTTGTTTTGGCTTTCAAACAGTGAACTTTCTCTTAACCGTCGTTCGTTCCATGTGGCGGCAGCAACCTGTCGGATAATTTAGGATCTGTCCGGACTCTCACTATAGTTCTCGTGCAGTGTGTGCATGCTTGTGAACAGTTATATGCTAAGACTCTCTTAGTTTCACTAGAATATTCAACTCTTAACTTGAATTTTTATGCCAAAGTTTATCTTTTTGAAGGCACATTTTCATGTTTCTTTTGTTTTGACTCGATTTCTCTATTTTTCAAGCTAAAGTTTTACTAGAGCCAGTTTTAGGCACCTCTAGTTAACTTCCTAGAGCCAGTTTCGGGCACCTCTAGTTAACTTCCTAGAGCCATTTTTGGGCACCTCTAGGATTTTTGAGTCTCTTTTTCTAAACTTCTTTCCTAGAGCCAGTGTTAGGCACCTCTAGGGGCTATTCAAGTGCTAAGCTTCCTATTCTAGTTTGGCTAAAAGAAGTCTAAGCACTATAACAGTCACAATGGTGTTTAAGTTTTCAGAACTATAGAAAGGCTCTAAACTTCTCCTTAAACTATCCTAAAGATGCATCCACGACAGGGCTGTCATGACAGACAAGTTCAGTTCACAGTTTTAAGCCAAAATTTTCAGTTTTTCAGTTTTTTTTGAAAATAAATAAGTAAAACACACAAAATTTAACTAAGATGTACTCCATGAATAAGGAGGGTTGCCACCCCCAAACTCGAGGGTTGCATTTCCCTCAATGCAAATGACAAAATAAAAATGAAAACATATGAAGGCAATACATCACAAAATATATATGGCAGGCAGCAGTAAGAAGATAAGAAACTTAAATTTTAATCACTGTCTTCACTGCTGCTGCTGAGGCAGATCTGGCGGCGGGTTCTGGTTCGTGGGGCGGGCTGGGGTGGTTGTTGTACAACATGAATATCAGAGCTGCTGCCGCTGCTGTCACTGCTGATGCTGGCCTTTGGCAGAGTTTTCTTATCTACCATTCTTTTCTGCCTCTTTACCGGTGTAAATTCCTTCGATAGGTTCCTCTGAATAGAGGGTTCAACGTCACTGTCTGCCCAGACGGAGGAGGAAGAGAACCCAATAACAAAGGCAGCAAGGTCATCCGAGGGCACTGGTCGCTTTGTTCCTCGAGCGGATGTTTCAGCATGGGTGCTGCCGGCTGCCGTCGGGGTAGGTGATGGAATGGAGGCGACATATGGTGTTTGTGGTGTGGCAGCAGGTGTAGGTGTGTGGGCAGGGGTGGGGACAGTGAAGTAGGGGGCGAGGAAGGTGGGAAAGACAACATCAGGAAAATTTAAGGTATTGTGAATAAAATTTACCGTGGATGCGGCAAAGTCCTTGATGAATGTCATGAGGCCCAGCTGTCTGTCCTCTATCCTATGAATAGCAGCTAGGATCTGATTGGAGGGGTCTGTCGGAGCAGCTGCTGCGGCAGCAGGTTAAGGATTTGGCTGCTTTGATGATTCAGTTGGGGCGGCAGCGGGGTTGGAAGATGAGAGCGGGGTTGCCACTGTCAGCTTTATGAGGCATTCCATTCGGTCCCCTCTTCTGTCAGTTCTGCCATGACAACGTCATAGGCAGCATCATCCAAGGTGTCGAGGAACTGCTGATGTGCATCATCATTGGGGCCTATGCAGAGGCCATATAAAGAGTTGATGTGCTCGGCTGTGAACGGTACTTCTGTCCCTCTAACAATTATTTGTTGTCGCTGTTTTGTTGCTGATGGCAGCATAAAATTTTCTCACCAGCGTCTCGTTCATTTCCTTTGGTTGCTCTGCCAATGATTTCCATAATAGAGCTCTAATCTTCCTAGCGATTAAAGGCTCTAGGCCCAGATTCTTTGCCTCTGGAGTATAAATGAAGCCTCGTTCTTCCCACAGATCTCTGGTTGCAAAGGACTGTGGGGGAGTTGCTGCTGGTGAGGAAGTAGAGGCAGCATTGCAGCGGTTTTTTCTTGAAGACATGTTAGTGCAAGGGTTGTGAAAAGTAATTGAAAGCAAATGAAAACTAAAAAAGGAGAGCAAGTAAGAAAAACAGAAGTGAGTGAAAATGAAAATGAAATAGGGGTTTATGGAAGAGGAATTTCTGCCCGTTGAAGTTGTAACGGTAGACGCGAATAACGGGGCGGCTGTCGAGCTTTAGCGTGTCTGATGCGTTTGACACACGTTTCCGCGTCTGTTACGCATCTGTCGTGACAGCATGGTGACAGCTTGTCTTTTCCGCGTCTGTCATGGCAGGCTGGCAACAGCCTGTCTTTTCCGTGTCTGTCGCGGCAGCTGGAACGACATGCCTCTATATTGGGCTTTGTTGGGCTGATGGATGGGTGGTGGGGTGATTTCACTTCTCATGTTCTTCTTGGCTCTTTTATTTCCTAAAAACAGTAAACATAAAAAACATTATTTGAATAAAATAAACCTTATTTCCTAATAATAAATAAGTAATAAAAATACTCCATGTTCTATTGATGCTTGAGGGGTCATTTCTGGTACTTCTTGAAGTCCATCTGTACCTTCCATCTGGTGATTTTTCTCATGGTGGGGGCTCCTTTCTTTCTCTTCCCTTTGTAGTCCATGAAGTCCTCCCTTCTTGGTAATGTTTCTGAGGGCATGAACATATGATTAGAAAAAATCAAATTGACATTCGCCCATAAACTTACCTTGTTTTCGTTGAATGTTGTTGTGGTTGAATGTATCCCTTGCTGTCGTGCCCGCTGCTGCGGCAGACAGTTATTTTGACAGTTCTTTATCAGTGTACTTTGCAGGTCAATGGGACATTGGTAAGTGCCATCACTCTCTATATCAAATTCTGTTGACCACTCGTAGATCTCCATCAGTAGAGACTTTAATAATTCTGAGTCCACCGGTGTTGGTTCCTCTAATATCTGCAATGGAATCGGTGAGTTTTCAAAGAATTCAAAAGGTTCGTTTATTACCTGCTCGTATTCCATTTGTGAAGAACTGTCATTGGGTAGCTCTTCTAGGTGGTCGTGCGAGTGCCATGACAGAGATGGATGTGTGCAATCTTGGTCAGGTATAATCGAGGTAGTGGGTTGAGAATTTGCCTCTGATGTGGTTGCTGCTTCAGCATCAGTTGCTGCCGAGGCGGCAGTTGCTGCCGAGGCGACAGTTTCTGCCAAGGCGGCAGTTTTCGCTTTGACTGAGGTTTCTGCCTCAGAAGTGGTTGCTGCCGTGCCATTCTCTTGAATTTCACTCAGCGTTGTCTCGGTGTTGCTCCATTCCGGCTCCTTGATCATTGCCATGGTAGGTTGTTGCTCAGACTCATCATATGTTGGGTATTCCTTCACATAGGCATCCTCGTCACATTGCCTCATGATTTCAGGTTCATCTGTGGCATGAATGAGGATTGATCTGCTCAAGATTTCATCCATCTTGGCGATACTTGCGTCCATAGAAGTTGACAATTCTTGAGTAAGTGTCATGAAGGCTTGTAGTGTGTCTTCTAATGATTTTGACTGCTCTTGAGGATGATGACATTGCCAGGGCAGGTCGGGTTCTGCAGCAAAACTGTTATGGTATAAAAAAATTTGTAGGTTTTGATCGTACCATAAATAATTTTGCTGCTGCGACATAGGCATTTGCTGCCCCTGTTGCTGTCGTGGCAGCGTATCTTTACGGTAATTGCAAGAACTTCCCCACATCAACTCTCGAATGGTTTTTCCCGGCATGTTGATGCCCTTGAACCTGTATTTTCACCTGAGTTTTTTTTGTTAAAAAAATAAAAAAAAAATAAAAAAAATAAAAATAAAAAAAAGAAAAGTGCAGAAGCTAGGGTAAGAGTGTGTTGCCAGTCCCCGGCAACGGCGCCAAAAACTTGTTGCGTGTAAAATAGTCTATCGCAATAGTAGTGCAAGTGTACACGTCGCAAGTAATAAAGTGATACTAGAGTATCGGATATCGTCTCCACAGGGACTGGGCTAACCCTTTCCTTCGCTATCTGCACAAGGGGAAAATAGTAGATTAAGATGTTGTCACGAAAATAATAAAGAATACTGGAAAATAAAAGTAGAGAAATCAAGATAGAGAGAATGGGCTGGTATTGATTTGCTCAGTAGTGTAGGTATTGCAGATTTTAGGAAATCCAGTTCTGTCGTCGCGCCCGTCGCGGACAGCACCTGTCGCGGCAGTAGTCCATTGATTGTCGCAGCAGCAAACACTCAACTCAGTGCTTTCAAGTTTGGCAAGAATCCCAGATCTGCCTTGGCCTATCCCTAGGTCCAAGTCTGTCGATGATCACATCTTGATGATACCTCCCGGCGTGAATCGAAGGATGAACACCTATGTGTATGAATTCTTCTTTAGCCACTTAACCTCGCCCTATCCCTAGGCACGAGATATTTCAACTATAAACTAGAGAACTTGCTCTTATTTCTTTCGTATACTTAACTCTCCCGATGCTAAGTAAATAGATAACCTCACAATGCTCTCCCGATGCTCTTGCAAGATATTAATAACCAAAATAAGAGAACTTGAAGTTTATTTTACTGAACTGAAAATACCTAAAACAAAACAACCCTTGCAACTACTTTACAAATCAACCCGTGGCCCTAGGGGGTTTTAGAACATGTCGACGGCGGGTAGATGGCGGGTAGACGGCGGATGGTTTTTGGTTGTCGGTTTAAAGGGAAATCGGCTATGGGTTATGAGATATATCTCCTAGTTAAAATACATGCCCTTATATAAGCTTTGGGCTCAAGTTATCTAAGTTAACAAGGATTACAACTTTAATTAAAAGTATGATTCTAATAAAGACTTAATCTTCAAGGATCCTACTTTTAAGCCGTCCTCCTTGTTTCTTGGGATTTTCTCTCCTTGAGCTTTGGGCTTGACATATCTTTTGATCCGGGGCTTGGAAAAATATTTGGTTTTCACACGACAGACGAGCATAATTTTTTCTATCTATCGAGGTCCACTTTACTTTTTCTCCACTAATTTGCTGTCGTCCTCCTGTCACGGCAGCACCATGGCAACATCGTCCTCTTTATCTGCTTGTTCAGTTTAGCTCTCCTGCTTCTCTGCCCTGCGCCTGCCTTCACCGTCTACGACGGCGGCAACCTGCCAAAATCATCCATTTTTAGTAGAATCTGTGCCTTTTATATATTTGTGATGTTTTGCTGTAAACTGACCTAAATGCAATGAAATGATGCTCGAATGCAGCAGAAATATGGGTTAAAAAGGGTGTAAATAATAGAACTTTTACACACTCAACAGTAATCATCCTGAAAGGGGGAAAGGATTAGTCATAGACCCTAGTGCTTTACAAAATTCATAAACTCCTTTTGGCAAAACACATCCTCAAGTGTCATCTTTGGTTGAAAAGCAACAAGGTCCTCAGGTCGAGTCTTCATTGCGTCAAGGAATTAATAATCCTAGCGAGCATATTGTCCCTAATCCTAATGAAGTGGGTAAAGCAAAGATCGAACTACCCAAGCAGCTTGAAGATTGGTGTTAGCGGCTTGAGAAAAAAACTTAAAGTTGCAGAAGGGGCAAATGCATTATACGAGGTTGATGCAAGAGAATTATGTTTGGTCCCTGATCTGGTGTTACTTCCGAAGTTTAAAATGCCAGAGTTAGAAAAGTTTGATGGAACAAGCTCTTCGTCCGCCCACATCACCATGTTTTGCCGAAAGATGACGGGGCACGTCGATAATGATGACCTTTTAATTCATTACTTTCAAGACAATTTGAAAGGGTTCGCTGCCAGATGGTACAATTAGCTTAGCCGAGACATGATACAATCATGAAAGGATCTCGATAAAGCCTTCATAGAGCAGTAGAAACATATAAAAGACATCGACCATATCGTTTAACACTACAAAATATGAAGAAGAGGTTCAACGAGAGCTTCAGACAATATGTACAAAGGTGGAGGGATGTTGCAGCGCAAGTAAAACCACCACTGCTTGAAAGGGAGATAACACCTACTTTCGTTAGAACTCTGGAAAACACATTCCTGAAGCATATGTTAGGAAATGCAACCAAGAATTTCGAAGACCTTGTGATATCAAGTGAACTTATTGAAGAAGCCATCAGACATGGGGAAATCATAGATCCCAACAATACAATCATTAGAGGAAGAAGTGGGCCAGAATTTCATGTGGTGGGGTCTTATCCATCCAATCGACCTTGGTCCTCAGGAAAATTAAACTATTCGTACTCAGTCGATCTACAATGTCTTAGAAAGTCGTCCATCCAATTCCTATGACGTATACAGAGTTGTTTCCGCTGCTTGTTGAAAAAACCACCTTTTCTTTTTCAAAATCTTTTTCAACTAGAAAACTTGATAATCTTTCATACCAAGCTCTAGGAGTTTGTTTTAAACCATATAAAGCTTTTGACAATTTGAAAACATGGTTTGGAAAAATGGGATCTTCAAAACTCCGGTGGTTGTTCCACATGCACTTCTTCGTTTATAAAGCCATTTAAAAACGCACTTTTGACATCCATTTGAAAAAGCTTGAAATCATGATAACATGCAAGTGCAAGTAACATCCTAATTGCTTCCATTCTAGCTACAGGAGCATAGGCTTCATCAAAATCAATACCCTATTCTTGAGTGTAACCTCGAGAAACAAGCCTAGCCTTGTTTCTCATTATGTTACCACTTTCATCTAGTTTGTTTCTAAAGACCCATTTAGTTTCTATAGTAGATTTGTTTCTAGGCCTATCAACTAATGTCCATACTTTACTTCTCTCAAATTGGTTTAACTCATCTTGCATGGCTATAATCCAAAAGTCATCTTTTAATGCTTCTTTAATATTCTTAGGCTCAATGCATGAGATAAAAGCAACATTATTAAGCATTTTAAGAGAAGAACGAATGATTGCCCCATTGGATGGATCACCCAAGATCTCACCACCTTTGACATAGTTGTAGTCCCTTGGGTAGCTCACTTCCTTTTCCTCAAGATACATATCTTGCAATGCTTCTAGAGGCAGTTCTTGTGCTTCTTCCTCTTTAGTTGGAATCTCATTCACCTTTGATGTTTCTCCACCATCATTGGCTTTAATGATCCATACATCATCATCATCACAAGAATCCTTTATCGGAAGGAGGTTATCATCGAAAACCACATGAATAGATTCCTCTACAACTAAAGTTCTTTTGTTAAACACACGATAGGCTTTAGAGTTTAAAGAGTAACCTAGAAAAATAGCTTCATCACTCTTTGCATCAAATTTACCTAAATTATCTTTTACATTGTTTAAAACAAAACACTTGCAACCAAAAGGATGAAAATAACTAATCTTAGGCTTTTTAGATTTTAAAATCTCATAAGGAGTTTTCTTCAAAATAGGCCTAATCATTACTCGGTTTATAACGTAGCAAGCGGTGTTAGTGGCTTCCACCCAAAAATACTTAGGTAAATTATTTTCACAAAGCATAGTTCTAGCCATTTCTTCTAAAGTTCTATGATTGGATCTTTGCTTTACCTTACCGCAAGTAGACCAAATATATTGTTTAGTGTTTGCTTGTGTGCTAGGTTCCAAGCTAGTCCTAAAGAGTCACACCTTATAACAGTTAAAAGGATCTTTAGGTACCTTAGAGATACTCCTTGTTTAGGCTTTTGGTATCCCAGAGACTCAACTTTTAACCTTCATGCTTATTTGGATGCAGATTATGGGGGTTGTAAGATAGATAGGAAAAGTACTCCCGACACTTGTCAATTCCTAGGTAGTATGCTCATATCTTGGTTCTCTAAGAAACAAAATAGTGTAGCTTTATCTACCACCGAAGCGGAGTACATATCCTTACGAAAGTGCTCAAGTCCTTTCGATGAAACAACTCTTAGACTATAGAATTGAGGTAGACACCATACCCCTTAAGTGTGATAACACTAGTGCCATATGTCTTACCAAAAATCTCATCCAACACTCTAGAACCAAACACATAGAAATAAGGCATCATTTCATTAGAGATCATGCCCTTAAGAAAGATGTTGTTTTAGAGTATGTAGACACCTTAAATCAATTAGCGGACATCTTTACCAAACCTCTTGATAAAGAGCGTTTTTGGTCCCTTATGAGAGAGTTAGGTCTAACTAGCCTATCTTGACCTTTTAGGACATTTGTGCTTAAAATTGCTTGAATTCTTGTTAAACCCCATGCTTATGTGTTTTTGATTTTAATTACATCTTTGCTTATAGTTAGGGGGAGCATGTTTATGTTTTGATATGTTAAACTTGCTCATACATCTCATTCATGCATCTAGGTTCAATCAAAGTTCGATTTTTCTGCATTTTAGAGTCTTATATGCTCTTCAAGAGCTATTGGTATCGAAACGGGTCACCTTGTTTCGATACAGGCTGCCTCTAAAGAACACATATGGACCAAGCTGTTTCAAAATGCTCCCAAGGGTTTCGAAACGTTTTGGTTATGTTAAAACTTGTATCGAAATGAACCATATTCGTTTCGATACGAGAAACTCTTGGGTTTCGATATAGTCAAATCTCTATCGAAACGGTCAATAAGTTTCAGAACGTTTGTATGCGTTTTGGTATGCCTATTTCGAAACGATCTCTCCTATTTCGAAACGTGTATTCGGAAAAGCCAAATTTAAAGGGTTTCAAATGCTTAAAGAGTTTTTTATTTAAACCACAAAACCCTCAAAACCTTAGACCGATTTCAACTATAAAAACCCTTCAAATCTCTTTGTTTTTCATCAAAACTTGAGAGCTTTTACTCTTAAACATCAATCTAAGCAAGCTTCATCAATTTTGTGCAATTTCATCCACAAATTCCTCCAAAATCCCATCTTTAAGGTATTTTCTATCTTTTTCTTTTTATTTCGTTCGAATATTATGGTAAAAAATTATAGTTTTGTATAGAATACTTGTTTTACATTATGGATTTTCAAAATCTTGTTTATTTTTCTTCAAATCTCAATTTTTTTGGTTCAAATATATTTTATTTTAAGCGTGTTTTTAACACTATTTTTGAAATCTGTTTTCATCAAAATTTTATTTTTATGTATATGCTTTCAAAGTGTTTTTAAAAGCCTTAATGAGATTCTTATTGGATCGAATCAGGATTTAATGCATACACTTAAATTTTATTGCTTGCTTTGTTTTTAGGTGTTTTGGCTTAATGCATAAAATAGCCCCTAAAGTTTACCACTTTTCCCAACTTGGTACTTAACGTTTCATTTGGGACGTTAAGCCCCCTAACGTTTTCACCGTTACCCATTTTGCCCCAAACCGTTACTTTTGTCGTTACAAAAAAGTTTTCAACCGTTAAATTTTTTTTCAACCAATGAGATTGCGCCACATCAGCTCCTCTTTGATAGAGGAACCTGACTGATTTTATTAAAAGGGTAAATGTCATGTCAAGTCTCCCATGTTTATTTTTTTATTCAATTTAGTCATTGAAAAGTCTATTTTTACCTAAAATTAACCCCTATTTGTTTCTAATTTTTTAATCTTGTCCAATATTTGTTATTAATAATAATATTATTTTATTTAAATTTTATTATTTAATAAAAAATAAATTAAATATTTTAATATTATATTAGTAACTTTTGATAAATTAATCCTTACTAATTTAATATTATATTATTTTTTAATTCCAAAATAAATTAGATTTCTAATTTAGACCCATCAAAATAAATTAAATGTTAATCTTAAATAGTTTCCAATTACGTCCCAAAATAATAGAAAATTGAACCTTATTTGTTTTTAGTATTATTTATTCGAATTATATTCTTTTTAGTCCAATATTTATTATTATTTATAATATTATTTTATTTAAATGTTAATATTTAATAAAATAAAATAAAATAAATATTTTATTATTAAATTTGTAATTTTTTAGTTAAATTAAATTACTTGAAATTGACCCTAAATAATTACTTATTCAAATTGTATTATTTTTTGAGCAAAATTTGAACTATAATTTTCTATTAGTTTGTTCACTTTCAATTTCAACGAATCTCCCTGCAAATCCCCAACAAAATAATCAATTTATGTGAATTGCATGTGTCGTAGTTCATGATATATATATGGTGTCTCCTGCAATTTATTTGATGTTGTAGTTGCTTTTTAGTAATTTTAAAAGAAAATAATACTAATCTTAAAAAAGTAGTTTAATTTATCTTTATTAAAAATATTTTAATTTTAAATTAGTAAAATGTAATTTATATAAAAAAATGTTTAATGTTAAATTTGATAAATTAAGAGACTAATTTAATATTAAATTAATATCAAATTATTAATTTAGGACGTAATGGGACTAAATTATAAAATTAATTTATTTTGGGAAGTAATTGGAAACTATTTAAGATTAACATTAAATTTATTTTGATGGGTCTAAATTATGAATCTAATTTATTTTGGAATTGCAAAAAATAATATAATATTAAATTAGTAAGGATTAATTTATCAAAAATTACTAATTTAATATTAAAATATTTAATTTTTTTATTAAATAGTAACATTTAAATAAAACAATATTATTATTAATACCAAATATTGGGCTAAATTAAAAAAAATAGAAACAAATAGGGGTCAATTTTAGGTAAAAATAGATTTTTAGTGACTAAATTGAATAAAAAATAAACATAGGAGACTTGACATGGCATTTACCCTTTTAATAAAATCAGGCGGGTTACTCTATCAAAGAGGAGCTGATGTGGCACAATCTCATTGGTTGAATTTTTTTTTAATGGTTGAAAACTTTTTTGTAACGACAAAAGTAAGGGTTTGTGGCAAAATGGGAAACGGTGAAAACGTTAGGGGGCTTAACGTCCCAAATGAAACGTTAAGTACCAAGTTGAGAAAAGTGGTAAACTTTAGGAGCTGATGTGGCGCAATCTCAATTTTTTTGGTTCAAATATATTTTATTTTAAGCGTGTTTTTAACACTATTTTTGAAATCTGTTTTCATCAAAATTTTATTTTTATGTATATGCTTTCAAAGTGTTTTTAAAAGCCTTAATGGGATTCTTATTGGATCGAATCAGGATTTAATGCATACACTTAACTTTTATTGCTTGCTTTGTTTTTAGGTGTTTTTAATGGCTTTGCAAAAGAAAAGAACGACTGAAGGGGTGAAGGTTCGAACCCCGGTGACGATGTTCGTCCAAACCTTACCCTTCTTTATGCCAAAAGTCTTAGAAACCAAGAGGCTAGGAATCGTTTAAAATTCTTCAAGATGTTGTTGTTCGACGAGAGAGAGTTGTAGACATGTCATTCCTTGATTTCGAGCGTTTCTACATTAAGTACCTATCTCTTTTGCAACGTTGGGGTTTTCTAAGCTTTATGAATATTCCCGACATTGTCTACAAAAACATGGTATTGCTTTTCTACTCCAATGCTCTTCTTATTAGCAATGCTGATCGTTCCGAAGTCATTGCTATCGAGTCTTACATCTTGGGATAGAAGTTTCGCATTGAACCATCCACCTTAGTGACCGTTCTTGGGCATGTTGACGAGGGTATTAAGGATGAATCCACGATCTTGAACTGTATTGATTCTCACTTTGAATGCCCAAGATTGTTTCTTGCACTTAATCATATCTTGGTTCTTTCACCCATCCGGAGGAAAATTTTCCCATATCCGTCAAGTTGACACCTTTTGGCTCGAGTGTTTCTAACAAGCACAACAACCTAACTTGGTGAAGATAATGTTTGCTGAGATGGTCCATCTTGTAATGCACCGTGAATACGACTCCATCAACTCTTTCACCTATGGGATAGCTTTGAGCCACATTTTTATTCGCCTTGGCCTTGATGTCTCATACGATTTTCCGGAACAACACAAGCAAAATCTTGGTGAGTCTTCTCTCGTAAGGTCAGGATTTCGATACACTAATGGTGAATGGACTCGAGTTGATCATAGAGCTCAAGCACCTCAAGAAGAGCCTCAACCACAAGTTCAAGTTCCCTTTAAGGCTCCTAACAATGATGCTCTCATTGCCTTCCTCACCGAGAAGTTCAACACCATGAACACTGTAATCACTAATTTTGTCCGGACTTTAGGGCCACTTTAGTTTATATTGATTAATGGGCTTTTAATGGGCTTGTAGGTAATTTAAAACAAAAAAACAAAAAATAGAAAAAGAGAAAAAATATACATATATATATGTATATATAAATAAATATTACTACCATTATTACCTTACTTATTATTATTACTATTTTATTATCATCATTATTATTATTGTTATTATTATTATTATAACTAAAAAGAAAATGAAATAATAAACTATACTAAAACCCATCATATAAATAAACAACCCCAAATAATAAAAAAGTCCATATTACATATGCAAGAGCCCAAACATACATAAGGCCCGTTCAAAGCCCAAATAATACAATAGCCCTTGGCCCACATGAAAAACCCTAATATTCTTTCTCTTTTGCGCAGCTAAATCTGGACCATTAGATCTGACTGATGATGGTATGGTCCAGATCGACCCGTGAAGAACTAAGTGTTTTGATATAATAATAAAAAATGTGTTGGACAAATTTGAAAAGAATTTAAAACATGTCCTTAAGTCCAAACAACTTGAAAATAAGTTTGAGGTGTTTAAAAAAGTTTTTTGGCAAAGTTTGGAATGGTTTAATGTTGTCAAACGCTTTTCAGTACTACCGTACCGATACAATATACCCCGTATCGATATCATTTTACTCTAGTTTTTATTCTGCTAAAACTCGTACCGATATAGGCTTGCTCGTATCAATACGGAGATGGGTCGTACTGATACGCCTTTAAAGCGTACTGATCCATGCTTTAACAACCCCCAATGACTATTTCTCAATGGTCTTTTAAATTACAGACCGTACCGATACGCTTCCTAGCGTATCGGTACGCTTAGGCTGGCAAGAGCCCAATGGCTAGGTCTGAAGAAGGGCGTACCGATACGGGTTCCCGTGTACCAATACGGTAGGCACCAGAACTACAATTAATGTGGGAAATGAAGACCCCAACGGCTCCAAAACATCCCCAACGGCTTGTAACGACCATAAACTCAATTGGGACTATAAATTGAAGGCTGAAACACTTGAAGAAGGTTAGAGACTACATCCAAGCAACATGATCAAGATAAATAGAGTCTAAATCTTTATTTTACCTTTCTCTTGTACATAGTCTAATAAGAGTGCTTTATTGTAAATTCTTTGTACACTCTTGTGAGCTTAAATTGTGTAAACACCAATCTTGTGAGGTATTTAGTTTACCCAAACAAATCCCTTGTAAACGGAGAGGTTCTAGTTTAGCCTTGAGAGAAAAACTAGAGTTGGTTCTATCTTAGCCAAGTCTAAAAGATAGGGTTGAAACGGTTTCCTCCTAAACCAGGAAAATGGGACGAATTCATTGTTGAGTGAATTGGGAAATCCTTAGTGGTGTGCTAAGGTAGTGGATGTAGGTGCTTGTTAGAAGGTCGAACAACTATAAAATCATTGCTTCACTTGTCTGCCTTTATTTCGATATTAGCCAATTCAACCACAAAACATTTACAACCCTCCTTGACGGTTTTGGTGATCGATTCGAGCGTGCCATACAAGCCCAACAACCCGAATAGAAGAAACCCTAGGGGCTCAACTCTCTTCCAAGCACCGCACGTCCATAGCCGTCAGATCCAGGACGCGTCCAGCGGCTGCGATCGCGTCTCGTGCGTGTGCGATTCACGTGCAATCTTTCGCCTGCCCCACCCATGCACGCATGCCGACCTTCTCACGCCGACCAGCTTCTGCCTCAACCGTGCTGTATACAGAGTGCTCTGTCTCCCTCCAATTTCCATCTCAAGCAAGCTAACATTATGCAGCCAAGAAAATGGAGAATTAGTGGCCTAAAAATGGCAGAAGAAGCATTAAACGAATACAAAAGTCAACTAGGAAACAATTCAGAACCAGTAGAGCAACCAAACGAATCCTTTTATTTTCTTCTGTAAACTCGGTATAAAAACTGAGCACAACGGTTGTAAAAACAGGGGGAATTCGAATGTAAAGCTGTTAGAGAAAAGATAAAAAAGCATCGTAATAGAAAACGAGAGTTTTTAGGGAAATCGGCGAGCGTTAAAAAAAACAGAGATCTTATTGTAACACACTGAGTTTTTTTTCTCAAGAAATCAATTCGAAACATCGAGAAATTTAGAGGTATTCTGGATTCTTCATTCTTTCACTGTACATGCATTGAAACACGTCAAAGAAATTAATAAAAGGGAGAAAAGAAAAAGCTTTACCCTTTTTACTCTCCGATGCCGTCAGCGACAATTCCTTTTCGAGGGTGACCCACTACGACCGTTGTGTTCACGCCAAGAGAAGAGGGGTTCATCGTTTCAGGGTCTAGATTTTGGCTTTGAAATTTCGAGATACGATAAGCGGATTAGGTTTCTACTGATGTTTTTTAAAATAGTCGAAAGGAACGAGGTTTTTGAAGGCTAATAGTGGGAAACAGTGACGGCTGGCTAGAATAATCCTAAATATTAGCTTTCTCTGATTAGGGTTCGGTTCTGGAAACAAGAGAGGGAAAATGTTGGCTGCCCTTTCATTTGAGTTAAGTTAGGGCATCTTGGTTTCGAAAGTAGAGAAGGGATGAAGATAGGGCAAATGCGGTGCTGCGTTTTTAGTTTGGTTTTAGGATTCTAGTAATCAGATAAATTAACTTTTATAGGAGGGCCTTTTAGGTAAATTAGATTCTTGTCATTTATTTCTTTAAAAATCCTCTCCGCCGTCCCTTGTAGTTTCCCCGTCTTTCATCCTCGTCCTGAATTGAAAGAGTATAATTAATTTCTCGTGGGTTAATTACACACGGGGTCCTTAAAGCTTTTCAAAACTTTTTAATTTCGTCACCATTTCAGTTTTCAAAATCAAAAGCTCGGCGGTTAAATCTCGTTTTAGCCCATGAGGTTTTAAGCTCTCTTTTAATTGCGTCCTTGAATTTACAGAGTTAATTAGAAGATGCCGGGGTAATTTCTGTTTTAGTCCTGGTACTCTAAAGTTTTTTTAATCTTGCCGTCATCCTTTCTTTAAAATTCTTTCGGGCAAATGCGTTGTTCAGTCCTCCTCTTTTTGCCTGTGTTACTAAATAACATTCAACTCTTGAAATCCAATTACAAATTTAGTATGCATTTCTTTATTATTACTTTTTCCCTTTTTCCTTGCACTCTTGTAGGATGTTTTTAAAACGGTATTTGGTTGTTTATATTGTAAACCAATCTACCCTTTGTTTAAGTTTAGTACATTGTAAATCTCATACGATAAGAATGCATGTATGCCATGCGCCCTAAAGGCTTAGTTTTTTAAATGTCCATGTATATATATAGGTAATCCTTGTGTGATAACATGTTGTCCTTATGAATCTTCGTATGCAAAAAATCGTTATAGAATTAATTGTGGTGATATTTTAATATGTATGCCTATTGTCTTGCCTTACTTAAAATGTCATGTTTTTATTGTTCTTGGTATGTATGATTAATTATTTGATTTTCTAGATGCATTCGAAATATGAAAATATAGCATGCGATGTCCTTTTATTTGGAAATGAATGAGGCCAGTACCAGTCGTAGTGGTGGTGGTTCGAATATTCATTCTTGAATGTTACATCTTTTGAAATTCACTCACTTTTTTAACCAAACTCCGATTAAATTTGTCACTTTAATTCGTAAAATTTGATATTAATTAAGAGCTAAGGATCTTGGTACCAATTTTGGGCATGACGAGGGTGCTCATCCTTCCCCGCGTGTAACTGACTCCTGAACCCTTTCGAATCTCTGGTTTAGTTTTCGGTGTTGGTCTACCTTTAAAAATGGTCGGTGGCGACTTCAATTTTAGTCGATTTTCAAAAATTCACTTTTTAGATCAAAACCCAGTTCTTCTAGGTGACACCGGAGTAAAGGGGCAGCGATGCCTCAATATTTTCAAAAGAAACGTCGCTACAACATGGCGACTCTGCTGGGGACCAAATTTTTGTTTTAAAAAAAACAAAAAGAGAATCAAGCCAAAAAAAACTTTACCGCTTAATTAATATCGAAAGTTGTAAATTAAAGTGATCAATTCAATCGATATTTGTTTATAAATGTGAGTTTATTTTAATCGTATTTAAAATTGGACATATAAACACGTTTGTCTAAGTAGGGGAAAACGCTAGTGCTTTCGTGGGATATCGTTCCTCCGTATGGGCCTAGTAAGTACCTTCAAGGCTCGAATACACTATATCTTCATGGGAAGATCGTTTCTCCGTACGAATATAGATAAAGGGTCCCCTCGAATTGAATTCGGTTGAGAGAAGTCTATAATGGGTGATGATCGGGGGCCTTGCTACCCTTAATAGGGGACAATAAAGACAATTCGAGTACCTCCTAGAACCAAAATTGCATGTAGCGAACATAGAATACCCACCCTTTTAGAGCCATGCAAATAACTTAGGTGTGTTAGACGGGACAAATAGGTTTGCTTGTTTCGTGCTTGATCTATTTCTCTTATTATGCTAATCATGTTTATTCGGCACTAACGTGTTTCTTTTTGTGCCCTATTGCATTTATTTTTGCATGCATTTCATGACCTAAAGGTGTTGAGTCAAGGTGGTTTTACCCTTTTTAAGGGCTATCATTATGGACGGGAGGTTTCTAGCAAAGGATGATGTCGATTAGCAAGTCCGAAATTGATTCAAGGTGAATCAAAAGGGTGAAGGGGAAAGTTTACCGAACGAACACATAGTGTTATGTTATAGAAGATCTAATGCCCACCATTGAAGAAAACACAACCTTTCTCCATCCCAAGGGAGTCAAACAAGATTAGATCCGCTCCAAACATCCTGAGCTGCAAAATTTAAGGGTTGAACAGTCTATCGGATCAACATCTTTGGTTCGCAAGCGGAGGCGTATTTGTCAAGACTTTGCTATGACTATCTTGTAACAAGGAACCTCTTTACGTTCAAATGAAAGTTTACCTAAGGGGAATCATCTATAAGACCAACACCTTTGACTTGCATACGCATTTGCATATATCGCAACATTTGTTTGTGCATCATCCCATAGCAACATTAAGTCGGTTAATCATGTATTATGCCATTATAAACTTGTTTGAGTAATGCATTCATTGCATCATTGGATATTAAATGTTGCTTAAGACCTTTCCTTGCATCATCGCTAATTTTGGGAAAACACCCATGTCAGAACGAGAGAGAAAGAGAATGGACAAAATGACAGTTTCCAGCCATTACTACTTCGGTAATATGAACAACCTGGTGAGAACAATGGACGAGCTAGAGCAGCTCCACCAACAGTTGGTGTAGAATCAGAAGGAAACAATAGCGTGCATGAAGAATTTTCAAGATGAAACCAAGAAACAGTTTGATGAGCTGAAGGCTATGATCGCTGCCCTGACCCAAAAAGGAAAATCCCCCTGTAGGTTATGTATTTAGGAATATTTCGTGTAATTAGAATCCCTTAATTTAAGGGATTATATCTTATCCTAGAATTAGTCTTTTTCCTAATTTAGAGTTTTCTAAGATAAATATATATCTTGTATATAAATATGTAACATATCTTTTCTAATGAATCAAGTGAGAGAGAATTACTCTGACTAATTACATGGTATCGGGTTAGAGCGATCCATCCAATTTTTGATCTCTTTTTCCTCAATCCCTAGTCATCTCTATATTTTCCCATGGTTTTCGAACCCTCATCATCCGAAATTAGTTCCCAGAATAGCACTGCTCAATCTGATTTTCATATTTCATATTCATCTGTTTCCCCAATAACCTCCTACAAACTAAATAGAAACAACTACCTCCATTGGTCTCAGTCCATCCGGCTATATATCACAGGAAGAAGGAAACTCGCCTATCTTTCCGACTCAATGGCAGTTCTAGAAGAGACAGACCCAAAATACAACATATGGCTGAGTGAAAATACCACGATCATGTCATGGTTAATCAATTCCATGGTTCCTGAAGTGGGGGAGAATTTCATGTTATATCAAACTGCTGCAGAAATTTGGAATGCAACCCGAGATACTTATTCTAGTGTTGATAATACATCAGAGCTTTTTGGGATTGAGAACCACGTTAAGGATCTCATACAAGGAGACCTTACCGTTGCACAATACTTTGGTATTCTTAATAAGTATTGGAAACAACTAGACTTATATGAGAAGAATGACTGGAAGTGCCAGGAAGATAGCAACTTCTACAGCTAGGAAACAAATCAGAGGGGAGTTTTCTAGTTTTTGTTTGGACTGAATGGAGAATTCGATGAAGCAAGAGGAAGGATTCTTGCCACCAAACCTCTTTATTTGGTTTGAGAGGCTTTTTTAGAAATTAGGAGGGAGGAAAGCCGAAGATCTTTGATGGTGCCACCAGTTCAGCCCACAGATGCTTCTGCTCTTGTCACCAGTCCCAACTCTAGGAACCAATAGAGGAGAAATCGACCCTGGTGTGAACATAGTAAGAAACCAGATCATATGATAGATCAATGTTGGACGTTGCACGAGAAACCGACATATTGGAAGAACACACGGTCCAGGTTTCAGAAGGAGGCTCATATTGCCTCTCAAGCTGTAACAAATTTTTAGTAGTATGACAGCCAAGCCTACCAACATAGCTTATACTACTACTGAAGGTACTAATCCATATGCTTCCTCGGTACAATGGATAGTAGACTCGGGTGCATCTGATCATATGACATGAAACATTGATCTCTTGGAGGAATATAGTGACAGCAACCTACAAGATTCTATCGAATTTGAAGATGGCTCTCTTACTACAGTCAAATGGAGTGGTTCTGTTAAATTAAACAAAAATCTGCTACTTCATAATGTTCTCCATGTTCCTAGACTTTCATGCAATCTATTACCAGTCAGCAAATTTATTAAAGATTCTGGTTGTAATGTAGTGTTTAGTACTGGTGGTTGCATTTTTCAGGCACATGGCTCGAAGATGGTGATTGGAAATGCTAGGCTGGGCCAAGGATTGTACACACTTGGGAGGCGAGCTTCTAAGAATCATGCTCTATCCAGTGAACTTAGGAAACAAGTTTTATCTTTTGATCTCAATATCAATAACATTATGTTAAGGCACTCTAGATTAGGCCATCCTAGTTTTTTCTATCTTTCCAAAATGTTACCAGAATTATTTATAAATAAAAATCTCTCTTTGTTTTCCTGTGAAATTTGCCAGTTAGCTAAACACACCAGAAAACCATATATTGCAACCAAATTTGAACCAACAACACCTTTTTCCATCATCCACAGTGACATTTGGGGCCCTTCTACTGTCAAAATATTTCTGGATATAAGTGGTTTGTATCTTTTATAGATGATTATTCTAGGACAACATGGGTATTCTTAATGAGAGAAAAGTCTGAAGTTGAGAGTATCTTTAAATTTTTTTTATCAAAAGTTTGAAACCCAAGTTGACACAAAAATAAAAATTTTAAGGAGTGACAATGGGAGTGAGTATTCGAATAAATCTCTTGGGTATTTCTTTAAGGAAAAAAGAATTGTTCATCTTACTTCTTGTGTGAATACACCTCAACAAAACAGGGTAGCCAAAAGGAAAAATATATATCTTCTACAGGTTACTAGGTCTCTTATGTTTGCTGCTAAGGCTCCTAAGTATCTTTGGGGAGATGCACTTCTTACGACCACTTACCTCATCAATAGAATGCTAAGTAAGACCTTAGGTTTCCAAATTCATACTAATGTTTTGTTTAGACATTTTCCCCATTTTAAACCGTTAAACTCAAGTCTTTCTCCTCGGGTATTTGGGTGTACAACATTTGTTCATATCAATAATAAAAACAGAGGGAAATTAGATCCTAGGTCCATAAAGTGTGTGTTCTTGGGCTATTCTTCGAGTAAGAAGGGTTACAAGTGTTACTCACCATCCATGAAAAAGACCTATGTCTCCTTTGATGTTACATTTTTTGAGAACCAACATTATTTTTTAGGAATAGAAATTCATGGGGAGAATTACAAGGAATTTCAGCATGTTCAAACCAATATTTTTTTACAACCAATCCTTTCTTTACCTATTATTGTTCCTCCACAGCCAGCTAGCACATTTCAAAGTCCGAGTGATGGCAGTGGGAATAACCTAAATAATTCTGATGATGATTTACCTTCCCCATTATCTCAGCATCCTACTTCGTGCAAAACACCTTCCACCACTACTAAAACTGCACCTAACAATGAACTTGAAACCATAACACCCCAACCGAAGCAACCCACTGTTTACTCAAGAAGGAGGAAAGCTGTTGCTGAAGAAATCAGTCAACCTAGCATTTGCCGAGAACCAGATTTGGATCCTACTGCAACTGAAAGAGAAAGTAATAATGGTTCCCAAGAGGCTACTGCTGTTGACCTTGATGATTTTCCTATTGCTATTAGGAAGGGGTAAGAAAACGTATTGTTCATAGCATAAATAAGTATGTTGCATACGGGAAATTATAGCCTCATTTCATGGCATTCTCTGCCAGTATTAACAGTGTAAAAGTCCCAAGAACTGTGACATAAGCATTTCAATCTCCTGAGTGGAAAAAGGCTGTGGAAGAGGAGATAAAAGCTTTGCAAAAGAATAAGACATGAAGTTTGACAGATTTGCCATAAGGGAAGAAAGCTGTTA
Source organism: Hibiscus tridactylites (assembly GCA_958450335.1). Taxonomy (NCBI): domain Eukaryota; kingdom Viridiplantae; phylum Streptophyta; class Magnoliopsida; order Malvales; family Malvaceae; genus Hibiscus; species Hibiscus tridactylites. The sequence goes on from OY288266.1 coordinate 20,775,085, forward strand.
GATGCAAGTGGATATTCACGGTGAAATATCATTCAGATGGAAGTGTAAAATGATACAAGGCAAGGCTGATTGCCAAAGGTTTTTCTTAGTCCTATGGTATTGACTACCAGGAGACTTTTGCACTGGTTGCAAAATTGAATACCATCATAATATTGTTGTCAGTGGCTGTTAACATGAACTGGAAATTACATCAGCTAGACATAAAGAATGTGTTTCTGAATGGGAACCTTGAGGAGGAAGTATATATGGAGGTCCCCCGAGATTAGAAGGAAAGGTCACTAAGAAAACCGTGTGTAAGCTCAGTAAATCCTTATATGGCTTAAAATAGTCTCCCATAGTGTGATTTGATCGATTTGCTAAGACTATGGCACAGAATGGTTTCAAACAAAGCCAAGCGGATCACACACTAAGGTTTATATGGATGCAAGCTCGGGAGGTGAATTAACTGATAGAAGGTCAGTTAATGGCTACTACACATACATTTGGGATAATTTGGTGACTTGGAGAAGTAAGAAACAAGCTGTTTTTTCTTGAAGTAGTGCTGAGTCAGAGTTTAGAGCACTAGCTCTTGGAATTTGCAAAGGAATGTGGATTAAAAGACTCTTTACAGAACTGGACTTAGATGACAAGAATGATTTTGAGATATTTAGTGATAGCCAGTTAGCTATGAGCATAGCAAAAAACCCAGTACATCATGATAGGACGAAGCACATTGAGATAGACAAACATTTTATTTACGAGAAGGTTAACAATGGAGTTGCAAAACTACAACACATTCCGATGAAGAAACAACTGGCAGATATCTTCACCAAAGCTCTTCCACGAGTAACTTTCGATGAGCTATCATCCAAACTGGGTATATACAACATATATATACCAGTTTGAGGGGGAGTGTAGGTTATGTATTTAGGAATATTTCGTGTAATTAGAATCCCTTACTTTAAGGGATTATATCTTATCCTAGAGTTAGTCTCTTTTCTAATTTAGAGTTTCCTAAGATAGATATATATCTTGTATATAAATATGTAACAGATCTTTTCTAATGAATCAAGTGAGAGAGAATTACTCTGACTAATTCCACTCCAACCTAAAGAAAGCATGAACGGGGATTCAGACATTGTGATGGAGGAAGTCTTATCCGAAGAAGACCAGGCCGTCATCAGCCAATATGAAGTGCACTGCCCCCATTCCGAATGCCCTATCAAGCTGACTCTAGACAAGATAGAGGATTCGCTGCGGAAAATCCTAGATGAAGAATGGGACCGAAAGCAACAAGGACGGAAGGAGGCCGTCAAGAGTGCCACAATTTTGAAACCCCGGGGTACGACTAAGGACCCTCAAAGTTCAAGGAGGGCCAAGGGCATCGAGAAAGGGAAAGATAAATTCACCCCTCTTCTGATGTATTCCTGTGTCTACCGCGTGGACTAGCTCGGAAGATGGACAAGATGGGGGGGGGGGTAATCTTTTGAAAGGGAAAATCTTGGAAGACGTAGATCTCCAGAATAGTTTAGGATTTTATGTTTCTATGCATTATGTTGTTTTATCTTTTGAAGTAATATGGAGGATTAACCTTGCTACTGTTGGCTCGACAGTGGCAAATGCTTTTTCTGTTAAGGGCCCGACATTTTAATTATATCTTCACTTTGTGCATATATCGGCTAATTGGGTTCCCCTTATATAAAATGCATGAAAGATGTTAGTCTAGATCCCAAAGGATGATTTCGAGCGGCATGTGTTTAAATGAAATCCTAAGTTGCTTAGATTATGAAGATGATTGCCTAAATAAAAATGACAATAAATTGGTTTAATGAACAAAGCTTGGTAATAGGCTATTTTAAAACAAAAACAAGTTGATTTAACTCGTAATGCCTAGTAATAGGCATCTTTTTTAAGAAAAGAAAAGAAAAAAAAGAAAAGAGAAAGAAAAAGAAAAAAAGGGAAAAAGCATGTTAATAGGCGTTTTTTCAGAAAAAGAAAAAGAAAAGCAAGAAAAAAGAAAGAGAAAATAAATAAAGAAAAAAGAGAAAAGAAGAGAGAAAGAAAAAAGGAAAGAGCCTGATAATAGACATCTCCTTTTAGAGATTAATCAAAAAGCACTCCAATGTCCAAAACTTGGTAATAGGATTTTTCGGATATGAGTGTGGAATTTTTGGGGCACTCTACTGAAGCCCGTTTTAATTCAAACGCATCGCTTCATGAGTGATGATAATATTTTCAAATCATGACAATGTCGAGTAGCTCGGGGTTTTGTTGTTTGCTCCATCATTTACCTCAGCCCAAAAGAATGTGATGAGTTGACTTCCCCAAAACAAGAAGAAAGTAAGACAAAGCAACACAAAGAATAATAACAATAATAAATTGTGATAACTTGAAGGGTACGTGACATCTTCAGACATCAATTCAGCTTTCGAGGTCTCCTAAATACAGGAGGCTGGAGACATCCCTTGGCGACCCATTCGAGTGTCACTTGTGTATGTGATATTTGGGGCACCTAATTTAGCTTGGTATGTTCACAATTTGAAGAGGAAATTCTAGTTTTCTCGGAAACATCCCTTTTGAAATTATCAAACATAAATGAAAGGTTCCTTTGCATTGCTTCAGGAGATAAACTCAATGTGAGGGCATGAATGCAAGAGACCGACCTAGATAGAATGAGCAATCCACTATTGGGAATGGTAGAAATCGATAGGATATTTTAAGACTCGGGGGCTATCCCCCAATTTTAGGAAGAAAGGAGATTCAATGGCGAGAAGCTCAAGAATGCTCGGGGGCACGAGTTTCCCCATTTTTGAGGGAGAGTCAATGAGGTTAAGTTGCCATGATGGGGCACCATTGTCTGTGGAGGAACTAAGCTTTTCACATAAAAAAGTTCGAACCGAAATAGATGAAAGATGGCACAAGGCTAGAAAGAGTGTAGATAAAGATTATGAATATGACCGAGGTCACTCGACTCGAATGTTTGAGCAAATAACGAGCAACACAAGTTTGGGAGCCAGTTTCGTCGAGATACGAGATTGATGAGTGGTTGCAGTCCCAAGATAACGACCACCGACCCTAGAAAATGAATAGAAACTATATCCATGCATCTTTGTATTCCCATGAATACGCATCTTTGCATCATGAAATATGCTCATGCATCATCAATAACTAGATATCCCCATGTTAGGAGCACGTTAACTCACATCATCATAACATTTTGTTTTCATTAAACATGCATTTGAAGATTGGTAAAAGAATGGGTCTACAACTTCACGAGAGGAGAAACAAATCTCAAAAGAATCAAGAGTCCTTCGACTTGCATAACTAGGATTTCTAAAGGCTTTCCAACCCCTAGTTTTAATCTTTCTTAAAGATGTTTTTGTCAATTTTATCCTTCCAAAAGGATGTTTTTATCAAAACTTAATTTCTCAATTTCATCCTTCCCAAAGGCTGTTTTCCTCAAAACCCAAATTTATCAACTTTATCCTTCCAAAAAGATGTTTTCCTCAAAACCCAAATTTCTCAATTATATCCTTCCAAAAGAATGTTTTTCTCGAAACCCCAATTTCTCAATTCCATCCTTCCCAAAGGATGTTTTTCTTAAAACTCAAATTTCTCAATTTTATCCTTCCTAAAGGATGTTTTTCTTAAAAAGATCAAAATTTCTCAATTTTATCCCTTCATCAAGGATTCTAGGTGAAGTATTTCATGTTCGTCGCTCAAGAATTTCAGGTGAAACCTTTCATGTTCGTCGCTCAAAGATTTTGGATGAAAGCTTTCAAGCTTGCCGTCAGATTTCAAAATGAAGGATCCTATTGAGAAGGGGTCCGAAAGGGCTCTATATAGGAGGAACTTGCAACTTCAGGATCTCGAAAGCGAAGGGTCCTATGGAGAGGGGACTTCTAGATCCCTGACTTCAGATATGCGAAGACAAGAGTTTCGTATAAGAGGAACAACTACTCGAAGAGTACGCCAAGGAAGAAGAGTTCTATGGAGAAAGAACTCAAAATTTTACGGCTTCAGGATCTCGAAAGCGGAAGGTCCTATGTAGAAAGGACTTGTGGATCCTTGACTTCAAATGTGGTAAGAGAGGAGTTCCGTTGAGGAGGAACTGCCACTCGAAGAGTACGCCAAGGAAGAAGAGTTCTACGAGGGAATGAACCCAAAAATCCAAGGATTCAGGGGAGGGTCTTATAGAGAAAGGACTTGTAGATCCTTGTTTTCAGATATGAGAAGAAGGGAGTTCCGTATAGGAGGAACTACTGCTCGAAGAATACGCCACTGAAATGAGCTCTATGGAGAAAGAACTCATGATCTTAAGGCCTCAGAAAGAAAGTTACTTGGACTCGCGTGCTGTCGTTCTGAAAAAGCAAACTGTTCAACGGGGAAGTAAAACAAAATTAGTGCTTATGGCCTTTGCTTTATTCTTGTTCCACAAGTATAGGAAAAGAGAGGGGGGCAGCTGTAATCGCTAATTTTGTCCCGGCTTTAGGGCCACTTTAGTTTATATTGATTAATGGGCTGGTAGGTAATTTAAAACAAAAACAAACAAAAAAACAAAAAATGAGAAAAAGAGAAAAAAACACACATATATATATGTACACATAAATAAATATTACTACTATTATTACCTTACTTATTATTATTACTATTTAATTATCATCATCATCATCATTATTATAACTAAAAAGAAAATGAAATAATAAACTACAATAAAACCCATTATATAAATAAACAGTCTAAAATAATAAAAAGTCCATATTACATATGCAAGAGCCCAAACCTTCATAAGGACCGTTCAAAGCCCAAGTAATACAATAGCCCTTAGCCCACATGAAAAACCCTAGTATTCTTTCTCTTTTGCGCATCTAAATCTGGGCCGTTAGATCTGGCTTATGATCGTACGGTCCAGATAGACCCAGATAGAAGAAACCCTAGGGGCTCAACTCTCTGCCAAGCGCCCCACGTTCATAGTCTTCAGATCCAAGATGCGTTGAATAGCTGCGATCGCGTCTCGGGCGTGTGCGATTCACGCGCGATTTTTTGCCTGTCCCACCCACGCGCGCGTGTCGACCTTCGCATGCCGACCAACTTCTGCCTCAACTGTGCCGTATACAGAGTGCTCTGCCTCCCTCCAATTTCCATCTCAAGCATGCCAACATTATGCAACCAAGAAAACAGAGAATTAATGGCCTAAAAATGGCAAAAGAAGCATTAAACGAATACAAAAATCAACTAGGCAACAATTTAGAACCAACAGAGGAACAGAGATAGTATAGTAACCAATCGAATCCTTTTATTTTCTTCGGTAAAATTGGTATGAAAATTGAGCACAATGGTTGTAAAAAAATAGGGGGAATTCAAATGTAAAGTTGTTAGAGAAAAGATAAAAAAACATTGTAATAGAAAAAGAGAGTTTTTTTGGGAAATCAGCGAGCGTTAAAAAACATAGAGCTTATTGTAACACATTGAGTTTTTTTTTCTCAAGAAATCAATTCGAAACATCGAGAAATTCAGAGGTATTCTGGCTTCTTCATTCTTTCACCGTGCATGCATTGAAACACATCAAAGAAAATAATAAAATAGAGAAAAGAAAAAAGTTTTGTCCTTTTTACTCTCCGATGTCGTCGGCGACAATCCCTTTTCGAGGGTGAGCCACTCCGGCCATTGTGTTCACGTCAAGACAAGAGGGGTTCAACGTTTCAGAGTCTAGATTTTGGCTTTGAAATTTCAAGATACGACGAGGGGATTAGGTTTCTACTGTTGGTTTTTGAAATAGTAGAAAGGAACGAGGTTTTTGAACGTCGATAGTGGGAAACGATGACGGCAGGCCGGAATAAGCCTAAAGCTTGGCTTACTCTGATTTGGGTTCGATTCTGGAAAGAAGAGAGGGAAAATGTTGGTCGCCGTTTCATTTGAATTAAGTTAGGGCATCTTGGTTTCGAAAGTAGAGAAGTGATGTAGATAGGGCAAACGCGGCGCTAGGGATGGCAATGGATCGGATTTGGATCGGATTGTATAAAATCCAAGTCCGAATCCGTTACAATCGGACTTAGATATTTTTTCGGATTTGGATTCGGATTTTTTTCAAACGGATTTGGATCGGATTGTTTTTGGATCAGATTTTTTCGGATCGGATTCGGATTTGTTTCAACCGCATTTAGATTAGAGTTTTTTTTATTTAGATTAAATTGTCATCCCTAGTCTTGACCCAAGTCTAAGGGGTAGATTCACAAATTTTAGCGTCTTTAGGGTATATAGTGTTTTGGCCCTCTAATAATTTTATTTTAGTGCAAACAAGTCCATAATTTTGTGTATTTAATTTCTTACACATTTAATTTATGCTGTTTAATTCTACACTTGTTCATTTTTATCCCTTATTTGTTGACTACATTTCATTTTTTGTGTTTATTGTTTATGCTTTTAATTTGCTTTCTATTTTAATTCATAATTTTAGTACAATATATCATAATTTTATCTATCGATTGCACATTACTTACTATTTCATTCACTAACTTCCTTAAGTTTTAGTAATTCATTGATATTTACATTTATTTGTTTCCCCATTGTATTTATTTTATTGTTTGTTTATCTATGACTCGATATTGCATTTTTTTCATATTTATTTATACATGTATATGGTATAAATAGATATATTACACTATATTAAGGTTAATTAATATATAAAAATCATAATAAATATTATTATTATTTAACTTACATCCTTAAGACATTCATATTTTTATTATTACTTTTAATATATATATATATAAATAAAGTTAATGTATTTAGTTTAACTTTTTACTTTATTTATGTTGTATTCTTGTTTTAATGTAAATATTATATATGATATTTTGTTTTAATGAATTAAAATTCTTAAATGTTTTGATTCGGACTCGGATATGGATCAAATGCGTCGGATTCGGATCGGACATGAATTTGGATCGGATTCGGATCAGATTCGGATCGGATCTTGGCATGATCCATATCCAACCCATCTCCTATTAGGACTCGGACATTTTCCTCGGATTCGGATTTTTTTCAATCGAATACGGATCTGATAAATTTCTTCGGATCGAATCGGATTCGGATCGGATTCGAATTAAATTGCCATCTCTACACGGCGCTGCGTTTTTAGTTTGGTTTTAGGATTCTAGTAATCAGATAAATTAACTTTTATAGGAGGGCTTTTCAGGTAAATTGGATTCTGGTAATTTATTTCTTTAAAAATCCTATCCGCCGTCCCCTGTAGTTTCCCTGTCTTTCATCCTTATCCTAAATTGAAAGAGTATAATTAATTTCTCGTGGATTAATCACACACGAGATCCTTAAAGCTTTTCAAAAGTTTTTAATTTCGTCACCATTTTAGTTTTCAAAATCAAAAGCTCAACGATCAAATCTTGTTTTAGCCCCTTGAGGTTTTAAGCTCTCTTTTAATTGCGTCCTTGAATTTACAGAGTTAATTAGAAGATACTGGGTTAATTTTTTTAGTCATGGTACTCTAAAGTTTTTTTAATCTTGCGTCACCCTTTCTTTAAAATTCTTTCGGGCAAATGCGTTGTTCAATCCTCCTCTTTTTGTCTGTGTTACTAAATAACATTCAACTCTTGAAATCCAACTACAAATTCAGCATGCATTTCTTTATTATTATTTTTTTCCTTTTTCCTTGCACTCTTGTAGGATGTTTTTTAAAATGGTATTTGGTTGTATATATTGTAAACCAATCTGCCCTTTGATTAAGTTTAGTACATTGTAAATCTCATATGGTAAGAATGCATGTATGTCGTGCGCCCTTAAGGCTTAGTTTTTTAAACGTCCATGTATATATATATATATATATATAGGTTATCCTTGTGTGATAACATGTTGTTGTAGAGCGTTTGGATGTTCTCTATTTATGAGTGCAAGTGCACACTCTCGTTAAGTTATAGTATAAAAGATATTGCCTCTCACAGGGATTGGAGCAACTTCTATGAATGGTTTCCTGCACAAAAGTTTAGTAAATGCGCAATCAAATCTCATAATGTGGAAATATAAAGACACAAGTAAAATAAAGATAGTGATGAGAGGGATGATATGTAGAGATTTGGTCGATAGATTGGGTAAGGCAATTGCAGTTCAGTAGTGTGTAGACTGCGTTGTAAAGCCTAAGAATTTTTTGCGCTTCTAAGATTTGATGCCTCGGTGGGTATGGCAGGCAGAAGCTATGACCCTGTCACGCGGCCGCAGCGGGTCACTACCCCTGCAACTTTCGCTGTCTCGGTAGGTGGAACAGAAATAAGTCCTGGCGGCTAGTCTGGCAGATATTCCAAGTTCGGCGAGATAGTCGACAATGATCCTTTTTTATTTCTAGGCAAGGATGCTCGAATGCTTGCGTGATGTAGGCAATACCTAGCAATCTCAGCATGAACCTAACACAGACAAGTCAATTCGGTTGGTGATCCCTTTTAGCCGCTGAAACTTGTGAGCTTTTGGAACCAAGTTAGTCACGTCTCGACATGTTGTGACCGTGCTTAACCCTTTCGTGAGCCTTTCACTTTCGTGTCCGACAAATGGATTCTCTCAATTGAACGGTTAGAACTAACTGAAAGAATGAAGTGCATAGATTAAGCAAACTTGAATTTTTTTGAAAACATACTTAAACTATTACAACCGTTTCTCACAACTACTTTACATACAAGGACCTAAACCCTATGAGAGTTGGGCCGTGACCCCCAACAACTCCCATCTATCTAGCTACCTCTCCAATATGCAGCTATTCATGCATGCATCCCTTTATGCCCATATACCTTCACATACATTGGGTATATATAGGGCTCATGGCCTAAGTTTGAGTCCTCCTTGAAGTAGAAGTTCTTAAAGTAGTTTACATTAAATTCTGACTCGTTTTTTTACTTAAATGTGGACTCTTTGGACGTTGCCTTCTCCCGCAAGTAAGGATAAGTACTTCTACTTATCAATCTTGGATCAGCTCTACCGACCGCTACAGGCTTCAGAGAATTGCAAGACTGGGCTCATTGGGCTCAGGGAATTTCCCTCTTTAAATCGCGACCCATCTTGGCTAAGTCGGTGTAACTCTTGCCTGGGTGGCACTTGGTGGCAATGCTACTTGAGCAGCGTCCTTAGCGACATCTGGCTCTGCTTCAGTACAACTCCTATTGTTTCCAGCTTTCCTATCCTCTCCTCCTCTACACAGTTACATCACCTGAAAATAAAAACTAAACTAAACAGTATCTTTTCTTAACCAAACATAAAATATTCTAAAAACATGGTGAAAGAGAAAATACTGTTATTATGCATGCAATGCACCTAAATATGCCTAAATGAGCTTAAGAATAGCAATAACAAGGGCATGAATGTGTACAAAATATAGAACTTGTGGACACTCTACACACTCCCAAACTCGAACTATTGCTTGTCCTTAAGCAATGCAACCTAACTAGTAAATCTGCCAATTGCACAAAATTAATAGAAACTTTAGCCTTTAACTTGATTTCTTACCTCAAGGCCGTGGCACCTATTATGTTAGTGATAGGGAATGGCATGAAATAACTTATATTTTAATTTTCTTAGTGCCAGTGCAGTGTGTGCAGGTCTGTGTTCATGCTAAACATGCTGAGATAACTAAGTTAACAAATAATGCCTAAAATAATTGAATTACTAAAAAGGATACGAGTTGCTGCCTTGGCAGCACAATTAGGTACTTCTGTCTTCTTTTTCTAATCATGGCTTTAAGAGCTTCAGCTCATCACAACTATTCTCTGGGCCTGAAGCTAAGATAAGTGCACTCTACGAAACTTCAAACCCTTTGAATAGAGTCATCTCGCGAAGGCTTTCATTCACTTTTGCTGATTTGTCTGTCACTTGGTTTAGATACGTGGACTTTGATAGCAGCGGAGTGTTCTTGCTTATGATCCTTCCTAGAGCCTGTTTCGGGCACCTCTAGGGTTTTCTTCATTTTTGTGATGCTGCCTTGTGCTGTCACGGCGACAAACCTGTTTCGGGCACCTCTAGGGTTTTCCTTATGAATCTTCATATGCAAAAAATCGTGATAGAATTAATTGTGGTGATATTTTAATATGTATGCATATTGTCTTGCCTTACTTAAAATGTCATGTTTTTATTCTTCTTGGTATGTGTGATTAATTATGTGATTTTCTAGATGCTTTCAAAATATGAAAATATATCATGTGATATCCTTTTATTCGGAAATGAACGAGGCCAGTACCGGTCGTAGTGGTGGTGGTTCAAACGTTCATTCTCGAATATTAGGGCTTTTGAAATTCACTCACTTTTATAACCAAACTCCGATTAAATTTGTCACTTTAATCCATAAAATTTGATGTTAATTCAGCGGTAAGGATCTTGGTACCAATTTTGGGCATGACGGGGGTGCTCATCCTTCCCTGCGTGTAACGACTCCCGAACCCTTTCGAATCTCTGGTTTAGTTTTCAGTGTCCGGTCTACCTTTTAAAATGGCCGGCGGCGGCTCCAATTTTAGTCATTTTCAAAAATTTGCTTTTTAAATCAAAACCCAGTTCTTTTAGGTGACGCCAGAGTAAAGGGGTAGCGATACCTCGATGTTTTTTTTAAAAAAATGTCGCTACAGACACAAACATGGCTTCTGGGTTTGCAGCTATCGACACTCGATTTAAATCTTTGGAGGATCGTGATCTTGGCATAGAGAATCGGCTTACCTCCCTTGAAACCCAACAATCATCCATGGATCTCTCTTTCACCAACTTCTATGGTGATTGGAGGAGTTTTCGCAAGAATCAAGAGAAGGACAAGGATGATTTCTTGGATGAACTTGGAGGCGATGAAGACGATGAGGGACCTTAGTGTTATTGCATATCATTTTATTTTTTCATATTAGGATTGAGTTTATGCACCTATCTATGTTTTTTGTTTTAAGACCTATGCTTTGATTTCATGTTTTTAGGATTGAGTTTGATTTTATGTTTGAATTTGTTTATGAACTTACTGCTATCTATGCTATTATGTTGCTTGGTTTATGATTTATGCCTCTTTTATTCTCATTTAGCCTTGATTATGTGTTTGATCTATCAAAAAGAGGGAGAAGTAATTCTTAAGAGCCTAAGTGTTTTTAAGTTTCAAGTGCTTTAATTTTCAACTTTTCAAAACTTTAAAACCTATCTTAAATTGAGGGGGAGTTAAAAGTTATTCAAAGATTTCAAAACACTTAAAAATTTATACATGGTTTTCTTATATCAAAAAGGGGAGATTGTAAAACCAAAGAATTGATTTTGATATAACAAATGATTTAAGGACTAAATTGAAAATAGAAAATAAATTTTTAAGTCCTCAAAATTTCCCAAAACTTTTAAGCGAAATGTCAAGTCAAAACCAAGTGGTTATACTAATTTTTCTAAGTGTTTTCTAAGTCAAAATAGTGATTTTCGAGTCACCGTTTCGAAACATCCCTTAGGTGTTTCAGAATGTGTTGAAACTGTTAAAATTGGTTTCGAAACGAGTCTTCCTGTTTTGATACAATAGTATCGAAACAAGACACTATGTTTCGAAACGGATGAAGAACAACAGAACGGGTAGATTCGTTTCGATACCGATGTATCAAAACGATCTCGAACATTTTGTAACGAGATTTGAACTTGGATTTAAAATTTATGACCGTTGCAATTTTTTAACTGATTTTTACAAAACGGTTAAGACGCATCGAAACGATTTAAGCACGTTTTTAATATGGGTTTTGTAGTTTCGAATTTTTTCGAAACTGTATCAAGCCGTTTTGGAACGGGCTCTTAGCGTATCGAAACGATCGTATCCGTTTCGATACAGCCTATTAAATACACCCAACGAATATTTCTATTTTGGTCTGTTTCGAAACAGGTACAGGTGTTTCGAAACGAGTAGTTGCAGAAGTGCATTTATGGTGGGAAGATTGGATCCTAACGACTATATTGATGATGGCAACCACCCGAACGACTAGAACTGAATGAGAATGTATAAAAGGGAGTCTAAAACAACCAACAACAACTATTGATCCTAAGAGAAACAATCCTACATCAAATCCAAGATCAAGTTCTTAAATTCCAATATCCTTGTAAAACCACAATTGTCAATCCTTGTAATTTCCTATTTTTCAGATTCAATTGGGTTGTGTGCTTGTAATTTGGGCAATATAAGTCTTCAGAGATACATTGTATTTTTGTAGAGCCGAGATTTTTTCTAGGTTTATATATATATATATATGAGATAATAAATAAATAAATAATAATAAAAACAAAATAATAAAAATTAGCCCAAATATATATTAAAGTCCAAAAGTATTACAAAGGTCCAAAAAATGTTACAAAGCCCAAGCTAAATAGTAAAGACCCACTACAGCTGTTAATGACCCATCACAACTCATGCCCAGCCCAACAAACACAAAAAGCCCCTCTGATCCATCTGTGTTTCTATTTCCCGCTCAAACTCGAGCGCCAATGGACACGTGGCAAGTTGTCATTGGCCCCGCCCTTTTCACGCGGATTGGTATCAGTCTAGAACTAGCTGGCATTGCCAGCAGATCAAGGTGACGTCAGGACTGGCAACTGGTATAAATGCATGCGAAGAGAGAGAAAAGGCAATGATTAGCAATTATTACCCTCAAAATTACTAAAAAAACAAAAAAAAAAAACGAAAGGTTGGGAGTTGAAAGGGTTACCTGGAGAATCAGAGCTGCTCGAGGAAGACAACCGGAGCAAAAGAACTGTGCCAGAAGCTCGCCGGAGACACAAAAACATCGAACTGAGGTAATCTCAGCCTCTATTCACTCATTTACTCATTTAACCTAATCGAAAATACTAAATAGAGTCAAAATCCCTAAAAACGAACCCTAAATCACCAAAATCAAATCTCAAAGCATAAAACATTTATTAAATCTAAACCTACAATCTAAAATCAGATCCACAACAGTTAATAAAGCCTAGATCTAATGGGAAACTAAAACAGATCTAAACTCAGTAAAACAAATCTAGTTTGAAACTTAAAAATACATAAAAATAGTAAAAAAGAAGTTTGAGAGGCTTATCTTGCTTCGCTGTTGCCAGAGTGAGGATCTGAGTGTTAGGAATGCGGACGAGGTTTAAAATCATAGTGGTGAGGCTACTGGTTTCGGGTAGGTAGCTTAGGATTGGAAGAAGTGGAACATTTCTGTTGAAACGAGGCCTAGATATAGGTTTAGGATGAAAAACTGTGTTTTTTTTATAGATTTTGGGTTTCAGCGACGGTAGAGGTGGTGTTCGGAGTTACAAACGGTGGTCAGAAAAGCAAGGTTTGACCGAAGAAGATGACCAGCGAAGTTCTGGTCATCGGAAAAAGGTTGAAGGTGATTGGGGATTGGTCGGAGGTTACAGGGGAGTCAGAGAAGATGACCGGAGAAGGTCCAATCATTGGAAGAGGGAAGAAGAAGACCAGAGATGATATTCGGTGACCGATATCATCCCGGCGGTTAAGAAATAGGTCAGTAGGATTTTAGGGAAAGGACGAAGATCAAAACAAGGTTTTTTGAAAGGTTTCTGGTGTGTTCTTAAGAAAATAAGGGTTTTGATCTTTGAAAATAGTTTTCGGGGAAGGTTTAGGTGTTTACGAGGATCAAACGAAGGGATTCTTGAAGAACTAATGAAGAACAATAGGAAAAATTGGGCTTTGATTGAAAAGGATTTAAGTTTTTAGGGTTTTGGGTGTTCGAGTTTAGAGGGTTTAGAGAGAGAGAAATGAGGAGAGAGAGAGAGAGGAGAGTGGCCAAATGGTCATTCCAACTCGGTGAAGATTATTTATACCGAGTTGGGAACGACACCGTTTTAAGGAAGTGGGTCGCAATGGGATCCGCGCGTTTTTTGCGGGGGTTCGGATACGGGTCCGTGACCCGGTCGCTTAGAAAAACTGGTCTAGGCTTGGGTTTTAGATAAACGAGTCGTTAATTTTTGGGCTTGGATCAAATGGGTTTGAGCTTATCTTTTTAGGAATTTAGGCTTGAGCTTTTGGGTTTCGTTTTCTTTACAAACCAGTCATTGTATTCTTGTAATTTGGGCAGCCAGCTTTCAGTTTAATTCAATTTGGCCCCTTTCTAGCTTTCATTTATTTTATTTAATTTCTCAAATAATTTATATGGTTGCCTATTTTAGAATATCATATAATATATTGTTTGGAGAATAAAATCACATGTTTAAGAATAAGATTAGAGCCTTTAGTATAGTTTACTTGATCATAATTAAATATGTGAGATCATTGTAGAAAATAAGTGAATAATTGAAGCAATATTAGAATATTCAATATTGGCTAGTGTCACAATGTAGAGTGATGTTAACCAATGAGTGTTCCAATAAAGGTTTCATTTTTTCATTTCAACCTAGGAAATGGAAATAATTTAATAATTAGGTAAATTTAAAATTGAAAATAGGATTAATGATTAGAGTCACCTTAATTAGGAATGTTATTACTTTTAGGCTCGTTAAAGAAAGTGTCCAATATTATTTTGGACGTTCTCTTTTATGTCTAAAAATTAATAACATTCATAGAATTTTAATTAAATTAATTAATAGAGCCTAATTAGGGTATACTTAAAAATGGCAAGACAATAATTAGTCATGCATTAAACCTTTTGTGTTGAGGTACATTTTTCGAATATAAGTTGAAGTGTCCTAATGCAATTGGATGTTTCATAATTATATTCGATCAAAATGTATATTCTTGCAAAAGGATACCCCTATTCGGAATAAAATTCATTTTACAGTAAAAAGATTTAATTAAATCCAAATTAATGTTTGAAATGTCAAAATGCCACGTGTAATTAATAAGGTACCGATAACGGGTACACGTAACCGACTCTCGAACCCAAACTTTTTAAAAAGAATCTCTGGTGCGTTTTTATGGTGTCCTGCCTACCAAAGTGGCCGGTGGCGACTCTAAAATGATTTTCAAGCAAAATAAAAGAGATTTTGACTAAAAATGGAGAATTAATTAATTACAATATAAAATTAGTCAAAACCCCGATTTTCCAAAAACCTAATCGTCAAGCTGTTTTTATTCCAAACTAAAAAAAAACGGGTTTTCAAAAAACGGCTGCGACAACTTGGCGACTCCGCTGGGGAAAAATTGAGAGTCAGGCCTAATAATTAATTACACGTGGCATTTTGACATTTCGAACATTAATCTGGATTTAATTTTTTCTGAAAAAAATGTTCGATGGATTTTAGGAAAAATGGGGGTAGTTTTTGTGTATGTTATATCTGTCATTCATGCATAAACCCTAAACCCGAGTTTTCCACCCTTAAGTGGGAGTAAGACAATATCCGACGTGATGCTCTTCAACTCCGAGTTCGGATTTTTTTCTTCTTCTAGTATACTAACCTTACGTGTCGTGGGGCCCACGCCTCCGTTTTAAGGGACCTATACTACCGAATCAATGTCTTAATGTCGCAGTAGGCAGTAACGACAGTTCGAGAACCGATAGTCTAGAACAAAACCCACATTCTGTTTTAGAAACCCGAATCAATTCTCTATTTATCTTGTTGCATTAAATATTGTGATATTAATTTGAATGTTTATTAATTTCGTAGTTTGTCTAATTGCCTTCAATATTAATTTGTGATACTAACACAAGATTTTGTTGTTGTTGTTTGTTTGTTTTGTTTAATATTTTGTCATCCATTGCATTTTTATCTTTGACATCGAATTGAGAGTCAGTCAATTTAGAAGTACCCAATATGTACGAGGATTTAAAGAAGGAGAGAATAACACCACAGTGTGGATCTGATCTGAGCAAACACAACATGAAAAAGGAGACAGTCTTGGAAGAGGGGAAGTATCTAAGATGAAAGGATACGCAAAGTTAAGCACCAATCAGGAGGCATGTTTATCAGACTTTAAATGTATCTGGGATCAATGGGATAATGAGATGAAAAAGCAGTTTCGAGAGGAATTTGGGGACATAGCCTTACTGCTAGATATAAAGGTCAACCAAGAATTACTAAGAGCAATGGCACAATTTTGGAACCCAACATATAATTGCTTCACATTCGGACAAGTAGATATGACACCAACGTCGGAGGAATATGAGGTACTGATCAACTGCCCGAGAATAGAAAGCGATAAGATTTACACCATATCCCTCAATAGCAAGGGAAATTTGGGGTTTGTTAAAAAATTGGTGGCATTAACAATAAAGACAAAGGAATGGTGGGAGAAAAGATTGGCCAACAATGACAGTACCGACCAAAATGAGAACAGACAACGGGTTAATTGGAGAATTCTCAAAGAGTTGGTGCTCGCAAGTAATGATGAACCGGTTAGAATGAGAAGTATGTTTTCCCTATGTATCTATGGCTTGGTAATATTCCCCAGGACCCTCGAGCACATTGATTCATCAACCATTGGATTATTTGAACGACTAAATAAAAGAGTCAATTCGGTGCCAACCATTTTGATAGAAACCTATAGATCATTGACCATCTGCAAGAAGACATCAGAAGCGAAATTATGGGGGTGTGCACAATTGCTGGAGATATGGTTCAGGGGTTACAGATGGAATGCGCCTTATAGAGGGGTTAGATATCTTGATACTTATTCACCGATAAGGGAGCATATAGCTGACTGTGTCCTAGAAAGGAAAATCGAGAAGCATTAGGAGGAGTATCTTAAAGATTTGAAAGATACAAATGTAGTATGGAAGGCTCCTTGGTTGAATAGAGGTACAACTTTCCTATACTGCTGCGGAAACATAGATTGGGTTCCATTGCCAGGAATTTGGGGAGGGACAACTTACTGCCCATTGCTAGTATCAAGGCAATTTGGATCAAGACAGTTTGTACCTGCAACTACTGGGATGGCCAAATTCGAGTATGCTCACAAGACCAGCGACTACAAAGGATTGATACTGCAAACCTCAAAGGCATGGGAAACACCAAGAAGGGTTCAGCCTTACCCAAGTTTGGAAGTGATGGCAAGGTACGACGAATGGAGGGCTCAGAGAGTCAATGACACCACATTTCAGGAAAAGCCATCAAGAGCTGGAACTTCAACTCAAGTAATCCAGGAGTCTCCTTCGGTTTTAGAAAAACTCAGGCATGACCGGGAACAGGATCTGAAGAAATACAAAAACAGAATTAATGACCTCAAGGAGGAACTAACAATGGCACAGCTGCAGGTGGAAATTCATAAAGGAAAAGAGAAGGAGTTAATGGAACAAAACAAGAAAACAAGCCAAGAACTAAAAGAACTGCGGGAACTGCACAATGACTATAAAGATAAACAAAAGTGAGGTACAAGAAAAATAATAAAGAACCTATCCGAAGAGTTGGATGCAATGACCCAAGACAAGAATGACTACAAGAAGATGTACGATAGAAAGGCGTGGGCAAGCAAGGAGTCGAGTGACAAAGCCAAGAAAAAGCTAGAAGAAGAACATGCCCAAAATTTCCACTTGACCAGCCAAGTGACACAGTTAGAGGAATTGATCACCGAATACCACAACGAAGATAAGATCCAAGCGGGGATAAAGAAGGAGAGACTGCAGAAAAGGATAACAGAGTTAGAAAACGTTGTTCAAGACCTGAGAGACAAGCTTGCTGGTTATGATGGGGCATTAATGGCAGAGAGTGGTTCATGGAAGGATAAATATGAGGTGGCGCGACGAACATTCCAATGTCAAAATGATGAATTAGTGAGATTCAAGGCGCAAGTTAGGAGCATTACTTCATATGTCCAAATCCTGTCAAGACAAGCTACGAGCATGCTGGAGCAACCTAACATTAAAAAAGAACATGGAGAGGCTATTGTGCGTCTATTGCATGAGCTGGTCAACCTCGGAGTTAGGGCTAGTAGTTTCCTGTAGCAACAAGCTTATCTTTTCTATGTAATTGAATATTCAGACGAATGTGGCGTTTCTAAAAAAGACTGGTTCCTAAGTTCGATGTCCTTTTATTGCATTCATGAATTCATGCATACATTTATTCATTTGAAATTCTATGATAAATAAAGAATTTAATAAAGGAAAGGTTTAATGACAGAATCTTCTTTAAGCCGTAACCATTCCGCACTCATACGAGACCGGCTTACGTTCCAGATTCATGGCTTTCGAGGATCGAATTGCTAGTCTCGAGAATGAGCGTGTGGAAACACAGAACCACTTTGACAGGATTGAACAGTAAATCAAGGACTACTTCATCCAGACTCAAGCATAGATCATTAATCAGCTGACTGCTCTGTTAGGTCCTAAAGAATCTGGAAAGGCTAAAGCAGCCGAAGGAGCTTCCAATGACATAAATGATCAAGCCGGAACTACATCCCACATGAGGATGCAGCCAGAGAAACCTCCTACTGCGAAGAAGTTCCACATTAACCTGACAGGAACGACACCGAGTCACCAGGTGCATATTGGTGCAAACTTTGGAAGTGCTGAAGAAGTGCCAGACCTGAACACTCTTAATGAAATTGGGAAGATACGCGCTGAAATTGAGCGAAAGTATGAGGAGCGCTGCAAGGCTCTAGAGGATCGCTTGCTAGAACTACATAAAGCTAGTGAAATGGGACCAGGTGCTTTTGAGATGAGTTTAGTAGCTGACTTGGTACTTCCTCCTAAGTTCAAGACTCCAGACTTCGAGAAATATGATGGAACTTCTTGTCCAAAGGCTCATCTTACGATCTATTGCAGAAAAATGCTCGCTTATCTAAAAGATGAAAAGTTGCTGATACATTGTTTCCAAGATAGTTTAACTGGCTCAGCTGCTCGCTGGTATACACAACTAAGCCGAGTGAACATTCGTTCCTGGAAGGATCTCTCAGGAGCTTTTATGGAGCACTATAAGCATGTTACAGAAATGATCCCGAGCCGGGTAATGCTGCAAGGAATGGAACAAAGAAGTGATGAAACGCTTCGACAATATGCTCTGAGGTGGAGAGATGTTGTAGTGCAAGTACAACCCCTGTTAATGGAAAGTGAGATTGCCCACATGTTTGTACAGACTTTGAGAGGCCCACTCTTTGAAAGGCTTATCAGCAGTGCTACCCAAAATTTTGATGACATCGTGATGACATGAGAATTGATAGAAGTCGCGATAAAGAGCGGAAGAATTGAGAGTGGAGAGAGTTCTCTCATGAACTATAAGAGGAAGGAGAATGAAGTGAATAATGCAAGCACATATGAGGCACCGAAAAACGTGACCATTACATCACCTGAAACTGCATCAGGAAACTCACAAAACTCAAACAAGAGAGATTCTCGAGGGCCGAGAAATGATAGAATGAATTTTACACCCATCCTAATGTCATACGCTGAACTATACCCTCAATTGCATGAGGCAGATCTGGTGAGGCCATATCATCTGACACCTCTACAGCCTCCTTACCCTCCATGGTACAAAGCAAATGCCCATTGTGAATTCCATGCTAGAATATCGGGACACTCGATTGAAACATGCACAACATTCAAGAAAATGGTCCATAATCTGATCAACACTGGGATATTGATGTTTGATGAGCCCAGTATCGCTGCTAATCCCCTTCCGAGTCATGGAGGACGTGGGGTAAACATGATAAAGGAATATGATGAGGTGAAAGAATGATGTATCAAAGATTCAGCCTCCATTGAGATGAGTGTTTGAATAATTATATAATGCCAAGATGATTGAAATTGGCATGAAGATTGAAATGGAGGTGCCTGCTAAAGTGTATTGTGAATATCATCAGGAATGTGATCATGAAATCCAACAATGTCAGGAGTTCAGGGACCTGGTTCAAAAGATGATGGATAACAAAGAAATTGAGTTTTTTGAGAAGGTTGGAACAAAGAAAGAGGTTGAGGTGTGTGCATTAGAAATCTCTAAGGTGAAATATGGGGTGCATAAACCTTTGGTTGTATCCGTTAAGCCAAGGGCTGCAAGTACCAAGCCAGTGGTGACACAAAAAATAGTAATCTCAACTCATGCGTCGTTTGCTTTCAAAAGCACCAATGCGGTCCCTTGGAATTACACGTCCAGTGTGTCAATACCAGAGAAGGAGAAATTGCAAGAGATAAAGCTAAGTGGAGAAACAAAGGAAGAATCAGAAAAAGAAAAGCAGTTGAACGTGGAGGCGGTAAACGAAGTAGGCCATTTCACTCGAAGCGGTAGGTGTTACTCCTCCCCAGAAGTGATGAAAGAAGCCGAGAAGGCTAAAGAAAAGGTATCAATTGCCCCGAGAAGATTTTTGAAGAAGAGCTTGCTCCAAAGGTAAATGAGCCGGTGACAGAGGAGCAAGCCCGGGAATTTCAGAGGTTTTTAAAGCATAGTGAGTACATCATAGTATAATAATTAAAGCGGTAACAGGCAAGGATTTCAATCCAGGAGTTATTGTTGAGTTCTGAGGGGCATCGTAATGCTTTGATGAAGGTGCTTAATCAAACATTTGTGGCAAATAATATCTCAGTGGATAAACTGGACAGAATTGTGAATCATATTACTGTTTACAACTACATAACATTTACCGATGATGAATTTCTAGAAGGAGGAATGGGGTCAGTAAAAGCTTTGAATATTACCACGCATTGTAAAAGATATGTGCTTCCATGAGATCTAATTGACAATGGATCCACCTTGAATGTTATGCCAATGGAGACTCTGCAAAGGTTGCCTATTGATGATTCCCATATTAAGGCATATCAGAATATTGTGAGAGCTTTTGATGGAACAATACGAGATGTACTTGGGAGGATAGAAGTACCATTGCTGATAGGACTGACAGTTTACAATATAGATTTTGTGGTAATGGATGTCAAACCAACCTACAATTGCTTGCTTGGGCGACCCTGGATTCACTCAGCAGGGGCAGTCCCATCGTCTCTACACCAGAAGCTCAAGTTTGTTATAGAAGGGAAGTTGGTCAGTGTTGGAGCAGAGGAAGACATCATTGCCTCCATAACAACTGATGTTCCATATATTCAGACAGATGAAAATGCCTTGGAGTGTTCTTTCCAGGCGCTAGAATTTGTGAATGCCACCTTCGTGGCTGAGGGAAAACCATTTCCACGGCCAAGACTATCAAACTGCACCAAAATGACTGTACGAGAGAAACTTGGAAGGGGTGCGAAGACATGCAAGGGACTTAGAAAACACTTGCATGGAAGTTTGCGACCAAGGCCCATTCTTATAAAGAAGGATCATTTTGGATTGGGGTTCACTCCTAATGTGCAAGATCGATTGAGAGAGTTAAGGAAGAAGAGAGAACAGAGGAAACCCCGCATGCAAGGAACAGAGACGTCCTCCCGACTGGTGACATCTTTTGATATGTCAAAGATTTTCAAATCGCATGGATTCACGAATGATGAAAAGCAGCTAGAGGAAGTTAGTCAAGAAACGATAAGACTGCATGAGGGGGAAATTTTTTGCAATAATCTGGATGGGTTTTTTATTGGTGGAATCTTTGAAGGTGCTCGACCTGGCGAATATCTGAGAATGATTCATCCCTGTGCCCCAGGCGAGACATTGGAGAATTGGATAGCTGAAGATACTTCCTTTGTAACCAATATTGAAACAGAGTAAATACTGGGACCACCTTATACCTTTGCCCGCGGGTATAAGGGGATTATTTGTAAAGGGCCATTATACAATCATTTTAATAAAGATGATTTCCATGCTGATTCGCAAATGGCAAATGAGTTTTTATTTTTCGCATCCTTTTCAAAATATATTATTAGTTCTTTGCATGTCTTCAACTATCGACTGCATGAATGATCCTAAACCCAATCCTAGAGTAGGACTTGAACAACTAGTATGTCTAGCGGAAATCAATGAAGTTGAGGATGAATTAGAATGTGAAATCCCTGAAGAATTACTGAGGTTGGTGGGAAAAGAAGATAAGCAGATCATGCCCCACAAAGAAGAATTGGAGATTCTTAATCTAGGAACATAAGAAACCAAAAGAGAAGTGAAGATAGAAGTAGTTTTTTCGCCCAGAAAGAAGCAGGAATTAATTGATTTGCTACGCGAGCTCAAAGATGTCTTTGCCTAGTCCTACCAAGATATGTCAGGATTGAATACTGACATAGTGGTACACAAATTTCCCATTAGACCTGAATGCAAACCGGTTTAACAGAAGCTTGGAAGATTGAGACCGAAAATGGTAATAAAGATAAAAAGAAGAGGTACAAAAACAAATTGATGACAATTTCCTTGCTGTATCTCAGTATCCCGAACGGGTGGCTAACATAGTTCTTGTACCAAAGAAAGATGGGAAAGTGCGAATGTGTGTTGACTACAGGGACCTGAATAGGGCCAATCTAAAAGATAATTTTCCTTTGCCACACATAGACATTCTGGTCGACAATATGTCAGGGCATTCCTGGTTTTCTTTTATGGATGGCTTCTCGGGATATAATCAGATAAAGATGAGTCCAGAAGACATGATCAAGACCACCTTTATAACTTTATGGGGCACATATTGTTACAAGGTGATGCCTTTCGGACTAAAGAATGTTGGGGCAACTTACCAACGGGTGATGGTGACTTTATTTCATGACATGATGCATAAAGAAGTTGAAGTATATGTAGACGACATGATCGCCAAGTCTCGTACTGAGGAGGAGCACATCCAAAATATGAAAAAGTTATTCTTGAGATTGAGAAAATACCAATTGAAGCTCAATCCTAACAAATGCACCTTTGGTGTAACATCTGGAAAACTTCTTGGGTTTGTTGTCAGTAGAAGGGGAATCGAGATAGATCCCGATAAAGTGAAAGATATCCAGAACCTGCCGCCACCCAGCTCACAAAAAGAAGTTCGTGGATTCCTTGGCAGGTTGAATATGTTTCTCGGTTCATATCACAATTGAATGATAAATGTGATCCAATCTTTATGATGTTGAAAAAGAATAACCCTGGAGAATGGAATGAAAAGTGTCAAGAGGCATTCGGTAAGATCAAGAAATATCTAACCAATGCTCCCATATTAGTAGCACCAGTTCCTGGCAGGCCGCTAATCCTCTACCTAAACAGTCTACGAGATATCAATGGGATGTGTATTAGGGCAACACGATGACACATGAAAGAAAGAAAGTGCCATCTATTACCTGAGCAAAAAGTTTACTGAATGTGAAGTGCGGTACCCACCTATTCAAAAGCTATGTTGTGCTCTGGTCTGGGTAACTCGAAGGCCCAGGCAGTACATGCTATATCACACTACATGAGTGATCTCTCGCATTGATCCATTAAAATTTATGATAGAAATACCAACATTGATTGGAAGATTAGCACGTTGGCAAATGCTATTGTCAGAGTTTGATACTATGTATGTGAGTCAAAAGGCAATAAAAGGAAGTGCCATAGCAGATTTCTTAGCCAGTCGTGCGATGGAGGATTATGAACCCCTGAACTTTGATTTCCCATATGAAGATGTGATGAATATCTCCACAATAGAAACTGGAATTCCAGAAAGAAAAACTTGGAAGTTGTATTTTGATGGAGTAGTTAATGCCCTTGGACGGGGAATTGGAGCAGTATTGATTTCACCAGATGATGTACATTACCCATTCACGAGGAGGCTAGAATTTCTTTGTACCAATAACATGGTAGAATATGAAGCATGTGTCATGGGCCTGCGAGCTGCCATCAAGAGAAAAATAGAAGTCTTAAAAGTGTATGGGGATTCGGCGTTGGTCATTTACCAACTTCGTGGAGAATGGGAAACAAAAGATGTAAAATTGATTGAGTACCGAAAGTTGATTCTGGAGCTAATAAAGGAGTTTGAGGAAATAACCTTTATAAACATCCCCAAGGAAGATAACCAATTGGCGGATGCCTTAGCTACACTGGCTTCGGTATTCCTAGCAAACAGATCAGAAGATATGGTGACAATCCACATGCAGAGTTATGAAACTTATGCTCACTACTGCAGCATAAAAGAGGAAATTGATCAACATCCTTTTTACCATGATATTTTGCAATATCTAAAGTATAAAACTTATCCTCTGGGGGCAAATGACAATGAAAAAAGAACAATTAGAAGAATGGCTTCAAGATATGTGCTCGATAGGGAAATTCTATACAAAATAAGTAGAGATTAGATTTTGTTAAGATGTGTCGATGCCAGCAAAGCAAAGAACATAATGGCAGAAGTACATGATGGGATATGTGGCACGCATGCAAATGGACTCTCAATAGCCAGGAAGATTATAAGATACGACTATTATTGGACGGTCATAAAAGGATATTGCATTGAATATGCAAAGAAGTGTCACAAGTGTCAGATATATGCTGACAAGATTAATTCTCCACCAGCCCCTCTACATACCATGAATTCACCATGGCCTTTTGCTTCTTGGGGTATGGATGTTATTGGGAAAATTTATCCTAAAGCTTCGAAAGAGCACCGTTTTATCCTTGTGGCAATAGATTATTTTACCAAATGGCTAGAAGCAACCTCTTATGCCAACATCACAAGAACCACAGTCAGTAAGTTCTTGAAGAAAGAGATAATTTGCCGATATGGGTTACCAGAAAGAATTGTTACTGATAATGCTACAAACTTCAACAAGAAAGTGATAATGGACGTGTGTGAACAATTTAAGAATATAAAGAAGTGGCAAACAAGAATATAAAGAAGATAATGCGGACTTCAACCGGGGCAACACCTTACTCCTTAGTTTATGGGACAGAGGCGGTGCTTCCCATTGAAGTTGAAATTTCGTCACTTCGAGTGTTGTCAGAGGTAAATCTAGATGATGCGGAATGGCTGTAGGTTCGATTTGACCAATTAAATCTCATCGAGGAAAAGATATTGAGGGCAATTTGTCACAATCAGATGTACCAAAAGAGGATAATGCGGGCATATGACAAAAAGGTGCACCCGAGAGAATTCCGAGAGGGGGATCTTGTGCTAAAAAAGGTCCTACAGATACATCGAGACGATCGTGGGAAATGGATGCCTAACTGGGAAGGGCCTTATGTTGTTAAGAAAGCCTTCTCCAAAGGAGCACTAATACTGGCTGAAATGGACGACAATGAGCTACACAAGCTGGTGAATTTGGATTCGGTCAAAAAGTATTATGCTTGAAGAATACAAAAAGAGATCAAAAAAGGGGAAAAAAGAAAGAAAAAAGCGGAGTGAAAACCCGAAAGGGCGCTCTCGCAAAAAGAGAAAACACTTATGGTGAAACCCCAAAAAGGGAACATTAGATATAAAAAAAGAGGAAATAAAATAAAAGAAGGGTTCAAGATGAAAACTCGCAAAGGGCATCTTGAAACCAAAGGAGGATCTGAGTTGAAAACCTGTAAAGGCGGCTCAGATGAGTGAAGTTGGGCATCTGGTAATCAAGACCTCGCGGAAACCTGGTATTTTAGAAGGGATTTCAAATTCAAAAGCATTCCAACAACATTTGAAGACCGTTAGACATGAGTGCAAACTCAGCCCTACTTCTGGTTGACAGGGTGGCTATATCCTTCATGCTTTGGATGCCCGGAAATCTGACTTTGTTTCTCAATTCTGTTTGCCATGGCTATTTGTTGAGTGGATCAAAGGATTGATCAAAGCCAAGAGGGGGTGAATTGGGTTTTTAAAATTTGTTGGAGTAAATGGAATGGCTAAAAATGAGGAACAAGGAATTTTAGAGTAGTTCAAGTTCCAAATGAACTCTACATCCACTACCTTAGCTACCACTAAGGATTTCCAACAATTCACTAATTTGTTCTACCCCTTTTCAAGGCTTAGGAGGTAACCTTTACACAATCGGTCAAATTTTCTACCCAAAATTTGACCAAACCCTCACAAGAGTACAAAGAAGAATTAAAGGCAAGAAAGATATATCTCAATACAAGATTGCCCTTTTAAGTACAAACACTCAACCTAAATTTGATCACAAGATCATAAATGAACACTACACAATTTTGGGTTTTACAAGAGATTGGAAAATAAGCACTTTGAGCTTGGATGTTTATCTTTGATGCAATAGTTATTGCTGGTCTTCAATTAGCTTCAATTTATACCTTCTCTATCAATTCTAGCTGTTTGAGTGGTTAGGGTATTGATTATAGTCGTTGGGACCATCTCTTTCCACCATAAATACACTTTTGCAGCTTACCGTATAAGTACGCGTAGACCTGTATCGATACTTGTCTCAAAACAAAAAGAGTCGTTGCACAATTATAAGAGGGTGTATCGATACGCGTGTAAGCGTATCGGTACGGGACATGGAATGTTTCGATACGGGTAAGACCGTATCGATGCCTTTTTCTCAACTTAGCTCACTGGAAGTTTCCGTATCGATACGACTAGGAGCGTATCTGTACGGGAAAACCGCCACTTTAAATTCCAGTTACCTAACAACTGACACCAACGATCGAAAACATTTTTGAATTTAAAATTCCCTTAAATCCGTATCGATACGGGTGGAACCGTATTGGTACGCTATTCAAACTCCTTCAGTTTTTACAGAGGGGCGTATCGATATAAATTCAATCTGTTTTGAAACATTGTTTCGATACGGTGAGGGCGTATCGAAATGCGTCTTTGCAGTAGCCAACTTTGTGAAAAAGGTATCGATACGGTTGGAAGTGTATCGATACACCTTGACGTTTTTCAATACTTTGGCCTTGGAACACTTAGAAAATATTTGGAGTTTGTGTTTTTCAAATCAGATTAATGTCTTAGTGATTTATAAATCATTTGAGGGACTTAGAAATCTATTTCATGTTTTCAATTTAGTCCTTAACATACTTAGTTATATCAAAATCAAACATAGGTTTTACAATCTCCCCCTTTTTGATATAACAAAACCAAAACTTGAAATTTTTGACACTTTGAAACACTTTGCAAAATAACTCCCCCTTAATATTAGCTAGGTAACCTTTAAGTTGAAAATCAAAATATTTTAAGTGTGAGCTTGTTCCCTCTCCCCCTTTTGTTAGATCACAAAGTAGAGACATTGATAAACATAGACAAAAGGCATATATAATAACCAAGCAACATAATATTGATAATCATTAAGTTCAAAATAGAGATAGCATCAATCATAAAATCCAAATAACAGAAAATCAAAGCATAGGTTTGAAAATGTGAAATTAATCCTAAAAATATAAACGTAAGTGCATAAATATCCTAAATGACATAAATGATATGCAAAGATGAACTACTATGCATCTCCATCGCCATCTTCATCATCTTCATCATCCTCCTCATTTGCATCATCATTCCCCCTAGTTTGACGCCACTCGTCATGAAAGGCGGTAAGGGATATGTTCATCGAGTTGTGATCGCCTTCAAGGGAAGTGAGGCGCGTCTCCACATTCTTCATTCGATCTTCAAGGCTTGTAAAGCGTGTGTCAATAGCTATAAACCCTGAATTCATCACTTGATCTATGAAGGCAATTCCCGTGCGCAAACCCGTGAATTGATCGTTTAGAAAGGCCATGAGAGTATCCATGGAAGGTGGATGAGGAGCTTGAGCGGCTTGACGATTAGCAATTTCTTCCAGAATGACATCGCTAGGGAGCTTAGATAGACGAATCCAACTACCATTAAAATAATGAAACTTTCCCCTTGCAAGAGATCTTTCATCGATAGGATCAGTGAGGGAATTTGGGTAGTCATGTGAACAATCTATCTCCTTTTGAGTGAAGAAATTAATAACTCAAAGTCGTACCATATGTGAAGGAAGTGACGAGTGTAGTGTGGCGATGTTGCACGAGATAGACAATCTCCGCAAACATAATTCGAGCAAGATTTGGTCGTTGTCGTTGACGGAAGCATCGAATCCAAAAATTCATCAACTTGGCGGATAGTGGATACTTTCCTCCCGAGGGCTTAAACCACCAAGAAACCATCAAATGTAGGATATGATCTTGAGCATTAAGAGCGGTGACGGAACCACTTAGGACATGGCCAAGAGCATTCTCATCATCAAGACCTTCATCCTCTAACTTAAACACATCACAAAGGGATTGAACATCGATGGTGATCTTTTTACCCATTAAATAAGAATTAACGGCCGTAACCACATTCTCTCTATTGGCGACACACTTGGCCTTAGCATAGAAAATCAATACTAAAGTGCGAAAGAAAAACCGAGGATTTGAAGAAAATCCATAAATTTCCATTCTTGGAGCAAAGGTAAGTAATCAAATTTGAAACGCTCCGAGTTAAGAAAAGGAATGAAAATTACCCTCTCCGGACGGATTTTGTAGTTTTGAAATTGTCGGAAATAGTTGAGATCTCCGGTGGTTTTAAAGGATTGTTGATAGATAAGAGTGAGGTTCGGGCGAGTACCACCTCCGGCATTGGAACCTTCACCGGCTTCACTAGTACGTGCCCTCTCTTTAGGTGCCATTGACCATAGAAAAGATAAAAAACAGTGTATGCGTTAACTTTCTCATCCAACCCATTGAAAATCAATAATCAAGGTTTTTGTTAAAAAAAATTAAAAGCAAAACAAAGATAAAAGGTTTAAAAAAATTGTTTTTGAGAACACAAAACAAAACAAGAATTTAGAACGAAAATCAAATAAAAATGAAAAGAGAAAATTTTACCTTGATATTGATAGAGAAGAATGGGAGAAGAACTTTGCACCAAATTGATGAAAAGCTTGATTAGCTTTGCTTGATTTTGAAAACCCTCAAGAGATTTTGAGTTGTGGTGTGAAAACACTACAACAAATTTATCAATTTATGGCGTTGAAAATATTGTCACTAAAACTTACATTTACGTCACTATTTGTATTTTACGACATAAAATTTAACGTCACGACGATCGTCACGTTAGGTGTGTCGTTAAATGTCTAACATGATGATGTATCTTTTTTCGTCACATATTGTCAAACATCTAGTGGCATTTATGTGAAACGTCACCTGATATTTTATATTCAATGACAATTAAATATGTCACTATATAATATAAAGTTTTGTCACTTATTATTTATATTGTCACCAATAATATAACAAATTCATTGTATAGTGACAAATATATAGCGTCACAATTTTTTATTGAAAATTTTAGAATTTCTCAATTAAAATTTATAAAATTAAAATAAAAAATAAATTTTATATAAATAGCAATAAAAGTAATTTTTTATAAATTATATAAAAGCCAAAACTATTTTAAATTACAATAAAAGCCCAAAAGTGTATACAAATCACATTAAAAGCAAAAAAAATCTAAAATTTACATTGAAGGCCAATATTTTTTTACAATTTACACTAAAGGCCCATAATTTTACAATTTACACCGAAGGCCCAATTTTTTTTACAGAAATTACATTTTGATCCCTTGCCTCTAAAATGAAAATTACAGAAAATTAAAACCTTGGTCGATAGCTAAGGTCTTGATGACCTCAAAACCACTGGCAGCGTCTCCAACATCCCGACACCACACCTACATTGATCGACCATTGAACCTACTACACCTAGCCATTACCCACTTGCATTCATCACCGACCACCCTCAAAACAACCACTTACCACCACTATGGCAACTTGCTCTTCACTTTCAGCTTTTAGAAGATGAGTTTTAGGTGTGGCATCTAAGTTCTTGTTGGCTTGCTTCGAAGCAAATTCCTCGTCTGCTTTAAGTGCTCTCAATTTCAAAGATGGTGCTTTTATCAATTAGAAATGTAGAAACCACCGAGCTGCATCCAAAATCATATATGAATATGATTGATCACAATAACGAGGAACAACTATGAGGAGAAAATTTCCCATGTTTCCTAATTATTTTAAACTAAAAAAACTAGGGGTGAATGGCGCCGCCCGACATAACTAAAGACCTCAATAGCAGTGTGAATAAATTCTCGAGGCCGCAAATAGCAGTGTAATGGAAGATATCGACGATATCAATTAGTTATTTCTGCAAAACAGTGATCAAAGAACATAAAAAAAGATCTCCACAACACAAAGAGAGAGAAAGAGCAACAAGAAGTATGATCCAAAACAGAAAATTGTGTATTGCAGAGTGATCCAAAGAAAGAGAGATTACAAATCGAAACATCGTGAGTAGAGTGTAAATCAAACTTCAATTTAAATTTAGGGTTTTAGAAATTACCTTGATGAGAAACACGGTCTTGTTTGGCGACGGTGATGTATGAAGAAAGTTCTCTGAGTAGATCAAAAAACTTTAAATGAAATTCCAAAATATATATTCAATGCTTTGCTTTTGTCATTGAAGTTGTAAAAAAAATTACACTTTGGTCACTCAACTCAACTGTTACATATTTTTTAGGAATGGCCTGGCACATTAACTAAATGGATAATACTAAATTTAGTCCCTCAATTGTAACTAAAATTTTATTTTAGTACTTTTTCAATATTTAAAAAAATATTTTATAAAATATAAAAATATTAGAAAAACTTTTATAATATATGAAAATTCATAACTTATTTTAAAAATATTTTTTTTGAAAATTATAATTATATGTAAAAATTAAAATCATACAATTTTTAAAAGGATTTTAAATTTTCAAGAAAACCTAAACGAAAATAACATCAATCATCATAATTCAATCCAAATCAATAATATCAAACTCAAAACCGCATTATATTAATGAATTAATACTCATTAGATTTCAAAATTTGTAGAAAAATAAATAAATTTAAAAATTTTAATAAATTTAATATATATATAATCTAAAAATGTCACGCGACATCACTAGAGCATGTCGCATGACACATTATAGTGATACCACATGGTAGACATGGGTGGATCTACATTAGTATTTGATGGGTCAATTGACAGCACTTAATTTGTTGGGTATGGAGTTTTCAAAGAGTTAGTATAGAATTTTTTATAAAAAATGTTAGAATTGACTTATTTAATATGTTGAGGTACATGGTCAACAATAGCTAGTGTAGTTGTATGAGAATTCTCTATTCCTCATGCTTTACACTGACCTTGCTATATGAAATTTTTAGCTCCGCCACTGATGGTAAATAACCTAAAAATATAAAAATTTACCGATCGAAATAGTAAAAAGGCTTAGTTGATATAATTTTATAATGAAATGACTTAATACGTTTAATTTCTTAATAAAATAGCTTAATTAAGGGCAAAAAAGTCATATGTTGACTTTTTTTTTTAAGTTTAGTGAGGGGTTAACCATTAAACCAAATATGTATTAACAAAAAAAGTCTTAAATATAAATACATATAAAATATTTATAGAACACATTCAACATGTAAATTAAAATTGTACCACCATTTTTATGTTAATATTTTTGTCAAACATTAGGTGACATGTTGGTATGATGTATTTTAAAATCATTATATAAAAGACAATAGAGATAATAATAAGTGAAAAATGTTTATTTTTTCATCACGTTAACCTTATTTTAGTGGCACGAAAAAAATGTCACCTTTTATATCTTATAAATATTGTCACGGGCCGCCAGTTCGAGCCCGTGCCATATGCGCATTTGCCGATAGAAGGGGTTCAGACACAGACCTTGACCTCGAAAAGTCCACCTGACATAGCCCGGTCCGTGAGAGATTCTGGAAGGTTCTGGAAGATCCTGGAAGATTTAGTCAACATTATCCATTTGAATTGATTTTATTTAGATAATGTTGAGATATTTAGAGATTTTGTAAAGATATTATGTAAATCTCGTCCGTCGATGTAAATCAGTTTTGACCGTCAGATCTTGGGGAGTTCAACTACAAATAGAAACTCCCCAGCTCATTTGTAACTCACTCAGTTTTCTATCTTCAGAGTAATCGAGGCATTCACTCAATATCCTCTGTGTTGTTCTTCGTGTTCTTGGTTTTCTTCTTTCAGATTCAAAGTCCATTGATTATAGTTTGCTTCCGCTTAGAACGATCTTGAGTTCTTGAGTGCCTTGGAAGTTTAATCTTCTGGAGTTGGAATTTAGGCTGACTTAGGCATTTGTGTGGTGAAATTCGCCTAAGGCCGCACGGTTCGATAATCTAGTCTCGTGACAATATGATGAATTAAATTGTCACGAATAAATTTTATAGGTGATGAATTTGTAACGCCATTGATTCAATAATAATAATAATAATAATAATAATAATAATAATAATAATAATAATAATAATAAATCGTCACTAATACTTCCATTTCATTATAGACGATTTTACAATGTCACTATTTTAACTAAACATCATTGAAAGGTTTCCCACCAACTTTTTTGGAGGTAAAATTTGGCTCCAAATATATGGTGACGAAAAATAATGACATTTTTTAAAATTGTCATAAATGATATACTATTAATCACAAAATATGACGAAAACATAAAATCGTCATATTTATAGTATATTTTGTGACGTTATACACAACGCCATATAGAATTTTTGTCATAAATTGATAAATTTGTTGTAGTGATGTTGAGGAAAATAAACTTACATGCATGTACGAGATTTTAACAAAACCAAAAATAAAACAAATGAACGAGAAAAAGAAACACAAAGAATTGGTCGGCATCTCAAATCAACTTACAAGCATGTACGAGATTCGAACAAAACCAAAAACAAAACAAATAAATAAGAACAAGAAACACAAAGAATTATAATCTTTCTAATTGGTTGGCATCTCAAACTGACAAATAGGGCAGTAATGGCTATGCTTTAGCCATCTTTCAATGCAACCGCCATGAAAGACCTGAGAACATGGCATCTGGGATGCTTCAAATCCAACCCTGAGTTCCTCTAAGCACACCATGCAGTCTCCTTTCTCCTCATCTTCTACTTTGACCTTTTTCACCATCTTTTTAACAGACAACTCTGTAGCTCCGACCATGTCATAGTTGTTGTTCTCGAATTCCCTCCTGGATTCCGACAAAGCTCTGGTTATCAAGCTCTCATGGTCGGACATAGACATGGCCATAGGTTTCACATACAAATCGGAATGTAATTGCAAGGCTCGTCAGTAATTTTCCTGGTCCCGCATCCTACACACAGTTCTTATCCCACATTGGATGATATCTTGGAGGACACCTTCATACTCATCAGAGGACATGTCGACTCTAAGCTCCTCAATCTTTGGAGCAAGAACCTGGTGAAGGTAGCGGGGGCTTTGCAGGAGGTTCAAACAGAAACAAAGAGTTCGTTGGGAGAAGAAAGGGTTGGCGTTGGCGGTGGTGATGTAGCCAACATTAACGGTTAACACAATCTGGATTGAGTCTCGAGGTATTTGACTGTGGTGGGGCGTGATTTGTACAAGGTGAGAATTATGCCATACAATCTTGAAAGCCATTGACTTTAATGTTGAAACTATATTTGAGAATAAATTAAAACATGCTGCTAGTATTTATAAAGCAGGGTGTAACCCCCTCGTCCCGGTCTGGTCGGATGACCGGTCTGAGTGGGCCACACGGGGAAAACCGAAGCGAAACCCGTTAAGGCTTCCCCTCGGTTAACGACCCGGAACATTTCTTTTAACATTAATCTTATCTAGATGCAATTATAATCCTATGTGAAGCACAGCAGCGGAAGAACCAAACAACGCATCACTCACCGACCAAACAAACATAAACAGTCCATTTTACTTCATTCCAGCAGGCCGTTTCGAAACACCTATAGGGTGTTCCGAAACGCCCTGACCTGGTCAACGGGCCTGGGTCAACCACAAGGTGACCGTTCCGAAACAGGGGTGACCCGTATCGGAACGACCTTGACGGTCAATATCTCGTGGTCAACGAGATTTGACCGTTTCGAAACTTCAAAGGCCCGTTTCGGAACGGCTTCATCTCGCCAATTTCTCAAAATTCCAGTGGCGAAAACGTTCCGGAACGGCCCTCATCCGTTTCGAAACGGCAGGCCATTTACGCAGGGCCGTTTCGGAACACGGGGACCCGTTCCGAAATGCCCCCTGTCTGCAGACTTTTCTGGGCTGTTTTGAGGCACAAGGATGCCTCAAAACATCCCCAAGACACCAAGCAACTTCAAGGCAAGACATCCTAAAGTATAGCAACCTTACAAGCATGCTTCAACAAGGCTTAAACATGTATAATACAAAGGCAACAATCCACATCATGCATTCATTCAAACCACATTCAACACATGTAAAAACTCTTAAGGCATAAGCTAACATTCAAGCAAGCAAATAGGCATGAGTTAACATCCATCATGGCAACACAACCATGCAAAAGCAACATATATAAAGGAGTCTACACATGCTTCTATCAACCAACAACAACCACAAAACATTCATATCCCATTGCTCAACCATTACATGTCTAGTATTTTAAATCCATACTTGGTGAACTCAAGTCACAAACACACTTGGAGGCCCTCCTCTTGCCCGAGCAACCCATGAACTAAGGATCTGCAATGTTGAACAAAGAGAGCGTAAGCAAATAATGCTTAGTGAGGGCGAGCTCTAAAAACAAACCTCAACATTGCAGGGTCCGAGCACGATCTAGCCAAAGCAACATACGTATAACAAGAGTCCACAAGATATAGATGCATGAGCAATTATCTCACATATATGTCATAATCATGAGCTTAACACAACCATACATGTAATCACATTTAACATCCAACAACTCATATACTCCAACACATTGATACACATATCAATTAACATTGGCACCTAGTTATGACCCAAATACGCGGATAGACTCGTTGGAAACTCATATCCAACAACCACATTACCTCGGTGGGATTCCACTCATCACCGGTCTCACGGAGGGGATTCCACTCATCCTCACGCCCCGTCGATGGGATTCCACTCATCACCGACTATATTTAAATACCATTTCCGGGCGTACCCGTACTCCTCCTTGGTGACTCAACGCCACCAAGGCCACGCGCGACTTTAGACTCATGTGTACACACTAACATCCTAATGATCGATCATTTGTATTTAAGTATACTAGTGCCAATATTTTACTCATTCCACATTACTCATTTCAATCATTTACGTGCTTAGCACGTACTCACCATGGACACAACCATGAACCATCACCATGCATGCTTTAAGCAATACAACCCATGCCACAACTCACATGTATAAAACAATATACATAAACATTCATAACACATGGCATACGAGGCATATACATTCACACAATTGAGTTCATCCAAAGGCTTAGATCAAGCTTAGAATTAGGCTACCACCCTAATCCTAACTCTAGATGGGTCTACCAAGCCCAACCTAGTCCACATACTCGAACCAACTAATTTAAAATCATTCAAGGAAATCAACCACTCACCTAAGCTTCCAAGCACAAGACCAAGCAAGCCACAACCTTCAACTCTCCGGATACACTCCCGATGCTTCCCCGTCCAAAAACCCTCTCAAAACCCAATTCCGAAAATTGCCCCAAATCATTTGAAATTCATATATGTAGTATCATTTGGCCTCTATACACCATAACTAAGCATACTAAATCAAAATACTCCATTTAACTACATAAAGTTCCCATTTTTAAGTCAAAACATTCAAAACCTCCATTTCTAAAATCTTCATGGAAACTAAAATAAATTGTACTTTTAGGAAGAGGAAGGTGAGGGGAGTTCAAAATTACCATTACCTTTCAATTTGGAGCTGAAACGGAGAAGAAATAGGATGGAATAGTAGATTGGAGAGGGGGAGCTTCTTTCACGTTTAGAGAAGAAGATGAATAGGAAAAAAAATAGGAAGAATGGGTGTTTTAATTGTTTCTTTGAAATCAAGGCTAAAAGACCATACTGCCCTTAATGAAATGGGACATTCACAAGGGCACACCATTAGAGGCTATTTAGGATTAAATTTCAAAACTTGATCCACATTAAATTAACACATTTGAAAACGAAACCCGAAATTCTTGGAAATCATTTTAATTATAAGACCGAGCCCAAAATAATATTAATATATTATTTTCACCTAACCCCTAAACCCGGGTATTACAACTCTCCCCCACTTAAGGAATTTCGTCCCCGAAATTACCTGGTGGAAACAAATACGGAAACTGCTCAACCATATCAGCTTTCCTCTCTCACGTGGCCTCTTCTACACCCCTATGTCTCCACAACACCTTGACCAACTCTATGGTCTTGCCACGCAACACCTTGCTATCAGAAGCAAGTATCTCGATGGGCTCTTCATTATAGGACAAATCCGGATTCAACTCTATCTCCTCAACTGGCATCACATGCGAAGGATCTGATCTATATCTCCTAAGCATAGATACATGAAAGACATCATGGATCTTTTCTAACTCAGAAGGTAACCTCAATCGATAAGCTACGGGCCCAATCCGCTCAACTATCTCATACGGACCAATGAACCTCGGACTCAACTTGCCTTTCCGGCCAAATCTCATTACCTTCTTCCACGGAGATACTTTCAGAAACACTTTCTCACCCACTGTGTACTCAATCTCTTTCCTCTTCAAATCTGCATAAGACTTCTGACGATCCGAAGTCGCTTTCAAACGGTCACAAATCAACTTCACCTTTTCTGTGGTTCCCTTAAGCAAGTCTGGCATAGGTAACAACCTCTGACCTGTCTCAGCCCAACAAATCGGAGTTCTACACCGTCTACCATACAAAGCCTCATAAGGTGCCATCTGAATACTAGACTGATAACTGTTGTTATAAGCAAACTCAACCAACGGTAAGTGCTTCTCCCAAGAACCCTGAAAATCAATCACACAACAACGAAGCATATCCTCTAGAATCTGTATCACTCGCTCTGACTGTCCATCGGACTGCGGATGATAAGATGTGCTGAAATGCAGACGACTACCCAAGGCACTATGCAGACAACTCCAGAACCTCGAAGTAAATCTAGGATCCCTATCTGAAACTATAGACTTCGGAACTCCATGAAGTCTCACAATCTCGCGAATGTACAAGTTTGCCAACTTGTCTAAGGAATCCGTAGTGTTCACTGCTAAGAAGTGAGCACACTTAGTGAATCTATCAACAATCACCCAAACAGAATTCTTCTTCGAAGGAGACAAAGGCAACCCCGATACAAAATCCATGGTGATTCTCTCCCACTTCCATTCCGGAATCTTCAAAGGCTGTAGTAAACCTGAAGGAACCTGATGTTCTGCCTTCACTCTCTGACAAACCAGGCAACGGCTCACATACTCGGCTACATCTCTCTTCAAACCAACCCAGAAGTAATCATTCTTCAGATCTCGATACATCTTGGTACTACCCGGATGCATAGAAAAGGGACTCGAATGCGCTTCGCTCAAAATCTGACGCCTCAGCTCAACATCTTCCGGTACCACAATTCTATCTCTAAAGCACAACAAGCTCTCACCACTGAAACTATACTCAGTCGGTCTTCCTTCGGCTATGTCTTGAACATGAGGAACTAAGCTCTCATCTTGCAACTGCTTTTCTCTAATCAACTAAATCAAAGAAGGCTTCACTTGTAACTCGGTGATCAAGCCACCATCATCGGACACACTCAATCTAGCAAACATAGCTCTCAGCTCAACGGCCACTTTTCTACTCAAAGCATCGGCCACTACGTTTGCCTTACCCGGATGGTACTCAATAGTCAAGTCATAATCTTTTAACAACTCTAGCCATCTCCTCTGTCTCAAATTCAACTCTTTCTGTGTCATCAAGTACTTCAAGCTCTTGTGGTCGGTATAAACTATACACTTCTCACCATACAAGTAGTGACGCCAAATCTTCAATGCAAACACAACTGCGGCTAGTTCTATGTCATGAGTAGGATAGTTCTTCTCATGAATCTTCAACTGTCTAGAAGCATAAGCAACAACTCTCCTATCTTGCATCAAAACACATCCTAAGCCTACGTAGGAAGCATCACTGTAAATCACAAACTCCTTACCTAAAACAGGTTGTACTAGCACTGGAGCATTTGTCAAAGCTTCCTTCAACTTCTCAAAGGCCTTTTGTCTTGCATCTGACCATTCAAACTTGACTCCCTTTTGCAACAACTTAGTCAAGGGAGCAGCTACTCTAGAGAAGCCATCAACGAACCTCCTATAGTAACCGGCCAATCCTAGGAAACTCCTAATCTCGGTCACGGACTTAGGTTGTTTCCACTCAACAATAGCCTCAATCTTCGATGGATCAACTCGGATGCCTTCGGCCGAAACAGCATGGCCGAGAAATACAACCTCTCGAATCCAGAACTCACACTTACTGAGCTTCGCATACAACTGATTGCTCAACAATCTCTGCAAAACAGATCTCAAGTGCTCATCATGCTCTTCTTCTGTCTTCGAGTACACAAGTATATCATCAATGAAGACAACCACAAACCGGTCTAGATAGTCTCTAAAAATTCTGTTCATCATGTCCATGAATGCTGCTGGTGCATTCGTGAGCCCAAATGGCATCACAAGAAACTCATAATGGCCATATCTAGTCCTAAATGTTGTCTTCGGAACATCACACTCTTTCACCTTCAACTGATAGTATCCGGATCTCAAATCTATCTTCGAGAATACTGAAGCACCCCTCAACTGATCAAACAAATCATCTATACGAGGCAACGGATACTTGTTCTTCACGGTCAACTGATTCAGCTGTCTATAGTCAATACACATGCGCATGCTACCATCCTTCTTTTTCACAAACAACACTGGAGCACCCCACGGAGAACTACTAGGCCTAATGAAACCACGGTCTAATAATTCTTGCAACTGACTCTTCAATTCTTTCAACTCCTTCGGAGCCATACGATACGGAGCTATCGAAACTGGGTTAGACCCTGAAACTGTCTCGATCACAAACTCAACATCTCTGTCAGGAGGCAAACCCGGCAACTCTTCAGGAAACACATCTGGAAAGTCACACACTATTCTGATATCTTTCGGTCTAGCTTCACTCATATCCGGATTCATAACATAAGCCAAATAGGCCTCACATCCAGAGTCCATCAACATATGTGCCTCTAAAGCTGACACCACATTAGACAAGAACTTAATGTTCTCGCCCACTACCACTACCTCGTAGTCATCAGAAAGCTTCAAGGAAATTCTCTTTGTCTCAAAATCCACACTAGCCCGATGCTCAACCAACCAATCCATACCCAAAATAATATCAAAACCGTAGAAAGGAAGTTCCATCATATCAACTGAGAACACATGACCCTGAATCTTCAGCGGACACCTCCTATACATACGTCTAACTACAACTATCTCACCAAAAGAGCTAGTAACATGCATACCTACATCTAAGATCTCAACAGGAATATCTAACTTCTGTGCATGCTCACTCAGAATGTAGGAATGTGTAGAACCCGAATCAACCAAAGAAAGCAAAGACATAGACTGTAACTCAAAATTACCTGCTATCACATCGGTGTCGTTCCCGGCCCCTCTCTGAGCATAGACCCTCGCTGGTCCTCCCGCCTCTGGCTGCACAGCCACAACATGAGCAAGGTTCCTCTGAGCATCTACCCTAGGTGCATCAGCCCTCGGCTGGAAGTAGCCACGACCGCGCCCACGGCCTCTCTGAAAATCATTACCTCTTGCAGGAGCCTGAGCTATGTTCGGTGCCTGAGCTGCCTGACGTGGACAGTCCCTCCTAAAGTGGTCCCTCGAACCACAGTTCCAACAAGCATGATAGTTACCCCAGCACTCTCCAGTGTGCTGTCTCCCACACTGTGCACACTCGGGCAAGCGCCCTCCTCCTCTATGGCCCTGATGGCCCCTACCATGGTGGCCACCGCCACGTCTCTGATTAAACTGGTGTCCGCCACCCTTGTGTCTCTTAGCATCTCTACCATCAAAGTGGTTATGCCTCTTTCCAGAACCAGAACCACCAGCTCGTTTGGCTGCACCCAAACTATGCTCCAAATCCTTGGCCCTCGCGACCAACACATCAAAGTCTGAGTAGTCAGAAGCCAACGTGTACCTCTTAACCTCTTCATTCAATCCGTATCGGAATCGGTTGCAGCGTTCCACTTCAGTAGGAATCAACTCTGAGGCATACTGACTCAAGCGAACAAAGCGGGTCTCATAATCAGTCACAGAAGCATCATCCTGAGTAAGAGCCATAAACTCTCGCTTCTTCTCATCCAAGTACCTCGGTCCCAAGTACCTCTTTCTGAAAGCAAACTCAAAGAAATCCCAATCTATCTCGGCCTCTGGAACCCCGGTAGTGATGGTGACCCACCAGGTGTAGGCATCACCCTGAAGCAGTGAGATCACACAACCCAATCTACGTGCGCCCGCACAACCCATCTGAGCCAAGATACGAACTGTCTTCTCCAACCATAGCTCCGACCTCTCCGGAGTAGATCCTCTAAACTCCTCGGCCCCTAAGCTACGGAGCCTCTCCAAAGGTAAGCTAGCATCATCACACCTAGGCTGAACTGCAGCCTGAGCTCCCGCAACCGC
Source organism: Hibiscus tridactylites (assembly GCA_958450335.1). Taxonomy (NCBI): domain Eukaryota; kingdom Viridiplantae; phylum Streptophyta; class Magnoliopsida; order Malvales; family Malvaceae; genus Hibiscus; species Hibiscus tridactylites. The sequence goes on from OY288266.1 coordinate 20,815,313, forward strand.
GGCCTGGAACGCTCCCGCTATCGCTTGCACTAGCGGAGTCATATCAATTCCAGCTGGACCTTGGCCACCTTGGCCACCTTGAGGTCCCTCTCCTCCGGCTCCATCCTCGCCCCCAACTCCCGGTGGAGGAGGTGGTGGAGGTGGTGGAGGAGCGCCAACTCCCGCTGCCCCCGGTCCTTCTATGTGAACCCTCGCACCAGCTACCGGCTCAACAAGAGCTACAACTCGCGGTTCCTGACGAACCAACCTCGGTCTACCTCTCGGTCTAGACATTGCTCACTAAGATATTAACTACAACCACAACAACAACACACAAGATGGGTTAGCAAGGTGAGGCTCCCAAGTGTCCAAGTATGTTTCCTCACTCAAAAATCATTTTTCCAATGTAATAGTAGCAATGGGACCCACACACACATGCTTTAAAATAAAACAATCAGCATACTTGTCATATAAGCAACCATTCTTGCAGAACAAGCAAACACCGTGCAATTCAACTTAAAACTTAAACTTACCTCACTTACCTGTCCAAGGTCTCGGTAACCTTAGGCTCTGATACCAACAAGTGTAACCCCCTCGTCCCGGTCTGGTCGGATGACCGGTCCGAGTGGGCCACACGGGGAAAACCGAAGCGAAACCCGTTAAGGCTTCCCCTCGGTTAACGACCCGGAACATTTCTTTTAACATTAATCTTATCTAGATGCAATTATAATCCTATGTGAAGCACAGCAGCGGAAGAACCAAACAACGCATCACTCACCGACCAAACAAACATAAACAGTCCATTTTACTTCATTCCAGCAGGCCGTTTCGAAACACCTATAGGGTGTTCCGAAACGCCCTGACCTGGTCAACGGGCCTGGGTCAACCACAAGGTGACTGTTCCGAAATAGGGGTGACCCGTATCGGAACGACCTTGACGGTCAATATCTCGTGGTCAACGAGATTTGACCGTTTCGGAACTTCAAAGGCCCGTTACGAAACGGCTTCATCTCGCCAATTTCTCAAAATTCCAGTGGCGAAAACGTTCCGGAACGACCCTCATCCGTTTCGAAACGGCAGGCCATTTACGCAGGGCCGTTTCGGAACACGGGGACCCGTTCCGAAACGCCCCCTGTCTGCAGAATTTTCTGGGCTGTTTTGAGGCACAAGGATGCCTCAAAACATCCCCAAGACACCAAGCAACTTCAAGGCAAGACATCCTAAAGTATAGCAACCTTACAAGCATGCTTCAACAAGGCTTAAACATGTATAATACAAAGGCAACAATCCATATCATGCATTCATTCAAACCACATTCAACACATGTAAAAACTCTTAAGGCATAAGCTAACATTCAAGCAAGCAAATAGGCATGAGTTAACATCCATCATGGCAACACAACCATGCAAAAGCAACATATATAAAGGAGTCTACACATGCTCCTATCAACCAACAACAACCACAAAACATTCATATCCCATTGCTCAACCATTACATGTCTAGTATTTTAAATCCATACTTGGTGAACTCAAGTCACAAACACACTTGGAGGCCCTCCTCTTGCCCGAGCAACCCACGAACTAAGGATCTGCAATGTTGAACAAAGAGAGCGTAAGCAAATAATGCTTAGTGAGGGCGAGCTCTAAAAACAAACCTCAACATTGCAGGGTCCGAGCACGATCTAGCCAAAGCAACATACGTATAACAAGAGTCCACAAGATATAGATGCATGAGCAATTATCTCACATATATGTCATAATCATGAGCTTAACATAACCATACATGTAATCACATTTAACATCCAACAGCTCATATACTCCAACACATTGATACACATATCAATTAACATTGGCACCTAGTTATGACCCAAATACGCGGATAGACTCGTTGGAAACTCATATCCAACAACCACATTACCTCGGTGGGATTCCACTCATCACCGGTCTCGCGGAGGGGATTCCACTCATCCTCACGCCCCGTCGATGGGATTCCACTCATCACCGACTATATTTAAATACCATTTCCGGGCGTACCCGTACTCCTCCTTGGTGACTCAACGCCACCAAGGCCACGCGCGACTTTAGACTCATGTGTACACACTAACATCCTAATGATCGATCATTTGTATTTAAGTATACTAGTGCCAATATTTTACTCATTCCACATTACTCATTTCAATCATTTACGTGCTTAGCACGTACTCACCATGGACACAACCATGAACCATCACCATGCATGCTTTAAGCAATACAACCCATGCCACAACTCACATGTATAAAACAATATACATAAACATTCATAACACATGGCATACGAGGCATATACATTCACACAATTGAGTTCATCCAAAGGCTTAGATCAAGCTTAGGATTAGGCTACCACCCTAATCCTAACTCTAGGTGGGTCTACCAAGCCCAACCTAGTCCACATACTCGAACCAACTAATTTAAAATCATTCAAGGAAATCAACCACTCACCTAAGCTTCCAAGCACAAGACCAAGCAAGCCACAACCTTCAACTCTCCGGATACACTCCCGATGCTTCCCCGATGCCCAAGCTCGATTCTAATCATCTCAAACACAACCAAAACGTTCGAATCAATAACACATCATCGGAAACAACCCGGATTAACATTAACAAGCATTTAACACCCCAAACAAAGTCACAAAACAGAATTTTCGAGTAGCCTCTATAACCCACTTATTTCTTCCATTTCAAGCACCCAAACAAGCCTCAATTTCATCCAAAATGATCCTCATATATCATACTACCTACAGCCCTCAAGAACCAACCTTAAACAACCCCAAAACCCACTCTAAAACCGTCCAAAAACCCTCTCAAAACCCAATTCCGAAAATTGCCCCAAATCATTTGAAATTCATATATGTAGTATCATTTGGCCTCTATACACCATAACTAAGCATACTAAATCAAAATACTCCATTTAACTACATAAAGTTCCCATTTTTAAGTCAAAACATTCAAAACCTCTATTTCTAAAATCTTCATGGAAACTAAAATAAATTGTACTTTTAGGAAGAGGAAGGTGAGGAGAGTTCAAAATTACCATTACCTTTCAATTTGGAGCTGAAACGGAGAAGAAATAGGATGGAATAGTAGATTGGAGAGGGGGAGCTTCTTTCACGTTTAGAGAAGAAGATGAATAGGAAAAAAATAGGAAGAATGGGTGTTTAAATTGTTTCTTTGAAATCAAGGCTAAAAGACCATACTGCCCTTAATGAAATGGGACATTCACAAGGGCACACCATTAGAGGCTATTTAGGATTAAATTTCAAAACTTGATCCACATTAAATTAACACATTTGAAAATGAAACCCGAAATTCTTGGAAATCCTTTTAGTTATAAGATCGAGCCCAAAATAATATTAATATATTATTTTCACCTAACCCCTAAACCCGGGTGTTACACAGGGTAGTGGTAATGGCGGCTTAAAGAACATCAAGAATAACGTTATAAAAAGGTTTTAAAAACACTCTGCGTAAAAATGTTGAGTTTGTGATTTTGGGATTTTCAGAAGAGGAAGAAAATAGATCTAGGGTTTTCTCTTAATTGAGAAGATGAAGGGGAAACGTTTCTGAGGAAGATCGGGATAAGGGAGAGAGAAAATGGTTTTTATTTTTATTAATCAAAAGTAAAAAATACATTTTCCATTTACAATTATATAACAATAAAGAAATATAAAAAGAAAATAAAGATAGTAAAGATCCTAACCGTCCGATTAAAACTAAGCTATCTAACAAATATCTAATAAAAAGTGCCCAATTGAAGGAAACAAGAGGAAAGAGTGGAGTCATTTTACTCGAGGCTTAAGGAATCAGCTAAGGCATCTACTCTCTCTTGAAATAAAATTGGAGGTAATGCTTTGGTGAAGCAATCAACAGGCTGGTTGGAAGAAGAAACTGGTAGTAAATGCAGCATCCCTTGATGAAGCTTCTCCCGAATTAAGTGACAATAAATCTCTATGTGTTTCGTACGTTCATGCTGGACCAGATTTTCTGCAATTTTAATTGCATATAAATTGTCACAATATAGATTAGCAGATTTAAAATGTAAATGTAAATCAGATAGAAGATATAATAGCCATTGCAGTTCACAGGTGACCGTTGCAAGTGCCCTATATTCAGCTTCTGTTGATGACCTGGAAATAGTAGTTTGTTTCTTAGATTTCCATGAAATAAGAGCATATTCAAGAAAAATACAAAAACCTGTAGTGGATCTTCGTGAATCAAGGCAGGATGCCCAATCAGAATCAGAAAAGACATTTAATTTGAGATTATTATTTGCAAGAAAGAATAAACCTTGACCGGGAGAACCTTTCAAATATCTCAGTATCCTATGGACAGCAGAAAGATGAATGTCAGTAGGTGCTGAGAGATATTGAGACAAGTAATTAACAGCAAATGTGATATCAGGACGAGTATTGGTCAAATATAGAAGATTTCCTATCAAACGTCTATATGAGGCAACATCATCCAAAAGTATACCATCAGATTTAGAAAGCTTGCTTCTATCATTAAAGGGAGTTGAAGCAGGTTTTGCACTAGAAAATCCAGTTTCTTCTAACAAATCAAGAGTGTATTTTCGTTGGCAGAGATTAATTTCTTCTTTAGACCTAGCTATCTCAAATCCTAAAAAATATTTTAGATTGCCTAGGTCTTTAATTTTGGAAGTGAAATGTAAAAAATTCTTAATAGAATCAATTTCTTCGAAATTATGACTCATTAGTATAATGTCATCAACATATACAACAAGAGCTATGAAATTGCTACCTGTTCCCTTTATGAATAAGGAGGAATCAGAAGAGGCTTGAAGAAAATTCTGTTCTTTCAAAGAAACAGTTAAACGATCATTCCATTGTCTACTTGCTTGCTTAATCCCATATAAACTTTTATTTAACTTGCAAACAAGACCAGAATTAGGAGGAAGAAAACTAGGTGGAGGATCCATATACACTTCTTCATGTAAATAACCATGCAAGAAGGCATTATTAATGTCTAATTGATGTAAATACCAGTTTTTAGCAGAAGCTAGAGCAATAAGAGTTCTAATTGTTGTAACTCTAGCAACAGGGCTAAAGGTATTTAAAAAATCCAAGCCTGGTTGCTGAGTATACCCTTTTGCAACAAGTCTAGCTTTATACCTTTCTAAAGTACCATCCGATTTCAGTTTAGTTCTGTAGATCCATTTACATCTTATGGTTTTCTTATCACTAGGTAAAGGTACTAAAGTCCAAGTGTCATTTTTTTTCTAAGGCAATAATTTCTTCTTTCATAGCTTCTTTCCAACAAGTATGTTTAACTACCTATTTATAGTTTTTAGGTTCCTTTAAGATGTCAACATTATTTATATAAGTTTGATGATTAAAGGAAATGTGATCATATGAAAGAACCTGAGCAATTTGATGTGGTGTTGTATGAGAAGAGACTTTGCTTGCTGGTAAAGCAACTTGATAATCTTCCAGTTTAGATGGCAACCGAACAGTCCTTGATGATCTTCGAGGTTGAACAATAATAGGAGACTTATTAGAAGACTGAGCAGACTGATTGAGATCAGAAGAATCAGATTCACATTGTGAATCTGAGAATCTGAAAGACTTGGTTGTTGTGTTTCAGAATATGAATTAGGTTTCAAAAAAACTTCTTCAAGAAAAGGATTAGTCTCAAGAACAGGAAAGACAAGTTTTGATGAAGATTGAAAAGTTTTTGATTGAAAGGGAAAAATAGTTTCAGAAAAAATTACATCCCTAGATATAAAAATACTCTTAGTTTGAACATTAAACAATCTAAAACCTTTTATGTGTTTTGGAAATCCAAGAAAGACACATTGAACAGATCTAGGATGCATTTTAGTTTTAGGTTTGGGAAGAATAGAAGCATAAGCTAAGCACCCAAAAACTCTTAAATTTTCAAAATTAGGTTTAGTCTGATAAAGAATCTCAAATGGTGTTTTATTTGACAGAAGAGGAGTGGATGTCCTATTTATCAAATAAGCAGAATGGATAACACAATCAAGCCAGAATTCTAAAGGTAGAAAAGCTTGAATACGCAAGCACCTAGAAACAGTAAGGAGATGTTGATGCTTACGCTCAACAACACTGTTTTGCTGAGGTGTATAAGTACAATTGTTCTGATGAACAACACCTTTAGAAGAATAAAAGTCAAGCATTTCAAACTCCTTTGCATTATCAGTACGAATGCATTTAATTTTGATATTAAACTAAGTTAGAACAAACTCATAAAAATCATTAATCAATTTAGGAACTTCATATTTTAATTTCATAGGAAAAATCCATACAAAACGACTTTTATCATCAACAATGGTGATAAATAAGCATGACCATATAGACCTTTTACAGGAAAGGGACCCCAAACATCAGTATGAACAAGATCAAAAATGTCATTGGAAATAGAACTACTGGATGAAAAAGATAATCTTTTTTGTTTGGCCAAATGACAAGTATTACAATCATCAGAATCCATAACATGTATTTTATTGTGCAATGGAGAAAAAGAATGCATTCTTTGTTTTGAAGGATTCCCTAATCTGAGATGCCAAAGTTTAGAGGCAGAAACAGAATTACAAGTATGCTGAATATGACCATCGTGACTAAAAATACCAGTATCAGAATGACAAACAAGACCAGAATGTTCAGAATTACAAGCATAAGTAGAAGCAGAACCACAAAGATAGTCAGAATCAACAACATTATTAGAAAAACACAAATTTAACTTGTACAAACCAGTGCACTCACTAGTTGTACCAATCGTCTTCCATCGATGCACGTCCTATATAAAACAAGTACCATAATTAAACACTAAAGAAATAGACTTATCTTTAGTCAATTGACTAACAGAAATCAAATTAAAATTAAAATTTAGAATATGTAAAACATTTTTAAGGACCAAACTAGGAGAAATACTAACATTACCTATATGGTTTACTGATACTAACTGACCATTTGGAAGCTTAACAAATTTATTATAAACAACTGAAAAAGAAGAGAAAAAATCTAAAGAACAACATATATGGTCAGTAGCACCACTATCAATGATCCAAGGCACATTATTAATAACAGGACAAGACAAAATAATACCTGAAGCATCAAATGGAGCATCAACAAAGGGAGATGAAAGAACATTCACCTTAGAAACATTGTTCACAACATAACCACTGGGTAAAGAACTACCTTTCTCATTAAGCAAATTGAGCAAGGCATCATATTGGTCTTTAGTAAAGGTGAGAGAACCAATATCAGCACCATTACCAGAACCAGGAATATTACCAGAAACATTAAGAAATTCAGCACTATTACCAGAACCAGAATCTTTCAAAGAACAATTAGCAATACCAGAACCAACTTGATTCATCTTTCCCATAGAAACCCTATTCCTATAACCAGGGGATATCCATGTTTGTTATAGCATCTATCAACAGTATGACCATAAAGACCACAATGAACGCACAAAGGCATTTTAGCAACATTAGACGATTTTTTGTAATCCTTAGGATATTGTCTACCCGAATCAGAACGACCAGCCAACATTATATGAGACTCATTATCAAAACTACCCGTAGACAACAGAATCCGTTCATGCTGAGCAACTAAAGAAAAAACTTCATTGATATCCGGCAAAGGCTTACGCATAAGGATTTAGGTTTTAGGAATACTGAAATTTTCATTTAAGCCACAGAGAAATCGAAGAACCAAATCTTGTTTTCTATAGACAGACGCAAAACATGAACAAGATTTTAAAGGACGTAAAACACAAATCTCATCCCAAATAGACTTAATCTGAGTAAAATAAGCAGAAACGGTAAGGTTACCTTGATTGAGATTAAAAAATTCCTGAAATAAATCAGAAATTCGAAGCAAGTCTCCCTAATTAAATCGGTCGAAAATATCGACCCAAATATCGAAAGCAGTGTCAATCCAAAGCACGCTCTGTGCAATCTTAGGATTTAAAGCCCTCTGGATCTATGACAACACCAAATTATTGCATTTTACCCAGGCAGAAAACCTAGGATCAGTAGGCTGGGGTTCCTTGATAGAACCATCGACGAATCCAAATTTGTTTTTGGATATAAGAGCCATACAAATCGAACGGGCCCAAGAATGATAGTTCATTCCATCAAGAAGAGAGGATGTGAGAACCAAAGAAGGGTTTTCACTCGGATGAATATAGAAAGGATCGCATGGGTCATCATTTTTGAAAGAATTTTGAGAATCATCAGCAGAATGAAAACGAGAATCGGAAACATTATCAACTGATACCATGTTGAGTTTGTGATTTTGGGATTTTCAGAAGAGGAAGAAAACAGATCTAGGGTTTTCTCTTAATTGAGAAGATGAAGGGGAAACGTTTCTGAAGAAGATCGGGATAAGGGAGAGAGAAAATGATTTTTATTTTTATTAATCAAAAGTAAAATTTACATTGTCCATTTACAATTATATAACAATAAAGAAATATAAAAAGAAAATAAAGATAGTAAAGATCCTAACCGTCCGATTAAAACTAAGCTATCTAACAAATATCTAATAAAAAGTGCCCAATTGAAGGAAACAAGAGGAAAGAGTGGAGTCATTTTACTCGAGGCTTAAGGAATCAGCTAAGGCATCTACTCTCTCGCCTTTACTTATATTCCCGTCCTCCTCTGATGTTGACTCTCAAAATCATTTTCCACATTCTCGAATCTGATTCAGTCCGGTACTCTTGTTATCCGGTGTATTCTTTTCAAGAAATCCCAGAATATGCTGCAGCTGGATTGAGTTCTTCCTCTTAAGACCTTTTGATAAACTGGGGGTGCCACCGTGACCTCCAAGAGGATCTTAAGCTAGGGTCCGCTGTGAGGATTTTTGTTGTTGATAGTCATAGGCCGATTCATTTGCATAACTTGAGTGACCAGAATGATCGGGTGGTTGTTCTTTATACTAATGATGATGAACGTTTGGCTAATCTGGCCTATGATTTTGAGGTTAAGGAGTTGGCAAATGCTAGCTATTCTTTGCATAATTCGGAGTTGGATAGTGAAGAAGATGAAGATAGCGAAAGTGAGGATGAAGATGAGGAAGGGGGAGCTAGGGATGGTTCTAGGAAAAGAAAAAGATTGTCTTCGGAAAAACACGAATGAGTTGCTTTGGCTGGCTTGTGTTTCACTTACTCATCAGTTTGTGCACGAGAGGTGTGAAGCTGGGGTTATGGAGCTTCAGCAGCATATTAACAGTTTAGGGAATCTTGATGCTGTTACTTTGGTGACTCTTAAAGACGGTACCAAGGTTCGGGCACCTGATTCCTCAAGAATTTCCTATGAAGATGAACCAAGACTTATGTTGTTAAGAGAGTGGAATTTATTTGATTCAATGCTGTGCTCCACATACATTTGAAGACCTGGAGTGATAATGGTATGAAAAAGCTTAAGCTTCTTCTTGCAAGGATGGGATTTGCACTTGTGGATTGCCAGTAGAAGTTCCAGTACATGAATCATGAAGTAAAGCAGAGGATGAAAGATCAGTTCGAACAAATTTTGCCTGAATATGGACTTAATGATTTCTACTACAAAAGTTTCTTGCGCCTACATGGTTATACTTCAAGGGTTTCAGCAGCAGATATGGTATATGGGGTTACTGCACTGCTTGAATCATTTATGCAATCGGATGGCACGTGTGCTTCGAAGCATATGATGCACTGTCCCTAAGTAATCTTGATAAGCTGAAATCTGGCATGCAACAAGCAATCAAGATACAAAGAGCTATTCTTAGGCAAGGGAGTGCTGCAATAACGAAGAGTGGGAGAAAGTTTAGGTGGGTGAAGCTTGAAGATTCGATAGACACAAAGCTGTTGGGTCACCCCCAGGCTCTGATTAAGTTCTGTTACTTTCTAATGGATGCCTTGAAGGAGAAGGGAGCAAAGTTGAAGCCTTTGCTTTGTGCCTGCATATTGCAAGAGCCATCTAAGGTGCTGATTGTTGGGGTCTGTGGGAAGCCTCGTCTAGGAGCACGCGGCTGAGGAAACCGGAGCTGAATTCTTCCATGAACTGTTTGAATCTTCATGGATTGTGTTGGATGCAGGTGTTGTTAATTCCTTCATGGTCGAACTAACTGAAAAGCTTTGATGTAAAGCTTCCAACATTAGAGCATTTTTAACTTCTTTGTTAAAACAAAAACATGTGTTTATTACTTTTAAGCAATTTTTTAGCTTGTTTGAAATTATTCATAAATAAAAATTCAGTTTACTGCATATGCAACTGATATGATAATTCTGAATGATCATTAACATTTCTGATTATGAGGAATCTGAGGAATTGTTATGTTTATTTAAGAATTTTCTTTTACTCAGGCTTGCAGATGTTTGAATATTTGTTTCTTGGGTTTCAATATTCATCTTTAACATTGCTGTTCATTCATATTGCGACCCTTTTTCGGGGGGAAATAACGAAACCAACTTACAAGCAAGTACAAGTTGTACAAGAAACAGATGAACAAAACAGAAACACAAAGAATTGTTATCTATCTAATCGGTCAGCATCTCAAACCGACAAATAGGGCAGTAATGGCTCTGCTTCAACCATATTTCGATGCAACCGCCATGAAAGACATGAGAACATGGCATCTGAGATGCTTCAAATCCAACCCTGAGTTCTTCTAAGCACACCATGCAGTCTCCCTTCTCCCCATCTTCTACTTTGACCCTCTTCACCATCTTTTTAACAGACGACTCTGCCGCTCCCACCATGCCATAGTTGTTGTTTTCGAATTCCCTCCTCGATTCCGCTAAAGCTCTGGTCATCGAGGTCTCCTGGTTGGTGGTCATGGTCATGGGTGCCACATACATATCCGAACGCAATTGCAAGGCCTGGCAGTAATATCCCTGGTCCCACATCCCACGCACAGTTCCAATCCCACATTGCATAATATCTTGAAGGACCCTTTCATACTCATCGGAGGACATGTCGACTCTGAGCTCCTCAAGCTTTGGAGCAAGAACCTGGTGAAGGAGGCGGGGGCTTTGCAGGAGGTTCAAACGGAAACAGAGAGTTCGTTGGGAGAAGAAAGGGTTGGCGTTGGCGGCGGTGATGTAGCCAACATTAACGGTTAGTACAATCTGGATTGAACCCGGAGGTATTTGACGGCGGTGGGGCGTGATTTGCACAAGCTGAGAATTCTGCCATACAATCTTGAACGCCATTGAGTTTAATGTTTGAAAGTGAAACTCTATCTGAGAATTATGCCGCTAGTATTTATAAAGCAGGGCAGGCGGCTTAAAGAAATCAAGAATAACGTTATAAAAAGTTTTAAAAACACTCCGCGTAAAAACTTTTAGGGTAAATTATATAAATGGTCCCTCAACTATGGTCCAATTATTTTGTGCATCCTTTGACTATCAAAAGTTACAAACTGGTCCCCTAACTTAAAAAAATAACAAATTAGTTCGGCGCCATTAAAAATTTAATGAGTGATGACGTGGCAGTTAATATAAATTGATATAATTACATAATTAGCCCTCAAATTCAACACTTGTTTTAATTTAACCCTAATACTAAAAAATTAAACCACATAATTTTGATAATCTATTAATTTAGTCCATCTTTTTTTCTATTTCTTCCCTCTTTTAATTTTTCAATTCAATCTTAGTATCTATGTTGGTCACATCTCGTTAAAGCTATTGATACATCATCAACATCTCGATGTAAGAAATTGGGTTGAGACTTCTCTCTTTTGTTGTTTAAAAAAACTTACATTATCCTAAAATCAAGTTAAAATGACCAAAAAAATAGTAAAATATTTTCACCGTCAGTCACAGACTTGAAGAGAGAAACAAATTGATTTTAAAGCTTTTTTCTTTATTTTCTCAGACCTTAAAAATTAAGAAAAAAAGTTTTTTTTTGTTAGAGAGAGAGAGGGATAAATTGACATTATGGTGATACTACATGGTAGACATGGGTGGATCTACATTAGTATTTGAGGGGTAAATTGACACCACTTAATTTGTTGGGTATGGAGTTTTCAAAGAGTTAGTATATAATTTTTTTTATAGAAAATGTTAGAATTGACCTATTTAATATGTTGAGGTACGGGGTCAACAATAGCTAGTGTAATTGTATGAGAATTCTCCATTTCTCATGTTTTACATTGACCTCACTATATGAAATTTTTAGCTCTGCCACAGATTGTAAATAACCTAAAAATATTAAGATTTACAGATCGAAATAATAAAAAGGTTTAATTGATGTAATTTTATAATGAAATGACTTAATACGTTTAATTTCTCAATAAAATAGCTTAATTATAGGGCAAAAAAGTCATATGTTGACTTTTTTTTTTAAGTTTAGTGGGGGGTTAACCATTAAACCAAATATGTATTAACAAAAAAAGTCTTAAATATAAATACATATAAAATATTTATAGAACACATTCAACGTATAAATTAAAATTGTACCACCATTTTTATGTTAATATTGTGACATGTTGGTATGATGTATTTTAAAATTATTATATAAAAGACAATATAGATAATAAAAAGTGAAAAATATCTATTTTTTCATCACGTTAACCTTATTTTAGTGGCACGAAAAAAACGTCACTTTTTATATCTTATAAATATTCTCACGGGCCGCCAGTTCGAGCCCGTGCCATATGCGCATTTGCCGATAGAAGGGGTTCAGACACAGACCTTGACCTCGAAAAGTCCACTTGACATAGCCCGGTCCGTGAGAGATTCTGGAAGGTTCCGGAATGTTCTGGAAGATCCTGGAAGATTTAGTCAACATTATCCATTTGAATTGATTTTATTTAGATAATGTTGAGATATTTAGAGATTTTGTAAAGATATTATGTAAATCTCGTTCGTCGATGTAAATCAGTTTTGACCGTCAGATCTGGGGGAGTTCAACTATAAATAGAGACTCCCCAGCTCATTTGTAACTCACTCAGTTTTCTATCTTTAGAGTAATCGAGGCATTCACTCTATATCCTCTGTGTTGTTCTTCGTGTTCTTGGTTTTCTTCTTTCAGATTCAAAGTCCATTGATTATAGTTTGCTTCCGCTTAGAACGATCTTGCGTTCTTGAGTGCCTTGGAAGTTTGATCTTCCGGAGTTGGAATTTAGGCTGACTTAGGCGTTTGTGTGGTAAAATTCGCCTAAGGCCGCACGGTTCGCTGGTTCGATAATCTAGTCCCGTGACAATATGATGAATTAAATTGTCACGAATAAATTTTATAGGTGATGAATTTGTAACGCCATTGATTCAATAATAATAATAATAATAATAATAATAATAATAATAATAATAATAATAATAATAATAATAATAAATCGTCACTAATACCTCAATTTCATTATAGACGATTTTACAATGTCACTATTTTAACTAAACATCATTGAAAGGTTTCCCACCAATATTTTTTGAGGTAAATTTTGGCTCCGAACATATGGTGACGAAAAATAATGACATTTTTTAAAATTATCATAAATGATATACTATTAATCAAAAAATATGACGAAAACAAAAAAAATCGTCATATTTATAAAGCAGGGCAGTGGTAATGGCGGCTTAAAGAACATCAAGAATACCGTTATAAAAAGGTTTTAAAAACACTTCGCGTAAAATTTTTTATGGTTTAAGGGTTAGTTTGTGGATTTAGGTGGTAGGATTTTAAATTTATATTTTAAGGTTTAGGATTTAGGTTTTTAGGTTAAAAAATAGTAGATTTAAAATTTTAAAGAATGGCATGGCACATTAACTAAATGGATAATACTAAATTTAGTCCCTCAATTGTAACTAAAATTTTATTTTAGTACTTTTTCAATATTTAAAAAAATATTTTATAAAATATAAAAATATTAGAATTTTTTTATAATATATGATAATTCATAACTTATTTTAAAAATATATTTTTTTGAAAATTATAATTATATGTAAAAATTAAAATCATGCAATTTTTAAAAGGATTTTAAATTTTCAAGAAAACCTAAATGGCAATAACATCAATCATCATAATTCAATCCACATCAATAATATCAAACCCAAAACCGCATTATATTAATGAATTAATACTCATTAAATTTCAAAATTTGTAGAAAAATAAATAAATTTAGAAAATATATATATATATAATCTAGAAATGTCATGCGATGTCACTAGAGCATGTCGCATGACACATTATGGTGATACCACATGGTAGACATGGGTGGAACTACATTAGTATTTAAGGGGTCAATTGACACCACTTAATTTGTTGGGTATGAAGTTTTCAAAGAGTTAGTATAGAATTTTGTATAGAAAATGTCAGAATTGACCTATTTAATATGTTGAGGTACGGGGTCAACAATAGCTAGTGTAGTTGTATGAGAATTCTCCATTTCTCATGCTTTACATTAACCTCACTATATGAAATTTTTTGCTCTGCCACAGATGGTAAATAACCTAAAAATATTAAGATTTACCGATCGAAATAATAAAAAGGCTTAATTGATGTAATTTTATAATGAAATGACTTAATACATTTAATTTTTCAATAAAATAACTTAATTATAGGGCAAAAAAGTCATATATTGACTTTTTTTAAGTTTAGTGGGGGTTAACCATTAAACCAAATATGTATTAACAAAAAAAATCTTAAATATAAATACATAAAAAATATTTATAGAACAGATTCAACATTTAAATTAAAATTGTAACACCATTTTTATGTTAATTTTTTGTCAAACATTAAGTGACATGTTGGTATGATGTATTTTAAAATCATTATATAAAAGACAATAGATATAATAATAAGTGAAAAATATCTATTTTTCATCACGTTAACCATATTTTAGTGGCACGAAAAAAACGTCACCTTTTATATCTTATAAATATAATGAATTAAATTGTCACGAATAAATTTTATAGGTGATGAATTTGTAACGCCATTGATTCAAATCAAATAATAATAATAATAATAATAATAATAAATCGTCACTAATACTTCCATTTCATGAGACGATTTTACAATGTCACTATTTTAACTAAACATCATTGAAAGGTTTCCCACCAATTTTTTTGGAGGTAAAGTTTGGCTCCAAACATATGGTGACGAAAAATAATGACATTTTTTAAAATTTTCATAAAAGATATACTATTAATCACAAAATATGACGAAAACAAAAAATCGTCATATATATAGTACATTTTGTGACATTATACACAACGTCATATAGAATTTTCGTCATAAATTGGTAAATTTGTTGTAGTGTATGAGGGATTGAGAGGCTATTTATAGAGTGAAAACGACTAGGGTTTTGAAAATTCAATTTGGTAAAAGTAGAATGTTGCGTGTAAAATAGACTATCGCAATTGTAGTGCAAGTGTACACGACGCAAGTAGTAAAGTGATACTAAGTATCGGATATCGTCTCCACAGGGATTGGGCTAATGACTTCACCTTAGTTTACTGCACGAAGTAAAGGAAATAGTTTAGAATTGTCACGAGAATAATAAGATGAAAACGTAAATAAAAGATTGAGTTATCAAGATAGAGAGAATGGGCTGGTATTGTATTGCTCGGTAGTGCAGGTATTGAATTGCTTAGGATCTCCAGTTCTGTCGTCGCTCCCATCGCCGACAGCACCTGTCGCGGCGTCTGTCCGTTAGTTGTCGCGGCAGCAGACACTAACTCCGTACTTCAAGCTTGGCAAGAATCCCAGATCTGCCTTGCCCTATCCCTAGGCACAAGTCTGTCGATGAACACGTCTTTGATGATACCTCCCGGCGTGAATCGAAGGATGAACACCGATGTGTATGAATTCTTCCTTAGCCACTTAACCTCGCCTTATCCCTAAGCACGAGATGGTTCAACTATAAACTAGAGAACGCGCTTTTATCTCTTTCGTATACTTAACTCTCCCGATGCTAAGTAAATGGATAACCTCACAATGCTCTCCCGATGCTCTTGCAAGATATTAAAACCAAGATAAAAGAACTTGAAGTTTATTTTATTGAACTTGAAAAATCCTAAAACAAAGCAACCCTTGCAACTACTTTACAAAACAACCCGTAGCCCTAGGGGGAATTTAGAACATGTCGGTGACGGGTGGACGGCAGGGGTTTGGTTTCGGTTATGGGATATCGGTTATGGCCTAGGTTTAATCTATGCCCTTTATATAAGCTTTGGGCTCAAGTTATCTAAGGTAACAAGGATTACAACTTTAATTAAAAGTAGGATTCTAATAAAGACTAAATCTCTAAAGTATCCTACTTTCCAGCCGCATCCCTATTTTGTGGGAATTCCTTTCCTTGAGCTTTGGCTTGACATATCTTTTGATCCGGGGCTTGGAAAATTATTTGGTTTCCACACGACAGACGAGCAGATTTTTCTCTATCTATCGAGGTCCACTTGACTTTTCCTCTTCATAAATCTGCTGTCACCTTGCTGTCACGACAGGTCCATGACAGGTTCGTCTTCTTCAGCTGCTTGTCCAGTTCAGCTTTCCTGCTTATCTGCCCTGCGCCTGCCTTCATCGTCAACCATGGCAGCTACCTGCAAAATACACCATCTTTTAGTAGAATCCGTGCCTTTTATATATTTGTGATGTTTTATTGAAAACTAACCTAAATGCAATGCAATGATGCTTGAATGCAGCAGAAATATAGGTTAAAAAGGGTGTAAATAATAGAACTTTTACACACTCAACACACCCCCAAACTCAAGTCTTTGCTTGCCCTCAAGCAATTAAACCTAAAGAAAAATGAAAATTTTTGTGTTGGCCTTTAAACAGTGAACTGTCCCTTTACCTGTCGCTCATTCTCTATGGCAGCAGCATCCTGTCGGAAAGATTAGGATCTGTCCGGAATCTCCCTATAGCTCTCGTGCAGTGTGTGCATGCTTGTGAACAGTTATATGCTAAGACTCTCTTAGTTTCACTAGAATATTCAACTCCTTAACTCGAATCTTTATGCCAAAGTTTATTTTTTTAGAAGGCACATTTTCATGCTTCTTTTTCTTCTATTTTTCAAGCTAAATTTTTCTAGAGCCAGTTTTGGGCACCTCTAGTTAGCTTCCTAGAGCCGGTTTCGGGCACCTCTAGGTTTTTAATTTTCTTTTGCTGAACTTCTTTCCTAGAGCCAGTGTTAGGCACCTCTAGGGGCTATTCAAGTTCTAAGCTTCCTATTCTAGTTTGGCTAAAAGAAATCTAAGCAATATAACAGTCACAAAAGTGTTTAAGTTTTCAGAACTATAGAAAGGCTCTAAACTTTTCCTTAACCTGTCCTAAAGATGCTGTCACGACAGAGCCGTCATGACAGGTAAGTTAACTTCACAGTTTTAAGCCAACAATTTTAGTTTTCTGATTTTTTTTTAAGATAAACTAAATAATAAGACAAAACAATTAATAAAAAGATATGCTAGGGACTCCATTAAAGATGGAGGGTTGCCACCCCCAAACCCGAGGGTTGCATTGCCCTCAATGCAAAATGACACAAAAATTAAAGAAAAACAAGAGAAATAAAAGTACATCACAAATATATAAGGGCAGGCAGCAATAAGAAGGGAAAAAGAAATAAAAACTTAAATTTTATTCGCTGTCCTCGCTGCTGCTGCTGACGCGGATCTGATGGCGGCGTCTGCGTTGTGGAGGTGGCTGGGCAGGTTCCGGAGCAGGTTCATCAGCAGGTTCTTCCTCCGGTTGGGGGACAGGGTCGTCAGCAGGTTGAAGGGCAGGTGGCTCCACTAGCCTGATGTCGGAACTGCTGCTGCTGTCCCATGAGCTGCTGGTTATGATGGCTTTGGACAACCTTCTCTTGTTTGCCACGTGCTTAATGCGTTTGACACGCGTGAAGTCGCTCTCCAGATTCCGCCGGACAAGAGGGCTGTCATCAGTGGCAGCTCGCTTGGTACCTCGAGGGGAGGTGTCTGCCGGTGGGCTGCCGGCTGTCGTCGGGGCAGGGGATGGTGTGGAAGTGGCAGATTGTGTATGGGGAGAGACAGGTGGTGTGGGAGTAGGGGAGGGGATATTGAAATAATGGGCGGGGAAGGTGGGGAAGATGACATCCGGAAAATTCAAAGTATTGGTAATGAAATTTACCGTTGCATTGGAGAAGTCACGGATGAAAGTCATCAAACCCATCTGGCGCTCCTCTATCCTCAAGATGGCAGCAAGGATGTGGGCGTTCTGATCTGCCGGAGCGGTGTTGGTGGCAGCTTCTGGGGCAGGTTCGGTGGCAGGTTCATCATCAGACTCAGCAGGAGGGGCGTTTGGATCGAAGGCGTTGAGGGGCGATACGACTATGATCTCCATGAGGCTGGAGATGTTGTTGTCTGTCCATCCGCTGCCCGTCTTGATTTTGTCTGAAGGGTCCTCCGGTACGGCAGCGCAGCGGCAGAGGGCAGTGATGGTGAAGGGCAGGCAGAGTCGTGAGTCTGATCGGAAGGCACAATCGAGAATGCTGTCCCGCATGTACCTGCCCACATTGATGGGCCTGTCATGCATGATAGAGTGGATGAGGGCCAACCGCTGTCTGTTGACTGTCGTATGGTGGGACGAGGGCAGGATACGCTTTTTGATAAAAGCGTTCCATAGTTTTGCCTCAGGGAGTAGCTGCCCCCTATTGACAGAGTGGGGGTTCTTCTTACTGGTGCTCCATGTCGTACCAGCCTCTGTCAGCTCCCTCATGACAGCATCATGTCCGGCAGTGTCGAGGGTGTCCCAAAATTGTTGGTGAGCATCATCATTGGGGTCAAAGAAGAGGCCGAACACATGGTTGATGTTGCTAGCGCTGAAAGGAACTGTCACTCCTCGGACGGTGACAGATGTCGCCGTCTTACTTTCGATCGCCGCATAAAATTCCCTGACCAGAGTGTCATTAAGCTCTGCCGGCTGCTCGGCAAAGTCCTCCCAAAGTTGTGCTGTTATTGCCTTCATAATGAACGGCCGGAGTCCAAAAAGAGGGGCATCTCTGTTGTAAATGAAGCCGCGCTCCTCCCATAGCTCCTTTTTGGTGAATGGCGATGCTGCTGCTGAAGAAGAAGCGGCAGCAGTGTTTTGACGGGTTTCTCGTGAAGACATTTTGGTTGCAAGGGCTGAAAAAGAGAGAAAATAGATAAAACTAAAGGAGAATAACAAGAGAAAAATCAGAAGTGATGAAAAATGAAAATGAGAAGGGGTTTATATAGCTGTTGGGGTGCTGCCCATTTAATGCCGCAACGGTAGGCGGGAATAACGGGGCGGCAGATTGAATGTATCGTGTCTGACGTGCATTAATGCGTCTGCTGTGCGTCTGCCGCACGCTTCTTCGTCTGTTGTGCGTCTGTTGACAGCCTGTCAAATCTGTCTGCGCCGGCAGCCGAAACGACAGGTTACCATAAATGGGCTTTATTGGGCTGGTGGATGAGCGGTGGGTTTGGGCCACTTCTTCTTTCTCACTTGACTCCTTTATTTCCTAAAAACTGAAATTAAAAACAAAACATTATTCGAATAAAATAAATCTAATTCCTAATAAATAATATTAATAATAAAAATAAAAATAAAAATTAGGTTAAATTAGGGATGCCTTGTGGGGCATCACCTAAAATAACCACTTCTTGTATTCCTGGGGCTTCAGTCCCTTGATAGTGCTTGAGGCGTTGTCCATTGACTTTGAATTGGTGCCCGTCCTTTAATGATTGAATTGTAATGGCACCATGGGGAAAAACTTGAACTACTTGGAACGGGCCAGACCATCTAGATTTGAGCTTCCCTGGAAAGAGTTTTAACCTAGAATTAAACAACAACACAAGCTGCCCTGGGCAGAACTATCGTGGCAGCAATTTCTTGTCATGCCACTTCTTTGTCTTTTCCTTGTAAATCCTTGCATTGTCGTAGGCCATTGTCCGTATTTCATTGATCTCATTTAAATCTAACAGCCTTTTCTGGCCTGCCTTGTCCAAGTCCATGTTTACTGCCTTGATTGCCCAATATGCCTTGTGTTCTATCTCGACAGGCAGATGACAGGTTTTCCCATAAATCAAACGGTATGGAGACATGCCCAATGGAGTCTTGAAAGCTGTTCTGTATGCCCATAATGCATCATTCAGAAGCAAAGACCAATCTTTCCTAGTTGGTTTAACCATTTTTTCAAGTATGTTCTTCACTTCCCTATTGGATATCTCAGCCTGTCCATTGGTCTGTGGGTGGTATGCTGTCGCGATCCTGTGCTTGACACCATATTTTCTCAAGGCGGCAGCAATTACCCTGTTGTCAAAATGTCTCCCTTCATCACTGATAATCGCCCTAGGGATGCCAAATCTAGAAAAGATGTTTTTGTGCAAAAACTTTTGGACCGTTTTGGCATCATTCTTTTGAGTTGCGATTGCTTCTACCCACTTGGAGACATAATCCACTGCTAGGAGGATGTAAAGATTACCACCCGAAGATGGAAAAGGTCCCATAAAATCAATCCCCCAAACGTCGAAGATCTCGACTTCCAAAATATTTTGCAGTGGCATCTCGTTTCTCCTCGAGATGTTACCTGTCCGCTGGCACCTGTCACAGTTCTTGTAAAATTCCTGTGCGTCCTTATACAGTGTCGGCCAGTAGAACCCTGACTGCAGCACCTTGGTAGCAGTTTTATTGCCTCCTAAGTGTCCTCCATATTGTGAAGCATGACAGTGATGGAGAATGTCTTCTTGTTCTTCTTGTGGTACACATCTCCTTATAACCTGATCTGCGCACATTTTGAAAAGAAGAGGTTCGTCCCAATAATAATGTTTAACATCATTTTGGAACCTCTTCCTGGCTTGATAAGTAAGATCAGAAGGTAATATTCCGCTAACAATAAAATTAACGAAATCAGCATACCAGGGAAGGTTAGAAGACTTACCTGCCGCCATGGCTGTCGCGACAGCTATTGCGGCAGCAAAGAGCTGCTCATCTGGGAAGGTCTCAAGTATGTGTGTCTCATCAATGGGTAGACTCTGTCCCATCTCCAATCTCGACAAGTGGTCTGCCACCTGGTTTTCTGTCCCCTTTTTGTCTTTGATCTCAAGGTCGAACTCTTGTAATAGCAAGATCCACCGTATCAATCTCGGCTTGGCATCCTTTTTTGCAAATAAGTACTTGAGGGCAGAATGTCGGTGTGCACTATTACTTTCGTCCCAAGTATGTAAGAACGAAACTTGTCGATGGAGAATACCACAGCTAACAGCTCCTTTTCTGTGGTGGTATAATTCACTTGGGCATCATTTAATGTTTTGCTGGCATAATATATGACATGAAACAGCCTGTCCTTGCGCTGCCCAAGTGCTGCCCCGACAGCATAGTCACTAGCATCACACATAATTTCAAACGGTTGTGTTCAGTCTGGTGGCTGTACTATGGGGGCTGTCACAAGCTTTTCCTTCAGAACCTTGAATGCTTCAGTACATTCTTCATTAAAGTCAAAGGGTCGGTTCTGCTCTAAGAGATGACATAGGGGTTTCGTGATTTTTGAGAAATTGGCAATGAATCTCCTATAAAAACCAGCATGCCCTAGAAAACTTCTAATGCCCTTGACTGTTGTTGGCGGCGGTAGCTTCTCCATGACCTCTATTTTTGCCCTGTCGACTTCTATCCCACGGCAGCTAATCTTATGGCCTAGGACTATCCCTTCATCCACCATAAAGTGGCATTTTTCCCAATTAAGAACAAGATTGGCTTTTTCACATCTTTCAAGTACCTTTTTAAGGTTTCCGAGGTAGCTCTCAAAGTCGTCTCCAAAGACGGAAAAATCATCCATGAAGATTTCAAGGAAGTCCTCTACCATGTCGGAGAATATAGCCATCATGCATCTTTGGAAGGTGGCAGGTGCGTTACATAGGCCGAACGGCATCCTCCTAAATGCGTATGTTCCGTAGGGGCATGTGAAAGTCGTTTTCTCTTGGTCCTCCGGTGCAATAGCTATTTGGTTATAACCTGAATAACCATCAAGAAAACAATAGTAAGGTTTACCCGCTAATCTGTCAAGCATTTGATCAATAAAGGGTAAAGGAAAGTGGTCCTTTCGGGTAGCTTTGTTAAGCTTCCGATAGTCCATACAAACCCTCCAACCGGTCACAGTCCTGGTTGGAATTAACTCGTTGTTTTCGTTGGTTATCACGGTCATGCCTCCTTTCTTGGGAACACATTGCACCGGGCTTACCCATTTGCTGTCGGAGATGGCGTAAATAATACCAGCATCTAACCATTTAATTATTTCTTTACGCACTACCTCCTTCATCGCAAGGTTTAACCGCCTTTGGGCATCAATAGTCAGCTTATGATCTTCCTCTAGGAGGATTTTGTGCATACAGATTGCCGGACTAATGCCCTGAATGTCTGCTATCGTCCATCCTATCGCCCTTTTATGCTGCCTCAACATGTCGATCAACTGTCGTTCCTGTTCCTGCGGCAGCTTAGCAGAGATGATTACGGGCAGTGTGTCATCACAACCAAGATACGCATATTTAAGCTGCCCTGGCAGGGGCTTAAGTTCTAAGACAGGTGGTTCAACAGTAGAGGGCTTTTGGATTAAATGGTTATCCAAAGTGTAATTCAAGGGTTCGAATAACTTACCTGGACGATGATCTAACCAGTTTACCTCCTCATGACCTTCAGTATCGGATGTATCGGATTCAGAGGGGTCACTGTCGTCGGAGCTGTCGTCGTCTCTGTCGTGACAGGCGTTTAAGTGGCTGTCGCAGCAGTGACCAAATTTGATATCACGGCAGCCCGACCTGATGCAGGGGTAATCAAAGGTCACCTCGATGATGGCTTTGCATTCCTCGTCCACATCGGCATGTTTCATTTCTTGGAGAACATTCAACTTAATTTCTTGATCGTTCACGCGCATGGTGAGTTCTCCTTTCTCCACATCAATCAATGATCTTCCCGTGGCTAAGAAGGGTCGCCCTAGGATGACTGGTGCGTTCTCATCTGCCTCACAATCTAAAATAAGAAAGTCAGCAGGAAAAATAAGTTTATCCACTCTTACCAAAATATCTTCAATTTTTCCCTCTGGGTGAACGTAAGAGCGGTCGGCTAGCTGTAGGGTAATTGTCGTGGGCCGCGCCTTGCCAATACCTAGTTTCTGAAAAACAGATTTGGGCATTAGATTAACACTAGCACCAAGATCACAAAGTGCCTTACCCACAAATTTATCGCCGATTACGCAAGGTATGAGGAAACTCCCCGGATCCTTCTTTTTCTGGGGTGGCTGCCGATGAAGAATACTCATGCAACCTTCTTGCATCCTTACCGTTTCAAATTCCCCAAGTTTAGATTTTTTAGACATGACATCCTTGAGAAATTTAGCATAACCGGGCATCTCCCTAACAGCATCTAACAACGGAATATTAATATGAACCTGTTTAAAAATATCATAAATTTTTTTAAGTTGAGATTCATGCTTAGCTTGCTGTATCCGTTGAGGGAAGGGTGGTGGGGGACGGTAATCAGCAATGCGTCCTTCCCACTGCATGCGAATCTGAGGACGATAATCTTCCTTTTTCTCCTCTGTCGCTTCTGCTGTCGTGGCAGGCTCATCGGCAGCAGTCTGTTTGTCACCTGTCGGGGCAGCTTCCTCGGCAGGTTTATCCAAGGCAGGTTCCTTTTCTGTATTAACTTCTTTTTCCGGCCCTGGTAGTTTTTTCCCACTCCTAGTAGTAATTGCCTTACATTGCTCATGTGGGGGCGGTCTAGCATTTTCAGTATTGCTAGGGAAACCTCCATTCTGCCTCGGTTTAATATGCTGCGACACCTGACCCATTTGTGTCTCTAGAGATTTCAAGGTGGCCTCATGGTTTGTCATTCTCATCTTAGTTTCATCCATAAAATTTTCCGTCTTCTTGACAAACTGATTAATATTATCCATATACGTGCCAGTCTGAGACATGAAGGTGGCCAGAGTCTGCTCCAATACACTACTCGTGGCAGGTGGTGGCTGTTGTTGTTGCTGAGGCGGCAGGTTCTGCGGCAGGTTCTGCGGCTGCAGTTGCTGTCGTGTCAACAATCTAGGACCCCCTTGATTCTGATTATATGCTTGCGGATTCAAGGCATTGTTAGAGTTACTCCAGGAAAATTTGGGATCCTTCCTCCAATTAGGGTTGTAGTTGTTGGAATTGTAGTTTGGCTTGTAATTTCCAACATATTTTCCCTCTTCTATATTTATAGGGCACTCTTCTCTACTATGATTTCCTTCACAAGTAGCACAAATTTCCTCGACAGCAAATCCTCGTAAGTCCTCTTCACTCAATAAGTGTTTCATTGCTTTAGTAAGGAATGCTACCTGAGATTTCATAG
This sequence comes from Hibiscus tridactylites, assembly GCA_958450335.1. Classification (NCBI taxonomy): domain Eukaryota; kingdom Viridiplantae; phylum Streptophyta; class Magnoliopsida; order Malvales; family Malvaceae; genus Hibiscus; species Hibiscus tridactylites. The sequence goes on from OY288266.1 coordinate 20,839,576, forward strand.
TGCTGTCGGCCTCATAGTCCTTGACAGCAAGTACCCGTTTACTCCCTCTTCTAGCTGTCGGAAACTGCTCCTCATTCTTGGCTAGATTTTTTAGAACTTGCAATGCCTCGTCTGGATCTTTATCCAATAATAGTCCATTTGCTGCAGAATCAATGCGAATGCGAGTTTGTAAGTTAGCAGCATTATAGAATTTAGTTACCTGATTCTAGACAGGGAATCCATGCATTGGGCAGTTCCGAAGAAGAGTAGTAAATCTGTCCCAGGCCTCGTGCATCGGCTCGTCATCTTCCTGTTGAAAAGTAGCGATTTCGTTACGTAATCGCTCAGATAAATGTGAAGGATTAAAACGAGATAAAAATTCACGAGTTAGATCTGCCCAAGTCATAATAGAACCCGGTGTAAGTTTATTCCACCAAGTTTTAGCTCTGTCCCTCAATGAATGGGGGAATAACCGAAGCCTCAGTATCTCCGGACTAACTCCTGGTAGCCTAAACGAACCACAGATCTCCTGGAACGTTTTGAGATGCTCCCTAGCATCTTCTGTCGCAGAACCACTAAACTGCCCGGCGTTGTTGATCATACTAAACATGACAGGTTTAAGCTCGAAATTGTCAACATCAATATCCAGCAGCGTGGTCTCCAGCTCTACATGGTCATTCAGCATGTAGTCACGACATGACCGTCGTCCATCTGCCCTCGGCGGGTCGCCGACAGGCGGTATGTCTCCTCCAGCAGGCTGGTTACGGGCCATCTGCTCTAGCTGTTCTTCAAGGTATTCGTTCCTATCTAAAAGGTGGCGAATCTGTTTCTTGAGATTAAATGACCGTTCGATTTCTGGATCTAACTTATACTTAGGATCTTCGCCTCTTTTCGATCTGCGCATAAACAAGAGAACCTCGTGAAGAGCAAGAGTTGAAAACAAAAAATAAAAATTAAAGAAAAACTAAAAACGAAAACAAAAATAAAAATAAAAATAAAAGCAAAAAGTGCAATAAAAGAAAGATGTAGTTATGTTGCCAATCCCCGGCAACGGCGCCAAAAAACTTGTTGCGTGTAAAATAGACTATCGCAATTGTAGTGCAAGTGTACACGACGCAAGTAGTAAAGTGATACTAAGTATCGGATATCGTCTCCACAGGGATTGGGCTAATGACTTCACCTTAGTTTACTGCACGAAGTAAAGGAAATAGTTTAGAATTGTCACGAGAATAATAAGATGAAAACGTAAATAAAAGATTGAGTTATCAAGATAGAGAGAATGGGCTGGTATTGTATTGCTCGGTAGTGCAGGTATTGAATTGCTTAGGATCTCCAGTTCTGTCGTCGCTCCCGTCGCCGACAGCACCTGTCGCGGCGTCTGTCCGTTAGTTGTCGCGGCAGCAGACACTAACTCCGTACTTCAAGCTTGGCAAGAATCCCAGATCTGCCTTGCCCTATCCCTAGGCACAAGTCTGTCGATGAACACGTCGTTGATGATACCTCCCGGCGTGAATCGAAGGATGAACACCGATGTGTATGAATTCTTCCTTAGCCACTTAACCTCGCCTTATCCCTAAGCACGAGATGGTTCAACTATAAACTAGAGAACGCGCTTTTATCTCTTTCGTATACTTAACTCTCCCGATGCTAAGTAAATGGATAACCTCACAATGCTCTCCCGATGCTCTTGCAAGATATTAAAACCAAGATAAAAGAACTTGAAGTTTATTTTATTGAACTTGAAAAATCCTAAAACAAAGCAACCCTTGCAACTACTTTACAAAACAACCCGTAGCCCTAGGGGGAATTTAGAACATGTCGGTGACGGGTGGACGGCAGGGGTTTGGTTTCGGTTATGGGATATCGGTTATGGTCTAGGTTTAATCTATGCCCTTTATATAAGCTTTGGGCTCAAGTTATCTAAGGTAACAAGGATTACAACTTTAATTAAAAGTAGGATTCTAATAAAGACTAAATCTCTAAAGTATCCTACTTTCCAGCCGCATCCCTATTTTGTGGGAATTCCTTTCCTTGAGCTTTGGCTTGACATATCTTTTGATCCGGGGCTTGGAAAATTATTTGGTTTCCACACGACAGACGAGCAGATTTTTCTCTATCTATCGAGGTCCACTTGACTTTTCCTCTTCATAAATCTGCTGTCACCTTGCTGTCACGACAGGTCCATGACAGGTTCGTCTTCTTCAGCTGCTTGTCCAGTTCAGCTTTCCTGCTTATCTGCCCTGCGCCTGCCTTCATCGTCAACCATGGCAGCTACCTGCAAAATACACCATCTTTTAGTAGAATCCGTGCCTTTTATATATTTGTGATGTTTTATTGAAAACTAACCTAAATGCAATGCAATGATGCTTGAATGCAGCAGAAATATGGGTTAAAAAGGGTGTAAATAATAGAACTTTTACACACTCAACATAGAACTCTTTAAATGTCATTAAGAAGCTGTCTGTGCAATCGCGTATCGATACACCTGAGGGTGTATCGATACGGTGGTAAAATCGTAAATCCCTGTGAAACACCCGTTGAAGGACCGTATCGAAACGGATGCAATTCGTATCGAAACGCTTGTTGCTCGTATAGAAACGAGTTTAACAGTATCGATACCCATTTTAGGCAAAATGTAGTCTGGAAAGCTAATACAGTACTCGTATCGATACGCTTAAGGCCGTATCGATACCATATGCCCAAAAGTACATTTTAGGCTTTAAGAACAACCAAAGGCTCGATTTTAGCACCTTCTAAATGAATACAATTGATGAATGAGCAGTTCTAAGCATATTCTAACAGAAGCATACTCCCCCTAGCTATAAGCATGGAGATTTTCAAGAGCAACAACACATAAACATGCAATTTCACAAATTCAAGCAATTTTAACTCAAAAAGAGTCCTAAAGGGTCAAGGAAGGGTAGTTAGACCTAAATCTCTCCTAAGGGACCAAAAACGCTCTTTATCCAAAGGCTTTGTAAATATATTCGCTAGTTGGTTTAAGGTGTCAACGTACTCTATAACAACATTTTCCTTAAGGACATGATCTCTAATGAAATGATGCCTTATCTCTATATGTTTGGTTCTAGAGTGTTGGATGCGATTTTTAGTTAAGCATATGGCACTAGTGTTATCACACTTAAGGGGTATGGTTTCAACTTTAATATCATAATCTAAGAGTTGTTGCTTCATCCAAAGGGCTTGAGCACAATAACTATCTAAGGATATGTACTCGGCTTCGGTGGTAGATAGAGCTACACTATTTTGTTTCTTAGAGAACCAAGATATGAGCATACTACCTAAGAATTGACATGTTCCCGAAGTACTCTTCCTATCGATTTTATACCCCCCATAATCCGCATCCGAATAAGCATTAAGGTTGAAGGTTGAGTCTCTAGGGTACCAAAGGCCTAAACAAGGAGTATCTCTAAGGTACCTAAAGATTCTCTTAACGGCTATAAGGTGAGACTCTCTAGGACTAGCTTGAAACCTAGCACACAAGCAAACACTAAACAAAATATCCAGTCTACTTGCGGTAAGGTAAAGCAAAGATCCAATCATAGAGCGATAAAGCTTAGAGTCAACACACTTACCTCCTTCATCTTTGCCAAGCTTTGTAGATGAGCTCATAGGTGTGGCTTGAGGCTTTGCATTCTCCAAGCCAAACTTCTTGAGCATATCCTTGATGTACTTTGCTTGATTGATGAAGGTGTCATCCTTCCTTTGCTTGATTTAGAGTCCCAAAAAGAATGAGAGCTCCCCCATCAAGCTCATCTCGAATTCACCTTACATTAACTTAGCAAACTCTTTGCAATAACACTCATTAGTAGATCCAAAAATAATATCATCAACATATATTTGTACTACTAAGATGTCATTTTTATACCTTTTTATGAAAAGTGTAGTGTCCACCTTACCTTTTTCAAAACCTTTTTCAATCAAAAAGTTTGAAAGTCTTTCATACCAAGCTCTAGGAGCTTGTTTTAAACCATAAAGAGCTTTAGTTAGTTTGAAAACATGATTTGGAAATTTTGAGTCTTCAAAACCTGGTGGTTGTTCCACATACACTTCCTCATTTATAAAACCATTTAAAAATGCGCTTTTAACATCCATTTGAAAGAGCTTGAAATCATGATAACATGTATATGCAAGAAACATCCTAATAGCCTCCATTTTAGCTACAGGTGCATAGGTTTCATCAAAATCTATTCCCTCTTCTTGAGTGTAACCTTGAGCAACTAATCTAGCTTTATTTCTCACAATGTTACAACTCTCATCTAGTTTGTTCCTAAATACCCATTTAGTTCCTATAGTAGATTGATTACTAGGCCTTTCAACTAATGTCCAAACATTACTTCTCTCAAATTGATTTAACTCTTCTTGCATAGCCATAATCCAAAAGTCATCTTTTAATGCTTCTTTAATGTTCTTAGGCTCTATGCATGAGATAAAAGCAACATGATTCATGAGTTTGAGAGAAGATCTAGTAGTTACCCACTTGGATGGATCACCCAAGATTTCACCACTTTTGACATAGTTGTACTCTCTTGGGTAGCTCACTTCATTTTCCTCAAGAGCCAAGTCCTTCAAGGCTTCAAGAGGTGGATCTTGTGTATCCTCTTCTTTTGTTGGAATCTCATCCTCCTTTGAAGTTTGTCCTCCATCAAAGGCATTAAGGATTCCTACATCATCATCATCACAAGAATCCTTCCTCGGAAGGAAGTTATCATCGAATACAACATGAATAGACTCCTCAACTACTAAAGTTCTCTTATTAAATACACAATAGGCTTTAGAGTTTAAAGAATAATCTAAGAAAATAGCTTCATCAATTTTAGCATCAAATTTACCTAAGTTATCTTTTCCATTGTTTAAAAGAAAATACTTGCAACCAAATGGATGAAAATAGCTAATGTTAGGCTTTTTAGATTTTAAAATCTCATATGATGTTTTCTTTAAAAGTGGCCTAATCATTACTCGCTTTACAATGTAGCAAGCGGTGTTTATGGCTTCCGCCCAAAATTATTTAGGTAAATTGTTTTCACAAAGCATGGTTCTAGCCATTTCTTGTAAAGTTCTATTTTTCCTCTCAACTACCCCATTTTGTTGAGGAGTTCGAGGAGTCGAAAAATTGTGGCTAATATTATTTTCATTTAAAAACTCTTCAAAACCAAGATTTTGAAATTCGGTTCCATGATCACTTCTAATATGAGAAATTTTAAGTTCAAGATCATTTTGATTTAATTTTGAAAATGTGATGAATTTTTCTAAAGCCTCATCTTTAGTACTTAAAAATAGAACCCAAGTAAATCTAGAATAGTCATCAACAAGTACAAATGCATACGATTTACCACCCAAGCTCATAGTTCTAATAGGCCCAAATAAATCCATGTGAATAAGTTGTAAACACCTACTTGTAGAAACATCATTAATGGATTTAAAGGATGACTTATGTTGTTTACCCTTAGAGCATGCATCACAAATTTTGTCATTTGAGAACTTAATTTTGGGTAAACCTCTAACTAGATCTAGGGAAACTAATTTTTCTAAAACACTAATGCTAGCATGTCCTAGTTTCTATGCCATAGCCATGCATCATTTTCATTTTGTGCAACAAAGCATGTATGGGATGTATGAATGTCATCTAGATGCACCATGTATATATTACCTATGTGATGACTAATGAACATAATATTATTTGATTTAATGTCAACAATTTGCACCCATTTTTATAAAATAAGACATTAAACCCTTTGTCACATAATTGACTTATGTTCAATAAATTATGTTTTAGACCATCGACATATAAAACATTTTCAATGAGAATAGTAGAGTGATTACCTATGGATCCAATACCTTTAATGTGGCCTTTGGAGTTGTCACCAAATGTCACTACTCCTCCACTTTTTGGCTTTAAGTCCATGAATCGACTCTTGTCTCCGGTCATGTGCCTCGAGCATCCACTATCAAGGTACCATGAATTTTGACTTTGTGCTTTGGCCTTTTAGCAATGCTCCCCCTACAAACAAAGATATTAAACTTTGGTTTTTGGTACCCAAATCATTTTGGGTCCACGAGTGTTAGCTCCCCAAAGCTTGGTTCCCTTAGGAATCCAAGGTGACATTGCAACAACATTATTAGACTTGACGAGTTCCTTAGGAACCCATACACTCCTAATCTTTTTTAGTTCTATTATGTCTATGGAAACCACCTTGTTTGTAGTTATATGTCTTTCTCCTAGGTTGGTTTGTTTTAGATGATTCACATTACCAACATTTTTGAAAGACTCCTTGAGCTTGTTAAGCTCATCTAACACCTTTTGGTGTCCACTATTGCATTGAGAAATAAGATTATTTAGGTCTACGTTTTCATCTTGAAAGAATTTAAGCTCATCTTGTAAACCTAAGATCTTTTTCTCAAATTTTAAGTTAGCTTTAGAAAGTGAGTCATTTTTAGCATTTAATTCGGACATAATCTTTTTATTTCTAATGACCGACTCTTTGTACTTCTCAACTAACTCATCATATACCTCTTGTAACTCATCATAAGCATCATGCAATTCATCAATTGTAAAATCAAAAGATGATGAGTTAGAGGTTACCATGGAGGAATCCTCCTCAAGTGCCATGAGGCAAAGGTTGGCCACTTCGTGTTCGTCATCCTCGGATGACTCCTCGTCACTCCAAGTAGCAAGCTTGGCTTTGAGCTTCTTCTTATTCTCAAAGCCCTTCTTCTTGAGTTGAGGGCATTCCGAACGAATGTGACCATGTTTTTTGCACTCAAAGCAAATGATTTGATCCCTCTCTTCTTCTTTGTTTTTGGTTTTGAAGTCCATTTTTCGTTGAATCTTCCTTCCTCAGTTGGACCTCATAAACTGTGAGAACCTTTTGGCTATCATAGCCAATTCTTCTAGGTCATCCTTCTCACTAGAAGTTCTCTCCTCATGTAGTGAAGCTTTGAGAGCAACTCCTATCTTCTTCTTCTTTTCTACCTCTAGCTTCTCCACTCTTCTCTCTTCCTTTTTCTTTTCATCTTCCCTTCTTTGCTTCATTATCTCATGAGTTAGGAGGGAACCCACTAGCTCATCAAGCTTGAGTGTCTTCAAATTTTTGGCCTCAATGATGGCGATTCTCTTCCCACCCCAAGACTCGGGAAGTGAGTAGAGTAGCTTCCAAACAAGTTTGTCTTTTGGGATTATCTCTCCAAAACCCTTAAGCCCATTGACGATTATTGAGAAGCGATCGAACATCTTGGACACGGTTTCGCCGGGCTCCATTTTAAAATTCTCATAACTAAGATTGAGAATTCCAATCTTGGTCTCCTTCACATCACTTGTTCCTTCATAAGTGGTCTCTAGTGTATCCCACACTTCCTTGGCACTTTCAATGGAGGAAACTTTGGAGTATATTTCGGGACCGAAGGAGCAAAACAACATGTGAAGAGCTTTATCATTGATTTGAATATTCTTTCTCTCTTCTTCACTCATCTCATTTTTCTTCTTTAGCACCAATCTTCCTTCTTCGTCTCTCTTCATTGGAACATAGGGACCATTTTCAATGGCATCCCAAACAAGATAATCGTTGGATTTGATGAAGAGGCGCATCCGGTTCTTCCGAAATGGATAGTTATCATCATTGAAGAAAAGCGGTTTTGTGGTTGATTGAGACTCGTACATGCTTGACCCGGAGGTAGATGTCATGGCTTGATTTTTGGATGATCACACTCTTTCTAGGAACTCCTTTTATGGTTGTTAATCCTTCAAAGAGGTAGGCTCTAATACCAGTTGTTGAGTGGATCAAATGATTGATCAAAGCCAAGAGGGGTGAATTGGGCTTTTAAAAGTTGTTAGAGTAAATGGAATGGCTAAAAATGAAGAACAAGGAATTTTAGAGTGGTTCAAGTTCCAAATGAACTCTACATCCACTACCTTAGCTATCACTAAGGATTTCCAACAATTCACTAATTTTTTCTTTCCCTTTTCAAGGCTTAAGAGGTAACCTTTACACAACCGGTCAAATTTTCTACCCAAAATTTGACCAAACTCTCACAAGAGTACAAAGAAGAATTAAAGGCAAGAAAGATATCTCTCAATACAAGATTTCCCTTTTAAGTACAAACACCCAACCCAAATTTGATCACAAGATTAGAATTGAACACTACACAATTTGGGGTTTTACAAGAGATTGGAAAATAAGCACTTTGAGCTTGGATTTTTGCTTGGATGTTTATCTTTGATGCAATTGTTGTTGCTGATCTTCAATTAGCTTCAATTTATACCTTCTCTATCAATTCTAGCTGTTTGGGTGGTTAGGGTATTGATTATAGCCGTTGAGACCCTCTCTTTCCACCATAAATGCACTTCTGCAGCTTACTGTATCGGTACGCGTGGACTTGTATCGATACCGCGTACCGATACCTGTCTCAAAACAGAAAGAGTTGTTGCATAATTACAAGAGGGCGTATCGATACGCGTGTAAGCATATCGGTACGGGACATGGATCGTTTTGATACGGGTTAGACTATATCGATACCTTTTTCTCAACTTAACTCACTGGAAGTTTCCGTATCGATACGGCTAGGAGCGTATCGGTACAAGACAACCACCACTTTAAATTTCAGTTACCTAACATCTGACACCAACGGTCAAAAACATTAAAAGCTTTTCGAATTTAAAATTCCCTTAAATCTGTATCGGTACGCTATTCAAACTCCTTCAGTTTTTACAAAGGGGCGTATCGATATATATTCAATCTGTTTCGATACGGTGAGGGGCGTATCGAAACGCGTCTTTCCAATAGCCAACTTTGTAAAAAAGGTATCGATACGGTTGGAAGAGTATCGATACGCCTGGACGTTTTTCAATACTTTGGCATTGGAACACTTAGAAAATATTTGGAGTTTGAGTTTTTCAAATCAAACTAAAGTCTAGGTGATTTATAAATCATTTGAGGGACTTAGAAATCTATTTCAAGTTTTCAATTTAGTCCTTAACATACTTAGTTATATCAAAATCAAACATAGGTTTTACACTATTTCAAAATTTGTTGTATTCCAATTTATAAGCTTCAATAAAATTCATGAATTCACTTCCGAGCCTTCTTTTTATTCCAAAGCATCTTAAAATGGTTGATATAATGAAAAAAAAATGTATAATTTCCTGGTATTATTGTGTTTTAGAAATGCAGGTGAACCTTGTCACTCTAGGAATTAGAGAAGAGTGTACATGATGAAGTAATACAAAGTTGAAAGTTGATTGTGAATATGGAAACAAAGACTGTCACCCGAAGAACAATGATTTATCCACGATTAAATAATCAGAAATATGAGGTCAAGACATTACAAAGCGGGAACCGAGAAGAAAAGTATGTTTGCAGCTCCGTGGTTTAGTGGAAGCTCTTAGGATCAGCAAAATTTCATGTTGAAAGGTTGGATATCATCGATCAAAGCAATATATGGCTGATCAAAGTGGAACTTAATACTACTTTCAGAAAAAAAAAGAAAAAAGAAAAAAAAGAAAGAAGAAAGAAGAAAGAAGAGAAAAAGAAAAAAAGAGAAACGAAAAAGAAAGAAAAGTGAGGTGAAAAACTGAAAAGGTGCCTTTCAGAAAAAATAAAGAAGAAAAGAAAAAACCAAAGTGAAAACCCGAAAAGGCGCTTTAGAGCAAAGGGCCAAAAACGCAGAAAGGAAGTTACAATGACCAAGTCCTAGTGCGGGATGAAATTAGATAAGAAGCATCTAGAAAGGGGCCTAAAAGAGCAGAGGTTGATTGATAGATCTAAGTAAATTATGGTTCATGCATCATATAGGACATTAGGATCATGTTAACCTGCATGTTTCATTTATTTTAACAGGAAAATGATCAAGACGGGTTCATAATGAGAAGAGTCCGTCCAACGAAGAAGGATTCGTAATGAGAAGAGTCCGCCCAGCGAAGAAAGATTCTTAATGAGAAGATTTCGCCCAGCAAAGAAGGATTCATAATGAGAAGAATACGTCCAGTGAAGAAGGATTCGTAATGAGAAGAGTCTGCCCAGCAAAGAAGGATTCATAATGAGAAGAGTCCGTCCAGCGAAGAAGGATTCGTAATGAGAAGATTCCGCCCAGCGAAGAAAGATTTATAATGAGAAGAGTTCGTTCGTGGCAGAATGAGGAAGTTCCAAATGAGATTGCTCATTTAACCTAATCGAAAAAACTAAATAGAGTCAAAATCCCTAAAACCGAACCCTAAATCACCAAAATCAAATCTCAAAGCATAAAACATTTCTTAAATCTAAACCTAAAATCTAAAATCAAATCCACAACAGTTAATAAAGCCTAGATCTAATAGGAAACTAAAACAGATCTAAACTTAGTAAAACAGATCTAGTTTGAAACTTAAAAATACATAAAAAAAAATAGTAAAAATGGAGTTTGAGAGGCTTATCTTGCTTCGTTGTCGCCAGAAGCATTGTCGGTGTGAGGATCTGAGTGTTAGGATTGAGGACGGGGTTGAAAAACATAGTGGTGAGGCTACTGGTTTCGAGTAGTGTTGAGTGTGTAAAAGTTCTATTATTTACACCCTTTTTAACCCATATTTCTGCTGCATTCAAGCATCATTGCATTACATTTAGGTCAATTTACAGCAAAACATCACAAATATATTAAAGGCACGGATTCTACTAAAAGATGGCTGATTTTGCAGGTTGCTGCCATAATAGACGGAGAAGGCGGGCGCAGGGCAGAGAAGCAGGAGAGCTGAACTGAACGAGCAGATGAAGAGGACGATGCTGCCATGGAGCTGCCGTGACAGCAGAGGACGACAGCAAATTAGTGGAGGAAAAACAAAGTGGACCTCGATAGATAGAGAAAATTATGCTCGTATGTCGTGTGAAAACCATATATTTTTCCAAGCCCCGGATCAAAAGATATGTCAAGCCAAAGCTCAAGGAGAAGAAATCCCAAGAAACAAGGAGGACGGCTGAAAAGTAGGATTCTTGGAGATTAAGTCTTTATTAGAATCATACTTTTAATTAAAGTTGTAATCCTTGTTAACTTAGAATACTTGAGCCCAAAGCTTATATAAGGGCATAGATTTTAACCTAGGGGAATATCATACATCATACCCCATAACCGATAACCAAAACCCTCCGCCGTTTACCCGTCGTCGATATGTTCTAAAAACCCCCTAGGGCCACGGGTTGATTTGTAAAGTAGTTGCAAGGGTTGTTTTGTTTTAGGATTTTCCAAGTTCAATAAAATAAACTTCAAGTTCTCTTATTTTGGTTATTAATATCTTGCAAGAGCATCGGGAGAGCATTGTGAGGTTATCCATTTACTTAGCATCGGGAGAGTTAAGTATACAAAAGAAATAAGAGCGAGTTCTCTAGTTTATAGTTGAACTATCTTATGCCTAGGGATAGGGCAAGGTTAAGTGGCTAAGGAAGAATTCATACACATCGGTGTTCATCCTTCGATTCACGCCGGGAGGTATCATCAAGACGTGATCATCGACAGACTTGGACCTAGAGATAGGCCAAGGCAATTCTGGGATTCTTGCCAAACTTGGAGTACTGAGTTGGTGTGTTTGCTGCCGCGACGGCCAACGGACAGCTGCCGCGACAGGCGCTACGAAAGAACTGGAGTTCCTAAGCATCGCAATACCTGCACTACTGAGCAATTCAATATCAGCCCATTCTCTCTATCTCGATATCTCAATTCCTTTATTTGCATTTTTCCTTATTATTTTCGTGACAATTCTCTCAAATATTTCCTTTACTTTCGTGCAGTGAATTAAGGTGAAGCTATTAGCCCAATCCCTGTGGAGACGATATCTGATACTTCGTATCACTTTACTACTTGCGTCGTGTACACTTGCACTACAATTGCGATAGACTCTTTTTAACGTAACAAGTTTTTGGCGCCGTTGCCGGGGACTGACAACATAACTACACCTTTCTTTTATTGCACTTTTCGTTTTTGTTTTTGTTTTTGTTTTAATTTTTCTTTTTCTATTTTTCTTTGGTGCTTTCAACTCTTGCTTTTCACGAGGTTTTCTTGTTTATGCACAGATCTAAAAGAGGTGAAGATCCTGAATACCCATTAGATCCAGAAGTTTAACGTTCCTTCAATCTCAAGAAACAACTTCGTCACCTTTTAGCCAGGAACGAGTACCTTGAGGAACAACTAGAGAAGATGGCCCGTAACCCGCTCGCTGGTGATGGTATACCGCCTGTCGGTGATCCGCCTGCAGCAGCCGGACGACGGTCCTGCCGTGACTACATGTTGAACGATCATGTAGAGCTGGAGACCACGCTGCCGGATATTGATGTTGACAACTTCGAGCTTAAACCTGTCATGTTTAGTATGATCAACAATGCCGGACAGTTTAGTGGTGCTGCGACAGAGGATGCTAGGGAGCATCTCAAAACGTTCCAGGAGATCTGTGGTTCGTTTAGACTACCAGGAGTTAATCCGGAGATACTAAGGCTTCGGTTATTTCCCCATTCATTGAGGGACAGAGCTAAAACTTGGTGGAATAAACTTACGCCGGGTTCAATTATAACTTGGGCAGATTTATCTCGTGAATTCTTATCTCGTTTTAATCCTTCACATTTATCTGAGCGATTATGTAACGAAATTGCTACTTTTCAACAGGAAGATGACGAGCCAATGCACGAGGCCTGGGACAGATTTACTACTCTTCTACGGAACTGCCCAATGCATGGATTCCCCGTCTGGAATCAGGTAACAAAGTTCTATAATGCTGCTAACTTACAAACTTGCATTCGAATTGATTCTGCAGCAAATGGACTATTATTGGATAAAGATCCAGACGAGGCATTGCAAGTTTTGAAAAATCTGGCCAAGAATGAGGAGCAGTTTCCGACTGCAAGAAGAGGGGGTAAACGGGTACTTGCTGTCAAGGATTATGAAGCCGACAGCACGATGAAATCACAGGTAGCATTCCTTACTAAAGCAATGAAAAGGTTATTGAATGATGATGGACTACAAGGATTTGCTGTTGAGGAAGTATGTGACATCTGTGAGGGAAATCATAGTCGGGATGAGTGCCCAATACAAGTAGAAGAGGGAAAGTATGTTGGAAACTACAAGCCGAATTATAATTCCAACAATTATAATCCCAATTGGAGGAAGGATCCCAAATTTTCCTGGAGTAATCCTAATAATGCCCTGAATCCGCAAGCACACAATCAGAATCAGGGAGGACATAGATTGCTGACGCGACAACAACTGTCGCCGTAACTGTCGCCGCAGCTTCCACCGCAGCAACAACAGCAGCCACCAGCTGCCACGAGCAGTATATTGGAACAGACTCTGGCCACCTTTATGTCTCAGACCGGTACTTATATTGAGAATATGAATCAGTTTGTCAAGAAAACAGAGAATTTCATGGATAAAACAGAGATGAGGATGCCAAATCATGAAGCTACTTTGAAATCTCTGGAGACACAAATGGGTCAGGTTTCCCAACATATTAAGCCGAGGCAGACTGGAGGATTCCCTAGCAATACTGAAAATGCTAGGCAGCCCACACATGAGCAGTGTAAGGCGATTACTACTAGGAGTGGGAAGAAACTACTAGGGCCGGAAAAAGAAGCTGAAACAGAAAAGGAACCTGCCTTGGATAAACCTGCCGAGGAAGCTGCCCCGACAGGTGATAAATAGACTACTGCCGATGAGCCTGTCACGACAGTAGAAGCGACAGAGGAGAAAAATGATGATTACCGTCCTCAGATTCGCATGCAGTGGGAAGGACGTATTGCTGATTACCGTCCCCTGCCACCTTTCCCTCAACGGATACAGCAAGCTAAGCAAGAATCTCAACTTAAAAAGATTTATGATATTTTTAAGCAGGTTCATATTAACATTCCGCTGTTAGATGCCGTTAGGGAGATGCCCGGTTATGCTAAATTTCTCAAGGATGTTATGTCGAAAAAATATAAACTTGGGGAGTTTGAAACGGTAAAGATGACAGAAGGTTGCATGAGTATTCTTCACCGGCAGCCACCCCAGAAAAAGAAGGATCCGGGGAGCTTCATCATACCTTGCGTAATCGGAAATAAATTTGTGGGTAAGGCACTTTGTGATCTTGGTGCTAGTGTTAATTTAATGCCAAAGTCTGTTTTTCAGAAATTAGGTATTGGAAAGGCGCGACCCGCGACAGTAACGCTGCAGCTGGCAGACCGCTCTTACGTTCATCCAGAAGGAAAAATTGAAGATATTCTGGCAAGAGTGGATAAGTTTATTTTTCCTGCTGACTTTCTTGTTTTAGATTGTGAGGCAGACGAAAACGCACTAGTCATCCTTGGGCGACCCTTCTTAGCCACGGGAAGATCACTGATTGATGTGGAGAAAGGAGAACTCACCATGCGAGTAAACGATCAAGAGATCAAGTTGAATGTTCTCCAAGCGATGAAACATGCTGATGTGGACGAGGAATGCAAGGCTATCACTGATGTTACCCTTGATCAACCATGCATCAGGTCGGGCTGTCACGATATTAAATTTGGTCACTGTCGCGGCAGCCACCTACAGGACTGTCACGACAACAACAGTGACAGCACCGACGACAGCAACTCCTCTGAATCCGATACATCTGATACTGAAGATCAGGAGGAGGTAAACTGGATAGGAAATCGTCCAGGTAAGTTATTCGAACCTTTGAATTATACTTCGGATAACCATTTAATCTAAAAGCCATCTACTGTTGAACCACCTGCCTTAGAACTGAAGCCCTTGCCAGGGCAGTTGAAATATGTTTTTTTTTGTTCAAATGATACGTTGTCCGTAATCATCTCTTCTAAGCTGCCGCAGGAACGGCAGCTAATCGGCATGCTAAAGCAGCACAAAAAGGCGATTGGATGGACGATAGCTGATATACAAGGCATTAGTCCGGCGTTATAAATGCACAAAATCCTTCTAGAGGAAGATCATAAGCCGACTATTGATGCCCAAAGGCGGCTTAACCATGCGATGAAAGAGGTGGTGCGTAAAGAGATAATCAAGTGGTTAGATGCTGGTATTATTTACGCCATCTCCGACAGCAAATGGGTGAGCCCGGTGCAATGTGTTCCCAAGAAAGGAGGAATGACCGTGATAACCAATGAGAACAATGAGTTAATCCCAACCAGGACTGTGACCGGTTGGAGGGTTTGTATGGACTATCGGAAGCTTAACAAAGCTACCCGAAAAGACCACTTTCCTTTACCCTTTATAGATCAAATACTTGATAGATTAGCAGTAAACCTTACTATTGTTTTCTTGATGGTTATTCAGGTTATAATCAAATTGCTATCGCACCGGAGGATCAAGAAAAGACGACTTTCACATGCCCCTACGGAACGTACGCTTTTAGGAGAATGCCATTTGGATTATGTAATGCACCCGCCACCTTCCAAAGGTGCATGATGGCTATATTTTCCGATATGGTGGAGGACTTCCTTGAGATTTTTATGGATGATTTTTCTGTCTTTGGAGACGATTTTGAGAGCTGCCTAGGCAATCTACAAAAGGTACTTGAAAGATGTGAAAAAGCAAACCTCGTTTTGAATTGGGAAAAATGCCACTTTATGGTGGATGAAGGGATAGTCCTTGGCCATAAGATTAGCTGCCGTGGGATAGAAGTCGACAGGGCTAAAATAGAAGTGATCGAAAAGCTGTCGCCGCCAACCACAGTCAAGGGCATTAGAAGTTTTTTAGGGCATGCTGGTTTTTATCGGAGATTTATTGCAAATTTCTCAAAAATCACCAAGCCCCTATGTCATCTTTTGGAGCAGAACCGACCCTTTGGCTTTAATGATGAATGTACTGAAGCATTCAAGGTTCTGAAGGAAAAACTAGTAACAGCCCCCATAGTACAGCCACCAGACTGGACACAGCCATTTGAGATTATGTGTGATGCTAGTGACTATGCTGTCGTGGCAGCACTTGGGCAGCGCAGAGACAAGCTGTTTCTTGTCATATATTATGCCAGCAAGACATTGAATGACGCCCAAGTGAACTACACCACCACAGAAAAGGAGCTATTAGCTGTGGTATTCTCCATTGACAAGTTTCGTTCTTACATACTTTGAACGAAAGTAATAGTGCACACAGATCATTCTGCCCTGAAGTATTTGTTCGCAAAGAAAGATGCAAAACCTAGATTGATACGGTGGATCCTGCTATTGCAAGAGTTCGACCTTGAAATCAAGGACAAAAAAGGGACAGAAAATCAGGTAGCAGACCACTTGTCAAGGTTGGAGAAGGGACATAGTCTGCCAATGGATGAGACGAACATACTGGAGACCTTCCCAGATGAGCAGCTCTTTGCTGCCGCAATCGATGCCGCAACAGCCATGGCAGCATGTAAGTCTTCTGAACTCCCCTGGTATGCTGATTTCGTTAATTTTATAGTTAGCGGGATACTTCCTTCTGATCTTAATTATCAAGCCAGGAAGAGGTTCCAAAATGATGTCAAGCATTATTATTGGGACGAACCTCTTCTTTTCAAACTATGTGCAAATCAAGTCATAAGGAGGTGTGTACCACAAGAAGAGCAAGAAGACATTCTCCATCACTGTCATGCTTCACAATATGAAGGACACTTAGGCGGCAACAAAAATGCTGCCAAGGTGCTGTAGTCAGGGTTCTACTGGCCGACACTGTATAAAGATGCACAGGACTTTTACAAGAACTGTGATAGGTGCCAGCGGACAGGTAACATCTCGAGGAGAAACGAGATTCCACTGCAGAACATTCTACAAGTTGAGATCTTCGACGTTTGGGGGATTGATTTTATGGGACCTTTTCCATCTTCATGTGGAAATCTATACATCCTCCTAGTAGTGGATTATGTCTCTAAGTGGGTTGAAGCTATCGCCACACAAAAGAATGATGCCAAGACAGTCCAAAAATTTCTACACAAAAACATTTTTTTTTCTAGATTTGGCATCCCTAAGGCGATTATCAGTGATGAAGGGATACATTTTGACAATAGGGTTATTGTTGCCGCCTTGAAGAAATATCGTGTCAAGCATCGGATCGCGACAATATACCACCCACAGACCAATGGACAACCTGAAATATCTAATAGGGAAGTTAAGAACATTCTTGAGAAGATGGTTAAGCCAACTAGGAAAGATTGGTCTTTACTTCTAAATGATGCATTATGGGCATATAGGACAGCTTTTAAGACTCCATTGGGCATGTCTCCATACCGATTGATTTATGGGAAAACCTGTCATCTGCTTGTCGAGATAGAGCACAGGGCATACTGGGCAATCAAGGCAGTGAATATGGATTTGGACAAGGCAGGCCAGAAAAGGCTGTTAGATCTGAACGAGATTGATGAAATACGGACAATGGCCTACGACAATGCAAGAATTTACAAGGAGAAAACTAAGAAGTGGCATGATAGGAAGTTGCTGCCATGACAGTTCTGCCCAGGGCAGCTTGTATTGTTGTTCAATTCTAGACTGAAACTCTTCCCAGGAAAGCTAAAATCTAGATGGTCTGGCCCGTTCCAAGTAGTACAAGTTTTTCCCCATGGTGCCATCACAATCCGATCATTAAAAGACGGGCACCAATTCAAAGTCAATGGACAGCGCGCCTCAAGCATTATCAGGGGACTGAAGCCCCAGGAATACAGGAAGTGGTTACCTTAGGAGATGCCTCACAAGGCATCCCTAATTTAACCTAAATTTTATTTTTATTTATTTTTATTATTATTTATTGTTTATGAGGAAATAAGGTTTATTTTATTCGAATAATGTTTTATATTTTCTGTTTTTAGGTAATAAAGGAGTCAAGAAGAAAAGGAGAAGTGACCCAAGCCCACCATCCATCCATCATCCCAACAGAGCCCATTATTGAAGCCTGTCGCTCCAGCTGCCGCCGCAGACACGGATAAGACAGGTTGTCAATAGACTATCACGGCAGACGCAGAAGCGTGTGACAGACGCGTAACAGACGCATAAATGCGTGTCAGACGCGTCAGACACGCCAAAGCTCAACAGTCGCCCCGTTATTCACGCCTGCCGTTACAGCAGTAAACGGGCAGCAACCCTACCTCTATAAAACCCCGTTTCATTTTCATTTTCCTTACTTCTGCTTCTTCTTACTTGCTCTCCCCTCTCGTTTTTATTTGTTTTCTTTACTTTCACAACCCTTGCAACTAACATGTCTTCCAGACGTACCCGCCGCAGTGCTGCTTCAACATCTTCACCGGCAGCACCCACCCCGCAGTCCTTCGCAACTAAGGAACTATGGGAAGAAAGAGGCTCCATCTACATCCGAAAGGTAGAGAACATGGGGCTCAAACCATTCATCGCAAGGGCGATAATGGCTCAGTTATGGGAGCAATTCGCAGAGCAACCAGCAGAAATGAATGACACGCTGGTGAGGGAATTCTATGCTGCCATCGACAGCAGGACGGCAACATCAGTAACTGCCATCGACAGAGGTACCATTCACAGCCGATAGCATCAACCATATGTATGGCCTCTATTTTGGTCCCAACGACGATGCCCACCAGCAGTTCCTGGACACACTCGACACAGCCGCCTTCGGTGTTGTCATGGCAGAGGTGACAGAGGAAGGGACGGAATGGAACACGAGCAAAAAGAATCCCAACACCGTCAAAAGGGGGCAGCTACTGCCAGAGGCCAAACTATGGAATGCTTTCATTAAGAAGCGTATTCTGTCGTCCTCCCATCACACGGTAGTGGATCAGCAGAGGCTAGCACTCATCCATTCGATCATGAACAACCGGCCTATTAACGTGGGACGCTACATGAGGGAGAGCATCTTGGACTGCACCAACAGATCAACCGCCCTCCTCTGCCTGCCATTCATGATCACATCCCTCTGCCGCTGCGCTTCCGTACCAGAAGCCACCACCGATAAACTGGTCAAGGGACGGGGTTGGACCGATAAAAACATTACCAGCCTCATGGAGCTGATAGTTGCAACACCCCTCTCCTCCTTCAACCCGGCTGCCACCCCAGCAGAATCATCCGAGGAACCTGCTCCTGAACCTGCCCATGAACCTGCCGCAGCAGCTGCTCCGACAGACCAATCGGCTCAGATCCTTGCCACCATACAGCGAGTGGAGGACAGACAGATGGGGCTGATGACATTCATCCGGGATTTCACCAACTCAACGGTAAATTTCATTACCAATACTTTAAATTATCCCGATGTTGTTTTTCCCACCTTCCCTGCCCACTATTTTACCACCCCCACCCCTGTCCACACACCTACACCACCTGCCTCCCCACACACACATTCTGCTGCTTCTACCTCATCACTTGCCCCGACGGCAGCTGGCAGTCCTCCGGCAGACACCTCCGCCCGAGGAACGAAGCGACAGCCCTCGAATGACATCGATGCCTATGTAGCTGACTTCTCCTCTTCTTCTGTCTGGGCTGACAGCGAGGCAGAACCTCCTATTCGGAGGAATTTGGAGAAGGAATTCACGCCTGTCAAGAGGCAAAAGAAGATGGCCGACAGAAAGCTCATGCCAAAGGGCAGCACCACCACCAGCAGCAGCAGCACTTGGGACAATGGCAGCAGTTCAGACATCCAGGTTGTGGAGCAACCTGCCCAGCCTGCCCCACAGCCCAGAATCCGCCGCCAAATCCGTGTCAGCAGCAGCAGTGAAGACAGCGCTTAAAAATTTAAGTCTTTTATTTTCTTCTTATTGCTGCCTGCGCTATCTATATTTTGTGATGTACCTGCCTTCATTTTTTTTTGTCATTTGCATTGAGGGCAATGCAACCCTCGAGTTTGGGGGTGGCAACCCTCCATTTTAATGGAGTCTTAGTACATCTTATTTATTTGATGTGTCTTTTATTAAGTTCTCTAAAAAAAATTGAAAAACTGTTGGCTTAAAACCGTGAAGTAAACTTACCTGTCATGACAACTCTGTCGTGGCAGCATCTTTAGGATAGTTTAAGGAGAAGTTTAGAGCCTTTCTATAGTTCTGAAAAACTTAAACACCTTTGTGACTGTTATATTGCTTAGATTTCTCTTAGCCAAACTAGAATAGGATGCTTAGTACTTGAATAGCCCCTAGAGGTGCCTAACACTGGCTCTAGGAAAGAAGTTTAGCAAAAGAAACTCAAAAACCTAGAGGTGCCCGAAACCGGCTCTAGGAAGCTAACTAGAGGTGCCTAAAACTGGCTCTAGTAAAACTTAGCTTGAAAATAGAAAAGAAGCATGAAAATTTGTCTTCAAAAATAAACTTTGGCATAAAAATTCGAGTTAAAAAGTTGAATATTCTAGTGAAACTAAGAGAGTCTTGGCATATAACTGTTCACAAGCATGCACACACTGCACGAGGACTATAGGGAGATTCCGGACAGATCCTAATCTTTCCGACAGGTTGCTGCCGTCACAGAGAATGAGCGACGGGTAAGGGACAGTTCACTGTTTGAAAGCCAACACAAAAATATTCATTTTTTCTTTTAGGTCTTAATTGCTTGAGGGCAAGCAAAAACTTGAGTTTGGGGGTGTGTTGAGTGTGTAAAAGTTCTATTATTTACACCATTTTTAACCCATATTTCTGCTGCATTCAAGCATCATTGCATTACATTTAGGTCAATTTACAGCAAAACGTCACAAATATATTAAAGGCACGGATTCTACTAAAAGATGGCCGATTTGCCAGGTTGCTGCCATAATAGACGGAGAAGGCGGGCGCATGGCAGAGAAGCAGGAGAGCTGAACTAAACGAGTAGATGAAGAGGACGATGCTGCCATAGAGCTACCGTGACAGCAGAGGACGACGGCAAATTAGTGGAGGAAAAACAAAGTGGACCTCGATAGATAGAGAAAATTATGCTCGTCTGTCGTGTGAAAACCATATATTTTTCCAAGCCCCGGATCAAAAGATATGTCAAGCCAAAGCTCAAGGAGAAGAAATCCCAAGAAACAAGGAGGACGGCTGAAAAGTAGGATTCTTGGAGATTAAGTCTTTATTAGTGTAACACCCGGGTTTAGGGGTTAGGTGGAAATAATGTTTTAATATTATTTTGGGCACGATTTTATAAGTTATTTAATGACTCGGGTTTGTTTTCAAACTAATTAATTTAAAGAGTGACTATGTTTTAAGACTTAACCCCTTTTTGTCATGGATTTTATGTCATTGTAAAAATTTCATTTCATTAAGGGCAAGATAGTCTTTGTGCCTTTAAATTTAAAACAAACAAAAACCCCAAATTATTTACTATTCATTCTCTTCTTCATCAACGGGAAAACAAAAGCTCCCAACCCATTTACTATTCCATTCAAGA
This sequence comes from Hibiscus tridactylites, assembly GCA_958450335.1. Lineage (NCBI taxonomy): Eukaryota > Viridiplantae > Streptophyta > Magnoliopsida > Malvales > Malvaceae > Hibiscus > Hibiscus tridactylites. The sequence continues at coordinate 20,860,830 of OY288266.1, forward strand.
GCTCCCTCATTTCAACTCCGTTTTGAAAGAATCAAGTTTGGGCAGCGGTGAAGCATCAGAAGTGAATCCGGGAAGTTGAAGGTTGTTGCTTGCTTGGTCTTGAGCTTGGTCTTCGATCTTCTCTTGGGTAGCATCGGTGAGTAGAATCATTGGTTTTTACATTGTGCTTGATATGGACTCCTTTGGGGTTTGGGTAGAACCTTGAGAGGTCACCTAAACCCGTGTGTAAGCCTCTCTACTCATAAGTTGTTGTGACAAGTTGATTGTATATACATTGTGATCATTGAATGCATTTTAAGTTGTTAATGTTGTAGTCGTGTTGAGTTCGTGCCTCACGTGATGGTGGTCTAAACTATGGTGATGTGTAGTCCCACCGATAGTGACTAGTAGGGTAGTACTTTGATGTGTAGTCCCATTGGAAATCCACTAGTCGAAACGGTGATGTGTAGTCCCACCGTAAGTGTATGTTGGTTGTGCTTGAGCAAACCAAGTGTTGTGGTTGAGATAGACCCTTGTGCATCCATTGTTTTTTTTGCATACAAATCGTATTTTGGAAAACTGCATGTTGTGAATTGTAGAGCCTCTCTCACTAAGCTAGATTGCTTATGCTCTTTTGTTTCCAACGTGCAGATCGTTAGAGTTCGGGAGGCGAGCGGGCGAAAGAGGAGCTTTTGGAGTTCTCAAGCAAGTTTAAGTATGGTTTGCTTTTGTAATAATGCCTAGACAATGGGGTATAGAGTGTTAGGAGTTGGGGTCAAACTCCCTAGGAAGTATTGCTTGAAATTGTTAAACTTATGTTGTGTTATGTTTTGCTTCTTGGATTATACTCTATGTTTCTTATGAGTTTTTTTGCTTATGCCTAAACTTGCATGATGTTGGCCTAGGTATGCCTTATGTTAGCTACATTGTGAAAGATGCCTTATGCTTGCTAAGTATGCTTCTTGTGGACTTGTATGGAGCCTTGTTTTGTATGTTTGCGTTGGATTAAATGCCCCTCATGCCAAGTCCTGATTGTGGTTTGTTGTATGTATGCTTGTGTGTGCTTATGAGTGTTCAAGTATGCATCTAGAACCATGCATGATGTTGCTAAGTAGTGAAATGAGATGTTGCAGAGCAGGGGTATCGATACGGATAGACCCGTATCGATACGGCCTTCTCTTTCTAGGCATATCATTTCGATACGCGAGGAGGCGTATCGATACCATTTTAGTCACTAGAGACACTGTCCAACTTGGTATCGATACCGGCCTCAGGCGTATCGGTACAGTCACCTAGCGTTGACCGTGGGAAGTCAACCTTTGAGGAGGGTATCGATACACTTCCCATGTGTATCGATACGGTCTCCACGGGTTGACTCTGACCCCTTTGACTTAGTCAAGGTGTATCGATACCCCCATAGGTGTATCGATACCGCCTGCAGATAAACTTAAAAATTGGTCTTTTGGATGTGGTTTTGAGTTCGTTCAATTGTCTTGCTTATGATGTCCCGCTGTATGATCACATAGGATTAAATACTCATCTAGACAAGTTTTAAAATGAAAAAAAAATATAGGGTTGCTAACCGAGGGGAATCCTTTAGGGGGTTTTCACTCGGTTTTCCCCGTGTAGCCCCTTTTGGACCGGTCATCCGGCCAGACCAGGACAAGGAGGGTTACATTTATTGGTATCAGAGCCTGAGGTTTTCGAGACCTCGGGCAGGTAAGTGAGGTAAGTTAAGGTATTATGAGTGTTTTTCCATGCCTGTCTAAGTTTTGTTTTAGCACGGTGTATGTATGCATGCTATGGTGACTTTTCTGTTGTTTGAAAGTTGGTTCGAGTCCCCATTGTTAGGTATTGTTGTCAAAATAAAAAGGGAAAATTGTTTTGGTTTAAAGAGCTTGAGAACCGGAGTCCTTTGCCCCTTGCTAACCTAACGTTTCCTTGTTGTTGTGTGTTTGTTGTTTTAGATTACATTAATTGCTATGGTGAGACCGAGGGGACGGCCTAGAGCGGGTGACCAGGCACCCGAGCACGCGCCTCCTGCTCTTAATGCTCCGGGTGGTAATGGAGGGAACGTCGGAGGTGATGGTAATGGGCCTTAGGCTGGGGCTAATGTGGGAGGTAATGGGGCTCAAGCGGGCCAAGGTCAGGCAGGCCCAGATGTGGCTCATTTGATTCAGACTATAGCCGAAGCTTTCCAGACAGCTTTGGCTGGTATGCAAGCTGCAGCACCAGCTCAGGGTGCGGGGACAGGATTACCCCTAGAGAGGCTTCGTAATTTGGGGGCAGTTGAGTTTCGTGGGTTATCTCCGGAGGGTTCGGAAGGGTGGCTTGAGAGCACTACTCGCATCTTGGGTCAGATGGAGTGTTCGGATGCCCGTAAGTTGGGATGCATTGTCTCATTGCTACAAGGAGACGCTTACACTTGGTGGACCACTGTTATTTCTGGTATGGCCGAGGTGGATGTCACATGGGAGTTTTTCAGGAATGCTTTCAAGAGGAAGTACCTTGGGGTCCGGTACTTAGATGAAAAGAAAAGGGAGTTCATGGCTTTGGTTCAAGGCAATAGGACCGTGTCCGAGTATGAGATCCAGTTTGTGAGGTTGAGCCAGTACGCGCCAGAGTTGATTCCGGATGAGAAGGAGCGATGTGAGCGCTTCAGATATGGGTTGACTACTGATGTGAAGACCTACATGTTGGCCGCCGACTACACTGAGTTCGATGTCTTGGTTTCTAGAGCCAAGGATGTAGAGCAAAACCTAAGCTCTAGAGCACGTGCTGGTGGGTCTGACTCCGGGAAGAGACATGCTAACTGGGATAGAGATCATGCCAAGAGGCATAGGGATAGGAGTTATCAGCCGGATACGAGGCCCAGGGGTGGTAACCATGGTCAGGGCCGTCAGGGCCAAGGGGCTGTTGGGCACATTCCGGAGTGCACTAGGTGCGGGAGACACCACCCAGGTGAGTGCATGGGTATGTTTGGGGCGTGTTGGAACTATAGCTCCCGAGATCATTTGAGACGTGATTGTCCACACCCAGTTAGAGGAGGACCGGCTCCAGCGAGGGGTTTTGAGCATCAGAAAGGTCGTGGGCGCGGCCGTGGGAACTTCCAGCCAAGGAATGAGGGTCAGAGGAACTTGGCTCATGTGGTAGCAGTCCAGCCCGAGGGAGGAGGACCGGCTAGAGTGTACGCTCAACGAGAGGCTGGGAATGACACTGATGTCATTGTAGGTAATTTCACATTACAGTCTTTGAGTTTGCTTTCTCTAATAGATTCGGGGTCAACGCATTCGTATATTCTGGGTGAGCATGCAAAGTCATTAGGACTACCTTGTGATTGGTTAGAAGTAGGTGTAAATGTCACTAGCTCCTTTGGTGATACAGTGGTAGTTAGAAAAGTGTATAGGAGGTGTCCCTTGATGATTCAGGGCCACGTATTTCCGGTCGACATGATGGAGCTACCCTTTTATGGCTTTGACGTGATTCTGGGCATGGATTGGCTTGTAGAGCATAGAGCTAGGGTTGACTTTGAAACTAAGAGAGTCTCTTTGAGGCTTACCGATGACCTTGAGGTTGTGGTGGTTGGAGAGAATGTCAAGTTCTTGTCCAATGTGGTTTCGGCTTTGGAAGCTCAGAGGTTGTTGAGTTCAGGGTGTCAGGCTTACCTGGCTTACGTAATGAACCCGGATATGAGTGAGGTGAGACCTCAGGACATCAGGGTTGTGTGTGACTTTTCGAGTGTTTTTTCGGAAGAACTACCAGGCTTGCCTCCAGACAGAGCAGTTGAGTTTGCTATTGAGACATATTCTGATTCTGCATCGGTGTCGATTGCTCCGTATAGAATGGCACCGAAAGAGTTGAAAGAGTTGAAGACACAGCTTCAGGAGTTGACTGACAGAGGCTTCATTGTGCCACTTGTGAGGGAAATCATAGTAGGGATGAGTGCCCTATAAACATAGAAGAAGGGAAATATGTTGGAAATTACAAGCCAAACTACAATTCCAATAATTACAACCCTAATTGGAGAAAGGATCCCAAATTTTCCTGGAGTAATCCTAACAATGCCCTGAATCCGCAAGCATATAATCAGAATCAGGGGGGTCCTAGATTGTTGACGCGACAGCAACTGCAGCCGCAGAACCTGCCGCAGAACCTGCCGCCTCAGCGACAACAGCAGCCACCACCTGCCACGAGTAGTGTATTGGAGCAGACTTTGGCCACCTTTATGTCTCAGACTGGCACATATATGGAAAATATTAATCAGTTCGTCAAAAAGACGGAAAATTTTATGGACGAGACTAAGATGAGAATGACAAACCATGAGGCCACCTTGAAATCTCTAGAGACACAAATGGGTCAAGTATCGCAGCATATCAAACCGAGGCAGAATGGAGGTTTCCCTAGCAATACTGAAAACGCTAGACCACCCCCACATGAGCAATGTAAGGCAATTACGACTAGGAGTGGGAAAAAGTTACCAGGGCCGGAAAAAGAAGTCGATACAGAGAAGGACCCTGCTTTGAATAAACCTGCCGAGGAAGCTGCCCCGACAGGTGACAAACAGACTGCTGCCGATGAGCCTGTCACGACAGCAGAAGCGACAGAGGAGAAAAAGGAAGATTATCGTCCTCAGATTCGCATGCAGTGGGAAGGACGCATTGCTGATTATCGTCCTCCACCACCTTTTCCCCAACGGATACAACAAGCTAAGAATGAATCTCAACTCAAAAAAATTTATGATATTTTTAAACAGGTTCATATTAATATTCCGTTGTTAGATGCTGTTAGGGAAATGCCAGGTTATGCTAAATTTCTCAAGGATGTAATGTCTAAAAAATCTAAACTTGGGGAATTTGAAACGGTAAGGATGCAAGAGGGTTGCATGAGTATTCTTCATCGACAACCACCCCAGAAAAAGAAGGATCCAGGGAGCTTCCTCATACCTTGCGTAATCGGCAATAAATTTGTGGGTAAGGCACTTTGTGATCTTGGTGCTAGTGTAAATCTAATGCCCAAATCTGTTTTTCAGAAACTAGGTATTGGCAAGGCGCGGCCCACGACAGTTACCCTACAGCTAGCCGACCGCTCTTACGTTCACCCCGAGGGAAAAATTGAAGATATTTTGGTAAGAGTGGATAAACTTATCTTTCCTGCTGACTTTCTTATTTTAGATTGTGAGGCAGATGAGAACGCACCAGTCATCCTCGGGCGACCTTTCCTAGCCACGGGAAGATCGTTGATTGATGTGGAAAAAGGAGAACTCACCATGCGCGTTAACGATCAAGAAATTAAGTTGAATGTTCTCCAAGCAATGAAACATGCCGATGTGGACGAGGAATGCAAAGCCATCATCGAGGTGACCTTTGATTACCCCTGCATCAGGACAGGCTGCCGAGATATTAAATTTGGTCACTGCTGCGACAGCCATCTACCGACCTGTCACGACAGTGACGACGACAGCAACAACGGCAGCACAGACGACAGTGACCCCTCTAAATCCGATACATCTGATACTGAAGGTCATGAGGAGGTAAACTGGTTAGATCATCGTCCAGGTAAGTTATTCGAACCCTTAAATTACACTTCGGATAACCATTTAATCCAAAAGCCCTCCACTGTAGAACCACCTGTCTTAGAACTTAAGCCCCTGCCAGGGCAGCTTAAATATGCTTATCTTGGTTGTGATAACACACTGCCTGTAATCATCTCTGCTAAGCTGCCGCAGGAACAGGAACGACAGCTGGTCGACATGCTAAGGCAGCATAAAAGGGCGATAGGATGGACGATAGCAGACATCCAGGGCATTAGTCCGGCAATCTGTATGCACAAAATCCTCTTAGAGGAAGACCATAAGCCGACTATTGATGCCCAAAGGTGGCTAAACCTTGCGATGAAGGAGGTAGTGCGTAAAGAAATAATTAAATGGTTAGATGCTGGTATTATTTACGCCATCTCCGACAGCAAGTGGGTAAGCCCGATGCAATGTGTTCCTAAGAAAGGAGGCATAACAGTAATCACCAATGAAAACAATGAATTAATCCCAACCAGGACTGTGACCGGTTGGAGGGTTTGTATGGATTATCGGAAGCTTAACAAAGCTACCCGAAAAGACCACTTTCCTTTACCCTTTATTGATCAAATGCTTGATAGATTAGCGGGTAAATCTTACTATTGTTTTCTTGATGGTTATTCAGGTTATAACCAGATTGCTATTGCACCAGAGGACCAAGAGAAAACGACTTTCACATGCCCCTACGGAACATTTGCATTCAGGAGGATGCCATTCGGCCTCTGTAACGCACCTGCCACCTTCCAAAGGTGCATGATGGCAATATTCTCCGACATGGTAGAAGACTTCCTTGAGATCTTCATGGATGATTTTTCCGTCTTTGGAGACGATTTTGAGAGCTGCCTCGGCAACCTTCAAAAGGTACTTGAAAGATGTGAAAAAGCTAATCTTGTTCTTAATTGGGAAAAATGTCATTTTATGGTAGATGAAGGGATAGTTTTAGGCCATAAGATTAGCTGCCGTGGGATAGAAGTCGACAGGGCAAAATAGAGGTCATAGAGAAGCTGCCGCCGCCAACAACAGTCAAGGGCATTAGGAGTTTTTTAGGGCATGCTGGTTTTTATAGGAGATTTATTGCCAATTTCTCAAAAATCACGAAACCCCTATGTCATCTCCTAGAGCAGAACCGACCCTTTGACTTTAATGAAGAATGTACTGAAGCATTCAAGGTTCTGAAGGAAAAGTTAGTGACAGCCCCCATAGTACAGCCACCAGACTGGACGCAACCGTTTGAAATTATGTGTGATGCTAGTGACTATGCTGTCGGGGCAGCACTTGGGCAGCGCAAGGACAGGCTATTCCATGTCATATATTACGCCAGCAAAACATTGAACGATGCCCAAGTGAATTATACCACCACGGAAAAGGAGCTGTTAGCCGTGGTATTTTCTATCGACAAGTTTCGTTCTTACATACTTGGAACGAAGGTTATAATCCACACCGACCATTCTGCCCTCAAGTATCTATTTGCAAAGAAGGATGCAAAACCTAGGTTGATACGATGGATATTACTATTACAAGAATTCGACCTTGAGATAAAAGATAAAAAGGGGACAGAAAATCAGGTGGCAGATCACTTGTCGAGGTTGGAAACGGGACAGAGTCTACCGCCAGATGAGACACACATATTGGAGACCTTCCCAGATGAGCAGCTCTTTGCTGCCGCACTAGCTGTCGCGACAGCCATGGCGGCAGGTAAGTCTTCTAACCTTCCCTGGTATGCTGATTTCGTTAATTTTATAGTTAGCGGAATATTACCTGCTGATCTTACTTACCAAGCCAGGAAGAGGTTTCAAAATGATGTTAAACATTATTATTGGGACGAACCTCTTCTTTTCAAACTGTGCGCAGATCAGATTATAAGGAGATGCATACCACAAGAAGAACAAGAAGACATTCTCCATCACTGTCATGCTTCACAATATGGAGGACACTTAGGAGGCAATAAAACTGCTGCCAAGGTGCTGCAGTCAGGGTTCTACTCGCCGACACTGTACAGGGATGCACAGGAATTTTATAAAAACTGCGACAGGTGCCAGCGGACAGGTAACATCTCGAGGAGAAACGAGATGCCACTGCAGAATATTTTAGAAGTCGAAATCTTCGACGTTTGGGGGATTGATTTTATGGGACCTTTTCCATCTTCTTGTGGAAATCTTTACATCCTCCTAGCAGTGGATTATGTCTCCAAGTGGGTAGAAGCAATCGCAACTCAAAAGAATGATGCCAAAACAGTCCAAAGATTTTTGCACAAAAATATCTTTTCTAGATTCGGCATCCCTAGAGCGATTATCAGTGATGAAGGGAGACATTTTGACAACAGGGTAATTGCTGCCGCCTTGAGAAAATATGGTGTCAAGCACAAGATCGCGATAGCATACCACCCACAGACCAATGGACAGGCTGAGATATCCAATAGGGAAGTAAAGAACATTCTTGAAAAAATGGTTAAACCAACTAGGAAAAATTGGTCTTTGCTTCTGAATGACGCATTATGGGCATACAGAACAGCTTTCAAGACTCCATTGGGCATGTCTCCATTCCGTTTGATCTATGGGAAAACCTGTCATCTGCCTGTCGAGATAGAACACAAGGCATATTGGGCAATCAAGGCAGTAAACATGGACTTGGACAAGGCAGGCCAGAAAAGGCTGTTAGATTTGAATGAGATTGATGAAATACGGACAATGGCCTACGACAATGCAAGGATTTACAAGGAAAAAACTAAAAAGTGGCATGACAAGAAGTTGCTGCCACGACAGTTCTGCCCAGGGCAGCTTGTGTTGTTGTTCAATTCTAGATTGAAACTCTTTCCAGGGAAGCTCAAATCTAGATGGTCTGGCCCTTTCCAAGTAGTTCAAGTTTTTCCCCATGGTGCCATTACAATTCAATCACTAAAGGACGGGCACCAATTCAAAGTCAATGGACAACGCCTCAAGCACTATCAAGGGACTGAAGCCCCAGGAATACAGGAAGTGGTTACTTTAGGTGATGCCCCACAAGGCATCCCTAATTTAACCTAACTCTTTTATTTTTATTTTTATTAATATTAGGAATTAGATTTATTTTAATAATGTTTTGTTTTTCATTTCAGTTTTTTAGGAAATAAAGAAGGCATGTGAGAAAGAAGAAGTGACCCAAGCCCATCGCCCATCCATCAGCCCAAAATAAAGTCCATTTATAACCTGTCGTTTCGGCTGCCGGCGCAGACGGAGTTGACAGGCTGTCAACAGACGCACAGCAGACGAAGAATCGTGCGGCAGACGCAGCATTAATGTCCGTCAGACGTGTCAGACGCAACATTCAATCTGCCGCCCCGTTATTCCCGCCTGCCGTTGCGGCATTAAATGGGCAGCCCCCGACAGCTATATAAACCCCTTCTATTTTTCATTTTTCCTCACTTCAGATTTTCTCTCTTGCTATTCTCTTCTACTTTGATCTCTTTTCTTTCATTTTCAGCCCTTGCAACCAAACATGTCTTCCAGACAAACCCGACAGAACACTGCTGCCGCTACCTCTTCCGCAGCAGCATCTCCGTTCGCTAAGAAGGAACTTTGGGAGGAACGAAGCTTCATTTACAACAGAGATGCCCCTCTGTTGGGACTCCGGCCGTTCATCATGCAGGCCATAACCGCTCAAATGTGGGAAGATTTCGCTGAGCAGCCGGCAGAACTTAACGACACCCTAGTAAGGGAGTTTTATGCGGCAATCGAGAGCAAGACGGCAACATCTGTCACCGTCAGGGGAGTGACAGTACCTTTTACAGCCAGCAGCATCAACCATGTCTTCGGCCTCTTCTTTGGCCCCAACGATGATGCCCATCAACAGTTTTGGGACACCTTAGACGCTGCCGGCCATGATGCTGTTATGAGGGAATTGACAGAAGCAGGCACGACGTGGAGCACAAGTAAGAAGAACCCTCATTCTGTCAACAGAGGGCAGCTCCTACCAGAGGCAAAGTTATGGAATGCTTTTATTAAAAAGCGCATCCTGCCCTCGTCCCACCACACGACAGTCAACAGGCAGAGGTTGGCCCTCATCCACTCTATCATGCACAACAGGCCCATCAATGTGGGCAGGTACATGAGGGACAGCATTCTAGATTGCGCATTCCGCTCAGACTCACGGCTCTGCCTGCCCTGCACCATAACCGCCCTCTGCCGCTGCGCTGCCATACCGGAGGAAGCCTCAGACAACATCAAGAAGGGCAGCGGCTGGACAGACAACAACATCTCCAGCCTCATGGAGCTGGTAGTTGTATCGCCCCTCAACGCCTTCGATCCCAACGCCCCTCCTGCTGAGTCTGATGATGAGCCTGTCCCCGAGCCTGCCCCTGAACCTGCCACAGAAGCTGCCACCAACACCGCTCCGGCAGATCAGAACGCCCACATCCTTGCTGCCGTCCTGCGGATCGAGGAACGCCAGATGGGTTTAATGACATTCATCCGAGACTTCTCCAATGCTACGGTAAACTTCATTACCAACACTTTGAATTTTTCGGATGTTTCTTTCCCAACCTTCCCCGCCCATTATTTCAACATCTCATCCCCTACTCCCACACCACCTGTCTCTCCCCATGGAGAATCTGCCTCCTCCACACCTTCCCCAACTGCAGCCGGCAGCCCACCGGCAGACACCTCCCCTAGAGGAACAAAGCGCGCTGCCACTGACGACAGCCCCCTTGTCCGGAGGAACTTGGACAGCGCCTTCACACGGGTGAAGCGTATCAAGCATGTGGCAGACAAGAGAAAGCTGTCCAAGGCCATCATGTCCACCAGCTGGGACAGCAGCAGCAGCAGCAGCAGTTCTGATGTCAGACTAGTGGAGACAACTGCCCTTCCACATGCTGACGACCCTGTCTCCCAACCGGAGGAAGATCCTGCCCCTCAACAGGCTGCCGAAGCTGCCGATCAACCTGCCCCAGAACCTGCCCAGCCACCTCCTCAACGCAGACGCTACCATCAGATCCGCGTCAGCAGCAGCAGCGAGGACAGCGCATAAATTTAAGTTTTTATTTCTTTTATCTCTTCTTATTGCTGCCTGCCCTTTATAATTGTGATGTACTTTTCGTTTTTTTTTTCCTTTAATTGTTTTTATGTTGTCTTGCATTGAGGGCAATGCAACCCTTGAGTTTGGGGGTGGCAACCCTCCATATCTAATGGCATCCTTAGCACATCTTTTGTTTAACTGTTGTGTCTTTTTAATTGCCTTTATAAAAAAAAAAAAAATCAGAAACTGTTGGCTTAAAACTGTGAAGTTAGCTTACCTGTCATGACGGCTCTGTCGTGACAGCATCTTTAGGACAGGTAAAGGAAAAGTTTAGAGCCTTTCTATAGTTCTAAAAACTTAAACACTTTTGTGACTGTTATATCGCTTAGATTTCTCTTAGCCAAACTAGAATAGGATGCTTAGAACTTGAATAGCCCCTAGAGGTGCCTAACACTGGCTCTAGGAAAGAAGTTTAGTAAAAGAAAATCAAAAACCTAGAGGTGCCCGAAACCGGCTCTAGGAAGCTAACTAGAGGTGCCCGAAACTGGCTCTAGAAAAATTTTAGCTTGAAAATAGAAGAAAAAGAAGCATGAAAATGTGCCTTCTAAAAAAAATAATAAACTTTGGCATAAAAATTCGAGTTAAGAAGTTGAATATTCTAGTGAAACTAAGAGAATCTTAGCATATAACTGTTCACAAGCATGCACACACTGCACGAGAGCTATAGGGAGATTCCGGACAGATCCTAGTCTCTCCGACAGGTTGCTGCCGCCATAGAGAATGAGCGACGGGTAAGGGACAGTTCATTGTTTGAAGGCCAACACAAAAATCTTTTATTTTTCTTTAGGTTTAATTGCTTGAGGGCAAGCAAAGACTTGAGTTTGGGGGTGTGTTGAGTGTGTAAAAGTTCTATTATTTACACCCTTTTAACCCATATTTCTGCTGCATTCAAGCATCATTTCATTGCATTTAGGATAGTTTTCAATTAAATATCACAATTATATAAAAGGCACGGATTCTACTAAAATATGGTGTATTTTGCAGGTAGCTGCCAAGGTTGACGATGAAGGCAGGCGAAGGGCAGATAAGCAGGAAGGCGGAACTGAACAAACAGCTGAAGATGACGAACCTGTCATGGACCCGTCACGACAGCATGGTGACAACAGATTATTGAAGAGGAAAAATGAAGTGGATATCGACAGATAGAGAAAAATCTGCTCGTCTGTCGTGTGGCAGCCAAATAATTTTCCAAGCCCCGGATCAAAAGATATGTCAAGCCCAAGCTCAAAAGAGAGGAAATTCCTAAAAGCAAGGAGGCGGCTAGAAAGTAGGATACTTTAGAGATTTAATCTTTATTAGAGTCTTACTTTTAATTAAAGTTGTAATCCTTGTTACCTTAGATAACTTGAGCCCAAAGCTTATATAAAGGGCATAGATTAAACCTAGGGCATAGCCGACTACCCCATAACCGAAACCAAACCCTGCCGTTAACCTGTCTCCGACATGTTCTAAATTCCCCCTAGGGTTACGGGTTGTTTTGTAAAGTAGTTGCAAGGGTTGCTTTGTTTTAGGATTTTTTCAGTTTCAATAAAATAAACTTCAAGTTCTTTTATCTTGGTTTTAACATCTTGCAAGAGCATCGGGAGAGCATTGTGAGGTTATTTATTTACTTAGCATCGGGAGAGTTAAGTATACGAAAGAGATAAAAGCGTGTTCTCTAGTTTATAGTTGAACCATCTCGTGCTTAGGGATAAGGCGAGGTTAAGTGGCTAAGGAAGAATTCATACACATCGGTGTTCATCCTTCGATTCACGCCGGGAGGTATCATCAAAGACGTGTTCATCGACAGACTTGTGCCTAGGGATAGGGCAAGGCAGATCTGGGATTCTTGCCAAGCTTGAAGTACTGAGTTAGTGTCTGCTGCCGCAACAACTAACGGACAGACGCCGCGACAGGTGCTGTCGGCGACGGGAGTGACGACAGAACTGGAGATCCTAAGCAATTCAATACCTACACTACCGAGCAATTCAATACCGGCCCATTCTTTCTATCTTGATTTCCCAATCCTTTTATTTATGTTTTACTTTATTATTCGTGACAATTCTCTAAAATATTTCTTTTACTTCGTGCAGTAAATCAAGGTGAAGTCATTAGCCCAATCCCTGTGGAGACGATATCCGATACTTTGTATCACTTTATTACTTGCGACGTGTACACTTGCACTGCAATTGCGATATACTATTTACACGCAACAGGATGTGCATAGACTATAGACAGTTGAATAAGGTGACAGTGAAAAACAAATATCCCTTGCCAAGGATAGATGACTTGCTAGACCAGTTGAGGCGTGCTTCCGTGTTTTCCAAGATTGATTTGAGGTCTGGGTATTATCAGTTAAAGGTAAAGGATGTGGACATACCGAAGACAGCTTTTCGTACACGTTACGGACATTATGAGTTTTTGGTGATGCCTTTTGGGTTGACCAATGCTCCAGCGGCCTTCATGGATATGATGAACCGGGTGTTTCATAAGTTCTTGGACAGGTTTGTGGTAGTGTTTATTGATGACATCCTAGTGTACTCCAGGACCGAAGAGGAGCATGATGAACACTTAAGGTTAGTGCTTCAGACCCTACTTGAGAATCAGTTGTATGCCAAGCTAAGTAAGTGTGAATTTTGGATTAGAGAGGTGGTCTTCCTTGGCCACGTGATCTCAGCTAGTGGGATTAGTGTAGATCCCAAGAAGATTGAAGCCATTGTAAATTGGAAGCAACCAAAATCAGTGACAGAAATCCGCAGTTTCCTAGGCTTGGCGGGATACTATAGGAGGTTTGTTGAGGGATTCTCGAGGATAGCGGCTCCATTGACCAAGTTGCTACAGAAGAATGTTCCGTATGAATGGTCAGATGCAAGACAAGAAGCGTTTGGGAAATTGAAGAAAGCTTTGACCGAAGCTCCCATTTTGATTCAGCCCGAGCCGGGGAGAGAGTTTGTAATTTACAGTGATGCATCTTACGTGGGGCTAGGTTGTGTACTTATGCAAGGAGGTAAGGTAGTGGCATATGCTTCCCGACAGTTGAAGGTTCATGAGAAGAATTACCCCACACATGACATAGAGTTGGCCGCAGTAGTGTTCGCGTTGAAAATTTGGAGACACCATCTTTATGGTGAGAAGTGCACTGTGTACACCGACCACAAGAGCTTGAAATATTTGATGTCCCAAAAGGAGTTGAATCTTAGGCAACGAAGGTGGTTAGAGCTCCTTAAAGATTATGACCTTACCATAGAGTATCATCCGGGCAAAGCAAACGTGGTGACTGATGCCTTGAGTAGGAAGGTAGCCGTTGAGTTGCGAGCAATGTTCGCAAGGTTGAGTGTGTCTACGGATGGTGGGTTAGTGGCCGAGCTTCAGGTTAAGCCATCATTGGTTCAGTTGATTCATGAGAAGCAGTTGCGAGATGAGTTCTTGGCACCTCACGTGCAAGACATAGCGGAAGATAGGCCTACCGAGTATTGCTTTGGAGAGAATGGGATTCTATGTTTCAAGGATAGGATAGTGGTTCTGGAGGATGCCGAGTTGAGGCGTACGATTTTGAGTGAGGCTCACAATAGCCCTTTTGCTATGCATCCGGGTAGCACAAAGATGTATTGAGGATTAAAGGAAGAGTATTATTGGGTTGGTTTGAAAAAGGATGTAGCCGAGATCGTAAGTAAATGCATGGTTTGTCAGAGAGTCAAGGCTGAGCACCAGTTTCCCTCAGGGTTGTTGCAACCATTGAAAATTCCAGAGTGGAAGTGGGAGCGTATCACTATGGACTTTGTGTCAGGACTTCCGTTGACTCCTTCGAAGAAAAATTCAGTGTGGGTGATTGTAGATATATTCACCAAGTGTGCACACTTCATACCGGTTCATACCACCTATACGTTGGACAAGTTGGCCGAATTGTATATTCGTGAGATTGTGAGACTACATGGGGTACCGAAGTCAATTGTGTCAGATCGAGATCCGAGATTCACCTCTAGATTTTGGGAGTGTTTGCATCGAGCCTTAGGCACTTGGTTGAACTTCAGCACTTCGTATCATCCGCAGTCAGATGGGCAGTCTGAGAGAGTGATTCAGATTTTTGAGGATATGTTGAGGTGTTGTATCATTAACTTTCAGGGGTCATGGGAGAAACACCTACCATTAGTGGAATTTGCGTACAACAACAGCTTCCAGTCAAGCATTCAGATGGCTCCTTATGAGGCCTTGTATGGTAGGAAGTGTAGGACCCCGATTTGTTGGGCCGAGGCCGGAAAGAAACTAGTGCCGATGCCCGAGTTACTCAAGGGAACCACCGAGAAGGTGAAATTGATTTGTGATCACTTGAAAGCGGCTTCAGATCGGCAAAAGTCCTATGCCGATTTAAAAAGGAAGGAGGTGGAATACTCCGTGGGGGATAGAGTGTTTTTGAAAGTCTCACCTTGGAAGAAGGTGATGAGGTTTGGAAGGAAGGGCAAGTTGAGCCCAAGGTACATAGGGCCTTATGAGATAGTTGAGAGAATTGGTCCGGTTGCCTATAGACTCCCAGTTGAGCTAGAGAAGATTCATGATGTATTTCATGTATCGATGCTTAGGAGGTATAGATCGGATCCGTCCCATGTTATGCCAGTGGAAGAAATAGAGTTAAATTCGGACTTGTCTTACAATGAGGAACCAGTTGAGATACTTGCTTCTGATAGCAAGGTGTTGCGTGGCAAGACTATAGAGTTAGTCAAAGTCTTATGGAGGCATAGAGGTGTGGAGGAAGCCACGTGGGAGAGGAAAGCAGACATGCTTGAGCAGTTTCCGTATTTGTTTCCACCAGGTAATTTCGGGGACGAAATTCCTTAAGTGGGGGAGAGTTGTAACACCCGGGTTTAGGGGTTAGGTGGAAATAATGTTTTAATATTATTTTGGGCACAGTTTTATAAGTTATTTAATGACTCGGGTTTGTTTTCAAACTAATTAATTTAAAGAGTGACTATGTTTTAAGACTTAACGCCTTTTTGTCATGGATTTTATGTCATTGTAAATAATTCATTTCATTAAGGGCAAGATAGTCTTTGTGCCTTTAAATTTAAAACAAACAAAAACCCCAAATTATTTACTATTCATTCTCTTCTTCATCAACGGGAAAACAAAAGCTCCCAACCCATTTACTATTCCATTCAAGAGCTCCCTCATTTCAACTCCGTTTTGAAAGAATCAAGTTTGGGCAGCGGTGAAGCATCGAAAGTGAATCCGGGAAGTTGAAGGTTGTTGCTTGCTTGGTCTTCGATCTTCTCTTGGGTAGCATCGGTGAGTAGAATCATTGGTTTTTACATTGTGCTTGATATGGACTCCTTTGGGGTTTGGGTAGAACCTTGAGAGGTCACCTAAACCCGTGTGTAAGCCTCTCTACTCATAAGTTGTTGTGACAAGTTGATTGTATATACATTGTGATCATTGAATGCATTTTAAGTTGTTAATGTTGTAGTCGTGTTGAGTTCGTGCCTCACGTGATGGTGGTCTAAACTACGGTGATGTGTAGTCCCACCGATAGTGACTAGTAGGGTAGTACTTTGATGTGTAGTCCCATTGGAAATCCACTAGTCGAAACGGTGATGTGTAGTCCCACCGTAAGTGTATGTTGGTTGTGCTTGAGCAAACCAAGTGTTGTGGTTGAGATAGACCCTTGTGCATCCATTGTTTGTTTTTTTTGCATACAAATCGTATTTTGGAAAACTGCATGTTGTGAATTCTAGAGCCTCTCTCACTAAGCTAGATTGCTTATGCTCTTTTGTTTCCAACGTGCAGATCGTTAGAGTTCGGGAGGCGAGCGGGCGAAGGAGGAGCTTTTGGAGTTCTCAAGCAAGTTTAAGTATGGTTTGCTTTTGTAATAATGCCTAGACAATGGGGTATAGAGTGTTAGGAGTTGGGGTCAAACTCCCTAGGAAGTATTGCTTGAAATTGTTAAACTTATGTTGTGTTATGTTTTGCTTCTTGGATTATACTTTATGCTTCTTATGAGTTTTTTTGCTTATGCCTAAACTTGCATGATGTTGGCCTAGGTATGCCTTATGTTAGCTACATTGTGAAAGATGCCTTATGCTTGCTAAGTATGCATCTTGTGGACTTGTATGGAGCCTTGTTTTGTATGTTTGCGTTGGATTAAATGCCCCTCATGCCAAGTCCTGATTGTGGTTTGTTGTATGTATGCTTGTGTGTGCTTAGGAGTGTTCAAGTATGCATCTAGAACCACGCATGATGTTGCTAAGTAGTGAAATGAGATGTTGCAGAGCAGGGGTATCGATACGGATAGACCCGTATCGATACGGCCTTCTCTTTCCAGGCATATCGTTTCGATACGCGGGGAGGCGTATCGTTACCATTTTGGTCACTGGAGACACTTTTCAACTTGGTATCGATACCGGCCTCAGGCGTATCGGTACGGTCACCTAGCGTCTACCGTGGGAAGTCAACCTTTCAGGAGGGTATCGATACACTTCCCATGTGTATCGATACGGTCTCCACGGGTTGACTCTGACCCCTTTGACTTAGTCAAGGTGTATCGATACCCCCATAGGTGTATCGATACCGCCTGCAGATAAACTTAAAAATTGGTCTTTTGGATGTGGTTTTGAGTTCGTTCGATTGTCTTGCTTATGATGTCCCGCTGTATGATCACATAGGATTAAATACTCATCTAGACAAGTTTTAAAATGAAAAAAAAAATATAGGGTTGCTAACCGAGGGGGAATCCTTTAGGGGGTTTTCACTCGGTTTTCCCCGTGTAGCCCCTTTTGGACCGGTCATCCGGCCAGACCAGGACAAGGGGGGTTACAATTAGAATCATACTTTTAATTAAAGTTGTAATCCTTGTTAACTTAGAATACTTGAGCCCAAAGCTTATATAAGGGCATAGATTTTAACCTAGGAGAATATCATACATCATACCCCATAACCGATAACCAAAACCCTCCGCCGTTTACCCGCCGTCGATATGTTCTAAAAACCCCCTAGGGCCACGGGTTGATTTGTAAAGTAGTTGCAAGGGTTGTTTTGTTTTAGGATTTTCCAAGTTCAATAAAATAAACTTCAAGTTCTCTTATTTTGGTTATTAATATCTTGCAAGAGCATCGGGAGAGCATTGTGAGGTTATCCATTTACTTAGCATCGGGAGAGTTAAGTATACGAAAGAAATAAGAGCGAGTTCTCTAGTTTATAGTTGAACTATCTTGTGCCTAGGGATAGGGCAAGGTTAAGTGGCTAAGGAAGAATTCATACACATCGGTGTTCATCCTTCGATTCACGCCGGGAGGTATCATCAAGACGTGATCATCGACAGACTTGGACCTAGGGATAGGCCAAGGCAATTCTGGGATTCTTGCCAAACTTGGAGTACTGAGTTGGTTTGTTTGCTGCCGCGACGACCAACGGACAGCTGCCGCGACAGGCGCTACGACAGAACTGGAGTTCCTAAGCATCGCAATACCTGCACTATTGAGCAATTCAATACCAGCCCATTCTCTCTATCTTGATATCTCAATTCCTTTATTTGCGTTTTTCCTTATTATTTTCGTGACAATTCTCTCAAATATTTCCTTTACTTTCGTGCAGTGAATTAAGGTGAAGCTATTAGCCCAATCCCTGTGGAGACGATATCCGATACTTCGTATCACTTTACTACTTGCGTCGTGTACACTTGCACTACAATTGCGATAGACTCTTTTACACGCAACATGTAGGTAGCTTAGGATTGGGAGAAGTGGGACATTTCTGTTGAAACGGGGCCTAGATCTAGGTTTAGGATTAAAAACTGTGTTTTTTTGGTAGATTTAGAGTTCCAGCGACGGCGGAGACGATGGTCGCAGTTATAGACGGTGGTCGAAAAAGCTAGGTTTGGCCAAAGAAGATAACTGGATAAGTTCCGGTCATCGGAAAAAGGTTGAAGGTGATCGGGGGTTGGTCGGAGGTTACATGGGAGTCAGAGAAGATGACCGGAGAAGGTTCGATCATCGGAAGAGGGAAGAAGAAGACTGGAGATGATATCCGGTGACCGATATCATCCCGGCAGTTAAGAAACAGGTCGGAAGGGTTTTAGGGAAAGGACGAAGATCAAAACAAGGTTTTTTTGAAAGGTTTCTAGTGTGTTCTTACGAAAATAGGGGTTTTCATTTTTGAAAACAGTTTTCGGGGAAGGTTTAGGTGTTTGCAAGGATCAAACGAAGGGATTCTTGAAGAACTGATGAAGAACAATGGGGAAATTGGTCTTTGATCGAAAAGGGTTTAAGTTTTTAGGGTTTTGGGTGTTCGCGTTCAGAGGGTTTATAGAGAGAGAGAAATGAGGAGAGAGAGAGGAGAGTGGCCAAATGGTCGTTCCAAATCGGTGAAGATTATTTATACCGAGTTGGGAACGACACCTTTTTGAGGAAGTGGGTCGCGATGGGATCTGCGCGTTTTTCCGTGGGTTTGGATACTGGTCCGTGACCTGGTCGCTTAGAAAAACTGGTCTAGGCTTGGGTTTTAGATAAACAGGCCGTTAATTTTTGGGCTTGGTTCAAATGGGTTTGGGCTTATCTTTTTAGGACTTTAGGCTTGAGCTTTTGGGTTTCATTTTCTTTACAAATCAATCACTGTATTCTTGTAATTTGGGCAGCCAACTTTCAATTTAATTCAATTTGGCCCCTTTCCAGCTTTCATTTATTTTATTTAATTGTTTTATTTAATTGCTCAAATAATTTATATGCTTGCCTATTTTAGAATATCATATAATATGTTGTTTGGAGAATAAAATCACATGTTTAAGAATAAGATTAGAGCCTTTAGTATAGTTTACTTGATCATAATTAAATAGGTGAGATCGTTGTAGAAAATAAGTGAATATTGAAGCAATATTAGAACATTCAATATTGGCTAGTGTCACAATGTAGAGTGATGTTAACCAATGAATGTTCCAATAAACGTTTCAATTTTTCATTTCAACCTAGGAAATGGAAATAATTTAATAATTAGGTAAATTTAAAATTGAAAATAGGATTAATGATTAGAGTCACCTTAATTATGAATGTTATTGCTTTGGGGCTCGTTAAAGAAAGTGTCCAATATTATTTTGGACGTTCTCTTTTATGTCCAAAAATTAATAACATTCATAGAATTTTAATTAAATTAATTAATGGAGCCTAATTAGGGTATACTTAAAAATGGCAAGACAATAATTAATCATGCATTAAACATTTTGTGTTGAGGTACATTTTTTGAATATAAGTTGAAGTGTCCTAATGCAATTGGATGTTTCATAATTATATTCGATCAAAATGTATTTTCTTGCAAAAGGATACCCCTATTCGGAATAAAATTCATTTTACAGTAAAAAGATTTAATTAAATCCAGATTAATGTTCGAAATGCCAAAATGCCACGTGTAATTAATAAGGTACCGATAACGGGCGTTCGTAGGGGTGCTAACCCTTCACTACATGTAACCGACTCCCGAACCCAAACTTTTTAAAAAGAATCTCTAGTGCGTTTTTATGGTGTTCGGCCTACCAAAGTGGCTGGTGGCGACTCCAAAACGATTTTTTAAGAAAAACAAAATGGATTTTAACTAAAAATGGAGAATTAATTAATTATAATATAAAATTGGTCAAAAACCCTGATTTTCCAAAAACCTAATCGTCGGGCTGTTTTTATTCCAAACTTAAAAAAAATGAGTTTTCAAAAAACGGTCGCGACAGTTTGGGTCATAATTTCCTATTTTTCAGATTCAATTGGGTTGTGTGCTTGTAATTTGGGCAATATAAGTCTTGAGAGATACATTGTATTTGCCACATTCTTCTTTGTACACTTGTGAGAGGGTTTGGTCAATTTTGGGTAGAAAATTGACCATTTGTGTAAAGGTTTCCTCCTAAGCCTAGAAAAGGGGAAGATCAACTAGTGAAGTTGTTTGGAAAATCCTTAGTGGGAGCTAAGGTAGTGGATGTAGAGTTCATTTGGAACTTGAACCACTATAATTGCATTTGTCCTCAATTTTATTTTACCACTTCACTACAAACAAAATTAAAAATCCAATTCACCCATCTCTTGGCATTTATCGATTCAACGATCCACTCTACAAACTTGTTAACCCCAGTTCAGTCTAAACCAAAGAAGCCTTCTTACCCAGAAGGTTACGATGTTAATGTTGTATGTCATTATCATCTGGGAAGCGCATGTCACACTACTAAGAATTGTGGTGCTTTAAGAAACAAGGTGTAGAATCTAATTGAAAATTACACTTTAAAATTCAACAATGGAGTCCCTATGATGAACTGACAATGGGATATTGTTATGAAGCGTAGATAACTTTGCAAGACATCTTTGTAGTCTAAATCTCTTTTTGAGTAATGCACCTATTGCCTAAGCCCGAAGACAAAAGAGAATCTTTTGTAAAGGCGTGTGTATGTTTTGTTTTTCAATGAATGATCAAATAGTTGTCTAAGATATTTGAATGTGCTAGAGAGCGATGGAAAGGTCCTAAGACACAAATTTTGAGTGAATATATCCTCTTAAGCATTGTTGTCTAAGATATTTGAATGTCGTGTTAATTCCAAAGATCTATCCAACTGAAGACTACTCTTCCTCGATGATGTCTGTGTATGACATGATTTTTGTCATTTCCTAACTAAGCATCACCACCACACCGGGGCAAGAGATAAGAAAAGCTCGTTCAACTGAAAGACAAATAATTCTGATAATATTTGGAAGAAAATGTCCATCCAAGGGCATGAAATAAAAAGATGCACATCAGACGCAAGAGGTAATTTGTGCTCGAAGAACATGCCAAATTAGATTGAAGTCCTAAACTCGAAAGCGTTAGAAAATTAAAAAAGGAAAAGAAAAGAGAAACCAATGTAAAAACTCTAAAAGGCACTTTGAAAAAAAATATCTAAGGTGAAAACCCAAAAAGGACGCTTTAGATAAAAAAGGAAAGAGGAAAAAAGAAAAAGAAAAGAAATAGAAGCACCAAATAAAAGAGTGAAGCCTTCATAAGAGAAGAAAATGTAGAATCTTTCATCGGAATATGCTCGTACCTAAAAGAGATTTGGAGAATTGCTCATTTACAGAACCAAAGCAGTCATTGATCTTCAGTCAGAGTACAAGTTTGCTTAAATTGCAAGTTTCCAAGTGAAAGAAAGGAAATGAACTCTAGGGTGACAACCCAAAAATGGACAGTCTAGGGCGATCCAGAAAAAAATGAAGAGAAAAACAATGCACATAATCATTTTCAAAGCAAGCACTGCAGAAACATCATTTCATTCATAATTGTAAACTCTAGCCTACATCATGTCTCCAAAGACCATTCTGATCATACATGAATATCTAAAGCGAAAGAGTTTGTCTTCATATTACATCCTGCCTTATGGAGTTATCCTTTATTCAAAGATTTGAAACTTCTAATGCTTGATCGAGATCAGAAAAGATGGAAGAATAGAATGGGAAGTTCATGAGTCAAAGAGAGCCACCCAAATTGGTTAGATATTAGGAATATGGAAAATGGCCTTCTCGAAAGCCTAATAGCCTGGAAGATACTTCACATCTTCAGACATCGACACAACATTTGAAGTCCTCTAGACACAAGCTACGCTTGGGATGACCCTCGGCAAGTGGGTTCAAAGACGCTCCTACCCAAGATATATGAGCCCTTATTTTTTCGAAAAAATCACATTTTTGAAAGAATAAATATTCTTTGCCCATTCATATAAGCATCTTGCATTGTTAAAAAATAAAAGATTTCTTGCATTACTCTTTATAGAGATTTAAAGTACAGAGACGTAAGGAAAGTATCTACATAGATCAAAAGTTTAAAGCCTTCAAGGGTATTCAATGAAATATCTGAGCCTAATAATAGGTGGGGCATCTGAGCTTCGATCGATGATAAAGTTATTTTCCCTTGAAAAGAGGAAAAAAGACGTCTACAAAAGACATTCAGCTCAAAAGTTTAAACTCTACAAAGAATGAAGACAATGAAATTTGGGGGGCAAACTTCTGCTGAAGCAAATGTTAAACAAAAATGACTTCGAAGATTAAGTTGAACTAGAAGAAGGTCTTCTGCAAGTATTCCATACATGTTCATCATGAGGGTATACATGAAAGCATATGCATCGTTGCATCATCAAACATGTTCATACATCATAACATCTAGTTTTTCATAAAGCATTCAGACTTCAAGAATGCGACAAGAATTCTATGCATCTTTGCATCATCACAAAAGCATGCACATGCATGTCATTTGCATAAATACATTACTAACTTTGCACTTGTTACTCAAAGAAATTTTTTGAAATCAATACTTTCATAAGGATAATTTTTTAAAAATATTAATTTTTTTAATTCCATCATTTCATAAGGACATTTTTCTCAAAATAAAAATTTCTTAAATTCATCCTTTCATAAGGACATTTTTCTCAAAACTAAAATTTCTTAATTCCATCCTTTCATAAGGATGTTTTTCTTAAAAATAAGATTTTCTTAATTTCATCCTTTCATAAGAACATTTTTTCTCTCAAAACAAGAATTTCTTAACTTCATACTTCCATAAGAATATTTTTGCCTAAAACACGAATTCCTTAATTCAATCCTTTCACAATGATGTATTTCTGAAAACAAAATTTCATAATTGGATATTTTCTCAAAGATCTTTTCTTAAATCAACTCCATCTTTTTTTAAAGATATATAATCCTTTCTTAAAGGACGAATAATTTACAAGTCTAACATCTTCAAATAGAAAGGAGCAGATAGTTGTCAACAAATTCCAGTAACCTTGACATGAAGGAGTGGAACAAATATTATCTGGCGCCTTCAACTAAGAAGGAACAACGATCATTAACAAGATTCAACATCCTTGACACGAAGGAGTGGATCAACCAAATCATAACATTAAGCTCAAACCTTTCAATTTTGTAATTTTTAATTTATAACTCATTCTGACCAGACACTTTTTAACTTTTGCAGGTCCTATCTCACCCGTAACATGGTGTAGTGGATCAACAAATTATCTTCAGGATCCTACCTCTTTGTCAGTGTTACAGCTGGATCAAGTTTAGTAGACCATGCCTCTTCGCCACTATTGCAGCTAGGTCAAATTTTCTCCAAGTATTGCATCGTTGTCAGATTCGTAGCAAGCTGAACTCATTTTGCTCTCCCCAATGGATCACCATAGTTTGAAGTTTTTATCTCTAACGGATCATCTCATCTTGAAGATTTTGCCTACAAGAGTGGCCGAACAGATCAAGCGAAAGAAGAAGAGCTATGTCGAGAAGGAAGAAGCCCAATTAGACCAAACTAAATTGGTTCTTCTTTTAGTCTTTGCTCCATTGTCATTACACAACAATGAGCAAAGAGGGGTAGCTATGAATACCCATTTTTTTCCCAACATCTATAGCTCAATTACAAAACATTACCTAGACCCAAATAAAATAACCAACACCCTCACCCAACATCCAAACCCATTACCTAATAGGCCCAATACCCATTAACATAAACTAGGGATGGGCACGGAACCCGGACCCGACGGGTTTCGACCCGACCCGGCCCGATCGGGTCGGGTATTTTTATGAAAAAATCGGGTTCAGGTCGGGTCGGGTCGAGTTTTTGTGTAGGGGAGGTTGGGTCGGGTTCGGGTTTTAGGGTGAAAAAATTCGACTGACCCGACCCGAGACTAATAGTGTAATTTTCCCCTAATTTTTTTTAGGGATATTTGTAATAATACCCCTTTTTATACATTCTTTTATAATTAGGTCCTTAAAATTGATTTTTTATTTACAATTTAGTCTTTAGATTTATTATTTTTACAATTAAGTCTCTTAAAATTATTTTTTTTACAATTTAGTCCCTAAAATTGATTTTTTTTATATAGGTCAGGTCGGGTCGGAGTCGGAGTCGGGTTTAAGGTATTTATTTTCGGGTCGGGTCGGGTTTTTTAAAAGATATGGTCAGGTCAGGTTCAGGTTTAGGGTTAATATTTTCGGGTCGGGTTCGAGTGGGCCAAAAACTCGACCCGACCCGTGCCCATCCCTAACATAAACTAAACCTAATTAGAAACCCTAGCTGCATCCCCTATTCAAGTCATCGCCGTCGTCGGTTCCCACGCCGTTGCCGACACCAGCTAACCAAATCGAATAAAACCCTTAAGAATATAATAAACCCAAATATATATCCCCTGCCACCACCGCCCAAAACTCATAATCACTTACGGCCACCGCCCATAATCGTCCTCGTCACCTTGCTACGTGGCCGGACGAGCATCACCCTCCTCCTTATAAATTCAGCTTGAACTGGCAAAAAAGAATATTAGAGAGATCATTAGGGGTGATATCGAACTAAAATACGCAAGAAAAACAACGGGATAAACAAAAAAAGCATATCAAGGTAAAAAAATATAAAAAACCTTCGATTTTGGTAGGTCTACATACCTATGGTGTGATTTAGGGAAAACCGACCTTAGATTCGTAACCTAAAGCAAAAACCGAACCTAATCGATCATTTGCATGTTTCCCGAACACCGTTCGTAGATATTATCCATCGCTGGCGAACAGTGGCCCACGACGACGCGCGACGACAGATCGTGGTCGACATCTAGGCTCTAAGCAGAGAGAATGGAGTGAGTTAATAGAGCTTTTTTATTATCTAATGTAAAATGAATTTTTGGGGGAAAAATAGATATTTAAAGGCAATCAAAACAACACCATTTTGGAGATGTGTAACCCGCGCATGGACTCGACTCGGAGGGAGGATCCACGCGTTTCTGATGAAAGGGTTAATTGCAACTTTGATCCTTCCACTTATGTATCCTTCACAGTTTCACCATTTAATTTGTGTTTTCTTGCAATTTCATCCTTCATTTAATTTTTGTTTTATATATTATTTTTATTATCATTATTTAATATAAAATACTACTTTTATATTATTGTTATTACTAGTAATATAAATGTATTTGTTACTGTGTTATCATTATTATCATACTATACGTATTATTTTATACATACATGTATATATCCTGCATCATTTTTTACGTTGAATTTTAAATTAAATATTTTTCCTTATTAGTGATTACCGTGAAAAAACGCACCTCGAACTTATTGAAAAAAAATATAATTTTTAATTATAATTTTTAAAATAAATTCTCTTTATTCGGGAATCTAACGGAAATTATACCCCGAGTGTAGAGGCGTAAATTTTTTCCGTATAAAAAATATTCTTTTAAATATTTTAAGAGATCACAAATTTTAAATTAAATTCGAATTCATAATTTCCATTGTTAGAACATTACGTAATCGACTATGTACCAATTTTGGACGTTGTGGGGGTGCTCACCCTTCCCCGCACGTAACCGACTCTCGAACCTATTTTTTTGGTTTCGCGGACCAAAACTCGCTATTTTAATAAAAATGACAAAAATATGTTTTATTAAAATGACCGGGTTTTCAGGTGATCCAATCTCACCTAAATTAAAAGATTGGTGGTGATTCTCATTCAAACCGAAAAGAATATTTTTTGTAGTAAAAAACGTCGAGCCCGCGCCGGGACCATTATTACATCTTTGACACTTTAATACACATGACATATCTAACATAATTGGCTACTTGTTAGATATTAGATTTGTTTTTAATTATGTAATCTCATAATCCAACAAGTGATTTCATTGAAAATGGGTGATATTCATCCTAAGAGATTTAAATTTAATCAATTTTATTTACAAAATATATGCGTTATCAAATGATTAAAAAATAAGAACAAATATTACATTATAATTATATGTAATCCCGACTCTTGACATGGTTTGAGAGAAAAGTCATAATCAATGATTGAAAGTTTGTTTAATAAATTAATTACTTAATAAATAATATTTAATAGATTTCTCTCGAGAGAGTAGAAAGATCATTTAACACACAATTATGATAATTTTGAAATTTTAAGTTCAAAAATTTATATTTTACACGTGGGAAATTGTTTTAAATTCATTAGTTAACTACCGGAATAGTCACTTATATTTTCTCCAGTACAGAGTCGGTCACCGATTTTGAAAAACGACCAGTAAGGTCACTTACGTTTTCGGGGCCTAAACATTTGGTCACCAGTCGTTTGTTGCCATTAAACACTGACGAATTGCTGACCTGGCAACGAAAAATAAGGGTAAATTACTGCAATGACCATTAAAGTTTATCTCATGTACATTTTTGCTCCTTGATTTTAAAAAATAAACATTATAGTCACTAATAAAAATATTTCTTTATAAGTTCACCCTTAAATTTTTAAAAATTTATTTTTTCAACCCTAAAACTTTACAATCAATTAGTACAATAATATTATAAATGCTTAGATGAAAATTAGGTGCCCAAAGTATACTCATTTTAAACTTAGGTGCCCAAATTGCTCATATTTAATAACTAAACTTTCAAATTGCTCCTATTTTTTCACTCTGAATTATTTTTATTATTATAACATGTCATTTTTATTATTTTTAAATTAAAAATAATTTTAAAATAAAATTATTTTATTATTATTAAATTTAAAATATTTTAGAAAATATTAGTTTTTCAAATAATTTAGGTGTCTAAAGTATTTTTTTGTAAAAATTGGTGCTCGAAATTTCTATAGGTACAATTTTAGGTGCCCGGTTGTTAAATGGGTGTTAAAAAAATTGTCAACCAATCGGTGCTTGACACGTGGCATTAATTTTATTTTTTAAAATTTTTTAAGGGAAAATACTCAGAGTTTTCAAATTATTATAAAATCTCAAAATTTTACAAACTTCACAAAACAATCCTTAAATCCCTAAAAATTCCCAAACTTTCGTCGTCGACTACCGCCACTTCCGCCGCCAGTCGTCGTCGCCGATCGCACCCACTAGGTCGTCAGGTCAAGGCAACAATTTTCGCTAACACGACGTCGCCAGAAACGCCCTACGATGTGCAGCCAAACGTCAAACGTGAACACTGATTTCGTGTTTGACGTTTGGTTGCACGCCGTTGGGCGTTTCTAACGACACTATGTTGGGAAAAATGATTGATATGACCATCAAGAACAAGGATTCGGAGAAGTACCCAAGTGGCCACATTACACGTGCATGGGCCAAGGAGTTTCAATCAGCCATGGAAAGCTTGTTTACAACAAGCCATGAACGTGAGAAAGAAGAACTAATAAGGGGGAATGCCTTACCTTGCTCATGCATGCATTTGCATGAGAATTTAAGTATTTCAAACTTCCATTGCATTGATAAAGTGTGTTGGTCATTAAAGCATGTACTTCATTTATAGTTTTAGTTCATTTAGGAAAGTAGTTTAATTATGTATCTTAAATCATTCGTTAAACTACTTCATTCATGCATTTAGTTAAATTCAATAAAGTTAGTTATTTAATTAAACTAGTTCATTCATTTAACTAGTTCACTCAATTAATTAATTCTTTAATTGTTTCATGCATCTATTATTTTAAGTTTGAATAAATCCTTTGTGTGTGTCTAGGTTCATGTGACGTGTGGATTAAAGAAGAGACTTTTCAACTTCAATTGGAAACAAGTCATTGATGACCATCTTTAATCATGCAAACAAGGCAATTGAAGGCAATTCAAGGCTGAATTCTTTTCATCTTTTCAAGGTTGTTCATCTTCTTAGAGTAACAAAGCATTTAAGCTTCATAATTCACCTATTCAAGGTTGAAATTATGAACCAATGAAGGTCATTCACGTTCAAGAGAAGGGACATGCAATAATCATCATTCAAATTATGCATTCAAGGCATTTATTTATCATTTTTTGAAGGCTGATCATATTCCACAAATGGGCAAGCAATGGAGGCTTGTTTAATGTCATTTAATCATCAAATTAAGTGATAAAATCATCAAGGAATTCAAAGAGACAAGCTGATTTGGACTTGTGGGATGTCTACATTCATCCTATGTCCACATTCATTCCCTTTTATCCATTTGCAAGCAAAATGAAGCAGCCCAAGAGTCACCACTTCTTTTGGACGAATTTAAGGCTAAATTCATCTCAATTTAAAGCAAAATTCATCCATCAAAAGGATAAGGAAGAAACATTTCATTTATTTGTATTCAATAGAATTTAGATAAGCATTCATCTCACTTTTGTGTGACTTTTCATATGGTGCCTAGCCACACTATAAATAGGCACCTTAGGTTCATTTGTAGGGACTTTTTTGGAGAATATAAACCTTTGAAAGATTGCTTTCATCTTGTTCTTGCAAGAACTCTATCGGCTTCAAGTTGTGCTTGTAGTCTTCTATCCATTTCATTTTACTATAGCGTTGGTTCCAAGCTCTCTTATAGCTTGTGGGTCACGTTCCACACTCCTCCACCTCAACTCCATCAAAGTATATGGTTGGTTCCTAGCTCGTTATAGCTAGCGGGTCAGAATTCGCTATCCTTGCAACCATACAAATCCACGCTGCCTTTAGCATCTTCCATCACTCTTTGATTTACACTTTTCCATGATTATCATCCTCCATCCTTAGCCACCATACTATCCAAATTACCTATCCAATTCCTTTCTTCATTAATTTTTTTATTATATTGCTATTCATCTCACATGTATGTTTTATGATATCTTAGAGTTCAAAGCGTAGAAAATAATATTTCTTACTAGAATCACGATCGAGCACATCTATATGACTCGGGTCACATTACCGGGTTCATATCAATTGGCATCAGAGCAAGGTTGATTCAGTAAGATAGTCGTTGTCTCTCTTCTGGGAAAAAAAGAAAATAAAAGAAAAAAATCGAAAAAATATTAGAGAAAGTTAAAGAGGGAGGGGGCATCGTATTCTCTATTCTTTTTTAAAAAATCTTACATCATTTTTTCTTTTGCTACTATTTTGTCATCTTTACCAACTCTCACAATTTACCTTTTTTTTTGTTGTTGCCACTTTTTCTTATCCTACCTTCCAAATTCTTTTCGCCAAGTTTTGTTTTTTCAGCCGAATTCTACAAGCCATTTGCAAGCCTTGAGGAAGTTCTTAAAAGGACTTGATTGAGAGCAAGAGTGGAAAAAGGCAAGAGTGCACATCAAGGGTAAAAGCCATCCCGAGTGAAACACGAGTGTGAGTGCATTTTCTTGGAGTGGAATAGGTGAGGTTTTGTATTTGTGAGTTTTAATTTTTTTTTATTTTTGTTACTAATAATGTCTCAAAATTCCGTGAGAAACTCCGTTGGAGGAAGTAATAATGTTAACGTAGATGCATTTAACTCCAATCTTCAAGATGTTATCCGAGAGATGGACAGGTTGTTGCAACAAAGGTTGGGGCCGATGCAAGAACGATTAGAACATTTGGAGGAAAGATCTCAATGAAGGCATAATTCAGATCACGAGGAAGAGTATGAGGGAGAGGTGGACGAAGAACTCATAGACGAGCGAGCCTCCCAGCAAAGTTTGAGGCGTCAAGAACCTAGGTACCAAAGAGCTCGGCCAAGAGTTGATGATAATCTTAGCAACAACAAAATAACCATTCCTCATTTCCAAGGAAGAACGGGTCCTGAAGCCTATCTTGCATGGGAAAAAAAGTTGAGCACATCTTTGAGTGCCACAACTACTCTAAGCTTAAGAAGGTAAAACTTGCAGCCATTGAATTTACAGATTATGCACTAATATGGTGGGATCAGTTGACATCTAGCAAGAGACGCAATGGGGAACATCCAATTTCTACTTGGAATGAGATGAAGGCCGTTATGCGTAGGAGGTTTGTACCAACTCACTATCATAGGGAGTTGTTCAACAAGCTTCAAAATCTCACCCAAGGCAACTGTAGCGTTGAGGACTACTTTAAAGAGATGGAAGTAGCCATGATCCGAGCTAACATTGATGAGGATCGAGAAGCCACCATGGCAAGATTTTTATTCGGCCTTGACCAAAATATTGTCGTCGTCATTGAGTTGCAACATTATGTGGAGATCGAAGACATGGTGCATATGGCCACAAAAGTGGAAAAGCAACTTAAACGGAAGGGTTCCACACGAACCTATGGGGGGCATCATCAAGATGGGAGCAAAGTTCTTACAAACGGAGTCCTCCAATACCACCCAATGAAAGAGGCACACCACCCAAAGGAAGCAAGGCCATTTCCGAAACTAGCAAAGGTAAGGCTTCGAATGTTCCAAACCGTTCCCGAGATATACAATGCTTCAAGTGCTTGGGAAGAGGGCATATTGCAAGCCAATGCCCAAATCGCAACACCATGCTTCTTTGTGATGATGGAGAGGTTGAATCGGAACAAGAGGAGGAAGATAAAGTTGTTGCCATACAAGAAGATGAAAGTGATGATATAGAGTATGCAGCTGAAGGAGAGGCCCTTATTATGAAAATGAGCCTAAGTGTGCAAGCGAATGAAGGGAATGAGCAACGCGAGAATATCTTTCATACATGCTGTCATGTTAATAGAAAGGTATGCTTTGTCATTATTGATAGAGGTAGTTGTACTAATGTTGCTAGTACTCTTATGGTAGAAAAACTTGGATTAGCAACCACAAAGCATCCACATCCCTACAAGCTGCAATGGCTTAATGACGGAGGAGAACTCAAGGTTACCAAGCAAGTTATTGTTGCTTTCTCCATTGGAAAGTAAAAGGATGAAGTTCTTTGCGATGTTTTTCCGATGCACGTTGGCCATTTACTACTTGGGAGGCCATGGCAATTCGATAAACGAGTCATACATGATGGATATACCAATCGGTATACACTCACCCATGGAGTAAGAAAGATTACCTTAGCCCCTCTTTCACCAAAACAAATTCACAAAGACCAAATACATTTGAGAGAAAGTATTGAAAGAGCCAAAGAGAGAGAATCAAAAATGGAGGTAAAAGCAAGTGAGAGTGAGCAAAGTGAGGGTGCGAAAATGAGTGTTTTTACCAAAGAAAGAGAGTTGAGAAAGTGGTTGTTGTCGGGAAAGGAATTACTTGTACTTGTGTACAAGGAAAGTTTATTGAACACTAACCAACTTGATCACACTTTGCCTTCTTCTATTGTGTCTTTGTTGCAGGAATTTGATGAATTATTTCTAGACGATATACCAAGTGGGCTGCCACCAATCCATGGCATTGAACATCAAATAGATTTCATTCTCGGTGCAGTCATTCCTAACCGTCCAGCTTACCGAAGCAATCCTGAGGAAACCAAGGAGTTACAAAGGCAAGTGGCTGAACTAATGGCCAAGGCTACGTGAGGGAGAGCCTTAGCCCATGTTCCGTTCCGGTATTACTTGTGCCAAAGAAGGATGGAACTTGGCGCATGTGTGTAGATTGTCGAGCGGTAAACAAAATTACGGTAAAGTATCGTCACCCTATTCCTCGTTTAGATGATATGTTAGATGAGTTTAGTGGTTCTAACCTTTTCTCTAAGATTGATCTTAAGAGTGGTTATCACCAAATAAGGATGCGGGAAGGTGATGAATGGAAAACAACATTTAAAACAAAGCAAGGACTCTATGAATGGTTGGTTATGCCTTCTGGCTTAACTAATGCACCAAGTACTTTCATGAGGTTAATGAACCATGTTCTTAGACCGTTTTTGGGTAAATTTTGTGTGGTTTATTTTGATGACATCTTAATCTATAGTAAATCAATGGAAGAACATGTTCAACACCTGAGGTCATTTTTGTTGGTTTTAAGAAAGGAGAGGTTATATGCTAATTTAGACAAGTGTACATTTTGTACTGACAAAGTTGTCTTTCTTGGTTTTGTTGTCAGTTCTAAAGGCTTAGAGGTTGACAAAGAGAAGGTTAAAGCCATTGAAGAATGGCCACGACCAGCAAGCATTTCCCAAGTTAGGAGTTTCTATGGACTTGCAAGCTTTTACCGGAGATTTGTGCCAAACTTCAGCACCATTGTCGCCCCTTTAACTAATGTCATCAAGAAGAATGCTAACTTTTTCTGGGGGGGGACCAAGAGAAATCTTTTAATGACATTAAAGAATGTTTAATTCATGCCACTTTGCTTACCTTACATGATTTTAACAAAACGTTTGAAATTGAATGTGATGCATCAGGTGTGGGAATTGGAGCGGTATTATCTCAAGGTGGACGTTCTATAGCATATTTCAGTGAGAAATTAAGTGGAGCTACATTGAATTATCCAACATATGATAAGGAGATGTATGCTTCTGTTCGCGCAATGGAAACATGGCAACACTATCTATGGCCTAAGGAGTTCATTATTCACACCGGTCATGAGGCATTGAAGCACATTCGGGGGCAACATAAACTCAACAAACGACATGCCAAATGGGTGGAGTTTCTTGAATCTTTTCCCTATGTTATCAAATATAAGAAAGGTAAGGAGAATATAGTTGCCGATGCATTGTCTCGGAGGTACGCTCTTCTAAACACCTTAGAATCTAAGTTGTTGGGTTTTGTTTTCATTAAGGATTTATACGAATTTGATTCTGATTTTGAAAAAAATTATAAAGCTTGTGAGAAAGGAACGTTTGAAAACTATTATAGGGACAATGGGTTCCTATTCAAGGAAGGGAGACTTTGTATTCCACAAGGTTCCGTACGTGAATTAATTATCAAAGAAGCCCATGGAGGAGGCTTAATGGGACATTTTGGAATAGCAAAGACTTTGGCCATACTTCAAGAGCATTTATATTGGCCAAAGATGAGACGAGATGTAGAGAGGTTATGTGAACGTTGCATCACTTGCAAGAAGGCTAAGTCTAAAGTCTTGCCACATGGACTCTACACGCCACTACCTATTCCAGAAGCACCATGGATGGACATTTCAATGGATTTTGTGCTAGGGCTTCCACGCACAAAGAATAACAAAGACTCCATCTTTGTAGTAGTGGATAGATTTTCCAAAATGGATCATTTTATTCCTTGCAACAAGACTAATGATGCCTTACATATTGCTAACTTGTTTTTCAGGGAAGTCTTGAGATTACATGGTGTTCCAAGAATTATCGTTTCCGATTGAGACGTGAAATTTTTAAGCCACTTCTGGAGAGCCCTATGGAGTAAGATTGGAACTAAGCTGCTATTTTCCACCACTTGTCACCCTCAAATAGATGGCCAAACCGAAGTGGTGAATCGAGTACTCTCCACGTTGCTTAGGAGCATTATTAAGAAGAATCTAAAGACATGGGAAGAGTGCTTACCACATGTGGAGTTTGCATATAACCGATAAGTCCATACCACCTCGGGACACACTTCTTTTGAAGTTGTGTATGGGTTCAATCCATTAACTCCGATGGACTTATTGCCATTACCCGCTGATCAAATTGTGAATAAAGATGGACTTAACAAAGCTGAATTTGTTAAGAAACATCATCAACAAGTGCGAGATAATATTGAAAAGAAAACCAAGCAATATGAGCAGCAAGCAAACAAGGGTCGAAGGAGAGTTGTCTTTGAGCCGAGAGATTGGGTGTGGTTGCACATGAGAAAAGAATGGTTTCCAGCCCAATGGAAATCTAAATTGATGCCTCGAGGAGATGGGCCATTTCAAGTAGTTAAGAGGATCAATGATAATGCTTATCAACTAGACCTCCCATGTGAGTTTAATGTTAGTGCAACCTTAAATGTTGCTGATTTATCTCCTTTTGATGTAGGTGACAATTTGGGAGCAAATCTCTTTAAAGAGGGAGGGACTGATATGACCATCAAGAATAAGGACCCGAAGAAGTACCCAAGTGGCCCCATTACATGTGCACGGGCCAAGGAGTTTCAATAAGCCATGGAAAGCTTGTTTACAACAAGCCATGAACGTGAGAAAGAAGAAATAATAAGGGAGGAATGTCTTACCTTGCTCATGCATGCATTTGCATGAGAATTTAAGTATTTCAAACTTCCATTGCATTGATAAAGTGTGCTAGTCATTAAAGCATGCACTTCATTTATAGTTTTAGTTCATTTAGGGAAGTAGTTTAATTATGTATCTTAAATCATTCGTTAAACTACTTCATTCATGCATTCAGTTAAATTCAATAAAGTTAATTATTTAATTAAACTAGTTCATTCATTTAACTAGTTCACTCAATTAACTAACTCTTTAATTGTTTCATGCATCTATTATTTTAAGTTTGAATAAATCCTTTGTGTGTGTTTAGGTTCATGTGACGTGTGGATTAAAGAAGAGACTTTTCAACTTCAATTGGAAACAAGTCATTGATGACCATCTTTAATCATGCAAATAAGGCAATTCAAGGCTGAATTCTTTTCATCTTTTCAAGGTTGTTCACCTTCTTAGAGTAACAAAGCATTTAAGCTTCATAATTCACCTATTCAAGGTTGAAATTATGAACCAATGAAGGCCATTCACGTTCAAGAGAAGGGACAAGCAATAATCAGCATTCAAATTATGCATTCAAGGCCTTTATATATCATTTTTTGAAGGCTGGTCATATTCCACAAATGGGCAAGCAATGAAGGCTTGTTTAATGTCATTTAATCATCAAATTAAGTGATAAAATCATCAAGGAATTCAAATAGACAATCTGATTTGGACTTGTGGGATGTCTACATTCATCCTATGTCCACATTCATTCCTTTTTATCCATTTGCAAGCAAAATGAAGCAGCCCAAGAGTCGTCACTCCTTTTGGACGAATTTAAGGCTAAATTCTTCTCAATTTAAAGCAAAATTCATCCATCAAAAGGATAAGAAAGAAACATTTCATTTAGATTTATTCAATAGAATTTAGATGAGCATTCATCTCTCTTTTGTGTGACTTTTCATATGGTGCCTAGCCACACTATAAATAGGCACCTTAGGTTCATTTGTAGGGACTTTTTTTTGGAGAATATAAACCTTTGAAAGATTTCTTTCATCTTGTTCTTGCGAGAACTCTATCGGCTTCAAGTTGTGCTTGTAGTCTTCTATCCATTTCATTTTACTATAGCGTTGGTTCCAAGCTCTCTTATAGCTTGTGGGTCACGTTCCATACTCCTCCACCTCAACTCCATCAAAGTATATTGTTGGTTCCTAGCTCGTTATAGCTAGCGGGTCACAATTCGCTATCCTTGCAACCATACAAATCCACGCCGCCTTTAGCATCTTCCATCACTCCTTTGATTTACACCTTTCCATGATTATCATCCTCCATCCTTAGCCACCATACTATCCAAATTACCTATCCAATTCCTTTCTTCATTAATTTTTTTATTATATTGCTATTCATCTCACATGTATGTTTTATGATATCTTAGAGTTCAAAGCGTAGAAAAGAATATTTCTTACTAGAATCACGATTGGGCACATCTATATGTCTCGGGTCACATTACCGGGTTCATATCAATTGGCATCAGAGCAAGGTTGATTCAGTAAGATAGTCGTTGTCTCTTTTCTGAAAAAAAAAAGAGAAAAGAAATCGAAAAGAAATCGAAAAAAATTATAGAAAGTTAAAAGGGGGGCATCGTATTCTCTATTCTTCTTTAAAAAAATCTTACATCATTTTTTCTTTTGCTACTATTTTTTCATCTTTACCAACTCTCACAATTTACCTTTTTTTGTTGTTGCCACGTTTTCTTATCCTACCTTCCAAATTCTTTTCGCCAAGTTTTATTTTTTCAGCCGAATTCTACAAGCCATTTGCAAGCCTTGGGGAAGTTCTTAAAAGGACTTGATTGAGAGCAAGAGTGGAAAAAGGCAAGAGTGCACATCAAGGGTAAAAGCCATCTTGAGTGAAACACGAGTGTGAGTGCATTTTCTTGGAGTGGAATAGGTGAGGTTTTTTGTTTGTGAGGTTTTAATTTTTTATTTTTGTTACTAATAATGTCTCAAAATTCTGTGAGAAACTCCGTTGGAGGAAGTAATAATGTTAACGTAGATGCATTTAACTCCAATCTTCAAGATGTTATCCGAGAGATGGACAGGTTGTTGCAACAAAGGTTGGGGCCGATGCAAGAACGATTAGAACATTTGGAGGAAAGATCTCAATGAAGGCATAATTCAGATCACGAGGAAGAGTATGAGGGAGAGGTGGACGAAGAACTCATAGACGAGCGAGCCTCCCAGCAAAGTTTGAGGCGTCAAGAACCTAGGTACCAAAGAGCTCGACCAAGAGTTGATGATAATCTTAGCAACAACAAAATAACCATTCCTCATTTCCAAGGAAGAACGGGTCCTGAAGCCTATCTTGCATGGGAAAAAAAGTTGAGCACATCTTTGAGTGCCACAACTACTCTAAGCTTAAGAAGGTAAAACTTGCAGCCATTGAATTTACAGATTATGCACTAATATGGTGGGATCAGTTGACATCTAGCAAGAGACGCAATGGGGAACATCCAATTTCTACTTGGAATGAGATGAAGGCCGTTATGCGTAGGAGGTTTGTACCAACTCACTATCATAGGGAGTTGTTCAACAAGCTTCAAAATCTCACCCAAGGCAACTGTAGCGTTGAGGACTACTTTAAAGAGATGGAAGTAGCCATGATCCGAGCTAACATTGATGAGGATCGAGAAGCCACCATGGCAAGATTTTTATTCGGCCTTGACCAAAATATTGTCGTCGTCATTGAGTTGCAACATTATGTGGAGATCGAAGACATGGTGCATATGGCCACAAAAGTGGAAAAGCAACTTAAACGGAAGGGTTCCACACGAACCTATGGGGGGCATCATCAAGATGGGAGCAAAGTTCTTACAAACGGAGTCCTCCAATACCACCCAATGAAAGAGGCACACCACCCAAAGGAAGCAAGGCCATTTCCGAAACTAGCAAAGGTAAGGCTTCGAATGTTCCAAACCGTTCCCGAGATATACAATGCTTCAAGTGCTTGGGAAGAGGGCATATTGCAAGCCAATGCCCAAATCGCAACACCATGCTTCTTTGTGATGATGGAGAGGTTGAATCGGAACAAGAGGAGGAAGATAAAGTTGTTGCCATACAAGAAGATGAAAGTGATGATATAGAGTATGCAGCTGAAGGAGAGGCCCTTATTATGAAAATGAGCCTAAGTGTGCAAGCGAATGAAGGGAATGAGCAACGCGAGAATATCTTTCATACATGCTGTCATGTTAATAGAAAGGTATGCTTTGTCATTATTGATAGAGGTAGTTGTACTAATGTTGCTAGTACTCTTATGGTAGAAAAACTTGGATTAGCAACCACAAAGCATCCACATCCCTACAAGCTGCAATGGCTTAATGACGGAGGAGAACTCAAGGTTACCAAGCAAGTTATTGTTGCTTTCTCCATTGGAAAGTAAAAGGATGAAGTTCTTTGCGATGTTTTTCCGATGCACGCTGGCCATTTACTACTTAGGAGGCCATGGCAATTCGATAAACGAGTCATACATGATGGATATACCAATCGGTATACACTCACCCATGGAGTAAGAAAGATTACCTTAGCCCCTCTCTCACCAAAACAAATTCACAAAGACCAAATAAATTTGAGAGAAAGTATTGCAAGAGCTAAAGATAGAGAATAAAAAATAGAAGTAAAAGCAAGTGAGAGTGAGCAAAGTGAGGGTGCGAAAATGAGTGTTTTTACCAAAGAAAGAGAGTTGAGAAAGTGTTTGCTTTCGGGAATGGTTGGTTATGCCTTTTGGCTTAACTAATGCACCAAGTACTTTCATGAGGTTAATGAACCATGTTCTTAGACCGTTTTTGGGTAAATTTTGTGTGGTTTATTTTGATGACATCTTAATCTATAGTAAGTCAATGAAAGAACATGTTCAACACTTGAGGTCAGTTTTGTTGGTTTTAAGAAAGGAGAAGTTATATGTTAATTTAGACAAGTGTACATTTTGTACTGAAAAAGCTGTCTTTCTTGGTTTTGTTGTCAGTTCTAAAGGCTTAGAGGTTGACAAAGAGAAGGTTAAAGCCATTGACGAATGGCCACGACCAGCAAGCATTTCCCAAGTTAGGAGTTTCCATGGACTTGCAAGCTTTTACCGGAGATTTGTGCCAAACTTCAGCACCATTTTCGCCCCTTTAACTAGTGGCATCAAGAAGAATGCTAACTTTTTCCGGGGGGAGACCAAGAGAAATCTTTTAATGACATTAAAGAATGTTTAATTCATGCCCATTTGCTTTCCTTACCTAATTTTAACAAAACGTTTGAAATTGAATGTGATGCATCAGGTGTGGGAATTGGAGCGGTATTATCTCAAGGTGGACGTCCTATAGCATATTTCAGTGAGAAATTAAGTGGAGCTACGTTGAATTGTCCAACATATGATAAGGAGATGTATGCCCTTGTTTGCGCAATGGAAACATGGCAACACTATCTATGGCCTAAGGAGTTCATTATTCACACTAATCACGAGGCATTGAAGCACATTCGGGGGCAACATAAACTCAACAAACGACATGCCAAATGGGTGGAGTTTCTTGAATCTTTTCCCTATGTCATCAAATATAAGAAAGGTAAGGAGAATATAGTTGTCGATGCATTGTCTCGGAGGTACGCTCTTCTAAACACCTTAGAATCTAAGTTGCTGGGTTTTGTTTTCATTAAGGATTTATACGAATCTGATTCTGATTTTGAAAAAATTTACAAAGCTTGTGAGAAAGGAACGTTTGAAAACTATTATAGGGACAATGGGTTCCTATTCAAGGAAGGGAGACTTTGTATTCCACAAGGTTCCGCACGTGAATTACTTATCAAAGAAGCCCATGGAGGAGGCTTAATGGGACATTTTGGAATAGCAAAGACTTTGGCCATACTTCAAGAGCATTTATATTGGCCAAAGATGAGACGAGATGTAGAGAGGTTATGTGAATGTTGCATCACTTGCAAGAAGGCTAAGTCTAAAGCCATGCCACATGGACTCTACACGCCACTACCTATTCCAGAAGCACCATGGATGGACATTTCAATAGATTTTGTGCTAGGGCTTCCACGCACAAAGAATAACAAAGACTTAATCTTTGTAGTAGTGGATAGATTTTCCAAAATGGCTCATTTTATTCCTTGCAACAAGACTAATGATGCCTTACATATTGCTAACTTGTTTTTCAGGGAAGTCTTGAGATTACATGGTGTGCCAAGAACTATCGTTTCCGATCGAGACGTGAAGTTTTTAAGCAACTTCTGGAGAGCCCTATGGAGTAAGATTGGAACTAAGCTGCTATTTTCCACCACTTGTCACCCTCAAACGGATGGCCAAACCGAAGTGGTGAATCGAGTACTCTCCACGTTGCTTAGGAGCATTATTAAGAAGAATCTAAAGACATGGGAAAAGTGCTTACCATATGTGGAGTTTGCATATAACCGATCAGTTCATACCACCTCGAGACACACTCCTTTTGAAGTTGTGTATGGGTTCAATCCATTAACTCCGATGGACTTATTGCCATTACCCGCTGATCATATTGTGAATAAATATGGACTTAACAAAGCTGAATTTGTTAAGAAACTTCATCAACAAGTGCAGGATAATATTGAAAAGAAAACCAAGCAATATGAGCAGCAAGAAAACAAGGGTCGAAGGAGAGTTGTCTTTGAGCCGGGAGATTGGGTGTGGTTGCACATGAGAAAAGAAAGGTTTCCAGCCCAACGGAAATCTAAATTGATGCCTCGAGGAGATGGGTCATTTCAAGTAGTTAAGAGGATCAATGATAATGCTTATCAACTAAACTTCCCATGAGAGTTTAATGTTAGTGCAACCTTTAATGTTGTTGATTTATCTCCTTTTGATGTAGGTGACAATTTGGGGACAAATCGCTTTAAAGAGGGAGGGACTAATATGACCATCAAGAACAAGGACCCGTAGAAGTACCCAAGTGGCCCCATTACACGTGCACGGGTCAAGGAGTTTCAATCAGCCATAGAAAACTTGTTTACAACAAGCCATGAACGTGAGAAAGAAGAACTAATAAGGGAGGAATGCCTTACCTTGCTCATGCATGCATTTGCATTAGAATTTAAGTATTTCAAACTTCCATTGCATTGATAAAGTATGCTGGTCATTAAAGCATGCACTTCATTTATAGTTTTAGTTCATTTAGGGAAGTAGTTTAATTATGTATCTTAAATCATTCGTTAAACTACTTCATTCATGCATTTAGTTAAATTCAATAAAGTTAGTTATTTAATTAAACTAGTTCATTCATTTAACTAGTTCACTCAATTAACGAACTCTTTAATTGATTCATGCATCTATTATTTTAAGTTTGAATAAATCCTTTGTGTGTGTCTAGGTTCATGTGACGTGTAGATTAAAGAAGAGACTTTTCAACTTCAATTGGAAACAAGTCATTGATGACCATCTTTAATCCTGCAAACAAGGCAATTGAAGGCAGTTCAAGGCTGAATTCTTTTCATCTTTTCAAGGTTGTTCATCTTCTTAGAGTAACAAACATTTAAGCTTCATAATTCACCTATTCAAGGTTGAAATTATGAACCAATGAAGGCCATTCACGTTTAAGAGAAGGGACAAGCAATAATCAGCATTCAAATTATGCATTCAAGGCCTTTATTTATATTTTTTTTGAAGGCTGATCATATTCCACAAATGGGCAAGCAATGGAGGCTTGTTTAATGTCATTTAATCATCAAATTATGTGATAAAATCATCAAGGAATTTAAAGAGACAAGCTGATTTGGACTTGTGGGATGTCTACATTCATCCTATGTCCACATTCATTCCCTTTTATCCATTTGCAAGCAAAATGAAGCAGCCCAAGAGTCACCACTCCTTTTGGACGAATTTAAGGCTAAATTCATCTCAATTTAAAGCAAAATTCATCCATCAAAAGGATAAGAAAGAAACATTTCATTTATTTGTATTCAATAGAATTTAGATGAGCATTTATCTCTCTTTTGTGTGACTTTTCATATGGTGCCTAGCCACACTATAAATAGGCACCTTAGGTTCATTTGTAGGGACTTTTTTTTGGAGAATGTAAACCTTTGAAAGATTTCTTTCATCTTGTTCTTGCGAGAACTCTATCGGCTTCAAGTTGTGCTTGTAGTCTTCTATCCATTTCATTTTACTATAGCGTTTGTTTCAAGCTCTCTTATAGCTTGTGGGTCACGTTCCACACTCCTCCACCTCGACTCCATTAAAGTATATTGTTGGTTCCTAGCTCGTTATAGCTAGCGGGTCACAATTCGCTATCCTTGCAACCATACAAATCCACGCCGCCTTTAGCATCTTCCATCACTCCTTTGATTTACACCTTTCCATGATTATCATCCTCCATCATTAGCCACCATACTATCCAAATTACCTATCCAATTTCTTTCTTCATTAAGTTTTTTTATTATATTGCTATTCATCTCACATGTATGTTTTATGATATCTTAGAGTTCAAAGTGTAGAAAAGAATATTTCTTACTAGAATCACGATCGGGCACATCTATATGAATCGGGTCACATTACCGGGTTCATATCAATGATCGCCTTGGTCCGGCGACCAAGTGGGTGCGGTCAGCGACGATAACTGGCGGCGAAAGCGGCGACAATCGACGGCGAAAGTTTGAGAATTTTTAGAGATTTAGAGACTATTTTGTGAAGCTTGTCAAATTTTGAGATTTTATAATAATTTGAAAGTTCTAAGTATTTTTCATTAAAAATTAATAAAATTAATGCCACGTGCCAAGTACCGATTGGTTGACAATTTTTCTAACACTCATTTAACAGTCAGACACCTAAAATTGTAACTATGGTAAATTTGGGCACCTAATTTACAAAAAAATACTTTAAACACATAAATTATCTTAATAAGTAATATTTTTAAAAATATATTTTAAATTTAATAATAATAAAAATAATTTTATTTTATTTTATTTTAAAATTATTTTTAATTTAACAATAGTAAAAAATGACATGTCATGTTACAATAATATTAAAAACAATCCAGAGTGAAAAATATGAGCAATTTGAAATTTTAGTTATTAAATAGGAGCAATTTGAGCACCTAAATTTAAAAAGGGTATACTTTGAGCACCTATTTTTCATTTAAGTCTTTATAATATTATTATATTAATTGATTGTAAAGTTTTAGGGTTGAAAAATTAATTTTTAAAAATTCAAGAGTGAAATTATAAAGAAATATTTTCATTAGTGACTATAATGTTTATTTTTTAAATTGGGGAGCAGAAATGTACATGAGATAAACTTTAATGGTCATTGCAGTAATTTATCCTTATTTTTTCGTTGCCATGTCAGCAATTCATCGGTGTTTAACGGCAACAAACGGCTGAGTGACCAAAAGTTTACGCCCCGAAAACGTAAGTGACCTTACTGGTCGTTTTTCAAAATCGGTGATCAACTCTATACTAGGAAAAAACATAAGTGATTATTTCAGTAGTTAAGCCTAAATTCATTATGTTTTTGAACTAATTCCGACTGCAATTAATAGAATTATACCGTTTATTTATTTTTCAAAGAATTATACCGTTTATAACTAATTTGTTTTAAAAAACAATTATTTCAAATCCGACTCCTACAAATATCAATAAATCTGGGAGCCGCCAAGTCAAAGAAAGACTATAAATAAAGGAATGGGATTTTAAAGTTTTAAACTTTTTCGTTTGATTAAGAAAGAGAAGAGAATCGGATAGAAAAAAAATGGTGCGAAGAGAAATTGAAGAACTAAGCGAAGAAGAAAGGAAAGCACTCAGAGGCAGCAAATTTGCTCCTCTCCCTCCTCCTTCCCTCTCGAAACCCAGGTTAGGGTTAGGGTTAGGGTTAGGGTTATGGTTTTTCTTATTTTGATTTTTTTTTCATTTTTTTCTGAGTTGTAATTAGAATTGCAGATTGGCTCATCCGGGAGGACCTTTAACAACTAATAAAGCTGCTGCTTTGGCTAAATTCTTGGAAAGGAAACTCCAAGATCCCAATGGATTGAATTCAATCAATCCCCAACTTGTTGAATTGGCGGTCAACAACGCTAAAGCTACCGTCGTTCGAAGTACTTTTCTTTGGCTTTTTCCTCTCTACTTTTAAATTACTGTTTTTATATTTCCCATGATTTTTTTAATATTTGCATGTAAGATTTGACCTATTCTTGTGCTGAATTTGACCCTGTTTTTGGCTTATTTTAAGTGTTAAATGGACTTTAAATTGCCTGGACTTGGATTTAGTTTTAATCATGTTTCTTTATCTATTTGTATGTGAAGAAAAAGCTGTTGGATTTGTTGATTTGAGGGGGGGGAAATGGAAGAGTACAAAATGGGAATGCTTGAGCTCATAGGTCACAAAATCAAAATTTCTCAACTTTTATATGGAAATTCAGATGCCGTTTAGACTTGTGATAGTTTAGGAATCTGTGTTACTTGGAGTTGTGAGTTGTGATAGTCCAGGATTCGGGTATATGTTCAATACTAATACTCAAAATTCCCAAGTTTTTTTTACATATCTCGAGGGTCATAACTTCCTAGTATTGTCCATATGTACTTTAGAAGGAAAAAATAGAAGTCCAGTAACATAGATGTCAACTTATATAGGTTCATCTTTAGAATGGTGAAGAATTGTAGTTGTTTGTATATGGTTATAAGATTTGCTTTAGAATGTTCAGCTTTTCTAAATTCCTTTAACATATTTAGAGGGTCATATCCCTATACTTGTGTACGTTATGTGTATGGGTTTATGAGATCTTCTTTAGAAACCGAACACTCGGTTTGTAATTCCTTTTCTTCTTTCTGATTTTCATTTTTATGTTCACCTGCAGGTGGGGCTTCGAGTTCAGGGACTAGGGTTCGACATGTAGATTCCTTTGGTGACCCTGAGGTACTTCGATCCTGCCCTTTTCTAATTGTTACATGCAAAACTCTCGAGTTGTTTATTGCTTCTCACTTTGTTATCGGTCTATCGATTTCACAGGACTCTTCGGAAGAAGCTAAGTCAGAAATTCCGGAACCAAAAAAGGATAAGAAGAAAAACAAGAAGAAAAAGAAGAAGAACAAGAAGAACAAAATGAAGAAGGTTGCCTTTGTTTTTTAAGTGTCATATCCATGTTTTGCTAGCCTTATTTTTTACCCTATATTCGACTATTAATAGGTCAAATGACATGCTTTCGCTGTTGCAGGTGGCAAATGAGATCGAATGTTCATTGAAAAGACCTAAAAAGAAGGTCAAACTATGATCAAATTAATGCTTTAATGGTAGCTTTAATATTCGAAAACAAAGAGTTATATGATTTAAACACCGGGGGATCATCGGAGAAGAACAACAAAGGATCATTGAAGAAGTTGCAAAGGTCTGTTGGGAAGGGTTTGGTTTCTTTAGACAGTAAGCCTTCAAAAACACCCTTGAAAATTAGAGGGTGGTTATGTTGTTTTAAGGACAAATATACTTTCTTGTGTTCTTTGTTCTTACACATTAACTCAATGGCTTCATTTTG
The DNA here is from genome assembly GCA_958450335.1 of Hibiscus tridactylites. Lineage (NCBI taxonomy): Eukaryota > Viridiplantae > Streptophyta > Magnoliopsida > Malvales > Malvaceae > Hibiscus > Hibiscus tridactylites. Next base: position 20,905,655 of record OY288266.1, read on the forward strand.
ACACATTGAATCTCTATTGTTTTCTTGGTTGAAATGGTGAAATGAAATGAGTTTCTAAAGGCATATAGTAGTGTTTTAATCTACTTGTGAAGTTTTTCAACTCGATTGGTTGCGGAGAATAAATTGTTGACCCTTCAAATTTTCGAATTTAATTATTTTAGCCTTTAAATTTTTATTGTGCTCTTTTAATATTTAAAGCTTTTTTTTTCAAATTGACCCAAATGTGACTAAATAAGAAGAGATAGTTAAACTGATATCAACTATTTTATCCTTATTGAACTGTTAATATGATCTATTTTGTCATCTTCATTCACGACATTAAGAAATTTAAAAATATCTAAAATTGTTAAATATATATAATAATATAATATATATATATATATATATATGCAAATATTCCAATAAGGACAATATAATTACTTTTTCATAAAAATGATAAAATAGTTAGCTTAATAATAATAATATATTCCAACATGTTTGGATTAATTTGATAAAAAAAATAGAGCTAAAATAGACGGTAAAAAGTAGGGATATGTATTTCACCGGATCCGATCGGCCTGACCCAACCCGAACGGGTGGTTTTTCTTTTTGTAAAAATGTCGGGTTAAGGTTTTATTACGGATGGGATTGGGATTAATAGTTTAATTTTCTTTTATATTTTTTAAGGATATTTTTGCAATAATGCACCATATTTATATTTTTATAATTAGGTCTTAAAATTTTTTTTTAAGTTGTGCTCCTAAAATTAACTTTTTTAGAGTCAGGTTCCTCATTTTTTTAACAGATTGAGTTGGTTCGGTTTAGGGGTTTTAAGAATATGGTCGTGTTGGGCTCCGATTATTTTCAGATCAAGTTTAGATTAACTAAAATCCGACCCAACCCAAGTGTCCATCTCAATAAATAAAAGTTAAGAGTTGAAATGAATAAAGTAAAGCGCATTTTGCCAATAGGTTTTAATCCCCGGATAGGAATCGGATAAAGAGAGCCGAAAGATTTTCGGGTCAATCCGAGAGGTCGTCTCCATAAAACAGAAGTTCAAAAGTTGGAGCCTTTGGGTTTACTCTAATGAACCCTTGAATGACCAGTCTCGCCGGCGTTTCAAGATTCAAAGTTGAAAGTTTTTCTGGGTAAGTTTCCCGCTTTCTTTTTGTTGCGTTTGAAAAATGTTTAATCCTCGTAGTAACAAAAACATCACTAATTTTCTCAATCTCTTGCCCATTGTCACAAACAATCCCTGCTCGAACAACCCATCACTGTTCTTCACAGTTCGATTCATCTCAAAAACCCCTTCCGACCAGTCTATACATTTCACCATCTCTTACCTCAAAGACAAACTCGGATTCTCGACGGAATCCGCTCTGAAACTCTCCAAGTACGTCAATTTCAAAACCCCAAAAAACCCAGATTCCGTCCTCACGTTCTTCGATCAACACGGGTTCTCCAAGACCCAAATCCGACAAATCATCAAAACCAAACCGAACTTGCTCTGTTCCGATGTCGAGAAAACCCTTTTGCCCAAAATCCGGTTCTTTCAATCCAAAGGTATCCCGGACCCTGAAATCTCCAAGCTTTTCTTTTACAACGCCAGGCTTTTTGCTCGTAGCATGGAGAAACATGTAATCCCTTGTTTCGATCAACTTAGCGGTCTCCTTCGATCTGAATTTAAGGCCACCGTAGCTATCCGGAGGAACCCGTATCTAATGGTATGTAAGTTAGATGCTTATATGTTGCCTAATATCAAGACTTTGATAGACAATGGTGTGCCTGAATCGAATATCGCATCAATGTTTAATTACCATCCGGCGTCTTTTATTATGCTGCCGGATCGGTTTAAGGATGTTGTTAAAGAAGTTAAGGAATTGGGGTTTGATCCTTCGATGTTCAAGTTCATTCATGCTGTTATCATGTTTAGAAAAGTGAGTAAACCTGCGATGGAGAGTAAGTTTGATGCTTTTAAGAAATGGGGTTTATCTGAAGAAGAGATTTGGGAAGCTTTTCGGAAATATCCCGGAGTTTTGGAAGCTTCGAAAGAGAAGATCACTGCAATTATGGATTTCCTAGTGAACGAAATGGGGTTACAGACTTCGACCATTGCTTTTCACCCGACTATTTTCGCCAGGAGCTTGGAGAAACGGATCGTCCCAAGGGGGTTGTTTGCTCTGGATTTGTTGTCAAAAGGTTTGATTAGGGACTTGAGTTTCTCAACCTTTTTTCCGACTTCGGAAAAGGCATTTATTCAGTTTATCAACCAGTACAAAGACAATGCTCCGGAGCTGTTGAAGCTGTACGAAGAAAAACTCAAATTCGCGGTTGGAGGCAAATATAAGATTGAATCGGTAAGAGGCAAGCATAATATCAAATCAAAGTGGTTTTAGAACATAACCTTATTAGATAGATTCAGTTTTTTTTATTATCGAATTCTTTCTTGTATGATCCAGGTGAAACTTTGCAGGGCCTGTTTTTATGTGGTTTAATCGTTAAACTATCTCGAAAATGCAGCTGTTAAATGAGTTTCAGTTGCAGAGGTTATCTATCTGTTTGGTTTATTTATTATTACGGCAAGGGATTTAGCTCAAATGATGTTCTTTTTCATGCTCTGCAACTCTTTTTAAGTCTTGCTGTTTCTGCTCTACCTTGGAATACGACAACCAGGACATAATATGTAAACTTTGAGGACTAAATATGTTATTTTTCCAATTCAAAACACAGTCATATATATTCCGTTATTGACTAATTATGTTACTTTTCCAATTCAAGAAACGATCCTATCATCTTTTGTCATCGACTTAATTGAAATGTAAAAAAAATGGATAAAGATCAATAATTTGAGTGACTGTTTTGTAAGTTTTGATAATTGAGTGACCAAAATAAAAAAACATTAATAGTGACGGTCTACGCAGTTTATTTGTTTTTAATTATTTTTAAATCTCTTTTAAAAAATACTCTTTTAAAAAATACAGTAAAAAAGTTAGAAAAAATTTTAAGGTGAGACTAAAATGCGGTTCTACATAAATTTTAAGTCTTTGAAATTATCGTAAATTTTTTTAAGTAAATAGTGTATATATTTTTAAAATATATAAAAAAAATAATGATATAAATGAAGATAAATGAATAATTTTATTTAAAATACTTCTAAAACAAGTAAAGAGTTTAAAAGTTTATTTTTAAGTTGAAAATTATTTTTAGCCAGAAAAGTTGCACCTCAAAAATACTTTTTGACAAGCTTATTCAGCGTGGTTTAATTAATTATTTAGAGGTTATTTATCTAGTGATTTATTATTATTTATTTAACATTAATAAATGTTTTTGATATATAACTCCAATCAATTGGATCTATACAAATGAAAAAGATATTGCTAGTTTGATCCCAATATTCCACAAGCAATTCATATCGAAATTTACGAAATGTCAAAACTTATACAAGTATCTTAAAACATGATTACTATAGGCGGGGATACACGAAAATACGATACGAATACACGAATTGTCGAGCTCTAGTTTTTACTTGGTTAATTTGATAATAATTGGTACAAGTATCGTTTTTTATTCATATTAAAAGGGTCAAAAAAAGGACTAAATAGAATTGGATAGGAGGAGTGTTGAGAGTTTGTACAACAACAATGGAGGAATTACAACATACCTGGTTTTCATGTAGGGACTAATGCCAATATCTGGTTCCTAATGATTCCCATACATTTCTGTATCTCTGTGTAAATTGGTAGATTCTGTGAACAAAATGGCTTCAAACTTGTAACGGCTGAATCTAGCACTTCCGCAACATCTCCCGGCGGAAACTGTCGTTCTGTACATTTCTGCATTTTTTAGGAGATGGGGAGTGAGATGGTCGGAATCGGATTTTAGATTGACAAACAATTAGAGATTAAAATATCATGGCAGTCTCTGTACTAGTCTAATAATGTTTCTCGTATTAAAGCATGCTTTGTCGGATTTAACTGCAATCAGATTAACCTACCATCCATTCAGATAATTACCTGTATCATGAGCAAGGTGGCTACACAATGTGAGATAAGGTCGGAAGGGATCCTGAGTTCGTCTTGGTCGGACGAATTTTGCAGCTTCATCTCAGGTATATGACTCGTCGTGAATGGATATGACGGATGATCGTGACTGCGGATTGAGTCTGTTGGGGCAGCAGACCTCGGCACAGGCATGCTAAACTCGTCCAATGAAAGCTGGTTATTTACAAAATCTATGGCCTCCTCAATCTTCTCAATGCTTTTCCCCCCTTTTCGCAAAGATGACGTAGCCTAAGATAGTAATCAAAGTTTTGATCAGAACATGTAATCGTACGAATGCAACGAAAACATTCTACTAAAATAGAGGTATGCTCTACAACCAAAATTATGTACACATTTATATGGTTTACAACTCTGAGAAATGCTATCTCATACGGTTTAACTCGAGGACTGCTGTGGCCTTGTATTTTACTTTGGGCTTTTTCACATATGGCTCATTGGTTTTAGACAGATGCTTTGATGTATATATAAAAGACGATACATAAAGTTCGAATGATATGGACAATATTCAAAATGCTTGGAAGCTAAGAACGGGCAAAGAGTTTAGACTCAAACAAAGTGGATATATAACAGTTTGATGCCCTTTTTTACCTGCATAGCTGCATCAACCATTGACCGAGCTTTCCTTTTTGAACTTTCAACAATTTCAGCCACATGGGATACAGATTCTTGGACATGATGCATAGCATGATCCAAAGAGCTCAACTGAGAGCCCTGCTCACCGATTTTAGCCAAGGGCTTCAGCAACTTACCCGAGGAGGCCCCTTGATATGTATTACGTTGCCTCAAGCAAAACAGAGCAGAAGAAACCTGCATGTGGAAGTTGGGATAAAATGGTAAATGAAAATAGTGTAGAGATTTAAAGGAAAAAGGCTTTATCGGCGTCTCATGCCTGTTCATTGATTTCATTTAACTGTAAGAGAACAGCAGCATATTGCTTCTTGAAAGAATCTGAATCCTTTAGGTAGTTGTCTCCACCTTTCTGGTTTTCCAACACCTCATCATTCATACGTCGCAGCTCAGACACAACGGCCTCCTGCAAATGCTAAGACAACCTTAAGTTCACTTCTCTCACATTACTGAACAAAATGATTTGAACAAGATTCTATGTTGGTCTCAGATAAATACATTAGACATGGAACACAACATTGATGCCCCAACATCGCAAAAAAAAAAAAGAACACCAATTTTGGAGGTAAGATATATTAAAGTAACATTTTATAGAAAGAGTCGAAACAACAAGGGAAAAGCAACCTTTTTGTCAAGAGCACGAGTCAACTGAGAAAGAGCTTCAACATCAGCTTCCCTAGCCTGAACCAGCGACAGAGCAGAAGGCTGAAAATTCATTGCTTGTTGACTATAAACAGTTTCAGTAGGCCCAATTTTAAGTTGTAAATTAGGACTTGATGAATCAACCTGGCCAAAGCTATCATCACATTAGATAACAGTTTTTTTCTGATTCTATATTGTTTTGTATATCAAAACTTTTAGCTATAATAAACCTATAATTGATTTTATTTGATATCCATGAAATGAGATCTATTTTGAAGTCATAACTTACCTTAACTGGCTGTGACGGATTTCCAACACCAAAAGTTGATGGGGAAGTACGAGAGGGACTATTAGCATTCTCCAGGTTATCACATTGCGTAAATTTGATGTTCTCTTCCATCTTGCGTTCTTTTGACTGCCCATTCATTTTGAGCTCATTGTAGTTCTCAACAAATTTACGGATGGCAGCATTTTGTCTTAAAAGGGAAGCAGGCAAATTTTCCAAAGGATTTAATGGCATACAATCAATATCCTACAACAGAAAACATTATACTCGTAAAAGTTGATAGGAAAGGAGGACAAAAGTAAAATGGGAACAAGCTAAGTAAATTTAGTAAATGGGAGAGAATTATATATTAAACACAAATAACCAAACAGGTATAAGTACAACAACTTGTGTCTTTAGACAGAAAAGATCCAAGGAACCTCCCAAAGCCTCAGCCTGTCATTAATCCATCAGACTGAGGCCGTAATGACAATAATCTACATAAGCAGTTAAGCGAAATGAACATGCAGCTATCATATATGAAGCAACCCTATAAAATAAGAAGTTACCATGACAAATTCCACTCCTAGCTCGGGGTTGTCAAACTGAATTTGGTATCTACTATAATCAACAGTTAACACACTTCCATCATGAATCTCCCAAGTTTTTGGATGAATGGCAATGACACGTTGTCCAACCAATAGAGGTCGAGCTAAATCAGTTGGAAGTCCTTCACCAATTCCGGCACGGAGTTCAGCATAATGCCTTCTAACCGATTCCCGGTATTGATTAAGCTTCTCCCTTTCTTCTTTTAAAAATTGCTCAGAAAATCGCCGTGGTTTGCCGAGGGAACTGCATCAAGGTTAAATTGTATAAGTAGAGCTCCACAACGTAAAACCTTACAAAGATTCCAAAGTAGAAAGTTATACCTTCGTATTACACCCCATTCAACACGAGTTAATCTAGGAATATGACCTAATCCTACATGATCCAAATACTCCACAAACTCCCGTTTAGCAAACCATGGGTAATCAATTGTGCTATAGAACCATTCAAAGATACACCATCTCCGTGTTAGGTATGAATTTAGGAAGTTACAAAGCTTTACCTGTCATACAGAATACACATATACATGAAGAAAAAACCCAATATATAGAAACTCAAGTTCACAGTAGTTGAAGTAAATAGTGTTACCTTCAGATTGGGTGCTCTGTCATGGAATGACGTGACTGGCACACTAATTTTGCCCTTTACAATATTATCAAAGGACTTTATATCCTTCCTGATTGCTGGTTTCTGTGCATCCATCTTTCGCTTACTCCTGACTTTTGTTGGTAGGTTGACCTGGTTAACAGATGAAACCTGTATAGTAGATGGAGCTGAATTGTTCATGTCCCTCCCTTGACCCGTACTGGAGGATGCATGCTCTGGAGGTCTCATAGATTTCCCTTGCTTAGGATGTCCAATATTATTAGACCGTTTACCTTTGCTCGGAAGATTCTTTACCTCATCGGAAGCCTAAAAATGCAGACAAAAATACCAATATCAACAAACAGTAATAAGTGATGAACGGAAGAACATGAACCTAAAGCATATAAATTTATGAGTTTTTCTATGCAAACAAATTGGTAGATATTTAACATACAAAGAAGACCTCAAATGCAATGGTTCAAGAGGGAGGGAAAAAACAATTACTAAACAGGCTAGACATCTATACCAACATAGAGTGAGTACCCTTGGCAAACCCACAACTCAGTTGAAATTAAACTGAGCTGATCATTTACTTATTTCATAAATTTAGGTCTAAAATAGGCATTCTTCCTAAATGGTCTCCATCATCAACTCAAAATATTACCAATTTATTCATTTCCCCCAGGCTCCATGTTGAACGAACTATTCCTTTCCAATTTATCCCCCCATTATCTTCACTTCATAAAAGACTTATTTAATACTTCTCATAGCGTTCACTTGTAACATTTATAATTATATTTCTTATTATGTTTTCCATTCAAACTCAAGCTTTAGGCGCCACATATATTCACAACAAAAAGGCAAGACGTTTAAACATGCACCAGTTCAACACATACTCTCAGAATTAAGAAGGCTTAATTAGTAAAATGCGCATCAAACATTCCGTGGAAGAAAAGTATCTTAAGATTTCATCATATCAATTAGGGAACTGAACTGAAATTTTACATTAAAGTTTAGATCTTGTTTATGAGCCACCTTAACTCTTTGAAGCTGAACAAGTGAAAAATACAAACCTCGATGTTTGGAGATTCACCCAACTGAGAATCAGCATCATTTTCATCTTTTGGAATCAGCAACTAGAGAGCAAGTAGCATATGGTCATTGTTTCATGTTATAAACCCAATGGAATTTTATTTTTCAAAACAAAACCAATAAAAAATAAAGGATTTACCTACAAAAAATAATAACAACCAAAAAGATAGCATCAACTCTTACTTTATAAGGTGAGGATTTCTGTCTTCTTTTCTGCACTCCAACATTACCCAGATGTGTTTCCTCCTTTGCTTCTGGAATAGCATGAACATCATGACCAAAAAGTTTTCCACGTCTAGATGTTTTGGAGGCATTGCCTTTCGCTCCAGGAACAGGATGATTTCCTTTCAGTTTAGTCTTCTCAACTTCATTCTTCTCTTCCTTAAACTGCACAGATGACTCTGACACGAAAAGAAAAAAAAAAACAGGTGGGATATGACACATTACATAAACACGTCCAGACAGAGAGATCTTCAAAAGTTCGAGTCATCAAGAAGGGACTTATGGTGGTAATTCAAGCTAGAGAGAACAAATGGAATTCTTATGTTCAAAATTCGAATAGGTTTTTATATTTTTCTAAGATTGCAAACTTGGACTTAACAAAAAGATTATCTGGAGAATGAAAATGCCATTTAAAAATCTTACTTGAGTCACACCTATAACCCTGGAAGATAAAATACGTTTTGGGCACAAGATACTGCTTATAAATGACCCAAAATATTTTGACCACTCAAACCTTCTAAGTTCTAACATTTCTCTAGCAGGTATTGTTTAATTACATTACTCATTACTCACTTCAATTCAGATCTATAAAGTATGACAGAGCTGAATCTGGCAAAAACAAGGTAGCACTCAGGCTTACTAAATAGACAGAACTTGCAAACTTGGTATTGTCTAGCTGTTAGCTATAAAGGTTGTCACATGCATAGAAATAACGGAACAAGGCGACACATTGTAAATCCAATCTAATAGCTTGATGTTTCATTAGTTGCATTGATTGTCGGTTGTTTGGCTAAACTACAAGGCCCATGCACCTTAAAGGAAAGATAAACAAAAATGATAAGATCTAGCAAAGAGAAACAAGCCAGCTTCTGCAACAGTAAATCCTATAATAATATATATTCAAAAGTTTCTGTTTATTGGTCTGTATCTTACCGGTGTCGGGAGCAGTCTCTGGCATCATCAAGGACAGATCTGCTAGAGTTTGCAGGGCATCGAAGGAAGTGTCTTCAACTACAATATAAAACAAAATAAGAGTCAAACACAATTCATAACACAAGACATAGACAGAGTTCCAAAGATTAAAGTAAATGGTAAGGTTAAATCAAAGCTCACTCAAATAAATTCACAAAGAGAAGCTGGGGAAAATGATCAAGCATGATTAATAGTCTAACAAGATTTTGACAAAATTATCTTTGAATTTTGCAAGGAAAACAATGTGGAACTGGGTGTAGAAAATTCTTGTTCTGAGAAACAAGAATTTGAGAAAATTATTTTTCTGAGAGAAACAAGCCAAAAATTCAATCTCCAGATTACACAGGTACAAGAAGCATAACCATACTTAAAAAATAAGCTATAACCAAAGAAAATGTATCCAACATCATTGGATTACCAATTACCTTAGATAAAGTAGTGTTTGCAGATAAAAGTCGAGACACGGAAGGAAAAAGAAAAGGAATTGAAAGCGGGGAAAGAATACTTTTCTTAAAGGCAAAAACTATCACACCTTCAAACAACACCTTTTTACTTCTTTTCCTTGGCCCCTTAATCAAGGCTCTAGAAGTTTTGGTATCTGCAACCTCAGCATCAAACTTTCCCTTGAAATCACATAATTGTTGTCCTTCTTCCGTCCCACTACAGGCTTCTTTTGTGTCTTCCAAATGGTTGTTTACACTTTCCTCAACCTCTGGCTTCCTTCTAAGGTATTTTTTACCCTGCTGTTGAACTTCAACAGTACCAGGGCCTTCTATAATCCTTGAATAGTTTTTGTCTCTAGCATAATCTGCATTGTCTGCTTCCGTGCTTCCTAAGCTTAATTCACAAGCATCCCCATCCACTTCACTACCATGAATCTTGGCACTAGTAGTTTCTGAGTCAGCAATCTGAAGAAAGAAATCAGTTAACCTCAAAATGTAAAAAAGTAGTGAGGAAAGCATTCAGCACATCAAATAAAAATTTATTACCATCCTTTCATTGTTGATGACAGGTGATGGTGTCTCTGCTTTTCTATTTGGTGTCCAAGAAACTTGGGGAGAGCCACCTCTTTGTGAAGCCTCTGTCAATGCTAGTGCTACCTCATGAGCAACATCATCATCAACAGAATCCACCTTTAGTTTCATTCCCTGCCTAATAGGTGAAAAATACCTTTCCCCTTTGTTTTTGTCATGAGAAAAAGAAATAGGAACACGGGGAGTCCTTTTTCCAACAGCACGAGGCCTACTTTCTGAATTGATTGAAGAAAACAAGTAAAAACTACTAGGAAGAAACAAGTACAGCAGTCTAACATTAAGAGCTTAAATTTCAATGCGTTATAAATTTATATCCATTGCTGAAAAAGTAGAGCTTTAATACACTAGCCTAATTTCTACTTCTAAGTCCAAAACGCAAATACCACCTCAAACCCTCAATGTATATGTAAAACATTTATACATAGGAAGACTAGAAATAGAGTGAGATAGAGATCTTACCAGAACGTCGCCTCTTCAACAGTGACATGCAACTTGATGCAGATGAATGAAATTGCAATAGATCTGGAAGTGGCTTATCTAGACTTTTAGAAGGTTGGTCTCGAAGTTTTCCCCTGCTACGCTTCTGAGGTTTCCGAGAAACTCCCATGCCCTCATTGCTTTCTTGTTCACTGTCACTTCCTCCCTGCCATCTCACAATCCAGTAACTTCAGTTCCATAAAAGTCATAGCAAAAAACTTATACCTTAAAAAGATGATATTTCCTAACTTCAGTTCCATAATCGGTTGCATTTCATAGATGGATCCATGCTCCATTGATAGAATCCAAAACACCAGACCGTAAAGTACAATACAGTCAACTAAAGAGCTGGACAAGTATACCTTTGGGCAATAAGGAACTATACCAATGTCCCAAAGGTGACAGGCAGAGGCTTAAATAGTCATAGTTGCAGAGTATGGGTGCAAATCTAATGAAAAACTTCAGGTCCATGCAAATTCTAAATAACCACACCAGATTAAATTAGACACTCACCACCATAACAGAATAGTGATCTGTCATCATTGCTATCAGTCCAACCACCGAAGCAGTGCCCTCAGGAAGAGATAAGTAGGCCTGAAAATATGGTGAAATTTCTATTCTTGAGTTTACCTTAAAAACATCCAAGCACCTTCATGATATTGTCAGTCACACATGATTAAGATGAAAAGAGCATTCCTTTATTAGAAGATGATAATAATATGATTAAAATAGAAAAAATATGTGTCAAATATGATTTGTAACTTCAGTATTTGTGTTGCAAGAGAATGCTTATTGATGATGAATCAATGGCAACATGGAAAAGCTAATGCAATTCAAATGTCTTGTACGTGAGTGCCATAAAGGGAAATGAAAGAAATCAATATTGTTCAAAAGAGTACAGGCATTAGGCAAAGGAGTTCCACAAAATAAAGAAAAATATACACACATGAGTATTATTATACTAAAACCATGCTTACCCTGTTCATAGTGTAAAGTGCCTCCACCATTTCCATGGATCGATTGCGTATCATAGTAGCAACCTAGAAAATCAAAAAAAAAGAAAAAGCAGAAATGGTAAAACAACAACCAAAAGCCAGATGTCCCAACTACATGACCATAAAAGCAACTATATTAAAGTAGATTTTTAAATTTTATAAATACGTACACACACACACGTATAGAAAATTAGAGTAGCAATACCTAGAACACGGGCCATCTAAACAAAGTTTAATCACAAGTCAACAAACAATATAGAAACCCAGAACATTAATCACAACTAACCTTCTTCCAGTCTTTTCCATACTTACGATATGCTTCATAGAAACGCCCAAGCTCTTCTTTGGTCCATTGAGGCCCTAACATGTCAGATAACTTCCTTTTCTGCACATAAGACATTAACATCATAAAAATAATTTATGCCGGAATAAAATTTTTCACAAGTCATTTTTATTATGTGTAGAAAGATCTCAACAAAATATTAAAGAGATATATTGACATGCAAAGGAAACCTCTTCCTTTTATTTTCCTATCGGCACTTGGTTATGGTTATTCTCTGATTTTCTAAATCCCATCTAGCAATGGTACCGGATCTATAGAAACTAGACATAAAGGAAATTTGAACTGCAAACCTCACAGTGGCAACTCTTAAATTTCTAGTTAGAGGTTGATTCTTCTACGAACAATACTTCATAGTTCATACTTGATTACATCTTAACACAACAACTTAGTCAAACCCTCGTTATACTCAAAACTAATTTAAAGTTTACTACCAAATGAGCTTAAATCTAAACACATAAAAGGTGTAAACTCATCAAGGTCGACCGGGAATAAATAAACTAAATCCAAAACTGATTACAAAAAGTCTCAAAGAAAACAACTCCAAGAACAGTATATAGTAAAAAATGTAAGCAAACAATAGAAGAATGAGCAAAAAATCTTAACCCATATAACCTAACGAAATGAAAGAATAGAAAATAAAGAGATAAATGCATCAAAACCAAAATTATTGAAAAACTAATCAAGAACTCACCCGTTTCCCACTTCTCTTAGAACTACTATCTCCATCTTTACTAGAAGCAACTTCATTAACATAAGAAAACTTCTTATTTACACTTTTAGATTTCCTAGACGGGGCCATGCTGAACTTCCTCAACTACCTGAAACATAGTCACAAATCGGAACAGCAAATTATTGAATCAAATTCCAGAATCGAAATAAGAAGTTCATCTCAATCATTTTTTCTCCACAAAAAATAAAGAATAAAAAGGAAAAGGAAAGATCGTAAATAAAATATTCAACAGGAATTTCAAATTTAACCTCACAAAAATTTCACTTCTAGCTATAGAAAGAGAAGCGCAGGAAAAGAAAAAAACTCAAGCTTTGTCAAAAACGAAGAATCCATAATCTACGAAGTCAAGATCAATAAACAACAAAATTACAGAAGAAGAAGAAAGTACTAGAGATCAGGTCAGCTACGTTTACTTAATCAAAGTACCACCACGATTAAGTGATGTTTGGTTCATAGGTTGCCGAGAAAGCAAAAGGAAAATTAGCAGTTCAAAAAACAAAAAGCTTTCACTAGTGACACACAAAAAAGCTCACTCGATTCACAGTCAAATTACTTCAATTAAAACTCCAATTTTTAAAAAAATAATTGCTTCTTTAGAAAACCGAATCGAGAAGAAGAAATCGAAGTAAACTAAATGAAAATAATTTCAGAATACGGAAACGAAAAAGCTTACCAAGTACCGATCGAGAACATTGAGGAAAAATATACGTATGTGAAGAAGATGAAGAAGCGATCAAGTAAAACGCGAGCTTCTTCTCCGATGAGCAATTGTTTTTTATTCTAATTTCCCCTCTTAATTTTGAGCTTTTTGATTGGGATTTGAAGATTGAATGTGGAAGGAGATAGAGAAGAAAAATGGGGGAATTTAGGGATATAACCGCGAAACTTTAAAATAAAACTTAAAAAGAAAAAGGGAAACTTCTCGGTTTAGTGTTATTTCTTGAACTTAAAAAAAATCCAATTAAGTCCCTAAATATGTTTTGCATCTAATTAAGTCTTTGAATCAAGAAATTAAATCAATTAAATCCTTGAATCAATACAATGAATCAATGAAGTTTTTAATTAATTTTGACCATTAAATTTTGATAATTTTTTTAATATGTTGATGCAGTCCATCATGTTATAGTGTCTCGACTTGACATTTCAAATAAATTATTTTATTTAAAAATTCTTTAAAATTTTTAAAATTTCTATAAAATACTAATATTTTTAACTATGTAGAGAGAAGAAATATGTAAATGCAACATGATAGAACTATAGTATATTATGTGTCATTAATATCTAAAGAAAAAATTATCGATATTTAATGATCAAAATTGATTTAAGGGTTTAATTGATTCAATTTTTTTGTTCAAAGGCTTAATTGATTTAATTTCTTAATTTAAGGACTTAATTGATTATTTTTTTAGTTCAATAGCTTATTGATTATTTTCTTAGTTTAATAGCTTAATTGAATAAAACTAAATTCAAAGACTTTTTTTCAAAAATTCAAAGAATTTTTACCCCTTAAACCTTTTTTTATGAATTGTTAAATTGAAGCTGTGACGTTTAAAATATTCATCTGAAAAGTACTTGTATTTTGTAGCGTGGTTAGATTTTTTTTTTCGCATTCTCACTTTTTTGGGAAAATATGTTTGCATGTAGTTTCAAATATAAAAATGTAACTTAATAGTTGCATTAAATTACACTTTTGTAATAAATTAGTTATGTTTTGACTTGCATTAAGTCTTGCTTATTTCATCTAGTTGCTAGTTTAGATTTTTAGATTTCAATATTTATAATTTTTAAAAATAATTGTGTATTTTTTTATTATTTCATATCTAAGGTAATACTTCTTCGGAGTAGTTTCAGTATCATTTTTGTTGGACATGTATAATTAGTAGTACCTTATTTAGTCTGTAAATTTATATATGTATACGGTTTTTTGTCCCCTTAGTTTTAGGGTTTTATTTTGATTAATCCAAATCGACATGTATATGTACACATGGCTTTAATGGATTAGTCTTCTAACAGAAATTTTCTGCATATACAAAGTCTCGAACTCGAAATCTACTTAAGTGATACCATACTACTTACCACTTAGACCAACCCTAGCTAGTTGTATACATATACGGTTTAAACCGTGAAACTTTACCTTTTTTTCAAATTGTTTTTATTGTTTAGTTTTTTTTTGTAATTTATTTCGAGTTTTTTTATATCTCTTCGTCTTATGTTTAAAAATGAAGTTTGTGATTCAAGTGTGACACTCTTTGATCTGTCTAATATTTAGGGCCATATTTGGAGTGCTATAACATACTTTACCCTATATTTTTTATTGTAACCCCCTCGACTCGGCCTAGCCGTCGGACCGCATCGAATGAGTTATACAGGGAAAACTGAAGCGAAACTCGTTAAGGCTCCATTCCGATTAGCAACCCTAGAAAATTCTTTTAAAGTTATCTCATCTAGATGCATTAACTATATCCTATGTGAGAGGACACGCAGCGAAAAACATACATGAATACAAAACAAGCAAAACAAGCAATTAAGATAACCCTTTTTAAGTTTTACAACAGGTTGTACCGATACGCTAAAGGACTGTATCGATACGCTTGCACTTGATCAACACCCCAAGTCAAGCCAAAGGGAAACCGTATCGATACCCACAAGGATGGTATCGATACGCCCTCAACGGTCAACTTCCCTTGGTCAACTACGAAGACCATACTGATACACCCGGGACCCGTACCGATACGCCAAAATCTCGTCAATTTCTCAGATTTCCAGAGAGCATTTTGGGTATCGATGCGCCCCCACGTACCAATACGCCTTGCCCAAAACAAGGGACTGTATCGATACCGCTCTTGAGCGTATCAATACGCCCTACGCAGATCAACTAGTTTTAGCTGTCAAAAACACAAGGGATCCAACACAAAAGGCATATATCAAGCATCTAAGCAACATACAATCACACATATAACACAAGGCATCCATGGATCCACATATAAAGCAAGATAAACACATAACGACGCAACATCCAACATGATAAGATTCTTAGAGAAAACAAGCATACATAGCATTCACCAACATAGCCAAAAGCTAAACCAAAGCATGAACCATCAAGGCATAAGGCAAAACAAGCCCAAAACAACTAAGTAAACTTGTCTAAAGCAAGACACATGCCAACAAACTCCTCAAAACATAAAGGTCATATTTCATTGCTTAATACTAATTATTAAAGTCTAAACTCATACTTGAGCAAACCAAACTCCCTTGGATTCTCCCTTGTCCCCCGAGCTGCTCCGAAGGTCTAAGGGCCTGTATTGTTGGAAAAGAGAGCGTAAGCGTTTAAGCTTAGTGAGCGGTGCTCAAAATGGTAGCCACAACAATGCAGTTTTAAAACGTAGTTTGCTTGAAACCCAAAACCATTTCCAAATTATTTCCACAAGCTTAAACACAGAACAACATGCATTTACCTTCACGTGCATTTACCGAATGCAACCACAAGCCATAGGCTTACCACATGCTCAATCTCATAGCGCAAGCAAAGTAACCAACAATGCATAAGCATAAAGAAAAAATCAACAACATGATTAACATGAGAATTAAAGCATCATGGGTATATTGACATTCATCGTTTTTACTCAGATACGCAGATAGTTTCTCAAACCCACTAGACACTTCAGGTGGAATCTCACATCACCGTACTCACTCGTCTAGTAAAAACATAACTTTCGGTGGAATTTTACATCACCGTACTCCTTCTTAGTGGAATCTAGCATCACTAAGGCCACGCGCGACTTTTACCTCGAGTGCACTCTAATCCTATTGATCGATCAATTATATCTGGTAACAACTCAACACGTGTCAATATACTCATTCACAACCACAAGCATTACCGATGCTTGAACCACTTACCATGTCCAAACTTTCATACAAGGCATGTACTCACAATGCAAGTATAAACACAAGTTATAAGTCTCAACATGTATAACAATGCAAACTAGCACATTACCAACATGACATGTTCACATTGCATTCAAGAATCATAAAACACGGATTATTTGCCTAAAACCTTTAAAACTTACTCTTGAGCTTGGATTGGCCTTTCAAGCTCAACCTAAACTCCCAAAGCATTCCCTTAACCACGTTAAGGCTTTTAAAATTAACCCACCAACATACAAACGATGTCCAAGATGCCGGATCAAGCCTCCAAACTACCCGGATTCCCATCCACAAATCCCGAATCCAATTCCTCTGTTTTAAGCAACCCAAAACTGAACATTAGAACACTAATACACTTACAAACACGGCAAAAACCCATAACTCAACAATCTTGCAACAACACATATCGATTCAAGCCCAAATTTCACCCAATTTCGTTCTAATAAAACTTCAAGCTGAACCCACAATTTCCAAACATCAAAACACACCAAATATCATCCAAAAACATCCCCCAAAAACAAGGGAACCATCAGCCACGATTTCTCCCCAAAATCAAGCAAAAAACTCACCATTTTCAACCCAAAAATCTTATTTTTAGACCTATTTCAGGTTTCCCCAAATCCAACCATCATCCCACATGTTTTACTACTCAAAGTTTAAATTAAAGTACATGTTTAACCATGGAAAAACAAACTCGCGAAAATCCCATGAAAATACCTATTTTTTCAACCCAAACTGTAACCCCCTTAACCCGGCCTAGACGGTTGACCCGAATTAAGAAAATTACACGGGGAAAACCAAAGTCAACCCGAAAGTCAACCTTGATTAACGACCTTTTTTTTCTTTTTAATCTTGTCTAGATGCACGTTAACCCTATATATGTTCACAAGATCATCATACTCAAAGATCATAACAATCAGAGAACATTCAGGGACTCAATTGCACAAATTACAACTTTAGGGACCAAATTGCAAATTCTGAAAATTTTAAGGTCTTAAACCAAATTAAAGTTACCAATATGAAATTAACCATGTTTCATGCCTCTCTGCCAAATTTCAGCTCAACGGACATCCCAAACTCATACAATTGCAATAACAAGATTCAGGACCAAAACGCAAACATTTCAAAACATATAACCATCAAATTCAGAGCCCAACGGTCGAGTGTTCCGAAACAGGGAGGACTTGTTCCGAAACGCGGGACCGTTCCGAAACGGGTTCCGAAACATGGCCTGGAAGTAACATTTCCGTTCCGGAACGGTTCCTCCTGTTTCGGAACGCCTAGGCCATTTCAGACCCTTGTTCCGAAACGGTAGCACCCGTTCCGATACGGCCTGTCCAGATTGCAGAAAATTAGCTGGTTTATCACCTAATTGACCTATCAAACATGCTCCAAATGCCACCAAATTATACCAGCAAGTCATTCAACATTCAAAGAACATAATTGCATCAACCAAACATCAACATGGCATCAATTATGAAAATCCTCAATTCTTTAGGCATGCATCCTACTTGGAAAACCATTCAAGCATCAATAAACCAAAACAACCTCACAAAGGCCAAATACAAGTACCAACATGATCAACAATATAAAACCAACTTAGGGAGTCCAAAACATCTCCCAAAACAACAACATAGGTCCCTTATTGCCAAATGCCCAAAAGCTAATAGTTTTAGGAAAATGTTCACCATACATGAGCTTAGATCACCACTTGGATTCTTGGCTTCCTTGCTGCCCCAAAATGCACTTCAATGCTCTGCATTATTGGTTTAAGAAAAGAGAGAGCGTAAGCAAAAGCTTAGTGAGGAATGCTCATTAAAAACCACACAATAATGCACTTATAAAACACATTTGCAATCTTAAATCAAATCAACAATTCTCACATGCACCTAAGCATCTCAAACAAGCATTTCATGCTTCAAGTTCATAACATGTCATATTGGCCACAAGTGATACAATCAACATAAGATCCACACATGGACTTTTAAACACCATTGTGATCTTACAATTTTCCAAGGACCACACATGGACTTGTAAACACCATTGTGTCCTTAACAAGAATCATCCATGGACTTTTAAACACCATGATGTTCTTACAATTCACAAGGACCACACAAGGACTTTTAAACACCTTTGTGTCCTTAACAAGAATCTCCCAAGGACTTTTAAACACCTTGGAGTTCTTAAATAAACAAGGCTTACACAAGGAATTTTAACCACCTTTGTAACCTTAACCAAGAACCAACCATGGACTTTTAAACACAATGTTGTTCTTAAGTAAACAAGACTCACTCAAGGAATTTTAACCACCTTGGTGATCTTAACCAAGAACCAACCATGGACTTTTAATCACCATGTTGTTCTTAAATAAACAAGGCTCACACAAGGACTTTTAACCACCTTTGTGACCTTAACCATCACTTGCCAATATGCATCATTAACAACAATATTCCACTGTTTTAAAGCATTTAACAAAGCCATAAACATCATGCATCATTATGCATCAAAACCACATTTAACAAGGTTCAAAAACAAGAATCTCTTACCTTGAGCATTCTTCAACACATGGCTTATAAAATCAGCAACTAACATGCTAAAATATGCTTTCAAAACAGAATTTAAAACATGCAAACAAACCACATTGCATACAACCAATCCATGGTTCATCATCAAGAGAGTTTTTCCGAAAACTTACTCTTGAGCTTAGCTAAGTTGCTTAGACTTAAACTAAGCTCCCAAACCTTTAAAACATTGGTTTCAAAGCTGAAAACCAAAATCCACTCACTGATTCCGTTTCGCCACTTGCCGAAACACCAATCAAGCTTCCGGATCACCACCACTAGGATCCAAAGATGACTCCCCTGTTTTAAACACATCAAAGCAGAGGATTAATGCATCATCATGCATTAATATCTTCAATGAAAGCACCTAAACTCGCTACTCTCATCCACACTCCATTTTCGGCTACCAAACACAATCGAAAATGCATCCAAACAACTCCACAACACTACCCAGCCAAGATCCACCAAATCTATTCATCCTTAAACTTCAATTAACATCCAAAAAGGATCTAACATCACCCTTATACCTCCAGCTATAACAGATCATCAAGATCACTCCAAAAACAACCAAGAACTCAAGCAAAACTTAGGAAAATCAACCTATCCGGGATTGCATTGATTAAACCTCAATTCCTCATCAATTTAACATTCATTTAACATCAAAAAGACACCTCAAATCACTGCTCAAACAGATCATACGAATTTTAACAAAAATCAACCAAATCTTGCATTTTAAAGCCAAAATCAAGAACACAACCATAAAACCTTTTATAAAACACAAATCAAGGATTGAGAACTTGGGAATTTTAGTAAAGAATTGAGAATTTAGAGGAGAAGGACGTTCATACCTCTAAACTTGAGTTTCTCCCTTTTGGAACCAAGATTCTTGAAAATCCACTTAGCAAATGATAAGGTTTTGATGAAGAGATGATTAGAGATCAAAAGAGAATTGAAATGTGTTATTTAGATGACAAAATCAGAGGGAAATGCTCTGGAGAAATGTGTTTGGTTTGAGAGAAAAGATGAGAGAAAATGAAAATGGAATTTAGGAAAAGTTAGTTGGAAAATGCCAAAATATCTTCCCTCCTTTTTAGTTTTATTTAAAAACCATTAACTAAATCTTTAATATTTAGGAAAAATCTGGAGAAACTCCTTTTGGGTAAATAGCTCCTTAAAGATTCAAAGTTTCAATCCTTTTTAAAACAGTCACACAGTTTTCGAAAATTACATTTTGGTCACTAACCAAAATGTCACCCTTCCAAACCTCATTTTGTAAAATTGACTTCACCATTCTCTTATATATAATAAAAGAGGATTTTAAGACATTTTTCCATATTTTTAATGCAACCCGAACTAAGCTTTCCCTAAATTCACCCTTTTATATTCGAACCGCACTCCGACCGAACCGGTCCAAACCCAAAACTTCTAAGCCCAAAATTGGGGCGTTACAACTCTCCCCCCTTAAGAAATTTCGTCTTCGAAATTTACCTGAAGGAAAGAGGTATGGAAACTGCTTTAGCATGTCACCCTTCCGTTCCCACGTGGCTTCTTCAACACCACGATGCTTCCACAAAACCTTTACCAACTCAATGGTCTTGCCTCGAAGAACTTTACTATCCGAGTCCAGAATCTTCATCGATTCCTCATCATAGGTCAAATCCGGATTCAATTCCACTTCTTCCACAGGCATCACATGTGAAGGATCTGATCTATACTTCCGGAGCATAGAAACATGAAACACATCATGAATC
This sequence comes from Hibiscus tridactylites, assembly GCA_958450335.1. Taxonomy (NCBI): domain Eukaryota; kingdom Viridiplantae; phylum Streptophyta; class Magnoliopsida; order Malvales; family Malvaceae; genus Hibiscus; species Hibiscus tridactylites. The sequence goes on from OY288266.1 coordinate 20,926,521, forward strand.
TTCTCCAACTCTTGAGGTAGCCTCAACTTGTACGCAACAGGACCCACACGCTCAATCACCTCGTACGGTCCAATGTACCTAGGGCTCAACTTACCTTTCCGGCCAAACCTCATCACCTTTTTCCAAGGCGAAACCTTCAAAAACACACGGTCACCCACCGCATACTCAATCTCCTTACGCTTCAAATCTGCGTAAGACTTTTGCCGATCAGAAGCTGCCTTCAAACGCTCACAAATGAGCTTCACCTTCTCAGTGGTTCCTTTCAACAAAGCCGGCATCGAAACCAACTTCTGACCCGTTTCAGCCCAACAAAGAGGAGTCCTACACTTCCTCCCGTACAAAGCTTCATAAGGTGCCATTTGAATGCTTGCCTGATAACTATTGTTATAAGCAAACTCCACCAAAGGCAAATGTTTCTCCCAAGAGCCCTGGAACTCAATCACGCAGCACCTCAACATATCCTCCAAAATCTGAATAACACGCTCTGACTGACCATCCGACTGAGGATGATAAGATGTACTGAAATTCAACCGTGTACCCAAAGCTTGATGCAAACACTACCAAAAACACGATGTAAACCTCGGGTCCCTATCCGATACAATCGACTTAGGCACACCATGCAGCCGCACAATCTGAGCAATGTACAGCTCCGCAAGCTTATCCAAAGAATACGTAGTATGCACAGGCAAGAAATGTGCACACTTCGTCAGGCGATCCACAATCACCCACACCGAATTCTTCTTCGATGGCGACAAGGGTAAACCAGATACAAAATCTATGGTAATCCTTTCCCACTTCCATTCAGGGATTCTCAACGGTTGCAACAACCCTGAAGGAACCTAATGCTCAGCCTTAACTCGCTGACACACCATGCACTTGCTCACAAACTCAGCAACATCCTTCTTCAAACCCACCCAATAGTACTCATCACGAAGATCACGATACATCTTAGTACTACCATGGTGCATAGCAAAAGGACTACTATGACCTTCAGTCAGAATAGCACGCCTCAATTCAGCATCATTGGGCACTACTATCCGACTCCCAAAACACAACACTCCATCATCATTAAAACAGAAATCCGAAGGCCTACCCTCCGCGATATCCTGAACATGAGGTACCAAGGAATCATCCAGCAACTGCTTTTCCTTGATCAACTGAACCAAAGATGGTTTCACTTGCAACTCAACCACAAGACCACCATCACACGAAATACTCAAACTGGCAAACATCGCCCTCAGCTCAACAGCTACCTTCCTACTCAAGGCATCCGCTACAACATTAGCTTTTCCAGGGTGATACTCAATCGTCAAATCATAATCCTTGAGCAACTCTACCCAACGCCGCTGTCTAAGATTCAACTCTTTCTGGGACATCAGATACTTCAAACTCTTGTGATCCGTGTACACAGTACACTTCTCACCATACAGATAATGTCTCCAGATCTTCAAAGCAAAAACCACCGCAGCCAACTCAATGTCATGCGTAGGATAATTGCGCTCATGCACTTTCAACTGCCGCGATGCATAAGCCACCACCTTACCCTCCTGCATCAACACACATCCCAAACCAACATAGGACGCATCACTATAGACCACAAACTCTTTCCCTGATTCAGGTTGAACCAAGATCGGAGCTTGCGTAAAAGCTGCCTTAAGTTTCTCAAAAGCATGTTGTCTCGCTTCCGTCCACTCATACTTAACATCCTTCTGCAACAACTTCGTCAAAGGTGCAGCAATCTTAGAAAACCCATCCACAAACCTCCGGTAGTATCCCGCCAACCCAAGGAAACTACGAACCTCGTGAACAGACTTAGGAACCTTCCAGTTCATCACCGCCTCAATCTTCTGACGATCAACACGAATCCCTTCAGCAGAAACCACATGCCCAAGAAACACCACTTCACTTAACCAGAACTCACACTTGCTCAGCTTGGCATAAAGCTGATTCTCCAACAAAGCTTGCAACACAATCCTCAAATGCTCTTCATGCTCCTCCTCAATACGCGAGTACACGAGGATATCATCAATGAACACCACAACAAACTTATCTAGGTATTCATGAAACACATGATTCATCATGTCCATGAAAGCTGCAGGAGCATTTGTCAGACCAAACGGCATCACAAGGAACTCATAATGCCCATACCTTGTCCTGAAAGCTGTCTTAGGCACATCCACATCCTTCACCTTCAACTGGTAATACCCTGACCTCAAGTCAATCTTAGAGAACACAGCTGCTCCCCGAAATTGATCAAAGAGATCATCAATTCTCGGCAAAGGATACCGATTCTTGATAGTCAACTTGTTCAGCTGACGATAATCAATGCACATTCTCATAGTGCCATCCTTCTTCTTCACAAACAAGACCGGTGCACCCCAAGGTGACACACTCGGCCGAATGAACCCACGATCCAGCAACTCTTGCAATTGCGTCTTCAGCTCCTTCAACTCTTTAGGTGCCATTCTATAAGGGGTAATGGACACAGGAGTTGTATTCTCATATAGCTCAATACCAAACTCCACTTCACGATTAGGAGGTAAACCAGGCAACTCCTCAGGAAACACACCAGGAAATTCTCGCACAATCCTGATATCTTGCACACGCAACTTCTTAGAACTAGGATTCATCACAAAAGCTAGGTAAGCTTCACAACCTTGCCTCAGCATCCGGCTCGCCTCCATCGTAGACACCACATTGGCAAGAAACTTCACATTCTCACCAACCACAACTACCTCATAATCATCCGCAAGCTTCAACGAAACTCGCTTATTTTCACAATCTACTACAGCACGATGCTCAGCAAGCCAATCCATACCAAGGATTACATCAAAACCATAGAAAGGCAGCTCCATAAGGTCAACATGAAAAACATGATCTTGAACAACCAAAGGACATCTTCTAAAAAACTTTCGAGTCACAACAGTCTCACCAAAAGAACTAGTGACACGCACACCAACATCCAAAGACTCAATAGGCAAACCAAGCAATTCAGCATGCTCACGCAATATGTATGAGTGCGTAGATCCAGAATCAATCAAGGAAAGTAATGACAAGGATTGCAAAGTAAAAGTACATGCGATCACATCCGCGTCATTCCCCCCCTCCCGTTGAGCATACACCCTGGCTTGGCCGCCACCCTCAGGCTGAATAGCCACAACATGGGCCACACCCCGACCACCTTCCTCTCTTCGCTGAAAGTTACCACGGCCGCGCTTACGACCTCTCTGCGGTGCAACAACAACAGGAGCACGCACTTGGCCACCAGCCAACATAGGACACTCTCTCCTCATGTGATCCGTAGATCCACAGTTCCAGCATGCATTACCAGCTGCCACAACAGGAGCTTGCACCTCCCTCACAGCTCGAGGACAATCATGTTTCATATGGCCACGCGAACCACATGTCCAACACGCACTCGGATCAACTCTAGCGTTGCCTCCCCGAGCAGGCGCACCACCACCCCGCTTAGCTGAGGACTGATACTTCTGATCACGTCCCCTCTTGTTCCGTCCACCACCGGAACTATATTCAGCAGCTCGCTTACCAGCACTTGACCCAGCACTTCTAGCAGATAAACCCAAGTTCATCTCAATATCCTTGGCTCGGCCCACCAGCACATCAAAATCATTATACTCGGTAGCCAGCACATACATCTTCACATCCGTCACTAAACTATAACGGAACCTCTCACACCTCTCCCGCTCATCCGGGACAAGCTCAGGTGTGTATTGACTAAGTCGAACAAACTGTACTTCATACTCAGCCACAGACATGCTCCTCTGGGTAAGAGACATGAACTCCCTCTTCTTTTCATCTAGGTACCTCACACCCAGATACCTTCTCTTGAACGCGTTCTGGAAGAACGTCCAAGTTACATCCGCTTCCGCCATCCCAACGATAGTGGTTGTCCACCACGTGTATGCATCATCTTGCAGCAATGATACTACACAGCCTAGCTTTTGCACATCAGTGCAACTCATCTGCCCCAAGATTCTCTTGGTACTCTCTAACCAAGATTCCGAACCTTCAGCGGACAAACCCCTGAACTCAGTCCCTCCCAGACTGCGTAAGCGTTCCAAGGGTAGTCTAACACCAGCATCTCCCTGATGCCCAGCTCCTTGAGCCCCAGCTACTGCCGCTCGAAAAGCACCAGCAATAGCTTGAACCAGCATCGTCATGTCAGGAATAGCTTGCCCCTGACCAGCTTCAGGTCCAGCGACCCCAGCACCAGCTGCAACATCAGCTCTTTCACCCTCAGCACCACCACCACCCGGTGGAGGAGGTAAATCCATAGCATTCTCAACATTCTCTTCATTCTCACTTTGAGCCATAGCTCGCGTATTAACCCTTACTTCTCTACGAGGTGCCATACTATAACAATACAATCACAATGCAATAAAACCAAGTCAGGTTCAACAAGGTAAGCAATCCAAGTACTCAAGCTCATTTTCACTTAAAAACAACATCATTACATTAGCTTTGATTTGGCAATGGGTACCCACAACATGCTTCACCACAGCATACACCTCAATTGTAACACATTTACAATTCACTCAACATGCTTTCATTCAACAAGCATACAAGGCACAAATACTTAAATCATCCACATAATCATTCCCAATTACACGAGAACTCAGCTCTGATACCACCAAATGTAACACCTTTAACCCGGCCTAGACGGTTGACCCGAATTAAGAAAATTACACGGGGAAAACCAAAGTCAACCCGAAAGTCAACCTTGATTAACGACCCTTTTTTCTTTTTAATCTTGTCTAGATGCACGTTAACCCTAGATATGTTCACAAGATCATCATACTCAAAGATCATAACAATCAGAGAACATTCAGGGACTCAATTGCACAAATTACAACTTTAGGGACCAAATTGCAAATTCTGAAAATTTTAAGGTCTTAAACCAAATTAAAGTTACCAATATGAAATTAACCATGTTTCATGCCTCTCTGCCAAATTTCAGCTCAACGGACATCCCAAACTCATACAATTGCAATAACAAGATTCAGGACCAAAACACAAACATTTCAAAACATATAACCATCAAATTCAGAGCCCAACGGTCGAGTGTTCCGAAACAGGGAGGACCTGTTCCGAAACACGGGACCGTTCCAAAACGGGTTCCGAAACATGGCCTGGAAGTAACATTTCCGTTCTGGAACGGTTCCTCCTGTTTCGGAACGCCTAGGCCATTTTAGGCCCTTGTTCCGAAACGGTAGCACCCGTTCCGATACGGCCTGCCCAGATTGCAGAAAATTAGCTGGTTTATCACCTAATTGACCTATCAAACATGCTCCAAATGCCACCAAATTATACCAGCAAGTCATTCAACATTCAAAGAACATAATTGCATCAACCAAACATCAACATGGCATCAATTATGAAAATCCCCAATTCTTTAGGCATGCATCCTACTTGGAAAACCATTCAAGCATCAATAAACCAAAACAACCTCACAAAGGCCAAATAAATGTACCAACATGATCAACAATATAAAACCAACTTAGGGAGTCCAAAACATCTCCCAAAACAACAACATAGGTCCCTCATTGCCAAATGCCCAAAAGCTAATAGTTTTAGGAAAATGTTCACCATACATGAGCTTAGATCACCACTTGGATTCTTGGCTTCCTTGCTGCCCCAAAATGCACTTCAATGCTTTGCATTATTGGTTTAAGAAAAGAGAGAGCGTAAGCAAAAGCTTAGTGAGGAATGCTCATTAAAAACCACACAATAATGCACTTATAAAACACATTTGCAATCTTAAATCAAATCAACAATTCTCACATGCACCTAAGCATCTCAAACAAGCATTTCATGCTTCAAGTTCATAACATGTCATATTGGCCACAAGTGATACAATCAACATAAGATCCACACATGGACTTTTAAACACCATTGTGATCTTACAATTTTCCAAGGACCACACATGGACTTTTAAACACCATTGTGTCCTTAACAAGAATCATCCATGGACTTTTAAACACCATGATGTTCTTACAATTCATAAGGACCACACAAGGACTTTTAAACACCTTTGTGTTCTTAACAAGAATCTCCCAAGGACTTTTAAACACCTTGGAGTTCTTAAATAAACAAGGCTTACACAAGGAATTTTAACCACCTTTGTAACCTTAACCAAGAACTAACCATGGACTTTTAAACACCATGTTGTTCTTAAATAAACAAGACTCACTCAAGGAATTTTAACCACCTTGGTGATCTTAACCAAGAACCAACCATGGACTTTTAATCACCATGTTGTTCTTAAATAAACAAGGCTCACACAAGGACTTTTAACCACCTTTGTGACCTTAACCATCACTTGCCAATATGCATCATTAACAACAATATTCCACTGTTTTAAAGCATTTAACAAAGCCATAAACATCATGCATCATTATGCATCAAAACCACATTTAACAAGGTTCAAAAACAAGAATCTCTTACCTTGAGCATTCTTCAACACATGGCTTATAAAATCAGCAACTAACATGCTAAAATATGCTTTCAAAACATGCAAACAAACCACATTGCATACAACCAATCCATGGTTCATCATCAAGAGAGTTTTTCCGAAAACTTACTCTTGAGCTTAGCTAAGTTTCTTAGACTTAAACTAAGCTCCCAAACCTTCAAAACATTGGTTTCAAAGCTGAAAACCAAAATCCACTCACCGATTCCGTTTCGCCACTTGCCGAAACACCAATCAAGCTTCCGGATCACCACCACTAGGATCCAAAGATGACTCCCCTGTTTTAAACACATCAAAGCAGAGGATTAATGCATCATCATGCATTAATATCTTCAATGAAAGCACCTAAACTCGCTGCTCTCATCCACACTCCATTTTCGGCTACCAAACACAACCGAAAATGCATCCAAACAACTCCACAACACTACCCAGCCAAGATCCACCAAATCTATTCATCCTTAAACATCAATTAACATCCAAAAAGGATCTAACATCACCCTTATACCTCCAGCTATAACAGATCATCAAGATCACTCCAAAAACAACCAAGAACTCAAGCAAAACTTAGGAAAATCAACCTATCCGGGATTGCATTGATTAAACCTCAATTCCTCATCAATTTAACATTCATTTAACATCAAAAAGACACCTCAAATCACTGCTCAAACAGATCATACGAATTTTAACAAAAATCAACCAAATCTTGCATTTTAAAGCCAAAATCAAGAACACAACCATAAAACCTTTTATAAAACACAAATCAAGGATTGAGAACTTGGGAATTTCAGTAAAGAACTGAGAATTTAGAGGAGAAGGACGTCCATACCTCTAAACTTGAGTTTCTCCCTTTTGGAACCAAGATTCTTGAAAATCCACTTAGCAAATGATAAGGTTTTGATGAAGAGATGATTAGAGATCAAAAGAGAATTGAAATGTGTTATTTAGATGACAAAATCAGAGGGAAATGCTCTGGAGAAATGTGTTTGGTTTGAGAGAAAAGATGAGAGAAAATGAAAATGGAATTTAGGAAAAGTTAGTTGGAAAATGCCAAAATATCTTCCCTCCTTTTTAGTTTTATTTAAAAACCATTAACTAAATCTTTAATATTTAGGAAAAATCTGGAGAAACTCCTTTTGGGTAAATAGCTCCTTAAAGATTCAAAGTTTCAATCCTTTTTAAAACAGTCACACAGTTTTCGAAAATTACATTTTGGTCACTAACCAAAATGTCACCCTTCCAAACCTCATTTTGTAAAATTGACTTCACCATTCTCTTATATATAATAAAAGAGGATTTTAAGACATTTTTCCATATTTTTAATGCAACCCGAACTAAGCTTTCCCTAAATTCACCCTTTTATATTCGAACCGCACTCCGACCGAACCGGTCCAAACCAAAAACTTCTAAGCCCAAAATTGGGGCGTTACACAAACCAAAAATACATTTTTATGAGTTTAAAGGAAAGATTTCAACAAGAATAACTCAAATAAGTAAAAATCATAATAAGGGAGAAATTACCTTGAAGAAGTCACTTGGATGAAGTGTTGAAACTAATAGAATAGTGAAAATGGGTTTCTTTTGAAAAGTAACGTGAAAGACAACTTTAAGTAGATGAGGGTATTTCAAAACCTTTTTCTTTAATTTCAAAATCTACTTCCTACTCTTTTCTCTTTTAAAATACTTTAGGTGTGTCAAAATAGTTTTTTCCAATTTAAATTTTAACCTGAATCGGTTTAACTAATTCAATATCTCCTGGCCTTAAACTCGGGGCGTTACATTTATTGTAAAATGAGATATCATAAAAGTTAATCATTTAAATGCAACGTTGATTATATTGAAAATATGTTCGATGAAGGACAATAGACTTAGATTGATACGAGTGATAACTTGTCTGATAAAATTTTTCAAATTAAGAATTAAATAAACCCTCAAAATTTCTAAAAAAATCAATCAAATCTCTCATATAGTTCGAATTTTAAATGAATCTCAAAATTTATATTTTTTTTCAAAACTTTGAGCCCCATATTTAGGGTGTGACAATAAAAAAAACTCTATTTGTTTATTGAATTTCTTACATTATTATTGATTTTTAGACTGAGACTATCATTCATAATAGTAGGAGAACCATATTAAATGTGTACATGAACTTAAAAAACTTGACTAAAAAAATTTAAATAAGTTTAAATGATAAAATAGAATTCGTCAACTCGAATAACTCAAAAAAATTTACTCGGCTAAATCGAATACTTAGCTATAATAGTCAAGATATGTTTGTTTTGAGTCTTATCGTGCTTAATGATATTGTTTGTAATCTTACTATATGCATGTAGTGTGTATATTATGTTATGGGACAAGGGTGATAACGAGCCGAGCTCTCGAGGCTCGGCGAGCTCGGAATTTTAGGCTCGAGCTCGGCTCGAAAATAATTCTATTGGACTCAGCTCGGGCTCGTCAGGCTCGGCTCGAGATGGAAAATTTTTCTATAGTTTTTTATAGTAAATATTCGTTAAAAATCCCTTTCACAACCAACACTAAAACGAAATTCAATGACCGGAAAGGGGAAAAAGTGCCAAAAATTAGATTAATCCAAATAATCAATAAATATTCTTATAATACAAACACATAATTAAAGAAAATACAAAATCAAACAACAATCAACTAATGAAAGAAAATACAAACACATAATTTATTTTAGTGCATATGTAGATTCTGAGCATGCTCACGAGCTTTTCGAGCCGAGCCCGATTCGAGCTCCCTCGAACCGAGCTTTGACCGAGCCGAGCCCGAGTAGCTCGTGAGCCGGTCAGTCTCATTATCACCCTATTATGGAATTTGATTGAAAGCATGTTAATTGAGGAAAATGTGTGTTTGACCATTGTTGGTGAAATATGCCAAATAATACTTAAAAATAAAAATTACCAAATTAAAAGTAAATGAAATTTAACATGCTCGAAGTTGCTAAATTTTGTATTGTATGCCCCCAAAAATATCCAAATGTGAACATTTTTTTTAAATTTTATAAAATAATCCCTGGACTTTTAAATTTTACAATTTGATCCCGAGAGACACATATTCTCTTCATTGTTTATTAGCGAAATTAAAGCTCTATTCTTCCATGTAACTTGAATGTTTTCAAATGTTTTTTTTTTGCTCAACAAGATGTCGTATATTAAAAAGAGAATATACAACCAAACGTCACAACGGTCGCCTCGTTAAAAACCTCCCTAATCCTAACGGATGAAAAGAGTACGGCCCGTTTGTGACAACAAAATACAACCAAACAACATACGAACGAAGAAACCAACACCCACCCGATAGCATTAACACGCATAAAATAGAGAAAACGCGTGACACCCCCTCCTTAGCCAATGTATCAGCTAGACCATTCGCCTCCCGAAAAATATGCGAAAAACACACTGAATGCAAACTACTACAAGTGTTGTCTATCTCATGAAACACCTCCCAATACCGCCACGGCCGCTTGTCCACGTGTAGCCCCCAACTAACAGTGACCATGGAATCTGACTCCACAACCAATGGATATGATGAACAAGCCGACTGCTGAAAGAAAGTTAACGCAAAGGCAACCGCGCGCAACTCAGCCTCATTAGACTCGATACTACCAAGCAAACCAGAAAACAAAGCCACAAACCCGCCTTGATCATCACGCAGCACACCCCCGAAACCTACTGGACCCGGCTTACCACGCGTGGACCCGTCGACTGAGAACGTCCCTGCCATCGGTGGTATGCCGCTACGTATCGGCCGCGAACCAAAAGGTTCAGTATATAGGCTTGGGCAATCCCACCACAACGCCTCACCAATGATCTCCAAGATGCTGCCATAACAGATTTTGTGCCAACACATTGCAAGGAGCATAAACGTTCAAAATGCAGCAATGCAAATCCTCCATGCACCATCTCCCCTGTAAAAGAATAAAATATCGGTCCACCTCCACCGAATCTAAATTGAATCGTGAACCTTTCCATATCGTAATCAGACCTCACGAAGCACCTTTCAAAGGTGAAAAAATGACCTCATATCCATCTGATACCCATAAACTTGCAACCAATAAGGACGACACATCCTCTAATTTTGATTCTTGCAACATCACCATGTCCACACGTTGTTTATTAACTACATCGCTCACCGCCCTGCATTTCAAACATGAGCCTAACCCCCTAACGTTCCACGATACCACACGCATCCCTATTGACCTCGCTTCTCCCCGGAAAAAACTCGTGTAAGATCCTTTATAATATATACTTCACACCCCACGGTTCTTACCCCAACGATACTACCCAATGCCACTGTCACTGCTATTTCCTTAGTTAACAGTTGTTGATGGTTCTAAAAATCTGAATCAGAGAGTGAAGCGTTCACAACCTGCGTCGAAGCTTGTTGATGCAATAACAGTTTACGCGGTCTGCCCCTACCAGCTTTTTGCGTCAGAGGCACTCCCGAAAGGATATTAATCGACTTTGTTTTTCTACCATTAATCCAAAGTAGAGAGCTTTGGTTTGCAATGTCTGAACCAGATAATTTCCCTCCAGCCTTATATGTTATCCAGTCAATATTTGAAATTGATTTATCCACCAAATCCACGGTAGTTGTAATCGGTTCAACCATCTCCACATTGTTTGCATCCAAATCCAAAGTAGTCGAGTGTGATTGAACTACCTCAAGCTAGTTGGCTAGTGTAAGACTCTTCCCAGCCTCGCCTATCACCCTATCAGAAACCTGCTCCTCCATCGGATCTGCCACACCACCTTCCTGCATCTCATTTATCTCCGGCAGCCCCATCGAACCAAGATCATCCTGGGAGGCTTCGGCATGGTCCAACCGGTGATTCACCTCCCAAAGATTATTGCAGCGCCACAACCTCGTCCCCTCCGTGTGAACTTGGTCCTTGGTCGGTTCTATATGCCCTATTTCCTTCAGTTGGTGAGCATCACCCGTGCGCGGTGTCCCCCCATTCAATCCCTGTGTCGAAGGCTCAGAGTTCTCATCATATGATAGCACCATCGTACATTCACACTTCATCCAAGGGCCAAAAGAATTAAATTCTCGAACAAGTATGGGAAAACACACACCGTCCACCTCCAGCTTCACCTTAGCATCTATGTGCGATATGAATGATGTTTCGATCAGTATCCATCCACATTCAAACGATTGTGGAGATCCGGTAGCATCCGCTAAACGAACCAAGTTCCCCCAAATATTCGCGATACTCTCAAAGGATTGTTGCAACCACGCATGGATCGGTAAACCCTTGATCGTCAACCAAACTCACCTCGTCTCGAAGCATATCTCCGGTGACCACTTTTCTAGCCTTGAGAAACACCCCCGTATGGATTCTAAAAGCATCACCTTATCACGTGTTGAAGGGTCCTTGAACATGAGCAATATCATTGAATCGACGATACGCATGATCGACAAGCCCTCTACCGCCGTCAAGTGCATTTTCGCTGCAAGTTCCTTGATACTCCATGGTTGTTTGCACCACCCTACTGCACAGTTGTGCAAAATTTCCAACTTGTCCACTACCACAAACCCCTACACTGAATAATCAAACGTGTCGCCATGATTGACCTCCTCCTCTGATCTCTGCTTCAACGGCACTTTGGGTCACACATTCCCTACTTGTGCCGACTGATCTGTGCTTGTGTTAACCTGCTTCCGTCACCAGAACGAATTGCGGTCTCCATATTTCACTGGAAATACAGAGATGCGAGAACCATAGATCCATTTACCATGCAGGCGTTCGACCATTCGCTCAGCATCCGCTCGACTGCACATTCTCACAAACCCAAATCTAGATCCGTTTCTAGCCAGTTTCCGAAGGATGAAAACATCCACCACCACCATGTGTCGATCGAACACCTGCCATACCCCTTTCCAGTGAATAGACGTAGAGAGATTTCCCACAAACACCGTCCACACCTTCCGGTGACCATTCTCAGTTGGCATTTTCAAAAACTCCGACTGAGTACAAGATGAAAGGACCGTCACCAATGTGCTTTCATTAGACACAACATTCTCAAAGGACTTTTATCAAACAACAAACGCGCATTACCCATTTCACTACTTTGAGCAGATATCATCGTCAAACCCTATCCATGAACATGTTCCCGTATCTGGGTATCAATCGTTTTCGCGCAAGATTGACAACACCAGACCCGATCAATTTTGAAAAGAAATCCAAGGCTCCGTTTCTAGGGATAAGAGCGTTGATGGTTTTCCGTTGGTTCTGCATGTTCAATCTTGTTGATTATAGAATAATCATCACATGAAAGGAGAATCAGGGCAGAGGAGAAATTTGAGTTTTTTTAATGTTTTCAAATGTTATCAAGTTTAATTTAGTCCAATTTTGGTTCTAATCATATAACGTAATGTATTTTGCTCATATACGACTACTAGATTGGGTAGAGGTATTACAAAGAGTAGACGAGTCTACCACGTGCGACGAACACCGATGAACACCACTAATGATGAACACCGATGAACACCATTAAATTAATTAATAAAGATTTAAAATTTCAAGGACCCATCATACAATTAATAATTATTTTTAAAAATTAAATTAAATTATTATATATATATATATATATTAAAATTTTATTTTTTAATAAGGGTAAACTATATATTTAGTACCTCACCTATTTCCGTATTTCTATTGAACCCTCATTATTTAAATATTATTTCAATTTGACCCTATTCTTTATAAAAAATAATTTAACCCTTAACCTAAAACCCTAAATTATTAAACCTTAAAGCCTTAAACTCTTAAACCTATACCATAAACCATATACCATTAAAAATAGGGTAATCTTCACTCGTGGTCACTTTTGTTTTGGGTTTGTTCTATTTTGATCACCCGAATTCAAAAAAGACTATTCTTGTCACTTACGTTCGAAACTGTTTCTGTTTTGGTCACCAGACCGTTAACCTCCATTAATTAAAAATAATAATTTCTAATTTAACCCCCAAACTTTCAAAACTTCATTTTTCACCATCTTCCCCAAAACTCAATGAACTTCCCCAGCACATATATCCTCCAATTTTGTTTCAGACTATAAAGTCCATTATGAACTTGATGAAAGAATTTGAACTTCAAGAGGCAGCTGCAGAACAAGCAAAGGAGGAAGCTGCAAGGGGGGTATCAATATTCTTGTCAAGGTGGAGGAACTTAAACAGATGCTGCCACATGCAAAGGAAGCAAATGATATGGTTGTGCACTTGTTAATGACTGGATCTTTTAGTTACCAATAATAAATTCAGTTTAATGATTCTTTAAAGAGTATGGAAGCTCAACCATTTGCTTTTGTTTTGCAGCATGCTGGAGAAGTATATGGGGAGAAGGCAATCCTAATCACTAAAGTGAAGGAGCTTGAAAATTGATTACTCAGCTTGTCAGATGAAAGAGATAAATCTCTTTCCGTTCTTGACGAGGTAATCTTGGAACAAATTGGATCTGTCATCTAGTAGATATTCAGTATAAAATCTTCTCTTCATATATTATGCTATATGTTACGGTATGATTCATTTGCGTATCCAGTTAATCTTGATTGATCGATATTTTTATCATGTGGTGGGAAAATGAAGTTGAAAACTTTTTACAAAACAAACTTATATCTTGCCATAAACCAGAATTTGAGTGAGTGTCACAATCTTAAGATAAATAAGCAATTGCTTGAAACTTAACCATGGCTAAATAAGTTGATTAGTGACTTAGCTAGATCATCCTTGGAATTTATGGTGTATTTAACAAAGAACATGATATTGATATGAAAGGCTTTGAATTTGTTATACATTCATTTTATACATGTATACATTTATTGACAGATGCGTCAAACCCTAGAAGCTCGACAATCTGCGACACAGGAATTGATGAGAGCAACAGAGCATGAAAAGCTGGAAAAAGAAGATTCTGCTCGTAATGCACTTGCTGAACAAGAAGCCATTATGGTGAAGGTGGTCGAAGAGTCCAAGATTCTAAGGCAGGAAGCAGATTCAAATTCCAAGGTAACATTCATTTCTGTCTACTCTGTACTAATACATGTGAGACTTGACAGTTTAAAGTTGGTTTCATAGTTTTGACTTATGTATTCTATGTTATTGCTTCTCTATAGTTACACGAGTTTCTTATGGACTGTGGTTGAATTGTTGACAAATTACAGTAAGTTCTATTGCTTGATTATATATGTCTTGATCATTTGCCTCTGGCATTTTATCTTGTTTTAGATCTGATTTATGAGTCAGCTGAAAATTTGTTCACTGAGAGAAATGATATTGGTTATTCCGGTTAAAAGCATGTTCTTTGTTGGTAGTAATAAGAAATATAAACTAGTGGTGGGTGAAATATATAATTATTATGCCCCTAGTGCGGAGTATGAATTAGCACCAGAGTCGATCATACGTGCTAATATGAGTATTTCTCGATACATTTCTAGCTATGTTATGATGAACATAAGTGTAATATTCATCTCTGATTTGTTATTTGTGAGGAACGAAATATCAAACGAAGAATGGTTAACATTTTCATTTATCCTTTTTTCAGGGGAGAAATATTTGTTATTTGTGAGGATACAAGAGTGCTTAAACAGAAGTTTGTGAGGATTTATGTGTTGGGGAAGTTCATTGAGTTTTGGGGAAGATGGTGAAAAATGAAGTTTTGAAAGTTTGAGGGTCAAATTAAAAATTATTATTTTTAATTAACGGAGGTTAACGGTCAAGTGACCAAAACAGAAATGGTTTCAAACGTAAGTGATCAGAATAGTCTTTTTTGAATTCTGGTGACCAAAATAGAACAAACCCAAAACAAAAGTGACCATGAGTGAAGATTACCCTTAAAAATAATTTCACCATATCGACTCAATTTAATTCAAAACAAGCTGACTTCACTTTTGGTAAAAAAACAACAAGAGGCATCTTTGCTTTTCAAAATACATTGCACCAGAGACCTAAATTTCCATCTTTTCCTCGACTCCAAATCCATAATAAGACCAGACCAGTTAATGGCCTATGCAACAACCTGGGGTACATTAGTAGACAATAGCTATTTACTTGAAACCATTCCGTAATCATAATAGAGGTTAACGAAAGAGAAATAGAATCTGAAAAAAATGGATAGAGGTAGAATTCATTGTTCGGGTATCGAAAGCTTTCAACAAATTGTCTAACTACAGCACACAAACTTGTAAAGGTACCATAACAATATATTGAAGGCTTCTCAGCTTGTAAAATGCAGCAATTCCAGTTTCATGAATTTCAAATATTTTCATTTTTTCTTACAACATCTATATCAACAAGAGGGTATGTTTTCAATTCTATGAAAGAAGTTTTTGAAAAAATTGAACTTGATTTGCGACAGACACATATCAAGGGCAATGAATGAAACAATTCAAATACAAGAACGCGAAAAAATATCAAAAAGAAAAAGCAATTCCAGTACAAGAAGCATACAACATATAAAACTCCAGTCTTAGCTACCTAACCAACGTTTTACATGAAACCATACAAATTCCAGTGTTTCCTCCAAAACTATTTCCTCTTTTATGTGGAAACCCAGTACAACATGACCCAATCTTAATATGGAAATAAAATTAAAGTGGATTTTAATAGACATAAATAGTAGCCTTGTTTAGCAGTAAAATTAACCATTAAGTCCTGCAATTTCTATATTTATCTCCTGTTGGACATAGATTTTCAGCAATACTTAAACAACATTTTTTTTATTTTTAATGGTATATGGTTTAGGGCATAGGTTTAAGAGTTTAAGGGTTTAAGGTTTAATAGTTTAGGGTTTTAGGTTAAGGGTTAAATTATTTTTTTATAAAGAATAGGGTCAAATTGAAATAATATTTAAATAATGAAGGTTCAATAGAAATACGAAAATATGTGAGGTACTAAATATATAGTTTACTCTTATTAAAAAATAAAATTTTAATATATATATATATATATATAAATAATTTAATTGAATTTTTAAAAATAATTATTAATTGTATGATGAGTCCTTGAAATTTTAAATTTTTATTAATTAATTTAATGGTGTTCATCGGTGTTCGTCGCACGTTGTAGAATTTTCCTGCAAAGAGTTATTGTTTTATTTGGGAAAAATAATATTTTTGGTAAACTATACCTAAGATTAAAAAAGAAATAAAATTAAAAACAAAAATATTTTTGTGTTTGTATGTTTCCAAATGTTATCAAGTTTTAATTTAGTCCGATTTTGATTCCAATCATCTAATGTAACACCTCATGATCATATATGACTGTCAGATTGGGTAGGGATATTACAAAGATAGGGAAACTACACCACTGACGACCAATCAAATTGGGATACCTATTTGGACCACCGAACTATAAAAAACGTCAATCAAACCACCAAACTTATAAAATCAACCTATTTTGACCACCGTCGTTAAAAATCTAACAGTGGAGTGACGGAACTGCCACGTGACAATTGACGGAAAAATTTAAAAATTAAACATTTGATCCCTATTATTTACACATTCTTTCAATTTAGTCCTAATTTTAAATTAATAAATTAATAAATTATTTAATTAAGTGGTGACATGTGTCAACACCTTATTGGAGGACTTTAATTATTTATATTTGATTTTATTAATTTATTTCCCCCTCCAATCAGGTAGCGACACGTGTCACCACCAATTTAGAAGAGAAAAATAAACTTCCCTCATTTGAATCTAACAGGAATTGGACCAGGGTCTTTTGGTTGTAAAGCCCATGGCTTTGCCACTGCACCAAGCACAACTTTGTGCTATAATTCTCCAGATATAATATATATCTCTTATTAGTTTCCACATTTATAAGCTAAGAGCTCAAACATTAAACACTAATTTTACATATATATATAAATCTCAAACCTTAAACTCTAACCCTAAATATTTCAAATTAAACTCCAAACCCTAAACATTTCAAATAAATTCCACAATAAATGTTTTAAATTAAACTCTAAACCCCAAACCCTAAAAATTTCAAATTAATTTAACGCTAAATATTTTAAATTAAACCCTAAACCCTAAAAATTTCAAATTAATTTCACACTAAATATTTCAAATTAAACCCTAAACACTCAACTCAAACCTTAGACCCTAAAAATTCAAATTAATTCCACGCTAAATATTTTAAATTAAACCCAAAACCCCAAAACCCTAAAAATTTCAAATTGATTTCACGCTAAATATTTCAAACTAAACCATAAACCCTAAATATTTCAAATTGATTTTACGGTAAATATTTCAAATTAAACCCTAAACCCTCAACCCAAACCTTAAACCCTAAAAAATTCAAATTAATTACACGCTAAATATTTAGGGTTTAATTTGAAATATTTAGCATGAAATTAATTTAAAATATTTAGGGTTTAATTTTAAATATTTAGCATGTAAATAATTTGAAATTTTTATGGTTTAAGGTTTGTGTTTGGGTTTAGGGTTTAATTTGAAATATTTAGCGTGAAATTAATTTGAAAGTTTTAGGGTTTGGGGTTTAATTTGAAATATTTAGCATGAAACTAATTTGAAATGTTTAGGGTTAGAGTTTAGGGTTTAAGATTTATATATATGTGAAATTAGTGTTTAAGGTTTGAGCTTTTGGCTTATAAACCCTAAATATTTAGCGTGTAATTGATTTATATATATGAAAATAATTTCATGCTAAATATTTCAAATTAAACCTTAAATATTTAGCTTGTAATTATTTGAATTTTTAGGGTTTAAGGTTTGGGTTTAGGGTTTAATTTGAAATATTTAACGTAAAATCAATTTGAAATATTTAGGGTTTATGGTTTAATTTGAAATATTTAGCGTAAAATCAATTTGAAATTTTTAGGGTTTTGGGGTTTTGGGTTTAATTTAAAATATTTAGCGTGGAATTAATTTGAATTTTTAGGGTTTAAGGTTTGAGTTGAGTGTTTAGGGTTTAATTTGAAATATTTAGTGTGAAATTAATTTGAAATTTTTAGGGTTTAGGGTTTAATTTAAAATATTTAGCGCTAAATTAATTTGAAATTTTTAGGGTTTTGGGGTTTAGAGTTTAATTTAAAACATTTATCGTGGAATTTATTTGAAATGTTTAGGGTTTGAAGTTTAATTTGAAATATCTAGGGTTAGAGTTTAGGGTTTGAGATTTATATATATGTGAAATTAGTGTTTAAGGTTTGAGCTTTTGGCTTATAAATGTGGAAACTAATAAGAGGTATATATTATAACTGGAGAATTATAGCATAGAGTTGTGCTTGGTGCAGTGACAAAGTCATGGGCTTTACAACTAAGAGACCTTAGTTTGATTCCTGCTAGATGCAAATGAGGGAAGTTTATTTTTCTCCACTAAATTGGTGGTGACACGTGTCACTACCTGATTGGAGGGAGAAAATAAATTAATAAAATCAAATATAAATAATTAAAGTCATCCAATAAGGTGTTGACACGTGTCACCACTTAATTAAATAATTTATTATTTTATTAATTTAAAATTAGGACTAAATTGAAAGAATGTGTAAATAATAAGGACCAAATGTGTAATTTTTAAATTTTTTCGTCAATTGCCACATGGTAGTTCCGTCACTCCACCGTTAGGTTTTTAACGGTGGTGGTCAAAATAGGTTAATTTTATAAGTTTGGTGGTCTAATTGACGTTTTTTATAGTTCGGTGGTCCAAATAGGTATCCCCAATTTATTTGGTGGTTAGTTGTGTAGTTTTCCCACAAAGATATTGTTGATGTGTTTTTTAATAAGCATTTTTGGTAAAATATACATAAAACAAAAAAAAAAATATTGCAAAAAAAACTCAACATATATAAGGTTGTGATATTTTAAAAAATATATATGATTTTTTTTAATTTTTTTTCTTTTTAGATTTTGAGATTTCTTATGAATTTTTTAAGTTTGTTGAATTTAACGTATATTATATGTCATTAGCATGTTCCTAGGGTGTCATAAGGCTTTATTGTAATGGAAAAGCAGAGTGGGTAACAAGCTTCATGGAAGGAAAGATTAGGGGTCAAATTGAATATAAAAAAATTAGTCAAGCACCAAAGTGATAACAACATACAGTTTCAGGGGATAAAATATTATTTTACCATTATTATTAGGGATAAAACTCTATTTAATCCCTAAATTTAATTACTTTTCTCATATTCATCCATAATTTTTTAAATCCACATTAATCCCTGATATTTTATCCGTAGACAAAATAGTTAGATGAGGGACTAAGGTGAAAAAATAAATCCATGGACTAATGTGGACCAAAAAATAACTCGAAGGACTAATGTGGTGAAAGTAGCCAAACTCAAGGACTAGTGTGAATCAAAAAACAAATTCAATGACTAATTTGGACTAAAAAAACTAGGGGACTAATGAGGGAGAAGTAATCAAACTCACGGGCTAAATGAATCTTTATCCCTTATTTTATTGCGATTAAACACCATGTTTACTCACTTAACTTTCAACGTGTTTTTATTTTGGTCACCAATTATAAAAAATTTAAATTTCATCATTAACTTTAGAAGTGCTTGTTTAAGTCACTCGAACATCAAATCGTTAACGACAACACCAAAACATTTTGTTTAACTAATAGTTGGCATCCTTCTCCATTGTCGTCCGGCCATTGCCAGCCATTGTTTGCAATATAAGTGGTGCCAAAATGTACCCTTTTTTTCTCTCTTTATTATTCTTAGTTTGGTTTTTCTCAAAATCCCCTAAAAATTAACTAAACGAAAATCAAAGTTTCGACCTTACTAGGTCCAATTTACAATCTCCACTATATGATGAACATGAACTCAATATATATTACTTTCTCATCCTTCTTGATCTCCCCATTGTTCTCATTTGGAAGAAAACACTTTAGTATCAGTGAATCAAAGGAAGTCAAAAATCTAGGTTTGAAGGGAAAAAAATGATCGAGTGATCAAACCAAGCAAATTTCAAAAGTTCAATGAAAAAAACTGATGACCAAAACAGAAATACACTAAATGTTAGGTTACTAAACATGTAGTTTAACCCATTATTACCTTTTATTTTTTATTTTTCATCTACAATCATTATTAATCCACCTAAATATAAAATTTTCCTTAAATAAAATTAATATCTAAGATGGCCTAGGGTTATTTTTCGCGGCCATAAAGACATGTAAACATTATACAATCAAAACTACATGGAAGTTTGAATCATTATATATTAAATTATCCTACATGGAAGTTTGAATCATCCTATATTAAATTATCCACTTACATTAAAAGTAAAACCCATAATTTTATATATGTTTTGTAGATCGTTGGATGGGTGAAATGGATAGTTGAGATTAACTCTTTATTTTTCTTTCAAATGATAATCTTCACATAACTTACTGCTAATATCAACCATCAAACGATAAAAAACATATAATTTTAAAAAAACTTCTACAATATATAACTAAATCTCATCCCATTAAATCTTGATTCAATTAATAATAAAATCTTAATTTCTTTTTCGATTCAATTAATAAAAAAAGGAAAACAGAACATAGAAATGCACAATATTTACTAGACAACATGACATGCAATCCTTGAGGGTTTCCATTGGTCTGCCAGCCATACTTTTGTCTCATGATTGCATATATATATATAGAGTTAACTACTTGAATAGTCACTCATATTTCCCTCCGTTACAGAATTAGTCATCGATTTTGAAAAATGATCTGAGCGTAAATTTTTGCTCACTCAGTCGTTTATTGCCGTTAAACGTTGACGGCCTGGTGACCTGACAACGAAAAAAATAAGAGTAAATTACTGCAATGGCTATTAAAGTTTATCCCATGTACATTTCTGGTCTTCGATTTTAAAAATAAACATTATGGTCACTACTAAAAATGTTTCTTTCTAATTTCATCTTTTATTTTTTAAAAATTCATTTTCAACCCTAAAACTTTGCAATCAATTAGTACGATAATATTATAAAGGCTTAAATGAAAAATAGGTGCCTAAAAACACTTTTTTTAAATTTTAAGTGCCCAAAGTATTAACCAATTCGTATCAATAATATTATTAACATATTGATTTAAAATATTAACATCTTGTACCAACCAATTAGTACCAATACATGTTAGCATTAACCAAAATGGATGAAAATTCATTAATTTATAATACAATTTTGAAAAGTAAATTTATAATATATATATATTAATAATTACAGTGGTTAGGTTAGTGTAGCTTAAAGTGATAAAAATTGAAATGTTAACAAGTTATTTTAAAAAAAATTAAAACCAACTTAAAATAAAATATTAAAGTTTAATATTGTTTAAAATAAATAATATTCGTAGTAGGGAAAAAAAGGATTATCAGAATAGGCATACATTAAGAAGAGGAGAAAGAGGAACTGCTTATATCCTTGAAGCATTACAAAATTTTCAAATAATAGATTCTTATCGCATAAATGTAATATATATTAAATGAGATGATATATATATATATATATATTTGTATAATTACAAACCAAAATTGGTTCGAGACTTATTCATCTTATCATCATGTTCGTCGTTTTCGGTGAAGCCATGTTAAGGGAAATGACATCTTTGATCCCGTGACCAAAGAGGTGTGTTCAGGTGCGACGATCGGCGGTAGAGGCCGCAACAATTTGGGGGTTTGGTTTTAGGTGATTTTAGGGATTTTGGGACTATTTTGTGAAATTTTCAAAATTTTGGGATTTATAAAAAATCGAAAATTTTAGGTGTTGTTCTTTAAAAAAATTCAAATTTGTGCCACATGTCAAACATTGATTGGTTAAATATATATTTTTTAACACGCATTAACGGCTAGACACCTAAAATTCTAACTTTTGAAACTTTAGGCACCTATTTTTACAAAAAATACTTTCGGTACCTAAAATTCAAAAAGGGTATACTTTAGGCACATATTTTTCATTCAAGTCTTTATAATATTATTTTACTAATTGATTGCAAAGTTTTAGGGTTGAAAATGAATTTTTAAAAATTCAAGGGTGAAATTAGAAAGAAACTTTTTTAGTAGTGACCATAATGTTTATTTTTTAAAATAGAATACTAGAAATGTACATAGGATAAAATTTAGTGGCCATTGCAGTAATTTACCATTATTTTTTAGCTGCCACATCACCAAGCCGTCAACGTTTAACGGTAATAAACGACTGAGTGACCAAAAGTTTACGCCCTGAAAACGTAAGTGACCTTACTGGTCGTTTTTTAAAATAGGTGACCAACTCTGTAATAGGGAGAAACATAAGTGATTATTCTAGTAGTTAACACACATATTTATAGGATAAGATCCGATTACACATTGTACATTTATTTGAATCGTTGGATGGGTGAAACGGATAGTTGAGATTAACAGTAGAATATATGAAGATTATCATTTGAAAAAAAAATTAAGTAGTTAATCTCAGTCACTCATTTCCCCTATCCAACGATCTAAAAACGTGTAAAATTTTTACACTGTGTAAGTGGATATGTTCATAGATATTTTTAATCATTTGACAATGCACATACACCTTGCAGACAAAGCGATTGAACTCGGGTCTACTAAGACGAACTATATATAAGGGTTAGGATCCACTTACACAGTATAAAGTTTTACACGTTTTTTTTGGATCGTTGGATGAGGAAAATGGATTGCTGGGATTAACTCCTTACTTTTTTCCCAAGTGATAATCTTCACATATTCTACTATTAATCTCAGCCACTTGTTTCACCCATCCAACGATCAAAAAACGTGTAAAACTTAAAGAGGTTTACATTGTGTAACTGGATTATATATATATAGTTAGGATTCACTTACAGACAATGTAAAACTTTGAGTTTTACACGTTTTTTTGGATCGTTGGGTGAGTGAAATGGATGGTTGAGATTAATTCTTTACTTTTTTTTACAAGTGATAATCTTCACATATCCTACTGTTAATCTTAGTCATTCATTTTACCCATTCAACGATTCAAAAAACATGTAAAACTTAAAAACTTTTACCCAGTGTAAACGATCATATCATATATATATAACAATCTATATTTGTATCATATTCATATATATTTATGTTTATGATATTTTATATTTATATGATTTTATATGAATTAATATTTTGTGTATTTGTGTTTATTTTTGTCAGTTTTAATTTACATTTTGATATAGAGATGATAAATATTTTTTCATGATTGCAACAACAAACAATTTTAAAATTGTAAGAATAAATATTTTTAAATTTAATATATTACAAAATAATATAAGTGACGTGTGTTGTCGCATTAAGGGCATTTTTAATTTTCACCAACACTATAACATTATTTTGGTGTCAAAATAACATAAAAATTGTAAAAAAGTGAAAAAGTGAAATTAGTGTAAAGAGACAAACTCCAACCTTTGTACTAAAATGGTGCAAACTAAGATATTTAATATTATTTTGGTGTAAAGAGACCGACTTTAACCTTTGCACTATAACAACTTTGCACCATTTTAACATTTTCTTTCAATTAAAAAAGATTTGGTGTTGCTATAGTACTGCACTAAATATGGTGTGGTACTGTAGGCAACACTAAAATGATGGTATGTGGAATTAAAATATAGTGTTGGGTTGGAGAATGAATAATAACAAAAATACTCCATTTAGTGAAATGGTGTGAAGGTTGGAAAACGTAAGCGACCTTATTATTCGAATTTAAAAATCAGTGACCAAAATTGTATTCAGCGAAAACATAAGTAATCATTGCAATAGTTTACCCTTAATAAAACAACGTCACTTTGATAATAAAATACTAGTGGATTACCGTATGGATTGTCGTGTTAGCATTTTGAAAATTTAACTGTAACCCCCTCGTCATGGTCTGGATGGCTGACCGGTCCGAGTAGGCTACACAGGGAAAACCGAAGTGAAACTCGTTAAAGTCCCACCTTGGTTAGCAACTCTAAAAATTTCTTTTAAGTAAATCTTGTCTAAAGGCATATTATATCCTAAGTGATCACGACAGCAGAAAACATCAATGAAGATACACAACCAAACCCCAAACAACCTGTTAACAGCCCATTTTTACACTTACAGAGCAGGTCGTATTGATACACCAATCAAGAGTATCGATACGCCTTGACCAAGTCAAAACCCTTCAGTCAACATAGGAAAACCGTATCGATACAGCACTCGACCGTATCGATACACCCTTCTCAGTCAACATCTTGTGGTCAACGAGATAAACTCGTACCGATACGCTTAGAGCTCGTATCGATACGCCAAAGCCTCACCAATTTCTCGGATTTCCAGTGAGCTTTGAGTGTACCGATACGCCCTCGTGTATCGATACCCCAAGCCAAAACTGGGTCCTAGAGGGCAACCCGTATCGATACGCCCTGCACTGCAAGTCTCCAAATTTCAGCAAATGACCCTCAAACACAACTCTAAATGCATTTTAAGACTCTCACATCGACACTCAAGCATTCATACATATTTCATGGCCAAGAGCAAACATATAAAGCAATCTAGATGAACAATAATGCACTTACACGTGGCAATCACATAGAGGATAGATATTGTATAAATAGACATGCTTGAAAACTCAAAAAGCCAAATGGCACATACAATTAAGCAGCAAAATAGGCATGGTCCACAATCCACGAGGCGAAACATAACACATCCATAATTTAACATACTCAACTAACACAAAACACCTAGGGAGTTTGACACCAACTCCTACAAGTCTATACCCCCATCGTTTAGGAATTATTACAAAACACAAATCATACTTGTGCTAGCTTGAGAACTCCAAAAGCTCCTCCCTTGCCCACTTGCCTCCCGAACTCTAACGATCTACATGTTGGAAACAAAGAGAGCGTAAGCTAACTAGCTTAGTGAGAGAAGCTCTACAATTCAACAAACATGTAGTTTTCAAAACACTTTTCATAAATGGAAATAAAACAATGGATGCACGAATGACTTTCTCAACAACTACACATGGTTTGCACAAGCACAACCAACATACACACACAGTGGGACTACACATCACCGTTTCGACTAGTAGTTTCCCAATGGGACTACACATCAAAGTACTTTCCTACTAGTCACTACGGTGGGACTACACATCACCGTAGTTTAGACCACCATCACGTGAGGCTCGACTTCAACTCGACTACACATTAACAATAGTATGAACAACTCATGATGCACATGATAATCACAACACATAGCCATTCATCCATTCATAATAAAGTATAGGAGTAGAGACTTACACTCGGGTTCAGGTGAACCCTCAAGGCCCCACCCAAACCCCTAAAGGTTCCATATCGAGCACGAAACAAAGATTAACAATTCTACTCACCGTTGTTACCCAAGAGAAGACCGAAGACCAAGCTCAAGACTCCAAAACCTCAGGATTCGTCCCGAAGTTTCAACAACCAAAATTCTTGCTTATAATCATCCCAACACAACCAAAGCAATCTCAAATCAGTCCACATTTCAAAGTAGTCAATCTGGAACACAAACCAAGCACAAGACACATGATTTCAACTAAAACAAAACCCCAAGTTCCACATTCCCGAGCAACCCCTAAGTACCACCTAAATCCAATGATTCCAACACCTAAATTACTCCAAAAAGCCTTCAAAACAATCCTTACATATAGTCTAACCATCAGCCATCACATTTCCACATAAAACACTCCCCAAACTCAACTTAAAACCCTTCCAAAAACCCCTCAAAACCCAAATTCGAGAAATTCCATAAAACCTTGTAAAAATCAATTATGTTGGACCTTTTTGGTTGTAGACAACTCATATAACTTCAACAAATCGAAAACTTAAGTTAAAGACATCAAAGATAACATTTTTAATCTAAACGTTCATAATTCCAAAATGTGAAATCATGGATTAAAATGAAAAATAAAACCATAGACTTGTAGAGAACAATGAGGACAAATCAAAAGTGAGTTTACCTTTGAGAAATCTCCAACAATGAGCAAGAGAGAAAATGGAATAGTAACCTAGGAGAAAAGGGGTTTTAGACGTTGGAAATGAAATGGGAGGGGAGAGAGAAGAAGATGAATAGTAGAGTTTGAAATAAAAAGTGTATTCATTTTAAAGTTCAAAATAATTATCATCTTGCCATTAATGAATGACTATCACCAAAAATCTTAAATTCCAAGAGATTTAGGGTTCAAATTTAATCCCAAAATTTATCCAACACATAAATTAAATTTTTAAGACAAAAAGGGAAAACCAAAATATTATTTTAGTATTATTTTTACCCGACCCCTAGACCCGGGTGTTACAACTCTCCCCCACTTAAGGAATTTCGTCCCCGAAATTACCTGACGGAAACAAATACGGAAACTGCTCAAGCATATCAGCTTTCCTCTCTCACGTGGCCTCTTCCACACCTCTATGTCTCCATAATACCTTGACCAACTCTATGGTCTTGCCACGCAACACCTTGCTATTAGAAGCAAGTATCTAAACTGGTTCCTCGTTGTAAGACAAGTCCGGATTCAACTCTATTTCCTCAACTGGCATGACATGGGACGGATCCGATCTATACCTCCTAAGCATTGACACATGGAAGACATCATGAATATTCTCTAGTTCAGTCGAGAGCCTCAATCTATACGCAACAGGGCCAATCCTCTCAACTATCTCATAAGGCCCTATGAACCTTGGGCTTAACTTGCCCTTCCTTCCAAACCTCATCACCTTTTTTCCAAGGCGAGACTTTCAAAAATACTTTATCCCCCACAGAATACTCTACCTCTTTCCTCTTTAAGTCGGCATAGGACTTCTGTCGATCTGAAGCTGCTTTCAAGCGATTACATATCAACTTTACCTTCTCGGTGGTGCCCTTAAGCAACTCGGGCATCAACACAAGTTTTTGTCCGGCTTTGGCCCAACAAATCGGGGTTCTACACTTTCTACCTTACAAGGTCTCATAAGGAGCCATCTAAATACTCGACTGAAAGTTGTTGTTGTTATACGCAAACTCCACTAACGGTAGATGTTTCTCCCATGACCCCTGAAAATCAATGATACAACACCTTAACATATCTTCCAATACCTGAATCACTCTCTTAGACTGACCATATGACTGCGGGTGATACGAAGTGCTGAAGTTCAACCAAGTACCCCAAGGCTCGATGCAAGCACTCCCAAAATCTAGCGGTAAATCTCGGATCTCGGTCTGACACAATCGACTTCGGTACCCCATCTAGTCTCACTATCTCACAGATATATAGATCGGTCAACTTGTCTAAAGTATAGGTAGTATGAACTGGTATGAAGTGAGCACACTTAGTAAATCTATCCACAATCACCCACACTGAATTCTTCTTCGAAGGAGTCAAAGGTAGTCCTAACACAAAGTCCATGGTAATACACTCCCAGTTCCATTCTGGAATTTTCAACGGCTGTAATAATCCTGAGGGAAACTGGTGCTCGACCTTAACC
Source organism: Hibiscus tridactylites (assembly GCA_958450335.1). Classification (NCBI taxonomy): domain Eukaryota; kingdom Viridiplantae; phylum Streptophyta; class Magnoliopsida; order Malvales; family Malvaceae; genus Hibiscus; species Hibiscus tridactylites. Next base: position 20,954,455 of record OY288266.1, read on the forward strand.
CTTTGACAAACCATACACCTACTCACAAACTCAGCCACGTCTGTTTTTAAACCAACCCAATAGTACTCTTCTTTTAACCCTCGATACATCTTCGTGCTACCCGGATGCATAGCAAAAGGGCTATTATGAGACTCATTCAAGATCGTATGCCTAAAATCGGCATCCTCCGGAACCACTATTCTATCCTTGAAACATAGGATCCCATTCTCTCCAAAACAATACTCGGTAGGCCTATCTTCGGCTATGTCTTGCACGTAAGGTGCCAAAGACTCATCTCGCAACTGCTTCTCACGAATTAACTGGACTAATAAAGACTTAACCTGAAGCTCGGCTATCAACCCACCATCCGTAGACACACTCAACCTTGCAAACATTGCTCGTAACTTAACGACCACTTTTCTACTCAAGGCATCGGCCACTACGTTTGCCTTACCCGGATGGTTCTCAATGGTGAGGTCATAATCCTTAAAAAGCTCTAACCACCTACGTTGCCTGAGGTTCAACTCCCTCTTAGACATTAAATATTTCAAACTCTTGTGGTCGGTATACACAATGCACTTCTCACCATAAAGATGGTGTCTTTAAATATTCAACGCGAACACCACTGCAGCCAACTCTATGTCATGTGTGAGATAATTCTTCTCATGGACTTTCAACTGTCGTGAAGCATACGCTACCACCTTACCTTCTTGCATAAGTACACAACCTAGCCCTACATAGGACGCATCACTGTAAATCACAAACTCTCTCCCCGGTTCCAGCTGGATCAAGATATGAGCTTCGGTCAAAGCTTTCTTCAATTTCTCAAACGCTGGTTGTCTTGCATCTGACCACTCAGACGGAACATTCTTCTATAACAACTTAGTCAACGGAACCGCCATCCTCGAGAACCCCTCAACAAACCTTCTATAGTATCCCGCCAAACCTGGGAAACTGCGGATTTCTGTCACTGATTTCGGTTGTTTCCAATTTACTATAACTTCTATCTTCTTAGGATCCACACTAATCTCACTAGTTGAGATCACGTGACCTAGGAAGACTACCTCCCTAATCCAAAACTCACATTTGCTGAGCTTGGCATACAACTGATTCTCAAGTAGGGCCCGAAGTACTAACCGCAAATGCTCATCGTGTTCCTCTTTGGTCCTAGAGTATACTAGTATGTCATCTATAAACACTACCACAAACATGTCCAAGAACTAATGAAACACTCGGTTCATCATATCCATGAAGGCTGTTGGAGCGTTGGTTAACCCAAAAGGCATCACCAAAAACTTATAATGTCCATAACGTGTACAGAAAGCTGTCTTCGGTATGTCCACATCCTTTACCTTCAACTGATAGTATCCAGACCTCAAGTCAATCTTCGAAAACACAGAAGCACCTCTCAATTGGTCTAGCAAGTCATCTATCCTAGGCAAAGGATATTTGTTTTTCACTTTTACCTTATTCAACTGCCTATAATCTATACACATCCTCATGCTACTATCATTCTTTTTCACAAAAAAGACCGGAGCACCCCACGGGGACACACTAGGCCTAATGAAGCCTCTGTCAGTCAACTTCTGAAGTTGTGTCTTCAAATCTTTCAACTCTTTCGGTGCCATTCTATACGGAGCAATCGACACTGGTGCAAAATCGGAATACGTCTCAATAGCAAACTCAACTACTCTATCTGGAGGCAAGCCTGGTAGCTCTTCCGGAAAAACACTCGAAAAATCACATACTGTTTTGATGTCCTGAGGTCTCACCTCACTCATATCTGGATTCATTACATAAACCAAGTAAGCCTGACACCCTGAACTCAACAACCTCTAAGCTTCCAAAGCCGAAACCACATTGGACAAAAACTTGACATTCTCCCCAACTACCACAACCTCAAAATCATCGGTAAGCCTCAAGGAGACTCTCTTGGTCTCGAAGTCAACCCTAGCTCTATGCTCTACAAGCCAATCCATACCCAAAATAACAGCAAAACCATAGAAGGGTAACTCCATCATATCGACCGGAAATACGTGGCCCTGAACCATCAAAGGACACCTCCTATACACTTTCCTAACTTCCACTGTATCACCAAAAGAGCTAGTGACATTTACACCTACCTCTAACCAATCACATGGTAATCCTAATGACCTTGCGTGCTCACCCAATATATACGAATGTGTCGACCCCAAATCTATCAAAGAAAGCAAACTCAAAGACTGTAATGAGAAGTTACCTACTATGACATCCGTGTCATTCCCAGCCTCTCGCTGAGCGTACACCCTAGCCGGTCCTCCTCCCTCGGGCTGGACTGCTACAACATGAGCCAAGTTTCTCTGGCCCTCATTCCTTGGCTGAAAATTTCCACGACAGCGCCCACGACCTCTCTGATGCTCAAAGCCCCTAGCTAGAGCCGGTCCGCCCCTAACCGGGTGTGGACAGTCACGCCTCAAATGGTCTCGAGAGCTACAGTTCCAACACGCTCCATAAATACCCATACACTCGCCCAGATGGCGTCTCCCGCACCTAGCGCACTCCGGAATGTGCCCAACAGCTCCTTGGCCCTGACGACCCTGACTATAGTTACCACCCCTATGTCTCGTATCCGGCTGGTACCTCCTATCCCTATGCCTTTTGGCATGATCTCTATCCCAGTTCGCATGTCTCTTTCCGGAGTCAAACCCACTAGCACGTGCTCTAGAGCTTAGGTTGTGCTCTATATCCTTGGCCCTAGAGACCAAGACATCGAACTTAGTATAGTCGGAGGCTAGCATGTAGGTCTTCACATTTGTAGTCAATCAATATCTGAAACGCTCACACCGCTCCCTCTCATCTGGGACCAACTCTGGTGCGTACTGGCTCAACCTCACAAATTGAACCTCGTATTCAAACACGGTCATGTTACCTTGAACCAAAGCCATAAACTCTCTTTTCTTTTCATCCAAGTACCAAACTCCAAGGTACTTCCTCTTGAAGGCATTTCTGAAGAACTCTCATGTGATATCTGCCTCGGCCATACCGGAAGTGACAGTGGTCCACCAAGTATAAGCGTCCCCCTGAAGCAAGGAGACGATGCATCCCAACTTATGTGCATCCGAACACTGCATCTGACCTAAGATGCGAGTAATGCTCTCAAGCCACCCCTATGAACCCTCCGGAGACAACCCACGAAACTCCACTGCCCCCAAATTACGAAGCCTCTCTAGGGGTAATCATGTCCCTACACCCTTAGGTGGTGTTGCAGCCTGCATACTGGCCAAATCTATTTGAAAAGCTCCGGCTATGGTCTGAATCAAATGGGCCACATCTGGACCTGCCTAACCTGTAACCCCCTCGTCCCGGTCTGGTCGGATGACCGGTCCGAGTGAGCTACACGGGGAAAACCGAGTGAAAACCCCTTAAGGATTCCCCCTCGGTTAGCAACCCTATTTTTTTCATTTTAAATCTTGTCTAGATGAGTATTTAATCCTATGTGATCATACAGCGGAACAAAATTCACGAGGCAAACAAACGAACTCAGCTCAACATCTTACAACCCAATTTTAAGCTTTAACTACAGGCGGTATCGATACCCTTAAGGGGTGTATCGATACCCCCTTGACTAGGTCAACTAGTCAAAGTCAACCCATAGAGACTGTATCGATACACCCAAGGAGGTATCGATACCCTTCCCAACGGTTGACTTCCCACAGTCAACGCTAAGATGACGATATCGATACACCAGAGGCTGGTATCGATACCGAAATGGACAGTAGCTCCAGTGACCAAAATGGTATCGATACACCCCCCAAGTGTATCGATACACGAGGCCTGAAACAAGAAGGTGGTATCGATACCGTGCAAACCGTATCGATACCCCTGCTACGAACTTGCAGGTTTGAGCTTATTTAAGGCACAAGGAGGCCCTTAAATCCCTCTAAAACCCCAACCAACACACTAACATCAATCCTAAGGCAAATCAAACATAAAAGCATGCTTTAACATGAAATCAAAGGCACAATCCAACACAAGATGATACACAAACCATACAAGCAACGTAAGCTTTCAAGCATAGCATTCCAACAAAAGGCATTTCAACATTTAAGGTCATACAAGGAACTCAAAGCTATGGAGGCACAAGATAACACAAAGGAGGTTTGCACTCACACACAAGGCAACCTAAACATCTAGAGGCATGTCACCATACACAAACATTCATCATAGCACTCATGCATTACAAACCATAATCAATCCAGAGCATCAACATACATTAACAACATGTGGCCAACACAAAGGAATCTAGGTACAAGCTCCTAAAACACGTAGCATTTCCCATTGCTAAACTACTACATTATTTATTAACCATACTTGAGCAAACTTCCACACGCTTGGACGCCCTTATCTTGCTCCTTGCTAACTCCAAGCTAAAGATCTGCATTGTCGAAAAAAGGAGAGCGTAAGCATAAAGCTTAGTGAGCAGAGCTCTAAAACATAACTACGACAGTGCAAGGTTCAAAGCTTTCTTTAAAATAAAGGTCAACGCATACAAGTCATCCAACGACCTAATCCTTCTACTAACATACGAGTTCAACCAAAGGTCAACAATAAGGCATTCATCGTGGCATTACACTTCATGGTATGCATAAAGGTATGATCTTAGATTTAAGCAAAACCATAAAAGAGAATGATATAGTGAGATACAACATGAGCACACATGGTATGCACAAGCATAACCAAAACACACACGGTGGGACTACACATCACTGTTTCGACTAGTAGTTTTCCAATGGGACTACACATCAAAGTACTCTTCTACTAGTCACTACCGGCGGGACTACACATCACCGGAGTCTTATACCACTCGCTACCGGCGGGACTACACATCACCGGAGCAACGACAACCATCACGTTAGGTTCGACACCAACCATGCAACACGATGTACGATCACTACCATACGACATGTACTCACTATATCATGCACAACCAAATCAAAATGTAACAAAATCCACAATTAGGCATCACTTACTACTTGGAATCTTACCGATCACAAATGGTCTTACTCACCATTTTCGTGCACAACGTGCACCAACTTACTCACACCTTACAAGGCATATCAACAACATCATTAATACCATCATACATGATCAACGATATAATATTAAGAAATCATACCTCTTCCCAAATTATTTAAATTTCATGCTTAACAAAACATCACCACAAGTAATGAAAACAAATGAAAAAAGGGGAAATTAAAGATGCAATCCACAACAACTTACTCTTGAGTTTAATTCGACTTTCCAAGCCCAATCTAAATTCTTTCAAAACCATCTTTGAACCAAAACATTACTTGAAAATAATTTCACATCCACATGCTTGAACCAACCTTTGAAATCAATTTAAAACATTAACCACTCACCTTACTTCCTTAAGCAATCCAAGCAAAGCGGACTCAAGTCTCCACAACTTCCGGAATCGTGCCCGAACCTCCCAAGGCCAAATCCGATGTCTCTAATCAATCAAAAGCAATGTATTAACCTCTTAATCAACCACAATTTACTGTTACACATCAGCTCTCAATTCTCTAACATTTTCTCAACAATTCAAAGCAGAAATCCTCCCAAATAATCCCATTTTCGTACTCCAGCAAAACCCAGCCATTACCTCCCAATTTAAACACTTAAAACACTCCAAAACATGTCCAAAACATCATCATAATGTTGTACAACCATCAGCCCTTCATTTCCCCACACAAACACTTCAAAAACTCTTAATTTCCACTCCTAAAAACCACCTACAGCAGTAGCTACGGGAATCCCATCAAACTAACATTATAACCTCTCAAAAATCATCACAAAACATCTAAAAACACCCACCCAATGTTGCTATAACATCAGCCTATCAATTCTTCACAAAACCATTCCAAAAACACAAATTTTTGACACTTTAAATACATCCCTAAAACTCATTTCGGAATTCTTTAGATAACCCAACCAAATTGAGATATAATGTTCCATTGGGCAAGGTTAGATCAAAACTCAACTCTATTAATCAAAACAACCCAAAAAGCTATTAAAGTTCCATGATTTTCTTCAAATTGGAAAACTTCAAAAACTCAAAAAGATGATTTCTATGAAAACTAAAGCTATGAAAATGTTGGAAATCATGAGGAGAATTCAAAATTGCAATTACCTCAAAGAGAGCCTTTGAATTGATGAAGAGATTTGATGAAATAGTGCTTTTGGGGGTAAGAGGGGTTTTAGGTTTTCAACAATGGTGGAATGAAGAAGATGAGCATTTTTCCTTTCAAATAAAACCCCTTTTGTCATCTTATTTCTCATTCATTTTGCAATTGACCAAAATGCCATTAATGAATGGCCAAACCACATCTCTTAAAGCCCATAGATTTGGACTTAAGAGATAGGCCCAACATAGCCTTAAACATTTGAAATCCCGAGGCCCATTAAATATTTTATTATTTAATTTGCAAAACCGAACCCGAAATAATATTAAAATATTATTTTCATCCGACCCCTAAACTCGGGTGTTACAACTCTCCCCTACTGAAGGAAATTTCGTCCTCAAAATTTATCGAACATGAAGAGTCACTGAAACATGCTCCTCCACACTTTCTTTCTCACCACAACATACTCTCCAACTCGGTAGACTCACCACACAACATTTGCTATCTGACATTAAGATCTTAACTGATTCTTCGTTGTGCGCAATTTCAAACTCAACTCAATCTCTTCGACAAACATAGCACGACACAGATCTGACTCACATTCCCGAATCATAGATACACAAAACACATCACGGATCCCCTCCCTAACTCTGGTGGTAACTGCAACAAATAAACAACAGAACTAGCCCGATTCACAATCTCATACAACACTGTTTGGACACCTGACTCATAACTTTCTCTGACTCATCCTCTGTCTTCTGCAAGTAATCAAACACTATGCAGACGGCTTCAAAAAATCTAGCAGAAAACTCGAATCTCTATTACCCACTTTCATTAAAAACCTCTCACGGATGTAACAAACTAGAAGAAAACTGATGCTCGGACTTAACACGCTGGCAATTTACACACTTACTCTCGTACTGAACCACATTATTCATCAACTTAATCCAGAAGTACTCATCTTCAACCCACAATACATCTTCCTACTACTTTGATGCAATACAAGTGAACTGTCGTATGCTTCGGCCAACACAATACGCCTCAAAACACTATGGCAATCAGTACAACAATTCTGTCTCTAAAAATACAAACTCTATCATCTCTGAAACTGTATTTTGACGGTCTTCCTTCCACTATGTCTTGCATGTGAGGTGCCAAGAACCTGTCTTGCAACTGTTTCTCTTCAAGCACTCTGACTCAATGTAGGTTTAACATGTAACTCGGCCACAAGATTACTATCATCTGGTAAACTGAATCCGGCAATTACATCCCACAACTCAACTATTAATCTAACAACGAATACAACTCGAAGCATTGGTTACTACGTTGATCATCTTCGGATGGTACTGAATCCCAAGATTATGGTCTTCAAGCAATTCTAACAACTCGTGATGTTCAAGTTTCAATCCTTCCCAAGTCGTCCAATATTTCAAGTTCTGATGATATGTACACATACACTGTGCATTTCTTACTATACAAGCTTTGTCTCTAAGTCTTCGAAGCAAATACAACTGCAATTAACTCTATGTCTCACATCGGATAACTATTTTCTCAATCTTTCAACTATCTCGACGAATAAGCTACAATCTTCTGTCTTGCATAAGTGCACAACCTAACTCTACATGTAACGCATCACTATGGTTCACAAACTCTTTCTTTGACATGACTGGGTCAAGGTCGAAGCGTTCATCAAAGTTTCCTTAAGTTTCTCAAGGCTCATTGTCTCGCATCTAGCCACACAACTGAACATTCTTCTATAGCAGTCTATCAATGGAGCAACTATCTTCAGAAGACTATTTACAATTCTCTGAAAGTAACAATGCTAGACCTAGGAACTATAGATACATGTCACAGTCTTCAAATTTCTTCCAACTCACATCTTCTTCTGACTACTTGGGATTTACTCTAATACACTCGACTAATCTACATGTCTTAGGAGGACATCTTCCTCGACTCGGAGTCCACACTTGCTCAACTTGGCATACAATTGATTCTCCAAAAGGATCTACACCCCTAACTTAAAGGCTTGTCATGGTCTTCTTCGGTACGTGAATATACCCACGTATCATCTAAGAGAGCTACCAGATCTAATCAAGGACTTAGGAAAACATTTTGCTCAACATCTCTATAAAAGTAACTAACACACTAGTCAAATAAAGCGGCACGACTCAAAACTCAAGGTGATCACATCTTGCCTGAAGGCTGTCTTCGGTACTTCAACTTTCCTCACTTTCAACCAGTAGTAAACGGATCTCAAACTAATCTTCGAAAAGACTGAAGCACACACCAACTGATCAACAAATCACCGACACTCGGAAACGGATACTAATTATTCATTGTCAATTGTTTCAACTGTCTGAAATCTAATCACCTTCTTGTATTGTCCTCTCTTCTCTTCACAAATTACACTGTCACACTCAAAGATGATGTACTAGGCCTAATCAATATAAAGCCTAACAAACTCGTAGTTGATTCTTTAACACTCTCAAGTCGGTCGAGAATCATAAGGTACAGAGCAAACAAAACAAGAGCAAACTCGGAGACAGCCTCACAATCAAACTCTACTTCCCTATCAAGAGACAAACCGGGTAATTCTTGCCAACACTTTTAAGAAATCACAAACTATTCTAACATCCTGCGGTCTAATCCTCAATCAAAAAGAAAATTCATCACATTTGCCCGGCAAGCCTGTCAACCAAAATCAATCAGTCTTTGACCTCTAAAGCTGGATCAACACTCGATACGAAATTCTCATTCTCACCTACCATTTCAAGATCATAGCCATCCGCAACCTTTAAGAAAACTCCCAATGTCTCAAAGTATACCCTAACTCTATGTTCTACAAGCTAATCCATGCATAGTTTCACATCAAAACCGAAAAAGGCAATTTCATCGCATCAACTAAAAACACATGCCACTGAACCTTCAACGGACATCTCTTGTACATCTTTCTGACCACGACTGTATCCCCGAAGGAGCTAGCAACACCTACCTCTAGTACCTCACAAGGTAGATTCAACAACTTCGTATGTTCACTCAAAATACACGGACGCGTAGATCCAGAATCAATCAGAAAAACAAGCCCAATGATTGTATCGAGGAATTTCTTGCTACAACATCGACATCATTTCGAAACCAACTCTTAGTTCATCACTTCTCTTACCATCTCATGTCAAGATCGGTCATATAGTTCTCCCCCAACAGAAACCAACTCATGTGCCTGTTGACCCAAACACACAAACTGCACCCCAACTCTGGTACAGTCATACTGCCCTGAACTAAAACGATGAACTCTATCATTATTCACATCCTCTAAAACCTCAGATTCACGATTACCAGGCCTAGGCCCACGTCTCGGCCTCAACTTACCAAAGACAACGATACAACAAGAAATAAAACATACAAGCAAGAATATTTAGAGTTAGCAAGAGCAAGGGTCCAAGGTGATCAAGTATATTTCTTTACAAAAATCTTTTCAAATAAGTAATAGTAGCAATGGGAACTCGACACAACGCTTCAACACAACCATCATGCTAACACATGCTTTCAAACACCGTACTAACAAGCAAACATCAAGCATACATGGCAAAACATTCACCGAGAAATAACAACAACATAACAGTTCAAACTTACCTCACTTACCTACTCGAGGTCTCAGAAACCTTAGGCCCTGATACCAACAAATGTAACCCCCTCGTCCCGGTCTGGCCGAATGACCGGTCCGAGTGAGCTACACGGGGAAAACCGAGTGAAAACCCCTTAAGGATTCCCCCTCGGTTAGCAACCCTATTTTTTCATTTTAAATCTTGTCTAGATGAGTATTTAATCTTATGTGATCATACAACGGAACAACATTCACGAGGCAAACAAACGAATTCAGCTCAACATTTTACAACCCAATTTTAAGCTTTAACTACAGGCGGTATCGATACCCTTAAGGGGTGTATCGATACCCCCTTGACTAGGTCAACTGGTCAAAGTCAACCCGTAGAGACCGTATCGATACACCCAAGGAGTGTATCGATACCCTTCCCAATGGTTGACTTCCCACGATCAACGCTAAGATGACGGTATCGATACACCAAAGGCTGGTATCGATACCGAAATGGACAGTAGCTCCAGTGACCAAAATGGTATCGATACACCCCCCAAGTGTATCGATACATGAGGCCTGAAACAAGAAGGTGGTATCGATACCGTGCAAACCGTATCGATACCCCTGCTACGAACTTGCAGGTTTGAGCTGATTTAAGGCACAATGAGGCCCTTAAATCCCTCTAAAACCCCAACCAACACACTAACATCAATCCTAAGGCAAATCAAACATAAAAGCATGCTTTAACATGAAATCAAAGGCACAATCCAACACAAGATGATACACAAACCATACAAGCAACCTAAGCTTTCAAGCATAGCATTCCAACAAAAGGCATTTCAACATTTAAGGTCATACAAGGAACTCAAAGTTATGAAGGCACAAGATAACACAAAGGAGGTTTGCACTCACACACAAGGCAACCTAAACATCTAGGGGCATGCCACCATACACAAACATTCATCATAGCACTCATGCATTACAAACCATAATCAATCCAGAGCATCAACATACATTAACAACATGTGGCCAACACAAAGGAGTCTAGGTACAAGCTCCTAAAACACGTAGCATTTCCCATTGCTAAACTACTACATTATTTAATAAACCATACTTGAACAAACTTCCACACGCTTGGATGCCCTTATCTTGCTCCTTGATAACTCCAAGCTAAAGATCTGCATTGTCGGAAAAAGGAGAGCGTAAGCATAAAGCTTAGTGAGCGGAGCTCTAAAACATAACTACGACAGTGCAGGGTTCAAAGCTTTCTTTAAAATAAAGGTCAACGCATACAAGTCATCCAACGACCTAATCCTTCTACTAACATACGAGTTCAACCAAAGGTCAACAATAAGGCATTCATCGTGGCACTACACTTCATGGTATGCATAAAGGTATGATCTTAGATTTAAGCAAAACCATAAAAGAGAATGATATAGTGAGATACAACATGAGCACACATGGTATGCACAAGCATAACCAAAACACACACGGTGGGACTACACATCACCGTTTCGACTAGTAGTTTTCCAATGGGACTACACATCAAAGTACTCTTCTACTAGTCACTACCGGCGGGACTACACATCACCGGAGTCTTATACCACTCGCTACCGGCGGGACTACACATCACCGGAGCAACGACAACCATCACGTGAGGTTCGACACCAACCATGCAACACGATGTACGATTACTACCATACGACATGTACTCACTATATCATGCACAACCAAATCAAGATGTAACAAAATCCACAATTAGGCATCACTTACTACTTGGAATCTTACCGATCACAAATGGTCTTACTCACCATTTTCGTGCACAACGTGCACCAACTTACTCACACCTTACAAGGCATATCAACAACATCATTAATACCATCATACATGATCAACGATATAATATTAAGAAAGCATACCTCTTCCCAAATTATTTAAATTTCATGCTTAACAAAACATCACCACAAGTAATGAAAACAAATGGAAAAAGGGGAAATTAAAGAGGCAATCCACAACAACTTACTCTTGAGTTTAATTCGACTTTCCAATCCCAATCTAAATTCTTTCAAAACCATATTTGAACCAAAACATTACTTGAAAATAATTTCACATCTGCATGCTTGAACCAACCTTTGAAATCAATTTAAAACATTAACCACTCACCTTACTTCCTTAAGCAATCCAAGCAAAGCCGACTCAAGTCTCCACAACTTCCAGAATCGTGCCCGAACCTCCCAAGGCCAAATCCGATGTCTCTAATCAATCAAAAGCAATGTATTAACCTCTTAATTGACCACAATTTACTGTTACGCATCAGCTCTCAATTCTCTAACATTCTCTCAACAATTCAAAGCCGAAATCCTCCCAAATAATCCCATTTTCGTACTCCAGCAAAACCCAGCCATTACCTCCCAATTTAAACACTTAAAACACTCCAAAACATGTCCAAAACATCATCATAATGTTGTACATGTTACAAAGTATACAATCCAAGACGATAATAAAAGAAAATAAAATAAAGAAATAACTTTAATCAAATAAGAAAAGAAGAATTCTAAACCAGATTAAAGTTGAGGCCTGCGAAGAGCAGTTTCCTTAAGACAAATTTCGACCACTCCGCGGTGCTTGAGTTTGGTTGGTCGTTCGTCTCCCAGGATACAACAACAAGAAGATCTTCGACAGAAGCATGAACTGAAGAGATCTCGAACTGGAGCTTTGTCTTAGCCTATCACCGGTTGAAAGAAAAACGAGAGAGAAAACGTTTTTGGAGTGTTTTGAAACTGAAGAGAAGCATTCTTTATATAGGGGAGTGGAGGAGGAAAAATATGGAAGGTAAATATTCCGAATTAGGTCATTGACTTTATATCCGAGCAAAATCGGAAATAATCAATTAATGCCTTATTTAAACGGATATATTTCTTATGAATTGATTTAATACCTTTTAATATCCGATTTAATGAAAGTCACAAATTATTCTATTAAATTCGAAATATTCAAAAAGATATGTGTTATATAAGGAAAAAATTTAATTCGAAGTGGGTAAAATATCCGCAGGTTCTAAGTGGAACCCGACCGGTCCGGACATTCGCGTCGCCCACGACGTGCGAGCGCGCCCCAACCCGAATGGGTTCGACGAGATTCGATTTGCACCCCCCTGCGCCTGCGCGCGAGGCATAGTATTCATTCAAGTCATTCAATGACTCCCAAGTGGGTTGGTGTATTTAAACCATTCCCAAGTTTGTTATCCCACCCATGTGGGATAAGGGGTTCATATTTTCCTTAACACAATTCATAACAACCTCCCTTTTGAGCATCAATTTCTCATTCATTTCTCAACCGTTTTGAGCATATGAGATATCGTTGTAAAGGTCTCATGGAGTAGAATATAAATTGATAAATTTATCATTCGAACATCCACCTTTACTACTAGTAAATATGGCTCAAAGTTTCCAAATTCTCACATTTTTCCAACAGTACAACCATCAGCCCTTCATTTCCCCACACAAACACTTCAAAAACTCTTAATTTCCACTCCTAAAAACCACCTACAGCAGTAGCTACGGGAATCCCATCAAACTAACATTATAACCTCTCAAAAATCATCACAAAACATCTAAAAACACCCACCCAATGTTGCTATAACATCAGCCTATCAATTCTTTACAAAACCATTCCAAAAACACAAATTTTTGACACTTTAAATACACCCCTAAAACCCATTTCGGAATTCTTTAGAAAACCCAACCAAATTGAGATATAATGTTCCATTGGGCAAGGTTAGATCAAAACTCAAATTTATTAATCAAAACAACCCAAAAAGCTATTAAAGTTCCATGCTTTTCTTCAAACTTGAAAACTTCAAAAACTCAAAAAGATGATTTCTATGAAAACTAAAGCTATGAAAATGTTGGAAATCATGAGGAGAATTCAAAATTGCAATTACCTCAAAGAGAGCCTTTGAATTGATGAAGAGATTTGATGAAATAGTGCTTTTGGGGGTAAGAGGGGTTTTAGGTTTTCAACAATGGTGGAATGAAGAAGATGAGCATTTTTCCTTTCAAATAAAACCCCTTTTGTCATCTTATTTCTCATTCATTTTGCAATTGACCAAAATGCCATTAATGAATGGCCAAACCACATCTCTTAAAGCCCATGGATTTGGACTTAAGAGATAGGCCCAACATAGCCTTAAACATTTGAAATCTCGAGGCCTATTAAATATTTTATTATTTAATTTGCAAAACCGAACCCGAAATAATATTAAAATATTATTTTCACCCGACCCCTAAACCCGGGTGTTACATAACCTTGTCCCGCTTGAGCCCTGTTACCTCCCACATTAGCCCCAACATGAGGCCCATTACCATCGCCTCCAACATTTTCTCCATTACCATCGAGAGCATGAGGAGCAGGAGGCACATCCTTGGGTGACTGGTCACCCGCTCTAAGCCGTCCCCTCGGTCTCACCATAGCAAAAATATTAATCTAGAACAGCAAACACACAACAACATGAGAAACGTTAGGTTAGCAAAAGGGCAGGGTCTCCGGTTCTCAAGCTCGTTAAACCAAAACAATTTTCCTTTTATTTTTACAACAACGCCTAACAATGGGGACTTGGACCTACTCTCAAGCAACAACAGAGTCATCACAACATGTAATCATACACCGTGCTAGCAACAGAATTCAGGCATACATGGCAAAACACCCAAACACATTAACTCACCTCACTTACCTGCTCGAGGTCTCGGAAACCTCAGGCTCTGATACCACTAAATGTAACCCCTCGTCCCGGTCTGGATGGCTGACCGGTCCGAGTAGGCTACATGGGGAAAACCGAAGTGAAACTTATTAAAGGCATATTATATCCTAAGTGATCACGACAGGGGAAAACATCAATGAAAATACAAAACCAAACCCCAAACAACCTGTTAACAACCTTTTTTTACACTTACAAGGCATGTCGTATTGATACACCAATCAAGGGTATCGATAGGCCTTGACCAAGTCAACACCCTTCAGTCAACATAGGAAGACCGTATCGATACGCCCTTCTCGGTTAACATCTCGTGGTCAACGAGATAAACTCATACCGATACGCTTAGAGCTCGTATCGATACGCCAAAGCCTCACCAATTTCTCAGATTTCCAGTGAGCTTTGAGCATACCGATACACCCCCGTGTATCGATACTCCAAGCCAAAACTAAGTCTTGGAGGGCAACCCGTATCGATACGTCCCTTAGGCGTATCGATACGCCCTGCACTGCAAGTCTCCAAATTTCAGCAAAGAACCCTCATACCCAACTCTAAATGCATTTTAAGACTCTCTTATCCACACTCAAGCATTCATACACATTTTATGGCCAAGAGAAAACATATAAAGCAATCTATATGAACAATAATGCACTTACACATGGCAATCACATAGAGGATAGATATTGTATAAATAGACATGCTTGAAAACTCAAAAAGCCAAATGGCACATACAATTAAGCAGTAAAATAGGCATGGTCCACAATCCACGAGGCGAAACATAACACATCCATAATTTAACATATTCAACTAACACAAAACACCTAAGGAGTTTGACACCAACTCCTACAAGTCTATATTCCATCGTTTAAGCATTATTACAAAACACAAATCATACTTGTTGAGAACTCCAAAAGCTCCTCCCTTGCCCACTTGCCTCCCGAACTCTAATGATCTGTATGTTGCAAACAAAGAAAGCGTAAGCTAACTAGCTTAGTGAGAGAAGCTCTACAATTCAACAAACATGCAGTTTTCAAAACACTTTTCATAAATGGAAATAAAACAATGGATGCACGAATGACTTTCTCAACAACTACACATGGTTTGCACAAGCACAACCAACATACACACACGGTGGGACTACACATCACCGTTTCGACTAGTAGTTTTCCAATGGGACTACACATCAAAGTACTTTCCTACTAGTCACTACCGGTGGGACTATACATCATCGTAGTTTAGACCACCATCACATGAGGCTCGACTTCAACTCGATTACACATTAACAACAGTATGAACAACTCAAGATGCACATGATAATCACAACACATAGTCATTCATCCATTCATAATAAAGCATAGGAGTAGAGACTTACACTCGGGTTTAGGTGAACCCTCAAAACCCCACCCAAACCCTCAAAGGTTCCATATCGAGCACAAAACAAAGATTAACAATTCTACTCATCGTTGCTACCCAAGAGAAGACTGAAGACCAAGCTCAAGACTCCAAAACCTCCAGATTCGTCCCCGAAGCTTCACCAACCAAAATTCTTGCTTCTAATCATCCCAACACAATCAAAACAATCTCAAATCAGTCCACATTTCAAAGTAGTCAATCCGGAACACAAACCAAGCACAAGACACATGATTTCAACTAAAACAAAACCCCAAGTTCCACATTCCCGAGAAGCCCTAAGTACCACATAAATCCAATGATTCTAACACCTAAATTACTCCCAAAGGCATTCAAAACAATCCTTACAAATAGTCTAACCATCAGTCATCACATTTCCACATAAAACACCCCCAAAACTCAACTTAAAACCCTTCCAAAAACCCCTCAAAACCCAAATTCGGGAAATTCTATAAAACCTTGCAAAAATCAATTATGTTGGACCTTTTTGGTTGTAGACAACTCATATAACTTCAACAAATCGAAAACTTAAGTTAAAGACATCAAAGATAACATTTTTAATCTAAACTTTCAAAATTCCAAAATGTGAAATCATGGATTAAAATAAAAATAAAACCATAGACTTGTAGAGAACAATGAAGACAAATCAAAAGTGAGTTTACCTTTGAGAAATCTCCAACAATGAGCAAGAGAGAAAATAGAATAGTAACCTAGGGGAAAAGGGGTTTTAGACGTTGGAAATGAAATGGGAGGGGAGAGAGAAGAAGATGAATAGTAGAGTTTGAAATAAAAGGGTATTCATTTTGGAGTTCAAAATAATTATCATCTTGCCATTAATTAATGGCTATCACCAAAAATCTTAAATTCCAAGAGATTTAGGGTTCAAATTTAATCCCAATATTTATCTAACACATAAATTAAAATTTTAAGACAAAAAGGGAAAACCAAAATATTATTTTAGTATTCTTTTTACCCGACCCCTAGACCCGGGTGTTACATTAACGGTAATTGTCGTTTGTATTAAAATAGCAAAAATTAATTTTAAAAAGATTTATTTTTTGATACACAAACTATGCAGTATTTATTTTATATAATATATTTATTTTAAGTTCAACTTTTAAAATATAAAAATTTAAACTTTAAATAATAAAAACTTAAATTCTAAACTCAAAACCAATAAACTCTAAATTGAATGTCTGAACCCTACAATTAACAATATTGTATAAATTTATACATATAAAAAGATTTAGGCTCAAAATTAACTAAAAAACAAAGATCAAACTGAAAATAGATAAACATCAAGGACTAAATTTATGATTATACCTATTTACAATAATAAATTAGTTTCTATTAACATTTAAAACAAAATAAACAATATTGGTTGATTTTGTTATGAGAAAAGCCAACAACCATGTATTCGGTAATGATTTTTTAAGCAAAGCAAACATGTGTTCATTGGCAAATTGAAAACATGATTAAACATCTTGTCTTTTTGTACCAATTAAAAACAAATGTGTACCAAATATCTTTAGCATGGACTGCCCAATATTCGCTTGACAAATTAAAGTTGACTAATCCTCCATGCCCATTTTAATACTTAAATGTAATTTATTATTAGTTGGTCTAATGACATGAGATATTAAATAAGGGTGAGTGTTTAATTAAGGGAAAATACTTTGATGCACAAGCTTGTGTAAACTTTAGTTTACACAAGCCCTTTAATTTTAGGGTTTAGGATTTAGGGTTTTAGGTTAGGGTTTAGGGGTTTAGTATGTAGGGTATATAATTTAAGGTTTATGGGTAGAATTTAGAATTTAGAGTTTAGGATTTAGGGCTTAGGTTTTAGGTTGCTAGGGTTTGTGATTTAGATTTTAAATTTTATAAAAGGAATGTGTAAAAAAAATTTACACAGCTTGTGCATCAAAATAAAACCCTTAATTAAGTCGAGTCAAGTAAAAATGTTTTGAAATACTTAAGTTTATGAGGGATGAGTCTACCACGTGCGTCGAACATCGTTGAACACCACTAACGATGAACATTGTTGAACACCATTAAATTGATTAATAAAGATTAAAATTCTCAAGTACTCAACCTACAATTATAAATTATTTAAACTAAAATTTCAATTAAACTCATTTTTCATATATATTATATTTATAATTTTTTTTCAAATAATTGGATCAAATACCAACCATAGTCAATTCATAAATTAAAAAACCTAAAATTTCCCCCCAAATTAGAATTCTAATTCCCTAGCTTTTCTCCCCCCAAATTTCCTAACCCTTGTTCGCGATTTCTGCTCGAGATTCATTTCGATTAGCAGCTTAAACTTGTGGCTTTCTTTTTTAAGTGCCACCTCGGTCTTTTATTTGTGAGATTCAGTCTAGTTTGGAGAGGAGATTGTGCGGAAAAAGGTAGGGTATTAATTTAGGGTTTTAATTTAGAAATTTGAATTTTAATTTGAGAATTAGGGTTCTAATTTGGAGGAAATATTTAGGGATTTTTAAATTAAGGATTGAATATGGTTGGTATTTGATCCAATTATTTTTTAAAAATTAAAAAATATAATATATATGGAAAAATAATTTAATTGAAATTTTATTTTTAAATAATTTATAATTGTATGTTAAGTCCTTGAGATATTTAATCTTTATTAATTAATTTAATGATGTTCATCGTTGTTCATCGTTAGTGGTGTTCATCAATGTTCGTCGCCCGTTGTAGAATTTTCCGTTTATGAGCCATATTTTATGACTCAAACTTTATTTAAAATAATTCAAGTCGAGTTTTTGTAAAGATTTAATTATAATTATTTACAATGTTATTATACATATTAATTCTAATTAAAACAGCTTTCTATATTCATATACAATACATATATATTTCTTCATATATTTTATATGCGGCATATATTTCTTCATATTTTTCATATGTGATATATATATATATATATATATATCATGAAAAATTTAGGGACTCGACTCGAACTTAAAAATCGATCCACTAATTAGTAAAAAAATTGAGTTATTCGAATTTCCATTTTACAACTCAAACTTTATTTCAAGTTTTTTCGATTTGAGTCAAACAATTTAGTTTTCGAGTCGAGTAGAATTTTACTCATCCCTAATGTTAGATATCTCAAATAAGATTAATAGTTTGAATTTTAATATTATAAGTAAAATAAATTAAGTTAGAAAAGTAATTCTTACCATAAACCTTTGTAATACTTAATTCAAATTAATGAAATATACGTGATTATAAAAAAAAAACAGGTTTGATAGATTAGCTCATAATTGTGCTACCTTTGGGTTCCTATAAATAATAAACCATCATGGAAATAAGATTCACACGTCCAATAATAAGCTACTCTATCATAATTAAGAAAACAATTATCTATTTCATTAAATAAAAAACAATACAATTATTATATAATTTGACATATTTTTTATATTTTAATTTAGGGTAATCTTCACATGTGGTCCATTTCGTTTGGATTTGTTCTATTTTGGTCACCAGAATTCAAAAAAATTATTCTGGTCACTTATGTTTAGAATCGTGTCTATTTTGGTCACTAGGACGTTAGTCTTCGTTAATAAAAAATTAATTTTTAATTTAACCCCAAATTTTCAAAATTTTATTTTTTATCATCTTCCCAAAATAAAATCCGATTAGATAATTCAATTCATACGAGCTATCGCCCATCGCTGCTGAAAGATGCATAGATGACATCATTAGGGCTGTTCGGTATTGATCTATGAGATAGATTATCTACCCAAAGCTAAAAATAAAATAAAAACATAACCTTTAAAGTTCCTGGATAACTTAAAAAAGTAAACTTTTGTTTGCTTTCCGAGAATTAAAACACAAACTTTGATTACTGAGAAAATGCAAGAAAAATAAATACAAGCTTCATTTATATATGCATAATCTTTATCAACAAAGAAAAAAAATAACCCATCATAAAGAAAGGAAATTGAAAGAGGCAGGAGAAGAATGCAGGAGAAGGTGATATTTCCCCTGAAATAGAAAAGCCCAGAAATTATAGTTTGGGAGGATTTTAAGTTATTTCAGTGTTCTCTCCTCAAAAGAAACTGTTCAAGATCCGATTCAAACAAGAGAAGAGGAAATAAAAGAAATCAGAAAACATATGGTAATAACTTTGTGAATGGAAGTTGATGTTCTCTGTTATTTTTTCGTCGTTTATTGAAAGAAAATTAAGTGGGAAAATAAATAAATAAAAGATAGAACAACATTGAGTCCCTCAACTTCTTAGCTTTATTTAATTTAGTCCTTGAATTTTTTTTTACCCACTTCTGGAGCTTAATAACTTTTTCCAATTGAATTTAGAAATATTTTTGGGAAGATGGTGAAAATAAAGTTTTGAAAGTTTGGGGGTAGTTAAAAATTATTTTTTTTATTAACGGAGACTAACGTCTCAGTGACCCAAATAAATACGATTCTAAACGTAAGTGGCCAGAATAATTTTTTTAAAATTTTAGAGACCAAAATAAAATAAACCCTAAACGAAAAAGACCACGGGTGAAGATTACCCTTTAATTTATGTTACTTGATTAGTCACATATTTAGTCAATGAAGATCGGTAATAACTAATAATCAATCTCATTTTTTTCAAAATAAATATTTATATTCTTTATAAGTCGAATAGTGGGACCTGTAACTTAATTCTTATAGAAGCACGGGCGGAGCTAGGAATGAATGTTGAGAGGGGCTGAAATATTAAATTTAAAAAAATACAAGGATTTATGAGAAATTTAAACTCAAAATTCAGAAGACAATGCCTAATTTTTTTAATATTTAACTTATAATACTAGAGCCGGATATTATGGGGAGCACTATGAGTGACTGCTCAGAGCCCCTAAAAATTAACTATTATTTTTTTAATTTATCAAATGAATAAATTAGTCCAACATTAAAATTTAATTCTCTTTCTCAAATCTCAAAATTTATTTTTTTTGTCAAATTTAGTTCTCTCCTTGTTCTTTTCCAATCTAACGATAAAAAAACATAAATGATACAATATTCTTCAAATTTTTGTATTTATTGTTCAAAATCAAACTCCATATCATACTCACAATTCATTTCCTTCAAATTTTCTTAACAAAATAATGACAATAATGTGTTTAACAAAGTTTAATCATATTTCTATGGATTATCAATGAAATATTAAATTAATTGTTCAAAGTAATGAGATATGTTTTCGCTTTATAGGGGTCCATTTTTAGTTTTCGCTCGGGCCCCCTAAAATGTCCGAGACGGCTTTGATAAAGACGTAAATTATTATTAGACTAAGAAATTTGAGAACACAGGATCATCATTATTTGATTTAGCTCTACTCGATTAAATATTTAATAAATTATTGTAATTTTTAATTTAAATACTTATTTTTGCAGGGGTTAAAATACTATTTAGATTAAAATGTATCTAATGTATAATTTTTTTAGTAGGGATCAGGGGCCTTTGGGCCCCAACATAGCTCCACCACTGTATAGAAGTATAAGTAAATACGTAATAAACTATGGCCGTTATTTTAAATTGATATTAAAACTTTCAAACGTTCTAATTTTATTCACAAATTATCAGTATATGCTAATTATATCCATGTTAATAAATTTGTTTTAAAAATTATTAACTACCATACAGACACCGATGTTGTATTATGCAATAATATGAAGTGACATAATTGATATTTTGAGGGCAAATTTGTAACATTAAAAAGTTCGCGGGTCAATTTAGATTGAGAATCATCTTTTTGGGATGAAAATGGTATATTCAAAAGTTTAGAGACTAAAAACGTGAGGTATAGTTTGGGGATAAAATTAAAATATTCAAAGACCCACGAACCAATTTAGAATGAATTTCATAATTTGAAAGCATACAGTCAAACAAAACTAACATATTTGAGATTAAAATAAAGGGTAAAATACACAAACGGTCACTAAACTATCTCTAAAAGTAAAAAAGGTCACTCAACTCTCAAAAATCACATAATGTTCATTAAACTTTAGTTTTTATTACAGAATGATCACTAGGTGTTAACTGTTGTTAATTGGGAGACGCGATTGTTAAGAAAATTTGTATAATAACATATTTAATCCTCAATATTTACATATTAAATCAATTTAGACATCAATAATGAGGGTTAAAATAGAAATGAATTTATTAACCGTGTCAATATGAATGATTAAATGTTATATTATTCAAATTTTTATATCTGTTACGTCCCCAATTAATGAAATTTAAGGGTTCAATGACCATTTTATAAAAAAAATTAAAGTTTAATGCCTATTATATAACATTTAAAAGTTTGATGACCATTTTATATTTTTAAAGATAATTTAATGACCATTTATGCACTTTAACCCTAAAATAAATTTATAAAAAGCATATAAAGTCAAATCTAAGTTTTAAATTTTCTGAAATTTAAACATCACTGTAATATTAATTTTGTGTTGCCTTTTGATTTTCTATGAATTTCTCATTGATTAATCTAGATCAACTCGCGTCGTACAATTAGTTTTGGTGAGTTGATCTTTTATTAAAGATTTTAGACCAACCCTGTTAATAATATTAAGTAATAACAAATATTTATTTTACTTAAATTTAATAATTAAAATAAAATTATAATAAACATTTTATTATTTTAACTTTTTAAGTAATAAAATGAACTGTCCGGTTCAATTGAAGTTTGAACCTCGCCGACATTTGGTTGATAAGATGTGGCCAAAAGTTGTCCAAGTCGAACAAAATGTCTTTGGCCTGTTTACTTTTTTTTTTAAGGCTTAACTATAAAATAATAGTCATTTTTAAAAATAAGTGTTTTAACTTTTTTTAACTAAAATAAATACATATTTTTTTTGGCTAAAATATATGTCTCATTTGATTTTAAAATAAACTAAAAATATACTTTATGCACCATTTTAGTTAAATAAAACTTTAAGTACTTATTATAAAAGGAAGCATAATTTAGCATTTTAACCTGTAACATTTGCTATAGTATTTTTTAAGCCGAATTGCCTACATCTTGACTTTGAATAGTGCTTTCGTTTTTTATTAAAAAATTAAAAACGTGTTGAAAGAAACCTCATTCGCTACAGTGCTTTCCTCTATTTTAAACAAACATTATTCAAAGTCTGATTTCTGTTTTTTAATACAAAAGAAAAATATTGTTTGAAGTCGGAAGGTAAGGAATCCGACATTGAACGCACCATAACAAATACTACAGATTCGAAATAATCTGACATGTGCTATTCTAAAAAAGTACAAGTGTAACATTCCACCATTGTTTTACCTATTGATTCGTTAGTAAAATTATAAATGGCTATACATTTACATTGTAGCAATTTTATTGACTATTCATCTGTATTATGATGATTTATAACAAGAAACAACAACCACAAATTTTAAAATTATTTCGTGTTCAAATTGAAAATTAAACCTTAAACAATTGATTAAGATAAAATAGGCCATTATTACCTCAGATAAATCATGTGGTTAGTTTCCTATTTAAAATATAATATGATTTATCAGTTATAAAAAAATTAATTACATCGAAAATCTTTAAACTATAATATAAATTTTAAACTCGAGAAAATAAAAGATACAAACAAATATTATTATCGGCGGTGAATGATAAACATGATAATACGTTGACAATTTATTTTATTACAATTCAACGCGGCATATTTGGAGTGGCTGTGAGCATATATCAAAATGAGAGAACCTACTCCTCCGAATTTAAAAAGAAGTGGATCAATAATATAATCGAATAATTACAAACTTATTTTGAAAAACATGAATAAAATGTGTTATAGGAGAAGGTAAAGACATCCGTTGTTTTCATATGAAAACGAGGTGACTTGTATACACATCGGAATCAAATTATAATTTAACGTTAAATTCAAAGATTTACCTTTTTAAACCAACAACGTTGGAATTGGTAAGCAACTTGATATTGCTTAAGAAGATTTCGAGTTCGGGATATTATATATACAAAATATTTATACTGAAATATTTATTCACTAAAATTAAATATGCATGCGATTCGGTTCAAATTAGTTAAGACGAAACTTTAAATACTAAGCCACAACCAACAAAAATTAACCTTTTAAAATTTAGACTATAGAAATGACATAGAATGTAAACAGCCCTTTAAAAAAGTCAAATAAATAAGTTTTGTATACACATTTTTCACGTTAGGATTATTGCTAGTTATTAAATAAATTATTTTCAACTAATTTTATAAATAGAAAAAGGGAGAAATTCTCCTAATATTGGAGGGGGAACTTTTTTTATTTTCAAATGGCTTAAATAAATAATAAGTGACCAAATTATAAATTTTTGAACTTTAGGTGCCTAAAATAATTTTTTGTTAAAAATAGGTGTTTAAAATTTACACCGTTACAAATTTAGGTGCCATGTGGTTCACTACCGTTAAAAAAATTTCGTTAGCCAATCAAATATTGACATGTTCATTTTATTTTATTTTCAAAATTTAAAATATAAAATTTTTTTACACAAAAATTATAAATTTTTAGAAAGTCCCAAAATTCTCATTTTTTTTACAAAACAATCTTTAAATTCCTAAATAATTTAAACTCGAACCCTCAAATCTCCGCCGATCGCCATCCTGAGCACTCCCCTTCGGTCGTTAAAACTAGCCGGTCATTTCTCCCAACAAGACGTCATCAAAAACGACGAACGGCGTTTCAGCCGAACGTCGAACGTGAAATCGACGTTCGTCTGGCACGTCGTTTGTCATTTTTTGCGACGTTGTGTTGAGGAAAATGACAAGTTAGGTCCAGTGACCGAAGAGGAGTGCTTAGAAGCGATGATCGGTGATAGAAGGGGAGACGATCGGCGACGAAAATGGCAGTGATTTGAGAGTTCAAGTTTGAAGATTTTTAGGGATTATTTTGTAAAAAAAATATGAAAATTTTCTTATTTTCTGAAATATTTTTAAAAAATATCTTCAAAAAATATATATAAATAATTCAAATAAACACGCCAAGTGTTAAATATTGATTGGTTAACGAGTTTTTTTAACGGTAGTTAACCATCAGAAACCTAAAATTATAATGGTGTAAACTTTAGGCACCTAAAGTTCAAAAGTTGTATAATTTAGGCACTTATTTTTCATTTAAACCTTTTTCAAATCTATATCATATTTGTTTTTATTTTCAAATTTATAGCATTTGCTACAGTGAAAAGTCAAGCATGTGGGAGTACAATCCGACTTCACTGTGCGGCCTATTTTTTTATTAAAAATATTGAAGACGAGATACATACAATCTAACTTCAGTGTAAAATATTGTTCAAAGATAGTATACCTACAACTCGATTTTAATTATTTTAATAAAAAATAATTTACTGTTTAAAGTCAAATTCAGCCCAAACTGACTTCAAAAACACTATAACAATTACAATATTTTTAAAAATAAATTAAATTGGGTCATAATTGTGAAAAAAAAGGAAAAACCATATGTATGCAAAGCTTCCGAGTTTAATTTTTAATTTTTAACGTCACGCTCTGTGTGAAGCACGTAAGGTAAACGATGTCTGAAAGTTAAACTGCTTGCGCAAGAAAGAGACACGTGTTGAGCAATGGTTGGTTCATCGAAAAAGTGTTTTACTCGCACGTGTGATTATCATATTCTAGCCTCGTTTTCTTAATTTGTATCCTTAAATCATTTTACTAATACTTTTTTTTTTAAATCTCGAAATAGGTCCATTTTATATGTATATTCGCACATTAACTATTTAATTTTTAATTAGCGTTAATTTAATTGTTGAGTAAATTATACAATTTGTTGTAATTATTTTTTTTCTTATTTGAATTAAGTTAGTTATATAATTCAATTCAAATAATGATTAATTTTAATTGCAATTCTTGGTCTAATTGATAGTTGTAATTTATTTTTTAAAATAATTTTTTGAAGAATTTGTTTTTTATTCCTATAATTTGACACCAAAATTCTTTATTCAAATCAATTCAAATAGTATCAAACAAAATAATAACTATATATTGTCATTAATAATAGGTTAAATGTTAAAATAAATGCTTAACCTTTCGAAACAATCAAACAAAATATTGACGTTTTCGAATATGCTTAAATAAAGGTTTAAAATTTTAAAACTGTCAAATAAAGCGTAACGTTTTTAAACATGCTCGAATAAAAAAGGGGGAAACGTTACGAACGAGAAAGACTTTTTATTTGAGTACATTTGAAAATGTTAGTATCTTATGCAACCATTTTAAAAGTTAGACTTTTATTTGAGCATATAAGACAATATTAAACTCTCATTTGTCCGTTTTAATGCGTTAGATTAGACCCTTATACGAACAACCCTTAAAAGATTAGATCATTATTCACTCATTTAACACTAATAATAAAAGAGATTTTTACCCTTGTATTATTTTCTTTTGTAAATTTTAATAATTCAAGTAAATTTTTGTTTTTTTATTATAAGAGGCTTATAGGAAACAAATTCAAATTATGTTAATTTAAAAATTTAATAAAAAACCATTCTTCATTTTTTCCACGATTCAATCAATACTTTTTTGTCTAATGATATTTTCGATTTTCAAACTTTTGTTTTTTAAAACCATCCTAACATTTTTCTCTCTTTTCACATCCAACATTTTATTTTTCTATCAGATTTAAGTAATTGACAGGAAAAATATCAGTCTTATTAAGTTGACGTCAGTTATTTAATTTTTTTGCCAATTTTTACATAATTTTATGAACTCTAAAATTTGTAATAATGTAAATATATATATTTTTTACATTTTTAATAATTTATCATGTAAGTTTAACATGTATGTTATTTTTCTTCAATTGATTTAATTTGACAAAAAAGTAAAAATTAAGAGCCAAAAGGGGGAAAATTGGGTAAATTTTATACAAGCTACATATTTTCACTATAAAATTTGAATCCCAAATATTAAAAAATAAACTGTAAACTAAATTTTTAACCCCTAAAATTAAAATATTTGTGTAAATTAAAGCTTACACAAGCTGTGCACCAAAGTTTTTTCTAAAAAAATTAAGGATTAACTGATAAAAACACATAAGGACCATAATGACTTTTTTAAAAATGTGAGGGGCAAAAATATGATTAGCCATAAATTTCAGTATTACCCTCGTGACGCCCAAGTTCCAACAAACCTCATAAATCCGAGGATATATTTGTCACTTTACAAACTTTGACATTAAATACATTACAGAATCTCAATTGATTAAAGTAATTAACCTTTTTTATTTATTTATAATTAATTTTAGGTAGTCTTTTTCCCTCTATTTGGCGCGTATATATACCCGTCCATTAAAAAAGTCTTACTAATAGAAAGATCAAAATCAAAATCAAAACAAAACGAGTTTCAGAAACTGAAGCAGAGAGAAAGAAAGAAAGAAAGAGAAAGTAAAAAAAAAAAAACTGAACAAAACCCAGAAAAATAACAGACAAAACATCGTCTCTTTGTGTGTCTGTGTTTTTGTTTGGTCGTGTTTAAGGAATGAGAGAGAAAGTTCCTGTTTTGTCTCTTTATTTTCTGCTTATTTCTTGTTGTTTCTCAGTTTAGAGAAGGATACAGAGATACCCTTTTGATCTGGTTGAAATTCGGGTTAATTGTCCGTACGTTTAATGGAGCGCCCCCCCGAGTCCGATCCGGAATGGACAGCTCCGGGAGCCGAAACAGGGCTTGAAGGTAAAGGAAGAATCCGGGTTTTGATTTTGGGGTTTGTTTGTTTTTTTTGTGTAATGTGGGATGTGATGCATGTTTTTTGTCTGAAATGTAGAGCCGGTTTGGCGGTTGGGATTAGGGGGTGAACCGGAATCATACCCGGAGAGACCCAACGAAGTTGATTGTATTTACTATTTGAGGACCGGGTTCTGTGGCTACGGCTCTAGGTGTCGGTTCAATCATCCACGTGACCGTGCTGTGGTAAACTTTTCATAATTTGTTTGAATTCTTCTTTGTTTTTGATCTGACTCAATGTTTGTTTGATTATGATGGGGTTTTGAATTTTAGGGTAAAATATCATAGTTTTTGGTTTAATGAAATGAGATCTAGTGAAATTGGTAATCTTGTTTTTCGATCGGTGAAAGAAATGTGAAAACGGTGACGATTGATTCACTGCCTTAGGTTATGGGAGCTGGAAGAGGAGATGTAGGGGAATATCCGGAGAGAGTCGGCCAGCCGGTTTGTCAGGTAAATTTGAGATATGTATGCCGGAATGGTATGATTTTCACAATGTGCATTGCTTACTGCTTAGATAACTTGATGCTTTTTTTTAAGTTCGAATGATATCGAGTTAGGGTCACGGTACTTTTGGCGAATGAATTCTGTTTAGTTTGATTATGGCTCTTTCCTCTTTATTGACTCGCAGTATTATATGAGGACGGGGACCTGCAGATTTGGTTCTTCCTGTAAGTACCATCATCCAAAGGAGGGAGGTGGTTCTGCTATCGACGTCCCACTAAATTATTATGGATATCCATTACGTCCGGTTTGTATCACTTGACATTATTGATTAAATGTTTTAAGATGTGCATTTTTGAGTTTTGCTTAATAGTTGAAGAATACTGCAAAACAGGGCGAAAAGGAGTGTTCTTACTATGTGAAGACGGGGCGGTGTAAGTTCGGTGCGACATGTAAATTCCATCACCCCGCACCATCCGCATTGCAGGTTCCGGCACCCTCTCCTGCTCCTCGAGTTCCATCTGTGCCTACGCCTGTTCCTGCGCCTACATTGTATTCCACGGTGCAGTCACCGTCCGGCCCTTCCTCTCAACAATATGGAGTTGTAATGGCTAGGCCTCCCCTAATGCCAGGCTCGTATGTCCAAGGTCCCTATGGTCCTTTATTGCTTTCCCCGGGCATGGTTCCTTTTCCGAGTTGGAATCCCTACCCGGTAGGACAATTTAAAGCTTATTCAGTTAACCTCAATGGTGATTACACTTCATTGTTTTTTTATTTTTTAAAGGCTGTTATGCACCTGGTGCAGGGACCTGTTAGTTCTGGTACTCAACCCGCTGTTGGATCTAGCTCAATTTTCCGGGGAAAACCATTATCTCCTTCAGCGCCTGCCTATACCGGGTCTTATCAACCTGTATCATCTAGTGTTGGACCTTCAAGCAGTAATCAGGAGGAGCAGTCATTTCCCGAGAGACCCAGCCAACCTGAATGCCAGTATTATATGAAAACGGGTGATTGTAAATACGGATCCTCCTGTAGATATCATCACCCACCTGAAGTGATTGCACCGAAAGGAGATGTCACCCTCAGCCCTCTTGGTCTTCCTCTACGACCGGTAAGAATTTCATGAAATGTACTATAAATGTGATGCCTTATGCAGGATTAGATTTTAAAAATGTCCTATAGTCTGGTCAGCATGAATCTGGGTTTTCTTTGCTCAAATTGCTTTTGCCACAACTCGATTATGTTTCTGAAATAAGGTTGGTCGTAAAATGGCATATTCTGATTATTATCTATATTTAGCAAGCACTGTATCGGAAAATATCTGTGCAATCACTGCATTGAATTGGAATTTCTTTCTTGATGTCATTCCGCCGAACTTTTTAACGAGCTAATTGATATTTAGACTCAGTGGTATAAGCAGGTTACATGAATGTCTTTTAATCTTTTATAATATGGTTTCGATTTAGTACGTTAGGTGTGAGACATGTGTTTGTGATAGGACCTATTGATGTTAATCACGAATAAAATAACTAGAGTCTTTTCCTGGTTAATTGTTGTTCATTTACTTATTTGTTGTTTTTCTTAATGATTTCAGGGGGAACCAACTTGTACTCATTTTTCACAACGCGGAGTATGCAAGTTCGGACCTGCTTGCAAATTTGATCATCCTATGGAAAAACTAAGTCACAGTCCATCAACGTCTTCCCTTTCTGATATGCCTGTTTTACCCTCTCCCGTGGGATCTATGATCGGTACACTAGCTCCTTCATCCTCTTCGAATTTACGATCAGAGCTTTCTGGGTCCAGCAAGGACCCTGCACCCACCATCATGTCATCATCAATGAGCTCGTCGAGTGAATCAGTTGGTTCGGTTTTTCCTAAAGGTGCAGCCGTTCCTCATTCAAGCACACAGCAGTCTACTCCGAGTTCTGCCCCTCCTACTGGCAGCGGCAGCACCGAGGCCCACACTTCAAGCTAATAGATAAGAGAAGCAACGGCCTCGATCCCCATTTTTTTGATCAAGGTCATGAACCTACACATTATTGTTTTATGCAAGTCTTGGAAAAATAGGAGGCCTAATTTTGTTATCATGGCAGGCTCAGATCATCTATGTTCGTATAACCCTTGTATGGCCGTCTCTTCCATATCGAATAAAGCCTATGGCGAATACCCTGAAAACTTTAGCAAAACCGTTATACTTTTGCTTTTGAATAACCACTGAAGAACCCTCAGAGACCTCAGTTACATTAGGGAGAACTGTGTCAACCCATCCTGTTTCCGGACTCCGAAAAACGAAAAGATACCCCCACATCAGTCTTCCCTTTACATGAACATCTTTCTCAGAGTTTGTTGTGAAGAAAAAAAAGAATTTAAGAAAAACTCTATAGGAAGCATCGAAATTCGACTATCTTTAGATACATATTTTATGTTTCGACAATTGAAATGCTTGATACATTTCTTATGACATGAATATATGAGAATTGCTCTTTGAATATTGCTGGAATTAGGGTTCAGTTTGGTTTGTTTACATTGTCACTTTTCCCAGCTTCTGTCTTTTCTCACTGTGATATTTATTCTATTGAATAATTGCTCGTGCAAGTGTTTATCTTCGAGAAATGACATGGGATTTTTGGTCGAACCAAAAATTGAAGATCTAGCCCGTTCGATCTTTGATTCGATATTTTTTCCGAATGGTTGAGCTTTTACATTTCTTCCTATAAAGGAAGAAACAAATAAAAACATGTATTTTCTCCACTTCCCCATTAAGATTTCCTTTGTCTGCCCATTACCTCATGTACTTAATCCATGTAAATGTGCAATATGAGGTGTTGTGTTGTTTTTGTACACAAAAACACAGACACAGACAGAAACACTCGACAGTCTTATGTTTTGTAGTTGTCGATTCTTTCCACATTTCAACACCTTTTTAGCTGTTTGGTAGTGCTTATATGATAAATGTGTCCAAATTCTTTTAAAAACAGAGCAATAATGAAATGAAAATGCATCGTTCCGACAAGGTGATGATGTTTAAACCATTAAATCACAATGTAATAATTAAGGTTTTTACATGCATTTTATTTAAAGCGCTCAGGCCTTTGCTGATAAAAAGTAGAACAAGTAGCCGCAAAAGAGAGATAATCATGGAGTTGATATTAATTGCTGTCTGATTTGAACAACATGACAAGATTCTTTATCAATGGATCGTGTTCTGAAATTAAAGTAACAGAAAAAACTGTTTATTTATCTTTAATGTCTGTTTTACGGTCGTAATTATAAAAGTGCATATCCAGATTCGAATGCATTGCCAAAGGGAGCCCTTGAAGAAGATTGCAGAGTCATCTCTATCCATCAATGGCGGATTTACGATATCGGAGAGCTCCCATGGTTGTTGATCAAAGCTCCAAAAACTCTCCTGATTCATCACATCACCAAAACCAGGTAACTCAACGTTTGTTACATCTTTAGGAAGAACATAACTATTACTAGAACATGAATGGTTTTCATGGGTGTCTTGTTTGATTGAAGAAACATGGGAGCTTGTCGGATTCAAACAGTTACGAGGAACAATGGAGGAGAAGTAACCCGAGTTAGTATGAGTAGAGAAAAAGAATCCATTATCATCAGCTGATGAGCAATATGATGATGGATCACTATTATTGTTAACAACATGATTATTGGTTGCTGCTGTTGTTGAATTTGAAAGCTTGTAAGAAACTGATCAAAGGGGGACAAAACATGGAAACAAGAGCTGTCCGAATAGACATAGTTGGTCCTTGCTTGAACTCCTTTAATGGAAATGGCAAGGGCTGCTTCTTGAGCAGTATCAAAGGTGCCAAGCCAATGCCGGGTCCCTAATCTCGGCAGCGTACCGGCCCCATGGCCGCCTTCGGATTCAGCCTGTTTCCTTCTCCCTCGCCTCTCGCTGGGGATAGGTTTCTTTGAAGCAAAGCCAAACCAGCTTGTGTTTGAACTATTGGCTCATATCTAAAAGGGGTTTCAATGGTTCTTGAAGAAGTTGACATCTCTATGTTAATGGCTCCATTGCCCTTAATCATGGAACAATTCCACAAACAAAGTACAAAAACCAAAGCCTCTCTTCACCAAATGACCCCATTAGTCAAAACCCTCCTTTGTTTTGTTTCTTTTTGTCAAAACCCCATAGTCTTGAAAAATGTAATCATCACCCTTGTGATGAAACAAAAATTTGATGAAATCCTAGAAGTTGACCACGTGGGTCTTTTTAATATAGGCTCAAGTATTACTTTTACTTTTGTAGTAGTCTCAATTTATTGACCTCTATAATATTTTTTTTTATTAATTTAATCCTTAAAATGGTTGAATTTCCTTAACTGACGAAAAGTAACGTTAACCATTATGGTGCTGACGTGACGGTTTATGATGCTGACATGACAGTTCACAAGTGAAAATGATGTGGTAGAGGGGCAATATTGATTTTTTAAGCAAGTTCGAGGGCAAAATTGATGTTCTGGTTGAGTACGACGGCAAAATTGATTTTTAGGCAAAAAATATGATTAAAATATTAAAATAATATAAAAATTAATAAAAATATTTATTAACATATGACTAAAAATAAAATAAAATAAAATAAGTAAAAAATATATAATTAAAATATCATAAACTAATAAATTATAAATTATTCAATAACTAAAATTTGAAATATTTATAAAGTATTAAAAAAATAAAAACGTTCATAAAAATTTTGAATGATTTTAATTTTTTTTTCTCTTTAAAGAATCTAAGGAAGAAAAAATCTTAAAATAGGGTTAATGTGATTCTCTCAACCGAACAATTTTTTTACCTTTTTTGGTGCCCCTATCTCTCAATACTAAAATAGTTTAATTTCTAAATCACAAAAACCCTAAAATTCAAACACTTTACTTGATTAAATTTATACACATACTTTTATGATTCATAATCACTTTATATTGATAAAATTTTCGATTAGGGTTTAGGATTTAAGGTTTGTAATTTAGAGTTTGAGATTTTTAAGGTTTGAAATTTAGAAATTAGAATTAGAGTGTAGAATCTATTTTCAAGTTTTGATTTTTGAATAATTTATAATTCAATAGCTTCTGATATTTTAATTTTATAATTTTTACTTATTTTTAGATTTTTATTATTTTTAACCATATATTAATATAATATTTTAAATATTTTATTAATTTTTACATCATCTTAGTATTTTAATATTTTTTAAATTAGTATTTTTACCTAAAATCAATTTTGACATTATACTCAACCAGAAAATCAATTTTGCCCTCAAACTATGTCAGAAAATCAATTTTGCCCCTCTTCCACGTCATCTTCACACATAGACTGCCATGTCATACACCTTTAACCGTCACATTAGCACCATTGACCTCCATGTCAGCATTGTAACATTCAACGTTGGACTGCCATGTCATACCTCTTTCTTTGGTTTCTTTGTTTCTTTCTCAGTTTTTCAAGATTTTGTCATAACTAATTTGGACTGATCTTTGTGGCAGACTTAGTTATGGTCAGTAAGTATCTTCACGAAAATTTTCTACAAGAACAATACTTTAAACTTAAGACCTGCTAAAGCGATACCAAACTACTTATTTTTGACCAAATCTCATTGATAAGAGTTTAACGTCCATTATGTAAGATATGGAGTTGGGCAATTTATGAAAAAACAATAACACGGAAAGAACTTTATCCTAGTGCTTAGAGGCATGATTTGGCTCTTCCATATATAGTCAGAGCTCATATCGTTATCAGACACTTTTGGACAATAATTTAATGACTTGAACATGAAATTCAAGGACAAATTTACTAAGTGAATGAGAGGGTCCGCACTTCCATTTTTTTTTGTCTAATGATAATTTTAGTTATTATTAATTTAAATATTTATCGAGTTAAACCCGACTTTAATTTACTATTATCTAATCCTAATTTCATCTTTGTCGGAATTTGGAAAGCGAAATTGGAGAAAAGGGATTGATAAAAATGGTGGGTCATTTTCACATTTTTTGGCTTCTTGAAAACAATGGATATTGTCCAAGGGCAGTTAAATTAAAGGCTTAAAAGAAAGCAAGTTTGGATTAAAAACTGCCGAAACAAAAGCAATTTGTACATAAAAGCGGGACAATAACAAAGGACTGATTTAGCAGTTACAACAGGGGAAAGTGTTCATCGGTGTTCATCGTTAGTGGTGTTCATCAATGTTCGTCGCCCGTTGTAGAATTTTCTTTTTTTTTTGTTTTTTTTTGGAATAGATAGGAGGCCGAAGCCGGTACATTAAGTGATCTTTAGTCGAGCATAAGGAGGGCCAGAAATATCTCACTAAAATAGACCATTTAGACTATTCGGAGGATCGAAGAGAAGTACAAGGGAATCGTCAATTCGGGGAATGGACTTAGCCAAGAAATCCGCAGTCATGTTCGCATAAGAACAAAATCAACAACCCTAAGTCTTTGAAACAGAAAAGAAATAGACCTGACTAAGACATTAGGACTCGTTGAAGAAGATGTGGATAGGAGCTTGAAGGCATCCGCGCTATCCACTTGAACAATTAAGCGTTGGTAACCTTAGTTCCAAGCAAATCGCAGCCCTTCCACGACACACCATAATTCAGCTTGTAATGCCAACCTAATTGAATTATGGACCAACATAGAAAAGAAAATGGCACGCCATCAAGGTTTACTAATACCCTTTATACATTTTTTAAACATCTAATCGATACTATATTTTGTCATACTTTAGATACGAATAAAATAAATATTTTATATTAAAAATATATGAGTCAATATCAGTGAAATCTTTTCTTTCCACAAACGGACTTCAAATGATGTCACATGTTATTTTAAGGACATTAAACCCTACACACTAAAAATAAAACTCTAAATTTTAAACTATAAACTTTAACCTTAAACCTTAAAAGTTAATCCTCAATTCTTAACCATAAACCCAAAAACAATAATTCTAAATTCTAAAAATATACCGCTTGTAAAAAACTTTATTTTCCAAGGATGGTGCATCAAATCATTTTCCTAAATATATTCATAAAATTTTATTCAACAATAACTGAATTTACATTATGTTAGCCTATAATATTAGGATAAATTACAACAAAGGTCACTTAATTATGGGTAAAGTTACATTTGTGTCACACAATTATTAAAAATTATATTTGGGTCATTCAATTATGGGTAATGTTACATTTGAGTTACCAAATTATTAAAAGTTACACTTGGGCCAGTCAATTATGGGTAAGAATACATTTGAGTCACCCTCCATATTTAAAAAATACATCAACTTAGTCATTTTTTCTTCCAAATCACTTGTATACCATCATTAACACTAGAATACTTCATTTGAATTCATTAATTAATCTAATACACAAGTTGATATATATATTTTAAATATGAAGGGTGTCCCAAATGTAACCTTACCCATAATTGAGTGACCCAAGTGTAACCTTTAATAGTTGGGTGACACAAATGTAACCTTACCCATAATTGAGTGACCAAAATATAACTTTTAATAATTGAGTGATCCAAATGTAACCTTACCTATAATTGAGTGACTTTTGTTGTAGTTTACCCATAATAGAGGTGGCAAACGGGTCATTCTGTTCGGGTTTGGTTCGAGTCATTTTGGTTCTTGTTATTTCAGTTATGACTACAATCGATTTAAATTTGGTTCATGTTTGGTTCAAACTTTTGGTTTTAGTTTGGGTCTATGGTGATTTCGCTTCGGGTTTAGGTCGAGTCGGTTGACTTTCGGTTTGGTTAATATCGGGTCGGTTGATTTCATGTCAAGTCAATATCGGGTTATTGGGAGACCGATCGGTTTTAGTCGGGTTTTCAAGCCCAGTTAGGTTTTTACACCCCATGTATCACTTTGTATAGCATGTATATTTGGCTTTTTGGTGAGTTGTGGGACAGTTCACATCCATCTTTCTTTACTTTAATATATTTTCTTTATTTTGGGTTGCCTTCAGTTTGAGTTGCTTTCGGTTTGAGTTCATTTGGTTTGGTTGACAATTGGTTCGGGTCTATTCGGTTCGATTAAAAATTGGTTTAGATTCATTTTCGGTTCAACTAAAATTCGGATCAGTTTCGGTTTGTTTTGGGTTTCCGGTCAAATTTGGGTCATTACATTCGGGCCGATTTTAAGTCTCGTTTGAAATAAATCGATTTAGTTCTCGAATCTCGGGTCAAGTTTACATGTATAACCCATAATATTAATCCAGTCAAAGATTTAATATATAGTTTACAGTTCTAAACTAAAAGGGATTACCATAGAGTGAATAAATTTCTAAGTTTATAGATCAAAGATTGTCTGGTAATATCAAAAATGTGAAACTAAAATCCCAAATCTATTTGAAATTATTTTTAAAAATATATCCATATAAAGTAATTGGATTGATCATTGATCACATGCAGGCCAAAATACAAAAGAATTAAATGATTATTTAGTGAAGTATCTTTATTGTTTAAACCAATATTTAATCCTTGAATTTAGTATTTTTTATTTATAATTTGATCCTTGATTTTCTTGTTTATATTAGTCTTTGAACTTGGATGTTGTCACACAATTTAGCCTATTTTACTAGCGCCATTAAGACGTGATGATATGACACTATAAGATTCTGTCACTAAATATAAAGAATAATATATATTTATATACTTTTTATTTATTAAAATTTCAGTTGATGACATATATAATCTCATAATATCACATCCTTACATAATGACATTAAAAAATGACTGAAATGTGTGATGGAATCTAGGTTTTGGGATTATTGTGTACAAAAACAAAATTTAGAGACTGAATTAAAAACAAAAACCATCAAATTTAAAGTCCAATTCCTAACTCAATTTCATTACCTTTCCTATGAAGTTTTCTATCATCTATTGAAATTTTTTAAAATAAAGTGTCCCATTTGAGAATCGGGGCTTTAGCCTTTTGGGTTTTAGGGACCAGATTGAAAATCATGGGAATTCACAGGATAAAAACTTTATTTTTCATGTGTTAAAGGTAATCCGGGATTTAGGGAAAAAGATGAAAGTCTCTCCCTTTGAACTTTGACTTGAAAATATAACAAAACCAATTTATAAATTAGCTGATCATTTTGGATACAATAAGAATATATTGCTTTACATGATTTATTACTCATTTACGCAGTGCTACTAATGTGAACGCAGCATATTGTTATTGGAATGCCAACACTCTCTCCCACAATGGTAAGATAATTTAGTTTAAACATGAACCTACTATTCTCACATTTTTTACTACAGAATCAGGGTAACATTTTCAACTGGGAAAAATATGCATAACGAATTCAAGAGAAGAAAGTTAAATATGTTAATGGCAGATAGTTTGGAAATAAAATGGTGCGGAGTTTTACATCAATACATTTGATCCAAGTTAAGGAGAGCAACAGACAATGGACTTGGTTTGAACCTCACATACATAATCCACCCATCAGACGCATCTTCCTACAACTTCTTTTAGATCATTCTTTGTAATAATTCAGAGATTCATTTAGGTCTGTGTTGTAAAACAAATTGCTCCCCAGGCAAGTGTACCACCAGTGGCTTCAACACCAGCTTACACTGTTGGATTACTATTTTCCCCCAAACAATTTTTGTTATAATACTATTAGTATTTTATTAATTAAAATAAAAAATAACAATAATTATTGATATTTAAAATAAAAGAATAAATGTCAATTAAACCTATACGGATGAATAAAATTGTCGGTATATGTATCTTATACAAATCAATGTGATAATAATATCCCGACAGTTGTCCCGTCGATAAAGGTAAACCTATGCCTACAGATATGTCCGTCGGTACAGAGTCCCAACATCTATATCGACGATTGTTTCCGTCGCTATAGAGATATACCGACTAGCATTTTACTGACAACCTTTTATTTGTTGGAATATCTCTTTTGTCCGTCGGTATAGGGTTTTAGACCTTATACCGGCGGATTGTTGGTGTTTTACCGATAGTTTTCTGTCCCTTGTTATATGCCATTTTTAGTGGTGCGAACCCAACAAGTGTCCCAGTAGAAAAGCGGACGATGATCATTTTAGGAGACACGAGTTCAAATCGCTCTGTCTACAAGGTGCATGCTCATTGTCAAAGGTTTAAGAATATCTATGAACAGATACTACCTTATAATCATCTTTAGACTATTAAAAAATAATTTATTGTGTGCATACAACACATTTTAAATGAAAAATAATAAAAATAAGTAAGATAACATATAATACAATTTAACATGATTAAGCTGATTAAATTTTGTTCGGTTGATATTGTCGTTGTTACAATACACAAGACAACGTAAAATCGAGCATACTTCAATGATAAACATCTTTTAATTTATAGATGAAGAGGCATTTGGAGTAGAGGCATTGTATTAAAATGTTATAAAAATGTATTTTATAATTTATATTTTCTATATTTACACAAATATGAAATATATTTAAATCCAATTTTCAGGTTACTTTTTGGTGAGAATTTTTATAGCACTTCTTGTTTAGGATCATTTGGCTAGTCAAGCGGTCAATACATACTCTTGTGGCTTTCCACTACTGCAAAATCATTTTGCCTTTGATTATTTTAGTGCCTAAATAAACCAAGCAATTCTCCTTGCTCTCTAAGCTTGGATGATGAAGGGATGATTATATAGTAGATAATTTTGTTTAGATTAATTTGTTGGTAAAATAAAATTTATAATTTTTTTATGTTTTTTTTATGTTCATTTTAAAATCCATATATGTTACATATAGACTTAACAATTGTACTTGCAAGTAACTCAACAAATAAGTTTACTAGTGAGAGTCGAAAACTTTGATACTTGTTAACACTCTAGTGAATATTCAATCATAGTTTTTGTTATTTTACCAATTACGAGTTGGTTTAACGAAACAAGAATTAAATTATTTAGACAATACCCAATGTCCAAGTCTTAGTATTGTTAGGGGTGTTTATTGTCGGGTATCCAGTTTATCTGGGTACCTCCTTTGCCGGCCCGTGCCCCAACCCGTTATATCTGGGTACCTGGTTCATATTTTTTTTAATTTTATTTTTTAAAAAAACAATATATTAAACACATACAATTTAAAATTTTACAATACATAATCCAAACAAAATAATTAGTGATTTGAAGTTGGTTTTAACTATAAAGGATGAAATGTTTAGATATATATTAAAGTTTATCGCCAGAAGAATATATTAAAAAGATTAATCTCGATCGTGATTTTTCCCCCTTCAAATATTATACTGACAAATCAATACAAATATTTTTAAAAAAAATTTAAACTTAAAACTTAAAAGTATATAATAGAAACATAGAAAGAATTTAGGGATTTGAATTTAGTTTTGGAGTAAAAATATTAAAAAACCTAAAATAAACATATAATTTTAAATATAAAAAAGTATATATTAAAATTATCGGGTCGGGTACCCGGTAAAGGAAAAATTTCGGACCAAAACCAATCTGTGTACTAGAAAAAATTATCGGGTCGGGTACTCGGCCCGATAAAAAAATAAAATTTTTAAAATACATGCCTATTTTGTATCAGGTCGTCAGGTAATCGGGTGGGGTGAATCAGGTCGGATAATTTTGAATACCCTTAAGTATTGCGAATGAAACAATTGAGTTAGGAGAGTCTTCTCAATTCTCATAATAAACCTCTATAATATCTGATATTTATTAGTCTAAAAAAATTTAGATAATAGTTATAAAAAGGCATTGTTATTTTGATCAAATTGTTAATTATGAAATGTGTTATATAAATGGACAAATAGTGACATGAACGCTTTAAAAAGTTTTAAAGTTATAATTTAATGCAATGGTAGAATTTATTTTGCCCCTCTTAGATTAATAAAAATGTAATTTGATCCCTAAAAAAATATAAGGATACAAGTTAGTATAATGGTCAAATTATATTTTGAGTTTGACTACCTAAAAACAATCACAAAGTGGAATGAACGCACGAATCAAAGGCAACCAATAATATTATGCCATGTGTAGACGCCTAATTTTGTCTAGGATATTTTATGAAAATATCTTGGTATATATGATCTTAATTTGGATCGCTATAGAGTTTAATTTTGAATTAGATTGTATTTTAATTTAATTCTAGAACGAAAATTGAATTTTAGCTTAGCTATAGGGATATAATTAAAATTTAATTTAAAGAGTAAATTGAAAATTTGAAGAATAGAGATAAAAAAATCAGAATTTAGCTAGTAATCTCAAGCCCAACGTTTGATAAAGTCCAATGTTTAAACGGGCCTGGATGGACAAATAGAAGAAAACAATAAAACAAAATAAAATCAAATGTATTTTCTTTTAAAATACGAGAAAATATCCATGCATTAGCTGTGAAAATAAAATGTTTCCACAAGCACCATAATTTTAAGGGTTAAGAATTCAGTTTAAGATTTATAGTTTATGTGTTTAGAATTTATGGACTATAATTTGGATTTATGTTTTAGTGCTAGAATTTAGGGTTTAAGATTTAGGTTGTAAGGTAATGTGATAGGGATTTACGTTTATACCTACAAACCCTAATTTTAAACCACAATCCCTAAATTTTAAACACATAAATTTAAACCCCTAAACTGAATCTCTAACACTAAAATTATGGCGCTTGTGAGGATAAAATATTTCCACCGCTAGTGCATGGTATAATTACCTATAAAATATTGTGTATTTTGGGGATTAACAAATTTTTTTCACACGAGAAAAGTTCATTACTAATATAAATAATGATTAATATTTAATACATCGACATTATATAAATTTTATTTACTTTCGACGATGAAGCAAAAAACCGACTTTGGTATTAGAAGTACTTGCTTGTATATATGTGTTTCATAGGTGATAAAGAGTTTGATGTTTGGTAGCAGGGGTAAATTTAGAAATTTAAATTTGATCATTTCTTGATTGATTTATATCAAATTTATAATAGGTTAATAAAGAATAATTATTGTGTAAGTAAATAAGGTTCATAGTCGGAGAAATATTGTCACATTTTATTATAATATTATTTAATGTAAAAAAGTTCAAGAATCAAACAACAATCAATTAAAATAAATAAATCAAAATTTTAGTTACGTTCTCTTTAATGATTCTTTCTGCCAACTTAAAAAAATGTTGTGGTCTCTTTTAGAGAGCCAGACTTTCTTTTCTTTAATTCATTTATTAATTGTATCAATTATCATCAATTTATCATGAATCCCTAAACCTCCTTTCCCTTCACCTTGACTGTTTCTGAAAACAAAGAGGTGTTGTTGGCTGCCTCCACTTTTGAAGGAATAAACGCTAGAAGGAGGGCATGATCAACATTGTGTGGGTTCGGGGGGGATTTATAAGCAAGCCAAGGGTACGTTGGGAATCACAACTTCTTTCTACTTAATTAAGGTGGGGAAGAAAAAGGAAAGGATTAGGCACCAATTAATATCTTCAAGCATATAATGCATCCAGAAAATGACCACCATGAAAAAAGTAATAAAGTTCTTAGGTGAAAGAATTACTCAATAAACACCTACAAAGATTTTAACTTTACGAGTTTGATATGGGTATGACAAATATAAAATAAATTTTATATTTCAAATGTAAAAAATAAAAAGTCATAAAAATTATGTGAGCGTGGCATCACATATATTTAAATACTTATACTTGAATCATGTGAACAAAATAAAGTCGAAAATAAATAAAGAAAAAAAAGAAAAAATGTGGGAGAATAGAGGATTAAGAAAAATAATAAGGAGATAAATACAAGGAATACTTGAACCGTACCAAATATGCTCCCAATATTGAAAAGTATCAAATACATGGTACGGTATTAGATTGAAGTATTTGTGCTTCATAAGGGACAACCGCCCTCTCGAATCCCTGATCCATCCCTAGCATGATGGTTTTGGAGATGGCAACACTCGTCGTCGATGATGAAGACGAACCATTGTTTGAATTCATTTTGCTCAATGCTTAAAACTTTGAGAGAAATAAAAAAAAACGTTTTTACGAGGTGGACAGTTCAATTTTGTGGCTCAAGGGTTTTTTTTTAAAGAGAAGCAAGCTGTGGAGGTATTTTGG
Organism: Hibiscus tridactylites; assembly: GCA_958450335.1. NCBI lineage: Eukaryota > Viridiplantae > Streptophyta > Magnoliopsida > Malvales > Malvaceae > Hibiscus > Hibiscus tridactylites. The sequence continues at coordinate 20,996,680 of OY288266.1, forward strand.
GGAATGAAAAGCGAGTCAGACGGGACTTTGTCTTGTTGTCGAACCTGTTCATGTCCATGTCCGTTTCATGATGGATAACAATGTAAGGGAGTTTAGTGTTTATTTTATTTTTCGATAGAATTTATTAGAATCTAATTAATTACATTCCTAAAAATTAATAATTAATTTAGGGTAATTAATAATAATGTAAAAGAGTTTAGAATTTAGAAGTTTAAGGTTTATTAGTTTATGGTTAATGATCTATGGTTTTAGGATTTATAATTTATGGTTTTAAGGTTTAAGATTTATGTTTATTGTTTAACGTTTTTAAACACCCTAAATTAACGACGTTTAATTTTTTAAGAATGTAATTAATTACATTTTATTATATTACATTAAAAATTAAAATAAGCATTAACGATAGGATTATAGTAGTTTTTATATGCAGCCATTAGTGTAATGCCCTAAATTCGACGTTACATTTGAGCCTCAAGCCTAAACTGCAACTATAAAAATTTTAACATGGTTTAGCCCAGTCCACATTTAATTTCCATAGTGGTCCCAAGTTGGCATAATGGTAAAGCTTAGGGTACATTCCCAGGAGTTCCCAAGTTCAATCCACGCGTAAGCCATCTTATTCTTCTCTAATTATATAACAAAAAATATTAAATTTCCATAAGTCCAATGATGTTCCAAATAGGACGATACAAAATAGTTAAATTATTTACGTGGGAGCTCCAATTTAAAAATAACATAATTAAAACCACTCGACATGATCAAATAAAAACTTAAAAATAAGTATTGTACTCTTAATCACATCAATTAGTTGAAGTCCTTCTCTAATAGGGGCTCCTTCAATGCCAATGCTGTAACAACCTAAAAACCTGCAAACGGAAAAAGCACGTTTCCAAAAGAGCAAAGCTATAAAAAGCTCAATGACTTATCTACTCTATCATGCTTCATGTAAATCAAAAACATAAGCATACATCTAGAAAAGATGACATGACAATAAACGAAGTATAACATTACCACAAATAATATTATTATATATATTCTATTAAAAAAACATTACCACAAATCATACACATATAGCATGACATCATAAAACACCTTATAACAACCATAACCATAAACCTGGAGTGAGACCCGAGGCCACACAACATCAGGAACGTATATTCAAAAAATATCTTATCATGATGTTGCAACACTTTCGGCAAGTATCCGGATCCCATCAATCAAGTGCCCACAACGCACACATCATCATATCACCATACCATCCTATGCTTTTTATCAACATATAAGTCACATAAGTCATTTTTCGAGTTCTTACGACTTATGTTCAAATAGGAGATTTTTTGGTTATATAATTTTACAACTCTTTCCTGACCATTAGAGGTCTATTAGAACGAACATTACAATTTTTTAGCTTTTCGGACAAAGATCAACATTTTCGGGTAGATTACCCAGTGGGTACCGATACTGGTACGATACTGTGGGTACCAGTACTCCCTGCGTACCGATACCAAAACGGATTCTTAAAATTTCTTAAAGCCTTAGTGTACCGGTACGACCTGACCCATACCGGTATGAACTTTGCTTGGCGTTCCGGTACACGTTGAATATCATACATGTACTCCCTACGTAGCGATACCAAAAGGAATTCTTAAAATTTCTTAAAGCCTTAGTGTACCGGTACGAGCCGACCCATACCGGTACGAACTTTACTTGGCGTTCTGGTACATGTTGAATATCGTACATGTACTCCCTACGTACCGATACCAAAAGGAATTCTTAAAATTTCTTAAAGCCTTAGTGTACCGGTACGAGTCGACCCATACCAGTACGAACTTTACTTGGCGTTCTGGTACATGTTGAATATCGTACCGGTACCCCTTTTATAGTTCATTTTAATGAAACAATGTTCTTTGAACCATAACACCAGGGTACCGGTACGAGCTCCCCGCGTACCGGTACCGAAGCCCATAAATGACTTATTTAGGCTTGAGAATCATCCTCAAAGCCTCCAATTCGCAACCAATGACCCCTTAAGTTAATCTTATAGTTTATAAGAGTTAAATAGGGTGGTGTTGGGTTTGTAGCACGCTCGAATCGATCACCGAAACCGTCAAGGAGGGTTGTAAATATTTGGAGGTTGAATTGGCTAAAATCAAAATAAAGGTAGACAAGTGACACAATGATTTTTGAGTGGTTCGGTCTATTAACTAAGCACCTACATCCATTACCTTAGCACACCACTAAGGATTTCCCAATTCACTCAACAATGAATTCGCCCCCTTTTCCCAGTTTAGGAGGAAACCATTACAACCCTATCTTTTGGACTTGGCTAAGATAGAACCAACTCTAGTTTTTCTCTAAAGGCTAAACTAGAACCTCTCCTTTTACAAGGGATTTGTTTGGTAAACTAAAATACCTTTCTAGGTGGGTGTTTACACAAATTTAAGCTCACAAGAGTGTACAAAGAATTTACAATAAAGCACTCTTCTTAGACTATGTACAAGAGAAAGGTAAAATAAAGATTTAGACTCTATTTCTCTTGATCATGTTGCTTGGATGTAGTCTCTAACATTCTTCAATTGTTCCAGCCTTCGATTTATAGTCTCAATTGAGTTTGTGGTCGTTACTAGCCGTTGGGGATGTTTTGGAGCCGTTGGAGTCTTCATTTCCCACATTAAATGCAGTTCTGCAACCTACCGTATCGGTACACGTGGAGGCGTATCAGTACGCCCTTCTTCAGAACTAGCTGTTGGGATCTTTGTCAGCCTATGCGTATCGATACGCTTGAGGGCGTATTGGTACGGTATGTCATTTAAAAGACCGTTGGGAAATAGCCGTTGGGGTTGTTAAAACAGGGATCGGTACGCCTAATATGTGTATCAAAACGACCCCTAACCCTGTCGATACGGTCTCACCCGTATCGGTACATGTTTTGGCAGATTCAAAACTTGGGCAAAAGGGTATCGATACGGGGTATATCGTATCGGTACGGGCTTGTTTAAAATCCAGTTTTGACTACTTTAAAGCATTTAAAACTTTGCCAAAAACCTTTTTAAATACCTCAAACATATTTTTTAAGTTGTTTGGACTTAAAGACATGTTTTAAATTTTTTTCAAATTAGTCCAAAACATTTTTTCAATTATTATATCAAAACATTAGTTCTACAATCTCCTCCTTTTGATATAATAAAACTAACTTGAAAAATTGTTTGGGATTTCTCCCCCTTTGTTAAATAAATTTTAAATAAGAGAATTAAAATTCAAAATCAATTAAAGCTCCCCCTTATTCATTTGAAAATTCAATTTTTCAAACCATGTCTCCCCTTTTTGTTATATCAAAAAGAATTTAAAACACTTTTAAGCTCAAAATAACAATGGAGGTTTAAATTTTGAAATTATTAAAATGTTTGGTTTTAAAAAGTGACCCCCCTTACTCAAAGCATCATATTAGGCTTAACAAATAATCCAAGACTGTAAACAAAAGTTAGATAACCAAATGTATAAAATAAAAGCATTAAGCTTAGAGGTTACCCAATCTTCTTCTCATGTGTGATTTGAGCATTCTTTGATTTTTCTTTGCTTGCCATTGCTCCAACACACCTACAAAGACATTCACTTGATTTTTGGTATCCAAATTGCTTTGGATCCATTTACATTAGTCACAATGTCTTTAGTTCTCCTAAGAACCCATATCTGTCTAATCCTATAAGATTTTCTCTTCTTAATAGGACAAGTATGTAAGGAATGACCATGATAATGGCAATGTGAGCATTTTGCCATTATGTGACAAGATGAATTATTAAAAATGATTTCTTTTTCTTTTGTTAAGCTTTCAAGCTTAACTTTCAAATCAAGATTTTCTTTTTCTAAAACATCTTTACTTGTTTTTAAAAACTCTAAATCATTTTTCAAAATTTCATTTTGGTTTTCAAAATCTAATTTTGTTTTCAAAAGAAAATCATTTTCAAACTCAACTTTCGAAATCATTTTCTTAAATTTGGAATTCATGGTCTCAAATTCCAAATATAATTCATCGAAAGCATCTTGCAACTCATCAAATGTATAAGAATTTAATTCATTTGAGTTGGAAGATACCTTAGGCTCATCGAGAGCCAAAACACCATCCACCTTTGGATTGGAGAGAAGGTTTGCACATGATTGATCATCATCTTTCTTTTCTCCATTCTTGCTGCCATAAAGCTTCTTAAGTTTCTCCCATAATTCTTTGGCACTTTTACATTTGAAGATATTCTTGGAAACTTCTTCGTTAAGGCCATAATAGAGAATGTGCATCGCCTTGGTGTTTAGCTTTGCCTTCGTGTCGTTGGCACTCCTTTGCTTTTTCTTCTTCTTTGGAGCTTCCAAATACCCATCTTCAATGATGTCCCAAACCTCATAGTCTTGAGACTTGATGAAGAATTTCATGATATTTTCCCATTGGAAGCATGCTTCTCTTTCGAAGAGTGGAGGACACGAGATAAAGCGGTCTTCCTCAAATCTTGCCATTTTCTTGAACGGTGGACTTCGAGCAAATGATCTTTACTTTCGGATGTTAGTCCTTCGATAGAGACGAGGATCTGATACCAATTGTTGGGTTTGTAGTGCGCTCAAATCGATCACCGAAACCGTCAATGAGGGTTGTAAATGTTTGGAGGTTGATTTGGCTAAAATCAAAATAAAGGTAGACACGTGACACAATGATTTTAGAGTGTTTCGGTCTATTAGCTAAGCACCTACATCCACTACATTAGCACACCACTAAGGATTTCCCAATTCACTCAACAATGAATTCGTCCCCTTTTCCCGGTTTAGGAGGAAACTGTTACAACCCTATCTTTTGGACTTGGCTAAGATAGAACCAACTCTAGTTTTTCTCTAAAGGCTAAACTAGATTCTCTCCTTTTACAAGGGATTTGTTTGGTAAACTAAAATACCTCTATAGGTGGGTGTTTACACAAATTTAAGCTCACAAGAGTGTACAAAGAATTTACAATAAAGCACTCTTCTTAGACTATGTACAAGAGAAAGGTAAAATAAAGATTTAGACTCTATTTCTCTTGATCATGTTGTTGGGATGTAGTCTCTAACATTCTTCAATTGTTCCAGCCTTCAATTTATAGTCTCAATTGAGTTTGTGGCCGTTACTAGCCGTTAGAGATGTTTTGGAGTCGTTGGAGACTTCATTTCCCACATTAAATGTAGTTATGCAACTACCATATCGGTACACGTGGAGGCGTATCGGTACGCCCTTCTTCAGAACTAGCCGTTGGGCTCTTTGTCAGCCTATGCGTATCGATACACTTGAGGGCGTATCGGTACGGTATGTCATTTAAAAGACCGTTGGGAAATAGCCGTTGGGGTTGTTAAAACAGGGATCGGTACGCCTAATATGCGTATCGAAACAACCCTAACTGTATCGATACAGTCTCACCCGTATCGATACAGGTTTTGGCAAATTCAAAAACTTGGGCAAAAGGGTATCGATACGGGGTATACCGTATCGGTACGGGCTTGTTGAAAATCCAGTTTTGACTACTTTAAAGCATTTAAAACTTTCCAAAAACCTTTTTAAATACCTCAAATATATTTTCAAGTTGTTTGGACTTAAAGACATGTTTTAAATTCTTTTCAAAATAGTCCAAAACATTTTTTCAATTATTATATCAAAACATTAGTTCTACAGGCGGTTGTTATCATTTTTAAAAGTTATTACCATCAAATCCTAAAATTACCATCAACAACCATTTTCAAGCATTTAAACACCCAAATCATCAAATCAAGAATACAAGGCATCACCCTTAGGATGTGCATGAAACAAAAGGAGTTGGAAGTGTACTAACCTTCCTCCAAAAGCTGGAAAAGAGTAGTTTTTATATGCAGCCCTTAGTGTAATGCCTTAAACTTGTCGTCACATTTAAGCATCAAGCCCAAACCGCAACTATAAAAATTTTAACCTGGTTTAGCCCAATCCATATTAAATTTCCATAGTGGTCCCAAGTTGGCATAATGGTAAAGCTTCGGGTACATTCCCAGGAGTTCCTAAGTTCAATCCACGCGTAGGCCATCTCATTCTTCTCTAATTATAGAACAAAAAAACATTAAATTTCTATAAGTTCAATGATGTTTCAAATATGATGATACAAAATAGTTAAATCATTTACGTGGGAGCTCCAATTTAAAAATAAGATAATTAAAGCCACTCGACATGATCAAATAAAAACTTAAAAATAAGTATTGTACTCTTAATCACATCAATTAGTTGAAGTCCTACTCCAATGGGGGCTCTTTCAATGCCAGCGCTACAACAACCTAAAAACCTGCAAACAGAAAAAATACATACCAAAAGAGCCAGATCTCATAAAGTTCAATGATAACTTATCTACTCTATCATGCTTCATGCAAATCATAAACATAAACATGTAGCTAGAAAAGATGACATGACAATAAAAGAAGTATAACATTACCACAAATCATATATTAAAAAAAACATTACCACAAATCATACAGATATAACATGACATCATAAAACACCTCATAACAACCATAACCACAAACCTGGAGTGAGACCCGAGGCCACACAACATCGGGAATGTATAATCAAAAAATATCTTATCATGATGTTGCAACACTCTCGGTGAGTATCCGGATCCCATCAATCAAGTGCCCACAAGGCACACAACATCATCATATCACCATACCATCCTATGGTTTTTATCAACATATAAGTCACACAAGTCATTTTCCGAGTTCTTACGATTTATGTTCAAATAGGAGATTTCTCGGTTTTATAGTTTTACAACTCTTTTCAGGCCATTAAGGGTCTATTAGAACGAACATTACAATTTCTCAGCTTTTCGGGCAAAGATCAACATTTTCGGGTAGATTACCCAGTGGGTACTGATACTGGTACGATACTGTGGGTACCGGTACTCCCTGCGTACCGATACCTAAAAGAATTCTTAAAATTTCTTAAAGCCTTAGTGTACCGGTACGGGCCAACCCATATCGGTATGAACTTTACTTGGCGTTCTAGTACAAGTTGAATATCGTATCGGTACCCCTTTTATAGTTCATTTTAATGAAACAATGTTCTTTGAACCATAACACCAGGGTACCGGTACGAGCTCCCCGCGTACCGGTACCGAAGCCCATAAATGACTTATTTAGGCTCGAGAATCATCCTCAAAGCCTCCAATTCGCAACCAATGACCCCTTAAGTTAACCCTATACTTTATGGGAGTTAAATAGGGTGGTTTGCTATCATTTTTACAAGTTATTAACATCAAATCCTAAAATTACCATTAACAACCATTTTCAAGCATTTAAACACACAAATCATCAAATCAAGAATACAAGACATCACCCTTAGGATGTGCATGAAACAAAAGGAATTTGAAGTGTGCTAACCTTTTTCCAAAAGCTGGAAAAGAGACTCCTTGCTACAAGCCTCAAGCCTTTCCTTTGCCTTGAGCTTTAGACCGCTCTCCAACCTCTTTCACTACAAAGAGATGTTGTAAAAAAGGTTACAACGTTGTTGAAAGGTCAAAAGATACAAAAGAAAATACTTAACAACAAGAAATTGAGTTAAATCCTCCATTTTTATTCTTCCTCTTCAACCCCACCAAAATTCATATTTTTTCATTCACCACCAAAACCTTCCATCCTTACTTTGACAGATAGTTTACTTGATATAAATTACACAGCCCACAACAACAAATCTGAGATTCACACTTAATATGATAAAGATTTCACCTTTAAATTTGGGCTCCCAAAAACAAGAATGAAATGAGATAAAGAGGATGAATGGGGAGACAAGAGTCATCTCATACTCTTACAAATCTTCAACAACCATAAAGCCTACCTATTTTTCCCTCTTCAAAAGTTTGGTAATTTACCCCTTTACCCTTTCATTATCTTCCCCACTTACTTGATAACCCAAAATTTCAAGCCCAACAAAATAGAAAGCCAAATTAGGCTCCCAAAACTTCGTCCCAAGCCCAACGCACGGGTGAAAAGACTCGCGAATTCTAAAATTCGGGTCGTTACACTTAGGGTTGTATATAGCAAAACCTAAAAGATAAATATATATTCTTCGAGTTGAGTTTGGTTTTAAATCTCAACTCGTCCCACTTAAATTTTATTTTTTAAAAAAATTGAGTCAATTTGATCTCTTTTTTCTATAAAAAATGCACCCCTATTAAGTCGGGTTGAGTCAGAATCCATTAAGTCTAGATAATATTACCATTTTGACATACTTAAGTATGTATTATCCTCTAACTTATGAGTGGAACGAAATAATTTCATTTGGAGAACCCAACTAATGGTTTAGTGGAAAAGAGAATAAATTTCATTCTAAAAAATTCGAGTTCAATCAACTTTGTCGACAAGGTATGTGCCACTCTATCAAAAAGTTAACAAAAACTATAAACATACACTATAATCAATCACCATAAGACTTAAAAAAATAATTTCATTTGTGTAATTTTCAATCACATAGCAATTGATTTGAATATAGATCAGATCACATTAAAAAAAATGGGGAACAAGCATGGAGTTTTGACTCAAATATTGCAACAAATTTTTTTATTCCAAATCTATGGCACAGCCGACTTTAATTCCCACAATATTACACTTTCCACAGTACATGTAAAGTCGGACTTTGAACAATATATTCTAAAAATACCCTTAAAGACGAGTACAAGAGAATCTAATTTCAAGCAATTTTTAGGCCTTTTTGGGGAAAATACTGTTTATAGTTGGATTCAGCTAAATTCGACTTTACATGTACGGTAGAAAGTGCAATATTGTGAGAATTAAAGTCGGCTGTGCCATAGATTTAGAATAAAAAAAATTTGCTGCAATATTTGAGTCAAAACTCCGAACAAGCATAGATAAAACGAAAAAGACAAAAAAAGGTGGAGATAATCCCTCTTTCGCAACCATTAGCTCCTGGACAAATGTTAACATAATACAATAGAAGACAAATCAGATTCTATCACCAAACCGTGATGCTCTTTCCTCTCTCAATCTAATTGAACAGATATTTCTATCGCCATATAAACACGTGCAACTTATAAGACACGTGTACTTCGGTCTAAAGTAGTTTTACATACTCGATACTACCTAAGTGTTCCTCGATATTCTTTTGCGATTTCTCAACATTAGCCAATATGTCTTTCATAATTCTTGTTTGAAAACGTGCACAGTAGGAGTGCGGAATGATTGCGGCTTAAACTTGTTGTCTTTACCTTTTCCACAATTAATCTAATTTTTTTATATTAATGAATGCAATACAGCGCATGCACAAAATAAGTAAAGAATAATTAAAAGCAATTAATAAATATAAAATACAATGAATGCAAACAAGGTGTTGATTCTAAAATAATCATTTAGACAGACTTTTATTAACAAAAGATGAGTAATTATAAAATATTAACAAAAGATTCTACAGGTATCGACTAGCCATTTTGAGTTCGTGAAGCAAAGTGCGCACTCCGGATTGACTCGAGCGAGATGCCCCCTTGCTTTTCTCGCCAAATCTTGCACATGCCTAGCCACTTCTTGTGCTTGAGCCAAAGCATCCGCCATTACCCTTTGTCGATCTCGGATTAACTGTCCCGCTCGGGCCAAACCCAAACCGCAGCATTATCATTCTTTGTACAATAAAACGTCTCTCACATTATGACGGTCTCTTAATATGGAATAGCTCTTGAATCAACACCTATGATATGTAATGGTATGCACAAATAATAATAAAGGCAAGAAACACCACAAAAAATGAGGTTAGCACATAAATGGATTAAATAATTTAAATAACAAAAAATAAAACAATAAATTAAAGCAATTTAAAGCACATACATGACATATATAACAAATAAATGCATAAATAAATTAAACAAAGCCTAATAGGATTACCGCTAAACGGGTAGAATTTCGACATGACTTTAAAAGATGGGCTCTTATGGGCCACTATATCCAATTCGGTTCCAGAGTACTAATAGTACCTAACATTGTTGAAAGGTCAGGAAATACAAAAAAAATCTTCCCCACTTACTTGATAACCCAAAATTCCAATCCCCAAAAAGAAAGCCCAATTAGGCTCCTAAAACTTCAGTCAACACCCAAGCCCAATGCTAGGGTGAAACTATTCACGGATTTCGAAATTTGTGTTGTTACACTTAGAGTTGTGTATAGTAAAATTCAAAAGATAAACATATATTCTCCGAGTTGAGTTGAGTTTCGTTGGGGTATTTTTATCTTCAATCTCAACTTGTCCCACTTAAATTTTATTTTTTAAAAACAACTTAGTCGATTTAATCTTTTTTTTTCTATAGAAAACGCATCCCTGTTAAATCTGGTTGAGTCAAAACCATTAATTCTAGATAATATTACAATTTTTTTTGGGAGAATTCTAATGTAAGGCGGACTAATATACGGCTAAGAAACGGCGTTACCGAAAACATTATAAGATAAATAACAAAATAGGTAAAGCGCTACCGGATATGTTGATATGAGATAATGTATCCGGTAGAAAACATGAAAAAATAATAAAAAATTGGTAACCGGCAAATTTAAGTTATCGGTAGTTAAGATAAAAACATAACAAAATCAGTAAAATTACTTATTTTGTTGATCCGAGTACCAACATATTCGGTAGCGCCTAAATTGTTGATAAATTTGAGCTGATGAGGCAATGGAAAATACGACTATAACAAAGTCGGTAAAACTACCTATTTTGTTGATATGAGTATCAACATATTCGGTAGCGCCTAATTTATTGATAATTTTGGCTGATGGGGCCTTGGAAAATACCACGATAACAAAATCGGTAAAGTTACCGATTTTGTTGATTTGAGTATCAACATATTCGGTAGCGCCTAATTTGTTGATAATTTTGGCTGATGGAGCCTTAGAAAATCCCACGATAACAAAACCAGTAAAATTACCGATTTTGTTGATACTCATATCAACATATTCGGTAGCGCCTAATTTGTTATTATTTGATCGTTTACATTAATATTATAACTTTAAACAAATCAGTACTAGTGTAACGTAATAGGTAGCGAATAAGTATCGATACTTTAAACAAAAGTATCGATATTTTAATAAAAACATTGGAACTGGTTCAATTGTGGCTCGAAAGTATCTATACTTATATAAAAAGTATCGATACTTTCTAGCCATGTTTCAATCGGTTCCATAAAAAGTTTCGATAGTTAAATTAAAAGTATGGATACTTATATTAAAAGTATCAGTAATTACCTATATTGTATTGTTATTTTACTATAATTTATTGCACAAGTAACTTTGTCCTAAGAAGAAATAAATGTTGTAGCCAGACTGTTTACATTGTTTGTATAAAAGTACGAGTACTTCCATTTAATCGTTTATATCAATTAAAAGTATGGGTTTAGGGTTTTGACACTTAAATTAAAAGTATGGATACTTAAAAAAAGTAAAGATACTTAAATAAAAAGTATGGATACTTATATTAAATGTTTCGATACTTAAATTAGAAGTATGGGTACTTGCAGAAAAAGTATGGATACTTATATTAAATGTTTAGATACTTAAATTAAAAGTATGAGTACTTGCATAAAAAGTATAGGTACTTTCATAAAAAGTATGACTACTTATATTAAAAGTATCGGTACAATTCTATTTAATCGTTTATATCAATTATATTTATGAAAATAAAAAGTTTCCAATGAAAAGTTTAATATACTTAAGGATGAAGAAAAAATATGATAAAAAAATGAAGTCCAGTGCTTCAATTACCAATTACAAATTGAAATAAAAAAATGAAAGTAAAACAATGAGCCTCCTCCCCTCAAGTCTCCCTGCCACCCATGGCACTTGTTCCACCTTGCTATCCAACCATCTGTGCATATGGCCGCATCTCAAACTTGACTCTATTGTTGCCTAATGAACAAAACATGTTTGCATAAGTATGAGCAGAAGTGTATCTTGTATAATAGAAGAAAATGATAGAGAAAACTTTAAATATGTCGGTTGAAGATGTGTATGTCTTCTTTGGCAGCCATATAACCATAAAGTTGGCGCTGGCTGGCTGGACCATACATGAAGCCCTGACAACGTTGCCAAGCCTCTCTATCGAAACCTTGGGCAGCAAACTAGGTATGCAGACGCTGAGCATCGAAATAACCTGTTGCTGTGCTCTCAAAAATTAGAAGGCTCATCCCACGATGGCCTTCTGAACCGTATGAATGGCGAGCCTTGGCAACAGTACGATAGGAACTGAAATAGTCAAGAAGCTCTTGGTTTCTCATACCAAGCCACTGAAGCAGAAAATTAAAGAAATAAAAAGTTAAGGATTCTAATATTCATGAAAACATAATTCAGAAGTTATATAACTACCTTCCCATCTCCATCTTGACGAAGCCTTGTGTTCATTATCATCACCATGGGTGGCCAGAGTATTTGGTGATCCGCTTCCTCGTTGCTTGAAGGAGGGGGGAGACAACAGCAGCATCATCTCTCAAACCACTTCATTGGCCAAAAGCTTGACCTTGAGGAACAGCCGAAGTACCCCTTCTACGCAATTCCTCGACCAACAGCTAATCAAGTTGGCGATGAATTTTCAGCTTTGGTCCGCCTTTGGTTTTGGCATGTGTGACTAGGGACTGAATGTAACACTCGTGTTTTGGGGTTAGAAGTTAGTCGAGTTTGTAGTCCGAGTCAATAAAATTAATTAAAATAAATTCAACTTGAATTGTGATGTAATTGAGCTTTATTAAAGAGGGAGGGACTTATGTTGCAATTTTCCCCAAAAGATTTTAAAAGGATGACAACTTTTGAAAGTTGTCATCTTCTCTCCTTTTCCCATTATTTCCAACGTGAAAACACTACACCCACTTTCAAACTCTCTCAAATTTTCAAGTTACTACCCCCTTTGATTTCTTCATCAATTCAAGGGCGTTTTTAAAGGTAATCACATATTTGAACTCTCCTCTCCATTTCCTATCTATCCATGGTCATTGATTTTAAAACCATGAACTTTTGAAAATTAGAGTTTGATTTAAAGTTTGGGTTTTTAAGGGGTTTTTCATCTTGCTTTGGTAAATTGAGTTGGGGCTTTGTTTATTCATGTTAAAATGCACATCATATGTTGATTTGGTTGAGTTTTGTTGAAAATCCGAAATGGGTTCTTGGAGCCATTTTTAAGGTGTCAAAAAGTTGATTTTTGGTGGGTTTTAGGGTGTAATTAGAGGGCTGATGGTATATGTATGCTAGGGGGGATGATTTGAGACATTTTAGATGTTATTTGAGTGTTTAAAAACATGATTTTCTGCTGGGTAAAATAGGAGTACGAAAATGGAGTTTTGGAGGGTTTTGGGTGAGTTTTGGGGGTTGTTTTAGGTGGGAATTGATAGCTCAATGGTAGTACTATGGTTAGGGATTTATTTGGGACCATTTGTGGGTGTAAAGGGAATTGGAAACATGGATTTTGGAAGAGGTATTGGGGCTGTCCGAAATTGCTAAGTTTGGGGTTTGGTCATGTCTTGCGATATTGTAAATTGTATTTGAATTGTGTTCCGGATTGGTATGTTGAGGTTGAGCTGATTTGAGGTTGTTTGAATTGTATTGAGTTTGTTTAGAAGCAAGAATTTGGGTCGGTGAAGCATCGGGAAGAAATCCGGAAACTTGAAGGTGATGGTTGCTTGGTATTTGAGCTTGGAGGTGGAGGTGAGTGGTTAATGTTTTTAAATTGGTTTTTAAGTGGTTGGTTCAAGCATGTGGACTAGGTTGGATTTGGTAGACCCACCTAGAGTTAGGATTAGGGTGGTAGCCTAATCCTAAACTTTAGTTAGAGACCTTGGATGTACTCTTTAATTATTGTTATGCCTCATGATAATTATGTATAAGGTGATACATATGTATGTGAAAGTATGGCTTAATGTATTGATTTTATATGCATGTTGATGACAAATATAATGTCGATATATAATGAGATAATTGTTCGGATGACATACATGTGGTGTTGGTTTGTGAAATGAGGTTATGATGTGGATTGCATGATTTTGGAGAATCATGGTGAGTACGTGCTAAGTACGGATATTATATTGAAATTGATATCGTAAAAGGTTGTGGAATTTGAATTATATTGGCACTAGTATGCTTGGGTACAATGATCGATCATTAGGATGAGTGTGCACACAAATTGAGTCAAAACGTACGTGGCCTTGATGGCGTTAAGGCACCAAGGAGGAGTACGGTGATGTAATATTCCATCGGAAGCTTTTATATATTTCTACGTGATGATGAGTGGAATCCCATCCGTAAGGCATGTGGTGATGAGTGGAATCCCGCCCATGCAAGGACCGGTGATGAGTGGAATCCCACCGAGGTAATGTTGTTGTTGGAAATTCGTTCCAACGGGTTATCCGCGTATTCGAGTCATAGCTAGGTGCCAATATGAGGTTTTATGTGTATACCAATAGGAGATCATGTATATATACATACTTGATGTGAAATGTGATGCCCTTTATGAATTGATATATGATGTGGTTAATGCATTGAGTTATGTATCTTTGTACGTTGAGCTTGTGGGTTGTTGAGCATGGCATAATGTTGACTATATCTTCATGCATCATGTTCATTTTGGCTTTTGCGGACCGGAGGTAAGACCTTGCATTTCATTTTGAAAATAGCTCGTGCTTGGACCCTGCATTGTCGAAGGTTTGCTTTATGAGCTTACCTTCACTAAGCTTTTATGCTTACGCTCTCTTTTGTTCGACAATGCAAATAAATAACTTGTGGGTGGCAAAGGCAAGGAAAGGTCTCCAAATGTTGCTTTTAGTGAGCTCAATGTATGAATTTTGAGTAATAGAATGTAATAGATAAGCAATGGGATATGTATTGCTGATTTGAGTTTTGGTGTATGTCGATATTGGTTTGGTTCTTGGATGCCTTGTTTGATCTATGAATATTGTTTATGCTACATGCCTTGAATGCCTACATGTTTTGGTTGTTAAGACATGAAATTCTATGTGCTAGTAAGTCCATATATGCTTAAGTTGCTCCTCTTTATGAATGCCATGTATGGGTGTCTTGCTATTGGTTTGATTGCTTCCCTTGACTGTTGTATGTTGCATAAATGTTTGTATGTGCATAGGAGAGTCCAAAAATGCATTTAGAGTTATGTTTGAGGTCACCAAGTTAAAATTGGTGGAATTGCAGAGCAGGGCGTATCGATATGCCTGGGGGCCGTATCGATACGGCCTTGTCCAAATGCCACGAATTTTGCCTGGCGTACTGATACTCTAAGGGTATCGATACCCTCCAAAGTTACTGGAATTTGGAGTTTTGGTTGAGAGCAGGGCGTACCGATATGGGGTTCACGCGTATCGGTATGAGTCTACTTTGTTGACCAAGGAGGGTTGACCGAGAAGGGCGTATCGATACGCTCAAGGGCTGTATCGATACGGTCTTCCCGGAGTTGACTCCTTGGGTTGACCTGGTCAGGGCGTATCGATACCCCTGGTTAGGGTACCGATACGGTCTGCCCTGTAAGTTTAATAATGGATTGTTTTGTGTATGGCTGTGGTTCGAATATGACTTCCTTTGAATGTTTTCCGCTGACGTGATCACTTGGGAATTAATGTTCCTCTAGACAAGATTAATATAAAAAGAAAAAAAAATAGGGTTGCTAACCGAGGGGGAACCTTAACAGGTTTCGCTTTGGTTTTCCCCGTGTAGCCCACTCGGACCGGTCATCCGGCCAAACCGGGACGAGGGGGTTACATTTGTTGGTATCAGAGCCTGAGGTTTTCGAGACCTTGGGCAGGTAAGTGAGGTAAGTTTAAGTTTTAAATTGATATGCACGGTGTTTGCTTGCTCTGTAAGTATGGCTGCTTGTATGACAAGTATGTTGATTGCTTGATTAAAAGCATGTTGTTTGTTATCCGTGTATGCTGTGATGAATGATTGTTTGATTGAGAATGCATGTTGTTTGATAGTACGCATATGTCTAGTAGAGTCCCATTGCTACTATTACATCGGAAAAAGGATTTTAAGTGAGGGAAATCATACTTGAGCCACTTGGACCTTTCCTTTGCTGACCCAACATGTATGTTAAATTGTTGATTGATTTATTGCTTTTAGTAAGTTTGAGGCCAGTGTGTGGGCCGTGAATCGGTAGGTGGAAGTTGTTGTTTCTGAAAAGGTGGATGATGTGGAGGAAGTTCCTTGCTATAGTTAGGGGAGTATGGTTGTACCGAAGTTGAGGTACAATTTGTCCGTTTGAGACAGTGTGTATGCGGGTTGATTCCTGTGGATGAGGGACGATGTGATCAACTCTGACATTAGTCGGTAAGAAGAAGTGAAGGCACACGAGTGGGAGTTAGAGTGGTGTTGATGTTCTAACCGATAAGCCCTTGGTACAGTATTAAGTTGTTTCCTCCGGTTGATTCCGAATCCGTATCTCTGTACATTGTTAGCAAGCATGCATGTTTGAACATGCCTGGTGAAGTGTTAGTTGGTGACCGTTGGGGTTCGACCTATGATTTTAATGCAAGACAGCCGGTTAGTGTCCGTGAGTGAGAGCTAGTTTGTGTGATTGGGTCAGTGTACGTTGAGTTGTTTTCCAGCAAGCGGAAGAGATGAAGTCACTTCCGATACCGTTGAGCCGAGAAGAGAGTCTCGAGCTTTGACTCAAGGTTGTTTGTTAGGGGCAGATCAAGTCCATCATGACTGTTTGTGTGTGATCAGAATTGAATCTTGAGGTTACGAGATGCTCAAAGAACAGTTTAGAAGAGTCAGATTTTGTTGAAGAACCAGTCTGAGAACAAGAGGACCGAAGACTATCAGTTGTGTACATATGAAGTTGCAATTTCTACGGATACCTCCTTTTGTGTGAGCATGAAAGAAATTAGATATCTTTGTTGAGACCTTAGATATATGGACACGCGTGACTAGCCTTTGGGAGATAGTAGTGATCAGAAAGATGTACAGAAGATGTTTGTTGGTGGTTCAGAGTTACTAGTTTCTAGTAGATGTGAATTGATTGTCTTCCTACGGTTTTGATGTACCTTTTGACAAGGTTTGGTTTGAAGAGCACAAAGTTAGTGTATATGTTGAGACAAAGAGAGAGTTGCCTTGAAGTTGCAGATTTTTGTGAGACTGTAGTAGTAGGTGAGGAGGTGAACTTCTTGTCGAATGTTGATCCAGTTTTAGAGGTCAAAGATTGATTGAGTTTAGTTGACAAGCTTGCTTAGCAATTGTGATGAATTTGATTTTGAATGAAGATTAGACCTCAGAATGCTAAAATAGCTTGTGTTTTCCTAGAAGTGTTTGGAAGATTCACCCGGTTTGTCTCTTGATAGAGAAGAATAGTTCGTTATTGGGACCATTTTCGAGGTTGCTTCTGTTTTGTTTGTTCTGTAACTTATGAATCCCGAAAGAATTGAGAATGTCGAAGAATTAACTTCGAGACTTGTTAGACCTTAGATTCATTAGGCATAGTGCATCATCTCAGAGTTCTACAATGCAATTTGTGAAGAAGAAAGAGTGACAGTACAAGAATGCGTTTAGATTTCAGACAGTTGAAACAAGTGGCAGTGAATGATTAGCATCCGTTTCCGAGTGTTAGTGAATTGTTGATCAGTTAGTGGGTGCTTCAGTCTTTTTGAAGATTAGTTTGAGATCCGTTTACTACCAGTTGAAAGTGAGAAAAGTTGAAGTATCAAAGACAACTTTCGGGCAAGATGTGATCACTTTGAGTTCTGAGTTATGCCGTTTTGTTTGACTAGTGTATTAGTTACCTTCATAGAGATGTTGAACAGGATAATTCCCGAGTTCCTTGATCAGTTGTAATAGTTCTCATAGATGACACATGAGTATATTCACGTACCGAAGAAGGCCATGACAAGCTTTGAAGTTAGTGTTGTAGATCCTATTAGAGAATTAGTTGTATGCCAAGTTTTGCAACCTGAACTCCGAGTTAATGAAGATGTTCTCCTAGGACATGTAGTTCAGCCGAGTGTGTTAGAGAAAATCCCAAGTAGGCAAAAGAAGATGTGAGTTGGAAGAAATTGAAGACTGTGACAGATATCTATAGTTCCTAGGTCTAGCATTGTTACTGTCAGAAAATTGTAAATAGTATTTTGAAGATAGTTGCTCCATTGATAGATTGCTACAGAAGAATGTTCAGTTGTGTGGTTAGATGCGAGACAATGAGCCCTTGAGAAACCGAAAGAAACTTTGATGAAGCTTCGACCTTGATCCAGTCATGTCAGAGAAAGAGTTAGTGAACCATAGTGATGCGTTACATGTAGAGTTAGGTTGTGTGCTTATGCAAGACAGAGGATTGTAGCTTATTCATCGAGATAGTTGAAAGACCGAGAGAAGAGTTATCCGATATGAGACATAGAGTTAATTACAATTGTAATTGCTTCGAAGACTTGGAGACAAGCTTGTGTAGTAAGAAATGCACAGTGTATATGTACGTATCATCAGAACTTGAAATATTTGAAGACTTAGGAAGGGTTGAAAGTTGAAAAACATGAGTTGCTAGAACTGCTTGAAGACCATAATCCCTAGATTGAGTATCATCTGAAGAGAGTCGACGTAGTAACCGATGTTCCGAGTTGTATTTGTTGTTAGATTAGTAGTTGGGTTGCGAGATGTAATTGCCGAATTCAGTTTACCGAATGATAGTAGTTTCGTGGCCGAGTTCCATGTTAAACCTACTTTGAGTCAGAATGCTTGAAGAGAAACAGTTGCAAGACAGGTTCCTGGCACCTTACGTGCAAGACATAGCGGAAAGAAGACCTTCAGAATACAGTTCAGAGATGATAGAGTTTATATTGTTAGAGATAGAATTGTTGTACCGATTGACATAGTGTTTTGAGACGTATTGTTTTGGCCGAAGCACACGGTAGTTCATTTGTATTGCATTTGAGTAGTACGAAGATGTATTGTGGGTTCAAGATGAGTGCTTCTGGATTGAATGAATGAATAATGTGGTTCAGTATGAGAGTAAGTGCGTGAATTGCCAGTGTGTCAAGACCGAGCGTCAGTTTTGTTCTAGTTTGTTACATCCATGGAAGGTTCTTAATGGAAGTGGGTGATAGAGATCCGAGAATTCAACTAGATTATTTTTGAAGACGTCTGTATAGTGTTTGATTACCTGTTGAAGTCGGATGGTCAGTTAGAGAATGATATGGGTCAAGAATTCAAGCGGTATTGTATGAGTTTGTGAATCGGGCTAGTTCTGTTGTTTATTTGTTACGGTTACCACCAGAGTTAGAAAGGGGTTTGAGATGTGTTCCGTGTATCTATGAGTCAGAAATGTGAGTCAGATCTGTTCCGTGCCATGTGTGTAGAAGAGATTGAGTTCAGTTTAAAAATCGACAAGCAATGGGAAACCGATGGAGATCTTAGCATCAGGTAGCTAATGTTGTGTGGTAAGTTTACCAAGTTGATGAGTATGTTGTGGTGAGAAGGAAAGTGTGGAGTAGCATGTTTCAGTGGCTCTTCATGTTCGATGAATTTCGGGGACGAAATTTCCTTAAGTGGGGGAGAGTTGTAACACCCGTATTTTGGGGCTAGAAGTTAGTCGGGTTTTGTAAAACCTATGTTTGATTTTGATATAATTAACACTTTAAGGATCATTTTGTAAAACTTAAAATTGTTTTTATGAGTCCCTTAATAAGTTTTAAAAAAACACCAACACTTTAAAACTGATTTATAAAACTCAAACTCAAAACATTTTCTAAGTGTTCCAAGGCAAAACCATTGAAAATCGCCCAGGCGTATCGATACAGCACCAAGCGTATCGATACCATTTTACCAAACTTGGTTACTGTCAGAACCCGTATCGATACCCTAAACCCTCGTATCGATACGCCCCTGTGTTAAAATTCAAAGAGTTTGAATATCGTACCGATACGGCTAACCCTCGTATCGATACGGGCTTTATTAAATATAAGTCGGTTTAAAAAATATGACCGTTGGTGTCAGTTGGTTGGTAACCAAACTTTAAAAGTTCGTTGACCCGTATCAATACGCCAAACCCTCGTACCGATACGGTTGTGGACAGTGAGCTAAGTTCAGAAAATAGTATCGATACGGCCCTTGCCGTTTCGATGCCCCGTACCGACACGCTTACGTGCGTATCGATACCCCTTATTAAATGCACACAACGGCTTTTTCTTTTCTGAGACAGGTACCGATACCCCTTCCCGTGTACCGATACCGGTAGCTGTAGAAGTGCATTAATGGTGGTAAGAGAGGGTTCCAACGGCTCCATTTATGTTCCCAACCACCCAAACGGCTAGAAATCAATGAGGAGGTATAAAAGACACATCCAAAAGCTACATCAATAACTATTGATCTTCAAGAAAACAATTATTCATCAAATCCAAGCAATTGTGCCAAATTTCATATTTGTCTAGAAATCCCAATTTGTAATCTTCATTCATACTTTGTCAAATTGGGTTGAATGCTTGTATTGGGGCTATCATTTGTATTGAGAGATACCTTATTAGCCTTCAAATTTTCTTGTTCACTTGTGTGAGGATTGGGTTGATTTTTGGGTAGAAAAATCAACCAAAATTGTAAAGGGTTGCCTCCTTGTCCTAGAAAAGGGGAAGAGCAATTTAGTGGAATTGTTGCAAATCCTTAGTGAAGCTAAGGTAGTGGATGTAGAGTTCATTTGGAACTTGAACCACTCTAAATCTCTTGTCCATCAATTTTTAATTTGCAAATTTCCACCACAAACCTTTAAATTTCCAATTCACCCCCCTCTTGGTCAATTTCGATCTTGCGATCCACTCAACAATTGGTATCAGAGCTTAACTCTTTGAGGATTAACAACCACAAGAGGATATCCTTGGAAGAGTGTGATCATCAACATATCAAGAGATGGCTTCAACCTCCGGTTCCAGCATGTACGAGTCACAATCGACCACAAAGCCTCCTTTCTTCAATGGTGACAACTATTCTTTTTGGAAGAATAAAATGCGTCTATTCATCAAGTCTAGTGACTATCTTGTGTGGGATGTCATTGAGGATGGGCCATACATTCCATTGAAGCAAGACGGTGAAGGCAAGATGGTGTTGAAGAAGAAAGCCGAAATGAGTGAAGAGGAGAGGAAAAAGATTCAAGTCAATGATAAAGCTCTCCACATGCTATTTTGTGCTTTCGGTCCGGACATCTACTCAAAGGTCTCATCAATTGAAAGTGCCAAGGAAGTGTGGGACACTCTTGAGACCACCTATGAAGGCACCAATGATGTTAAAGAAACTAAGATTGGAATTCTCAATCTTAGTTATGAAAATTTCAAGATGGACCCCGATGAGACGGTGTCAAAGATGTTTGATCGATTCTCCACGATTGTCAATGGTCTAAAGGGCTTTGGAGAGATCATACCGGAAGACAAGCTTGTCCGGAAGCTACTCTATTCACTTCCCGAGTCTTGGGATGGGAAGAGAACCGCTATCATCGAAGCAAAGAATTTGAAGACTTTGAAGCTTGATGAGCTTGTGGGTTCTCTCCTTACTCATGTGATCATGAAGCAAGGAAGGGAAGATGAGAAAAAGAAAGAATAGAAAAGAGTAGAGAAGCTTGAAGTTGAGAAGAAGTAGAAGATGGGAATAGCTCTCAAGGCTAAAGCTTCACAACATGATGAGAGCTCATCTTGTGAGGAGGATGAACTTGAAGAATTGACTATGATAGCCAAACGATTCTCACGCTTTATGAGGTCCAACTGGGGAAGAAAAATCCAAAGGAAGATGGACTTCAAAAGCAAGAACAAGGAAGATGGAAAGGATCCAATCATTTGCTCTGAGTGCAAACAACCCGGCCACATACGTTCGGAGTGCTCTCAACTCAAGAAGAAGGGCTTTGAGTAGAGGAAAAAGCTCAAAGCCAAACTTGCTACTTGGAGTGATGAGGAGTCATCGGAGGATGACGAACAAGAAGTGGCTAACCTTTGTCTCCTGGCACTTGAGGAAGATTCCTCTATGGTAACCTCTAACTCATCTACTTTAGATTTTTCATATGAAGAATTAAATGATGCATATGATGAGTTACAAGAGGTATATGATGAATTAGTTGAGAAGTATAAGGAGTCGGTCATTAGGAATAAAAAGATTATTCAAGAACTAAATGAGAAAAATGACTCACTTACTCAAGCTAATTCTAAATTTGAGAAAAAGATTTTAGGGTTAAAAGATGAACTTAAATTTTTTCAAGATGAAAATGTTGATCTTAATAATCTTTTGTCTCAATGTAATTGTGAACACCAAAAGGTGTTGGGTGATCTAAATGAGCTCAAGAAGTCTTTAAAAATGTTGGTAGTGCTAAGCATGAAGTAGGAGAATCATCTAGAACACACCAACCTAAGAAAAAGACTAACTACTACAAACAAGGTAGCTATCCTAGACATAGTAGAACTAAAAGAATTAGAAGTGTATGGGTTCCTAAGGAACTCGTTAAATCTAATAATATTATTGCTATGTCATCTTGGATTCCTAAGGGAACCAAGGTTTTGGGAGCTAACACTCATGGACCCAAAATGATTTGGGTACCAAAAACCAAGGTTTAATATCTTTGTTTGTAGGGGGAGCATTGCTACAAGGCCAAAGCACAAAGTCAAAAATCATGGTACCTTGATAGTGGATGCTCGAGACACATGACCGGAGACAAGAGTCGATTCATGGATCTAAAGCCAAAAAGTGGAGGAGTAGTAACATTTGGTGACAACTCCAAAGGCCACATTAAAGGTATTGGCTCCATAGGTAATCACTCTACCATTCTTATTGAAAATGTCTTATATGTCGATGGTCTTAAACACAATTTATTGAGCTTAAGTCAATTGTGTGATAAAGTATTTAATGTTTTATTTGATAAAAATGGATGCAAAATTGTAGACATTAAATCTAATAATATTATGCTCATAGGTCATCGCATAGGAAACATATACATGGTGCATTTAGATGACATACATACATCTCATGCATGTTTAGTTGCTCAAAATGAAAATGATGCATGGTTGTGGCATAGGAAGCTAGGACATGCTAGCATAAGTGTTTTAGAAAAACTAGTCTCTCTAAATCTAGTTAGAGATTTACCCAAAATAAAATTTTCAAATGATAAAATTTGTGATGCATGCTCAAAGGGTAAACAACATAGGTCTTCCTTTAAATCCATTAATGATGTTTCTACTAGTAGATGCTTACAATTAATTCACATGGATTTATTTGGGCCAATTAGGACTATGAGCTTGGGTGGTAAGTCTTATGCTTTTGTGCTTGTTGATGATTTTTCTAGATTTACTTGGGTTCTCTTTTTAAGTACTAAAGATGAGGCTTTGGAAAAATTCATCACATTTTCAAAACTAACCCAAAATGATCTTGAACTTAGAATTTCACATATTAGAAGTGATCATGGAACCGAGTTTCAAAATTTAGGGTTTGAAGATTTTTTAAATGAAAATGGTATTAGCCATAATTTTTCGGCTCCTCGAACTCCTCAACAAAATGGGGTAGTTGAGAGGAAAAATAGAACTTTACAAGAAATGGCTAGAACTATGCTTTGTGAAAACAATTTACCTAAATATTTTTGGGCGGAAGCCACAAACACCGCTTGTTATATTGTAAATCGAGTAATGATTAGGCCAATTTTAAAGAAAACACCTTATGAGATTTTAAAATCTAAAAAGCCTAACATTAGCTATTTCCACCCTTTTGGGTGCAAGTGTTTTGTTTTAAATAATGGAAAAGACAACTTAGGTAAATTTGATGCAAAAAGTGATGAAGCCATTTTTATAGGTTACTCTTTAACCTCTAAAGCTTATCGAGTATTTAACAAAAGAACATTAGTAGTAGAAGAATCTATTCATGTTGTATTCGATAATAACCTCCTTCCTAGGAAGGATTCTTGTGATGATGATGATGTAGGGATCATAAATGCCTTTGATGGAGGTCAAACTTCAAAGGAGGATGAGATTCCAACAAAGGAAGAGGACTCACAAGATCCACCTCTTGAAGCCTTGAAGGACTTGGCCATTGAGGAAAAGGAAGTGAGCTACCCAAGGGAGTTGAACTATGTCAAAGATGGTGAAATCTTGGGTGATCCATCCAAGGGGGTAACCACTCGTTCTTCTCTTAGATTAATGAACCATGTTGCATTTATCTCATGCATAGAGCCTAAAAACATAAAAGAAGCATTGAAAGATGACTTTTGGATTATGGCTATGCAAGAAGAGTTAAATCAATTTGAGAGAAGTAATGTATGGACATTAGTTGATAGGCCTAGTAATCAATCTACAATAGGAACTAAATGGGTCTTTAGGAACAAACTAGATGAGAGTGGTAACATTGTGAGAAATAAAGCTAGACTTGTAGCACAAGGTTACACTCAAGAAGAGGGAATAGATTTTGATGAAACCTATGCACCCGTAGCTAGAATGGAAGCCATTAGGATGTTGCTTGCATATGCATGTTATCATAATTTCAAGTTTTTTCAAATGGATGTTAAAAGCGCATTTTTAAATGGTTTTATAAATGAAGAAGTGTATGCGGAACAACCACCAGGTTTTGAAGATTCAAAATTTCCAAATCATGTTTTTAAACTTACCAAAGCTCTTTATGGTTTAAAACAAGCTCCTAGAGCTTGGTATGAAAGGCTTTCAAATTTTTTGATTGAAAAAGGATTTGAAAAAGGTAAGGTGGACACTACACTCTTTATAAAAATGTATAAAAATGACATCTTACTAGTTCAAATTAATGTTGATATTATTTTTGGTTCTACTAATGAATGCCATTGTCAAGAGTTTGCTAAGTTAATGCAAGGTGAATTTGAGATGAGCATGATGGGGGAGCTCTCATTCTTTTTGGGACTCCAAATCAAGCAAAGGAAGGATGGCACCTTCATCAACCAAGCAAAATACATAAAGGATATGCTCAAGAAGTTTGGCTTGGAGAATGCAAAGCCTCAAGCCACTCCTATGAGCTCATCTACAAAGCTTGACAAAGATGAAGGAGGTAAGTGTGTTGACTCTAAGCTTTATCGTTCTATGATTGGATCTTTGCTTTACCTTACCGCAAGTAGACCGGATATCTTGTTTAGTGTTTGCTTGTGTGCTAGGTTTCAAGCTAGTCCTAGAGAGTCTAACCTTATAGCCGTTAAGAGAATCTTTAGATACCTTAGAGACACTCCTTGTTTAGGCCTTTGGTATCCTAGAGACTCTACCTTCAACCTTCATGCTTACTCGGATGCGGATTATGGGGGTTGCAAAATTGATAGGAAAAGTACTTCGGGAACTTGCCAATTCTTAGGTAGTATGCTCATATCTTGGTTCTCTAAGAAACAAAATAGTGTAGCCTTATCTACCACCGAAGCCGAGTACATATCCTTAGGGAGTTGTTGTGCTCAAGTCCTTTGGATGAAGCAACAACTCTTAGATTATGGAATTAAAGTTGAAACCATACCCCTAAAATGTGACAACACTAGTGCTATTTGTTTAACAAAAATTCCCATCCAACACTCTAGAACCAAACATATAGAAATAAGGCATCATTTCATTAGAGATCATGTCCTTAAGGAAGATGTGGTTATAGAGTACGTAGACACCTTGAGTCATTTAGCGGACATATTTACAAAACCCTTAGACAAAGAGCGTTTTTGGTCCCTTAGGAGAGAGTTAGGTCTAACTAGCCTATCTTGACCTTTTAGGACCTCTTTTGTGCTTAAATATGCTTGATCTTGTGAAATGCCATGTTTGTATGCTTGAACTCCCAATTTCTTCCATGCCTATAGTTAGGGGGAGTATGATTCTGTTAAAATATGCTTAGAACTGCTCATACATCATTTGCATACTCATAGGAGAGATTAGGTTCGAGCCTTTGGTTGTTCTTTGAACCAAATATGCATTTCTGGGCATACCGTATCGATACTATTATACGCGTATCGATACCTGTTCTTCATTTCATTTCCCAGAATTCTCCTCGCTTCACGCGTATCGATACGATTCATACCGTATCGATACGGGTCGTTTCGATACGGACCCCTCCGTTTCGATACGACTTTTCCAACGGACATTTTTGCAAAAAGACATCTTTATCCCCATATCGATACCCCAACGGGCGTATCGATACCCGACTGCGCTGATGGCTTTAATTAGGCTTTTAATGTATTCAACTTTTACCTAAATTCAAACTTTTGAAAACCTAATTAAACCTAGCCGTTTTTGCCTATAAAAAGGCCCTTCCTCCTTCATATTTTTCACATCTCAACTCAAACCTAAAAGAGTTTTTGAATCAAGCAAGGCTTTGTGCTCTCTTTCTCATCGTTGTGCTAGTTTTCTTCAAATCTTCAAGTTTCTATCAAGGTAATCTCCTTCTTTCTCTTTTTCAATTTTTTTTGTTTTGTTTTAATTTTTAACAAACTTTGTTTTTCTTCAAACTTTTTCTTGAATTTCTTTTTTCTTCAAAAATTTCTCTCAAAATTTTTAAATTCCTTTTACCTTGATTTTTACTCAAATTGAAGAAATCTCCCTTGCTTTTTTTTTTCTCTTTTAGATCATGGCACCAAAAGAACCTTCGAGGAAGCGACCAAGGGCTAATCAAGCCGGTGAATCTTCCATCCTTGGAGCGATTGCTCGTCCTAACTACTCAACCATCTATGAGCAATCCTTTGAAGGCAATTCGGGTCTAAATCACTTTCGTCAATATGAGAATTACAAGATCCGTGCCGAAAGGGTAATATCCATCCCTTTTCTCAATTCGGAGCGTTTCAAGTTTGAATACCTCCACTTGCTTCATCGTTGGAATTTCATGAATTTTATCTCTATTCCCGGTTTTTTCTATTGCCTCTTGGTTTTGATTTTCTATGCTAATGCAAGATGTATCAGTCGTAATGGGGAAGTTATTGCAATTAGCTCTTATCTTATGGGAAAGAAAATAATCCTTGATGTCAAGTCTATTTGTGAGGTTTTTATGTTGGATGATGAAGGCCTTGATGATGAGCATGGTATGGGGCATGTTCTTAGTGGATCTGTCACCGCCCTTAATGCTCACGACCGGATTCTACATTTGATGGTGTCGTGGTGGTTTCTTCCTTCTGGAGGAAAATATTCCACCATCCGTCAAGTGGATGATTTTTGGATTCGGTGCTTCCGTGAAGCCAAGCGACCAAATCTAGCTCGACTCATGTTCGCGGAGATCGTCTACCTCATTCAAAATCGTAACACTCCTCATGTCACCTCCTTCACATACGATACGGCTTTGAGCTATTTCTTTGTTAAAAAGGAAATTGATTGCTCCTATGACATTCCAACTTCTCTCACCGATCCCATTGATGAGCGGTCTCTTGCTCGGGCAAAATTCTCTTATGTTAATGGTGAATGGATACGTGTTGCCGAGTTACCACCGGAAGTCGCCGCAATGCATGAAGAGGCTCAAGCTCCTCAAGCTCCTCAAGTTCAACAACCCAATATGGATGCTCTCATGACCTATCTCAATGAGCAATTCACCGGGTTGCGCACGGACATGAATACTCGTCTCACTTCCATGGAAACTTCTTTTGACACTAGGATGATGGGTATGGAGAATCGCCTTCAATCTCTTGAAAGTGGGCAAAATTCCTTGAATATTTCCATTGCCGCTTTCCATGATGAATGGTGTAATAGCATGCGCTCTAATGAGCCTTTGGGACTTGATGACGAAGAGGATGAAGACGAAGAAGACGATTCTTAGATGTTTTCTCTTGTTTGTCATGCATATCATTTAGGTTTTTATATTTTTTATGCACCTATGCTTTATGTTTTTAGGATTAAGGTTGTTCTAGGATTAAAACCTATGCTTTGATTTCTATTTTGCCTTTGTTTGGATTTTAAGTATGTTGCTTTAATGAATAATATCTATGTTGCTTATTATACCTTTGATTTCTTTATGCACTAAATTGTCTCAAAGATTTTTTGATCTAACAAAAAGGGGGAGAAGATACTAGCTCACACTTTAAAATATTTTGATTTTAACTCAAAGGTTACCGAGCTTATATTAAGGGGGAGTTAACTTTGTAAAGTTTTTCAAAAATGTCAAAAATTTTAAGTTTTAGTTTTGTTATATCAAAAAGGGGGAGATTGTAAAACCTATGTTTGATTTTGATATAATTAACACTTTAAGGATCATTTTGTAAAACTTAAAATTGTTTTTATAAGTCCCTTAATAAGTTTTAAAAAAACACCAACACTTTAAAACTAATTTATAAAACTCAAACCCAAAACATTTTCTAAGTGTTCCAAGGCAAAACCATTGAAAATCGCCCAGGCGTATCGATACAGCACCAAGCGTATCGATACCATTTTACCAAACTTGGTTACTGTCGGAACCCGTATCGATACCCTAAACCCTCGTATCGATACGCCCCTGTGTTAAAATTCAAAGAGTTTGAATATCGTACCGATACGGCTAACCCTCGTATCGATACGGGCTTTATAATTTTTAAATATAAGTCGGTTTAAACAATATGACCGTTGGTGTCAGTTGGTTGGTAACCAAACTTTAAAAGTTCGTTGACCCGTATCGATACGCCAAACCCTCGTACCGATACGGTTGTGGACAGTGAGCTAAGTTCAAAAAATAGTATCGATACGGCCTTTGCCGTTTCGATACCCCGTACCGATACGCTTACGTGCGTATCGATACCCCTTATTAAATGCACACAACGACTCTTTCTTTTCTGAGACAGGTACCGATACCCCTTCCCGCGTACCGATACCGGTAGCTGCAGAAGTGCATTAATGGTGGTAAGAGAGGGTTCCAACAGCTCCATTTATGTTCCCAACCACCCAAACGGCTAGAAATCAATGAGGAGGTATAAAAGACACATCCAAAAGCTACAACAATAACTATTGATCTTCAAGAAAACAATTATTCATCAAATCCAAGCAATTGTGCCAAATTTCATATTTGTCTAGAAATCCCAATTTGTAATCTTCATTCATACTTTGTCAAATTGGGTTGAGTGCTTGTATTGGGGCTATCATTTGTATTGAGAGATACCTTATTAGCCTTCAAATTTTCTTGTTCACTTGTGTGAGGATTGGGTTGATTTTTGGGTAGAAAAATCAACCGAAATTGTAAAGGGTTGCCTCCTTGTCCTAGAAAAGGGGAAGAGCAATTTAGTGGAATTGTTGCAAATCCTTAGTGAAGCTAAGGTAGTGGATGTAGAGTTCATTTGGAACTTGAACCACTCTAAATCTCTTGTCCATCAATTTTTAATTTACAAATTTCCACCACAAACCTTTAAATTTCCAATTCACCCCCCCTCTTGGTCAATTTCGATCTTGCGATCCACTCAACAGGTTTGTAGTCCGAGTCAATAAAATTAATTAAAATAAATTCAACTTGAATTGTGATGTAATTGAGCTTTATTAAAGAGGGAGGGACCTATGTTGCAATTTTCCCCAAAAGATTTTAAAAGGATGACAACTTTTGAAAGTTGTCATCTTCTCCCCTTTTCCCATTATTTCCAACGTGAAAACACTACACCCACTTTCAAACTCTCTCAAATTTTCAAGTTACTATCCCCTTTGATTTCTTCATCAATTCAAGGGCGTTTTAAAGGTAATCACATATTTGAACTCTCCTATCCATTTCCTATCTATCCATGGTCATTGATTTTAAAACCATGAACTTTTGAAAATTAGGGTTTGATTTAAAGTTTGGGGTTTTAAGGGGTTTTTCATCTTGTTTTGGTAAATTGAGTTGGGGCTTTGTTTATTCATGTTAAAATGCACATCATATGTTAATTTGGTTGAGTTTTGTTGAAAATCCGAAGTGGGTTCTTGGAGCCATTTTTAAGGTGTCAAAAAGTTGATTTTTGGTGGGTTTTAGGGTGTAATTAGAGGGCTGATGGTATATGTATGCAAGGGGGATGATTTGGGACATTTTAGATGTCATTTGAGTGTTTAAAAACATGATTTTCTGCTGGGTAAAATAGGAGTACGAAAATGGAGTTTTGGGTGAGTTTTGGGGGTTGTTTTAGGTGGGAATTGATAGCCCAATGGTAGTACTATGGTTAGGGATTGATTTGGGACCATTTGTGGGTGTAAAGGGAATTGGAAACATGGATTTTGGAAGAGGTATTGGGGCTGTCCGAAATTGCTAAGTTTGGAGTTTGATCATGTCTTGCGACATTGTAAATTGTATTTGAATTGTGTTCTGGATTGGTATGTTGAGGTTGGGCTGATTTGAGGTTGTTTGAATTGTATTGAGTTTGTTTAGAAGCAAGAATTTGGGTCGGCGAAGCATCGGGAAGAAATCCGGAAACTTGAAGGTGATGGTTGCTTGGTATTTGAGCTTGGAGGTGGAGGTGAGTGGTTAATGTTTTTAAATTGGTTTTTAAGTGGTTGGTTCAAGCATGTGGACTAGGTTGGGTTTGGTAGACCCACCTAGAGTTAGGATTAGGGTGGTAGCCTAATCCTAAACTTTAGTTAGAGACCTTGGATGTACTCTTTAATTATTGTTATGCCTCATGATAATTATGTATAAGGTGATACACATGTATGTGAAAGTATGGCTTAATGTATTGATTTTATATGCATGTTGATGACAAATATAATGTGGATATATAATGAGATAATTGTTCGGATGACATACATGTGGTGTTGGTTTGTGAAATGAGGTTATGATGTGGATTGCATGATTTTGGAGAATCATGATGAGTACGTGCTAAGTACGGATATTATGTTGAAATTGATATTGTAAAAGGTTGTGGAATTTGAATTATATTGGCACTAGTATGCTTGGGTACAATGATTGATCATTAGGATGAGTGTGCACACAAATTGAGTCAAAACGTATGTGGCCTTGGTGGCGTTAAGGCACCAAGGAGGAGTACGGTGATGTAATATTCCATCGGAAGCTTTTATATATTTCTACGTGATGATGAGTGGAATCCCATCCGTAGGGCATGTGGTGATGAGTGGAATCCCGTCCATGCAAGGACCGGTGATGAGTGGAATCCTACCGAGGTAATGTTGTTGTTGGAAATGCGTTCCAACGGGTTATCCGCATATTCGAGTCATAGCTAGGTGCCAATATGAGGTTGTATGTGTATACCAATAGGAGATCATGTATATATACATACTTGATGTGAAATGTGATGCCCTTTATGAATTGATATATGATGTGGTTAATGCATTGAGTTATGTATCTTTGTACGTTGAGCTTGTGGGTTGTTGAGCATGGCATAATGTTGACTATATGTTCATGCATCATGTTCATTTTGGCTTTTGCGGACCGGAGGTAAGACCATGCATTTCATTTTGGAAATAGCTCGTGCTTGGACCCTGCATTGTCGAAGGTTTGTTTTATGAGCTTACCCTCACTAAGCTTTTATGCTTACACTCTCTTTTGTTCGACAATGCAGATAAATAACTTGTAGGTGGCAAAGGCAAGGAAAGGTCTCCAAGTGTTGCTTTTGGTGAGCTCAATGTATGAATTTTAAGTAATAGAATGTAATAGATAAGCAATGGGATAGGTATTGTTGATTTGAGTTTTGGTGTATATCGATATTGGTTTGGTTCTTGGATGCCTTGTTTGATCTATGAATATTGTTTATGCTACATGCCTTGAATGTCTACATGTTTTGGTTGCTAAGACATGAAATTCTATGTGCTAGTAAGTCCATATATGCTTAAGTTGCTCCTCTTTATGAATGTCATGTATGGATGTCTTGCTATTGGTTTGATTGCTTCCCTTGACTGTTGTATGTTGCATAAATGTTTGTATGTGCATAGGAGAGTCCAAAAATGCATTTAGAGTTATGTTTGAGGTCACCAAGTTAAAATTGGTGGAATTGCAGAGCAGGGCGTATCGATACGCCTGGGGGCCGTATCGATACGGCATTGTCCAAATGCCATGAATTTTGCCTGGCGTACCGATACTCTAAGGGTATCGATACCCTCCAAAGTTACTGGAATTTAGAGTTTTGGTTGAGAGCAGGGCGTACCGATACGGGGTTCACGCATATCGGTACGAGTCTACTTTGTTGACCAAGGAGGGTTGACCGAGAAGGGCGTATCGATACGCTCAAGGGCTGTATCGATACGGTCTTTCCGGAGTTGAATCCTTGGGTTGACCTGGTCAGAGCGTATCGATACCCCTGGTTAGGGTACCGATACGGTCTGCCCTGTAAGTTTAATAATGGATTGTTTTGTGTATGGTCGTGGTTCGAATATGACTTCCTTTGAATTTTTTCCGCTAACGTGATCACTTAGGACTTAATGTTCCTCTAGACAAGATTAATATAAAAAGAAAAAAATAGGGTTGCTAACCGAGGGGGAACCTTAACGGGTTTCGCTTCGGTTTTCCCCGTGTAGCCCACTCGGACCGGTCATCCGGCCAGACCAGGACGAGGGGGTTACACTGAAGGCCACGAAACCTGTGAGTGGCACCAGGACCTCCTTGGCATGCTGGACACTGCCATTGAGTAGAAGGGTCGTTGATGGTGTTCATTCGATCGAAGGTCTCGAAAAACTTGTTGAACCATCTGCTGATTTTCATTGACTCATGGCTATGTTGTTCCTCCTCTTCATCAGAATCAATATAGAAATCATCATCGTTGTTTGATGATGTCTCAAAATCAAGCTTCCTCTTTGACAATGGCTGAGGATATTTACCAAAACCTCTGCTCGAACTCATTCTATAATAGAAGATGGTGAAGGTAAGGTGAAAGAGAACTAATTATAGAAATAAACGAAGGGTGTAGTATATTAATTTGAAGATGTTGTAAAGAGTAAATAGAGGAGTTGTTAATTTATAGGGAATATCCGTTTGAGACGGAAAATGGGAGGGAAAGTGAGAAGACACGAAATTGAAAAGGTAGATTCAGAGATTCGTTCTGTGGATTATAGAAATAAATGAGGAGAACTACCCAATAAATGAAGGTACATGAACATGAACGTTGCATGTGATACAAGTGAAAAGACACGAAACTGAAAAGGCAGATTCAAATTCGTTTTGGGGATTTAGGGGTTTCAGCTTTATACAGAATGAACAGTAAACAGTGCATGTGATACAAGTGAAAAGACATAACACTGCAATGCAAAATTGATGTAGTAAATAATGAAAACGGTAACAATCAACCGGATACATTGATGTACTGAATAATGAAAATGGTAGAAAATCACCGGAAACATTGATTTTTTGCAAAAGTATCAATACTTATAATCAAACCCGGAAAAAAATATCGACACTTTGTTTCCAGTAAGCTATGGGAATCCTTTTTTTTGAAAAGTATTGATAATTTTTGTTCGCAGAGGGAAGACAATATCAATATTTTCGAGCAAAATTGTTACCGGAAACATTGATTTTCTTTCAAAAGTATCGAGTTTTTTATTCATAGTGTCAAAAAATATCGACACTTTTGTTCCAGTAAGCTATGGGAATCCTTTTTGAATGAAAAATATCAATAATTGTTTTCACAGAGGAAGAAAATATCGATATTTTCGAGCAGATTTGCTAACGGAACATTGATTTTTACAAAAGTATCGATAATTTTACTGAAAACGGGAAAAATGTATCGAAACTTTGTTTCCAGTAAGCTATGAGAATCATTTTTTTCAAAAAGTATCGATATTTTTCTATCATAATGGCCAAAAAGTATCGATATTTTCGAGCAGATTTGCTAACAGAACATTGATTTTTACAAAAGTATCAATAATTTTACTGAAAGCGGGAAAAATGTATCGAAGAACTGTTATATGCAAAAGAAGAACGGTTACTACCAAATCGTGCAAAACCCTAACCCTAAATTACGCAAAATTCGTCACTTTTACTAACCTGTAAATCTGATCGTAGTAATCATCCTAATCGGAGTTGATTTTATAAGTAGGTTGAACGGTGCAATTTCTCTGAACGGTGGTAATCGTCCTTGGAGTGGAAGAGATCTCTTGTATAGTATTGATAAAATTAGGAAATGGAGGATTTAAGTTTAGGGCTGGGTTAAAGAGAAATTGCGCCTATTTCAAAGTCAGATCACTACCGGAAACATTGACAAGTGTATCGGTAACATTGATGTAGTCAATAATGAAAACGGTAAAGTCTCAACCGGAAACATTTTTTCCAAATATTATCGATACTTTTGTTCATAGAGGGAAAATAGTATCGAAACTTTGTTTCCAGAAAGCTATGGCAATCATTGTTTCAAAAGTATCGATAAATATTTGTTATATAAGGAGAAACGTATCGATATTTTCGAGCAAATTTTGATACCGGAAACATTGATTTTTTTTAAATTTATCGATACTTTTAATCATAGCGTGAAAAAGTATCGAAACTTTCTTTAAAGTAAGCTATGTCAATTCTTTTGTTTCAAAAGTATCGATAATTTTATAATATAGGGAAAAAGTATCGATATTTTCGAGGAAATTTTGAATCCAGAAACATTGATTTCGTTTAAAAGTATCGATAATTTTACTCATAGCGGGAACAAAGTATCGACACTTTGATTCCAGTAATATATGGCAATCATTATTTTCAAAAGTATCGATGTTTTGTTTAAATAGTGGGATGAAAGAATCGATATTTTCAAACAATTGTGCTACCAGAAACATTGTTTTTTTAAAGTCTCGATAATTAGTTTTTATAGCGTTAATAAAGTATCGAAACTTTATTACCAGTAAGCTATGTCAATCGATTTTTACAAAAGTTGATGCTGAACTTTATTACCGGAATTTGATGTTGAATAAGTTTCATAACATCTAACAAAATATTTGCTAAATATGTACATACAAAATTATGTTAACATAATTTACAACAACGTAACTATGATAAATAATTATATACAAAATTATGGTAACATAATGTACATACAAAATATTTGCTTTCAAAAGGAATTACTTTTTCATATGTTAGAGGCAAGCAGTTGTGAACTGAGCTCTCTTTTTATTACCTTCGTGATTTATGAGATCGTTTAAAATTCTCGGACGATCCCATTCCCCAACAACCTACATTCACATTAGAACATTTTGTTACCACATCATTCAATGTCAGTACCAAAATTTTATTTTAAAAGTCCTTTTCGGACCACTTACCAAATCATTCGTTGACCTCCCATCAAAAATAGCTTACATCCACATGATCACATACATTCCGCAACCATCTCTGTTATATTGCCACAAAATGTCAAATAGTTAGATAATCATAAAAATATTTGACTTATTAAATACTCAAATTTTATACCCGTTCGTTTGTACCATCGTCTTACGATCCACAAATTCTAAATCCGTCACTGGGACCTTCATCTTCCCAAATGTATCAACAAAGGTCGCATCCTGATTAAATTTATCTAAACCTTTCAGCTGCGTCAAAAAATTATTAAATTAGATTACGAAGAAATTATGCATTATAAATTATAAAAAGTATCGACATATACTATTTTCCTGCATTGTTGCACTCTTGTCCTGTACCGGTAAGATGTATGTAGACTATCAAGAACCGATGTTACACGATCAACCATATCCAACACCAAGAGATACCAATGAGTATTGTTATCGTTTATTGGCAAGAAGATCTACAATAAATGTCACATCCAATACAAGAAATTAGAACATTTATTGTTATTATTTAAATACAAAACAACATGTACGCAAAAATCTTTTACTGTGTCACAATCGGTCATTTTATTATGGTCTACCATTACGTTAGTAAAGAAGCTTACAAGAGTCGACACATCTTGACCGTCTTCTGGCAACGCTGACTGCATTTTCAAAAACAATCACTATTAATTGACCAACCATATGCATAACACAACACGAAAATGTGTATAAATTTAACTTACCACAAAGAAGTCTGGAAAAAAGCAAATCTTCCGGTTCCCTGATATCCTCTTCATCGACTCGTGAGCCAACAACCAGCCGACCAAATCAATAACTGGACTGTAAATCAATTTACCAGGTCTTAACGACCCAACGTCGCCTATTGTACCGTGTTGGCTTTCGAAATCTATGATAACATCCCTATACAAGCAATTTTTTGGATTAATTTTTTCACAAAATTATTTAAATATCACTCACAAAGCAATATATATTACTTACCCATCATCGAACAACCCACTATTCCATACATACTCATACATTGCAGCCTCCATTGCACCAATTCCTTTTGGTATTTTGACCTTTTCAACCTACGATATTGATTATAGATATTAGCCACAACACAATAATCAAAATAGATGTCAATTGTATTATTCATTTTACCTTTTGCTTCTTCTTTGGTGCACGACACTCTGAATTCAGATATGCATCTATTACATGATCCGATGTCCTCATATCTTGATCGTGGACTTCTATATTTTCCTCCATCTAACTCAATTCTTTTATATTTTCTTCATCATTTTTTTGAAGTTCATCATATTTTTCCTCAACATAACTCCTCTTTTGTTTAATTTCAGAACTTAAATTTATCCCCTCATCCATTTTTTTCTACCATTCCAATCACCCCCTTCAACTCACCCCTCAATTCCACCACTTCTTTCACAACACCATCAACCTTTTCCCCTACTTCCCCTTTTATGCTCTCAAATGCCTGTTCGATTCTAGATTGTCTTTGCAAACAATCAGAAACGGCTTTTTTAACCTCCGCCAACTCAGCCATCAAAATGTCATATTTACTTCCTCATTCTTCATCCTGTTTTACCTTCTCTTCTACCTTCTCCTCTTCCTTCTCGCCAACAACCTTCATAAATAAATTACATTATTAGAACATCTTTCTTTTTTAAGTCCTTACTAATCTATAAATACTTAAATTACTCTTACTTTCTTTTTCGGTCTTTCCAACTTTAACTTTGCCATCACTCGGGTGACTTCTTCCTTGCCCCATGCAATGATGCGTGCCACTCCGGTTCTTTGGAAGGTTGACACACTTGAAGAAGAATCAGACCAAAAATAAAACAATGCAACCTGCATTTATAATAAACTTTATCATTTTCTATAATAACTATTTACAAAGTTTTCTAAACCAACACATTGTTCAACTCATTTACCTCTAAGACAGCTATGCACCCTTTGAGGTATATGGGGTTTTCGTCCTTCTGAAAGCTCTTGATTGCATCAAATAACTGTCACTGACAAATGAGGCCCAATTTAATTCACCTTTCAACCCGAAGTCGCAAATCAACTTCATACATTCCTTGCTCGGGGATGTATCACCTGTTGGACAAAGGAATACTCCGACAATGTACAATAGTTCCCTGGCCTTCAGATCATCCCCATCATACTTGCCGCTTTTTATATCGTCCTCGAGTGTAGCATATGTCACCTTGGACTTTAGGACATACTTCTTCACAAGTTTTTCTAATCCCCCCTCTTAATTACTTCATGCACACTTTTCCCTTTATTTTGTAGCCCCAATACGACTTCAACACATCGGACACCAAAATGAAATGGATATTTACCGTATCGAACTTCACACTTTTGCAAATCAAAATCTCCCATCAACAAGCGACATAAATCCCTCCGAATTGGTCGGTCCTTCAATCCAATAAGAGATCCAAACCCCATTTCTTCTAACACATTGGCTTTATCCTTCACTTTCAAGTCCTCTATTATGTGGTGCACTCGTTTTATGCTACACCTTGTCGACACTTCCTATATTATTTACATATAATGTTAGAGTATTTATATATCATTTATCAAAGTATTTACAAGTTTAACGAATACCTTCTTCTCAATATTTCCATGTGCTTTCCTCGAAGCCGAATATTTTTCTCTATCCTTTGTGGACAACGTCATAAATGGTTCCTTCTCAGTATCACCCATCGTGTGCCATTTCTTCACCATATCGTCTATCACCTGAAAATTATGCATAAACCATCAACAATCAAAATATTAAACCTACATTATATTCATTATAAATTCAATTTACATACCGAATTGACATTGTAAGTACCACATTCCTTCATCCTTTGCACTTCATTCATACTGTCATGATAGGAAAGTTTAAATGTTCTTAAATACTTTCATCCAATTACCATTTAAAGAACAAGTACATAAATACATTGATACTTACTAGAAGTACATATATCCACCCTTTGGTTGCTTTGGATTTTCCTCACTTTCGATACTCTCCGGCTCTATTTCAACCATTTCAATGGTGGCTTCTTCACGAACAACATTTTCATGAGCCATTTCAGTGTGATCTTCACGAACAACATCTTCATGATCCTTTGCACCCATCTTATAGTAACCGCTTCAGTTCTCTGAAAAAAGTATCGATATTCATTTTCTACCGACAATATAAATTTCTACCGATAAGTTCTCAAAACAAAGTACCGATATCTATTTCCTAAATATAATTACAATTTCGACCTATAATCGATCTGAATTCCGATTTTACTTTAAAATCACTAAACCCAAAACATTAACCCCAACTTCCGAATACTACATTACCAAAAACTAGGGTTTCGACAACATACCTTTTACTTCAAAATCCCAAAACCCAAAACCTTTCCTTTCGATTCTGATACACCACGACTTCAAGAACGCCTCCCTTGTATTTCGCAGCAACCAAAATCGGTTCGATTTCAAATACTCTCTTAAGTTTTCTATAAATGCAAGCAATACAAGGATTGTACAAAGTAGATACTTTTTAACCGGTTATATCATTATATTTAATCGATACAATTCCCCAAGTTTCGATACTTTTTTGAATTGTGTCGATTTCTTTCGACCCTTTTCTGTTTCAAAATCCTTTTAACTTACTAATGTACCGATTCTTTCGTACATGTTCTTAAAAAAAGTATCGACACCAATCAAAATATCCGGTAACGATTTACCGGTTACATTATATGTATTAATAATGTAACCGGTTATGTCAAATTTGCTTGTATTTTACCGATTCTTTTGACATGTTCTTAAAAAAAGTATCGACACCAAACAAACAATCCGGTAACGATTTACCGGTTACATTATATGCATTAATAATGTAACCGGTTATGTCTAATTTACTTGTATTTTACCGATTCTTTTGACATGTTCTTAAAAAAGTATCGACACCAAACAAAATATCCGGTAACGATTTACCGGTTACATTATATGTATTTATAATGTAACTGGTTATGTTTAATTTGCTTGTATTTTACCGATTCTTTTGACATGTTCTTAAAAAAGTATCGACACCAAACAAACAATCCGGTAACGATTTACCAGTTACATTATATGTATTAATAATGTAACCGGTTATGTCTAATTTTTTCTATTGTACCGATTCTTTTGCACACGTTCTTACAAATGTATCGAAACCAAACAAACAATACGATAACAATTAACCTGTTACATTGTTTTTATTAATAATGTAACCGATTTGGCCTTTTTTTCCGTTAATGTCAATGTCAAATTAGCTTCTAAAGGATAGATACTTTTTATTAGTACTGTGGAAACAGAAACGATACTTTCGATCCCTTCGTATCGATAAAATTGTATAAAGTGTTACAAAAGTATATGTTTTTTTTATACTTTTTAAATTCATTACAAAATACTGTGCACAAAGTATCGATATTTTCGATACTTTTTTCAATCGCGGTTACATTGCTTTTCAAAAAGTATTCATACTTTCTAAAAAGTATAGATACTTTCGAAATTATCAACAAATTAGGCGCTACCGAATATGTTAATACTCATATCAACAAAATAGGTAATTTTACCGATTTTGTTATCGTGGGATTTTCCAAGGCCCATCAGCTCAAAATTATCAACAAATTAGGCGCTACCGAATATGTTGATATTCGGATCAACAAAATAAGTAATTTTACCGATCTTGTTATCTTTAACCGGTCACCTTTCTAATCGGTCTAGCCGTATATTAACCGCCTTACCGCATAACTACCCATTTTTTTGACATGCTTATAAGTATTATCCTGTAACTTATGAGTGGAGTGAAATCATTTTAGAAATGCAACGAGTAGTCTATTGGAAAAGAAAATAAAATTCATTTTAAAAGATTCAAATTCAATCAATTTTGTCTAAAGTCTAAGCACTTATCAAAAAGTATAAACATACACTATAATCAATCACAGAATTAAAAATAATAATTTTATTTGTGTAGTTTTCAATCGCATATAACTTTGATTTGAATATAGATCCGATCACATTAAAACAGAAAAAGAAAAGGGAACAAACATAGATGAAACGAAAAAGACAAAAAAAAGGTGGAGATAATCCTGCTTTCGCAACCAGTAGCTCCTGGACAAATGTTAACAGAATACAACAGAAGACAAATCAGATTCTATCACCAAACCGTGATGCACTTTCCACTCTGAATCCGATTAAACAGAGATTTCTATCGCCATATAAACACGTGTATTTCGATCTAAAGTCGTATCACGTACTTAATACATCAATTTAAAGAACAATAGTGACGAGACATGTGCATCGACAAAAAACAAAGCAAGAATGTTTCCATTATGTTGTTGATTCCGAGCCAAATAATTCAACAATTATTATCACCAACGCGGCACTCGCTGATGTCGGACTCGTTCTCATTCCATCGACGCCGTTTCATACAACATGTGTATAGGATGAGAGATAGGAGAGCCGACATGGCGAGCAGAATCAGAGCCAGGGTCGTCCCTTTCACCTTGAAGGTTTCCGACATGCAAACGCTCACCGTTGACGAAGACGACGAGGTGTGGTTGGCGGCATCCATTTTTATTCCGTCTTGTCGGAATGCTTTAAGCCAAACCAACTTAGCAACAGGTCTTATATATACACACACATAATGTTTGAATGATAGAAGGATGAAGAAACCTTAAGCATTTCGGTCAGAAGCTTCGTAAACAATAGCGCTCTGACACGAAACACAAAATCATCCTTTCTCGTGCTTATGCCTGACTTTGTCAACAAAGTTTTGACCAAACTCGAGATGCCAAGTTTTATTTCGCACGGATTTTGTGTTTGTTTTTATATACTTCATTTGTCAATCGAATATATATATATATATATATAGTTTCGTTCCTGGTCCTATGAAGAAAGGATGGAAATCATCTGCCTTAAATATGTCCTCATTTGTGCCCCACTTTAAAATAGTGGATTTAGAGTTTGGGGTTTAAGGTTTGGGCTTAGGGTTAGGGTGTAGGGAATTAGGGGTAGAATGTATTTTTTAGGATTTAGAGTTTACGGTTTAGGATATGAAAATTAGAGTTATTGGGTAAGATTTAATTTTTAAATATTTTTAAGCATCGGTCATAGAAGAAGGCATGGTTAGGGGAGGAGATTTTTACCCATGAAGAAAGGGCACTCACATTAGATTTTTTTTTTCTTAATGCTTGTTTTTAGGATTATAACCTTCTCTTAAAATTTAATTTTTAATACATTTTATTAAGGGTCAATCTTTTAGAATAAAGATTTATTGTCTTTTATTGGTGTCTCTTTCCATGTTTTAATCTTAAAAAATTAGGTTTAGAGTTTATTATTTATAATTTAGGGCTTTGAATTTAATTTTTAAGTATTGGGCATAGAAAAGAATACCGAAAAGGGGCAGGAGATTTTCGTCCCATTTTTTAATACTTGTTATTAGGAGCTCAATTTTCTTTGATACTTGTTATTAGGTGCCACATTTCTCTCTCTAATATTTGTTATCAGTGGTTTACGCTAAAAACTGAATTTGTTTTGACAATTATTATTAAGAGTCCATTTTTTTAAAATACTTGTTATTAAGGACTCAATTTTTTTAATATATGTTATTAGGGGCCTAATTTTTGTTCTAATATTTATTATTAGAAACTTAATTTTTAAGGTCATAATTGAGTTTTTTTTTGAAAGGTTTCGATTTTTATTCATTGGAAATAAGATGGGGGGAACTCGACACGTGCCTCATTAAAAAACCTCCCTAAACCTAGGTGGAGGAAAAAGAGTGCAACGTATCGAGTTCGAAATTCCACGATACACACGGCAAATAATGAAACAATAGTTGTTGACAGTTTGGTACAAACAGAAACTCCTACTGCTGCTCATCTAACTCAACTTGCACGGTTCAACGTCCTTGTGCATTGCCCAACTCTGCCACCCAAAGCATGTTTTCTTTTCTACTGATACCTTCTTTTGCCAACGCATGGGCAGAGGTATTTTCCTCCCTATATGCGAAGGTGACCCTGCAATTTGCACTATTAGCTGCATATGTGCATTTAAGCACATGATCTTTGAAGCAAGACGGACATGAAACTGGGTTTCCAATCCATGATACTGCTAGGGAGCTATCCGTTTCTATGATACGATCAACATTAGGAACCCCAATTATTTGAGTCAGGAGTTGGCATGCTCTCCAAATAGCTACTAGCTCAGCACCCGTAGCGTCCGACAGTCCAATGTTTTCAGAAAATTTTATCAGTACAACTCCCGTGTGATCACGAAGGATGCCCCCCACTCCTGCCCCGCCAAAGCTGCCGGACACAGCAGCGTCGACGTTGAACTTGATGGTGCCCACCGGAGGCTTGGTCCATGACCCAGGCAGCGGCCTAACCTTTTTGTTCTTGTGAATCGAAATCCCAGCAGGGTTGCGCAGGAAATCAGAAACTGATACAACACACTCAGGCCAATTTCCTTTACACCAATAACCAATCCGAATCATGGCCATATCCAATAGAAGCTCACCTGATATTTTCTTTTTCTTGAAGATTATATCATTCCTTTGGAGCCACACTGACCAAATGATGCCGCAGAAAGCCACGAACCATACTTGCTTGAGAGATGGTTTTGTCGGCAAATTAATCCATGTGAGCAGAAGAGCCGCTAGGGAATTAGGAAGCGCCACTTGAATGCTCCAATTGCTACACCAAGCACGCCAAACTTTGGATGTTACCTCACAACTGTTGAGAAGATGGTTTGTCGTCTCTTCCTCCTTGTTACACATCACACACAAGGCTTGGCTAGTACTGTTTACACCTCTTTTCCGCAGTTCCACAAGTGTGGGGATTCTGTTGTTCAAAGCCCTCCATAAGAAGCATTCTACTTTCGGCGGAACTAACTTCGACAACACCCATTTCCATATGTCATCCGAGCCGTTTGCCTCATGGGATAAAAAATCGCGAAACGCCTTAGGGCGATACACACCAGATGAAGAGCCTGCCCGCCTAAGAGAATCGCCTCTGTCCGTGCAGAATTTGGCCGAATTTAAAGCAGCCAAGAACTCAACCCAGATTTCTTCTTCCCAACCGAAAACCTGTCTACGCAATGGGATCCTCCATTCCAAAATGTCATTTGA
The DNA here is from genome assembly GCA_958450335.1 of Hibiscus tridactylites. NCBI lineage: Eukaryota > Viridiplantae > Streptophyta > Magnoliopsida > Malvales > Malvaceae > Hibiscus > Hibiscus tridactylites. Next base: position 21,039,904 of record OY288266.1, read on the forward strand.
AAGTTTTACACAAGTGAATTTTAACTATCTATATTGTACATTTCAATTTATAACTCAACAAGAGGAGTCACCATTGAATCAATCATTGAAATTTATATAAAACACCATTAATAACCGAATTCCAAGTTGGCTTATCGTTAATGAACTTGTATATCTTAATTATATCAGCCAGATTTGAAATTGTTTGAGAATGGTCAAATTCAATAGAAAAACCCCAAAATAAAAAGAAAGAAAGAATGGTCGCTTTCTTTTGGACGTCAAATTACAACCTAAACTAAATTTCTTCCTCGCGCAATACTTTTTATTTGAGTTGCGATTTTAATTTTCAGGGCTTAGCCCCGACTAATTTAGACTGATTCGCGTTGTATATTTAATTTTGGTGAGTGAGTCTTTTAACAAATTTTTTTACATATATAACACCTCAAAACTTGAAACATGCTTAAGTGATATAAAATTACTTATTACTTAGATCAACCCGTTAGTTTTCTCGCTCAAATACTTTAAATAGGAACAAGTGGATATGATTAAAATGCAGAGCGAGAGTTTGACACGAAATAGAAAATGACATTTAGCAGTGGTTATGGCTAACTTTGTCGACAAAGTTTTGACCAAATAATGGACATTTCTTACAACCTCGCAATACCGCTTTTCATTTGTTAATTAAATAATCAGATCTTCATCTTCTTCGTATTCATTTCGTATATTTACATCCACATTTAAATGAGTATAAATATATATATTTTAAATCGAAATGATATGAACAATTCCTTTGATGACTCAACAATAGATGTTCGCGATATGACCCCCCCAACCCCAACCACCACCATATGATATGTCTTGAACATGAGGAAACTCGGTGGGTTTCGTGTGGATGTCTCCGTGGCGTAAATGAAACGAGACAAATCGTGAATTTGACTCGGTTAAATTTTGATTCGATTGAATTCAATTCGATTTCGAACTTGATTTGAGATTTTAACGGGCCGAACTGAGCTACTTGATAATCGACTCGATTAGTTCGGGATTCGAAAATATAATATAGTGAAATTTTTAATTTTTAAAATTAAAGTGAACTAAAATGTATGTTGTTAGATAATAATAATAATAATAATAATCTAAAATTTTTAAAAGATAATATTCTATGTATTTATTACGGACTCGTTAAGAACTTGAGTCAAGCTCAGCATTACTCGTTCTTGACTCGGCTCATTTACATCCCTAATGTCTCATCGGTGTTATTCACACTTGTGCAATCGTTGGTGTATGGATTTCGGGCCGTTCCTATTTTCGGCTTATACATAGAGGTTTATCGTGTTGTTTTTCCATGTATGTTCATCATATTGTTCACATGAATTTCCGCCTCGTTTGGTACAACGAATGTAAAAGAGATGTGTTATATTAAATAACACTTGTGTATTAAAAAGATGGATGAAAGATGGTTGTTATTTAATGGTGTTTGGTTGTGAAATTTGTGATAAAGTTAAAAGATAAGTGTTATCGGTAAATGTGCCCCTTTACCCTTAGAATTTTAGCTTTATATTTTTCCATTGTTTTGACATTGATTATTATATTATTTTTATGTTTTAGGGTCTATGGTTTAGTGTTTAGATTTTAAGGTTTAGTGCTTGGAGTTTCAAGGTCATAATTTAGGGTTTAGGGTTTTGAGTTTAGTGTTTTAGGTTTGGAGTTTCATGTTTATAGTTTAGGTTTAGTGTTTAAGTTTTAGGGTTTAGGTTTTCATGTTTATGATTTAAGGTTTATGGTTTGGATTTAGAGTTTAAGGTTTGGAGTATGGGTTTTGGGTTCATGATTTAGTGTTTAGTGTTTGGAGTTTAGTGTTCATGGTTCAAAATTTAGGTTTGGGGTTTTTGATTCATGATTTAGCGTTTAGATTTTAGGTTTTAAGATTTGGAATTTGGGTTTAGGGTTTAGGGTTTTTAGTTCAAGGTTTATGGTTTGTTATTATAATTCAAGGTTTAAGGCTTGTGATTTAAGGGTTCGATTGTGTGGTTTAGGGTTTAGTATTTTTTAGTTCAGGGTTTAGTGTTTGATGTTTATGGCTTTAGGGTTTTATTATTTAGGGTTTAGGGCTTTAAGTTTGGGGTTTATATTACATGGTTTAAGGTTCATGGTTTATGGTTTCATGTTTCAAGTTTAAGGTTGGGGTTGGTGTTTATGGTTTGTGGTTTAGAGGTATAGTTCGAGGTTTATGGGTTTGGGTTTAGTTAATATAGTTTAGTGTTTATGGTTTAGGGTTTAAGGTTAATGGTTTATGTGTGAATATGTAAAAAATAGTATGAGAGTATAATGGGCAAAACTTGCGTATTAAATCAACACCACTTCCACCCCATGATAAATATCACCCAACTTGCGTATAAAATAATGTGTCGTATTAAATTTCACATCTACCAAATGCATGTATTAAATAATACATCAAGAGGTTACAACCCAACTAAACGAAGCGTTCTTGTTTCTCTCGCATTGAGAGACAAAATTCAAAGGTTGATGTGTTGCTACTTGCACTAAAAGGTTGATGGTGCGATACAATATCTCATATATCAACCTAAAGTTTAGCAACTTGTAACTATGGGTAAACATTTAATCGAGTCGAATCAAAATTTTCAAATTATTCAAGTTGATGAGTCATATTTTATGGCTCGAATTAGAGAAAAAGAAAAGTTTGTTTTATTAAGAATATTTTATTACTATTTTCTACTCTATTGTTTTGGTAAAAAGAAAAAACAACTTGACAATGTGAAGAGTAATATATGTTTACTCAAAGTTAAACTATCTCAACACAAAATTATAGAGGCTTGAAGATATTTATAGGACCCTTAGGCCCTATTTTGACAAAAGTAGGACCCAAAATCCTATATTTTCCGGACTAGCACTATTATAGTGAACTCACCACACCATCACGACAAGTTTCAAAAAAATATTTTTTTTATTCAAACTCACCGTAGACGCACGACGAGTTCCATTTTTTTAATTTTTGGTTTAAACCTTAATCACAGGATTAGCCTAATCCAAAATTGAACTCGCCGTAGGGGCACGACGAGTTTCATTCTAACTTAACGACATTCTAGGGCTAAGAATAACGTCATTTTAAACAAATTAAATTCATTGTATGTGCACAGCGAGTTTGGATTAGGATTAAGTAAGATTTAAACTAGAAGTGTTGTAAAGTTTGGGTTATAAATTATGTCAATGATATTTAATTTTTTTTTTAAAAATGATAAAATTTTTGAAAAAGTGTTTTATTAAAATTTAAATTTGTGAAATTTGTAAAGTATCTAAACTTTTGTGATTGTATTTTAATGCACAAATAAATATTTAAAGTAGTATGTTGTATAATATTTTGAACAAAATGTATAAGTTTAATTTCAATATTATAACCATTTACGTAAATTATGCAATGGTGAAAAGTTAGATCGAAGTGAAGTGAAGTTTTATACTAAGATTTATGTTAAAATATGGGTGCATAGTATAAAATAAAACAACATATTTATGTTAGAGATGGACAGTTTGACATTCTATGACCCGAAAGTCTACAATTCCCACGGAGTCTAGGTTGTCCGGTAAGCTCTCGGTGACGCATGTCGTCCATATCATTCTGAATCCTTATGGCTCATGGACATCCCGCTTTTTCCCTTGGAAGACTTTGGTCAGGTAAAATTGTGAGCCATGTCTGCTGTGCATTCCATTCAGTTTCTCTGCCGATAGGTGGGAATTTCATTTCGTAGACCTTAAATATTGGATGAAGCCAGTATACAAGATCCATATATTCCTTGTAATCGAGCCTAGACGAGGAGCATGCAGTGATGATATGCTCACATAGAGTCTTTAGTGCTTAGAAGTACCCACAGTCGCACAACCTGTGTTTGAGATCCATCGTGTACGATGTTGGATAATAACCATGCATAGGTCATGGTATTTTCGAGACACAGATATTGTTTTCGTTGCGTGACATTGGCAACACATGCAACCTGTTGGATTTAACAATGTTTTTTTTTTTGAATTTCTTCTCATATCTTCGAGTGGAATGTACGACCTTTTTGTGGCATAACGACAGCTTCTTTCCCCAAGGTTGCGAAGAGCTTGGCCAAATGAAAGTACATAGCTTCCACGATGGCGATCACTGGCAAATTTTGGACCCCTTTAAGGAAGAATTGATTGCCTCAGCCAAGTTGGTTGTTATGTGGCCATATCTAAAATCGGCATCGTATGCATTGGTCCATTTTTTTCCTTAGAAATTTTCGCAAAGTACTTGTAGCCCTTATCATCCCCCCACAAGTCTTCAAGCATTTGTTCAAATTTGTGTTGAACTAGTTCATACCCTAAGACACGACAGATTGTACAAATGAGATATAAAGAGAGTAGTGATAAATACAAAAAATCTTAATACGTACTCATGTGTATAACGAGCATGCGTTCATCATCCTTCTTATACTGTCTGTGGTAGTTTGCGACAATGTGGCGTGCGCAATAACGGTGTTCAATGTTTGGAGATTGAAACTTATTGCCCAAAGATTTGATCTCTAACTTTATCCCACCTCCTCAATCTGAGATCAAGCAAACTCGGTCCTTTTTTATAATGTAATGAAGTATCTTCTTGAAGAAAAACTTGCATGATTCAATATCTTCTATGGGCACGAGTGCGAACACTATGGGTATTTTTTGCGATTTCTATCTTGAACAACGGCTAACATCAAAACTTGCTTGTATCTTTCGTACAAGAATGCGCCATCGATCTGCAGGATAAGCTTGCAGTTCTTGTACGCATTAATACACTGAGGAAATTTCTAGGGAATTGGCGGAGATCAAGAACCACGCGATCGTCCTTGTAGTATGGTTCGATTTCTAGATCTGCGATCATTTTGCGGTTGTATTTCTTCATGATGTTTATCCAAGCTGGGAGTTTGTTGTAAGAAACGTCCCATTCACCATGAAAATTCACGATTGCCTTGTTTCTTTCCTTCCAAGTCTTTCTGTATGATAGAGTGTAATCATATGTTGTCATAACATGCGTCATCAACGCAAAAACAATGACTTTAGGGCTTGCTTGGACAATTGTTTGTATGCTCTCGGCAATGATTTTTGAGTTCAGGTTTAGATGATCTTGCCTGTAACCGATGACAAAACAAGTATGAGGGTCATTGTAGACTGTGATCTCATAGACGTTGTCTTTCCTTTCCTTCATTTAGACCCGGACCTTCCAGTTGCATCATTGTGCCACTTTCTGTCTACATTCACATACATATTTCTCTAATGCCGAGTGCGTCAACTTGGAATGCACACCATTATGTATGTTGTAATTTTTAACAACAGATTTCGCTTCATTGTTTGTTTTGAACTGCATCCCATACCACAAGTCATCTTTTCTATGGCAAAGTAAAAACTGTCGAAACCCACGTTAGGCATGTCATGGAACTCCGGCATGTTCATTGCCGCCAAGTCGATGTCGTGCATGCGCGACAGAGGCTCGTACATTGTGAGAACACTACTGCTTGCAACATGTCCCAATTGATTTTTATTGAAGTTTCCAAGGGCATCATCATTAGTGTCACTTTTAGTTTCAGAGGCGAAACGACATCAACATCTTCAATCTCCACGAATAACCCAACCTCAGCACCATCGGGGCCACGCTCTTGAATCGGTTCTTCTGGGGATGAATAACTTTCATCAGAATCTGTGAGTGTGTGAGCAAGTTCAAAAGTCGTAGGTGTAAACCTGGGGAAAAATTAGAAAGAGCATAGGTTGGCTCATTTAGATCGAAGGATGTTGCGCAAGAGTGTCGGCCCCCTAAAAAACTCGATCCAACAATTCTCGATTGATGCTCACCAACGTATGGGTTAAAGGTGGAATGTTGAGTTGATGGTTGTTCGACATTTAGGTCGAAGAAGTTGGTGGACGAGTGTCATGTTGTTGAACATGCTGGTTCATCATTAAACACATGGGTATAAGTAGGAACGTTAGGATTATAATCCCCCATTAAAGAGCTGAAATCATATGTTGTCGCCTGAGTTGGGACGCGGGTTTCATTGTCAACTACTACTTCTCCACTAAAATCTTCTTACAAATGGAAAACTTCTAATTTGTACCCCAGTATGCGTATCGACTATTGCTTCAACATCGAATTGATTGTCAATTCTCATCGTAGTGTATGTCACTAGAAGGAAGGATGTTTGGAACTTGTAATAGAGACCTTGTAGTGGTTTGTTATGCCTGGCATGTACTAGCCACTTGATCTTCTTTCGTAGCTGATCAATAGGAAATGTCCGAATGAATTTGATAGGAAAAAAGTTTTCAGACTCAAAGTTTTCCCCGCTATTATCTCCTATATAGTTGCCATCGTAGTATACGATTGGTGAGACTGGTGTTGGTGCCATTGTAGAACGACATTTGGTTGTGTTTGTGAAAATTTTGAATTGAAAGAGAGATTGGTGGGTTTGTTTGAGTGTTGTGAAAAATGACAAATAGATAAATCGTTCTTAACTTAATTGGTTTTCAAACTCGCCATGTATAAACATCGAATTTCCTTAACGTAATCATCAACGAGATTCGTGTTGGAAATGTAAATCTGTAGTGTAATTTCAATTCTGAGCAGCAAATTGGTGACATGATAAGTCAAACTCGCTCTGCCTATACGACGAGTTCAACCTAACTCGTCGTGCATGGACGGCGAGTTTTGCTTGTCATGTCATTCTCTCAATTGTGTTGTTCATGCACGGCGAGTTTATGTTCAAATGCCCGACTATAAATAACTGATAACATGGTGTTCGATTTTTTAAAAACCTGCATTTAAAAATTTTATATTTTCTATATCTCATAATGCATTCAAAGTCGTGGTTGTTTTATGTATTGGTGGCATCTAGTTGCACAATCAAATTTTCCTTACAACATTAACCAAGCATGGAGAGATCATGGTGTCAATGGCCAGCCGATTTCTTACATGAAGCAGCCCAAACCACCAATTGTGTGGAACCCGTGAAAGCCACATGTCACATGTTGAGTAACTCTGTGCGGCACACATTGTATTTCTCCATATTCTGTGTATCTTCATGGTTAAAGGCAATGCTAGCACATGTTACCAAACTGTGTAGCACGAACGAGAACGTCCATTAGAAGGCCCTCTGGAGCTGCATATTAGACAAATTTATTAAATTTATAAAATTTTGTTTGTGTTATAATTGTATTAATTTTTTTAATCGTTGCCTACTATGTGAAATGTATATATTTTGTTTTAAATTATTAACGGAGTTTAATTTAAAATAAGTCATCCATGTTAACTCTCATATGGGTGTTTAGGCGCGTTTTACGCCGTCTCTGGATGTTTTTTGGGCCGAATTTTTTACGTTACCATGAAGTACAAGTGTTTACCTATACGACCGTGTGACCGCCGTTCGGTCCAACATTCAAAAACCGCATCGAAACATGCGTTGAAAACCCTACAAAGATTACTCTCATTAGGGTGTTTAGGCGCATTTTACACCGTCTTCGGATGTTTCTTGGGCCAAATTTTTTACGTCAACATGAAGTACAAGTGTTTACCTATACAACGACGTATCTACCATTCGGTCGAACATTCAAAAACTACTCCAAAACATGCGTTGAAAACCCTACACGAAATCTATGAAAAAAATGCTTCTAAAAGTGTGGAAAAGTAGAAATGAAATGGGAAACTCGCCAAGCATAGACGGCGAGTTCCCCCATCATTTCCAATTTTCCATTTTTCACTATAAATAATAGTGAAATAACGCTTTTTCTTTCATATCACGTCTCCCTTTCATATTTTTTATACTTACCGAATTAACGAAGTTCACGACACTACATTAATTGCTTTGTAGATTGCTCGAAATGAGGCTACCAAAAATCATAACGGAAGCTCAGAAACTCCAATTGTTTCTGCATTGTCTCATATTACAAAGTTCTACTGACAACATTAGTTTTCTTTGAAATCGCATGGTCTTACAATATTTGGGATGTAACCCAAATGTTGTCGTCGGTCCACCAGTGCAGAATGTTGCACACATCTTTATTCCATACAGCAGTCGTATGCGTCCATCATGACATACACGAGTACTGCATATCATATTCCATGATGAGTGATCCTATTTTTGCGTGAACAACCATGTGTAATATAACAATCAATTGGGCAATCATATCACAAAATGTAGTACTAAATTAATATGTTGTATACTATAACAAATAATTTACATGTATTCAATCATATGTATTCAAGTTCAGGGAGTAATGTATAATAAGTTGTCAATTGTTTTAGTCTTTTAAATATATCTTAGTCTCATATGTTTTAGTATTTCGTTATATTTGATCGATTGCAACACTCTACATAGTTTGTTAGGTGAAAAATAAACAAACATAGCTAATTTTCTCAACTGAATTCAAATCATTATTAAATCACGAATTCATTCATTGGGTGTTTAGTGTCATGACCTTTTTTGAAATTTACTTGTGACCCCTTGCCTTTTATAAGAAATTTAATTTTGAGAAAGATTTCTTTTGAAAATTCATATTTTTGAAAACAACGAAGATTTGGAGTCACCACCAACCACTTAGGTAGGTCGGACACCATAAAAACCAAGCCAAAGATTTATTTTGAAAAGAATTCGGGAGTTGGTTATGTGTGGGGAAGGATTAGCAGTCATATCACGCCCGAAAATCAGTACCAAAATATTTGTCGCTTTAAATTGATGGAAATTTTTTAAATTTGAATTGAATTTAAACAAGGGTTCTTAATTGAAAATTAACCTTAATTGTACGGGCTTTATCAAATTGGTGGGTTTGAATTAATTGGACATTTAATTAATAAGGATGATGATACATCAGACCATAGATTAAACTGACATCATATAAGACTGACTGTCGTATTAATTTATGGTTTAACTTTCGTAAGTCACATTTATGCATCATGCAAGCATTTAAGTATGATGTTATGATTTGTCAACTTTTAATTAAAATTTACCTAGAGACGATAATAATTAATTCAAATATTTGATCAACATCCATTAAGGATTAAGGCATGATTGTTACTACCCAAATATCGGAATTAATGGATACCTCCTTTTTAGGGTTTAAATTAATTTCCATGCAATCAAAATATTGAAAGTCATATGAATGACAATTATAAATGTATGACACATAAGAGTTTAAAATAAACACACAAAGGCTCGCTAAAAGTCCTAAACCCTAAATCCTAAAGTCATAACCCTAAGTTAATTGAAACCCTAAAAACTAGAAAAATCCTAACAATTTATGGATTATCTCAAATCATAATAATTAATTTGGTTAATTTTAAACTAGTATCCCAATAAGCCAAGGATTTCATTTAAAACGAACCGAATTAATTAACCATAATTTTTATTAAGTGTCTGTCTAAATCCGATGTCAATTTTATCCTAAAAGGTAATTAAGTGGTGTTCAACTAATTTAATGAACTTACTATTTATCCCAATAAGTCAAGGATAAATATAAATCCACTAGATTAGTTTGAACCTTAACTCTAACTATGGCTTTAAAAAAACTAACCCTAAATTAATTTAAATATTATGCCCCTATGAGACGGGCGTACAATTTAAATTAATTAAATTAACCTTGCCTTAATCTAATCTAATATTGACCTAACAAACCCAAATACCTCCTAAACTAAACAAGTCCTAAGCCCAAAAACAAACGTTATACCCGTTTAAAACTATATTATATATTAAAAAAACTACGCTTTAGCTATATATTATAATATACATAAAAAAACAAATTAACATTATATCCGTTTAAAACTATATTATATATTAAAGAAATATATGTATTATACACATTATGAAAACTTTATATTATATATATATATATTATGAAAACTATATTATATATTAAAAAACAAATGTTATACTTTATTGTAAAAACTACATATATATATATATATATACACACCATATATATTATATATTATATAAATAATGCATATTACATAAAAATATCATATAATAAAAATTATATGTTATATAAGAACTATATATTTCATAAAGCCATATCATATGTTATAAATACTATGAAAAGCACATCGTTCATACGAAAAACAAACACATGCCACATATTCATCAACCACAAGTCTAAAATCTACCAAATTAAAGCAACAACAACAACAAAGTAAAGGCTGTAAAATAAAATGCATGAACCAGGGGGCAAACTAGGGAGTTTTGACACTGAATTTGGGACCAAATTACACAAAGGACGGAATTTGAGGGAGATCGAAAGGTATTAAACCATTTAAAACAGATTAAGTTTGAATAGGGGCAAAATTGAAAGCTTTCAAAAACTTTAAGGGACTAGGGGCGTGATTTCATAACGCGGAAACCCTTCTGCACGTAAATAGCACGACGCAGTGGGATTAAAAGAGGGATTAGACCATTTTTAAAACGTTTAAACAAATAAAAGGGCATTACTGGCCATTTCTACCTCTTTTGGTTAAAAAATAGTCCTCGAACTCTCAAATTCTCTCCCGTTTTCTCCAAACTCGGATGAAAAGCCACCGCACACCATCGCGTCGGTTTCCGCGTCAACCACCGCTAGCCGACAACCTACAATCCCTAAAACCCTTAAAAAAATTCCTTTTCGTTTTAAACCCAAATTTGCACTCAGATTCTTTAAAAAACAACGATAAAGCCCCCTTTTTTGTTTTGTGAAAACCAAAATCAAAACCCTCTTTTTTTGTTACCACCCCTACCAACTCACCATGCACAACCCTAAGGAGGCCGGGAGGTTTATCGTCAAAGAGGGAGGGCAACTGACACGACAAAAGGTGAATCGACGCGAGGGGAGGTTAGACGCTGAAGGTAAAACCACTAACCGTAATATCTCTTTTATGTTTTATGCTTTGAATGCAAAATGAAGGAGGAATATACCTCTGGAAATGCTTGCTCTTTGTATTGATCTCTTTGAAATTCCCAGTCTAGCTTAGGTTTTACAATATGGTTGTTTTGGTTTTTATACACCGAAATATTACATGATTTAGGAAAAACAAAAAACCTAGAAATTCTACCATTGGTTGCCTTTGTTTGTTTTCGGCTGGATTCATGTGTATTTCTGGGGTAAAAATCTCCTGCCCCCTAACCATGCCTCCTTCTATGCCCCTGCCTAAAAATACTTAAAAATTAAATTTTGCCCTATAACCCTAATTTTCATATCCTAAACCCCAAACCCTAAAAAAATACACCCAGCCCCAAATTCCCTACACCATAATCCTAAGCCCTAACGTTAAACCCTAAACCCCAAACCTAAACCCATTATTTTAAAGTGGGGCACAAATGGGGGCATACTTTGGGGCAGATGATTTCCATCCGTATTTCTGAGGTTGTCGGTTAATTCTTTGAATTTGTTAGAAACCTCTCTAACATCGTCCTTTGTGACCCCTTTGCATATCGTGGATGCTTGATGGAGGAGGGGACCGGAGAGAAATGCCTCTGTATGCCGATGTGGAGTCAAATTTGAGGGGTTCGGTTGATCGAGAATGGATGGACAGCTCGAGTTCGATCTTGGATCGGATGGCCATAACGCTTGTGTGAGAATCTGGACGGTCAAAAGGAAGCTAGAACGTCGTGCATGAGCTTTACACGCACGTGAGGTAGCCAAAGAGTCACACGTGTCGAAGATTGAGGGGTCTCTCTCGTTCAATCTTGGACCGTCAGATCTTGCCAAATCTGACGGTGGAGGATAAGATGCGCAGAAAAGGGAAGATAAATCAAGGGTTTAGTTATTTATGGTTTATCATATTAAAATGGGCCTTAGGGTTATTGGGCCTAAAACGGGCCATACATATGTAATATAATTTTTGAGTTTTTAATGTAAGTGGACTAATAATTTTAATATGACTTGGGCATTTATTTATTTAAATATAAATGAGCTTTTTATTTAGAATGTTTTTAATTTTTTAGATTTATCTTATAATAATAATAACAATAATAATAAGATGATACTAACGCTTGTGTGAGAATCTGGACGGTCAGAAGGAAGCTAGAACGTCGTGCATGAGCTTTACACGCACGTGAGGTAGCCAAAGAGTCACACGTGTCGAAGATTGAGGGGTCTCTCTCGTTCAATCTTGGACCGTCAGATCTTGCCAAATCTGACGGTGGAGGATAAGATGCGCAGAAAAGGGAAGATAAATCAAGGGTTTAGTTATTTATGGTTTATCATATTAAAATGGGCCTTAGGGTTATTGGGCCTAAAACGGGCCATACATATGTAATATAATTTTTGAGTTTTTAATGTAAGTGGACTAATAATTTTAATATGACTTGGGCATTTATTTATTTAAATATAAATGAGCTTTTTATTTAGAATGTTTTTAATTTTTTAGATTTATCTTATAATAATAATAACAATAATAATAATAATAATAATAAGATGATACTAATGATAAATAGTATTATATGATGATATAATATATACATTACTAATACGTAATATTTTTTTTTGGATAAAGCTAAGGTGATTACAAGTAGTATCTATTCTGAATATACTCTCAACCATTTGACAATGAACGTTCAATCACCATGCTGCAGCTGTTGGTGCTTGAACCCATGACCTCCAGGAACAACAACCGTTCCCTTAACCACTGAGTCAAGTTAGTTCGTGCTACTAATACGTAATATTAAAACCAAACTTCAAAGTTAATAGTACTTAATGGTAATACTAGTAAATATTTGTTTCTTTGATGATCATGCACATACTATATATATAGTAATAACATAACATATTAATAAAATAGATAGATAGAATGGATAAACAAAGCCCTTTATTGCAAAATATAAAAACGGGTTAACACCCCGAACAAAATTAGTGATTACATTTAGGCGCGTTTTACGTTGTCTCCAAATATTTTTTTCGCCGATTTTTTTACGTTAACATGAAGTACAATTGTTTACCTATACGACTGCATGTCCGCCGTTCGGTCCAACATTCAAAAACTGCACTGAAACATATGTTGAAAACCCTACCAAGATTATTCACATATAGGTGCTTATGCGCGTTTTACGTCGTCTCTGGATGTGTTTTTGACCGAATTTTTTACGTTAAAATGAAGTACAAGTATTTATCTATACGATGGTGTGTCCGCCGTTCGGTCCAACATTCAAAAACTGCTCTAAAACATTAGTTGAAAATCCTACCAAGAGGACTCTTATAGGGGTGTTTAGGCGCGTTTTACGCTGTCTCCGGATGTTTTTTGGACCCAATTTTTTACGTTAACATGAAGTACAAGTGTTCTTCTATATGACGGCATGCTCAGCGAGGCCGTGCATAGACGACGAGTTCCCCCCTTTACATGTCACAAAATGTAGTCTTGGGTTAATCTCTTGTATACTATAATAAATTATTTACATGTCTTTAATCATATATATTCAAGTTCGGGGAGTAATGTATAATGAGTTGTCAATTTTTTTAGTTTTCTAGATATATCTTAGTGTTTTAAATGTAGTACTTCATTATATTCGATCGATTGCAACACTCTACATAGTTCGTTACATGAAAAAAAATAAACAAACATAACAAAAAATTTCAACTAAACTTAAATCGTTATTAAATCATGAATTGATTCATTGGGTCCGAAATTTATTAAAAGACAAATATCTAAAATTAAAAAACAAAACTATGGGGTACAAAATATAACAAATTTTGTCAACTAGACTCAAATTATTATTAAATAATGAACTCACTCATCGGGTCTGGAATTTATTAAAAGATAAATATCTAAAATTAAGAAACAAAACTATTGGGTACAAAATATAACAAATTTTGTCAACTAAACTCAAATCATTATTAAATCATGAACTCATTCATTGGCTCTGAAATTTACTAAAAGACGAATATCTAAAATTAACAAAATTATTGGGTACGGAACATAACAAAATTTGTCAACTCAACTCAAATCAATAATTAAATCCTTGTGTACTCTACACAGCTTAGTCCCAAGTCGGGGACCCATCTGACGGTGCATACGAGCCGACATCAAAAGCTTCAACGTCCACATTAAGCTGCAATTTAGGCTCAGATTCGAGTTCCAGTAAGGGTTTCGATTCTCTTCTTAATCGTCTGCCTCTACTTCGACCTCACGATCTACCTCTGCCTCCCCCCCCCCCCCGAATCTACCTCCAAATGACCCTACACCCGATGACGACTCACTCGATTCTCCCTAGGCTTGTCCGGTTTAAAACAAAAGAAGAAAAGCTTCTCGTCGGAATTCGGTCGTCAACTTCGGTTTGTTGTTTGTCATAAACCACTGATGGTACTCAGAATTCGAGAAATCGAAATCATTCGGTCCAATGGAATCACGATTTGACAACCTGCTTGACATGTCATGCCACCATGCTATGTATAACAAAAATTTATTTGGCCAATTCTCTTTGCCCATACCTTGTAAGTTCATCTGTTCCAAGTCACCCATATTGGTCGGGTCCCCCGGCATGGGCTGGTGGTATCCGAACTGCCTAAGAACCTAATTACCGTAAAATAGCTCGAAAATTGCAAAATGTAACAACGACATTACCAAACACCAATTTTCGGCAATCGTAGGCATCGCTCGAAATCACCTCGTGAATATCATCATCCTCATATGGCATCCATCGGAACTATAATAATATGTACATAACCAGAAATTTAGATCAAAATAAATTGAAATTTGCAAATTTGCATTACTTGTTCTTCACAATACATGTCAATCTGTATTCTAACTTCGAGGATTAAATTGGTCTGGAACGTATTCTTTTTGAATTTTTGGGCTCATCTGTATAATAAAAATACATATATGCATCATGCTTCCTATTAAGAACATCTAAAATTATTATGTAACTGGACATTATTACCTTGTAGCGAGTGAGAATTCAGACGGGGGGTCGCAAATAGGTGTCATGAATGGAAGTTTGTACCATGCCCATGATTGTAGCAGCACCACCCACCTACCAATATCAGCGTGCACGAATCTGTCGTTGACGACTGTTTGGGCTGTTGTCTTGCATAACTCGCGGTAGAGAAAACCTAATATTGCAAATCCCCAACTGAATTTCTTGCTTCCCATGACTTCTGCAAGAACAAGAGGTACTACGTGTGCACGTGAGAGAACTCAATTTGTTCGGCATTAGCATACCACCGAGAATGACCAATATATAGGCTCGAGCAACGCAATCAATTTCTACCGATGTAAAATTTCCATCCACTTGAAAATAACTCTTCAACCATGTGAGCTTCACACGTTTACCATCAACATTATGCGTCGATGGTGTCTTCCCCAAATATTGAAAGCAGTAATCAGTAACAAAATACATGTTCTGAGCAATGATTGGACTACCCAAAATTGAGACACCAAGATACATAGCAACATCTTCGTGAGTGATTGTGCACTCCCCGCCTGGCATATGGAAGGTATGCGTCTCCGGTCTCCAACGCTCCACCCACCAATTAATCAACTCCGGCACGACCTCAAAGTTACGAATCTTTGACGCGTACGTAAAACTGAAGTTCTCCAGAAATCTCTTTACATATTGGCTTGGTGGATCGCTCCATATCAAGCGAGGCCGAAATTTTGCATCATCTTTCTACAAACACAAAATGTAAATTAAAGTAGTAGTTTATCATTTACAAACAATAAATTAAAAGTTACAGGCCAATAATTCCATGTTGTTCGTGATGTGAGAATCTTAAAGTCTTAATAACGCTATTTTTTTCCCAATAGTTATGCGCAATAAATACCTAAAACATCACAAATCAATCAAATTTTAAAACATTTTCGATTAAAATATTCACAACACAATTTAATATTCTAATAAAAAAGTATGTATATATATGAAAAATAAAATGAAAAATAAATAATATTCAAAAAATTTAATTGTAATCTAAAAGAGTTAACAAAGGCTACCTTTAACCTTCCGAATTATTTGTGAGCTTGCTTCTTTCGGTGTCGTCTAAGAAAATTTTACGGCTTGACAAATTCTTTTGCTTTGCTCGAACAAAAGAGGTTGAAAATTTTTTGTGTTCTAACCCTAAACAAAACCATCTATTTATAAGAAACTAAAAAGCCTTAATTTACAAAAAAAAAAAAAACCCTAAAAGAACACATAATTTTTCTGTAAAAAGCTTTACGGTGCTTTAAGTCAAAGTGAAATTCGTCGTGCCCCTACGACGAGTTAGTTTAGAATTAGGCTAATCATGTAATTAAGGTTTAAACCGGAAATTTAAAACAAAAAAATAAACTAGAACTCGTCATGCGTCTACAGCAAATTTGAATAAAATTTTTTTTTTTTAAACGTCATGATGGTGTGAAGAATTCACTATAATGATGTTAGTGCGCAAATTATAAGATTTTAAGTCCTATTTTAATCAAAATAGGACCTAAGAGTCCTACAAATGTGTTTAAGCCAATTATAGACGGCGTCGACCTTTATCGGTCGAACCAAGTATCGTCCGATCGATTTGATAAGTATCGTCCTACCGGGATTGATTTGATAAGTATAGTCAAACATTTCTTCACACGTTGAAAATGACCTTTTAGGGGGTCCACCGTCCACGTCCCACGAACCCAAACTATTTATTTATTTATTTATTTTTCAAATGTTACGGTCGAATGATCTTGCTAGCCAACCCAAACTATATATGTATTTAATCAATGTTTAATGAAAGTTACAGTAGATTCTAAGCAACATGAATTCTAAAACGAAGCTTCCAATCCGCATTGGCTAAACAACATTTGAATACGTTAAGGCATTCCCAAAGCAAGAAAGTCAGAGATAGCAGGCAGTCTTTGCTTTTAGAAGAGCCGCCCGTCCCCAGATATTTTATTAATCTGGTTGAACGATAGACGCAAGACTTTATGTTAGGTAGTAAATTTATAAAAGTTTAAGAAATAAAATTAAGTTTTTAATTGAAAATATGTAAAAAAAAACTTTTAAATCATATACGAATTTCAAATATTTATTAGGGACATCTATGTTGAACTGATACAGATTAGAATACAAATATAGAAAACAATAATTTTTAAAATTATAGGTTATGAGTACAGTAGGAGTAGGCAAATATAAAATAAATTGTTTGTTTCAAAAAATATAAAAATAAAAGGTCATAAAAAAATTATGTGAGCATGGCATCACACATACTTATATAGTCATAGTTAAGGCATGTGAACAAGAGAAAGTCGAAAATAAATGTAGGAAAATAAAAAATAAAAAAATGAAATAAAAGAGAATACCCAAACTATATCTAATGTATTCCTAATACGAGAACGTATCAAATATGTAGTACATCATTAGATTGAAGTCTTCGTGCTTCATAGGGGATAACCACTTTCTCTAGGTCCCCTATTTATCCCTGACCTGATGGTTTTGGAGATGGCAACACTCGTCGTCGATGATGAAGACGAACCATTGTTTGAATCCATTTTGCTCAATGCTTTAAACTGAGAGAGAGAGAGAGAGAGAGAGAGAGAGAGAGAGAGAGAGAGAAACGTTTTCTCGAGGTGGGAAGAGTTGCAGTTCAATTTTGTGGCTCAAGGGGTTTTATAGAGAAGCAAGATGTGGGGGTATTTTGGAAAATGAAAAGTGAGTCAAACCGGACTTTGTCTCGTTGTCGAACCTGTTTCTTTTGTTTGTTTGTTTTTTTCGGAATATTTTATTTTAATTATCAGAAAGAGAGGGATGGTGGTGTAATAAAAATAAAAGCTTTATATCTTTAATAAATGAGCAAGTATGTTTATTTAAAATGAAGATTCTCTACACGAATCGTTGCACAATTTTAACTAATACTTCTGTATCAGAAGTATATACTCTAAGAAATAAGAACTGTTTCAAATTTGATTACAAATAGATTTAAATGGATGGGGAAAAAAAGAAATTATGGAGTAAATCGTTAAAATAAGATTTTCGAGTTGAACAAGTTCTAATTCGAAATTTTCACAAGTTATTTCAGTTGACTCAAATAATTCGAATTTAATAAAAATTAATTAATTTTTTTATGTCAAATTTTATTCACCCTACTTACTACTCGTTCGAACTTTACATTAATTGAAAATGATAAAGTCATAAAAACTGAAGGGTTAATTCGATATTTAAACTAGACACCATACTATAGACTGTGTCGAGCTTTATCGGTCGAGAGATCGGTCAAACCAAGAATCGACGAGAAATTATATCATAGGCCTAGTTCGCCACGTCATCCATGGTCTCAACCAATAAAAAGTATTTATTTCATTAAATTTTTCCATATCATCTTTTTACCAAGTGAATTTACAATTGGTAAAAGATATTTTTTGAGTTAATTTATTGTAAATTTGAGTGAAGATTCACTCGAAAAAAATGATGTGGAAAAATATAATGAAATAAATACGGGCCTATAATATAATTTCTAAGAATCGACCGAGATTGATTTGATAAGTGAGATTAATTGATGGAAACAGTCAGCATTTCTTCACATGTTGAAAATGACTTTTTGAGGGGGGTCCACGTTCCACGAAGCCAAACTACTTATTTGGAACGGTCGTATAATCTTGCAGGCCAACCCAAACTATTTGTTTATTTAATCAATGTTTAATGAAAGTATAGGGTAGATTCTAAAACGAAGCTCCCAATCCACTGTCATCGTGAGCAGGGATTTAAATAACTGTTCGTAATTGTATTTACGGCCGTTAAATAACAGTGATGATATCGTTTAAAATTAGGGATGGTAATGGGGCGGATCGAGATGAAATTTTGGCCACCTCGACCCAAAATTTAAATCTCTCGCTTTGACCTCAATTCGATTTTAATATATTTTATCTTCGACCCATCTCACACCGACTTAATATAATCATAACCCGATCCCGACCCAACTTTAAAATTTTAATAAAAAACCCGACCCGCCCCGAAAAAATTATAAAAATATTAAATATAATATATAAAAATTAAAAATTAAAAAATATATATAAATATATTGGGCCGGGGAATTTTCACCCCAAACTCGAACCCGCCCCGCCCCGACTTTGTTTCTTTCTAAACCTACCCTGCCCCGAACCTAATTTTTTTTATAAAAGTAAACTACCCTAAGGGTTGGGTCGAGACCCGTTGAGTCCGTGTCAAATTACCATCTCTATTTAAAACCATAATACCCACAACGGTTATGTTTATAACAATATTTATTATTTAAAAAATTATTATTACGAAATCATATTAACTATAATAATATTTATTATGTCTGCAACTGCGCTCACAAATCACAATAATACCTAAAACAAAAGTGCAAGCTAATCGGAAGCTCTGACACGTGAAATGCCAGCCGAAAATTCCTTTTTAGAAACATCCGTCTTTCCTTTCCAAGGCTGACCAAGGGAGGTCACTGTCATCTTTGGGATATTACAAATAGGATATTTGATTGATTCAAGTTGTTAAAAAAGTCTACTCAAGTTTATAAAATTGATTAGAGTCGAATTTTTTAAGTTTTTTTTTTAATTTTTATTATAAATATTTATAATATTATGATACTAAATGATTCTAATTTAAATAGTGTTTTCTTCATATGCGATATACATATATTACAAAGATAGTTAAATGGTTCGACTTGAACTTGAAACTTTATTCAAAATTTTATTTTATAATTCAAACTTCATTTAAAAACTTTCAAATTAAAATTTTAAATTACGATTCGAATCAAGTCGAGTTAAAAAATTTAATTTTCTTCGAGATAGAACGTGTTTTACTCCCCTTATTGCAAACACTCATAGAATCAAAGCTTGCTTTGCTTCACAAGTGCCGAGTATTTATATGATCCAATCACGTTCTCGTAATTCGAGCGAGTTAATTTCAAAAAATTTAGTACATAGTTCGTATAAAAATTGTTTGTTCATTTTCGGTGTCAATGCCTCAGTATTAAAAAATTAAATTTTAAGCTCTGACCTTAAATTCTAAATCCTAAACTATAAGTTCTAAACTCTAAAAAGTACACTATATCTATAATTTTTTAAATCTTAAATCTAATTTTTTAATACTGAAACACATAAAAGAACACAAAAAATAAAGGATTTATATTCTACACAGTTGAGAAATTGAATTGATTTTTTTTTCTAAACAACATTTGAACAAGTTTAGGAATTTCCAAAGAAAGAAAGTCAGAGAAAGCAGGCAGTCTTTGACGGAGAAGAGCCGCCCCCAAATATTTAATTAACAGGTTACAGGACTATTGGATTGAGAAGTTAGTGGTGGTACGGGTACCCCCAGTACTTTAGTTTTTTATCGGCAAAAGCGACCCCAAACAGCCACGAAAACAAGCCGCACCCACCAGCAATCCACGACGCAGCTACACCATCGATCCAACGACTTGAAACCAGGAGGTTCTATCTACTCCACATGCCATGCATTTTATTATTTTACGAGGTGGGATGATGGAATGAACACAAATCCTATATTTTCTTCTGGTGTCCTTTTATATGTTTTACACTAAAAAAATAGAATATGGGTCAAAGTTTAATATTAGAGTTTAGGGTTTAAGAAAATTATAGATATGATGTATTTTTAGGGGTTATTGTTTAGGATTTAAAATTTTATGTTTAGAATTTAAAATTTAATTGTTTAACATTGAGACATAAAAAAAAGCATCGAAAAAGGACAAAAAAATTTGTCCGATAGAATGAGTTGCAGTTGGCTTAAGGGCCTTTAAAGTGGAATTCAAATTATTTGCCCCTTTTCGTATCTCTTTATATGTCTTAACTAAAATATAAAATTTAAGATTAAAATATAAGAAAATAGAATTTTTTTAGGTTTAAAATTTAAGATTATATTTATTTTTCAATGTTAGAATACGAAAAGATTTATATGACAGAAACACAAGATACAGAGGTATTTTTCGAAAAAGGGTACGCTATATCACATACCACCCAACTATGGCCTATGAGTCGAAAATGCCACTAAACTTTAAAATTGTTCAAAACTATCACTGAACTTTAATATACGAGTCAAAAATGTTACTCCGTCGTTAACCGTTAACTCTCTCGTTAAGTCAAAACGACGTCGTTTTGATGTTGTTGTTTTGAAGCCTAATTCAGCCCAAAACGACGTCGTTTTGCTAGAAGAATAAACATTAAAACATGCGTTTGAGAGGTTTTAAACCCAAGGCCTTTAGGAGAGAGAGCTAAGCCTTAACCACTGAACCAACATAACATTATATAATATTTTACCACAAATATTATATATCTGAAACTACTTCATATTAATTCAAATTATTTTATGAAATAAATAATAATATAAATATATATTATTTGCATATATATAATATTATTTTTATATATTATTAATAATATAAATATATTATTTTAAAAAAACCTTAAAATATTTATAAAAATAATATATTTATATTATTAATAATATATAAAATCCCTCCTAAATTGTTAACCCACAAATCCCAACCCACGAACTTAAATTCTAAACTTTAGACTTTAGGATTTAGGGCTTAAAGGTTTTTTATATTTAAATTTTATATTTTTTAAAATAATATATTTATATTATAAATAATATAAAAATAAAATATTTTTATTTGAATTATATAAACTTATCTATTTGCTTCAACCAAATTATTTTATAAAAAATAATTCTATAAATAATATAAAATATTTTATTTTTACATATATCAATAAAATATATATTATTTTTAAAAACAAAAATATTCATAAAACAATATATTTATATTATAAATAATATAAATCTCAAACCTCAAATCATAAAAGTTTATTATAGTTTAAGGTTTAGGATTTAGAGTTTAGAGTTTTTATATAATATTCATAATATAAATATATTATTTTTATAAATATTTTGAGGTTTTTTAAATAATATATTTATATTATAAATATTATATGAAAAATAAAAACAATATAATACTTTTTTTATATATTTTTTATATATACAAATAATATATTATAATATTATTTATTTCATAAAATAATTTGAATCAATCTGAAGTAGTTTGATATATATAATATTTGTGGTAAATTATTATATAATGTTATGTTGGTTTAGTGATTAAGGCTTAACTTTTTTTCTAAAGGTTTTGTGTTCAAAACCCCTCAAGTGTATAGTTCTAATATTTTTTCTTCCAGCAAAATGACGTCGTTTTGGGTTAAATTAAGCTTTAAAACAGCCGTACCAAAACGACCATAGTAGCATTTTTGACTCACATATTAAAGTTCAGTCATAATTTTAAATAATTTTAAAGTTCAGTGATATTTTCGACGTAAGGGTCATAGTTGAGTGGTATGTGGTATGTGGTGTAGTTTACCCTTTATGAAATGAAAGGTGAGTCGGACGGGACTTTGTCTTGTTGTCGAACTTGTTCAAGTCCACGTCCATTTCATAATGGAAAGCAATGTTTCTTTTGTTTTTTTTTTCGTTTTTTTTTATTTTAATTATCCAAAAGAGATGCATGGTGACGTAATAAACGAAACTATATATCTTTAATAAATGAGCGAGTATGTTTATTTAAAATGAAGATTCTCTACATGAATCGTCGCACATTTTTAACTAATACTACTCTATTATAAATATATACGCTAATAAATCAGAATCGTTTTTTAGTGTCTTTCATTTCCCTTTAATTAAAATTAAGATTTGTAAAGATAAAAAATTGTTTCCAACATCTTTTTGTCTATTGTTAGATACATGCTGAGCCTTAAATTCAACGACATTGTAGAACTAATGTTTTGATATAATAATTAAAAAATATTCTGGATTAATTTAAAAAGTATTTAAAACAATTTCCAAAGTCCAAATAACTTTAAACTAAGTTTAGGGAAAATTTTAAAGGTTTTCACATGTTTTCAAAAGCCAAAATACACATAACCTTCCAGGCGTTTCGAAATACCTTAGAGCGTTTCGATACGGTGCATTCCAGTAGCAAAAGTGTTTCGATACGGGTATCGAAACGGGCATTCCTTGGATGAGGATTTTGCCCAGCGTTTCGAAACGTACTCTGTAGTTTCGATACGCCCACGTGGCATCGACCACAACGGTCATAAACCCCAACGGCTATTTCCCAACTAACATTTAAATGCATGGCGTTTCGATACGGGTCTAGGCGTTTCGATACGTGTTCCGAAACGGGTGCCTTGTCAGACTGCAACGGCTGTTTCTACTTAAAGGGTGTTTCGAAACGGGTTCGAGCGTTTTGAAACGGTGAGGTGCAAAACTACATTTATGGTGGGAATTAAAGTCCTCCACGGCTCCAATTCAATCTCAACGGCTAGTAACGGCTACAAACTCATCAAGGAGTATAAAAGGGACCTCCAAGCATCAAGTAAAGGCTAATGCTCATATTGTCAATCAACAAATGATCAAGAATTGTCTTAGAGCTTAAATTGTCAGTTATTGTATAGACAAACACTAGTGAGCCAAAATTGTCAAATTTACTCAAGTGTTTTAAATTTTGGGTGAGTGCTAAATTGTGCAAACAAATACCTATTAGAGGGATTTGAGTTTGCTTATTTTATTCTTCTTTGTAAATAGGGTTTGATCAAGCTTTGGGTAGAAAGCTTGATTGGTCTTGTAAGGGTTTCCTCCTAAGCCTAGAAAAGAGGACGAATCAATAGTAGATTGAATGGAAATCCTTAGTGGGGAGCTAAGGTAGTGGATGTAGACCTTGGTTAGAAGGTTGAACCACTATAAATCATCTTGTCATTTTCTTTTTAGCTTCAACACCTCTTTCACCCAAAAATCTAATCTTCTCCGAACTTGGCAAACACATCGGTTGAAGGAATCGAGCACCATAAAACCTAACAATAATTACTTTAATTTTTTTTGTATGAATCGAGGTTAAAACCATGTAGGTGAGGGGCAAGGGCCCTTCCACCATATGTTCATTCGTTCCTACATTTCAAAATTAATGGCCAAAGGTGAGCACTTGTGTGAAACAAAAGTGTCCATTTTTAATAATTTACCTTATATTTATTTAGATTTCAATAATCTCTTGTTTTATAGAGATAAAAAATTTCAGTCCCTTTTCGATGTTCTTTTTTATGCCCAACACTAAAAAATTAAATTCTAAGCTCTGATTCTAAATTTTAAATCATAAACCATAAACCCTAAAAATACGGGACCTACCTATAATTCCTTAAACCTTAACCTTAATCCTATAATTCCTTTAATACTTTTATTTAATAATGTGAGCTATTAAGGGGTGATGACCTATATAAATTGTTTTAAAAATAGTTTATTTTTAAATTCTCCCTCCATTTTCAAACATTTATGTTTTGTCCTAATCTCAAATTCTGACTCGTCCACGTTTGAATTGAGTAAAATGTAAGGAAAGTTAAAGTAAATAAATGGAAGGAAGAAACTCAAAGATGAGAACGCGAGGATATAAAATTTTATTTTTTAAGTCCTTATGTAAAGTTAATGATTTAAAATTTGACATTGTAAATGAATCAATTTAAATCAAGAGATTTGTTTTCGTAATAGATCTTTACAATATTTAATTTTAATTAATCAACTAATAAATCAAATACAATTGATTATATAGTTAAAAAATCCCTCCCTCCCTTTCCTTTATTTCCTTTTGGTTTTTAATACCTCAAGTGGGTTGAAATTCGTAGGGAAAAATGAGAAATATAATAGTTTTTAAAATCTCAATTTTAGCTTTTTTACTAAACAACGTCTTTTGTCCAATTTCTTTACACGGCAACGTGGTACGTGTTCCCTTTTGGGCTGTGATCAAATTGGCAGAATTTTTATTTACGAAAATACCCTTCACGTTCGTCCCCTTATAAAAGCCGATCTTGTGCTGGGATCCGAAGCCACGAATGATACATCTTTACCCGCCTCAACAAAGAAATTCGAAACCATTTTTCTCACAGTATTATTTTTTCACTAAAATGAATTCAAACAGCGGCTCATCGTCGCCTTCTCCGATGAGTGCTACGTTCTCTGAAACCTTTAAGTTCAGTGGGAAATGGGGGAATCTGCTCCTGTTTCTAATTCTCATGATTGCTTTCACCATATCAGCAGCTCTGTATCAATACATCAGATGCCGTGTAAATGGTTCCGATATCAAGTTCGGAGCTGATCTTGAGCTTGGAAGCCGTAAAACCGGTACCGCCGTCGATGTCGAAGCTAACGTTGAGCTTGCGGCATCAGCTCCGGAATGACATCTTCGAGGTAATTCCAATGTCCTTTCCTCTCATTTTTGGTCCAGGGTTTCCACGTTTTGGGGGAAATTGTCTGACACCCTAACCCTTGCATGCGGTATGAAGTTTGTAATGTAATAAAAGAAAGCTTTCATCTTCTTTCATAAACCTTAGCTAGGTTTGATCTGATGCTGGATTATATATCGGTGCTATTTCAACGTTTAATGGGATGTTTTTGCCGGTCGGTTGAGTCGTGACACCGTTAACGGGCTTTCATCTTCTTCAGGAATTTCCAAAAACTCAAATATATCGGGTCGGGTTTCGACCCGAAGCGATACCCGAATTTTTAAAACCACACACGACAAGACCTGTGGAACCCTGATTCTTGTTATGTTAATCAAAACGATAGCAGCTCAGACATGGGAGGATGTGAGAAAAGAGCTTGGGGTTGGGGAAGGTCAAGTGAAGTCAATGTTTATATATATATAAAAATGCAAATCTCGTGGGTAGGTTTTTGCATGGGACCGGTGTTTGATATTAAACCAGTAATAATTTGTCTTAATATATATATATATATATATATATATATATATATATATATATATATGCGGTAGGATCAACTTACATAGTGTAAAATTATTTTAAATTTACACGTGTTTTGGATTGTTAGATAAGAAAAATGGATTGTTGAGATTAACTCCTTACTTTTTTTCTCAAGTGATAATCTTCGCATATTTTACTGTTAATCTCAGTCATCCGTTTTACACATCCAACGATAAAAAAGCGTGTAAAACTTAGAGATCAAATTACAATTTGTAAAATTCAACTATTTTTACACTAATTCATGACCATTGGATGAGTGAAATGGATGAATGAGATTATAAGTAAGACATGTGAAGATTATCACTTGGAGAGAGGAAAAAGTAAGGAGTTAGTATATGAATGGTAGAGTTTTTAAAGGAAATTGTGAATAAAAATAATCTATCCTTTTTGGGTCTTTTAATCCTAATTCTAAATCATAAAACTTAAACCCACTCTAAAAGTTAAATCTTACATTCTAAACCTTAAATCCTAAGCCCAAACTTTAACCTTAAATTTTAAGCTAAATTTTTATTTTTAACGTGTAAAGGTACAAAAAAGACAGAATTTGTATTCAGAAATATGCTTGGTCGTCACTAATCTTTGGTTTTATTCATCAACTGCAGGTTATTACACCAAGCCTGGTGGATTGGTCTGCTGCTTACTGATCAATAAGGATTTGTTATGTTATGCAAATAAAATTATATATTGTTGGTTTTTGCTTTAATATTGAAATGTTTTAGTGTAATAAGGAGCTGCTGTGTTATGTAAATAAAATTATGTATTGTTGGCTTTTCAAATGTTGTGTAATAAGGAAGGATCTGCTCTGTTATATAAATAAAATTCAATTGCAGGTTTTTCCATGGAACTTAATTAGTTATTACAATGTGCTTTGGGTGTCTTCTATTTTTAAAGGCAGTTTAAAGATTTACGAGCCCTATATAAATAAAAAAATTTAACCCTCTTTTTTTTATTGCTTATCTCATACATGTCTAAAACCTTACTGTTTTAACCTCTGGTTACAACTTATTAGAAAGCATCCAGACAGAAAATAAACATCCCAAATGGTTGAGCTAACAGATCCCACAAACGAGGACACGAGTTTTGACTGTGTCGTTGCAGATAGATTTGATAATTTGACCCACCTTCGCCAACTCATTTGCTTATCTAATTGTCAATATACCTAATGACCCCGCACAATGTCAATTTCATTAAGAATATTTTATTATGTCTTTTTAGTATTAATTCAGTTGATGTCCCTTTGGAAATTATAAATTCAAATATGATTACTTCCAATTTAGAAATTTGGAGGAAATAAACTCAACGAGTAGTCTATGTCCTAGTAGATAAGCGGATGATACTCATCAGAGGTGATTCAAGTTCAAATCATTTTGTCTGTAAAGTGTGTGTATTGTCAAACAGTTAAGAATGCATATGAACAAATATTATCTTGCAATCACCTTAAGACTAATAAATTAAAAATTTTTAAAAAAATGAATAGTCTGAGATGTTATTATTGTAAAAATTTGGAAAACTAATCGTCCTAGTTTTTAAACAAATAGAAATCTCCTGCTCATTTTATGTCCCCTTATTTATGTCACACACTATAAAATAGGTTTTTGGTTTAAGATCAGGGTTCAAGAAATTGAAAATATAATACATTTTAAAGTTTAAAATTTAAAATTTAAATTTTTAATTTATGTGTTGGGACATAAGAAAACACCGAAAAAAAATAAAAATAAAATTATTTTTAATCCATAAATAAACTGCAACTAAATCATTTGCAAGAAACTTCCATTTTTAGAGTATATTACACATTTTAAGGCAACATGAATAGATACTTAAATTACTCGAATTTGACGGGTTTCTATTCGACTTTATTATATATTGAATTTATTCTTTAAATTTGAGTTTGGATCGATGTGATTTTATGAAGAATAAAAATAGATTGGGTTGGGTTTGATTTTAGGTGAAAAGTCCACAATTTGGGATAATAATATAATTTCTCTCTATATATCTTCCTACTTTGTTGAATAAAAATAATTTTTTTTAATTTATTTCAGGTCAAAGGTAACTTTTACCCAAAAATTATGTACAATAAAAACATTACCAAAACATTGAGACGGATGGAAGCTTGTAAATTTTGAGTTAAGTTGGACGACAAAAATTTAATGTAATCCAACTCGACCTGATCCGTACCCCTTCTGAATCACATGAACTTGAGGGGTTGTTGCGTTTAAAGTGTGGCTTGCGCCCTTGACAACATTAGAGCTACCAAATCAAATTTATTTATTTATTTTCTTTCTTTCTGATCAGACCAAATAAATATGGACCTTTAGGTTAATTCTAATGTGAATTTAGTTATGAAAATAGATAAAGACAAAGCATGGAAACACACCATGCTCTTTTAGAACAGTTGCCTTTATATT
The DNA here is from genome assembly GCA_958450335.1 of Hibiscus tridactylites. Lineage (NCBI taxonomy): Eukaryota > Viridiplantae > Streptophyta > Magnoliopsida > Malvales > Malvaceae > Hibiscus > Hibiscus tridactylites. The sequence continues at coordinate 21,068,041 of OY288266.1, forward strand.
TACGTAAAATTGGAGCATATTTAATATTTTTATAATACTTTTCATTACTCAATTCTTTGTTTATTATAAAATTAAAATATACGACTTTGAAAAATTTATGTATGTATAAATTTTAATTCATATTCAAGTTTCAGTGTTTGTCGAACCCAACAAGTGGTTCTAGTAGGAAAAAATAATGCTAATTATAGGAGATTTGGGTTTATATTATAAAACTTTATATGTAGGATGTGTGTGCATTATTAAAGGAGTAAGAAGATAAATAAATATATACTACCTTGTAATCATTTTATAACTATTAAAAATCATTGTATGTCTAAAATTATTCTGATATACATCCATATTTATTACTATAATCAAGCTATTTGTTGAAATCCAGTAATTGGCTTAGTGACTAAAGATGTTCGTATTGCCTCCATCTTATATGAGTTCGAATCTCGGTATAAAAAAGTAATACCTCTTATTTAATAAAAAAATTATTTGTGTGTGTTTAAAGTTAATTAATTCTAACAGTGATTACACAATTGTAATTCTTGTATTTGTAATTCCTTTTGTATCTATAGAAATTGAGTCATCATGTGATTTTTTATTCAATGGATTTAAACTTTAATACAGATATTATTATTTGAAATTTAGAGTGTTTTCTTTAAATAATAATAATAATAATAATAATAATAATAAAAGTCAAAGAGAAGGGTAATGAACAAAGGTGGCAGAAAATTGAAGAAAAAGTAAAGTTTATTTTATTAAGAATATTTTATTACTATTTTCTACAATATTGTTTTGGTAAAATGAAAGGGAAAGAAAATTTGATAAAGTGAAAAGTAAAGTGAAGGGCAATGGACAATAATAAAAAAATATTATCATATTTATTCAATGGACTTAAACATATACTACCTCGTAATCATTTCAGGACTATTTAAAAAAAATCATTGTATGTCTAAAATTATTCCGATATACATCCATATTTATTACTATAATCAAGCTATTTGTTGAAATCCAGTAATTGGTCTAGTGACTAAGGATGCTCATATTACCTCATTTTATATGAGTTCGAATCTCGGTATAAAAATGTAATACCTCTTATTTAATAAAAAAACTATTTGTTTGTGTTTAAAGTTAATTAATTCTAACAGTGATTACACAATTGTAATTCTTGTATTTGTAATTCCTTTTGTATCTATAGAAATTGAGTCATCATGTGATTTTTTATTCAATGGATTTAAACTTTAATACAGATATTATTATTTGAAATTTAGAGTGTTTTCTTTAAATAATAATAATAATAATAATAATAATAATAATAAAAGTCAAAGAGAAGGGTAATGAACAAAGGTGGCAGAAAATTGAAGAAAAAGTAAAGTTTATTTTATTAAGAATATTTTATTACTATTTTCTACAATATTGTTTTGGTAAAATGAAAGGGAAAGAAAAATCGATAAAGTGAAAAGTAAAGTGAAGGGCAATGGACAATAATAAAAAAATATTACCATATTTATTCAATGGATTTAAACATATACTACCTTATAATCATTTTAGGACTATTTAAAAAAAATCATTGTATGTCTAAAATTATTCCGATATACATCCATATTTATTACTATAATCAAGCTATTTGTTGAAATCCAGTAATTGGTCTAGTGACTAAGGATGCTCATATTACCTCATCTTATATGAGTTCGAATCTCGGTATAAAAATGTAATACCTCTTATTTAATAAAAAAACTATTTGTTTGTGTTTAAAGTTAATTAATTCTAACAGTGGTTACACAATTGTAATTCTTGTATTTGTAATTCCTTTTGTATCTATAGAAATTGAGTCATCATGTGATTTTTTATTCAATGGATTTAAACTTTAATACAGATATTATTATTTGAAATTTAGAGTGTTTTCTTTAAATAATAATAATAATAATAATAATAATAATAATAATAATAATAATAATAAAAGTCAAAGAGAAGGGTAATGAACAAAGGTGGCAGAAAATTGAAGAAAAAGTAAAGTTTATTTTATTAAGAATATTGTATTACTATTTTCTACAATATTGTTTTGGTAAAATGAAAGGGAAAGAAAAATCGATAAAGTGAAAAGTAAAGTGAAGGGCAATGGACAATGGTGGCAGAAGATTAAAGAAAATGAATTTATTACAAAATAAATGGTTGAACTATATTAATTTTATTTTAGGTATCTGGTCAAAATAAAGGATGAAATTAATTTATTATTTTATTAGTCAAAATAAAACTTAAAAATATTGTGTTGATTTTTTTAACAAATTTTAATCTTAATCTTACTTAGAATGAGGGGAAGTGGAGCTCTAGGGGCAAAGACGAAGTTAGGATCAAATATTAGGAGGGCAAGACTCTATTAAGCCTTTAAATTTAAAAATTAGGAGGGGTAAAATCCTTATTTGACTAGTATTTAAACTTAAAATGACTTCAATATATCAAATGATTTTTGGGAGGGGCAAGAGCCGCTCCCAATATATACATAGTTTCGTCATTGTCTAGGGGAGAGGAAAGGAGTGTTCCTAGTGGGTCTAAAACCTATGACCTAAGGGAATATGAGAGAATAAAGATGAGTAGTTTAGTCAACCAGCCAAATATATTTGCTTAAGTATTAGACATTATTAAAATTTTTATAATATTTTATCTATTAAGATTCAACTTATATTTTACTTAAGATTTAATCACTATATAAATTCGCATCCCAAGCTCAGTCAGATTTTTTTTGAAGTTTTATAATTCCTCCTATGTAAGCGATTTGCTAAATAGGAAGATCTAAATTAGTTTAAAATGAAAGTAAAATTTTAAGGTTAAAGCAAAAGAAAATATTGCTTTATAAATACATTTTATTCTTTTAAGAGTTAAAATTATATATATAACCCAAATCTATAATTCTTTATATATTAATTTTTTATATATTAATTTTATTGAAATAAGGTATAACAATATTTTATCAATAAGTATGATTTTATTGATAAAACGTCATACATATTATACTATGATCATGTGTCTCGTTAAAAACTCCTTTAATCCTAAATGAAGAAAAAGAGTACAACATTATCATGTAACATTGAAAAATAACGCCTAAAATCGAAACAAGACACCACAAAATGACTCAAAACAGAACCCCAAAACATCGTCCACAAATAGGTAAATAAACAAATCCTAATTAAGTCAAGTATCGCATAAATAACACCAACCAGTATCAACACAATATCCCGACACGCAAAAAAGTTACATACACACATCTATTTACCGAACATACTCCACCCCTTCTTACGCAGCACAACCAACTATAAACAATATGCTTTCAAATAATCAATTCTTAATTGTTAAACCGCTATAAACAAATTAAATTTGTGAATTTATTTTCATGTTCGAATATTAATAACTTCATATTTGTCCTTGAAGTTGCAATGAAGCTTCCTTGTCTTATCCTCTTTTTCTTCTTTGTCTTATTCAACTTTTGCTTATTCTCATGATCCCTTTTCTCTCTGCTATTCTTTACCTGGTTTGAGTTTGAATCTCAACTGCGGGTATGCTTGCCGGAGTTTATTGTGCTGGAAGAAGACGATCCCATCAAAGCGGAGGCTCATTGGATTCAGATCAAAAGCTGGGAGAGGTAGCAAGAGAAGCCAAGGAAACATTAGGTGAAGGCCTCACTGGCTGAGATCACAAAGAAAATCAGAACCCAGAACCGCTAAGATGTGTTGAGACCCTGGTTTTTGGGCGTCATGGGTGCTCATCTGTAATCCACTCTCGAATATTATTTTTTTGATGTACGGTATACCTACTTCAAATAACTGGTGACAACTTCATTATTTTTCATCATTATTTTACCCAAATCTATTTTTTTCTTTCAAAATATAAACTTTCGAATTGACCCGATTCTTTTACTCGCTACAAGTACCATATCTTTATTATGTTTCTATGTTGATACGCTACTTTTTTTAGTAAAATGATACTTAATGTTATGTTTTATTTCTATTTTGATACTAATTGTTAAAAAATTAACAGCATGCTGCCTAAGAAAGAGAAAAGTATATATTGCAGGTTGCCACATCATTTTCTCCCTCCTAGTCAGCATGTCGCGTTGGCTATAATCATAAAAAATTACACATGGCTTGTGGACTACGAGAGAAAAAATAATGTGGCGATCTGTCATGTGTGATTTTTTCTCTCCTAGTCAGCATGTCACGTCAACTAAAATCATAAAAATCACACATAATATGTTGACTAGGAGAGGAAAAATGACGTCATAGCCCGTCACGTGTGATTTTCTCTCTCCTAGTCAGCATGTCGTGTATGGTTTTCTCTCTCTTAGTCAGTATACAACGTCGATTAAAACCGTAAAAAATTACATGTGACATGTTGACTTAGGAGAAAAAAATAGCGTGGCAGCATGCCACATGTAATTTTTTTCCGCCTAATCGACATAATATTAATTTTTTAATGGTGAGATATTTAAGTAGAAACAAAACATAACATTAAATATCATTTTTTAAAAAAAAAATGGGATACCAAAGTACTTTTCCCTAGAAAATTATTATTATGTTAATTTTATATTTTATTTTTTTATAATTGAGGAACACAATTAAAAACTATGTTATACAATTATAGTCGAGTGATTTCTCCTTTAATTTGGACTAAATCGATTAAAATGTTAACTCTAATAATTTCTTTGATTCCAAACTTGAAATTAATTCAGATGAAGTTTTCTTTTTCAAATAAGATTGATTGACTAATCGATGATAAAATTCAAAATATTTATTCTTTCTAGTTAATACTCTAAAATTTTTAATTAACAGAAACTAAAAATACAGTTGAAAATTTATTTAAAAAGAACATAGTGCGAGATAAAGTTCCAAGAGTAATGGAATCATAGGACGAACAACAGGTTGCCAGTTACACAAAAACAATACTACAACAACGACAATAAGAGAATATAAATCGTCTATTTTTTTTTTTCTTCTATTTATACCTACACTGAAATATTAGAATTAAAATTTTAAAAAATAGGGGTATAACTTATTTTTTAAAATTTAAAGTTTATAATTTAAAATTTAGAATTAAACTTAAAATTTAATTTTTTAACATTAGAACATAAAAAACATCGCTAAAAAAGCAGAAAATTGGTGTGCATAATTAGGGGGTTAACTCTTCCTTCAGCAGCAACATAGTATAATCTGCAATTGATGGGTAAAACAAAAAGGATTAATGAGTAATCAGTCTCATTATTGGTAAATTATACAGATTACTACAAGTTTTTTTTTTAATTTTTTACCTAAAAAAAAGAGGAAGGGCAACTTTACATTTTTAGGTTTAAACCTATAATTTAAGAGAAGATAAAAGTGTCCACTTATATCTTTAACCACCTGCTCTAAAAATTATTAATATGAATAAATAATAATAATAATAATGATAATAATAAAGACAAGGCAGATGCATTCTTGAAAATAACATTTTAGTGTTATTTAAAAAAAATTATTTAGTGTGTAAAGTGATATTTTTACGGATGAGTCTACAACGAACTACACACATTGTCGAACACCATTAACACAATACACCATTAAATACTATTTAATTTTTAATTATTTTTAATAGATTATTGAAAATCTCAAAGGCTCAACATGCAATTAATCATATTTTTTAAAAAAAATAGAAGAAATTACTCCAAGGACAATTCTCACTACCTCATTCATGGTCTTACCCAATTAAATAAAATCACCTCGTTTCTATTTTTCACGTATTATTTTCTTATAAATTAAAATTTACAAATTATCTTCTTTTTCATACCTCATATATTAATTCTAATATGTTAATTAATAAAATTCTTAAAATAAAAAACACTCCAAAAACTTAACTCACGAATCAAAAATATTAATTAGAAATTCATAGAATTGACATATTCGTTTGAACCACGAACAAATTAATTAGAAAATTGTTCGCATGTTGTTGAAGATAATTGTAGAACTAATGTTTTGATATAGTAATTGAAAAATGTTTTGGACTAATTTGAAAAGAATTTAAAACTTGTTTTAAGTCCAAACAACTTGAATTTATGTTTGAGGTATTTTAAGAAGTTTTCGGCAAAGATTTTTCATATTTTTAATAGCCAAACTTGTGATTTCAGAGTACCCGTATCGATACGGTAAACCCCCGTACCGATACCTTTTTGCCCCAGTTTGGCCACTGTCAAAACCTGTATCGATACAGGCCCTAGCCGTATCGATACAGATCGGAATCGTTTCGATGCGCCAGGTAAGCGTACCGATCCCCTTTCAACCACCCCAACGGCTATTTCCCAACAGCCATTCAAATATGAACCCGTACCGATACGCCCTCAATGTAACCCCCTCGTCCCGGTCTGGTCGGATGACCGGTCTGAGTGGGCCACACGGGGAAAACCGAAGCGAAACCCGATAAGGCTTCCACTCGGTTAACGACCCAGAAAATTTCTTTTAACTTTAGTCTTATCTAGATGCATATTTAATTCCTATGTGGAGCACAACAGCGGAAGATACAAACAACGAAACATTCACCGACCAAACAAACATAAACAGTCCATTTTACTTCATTACAGCAGGCCGTTTCGAAACGCCTATAGGGTGTTCCGAAACGCCTTGACCTAGTCAACGGGCCTGGGTCAACTACAAGGTGACCGTTCCGGAACAGGGGAGACCCATATCGGAACGACCTTGACGGTCAATATCTTGTGGTCAACGAGATTTGACCGTTTTGAAACTTCAAAGGCCCGTTTTGGAACAGCTTCATCTCGCCAATTTCTCAAAATTCCAGTAGCAAAAATGTTCCGAAACGACCCTCATCCGTTTCGAAACGGCAGGCCATTTGCAAAGGGCCCGTTCCGAAACACCCCCTGTCTGCAGACTCGTCTGGGCTGTTTTGAGGCACAAGGGTGCCCCGAAACACCACCAAAACACCATACAACAGCAAAACAATTAAACCCGAGGTATACCAACAATACTATCATGCTTTAACAAGGTTTAGACATGTCTAACACTAAGGCAACATCCCACAAACATGCATTCATTCAAAACATCGTTTAAGCACACGTATGAACTCTTAAGGCATAAGGCTAACATTAAAGTAAGCAATTAGGCATGAGTTAACATTCACCATGGCAACACAACCATACAAAACAAGATACTAGGGAGTCTAAACATGCTCCTAGCAACCAACAACAACCAACAAAACATACATGTCCCATTGCTTAAACCATTACAAGTCTAACATTTAAAAATCCATACTTGAAGAACTCAAGTCCAAAACCACACTTGGAGGCCCTCCACTTGCCCGAGCAACCCACGAACTAAGGATCTGCAATGTTGAACAAAGAGAGCGTAAGCAATGATGCTTAGTGAGGGTAAGCTCTAAAAACAAACCTCAACATTGCAGGGTCCGAGCACGATCTAGCCAAAGTAAAACACATTCATACCAAAGGTCCACAAGATAGAATGCATGAGCAAAAGACAATAATAATGCCATGATTATAAGCTCAATTTCCATGCTACATGTAATCACAAACAAGTATCCCAATAAGAACCATGAACCTCAACACATTGATATACACATCAAACAACATTGGCACCTAGTTAAGACCCGAATACGCGGATAGACATGTTGGAAACTCATATCCAACAACCACATTACCTCACGGTGGGATTTCACTCATCATCGGTCTCGCGGAGGGGATTCCACTCATCCTCACGCCCCGTCGATGGGATTCCACTCATCACCGACTCTATTTAATTACAATTCCGGGCGAACCCGTACTCCTCCTTGGTGACTCAACGCCACCAAGGCCACGCGCGACTTTAGACTCATGTGTACACACTAACCTCCTAATGATCGATCATTTGTATCCAAGTTTACTAGTGCCAACATTTACTCATTTCATTAACCTTGTGCTTAGCACATACCCACCAACAACCATCATCATGCATGTCTCAAGCATCGCAAGTCCAATCTCATTTCACATGTATAAAGCAATATACATAGACATTCATACCACAATTTATACGAGACATACACAACCATACAATGAGTTCAACCAAAGGCTCTAGATCAAGTTTAGGATTAGGCTACCACCCTAATCCTAACTCTAGGTGGGTCTACCAAGCCCAACCTAGTCCATATACTCGAACCAACCAATTTTAAACCGTTTAAAACAATTAACCACTCACCGAGCTTCCAAGCCCAAAGACCAAGCAAGCACAACCTTCAACTTCCCGTATTCGGTCCCGAAGCCTCTTCTACGTTTCCTCTTGCTTCTAGTCAAACAAAAACCCATACATTACTTCTCAATTCAATGCTAATTCAACCATCAACCTACTTGCAAAACACAACCCATTTCCACAAATTTCCAAACCACATAGCATCTCCAAAAACCCAATTTTCGGACTCCCACAACCAAGGACTGAAATACCCATTTTCAAACACCCAAATGACTTCCAAAACATCCCAAATCACCCTCCTAACATAGGTAGACCATCAGCCCTTCAATTCCAACACTAAACCTCTCAAAAACTCAAGTTTTCATACCCTAAAATTTGCCCTAAAGACCCACCACGAAAATTCATCCAAAATCTACCAAATTAAGATATGTTGCATATTTCGTTATGATTAAACATAACCCCAAAACAATTTCTCAAAACAAATTGAAAAACCCCATCAAAACCCCAAATTTCCATATGAACCCTAATTCCCAAAACTCACTATTTTTGAAATTTAAAACAATGGTTGGATAGAGGATAAAGAGGAGATTAGGAAAACGTAATTACCTTTGAAAAAGACCTTGGATTGAAGAAGGGGATGAATGGAATAGTGACTAGTGTAGTTGGGAGAGTTTGAGCATGGGAGGGGGGGGTTTTCACGTTAATTTGGAAGAAATGGGGAAAGAGAAGACACTTTACAATAAAGTGGTCTTACTTTTAAATGTTTTGGGTAAAATCACGATATAAGTCCCTCCCTCTTTATTATGGTTCAAAAGGGTCATTATTTATAGTTGATTTGTCTTGATTAAATTTTTATTTAACTCGAACTAAAACCCGGTTAACTCCTAGGCCTAAGACACGGGTGTTACAACTCTCCCCCACTTAAGGAAATTTCGTCCCCGAAATTACCTGGTGGAAACAAATACGGGAACTGTTCAACCATATCCGCTTTCCTCTCCCACGTGGCCTCTTCCACACCTCTATGTCTCCACAACACCTTGACCAACTCTATGGCCTTGCCACGCAACACCTTGCTATCAGAAGCAAGTATCTCTACGGGCTCTTCATTATAAGACAAATCCGGATTCAACTCTATTTCCTCAACGGGCATCACATGAGAAGGATCCGATCTATATCTCCTAAGCATAGATACATGAAAGAAATCATGGATCTTCTCTAACTCAGAAGGTAACCTCAACCGATAAGCTACAGGCCCAATCCGCTCAACTATCTCATACGGACCAATGAACCTCGGACTCAATTTGCCCTTTCGGCCAAATCTCATTACCTTCTTCCACGGAGATACCTTCAGAAATACTTTCTCACCCACTGAGTACTCAACCTCTTTCCTCTTCAAATCTGCATAGGACTTCTGACGATCGGAAGCTGCTTTCAAACGGTCACAAATCAACTTCACTTTTTCTGTGGTTCCTTTAAGCAAGTCTGGCATAGGTAACAACCTCTGACCTGTCTCAGCCCAACAAACCGGAGTCCTACATCGCCTACCATACAAAGCCTCATAGGGTGCCATCTGAATACTAGACTGATAACTGTTGTTGTAGGCAAACTCAACCAACGGCAGGTGCTTCTCCCAAGAACCCTGAAAATCAATCACACAACAACGAAGCATATCCTCTAGAATCTGTATCACTCGCTCTGACTGCCCATTGGACTGCGGATGATAAGATGTGCTGAAATGCAGACGACTACCCAAGGCACTATGCAAACAACTCCAGAACCTCGAAGTAAATCTAGGATCCCTATCTGAAACTATAGACTTCGGAACTCCATGAAGTCTCACAATCTCACGAATGTACAAGTTTGCCAACTTGTCTAAGGAATCCGTAGTGTTCACTGCTAAGAAGTGAGCACACTTAGTGAACCTATCAACAATCACCCAAACTGAATTCTTCTTCGAAGGATACAAAGGCAACCCCGATACAAAATCCATGGTGATTCTCTCCCATTTCCATTCCGGAATCTTCAAAGGCTGTAGTAAACCTGAAGGAACCTGATGTTCTGCCTTCACTCTCTGACAAACCATACAACAGCTCACATACTCGGCTACATCTCTCTTCAAACCAACCCAGAAATAATCATTCTTCAAATCTCGGTACATCTTGGTACTACCCGGATGCATAGAAAAGGGACTCGAATGTGCTTCACTCAAAATCTGACGTCTCAGCTCAACATCTTCCGGTACCACAATTCTATCCCTAAAGCACAACAAGCTCTCACCACTGAAACTATACTCATTCGGTCTTCCTTCGGCTATGTCTTGAACATGAGGAACTAAGCTCGCGTCTTGCAACTGTTTCTCTCTAATCAACTGAATCAAAGAAGGCTTCACTTGCAACTCGGTGATCAAACCACCATCATCGGACACACTCAATCTAGCAAACATAGCTCTCAGCTCAACGACCACTTTTCTACTCAAAGCATCGACTACTACGTTTGCTTTACCCGGATGGTACTCGATGGTCAAATCATAATCTTTTAACAACTCTAGCCATCTCCTCTGTCTCAAGTTCAGCTCTTTCTGTGTCATCAAGTACTTCAAGCTCTTGTGATCGGTGTAGACAATACACTTCTCACCATACAAGTAATGACGCCAAATCTTCAACGCAAAAACAACTGCGGCTAGCTCTATGTCATGAGTAGGATAGTTCTTCTCATGAATCTTCAACTATCTGGAAGCATAAGCAACAACTCTCCTATCTTGCATCAAAACACATCCTAAGCCTACGTAGGAAGCATCACTGTAAATCACAAATTCCTTACCTGAAACAGGCTGCACTAACACTGGAGCATTCGTCAAAGCTTCTTTCAATTTCTCAAAGGCCTTTTGTCTTGCATCTGACCATTCAAACTTGACTCCCTTTTGCAACAATTTAGTCAAGGGAGCGGCTACTCTAGAGAAGCCATCAACAAACCTCCTATAGTAGCCAGCTAATCCTAGGAAACTCTTGATCTCGGTCACAGACTTAGGTTGTTTCCACTCAACAATAGCCTCAATCTTCGATGGATCAACTCGGATGCCTTCGGCCGAAACAACATGGCCAAGAAATACAACCTCTCGAATCCAGAACTCACACTTGCTAAGCTTCGCATACAACTAATTGCTCAACAACCTCTGTAAAACAAATCTCAAGTGCTCATCATGCTCTTCTTCTGTCTTCGAGTACACAAGTATATCATCAATGAAGACAACCAAAAATCGGTCTAAATAGTCCTTGAAAATTCTGTTCATCATGTCCATGAATGCTGCTGGTGCATTCGTGAGCCCAAATGGCATCACGAGAAACTCATAGTGACCATATCTAGTCCTAAAAGCTGTCTTCGGAACATCACACTCTTTCACTTTCAACTGATAGTACCCGGATCTCAAATCTATCTTCGAGAATACTGAAGCACCTCTCAACTGATCAAACAAATCTTCTATACGAGGCAACGGATACTTGTTCTTCACGGTCAACTGATTCAGCTGTCTATAGTCAATACACATGCACATGCTACCATCTTTCTTTTTCACAAACAACACTGGAGCACCCCACGGAGAACTACTAGGCCTAATGAAACCACGGTCTAATAATTCTTGCAACTGACTCTTCAATTCTTTCAGCTCTTTCGGAGCCATACGATACGGAGCTATCAAAACTGGACTAGACCCTGAAACTGTCTCAATCACAAACTTAACATCTCTGTCAGGAGGCAAACCCGGTAACTCTTCAGGAAACACATCTGGAAAGTCACACACTGTTCTGATATCTTTCGGTCTAGCTTCACTCATGTCTGGATTCATAACATAAGCTAAATAGGCCCCACATCCAGAGTCCATCAACCTATGAGCCTCTAAAGCTGACACCACATTAGACAAGAACTTAATGTTCTCGCCCACTACCACTACCTCGTAGTCATCAGAAAGCTTCAAGGAAATTCTCTTTGTCTCAAAATCCACACTAGCCCGATGCTCAACCAACCAATACATACCCAATATAATATCAAAACCGTAGAAAGGAAGTTCCATCATATCAACTGAGAACACATGACCCTGAATCTTCAGTGGACACCTCCTATACATACGTCTAACGACAACTGTCTCACCAAATGAACTAGTAACATGCATACCTACATCTAAGATCTCAACAGGAATATCTAACTTCTGTGCATGCTTACTCAAGATGTAGGAATGCGTAGAACCCGAATCAACCAAAGAAAGCAAGGACATAGACTGTAACTCGAAATTACCTGCTATCACATCGGTGTCGTTCCCGGCCTCCCTCTGAGCATAGACCCTCGCTGGTCCTCCCGCCTCTGGCTGCACAGCCACAACATGAGCAAGGTTCCTCTGAGCATCTACCCTAGGTGCATCAGCCCTCGGCTGGAAGTAGCCACGACCGCGCCCACGGCCTCTCTGAAAATCGTTACCTCTCGCAGGAGCCTGAGCAATGTTCAGTGCCTGAGCTGCTTGACGCGAACAGTCCCTCCTAAAGTGGTCCCTCGAACCACAGTTCCAACAAGCATGAAAGTTACCCCAGCACTCTCCAGTGTGCTGTCTCCCATACTGTGCACACTCGGGCAAGCGCCCTCCTCCTCTATGGCCCTGATGGCCCCTACCATGGTGGCCACTGCCACGTCTCTGATCAAACTGATGTCCGCCACCTCTGTGCCTCTTAGCATCTCTACCATCAAAGTGGTTATGCCTCTTTCCAGAACTAGAACCACCAGCTCGTTTGGCTGAACCCAAACTATGTTCCAAATCCTTGGCCCTCGTGACCAACACATCAAAGTCTGAGTAGTCAGAAGCCAACGTGTACCTCTTAACCTCTTCATTCAATCCGTATCGGAATCAGTTACAGCGTTTCATTTCAGTAGGAACCAACTCTGGGGCATACTGACTCAAGCGAACAAAGCGGATCTCATAATCAGTCACAGAAGCATCCCCCTGAGTAAGAGCCATAAACTCTCGCTTCTTCTCATCCAAGTACCTCGGTCCCAAGTACCTCTTTCTGAAAGCAAACTCAAAGAAATCCCAGTCTATCTCGGCCTCTGGAATCCCGGCAGTAATGGTGACCCACCAGGTGTAGGCATCACCCTGAAGCAGTGAGATCACACAACCCAATCTACGTGCACCCGCACAACCCATCTGAGCCAAGATACGAACTGTCTTTTCCAACCATAACTCCGACCTCTCCGGAGTAGATCCTCTAAATTCCTCGGCCCCTAAGCTACGGAGCCTCTCCAAAGGTAAACTAGCATCATCACACCTAGGCTGAACTGCCGCCTGAGCTCCCGCAACTGCGGCCTGAAACGCTCCCGCTATCGCTTGCACTAGCGGAGTCGTATCAACCCCTGCTGGACCTTGGCCACCTTGAGGTCCCTCTCCTCCAGCTCCAGGTGGAGGAGGTGGTGGAGGAGCGCCAACTCCCGCGGCCCCCGGTCCCTCTAGGTGAGCTCCCGCACCAACTACCGGCTCAACAGGAGCCGCAACTCGTGGTTCCTGACGAACCAACCTCGGTCTAGACATTGCTCTCTCAGATATTAACTACAACCACAACAACAACACACAAGTTGGGTTAGCAAGGCAAGGCTTCCAAGTGTTCAAGTACGTTCCCTCACTTAAAAATCATTTTTCCAATGTAATAGCAGCAATGGGACCCACACACACATGCTTTAAAATAAAACAATCAGCATACTTGTCACACAAGCAATCATTCTTGCAAAACAAGCAAACACCGTGCAATTTAATTTAAAAACTTAAACTTACCTCACTTACCTGCCCAAGGTCTCGGTAACCTTAGGCTCTGATACCAACAAGTGTAACCCCCTCGTCCCGGTCTGGTCGGATGACCGGTCTGAGTGGGCCACACGGGGAAAACCGAAGCGAAACCCGATAAGGCTTCCCCTTGGTTAACGACCCAGAAAATTTCTTTTAACTTTAGTCTTATCTAGATGCATATTTAATTCCTATGTGGAGCACAACAGCGGAAGATACAAACAACGAAACATTCACCGACCAAACAAACATAAACAGTCCATTTTACTTCATTGACACAATACACCATTAAATACTATTTAATTTTTAATTATTTTTAATAGATTATTTAGTGTGTAAAGTGATATTTTTACGGATGAGTCTACAACGAACTACACACACTGTCGAACACCATTAACACAATACACCATTAAATACTATTTAATTTTTAATTATTTTTAATAGATTATTGAAAATCTCAAAGGCTCAACATGCAATTAATCATATTTTTTAAAAAAAATAGAAGAAATTACTCCAAGGACAATTCTCACTACCTCATTCATGGTCTTACCCAATTAAATAAAATCACCTCGTTTCTATTTTTCACGTATTATTTTCTTATAAATTAAAATTTACAAATCATCTTCTTTTTCATACCTCATATATTAATTCTAATATGTTAATTAATAAAATTCTTAAAATAAAAAACACTCCAAAAACTTAACTCACGAATCAAAAATATTAATTAGAAATTCATAGAATTGACATATTCGTTTGAACCACGAACAAATTAATTAGAAAATTGTTCGCATGTTGTTGAAGATAATTGTAGAACTAATGTTTTGATATAGTAATTGAAAAATGTTTTGGACTAATTTGAAAAGAATTTAAAACTTGTTTTAAGTCCAAACAACTTGAATTTATGTTTGAGGTATTTTAAGAAGTTTTCGGCAAATATTTTTCATGTTTTTAATAGCCAAACTTGTGATTTCAGAGTACCCGTATCGATACGGTAAACCCCCGTACCGATAACTTTTTGCCCCAGTTTGGCCACTGTCAAAACCTGTATCAATACAGGCCCTTGCCGTATCGATACAGATCGGAATCGTTTCGATGCGCCAGGTAAGCGTACCGATCCCTTTTCAACCACCCCAACGGCTATTTCCCAACAGCCATTCAAATATGAACCCGTACCGATACGCCCTCAATGTAACCCCCTCGTCCCGGTCTGGTCGGATGACCGGTCTGAGTGGGCCACACGGGGAAAACCGAAGCGAAACCCGATAAGGCTTCCCCTCGGTTAACGACCCAGAAAATTTCTTTTAACTTTAGTCTTATCTAGATGCATATTTAATTCCTATGTGGAGCACAACAGCGGAAGATACAAACAACAAAACATTCACCGACCAAACAAACATAAACAGTCCATTTTACTTTATTACAGCAGGCCGTTTCGAAACGCCTATAGGGTGTTCCGAAATGCCTTGACCTAGTCAACGGGCCTGGGTCAACTACAAGGTGACCGTTCCGGAACAGGGGAGACCCGTATCGGAACGACCTTGACGGTCAATATCTCGTGGTCAACGAGATTTGACCATTTCGAAACTTCAAAGGCCCGTTTCGGAACAGCTTCATCTAGCCAATTTCTCAAAAATCCAGTAGCAAAAATGTTCTGAAACGACCCTCATCCGTTTCGAAACGGCAGGCCATTTGCAAAGGGTCCGTTCCGGAATAGGGGGACCCGTTCCGAAACACCCCCTGCCTGCAGACTCGTCTGGGCTGTTTTGAGGCACAAGGGTGCCCCGAAACACCACCAAAACACCATACAACAGCAAAACCACACTTAAAAATCCATACTTGAAGAACTCAAGTCCAAAACCACACTTGGAGGCCCTCCACTTGCCCGAGCAACCCACGAACTAAGGATCTGCAATGTTGAACAAAGAGAGCGTAAGCAATGATGCTTAGTGAGGGTAAGCTCTAAAAACAAACCTCAACATTGCAGGGTCCGAGCACGATCTAGCCAAAGTAAAACACATTCATACCAAAGGTCCACAAGATAGAATGCATGAGCAAAAGACAATAATAATGCCATGATTATAAGCTCAATTTCCATGCTACATGTAATCACAAACAAGTATCCCAATAAGAACCATGAACCTCAACAAATTGATATACACATCAAACAACATTGGCACCTAGTTAAGACCCGAATACGTGGATAGACATGTTGGAAACTCATATCCAACAACCACATTACCTCACGGTGGGATTTCACTCATCATCGGTCTCGCGGAGGGGATTCCACTCATCCTCACGCCCCGTCGATGGGATTCCACTCATCACCGACTATATTTAATTACAATTCCGGGCGAACCCGTACTCCTCCTTGGTGACTCAACGCCACCAAGGCCACGCGCGACTTTAGACTCATGTGTACACACTAACCTCCTAATGATCGATCATTTGTATCCAAGTTTACTAGTGCCAACATTTACTCATTTCATTAACCTTGTGCTTAGCACATACCCACCAACAACCATCATCATGCATGTCTCAAGCATCGCAAGTCCAATCTCATTTCACATGTATAAAGCAATATACATAGACATTCATACCACAATTTATACGAGACATACACAACCATACAATGAGTTCAACCAAAGGCTCTAGATCAAGTTTAGGATTAGGCTACCACCCTAATCCTAACTCTAGGTGGGTCTACCAAGCCCAACCTAGTCCATATACTCGAACCAACCAATTTTAAACCGTTTAAAACAATTAACCACTCACCGAGCTTCCAAGCCCAAAGACCAAGCAAGCACAACCTTCAACTTCCCGTATTCGGTCCCGAAGCCTCTTCTACGTTTCCTCTTGCTTCTAGTCAAACAAAAACCCATACATTACTTCTCAATTCAATGCTAATTCAACCATCAACCTACTTGCAAAACACAACCCATTTCCACAAATTTCCAAACCACATAGCATCTCCAAAAACCCAATTTTCGGACTCCCACAACCAAGGACTGAAATACCCATTTTCAAACACCCAAATGACTTCCAAAACATCCCAAATCACCCTCCTAACATAGGTAGACCATCAGCCCTTCAATTCCAACACTAAACCTCTCAAAAACTCAAGTTTTCATACCCTAAAATTTGCCCTAAAGACCCACCACGAAAATTCATCCAAAATCTACCAAATTAAGATATGTTGCATATTTCGTTATGTTAAACATAACCCCAAAACAATTTCTCAAAACAAATTGAAAACCCCCATCAAAACCCCAAATTTCCATATGAACCCTAATTCCCAAAACTCACTATTTTTGAAATTTAAAACAATGGTTGGATAGAGGATAAAGAGGAGATTAGGAAAACATAATTACCTTTGAAAAAGACCTTGGATTGAAGAAGAGGATGAATGGAATAGTGACTAGTGTAGTTGGGAGAGTTTGAGCATGGGAGGGGGGTTTTCACGTTAATTTGGAAGAAATGGGGAAAGAGAAGACACTTTACAATAAAGTGGTCTTACTTTTAAAAGTTTTGGGTAAAATCACGATATAAGTCCCTCCCTCTTTATTATGGTTCAAAAGGGTCATTATTTATAGTTGATTTGTCTTGATTAAATTTTTATTTAACTCGAACTAAAACCCGGTTAACTCCTAGGCCTAAGACACGGGTGTTACAACTCTCCCCCACTTAAAGAAATTTCGTCCCCGAAATTACCTGGTGGAAACAAATACGGGAACTGTTCAACCATATCCGCTTTCCTCTCCCACGTGGCCTCTTCCACACCTCTATGTCTCCACAACACCTTGACCAACTCTATGGCCTTGCCACGCAACACCTTGCTATCAGAAGCAAGTATCTCTACGGGCTCTTCATTATAAGACAAATCCAGATTCAACTCTATTTCCTCAACGGGCATCACATGAGAAGGATCCGATCTATATCTCCTAAGCATAGATACATGAAAGACATCATGAATCTTCTCTAACTCAGAAGGTAACCTCAACCGATAAGCTACAGGCCCAATCCGCTCAACTATCTCATACGGACCAATGAACCTCGGACTCAATTTGCCCTTTCGGCCAAATCTCATTACCTTCTTCCACGGAGATACCTTCAGAAATACTTTCTCACCCACTGAGTACTCAACCTCTTTCCTCTTCAAATCTGCATAGGACTTCTGATGATCGGAAGATGCTTTCAAACGGTCACAAATCAACTTCACTTTTTCTGTGGTTCCTTTAAGCAAGTCTGGCATAGGTAACAACCTCTGACCTGTCTCAGCCCAACAAACCGGAGTCCTACATCGCCTACCATACAAAGCCTCATAGGGTGTCATCTGAATACTAGACTGATAACTGTTGTTGTAGGCAAACTCAACCAACGGCAGGTGCTTCTCCCAAGAACCTGAAAATCAATCACACAACAACGAAGCATATCCTCTAGAATCTGTATCACTCGCTCTGACTGCCCATCGGAATGCGGATGATAAGATGTGCTGAAATGCAGACGACTACCCAAGGCACTATGCAAACAACTCCAGAACCTCGAAGTAAATCTAAGATCCCTATCTGAAACTATAGACTTCGGAACTCCATGAAGTCTCACAATCTCACGAATGTACAAGTTTGCCAACTTGTCTAAGGAATCCGTAGTGTTCACTGCTAAGAAGTGAGCACACTTAGTGAACCTATCAACAATCACCCAAACTGAATTCTTCTTCGAAGGAGACAAAGGCAACTCCGATACAAAATCCATGGTGATTCTCTTCCATTTCCATTCCGGAATCTTCAAAGGCTGTAGTAAACCTGAAGGAACCTGATGTTCTGCCTTCACTCTCTGACAAACCATACAACGGCTCACATACTCGGCTACATCTCTCTTCAAACCAACCCAGAAATAATCATTCTTCAAATCTCGGTACATCTTGGTACTACCCAGATGCATAGAAATGGGACTCGAATGTGCTTCATTCAAAATCTGACGTCTCAGCTCAACATCTTCCGGTACCACAATTCTATCCCTAAAGCACAACAAGCTCTCACCACTGAAACTATACTCAGTTGGTCTTCCTTCGGCTATGTCTTGAACATGAGGAACTAAGCTCGCGTCTTGCAACTGTTTCTCTCTAATCAACTGAATCAAAGAAGGCTTCACTTGCAACTCGGTGATCAAACCACCATCATCGGACACACTCAATCTAGCAAACATAGCTCTCAGCTCAACGACCACTTTTCTACTCAAAGCATCGGCTACTACGTTTGCTTTACCCGGATGGTACTCGATGGTCAAATCATAATCTTTTAACAACTCTAGCCATCTCCTCTGTCTCAAGTTCAGCTCTTTCTGTGTCATCAAGTACTTCAAGCTCTTGTGATCGGTGTAGACAATACACTTCTCACCATACAAGTAATGACGCCAAATCTTCAACGCAAAAACAACTGCGGCTAGCTCTATGTCATGAGTAGGATAGTTCTTCTCATGAATCTTCAACTGTCTGGAAGCATAAGAAACAACTCTCATATCTTGCATCAAAACACATTCTAAGCCTACGTAGGAAGCATCACTGTAAATCACAAATTCCTTACCTGAAACAGGCTGCACTAACACTGGAGCATTCGTCAAAGCTTCTTTCAATTTCTCAAAGGCCTTTTGTCTTGCATCTGACCATTCAAACTTGACTCCCTTTTGCAACAATTTAGTCAAGGGAGCGGCTACTCTAGAGAAGCCATCAACAAACCTCCTATAGTAGCCAGCTAATCCTAGGAAACTCCTGATCTCGGTCACGGACTTAGGTTGTTTCCACTCAACAACAGCCTCAATCTTTGATGGATCAACTCGGATGCCTTCGGCCGAAACAACATGGCCAAGAAATACAACCTCTCGAATCCAGAACTCACACTTGCTAAGCTTCGCATACAACTGATTGCTCAACAACCTCTGTAAAACAAATCTCAAGTGCTCATCATGCTCTTCTTCTGTCTTCGAGTACACAAGTATATCATCAATGAAGACAACCACAAATCGGTCTAAATAGTCTCTGAAAATTCTGTTCATCATGTCCATGAATGCTGCTGGTGCATTCGTGAGCCCAAATGGCATCACGAGAAACTCATAGTGACCATATCTAGTCCTAAAAGTTGTCTTCGGAACATCACACTCTTTCACTTTCAACTGATAGTACCCGGATCTCAAATCTATCTTCGAGAATACTGAAGCACATCTCAACTGATCAAACAAATCATCTATACGAGGCAACGGATACTTGTTCTTCACGGTCAACTGATTCAGCTGTCTATAGTCAATACACATGCGCATGCTACCATCTTTCTTTTTCACAAACAACACTGGAGCACCCCACGGAGAACTACTAGGCCTAATGAAACTACGGTCTAATAATTCTTGCAACTGACTCTTCAATTCTTTCAGCTCTTTCGGAGCCATACGATACAGAGCTATCGAAACTGGACTAGACCCTGAAACTGTCTCAATCACAAACTCAACATCTCTGTCAGGAGGCAAACCCGGCAACTCTTCAAGAAACACATCTGGAAAGTCACACACTGTTCTGATATCTTTCGGTCTAGCTTCACTCATGTCCGGATTCATAACATAAGCTAAATAGGCCCCACATCCAGAGTCCATCAACCTATGAGCCTCTAAAGCTGACACCACATTAGACAAGAACTTAATGTTCTCGCCCACTACCACTACCTCGTAGTCATCAGAAAGCTTCAAGGAAATTCTTTTTGTCTCAAAATCCACACTAGCCCGATGCTCAACCAACCAATCCATACCCAATAAAATATCAAAACCGTAGAAAGGAAGTTCCATCATATCAACTGAGAACACATGACCCTAAATCTTCAGTGGACACCTCCTATACATACGTCTAACGACAACTGTCTCACCAAAGGAACTAGTAACATGCATACCTTCATCTAAGATCTCAACAGGAATATCTAACTTCTGTGCATGCTTACTCAAGATGTAGGAATGCGTAGAACCCGAATCAACCAAAGAAAGCAAGGACATAGACTGTAACTCGAAATTACCTGCTATCACATTGGTGTCGTTCCCGGCCTCCCTCTGGGCATAGACCCTCGCTGGTCCTCCCGCCTCTGGCTGCACAGCCACAACATGAGCAAGGTTCCTCTGAGCATCTACCCTAGGTGCACCAGCCCTCGGCTGGAAGTAGCCACGACCGCGCCCACGGCCTCTCTGAAAATCGATACCTCTCGCAGGAGCCTGAGCAATGTTCGGTGCCTGAGCTGTCTGACGCGGACAGTCCCTCCTAAAGTGGTCCCTCGAACCACAGTTCCAACAAGCATGAAAGTTACCCCAGCACTCTCCAATGTGCTGTCTCTCACACTGTGCACACTCGGGCAAGCGCCCTCCTCCTCTATGGCCCTGATGGCCCCTACCATGGTGGCCACCGCCACGTCTCTGATCAAACTGATGTCCGCCACCTCTGTGCCTCTTAGCATCTCTACCATCAAAGTGGTTATGCCTTTTTCCAGAACTAGAACCACCAGCTCGTTTGGCTGAACCCAAACTATGTTCCAAATTCTTGGCCCTCGCGACCAACACATCAAAGTCTGAGTAGTAAGAAGCCAAGGTGTACCTCTTAACCTCTTCATTCAATCCGTATCGGAATCAGTTGCAACGTTCCATTTCAGTAGGAACCAACTCTGGGGCATACTGACTCAAGCGAACAAAGCGGATCTCATAATCAGTCACAGAAGCATCCCCCTGAGTAAGAGCCATAAACTCTCGCTTCTTCTCATCCAAGTACCTCGGTCCCAAGTACCTCTTTCTGAAAGAAAACTCAAAGAAATCCCAGTCTATCTCGGCCTCTGGAATCCCGGCAGTAATGGTGACCCACCAGGTGTAGGCATCACCCTAGAGCAGTGAGATCACACAACCCAATCTACGTGCACCCGCACAACCCATCTGAGCCAAGATACGAACTGTCTTTTCCAACCATAACTCCGACCTCTCCGGAGTAGATCCTCTAAATTCCTCGGCCCCTAAGCTACGGAGCCTCTCCAAAGGTAAACTAGTATCATCACACCTAGGCTGAACTGCCGCCTGAGCTTCCGCAACTGCGACCTGAAACGCTCCCGCTATCTCTTGCACTAGCGGAGTCGTATCAACCCCTGCTGGACCTTGGCCACCTTGGCCACCTTGAGGTCCCTCTCCTCCAGCTCCAGGTGGATGAGGTGGTGGCGATGGAGGTGGTGGAGGAGAGCCAACTCCCGCGGCCCCCGGTCCCTCTATGTGAGCTCCCGCACCAACTACCGGCTCAACAGGAGCCGCAACTCGTGGTTCCTGACGAACCAACCTCGGTCTACCTCTCGGTCTAGACATTGCTCTCTCAGATATTAACTACAACCACAACAACAACACACAAGTTGGGTTAGCAAGGCAAGGCTTCCAAGTGTTCAAGTACGTTCCCTCACTTAAAAATCATTTTTCCAATGTAATAGCAGTAATGGGACCCACACACACATGCTTTAAAATAAAACAATCAGCATACTTGTCACACAAGCAATCATTCTTGCAAAACAAGCAAACACCGTGCAATTTAATTTAAAAACTTAAACTTACCTCACTTACCTGCCCAAGGTCTCGGTAACCTTAGGCTCTGATACCAACAAGTGTAACACCCTCGTCCCGGTCTGGTCGGATGACCGGTCTGAGTGGGCCACACGGGGAAAACCGAAGCGAAACCCGATAAGGCTTCCCCTCGGTTAACGACCCAGAAAATTTCTTTTAACTTTAGTCTTATCTAGATGCATATTTAATTCCTATGTGGAGCACAATAGCGGAAGATACAAACAACGAAACATTCACCGACCAAACAAACATAAACAGTCCATTTTACTTCATTACAGCAGGCCGTTTCGAAACGCCTATAGGGTGTTCCGAAACGCCTTGACCTAGTCAACGAGCCTGGGTAAACTACAAGGTGACCGTTCCGGAACAGGGGAGACCCGTATCGGAACGACCTTGACGGTCAATATCTCGTGGTCAACGAGATTTGACCGTTGCGAAACTTCAAAGGCCCGTTTCGGAACAGCTTCATCTCGCCAATTTCTAAAAATTCCAGTAGCAAAAATGTTCCGAAACGACCCTCATCTGTTTCGAAACGGCAGGCCATATGCAAAGGGCCCGTTCCGGAACAAGGGGACCCGTTCCGAAACACCCCCTGTCTGCAGACTCGTCTGGGCTGTTTTGAGGCACAAGGGTGCCCCGAAACACCACCAAAACACCATACAACAGCAAAACAATTAAACCCGAGGTATACCAACAATACTATCATGCTTTAACAAGGTTTAGACATGTCTAACACTAAGGCAACATCCCACAAACATGCATTCATTCAAAACATCGTTTAAGCACACATATGAACTCTTAAGGCATAAGGCTAACATTCAAGTAAGCAATTAGGCATGAGTTAACATTCACCATGGCAACACAACCATACAAAACAAGATACTAGGGAGTCTAAACATGCTCCTAGCAACCAACAACAACCAACAAAACATACATGTCCCATTGCTTAAACCATTACAAGTCTAACATTTAAAAATCCATACTTGAAGAACTCAAGTCCAAAACCACACTTGGAGGCCCTCCACTTGCCCGAGCAACCCACGAACTAAGGATCTGCAATGTTGAACAAAGAGAGCGTAAGCAATGATGCTTAGTGAGGGTAAGCTCTAAAAACAAACCTCAACATTGCAGGGTCCGAGCACGATCTAGCCAAAGTAAAACACATTCATACCAAAGGTCCACAAAATAGAATGCATGAGCAAAAGACAATAATAATGCCATGATTATAAGCTCAATTTCCATGCTACATGTAATCACAAACAAGTATCCCAATAAGAACCATGAACCTCAACACATTGATATACACATCAAACAACATTGGCACCTAGTTAAGACCCGAATACGCGGATAGACATGTTGGAAACTCATATCCAACAACCACATTACCTCACGGTGGGATTTCACTCATCACCGGTCTCGCGGAGGGGATTCCACTCATCCTCACGCCCCGTCGATGGGATTCCACTCATCACCGACTATATTTAATTACAATTCCGGGCGAACCCGTACTCCTCCTTGGTGACTCAACGCCACCAAGGCCACGCGCGACTTTAGACTCATGTGTACACACTAACCTCCTAATGATCGATCATTTGTATCCAAGTTTACTAGTGCCAACATTTACTCATTTCATTAACCTTGTGCTTAGCACATACCCACCAACAACCATCATCATGCATGTCTCAAGCATCGCAAGTCCAATCTCATTTCACATGTATAAAGCAATATACATAGACATTCATACCACAATTTATACGAGACATACACAACCATACAATGAGTTCAACCAAAGGCTCTAGATCAAGTTTAGGATTAGGCTACCACCCTAATCCTAACTCTAGGTGGGTCTACCAAGCCCAACCTAGTCCATATACTCGAACCAACCAATTTTAAACCGTTTAAAACAATTAACCACTCACCGAGCTTCCAAGCCCAAAGACCAAGCAAGCACAACCTTCAACTTCCCAGATTCGGTCCCGAAGCCTCTTCTACGTTTCCTCTTGCTTCTAGTCAAACAAAAACCCATACATTACTTCT
Source organism: Hibiscus tridactylites (assembly GCA_958450335.1). Classification (NCBI taxonomy): domain Eukaryota; kingdom Viridiplantae; phylum Streptophyta; class Magnoliopsida; order Malvales; family Malvaceae; genus Hibiscus; species Hibiscus tridactylites. Next base: position 21,092,698 of record OY288266.1, read on the forward strand.
CAATTCAATGCTAATTCAACCATCAACCTACTTGCAAAACACAACCCATTTCCACAAATTTCCAAACCACATAGCATCTCCAAAAACCCAATTTTCGGACTCCCACAACCAAGGACTGAAATACCCATTTTCAAACACCCAAATGACTTCCAAAACATCCCAAATCACCCTCCTAACAAAGGTAGACCATCAGCCCTTCAATTCCAACACTAAACCTCTCAAAAACTCAAGTTTTCATACCCTAAAATTTGCCCTAAAGACCCACCACGAAAATTCATCCAAAATCTACCAAATTAAGATATGTTGCATATTTCATTATGATTAAACATAACCCCAAAACAATTTCTCAAAACAAATTGAAAAACCCCATCAAAACCCCAAATTTCCATATGAACCCTAATTCCCAAAACTCACTATTTTTGAAATTTAAAACAATGGTTGGATAGAGGATAAAGAGGAGATTAGGAAAACGTAATTACCTTTGAAAAAGACCTTGGATTGAAGAAGGGGATGAATGAAATAGTGACTAGTGTAGTTGGGAGAGTTTGAGCATGGGAGGGGGGGTTTTCACGTTAATTTGGAAGAAATGGGGAAAGAGAAGACACTTTACAATAAAGTGGTCTTACTTTTAAAAGTTTTGGGTAAAATCACAATATAAGTCCCTCCCTCTTTATTATGGTTCAAAAGGGTCATTATTTATAGTTGATTTGTCTTGATTAAATTTTTATTTAACTCGAACTAAAACCCGGTTAACTCCTAGGCCTAAGACAAGGGTGTTACAACTCTCCCCCACTTAAGGAAATTTCGTCCCCGAAATTACCTGGTGGAAACAAATACGGGAACTGTTCAACCATATCCGCTTTCCTCTCCCACGTGGCCTCTTCCACACCTCTATGTCTCCACAACACCTTGACCAACTCTATGGCCTTGCCACGCAACACCTTGCTATCAGAAGCAAGTATCTCTACGGGCTCTTCATTATAAGACAAATCCGGATTCAACTCTATTTCCTCAACGGGCATCACATGAGAAGGATCCGTTCTATATCTCCTAAGCATAGATACATGAAAGACATCATGGATCTTCTCTAACTCAGAAGGTAACCTCAACCGATAAGCTACAGGCCCAATCCGCTCAACTATCTCATACGGACCAATGAACCTCGGACTCAATTTGCCCTTTCGGCCAAATCTCATTACCTTCTTCCACGGAGATACCTTCAGAAATACTTTCTCACCCACTGAGTACTCAACCTCTTTCCTCTTCAAATCTGCATAGGACTTCTGACGATCGGAAGCTGCTTTCAAACGGTCACAAATCAACTTCACTTTTTCTGTGGTTCCTTTAAGCAAGTTTGGCATAGGTAACAACCTCTGACCTGTCTCAGCCCAACAAACCGGAGTCCTACATCGCCTACCATACAAAGCTTCATAGGGTGCCATCTGAATACTAGACTGATAACTGTTGTTGTAGGCAAACTCAACCAACGGCAGGTGCTTCTCCCAAGAACCCTGAAAATCAATCACACAACAACGAAACATATCCTCTAGAATCTGTATCACTCGCTCTGACTGCCCATCGGACTGCGGATGATAAGATGTGCTGAAATGCAGACGACTACCCAAGGCACTATGCAAACAACTCCAGAGCCTCGAAGTAAATCTAGGATCCCTATCTGAAACTATAGACTTCGGAACTCCATGAAGTCTCACAATCTCACGAATGTACAAGTTTGCCAACTTGTCTAAGGTATCCGTAGTGTTCACTGCTAAGAAGTGAGCACACTTAGTGAACCTATCAACAATCACCCAAACTGAATTCTTCTTCGAAGGAGACAAAGGCAACCCCGATACAAAATCCATGGTGATTCTCTCCCATTTCCATTCCGGAATCTTCAAAGGCTGTAGTAAACCTGAAGGAACCTGATGTTCTGCCTTCACTCTCTGACAAACCATACAACGGCTCACATACTCGGCTACATCTCTCTTCAAACCAACCCAAAAATAATCATTCTTCAAATCTCGGTACATCTTGGTACTACCCGGATGCATAGAAAAGGGACTCGAATGTGCTTCACTCAAAATCTGACGTCTCAGCTCAACATCTTCCGGTACCACAATTCTATCCCTAAAGCACAACAAGCTCTCACCATTGAAACTATACTCAGTCGGTCTTCCTTCGGTTATGTCTTGAACATGAGGAACTAAGCTCGCGTCTTGCAACTGTTTCTCTCTAATCAACTGAATCAAAGAAGGTTTCACTTGCAACTCGGTGATCAAACCACCATCATCGGACACACTCAATCTAGCAAACATAGCTCTCAGCTCAACGGCTACTTTTCTACTCAAAGCATCGGCTATTACGTTTTCTTTACCCGGATGGTACTCGATGGTCAAATCATAATCTTTTAAAAAATCTAGCCATCTCCTCTATCTCAAGTTCAGCTCTTTCTATGTCATCAAGTACTTCAAGCTCTTGTGATCGGTGTAGACAATACACTTCTCACCATACAAGTAATGACGCCAAATCTTCAACGTAAAAACAACTGCGGCTAGCTCTATGTCATGAGTAGGATAGTTCTTCTCATGAATCTTCAACTGTCTGGAAGCATAAGCAACAACTCTCATATCTTGCATCAAAACACATCCTAAGCCTACGTAGGAAGCATCATTGTAAATCACAAATTCCTTACCTGAAACAGGCTGCACTAACACTGGAGCATTCGTCAAAGCTTCTTTCAATTTCTCAAAGGCCTTTTGTCTTGCATCTGACCATTCAAACTTGACTCCCTTTTGCAACAATTTAGTCAAGGGAGCGGCTACTCTAGAGAAGCCATCAACAAACCTCCTATAGTATCCAGCTAATCCTAGGAAACTCCTGATCTCGGTCACGGACTTAGGTTGTTTCCACTCAACAATAGCCTTAATCTTCGATGGATCAACTCGGATGCCTTCGGCCGAAACAACATGGCCAAGAAATACAACCTCTCGAATCCAGAACTCACACTTGCTAAGCTTCGCATACAACTGATTGCTCAACAACCTCTGTAAAACAAATCTCAAGTGCTCATCATGCTCTTCTTCTGTCTTCAAGTACACAAGTATATCATCAATGAAGACAACCACAAATCGGTCTAAATAGTCTCTGAAAATTCTGTTCATCATGTCCATGAATGCTGCTGGTGCATTCGTGAGCCCAAATGGCATCACGAGAAACTCATAGTGACCATATCTAGTCCTAAAAGTTGTCTTCGGAACATCACACTCTTTCACTTTCAACTGATAGTACCCGGATCTCAAATCTATCTTCGAGAATACTGAACCACCTCTCAACTGATCAAACAAATCATCTATACGAGGCAACGAATACTTGTTCTTCACGGTCAACTGATTCAGCTGTCTATAGTCAATACACATGCGCATGCTACCATCTTTCTTTTTCACAAACAACACTGGAGCACCCCACGGAGAACTACTAGGCCTAATAAAACCACGGTCTAATAATTCATGCAACTGACTCTTCAATTCTTTCAGCTCTTTCGGAGCCATACGATACGGAGCTATCGAAACTGGACTAGACCCTGAAACTGTCTCAATCACAAACTCAACATCTCTGTCAGGAGGCAAACCCGGCAACTCTTCAGGAAACACATCTGGAAAGTCACACACTGTTCTGATATCTTTCGGTCTAGCTTCACTCATGTCCGGATTCATAACATAAGCTAAATAGGCCCCACATCCAGAGTCCATCAACCTATGAGCCTCTAAAGCTGACACCACATTAGACAAGAACTTAATGTTCTCGCCCACTACCACTACCTCGTAGTCATCAGAAAGCTTCAAGGAAATTCTCTTTGTCTCAAAATCCACACTAGCCCGATGCTCAACCAACCAATCCATACCCAATATAATATCAAAATCGTAGAAAGGAAGTTCCATCATATCAACTGAGAACACATGACCCTGAATCTTTAGTGGACACCTCCTATACATACGTCTAACGACAACTGTCTCACCAAAGGAACTAGTAACATGCATACCTACATCTAAGATCTCAACAGGAATATCTAACTTATGTGCATGCTTACTCAAGATGTAGGAATGCGTAGAACCCGAATCAACCAAAGAAAGCAAGGACATAGACTGTAACTCGAAATTACCTGCTATCACATCGGTGTCGTTCTCGGCCTCCCTCTGAGCATAGACCCTCGCTGGTCCTCCCGCCTCTGGCTGCACAGCCACAACATGAGCAAGGTTCCTCTGAGCATCTACCCTAGGTGCATCAGCCCTCGGCTGGAAGTAGCCACGACCGCGCCCACGGCCTCTCTTAAAATCGTTACCTCTCGCAGGAGCCTGAGCAATGTTCGGTGCCTGAGCTGCCTGACGCGGACAGTCCCTCCTCAAGTGGTCCCTCGAACCACAGTTCCAACAAGCAGGAAAGTTACCCCAGCACTCTCCAGTGTGCTGTCTCCCACACTGTGCACACTCGGGCAAGCGCCCTCCTCCTCTATGGCCCTGATGGCCCCTACCATGGTGGCCACCGCCACGTCTCTGATCAAACTGATGTCTGCCACCTCTGTGCCTCTTAGCATCTCTACCATCAAAGTGGTTATGCCTCTTTCCAGAACTAGAACCACCAGCTCGTTTGGCTGAACCCAAACTATGTTCCAAATCCTTGGCCCTCGTGACCAACACATCAAAGTCTGAGTAGTCAGAAGCCAACGTGTACGTCTTAACCTCTTCATTCAATCCGTATCGGAATCGGTTGCAGCGTTCCAATTCAGTAGGAACCAACTCTGGGGCATACTGACTCAAGCGAACAAAGCGGATCTCATAATCAGTCACAGAAGCATCCCCCTGAGTAAGAGCCATAAACTCTCGCTTCTTCTCATCCAAGTACCTCGGTCCCAAGTACCTCTTTCTGAAAGCAAACTCAAAGAAATCCCAGTCTATCTCGGCCTCTGGAATCCCGGCAGTAATGGTGACCCACCAGGTGTAGGCATCACCCTGAAGCAGTGAGATCACACAACCCAATCTACGTGCACCCGCACAACCCATCTGAGCCAAGATACGAACTGTCTTTTCCAACCATAACTCCGACCTCTCCGGAGTAGATCCTCTAAATTCCTCGGCCCCTAAGCTACGGAGCCTCTCCAAAGGTAAACTAGCATCATCACACCTAGGCTGAACTGCCGCCTGAGCTCCCGCAACTGCGGCCTGAAACGCTCCCGCTATCGCTTGCACTAGCGGAGTCGTATCAACCCCTGCTGGACCTTGGCCACCTTGAGGTCCCTCTCCTCCAGCTCCAGGTGGAGGAGGTGGTGGAGGAGCGCCAACTCCCGCGGCCCCCGGTCCCTCTAGGTGAGCTCCCGCACCAACTACCGGCTCAACAGGAGCCGCAACTCGTGGTTCCTGACGAACCAACCTCGGTCTAGACATTGCTCTCTCAGATATTAACTACAACCACAACAACAACACACAAGTTGGGTTAGCAAGGCAAGGCTTCCAAGTGTTCAAGTACGTTCCCTCACTTAAAAATCATTTTTCCAATGTAATAGCAGCAATGGGACCCACACACACATGCTTTAAAATAAAACAATCAGCATACTTGTCACACAAGCAATCATTCTTGCAAAACAAGCAAACACCGTGCAATTTAATTTAAAAACTTAAACTTACCTCACTTACCTGCCCAAGGTCTCGGTAACCTTAGGCTCTGATACCAACAAGTGTAACCCCCTCGTCCCGGTCTGGTCGGATGACCGGTCTGAGTGGGCCACACGGGGAAAACCGAAGCGAAACCCGATAAGGCTTCCCCTTGGTTAACGACCCAGAAAATTTCTTTTAACTTTAGTCTTATCTAGATGCATATTTAATTCCTATGTGGAGCACAACAGCGGAAGATACAAACAACGAAACATTCACCGACCAAACAAACATAAACAGTCCATTTTACTTCATTAACACAATACACCATTAAATACTATTTAATTTTTAATTATTTTTAATAGATTATTTAGTGTGTAAAGTGATATTTTTACGGATGAGTCTACAACGAACTACACACACTGTCGAACACCATTAACACAATACACCATTAAATACTATTTAATTTTTAATTATTTTTAATAGATTATTGAAAATTTCAAAGGCTCAACATGCAATTAATCATATTTTTTAAAAAAAAATAGAAGAAATTACTCCAAGGACAATTCTCACTACCTCATTCATGGTCTTACCCAATTAAATAAAATCACCTCGTTTCTATTTTTCACGTATTATTTTCTTATAAATTAAAATTTACAAATCATCTTCTTTTTCATACCTCATATATTAATTCTAATATGTTAATTAATAAAATTCTTAAAATAAAAAACACTCCAAAAACTTAACTCACGAATCAAAAATATTAATTAGAAATTCATAGAATTGACATATTCGTTTGAACCACGAACAAATTAATTAGAAAATTGTTCGCATGTTGTTGAAGATAATTGTAGAACTAATGTTTTGATATAGTAATTGAAAAATGTTTTGGACTAATTTGAAAAGAATTTAAAACTTGTTTTAAGTCCAAACAACTTGAATTTATGTTTGAGGTATTTTAAGAAGTTTTCGGCAAAGATTTTTCATGTTTTTAATAGCCAAACTTGTGATTTCAGAGTACCCGTATCGATACGGTAAACCCCCGTACCGATACCTTTTTGCCCCAGTTTGGCCACTGTCAAAACCTGTATCGATACAGGCCCTTGCCGTATCGATACAGATCGGAATCGTTTCGATGCGCCAGGTAAGCGTACCGATCCCCTTTCAACCACCCCAACGGCTATTTCCCAACAGCCATTCAAATATGAACCCGTACCGATACGCCCTCAATGTAACCCCCTCGTCCCGGTCTGGTCGGATGACCGGTCTGAGTGGGCCACACGGGGAAAACTGAAGCGAAACCCGATAAGGCTTCCCCTTGGTTAACGACCCAGAAAATTTCTTTTAACTTTAGTCTTATCTAGATGCATATTTAATTCCTATGTGGAGCACAACAGCGGAAGATACAAACAACGAAACATTCACCGACCAAACAAACATAAACAGTCCATTTTACTTCATTAACACAATACACCATTAAATACTATTTAATTTTTAATTATTTTTAATAGATTATTTAGTGTGTAAAGTGATATTTTTACGGATGAGTCTACAACGAACTACACACACTGTCGAACACCATTAACACAATACACCATTAAATACTATTTAATTTTTAATTATTTTTAATAGATTATTGAAAATCTCAAAGGCTCAACATGCAATTAATCATATTTTTTAAAAAAATAGAAGAAATTACTCCAAGGACAATTCTCACTACCTCATTCATGGTCTTACCCAATTAAATAAAATCACCTCGTTTCTATTTTTCACGTATTATTTTCTTATAAATTAAAATTTACAAATCATCTTCTTTTTCATACCTCATATATTAATTCTAATATGTTAATTAATAAAATTCTTAAAATAAAAAACACTCCAAAAACTTAACTCACGAATCAAAAATATTAATTAGAAATTCATAGAATTGACATATTCGTTTGAACCACGAACAAATTAATTAGAAAATTGTTCGCATGTTGTTGAAGATAATTGTAGAACTAATGTTTTGATATAGTAATTGAAAAATGTTTTGGACTAATTTGAAAAGAATTTAAAACTTGTTTTAAGTCCAAACAACTTGAATTTATGTTTGAGGTATTTTAAGAAGTTTTCGGCAAAGATTTTTCATGTTTTTAATAGCCAAACTTGTGATTTCAGAGTACCCGTATCGATACGGTAAACCCCCGTACCGATACCTTTTTGCCCCAGTTTGGCCACTGTCAAAACCTGTATCGATACAGGCCCTTGCCGTATCGATACAGATCGGAATCGTTTCGATGCGCCAGGTAAGCGTACCGATCCCCTTTCAACCACCCCAACGGCTATTTCCCAACAGCCATTCAAATATGAACCCGTACCGATACGCCCTCAATGTAACCCCCTCGTCCCGGTCTGGTCGGATGACCGGTCTGAGTGGGCCACACGGGGAAAACCGAAGCGAAACCCGATAAGGCTTCCCCTTGGTTAACGACCCAGAAAATTTCTTTTAACTTTAGTCTTATCTAGATGCATATTTAATTCCTATGTGGAGCACAACAGCGGAAGATACAAACAACGAAACATTCACCGACCAAACAAACATAAACAGTCCATTTTACTTCATTACAGCAGGCCGTTTCGAAACGCCTATAGGGTGTTCCGAAACGCCTTGACCTAGTCAACGGGCCTGGGTCAACTACAAGGTGACCGTTCCGAAACAGGGGAGACCCGTATCGGAACGACCTTGACGGTCAATATCTTGTGGTCAACGAGATTTGACCGTTTCGAAACTTCAAAGGCCCGTTTCGGAACAGCTTCATCTCGCCAATTTCTCAAAATTCCAGTAGCAAAAATGTTCCGAAACGACCCTCATCCGTTTCGAAACGGCAGGCCATTTGCAAAGGGCCCGTTCCGGAACAGGGGGACCCGTTCCGAAACACCCCCTGTCTGCAGACTCGTCTGGGCTGTTTTGAGGCACAAGGGTGCCCCGAAACACCACCAAAACACCATACAACAGCAAAACAATTAAACCCGAGGTATACCAACAATACTATCATGCTTTAACAAGGTTTAGACATGTCTAACACTAAGGCAACATCCCACAAACATGCATTCATTCAAAACATCGTTTAAGCACACGTATGAACTCTTAAGGCATAAGGCTAACATTCAAGTAAGCAATTAGGCATGAGTTAACATTCACCATGGCAACACAACCATACAAAACAAGATACTAGGGAGTCTAAACATGCTCCTAGCAACCAACAACAACCAACAAAACATACATGTCCCATTGCTTAAACCATTACAAGTCTAACATTTAAAAATCCATACTTGAAGAACTCAAGTCCAAAACCACACTTGGAGGCCCTCCACTTGCCCGAGCAACCCACGAACTAAGGATCTGCAATGTTGAACAAAGAGAGCGTAAGCAATGATGCTTAGTGAGGGTAAGCTCTAAAAACAAACCTCAACATTGCAGGGTCCGAGCACGATCTAGCCAAAGTAAAACACATTCATACCAAAGGTCCACAAGATAGAATGCATGAGCAAAAGACAATAATAATGCCATGATTATAAGCTCAATTTCCATGCTACATGTAATCACAAACAATTATCCCAATAAGAACCATGAACCTCAACACATTGATATACACGTCAAACAACATTGGCACCTAGTTAAGACCCGAATACGCGGATAGACATGTTGGAAACTCATATCCAACAACCACATTACCTCACGGTGGGATTTCACTCATCACCGGTCTCGCGGAGGGGATTCCACTCATCCTCACGCCCCGTCGATGGGATTCCACTCATCACCGACTATATTTAATTACAATTCCGGGCGAACCCGTACTCCTCCTTGGTGACTCAACGCCACCAAGGCCACGCGCGACTTTAGACTCATGTGTACACACTAACCTCCTAATGATCGATCATTTGTATCCAAGTTTACTAGTGCCAACATTTACTCATTTCATTAACCTTGTGCTTAGCACATACCCACCAACAACCATCATCATGCATGTCTCAAGCATCGCAAGTCCAATCTCATTTCACATCTATAAAGCAATATACATAGACATTCATACCACAATTTATACGAGACATACACAACCATACAATGAGTTCAACCAAAGGCTCTAGATCAAGTTTAGGATTAGGCTACCACCCTAATCCTAACTCTAGGTGGGTCTACCAAGCCCAACCTAGTCCATATACTCGAACCAACCAATTTTAAACCGTTTAAAACAATTAACCACTCACCGAGCTTCCAAGCCCAAAGACCAAGCAAGCACAACCTTCAACTTCCCGGATTCGGTCCCGAAGCCTCTTCTACGTTTCCTCTTGCTTCTAGTCAAACAAAAACCCATACATTACTTCTCAATTCAATGCTAATTCAACCATCAACCTACTTGCAAAACACAACCCATTTCCACAAATTTCCAAACCACATAGCATCTCCAAAAACCCAATTTTCGGACTCCCACAACCAAGGACTGAAATACTCATTTTCAAACACCCAAATGACTTCCAAAACATCCCAAATCACCCTCCTAACATAGGTAGACCATCAGCCCTTCAATTCCAACACTAAACCTCTCAAAAACTCAAGTTTTCATACCCTAAAATTTGCCCTAAAGACCCACCACGAAAATTCATCCAAAATCTACCAAATTAAGATATGTTGCATATTTCGTTATGATTAAACATAACCCCAAAACAATTTCTCAAAACAAATTGAAAAACCCCATCAAAACCCCAAATTTCCATATGAACCCTAATTCCCAAAACTCACTATTTTTGAAATTTAAAACAATGGTTGGATAGAGGATAAAGAGGAGATTAGGAAAACGTAATTACCTTTGAAAAAGACCTTGGATTGAAGAAGGGGATGAATGGAATAGTGACTAGTGTAGTTGGGAGAGTTTGAGCATGGGAGGGGGGGTTTCACGTTAATTTGGAAGAAATGGGGAAAGAGAAGACACTTTACAATAAAGTGGTCTTACTTTTAAAAGTTTTGGGTAAAATCACGATATAAGTCCCTCCCTCTTTATTATGGTTCAAAAGGGTCATTATTTATAGTTGATTTGTCTTGATTAAATTTTTATTTAACTCGAACTAAAACCCGGTTAACTCCTAGGCCTAAGACACGGGTGTTACACTCAAGCGTATCGATACGCCTATGCTGGCAAGAGCCCAACGACTAGTTCCTATGAAGGTTGTACCGATACCCATCAACGCGTATCGATACGAATAGCTGTAGAACAGCATTTATGAAGGGAAATAAAGTCCTCAACAGCTCCAATTCATCCCCAACGACTAGTAACGGCTACAAAATCAATTGGGAGTATAAAAGGGACCTCCAAGAATCAAGAGAAGGCTAATGCTCATATTGTCAAACATCAAATGATCAAGAAATTGTCTTAGTGCTTAAATTGTCATTTCTTGTATAGACAAACACTAGTGAGCCAAAATTGTCAAATTTGCTCAAGTGTTTTAGGTTTTGGGTGAGTGCTTAATTGTGCAAATAAACACCTATTATAGGGTTTTTAGTTTGCTTCTTATTTCTCTTTGTAAAGAGGGTTTTGATCAAGGCTTTAGGTAGAAGCTTGATCGGTTGTAAGGGTTTCCTCCTAATCCTAGAAAAGGGGACGAATCAATAGTGGATTGATTGTGAAATCCTTAGTGGGGAGCTAAGGTAGTGGATGTAGACCTTGGTTAGAAGGTTGAACCACTATAAATCATTATGTCACATTTCAATTTAGCTTCCTCAACCGTTCCACCCAAATATCCACCTCTCCACCACTTGGTGAGCAACATTGGTTGATCGAATCGAGCCCCACACAACTCAACAATTGGTATCAGAGCTTGGCTCAATCGAAGACTATTAACATCCTATTGAGAAGATCCGGCAAGCTCGATCACTTTTTCATCAACCAGCTCAAATGGCACAATCAATCGACAAACCGCCTTTCTTTGATGAAACTCACTATGCCCATTGGAACACAAAGATGGAGTTCTTCATCAAATCAAAAGATTACAAGATATGGGATGTAGTTGAAGATAGTCTGTTCGTGCCTCAAAGAAGTAAAGCGGAGTGGAGTGCCGACGATCGCAAGAAGATGGAGCTAAATTGCAAAGCCTTGCACATTCTATTTTGTGCATTTGGTCCATCCATCTATGAGAAGATGTCTTCTTGTGAGAGTGTCAAGGAGGTATGGGACAAGCTTGAAGTCACATACGAGGGAACCAATGAAGTCAATGAGACCAAGATTGGGCTCCTAACCTTAGAGTATGAGAACTTCAAAATGGATCCGGAAGAGAACATTGAGAAGATGTTTGATAATTTCTCCACAATCACCAATGGTCTCAAAGGATATGGAGAAGCCATCCTGGAAGAGAAGCTTGTTCGAAAGCTCATCTACTCACTTCCCGAGTCTTAGGACTCAAAGAGGACCGCCATCATCGAAGCCAAGAATTTGAAGACCTTGAAGCTTGATGAACTCATGGGGTCACTCCTTACTCATCAAATAATGAAGAAGAATAAAGAAGATGAGAAGAAGAGGGAAGAAATTAGAGATATGAGAGAGAAGAAAATCAAAGGGCTTGGCATCAATGCTAGTGTCATGGCTCTTAAATCCTCCACTTGCCATCATGTCTACTCAAGTGAAGAGGAGGATGAAGATGAAGAGATAGTTCATCTCTTCAAGAAGTGTGCCTCGTTCATGAAGAAATCCTTGAGAGAGCTTGAACGAGAACCTAAAAGAAAGGAGAGGGCAAGCACTTCAAGCCATAAGAAGAAGGCACATGTGGCTACTTGGAGTGATGAGGACTCCACCGACGATGAACAAGCCAACCTTTGCCTTATGGCCATCGAAGAAGATTCAAGGGTAACTTCTAAGTCATCTACTTCATGTTCTTATTCCTTTGATGAATTACAAGATGCCTATGATGATTTGGTTTTAGATTTTAAAAGCCACATTTTGAAAAACAATAAATTGATTTCAAAGTTAAAAATTCAAAATGATTTGCTTTCTAAAACCAAACTTGAACTTGAAGCAAAACTTGAAGAGGTTGAATCAAAATGTTTTGATTTACAAAAATTGCTTCAAAATGTTCAAGAAGAAAATGATTTGATTTCCAAAGAGCTTGAAAAGAAAAACAATTTTGGAAAATCTTATTTTTATGTTAGACAATCTAGTACCCCTAGATTTATTAAAGGAAAATGTTTTAGAAGTGTTTGGGTCCCAAAAGGACTAACCAGTTCAATTAAAAAGGATGACATTGAAAAATGGATTCCTAAGGGGACTAAAATTTGTGCTACTAATGTTCATGGATCCAAAGCAATTTGGATACCAAAAATTACTTGATTTTCTATTGCTAGGTGTGATGAAGATGTTCAACAAGTCAAACATTGAGGGGGAGCTCCATACACACAAGGAAGAGCACTTGAAGAAGGAAGGCTTCACATCCTACCTTGAGTTCAAGTGTTGGTAAAAATCTAGTTGTTTTAGCATTTATTTGTTTTATTTTTAGTTTATTCAACTAGATGATCATAAATGTTGGACTAACTTTTTGATGATGCTTTGAGTAAGGGGGAACCAAATTTAAACCAAAATTTTAAGTGTGTCAATTTTCTTATACCTCCATTGTTATTTTAAAACTAAATGCTTTTAAATTCTTTTTGATATAACAAAAAGGGGGGAGAAATATGGTTTGAAAAAATTGAATTTTCAAATGAATAAGGGGGAGAATCCCAAACAATTTTTCAAGTGAGTTTTATTATATCAAAAAGGGGGAGATTGTAGAACTAATGTTTTGATATAATAATTGAAAAATGTTTTGGACTAATTTGAAAAGAATTTAAAACTTGTTTTAAGTCCAAACAACTTGAATTTATGTTTGAGGTATTTTAAGAAGTTTTTGGCAAAGATTTTTCATATTTTTAATAGCCAAACTTGTGATTTCAGAGTACCCGTATCGATACGGTAAACCCCCGTACGGATACCTTTTTACCCCAGTTTGGCCACTGTCAAAACCCGTATCAATACAGGCCCTTACCGTATCGATACAGATCGGGATCGTTTCGATACGCCAGGTAAGCGTACCGATCCCTTTTCAACCACCTCAACGGCTATTTCCCAACGGTCATTCAAATATGAACATGTACCGATACGCCCTCAAGCGTATCGATACGCCTATGCTGGCAAGAGCCCAACGGCTAGTTCCTATGAAGGTCGTACCGATACCGTTCCACGCGTATCGATACGAATAGCTGCAGAACAACATTTATGAAGGGAAATAAAGTCCTCAACGGCTCCAATTCATCCCCAACGACTAGTAACGGCTACAAACTCAATTGGGAGTATAAAAGGGACCTCCAAGCATCAAGAGAAGGCTAATGCTCATATTGTCAAACATCAAATGATCAAGAAATTGTCTTAACGCTTAAATTGTCATTTCTTGTATAGACAAACACTAGTGAGCCAAAATTGTCAAATTTGCTCAAGTGTTTTAGGTTTTGGGTGAGTGCTTAATTGTGCAAACAAACACCTATTAGAGGGTTTTTAGTTTGCTTCTTATTTCTCTTTGTAAAGAGGGTTTTGATCAAGGCTTTGGGTAGAAGCTTGATCGGTTGTAAGGGTTTCCTCCTAATCCAAGAAAAGGGGACGAATCAATAGTGGATTGATTGTGAAATCCTTAGTGGGGAGCTAAGGTAGTGGATGTAGATCTTGGTTAGAAGGTTGAACCACTATAAATCATTGTGTCACATTTCAATTTAGCTTCCTCAACCCTTCCACCCAAATATTCACCTCTCCACCACTTGGTGAGCAACATTGGTTGATCGAATCGAGCCCCACACAACTCAACAATAATTAGTGAATTAGTTGTTATGATTTTGTTATTAGTTTTTTGAATTTGTTAGTCTATTTGGTCATTATTCGTTTAGGCTATGAATACCCAAATATTTATGTAATCCAATTCTAATAAAAAATCAGATCCACATTTCTAACTTTATATTTTTTTTATTTCTCTAACTCTCGTCGTTCTTCATCTTCACCACACAAAGGTCACCGTCCGGCCATCATGGGCGAGCCACTAAGGCTATTGGAGTGTTTGATGACACCTCAAAAAATTTTAGAAATTATATTTTTTTGGCTAAAGGGGTACTTTTGCCCCTGAGTTCGACCCAAAAATGCAATTTCGCCCCTCGCCGAAAAGTGCACTCAATGTGGCCCTCCAGTTCATGAAATCGATCCAATTGACCCTTTGACCGATGTTGACCATTATGGTGTTGACGTGGCAGTTAATGGTGATGATGTGGCAGTCCATGATGCTGATGTGGCGGTCAACGATGCTGATGTGGTAGTACATGTTGGACGATGACATGGCATGAGGGGTTGAATTAATTATTTTAACTGAATTCGAGGGCATAATTGATTTTTTTCCTGAGTTTAGGGGCATAATTGATTTTAATTAAAAATTCTATAACTTATTTAATATTTAAGTTGAAAAATAAGAATTTATGAAATTATTAAAATTTTAAAATATTAAAACTAGATAAATAAATTTATTAAGTGAGAATTATTAAAAAAAAAACAAAGTGAAGACTCTCACTTAAGATCAAAAAATTCTTCAATTTATTTTATAAAAATTCATAAAGTTAATAAAAATAAATATAATATTCTAAAATTTACTGAAAAAAAATTATATAAAAAATTAAAATATATTATGAATTAAAAAATATAAAATTTAATCTAAAAACTTAATAATTTTTTTTATAAATTATTAAAAAAGTAAACACTTTTATCGGAAAAAAAATTCGACTTCGTCATTTTGAGTATTACTATTCGTTAGATTTTTTTAGTGGAATCAACATTGTGCTAGAGTAACAATAGAATTCAATTTTTTTCGCTTTTTTACATCAAATTGATGCTCATTAATATTTGATGTACATAAATGAAAGAGAATTTTCGCTTTATTAATACTTTAATACAATGATGTCTCAATTGAAAATATGTTCAAGGAACATTAGTACACGTAGCATAACGAGAAACAATCGAAAGATTCTCTAATGGTTTATAAATATTTTTAAATTTTTTATATTTATAACTTTAATGTTTTTACTTATATTTAATTCATTATAGTGTTTTTATTTTTTTAATATTTTATGAATATTTAAATATTAATAGTTTTTATTTTTTTAGCTTAAAGATTAAATAAGTTATCGAACTTTTAATTATGCCCCTAAACTCAGGAAAAAATCAATTATGCCCTTGAATTCGGTTAAAATAATCAATTCAGCCCCTCATGCCACGTCATCATCCCACGTGTACTGCCACGTCAACATCGTTGACCACCACGTCAGCATCATAGACTGCCACGTCATCACCGTTAACTGCCACGTCAGCACCGTAATGGTCAACGTCGCTCAAAGGGCCAATTTGAACGATTTCATGGACTGGAGGGCCACATTGAGTGCACTTTTCGACGAGGGGCGAAATTGCATTTTTGGGTCGAACTCAGGGGCAAAAGTACCCCTTTAGCCTATTTTTTTATATAATTTGTATATGAAAAAATTAAAAAATATATAATTGGCACTTATTTATAAATAAGATGACACCCTTAAAAATAAAAGGGTAAACTAACCCAATGACCACAATACTATGGTAAAGGTATTAAAATGACCACATTAAAAAAATCGACTCAATTGACCACCCAAACTATTGTAATTGGATCAATGTGACCACCAGCCGTTAATGGGCTAACGGAATGTGACGTGACAGTTAAAAAATTAAAGGTATAATCACACATTTGGTCCTTATTATTTACACATTCTTTTAATTTAGTTCTAATTTTAAACTAATAAAATAAATTAATTAGATGGTGACACTTGTCAATGCTTTATTGGAGGAATTTAATTTTTTATATTTGATTAATAAATTATTTTCCTCCTCCAATCAGTGTCACCACCTATTTAGAGGAGAAAAACAAAATCTCCAATATTGCTTTTGATGAGAATCAAACTTGGGTTCAACAAAGACTAAAGCAACACCTTAACCATTGCACCAAGCACATGTTTATGCTATAAATCACCAATTGTATTATATGTCTTATTGATTTTCTTTCTTGCTCAGTTTCTTTTCCGAAGCCCCGTCAGCAGCATCATCGTCAATTTCTTCCCCATCATCATCTTCATCACTAGACTCAGGAATATGTGATGGGTCCTCCAACTCAGACCCAGATTCATCTTCATCCTCATCTTCTTCCTCTTCTTCAAACTTCTCTTCTTCACTCTTAGGATTCTCCCTATACTTATTAATCAATTCCTCACACTGCTTATTATTCTTCTTGAGCTTCTATTTCATTGCATTCAAAGCCTTGTGATTGTTATGATTGTAGTTATAATGTAGTTAGTTGGTTATTTGTTTGTTACAGGGTAGTTACATTAGAGA
This sequence comes from Hibiscus tridactylites, assembly GCA_958450335.1. Classification (NCBI taxonomy): domain Eukaryota; kingdom Viridiplantae; phylum Streptophyta; class Magnoliopsida; order Malvales; family Malvaceae; genus Hibiscus; species Hibiscus tridactylites. Next base: position 21,109,787 of record OY288266.1, read on the forward strand.
GTTAGTTAGTCATCTAAATCATTGGTGTATAAATATCCTTGTAATGTATCCAATTATATTCAATGAAAGTTGAAGAAAATATTCTCAATATTATACTCTCTAAATTTCAACATGGTATCATGAGCCCATTTTTCTTCAGTTTTCACGTTTCGGGCTTCTATTTTGTGTGTGGCCCATTTCCTTTCCTGGATTCAGTCCCGGATTCAGTTTTGTATATCGAGTTTTCTTTGTTTTTGCCTCTTTGGTTTTCCCCCAATTTCTAGGGTTTTCCTTGTTTTCCCGTTGATTTCGTGATATGTCGTCCGCGTCGGAGGAAACGGTGGTTGATTTTCACCATCCGTTGTTCCTCCACCCTTCTGATACGCCGGGGACTTTATTGGTGTCGCATCAACTCACTGGTCCGGAGAATTACAGCGTTTGGAGCCGCTCGATGAGGATTGCTCTTCTGGCGAAGAACAAGTTTGGGTTCGTGGATGGAGATTGCAAGAAGGATGCGTATGAAGAGGTTTTGCGGTCGCAATGGGAGCGTTGCAACGCTATCGTCCTATCTTGGATCCTGAACACTGTAAGTAGAGAATTAGCTGCTGGTATCGTTTTCAATTCGAGTGCGTCCCTTGTGTGGGAAGATCTACGAGAGCGTTTTGATAAGATTGATGGGTCACGAATTTTTTTTCTACACCGAGAAATTGTTGCGTTAACTCAAGGCGATTCCACTGTTTCTGCGTATTATACTCGTCTCAAACTTCTTTGGGATGAGTATAATTCGCTTGTGCCTTTCTCTGCGTGTAATTGTGAAGCTTCTCAGAAAAACCTTCAGATTCTGGTTCAACATAAGCTTTTTCAGTTTCTCATGGGCTTGAACGAGACGTACTCTGCCATTCGGAGTAAAATCCTGCTCAAACAACCTCTGTCGACGGTGAATCAAGCCTATGCAATGATTGTTCAAGAGGAATCCTAGAGGAAGCATCTCACTGGTATTTCGCCCCTTTCCGATTCGACGGTCATGTATTCTCAGTCTCTTGGTGGTCCAGCGCGTCGACGGTTCAATGGTATCTATGACCACTGTAAACTCAAAGATCACAAGAAGGAAAGTTGCTACCGTTTGATTGGCTTTCCTCCGGAATACAAGTTTACTAAGAAAAAGACTTCTCAGGCTGCACTTGTTAATTCTCAGACTCCTTCTGACCTGTTACCTGATGATGTTCCTGGTGCTTCTTCCAGTGCTCCCACTTTCACTCGAGATCAATACTCTCAGATTTTAAGCTTGCTTCAGAAGCTTCCTGCGAATGATGCTGTGGTAAATTCTGCATGTATTTCCTTTAGTTTTTCATCCATTACTGATAAGTCTCCTTCTTGGATTTTAGATACAGGTGATACCGACCATATTTTGTCCGATCTCAAGGGTTTGTGTTCTCCACAGTCATGTGCCTCTAATTCACGCCTTGTTCATTTACCCAATGGTAAAACTGTTCCAATAACCCACACTGGTTCATTCCCTCTTTCATCTGACCTTTCTCTTTCAAATGTCCTTTTTGTGCCTCAATCTAATCAGAATATTCTTTCTGTTTCTCGTCTTACCGATGATCTAAATTGTTCCCTCACCTTTTATCCCAATTGTTGTGTCTTACAGGATCTCTCAAATGGAGTGACGAGGGAGATTGGTAAGGAGCGTGGAGGCCTCTATTTTTTTTTCAGCTGTTGCTTCTGGTTTGTCTAAAGCCTCTAATTGTACTTCTTTGCCTTGTGATGCCATCTTTACTCATTGTATGACATCTACTGTTAATAAAGATTTTTGTGTTTGGCATGCTAGACTTGGTCATGCTTCTGTCTCTACTATGAATAAGATTTCTCCTTTAACTACTGTTGATTTTGATAAGAATAAGACTACCTCACCTTGTCTTGTTTGCCCCCTAGCTAAGCAAACTAGGTTTCCTTTTCCTCTTAGTCACTCTGTTTCTGCTAAGCCTTTTGACCTTATTCATGTTGATTTGTGGGGGCCCTATAGGGTGTCCACTCATAGTGGTCATAGATTTTTCCTCACTGTGGTTGATGATCATACTCGAATGAGTTGGATTTTTTTGCTTAGACTTAAGAGTGATATTGTTTTGGCTCTTAAACAGTTCTTTGTTCTTGTTCAAACCCAGTTTTTTGTTGTTATTAAAACTGTGAGGAGTGACAATGGTTCTGAGTTTTTCAATACTGAGTGTTCCTCTTTTTTTTCTTCTTTGGGTGTTGTTCACCAAAGCTCTTGTGTCTATACTCCTCAGCAAAATGGGATTGCTGAAAGGAAGCATAGGCACATCCTAGAGGTTGCTAGGGCTCTTCACTTTCAGTCTAAGGTTCCTTTAAAATTCTGGGGTGAGTGTGTTTCCACTGCTTGTTACATCATAAATAGGATGCCTTCTTCTGTTCTTCATTGGAAGTCTCCTTTTGAGGTTTTGTATAATAAAATTCCTAATTTGTCTCACTTTAGAGTTTTTGGTTGCCTAGCATATGCCACTAATACAAATCATTCTGATAAATTTTCACCTAAGGTTGTACCTTCTGTTTTTCTTGGGTACTCTAGTACCAAAAAAGGTTATTTGTTGTTCAATCTTGTCTCTAAATCTTTCTTTATTAACAGAGATGTCATATTCCATGAAACTGTTTTTCCTTTTTCCTTTCTCATCCTTCTTCTGTTTCTTTTTTCCCTCCTCATCCATTCATTTCAGATACTGATTTTCTTATTCTTGACCCTCTTCAATCTTCTCATTCTCCTATTGCACCTGTAAATCCTGAACCTCCTGACCATCATGACCATATAACTCCTGAACCTCATGAACATATCTTTCCTGACCCTCATGATCATTTACCTCCTGAACCTTCTGCAGATTTAGACCATGAACCTCATACCCAAATACACCCTGATCCTCCTGATCCTATCCATTTTGTACCTCCTAGCCCTATTCATTCTGACCAACCTTCTCATCATGTTGTTTCTTCCACTGATAACCCTGCTTCTCTTCCTGTTGTTCGTCGTTCCTCTCGTATTTCTCGTTCACCCAATTGGTTACATGATTATGTGCAAACTTACCATTCTTTCTCTCCTCCTTTGTCTGGTCAGTACCCTCTTTCCTCTTTTATTTCTTACTGTCATTTACCTTCTCATACCCAAACTTTTCTTGTTTCTACTTCTCATATTCCTGAGCCTCTCACTTATCATGAAGCTGCCCAAAACCCTTTGTGGGTTCGAGCCATGAATGAGGAAATTCAAGCTCTTGAGTCTAACAAAACGTGGTCGGTTGTGCCTTTACCTACTGGGAAGGTGCCTATTGGATGTAAATGGGTCTATAAGGTCAAGTATCAGCCTTCGGGTGATGTGGAAAGATACAAGGCTCGTTTAGTGGCTAAGGGCTATAATCAACGAGAGGGTGTGGATTTTGTTGATACCTTCTCCCCTGTGGCTAAGATGACTACAGTTCGTCTTGTTCTTGCTCTTGCTGCTGTTTTTACTTGGCCTTTATTTCAAATGGATGTCTACAACGCATTCCTTCAAGGTGACCTTGTTGAGGAAGTCTACATGGATCTGCCTGTTGGTTTTTGCAGCCAGGGGGCGTATGGTATGCAGGCTGCAAAATTCGTTGTATGGGTTAAAACAGACATCTCGTCAATGGAATGCAAAGCTAATAGAAGCTTTAGTGACTGCTGGTTATTGTCAAAGTAAACATGATTACTCGTTGTTTACAAAAAAAAAACAAGATTCGAAGATAGTTATTCTCTTGGTTTATGTGGATGATTTACTAACCACGGGAAATGATCAGGGGATGATAAAGGATTTGAAGAATATTTTGCATATGAACTTCAAAATGAAGGATCTAGGGGAGTTAAAATATTTCCTTGGGCTTGAAATTTTGAGGTCAAAAGAAGGAATTGTTCTCAATCAGCGTAAGTATGCCCTTGAACTGATTGAAAGCACTGGATTAGGAGGTGCTAAACCAGCAGTAACACCACTGCAATCAAGTCAGAAGTTGACTTCAATTGAGTATGATATGGTAACACAACAGAGTACAGATGAAGATTTGGTGGTTGATACAACACAATATCAGCGTCTCATTGGAAGGTTACTCTACTTAACACATACGAGGCCGGACATTTCTTTCTCAATACAACATTTGAGTCAGTTCATGAACCAACCCAAGAAGACTCATTTTGATGCTGCTTTGCGAGTGGTGCGGTATATCAAGAAGAATCCAGGTCAGGGAATATTGTTAAGTGCAAATAGTGACTGTCAGCTCCTTGCGTACTGTGACTCTGATTGGCCTGCATGCCCTATGACTCGAAGATCCATGACAGGCTACTGTGTGAAATTGGGAGATTCACTAATCTCGTGGAAGTCAAAGAAGCAAGCTACAGTTGCTCGATCATCAGCAGAAGCCGAGTACAGAAGCATGGTTGTTACGACATCAGAAATTGTGTGGTTAAGAGGGTTGCTGAAGGAACTTGGTTTGGTTACAAACTTACCAGCTAAACTCTTTTGTGATAGCAAAGCTGCTCTACAAATTGCAGCTAATCCTGTTTACCACGAAAGAACTAAGCATATCGAAATCGATTGCTATTTTGTTCGTGAACAAATACAGAACAAGTTGATTGAAACAAAGTTTGTTCCTACAAATGAGCAATTAGCAGATGTTATGACAAAGGGGCTTCCGAAACACCAACATGATTATATTGTATCCAAGTTGGGGGTAAAAGATGTTTTTCACCCTCCAACTTGAGGGGGAGTGTTATGATTGTAGTTATAATGTAGTTAGTTGGTTATTTGTTTGTTACAGGGTAGTTACATTAGAGAGTTAGTTAGTCAGCTAAATCATTGGTGTATAAATATCCTTGTAATGTATTCAATTATATTCAATGAAAGCTGAAGAAAATATTCTCAATATTATACTCTCTAAATTTCAACAGTGATTACTACTACTCATTTTCTTTTTCGCCTCCTTATTAGCCAAAGCTTCTACTAAGAAATCCTCCAACATTACAAGACACTTGATATAAAGATTTGAAACTCTGTCATACTCGGTAACACGCATGACCTTCTCCAGCTGTTTATTAATCTTGTCAAAACTCTCTTGCAAGCTAACCTATTCATTGATTTTCATTGCATTTTTCATCTGATCAACCGTACTTGCCATCTCCTCAAACCGCTTATCTTTAGCAGATCTAATCACCCACTTTTGCCCATCAGAATCATCGCTATCACTAGCATTTGCTTGAAGATATCTGCTTCCAGCAGCAATGGCTGTGGCTTCTCTGGATCCCCCATTCTCAATTTCATCCTCGATATCAGTCTCCTATTCCTCAGTGTCACTACCACCCTGTAATAAATTGGTAAATTTATAGAATTCAGAAACAATTACAGAATGTCCAACCTCTTCACTAGAATACTATGTAAAGGCTATACATTTTAAATTGATGCGTACAACAATAAAATAAAATAAACCTGAGTCCAGAACTTGGATGTCATCGGAGTTTCCTTGTTTTTAAAGGAATTAGTTGAAAGCTGCAAAAAGAAAACAATAAGACATATAATACAATTGGTGATTTATAGCATAAACATATATTTGGTGTAGTGGTTAAGGTGTTGCTTTGGTCCCTGTTGGACCCAAGTTTAATTCCCATCAAAAGCAATATTGGAGATTTTGTTTTTCTCCTCTAAATAGGTGTTGACACGTGTCACCACCTAATTAATTTATTTTATTAGTTTAAAATTAGGACTAAATTGAAAGAATGTGTAAATAATAAGGACCAAATGTGTGATTATACCTTTAATTTTTTACCTGCCACATCACCTTCTGTTAGCCCATTAACGGCTGGTGGTCACATTAATCCAATTTCAATAGTTTGGGTGGTCAATTAAGTCAATTTTTTTTTAATTTTGTCATTTTAATACCTTTTATCATAGTATGGTGGTCATTAGATTAGTTTACCCAAAATAAAATGACACCTCTTTATAAATAATTAACATTTCTTAAATATTGTTCAAAAAAGACACCTCTTAAAAAAATGGGAAAACTACACTGGTGGTCCCCTAACTATTACTGTTCTCCTGTTTTGGTCCCAAAACTATGTTTTTTCGGCAAACTAGTCCCTTCTGTTACATAGTTCTCTTGTTTTGGTCCCGACGTTAAATAACTAACGGTTTTGGCTGACGTGGCATTTTTTTAATATTTTTAATCATTTCTCTCTCCTCTTATATTATTTTTATTTAATTTTATTCACCCAATCATGTTGTGACACGTGTCACTACACTATTAGGTGAAAACCCCCCAAAAAATCCTTAAAATTGGACATGGTGCCGTTAAGAATCAAACCCAGGACCACTAAAGCACCAAGCATGCACTTAAACCAACTAAGCTAGGCTGGATACTTAATTTAAATCTACTAACACTTATATTTAAGTTGTACAAATTAACCCAAAAAAACCTAAAAACATAATTGGTGCCCCTGGGAATCGAACCCAGGACCACCAGCGCATAAGGCATGCACGTGAACCAACTATGCTAAACTAGTTACCTAATTTAAATCTACTAACATTTATATTTAAGTTGTACAAATTAACCCAAAAACCCCTAAAAACACAATTGGTGCCACCAAGATTCGAACCGAGGTAACTAACATGGAAGGCCAACGTGTAAACCAATTACACTAAGCCAACTATTTGGTTTAAATTTTCTAACATTTATATTTAACCTAAACAAATTAGAAACAACACATTCGAACACAATACCTTATTGATTTTTAAAAAAAAATATTTAACCACCAAGTTAAACTAATAAATTGTGCTATGTTTAAATTAAATATATTTAACAAATTATGTTTAAAATTAAAAAAATCAAACTAATTTTTTTTACTTTGATTGATAATAACAAAACTAATTAAATATTTATTTATTATTATAAAATTATTATAAATTAATATTTATTTATTATATTAAATATAATATTAATAAATATTATTAGTTTAATATTTTTTATTATTTCTCTCCTCTTATATTATTAATAAATATTGATTTTATAATAAATAAATATTAATTTATAATAATTTTATAATAATAAATAAATATTTAATTAGTTTTGTTATTATAATCAAAATAAAAAAATTAGTTTGATTTTTTAATTTTAAACATAATTTAGTTAAATATATTTAATTTAAAAATAGCACAATTAACTAGTTTAACTTGGTGGTTAAATATTTTAAAAAAAAAATTCAATAAGATATTGCGTTCGAATGTGTTGTTTCTAATTTGTATAGGTTAAATATAAATGTTAGAAAATTTAAACCAAATAGTTGGCTTAGTGTAATTGGTTTACACGTTGACCTTTCATGCTAGTTACCTCGGTTCGAATCTTGGTGGCACCAATTGTGTTTTTAGGCTTTTTTGGGGTTAATTTGTACAGCTTAAATATAAATGTGAGTAGATTTGAATCATGTAACTAGCCTAGCATAGTTGGTTCACATGCATGCCTTATGCTCTGGTGGTCCTGGGTTTGATTCCCATTGCACCAATTATATTTTTAGGTTTTTTTGGGTTAATTTGTACAGCTTAAATATAAGTGTTAGTAGATTTAAATCAAGTATCCAGTCTTGCTTAGTTGGTTTAAGCGTATGCTTGGTGTGCTGGTGGTCTTGGGTTCGAATCCCAGCGGCACCAAGTTCAATTTTAAGGATTTTTTTTGGGGGTTTCACCTAATAGTGTAGTGACACGTTTAAAAAATATTAAAAAATGCCACGTCAGCCAAAACCGTTAATTATTTAACGTCGGTGACCAAAACAGGAGAATTATGTAACAGAAGGGACTAGTTTGCCGAAAAATATAGTTTTGGGATCAAAACAGGAGAACGGTAATAGTAAGGGGACCACCGGTGTAGTTTCCCCTAAAAAATTGACTTTCTCACTGCCGGCCATTATGCCTCCATTTTCGCACGTGTCTATTTTTTTATTTTAATCAAAAGAAACTCACATGCCCTCGTTATTTTCCCAAAAAAGTGGAATATTTACACGAATATTATATTCTAATTGTATTTTCAGAAATAGGGATGGCCTCAGATTATTTACACAAACAGCGATCTTTATTGTTCAAAAGTTGAAGACATTCAACACACCATTCGACTTTGAACAGTGTTTTTCAACCACGTGGCGAGCTCTGGGAGGGTCGGGCACTGTTCAAAGTCGGACTGCCCACCCCCCGACTTCAAACAGTGCACCGAATATATGGTGGGGTGGCAGGCGGGTCACGGGTCACGGGTAGGCAGCCACGATGCCACGTGGCGAGCTCTGGGAGGGTCAGGCACTGTTCAAAGTCGGATTGCCCACCCCCCGACTTCAAACAGTGCACCGAATATATGTTGGGGTGGCAGGCGGGTGGCAGGTCACGGGTAGGCAGCTTTAATTTTTTTGTTTTTTTTATTATTGGTTGATTGGGAGGTGTAATTTATGTGGTTGAAATTGAAATGAGGTGAAGATAAATAGGGGTTGTGTTGAAGGTTGAAGGTTGAAGAAAGAAGAGAAAGATTTTGAAGAATATTTGTGAGTATTTATATTTTATTTGAGAAAATTATGTTAAATTTATATTTGTAATGTATGTATTTTTTTGTAGTTATATTTTTTTATTTTTTCAGATTAGATTTTTTAATTTTCTATTGTTAGAATTTTGAAGTTGATGTTTGAAATAATGAAATTTTTGTGTTAAATAGGTTGTTGAAGAGGAGAAGAAGATATTTTGTGAAGAGTTTGAGAAATAGAGATTTGAAGAAATATAGTAAGTATAATGCAATTTTAATTTGGTGGTTAAATTTTATAAATTTATGAAGAGATTAATTTGTTGTTTTTTATAATTTTGGAGTTGATATTTGAAAATTTTAATTTTTGAATATTTCTATTGTTGTTAATTTTATGTTAGAATTTATAACATTAATTTTATGTTAGAATTTATAAAAACAGTGTTTAATACTTTACGAAATGGTCACTAAATAGTGAAAAACGTAGTAAATGAATTTGAAATGCTCTAAAATTTTGTATGATATTAGAAATATTGTTTTTAAGGTTTCTGTTAAAATTTGGAAATTTTTGTAAATCGTTTGGTACATGAATTCGAATAAAAACAGTTTTTAATACTTTACGAAATGGTCACTAAATAGTTAAAAACGTAGTAAATGAATTTAAACGTTCTAAAATTTTGTATGCTGTTAGAAATATTGTTTTTAAGGTTTCTGTTAAAATTTGGTAATTTTTGGAAATCGTTTGGTACATGAATTCGAATAAGAACTTTTTTTAATACTTTACGAAATGGTCACTAAATAGTGAAAACATAGTAAATGAATTTGAAACGTTCTAAAATTTTGTATGCTATTAGAAATATTATTTTTAAGGTTTCTGATAAAATTTGGTAATTTTTGGAATTCGTTTGGTACATGAATTCGAATAAAAACTGTATTTAATACTTTACGAAATGGTCACTAAATAGTGAAAAACGTAGTAAATGAATTTTAAACGTTCTAAAATTTTGTATACTATATTAGAAATATTATTTTTAAGGTTTCTGTTAAAATTTGGTCATTTTTGGAAATCGTTTGGTACATGAATTAGAATAAAAACTATTTTTAATACTTTACGAAATGGTCACTAAATAGTGAAAAACGTGGTCAATGAATTTGAAACGTTCTAAAATTTTGTATTCTATTAGAAATATTATTTTTAAGGTTTTTGTTAAAATTTTGTGATTTTTTGAAATCGTTTGGTACATGAATTCGAATAAAAACTGTTTTTTATACTTTACGAAATGGTCACTAAACAGTTATTAATTTATAATATCTAGTATTATTTTTAATTCGGTAAAATTCAACGAAATTCAAATTCTAAGCATTTATTTAGTTATTTAGTAGTAGTAGTGTAATAAATGTATTAGAATGAAAATTTTAATTGCGTAGAATTTTACAAAATTGAGTGTCGGGTTATAATATATTCATACTTATCATGTAGGATGGCTGAGCAAGCTCCTCTGTTGAGATTTCAGGATGAACACATTAGTAGTTTGCCGGTTCCTGAGATGGTACAATTTTGTTAATAATTAATTTATTAGAAATTCAATTCAATTATGTTAATAATGTTTTGTTTGGTTTATCCCTTTATTTATTGATGTGTTAATTACAGGATTTTGAGGATACATTTAAACATCACCTGACCATGGCAAAAAATAATCCGCACGATCGAATCACTGAATGGTTGCAACAATCTAGATTTTATTATGCGATATTCCTTCGAGGGTACAAGTTGGTGCCCGGGTTGATTGCTGCTCTAATTGAGCGTTGGAGGCCGGAAACCCATACGTTCCATATGCCGTATGGGGAATGCACGATCACACTTGAAGACGAGGTCATGCTTATTGGGGTGCCGGTAAACGGGGCACCATTGATCGGGGCACCATTGACCGGGGAACCTTCGATCGACCAGACTGAAGTTAGACCTGAAGCACTTTGCGCTTACTTTCTCGGGAAGGTGCCGGACAAATCAAATTTGTCAGGAAGTCGCGTGAAACTGAGTTGGTTGCAAAAAGAATTCAATCTCAATGAATATAGTTCGATTGATGCGGTTTATAATGCCAGTCGAGCTTATATTTTGCAGCTCATTGGCGGTATATTGATGCCGGATAAATCTGGCAATCTTGTACATACACGGTATCTACGCTTTTTGAGGTACCCGTGGGAAGCTGCTCAATATAGTTGGGGATCGGCCATACTAGTGTTCTTGAATCGTGAGTTGTGCAAGGGTGCTAAAATAGATAATGGTCGTAAGGTTCGAGGTATTGGTGGATGTTTGTTGTTGCTGCAAGCATGGGCTTGGCAGCGACTTCCGTTTTGGACACCGATTACTCGAACACCGGTACAGTTCCCTCTTGTCACTAGGTAATTATTTTGATTGTAAGTTTAATTTTTTGTTAATATTAAATTATTTTTTATTAATTGAATAATTAATTGTGAATTGTATGCAGATGGTGCGATAAAAAAGCGCACACGGGATTGGCGAACAACAACTTGAAGGTGTTTAGAGCGGAAATTCATTTGTATTGTCTGGAGCGGGTATTTGGTTAACTATATTTTTAACAATTTAGTAAGATAGATATAAATTAATAGTTTTTTTACATTATAGTTAGGTCTGATAATAATAATCATTATTTTTGCAGTTTATTTGGATGGCGTACTACGATGATCGCATATTTGTACCAGATGAACTGTTGAAGGATTCTGACATGTGGTGTACAGTTACACCGTTGATCCACTTTGCGATTGTTGAGTTCCACTTTGCCGACAGGGTGCTTAGGCAATTTGGCTTCCATCAGCCTATTCCGTTTCCACACACTCATCATGATTATTTGCACAATTTTGATGGACGCGACAGGGCAGATGTTTCGTGGGAAGTCATACACGCTGAGTACGTTACGATGTGGAACAACAGAAACTCAACGATACCATTTCGCGTCGAAATCGAATAGGACGATTTTGATTTTCAGAGGTCAGAGTACCTGATTTATTTTTTTAATAATGGAAAGCCTTACCTAACTTCGGTCGAAGAACGGGAACAATGTAAAACATTTAAAAAAAATATGGCGGTAAAGCTGAGTCTTCCAAGATAGCAGCAGGGGCCGCATATCAAAATCCCGTTTGGTCTCAAAATTCCGAAGGTTGGCCAACAACTTGGGAACATCCAGAGCGCTCGCCAGTTCTTTGGGAAAAAGAACCGACCCAAACACATCATGCAGGAGAAGTGGGACAAAGCTCCTCTAATACTCACGAGTTTGCTGATGTTGATTTATACACACCCGAGTTTATTCCTCAACAGTTACCTCGGTACTCAAACTTTGAACGGAGCATGGATTTTCAGGAAATACAAGATTTCCTGAATTCACCAGAGTTTTTACCTCGTTACTCAACGGGTTGCGTGGACACGTACAGAACACTGCCTCCTATGCCCTCGGTGAATGGGGAGGATGCTGGAGAGGTGGATGCTGGAGAGGTGGATGGTGAAGAGGTTCTTGAGGAAGAATTGAGGCCACAACGTAAGAAGACCAAAAAACACACATATTTTTCGACCATATCCGCTCATTGTCAAAAATTACGTAAGCGGATGCAGAAGAAAAAATGATGTTATCTTTATTTGTGTAATAACTTAGAGTACTGATTGAATTTGAATATTGAATTTTCACTATGTGTTTTGTTTTTATTTATTATTATTCGTTCGTTGTTTGGTTAAAATATGATATAAATGATATATTTTCAGTAAAATAGTGAAAACGTAGTAAATGAATTTGAAACAATCTAAAAATTTGTATGCTATTAGAAATATTGTTTTTAAGGTTTCTGTTAAAATTTGATAATTTTTGGAAATCGTTTGGTACATGAATTCGAATAAAAACAGTGTTTAATACTTTACGAAATGGTCACTAAATAGTGAAAAACGTAGTAAATGAATTTGAAACGTTCTAAAATTTTGTATGCTATTAGAAATATTTTTTAAGGTTTCTGTTAAAATATGATAATTTTTGGAAATCGTTTGGTACATGAATTCGAATAAAAATAGTGTTTAATACTTTACGAAATGGTCACTAAATAGTGAAAAGCGTAGGAAATCAATTCAGACAATATTTTAAATGCAAACATTATATTTCCTGAAAGCAAGTACAATCCGCAAATAATCATTGAGGCATGGCTACATATCTTGGTTCATTGGGACATGTTGTTTTCGAATGGCCTTCACCCCTACATATGTTGCATCTCTTGCGTTGGCCTTTCTCTCTGTCAGGAAGATCCATACTCGTGTAGATCCGAGTCGATCTAGGTCGCCCAGTTGGCTTTCTACGTAGTGTCGGATCCGGTAACCATTTATCATGCTCCACTGGCGGCCAATACATAGAATTCGGGATAGGTGGGAACTCAATTTTGTAAATTTCTAATATCTGGCTGAGTCTGAAGCATGGGTCAACAAATGTGTACGGGTCAACGTTGACGAACAAACATGTTGCAACTGCATGAGCACATGGATATCGCCACGCTTGGAACTCGCCACAGTCACACCACTTACGTGTGAAATCTACTCGAAATACGTTCGAGTGGGGGGCTTCGTGTCGGGATCTGGAAGCAACAACATCGAAAGTCTAATAATGGCGGTCGAATGCGTGAACCACCAACGTCGTTGCCCTCGTCACATTTGCATCCATTTTTTCAACCATTTTCACCGGAAATAGTTGTCCACTATTTAAAGCTGCCTGCACCTTCTTCCCTTTGACGGCCCAAACCTTAGCCAAACGGTAGTATGTCTCGGTTACCAAGCTGGCTATTGGAAGATGACGCGACTCTTTGAGTACTCCATTAATGCACTCCACAAGGTTGGTAGTCATTTGCCCATATCGTCTACCACCTTCATCATATGATTGGGCCCATCTCTCTCTCTCGATGTTGTTGGCCCAACTCCAAACACGCTCGCCATATTTCATTAACCCCGCCATCTTCCTTTCAAATTCTGGCCGTAGTAATTGAAACCCTGTGTCATAATTATTGTTTGACTTAGCATCGACATAAATCAAAACACATAACTGCATACACATATATAACTTAATTTGAAAGAATGATACTTACCCATGCTCATAATCTCACTGCGAAGGTACTGATTTTTGAATTTTTCAATGGCATTCTTTCCGATGTGACGAACACAATATGCAGGGTATGCATTGGGAGGTGTCCAACGACTTCCCTCTCGATTAATTGCTGCTTTGATACCCGTCCCTCGATCAGAGATAATACAAACCCCGTCTTGGCGGACCACATGCTCACGCAAATTTGTCAAAAAGAAATCCCAAGCTTCAGCAATTTCCCCTTCAACAATTGCGAATGCAATCGGAATGACATTGTTCTCACCATCTTGCATAACGACAACCAGTAGTATGTGAGCGTATTTCCCGTAAAGCCACGTTCCATCCACTTGGATCATACGCTTACAATACGGAAAGCCATCAATGCATGGCTTGAAAGCCCAGAACAGTCGATGGAAAAATTTATACCCTTGTATCAATTGCCCTTGTCGGTCGTACGCATCTTTTGTTTGATACCTGACTATGGTGCCTGGGATGAACTGTGTCATTGCCATCAACAACGCTGGTAACTCATTATACGATCTGTCATAATCACCGTACACTGAATTCAATGCCTTTTCCCTTGCACGCCACCCCTTCATGTATTGTATTTGATATTGAAATAATTGTGCAACGGTTGCTTGAATGGTTGAAACTGGAACCCTTGGATTTGCTTCGACCAACTTCATCACGTGATGACTTATTACGCTGGAGTCCAATTTCTTGTGGTCCTGGTCGATGGCTGTTCGTAAACATGTGTGACCACCATTGTACTTCGTGACCTCCCAACGACCACTCTTCTTAAGCTTCGTTACACGAATCTTCCAGTTGCACCCTTCTCCGTACTTCACACACTTCGCAAGGAAAGTTTTTGTGTTGGATTCAGCAACCGCATAATCTACATGTTGTCTGAAATTATACTATTTGATTGCCAATATAGCTTCGTCCTTCGCCTTAAATTCCAGCCCCTCAGCCAAGTCGCCAGACTAGAACTTATTTGGGGCATATCTGGAAATTGTGGCGCCCTCATCGCATCAAAATCCACCGAGTGCATATGAGCAGGAGCTTCGTATAATGTAATGTTGCCCCCGGTCGGAACAAATTCTCCAACACCGAAGTCAGGGGCTTGACCATCGTTATTCGGGAACAAATCAGGATCCCCAATATCTTCATCTTCGCTGGAATCTTCTAATGATTCTCCCCACCGGCCACGTCCAAGTGCAATATTAGCATCAACATCAACAGTCGGTCCGTACGATGGATCATATGTTGACGGCCCACCTTCATGAAATCCACTAGATGTCCCAGTTGCCAACATTGCAACAAAACTGCCTCCGGACATATCAATTTCGTTACCGACACCCATTTGACTAGATTCTCCGGTTGCATTTCTAGAGGGGCCGGGAATATCAAGCATCGTGGCAAACATCTCGACATTTCGAATTCCCATTGACTCATGCTCTGCGATCATAACTTCCACATCTTCATTATCTTCGAGATCAATCGCAGAATATATGACTGGATTCGAACATGTCATCCACCGGTACTGTAAACTATGAATCGGAGCTCCAATTTTTTCCGATATTTGCTCTTTCAATACTCGAAGTGTGATTTCTTTGTTAATTCTCATCTTCGTAGGCCTCTCCGAATGAAATACGACACCAACATCAGATTTTACAATTTGTCCGTTGTAATGGACAGTCACAAAACAACTGTTGTTGCTCATTTTCTCTGCATATTCAAAAAAATATTTTACAATTAATTTTCAAATAACATAAAAAATATACATATAAAAAAATATTTCAAAACAACTTACATTTTTTTCTTCCAACCTTCTTCTTCTTCTCTCTCTTTGCTCAAATATAACTTAAACAGTTTTCTATCAAACTACATTCTTCAACACTAAATGAACCTATTTAAAATAAAATCCAACTTGAATATTTCCCTATAATACCCCTACACGAAATTTAATATTCACTAACGGATTTTCAATAAAAAAAACTACACTACCCCTACATAATTTAAAATTATTTAACAATTAATTTTTTTACTAACCTACACCTGCACCTACACCACTATTATTTCACATCACTGAAACCTACACCTGCACCTATATCACATCACTGAAACCCTACACCTGTACCTACATCACTATTATTTCACATCACTGAAACCTACATCTGCACCTACACCTGCACCTATATCACATCACTGAAACCCTACACCTGTACCTACATCACTATTATTTCACATCACTGAAACCTACATCTGCACCTACACCTGCACCTATATCACATCACTGAAACCCTACACCTACACCTACACCACTATTATTTCACATCACTGAAACCTACATCTGCACCTACACATGCACCTATATCACATCACTGAAACCCTACACCTGCACCTACATCACTATTATTTCACATCACTGAAACCCTACAACTGCACCTACACCACTATTATTTCACATCACTGAAACCCTACACATGCACCTATATCAATTAAAAATATTTTAAATCATATTAAAAAATATTAATTAAAATAATTATTCGAATATTTTTTTCAGTCTGAAAAGATTGATCACTGGATTAAAAATTAAGTTATATTTTAGTACATAATTAGTGTAAAATATTTTTTCAAATATAAATAAAAATTATGATCTCATATTTATAATATTTAATATTCAAATAATAATTACTTATTATTTTATATTCGATCTAAAATTAAAATAAAAAAATATCACCTCTTATTTATCCAATCAAACCCCCAAATTCAGTCAACCCATGCACCTACACCTACACCTCCCATTCACCCAAATAAAAAAATCAGATTCAAACATAAAAGCCTGCACACCCAATTCAAAAAAAATCAGATTTAATGTAGTAAATGTAGTAAATGAACCAATAAAAAAAATAAGAGGTGTTATTTAATTGTGTGCACTGTTTGAAGCTGCCAGCCCGCCTGCCACCCAATTAAAAAAATGAACCAATAAATGCCTGCACACCTCTCATTCACCAAAGAATAGCTTCAAAAAATGTAGTAAATGAACCAATTAAAAAAAATTAAAGCTGCCTACCCGTAACCTGCCACCCGTCTGCCACCCCACCATATATTCGGTGCACTGTTTGAAGTCGGGAGGTGGGCAATCCGACTTTAAACAGTGCCCGACCCTCCCAGAGCTCGCCTCGTGGCATCGTGGCTGCCTACCCGTGACCCGTGACCCGCCTGCCACCCCACCATATATTCGGTGCACTGTTTGAAATCGGGGGGTGGGCAGTCCGACTTTGAACAGTGCCCAACCCTCCCAGAGCTCGCCACGTGGCATCGTGGCCTCTTCAATATTGGTTGGAAAGTAATCTGACTTTGAACAGTACCAAAGCTTGAAAAACACTGTTCAAAGTCGGATGGTGGGCTGTTTGTCTTTAACTTTTGAACAATAAAGATCCCTATTTGTGTAAATAATATGAGGCCATCCCTATTTCTGAAAAAAAAATTTGAAATATAATATTTCGGTAAATATTCCCAAAAAAGTTCTAAGAAATTTTAATCGCATGCCCTATTTTTTCTTCTTTTAATCCAAAGAAACTGTTTGCATGCCATCATTTTTTTCCTAGAATTTTTTAATCGCACGCTGTCATTTTCTTTCATCTTTTAATCCTAAGAGTCCTTTTGTTCATTTAATCGCTTGTCTTTTTGTTCGGAATTTGATTCGTAGATTAAAATTATGTTTAGTCAAACGAATCTATTAATCTTGGAGTTTTGAACGGATTAAAATTCATTATTTTATTTTTATTTTTTTATTTGTGTGTTTTTGACTGATAAAATGAAGAGTCAGAGATAGTGATCCAGTGGTGATAGCTTAAATAGTAGAAGATCGTGTGTTTTCGGTGAGAATTTATTTTTAGTGATTATACGTGGATTTTATTTTTTTAACCTGCTAGATCACCTATCCGTTAAAGGTTAACGGTGATAAGTTTAGACAATGTATACGTAAATAATCACAATATTCTCCGCTCTTTTTCGGTGCCTTTTTTTATGTCCCAACACATAAAAGAAATTAAGTCATAACCTTAAATTCTAGATCCTACCCATAAACCTTAAACCTTAAATAATACACCCTAATAATTTCTTAAACTCTAATCTTAAATTTTAACCTTAAATATATACCTTAAACTTAATTTTTTAGTATGAGGTATACATAGGAGCATCGAAAAGAGGCAGAAATTTTTTATTCTACATACTTTCTATCGACTTACTTGATAATTGTTGATATTAAAAATATATATGTAGTATAATGTATAAATTAAGAAGGTGTATCAGTACACGACTAGCTATTGGGGATCTTAAAGCACTTTATATCGACACGGCAAAAGCGTATCGGTACGAATTTTGGCTACTGAAATTTCTCTGTAGCTGAAACCTTGAAGCGTATCGATACAATGTATACCATATCGGTACGGTGAGTTTAAAAACGGAGGTTTGACTACTTAAAACACATTTTAAACCATTTTAAAGCCTTGTAAAAATCCTTAAACATATTTTCAAGTTGTTTGGACTTACAAAATATTTTAAAATCTTTTTTAATTTAGTCTAAATCAATTTTCAATTATTATATCAAAATATATATATCTTAACATGTATAAAACCCCTTGAACTTTTGAAAAAAAACAATTAAGCCCCTAAAATTTTTTTGTAGTTAATTATGCTCTTAAACCAAAAAATTGAATCAATTAAGCCCTCGAACCAATTTTGATCATTAAATCTTGATAGTTTTTTTTAGATCTATTGGTGCAGAGCGTTGTGTCATACTGTCTCAACTTGATATTTTTTAAAAAATTATTTTATTTAAACATTTGTTTAAAAGTTCTAAAAATTAAAAAAACGTATAATATATATATATATATATATGTTGAAGAAATTTGTAAATGCAACATGATAGAACTGTTGTGTATCATGTGCCAGTAATATCTAAAAAAATTGTCAAGATTTAATGATCAAAATTGGTCAAATGACTTAATTAATTAAATTTCTTAGTTCAAGAGCTTAATTGAGTGCAAAAAAAGTTCAGAGGTTTAATTAATTTTTTCAAAAATTTAAGAGTTTCTTACATCTAAAGCTAAAAAAATAAAAGACTGAAAAACGTCATCAATAGGATTCAATTCACTAACTTCAAGTAAAACAAACTTAATTTCATGTATAGACTTTACCACTGAAGATAACACCCGATTTTATAATTTAAAATTCTACGACGGCTAAATTAAAAAAAAAATGGAACATAAGGGTGGGCCACAAGGGGCTGACACTATAAGGGGAAATTAGAAAGAAAAAAAAAACGGTAAAATGCGTACATAAAATTAAGTTAAAACGATAACAACATTACAAACAATTGATGCAACAAACAAGTGCCCAGTTACAAACAATGATAACAATACCACAAGACAGCATAGAGAGAGCTTTATTCATAGATTACAACAACTCCTCCTTCGACTGTAACAGCCTCACCATGCCATTGAGGAATATAAACAAAGATGAGTGAGTAATCCTCCGGTAAATGGTTGAATACTTTTAAATTTATGTCCGGACAAAATTACTAATTTTTAAAATTATACGAAATTTATTAAATATTTAAATATAAAGTAGGAGACGATGATAAACTTAAGAAGTGATTTTAATAAAAAAAATAAGATAATATTTATCATAAAAGATTCGAATTTAAATAATTTTATTTGTAAAGTACATAAACAAATATTTATCTTATAACTAAAAAAAAAATGGGAACAAGACATAAATTATCAACAATCTATTGGTCTAGTGAGATGAGATGTTAAATCCTTTAAACAAGGTCAGTAATTTAAATTTTGACATTATGAATGAAAAATTAGATTGAAAAGGTTGCCTTCGTATTATAAATCTACAAAACTCGATTTACATTAGTCGTCCAACGAATCAGATACCTTGTTTAACCCAAAATTAGAAGAAAAAAAAAACTAAAGAAATTCTTGAGAGATCAAAGCATCCTGATCAAATCAAATCCAGCCGACTGATAAGAAGATCAGAAAGAGAACACGGTGGAGTCAAACGCACCAAATCAAATTTCCAAACATTAGAAGTTCTTTTTCTTAACGGTGGCGGTAACACGTTACTGTTTTACCATACTACCCCAATGTTTCAAACCAGGCTACCAATAACAAAAGTCCATCAAGAGTAATTAAGGTAATTGACAATTATATAAAACAACTGAAAAGACTATCCATTTTGGTTTTTTTAATTATAGTATAAGTGCTTAAATTATATTTTTAATAAGTATTTAAATATTTTTTGTTAAATTAAATGTTTAAAATTTTATTTTTAACCGAATTGAGTGTTTAATTTTTCTTTTCTGAAATAGTTAAATGTATATATGTATAGTTTGAGCAAAATAGTTAAGCCTTTCTTTTTCTTCCAGTGTCTTCTCTCTTCTCAATCATTTGAGGGACATTGACTCCCTCTAAAACGACGTCCCTGAAGCCCAATCGGAGCAGTACGGTCGCCGTGAATTAGCTACGTTACTGTCTTAATCGGAGCTCCGAAATCAACTGTTCACAAGGTACGTTTCCGATAACATCGCTTTGTTTGGCTTGTCATTGCTTTGGTTCTCTTTTTACTTTTTCGGTGTTCATTACATTCGTAATATGTTTTTTGTTTGATTTTCAGATAATGGAGCGAAAAACGTGGCTAATTTTGGTGATTTTTACGTGTTTAATTGCATCTTCTTGTGGAAGAGGTACTTATTAAATTCAGTTCGTTTTGTTTTTTTTTTTAAATTAGGTCTTCTTGTTATAATTTTAGTGAATTAGTCCTGATTTATGCAACCAACTGTTGAAATCAGCTCAGGAACTTCTTTTTAATTGATTTTTGTAGCTTTTGTGATGTTAAAACTTTAGTTTATTAAGGAATTTGCTTCCGTTTACTGCAGAATTGCAGGTCAAACACAACCATAAACTCGCCGTCTACAATTATACGCTTGCGACCATTTTAGTAGAATATGCTTCCGCGGTAAAGTTGTCATTATGCATTTGAGCTTAAAGGTTTAAATAGGAAATTGTAGTTTTGCGCCGCAGTTGGTTAAATAATGAGCCAATGAATTCGTTGTATGTGTAACCATATGCCATGATGAATGAAACATGAAGCAAATGAAATGAGGATGAAGTTCGGGATTGGTGTAAATGATCTCGTGTCATTTGTTCTTAGAGTAGATAGGTCATTGAGTTCAGTTTTGTTGCCTAAGACGTTTTTGTTAGAGTTTCTGTTTGCTTCATTATATTGCTTTATATTCCTTATTGTTGGTACCATAACTCAGACAAATGTGGTTCCTGTAGGTGTACGTCTCGGATTTGACTGAACTTTTTACATGGACGTGTGAACGATGTAATGGTTTGACCAAGGTGCTTGATTTTCTATTGGTTTTTCTTTAATCATCAATGTTTAAGTAGGTTTCCAGTCGAATGTGTTGCTCTAATGCCTTGATATGGAAACAGGGATTTGAAATTATTGAGCTAGTTGTGGATATTGAGAGCTGTTTACAGGTGCGTCTCTTTGTGTGCTTTGGTATTTACTGAAATTATGTCCCATGTAGGTGTTGAACTTAAGAATACTTTTGCTTGTAGTTGAAATTAAATTGACTATCCATTGATAGGCATTTGTCGGAGTGGTGAAGGATCTTAATGTCATTGTTATTGCCTTTAGAGGAACGCAGGAACATAGGTACTAACATTATTTGCCTTTGTACTTTCTGTTCAACCAATATTTTCAAAAGAATAGGCATTCATGGCATCAGAACATAAACGATAAATAAATTTTGAATCATGCAGAAACTGATTATCTTTCTTTTTGAATATGTTTTACTGTTTTCTCTTTGATTGATTATCTATCTGTTTGCAGCATACAGAATTGGATTGAAGACTTGTTCTGGAAACAGCTTGATTTGAATTACCCTGGCATGCCTGATGCTATGGTATGCATAACAAATTCCTCCCTTTTTTGAATTTTCTCTGGAATGATAGTAATTAATGTCAGTCTTTTTTGGCTATTTGAGGTGCACCATGGATTTTATACGGCTTACCATAACACAACCATACGCCATGGAATTCTGAATGCTGTTAAAGAAGCAAGAGAGTTTTATGGGGACCTTGACATCATGGTGACCGGTCATTCAATGGGAGGGGCTATGGCTTCCTTTTGTGCACTTGATCTAACGGTAATCTTGATCCTTTCTTGCTACAGCTGGAAATATATTATTATTCATTGTTCATTGTGCTCTAAAGGTGAAACCTTCTATACTGCAACATTGGTTTCAATCATTTACCATGGCGTTACCAAATCTTTTTTGAGTTAATTTTCCTGCATTAAGTTCTGGAAGCTTTGCTGGTTGCTTTGTCAGGGTTGTAATATGAGAAAACAAATCTTTATCCCCAGGTTAATCATGAAGCCAAGAATGTTCAAGTTATGACATTTGGACAACCTCGTATAGGGAATGCTGCCTTTGCTTCTTATTATGCCGAACTTGTGCCGAATACTATTAGAGTGACAAATGACCATGATATTGTGCCTCATCTGCCACCATACTATACTTATTTCCCTCAAAAGACTTACCATCACTTCCCTAGAGAGGTAAGTATCTGTGATTGTTGAAATATGATTCTCTATGATTTCTGGTATTACGTGGCAATCTAAATGTAAACTTAGGTCTAACAGTTTAATAATTGGATTATTATCAATTATTAGTACTTAATTATAGAGAAATTGAATGTTATGTAACTTTCAGTGTAAAAACTTTTTCTACCATCGAGGAAGCCTGATTGTTGCCCATATCCATCTGTTGTTTCGATTCTCAAGTAACAATAACAGTGAATGTCAGTATCACGAAATGTAGCACTTTCCTAATGGTTCTGGAAAGAGACTCCTTGTTAGTTGCAGCATTACATTGAATGTAAATATAAACAAGGTCTTCTCTTTTTGTGTGTACACAATTTAACATCCGTAAATAGGAGGGTGCAATTGTGCTCTGTTGTTTGACACTTAAAAAACGACTAATTTTACTATATCAGAGGTTTGCTAGGTAGAGGACTCATACCCGATGCATGTAAGACTGCAGCCTGATTAAAACTGAACATCATGGATTAGTTCAGTAGTTATATCCTTGTTTGTAGGTGTGGCTGTATAACCTTGGATTGGGAAGTCTGGTTTATAGAGTTGAGAAGCTCTGTGACGGTTCCGGTGAAGATCCAACCTGCAGTAGGTAAGCCTATTTCAGTATGTTGATTTTGATTGTGATGGAAATTTATTGGTACAATGAACTTCATTTAGTACTTAAGCGTATGCTGCTCCAGATCTTTATTTTTCTTGAAATATCCATACCCTGCACATTTTGAACATGTGTGTATTTGGATGTGGCCCTCGAAATACATTAAGAACTTTAAAAAATATACCGAACATATCCGCGTTGGACACATACCCATATCTGATAATCACACCCAAGTTCAAGTAACATAGGCTTAAGCAATTTTTCCTTCAGTCAATTTCTTGATTTGGCGGTTTATGAAAATGTAAGATGAAGGCGTCTCTTAGCCATGTGTTTTTTCCTCCCATCTTTTCAGTGCAATAAGGAAAATAATAGCATGGATAGATTACTCGTTTGCCAACCGAGAACATGGCACTGACTAATTAGCGTTATTATTGCAGGTCGGTGACAGGTAACAGCATCATTGACCATTTGAGTTATTATGGTGTCGATTTAATGTGTCGAGATTGGAGATCTTGCAGAATCGTGATGGATCCTCGGGTTGCAGAGTATGGAAAAACTGATCTCAAAGGAAATTTCATATTGTCCAGAGCTCCAACTACGGGTGTTCTGAAAACAAACACTCGGTCAAAGGAGGGGGGAGTTAAAGCTAGTGCAAAATTTATCTAGTTTATAGTTTCTCCTGGACAATGACTGTCCCGGTACCACGGTTCATCAATATCCGATTCAGGTAGCGACGTTATCATTCTTCCATTCAAGCAATGTAAATAGCCATTGAAAATGAACACAATTTAGGTTTTGATTTAGGAATGAGTCTATGTAAATATCTTCCAAAAAATGTATATTTCTTGACATTGTTCCCTGCAATAAAGTAACCTAGTTAAGCTTTGAGTTCGGTCCTAACTTTGAACTTTAGAGATGACATTGTTGGGAGGAATAGTTACGAACTTCAAATGTAAGTTTCAAATTTGAACTTGAATATGATATTATTGTGAGGGGTGACCAGAACCGTAAAATGGATACGGATGATTAAAAAAATCATGAAAAATTAAAGTGTCTGAGTCTTGCAAAACCCCTGAGCTAAGCAGATCTGGTGAAGAAAACAAAAAAGAAAAGAATATTAAGAGAAGTGAAAGTTAAGTTTTTGTATGCGTCTGAATTTCTCAAAGATCCAATTCACCTGGCACTGCAAAACTATGCACACAATTCTATAACTTAGCCTTTTGCCTCTTCTTTGGAATTGTGTACAAGAAAGGAACTCTTCATAAGGACACTTTCAAAACTGATTAAAATATGATAATGGATATCATATTAATAAGATTTAATATTTTTTATTTATACTTGTGATAAATTTTTATTTTAATAGTTTATTTGCAAAATATCTGTTTTTTTAGAATTCTATATCAATTATAAGGTAATATTTTAGTTCGAACCCATTAAATGGTCCTAGCAGTATTAAAGGGTGGAATATTCTCCTGGGTGATCCAGATTCAAGCAACATAATTTGTGTATATGAGTTTATTCAAATATAAAATTAGATTAAAATATTACCTTAAATATTAAAAAAACTCAGACAATCTTGGTTATATGCTATACAAACCTGAAATCTTTGTTCCCACATATTCAAATATGAAATCAGACTAAAATATTTGGTCGGTTATCTATTTATCTTTGTTCCTTCGTATTTTTTAAGAAATGTGTTCTAATTATGATTTGTTCTAATCTCAAATTTGTCATAACTTCAACCCTAATATTAAGTGAATTTACAAAAAGAATACTTTTAGGACAAGGTTTTACCACTACAACATATTCAAGCTTCAAGTTGAAGTTTGGGGACAGTAATGGGAATCATGATGTCTATCACATGTTTGTTAAAATGTCTACAAAAGTAAAATTCACAGTCTGAAACATGATTCGCTGACATTGCGGCGCCTGATTCAGTTTTTTCCCCCTCAAAGTCATCAAATCTTTTATCACACCAATAAAATATTAATTAATAGTTAGGAAAATTACCATACCTTCCCAAATTATGTTATACTTTTCAAAATGGTCCCTGAATTGCAAAGTATTCTAGTTTAATATTCAAAGCACTACCATCGTATCGATTAAGTCCTTCAATCATTTCCTAACATAAAATATATTTAAAATGCACCAATCAAATTTTAGATACATATATACTTATTATTACATAAATAATTTGAATTCAGCTTATTATAAAACGGATAATGCCCATGTTTTCTTTAACACACCAAATCTAGAGTATCTTTGAAATACATGTAAACATGTTTAAGATTTGATCACATGTTTTAGATAAACCTCATCTAAATTAACATTCAACACTGAAAACCAACAACTAAACTGAACTGATAAATTAATGATAGTTTGAGTACTTAATCAAAAGATTTTAAAGTTAACTAAAAAACTTAGATAAGATTGGTAAAGTATTCATTTTGTGCATAAAACAACTTTAAAACTTGTGATCAATGTTTATATTTTATATGAACCAACAAAATATAAAATATTAATTATTGGTCTTGTTTCAATGGATATCTCGAAAAGCATGTTTTATGATTGTATTATATACTAAAGGGTAATTATACTATCCACCGACAGTTGGAACAAAAAAATTCCACAAGCATCCTAATTTTAGAGATTAAGAATTTAGATTAGGATTTAGGGTTATGTATAAGTGCTCAAATTTTAAGGGTTTGGTTAGATTTTAATATTTTTATGTTAAAATCTAAATCTCTAATATATTACCCGAAAACTTAAACTCTAAAATACAAAGCACAACTCTTAAATTTTAAACCTCTAAACATAAACCAATAAAACCTAAACCTTAAACAAAGTTCATAAACCCTAAAACTAAGACATTTACAGTAGCTTTTTGTTCCTAATACCCGTGCATGAAGAATTTTTCTTATAATAAATGGATGAATATTTGATACATTGACGGTATAAAAAAATTACACAAGCAATGCTTATTATCAAGCTAAAATCTAAAATGTAAATTTCTAGCACTACAACTCTAACCCAACACCTAAACTCTAAACCCTAAATTCTATCAAAATCTTAAATTATAAACCATAACTTAAATTCTCAACCTCTAAACGCTAAATTAAAATTCTATATCCTTAAAAAATCTACTTATAAAAACTTTTAGTTTACAGTATCCGCATATTAAAAATAAATCCATATAATAAATTTATAAAATCTATCCCACCATCCCCTTATCCTATCTCCTGCCCCAATAACTTTAATATTGGCAATGGATATATAAATGAGAGGTCTTTTCAAGAAGGTGGAGGGACCAGGCCTTCATTTCTCTGCGTCTCGGTTCTTCCTCTTTTGAGGATTACGACAAACCACCAAAACTAACCCCATCTTCCCATTTCAGGATTCTCCCTTCTCTCTTTCTCCCCCGGCCCCATTACTCATGGAGATGGAAGCCTCTTCACCCAATCAACGCCTTCGTTTTGGGAAGATGGGATTTGGGTATCTCTTCTTTCATCTTCAACCTCTGCTTTTTCCTTTCTTTTCTGGATTCATTCCCACCTTTGATTTCTGGGTTTCTGTTTGTTTTCTTAGATGCCAACATTACAGGAGAAGATGTAGGATTCGAGCTCCTTGTTGCAACGAGGTTTTCCCCTGTCGCCATTGCCATAACGAAGCTGTGGTATGTTTTTTCCCCTTTTGGATTCCCCTGTCTTTTAGGCAACCCTTTCATCCAGTACCTGTAAAAGTATATATTTTTTTTTGTCAAAATAGGTACCAAAGTATATATATTTTTCATATAACTTTTCAAAAGTTGAAATGTGATATTGATTTAAAAATTTATTTTAGGTACTTAGACAAAATATTTACTTTAGGTACTTATTTTGATTACAAAAATGTAATTTAGATACTTATTTTGACTAAAATGTATATTTTAGATACTTCTTTTAACAAAAGAAAATACTTTAGTTACTTAAATAAAAAAGTTTGTACATACTTATTTGTGATATAAGATTTCTTTTATCCTCTGCTTTAAGTTGATTTCCGGTTTACTTATATGTTCTTCAGAACCTGTTGAGTAACCCTTTTGATAGGCACGAGCTTGTTCGACAAGATGTTAAGCAAGTACGACATTAAAAATCCAAGCTTTTTCAACTTATTTTTTCTCTCCTTTATGTGTTAATTATGTTAATTTGTTTCTTTTAAGGTTATTTGCTCGGTTTGTGATACGGAACAGCCGGTATGTATGTTTCAGATTCATGACTTTGTAGATACAAAACATACCCATTTTTGTCCTTTCTTTGAAGTTCTCAACTTTGATGTTGGATTATGTTGTTCTAGGTTGCTCAAGTTTGTTCGAATTGCGGCGTCAATATGGGAGAATACTTCTGTAAAATCTGCAACTTCTTTGATGATGATGTAAGTACGCATATATATAGAAGAAATTATGTAGTTGACAATGTTTAGTTCATTGATGATGATGATGAAGTATAAGTGTCCGACACACATCTAGGCATGAATATATCCGTGTCGGAAACTCGCTATCGAGTCTAAGAGATCCTTGCTTTTACTCGACGTTTACATTCTGATTATATGTGATGCAGACTGAGAAAGGGCAGTTTCATTGTCATGATTGTGGGATCTGCAGGTTAGTTTCCAAGTTTATGCATATGAAATGTTATTTTGTTTTCGATTTCTCAAATGCAACTGATGGAACCTAATGCAATGGTTTTGGAAATAGGGTTGGTGGCCGAGAGAATTTTTTTCATTGCAAGAAGTGTGGTATGTACTTAAACACCCTTTTTTTATGAATCCAAGTAACATAGTTGCCGAATGTCGGTGTTCGGCATGGTTTCGATTCTATGTTGTTTCTGTTTGTGCAATAATCTGTGATTGCGTAGGGTCTTGCTACTCCGTTGCCTTGCGAGATAATCATACTTGTGTGGAGAACTCAATGCAGCATCACTGCCCCATATGTTACGAGGTATGTCTTTCGATTCTTCTCTGTTTGTATCACGAACTATTCTCGTTTTTCTAACGACTCATTATTTTGTTTCTCTAGTACCTATTCGATTCGTTGAAGGATACAACCGTGATGAAATGCGGTCACACAATGCACTGCGAATGTTACGATGAGATGATAAAGCGTGACAAGTGAGGGACTGCGTGTTGTTCCGTCTAAAGCTCGATTCAGTTTTAGTTATTCACTAGTGAAAAATCTGAGTTTCATTCCTGATTTAAATTCATCGTTTCCTTCTCAGATATTGTTGTCCCATATGCTCCAAGTCGGTGATCGATATGTCCCGAGCCTGGAAGAGGATAGATGAAGAGGTAAAATTTCTTCTGAGTTTAATGTCATTGAACTATAAACATATTTGTGTTAAAGCTGACTCGTGATCGAATAATCTTGCCTTGACAGATCGAAGCGACCCCAATGCCCGAGGATTACCGATATAAGAAGGTCCGTAGTTTCAATTCTTTTTCATGTCTAAACAACCTGTTGTTTTATGTTTGAGTCTCGTATACCAAGTACATTTGGACATTGAAATGCAGGTTTGGATCCTATGCAATGACTGCAATGACACCACTGAAGTTTACTTCCACATAATCGGACAGAAATGCAGTCACTGTAAATCGTACAACACCCGAACGATCGCTCCGCCGGAACTCCCTCAGTGAGGAGACCATTGTTAACCATTAAAACAGAAGACGAATTCTTCGATGTTGCATATCGTGTTTCGATCATCTCAATCTATCATTGACATTGGATTGATTATGGTTCAGTGTATTATGATTGAAATGGCTGTGCCATTTTTATGTCTCTTGTCACATACATTTCTCAGGTTATTGGTTCTCCATTTTAGAGTTCAACCGAAACACCAAACTGTTCTTATATTATACCCATTTGAAATGTTATATTTGTACCATTTATTTAAAATTTGTTACGTTTATAATTTAGTTTAATATAAATTCATATTCGTTTCGTATAATTTATCAGTTATTTAATTTAACTCTAAATTAGTTTATTTAAAATTGGATCATTGTATACATCCTAAATTAAATAATTATAATATTTAAAATTTTATTATAGTTTTTCTGGAGTACAGTGAGGGTATATCCTAATAATAATAATAACAAATATAGAAGAATTTGATGATAAAAAATAGGCTGAGAAACCAGCCCTTAAATTATGTTAATTTTTTGTTTTTAGTCTCAAAATTATATTTTAATCAAAATAAATATTTAAATTATATTAATTTTTTTGCTTTTAGTCCTTAAACTATGTTTTAGCCAAAAAAAAAAAAAAACTTTACGAGGTGTTGGTATCTTATTTAAGGATGAAAAGCAAATATATAATAATAATATAGTTTAGGGGTTGATTTTTTATTTAAGTCTTAAGAAATAATAAAAAGTTAATTTATGTCGCTTTCAGTTATTGAAATTGTGTAAATTTATTCTTTAAGAAATAATTTAATGCATATTAATTTTAAAGTGAATAGTTAAGAACAATCAATCGAGGTCTTGATGTTGTTAGTCAATTTTACATAATTTTAATTGACATGGTAATATTTACATATCATACCAATTCAATTTTTATTATAAAAAACCAACATAAATTATCAATTTATAAAATGATAAATATTTTTATACACAGACGGTAAAAACTGAAACTAAAGCGCTTGTGGAAACTTTAAATATTCAGTTTCCACCGCCAGTGTATAGGATATTAATCTTTTATAAATTATGAAATCTAAATATATTAATATTTAAATATAAAAAAAATATTTCATAGACTAATAGTGAAAATTTTATTTTTAAAAAATATTAATATTGTGACTAATTAATAGAAAACATTAACACCGTAACTAATTATCTTGATTTTCTATTTTCGAGATTGATAATAACTATTTTGTTTAAGATACCAAGTAGTAAAACTAACTAAATAACAAATCACACAAACTTTTCATTATTTTTTTCTTGTCCTCACACAATACTATCTTCTTTACATAATAAAACATCAAACAATAATGTTATTATCTTTCCTTCTAATTTTTTTTTTTAATTTCTAGGTGCAAATTTCTTCTGTAAAGACAGAACAGCCAAGGAAGGCAAAACAATGAAGGCAAAAGAAGCAACCAAAGACAAAACAATGGAGATGGCTATTCTGTCGCAGAAATTGTCCACAACATTGCACACTTTGTTCCATTGGAGGTGGGAGTTCCCTTTGTAGCCAATGATACCGACGGCTAACGCAGCCCCGTTGGCCGAGAACAGCAACCCGACGATGACGACATCGAAGATGATGATGGTCTGGGCAAACCCTATGTCTGCAGTTCTGGTTGCTAACACAACCAGGGTCGAAATTGCTGCATATGCACTTGCTGCTACGTTTGCCACCAACAAATACCTATAAAAACAGTTTCATATGAATAGATTTTTAGTAATGGGTTGGTCTAGGGTTACATTGGTAATTTATATATATATATTTTATTTTTTAAGATTTAGGGTTTAGAGTTTATGTTGGGCTTTGTAATAGCCTTAGAAGAGCCGTGAGAGAAGCCCAACCAGCAGAGACCCATAAGCCTAAATCGGTTCTGACCGAGATCCTAAATTGAATTGAGTGAACCAGCCAGTACCCGAACCGAAACACCCCTGGCCCAAAACCATATCCAAATCCAAGCTCTATACCCGTCAACCCGACTCGTTGACCGTTGATTGACCTGACTTGTCGACTAAATCAAATTGGTTGCTTTTAGGGTTGAATAAAAAATGATAAAATTGAAAATTGAATTAAATCATGGTGTTTCAATATTTTATGATTTATAAGTTTTAAAATTATATTTACTTAAACTGAATTCAATTTTTTTTAGAAATGTTTATATTTTTTTGAAGTTTTACTGAACAATATAAAAAAATCATAAAACAAAGCTATATTGTTGCCATAAACTCTAAAAAGCGAATTTCCGAAATTAATATAAAAAATCTATGAATCGAACCAAATTATTATGGACGGCTCAAAAATACTAATAACCCAATCAAACTGAACCAATCGTGTCATAACTAGTCCAAAGTTCAAGGTTTGATCCAACTAGACTTGTCCATAAACTAAGTTGAACCGAGTCGTAATTCGACACTTACTTTTCTTTGACATATACTGTTTTTAGTTAGAACCGACCGAACCGGCTCGGATTCACTATGAAAAAAATATTATATATATATATATATATAGATGAACTTGAAACTTACAAGTAGTTTTGAAGCATGGCGAACAGAATTTAGATGGCATTAGATTACTCTCCTTCGCATTATATGCCTTTAATTTTTTTTGTTTAATAATAATTTTAGTCTTTATTAATTTGAATGTTTGCCAAATTAAATTTTGTTTTTCTTAAATTCTTAGATACTTATTAAATTTATGTTAATTCAAAATTAAACGACCATGTCCCTCCCATCATCTAATCTTGATTTTTTTCTTTGAACATCATAATTTCAGTTATAAAACGACACCCCTAATATCTCAATATTTTCAAACTGATTTTTAAATAAGAAAACATTGGGAAAATAGTGATGATGACCATAAATTCAAATAGCTATTTGCTATGTAGTAGTACTGTTCAAAATTACTATTGCGAAAAGTCGAAAAACACTAATCTACAATAATATCAATTATATTTGTATACTGCGACAGCCGCAATTTAAATCTTTAAAAGAAGAAGAAAGAAAGAGACTTACACAAGAGCAGACAAGTAATACCACTTAGCTTTGGCCTCAACGTCGACAGGAGGAAAGGCGGGAGTGAAGAGAACAGAGACGAACTTGGTCTGCCTATTGACTCCGATAAGTATGGCTGCCGCAAGTGTTAGCAGCAGTGCCAAAATCCTTAGAATCGAATCACATACACTCCCCATTTTACACCCTTTATTTCCTCTCTCTATTCCTTCAACACACTACTCACTCCTCTCCTTCTTATATATAGCCCTCCTGCTTCCCCGTTTTAATAAATGTCATAAGACTCCTCAAATCTTTGAATCCTACTGAATATAATAATAATAATAATAATATTTGTTATGCATGTAAAATTTCGAATATATCTGATATTTTGATCATATTTTTCATGTACAAGCATTTACAACCAAACTGTGGTCAGGGTGTAGGGAGCCTGGTTCTCTCTATTCCTTGATAAGATATAGTGTAGGAGGTCACGAAGCTAAACTCGTAGCCAAAAAGTGTCGATATACCTAATAATGTCACACTTTTTACAATTAATTAGCAAATAAAGAAGGCAAGGAGATCATGCAACTAATTCCTATTCAATTTTTTTATTTTTATTTTTTTTAGTTTACTTATTCGTTTTATTTTTTTAATAATCTAAAGGTGATTACAAGGTAGTATCTGTTTCTATAAATTTTTAATTTTTTGACAATGTACACATGTCTTACAGACATAGAAAATTAAACTCGAGTCTTTTAGAATAAACATTATACTCTTTTTCACTGCGACTATTAGTTGGATTCTTGTTTTACATTTTTTTAAATTCATAATTGTTTTTTCCCGATAGTTTTATTTTTAAGTTTGAACTTAATTTCTTTTAGTAGGAATGCAATCATTACACTTGATCCTTATTATGTATGTCGAAGTTTCATGATAATTATGAAACAAATATTATATTCTTATTAAAAGTTAAAATACATAGGATTAGTTAAATTAATTTTAATTATTTTAACTGTTATTTAAATATTTTATATAAATAATTTTTAACTCGTACACTTGCACTTAAATAATACGGGCAAATTACATAGAATATAAAATAAATTGATATACAATTAAAACATAATATAAGAAAATTAAAACACAACTTTGTGAAAATAACATAAAATATTCTTTCTTACGCTTCTTTTTTTTTCATATATTCTTTTATTACGGACGAATGACATTTGACTTTAGATTAATCGTGGACCGCTGATTTTTCTTTCTCTTTCTTTTTCTCTTCTCATTCTTGCCTTCTCTTAATGTATTTTATGTTTTTATTTATTTATTTTGAGTTATGTCACTTCATTTTGTTTAGCTAGTTTATTTTTTTTGTATGGAAATGATTGATGTTTATTTTGCCTGATGTCGTGGCTTGTTTTCATTTGCTCGTATGAAACATTTTTATTTTTATTTTTTAAAGTTAGGTTTATGCCGCCTCTTTGAATGATATTCATTATGTTATTTTGATAATTTTACTTAAGATTCGAGAGATTGAATATTAACAGATGTTCACAATCACATAAAATATGTCGCGATTAAACTGTGGTAAAATTAATTTGTCAATAATTATTATTGTTATATACGTTTTATATTCGTGTTGATGATACTTATTTTTCATCACCGATAATATTTATTAATCTTTTATCGCTTACATTTTAAAATTTCTAGTACTGTTTATAATTTTGTTAACAAATATCTGCAGATACTCATTAAAATAGTTAATATACTATTTATAAGAATCAAATTGTATCTGTTTTGTATCTGTTTTAGAAAGTATTATATACTAAAATAAATTTATGGCTTTATCTAACCTACGCATATAAGCATAGGTTAATGGCCATTTAAGAGCTTAGAGTAAATACAAGATTTCATTGAGGAAAAAAATTTACATTCAATGTATTACAAAACCCTAAATGATTTCATTAAAAAAACTCTCATTAAATGCATTACAAAATCCTAAAATATAATTTAGAGTTTAGAGTTTATGATGTATGATTTAAGGTTTGTGGTTTATAGTTTAGGGTTATGGTGTAGTGTGTATGGTTTAGGATTTGTGGTTTAGAATTTAAGATATAAGTTTTGGGGTTTAGAGCTTTATAACACATTGAACGAGTGTTTTTTTTTCCAATAAAATCTTTTAAGATTTTTGTAATACATTGAATGACAGTTTTTTTTCTTCAATGAAACGTTGTATTTAATTTAAGCTCTTAAATGAGCCTTAATCTATGCTTGTATGCATAGGTTAGATAAAGCATAATTTTATTTTATATTTTCTATAAAATGAGTGGACATATTCCATAAAATGATTATATAAAAACCAGTAATTGATGTTGTAAACATTATCCTGAGGCGATGATTAGGTTAAAGTAGGGTTTAACAACATTTTTGTACTTCCAAAACATGACATCTACAGCACTAAATTGTGGGAAATACAGTTAAGGATCATTTAACTTTTGCACTTTTACCTAACACTGTAGCTTAATACCCCGATAAAGCTGAGGTTTCCTTCTTTAGTAGGCATTAATTATGATAATATATATGGAAAAATTATATTATTTTAAAACAAAATACTATACAATATCATAAATATATTAAAAAATTGGTGATACAAGACTGGTTGATGGTGGCGGTTTACCTCGTAATGATGGACCGGAGAGTCGTTGATAGGTTGATAGAAGAGAGTTTTTAGGAATGAAAGGGCTGTGAAATTATCAGAAGTTTGTGAAG
This sequence comes from Hibiscus tridactylites, assembly GCA_958450335.1. Lineage (NCBI taxonomy): Eukaryota > Viridiplantae > Streptophyta > Magnoliopsida > Malvales > Malvaceae > Hibiscus > Hibiscus tridactylites. Next base: position 21,144,199 of record OY288266.1, read on the forward strand.
TATCATTCGTTAAGGAATTGATTAAACTTGTGTTGTTAAAATGTCTAAGTGTGTTTTTAGTCTCGAAATTTTATAGTATTTTATTTATTTTAGAACGTTTTGAAAGTAGTTCACATGGTTTAGGACATGAGTTCAAACTCATCGACAATGGAGCAGGTAAAAAGGCGAGGAGGGGAATCGTCCCCTGAATTTTTTTTATACCTTTTTCTTCTTATTTAATTTTTTAAAATTAATTTATTTATAAATTTACCTTCCACTTTTAAACATTTATAGCTTGTTCCTCCTAACCTCAAATTCTGGCTCCATTCATACAATCAGGGGCGAAACTTAGGGGGGGTTTAAGAGGGTTTGGTCCCGCCAAAATTCTTTTTCCAATAAGAATAGTATAATTTTTTAAGAAAAAGGTAAAATTACCTCTATAACCCCTTCAAAGTTTGTAAAATCTTAGTATGACCCCCTCAAAAATTTTAATTTCATTTTGGCCCTATTTAAAATTTTCTATTGTTTTTTTAATTTCATTTTGGTCCCCTCTTTATAAATTTCTAGTTCCGCCCCAGCATACAATGGAGTATTTAATTTTCTTTTATTGGATGATATAGTCCTTCACACGATCTCCTAATCCGTGTGAATTAACTCTAAAACGTTGTTGGCACACTCTTTTTTTTAACAATTTCTATCTAGGAAAAAAAAAAGAGAAATTTGCTCCTGATGAGTTCTACCACAACCTAGGAGGATGGGAGCTGTCAACCAAGAGCTTCTAACCACTTACTCTAGAAATTGTTGACCGCTCCTGGCACATTCTATACATTAGGATTTATGATGAAATAATTGTATAAATTTATCTCTATATATTAGGGACAATTGTTATAATGGTATTCTCTATTTTTTAATTATCTTCCTATTTTATCTAATAAAAATACTTTTTTATTTATATTAGATCAAATTGGGGACGAGTTTTTATCTCAAATTCGAATCGGGTGAACATCTCTAGATGTCAGTCGAATCTGGTTTAAATGGAGTATTTTAATTTTCGAGTAAAATATGGATAAATTTAAATTTCAGTCTAGTCTAACTAGGGGTGAGCAAAACTCGATTCGACTCGAGGCGAAAAAACTCGACTCGACTCGAAAAAATTTCAAATAAAGTTTGAGTTGTAAAATGAAAATTCGAAAAACTTGAAAAACTCGAAATTTTTAGTAACTAGTAGATTGATTTTTAAGTTTGAGTCGAGTCCCTCAATTTTTCCTGGTATATATATATATATATATTGATATAAAAAATATGAACAAATATATGTCACATATGAAAAATTATGAATATATATGTATGTATATATATATGTATATCTTATATGATTAGAGAAAGTCGTTTAAATTGAAATCAAATTATACTATAACATGATAAATAATTACAATTAAATTTGTATAGGAACTCAAAAACTCGACTCGAATCGAAAAAACTTCAAATAAAATTTGAGTTGTAAAATATGACGCGTCAACTCGAATAATTCGAAATTTTTTGACTCGACTAGATCGAACGTTCACCCCTAGATCTAACTCATGAATATTCCTAATTGAAATTGGAGAAATTTTGGTGAAACTGACCCAATATTGTGGTTGAAAAAAAAATCAATCTATAGCACAACTCGAATTATTTTTGGATCTAACCCATATATTCCAACTTCAAGTGCACTATTCAAAGAACAATAGATCCGAAAATAACTCGTGATGTACTATAAATTGAAATTTTCAACCACAGTATTAGGTCAATTTCACCAAGTTTCTATAGGATCAAGTTAAAAATATTTTAAAAAATCGTAACTTTTACGATAGAATTCTAATAGTTAACGTATCATGGTGAAAAAAGAGAGAGTAGGTGCGATAGGTATACAAGTTAAGTAAATAAATTGAATAAATTATTAAAAATTAAGTAAATTATTAGGACATAATAATAACTGCAGATAAACTTATTTAGTGAAAGAATAATAATAAAATGGTAGTAATAGAAAAATAATATATATGTAATAAAAATAATGAAATTTGAAATAATAAAAATAATAAAATAGGGTTAAATATAGTACATAATAATAATAATAATAATAATAATAATAATAATAATAATAATAATAATAATAATAATAATAATAATAATAATAATAATAATAATAATAATAATAATAATAATAATAACTACCAAAAAAATAATAGTGTTGTTTTATAATGATAAAATAAAATCTATAACAATAAATAAACAATACAATAAAATGATAAAAATAAAATTAAACACATTAAGAAATCAAATTGAAAGAAAATAAAACATGAAAAGGTCAAAATAACATGTAATTATGTGAAAGGAATGACCAATATACAAATTACTCCAAAAGAATAAATGATATTTTTTTAATGGTGAGTTTAGGGGCGTATCATAAATAATTTATTATGAAATATATAATAATAAAAATAATCATAATAATGAAATTCATTTTTTCAAATACGGGAGTATCATAATAATAAAAATAATCATAATAAATATAATTAAATTACTGAGATTGATACCCCTATTTGATGCGGTGCCGTATCAATCTCAGTATAAATAAATATATAAAATTAAATTATGGGTTAGGATCAAGTTACACTGTGTAAAACTCTTTAAGTTTTACACATTTTTTGGATCGTTGAATGAGGGAAATGAATGGTTGAGATTAACTCCGTGTTTTTAATTCCCAAGTGATAATCTTCACATAATTTACTGTTAATCTCATTCATCCGTTTCACTCATCCAACGGTCCAAAAAAGGTGTAATTTGATCATATCCTTTAAATTATATATATATATAGTAATTCACTTATTGAATTTAATCAAGCGATTACAATCATTGTATACGTGATTTTTTTTTATCGATATTATATCTATATCATTTGATGCATGTTTAAGAAGGGTTATTTGGATAACAAGTTTAGAGTATTTTAGCTGAGCTAAGGCATTTTTTTTTTGTGTGTGTGAAAGAATTAAGGCATAAAATATTTTAGTTTCTAATGTTGATTTTATTTATCCGTGATAATTTTATTATTGTTGTTAGTTTACTTTAGGTACAAGTCAAGTTATTCATTTTATTATTGTTGTTAGTTTACTTTATGATTATTTTTTTATTTGTAACCTATTTGAAGGTATATTTACTGCATTAATAGAAGATGTTTTATTATTTATTCGCTAAACTTAGAGATTTGAAGGATTTTTTTTATATTCTGGTGTGATTACATGGTGATATTTGTTATTTATTCTTAATCTTTTAAAAACGCACACACCGTGCATACTACACTGCCCGAATCAGGTTACTTAAAAAAAATAACACCATATTTTATTACTGGAACCACTCAATGAGTTCATATTTAAGATTTCTTTGGTTCATGAGTTTCATATTATTATTTAAAAGTTTGATAGAGTTGGTGTCATTGGATACCAACTCAATTAAAAAAATACTAAAAAGTCCTTTACATATTAATATGAGTATAATTATAATGACATTTTATTCTTTTATAATTTTTAAATCGTTAAATAAAATAATTAAAAATCAAACTTGTGTAAAATACAATTATATTTTAATTCATGAGCACTCGACCTAGAATCATTCTTGGACAATTTTTTTTAAAATAATATAAAATATTTTCTTATATTTATAGTGTGAGTGTGTCAAAATTGAATTTTTGTTATATTTATTTAGATTTAAATTTGTAATAGTTTTAGTTAATATTTATTCAAATATACCATAAATTGTGTGGATTTTATTAATTATTTTGAAATTAACGTGTGTGAATTTGTTTAATTATTTTGAAATTGACGTGTATAAATGTGTTACTATTTTTTGGGTACATGATATAAAGTCAAAACTTGTTGAATGTATTGCGGCACAAATCAATCATGATGACGTGTTTCCATGAAATTAGTAGTAAGCAGCATTTACCAACACATTTTCGTGCAGGTAAAAGTTAAAATATTAAATATAGGGACGACAATTTTTATTTAATAAAAGCGGCTAATTTTATTTAAAAATTATAATGAGATTTACAACTATAAATGTAAATTAATTATTTAATTCAGACATTTTTCTATAACTATTAAAATAAAAATTAGTCATTTGAGATCTTACAAGATCAGGGCTGTAAACGAACCGAACGAACACGAACGAGGGTGTGTTCATGTTCGTTCGTTTAACTTTAACCGAACAAATGAATGAACACGAACATAAACGAACACAAAATTTCTTGTTCATTAAGGAATGTAGCTTGTTCGTGTTCGTTCATGTTCGTTCGTTTAAATGGTAAACGAACATAAATGAACATAAATGACCATAAACGAACACAAACGAACATAAACGAACACAAACGAACACGAACGAACATATATAATTTGTTAAATATTTAATATTTTTGGTTAGTTCGATTAATTTAATTAATTAACCGATTTTAAACCGAATTAATCTATAATTGAAATTTGAAAAAACTCTTAATCATTAGCCGAAACTTAAAATTATCTAATAGATTAACCAATTTTGTTTTGGTTCGGTCGGTTAGTTCGGTTTAACCGAATAATGAATACCCCTAGACATATGTGAATAGATTTAAATGAACATAAACGAACATAAATGAACGAACATAAACGAACGAACATAAATTAACATAAACGAACGAATTACCGAACGTTCACGAACATAAATGAACGAACACGCATTTTGTTCGTGTTTTTCATTTAATTAGACGAACAAAAAATCTTGTTCATGTTCGTTCGTTTAATAAATAAACGAACATAAACGAACTTCCCGCCGAACGGTTCACGAACGGTTCGCTGAACGTTCGGTTCATTTACAGCCCTATACAAGACAATAAAAAGGCTAAAAATTCAATAATAAAAAAATTTAAACAAAAGATAGATACGAATAACACCAGAAATCAACGATTGAAGGATAAAGTCATCAACACTAGTATGCATATAACTCTTATGGCAAATTGACAAAACAACCGTTACCGCAACTCAATCGCGAACTAGAAATGATGATTGTGAACGCATATCTAATTTAACCTTAAGGTCCAAAGTAGGGAAGATCAACATGATAAAAGTAAGAACAATCTTTGATCAGCGTATTTTTATGAAAAAAAACATATAAAAAAACAAGAAACGACCAAGAAGAAAGATAAAAAAACGTGTTAAAAAGCAGAAGAAAACGTGCCACAAATGCAAAGTTATTTTTATTAAAAATTATAAAAAATAAAGGAAAAGTATAGGTTAGATATAATAAAGCAAAAAAAAAAATATCGATAGTCGACGGTCAATATTTAAACCGATATCGTACTTAGCTAAATATAAATGAAAAATAAAAGAAGAAGATAATGAAGCGATAACTTGAGAGAAAAGATTATGGTACTTTGTAAATTAATTATAGGGACGATAATTAAATTATAGAATTTTAAAAGATATAATTATAGTTTTCATTGTTTTAGTTTGTATTCATATAATTTGCGAAATGATTAAATTGAAACAATATTGTTTGGGGTTATAGATAAAATTTTCTTATTAACTTTATTTCGAACATTTTTTTAATAATTTTTTATTTTAAAGTTTTTTTTTGAAAAATAGATGACATTAGAACTCAACGAGTGACTCCGATAAAAAAGAGAATGATGCCTATTTTAGGAGACCTGAGTTCGAGCACTTGTATGTGCAGGGTGTGTGAACGTTGTTAAAAGGTTATGAAAAATTATGAACAAATACTATCAGGTAATCACATCAATATATACAAAAAAATAATAAATGTATTAAAATTACATATGAAATTAAAGTTCGGCTATTAATTTAAGAATAAATTTTTAAAGTAGCAATTTGAGAGAAAGTGATTAGTTTAAGTACCAAATATATATTTAACTTTTTTTTTTTGAAAAAAAGTAAAGCTACTTTCTTTGTCGATTTGTAATTGAGTGTTTAACTAGTTTAATCGTTTTGTTCATTTAATTAAGGACATGACCTTTATAGCGAGAAAGTTATTAGGTTTTGACTATGAGCAACTAACATCAATAAAAGGATAAGGTTCCAACCATTTCAATTCCAAAGATTATAATTAATTGCGATTTTCAAGCTTTTCTTGATCTACCATAATGATCTACCATAATACCTATATATTTATATAATACATTAATTTTTTAGTAGTCTTAAGGTAATTATACGATAATATATATTTATACTTTTTCTTAACTCTTTGACAAGGTACGTAACCACGTATATCTAGCAGACAAAGTTGCTCGAATTCAGTCTCCTAAGATAAACATCATCTAATTTTTCACTAGTACCACTCGCCGGGTTAAAAAAATTATATTAAGTTTAAAGGTATAAATTTCATCACTCCACTTTTTTTTTATCATTTTTGTTTTATTATTGAACTTTAAAAAATTTTAATTTTGTCACTGAACTTTTAAACTACTACTATTTTGATCACTCAACTGTTAAATCACAAATAATGTGGTGACATGACAAATAGACTGATAGCACACTAAAATGACGTCATTTTGGATCTCTACAATAGTCACCAAAACGACGTCCTTTTAGACCCAAAAACTAAAAAAAATCCCTTCATTTTCCTGTTTTTTTTCTTCCTCTGTTCGAACCAGCACAGATTACGGCCAAATCACTCTATTATTATTGATTTAACGCCCAAAGTGATCTAAAACAAAAACAATACTTATATTCAGTGATAAAACTGAAAAAAATTAAACTTTAATAATAACATAAGACAAGAAAGTTTAGTGATGAAAAGAAAAAAAAAATATAATAAAGCTGCGAAACATGCGTCGTTAGAATGTCAAGTTTTATAAATTAATTCAAGCTCTATTTTATAATATATATATATATATAAGAAATTAACCTCCGAAATAATTACTCCATATATGACTTTTTGTTCAACTAATTAAGACCAATGAATATGGTTTAATATAAATAAAGGTAATTAATTTTGCTATTTATTTGGAGACAGAAATATATCTTTTGATTTATTTAAATTTTAATCTCCATTTATGTTTTTATAAAGAAATGAGAGAAGTATTCAGAATTAAATCTGATATCGACCAAAATTTTATTTTAACTGATTTTTTTACCATTATATTGGAAAATTTAAATTATAGGTCATTTCCACCACGTAATTCATGGTCTCAACCAATAAAGATCACACACTTCATTAATTTTTTTCTATGTTATATTTTTACAAGTGAATCTTCACTTGATAAACAATTTTTTTAGTTTAATTTACAATAAATATGAGTGAAGATTCACTTGATAAAAATATAACATGAAAAAAGATTAATGAAATAAAAGAAATTATTGATTATGACCATGAAAAACGTGGTAAGAAGGGCTCATTATATAATTTCTCCATTACATTGTATCTTTATTTATCAACAATTTATCTTTAATTTTTAATAGAACAATTTATCTTTATTTAAATATTGTGTAGATGTTAAGAAGAAGGTTTAGGAACTTAATAACAAAAGTAGTATATAATTAAGAAATAAATTATCAATTTCAATTATTTTAATATATATATGTATTATATCTAATCTACTTATTATTTTAATTTTAAATCATATCAAATATAAAATATTTAAGAATTTTACATTTATCATTGATGGAAATGTAAATTTAAGAATTCTACTTAAAAGTGGCAATTTCTTGATTTACTTTTTTTGGGCCATAATTCCTTGATTTACTTTTCATATTGAACTATTCGAAAAGATACTTTTGATATTAAAAGGTTACGAAATTTTATCTTAAATTTCGATTTTCAATGACTATTTAAAAATCGGTAAAAATTGCATGAACCAACTTGCTTTAGTAGTTAAGAGAATTTTATCTTGAGAATTGTTGCCTTAGTGGTTAAGAATTTTATCTTAAATTTAAGAATTGTTGTTGTTCTTAGAAGTATTCAGAATTGTTGTTAATCTCAAATCTTATTGCAATAATTTTGAAAATGCTCTTAGGAAATATGTGTTATCCGATGTTGATAGAAATGAGTTATTTGTTGAGTTAAAATTACTTACAGAGCTGATTAACAAAAAAAACTTTGATGTTGTGAGTCACCTTTAGACTATTAAAAAATCGGTTAACAAAACCAACAATCAGTTGGTTTTGTGGGATGAGACACTAGATCCCATAGTAACGTTAGAGGTTCGAATTTTAATATTGTGAATGAAAATAAAAATTGGAGTGTGAGGGTCGTCCCTATAATGAGCCTTCGCAAAATTCGATCTGGATTAGTCGGCAAATAGATCAGAAACCAATAGTTAAAAAAAATCGATTGACAAAGTTCTTTAAACCTTCTATCTTACCTATATTCCCTTTTCATTCCAGGCGAATAACATTGTTTTAACCGGATCATTAAAGAGGATAAATCAATTTATACCACTCAAATCACTTATTTAAATTGCTTGCAAGTTGAAACCATTTGTTTTCTTCTACTTGAAGAATCTCATCCGTTAATATAAAAAATCATGTCTGAAGGTAACATCCGATCAAAAATAGATGGAGAGGGTGTTATAGACAATCATACTCACTCAAAATTTCATATTTCTATATAGTTTAAGTTTATTTTATTTATTTATTTTCTATTTATAATTTTATTTAACACAAGTCAAATCTGCCTATTTTCTCGTTTCTTGACTGTTGGATTAAAAATGAACTCTCTGGAGGCGCACATTAGCGGGACTAATGGCCTATGAGAATTCCTCGATTCTTGACCGTTTTTTGACGAAATTTTTCGTTTCTTGCTTTGTTTTTTGCAATATCCTTCTGAATTCTTGAAGTTTTCCTGTATTTCGCTACGAATGTCTATTGATTGGAAGAAATTGTTCGTGGGCGGTGATGAGCAAACCCTAGAATTTTTCCCATTCAATTCTACAGACGATTCGATTCTTGTTGTCCCAGCCCCTAAGGTTTTTGATGAAAGCATATCTGAGTGGCGCCATGCATTGGTGGGCAATTTATTAGGGCTGCCCTTAACTTCAGTGCGTTGAAGAAGATTGTCGATGTGCTCTGGGGGAAGAACTCCTTGATTAAGGTGAGTGTAACACCTCGAAAACCGGTCTAATCGGAATTGGATTTCGATGATCGAAGTATTTGTGTTAAAATATTCAAACATTGTATCTTTGCTGTCTAAACTATAGATTCTATTATTACAAGACCTTAATTGGACTCATCCTTAGTTAAGACCTCCTCGAAAATGCTTAAAATGATGATTTTGAGCTAGGCGTTTCGATACAGTCAGAACCGTACCGAAACGGCCTAGGTAAGGCGTTTCAAAACATTATAGGGCGTTCCGATACGGTTATAACTGTATTAACTAATTTTTACACTTTTACTTAACCGTTTCGATACGACTTCACGCGTTTGGAAACGGGTCCCCTGTTTCGAATATGTTTGAAGGTTAAATTGAAAAAAATAAGGTGGTAATAACTCACCTGCTTATTGTTGTCCATTCCACGTGAAAAATGATTTAAGGGATGACTTATAGTCATCTTTATTGATAAAAAATTTAAAATATGGAAAATAATATTTTAAGCTTTCCCTTGGATGAAGGAAATCTTCTCATTGGTCATAGGTGAGGTGAGAAATGATTAAAGCCCATGGTTTTACTAAAATGAATGAAAAAGAAAGCTCTTATATTTTGTTTTGAGTTCTACAGAAACCAAACTCATCTTTTGCTAAAGAGACAAGCATACACCTCCATTGTCATCTTCTCCATCAAGCTCAAACATATACCTCCCTAGTTGAACTTCATAAGCTTAAGTTTTCCTTGAATTAAGAACATCAACTCATAGCTATCAATCGGTTCAAGAAGTGGCAAAGACTGACCCATCGTCTCCATCGAAAGCTAGGAATAAGGGAATCGCCATCCGAGAGCTTTAGAAGCTTCGAATTATCAAGGTGAGTGTAGTTAGAGTCTCGAAACTAGGCGAGGAGCCTTACTGAATTCATCGTTTTTGATTTCGTATGATTTACTAACCATTGAAGTAAAGGGGATTTACATAAGTATTGTTGAAAGCCATATTGGTAAGTTTGGTAAGTATTGAATCGATTCATCGTCTGTAACATTGCTATCATTGTCATGAAAATCATTGAAGCATTGACATGTGTTTATTGTTTTTGCCTATTGTTACGGCTACATGATTATTGAGACATTGTCATTGAATCATTGATATCGAATTATTGTTATCGAACCTTGGGATCAAACTATTGGATACAATTGGCATGCCATAGAATTCATGAGCTCAGTGGTACAAAGTTTATGCGGTGTAGTGGAGGGATGTGATTGTGTTGGTCAAAAACAGTGTAGTGGAGGATATTGGACCATATTTATTCATTGTTGGTGTAGTGGTGGAATTCGTGTATCCAAATACGGTTGAAATTGATCCAAGGAAGAATGTTGATTATTGATATTGCATTGTCGTGATATTGAGATATTGTCATTGATGATTGATACTATGTTATCACATGATTGGAGAGCATGCCATGTTTATTCATGCAATTGATATTATGATGATTGTTAAGGAATATGAAATGGCATACTTTGTTCATATATTAATATTGGCCACCTCACTTAGACTATATAGGTCTAATGCATTCATTGTTCATACATTTCAGGTTAAGAGATATCGTTTCGAGATCAGAGTTAGTTGGCAAGGCAGCAAGTCACCTCGAGCTTAAAGTAAAGTATTTTGTCCCTATGAACTCCTAGAATGGTGGAAAAGTAGTTAAAGTAGTTGATGGTGATGTTTTGTCTATGTGCATGAAGACTATGTGTTATATGTGGATAAAGTGCCTTAAATGACTTGTTAAGTTTGCTTGAAAATGACTTAATATGCATATTTGGCTTAAAAAGATGAAAACATAGTAAATGTATTCGGATGGTTATGAAACTTGGCATGCTAGTAGTTTATACTATTGGATTGTTGTGTGTAAAGTTTCATTGCATTTGGACATCGTTTGGTAGGTCAAATCGAATAAAAATCATCGAAAATCTATTATTTCAGTTCAGGCCGTATCGAAACGGGTAAACATAAATGAACATAAAGAATAGGGCATTTCGAAATAGTCTATAGTTGTATCGAAACATTTTGCTACTGGAATCTATTGTTTCGATACAGGTCTATAGCATATCGAAACGAGTCAAAATCAAAGTCAAAAGAAGTCAACCTGTACCGATACAGGGGTTGTCGTATTGATACAGAATAAAGGGAAAAGTCAACATGGGTTGACTATCATTCACTCGTTTCGAAATAGCCCTAAGGTGTTTCGATACGAGGTTAGTTAAGTTAGTTAAAAGCATATTTAGATAGTTTGCAATGTTCACGGTTTAGTCACTGAATAATGAATGGTTTAATTGAATGAGTAAATGAACTCCGAATCATATAAAATTTTACAGGCTTGTTAATATAGTAGTGAATTTCAATATAGTATAATCTGTTGCATCAAAAAACCCCTAATATAACAAATTTATAGATTAGTCCTTAAAACTTGTAATAACTATGATTTAGTCCTAATTGATTAGACATTGTTTCATAAGGGATTAAGTGGATTAAGATGTATATTGGTAATGTAATATTGCTTGAAATTGCTTAAGCGTTGATTATAAAGTGAAATTTTATTGTACCGATCACCGTATTGTTCGTTGGTAGCGCACTCCGACCCTGTTCTTGATCAGGCTGGGAAGGGGGTGTTATATTTGTGGTATCAAAGCTAGAGTTTAGTCGATTCTGGACTAAACAAAATTTTGTATGTATTGTTTATTGTGTTACTTTACCACCTATGAGTTATTTATTGTGTATTGTGACTTACCGGCTAATCCGATCTTTTATTTATAGATGTCTAATTTTAATCAAGCTCGAATAGAAGAGCATAGTGCTGATTCCTCAACTCATGGTGAGGAAGTTAGAAGGAAGGATCCTCTGAATCCGCAAAACCCTCTAGTATGAAATCCTAAGCATGATGTACAATCGACTCAAACCGAATGCTTTAGGAACATGGGTGATATGTTTAAAGTATTCATGGCATCGATGAAAGTTGACCAAACTCCTCAAACTCCTATTATTGCTATTCCGAGTACCCGAGCTCCTATTGATAAGCTACCTCAACATTGGGCTTACTCATTTACCGGGAAAAATGATGATAACCCTGAAGTTACAGAGTATTGGTTAGACAATACTTTACAGATTCTGAATAAGCAGTTACAATGTTCTGAAGAACATAAACTCGAATGTGCCCTTTTTTTGCTAGCTGATGAAGCACTGTATTGGTGGGAAGCAATGGTTCTGGTAGTTCCTGAAGAGACTGTGAACTGGGAGTTCTTCCTACAAGAATTTTGAAAGAAGTACATCAATGAATACTACCTTGTTGAGAGACGTGATATCTTCATTCATCTAAAGCAAGGTGATCGACCTATCGAGCAATATATCCACGACTTTTGCAAGTACTATCGATATAGGGCAGAATATATTAAGAAAGAAGAAGAGAAGTGTAGATTGTTCATCAACGGTTTGAACGATGAACTACGTCCTATATTCACGGCTTTGTGCATTACCGATTTTCAAACCCTTGTGAATAGAGTCAAAGCTACCAAAGGTGCTTAAAAGGATCACAAGAATAGTGGGTCGAGCAAATTTGAGAAAAGACGCTGAGCTGAACCTTATGAATCTTTTAAGAAAGGGAAGTATCAAGATTCGAAACTGAGTGTGTATTCACAACTTTCCCAGTATGAACACCTTGCTAAACCACAAACTATAACACAATTCTTCCCTAGTGCTAATTCCATTGAGAGCATTGATGGTTCTAAACAAGAAATGAAGTTTCTAGTTTGTAACTTCTGTCGACATAGACACCTTGAGGGGCAATGTCACAAGAAATCCTGAGCTTACTTCTTTTATGGTGATATGGGACACCTTAGATGAGATTGTCCTAAAAACCAGTTTGCTAATTCTTCCCCTGCACAATCTTTTCGAGGCAAGGAATTTTCGGAAAATCTGGAGGTTCGTCTAAAGCATCGTACTGACCTAAATCTAAAGCTTCTGCACATATGTATCATGTAAGAGGCTAAGAACAAGTGGGTGATCACGACATTATTCCAGGTAAAAATTCGAAGATGATTTTTTCTTAAGAAGGGAGAGTTGTAACACCCTCAAAACTGGTCTATTCGGAATTGGATTTTAATGATCGGAGTATTGGTGTTAAAATATTCAAACATTGTATCTTTGTACCTAAACTATAGATTCTATTATTATGAGACCTTAATTGGACTCATCCTTAGTTAAGACCCCTTGAAAATGCTTAAAATGATGATTTTGAGCTAGGCGTTTCGATACAGTCAGACCCGTACTGAAACAACCTAGGTAAGGCGTTTCAAAATGATTATAGGGCGTTCCGATACGGTTATAACTGTATTAACTAATTTTTGGACTTTTTCTTAACCGATTAGATATGGCTTCACGCATTTCAAAATGAGTCTCTATTTCAAATATGTTTGAAGGTTAAATTGAAAGAAAATAAGGTGGTAATGACTCACCTGCTTATTGTTGTCCTTCCCACGTAAAAATGATTTAAGAGATGAGTTATAGTCATCTTTATTGATAAAAAATTTAAAATATGGAAAATAATATTTTAAGCTTTCCCTTGGATGAAGGAAATCTTCTCATTGGTCATAGGTGAGGTGAGAAATGATTAAAGTCCATGGTTTTATTAAAATGAATGAAAAAGAAAGCTCTTCTATTTTGTTTTGAGTTCTACCGAAACCAAACTCATCTTTTTCTAAAGAGACAAGCACACACTTCCATTGTAATCTTCTCCATCAAGCTCAAGCATACACATCCCTAGTTGAACTTCATAAGCTTAAGTTTTCCTTGAATTAAGAACATCAACTCATAGCTATTAATCGATTCAAGAAGTGGAAAAGAGTGACCCATCGTCTCTATCGAAAGCTAGGAATAAGAGAATCTCCATCCGAGAGCTTTAGGAGCTTTAGATTATCGAGGTGAGTGTAGTCAGAGTCTCGAGACTAGGCGAGGAGCCTTACCGAATTCATCGTTATTGATTTCGTATGATTTACTAACCATTGAAAGCCATATTAGTAAGTTTGGTAAGTATTGCATCGATTCATCGTCCGTAACATTGCTATCATTGTCATGGAAATCATTGAGGCATTGACATGTGTTTATTATTTTTGCCTATTATTATGGCTACATGATTATTGAGACATTGCCATTGAATCATTGATATCGAACTATTGTTATCAAACCTTGGGATCGAAGTATTGGATACAATTGGCATGTTATAGAATTCATGAGCTCAATGGTACGAAGTTTATACCATGTAGTGGAGGGATGTGATTGTGTTGGTCAAAACGGTGTTGTGGAAGATATTGGACAATATTTGTTCATTGTTGGTGTAGTGGTGGAATTCGTGTATCCAAATACAGTTGAAATCGATCCAAGGAAGAATGTTGATTATTGATATTGCATTGTCGTGATATTGAGATATTGTCATTGATGATTGATACTATGTTATCACATGATTGGAGAGCATACCATGTTTATTCATGCAATTGATATTATGATGATTGTTAAGGCATATAAAATGGCATACTTTGTTCATATATTAATATTGGCCACCTCATTTAGACTATATAAGTCTAATGCATTCATTGCTCATACATTTTAGGTTAAGAGATATTGTTTCGAGATCGAAGTTAGTTTGCAAGGCAGCAAGTCACCTCGAGCTTAAAGTAAAGTATTTTGTCCCTATGAACTCCTAGAATGGCGGAAAAATAGTTAAAGTAGTTGATGATGATGTTTTGTCTATGTTCATGAAGACTATGTGTTATATGTGGATAAAGTGCCTTAAATGACTTGTTAAGTTTGCTTGAAAGTGGCTTAATATGCATATTTGGCTTAAAAAGGTGAAAACATAGTAAACATATTCTGATGGTCATGAAATTTGGCATGCTAGTAGTTTATACCATTGAATTGTTATGTGTAAAGTTTCATTGCATTTGGACATCGTTCGGTAGTTCAAATCGAATAAAAACTAGCAAAAATCAATCATTTCAGGTCAGGCCGTTACGAAACATGTGATGACGTTGCGATACTGGTAAGCATAAATTAACCTAAAGAATAGAGCGTTTCAAAATGGTCTATAGCCGTATCAAAACATTTTGCTACTGGAATCTATTGTTTCGATACGAGTCTATAACATATCGAAACGGGTCAAAGTCAAAAGTAGTCAACCCGTATCGATATAGGGGTTGCTCTATCGATACAAAATAAAGGGAAAAGTCAACATAGGTTGACCATCGTTCACTCGTTTTGAAACAGACTTAAGGTGTTTCGATACAGGGTTAGTTAAGTTAGTTAAAAGCATATTTAGACAGTTTGCAGTGTTCACAGTTTAGTCACTGAATAATGAAGGGTTTAATTGAATGAGTAAATGAACTCTGAATCGTATGAAATTTTTACAGGCTTTTTAATATGGTAGTGAATTTCAATATTGTATAATATGTTGCATCAAAGGACCCCTAATTTAGTATATTTACATATTAGTCCCTAAAACTTGTAATAACTATGATTTAGTCCTAAATGATTAAACACTGTTTCATAAGGGATTAATTGGATTAAGATGTATATTGGTAATGTAATATTGCTTGACATTTTTTAAGTGTTGATTATAAAATGAAATTTTATTGTATCGATCACCATATTGTTCGTCGGTAGCGCGCTCCGACCCGGTTCTCGACCAGGCAAAGATGGGGGTGTTGCAGTGAGTCTTGCTGGCCCTAGCTTATATGTCTTCTCTTTTGCTAATAATAGTGTTGTGATTGAGTATTAGAGAATGGACCCTAGCATATACATCATAACCCTCTGTTGCTTAGAAAGTGGGAGCCAAATCTCAAGAAACTGGATTTTAATTTGACTCGTATGTCTGTTTGGATTAAATTACACAACTTGCCTTTAGAATTGTATTCTAGGAAGAGGCCTAGTTATATTTCACTTTTTGTTGGCAATCTTTTGTATATGGATTTGATCACTGTATCTAAAGAGAGACTAGAATTTTCCAAAGTATGTGTTGAAATAGGAGTTGGAGCTAAAATTCCTAAAATTGTTTCTGTGCAATTGAAAGATAAATTCATCATTGTGGTGAGTGTTAATGTACCTTGGATGCCTTCTAATTGCTCCAATTGTAGAGTTTTTAGTCATAACAATAAGAATTGCACTAAGAGGGCCACCAAAGAGGTTAAAGAATGGTGAGTCAAAGCTCTTGTACCTGATGATTTACAAATAGTTGCAGAAGGGGCTTCTACTTCTAATGCTTGCAATGTTCTTGTATCTGTAGAGGATATTGCCCAGCCTGGTGTGTGTATGCCTATTAAGGATTCTATTGCTGATGAACTTAAACCTATTCAAGGTGATCTTGAAATTGTGGATGCTGAAGCTATGGATACTGTTGTGAATTCTGCTGTTAAAATTGTGGATGCTGTAAATTCTGGGTGTAAGCAGAACACTTCTGTTGAGCCAATTTTGGAAGAATTCCCTCCCTTGCAGGCATAAAATCAAAAGAAGAAAGGGAAATGAAAGGGCACTAAAGGAAAAAATGCTAAACCTATTTATGCTGGTTCTAAAAACAGATTTGACAAACTTAGTAGTCTTAACAGTGATGAACTTAAGGTTGAGCCTGAGGGTAGAAAGCCTAGAGTGGCTTCATTAGGAGTGACAAATCTCTTGCGAGAGATGAATACTAAAAAGAAAGATGTATTGGAGAAGAACAAGGACTAGGGTGCATTTCAGAGTGTTGTGGTTGTTCAAACAGCTAGTACTTCTCAAAATGTTTCCTTATGACAGTTCTCTTTTGGAATAGGCTAAAGGGTCAAATTTGCCCCTGTAGTAATCTGAAATTAGTAATGTTGCCCCTACTTTTTTTTTCTCCGTAATTTTGCCCTCAAAGTCAGTCAATTGTAGCAATGTTGCCCTTTGACCGATAAATGTTGACGTGGCAGTTAATGGTGCTGACGGGGCAATTTTACCCTCGAAGTCATTGATGCAATTTTGCCCTCGAAGTCATTAACTGCAACACTTTTACCCTTGGTTTATTTAGTTTTTGAATAAAATTGGATAAATAATTTGGTTTTTTCGAGTTGAACTTTAACAAACAGAATATATGAAAAATCGAATAACAAATTGATGTAAATATCCTTTGAGTCCCTAGTAATTTTAAAAATAAGAAAAATGAGAACTCTCACAAAAAATCAAAATATTATTCAATTTTTTAAAAAAATCTATAAACTTAATAAAAATAAATACGATATTTAAAAAAATTATTGAAAATAAACCAACGAGAAGCGTGTTAATTGAACGGTGAACGCGAAATATTCTATTCGAACGACGTTCGACTGACATACTTACCGACGATGGGTTGTTAGGAAAAAATGTACGGTGAACTCGAATAATGTGGCTCAGGTTGAATTCTGCTTTATCTTCTAGATATCCTTGTATTTATCTCCCATGTCATTTTCGCCGAACACCACTAATGTCGTTTTCTAAGATCATCGTACATTTTTCCTAACAACCCATCGTTGGTAAGTGTGTCAATCGAACGTCGTTCGAATAGAATAGTTCACGTTCACCGTTCAGTTAACACGCTTCTTGTTTGTTTATTTTCAATAATTTTTTGAATATCGTATTTATTTTTATTAAGTTTATAGATTTTTTAAAAAAATTGAATAATATTTTGATTTTTTGTGAGAGTTCTCATTTTGCTTATTTTTAAAATTACTAGGGACTCAAAGGATATTTACATCAATTTGTTAATCGGTTTTTCATATATTCTGTTTGTTAAAGTTCAACTCGAAAAAACCAAATTATTTATCCAATTTTATTCAAAAACTAAATAAACCAAGGGTAAAAGTTCTGCAATTAATGACTTCGAGGGAAAAATTGCATGAATAACTTCGAGGGTAAAATTGTCCCGTCAGCACCGTTAACTGCCACATCAGCATTTAACGGTCAAAATCGGTCAAAGGGCAACATTGCTACAATTGACTTACTTTGAGGGCAAAATTACGAAGAAAAAAAAAGTAGGGGCAACATTGCTGATTTCAAATTACTACAGGGGCAAATTTGACCCTTTAGCCTTTGGAATATAACAATTCTCTTAAGAAAAAGAAGGTGTTGCAGAAGTCTTCATGCTCTGATACCAATTGTTGAGTTTTTAGCACGCTCGAATCGATCACCGAAACCGCCCTGAAGGGTTGTAAATGTTTGGTGGTTGAATTGGCTAAAATCGAAATAAAGATAGACAACTGACACAATGATTTTAGAGTGGTTCGGCCTTCTAACAAGCACTTACATCCACTACCTTAGCACACCACTAAGGATTTCCCAATTCACTCAACAATGGATTCGTCCCCTTTTCCCGGTTTAGGAGGAAACCGTTACAACCCTATCTTTTGAACTTGGCTAAGATAGAACCAACTCTAGTTTTTCTCTCAAGGCTAAACTAGAACCTCTTCTTTTACAAGGGATATGTTTGGTAAACCTAATACCTCACAAGGTTGGTGTTTACATAAATTTAAGCTCACAGGAGTGTATAAAGAATTTACAATAAAGCACTCTTGTACAAGAGAAAGGTAAAATAAAGACTTAGACTCTATTTCTCTTGATCATGTTGCTTGGATGTAGTCTCTAACCTTCTTCAAGTGTTCCAGCCTTCAACTTATAGTCTCAATTGAGTTTGTGGCCGTTACTAGCCGTTGGGGATGTTTTGGAGCCGTTGTGGTCTTTATTTCCCACATTAATTGCAGTTCTGGTGCCTTCCGTATCGGTACACGGGGAACCGTATTGGTACGCTCTTCTTCAGAACTAGCCGTTGGGCTCTTGCCAGGCTATGTGTATCGATACGCTAGGGAGCGTATTGGTACGGTCTGCAATTTAAAAGTCCGTTGGGAAATAGCTGTTGGGGGTTGTTAAAACAGGGATCAGTATGCTTTAAAGGCGTATCGGTACGACCCCTATCCGTATCGATACGGTCAAGCCTGTATCAGTACATGTTTTGGCAGAATCAAAACTAGAGTAAAAGGTATCGATATGGGGTATACCGTATCGGTACGGTAGAGCTGAACAGTCAGTTTTGAGTACTTTAAAATATTTAAAATCTTGCCAAAAACTTTTTTAAATACCTCAAACTTATTTTCAAGTTGTTTGGACTTAAAGACATGTTTTAAATTCTTTTCAAATTAGTCCAAAATATTTTTCAATTATTATATCAAAACACTTGGTTTTTCAATCTCCCCCTTTTGATATTATAAAACCAACTTGAAAAATTGTTTGTGATTCTCCCCCTTTAAGTTTAAAATTTTGAATAAGAGATGAAAAGTTGAAAATTAGTTAATGCTCACCCTTACTCATTTGAAAATGCAATTTTTCAAACCAATTCTCCCCTTTTTGTTATATAAAAAAGAATTCAAAAGTCATTAAGTTCAAAATAACATAGTAGGTTAAAGAAAATTTGACAAAAAGTAAAATTTTTGTTTTAAAACAACTCATCTTACTCAAGCATCATATTAGGCTTAATAAATAATCCAATACTTTAAACAAAAGTTAGATAACCAAATGTATAAAATAAAAGCATTAAGCTTAAATGTTACCCAATCTTCTTTTTATGTGTGATTTGAGCATTCATTGATTTTGCTTTGCTTGCCATTGCTCCAACACACCTACAAAAGACATTCACTTGGATTTTGGTATCCAAATTGCTTTGGATCCATTAACATTAATTTCAATGTCTTTAGTTCCCTTAGGAACCCATATTTGTCTAATCCTATAAGATTTTCTCTTATTTATAGGACAAATATGTAGGGATGTGAAAAATTGACCCGACCTAGTAACCTGCCTGAAACCCGATCGAGTCAGAACTTGGTTTGACCCGAGAACTCAATGACCAGAACCCGATTTGCACCCGACTAAAACGAACCCGAACCCGAATTCGACCTGTTACTGTAGTAACCGAACCCGACCGAAACGAACTCGAACCTGAATTCGACCTGTTACTATAGTAACTGAACTTGACATGCACTCGACCGAAACGAACCCGAATCCGAGACTGACCTGCCAAATAACCGATTTAACCCGACCTGTTTGGACCCGACCTATTTTGAAACAGACCTGTTTTGAACCCGACTTGTTCTTGACCTGAACTGATATTGACCTGAATTGTTCTTGACCTAAACTGATATTGACCTGAACTGATATTGTTATTTGATTTGCTGATAATGATAATTATCTGACATTTAAAGAAGTTATATTTAATGAATTTAAAATTTTAAAATCAATTAAAAATAATAAGTAATTTTTTTATATTTAATAATAATGCCAAGTATTAATAAATTAACTAACTTAACTTTAATTAAAAGATAAATTGAATGAATAAATATCAAGTGGTAATAATTTATTTTTAATTAAAAGATAACTTTAATTAAAAGTAATAAAAATAAACTTTTAAGTTAAAAATAAATAATATGAATAAATTAATGCTAAGTTAATAATAAATAATATTAACTTAACTTAAGATTAAAAATAACTTTAATTAACTTGCATTCATTTTAAGTTGAATGAATAAACATTATTAAATTAAATTGTCTTTTTAATTAACTTAAATTTAATTTTAAGATAACTTGAAAGATAAATTAAATGAAAATTTTTATATTTAATTAACTTAAGTTGATTAAATATTTTTTATTAACTTAAATTAAATAATGTAGAACTAATGTTTT
Organism: Hibiscus tridactylites; assembly: GCA_958450335.1. Lineage (NCBI taxonomy): Eukaryota > Viridiplantae > Streptophyta > Magnoliopsida > Malvales > Malvaceae > Hibiscus > Hibiscus tridactylites. The sequence goes on from OY288266.1 coordinate 21,165,040, forward strand.
GATATAATAATTGAAAAATGTTTTGGACAAAGTTAAAAAGGATTCAAAACCATTTCTAAGTCCAAACAACTTGAAACTATGTTTATGGGATATTTCAAAAAGGTTTTATGTGTTTTCAAAGCCAAACTTAACAAAACTATCTAGGCGTTTCGAAACGCCTCTATGTGTTTCGATATGGGACTTCACAGTGGCAAAACGTTTCGATACAACCCTGTTTTAATTAACTTAAGTTGATTAAATATTTTTTATTAACTTAAATTAAATAATGTAGAACTAATGTTTTGATATAATAATTGAAAAATGTTTTGGACAAAGTTAAAAAGGATTCAAAACCATTTCTAAGTCCAAACAACTTGAAACTATGTTTATGGGATATTTCAAAAAGGTTTTATGTGTTTTCAAAGCCAAACTTAACAAAACTATCTAGGCGTTTCGAAACGCCTCTATGTGTTTCGATATGGGACTTCACAGTGGCAAAACGTTTCGATACAACCCTGTCTGTTTCGAAACGGGGCTTGATATGGGTGAGAATTTTGCCTACCGTTTCTATACGGCCACTGCCGTTTCGATACGCCTATGTGGCATGACCTCAACGATCATAACCCCCCCAACGACTATTTCCCAACTACCTTTTAATTGAAGGGCATTTCGATACAAGAATAAGCGTTTTGATACGACCGTTTTGATATGACCAAGGGTGTTTCGAAACGGGTGCTGCATCAGACTGCAACAACTCTTTCTATTTCAAGAGTGTTTTGAAACAGGGTCGGGCGTTTCGAAACGGGGAGCTACAAAACTGTATTTAATATGGGAAATAAAGTTTCCAACGGCTCCAATTCAACCCCAATGGCTAGTAACGGATACAAACTCAATTAGGAGTATAAAAGGGACCTCCAAGCATCAAGTAATGGTTAATGCTTCAATTGTAATACAACATATGATCAAAATGTGTCTTAGTGCCTAATTGTCAATTCCTTGTATAGACAAACACTAGTGAGCCAAACTTGTTATATTTGCTTAAGTGTTTTAGGATTGGGTGAGAGCTTAATTGTGCAATCGAATACCTATTAGAGAGATTTGAGTTTGCTTATCTTTATCTCTTTGTAAAAAGGGTTTGATCAAAGCTTCGAGTAGAAAGCTTGATCAGTTTGTAAGGGTTTCCTCCTAAGCCTAGAAAAGGGGACGAATCAATAGTGGATTGATTGGAAATCTTTAGTGGGAAGCTAAGGTAGTGGATGTAGACCTTGGTTAGAAGGTTGAACCACTATAAATCATATTGTCTTTATCTTTTTAGCTTTCACACCTCTATCACCCAAAATTCCACTTCTCCACCACTTGGCGAGCAAGAACGGTTGAAGGAATCAAGCACCTAAAAACCCAACAATTGGTATCAAAGCTTGGCTCAATTGAAGAGGATTAACATCCTATTGAGGCGATCCGGCAAGCTCGATCAACACTTCAAACAACTGGCTCAATGGCGCAATCCATCGATAAACCGCCCTTCTTCGACGGGACCAATTATGCTTATTGGAAGACGAGGATGACATTCTTTGTTAAATCCAAAGACTACAAGCTTTGGGATATCATTGAAGATGGCCCGTTCGTACCACAAGGAAGCAAGGCGGAGTGGAGTGCCGACAACCGCAAGAAGATGGAGCTAAATGGAAAGGCATTGCACTTTATCTTTTGTGCACTTAGCATCAATATCTACGAGAAGATGTCTTCTTGCGAGAGTGCCAAGGAAGTTTGGGACAAGCTCGAAGTTACATACAAGGGGACAAACGAAGTAAAGGAGTCCAAGATTGACCTCCTCAACCTAGAGTATGAAAACTTCAAAATGGACCCAGAAGAGGATATTGAGAAGATGTTCCACCGATTCTCCACCATCACCAATGGACTCAAGGGTTATGGAGAAATCATTCCGAAAGAAAAGCTTGTCCGAAATCTCATCTACTCTCTTTCTGAGTCATGGGACTCAAATAGGACCGCCATCATCGAAGCCAAGAATCTCAAAACCTTGAAGCTTGATGAGCTCATGGGGTCACTTCTCACTCACCAAATTATGAAGAAAACAAAGAAGAGGAGAAGAAGAGGGAAGAGATTAGAGCTATGGGGAGAAGAAGCTCAAAGAGTTTGGCATCAACACAAATGCCATTGCTCTCAAATCCTCCACATGCCATCATGTAGATTCAAGTGAAGAGAAGGATGAAGAAGAAGAGATAGTTTATCTCTTCAAGAAGTGTGCCCCTTTCATGAAGAAAGCCTTGAAAGAGCTTGAACGAGAATCCATGAAGAAGAAGAGGGCAAGCACTTCAAGCCATAAGAAGAAGGCACATGTGGCTACTTGGAGTGATGAAGACTCCACAAATGATGAACAAGCTAACCTTTGCCTTATGGTCATCGAAGAAGATTCAAGGGTAACTTCTAATTCATCTACTTCGTGTTCATATTCTTTTGATGAATTACAATATGCCTATGACGATTTGGTTTTAGAGTTTAAAAATCACATTTTGAAAAACAAGAAAGTGATTTCAAAGTTGAAAATTCAAAATGATTTGATTTCTAAAACCAAACTTGAACTTGAAGCAAAACTCGAAGAGTTTGAACAAAAATGTTTTGATTTACAAAATTTGCTTCATAAAGTTCAAGAAGAAAAGAATTTGATTTCCAAAGAGCTTGAAACGAAAAATAATGTTGGAAAATCAAATTTTTATGTAAGACAATCTAGTGCCTCTAGATTTGTAAATGGTAAATTTTTTAGAAGTATTTGGGTCCCAAAAGGGCTAAGTACTTCAACTAAAAAAGATGAAATTGAAAAATGGATTCCTAAGGGGACTAAATTTTTTTGCTACTAACGTCTATAGATCCAAAGCAATTTGGATACCAAAAATTACTTAATTGTCTTATGATAGGTGTGATGGAGAGTGTTCAACAAAGTCAAACATTCAGGGGGAGCTCCATGCACACAAAGAAAGACACTTGAAGAGGAAGACTTCATATCCTCCCTTGGATTCAAGTGTTGGTAAAATCTAGTTGCTATTGTTTGTTTAATTTGATTTATTTTATTCAACTAGATTATTATGTGTTGGACTAACATCTTTTGATGATGCTTTGAGTAAGGGGGAGCCATTTTAAAACAAAAATTCTTATTTTTGTCATCTTTTCAAACCTCCTAAGTTAATTTGAACTTAATGTCTTTTGAATTCTTTTTTATATAACAAAAAGAGGGAGAGTTTGGTTTGAAAAATTGTATCTTTAAATGAATAAGGGGGAGCTTTACTTACTTTTCAATTTTTCATCTCTTATTCACATTTTTAAACATAAAGGGGGAGAATCCCAAACAATTTTTCAAGTTGGTTTTATTATATCAAAAAAGGGGATATTGTAGAAATAATATTTGATATAATAATTGAAAAATGTTTTGGACAAAGTTAAAAAGAATTCAAAACCATTTTTAAGTCCAAACAACTTGAAACTATGTTTATGGGATATTTCAAAAAGGTTTTATGTGTTTTCAAAGCCAAACTTAACAAAACCATCATGTAACACCCGTGTTTGAGGGTCGGGTGGATTTAAATATTAAAATAATGTTTTGGGTTTTCCCTTTTATTTTAAAATTTTATTTAATATGTTGGACCCGATTTTGACTTAAAGCCTGAAATTCTATGGATTTTAGAGTCTTGGATGATGGCCATTTTTCATTAATGGCAGTTTTGTAATTAAATGGTCTTTGTAAAATAAAACCTTTTCTTATTTCAAATACCCAAAATTCCTATCATCTTCCTCCCCTCCTCTCTTTCAAACCAACGTGAACTCCTCCCCTACTTTGGGAGCCATTGTTCCATCACCATCCTCCTTCATCTTTGGTGATTTTCAAAAGGTAAGCATACTCCCATGTTGTCCTCATCTTCCCCTTGCTACTCATGTTTTTAGTTTTCATTGAAACCCATTACTTTGTACTTTGAGATTTTTGGGTTTTAAGTTAAAAATCTAAACTTTATTAACCTTTAAGTGAGCTTTTGATTCTATGATATTAGACATGTTCTTAGCATCATTAAAGGTCCAACATATATGATTTTTACAAAGTTTTAACAACATTTTCGGATATGGGTTTTAGGGAGGTTTTAGGAGGTTCAAAAGATGGTTTTTGGGGCTGTTTAAGAGTGGAAATCGATGGATGATGATTGTGTGATGTTTGAGGGTTAATTTGGAAGCTTATGGGTATGTTAAAAGTGTTGGAATCGGTGGTTAATTGCTGTGTTTGGCTGCTCGAAAATGCTAGTTTGGGGTGTGTTCTTAGTTGGCTAATTGCTTGAAAATGTGTTCCGGGTTTGCTTCGGTGATTGTTGACTGATTGTTGATGTTTTTGCTTGTGTTGGATTGCTTAGAACCAATGTTTTGTGTCGGTGAGACATCGGGAACTCATCCGGGAAGCTTGGAAGATTGATTGGCTAGAGTTGTTGAGCTTGGAGTAGTCGGTGAGTGGTTCTTCGGTTTTAAATTGGTTTTCAAAATGCTTTGGTTCGAGCATATAGACCTAGGTCAGGCTTGGTAAACCCACATAGAGTTGGGATTAGATTGGTAGTCTAATCCCAAGCTTTAGCTTAGAAAACTATGGTTGAACCTGTGAATGTTGTATTGATGCCTCATGTATTACTTGTGATTGATGTTGCTATGCATATTGTGGCTATGCGTATGATGAGGCATGATGATTCATTTATGCATTGTGACATGCATGTGTTTGATGAAATGTGGGTTGCATGATTGTACATCATGGTGGATACGTTCTAGGCACGGGAAATGGTAAGGATATTGTGTTATGACGAGCTTGTGATGCGTTAGTATTGGCACTAGTATGCTTGGGTACAAATGATCGATCATTAGGATGTTTAGTGTGCACACGAGTGTCGAAATACGCGCGTAGTCTTGGTGATGGTAGTCACCAAGATGGAGTATGGGTACGCCCGGAAATCTTCATTTATATTTTAGTCGGTGATGAGTGGAATCCCATCGACAGGGCGTGAGGATGAGTGGAATCCCCTCCGCGTGAAACAATGATGAGTGGAATCCCATCGTAAGGTAATGTAATGGTTGAGTTGTTTGATGTGAGTTCCAACGATTGCTATCCGCGTATTCGGGTCATAGCTAGGTGCCAATACGGTTTGTTAAATATGTTTCATATGGATGTATTTTGGACATGTTGAGCATGGCATGATAATTGAGGTTATGTTCATGCATTTCACATAATTGTTTCATGTGGTTCCGAAGGTAAGGAAACATGCATTCATCCTTGGTTTTGTTGCTCGTGCTTGGACCCTGCATTGTCGAGGTTTGTTTTATGAGCTTACCCTCACTAAGCTTTACGCTTACGCTCTCTTTGTTCGACAATGCAGATCCTTAGTTCGTGGGCTGCTTGTGCGAGGAGAAGGGCCTCCAAGTGTGCTATCTTAATCTTCAAGTATGAACTTTTAAGCTAAAGATGTAATGGATAAGCAATGGGATTTGTGTATGTTGTTTTGTGTTAGAAGCTTGTTTAGACTCCTTTAATATGTTGATGTTTTGGTTGTGGCTTGTGTATGCTCTGTATGTTGGCCTTGTGGCCCTTATCTCTATGCTTTTGATATGTTTAATGGTTGAATCTTAGTTTCTTCTATGATATGCTATATGGATGTTGTTGATGCTCCGTTGCTCGTTGAAAATGTTTCGTATGCTGATTCTTGATTGTTAAATGTTGTATGAATGTTTGCTTGTGGCTAGGTGAGTCTTGATTTGCATCTAGAGTTGAGTCTTGATGTGTTTTGCTGCAAATTAGAGTATTGTAGTGCAGGGCGTATCGGTACGCCCAAGGGCCGTATCGATACGGTCCTACACTTTGGGACTCAGATTTGGCTTAGCATACCGGTACACGAGGGTGTATCGATACGCCAAAACCTCTATGGAAATATGAGATATTGACGAGATTTTGGCGTATCAGTACGAGTCTAGGGTGTATCGGTACGATCTTGTATCGTTGACCGTGAGAAGTTGACCAGTGAGGGCGTATTGGTACGGTCAACCAGTGTACCGATACTGTCTCCCTGGGTTGACCTTGGGCTGTTGACCTAGTCAATGCGTATCGATACCCTCTTCTAGTGTATCGATACGACATGCTGTATAAGCTAAAATGGGCTGTTTTAAATTGCATGTTCGATTATTTCGCATCGCCTTGTTGCTTCCGTTGTCGTTGTTTCACATAGGATGTATTATAAAAGCATTTAGAAAAGATAATAAATAAAAGAAATTTTCCTTGGGTTGCTAACCGAGGTGAGGCCTTAACGGGTTTCACATCGGTTTTCTCCGTGTGACCCACTCGGACTGGTCAGTCGCCCAGACCGGGACGAGACGATTACACTTGTTGGTATCAGAGCCTGAGGTTTCCGAGACCTTGGGTAGGTAAGTGAGGTAAGTTTGAAGTGTGTGATGTACGGTGAATGTTTTACCATGTATGCTTGTTGTTTGATTGATCGTATATATGTGCTGTTTGAAGCATGTTGATGTGTGATTTGTCCGTTAAGTGTTGAGTGGAGTCCCATTGCTTCTATTACATCGGAGAAAGAGATTTTTAAGTGAGGGAAAAACATACTTGAGCCACTTGGACCCTTGCCCTTGCTAACCCGATTTTCTATGTTGCTGTTGTAGTTGTTATCTGTGAGCTGTTATGTCGAGGCCTAGAGGTAGACCCAGGTTGGTTCGTCAGGAACCCCGTGTTGCGGCTTCTGCTGTTGAGCCGGTGGTTGGGGTAGAGGGTTCTGTGGAAGAGCCTGCTGTTGGAGTCGGAGCTCCTCCACCACCACCTCCCCAGCCTGATATGGAAGGCGAGGCTAGAGCTGAGGGAGCGGGACCTCAGGTTGGTCAAGGTCCTGCAGGGATAGACATGGCTCCGCTAGTTCAAGCTATAGCAGGAGCGTTTTAGGCTGCAGTTGCCAGAGCTCAGGCTGCAGCACAGTTGAGAGGAGATGATGCTAGCTTACTCTTAGAGAGGCTTCGTAGCCTCGGAGCGGAAGAGTTCAGGGGATCTATGCCAGAGAGATCAGAGTTTTGGCTAGAGAAGACGGTTCGTATTTTGGCTCAGATGGGATGTGTTGGGGCTCGTAAGTTGGGCTGTGTGGTTTCATTACTTCAGGGTGATGCCTACACCTGGTGGGTCACCATTACTACCGGCGTGCCTGACGAGATCAGTTGGGATTTCTTTGAGACTGCTTTCAGAAAGAGGTATTTAGGCCTGAGATATTTAGATGAGAAGAAGAGGGAGTTCATGGCTCTTGTTCAGGGAGACACATCAGTGACATATTATGAGATTCGCTTTGTCCAATTGAGTCAGTATGCTCCGGAGTTGGTTCCTACTGAGAGGGACCGTTGTGATCGATACAGGTATGGACTTCATGAGGAGGTTAAGAGGTACACCTTGGCTATAGATTATTTTGATTTTGATGTCTTGGTCGCTAGGGCCAAGGACATCGAGCATAGCTTGGGTCTGACCAAGCGTTCGGGAGGATCCAGTTCGGGGAAGAGGCACAAAAACTTTGATCTGGGTGATGTCAAGAGGCATCGGGGCAGTGGACAGCAGTATGATCATAGGCGTGGCGGTGGCCACCACGGTAGAGGCCACCAGGGTCAGAGAGCTGGAGGGCGTCTGCCCGAGTGTGCCTGATGTGTGAGATATCATTCAGGAGAGTGTTGGGGGAACTATCATGCTTGCTGGAACTATGGATCGAGAGACCACTTCAAAAGAGAGTGTCCGCATCAGGTGGGACAGGCACAGGCTCCTGCGAGAGCGATCGACTATCCGAGAGGCCGTGGTCGCGGTTACTTCCAGCCGAGGGCTGATGCACCGAGGAATCTTGCTCATGTAGTGGCAGTTCAGCCAGAGGCCGGTGGACCAGCCGAGGGAGATTGTAGAACTAATGTTTGATATAATAATTGAAAAATGTTTTGGACAAAGTTGAAAAGAATTCAAAACCATTTCTAAGTCCAAACAACTTGAAACTATGTTTATGGGATATTTCAAAAAGGTTTTATGTGTTTTCAAAGCCAAACTTAACAAAACCAGCCAGGCGTTTTGAAACACCTCTAGGTGTTTCGATATGGGACTTCACAGTGGAAAAACGTTACGATACAACCTTGTCTGTTTCGAAACAGGGCTTGATCTGGGTGAGAATTTTACCTAGTGTTTCGATACGGCCACTGCCGTTTCGGTACGCCTATGTGGCATGACCTCAACGGTCATAAACCCCCCAACGGCTATTTCCCAACTACCTTTTAATTGTAGGGCGTTTTCGATACGTGAACAAGCGTTTCGATACGACTGTTTCGATACGGCCAAGGGTGTTCCGAAACGGGTGCTGCATCAGACTACAACGACTCTTTCTATTTCAAGAGTGTTTCATAACAGGGTCGGGCGTTTCGAAATGGGGAGTTGCAAAAATGCATTTAAGGTGGGAAATAAAGTCTCCAACGGCTCCAATTCAACCCCAACGACTAGTAACAGGTACAAACTCAATTAGGAGTATGAAAGTGACCTCCAGGCATCAAGTAATGATTAATGCTTCAATTGTAATACAATATATGATCAAAATGTGTCTTAGTGCCTAATTGTCAATTCCTTGTATAGGCAAACACTAGTGAGCCAAACTTGTTATATTTGCTCAAGTGTTTTAGGATTGGGTGAGAGCTTAATTTTGCAAACAAATACCTATTAGAGGGATTTGAGTTTGCTTATCTTTATCTCTTTGTAAAGAGGGTTTGATCAAAGCTTCGGGTAGAAAGCTTGATCGGTTTGTAAGGGTTTCCTCCTAAGCCTAGAAAAGGGGACGAATCAATAGTGGATTGATTGGAAATCCTTAGTGGGAAGCTAAGGTAGTGGATGTAGACCTTAGTTAGAAGGTTGAACCACTATAAATCATCTTGTCTTTATCTTTTTAGCTTCCACATCTCTATCACCCAAAATTCCACTTCTCCACCACTTGGCGAGCAAGAACGGTTGAAGGAATCGAGCACCTAAAACCCAACAAATAACTTTATAAAAACTTAAATAACTTAAATTGTTTAAATCTTTATACTTAACACATTGAATATATAAAAACTTAAATAACTTTATCCAAACTGTTGAATATTTAGGTTAATAGGTTTGTGTATTTAATGTAAATTAAAAGAAGGCAAATCCAAACTGTTAATTGATTAATTTTTTATTAACTTAACACACTTACTTAACTTAACTTAAATAACTTTATAAAAAACTTAAATAAATTAATTAACTTAAGTTGAATAAATCTTTATACTTAACACATTTAATATATAAAAACTTAAATAACTTTATCAAAACTGTTGAATATTTAGGTTAATAGGTTTGTGTGTTTAATGCAAATTAAAACAAGGCAAATCCAAGCTGTTAATTAACTTAGCAATAATGTTTGTGTTTAACTTTGGATAGAATAAGAAAAACTTATAAATTTAAACTTACAAATTTTTATTGAAGTTAAAAATAGAATAAAACAAATTTAAAGTACAAAAACTTAGGATAGAATAAGGCAAACTTATATTCAATAATATAGAAGTTTAAACTTACAAACTTTTATTCAATAATATAGAAGTTTAAACTTACAAACTTAATAATCTAAAAATTTCAATCTTTACAAACTGAAACTTTAAACTTACAGAACCTTAAACTTTAAGCTCTCAGATCCTATAACAAAGTTTTACAAACATAAAAGCTATACTTTGCTACCAGAAATATCGTCATCAAGCTCTTAAGGAGATGAAATGCTACCATCAAGCTTTAATTATGGGCAACTTAATTTACAAAGCTAAGACACCAATATAATTAAAACAAGGGCAACCAGCAACTAGCAACAGACTGCAACAAGCAATTAAACATCATTAGAAACATTAACAGAACAGAAGCATATAGAACATAAACCAAACAAAGACAGAACATAAGAATATAGAACAGAAACCAAAAAAAGACAGAATAGAAGCATATAGGACAACAAACCAAACAAGAACAGAAATCATACAAGAATAAAAACATATAGAAACACTAACAGAACAAAAACCAAACAACTGAAACCATACAAGAACATAAGCATATATAACTAAAACCAAACAAGAACAAAACCCATACAAGAACATATGCATATATAATGTATATCAGATATGATCATTGAATGTATAACAGAAAATATATATACACAGAAACCAGATTATGCAAACAGAAACCATATATAACATACATACAAGATTATGCAAACAGAAACCATACATATACATTGAATATATACGTACAGAACACAAAACATGTTAAAAAAGAACATACAAGATCAGTGAAGCAATTAAGGGTTGTCACAACAAATTAAGGGTTGTCACAAATATCTTAACATTTTTTAGGCAAGAGTTTAGCCCTTAACTTATTTAAAATCTGACCACACATACTAAATGAGGATTCAGAAGCAACTAAAGTGATGAGAATGGCTAAAACATCTCTAGCCATGATTGAAAGTACATGGAAAGAAACAGATTGTGCTTTACAGTACTCCAAAATATCAAAGTCTGAATCATTAACACGAGGGAGAAGGGGCAAATTAATATAAGAGTCAACATCTGATTTCTCACTCCTTGAAGCAGCTAAATTAGCATCAAAGTTCTAGCATTAAAAAAACTCAGTAACTATAATTGAAAAAGAAAAGAAAAGTATAAGAAAAAGGGTAACTGAAATTTAAAAAAAAAAATAAACACTAACCTAAAAAGGATTAAACTTCTTAATGTTCGAGGCCGACTGGAGATGGACTCGGATGTACTTTGAGATGAGTTACTTCGAACAGAAGAAGAACAAAGAACAGATTTTGAATAATACATACACATATTGACAAATTCATTGTAAACAATACTTACCCTCCTTTCAACCTCATCCTCAACATAGAGGACAACATACAACTCCTTCAGAAGTTGTAATTTATATCGTGGATCAAGCAAAACAGAAAAAGACAAAATGGCCGAGTGATCAGACCAATATTTCTCATAAAATTCAAGCATAGGTCCTGCGAGCATCATACAACAACTTCTCAATGACAACAACATTAGCCAAATAGAGGTTAGAAGTGAGATACTTAGAACCAGAAAACAATGTAGTTATTTCTATAAAAAGGCTCAAGAAAATCACAAATGAATTGAGCAGTTTCCCACTCAGCATCACCAATTAAATCTAAATCATTTTCCCTATTAACAAACAAGTTTATGGCTACTTTAACATCAATGGCCCTACGAAGCATTAAGTAAGTAGAATTCCATCTAGTAGGGACATCTAATATTAATTTACCAGAAAAACAAAACCACAATCTTTAATAGCATACTCAAAGCTACAAAGTCTAGCATTTGAAGAATCAATAAACTTAACTATTTCACGCAGTTTAATTACAGAAGAGTCAATTACCTATAAACCTTTTTGAACAATCAAGTTCAAAATATGGGCAACACACCTTACATGAAAGTACTTACCATTGGATGGAAGGGGGGAAATTGCATGCAAATCATCCTTAAGCTTCTTCACCATTCTCTCATTTGCAGAAGCATTATCAACAGTAATGGTAAAAGTTTTTTTCTCAATACCCCACTCACATATCATTTTTTCACAAACTTATAAATAGACTCACCATCATGGGGAAGGGGAAAACATCTACAATTAAGTATTTTAGACTGAAGTTTCCAGTTATTATCAACATAATTAGCAGTCAAAGCAAAATATGAACATGAAGTGCAAGCAGACCATCCATCACATGTAAAACAGATACGACTATGAATCGAATTCATAGAATCAATAAGCAATTTTTTATGTTGGTCATGCTTTAACATGCAATGCTTAGTAATAGTATACCTAGAAATATGCTTAACATTAGGATTCAGATACTGATGCAAAACCCTAAATTTATCATGCTCAACAACACTTAAAGCATAACCATGACAGAGAATAGCTTCAGCAAACAATTCACAATATTTTCCCTAATCAAAAGAAATTCAAGTACTACTATTGGCATTTTTAGCAAGAAAATCTTTATAACCTTGGCATTTATCAGTATGTCTTTTAGGTGTGGAAGTACCAACATAAGAATCAGCTTTATAGCTAGCAGTTTTGCAATACTTACATTGCGCAATGACATCATCAGCCTTCTTAATGAAGGTATAGTGATCCCAAACAAGAGAAGTTATTCTCCCAATGTCCATTGTAGCCCTCCTTTTAGAGGAAAGAGCTACTTCAGACACTTGATCATTTGCTTCCCCTTAAAATAAACAAACCATGAGTTAGTTACTGAAACAAATACAAACATAGTAAAGACTAAAGTAAATAAAAAAAAGGAATGGAACATACCAGTTTCACCAGGATAGTTCTGTTGCGACTAAAAATTTTCAGAAAATACCTCGAGTACCTCGGGTGTCGCTTGGATGAACCGGGTTTTAATTTGGGTTTTCGAAAATTAGTCGGATTTATAAAAATAGAGGAGTCGCCACCGGCCATTTAAAAATGGTAGACCGGACACCGAAATAAAACTAGAGATTCTTTTTTCTAAAAAGGGTTCGGAAGTCGGTTACACACGAGGAAGGATGAGCACCCCCGTCGTGCCCGGAAATCGGTACCAAAAATATTACCGCTTAATTAATTTTAAATTTTGCGAATTAAAGTGACGAATCATATCGAAATTTGATTATACGGGCGAGTGAATTTTAAAGGCCTTAATATTCGAGAAAGAACGTCCAAACCACCACCACTACGACTGGTACTGGCCTCGTTCATTCCCGAATAAAAAGACGCTCGCATTGCATTTTATAATTCGAGATGCAACCTATCATGACATATTAGGATGCATGCCACATATATTCGAACATGAAATAAAAGGAACATACGCACATATAAAAAAACATGCATGGCAAAATTAAACTACGCATTATAAATAGGCTTAAACAAGATTAAAAAAACATACAACTACATGTTATAAGATAAACATGACATGCACCACAAATCCAATATCCACATTAAGCAAGCATAACAAAAGAGCAAAAACACATATTCGATACATGAAATAAAAGGAACATAAATAAATGCTGAAATAAAAGAGCAATATGGCAGGGGTCAAAGCTGTAATAAACCCATTTAAAAACTAATTTAAAAGCGGAATAGGGACTTAATTAAAAAAGCGCGGAAAGCTGCAGGGACGGTGACGGTAATTTTCCCCTTCGCAAATCGATTGAAACCAGACTAGGGATCAAATTAAAAACGCTTGAAAACATGGGAGGACCACGGGCGTGGTTTTGAAATGCGGAAGCCCCTAAAAACAAATCAAAAACACGGGGGGACTCATTAGGGAAATAAACCAGTTTTAAAACATAAAAAGAGTATAAAAATCATGTGTTTAGCAAACATTTTGCCCTTTTGCCTCTTTTAACCTTAAAATCGGAAACCCCATCCCTTTCTTTCTCTCCGTCCGACTCGAAGAGTAAAAAAAAGACAAAAATCTATGCCGGCCGGTTGCCGCTAATCGGCAACGGCGGTATACCTTTCAAACCAAAAAGCTTAAAGCCGTCAACGATGGAAAACCCTCGCCCCTTTCGAAACCCTAAAACAAAGGAAAACCCAACCATTTCTAGAAACAAGGGTTCGAAACCCTAAAAAGAAGAGGGAGCTCCCCTCTGTGATTCTGATGGCTCACCCGGCTGACTCCCTAGACGGAAGCCGATGGGCTTATCGTCGGCTCGAATCAAGAGACATGGAAATGGGAAGACGGTTCCCGAAAGGTAAAATCAAAAAAACTTTTCTTTATATTTTTTGGGAATTGATTTGGTTTGCATGCAATTGAAAAGGAAAAAGAAAATGGTACCTCAGAAGGATATTTGATATTATTTCTCTGAAAATTTTCGAATCGTTACAATGGGTTTGAGTTTCGGATTTATATCCGAAAACATTACATGCGATATCTCTCTCTTTTTCTCTCTCTTATGCTCTCTGTTTTGATTTTTGGTTGCCACTTTGGTGTATAATTTGTTTTTGTTTGCTTTTTTGGAATCTAACTTCTTTTTTTTTTCTGTTCTCTGTTGGTCTCAGCCGAAATAGGGAGGAACATCGGCATGCACCGGGACAGAAGCGTACGACTGCGGCAGAGGGGTCAGACGAGTTGTCACGGTCGTGGCTCAGCACGTGCGCGTCGGCAATGGACAGCCGCACGTGGGATCAACGGGCATCTCGTGCAGGGCACGCACGACTCTGATCCGTTCGATCGAGCCTTGATCTAACGGTGGGGGGCATGTGCGGCGCGGATCGATGACACCCTCATTAGGGTTTCTTCCGGACGTGATCTGGACCGTTGGATTGCATCCAGATCCAATGGTGTTGGGCGTGCGACGCGAATGGCAAAGGGGTGCTCTGTTAGGGTTTCTCTTGATATTCAATCTGGACAGTCAGATCTCAGCAGATCTGACGGCTGTGGAGAGGGGCGGCTGCATCAAAAAGAAAGGGGAATTAGGGTTTACTATAGCTGGGCTCATATTGGGCTTATTGTACATTTGGACTATGTATTATTTAATTCAAACATAATTTGGGCTTTTATTTGCCTATGTTTTATTTTCATTTTCATTATGATAATAACACTAATAATAATAAATAACAATATACCAATAGCATGCAATAATAATGATAATAATAATAATAATAATAATAATAATAGAAAACAATAAGTATAATAATATCAAACAATAATAGCAAACAACAAAAATAATAATAACAATATAAAGATATAAAAATACTAACACACAATAATAATAAAAGATAACAATGGTAATAATAATACTAATAAATAATAATAGATAATATGATGATAATAAGACATGACACACACACACACACACACACACACACACACACACACACACACACACACACACATATATATATATATATATATATATATATATATATATTTCTATTTTTTTGTTTTTCTTCTTTTTTCTTCCCCTTTTTAGTCTTAATTTACATAATAGCCCGATATAAGCTCAGATTGACAAAAACTAAAGGGGTTCAAGGTCCAGACAAAATTAGTGATTACAGTTGCCCCTCTTTGCTTATACTTGTGGAACAAGGATAAAGCAAAGACCATAAGCACTAATTTTGTCCTTCTTTCTTGTCGGACGGTTCGTCTTCCCAAAGCAGCCACGTGAACCCAAGCAACTCCTCTTCCCAACGCCTTCTAATCGCGAGTTCTCCCTCCGGATGCCCCGAACAGGTAGACAGAGAGTTTTTTTTTTGCAGATTTCCATTCTCCAAGTGCCCGAACGGATAGGCGGGTTCTATTCTCCAAGTGCCCGAACTGATAGGCGGGTTCTATTCTCCAAGTGCCCGAATAGATGAGCAGATTCCAAATATCTTTGTCCTCTCTTTTCCGTAAGAACAAGCTAGTCATCCAAACAACTTTGTCTTCCCTTCGCGGTCTAAAAGCAAGTTGTCCATTTCGCGGTCAAAAGCAAGCTGAAACTCCAAATCCTTTTGCCTCCTCTTCGCGCCTGAAAGGCGAACTTGGGCGTCCAAGTGGATTTGCTTTCCCTTCACGGTCGTAAAGCAAATTGGTCATAACTATATCTGTCCAACTTCCCTATTGGACGATTTACTCTCTTGGAGCTGCAACGCGCTACACCGAGTAATTTTCTCTTTGAAGCCTTAAGAATATGAGTTCTTTCTCTATAGAACTCATTTTCTTGGCGTGTTCTTCGAGTGGCAGCTCTTTCTATATAGAACTTTCGTCCTCGTATTTCTGAAATCAAAGATCTCCAAGTCCTCTCTCTACAGGACCCTCCGCTTTCGAGATCTTGAAGCCTTAGGATTCTTAGTTCTTTCTCCACAGAACTCCTCTTCCTTAGCATACTCTTCGAGTAGTAGTTCCTTCTCTATTGAACTCCTCTCTGAAATCAAGGATCTACAAGTCCCCTCTCCGTAGGGCCCTCCACTTTTGAGATCCTGAAGTCGCAAGTTCCTCCTATATAGAGCTTGTTTGGACCCTTTCTCTGTAGGATCCTTCATCTTGAAATCTGTCGGCAAGCTTGAAAGCTTTCATTTGAAATCCTTGAGTGGCGAACATGAAGGCTTCAACTGACACTCTGGGGCGGCGGCTTGAAAGGCTTCGCCTGAGACCCTTTTAGTTCTCACTTTATCGTTTTCTCCTCATCCCGAGAGGTATTCAATTTGTCTTTCAAAAATCTGTGAAAAGAGATAAAAATTCTATGATGGTATGAGTTAGCATGCTCCTAACCTAGGGATGCCTAACTACTCGTGATGCATGACCGGGGTTTCCAAGTTATTTAATCATATTAATTTTATTGACATCATGTCTTTTGGTGTCGCCTCTTGCATTGATTGCACCTCTTCTCAGCTCTACCGATCTCTTGTTCTTCTTCTTCTTCTCATCTTGATCCACTTCTGGAATTGTATGCCCCAAAGTGCTCATGCGGGTTTTCACTTTGAACTTTTCTCTCTCTCTCTCTCTCTCTTTCTTTCTTTTATTTTTCTTTTTTCTTGTTGTTGCTTTGTTTTTTTTCTTCTTTCTTTTCTTCTACTGACTTTTGATTGCCTGAATAGGTAGGCGGATTTCCATTCTCCAAATGCCTGAACGGATAGGCGGGCTCTATTCTCTAAATGCCCGAATAGATGAGCAGATTTCCATTCTCCAAGTGCCTGAACAATTAGGCGGGTTCTATTCTCCAAATGCCCGAATAGATGAGCAGATGTCATATATCTTTGTCTCGAGCTTTGAGTATATGTCTCCTTTGCTCTAAAATCCTTTGGCTTTTAGTTTCTATCTCCTTTGTCACGAGCTTTGAGTATCTGCCTCCTTTGCTCTAAAGTTCTTGGGCTTTGAGTTTCTGTCTCCTTTGCCCTGAGCTCTGAGTATCTGCCTCCTTTGCTCTTAAAATCTTTTTGGCTTTGAGTTTCTGCCTCCTTCGCCATGAGTTTGTAACCTGAAGCGTACCTCTTGAATTTCGCCTCAATCTCCAAAGTGTCTTTTGGGTTTTCACCGTGTCTCCCCTTCTCTTCTTTGTCCTCTTTCTTCTTCTTTTTTTATCTCTTTTTGGGCACTCCTTTGAGTTTTCATCTTGAAGTCAACTTCTCTCTTTTTCGCTTCTTCTTGAAGGGAGGACTTACACTGATTAGAATCCCATTGCCCCCACTTGCTTTAGGCTTACGTACCTTCTAACTGACCTCTGGTTAATATCGACTGCTTTAAATGGTGTCTTCTGTCCAAAGATGCCACCAATTTTTAGCCCTTGTTCCTCTAAATTCGTGATCAAGAGCGTCTCTTCTGAATTTCGCTCATTTGCCCCAAAGTGCCTTTGGGGTCCTCATCTCGACTTCTCTTCTTTTTCTCATCTACCTTCCTTCTTTTCTTAGGCATATCCCTGTTGCCTTTTATCGAGTTGATTACTGTTTCATCTCAGTGCGTGCCCTCAACGCGGCGCGCGTGGTCGTTCTCAAGACATCCTCTTCGTCAAGATGCTTATGCTCCAAGGGTAACTTCTGTTCCCCGATTCTCAATGTCAAAATTTCTACCCTCATGTTCTATTTCAACCCTTCTTAGCGAAGGTCGACTTCATAGCTCGATATTTAACCGAAGACGGTCTTGATATTTCAACTGGAGGTATTAGTAACAATGTTTGAACCTCCGATGGTGCCCCTCTGGGTACTGATGGCTGTACCTCGAGCCACGATCAGTCCGCTTGTTCATTCCCATGTAAAAGACTTATGTAAGTGATTGGGTAAAAATAATTTTATTATGAAAATATACATTTGAAGAATCATGTCAAGTGAAAATCAAGTTTGGGGTCTTTGAAAAAAGGGTCGACCCGAGTGACATTTTCCGAATGTTGTAGAGATGCACATATGAAATCTTTTCTGGGCTATTAGGCTTCCGAGAGGAGCGACTCCCATACATAATTTCTACTCAATTTAAAGGTGGCTCTCTTTACCTCACTAACTCACCATGCCCCATCCTTCCCTCTTTTCTGATCTCAATCAAGCATTAGAAGTGTGGCAATCCTTGAAGAAAGGTTAACCCCGATAGGCGGGATGTGATCCGAAGACAAATTTATCCATCCGTGTACGGTCCAAATGGTCTTTTATGGCTTGTAATGTAGGCTAAGGCTCATGGCTACGAAAGAAAGGGTAAATAGGCTCAAACAAGTGTTTAAGGGTGGTGAAACCAAGGATCAATTCTTTCAATCTGAAGTCTCAATTATGCTCCGATGAAATACTATTTCCTCTCTTACTTCTTTGGATCGCTCTAGACTGCCCCTTCTTGTTGGAGTTTTCACCCTAGAGTTCATTTCCTTTTATCAAGTGTAGTTTTGGATCCATTTGCACCTTCGCATTGTATTAGTGCAGGCTTTTGATCAAAGGTGAACAATCTTTCGAGGCTCATCTAAGTAGAGATTCATTTGGATAAGGAATCCTTATGTCCCTTTTCTTTATTCGTTTCTCTCCTTTTACAAAACTGCACTTTTCACTTTAGTGCTTTTGCTTTTGATTTCTTCAACTTTTATGTCGGTAGCTTTCACCTTGATTCGGGTAGCTCTTTGAGCACCTACTTTTCTTTCGTTGTTTCCTTTTGATGTTTTTTCTGCTCAAACTGAAAATGTATTCAATGTATCTATTCTCTTTTAATGCCCCTTAGTTCACAAGACATCAATCTCATAGCATAATCAGGGTCCACTATCATTTACTTGTCCATAGACTTCTATCCTTTTCTGCCCCCAGTGTAGGGGTGATCCTTGGTTTGGGTTCAATCAGAAGAAAAAAGTTTGATAGGCTCAAACGGGGACAACAATGGGTAGTTTTTTATTTTCTTTCTATGTGAATGGAATTGAAGGAATGCCAAATGTCTTCCCATACATGGATATCAAAATTGGTCTTCAGGTGGTAGAAGCTTTAGGGTTATCACTTCATTCAAGAACCTTAGACAACAATGCCCGAGAGGAAAATTCACTCAATAGGAGTGGCCCATTATTCCTAAACACTCGTTGTCACCCCTCTCTTGGCCTGAGTAGAACAAATGATGCTTCTATTCGTATCATTCCCACAACATTTGGTTTCTTTTTTCTTTTCAAAGTATTAAGGTCATTTAAAAAAAATATATATACATGTATGTTTTTTAATAGAAAAACAATAAGGTTGTAACCATAAAGAATAAATAAAATGTCTAAAAGAAATTAAGGAATATAAAATGCTTGCAAAAGTCTCCTTCATTGAAAATAAAGCAAACGGACATCACAAAAGCCCTTACAAAAAATGCTAGCTATCACGGGCCAACAGTACAAACGTACACATGCACCTCAACGAGGGAAAGATCCGACAACAAAAGGTAAAACAGACACGATGCATGGAGACATAACATCCTAAACTACGTTGAAGACCAGCGTCTTCCAAAAGTTTCCCTTTCAAAAGATTGCCCCATCTTAGGCTGTCTTCATACCTAATCCGCGCGGTAGACTCGGGAGTATGTTAGCAGAGGGGTGAGTTTTTCCTTCCTTTTCTCGGCACTCTTTGCCTTCCTTGAGCTCAGAGGGTCTTTATTCATACCCCGGGGCTTCGAAACTGTGGCACTCCTGGCGGTCTCCACCCGTCCTTGCCGCTTCCGGTCCCATTCTTCATCTAGGATTTTTCGCAGTGAATCCTCGATCTTGTCTAGAGCCAACTCAATAGGGCATTCAGAATGAGAGCAGTGCACCTCATATTGGCCGATGACGGCCTGGTCTTCTTCAGATAAGACCTCCTCCATCACAATATCGGAATCCCCGTCCATACTCTCTTTGGGCTTGGGGGTTTTGCCTTTCTTGGTCAGGGTGGCGATCATAGCCTTCAACTCGTCAAATTGTTCCTTGGTTTCATCTTGGAACTTCTTCATGCATGCGATTGTTTCCTTCTGGTTCCACACTAACTGCTGGTGGAACTGCTCGAGCTCATCCATCCTTCTCACCAGGTTGTTCACATTCCCAAAGCGGTATTGGCTGGAGACTGTTCCTTTGTCCATTTTTTCTCTTTTCATTCTCTGACATGAGTGTTTTCCCCAATTAGTAATGGTGAAATGCCTTAAGCAAATTTTAATGTCCAATGATGGATGTATTATGGACTCGAATCAACAGATGCATGATCATGAGATGGGTGCATGGCTGACAATTTTAATGTTGCTTCGAAATGATGTATGAAACAAATGTTACAAATGTATGCAAGTCAAAGGTGTTGGTCATATAGGTGATTCCCCTTAGGTCAACTTTCATTTGAACGTAAAAGAGGCTCCTTGTTACAAGATAGTCATAGCAAAAGTCCTACGGGCACCCTTCTTGCCCCCTAATCATGTTCAAGGAAATGAAAACTTCGGCAAAAATGCTGGGGCCGGATTTGCTTTCTTCTCTAGCAATTCAAGACCCTCTAAAACTCCTGGTATCAAGTCCCGGAAAACAAGCTATTTCCTCAAAGTTGAATCCATCTCTTGACCTAATCCATGCCCTTTTCGGTTGCCCCGCTCTTTCCGGCTGCCTCTTTGCACTCGGTCAGGAAGTTTAGTGACTTTAGATGTTCGGAGTAGATCCGATCTTGATTGACTCCTCGGAATGGAGAAGGGTTATGCTTTCTTCAATGGTGGGCATCAGATCTGACACTGGGCGTTTGCTCGGTAAACGGCCCATTTATCCCTTCTGATTCAACTCTGACTGATATCGGACTTGCTAATTGACAACATCTTTTTTTAGCAACCTCCCGTCCACAATGATAGCCCTTGATCGGGTAAAACCACCTTGACTCAACACCTTTGTGTCATGATATGCACGCGAGAATAAATACAAGAAGATCATAAGAATAATCGTTAGTGTTGGATAAACATGATAAGAAAAAGGCAAGCATGAAAGCAAGCAACCCTACTTATCCCGTTTAATAAACCTAGGTTGTCCGCATGGCTCTAAAAAGGGTGGGGAATCTAGTTCTCTACATGCAGTTTTGGTTCTAGGAGGTACTCGAACTGTCCTCGCTGTCCCCTTCTAAGGGTAGCAAGGCCCCCGGTCATCACCCATTATAGGCTCCTCTCAACCGAGTTCAATTCGAAGGGACCCTTTAGCTATATCTGCATGGAGAAACGATATTCTCACGAAGATATACGGTACTCGAGCCCCGAAGGTACTTGCTAGGCCCATACGGAGGAACAATATCCCCACGAAAGCACTAGCGTTTCCCCCCACTTAAACGATCGGGTTTAAATGCCAATTTTAAATGCGTTTAAAATAAACTCGCACTTATAAACAAATATCGATCGACTCGGTCACTTTAATTCGCAACTTTTAATATTAATTAAGCGGTAAAGTTTTTTTTGGCTTGACTCTCTTTTTTGCTTTTGAAAACAAAAATTTCTCCCCAGCGGAGTCGCCATCTGTTGCGACTAAAAATTTTCAGAAAATACCTCGGGTGTCGCTCGGACGAACCGGGTTTTAATTTGGGTTTTCGAAAATTAGTTGGATTTATAAAAATAGAGGAGTCGCCACCGGCCATTTAAAAATGGTAGACCGGACACCGAAATAAAACCAGAGATTCTTTTTTCTAAAAAGGGTTCGGGAGTCGGTTACACGCGAGGAAGGATGAGCACCCCCATTGTGCCCGGAAATCGGTACCAAAAACATTACCGCTTAATTAATATTAAATTTTGCGAATTAAAGTGACGAATCGTATCGAAATTTGGTTATACGGGCGAGTGAATTTTAAAGGCCTTAATATTCGAGAAAGAACGTCCAAACCACCACCACTACGACTGGTACTGGCCTCGTTCGTTCCCGAATAAAAAGACGCTCGCATTGCATTTTATAATTCGAGATGCAACCTATCATGACATATTAGGATGCATGCCACATATATTCGAACATGAAATAAAAGGAACATACGCACATATAAAAAAACATGCATGGCAAAATTAAACTACGCATTATAAATAGGCTTAATCAAGATTAAAAAAAACATACAACTACATGTTATAAGATAAACATGACATGCACCACAAATCCAATATCCACATTAAGCAAGCATAATAAAAGAGCAAAAACACATATTCGATACATGAAATAAAAGGAACATAAATAAATGCTGAAATAAAAGAGCAATCTGGCAGGGGTCAAAGCTGTAATAAACCCATTTAAAAACTAATTTAAAAGCGAAATAGGGACTTAATTAAAAAAGCGCGGAAAGCTGCAGGGACAATGACGGTAATTTTCCCTCCGCAAATCGATTGAAACCAGACTAGGGATCAAATTAAAAACGCTTGAAAACATGGGAGGACCACGGGCGTGGGTTGGAAAAGCGGAAGCCCCTAAAAACAAATCAAAAACACGGGGGGACTCATTAGGGAAATAAACCAGTTTTAAAACATAAAAAGAGTATAAAAATCATGTGTTTAGCAAACATTTTGCCCTTTTGCCTCTTTTAACCTTAAAATCGGAAACCCCATCCCTTTCTTTCTCTCCGTCCGACTCGAAGAGTAAAAAAAAGACAAAAATCTATGCCGGCCGGTTGCCGCTAATCGACAATGGCGGTATACCTTTCAAACCAAAAAGCTTAAAGCCGTCAACGACGGAAAACCCTCGCCCCTTTCGAAACCCTAAAACAAAGGAAAACCCAACTGTTTCTGGAAACAAGGGTTCGAAACCCTAAAAAGAAGAGGGAGCTCCCCTCTGTGATTCCGATGGCTCACCCGGCTGACTCCCTAGACGGAAGCCGATGGGCTTATCGCCGGCTCGAATCAAGAGACGTCGAAAAGAGAAGACGGTTCCCGAAAGGTAAAATCAAAAAACTTTTCTTTATATTTTTTTGGGAATTGATTTGGTTTGCATGCAATTGAAAAGGAAAAAGAAAATGGTACCTCAGAAGGATATTTGATATTATTTCTCTGAAATTTTTTGAATCGTTACAATGGGTTTGAGTTTCGGATTTATATCCGAAAACATTACATGCGATATCTCTCTCTTTTTCTCTCTGTTCTGATTTTTGGTTGCCACTTTGGTGTATAATTTGTTTTTGTTTGATTTTTTGGAATCTGACTTCTTTTTTTTTCTATTCTCTGTTGGTCTCGGCCGAAATGGGGAGGAACATCGGCATGCACCGGGTCAGAAGCGTACGACTGCGGCATAGGGGTCAGACGAGTTGTCACGGTCGTGGCTCGGCACGTGCGCGTCGGGCAATGGACAGCCACGCGTGGGATCAACGGGCGTCTCGTGTAGGGCACGCGCGACTCTGATCCGTTCGATCGAGCCTTGATCTAACGGTGGGGGGCATGTGCGGCGCGGATCGATGACACCCTCATTAGGGTTTCTTCCGGACGTGATCTGGACCGTTGGATTGCATCCAGATCCAATGGTGTTGGGCGTGCGGCGCGAATGACAAAGGGGTGCTCTGTTAGGGTTTCTCTTGATATTCAATCTGGACCGTCAGATCTCAGCAGATCTGACGGCTGTGGAGAGGGGCGGCTGCATCAAAAAGAAAGGGGAATTAGGGTTTACTATAGCTGGGCTCATATTGGGCTTATTGTACATTTGGACTGTGTATTATTTAATTCAAACATAATTTGGGCTTTTATTTGCCTATGTTTTATTTTCATTTTCATTATGATAATAACACTAATAATATTAAATAACAGTATACCAATAGCATGCAATAATAATGATAATAATAATACTAATAGAAAACAATAAGTATAATAATATCAAACAATAATAGCAAACAACAAAAATAATAATAATAATAACAATATAAAGATATAAAAATACTAACACACAATAATAATAAAAGATAACAATGGTAATAATAATACTAATAAATAATAATAGATAATATGATGATAATAAGACATGACACACGCACATATATATATATATATATATATATATTTCTCTTTTTTTGTTTTTCTTCTTTTTTCTTCCCTTTTTAGTCTTAATTTACATAATAGCCCGATATAAGCTCAGATTGACAAAAACTAAAGGGGTTCAAGGTCCGGACAAAATTAGTGATTACAAGTTCATCTCGAAAGAAACAGAATCCATGGCTAAGTTAAATACTGAAATAAAAACATTAAGCTTTGTTGTTAGACAACTTATATACAGAAAAGAATACACAACAGAACAAAAAACATATATAGCAACAAAACAGAGAAAGAATTAATCCTCATACATGGCGTTGTTACACCAGACCCCAAGGTCTTTTAAAAAAGAACCCTCTTTAACACCAATAGCATCACATGACGGGTTTCCAGCCTTTTATACTCGGATTAACCCACATGCAGCACAAAGCATACATATAAACAGAAACCATATTTGCAACATAAACAGAACTTGCAAAAGAAACATGTAAAACACAGAAACAGAAACCATACTTGCAACAGAAATATTAATAGATATATAAAAATAATAACAAAACAGAAACATGCCGAAAGAGAGAACACAGTTAGTAAAAAGACATATTAAACAACTAAATGATTAAAGAAAAATGAAAGAAATACGATGAACTTACAGAAAGAGAGATGAAGAATACGAACAGTCTGGACAATGGAATGAGAAGGGTCAAAGGATCTGAAGAGGTTAGTGGATAATACAAAGAGATTTGGGAATTAGGGATTATGGTTTGTATATCATGGTTTAGGGTTTGTGGATCATGGATCATGGTTTATGGTTTACAAACTAGGGATTATAGTTTAGAGATTGAATATTAGGGTTTATGGTTTACATATTAGAGATTAGGGTTTATGGATTTGGGATTTGGGTTTAAGGATAAGGGTTTAGGGTTTGGTGTTAGGGTTTAGGGTTTATAGTTTGGAATGGTTCGGGGTCTAGGGTAAAAACACAATTGAATTGGGGTTTAAGGTTTGAAGGATTGAAAAGATGGAAGTGGAAGAACACAAGGTTGTTCTTGAGAAAAAAAAAGAGGTTTTGATCGAGAACAAATAAAATTTTTGTGGATTTTTTGGAAAGTGGATGAACATGGAAGAACTTGGTTAAAAACCAAGAGTTTGATAAAAAAAGATGAGGATTTTTTGGGAATTCATGTTTTTAGAGGAGTGAGAAAACGAGAGAATATTTTGGCAGAGTAATGGTAAGAGATGAATAATGAAAATTGAGGGGGTGGGGGTCTATTTATAAGCATTATTTTAGGTCAAAAGATCCGCACGTTATTATACGGGTCGCGCCTTTTAATACGGGTCTTGCTCCTCAAGCACTCGTAGTTTAATTTCTTTCATTTTGTGTAACCCCCTCGTCCCGGTCTGGCCGGATGACCGGTCCGAGTGGGCCACACGGGGAAAACCGAAGCGAAACCCAAAGGATTCCCCCTCGGTTAGCAACCCTATTGTTTTTTTTATATATTAATCTTGCCTAGATGAATATTAGGTACTATATGATTCACAACAGCGGAAAACGTTCGAAGGAGATCACATTCAAAAACACAGCCATACAAAAACATGCAGTTTTAAGCTTATAAGGCAGGCAGTATCGATACCCTTGACAGGGGTATCGATACCCTCCTTCTAGGTCAACCCAGGAAGTCAACACGAGAAGACCGTATCGATACCCTTACCAGGGGTATCGATACCCTCTTCCTCGGTCAACCTTCCTTGGTCAACAGACCAGAACCGTATCGATACTCGGGAACACGGTATCGATATGCTCCATTCTAACTCCCAATTCCAAATTACAGAAACTTTGGATGGTATCGATACCCTAAGGGTATCGATACCCTAGGCAAAATCTGAGGCATTTGGGCAAGAGAGTATCGATACCCTAACCAGGGGTATCGATACCCCCTGCACTGCAACTCCTCAAACTCAACTAAAACGACCCCAACACGACCCTAAATGCATTTCTCGACTCACCTAAGCGTACACCAACATGCAAGCACATATATTTAAGCCATGGGTGTCATTCAAACATGGATTTAAGCTTTCATACATAGCATTCAAATCAAGGAGCAATATAGGCAATATTAAGCATACACAAAGGCTCTAAAGGATCATAAGCCACAAGTCATTCAAAAGAGGTTTGCACCCAGCATAAGACAACCTAAAGCATCCTAGAGCATACCATCATACACACCAACATTCATCAAAGTATAGCATGCTTACAAACCATAATCGAACTCAACACATCATCATTCAAATGAGTCATACAAGCTCATATAAAGACACCCTATTGCCACATTGCTTAACTACTACAAAATCAACCATACTTGAGCAGCAACTTGGAAAGCCCTTCTCGCCTTGCCTCGAACTAACACCACGCTAACGATCTGCATTGTTGAACATTGAGAGCGTAAGCTATAAGCTTAGTGAGGGTGCTCTAGAACGAAAAACAACAACAATGCAGGGTCCAAGCATGTTAATCCTAGTCTACACACATCAACATAGGCATAATATCAAGTAGACCTAGCTAGTCTTTCAAGTGGCATATATGGTCTCTCAATTCTAACAAGTTCAAGTCTCATACATCATCATCATGTAGCAACAAATATAACACAACCATATATCACCTTCATATATCACAATACACGATTTAAGTTTAATTGGCCACTTTAATTACCCCGATTGCGCGGATATAAACTTTGACAACACTTTACCTCGGTGGGATTCCACTCATCACCGGACCTTGCATGTGCGGGATTCCACTCATCGCCACATGCCCTACGGATGGGATTCCACTCATCATCCCGTAGAAATATAATAAAAGCTTCCGGTGGAATGCTACATCACCGTACTCCTCCTTGATGGCTTAACGCCATCAAGGCCACGTACGTTTTGACTCAATTTGTGTGCACACTATCCTAATGATCGATCATTTACAACCGGTAATTTTTAGTGCCAATTTTCATAACCACATCATATATAAACATCATTCACCACAATACATGCTCACCACATATCAACTCATCATGATATACATACAAGTATCAATTAACCACAAATCAAGAGTATAGCTAGTAAGCACAAGAGCACATGGATATCAAAGGCTAAGCTATCAACTTTGAATTAAATGGAAGTGGCCTACCAAGCACACTTTACACACACACACTACACATGCTCAAACCAAATTTAAAAACAAGTTGAACCACTCACCGCCCTTCCTTAGCAATTCGAACCAAACTCCCTACGAACCCGGATTCGGTCCCAAAGCCTCTTCCGCGCTTCCACTTGCTTCTAACCAAACAAAACATACATATCACTTCCCAATTCAATGCTAAACTCAAACATCAACATACTTGCTAACACAACCCAATTTCCACGATTTTCAAACCACCTAACATCTCTAAAAATCCCATTTTCGGACTCCCACAACTCAAGGCTGAAAATTCCATTTCCAAACATCCAAAAGGCTTCCAAATCATCCCAAAACACTCTCATACCATAGGTAGACCAACAGCCCATCAATTTCAACACAAAACCCACCAAAAACTCAAGTTTTACAACCTTAAATCTAGCCCTAAGACCTTACTACGAATTTTTATCAAAATTCAATCAAATTAAAGTATATGGTGTATTTCATCATGCTTAAACAAACCCCCAACATAATTTAACAAAACAATTTGAAAAGCCCCATCAAAACCCCAAATTTCTTATGAACCCTAATTTTCAAAACACCATCTTTTTGAAATCTACAACAAGGTATAGATAGAGAATAAAGAGGAGGTTTAGAAAACTTAATTACCTTTGAAAAACACCTTTAATTGAAGCTAGAATGGAGTGGAAAAGTAGCCAAAGAAAAAGGGGTTTTGGGGAGAGTTTTAGTGAAAATGGTGTTGGAGAGGGAATGGGGGGAAGAAAGATGACAACTTTTCTATAAAGTTGTCTAGCTTTTTAAATTTGGGTCAAATAGCAACATAGGTCCCTCCCTTTTCCCAAAGCTCCAACTAGGTCATTAATAGAAGTTGAATTATTTTAATTAAATTTTATTTGACTCGAACCAAAACCCGATTAACTCCTAGGCCCAAAACACGGGTGTTACAACTCTCTCCCACTTAAGGAATTTCGTCCCCGAAATTACCTGACTGAAAGAGATACGGAAACTGCTTTTCCATATCCCCCTTCCTCTCCCAAGTGGCCTCGTCCACACCTCTAGGTTGCCACCGCACCTTTACTAACTCAATAGATCTACCCCTCAACAGTTTACTGTCAGAAGCTAAGATCTCCACTGGCTCTTCTTCATAAGTCAAATCCGGATTCAATTCAATTTCTTCTACGGGCATAACATGTGATGGATCGGACCTATACTTGCGAAGCATGGATACATGGAACACATCGTGTATCTTCTCTAACTCGGATGGCAAGCGCAACTGATAAGCAACGGGACCAACTCTCTTCACAATCTCATACGGTCCTATGTACCTCGGACTCAACTTCCCCTTTCGGCCAAACCTCATCACTTTCTTCCACGGAGACACTTTCAAGAATACCTTCTCACCCACTGAGAACTCAACCTCCTTCCTCTTCAAATCGGCATAGGACTTCTGCCTATCCGAAGCAGCCTTCAAGCGATCACAAATCAATTTTACCTTGTCGGTCGTCCCTTTTAGCAAATCCGGCATAGGTAACAGTTTCTGTCCTACCTCGGCCCAACACACTGGAGTCCTACACTTCCGGCCATACAAGGCCTCATACGGAGCCATCTGAATGCTCGACTGAAAACTGTTATTGTACGCAAACTCTACTAGAGGCAAATGCTTCTCCCAAGTACCCTGAAAGTCTATGATACAACAACGCAGCATATCCTCTAAGATCTGAATAACCCTCTCTGACTGACCATCTGACTGAGGATGATAAGAAGTGCTGAAGTTCAAACGGGTACCCAAAGCTGTATGCAGACACTCCCAAAATCTCGAAGTAAACCGCGGATCTCTATCTGACACAATGGACTTCGGCACACCATGTAGCCTCACAATCTCACCAATGTACAAATCGGCCAATCTATCTAAGGTGTAAGTAGTGTTGACTGCCAAGAAGTGAGCACACTTCGTAAAACGATCTACTATCACCCAAACTAAGTTCTTCTTCGTAGGAGTCAAAGGCAAACCCGAAACAAAATCCATAGTGATGTTCTCCCACTTCCATTCCGGAATTCTCAACGGCTGTAACAAACCTGAGGGAACCTGATGTTCCGCCTTCACTCTCTGACACACTAGGCACTTACTCACAAAGTCGGCTACATCTCTCTTCAAGCCAACCCAAAAGTACTCATTCTTCAAATCACGGTACATCTTCGTACTTCCTGGATGCATAGCAAACGGACTACTGTGGGCTTCAGTCAAGATCGTACGTCTCAAATCACTGTCTTCAGGCACAACTATTCTGTCCTTGAAACATAAGACCCCATCAGAACTGAAACTGTAGTCTGAAGATCTACCTTCGGCTATATCTTGCACGTGAGGTGCCAAAGATCTATCTAAGAGCTGTTTCTCTCGAATCATCTGACCTAGAGTAGGTCTAACCTGAAGCTCGGCTACTAAGCCACCATCCCCGGACAAACTCAATCTAGCAAACATGGCTCTCAAGTCCACGGCCACCTTCCTACTCAATGCATCGGCCACTACATTGGCCTTACCCGGATGGTACTCAATAGTAAGATCATAGTCCTTTAGCAACTCTAACCATCTACGCTGTCTGAGATTCAAATCTCGCTGAGTCATAATGTACTTCAAACTCTTGTGGTCGGTGTATACTGTGCATTTCTCACCGTACAAATAGTGCCTCCAAATCTTCAGAGCAAACACAACTGCAGCTAACTCTATGTCATGGGTCGGATAGTTGCGCTCATGAGTCTTCAACTGTCTTGAGGCATAAGCCACTACTCTTCGGTCTTGCATCAGAACACATCCTAACCCTACATACGAGGCATCACTATAAATCACATAGTCCTTCCCGGACTCAGGCTGAATCAAGATCGGTGCTTGGGTCAAAGCTTCTTTCAATTTTTCAAAGGCTCTCTGTCTTGCATCTGTCCACTCAAACTGAACACTCTTCTGAAGTAACTGTGTCAATGGAGCGGCTAATTTAGAGAAACCCTCTACAAACCTCCTATAGTATCCGGCTAAGCCTAGGAAGCTACGTACTTCCGTCACTGACTTCGGTTGCTTCCACTCAACAATGGCTTCAATCTTCTTCGGATCAACTCTAATGCCTTCAGCTGACACTACATGTCCTAAGAAGACTACTTCCCGGATCCAGAATTCACACTTACTGAGCTTCGCATACAACTGATGATCTAGCAAAGTCTTCAAAACAAGTCTCAAATGTCGGTCATGATCTTCTTCAGTTCGCGAGTACACCAAGATGTCATCAATAAATACAACTACAAACTGATCTAGATACTGATGAAAAATCCTATTCATCATGTCCATGAAAGCTGCCGGTGCATTAGTCAACCCAAATGGCATGACTAAAAACTCGTAGTGTCCATACCTAGTCCTAAAGGCTGTCTTCGGTACATCGACCTCTCTGACCTTTAGCTGGTAGTAACCTGATCTCAAATCAATCTTCGAAAAGACCGATGCTCCCCTCAACTGATCAAACAAGTCATCAATTCTAGGCAACGGATATTTGTTCTTCACTGTCAACTGATTCAACTGTCTGCAATCTATGCACATTATCATACTTCCATCTTTCTTCTTCACAAACAACACTGGTGCACCCCAAGGTGAAGAACTAGGCCTAATAAAACCTCTATCTGTCAATTCTTGCAACTGAGTCTTCAACTCTTTCAATTCTTTCGGTGCCATACGGTACGGAGCAATCGAAACAGGAGCTGAACCAGAATAAGTCTCAATGCTGAACTCTACCTCTCTGTCCGGTGGTAAC
Source organism: Hibiscus tridactylites (assembly GCA_958450335.1). Lineage (NCBI taxonomy): Eukaryota > Viridiplantae > Streptophyta > Magnoliopsida > Malvales > Malvaceae > Hibiscus > Hibiscus tridactylites. The sequence continues at coordinate 21,195,960 of OY288266.1, forward strand.
CCTGGCAATTCTTCCGGAAACACACTAGGAAAATCACACACTGTTCGGATGTCCTGAGGTTTAACCTCACTCATGTTAGGGTTCATCACATACGCTAAGTATGCTTCACACCCTAACTCAACTAATTTCTTGGCCTCTAACACTGAAACCACATTGGATAAGAACTTCACATTCTCACCCACCACAACAATCTCATAATCATCTGTGAGCTTCAAAGAAATCCGTTTAGTTTCAAAATCTATCCTAGCTCTATGTTCCGTGAGCCAATCCATACCCAGAATCACATCAAAGCCATAGAAAGGAAGTTCCATCATATCCACTGGAAACACATGTCCCTGAACCATCAACGGACACCTTCGGTACATCTTCCTAACTACTACCGTGTCCCCAAAGGAACTAGTAACACTAACTCCTACCTCTAGCAACTCACAAGGCAAATTCAAAGACTGTGCATGCTCAATGTGTAGACCCAGAGTCAATCAAAGAAAGCAAACCCAAAGACTGTATCGAGAAGTTACCTGCGATCACATCGGTGTCATGCTGTTCCCCGCGCTGTGCGTAAAATCTAGCCTGTCCTCCGCCCTCCGGCTGGACTGCAACAACATGAGCTAAATTCCTCTGACCATCGTTCCTCGGCTGGAAGTTACCTCTACCGCGCCCGCGGCCTCTCTGAAAATCATTGGCTCTAGCAGGAGCCTGAGCTGGTACCTGTCCCACCTGATGTGGACAGTCACGCCTAATGTGGTCTCTAGCACCACAACTCCAACAGGAATGATAATTCCCCCAACACTCACCGGTGTGGTTCCTCCCGCAAGTAGCACACGTGGGCAACTTCCCACCAGCTCTCTGACCCTGATGGCCCCTACCGTGGTTACCGCCACCACGCCTATGATCAAACTGATGCCGGTTGTCCCGATGCCTCTTAGCATCACCTCTATCAAAGTTGTTGGACCTCTTACCCGAACTAGATCCGCCTGACCGCCTGGTCAAACTCAAACTGTGCTCTAAGTCCTTGGCCCTCGAGACCAAGACATCAAAATCGGTGTAATCAGAAGCTAGAGTATAGGTCTTGATCTCCTCATTCAGCCCATATCGGAAGCGGTTACAACGCTCCACCTCAGTAGGTACAAGCTCGGGTGCATACTGACTCAGCCTGACAAATCGGATCTCATAATCAGTCACGGACATACTCCCCTGAAGCAGTGCCATAAACTCTCTCTTCCTCTCATCGAGGTATCGCGGACCCAAATACTTCTTCCGGAAAGCTGTCTCAAAGAACTCCCAAGTGATCTCGGTCTCATCCATCCCCGAAGTAACGGTGACCCACCAGGTGTAGGCATCACCCTGAAGCAGAGACTCAACACATCCCAACTTGCGCTCACCAGTACATCCCATCTGAGCAAGAATACGGACGGTCTTCTCAAACCACATCTCTGACCTCTCCGGAGTAGCACCTCTAAACTCTTCGGCCCCAAGGCCCCGAAGTCTCTCTAACGGCAATCCGGTGCCCTCACCCTGATGATGAGCTGCCTGACCTCCAGCTACTGCAGCCTGGAATGCCCCGGCTATTGCCTGAACTAACGGAGCTAAGTCAATCCCGGCCGGTCCTTGGCCACCTTGGCCTCCTTGTGGTCCCATTCCTCCGGGCCCGGCCTCGCCTCCCACTCCCGGTGGAGGAGGTGGTGGTGGTGGAGGTGGTGGAGGAGCTCCAACTCCAACCACTGGCTCTCCCACTTGAGCCTCAACTCTCACAACTGGCTCAACTCTCGGAGCCTCTGCCCGTGGTTCCGGTCGAACCATCCTAGGCCTCCCACGTGGTCTCATGGTTCAACTAGCAAGGTAAACTACAACAAGAAACAGATAAGGATTACGTTAGTCAAAGCAAGGGTCCAATAGTGCTCAAGTATTCCTCTTTTCAAAAATCTCTTTTAAAATAAGTAATAGTAGTAATGGGCACTCACTCTATTCCAGACACGACAGTTTATGCATTCAAAACATCATACGGTCAATCAAGCATCAAGGATTCATGGCAAATCATGCATTGAACAACACAAGCATTTAACACATTAACCTTACCTCACTTACCTGCCCGAGGTCTCGGTAACCTCAGGCTCTGATACCAACAAATGTAACCCCCTCGTCCCGGTCTGGCCGGATGACCGGTCCGAGTGGGCCACACGGGGAAAACCGAAGCGAAACCCAAAGGATTCCCCCTCGGTTAGCAACCCTATTGTTTTTTTTTATATATTAATCTTGCCTAGATGAATATTAGGTACTATATGATTCACAACAGCGGAAAACGTTCGAAGGAGATCACATTCAAAAACACAGCCATACAAAAACATGCAGTTTTAAGCTTATAAGGCAGGCAGTATTGATACCCTTGACAAGGGTATCGATACCCTCCTTCTAGGTCAACCCAAGAAGTCAACACGAGAAGACCGTATCGATACCCTTACCAGGGGTATCGATACCCTCTTCCTCGGTCAACCTTCCTTGGTCAACAGACCAGAACCGTATCGATACTCGGGAACACGGTATCGATACGCTCTATTCTAACTCCCAATTCCAAATTACAGAAACTTTGGATGGTATCGATACCCTAAGGGTATCGATACCCTAGGCAAAATCTGAGGCATTTGGGCAAGAGAGTATCGATACCCTAACCAGGGGTATCGATACCCCCTGCACTGCAACTCCTCAAACTCAACTAAAACGACCCCAACACGACCCTAAATGCATTTCTCGACTCACCTAAGCGTACACCAACATGCAAGCACACATATTTAAGCCATGGGTGTCATTCAAACATGGATTTAAGCTTTCATACATAGCATTCAAATCAAGGAGCAATATAGGCAATATTAAGCATACACAAAGGCTCTAAAGGATCATAAGCCACAAGTCATTCAAAAGAGGTTTGCACCCAGCATAAGACAACCTAAAGCATCCTAGAGCATACCATCATGCACACCAACATTCATCAAAGTATAGCATGCTTACAAACCATAATCGAACTCAACACATCATCATTCAAATGAGTCATACAAGCTCATATAAAGACACCCTATTGCCACATTGCTTAACTACTACAAAATCAACCATACTTGAGCAGCAACTTGGAAAGCCCTTCTCGCCTTGCCTCGAACTAACACCACGCTAACGATCTGCATTGTTGAACATTGAGAGCGTAAGCTATAAGCTTAGTGAGGGTGCTCTAGAACGAAAAACAACAACAATGCAGGGTCCAAGCATGTTAATCCTAGTCTACACACATCAACATAGGCATAATATCAAGTAGACCTAGCTAGTCTTTCAAGTGGCATATATGGTCTCTCAATCCTAACAAGTTCAAGTCTCATACATCATCATCATGTAGCAACAAATATAACACAACCATATATCACCTTCATATATCACAATACACGATTTAAGTTTAATTGGCCACTTTAATTACCCCGATTGCGCGGATATAAACTTTGACAACACTTTACCTCGGTGGGATTCCACTCATCACCGGACCTTGCATGTGCGGGATTCCACTCATCGCCACATGCCCTACGGATGGGATTCCACTCATCATCCCGTAGAAATATAATAAAAGCTTCCGGTGGAATGCTACATCACCGTACTCCTCCTTGATGGCTTAACGCCATCAAGGCCACGTACGTTTTGACTCAATTTGTGTGCACACTATCCTAATGATCGATCATTTACAACCGGTAATTTTTAGTGCCAATTTTCATAACCACATCATATATAAACATCATTCACCACAATACATGCTCACCACATATCAACTCATCATGATATACATACAAGTATCAATTAACCACAAATCAAGAGTATAGCTAGTAAGCACAAGAGCACATGGATATCAAAGGCTAAGCTATCAACTTTGAATTAAATGGAAGTGGCCTACCAAGCACACTTTACACACACACACTACACATGCTCAAACCAAATTTAAAAACAAGTTGAACCACTCACCGCCCTTCCTTAGCAATTCGAACCAAACTCCCTACGAACCCGGATTCGGTCCCAAAGCCTCTTCCGCGCTTCCACTTGCTTCTAACCAAACAAAACATACATATCACTTCCCAATTCAATGCTAAACTCAAACATCAACATACTTGCTAACACAACCCAATTTCCACGATTTTCAAACCACCTAACATCTCTAAAAATCCCATTTTCGGACTCCCACAACTCAAGGCTGAAAATTCCATTTCCAAACATCCAAAAGGCTTCCAAATCATCCCAAAACACTCTCATACCATAGGTAGACCAACAGCCCATCAATTTCAACACAAAACCCACCAAAAACTCAAGTTTTACAACCTTAAATCTAGCCCTAAGACCTTACTACGAATTTTTATCAAAATTCAATCAAATTAAAGTATATGGTGTATTTCATCATGCTTAAACAAACCCCCAACATAATTTAACAAAACAATTTGAATAGCCCCATCAAAACCCCAAATTTCTTATGAACCCTAATTTTCAAAACACCATCTTTTTGAAATCTACAACAAGGTATAGATAGAGAATAAAGAGGAGGTTTAGAAAACTTAATTACCTTTGAAAAACACATTTAATTGAAGCTAGAATGGAGTGGAAAAGTAGCCAAAGAAAAAGGGGTTTTGGGGAGAGTTTTAGTGAAAATGGTGTTGGAGAGGGAATGGGGGGAAGAAAGATGACAACTTTTCTATAAAGTTGTCTAGCTTTTTAAATTTGGGTCAAATAGCAACATAGGTCCCTCCCTTTTCCCAAAGCTCCAACTAGGTCATTAATAGAAGTTGAATTATTTTAATTAAATTTTATTTGACTCGAACCAAAACCCGATTAACTCCTAGGCCCAAAACACGGGTGTTACATTTTGGTCATTTTTCTGTGAAATTGAGCTGAAATTTTGTTTTGTTTTCAATTTGGTCATTATTCCAATTTTAAGGTTTAGGGTTTGTGTTTAATTTAGGGTTTGAGGTTATAATTTAGAGTTTTCCTTTTCAATGTTTAAATTTAAATTTTAATTTTTAGGGTTTATGGTTATGTTTAAGTATTCTTGTTTTGATTAGGGTTTCAATTTTAGGGTTTAGGGTTTAATTTAATGATTTATTTTTTATATTTAAAGTTTGAGGTTTTGATTTAGAGTTTCATTTTTAGGGTTTAAGTTTTTAATCTAGGGTTTAGGGATTTTATTTAGTGTTTTGTTTTATGGTTTATGGTTTTAAATTAGGGTTTTGTTTTAATTGTTTATGGTTTTAGGGGTTTAGGGTTTAATATTTAATTTTAGGTTTAGGGTTTACATGTTTAGGGTTTAAATATTTAAGGGTTTAGAGTTAGTGTTTCAAATAAAGATTTTATTTTTAGTGAACTAAGCTTATCTTTAGGGTTCATGGCTTAATGTTTAGTGTTTTGATTTATGGTTTTGATTTTATTGGTTTTAGTTTATGCTTTCTTTTTATGGGTTTAGGGTTTTAGTTTTAGTTTAGTGTTTTGAATTAGGGTTTAAGGTTTGGGTTTCATTATTAGTGAACTAAGCTTACCTTTAGGGTTTAGTGTTTATTGTTAGGGTTAAGGGGATTACTTTTAATTGCCTTTGTTTAGGGTTTTTATGGGTTTAGGGTTTTTGTTTTACTTTAGTGTTTTGAATTAGGATTTGGGGTTTAGGTTTCATTAATAGTGAACTAAGCTTACCTTTAGGGTTTAGTGCTTAGGGATTATGGGTTTACTTTTTATTGACTTTATTTTGGGTTTTCATGTTATGTGTTTAGTGTTTAGGGTTTCTTTTTATGGGTCTAGCATTTAGGGTTTATTTTTATGGTTTTAGGGGTTTGTTTTAGTTTAGTGTTTTGAATTAGGGTTATGGGTTTATGTTTCATTTTTGGATTAGGGTTTAAGGTTTTGATCAGGGTTTCATTTTAGAATATATATAATATTTTAGTATATTATAAATATGTATGTAAAATATATTTATGTATGTATAAACCCTAAACCTTAAACCCTAAAAATAAAAACCCTAATCTGTATATATAATGCATGTAAGTATGTATGTATATATGTATGTATCAATTTATAAACCTTAAACCCTAAATCCTAAACCTTAAAAATAAAAACCCTAATCGATATATGTATGTATATATACAATGCATGTAAATATGTATGTATAGATGTATGTATCAATTTATAAACCCTAAACCATAAACCTTAAACCATAATCCCTAATCCCTAAACTATAAACCCTAAAACCTAAAAATAAAAACCCTAATCCATATATGTATGTATATATATGATGCATGCAAGTATGTGTATATAGATTTATGTATCAATTTATGAACCCTAAACCCTAAAACCCTAAACCCTAAAAAGAAAACCTCTAATCCATATACATTTAATGCATGTAAGTATGTATGTATCAATTTATGAACCCTAAACCCTAAACCCTAACCCCTAAACCAAAAACCATAGTCCTTAAACCATAAACCCTAATCCATATATGTTTGTATATATGTATAATGATTGAAAGTATATATGTATCAATGTATGAACCCTAAAATCTAAAGCATAAACCCTAACCCTAATTCATTTTTGTGCTATGTGTAACCCCCTCGTCCCGGTCTGGATGACTTACCGGTCCAAGTGGGTCACACGGGGAAAACCGAAGTGAAACCCGTTAAGGCTCCCATTCGGTTAGCAACCCTAGGAAATTTCTTTTAACGTTGTCTTGTATAAAGGCTTAAATACTACCTATATGAAACAAGACAGCGGAAACAAAGCGAATTAATACAAACATGCAAAGCAGCAATTTTAAACAACCCATTTTAGGTCGTACAACAGGCCGTATCGATACACTAGGAGAGGGTATCGATACGCCTTAACTAGGTCAACTGCCCAAAGTCAAACTAGGGAGACCGTATCGGTACACAGGTTGACAGGTACCGATACGCCCTCAACGGTCAACTTCTCACGGTCAACGATATGAAACTGTATCGATACACTCTAGACCAGTACCGATACGCCAAAATCTCGGCAAAATCTCAGATTTCCATAGAGCCTTTGGCGTATCGATACACCCTCGTGTACCGGTATGCTAGGCTTAAACTGAGCCCCAAAGTGTAGGACTGTATCGTTACGGCCCATGGGCGTACCGATACGCCCTGCACTACAAGACTCAAATTAGCCTAAAACAATCTAAGACTCAACTCTAGATGCATTTTATGATCCACCTAGCCACAATCAAACATTCATACAACATTCACCAACCATAAATAAGCATACTAATCAATTTAAACAAACAACGAGGCATCAAATCCAAAGCAACCATACTGAAGAGAAACTTGCATATCAACCATACATAAAGGGGTCTAAAGGGCAAAAGACACATGCATCCACTAGCAAGGTTTACATGCTCTCATAACAACTCATAGCATTCATAGAAAAGGGGTCTAAACCCTCAAACACAAAGCATTTAGGCAACATGGTAAACATGGTTTACAAATCCATAACAAGGCATTAACATCAGTCCAACATACATGAGTCCAACAATGCGCATACCACATATGGCACCAACAAACCAACATGCTAGAATATCAAAAGCCAACAAAGGAGTTTGAATCTCCAACACCATACAAGTCTAATACCCCCAATGTCTAGGCATTATTACAATTACTTAAATCATACTTGAGCTACTTGAGAACTCCAAAAAGGCTCCTCCCTTGCCCACTTGCCTCCTGAACTCTAACAATCTCCATGTTGGAAAAAGGAGAGCGTAAGCTTGATAGATTAGTGAGCGAAACTCTAAAACTCAACAATCATGCAGTTTTCAAAACACTTTTCTTAAATGATAAGTAAACCATTGAATGCACGAAAGGTATCACAACAAGACAACTACATGGTTTGCACATACACAACTAACACACACGGTGGGACCACACATCACCATTCGACTAGTAGTTTTCCGGTGGGACCACTCATTACCTTACTCTACTACTAGTCACTACCGGTGGGACCACTCATCACCGTAGTTATGACAACCATCACGTGAGGCTCGACATCAACAACGACTACACAACAACAACGGATGTAAAAGCAATCCACAATGTACATGGTAACGCAACAATTAATCATGCATCATCACATAACCATTAAGGTAGGATTAGTAAACTTACACTTGGGTTTAGGTTAGCCCTCAAGGCTCCACCCAAACCCCCAAGAATCCAATTTCGAAAGCAAAACGAGGTTAAACATTTCCACTCACCGTTGCAACCAAAACAGAAGCCGAACACCAATCTCAATTCTCCAAATTCCCTGGATTCGTGCCCGAAGCCTCTCCAATGGTTTCCCTTGGTTCTGGTCAGTCAAAAACAACAATTTACTCAATCATTCAGCCCCAAAATCACTGTCACAATCAAGATACATTTCCAAGACCCATGAACCAACAAAACATCCTTCATTTTCGTACTCCCTAATGACCTAGCAGGAAACTACCAAATCCAATGCTCAAAACACCTCCAAACATCCTCAAACACCCTTCTAATATCACTATAACCCCAACCCAACTTCTTTTCACAAAACCACACCAAAACACAAAGTTTGACACTTTTAAAATACCCCCAAAACCCAATTTCGAGATTCCTAACAAAAATCAACCAAATTGAGATATAATATACCTTAGGGCTAGGTTAACTCATAATTTAACTCTACACATCTAAACAAAACGAAAATCCTTTAAAGTTTCATGCTTTCACTTCAAAAACTTGAAAACCTCAAAAACCTTGAAAGAGGATTTCTATGAAAACTAAAGCTAGGGAAATGTTGGAAATAGTGAGGAGAATTCAAAAATGTGCTTACCTTGAAGAGAACACTTGAAATGAGGGTGGGATTTGATGGAATAGTGTTTTAAGGGATAAGAGAGGTTTTTCAACGTGAGCAAGAGGAAGAAGATGATGGATAGCAAATTTCAAAACCCCTTTCTCATATTTTATTTCCCTTTACTTTAAAATTACCAAATTACCATTAATGACTCAAACTCTTTTTAATTAAAATAATAAAAAAACCCAAAACCCAATTTAATTTAAGACAAGCCCGCGACTCAAACCTGATTTACCTGAGTAACATCCGACCCCTAAACCCGGGGCGTTATAACTCTCCCCCACTTAAGGAAATTTCGTCCCCGAAATTACCTGACTGAAAGAGATAAGGAAATTGTCTTTCCATATCCTCTTTTCTCTCCCAAGTGGCCTCGTCCACCCCTCGACGTTGCCACCTCACCTTTACCAACTCAATTGATCTAACACGTAACACCTTGTTGTCTGAGGCTAAGATCTCGACTAGTTCCTCATCATATGTCAAATCTGGATTCAATTCAATCTCTCCTATGGGCATTACGTGAGACAGATCTGATCTATACTTTTGGAGCATCGACACGTGGAATACATCATGAATCTTCTCTAACTTGGTCGAGAGTCTCAATCTATATGCAATGGGACCAATCCTCTCAACTACCTCATAAGGTCCAATGAATCTCGGACTCAACTTACCTTTCCTACCAAACCTTATCACCTTCTTCCAAGGTGAGACTTTCAAAAACACTTTCTCACCCACTACATACTCGATCTCTTTTCTCTTCAAATTGGCATACGAATTCTGTCGGTCTGAAGCTGCCTTCAAATGATCACATATCAACTTTACCTTCTCGGTAGTGCCCTTAAGCAATTCGGGCATCAGTACAAGCTTCTGTTCGGCTTCGACCCAACAAATCGGAGTCCTACACCTCCTACCATACAGAGCTTCATACGGTTCCATCTGAATACTAGCCTGATAATTGTTGTTGTATGCAAACTCTACTAACGATAGGTGTTTCTCCCATAAACCTTGAAAATCGATGATACAACATCTCAGCATATCTTCCAACACCTGAATCACTCTCTCGGACTGACCATCTGACTGCGGATGATACGAAGTACTAAAGTTCAACCAAGTACCCAAGGCACGATGCAGACACTTCCAAAATCTAGTTGTAAACCTCGAATCTCGGTCAGACACAATCGATTTCGGTACCCCATGTAGTCTCACTATCTCACAGATGTATAGATCGACCAACTTATCTAAAGTATAGGTGGTATGAACAGGTATGAAGTGAGCACACTTAGTGAATCTATCAACTATTACCCACACTGAATTCTTCCTCGAAGGAGTCAATGGTAACCCTGACACAAAATCCATGGTGATACGTTCCCACTTCCATTCCGGAATCTTCAACGACTGTAACAACCCTGAGGGAAACTGATGTTCAGCCTTGACTCGCTGACAAACCATACACTTACTCACGAACTCGGCCATATCCTTCTTCAATCCAACCCAATAGTACTCTTCTTTTAACCCTCGAAACATCTTCGTACTACCCAGATGCATAGCAAAAGGACTGTTATGAGCTTCATTCAAGATCGTACGTCTCAACTCGGCATCTTCCGGAACCACTATCCCATCCTTGAAACATAGGATCCCATTCTCACCAAAACAGTACTCGGTAGGCCTATCTTCGGCTATATCTTGCACGTGAGGTGCCAAAAACTCGTCTCGCAACTACTTCTCCCGAATCAACTGAACTAACGAAGGCTTAACCTGAAGTTCGGCTATCAACTCACCATCCTTGGACACACTCGATCTCGCAAACATAGCTCGCAACTCAACTACCACTTTTCTACTCAAAGCATCGGCAACTACGTTTGCCTTACCCAGATGGTATTCTATCGTAAGGTCATAGTCCTTAAGAAGTTCTAACCACCTACGCTGCCTAAGGTTCAACTCCCTCTGAGACATCAAGTACTTCAAACTCTTGTGGTCGGTATATATGGTACACTTCTCACCATAAAGATGGTGTCTCCAAATCTTCAATGCAAACACCACTACGGCTAACTCCATGTCATGGGTGGGATAGTTCTTCTCGTGAACTTTCAACTGCCTCGAAGTGTAAGCTTCCACCTTACCTTCTTGCATAAGCACACAACCCAAACCTACGTATGATGCATCACTATAAACCACAAATTCTCTTCCCGATTCAGGTTGAATCAAGATAGGAGCTTCTGTCAAAGCTTTCTTTAAATTCTCAAACGCTTCTTTCCTTGCATCTGACCACTCATAGGGGACATTCTTCTGAAGCAACTTAGTCAAAGGAGCCGCTTTCCTAGAAAATCCCTCGACAAATTTTCTATAGTACCCCGCCTAACCTAGGAAATTGCGGATTTCTGTCACTGACTTTGGTTGTTTCCAATTCACTATAGCTTCTATCTTCTTGGGATCCACACTGATCCCATTAGCCGAGATCACGTGACCTAGGAAGACTACCTCCCTAATCCAAAACTCACATTTGCTTAGCTTGGCATACAACTGATTCTCTAGCAAGGTTTGAAGCACCAACTACAGATGCTCATCATGCTCTTATTCGGTCCTAGAGTATAATAAGATGTCATCTATGAACACTACCACAAACCTGTCTAAAACCTCGTGAAACACACGGTTCATCATATCCATGAAAGTTGTTGGAGCGTTAGTCAACCCGAAAGACATCACCAAGAACTCGTAGTGCCCATAACGGGTACGAAAGGTTGTCTTCGGTATGTCCACATCCTTTACCTTCAACTGATAGTACCCGGATCTCAAGTCGGTCTTCGAAAAGACGGAAGCACCTATCAACTAATCAAGCAAGTCATTTATCCTAGGCAAAAGGGTACTTGTTCTTCACTGTCACTTTGTTCAACTGCCTATATTCTATACACATCCTCATGCTATCATCTTTCTTTTTCACAAACAAGACCGGAGCACCCCACGGAGAAATACTAGGCCTAATGAAACCCATATCGGTCAACTTCTGAAGCTGTGTCTTCAACTCTTTCAACTCCTTCGGTGTCATTCTATACAGAGAAATAGACACTGGTGCAGAATCAGAATACGTCTCAATAGCAAACTCAACTGCTCTATCTGGAGGCAAACCCGACAACTCTTCCAGAAAGACATTCGGAAAATCACATATTGTCTTGATGTCTTGCGGTCTCACCTCACTCATATTTGGATTCATCATATAAGCCAAGTAAGCCTGATAACCCGAACTCAACAACTTCTGAGCTTCCAAAGCCGAAACAACATTGGACAAGAACCTAACGTTCTCACCAACTACCACAACCTCAAAGTCATTCGTAAGCCTCAAAGAGACTCTCTTAGTCTCAAAGTCAACCCTAGCTCTATGCTCTACGAGCTAATCCATGCCCAAAATCACGTCAAAGCCATATAACGGTAACTCCATCATATCAACCGGAAACACGTGGCCCTGAACCATCAAGGGACACCTCCTATACATTTTCCTAACTACCATTGTATCACCAAAAGAGCTAGTAACATTTACACCTACCTCTAGCCATTCACATGGTAACCCTAATGACCTTGCGTGCTCACCCAAAATGTACAAATGTGTCAACCCCGAATCTATCAAAGAAAGCAAACTCAAAGACTATAACGAGAAATTACCTGCAATGACATCCGAGTCATTCCCAGCCTCTCGCTGAGCATACACCCTAGCCGGTCCTCCACCCTCGGGCTGAATTGCCACTACATGAGCTAAGTTCCTCTAACCCTCGTTCTTCGGTTGAAAGTTTCCACGACCACGCCCACGGCCTCTCTAATGCTCAAAACCCATAGCTGGAGCCAGTCCGCCCCTAGCTGGGTGTGAACAGTTACGCCTCATATGATCTCGGGAACCACAGTTCCAACATGGCCCAAAGGTACCCGTACATTCGCCCTGGTGGCGTCTCCCGCATCTAGCGCACTCCAGAGTGTGCACCACAGCTCTTTGGCCCTGATGGCCCCATCCATAGTTACCACCCCCTGTCTCAAATCAGGCTAATACCTCCTATCCCTATGCCTCTTGGCATGATCTCTATCCCAGTTCGCGTGTCTCTTCCTGGAATCGGACCCACTAGCACGAGAACTGGAGCCCAAGTTCTGCTCAATATCCTTGGACCTATAGACCAAAACATCAAACTTAGTGTAGTCAAAGGCAAGCATGTAGGTCTTCACATCTCTAGTCAACCCATACCGGAAGCGCTCACACTACTCCCTCTCACTAGGAACCAACTCAGGTGCATACTGGCTCAATCTCACAAACTGAACCTCATACTCAGACATAGTCTTGTTGCCCTGAACCAAGGCCATAAACTCCCTCTTCTTCTCATCCAAGTATCAAACTCCGAGATACTTCCTCTTGAAGGCATTTTCGAAGAACTCCCACGTGATATCCGCTTCGGCCATACCCGAAGTAACAGTGGTTCACCAAGTATATGCGTCCTCCTGAAGCAAGGAGACGATGCAACCCAACTTACGGGCGTCTGAGCACTCCATCTGACCCAAGATGCGTGTGGTACTCTCAAGCCACGCCTCTGAACCCTCGGGAATCAACCCACGGAACTCAACTCCGCCCAAACTACGGAGCCTCTCTAGGGGTAATCATGTCCCCGCACCCTGAGGTGGTGCTGCAGCTTGTACACCGGCCAAAGCTGTCTGAAAAGCTTCGGCTATGGTCTGAATCAAATGGGTCGTGTCCGCGCCCGCTGGACCCTGACCCGCCTGTGCTCTAACACCTCCAACATTAGCATCGGCCTGAGGCCCATTACCATCACCTTCGACTTGCGCACCAGCCTAAGGCACATTTCCTTCGCCACCTACTCCATTACCACCGAGAGCAGGAGGAACAAGAGGCTCACTCCCGGGTGCCTGGTCACCCGCTCTAGGTCGCCCCCTCGATCCCACCATATCAAGATAGAATCTAAAACGTTAGGTTAGCAAAAGGGCAAGGTCTCAAGTTTTCAAGCTCGTTAAACCAAAACCATTTTTTTACAACAACACCTAACAATGGGGACATTTGACTAACCCTTAACTAAATCAAAAGGCCATTAAAACATGCTTCCAAACACTGTACTAGCAAGCAAACTTCAAGCATACATGGTAAAACACTCATCGATACAAGGCAACATCATAACACATCAAACTTACCTAACTTACCTACCCGAGGTCTCGGAAACCTCAGGCTCTGATACCACCAAATGTAACCCCCTCGTCCCGGTCTGGACGACTAACCGATTCGAGTGGGTCACATGTGGAAAACCGAAGTGAAACTCGTTAAGGTTCCCCTTCGATTAGCAACCCTAGGAAATTTCTTTTAATGTTATCTTGTCTAAAGGCTTAAATACTTCCTATGTGAAACAAGACAGCGGAAACAAAGAGAATTAATACAAACATGCAAAGAAGCAATTTAAAACAGCCCATTTTAGGTTGTATATCAGGCCGTATCGATACACTAGGAGAGGGTATCGATACGCCTTGACTAGGTCAACTGCCCAAAGTCAAACTAGGGAGACTGTATCAGTACACTGGTTGACCATACCGATACGCCCTCAATGGTCAACTTCTCACGGTCAAAGATATGAAACCGTATCGATACAGTCTAGACCAGTACCGATACGCCAAAATCTCAGACAAATCTCAGATTTCCAGAGAGCCTTTGGCGTATCGATACACCCCCGTGTACCGGTACGCTAAGCTTAAACTGAGCCCTAAAGTGTATGACCGTATCGATATGGCCCTTGGGCATACCGATACGCCCTACACTGCAAGACTCAAATTAGCCGAAAAACAATCTAAGACTCAACTCTAGATGCATTTTAAGATCCACCTAGCCACAATCAAACATTCATACAACATTCACCAACCATAAATAAGCATGCTAATCAATTTAAACAAACAACGAGGCATCAAATCCAAAGCAACCATACTTAAGAGAAACATGCATATCAACCATACATAAAGGGGTCTAAAGGGCAAAAGACACATGCATCCACTAGCAAGGTTTACATGCTCTCATAACAACTCATAGCATTCATAGAAAAGGGGTCTAAACCCTCAAACACAAAGCATTTAAGCAACATGGTAAACATGGTTTACAAATCCATAACAAGGCATTAACATCAGTCCAACATACATGAGTCCAACAATGCTCATACAACACATGGCACCAACAAACCAACATGCTAGAATATCAAAAGCCAACAAAAGAGTTTGAATCTTCAACACCATACAAGTCTAATACCCCCAATATCTAGGCATTATTACAATTACTTAAATCATACTTGAGCTACTTGAGAACTCCAAAAAGGCTCCTCCCTTGCCCACTTGCCTCCCGAACTCTAACGATCTGCATGTTGGAAAAAGGAGAGCGTAAGCTTGATAGCTTAGTGAGTGAAGCTCTAAAACTCAACAATCATGCAGTTTTCAAAACACTTTTCTTAAACGATAAGTAAACAATTGAATGCACGAAAGGTATCACAACAAGACAACTACATGGTTTGCACATGCACAACCAACACATACGGTGGGACGACACATCACCGTTTGACTAGTAGTTTTCCGGTGGGACCACTCATCACAGTAGTTATGACAACCATCACGTGAGGCTCGACATCAACAACGACTACACAACAACAACGGAAGTAAAAGCTATCCACAATGCACATGGTAACACAACAATTAATCACGCATCATCACATAACCATTAAGGTAGGATTAGTAAACTTACACTTGGATTTAGGTGAGCCCTCAAGGCTCCACCCAAACCCCCAATAATCCCATTTCAAAAGAAAAACGAGGTTAAACATTTCTACTCACCGTTGCAACCCAAATGGAAGCCGAACACCAATCTCAATTCTCCAAATTCCTCGGATTCATGCCTGAAGCCTCTCCAATGGTTTCCCTTGGTTCTAGTCAATTAAAAACAACAATTTACTCAATCATTCTGCCCCAAAATCATTGTCACAATCAAGATACATTTCCAAGACCCATTTACCACATTTCCAACCCATAAACCAACAAAACATCCTTCATTTTCGTACTCCCTAATGACCCAGCAGGAAACTACCAAATCCAATGCTCAAAACACCTCCAAACATCCTCAAAACACCCTTCTAATATCACTATAACCCCAGCCCAACTCTTTTTCACAAAACCACACCAAAACACAAAGTTTGACACTTTTAAAATACCCCCAAAACCCAATTTCGGGATTCTTAACAAAAATCAACCAAATTGGGATATAATGTACCTATGGCTAGGTTAACTCATAATTAAACTCTACACATCAAAACAAAACGAAAATCCTTTAAAGTTTCTTGCTTTCACTTCAAAAACTTGAAAACCTCAAAAACTTTGAAAGAGGATTTCTATGAAAACTAAAGCTAGGGAAATGTTGGAAATAGTGAGGAGAATTCAAAATGTGCTTACCTTGAAGAGAACACTTGAAATGAGGGTGGGATTTGATAGAATAGTGTTTTAGGGGATAAGAGGGGGTTTTCAACGTGAGCAAGAGGAAGAAGATGATGGATAGCCAATTTCAAAACCCCTTTCTCATATTTTATTTCCCTTTACATTAAAATTACCAAAATGTCATTAATGACTCAAACTCTTTTTAATTAAAATGAAAAAACCCAAAGCCCAATTTAATTTAAGACAAGCCCACGACTCAAACCTGATTTACCCGAGTAACATCCGACCCCTAAACCTGAGGCGTTACACTGTGTGTGTGTGTGTGTGTGTGTGTGTGCGTGTGTGCGTGTGTGCGTGTGTGCGTGTGTGCATGTGCGTGTGCGTGTGCGTGCGTGCGTGTGCGTGCGTGTGTGTGTGTGTGTGTGTGCGTGTGTGTGCGTGTGTGTGTGCGTGTGTGTGTGTGTGTGTGTGCTTATATACTTATAATTGAATCAAGTGAGTAAGAAAAACTCGACAAAAAAGAAAAAAATAGTTAAAAAATAAAAGAAGAAGAAAAAAATACTTGGAGGTACTCAAGTCGTACCTAACATGAACTCGATACAGATGTGTATCAGGTACGTGGTACGACTTTAGATTGAAGCACATGTGCTTCATAACAAACTACAAAAGGATCATTAAATTTATCAAATTATTATAATATAGTTGTTAAATTTATCAAACTGGTATAAAATAGTCATTAAATTAAACAAATTGTTACACTATCTTATTACTTGCGACAACCATTTTGTAACATTTTGACAAATTTAATGACTATTTTATAACTTTTAAAAAGCGTCAAAACAATATTTTTTTCATAATTTAGTGACTTTAAGTGAAATTTATCCTTATTTCTCCCATAAAATTTCTTGGCTGTTTTCAAAGAAGCGGCAACAATCCTTTAAAATAAAATCTCACTAGGAGATAGCTAAAACACAGAATGTCCCTATTACACATTTTGGTACCCCAGACATTGAAATAATTTGGAATTTTCTTGTGGAAATTTCAAATGGAATTATAGAAAA
The DNA here is from genome assembly GCA_958450335.1 of Hibiscus tridactylites. Lineage (NCBI taxonomy): Eukaryota > Viridiplantae > Streptophyta > Magnoliopsida > Malvales > Malvaceae > Hibiscus > Hibiscus tridactylites. The sequence goes on from OY288266.1 coordinate 21,213,326, forward strand.
GACAACCAAAGTAAACGATGATGTTTGGGTTTGATAGCTAACATTTCACCTCATGTCTAACATCTCTCAATATATGAAACAGTTAACACGAAACTAAAAATGCAAAATATTTTTTAGATGACTTAGAAACGAAACTGACCTGAAATAAAACCGACCTGAAATGAACCCTACCTAAAATGAAACTAACCTGAAATCAACCCGATCTAAAATAAAACCGACCTGAAATCAACCCGACCTGAAACGAAACCGACCTGAAATGAATCCGACCTGAAATGAACCCAACCTGAATTGAACCCAGCTTGAATTGAACCCGGCCTGAAATGAACCCAACCCGAAATGAACCCAAACTGAATCGAGTCAAAACAAAAAACGACCTGAAATGACCTGTAACCGATTTGACCCGACCTGACAGAGCCCGACCTAAAACCCAACTGTTGACCTGTTTTTACATCCCTACAAGTATGTAAGGAATGACCATGATAATGGCAATGTGAGCATTTTGCCATTATGTGACAAGATGAATTATTGAAAACAATTTCTTTTTCTTTTGTTAAGCTTTCAAGCTTAACTTTTAAATCAAGATTTTCTTTTTCTAAAACATCTTTGCTTGTTTTTGAAAACTGTAAATCATTTTTCAAAATTTCATTTTGGTTTTCAAAATCCACTTTTGTTTTTAAAAGAAAATCATTTTCAATTTCGAGTTTTAAAATCATTTTCTTAAATTTGGAATTCATGGTCTCAAATTCTAAAAATAATTCATCGAAAACATCTTGCAACTCATCAAAAGTATAAAAATTTAATTGATTTGAGTTAGAAGATACCTTAGGCTCATCGAGAGCCAAAACACAATCCACCTTTGGATTGGAGAGAAGGTTTGCACATGATTGATCATCATCTTTCTTTTCTCCATTCTTGTTGCCATAAAGCTTCTCAAGTTTCTCCCATAAATCTTTGGCACTTTTGCATGTGGATATCTTCTTGGAAACTTCTTCGTTAAGACCAAAATAGAGAATGTGCATCGCCTTGGTGTTTAGCTTTGCCTTCGTGTCGTTGGCACTCCTTTACTTTTTCTTCTTCTTTGGAGCTTCCAAATACGCATCTTCAATGATGTCCCAAACCTCATAGTCTTGAGACTTGATGAAGAATTTCATGATATTTTCCCATTGTAAGTATGCTTCTCCTTCGAAGAGTGGAGGAAATGAGATAGAGCGGCATTATTCAAATCTTGCCATTTTCTTGAACGATGGACTTCAAGCAAATGATATTTACTCCCGAATGTTATTCCTTCGATGGAAACGAGGCTCTGATACCAATTGTTGGGTTTTTGCACGCTGGAATCGATCACCGAAACCGTCAAGGATGGTTGTAAATGTTTGGTGGTTGAATTGGCTAAAATCGAAATAAAGATAGACAAGTGACACAATGATTTTAGAGTGGTTCGGCCTTCTAACAAGCACCAACATCCACTACCTTAGCACACAACTAAGGATTTCCCAATTCACTCAACAATGAATTTGTCCTCTTTTCCCGGTTTAGGAGGAAACCGTTACAGCCCTATCTTTTGGACTTGGCTAAGATAGAACCAACTCTAGTTTTTCTCTCAAGGCTAAACTAAAACCTCTTCTTTTACAAGGTATATGTTTGGTAAACTTAATACCTCACAAGGTGGGTGTTTACACAAATTTAAGCTCACAAGAGTGTACAAAGAATTTAAAATAAAGCACTCTTCTTAGACTATGTACAAGAGAAAGGTAAAATAAAGACTTAGAATATATTTCTCTTGATCATATTGCTTGGATGTAGTCTCTAACCTTCTTCAAGTGTTCCAACCTTCAATTTATAGTCTCAATTGAGTTTGTGGCCGTTACTAGCCGTTGGGGATGTTTTGGAGCCGTTGGGGTATTTATTCCCCACATTAATTGCAGTTTTGATGCCTTCAGTATCGGTACACGGGGAACCGTATTGGTACGCCCTTCTTCAGAACTAGCTGTTGGGCTCTTGCCAGCCTATGTGTATCGATACGCTCGGGAGCATATCGGAACGGTCTGCAATTTAAAAGTCCATTGGGAAATAGCCGTTGGGGTTGTTAAAACAGGGATCGGTACGCTTTAAAGGCGTATCGGTACGACCCCTATCCGTATCGATAGGATCAAGCCTGTATCGGTACGGGTTTTGGCAGAATCAAAACTAGAGTAAAAAGGTATCGATACGAGGTGTACCATATCGGTACGGTAGAGCTGAACAGTCAGTTTTGAGTACTTTAAAACATTTAAAATCTTGCCAAAAGCCTTTTTAAATACCTCAAACTTATTTTCAAGTTGTTTGGAGTTAAAGACATGTTTTAAATCCTTTTTAAATTAGTCCAAAACATTTTTCAATTATTATATCAAAACACTTAGTTCTTCAATGTTGATGTTTTGTGTTTAATGGAAACAAGGGTGAGGGATCAAAATGCTTCAGAGATTTTTTCAAAATACACTAATAGTTGATGTATTCGCTCCAATTATAATTCAATTGCTAATGGCAGAATATTAATATTCTAGAGAAAAGAAATGAATTTTTCTATCATTGCTTCTAGTGATCAAACTATTGCCATCTTGGGGTCCTTGGAGGGCAAGCAGGTGTGCATTACTTTCGTGTATGAAAGTAACAATAGCATCTATAGAAAGAGTTTATGGCAACAACTTAGAGATATTGAGCTTATGGTTGGTTCTACTCCTTGACTGGTAGGGGGCGACTTTAATGTCACTGTTGCTGCATCTAAAAGTTCTAGTTGTGAATTTCTTGGGCCCAACTTTACTAGTGACATTGTAGACTTGCAAGATTGCATGAATGATTGTGGCCTTGCATATCATTCTTATGTAGGGCCATTGTTTACATGGTCTAATAAGCAAGATGAGCATTACTTGGTTAGAAAACTGGACAGGGTCCTTGTAAATGATTCTTGGGATGATGTGTTCACTACTTCACATGTTGAGTTCCAAGCCCCTGGTATTTCTGACCATAGCCCTGTTGTGGTTTGGCTCTTTAGAGAAATGCATGCAAATCGACCAAAACCTTTTAAATTCTTCAATTTCTAGACGCTGCATCCAAATTTTGTGAATGTGATTAGGGAATCTTAGACTGTACCAATTTTGGAGAATCCTATGCAAGCTTCATTTGGCAAGCTTAAAAGGCTTAAGCCTAGGCTGAGAGGCTTTAACCAAGAGCATTATGCAAACACTTCCAAGAAAATGGTGGAGAAAAGGGAGCAGTTGAAAGCACAACAGATCTGCAATTTTTCCAATATTGGTCAGTGTGATCTTGGAGATGAAAAGAAATTACAACCTAAATTGTTTGAGCTTGAAAGGGCTGAATTGTTGTTCTACCAGAAAAAAAGAAAAAATTAGATAGTTGAATGACGGGATAAGGGGACTCAGTTTTTTCATTCTGCAGTCTCTACTAAAAGAAAGAAGAACACTATTAGGATGCTCCTTGATGAGCATAATAATAGGTTAGAAACTTTTGATCACATGTCCAATGAAGTTATCTAATTTTTCACTGGTTTGGTGGGCACTATTGATGGTAGAGTATAGGGATGTAGTGTGGAGCTTTTGCAGAACTTGCTTCACTATTCTCTCCCTGCTAATGCTTAGCATGACTTAGTCAAGAAGGTTTCAGATATGGAGATTAAGCATGCCATTTTCAGTCAAGGAAAGGATAAAGCACCGGGTCTTGATGGTATCACCTTCTGGTTCTTTAAGGTTGCATGGTCAGTAGCAGGCTCTGATTTTTTGGAAGCCGTAAGATTTTTTTAAATCCTCTTCTATTTTGCCTGCTTTCAATGCCACTACTGTTGTTTTAGTGCCTAAGGTGCCTAATGCTTGTAGAACTAGAGAATTTAGGCCTATTTCTTGCTGCTCTGTTTTCTACAAAACCATAACTAAAATTTTGGTGAGTAGATTAGCATATTACTTTTCTGGTATGATTGCTAAGAGTCAATCAGCTTTTGTCAAAGGTAGAAGCATAGTGGATAATACCTTAATGGCTCAAGAATTAGTTCGAGGGTACACTAGGAAAACTATGTCACCTAGATGTGCTTTGAAAGTTGACTTGCAAAAGGCTTTTGATTCTCTCAGCTAGAAATTCATGATGCAGATGCTCGAGGCTTTGGGATTGCCTGCACAGTTTAGGGGGTGTATTCATGCTTGTTTTGCTGAATCTAGATTTTCTATATCTCTTAATGGGAGCTTGGTAGGTTTCTTTTGAGGGAAGAGGGGCATTAGACATGGATATCCCCTTTCGCCATACTTGTTTGTAATGGCCATGACTGTGCTCTCTCGTATGCTTGATGCAGCAACTGATAGTGGTATCTTTCAGTTTCATCCTAAATGCAAGAGAATTAAGTTGACACATTTATGTTTTGCAGATGATCTTTTGATTTTCTGTAAAGGTACCTTGAGTTCTATTGTGGGTGTACAATGTATCTTAGAGAAATTTTACGAATTTTTTGCCCTAAAACTCAATGCTTCAAAGTTAGAATTATTTGTTATTGGGTTACACAAGCTCAGCTTCAAAATATGTAAGATATTACAGGTTTTGCAGTTGGTACTTTACCGGTGAGATACCTTGGGATACCTTTGGTCACTAGAAAGTTTTTCATTCATGATTATTTTTTTCTTGTAGAAAAGGTGAAAGCTAAGCTGGATCAATGGTCTAGTAAAAGGCTTAGCTATGCTGGGAGATTACAACTTGTTCGAGCAGTTTTATCCAGCATAATAAACTATTGGTGCAGGCAGGTCTTTCTCCCTAAAAGTACAATTCTGAAAGTAGAACAACTATGCAACATGTTCCTTTAAAAAGGAAGGGATGTTTCAGCACAAGAGGTTCGGGTTAGCTGGCAGAATGTTTGCCTTCCCAAAAATTAGGGGGGCTGGGGGGCTTGGTGTCAAGGACTTGCTGACTTGGAACAAAGCGTGCTTTATTCAATTGATACAGAAATATCTTATGGGAAGTAACTCACTATAGATAGTTTGGGTGAGAGAGTATATTTTTAAGGACTGATTTCTGACAAATAGAATGCAAACTTCATCTTAGTTGGTGTATGAGAAGGATGCTCAAGCTTCAGGATGTTGCTCAACCTATTATCTTAACTGGAAATGCTTCAACAGTAAGATCTATTTGGATTAAGCTTCGAGTGGTAGCTTCGCATGTTGCGTGGCACAAGTTAGTTTAGTTTTCGAATCATATTCCTAAACATACATTCATTGCATGGCTGACAATTCTCAATCGACTTCTTACTAGGAATCGATTGAGTCAAATGGGGGTTGAAGTAGGGAATGGAATGTGTGCGAATTGTATGGAAGAACTAAAAACTGGGGATCACATCTTCTTCGCTTGTTCTTTTTCGCGAAGGATATGATCTGCAGTGCTTTAACTTTGTGGATTGCATAGAGATGTAACAAATTGAAATGGTGAGTTACGATTGGGTATTCAGCAGCTTGAGGGGAAGTCTCTCATTGTCTTCGTACTCAAGCTGGCTTGGCAAGCATACGTCTACCACATGTAAAATCAAAAAAAACCGAAGATACTTTAGAGGCATTTCTTGAACTCATGATACTTTGTTGAATTGTATTAAAGAAGATGTTTGCGGTAGAGTACAATATACAAATATTAGATTAGACATTGTAAATAAAAACATTTGTGCCGCCTGAAAAATTCTTTGAGATGATTGCCTAGAGGCCTGTGTAGGATATGATGTAGCAATTTTTTTACTACTTCTTGAATAGTAAATTCACAACAATTATTCAAAAAAATCTTATTTAACACCCATAAATTTCTTTGATTTAACTTATTTTAAATTTTATTTTTTTTAACATAAAATTATGTGCTTGCCCACTTCTTAGTCCTATTTTGCAACAATCATGATGACAGTAAGGTAGAAAATTCTTTTCAATCTTTCTTCAGAATCTAACAAAAATCAGAACCATATACGTATGGAAAACAAGTTTCCACTTGACAACATATTTAATCTCTATCTATCTATCTATCTATCTATCTATCTATCTATCTATCTATCTATCTATATATATATATATATATATATATATATATATATATATATATATATATATATATATATATATATATATATCGTATTTATTAAATTTTAATATGTTATTTTTCTTTAAAAAATCCATGAACCAACGAAATTATAAATAATTTAGCGTAGGTGTAATTCCTACCAAATTTGGTTTTTCTTACCAGACAAGGAGGCACGTTTGGTCTGTTCTAAAACTCCATATATACAACACACACGCAATACAAGTTCTTCAACTTTTGAGGTCAGAGATTCCAACAATGGCATCCACTGATAAAACTGCAGTAGTCTTAGAGTCGGCACCAAAGTCCGAAGCTGCCCCGCCAGAACCTGAGGTGGCGGTGGCGGCACCGGCTAAGTTCCGTTTCAACTATTCGCTTGTCGACGTTGCTATTCGGATCTTAGTATTTGCAGCTACTCTAACTTCTGTGGTGGTCATGGTTACCAGCGACCAAACCGAGGTGGTTCCGGTGCTGGGCTTGCCCGGAGTTAGCCTCCCACTTCAAGCAAAGTTCAATCATTCACCGGCTCTCATGTAAGTATAATTTATACGACAATTTATAAGTATATATATATATATATATATGGTTTCAGTCAAGTTTAATCCTTACAGTTTGCACACTAAACTATGAAAAATGATCGTTTAATAATTCACCTTTCAAAAATTATAAAATAATCATTAGATTTATCAAACTATCTATGTTGTATTGATACAAATATAAATATTATATGATCGATAATTTTCAAAATTAAATGATATGTGTACGGCAAAACTACAAAAAAAATATAAAATAAATTCTAAATTCTAAAAAATGTAAAAATAAAAAGTCAAAAAATTATGTACATCATGGCATATATACATACTTATATACTTATAATTGAATCAAGTGAGTAAGAAAAACTCGACAAAAAAGAAAAAAAATAGTTAAAAAATAAAAGAAGAAGAAAAAAAATACTTGGAGGTACTCAAGTCTTACTTAACATGTACTCGATACAGATGTGTATCAGGTACGTGGTACGACTTTAGATTGAAGCACATGTGCTTCATAACAAACTACAAAAGGATCATTAAATTTATCAAATTATTATAATATAGTTGTTAAATTTATCAAACTGTTATAAAATAGTCATTAAATTAAACAAATTGTTACACTATCTTATTACTTGCGACAACCATTTTGTAACATTTTGACAAATTTAATGACTATTTTATAACTTTTAAAAAGCGTCAAAACAGTATTTTTTTCATAATTTAGTGACTTTAAGTGAAATTTATCCTTATTTCCCCATAAAATTTCTTGGCTGTTTTTAAAGAAGCGGCAACAATCCTTTAAAATAAAATCTCACTAGGAGATAGCTAAAACACAGAATGTCCCTATTACACATTTTGGTACCCCAGACATTGAAATAATTTGGAATTTTCTTGTGGAAATTTCAAATGGAATTATAGAAAAGACAACCAAAGTAAACGATGATGTTTGTGTTTGATAGCTAACATTTCACCTCATGTCTAACATCTCTCAATATATGAAACAGTTAACACGAAACTAAAAATGCAAAATATTTTTTAGATGACTTAGATTCGAACAATATAATCTATATGTGTGGTTAATTTACTTAAATCTAAAATCGGACTAAAATAATATATTCTATTCCAATCAAAATGTCTTATTCTTAATTAAAATTTATTTACATTGCGCAGATACTTCGTAGCAGCATTATCGGTAACAGGATTTTACAGCATTATCACCACTTTGGCATCACTCTCAGTCGTCCTCAAACCTATTTATTCCAAAAGCTTCTTGCTCGTTTTCGCTTTCTTAGACGTGGTAAGTTACTCGACTTCGATTCGAAAATTTTCAAATTTATTTTGCTCATTGTCGAATCGATTTCCAGTCGAACGATCGCGCTAATCAAATTTGAATATCATAATGTTTAACTCGATTAGTTATTGAGTCTAATCGAATTTTTAAATATATTATTAGTTTGACACTGAAAATCTTAGGTTGAAATCGAGATTGATTATAAATAATTGAGTTTAAAGTTAGAAACAAGAATCAAACTCATGTAAATGAGCTTACTATGTTTACATCTCAAATTGAGTGAGCTGGAGCTTTAAAGGCAGAATTCGATCGAGTTTGAGACGAGCTTAATCCTCGAATTTCTAGTCAAACTTCTTACGATTCGAGCTTTACTCAACTCGATTACACCTTTATCCTAGATGTAAACGTATGAATCATTGATCTCTTTAAGTTTCAAGGGTGTGTTGAAACTCAACTATAATAACCTAAATCGGACAATTTTCTAACAAGTTAAATTTATGAGATACTTTACAACCCCATATCGACCCCCAATCATACGATGCAGGTGTTTGTCGGGATCGTCGCCTCTGCAACCGGTGCAGCGGGAGGCGTTGCTTATATCGGATTAAAGGGCAACAGTCACGTCGGGTGGACCAAAATCTGCAATGTTTATGACAAGTTTTGTCGATACAATGCGAGCTCGCTCGCGCTCGCATTATTCGCGGCTATTCTTCTGGTGTTGCTGTCGATGATGTCAACCTTGGCGCTTTACAAGAAGATCCGTGACTAGAAAGACATATCCTCGATCAATATCGTCCTAGTTCTCAGCTTAAGAACATTTGATGAATGTTTAATTTGTGTGTTGTTTTTGTCTTTAATTAGGTGATGTTTTTTGTCTGAAAATGATGTTTTAATTACGTGGTTCATCTGTTGTCTTCAATTTGTTTGTAAGTCGGCCATTGGTGTTTTATGTAGTAGTTTGGTTGAATGACATTGTAAATCATATTTCTTGTGTGATCTTCTTTATGTTAATACTTGTGTAACCCGAATTGATTCGATTCGACTCGGATAATAAAACATAATTCTGTTTTCACAATCATGCATCATTTATTCACACGCAACCTTAGTGTCAAAGCTACTGAGGCAGATTGCAAATGCTTGGAATGCAGAGATCGGATACCGGTAATCCATGTTGAATAAATCTTTCCCGACTTTCCCGAACTGAAGGATGACCTTTCCGTTCCCCGGAGAAGCCACCAACTGAAAGTTTTTAATTGAAGCAACCGTCACTCGGCCATGGAAGTTCAAGCACCAACAATGAAGTTGTTCATGCCACTTTGGAGCTTTGTTTATCAACACCAGTGCATCATTCTTTTCACCGGACTTAGATTCCGATAGAAAATTGCCCGTGCTGGCTAATTTTGAATAAACGATCGGATTCGATCGAGATACCTCCGTGTTGCAGCGAGAAAACTTGGCCGGGGTTCGGGCTGCCCCTTCAGGTGCAACCGAAGTGGCAGGGATGGTTTCCATTATACACTTTATTTTCCTTGGACCCCTATAAGTCATAAAATACATTTGTATCAGCTACTCATACTTAAAAGCGACGGTTAGATATGGATCTGTGTCCGATATATAACAGTACCAAAGTATTTAAAGTGTATTTTTTAATTACTTCTTTAGTTTCGAATAATTTTGAAATTAGAGAAATTAAACATTGACTTTCAATTTTTTTAGATTCAATTACACATAGGTCCCTAGAAGTTTTGAAATCATCAAATTCTAATACAAAATAATTGAAAAACTTACCTTATACCAAACACCTCCAATTCATATGAAATGTGAGCCACAGGACAGTTGATAAATGTGACTCCAGATGAAGCTTGTTTCAAATTCGGCAGCCTTGAAGAGTGTTTCCTAGCCACTTTCGAACCGGAACAGTTTGAAGATTGTCCGTCGAATATCGTGAACCGATTCCTTAAATAATTCGATCTTTACAACAAAAAAAACATAGTTGTTTGTAGTTTATATTTTGCTCGACCCTTTATTTTCTATGCAATATTTGTATTTAACACTTATGCTTAACATGTAATTGTATACGACATCGCATCGGAATCGAATAACTCGAAACTTACCTCAATTTCCCAACATAAGAACTGCTCCCCTTTGACATATCCTCAGCATTCAAAGAGATGATATACTCATTGCCAGTGGTATGACTACACTTGCGAGCAGCAAGAAGGAACTTTCCGTCCTCGGCTACATTTGTATCCGACATTAATATGATAAATTTAATTGATTTTCAAAATTAAAGATATTAACATTAGACATACATATACAGTTATATCGAACACTCGCACCTGTATTCGAATAACATAGACAAAAATAATATTTCAAAGAAGAAAGAGCTCACCATTAGTTAAACCAAGGTAAAGGTAATATGTTTGAGTGGATCGGTTCCGTTTTATAAAGCACTGGAGGAGACCATCCTTGGGACCAGGCTGCAAAGAGATTCCAATGATGTTGCTCATCATGAAAATTATGCAAATTTAAATCTAAACTACTCAAATCTTTCGTTTTTTTTTAAATATATTTATATCTAATTTCGGAGTTAATTTCATCACGTCCTCAAACTATAACCCTCATTTTAAATTGGTCTCAAATTTTTTTAACATTCCAATTTCATCCTCAAATTATAATTTTTATTCTAAATTGGTCCCCAAACTTTTAAATGTCTCATCTTCATCCTTAAACTATGACCCTCCCTATAATTTCATCACCAAATTACTAGTATATGTTAATCGTGTTTCATGTTAACTACGATGTAAACACAGATGCATTATGTAATAATATGATGCAGCCGAACTGATAAGTTAGAGTGAAATTGAAATGTTTAAAGTTTGAGGACTAATTTAAAATGAGGGTCATAGCTTGAGAATGTGATTGGAATGTTTAAAAGTTTAGGGATGAATTTAAAAAAGACATAATTAGAATATTTTTAAAATTTAATGACTAATTTAAAATAAAAGCCATATTTTAGGGATGGGTGACAGAACTAACTCTTAATTTTCATGTTTAAGAGTATATTTAGATAGGCATGGTAATGGGATGGGTTGAGAAGGTTTTTGCTCACTCGAAACCGACCCAATTCAACTTTATAAATATATGAATTGTACCAAATTTTATTTAATACATTATTTACCCGAACCCCGATATGTTTTTCCCTATTTCGATCAACTTGATCGAAAATTTTACTAAAGTTTTATATTACGCTAATTTTTATAAAAAATATAGTAAAAATATCTAAAATATTTATGGAATTAAAATGTATGTTATGAAATAAAAATACTAATAAAAATAAAACAAGAACCTGTTTAACAGAGCTGGGAAAAGTTAATTTCCCTGAAATTTCAGGAATTTCAACAATCTCCTTAACGATAAACCTCCAGCTCCGGCGAACGCCGGCACAAGCCACCACTGTTTTTCTTTCAGGCCAACAGTTTTCAGAGTCTTCCAGCCTTAAAAGAACTTCCCTCAACAGTTCCGGCGGCAGGTTGCTCCAGCTACAGCAGTCGCCGCCGCAGTCACCGTCCCCCTCAACCGCCGCTTGTTGGTCTGAAACGGCTTCCGGTTGGCCCTGAACCTCCCGGCGTGACCTTAGTCTTGAGATGAAGCTTAGCATCATGAATTAACGTTAGGAATTGAAGTTCAAATTTATGTTTTGCATGAAAAGATGAGAAAATCGTTGGGTTTTTATTGTTGTTTTTCGATTTTGGATATTTCTGATAACTGGATTTGGGATTTGGATTGGGAGTTCAAGTTTGGAAATTTTGGAGTGGATTTTTTTTCCTTTTTCGAAAAAAGTTGCTCATACATTTATCATTGGATATATAAAAATCTAAAATAATAATAATAATGATAAAAATCCAATTATCAGATTTTGTTTTTTTTATATGTATACATCAATCTTTTGTTTAAGATAAATTAAAAATCTTTTTGGATATATTTTTAGACAACATTTTTTAAAATATACATTAATTAGTGATATATACAAATAAATAGATAATTTTGTTCAAAAATATTTTTTTTATAAAAAATTATAAATTTTAGCTTTTAAAAAATACTTTTGAGTAGATAAAATATAATATAATATTAAATTTTATTTATATTCATTTTGAATTGCACATTTATTGTATTTAAACTATTCTTGTTCAAAAAAAAACTATTCAAATTAATTTAAAATATTGAATTACACTTTATTTTAAATCGTTAACTACCCTATCAAAAATAAATTATATTCAAATATATATATGAAGAATAATATAATTTATATTTTTTTCTTACTTGGACTTAAGAAAAAGAAATTACTATTATCTTACAATTAAATATAATTTTTGAATACATAAAAAATTTAATAAAATATTACATTACACTTTATATCCATATTGAATTATGCTTCATTTTAGTTTAAAATATTAGTTTTATTATTATAATACAACTAAATGTAAAAATTTAAATAGATAAAATCCAATAAATATTAAACTACACTTTATATTCACATTGAGTTAAAATTTTATTATAATGGAATGTTATCCCACATGCAGTGGAAACACAATCTCCTTAATTTTAGGTTTATGGTTTAGAGTTTAAAGATTTTAGTGTAGTGTTTTAGAATTTAAGGTTTATCGTAGTATTTAGGGTTTAAAGTAATATGGTTAGAAATTTTAGTTTTAATCTATAAACCCTAATTTTAACTTTGAGCTTAAAATTTTATCGACAGTCTCTAAATTCAAAATTATTGCACTTACACCTCTAAACCCTAAACCATAAACGATATCTCTAAACCCTAAAACTAAGGCGCTTGTGCATGAAATAATTACCCTACTATAATTTAAACTTCAGATTTTATAGAAAAATGATATATCATTATTTTTAATTATTTCTTACTTTAACAGAAGAAAAACGTTTTTATTATTATATTAAAACTAAATTTGATAGACATTGAATTACATTTTGTATTAATTTTGAATTACACTTTCATTTTAAATTAAACTATTGATATTTACCGATAAGAAATATATTAATATAACATTTTTATTATTTTTATTACATTAAACAAATATATATAATCAATTAAATGAAAATAATTAAACGTGTAAATATGTAATTCACACGTCAAAAGGAACTAGTTAAGAGAAATATAAATATTTATTTTAAAATATATGAATATTTATTATCAAAAATATATATACTTTGTTATGAATATTTATTTATGTGGATGTCTATCATGATTAAAATTTTATCTAAGGAGTTTAATTTATTTATTATTAGGAATATTATCTCTATTAATTAGAGTTTAATGTATTATGTACTTCTTATGCCTATAAATAGATTATTCATTGAAGGCATTATACACACAATTTTATATTTGAGAATAATACAAATCTCTCTCTTTCTCTCGTCTCTTTATTCTTTTATACTTGTTCGTTGTTTTTCATTATTTTGTTTACAACACGTTATCAGCACGACTCTAATCAACTGAGGTCTTCATTGTTTGAATCCAAAGTAAGTTATTGGAAAGAATTCGATTCTAGGATAAACCAAAGATAAGTATTTTTTTTCTCTTCATTCTTTTAAATTACTGATTGTCTTTTTCTTTATATTTTAACTTAATTTTTTTTGAAAAGTTTGGTGTAAATTAGTGTGTTTTCTCTTGTTCCTAAAAGGGTTAATTAGCGGTATGCTAATTCATACTTTTACTTATATGATTATATTTGATATTTTCATATTATTATTTATGTCATTTTATTTGGTAAAAGATAGTATTTTTAACCTTGTTTTGAGTTTTACATGATATGCTTAAATGACTTGGAAATAGATGTGATATAAAGGGACTATGAGAAGCTATCTCGGTCATATGCTATGTCTCCATTGTCCACGAGAGAAAAAAATAACGTCGGTAAATTTTGGTTTTATTTTTATTCTTTATATTATTATTTTAAAGCGTGATAAATCATGATGATTTTTAATTTACAAGAAAATTATTATAAAGTCTATATTTGCTCGAAAGCAATATTTCTTCTTCGTCGAAAAACTCGACCATAGACTTCTCCCAATTTCAAGTTACGAAAATACGTCTTGATCCAAAAAGTTTTATAGGAGGTATTCCCTGAAGTGAATGCAAAGCATGATGTTTATTTCATGCGATTATCAATAATGGGCATTCCCTGAAGTGAATGCAAGCATGATGTTTATTTCATGCGATTATCAATGATGGGCATTCCCTGAAGTGAATGCAAGCATGATGTTTATTCCATGTGATTATTGGAACTGTTTCATTCCCTGAAGTGAATGCAAACATGGTAAATCATTATTCAATTAGAAACATAATTTCGATATAATCCAAGTATATTGGATGGACATCCCGTTTTGCAAGGCTACTTGTCTCAAAGGAGGTTTTTAAAGGACCTTGTGGACATGTTTAACAATGCCGCGTACGAGGATTAAATCTTTGTTCTTTGTGATAAGGATATGTGAAAAAGTTTCAAATGCCCACTGGCTTTACTCCATTCCCTGAAGTGAATGTGAGATTATATTATGGAAGGAATAAAAACCACATTAGAAGTTGTGGTCGTGGTCGAGTCTATGAATATAGACATGAAATAATGGTCATTTTAAGAATACTTCTACCCACTGGTAGTGAGGTTATAAGGATGGTAAGAGAGATAAAGATCATTCTAAGAAAGTGGAATCTTTTTTATTACCAATGTGATGTTATAAACCATTGGTCTCGTACTTATCGTACGTTGAAAAATCAAAGCAAATTCTGTTTCCGAAAAATGACAAAGATGATATTGGTCCAACTTATTTGGACATTGTTAGTCCAACTCATTTAGATGTTGTTGATTTCCTCATAACCCTCGAATGAAATAAATCATCTTCTAATTATTCTCATAACTTTGAAGAGAATTAATTGTTTATTTATTTATTTTGCTTTATGTTTATTTACGTTATACATTAATTATTTACATTTTATATTTATATTCATGTTAATATTTATATTTATATATTATCATATTATTTATTTTGTTTAACATGATTACTTATCAAATATAATTTATGGTGATGATTTATGCTTAGCGGAATCATAAGATATATTTTTCATTTAAATGCAAGGGAAAAATGTGAGTACTATATCTCAAAGTACTAAAAGTATTGATGTTCCAGAAGAGTAGTAAGTTCTTGAGAGAAAGCACATTATGAAAAGTGCATAATTGCAAATATTGCAATAATTACTGTTAATGATAATAATATTGTCACCACTAGAAGTAGAAATTTTAAGAGAGCAATATAAGTTCGCAAAATATTCTTTTTTGAAATTATAAATAACATATGTTATCAATTGGCATTTGAAATAAGCCAATATGGATATAAGTTTTGGTAGCCAAAAAGTCAGTTGAAAGCTCTAGAAGAGCTATATATTGCTACCAAAAGATAATTTTAATTGAAAGCTTCAAAAGAGCTAAATATATTCATATTTGAAGGAACAATTTTGATGGTCGTACTAGATATGTACGAGTGAGATTGAATTACATGTTATGGTAAACAAGAAGTTTACAAATTCAGAGATATATACACACATATATAGTTGGCATGATCGGTTAGACCATCCTGATCAATAATGGTACAGAAATTATTGAGATTTACATGCACATATATTAAAAGAACCCGTTGTTCTTGTGGTGCTTATTCTCAAAGGAATTGATTAAATTCCACTTATTAAAGAACATGAAGTTCTTGTGTTGCTTAATGGAATGGATTAAATTTCACTTACTAAAAGAACTTGAAGTTCTTGTGTTGTTTGTTCTCAAAGGATATAGTAAATCTCACTTACCAAAAGAATTAGAACTTGAAGTTCTTGTGGTGAAGTTGAGACTGCATGTCTTGCATATCTGAACGAAATATGGGCCCATATATCCATAAATGTGGAAAGTTTTATATGGTTTTAGTGGATACATCTACATTGTTTTATCAACTTACAACCAGAAGTTTGTGAGATTGATTCTAAAAGGATTCAGATTATGCAATTAGACTATTCGTTTTGCAAAAGCTTGTGGGATTATATTTAGGCTATATCGGTTGTTACAAAGCCTATTAATTATGAAAAATACAGTTTAGCAAATTTTTAATTGAATGCCTCATATTTAATAGCTAAACTGTGAGAACAAAAATTTATTATTTATATGGTATTTCCATATAGCAACACTTATACGCATCAAGCCAACGAATTATAATAAACTCTCCATTATGATTTGACTTTTGGTCAGAAGTCATATTCTCATTTTTGAATTTTTGAATGTGTGATACATAGTTGAATTGTTCCACCATAACACACAAAATGGGCAAGTAAATAGGGTTGAGAATATATATTGAGTACGAGTCCCCTTTTTTGTTTAAATTCTAAACATTAATTGGAGAATCGTTTATTAGATGATTTTTCTCAACATCAGGGGAAGAGAATAATCAGCTGGATAAAGAAGGAAATGAATTATCATTATCTAGATCTCCGAATATGAACTAAAAGTTCATAAGATAATTTATGTTATTTCATGTCAATTGCCAGACATATTTACTGACCCAATGAGAGTAATTAAGCCTCATATACCAGCTGAAATGCTCTAAGTTTAAATTACATGTTAGAGCAAGTGGATGTAAATCATGCTTGAAGCATGATAGTTGAAATGATTCCAATGATCAAAATTCTCGTAAATGAAAAGTATTATGAGATGGTCATATATTGGAGGTGGGTGCTCCTGAAAAAACCCAAGACATAACTAATAATAAAACTCTTGAAGAGTTTCAGGTACCTGAAATAAAGATTGAAATCTTGAAGAGATCTCGATGAGTTATGTTATTACGAGAATGAAACCAGAAAATTGAAAAGTTGTCGACAACGATTTTATAAATAGTTTTAAATAGAATACTTCTATAGAAGTAAAGAAAGAAAACGAGGATCTTGTATAGAAATCTATCAAGAAGTATAGATATTGAATTGGCCAATATAAAAAGACGCTTTGAACTTCTAAAAGAGAAGTATTTGGACCAACAGTCCAAACACCTAAATGTGTAATGCAAGTGAGGCACAAATAAGTAGTCGTAAATACGACAAATTATGATTTATGAAGAGTTTTAATTACTTCATGGTGGATGCAATTACTTTGGCAGTATGAAATATATTACACGCGTCTAATTATTTATAGATCCCTATTTATTCTTAATAGATTTAAAATGATAAAAGCATTTGGAAATTTTTGAGAAAATTTATTTAGACATGTCTCATTGAATATTTTTGGCGCATTTTATATAATCGCCTTAGTGAGTACTAATTGAGGAAATACTGTAAGAATGATAAAATTTCCTTATGTATTTTATAAAGGAATTGAATCAAGATTCATTATATTATTAGAACTTCCGAAGAGCTTTCAAAGCATTTGGTTATTTAAGGAAAGGATTTGAGAAAAAGAATCTTAAGATGTGGTTTTGTCTCGACCTAAAGATCGAGCACTTAAATATGCGTTTTTGTCTATGAATGGACATAAGTTGAAAGAATCTTAAAGAAAATTCAATATGGATTGTTGGATGTGAATAAAGATAATTATATCTTTTTGTTGAGTGTGTAAAAGTTCTATTATTTATACCCATTTTAACCCGTATTTCTGCTGCATTCAAGCATCATTTCATTGCATTTAGGTTAGATTACAGCAAAACATCACAAATACATTAAAGGCACAGATTCTACTAAAGAATGGCTGATTTTGCAGGTTGCCGTCATAGTAGACGGAGAAGGCAGGTGCGGGGCAGAGAAGCAGAAGAGCTGAACTGAACAAGCAGACAAAGAGGACGATGATGCCATGGTGCTGCCGTGACAGCAGAGGACGACAGCAAGTTAGTGGAGAAAAAGCAAAGTGGACCTCGATAGATAGAGAAAATTCTGCTCGTCTGTCGTGTGAAAACCATATATTTTTCCAAGCCCCGGATCAAAAGATATGTCAAGCCCAAAGCTCAAGGAGAGAAAATCCCAAGAAACAAGGAGGACGGCTGGAAAGTAGATTCCTTGAAGATTAAGTCTTTATTAGAATCATATTTTTAATTAAAGTTGTAATCCTTGTTAACTTAGATAACTTGAGCCCAAAGCTTATATAAGGGCATATATTTTAACCTAGGAGATATCATAGCCGATTACCCCATAACCGACAACCAAAAACCCCTAGCCATTTACCCGCCGTCGACATGTTCTAAATCCTTCCTAGGGCCACGGGTTGATTTGTAAAGTAGTTGCAAGGGTTGTTTTGTTTTAGGAATTTTCAGTTCAATAAAATAAACTTCAAGTTCTCTTATTTTGGTTATTAATATCTTGAAAGAGCATCGGGAGAGCATTGTGAGGTTATCTATTTACTTAGCATCGGGAGAGTTAAGTACACGAAAGAAATAAGAGCAAGTTCTCTAGTTTATAGTTGAACTATCTCGTGTCTAGGGATAGGGCGAGGTTAAGTGGCTAAAGAAGAATTCATACACATCGGTGTTCATCCTTCGATTCACGCCGGGAGGTATCATCAAAGACGTGATCATCGACAGACTTGGACCTAGGGATAGGCTAAGGCAGATCTGGGATTCTTGCCAAACTTGAAAGTACTGAGTTGAGCGTTTGCTGCCGCGACGATCAACGGACTGCCGCCGCGACAGGTGCTGCCGCGACGGGCGCGACGATAGAACTGGATTTCCTAAACTCTGCAATACCTGCACTACTGAGCAATTCAATACCAGCCCCTTCTCTTTATCTTGATATCTCAATTCTTTTATTTACATTTACTTTATTATTCTCGTGACAACTTTCTCAAATATTTTCTTTACTTTCGTGTAGTGAATTTAGGTGAAGCTATTAGCCCAATCCCTGTGGAGACGATATCCGATACTTCGTATCACTTTACTACTTGCGTCGTGTATACTTGCACTACCATTGCGATAGACTATTTTACACGCAACAAGTTTTTGGCGCCGTTGCCGGGGATTGACAACATAACTCTACCTTTTCTTTTACTGCACTTTTCGTTTTTATTTTTATTTTATTTTTATTTTTCTATTTTTCTTTGGTGCATTCAACTGTTGCTTTTCACAAGGTTTTCTTGTTTATGCGCAGATCGAATTGAGGTAAAGATCCTGAGTATCCATTAGATCCGGAAGTTGAACGTTCCTTCAATCTCAAGAAACAACTTCGTCACCTTCTAGCCAGGAACGAGTAACTTAAAGAACAGCTAGAGAAGATGGCCCACGTCGGAGACGACCCGCCTGCCGGTAACCCTGCCGCCGCCGGACGACAGTCCTGTCGTGACTACATGTTGAACGATCATGTAGAGTTGGAGACCACGCTGTCGGATATCGATGTTGACAACTTCGAGCTTAAACCTGTCATGTTTAGTATGATCAACAATGCCGGGCAGTTTAGTGGTGCTGTTACAGAGGATGCTAGGGAGCATCTCAAAACGTTCCAGGAGATCTGTGGTTCGTTTAGACTGCCAGGAGTTAATCCGAAGATACTGAGGCTTCGGTTATTTCCCCATTCATTGAGGGACAGAGCTAAAACTTGGTGGAATAAACTTACGCCGGGTTCAATCAGAACTTGGGCAGATTTATCTCGTGAATTCTTATCTCGTTTTAATCCTTCGCATTTATTTGAGCGATTACGTAATGAAATTGCTACTTTTCAACAGGAAGATGACGAGCCGATGCACGAAGCCTGGGACAGATTTACTACTCTTCTACGGAACTGCCCAATGCATGGATTCCCCGTCTGGAATCAGGTAACAAAGTGTTATAATGCTGCCAACTTACAAACTCGTATTCGAATTGATTCAGCAGCAAACGGACTATTATTGGATAAAGATCCGGACGAGGCAATGCAAGTATTGAAAAATCTGGCTAAGAATGAAGAGCAGTTTCCGACAGCAAGAAGAGGGGGTAAACGGGTACTTGCTGTCAAGGATTATGAAGCCGACAGCACGATGAAATCACAGGTAGCATTCCTTACTAAAGCAATGAAAAGGTTATTGAATGATGATGGACAACATGGATTTGCTGTTGAGGAGGTATATGAAATCTGTGAGGGAAATCATGGTTCGGATGAGTGCCCAATACAGTTAGAAGAGGGAAAATATGTTGGAAACTATAAGCCGAATTACAATTCCAACAACTATAATCCAAATTGGAGGAAGGATCCCAAGTTTTCTTGGAGTAATCCTAATAATGCCCTGAATCCTCAAGCACACAATCAGAATCAGGGAGGACCTAGATTGCTGACGCGAAAGCAACTGCCGCCGCAACTGCAACAGCAGCAACCAGCTGCCACGAGCAGTATACTGGAACATACTCTGGCCACTTTTATGTCTCAGACATGTACTTATATTGAGAATATGAATCAGTTTGTCAAGAAGACAAAGAATTTCATGGATAAAACAGAGATGAGGATGACGAATCATGAAGCTACTCTAAAATCTTTGGAGACACAAATGGGTCAGGTTTCCCAACATATTAAGCCGAGGCAGACTGGAGGATTTCCTAGTAATACTAAAAATGCTAGGCAGCCCACACATGAGCAGTGTAAAGCTATTACTACTAGGAGTGGGAAGAAATTATCAGGGCTGGAAAAGGAAGCTGAAACAGTAAGGAAACCAGCCTTAGATAAACCTGCCGAGGAAGCTGCCCCGACAGGTGATAAACAGACTGCTGCCGATGAGCCTGTCACGACAGCAGAAGCAACAGAGGAGAAAATTGATGAACCTAAACCTCCTCAGATTCGTATGCAGTGGGAAGGGCGTATTGCTGATTATCATCCCCCACCTCCTTTTCCTCAACGGATACAGCAAGCTAAGCAAGAATCTCAGCTCAAAAAGATTTATGACATTTTTAAGCAGGTTCATATTAATATTCCGATGTTAGATGCCGTTAGGGAAATGCCCGGTTATGCCAAATTTCTTAAGGATGTCATGTCAAAGAAATCTAAACTTGGGGAGTTTGAAACGGTAAAGATGACAGAAGGTTGCATGAGTATCCTTCATCGGCAGCCACCCTAGAAAAAGAAGGATCCGGGGAGCTTCATCATACCTTGCGTAATCGGAAATAAATTTGTGGGTAAGGCACTTTGTGATCTTGGTGCTAGTGTTAATTTAATGCCAAAGTCTATTTTTCAGAAATTAGGTATTGGAAAGGCGCGGCCCACGACAGTAACTCTGCAGCTGGCAGACCGCTCTTATGTTCATCCGGAAGGAAAAAATCGAAGATATTTTGGTAAGAGTGGATAAATTTATTTTTCCTGCTGACTTTCTTGTTTTAGATTGTGAGGCAGATGAAAACGCACCAATCATCCTTGGGCGACCCTTCTTAGCCACGGAAAGATCGCTGATTGATGTGGAGAAAGGAGAACTCACCATGCGAGTGAATGATCAAGAGATTAAGTTGAATGTTCTCCAAGCGATGAAACATGCTGATGTAGACGAGGAATGCAAGGTTATTACTGGCGTTGCCTTTGACCAACCCTGCATCAGGTCGGGCTGTCACGATATAAAATTTGGTCACTACCGCGGCAGCCACCTACAGGACTGTCACGACAGCACCGACGACAGCAACTCCTCTGAATCCGATACATCTGATACTGAAGATCAGGAGGAGGTAAACTGGATAGGCGATCGTCCAGGTAAGTTATTCGAACCTTTAAATTATACTTCGAATAACCACTTAATCCAAAAGCCATCTACTGTTGAACCACCTGCCTTAGAACTGAAGCCCCTGCCAGGGCAGCTAAAATATGCTTTTCTTGGTTCAAATGATACGTTGCCCGTAATCATCTCTTCTAAGCTGCCGCAGGAACAGGAACGACAGCTAATAGGCATGCTAAGGCAGCACAAAAAAGCGATTGGATGGACGATAGCTGATATTCAAGGCATTAGTCCGACGCTATGCATGCACAAAATCCTTTTAGAGGAAGATCATAAGCCGACTATAGATGCTCAAAGGCAGCTTAACCATGCGATGAAAGAGGTGGTGCGTAAAGAGATAATCAAGTGGTTAGATGCTGGTATTATTTACGCCATCTCCGACAGCAAATGGGTGAGCCCGGTGCAATGTGTTCCAAAGAAAGGAGGAATGATCGTGGTGACCAACGAAAACAATGAGTTAATCCCAACCAGGACTGTGACGGGTTGGAGGGTTTGTATAGACTATCGGAAGCTTAACAAAGCTACCCGAAAAGACCACTTTCCTTTACCCTTTATTGATCAAATGCTTGATAGATTAGCGGGTAAACCTTACTATTGTTTTCTTGATGGTTATTCAAGTTATAACCAAATTGCTATCGCACCGGAGGATCAAGAAAAGACAACTTTCACAAGCCCATATGGAACATATGCTTTTAGGAGAATGCCATTTGGATTATGTAATGCACCTGCCACCTTCCAAAGGTGCATGATGGCCATATTCTCCGATATGGTAGAGGACTTCCTTGAGATTTTTATGGATGATTTTTTAGTCTTTGGAGATGATTTTGAGAGCTGCCTCGGCAATCTACAAAAGGTACTTGAAAGATGTGAAAAAGCAAATCTGGTTTTAAATTGGGAAAATGCCACTTTATGGTGGATGAAGGGATAGTCCTTGGCCACAAGATTAGCTGCCGTGGGATAGAAGTCGACAGGGCCAAAATAGAAGTAATCGAGAAGCTGCCGCCGCCAACCACAGTCAAGGGTATTAGAAGTTTCTTAGGGCATGCTGGTTTTTATCGGAGATTCATTGCAAATTTCTCAAAAATCACCAAGCCCCTATGCCATATTTTAGAGCAGAATCGACCCTTTGACTTTAATGATGAATGTACTGAAGCATTCAAGGTTCTGAAGGAAAAACTGGTAACAGCCCCAATAGTACAGCCACCAGACTGAACACAGCCATTTGAGATTATGTGTGACGCTAGTGACTATGCTGTCGGGGCAGCACTTGGACAGCGCAGAGATAAGCTATTTCATGTCATATATTATGCCAGCAAGACATTGAATGACGCCCAAGTAAACTACACCACAACAGAAAAGGAGCTATTAGCTGTGGTGTTCTCCATCGACAAGTTTCGTTCTTACATACTTGGGACGAAGGTAATAGTGCACACAGACCATTCTGCCCTTAAGTATTTGTTCGCGAAAAAGGATGCAAAGCCTAGATTGATACGGTGGATCCTGCTATTGCAAGAATTCGACCTTGAAATCAAGGACAAAAAAGGGACAAAAAATCAGGTGGCAGATCACTTGTCAAGGTTGGAGAAGGGACAGAGTCTGCCAATAGATGAGACAAACATACTGGAGACCTTCCCAGATGAGCAGCTCTTTACTGCCGCAATCGCTGCCGCAACAGCCATGGCGGTAGGTAAGTCTTCTGAGCTCCCCTGGTATGCTGATTTCGTTAATTTTATAGTTAGCGGAATACTTCCTTCTGATCTTAATTATCAAGCCAGGAAGATGTTCCAAAATGATGTTAAGCATTATTATTGGGACGAACCTCTTCTTTTCAAACTATGTGCAGATCAAGTTATAAGGAGGTGTGTACCACAAGAAGAGCAGGAAGACATACTCCACCACTGCCATGCTTCACAGTATGGAGGTCACTTAGGAGGCAACAAAACTGCTGCCAAGGTGCTGCAGCCAGGATTTTATTGGCCGTCACTGTATAAAGATGCACAAATCTTCTACAAGAATCGTGACAGGTGCCAAAGGACAGGAAACATCTCGAGGAGAAACGAGATGCCGCTGCAGAACATTCTAGAAGTCGAAATTTTCAACGTTTGGGGGATTAATTTTATGGGACCTTTTCCATCTTCATGTGGAAATTTATACATCCTCCTAGCAGTGGATTATGTCTCTAAGTGGGTTGAAGTTATCGCCACTCAAAGGAATGATGCCAAGACTGTCCAAAAGTTTTTACACAAAAACATATTTTCTAGGTTTGGCATCCCTAAGGCGATTATCAGTGATGAAGGGAGACATTTTGACAATAGGGTTATTGCTGCCGCCTTGAAGAAATATGGTGTCAAGCATCGGATCGCGACAGCATACCACCCACAGACCAATGGACAAGCTGAAATATCTAATAGGGAAGTTAAGAACATTCTTGAAAAGATGGTTAAGCCAACTAGGAAAGATTGGTCTTTACTCCTCAATGATGCATTATGGGCATATATGACAGCTTTTAAGACTCCATTGGGCATGTCTCCATACCGATTGATTTATGGAAAAACATGTCATCTGCCTGTCGAGATAGAGCACAGAGCATATTGGGCAATCAAGGCAGTGAATTTGGATTTGGACAAGGCAGGCCAGAAAAGGCTGTTAGATCTGAACGAGATTGAAGAAATACGGACAATGGCCTACGACAATGCAAGAATTTACAAGGAGAAAACTAAGAAGTGGCATGACAGGAAGTTGCTGCCACGATAGTTCTGCCCAGGGCAGCTTGTATTGTTGTTCAATTCTAGACTGAAACTCTTCCCAGGGAAGCTAAAATCTAGATGGTCTAGCCCATTCCAAGTCGTACAAGTTTTTCCCCATGGTGCCATCACCATCCGATCATTAAAAGACGGGCACTAATTCAAAGTCAATGGACAGCGCCTCAAGCATTATTAGGGGACTGAAGCCCCAGGAATACAGGAAGTGGTTACATTAGGAGATGCCCCACAAGGAATCCCTAATTTAACCTAAATTTTATTTTTATTTATTTTTATTATTTATTACTTATTAGGAAATAAGATTTATTTTATTCGAATAATGTTTTTATGTTTAATGTTTTTAGGAAATAAAGGAGGCAAGAAGAATAGGAGAAGTGACCCAAGCCCACCATCCATCCAACAACCCAGCAAAGCCCAATATTGAAGCCTGTCGTTCCAGCTGCCGCGGCAGACACAGAAAAGACATGATGTCACCAGACTATCACGGCAGACGCAGAAACGTGTGACAGACGCGTAACAGACGCATAAATGCGTGTCAGACGCGTCAGACACGCTAAAGCTCAACAGTCACCCTGTTATTCACGTCTGCCGTTACAGCTTCAACGGGCAGCAACTCCTCCTCTATAAAACCCCGTTTCATTTTCATTTCATTCACTTCTGTTTTTCTTACTTGCTCTCCCCTTTAGTTTTCATTTGCTTTCTTTTACTTTCAACAACCCTTGCAACTAACATGTCTTCCAGAAGAACCCGCCGCAGTGCTGCTTCAACCTCTTCACCGGCAGCACCCACCCTGCAGTCCTTCGCAACTAGGGATCTATGGGAAGAAAGAGGCTTTATTTACACTCGAAAGGCCGTCAATATGGGCCTCAAGCCTTTCATCGCAAGGACGATTAGAGCCCTATTGTGGGAACAATTCGCGGAGCAACCAGCAGAAATGAACGAAACGCTGGTAAGGGAATTCTATGCTGCCATCGGCAGCAGAACGGCAACAGTAGTAACTGTCCGAGGGACTGAAGTGCAGTTCACAGCCGAGCGCATCAACTCTTTCTATGGCCTCTACTTCGGCCCCAACGATGATGCTCACCAGCAGTTCCTTGACACTCTAGACGACGCTGCCTTCGACGCTGTCATGGCAGAAGGGACTGAATGGAACACGAGCCGCAAAAATCCCCACACCGTGAAGAGGGGGCAGCTGCTGCCAGAAGCCAAATTGTAGAACACCTTCATTAAAAAGAGGATTCTGTCGTCCTCCCATCACACCACAGTAGACTAGCAGAGGTTAGCCCTAATACACTTCATTATCAATAAACGACCCATTAATGTGGGGCGCTATATACGGGAGAGTATTTTGGACTGCGCCCATAGATCGACGGCCCTCCTCTACCTTCCCTTCCTTATCACGTCTCTCTGCCGCTGCTCTGCCGTGCCGGAAGCCAACACCGATCGAATAGTGAAGGGACGGGGTTGGACAGACAAAAATATCATCAGCCTCATGGAGCTGACAGTAGCAACCCCCCTCTCTTCCTTCAACCCTGCTGCCGCCCCAGCTGAATTGTCAGAGCAGCCCAACCCTGAACCTACCGCCGCAGCAGCTGCTCCGATAGACCCATCCACTCAAATCCTTGCTGCTATTCAGAGGATGGAGGACAGACAGTTGGGTCTAATGACATTCATCAAGGATTTTGCCGCATCCACGGTAAATTTCATTCATCATACTTTAAATTTTCCTGATGTTGTCTTTCCCACCTTCTCTGCCCACTACTTCACCATCCCCACCCCTGCCCACACACCCACACCTGCTGCCACACCACATACACCATCTGCTGCCTCCATTCCATCACCTGCCCCGACGGCAGCCAGCAGCCCTCCGGCCAAAACATCCGCCCGAGGAACAAAGCGATAGGCACCCTCAGATGACGTTGCTGCCTTTGTAGCTGGGTTTTCTTCTTCCTCCGTCTGGGCAGGAAGTGACGCCGAACCCTCTATTCGGAAGAACTTGGAGAAAGAATTCACACCTGTCAAGAGGCAGAAAAGAATGGCCAATAGGAAACTTATGCCAAAGGCCAGCAGCAGCAGCAGCAGCAGTAGCAGCTAGGACAGCGGCAGCAGCTCCGACATTCAGGTGGTGCAGCAACCAACCCAGCCTGCCCCAAAGCCCAGAATCCGCCGCCAAATCCGCCTCAGCAGCAGCAGTGAAGACAGTGCTTGAAATTTAAGTTTCTTATTTTCTTATTACTGCCTGCCATATCTATATTTTGTGATGTACTGCCTTCATTTTCATTTTGTCATTTGCATTGAGGGCAATGCAACCCTCGAGTTTAGGGGTGGCAACCCTCCATTTTAATGGAGTCTAAGTACATCTTAATTAATTGTTGTGTCTTTACTTATTCATTCTTAAAAAAAATCAGAAAAGATTGAAAATTTGGCTTAAAACTGTGAATTGAACTTGCCTGTCGTGACAGCTCTGTCGTGGCAGCATCTTTAGGATAGTTTAAGGAGAAGTTTAGAGCATTTCTATAGTTCTGAAAACTTAAACACCATTGTGACTGTTATATTGCTTAGACTTCTTTTATCCAAACTAGAATAGGAAGCTTAGCACTTGAATAGCCCCTAGAGGTGCCTAACACTGGCTCTAGGAAAGAAGTTTAGCAAAAGAGACTCAAAAATCCTAGAGGTGCCCGAAACCGGCTCTAGGAAGCTAACTAGAGGTGCCTAAAAAACTGGCTCTAGTAAAACTTTAGAGAAATCGAGTCAAACAAAGAAATCAAAGAAGCATGAAAATGTGCCTTCAAAAAGATAAACTTTGGCATAAAAATTCGAGTTAAGAGTTGAATATTCTAGTGAAACTAAGAGAGTTTTAGCAAATAACTGTTCACAAACATGCACACACTGCACGAGGACTATAGTGAGATTCCGGGCAGATCCTAAATTATCCAACAGGTTGCTGCCGTCACAGGGAACGAACGACGGGTAAGGGAAAATTCACTGTTTGAAAGCCAAAACAAAAATATTTCTTTTTTTTCTTTTAGGTCTTAGTTGCTTGAAGGCAAGCAAAAACTTGAGTTTGGGGGTGTGTTGAGTGTGTAAAAGTTCTATTATTTACACCCCTTTTAACCCATATTTCTGCTGCATTCAAGCATCATTTCATTGCATTTAGGTTAGATTACAGCAAAACATCACAAATACATTAAAGGCACAAATTCTACTAAAGAATGGCTGATTTTGCAGGTTGCCGCCATAGTAGACGGAGAAGGCAGGTGCGGGGCAGAGAAGCAGAAGAGCTGAACTAAACAAGCAGACAAAGAGGACGATGTTGCCATGGTGCTGCCGTGACAGCAGAGGATGACAGCAAGTTAGTGGAGAAAAAGCAAAGTGGACCTCGATAGATAGAGAAAATTCTGCTCGTCTGTCGTGTGAAAACCATATATTTTTCCAAGCCCCGGATCAAAAGATATGTCAAGCCCAAAGCTCAAGGAGAGAAAATCCCAAGAAACAAGGAGGACGGCTGGAAAGTAGATTCCTTGAAGATTAAGTCTTTATTAGAATCATACTTTTAATTAAAGTTGTAATCCTTGTTAACTTAGATAACTTGAGCCCAAAGCTTATATAAGGGCATATATTTTAACCTAGGAGATATCATAGCCGATTACCCCATAACCGACAACCAAAAACCCCTAGCCGTTTACCCACCGTCGACATGTTCTAAATCCTTCCTATGGCCACGGGTTGATTTGTAAAGTAGTTGCAAGGGTTGTTTTGTTTTAGGAATTTTCAGTTCAATAAAATAAACTTCAAGTTCTCTTATTTTGGTTATTAATATCTTGCAAGAGCATCGGGAGAGCATTGTGAGGTTATCTATTTACTTAGCATCAGGAGAGTTAAGTATACGAAAGAAATAAGAGCAAGTTCTCTAGTTTATAGTTGAACTATCTCGTGTCTAGGGATAGGTCGAGGTTAAGTGGCTAAAGAAGAATTCATACACATCGGTGTTCATCCTTCGATTCACGCCGGGAGGTATCATCAAAGACGTGATCATCGACAGACTTGGACCTAGGGATAGGCCAAGGCAGATCTGGGATTCTTGCCAAACTTGAAAGTACTGAGTTGAGCGTTTGCTGCCGCGACGATCAACGGACTGCCGCCGCGACAGGTGCTGCCGCGACGGGCGCGACGACAGAACTGGATTTCCTAAACTCTACAATACCTGCACTACTGAGCAATTCAATACCAGTCCCTTCTCTCTATCTTGATATCTCAATTCTTTTATTTACGTTTACTTTATTATTCTCGTGACAACTTTCTCAAATATTTTCTTTACTTTCGTGTAGTGAATTTAGGTGAAGCTATTAGCCCAATCCCTGTGGAGACGATATCTGATACTTCGTATCACTTTACTACTTGCGTCGTGTATACTTGCACTACCATTGCGATAGACTATTTTACACGCAACACTTTTCTTGGTTTTGAAGCACCGTATATTAGTTGGTCAAGTAATATCCATGGATATACAAAGATCATTACATTTAGATCTTCAAACATTCGTTGATGCCTCCTCAAATGTCGTAGAAATTATTGTTATGCACGAGGCAAGCCAAAAATGTGTTTGGCTAAGACCTTTGACCCAACATATCCAAAAGATATGTGGATTTACTTTTACAAGATATGATAAAAGCTACCTTGTGCGAAGATAATGCAAGATGTATATCTCAGTTTGAAAGTGGATACATCATGGAACATATTACTCCAAAGTTTCATCCCTCACAATCTTTAGAAAAATAATATTCAAGATTGAATTATGAAGATTCAAAGATCTTCTGTGATGTTTTCATGAGGGGGAGTAAATACGTGTTGCACTCTTTTTCCCTTAACCAAGGTTTTGTCCCAATGGGTTTTCCTGGTAAGGTTTTTAATGAGGCAACATGTTATGTGTATTAAAGATGTGTGTACTCTTTTTCCTTCACTAATGAAATTTTTTTCTCATTGGGTTTTTATCTTAGTAAGGTTTTAACGAGGCACATTATCTTCATAGACATCTAAGGGGGAGTGTTATGAATATTTATCTATGTGGATATCTATCATGATTAGAACTTTATCTAAGGAGTTTGATTTATTTATTATTAGGAATATTATCTCTATTAATTAGAGTTTAATGTATTATGTACTTCTTATGCCTATAAATAGATGATTCATTGAAGACATTGTACACACAATTCTATATTTGAGAATAATACAAATCTCTCTCTTTCTCTTATCTCTTTATTCTTTTATACTTGTTCGTTATTCTTCATTATTTTGTTTACAACATACTTATAATATGAAAAAAAACAATTTTAACAGAAAACAGATAATGAATAGTTTTTCATAATGAATATGTTTTAAAAATATAAAATGCATCAACCTAATGAGTCGCTCCCGTGAAAAAGAAGGTAATGTTCATCTTGAAAGATTCAAATTCGAATATTTATGTGTGCATAATTAAATAATTAAGAAAATATATAGATAAATAATATCATATAATCACATCAATATATTAAAAAATATAAAATACATATTTGTCTCCGATAGTACTATTTTTATTTTGGTTTTTAAATAGTTTTATATTAAGTTGATAATCAATTAATTTATTAAGTCAAAAACTATTTCAAAATAATTAAAAACAACATACAAATAATTAGAATATGATATAAATATTTCAAAATAAAAACATATAAATATATTAAATTAATTATAATACAATAAAATATATAAATCTAAGACAAAAACATAAATTATCAATTTGAATAATTATTAAAAGGCTAAGTGGGTTATTTTGCCCCGTGTTCGACCCAAATTAGCAATGTTGCCCCTCGCGCAAAAACGCGTTTAATTAAGTCTTCCAGTTCGCACATTGCAGCAAATTATCCCCTTGACCAATGTTGACCGTTACAGCGCTGATGTGGCAGTCAACTATACTGACGTGTCAGTGCATGTATGATGATGACGTGGCAAAGGGACTGAATTGATTTTTTAAACCGAATTCGAGAGCATAATTAATTTTTTTGCCAAGTTCAGGGGCATAATTCATTTTAATTAAAAGTTCGATAACTTACTTAATCTTTAAATTAAAAATAATAGATTACTAAATATTTAAATAATATTTAAATACTAATAAAATATTAAAATTAAAAATGTTATAACAAATTTTAAAAAATAAGTAAAACATAAAATTAAAAATATGAAAATTTATAAAATAAAAACTCAAAATTTTAAAATAATTATAAACCACCAGAGAGTGATTCTGGCTATGCTAAGCTTACTAATATTTCTTGAGCATATTTTCAATAGAATCATCCGTGTATTAAAGTAGAAAAAAACAAAAAAATTCTTTTATTTTTCTACATCAAATATTAATGAGCATCAATTTGATTTAGAAAAGCGAAAGAAAATTTGAGTTTTATTGTTACTTTAATGCAAGATTGATTCCACTGGAAATTTGTTTAACGAATAGTAATACTCAAACTGACGAATTCAAAGAATTTTTGATGAAAGTGTTCATTTTTTAATATTTTATAAACATTTTTTAATCTCAAATATATTTTAATTTTTTATATTAGTGTTTATTTTCAATATATTTTTAAATATTTTATTTATTTTTACTAAGTTTATGAATTTTTTAAAATTAAATAATATTTTAATTTTTTGTGAGAGTTCTCGCTTTGTTTATTTTAAACTTATCAGGAACCCAAATAATATTTACATCAATTTGTTAATCGATTTTTCATATATTTCATTTGTAAAAGTTCAACTTGAAAAACTAAATTATTTATCTAATTTTATTCAAAACTAAATAAATTGATAAATTAACTAAAAATTTAAACAAATTATTTATCCGCATTTTAAAATTTCAATAATTTCTTAAATTCTTTTTTTAAGCTTAAATATTAAATAAGTTATCAAACTTTCAATTAAAATGAATTATGCCCCTAAATAGGAAAAAGTTTGATTATGTCCTCGAAATCGATTTAAAAAAACAATTCATCACCTCTAGCACGTCATCATCACACATGCACTGCCACGTCAGCATCGTGGACCGTCACATCAGAATAGTTGACTATCACATCAGCACAATTAACTGCTACGTCAGCACCGTAACGGTCTACATTAGTCAAGAGGTTAATTTGCTGCAATGTACGAACTAAAGATCCTAGTTGAACGCGTTTTTGCACGAAGACAACACTACTAATTTGAGTCGAACACAAAGACAAAATAACCTCTTTAATCTTATTAAAACTATGGTTTGACATAATTATTAAAACTGTCTTGTCTCCATAATATTCATTCCAAGTAATTCATTAAAATGTAATGAAAGTGCGGTGCATGTGACATTTGGAATTGGACCCACCCCTCAATAATATCTCCATCCTCTCATTTATATTAGAGTCTTAATCAATCTTCCTCACAATGGGCCTTTCTCCGATATTTTCTCAGATATTTATAAAATAAATATTTTAATTATATTATATATTGATATAATTATCATTATCTGATTTATTAATTGATTAATCTGTATGAAGTACAATAAATATATATTATGGATATAACTTTTTTCAGCTCAATTTACTTCATTCACAATTTTAAGATTTGAAACTATTAACTTTACTAAAACCCTAACACTCTATCTCATTAGACTAACTAATAATTAATTAAATAAATGCATTATACTAATGTAAAATATGTGATTAAAATCTTTTAAGCAAATAAATCATACAAATTATATTGTTAACTAAATATAATTATTCATATATTTTTTTATTAAGTAAAGAGATAATTGTATTTTAAAAACAAATGTCGAGATTTAAACTTATACAAAATGTGATAACATAAGTATTAACGAAGATTTGGACATGTGCGAGAGGAGCGACCACACAGGGCCCACAAGAAAAGATGGGTCCAAATGAGTTCAATTAAATAGTTATATGGGAAACAGAAGATTTTGGTTTATTAAATTACAAGAATTTTTTTAAAAATGACTCCATAATATATTTTTACTAACATAAAAATATTTTTAAAAAACCTTATATCTTTGAGATTATAAATTAAATGACCTCAATTTAATAGAATTGCACCGAGTTTAAACTGCCCCTGATAAGTATCATTTATCACTCAGTCAATTAATAGATCTCATTCAAATATTTATTTTAATTATACGAGTATTCATACTCTACCTTCACCCCAACAAATATCTACATAAATTTTTGTTGAGTTGATCAAACGATTACAAATGGCCAAGAGGGGTGAATTGGCGATTAAAAATTTGAAGGGAGAAATTTGATGAATGAAAATTTGACACAAGGCAATTATAGTGGTTCAAGTTCCTAAATGAACTATACCACCACTACCTTATCTCCCACTAAGGATTTTCAACCAATCCACTGACTGATTCTTCTCCCTTTCTTGGATGAGGAGGAAACTTTACGAAACCGATTAAGCTTTCTACCCAAAGCTTAATCCAACACACTATTACAAAGAAAAAATTTGGTAAACTTTACAAATACCTCTCAAAGGTTAATGTTTACCCAAATACAATCAATCACTCCCCAAGCTCTCAATAAAAATTACAATAAAAAACACATTTGAGTTGGGTACAAAGATTTGACTCTAAAATGAACAAGGTTTGGATTTGAATGCTTTGATGTTGCTTTAAGGCTCAATGGTTGTTGTTGTAGCATTTGAGACTTGTTTTTATACCCTTGCGTTGATTTCTAGCCGTTTGGGTGGTTGAGGTCATTAATCTAGCCGTTGGGCTGTAATTTCCCGCAATAAATGCTCCTCAACAACCTACCGTATCGGTACGGTTTGTGGGTGTATTGGTACCTGCCTCAAAGAAGAAAGAGCTGTTGTGACTGAAAAACAAGGCGTATCGATATGCTTGAAGGGCGTATCGATAAGATATTAAGGGGCGTATCGATACGCATTGTTGTATCGATACAGGTTTTTCTCACTGCAATCCTGAATTGAGTTTTGCTAAAAAGCTTATCGGTACACTACCTTAGCGTATCGATACCGTTCAATGGTCATTTAAAATTTTGGATTAGAATAACTGATAAGCCAACTTCCGAATATTAAATGCAAATATTTTTTTTGCAAAGGTCAACATATCGTATCTATACGGTGACATATCGTATCGGTATGCTATAGCAAAGAATATTTTTATATGAAAACTGTATCGATACATATCGATACGCTATAGTTTAAAGTCTTGTCCAAATGAATATCGTATCAATACGGGGTTAGACTGTATCGATACGCTATGAACGATTAAAATTCTAGTGTTGAAAACTGTATCGATACGCATAAGGGTATCAATACGCCTGAGCTTTTTATTGCTTTTTGGCTTGAAAACACTTAGAGATTTTGAACCCTTTTAATGTGTTTTGACTTGAAATAGTGTTTGGTTCAAAATAGCTTGTCAACTTGCGAGTCTTTGAAAATACTTAAAAATTTATTGTTTTACAATTTTGTCCTTAAGGTAAACTGTTATATCAAAATCAATTTTGGTTTGTAAAACTCCCCCTTTTTGATATAACAAAACCAAATATAAATTTTTAAGTTTTGAAACTTTTGAAAAGCTTACTCCCCTTAATTTAAGATGGTTTTCAAAATTAAGTTTCAAATTTTCATAATTGGCTCTATATAATACTTCTCCCCTTTTTTTGTTAGATCAAACATATTAGCACAAGGTAAGAATAATAGCAACATAATATTATTAAAATTAAATTGCAAACTTAAGAATTTATAGCAACCAATGGTTCAAAAACATAAAGCCAAACTCAAATCCTAACAACATAATAAAAAGCATAGGGTTCTAATAGATAGATGCATAAACTAGGAAAAACTAAATGAGATGTGATAAAATGCACGACTACTCGTTCCCACCA
This sequence comes from Hibiscus tridactylites, assembly GCA_958450335.1. Classification (NCBI taxonomy): domain Eukaryota; kingdom Viridiplantae; phylum Streptophyta; class Magnoliopsida; order Malvales; family Malvaceae; genus Hibiscus; species Hibiscus tridactylites. The sequence goes on from OY288266.1 coordinate 21,247,655, forward strand.
TCCTCGTCATTCTCGTCCTCTTCATCCTCATCATCTTAATTCAGTTAAGGTCTCCTAGTTTGATTGAGCCAAGCACCATGGAAGGCAGTGAGAGAGACATCCATGGAATTTTGTTGAAGAGCAACAGCTTTGACTTAATCCTCCAAAGATATGAAGCGAGTATCAAGGCCCTTTACTCGATCTTCCAATGATGTGAATCGAGTGTCAATAGCTGCAAACCCAGCTTCTACGTTGTTGGATTTATCATTAAGGAACGTCATGAGAGTATTCATGGAGGATGGAGCAATAGGAGCACCTTGAGAGCCTTGTAGAGCTTCGGCTTGAACATCTTGGCGATGAGCTCGAGGGACACGAACCCATTCATTGTTGACGTAGGCAAAGTGAGCACGGGTGAGGGAACGCTCATCTATGGGTAGGCCAAGGGATTCGGGATAGTCATGGGTACAATCTATTTTAAGGGAGTGAAACAAATGACTCAACGTCATTGAATAGTAAAAAGACTTAACTTGATCAGTGTGACAGTGTTGAACAAGGTAGACAAGATCGACAAACATAATCTGAAAAAGATTAGGGTGCTTACCCTCATGAAAACACTTAAGCCAAAAATCGTCAACTTGACAAATAAGTGAAAATTTTCCACTCGAGGGACGAATAAACTATGAAATTATGAGATGAAGATTATGGTATTGAGCATTTAAAACATTGACAGAACCAAGAGGACCATGACTTAAGGAATTCTCATCATCAATCCCGACATTTTCAAAACCAAAAGCGTTATGTAACACCCGAGTTGGGGGGCAGGTGAAAATAATATTTAAATAATGGTTCGAGTTTCAGTTTTATAATTAAAATAATAAAATATTATTTTGGGCTTCATATATTCGAAGCAAACAATTATGTTGGATTTAAATTGTTTTGGAAATCAAATTCCATGGATTTTAGAGTTTGAAGATGGCCATCTCATTAATGGCAAAGTTGTAATTTCTTGGTCTTGTAAAATAAAACTCATTTTCATTTTATTTCAAATACCCAAAAATCACACCCATCTTCTTCCTCCCCATTTTAGAATGTGAGTTTCTCCTCCCCATCTCCCATCACTATTCCATCACCAATCTTGCTTGTTTTTTAGGGCTTTTCAAAGGTAAATACATTTTCTTATTACCCTCATCTTCCTCTTTCTCCCCATATAATTTGTTTTCATTAAAGCTCACTAGTTTGCATTTTAGGGTTTTGAGATTTTGAGTTAAAAATGCTATCTTTGTTAGCTTTAAGTAAAGCTTTTGATTTATTAATGTTATGTGAGTTGTTTACTACCTATAAGGTCCAACATATCCGATTCTTGCAAGGTTTTATAGTGAATCCCGAAATGGGTTTTTAGGGGTATTTTTGAAGTGTCCAAAATTGTGTTTTGGGATGGTTTTGTGAGAAATTGTTGGGCTGATGTTATAGTAACATTAAGTAGGTGTCTTTAGATGTTTTTTGATGATTTTTGAGTAGTTATGGTGTTGGTTTGAAGGGATTCCCGTAGCTACTGCTGTAAGTGATTTTTGGGAGTGGAAAATGTGAGTTTTTAAGGTGTCTATGTGGGGAAATGAATGGCTGATGGTTATACTATGGTTAGGTAGTGTTTTGAACATGTTTAAGAGTGCTTTGGATGACTACATTGCTGATTTTTTATGGGTCTTTGTGGATGTACGAAAATGGGAATTTGGAGTATGAACTTGGCTTTAAATTGTGAGAATTATGGTAGATTTGTGTGTTGGTGTTAAACTTTGGGTTTGTGGCTGATTTTGAGGCTAATGTATCGTTTTTGAATGATTAGAAGCAAGGGAAATCAGTGGGGAAGCTTCGGGCTCGAATCTGAAAACTTGGATGCTTGGTAGGCTTGTCGGCTTGTGCTAATGGAGTGGTCGGTGAGTGGTTACTATTTTTAAATGGCTTTCAAATATTGGTTCAAACATGTGAACCTAGGATGGGCTTGATAAACCCACCTAGAGTTGAGATTAGAGTGGTAGCCTAATCTCAAGCTTAGCTTAGGAAACCTTTGGTTGAACTCCTAATTGCTTATTATGTCTCATGTCTAATTGTGTTTGTGTTGGCTATGTATAATGTGTTATGCATGTTGTTGAGGCTTGATATGATACGTTGATATATGCATGTGGTTTAGTTTATGAATCGTGCATGATAGTGATCATGGTGAGTACGTGCTAAGCACGGAAGTTATGTTGAGTTGATGTTGTGAAAGGTTATGGAATTTGATTAATATTGGCACTAGTATGCTTGGGTACAATGATCGATCATTAGAATGAGTGTGCACACGAGAGTCAAAGTCACGTGTGGCCTTGGTGGCGTTAAGGCACCAAGGAGGAGTACGGGTACGCCCGGAAATTTTTATATAGTCGGTGATGAGTGGAATCCCATCGACGGGGCATGAAGATGGGTGGAATCCCCTCCGCGAGTACCGGTGATGAGTGTAATCTCACCGAAGGTAATGGTTATGTTGGAAATGCGTTCCAACGTGTTATCCGCGTATTCGAGTCATTGTATGTTGAGCTTATGAGTTGTTGAGCATGGCATAATGTTAAATGTATGTTCATGCATCATGTATATTTGGCTCTTGAGATCGGAGGTAAGATCATGCATCTCATCATGGTAGTTGCTCGTGCTTGGACCCTGCATTGTCGAAAGTTTGTTTTATGAGCTTACCCTCACTAAGCTTTTATGCTTACGCTCCTTTTTGTTCGACAATGCAGATCAATAGCTTGTGGGTGGCAAGGGCAAGGAAAGGCCTCCAAGTGTCGCTTTTGGTTAGCTCAAGTATGATCTTTAAATTGTGGATTGTAATAGTCAAGCAATGGGATAGGTGTTGTTGTTGTGAATGCTTTGTTGTATGTTGATGTTGGTTGGCCTTTGGATGCTCCGTTTGTATTGTACACCTTGTTTATGTTGCATGTCTTGAATGCTTATATGTTTTGTTGGCTAAGGCATGTAATCCTTAAAAGTTATGTATGCGCCCTTGTGGTGAATGTATGATCTCTTGTTGAATGTTCTATCTTATATTCGTATGTGTTTTGAGTGTGGTTGCAATATGGTGTATGCCTCTAGAGTGTGTTTGTATGTTGTGTATGCTTCTTGAAGTTTTTTAGGGCTTTTGGGGTTGATTGGAGATGTTTAAAGTTGGTTTTGGGAAATTGCAGACAACTAGTGTTTCGAAACAAGCTGAGCTGTTTCGGAACGGGTATGACTTCAGGGACCCCGTATCGGAACTCATTTCGGTACGGTTTGGCCACTGTGAACCCCTGTTTCGAAAAAAGTTTCGAAACACTTTGGCTACTGGAAGTGCTTGTTTCGAAATAGGTATCGAAACGCCTAGGCAAATTAGGGTCCTATTCCGAAACGAGGTGGATGCGTTTTGGTACAGGTACCTGGCTTTTAAACTAGAGCCCACGTTTCGAAATGGGTGATGTATGTTTCAAAACGGGTTGCTGGAAATGGGCTTTTGGACATCTCCAATGGGCCTCAAGGGTTGGGCTTAGACTCGGTTTGTTGTAGGGCTTTTTGAGGGCCCCGTTTTCCGCCATCGTGATCACTTAGGTAATTAAATGCCTCTAGACAAGATGTAAAATAAATGAAAGAAAAAAAATAGGGTCGTTAACCGAGGTGGGACCTTCACGGGTTTCATGTCGGTTTTCCTCGTGTAGCCGACTCGAACCGGTCAGCCGTCCAGACCGGGGCGAAGGGGGTTACACGTTACAAAGAACATCCCTTTGTGCATCATGAATGCATTTGGCATTTGAAAAGAAAATTACGACCAAATTTCGATATAAAATAGGAGGTAGGTTCAAAAAGTTTATAAATTTCCATCTTCGAATCAAATGAAGATATTCAAATTTAAAACGTTTAAAGTTCAAAAATGGGATTGACACGACACGTTCTTCTCTAAGAGTAAATCCTTGGAATAGTTTATAACGTGACATGTCCGAAGGGTGTGGAAAACTATTTTGGATTATGTAAGGGAGGTTAGGTTTAGGATTACCCTCATCATCTTCGATAGGATCGACAGAGGTAGAGGCTAAGTATCGTTTCGCTCTCTTTTTGGGTGCCATAATCCTGAAAACATCAAAATAAATCGAATATGTATGCAATTATCATCTCGTTCAATCCAACAATAAATTTAAATAATTCAAGGTATTGAAAAATAATTTAATTGTAAAAATTTATACAATTATAAAAGAAAATTTTGGTGAAGTTTTTTGAAAAACAGTTTATAAAAATATACGGTATAAAATTATATTCGAATGAAAAATTTCGAATCTTGGTTTTTTTTTGTAAGAACTTGAAAACCCATATCATATGTATATGTTTTATACAAAAATTAATTTAAAATAATAAATAAAATCAAACAAAAATTAAAAAGAAAAAAGGAAAAAAGTTTATACCTTGAGTTATGAGAATGGATGGATGGGGTGATGAGAATGCACAAGATTGCTAACAAAGCTTGCTTTGATGTGTTAATGAAAATTCCTCAAATAATTTAAAGTTTGATGTGAAGAGTTTGAGAGATTGAGGGGGGTTTTAAAAGTATTTTTGGCTAGGGTTTAGAGAGAAAATGAGGGGAAGTTTTAATGTAAAAGTGTTTTTGCAACTAAAGGCTCGATTTTAAGTTTCCTCCGAAACCATATCGGTACGCTTGTGGAGCATATCGATACGCCTTGCCCTAATTTTAAATTTATTTTAATATTGTATTGATATAGTTTGACCTGTATCACTTTCCATTGACGAACCCGTATCGATACGCCTCAAACCGTATCGATATGCCATAACCAGAAAGTTCATTTTGGACAGTTTCAAGTCCAAAAATCCAACTTTAAACATCCCTAAATGCATGCGAATGACATATGAGCAAGATTTATTGACTACAATTAATGCATATTCCCCCTAGCAACATGCATAGAAGCAAAATGAAGCAAATTAACATAAGCATGAATAGCAACCAATTTCAAGCAAAAATTTTTACCATTTGGGACCTAAAAGGGTCAAGAAAGGCTAGTTAAACCTAACTCTCTTCTAAGGGTCCAAAAACACTCTTTACCTAAAGGTTTGGTAAATATATCTGCTAATTGGTTCGAGGTATCAACATATTCTAGAACAACATCATTTTTCAAAACATGGTCTTTAATAAAATGATGTCTAATTTCTATATGTTTGGTTCTAGAATGTTAGATGGGATTCTTAGTGAGACAATAGCAGTAGTGTTGTCACACCTAAGGGGTATGACAACTACTTAAACATCATAATCGAAGAGTTGTTGCTTCATCCATAGGACTTGAGCACAAAAACTCCCTAAGGATATATACTCTGCTTCGGTGGTAGATAAGGCTACGCTATTTTGTTTCTTAGAGAACCAAGATACGAGCATACTACCTAAGGATTGACATGTTCCGGAGGTACTCTTCCTATCTATCTTGCGTCCCCCATAATCCGCATCCGAATAAGCATGAAGGCTAAAGGAAGAATCCTTAGGATACCAAAGACCTAAGTTAGGTGTGTCTCTAAAGTATCTAAAAATTCTCTTAATGGCTACTAAGTGTGATTCTCTATGACTAGCTTGGAACCTAACACACAAGCAAAGACTAAACATAATATATGGTCTACTTGTTGTAAGGTAAAGCAAAGAACCTATGATAGATCTATAAAGCTTAGAATCGACACACTTACCTCCTTCATCTATGTCAAGCTTTATAGAAGAGCTCACAAGAGTGGCTTGAGGTTTCACATTCTCCAAGCCGAACTTCTTGAGCATATCATTCTTGTACTTTGCTTGATTGATGAAGGTGGCATCCTTCCTTTGTTCGATTTGGAGCCCCAAAAAGAATGAGAGCTCCCCCATCATGCTCATCTCGAACTCACCTTGCATTAGCTTAGAAAATTCTTTGCCATAACATTCATTAGTAGAACCAAAAATGATATCATCAACATAAATTCTTTTTATGAAAAGTGTAGTGTCCACCTTGCCTTTTTCAATCAAAAAGTTTGAAAGTCTTTCATACCAAGCTCTAGAAGCTTGTTTTAAACCATAAAGAGCTATGGTTAATTTAAAAACATGATTTGGAAATTTAGAATCCTCAAAACCCAATGATTGTTCAACATACACTTCTTTATTTATAAAATCATTTAGAAAAGCACTTTTTACATCCATTTGAAAAAGCTTGAAATTATGGTAACATGCAAATGCTAGAAGCATTCTAATAGAATACATTCTAGCTACGGGTGCATATGTTTCATCAAAATCAATTCCCTCTTATAAAACCTATGTTTGATTTTGATATAACAAAGTGTTTTAAGGACTAAATTGTAAAACTTGAAATGAATTTTTAAGTCCCCTAAAAGTTTTCAAATCAACAAGGCTTTGCTTTAGTTTGAAAAACTCTAACTCCAAAATATTTTCCAAGTGTTCCAAGGCCAAATTGCTCAAAAACGTCTATACGTATCGATACGCTTCTTACCGTATCGATACCTTTTTTACAAACTTGGCTACTAAAGACAAACGTTTTGATACACTCCTTACCGTATCGAAACAAGGTATCGAAACAGATCCTATATGTATCGATACGCTCTCTCTATAAAATCACAAGGAGTTTGAATCGAGTACCGATACGGTCTCACCCGTATCGATACAGTCGCACCCGTATCGATATGAAATTAGTCATATTACATGCTTCTCTGCCAAATTTCATCTCAAAAGAACATCTCAAACTCATGCAATTGCAACTTCAACATTTGGGACCAAAATGTAAAGCTTGCAAACTTCAGCACCATTCAAATCAGTGCCCAACGGTCACCTGTTTCGAAACTTTCACCTGCTGTATCGAAACGTGAATCGAAACGACGTTGACCGTTCCAATACGCGGGTTGGTTCCGAGACTGGTTCCGAAATGAGGCATTCCAGTAGCCAAATCGTTTCGAAACATCCCTTAGTGTTTCGAAACACGAAGGCCATTTCAAGCCCCCATTTCGAAACACTAGAGGGTGTTTCGATACGGTTTGCCCAGAAACAGCAAAAAATGCTGGTTTTTCATGCATAAACCCGTTCAAATACATCCTAATGACTCACTAATCATGTCAACAAGTCCACATACATAAATGGTACACATTTAGGACACCCTAACACATTCATATCATCAAACATGAAATCCCACAAGTCTATAGGCATGCTTCCTATTATCAAAACCAAATAGGCAAACAAACTTCAGATCAAGCATTTAAAGGCCATTTACAATTCAAACCAACCAAGGCAAACATGCCACAACCTTAGGGAGTTTAATACATCTCCCAAAACAAAACTTAGGTTCTCATTGCCAATTTATCAAAACTAATAGTGTATGAAAACTTCACCATACGTGAGCTTGGACTTCCTTGGATGAACTTAGCTTCCTTTATGCCCAAAATACCTCAACTATCTGCATTATTGGTAAAAGATAGCGTAAGCACAAATGCTTAGTGAGGCATGCTCTAAAGAAAACCAACACAATAATGCAATTTTAGAAAACACTTTCATCAAAGCTTTTAAACCACATGCTCATCTCTTTCTCATGCTTGGAAAACTTAAAAGCAAACTCATTGAAATCACATGTACCTTCATTCTATCTCATGCATTAAAACCAATGCAAAACCCATGGCAAGACCATTCACATGCTTGTATTGTCAAAGCATTTCTAAACAAAACACATATGCATATCTCATAGCATAAATCATTTCACCAAAGGTACATGTGTAACAAAACCATTTCATCATTTATATTGGCATTTAGCATCTCATTAATACTCGGATATGCGGACACATTTCTACACTAGACTCTTCCGGTGGAATCTCACATCACCGTACTCACTTGTCTAGCACACAACTTTCGGTGGAATCTCTCATCATCGTACTCACATGGCAGAATCTCTCATCGCCACAAAGCTTGGATATTTCACCAAGTCCTACCCGATGGAATGCCCATCATCGGAAATATCTCCCTTTGGTTTAACCAAAGAGCACGTACGAATTTTTAGTTTATAGTGCACTCTCATCCTATTGATCGATCAATTATATCCGGTAAGTTTCTCAACATCTATGCCAATATAAAGTGTTAAAACATCATCACACCTACTGTTTTTCATGCAAAATAACTCAAAGGTTTTCTCGCCACATTTCAAATCATAAATCATACTTTGCTTTAAGACAAAAGCTCAAATCTATTCAATGCAACATGCCATCTCATGACATCTCTACAAGCATAATCTCATGCTCTAAAACATGCATAAAAACAATAGGAATTTAACAATCTCAAACCATGAACATGTAAAAGCATTTTAGAGGCAAACACCACTTTAGAGAGATCAAAACAAGCCATACTTACTTCCGGATTTAGGAAGGTGTTTCAAACCTCTCCTAAATCCCCAAACCTTTTATTTTTGTCCTCATGGACTTCTAACTCAATCGCACTCACCAATTTCGTTTTGCTTGCTTGCCGAAACGCCGATTAAGCTTCCGAATCAACTCCAAAAGTGTCCGAAGATGTCTCCCCTATTTTAGACACATCAAAGCATAGGATTAATGCATCATCATGCATTGAAATCTTCAGCCAACACTCCTAAACTCGTTGCACTACGTAAAACCAACATTTCGACTACCAAACACAACTGAAATCACCTCCAAACTCTTCCAAAACTTAGCCCAGCCAAGATCCATCACTTCTAATCATTTCTAAACATCAATTAACATAAAAAACAACTCTCAACTCGTCCTTATACCTCCAGCTATAACAGAACACCAAAAACACCTCAAAAACCGCCATTTTCATAAGCAAAAACTTAGGAAACACAACATATTCGGGATTGGATTGATAAAACCTCATTTCTAACATCATTTAACTTCCAAAATACATTAGAAAACTATCTCAAAACAGAGCCCAATCAATTACAACGAAAATCTTCAAGATCTCTTCCAAAATCTTGAGTTTTAATCCAAAATCTTGTTTCTAACATTAAAACCATTTATAAAACTTTAATAAAGGATTGACAACTTGGGAATTTCAGTAAAGAACTGAGTATTTAAAGGAGAAGAACAATCTTACCTCTAAATGATGATTTCTTCTTGATTTGGGCCAAATTCCATAAAAATTTAATGTGGAAATCAAAAGGATTTGATGCAAGATTGATTAGGAACCAATGTGTAATGGAAATCTCATCAATTTAAGTGAAAATCAATGTGAATGTTGCTGGAGAAAAGGTGTTTGGATGATAGGATTTTGAGAGAAAAAAGTATGAGAGAAAATTAGAGAAAGGTAGTTATGAAAGTGAAAATGTAGTTTTCCTTTTCTTTTATTTAATTAAAAAATTAATTAAATCACCCAAATTAAGGAAAAATCTGGAGAAAAACATTTTGGGTAATTAGCTCCTTAAATATTCAAAGTTTCAATCCTTTACAAAACAGTCACTACTAAACTTTGCAAAAATCGCAATTTGGTCACTACACGAAATGTAGTATTTCCAAACTTTATTTTGTAAATTTGATTTCACCACTCTCTTATATATGTTAAATGAGGATTTTTAGATATTTTTCCATATTTTTAAAGCATCCCGAACTAGGTGTTCCTTAAAACCTCCTTTTATATTCGAACCATTTCTCAGACCGGTCCGGTTCAAACCCTAAACTTCTAAGCCCAAGATTGGGGTGTTACATGGTAGGCTGCATAAGTGTATTTATGGTGGAAAGAGAGTGTTCCAACGGCTATAATCAATTCTCTAACTACCCAAACGGCTAGAATTAATAAAGAAGGTATAAAAACAAGCCTATTGAAGACCATCAACAACTATTGAATCCTAGAGAAACATTCATACACAAAATCCAAGCTCAAGTGCAAAAATTCATATTCTTGTAAAATCCCAAATTGTATTGAGTGAAATTCTTATCTTGTATTTCAATTTGGGTAAAGTGCTTGTATTAAAAGAGGAAAATTTGTATTGTGAGATATCCTACTTGCCTTCAAATTCTTCTTTGTAACCAAGTGAGAGTTGGGTCAATTTTGGGTAGAAAATTGACTGGTATTGTAAAGGTTTCCTCCTAAGCTTAGAAAATGGGAAGATCAATTAGTGAATTGTTGGAAAATTCTTAGTGAGAGCTAAGGTAGTGGATGTAGAGTTCATTTGGAACTTGAACCATTATAATTGTCTTGTTCTTCATTTTTATGCATTCCACTTCTCTTCCAAAATTTTAAAAACACAATTCACCCCCTCTTGGCTTTGATCAATCCCTTGATCCACTCAACACCTGTGTAACCTTGAGCAACAAGCCTAGTCTTGTTTCTCACTATGTTACCACTCTTATCTAGTTTATTCCTAAAGACTCATTTAGTTCCTATAGTAGATTGATTACTAGGCCTTTCAACTAATGTTCATACTTTACTTCTCTCAAATTGATTAAGTTCTTCTTGTATGGTCAAAATCCAGAAATCATCTTTTAATGCTTCTTTGATATTGTTAAGCTCAATGCTTGAAATAAATGCAACATGGTTCATTAATTTGAGAGAGGATCTAGTAGTTACCCCCTTGGATGGATCACTCAAGATTTCACCACATTTGACATAGTTGAACTCCCTTGGGTATGTCACCTCCTTTTCTTCAAGAGCCAAGTCCTTCATGGCTTCAAGAGGTGGATCTTGTGCATCTTCTTCTTTGGTTGGAATCTCATCCACCTTTGATGTTTGTCCTCCATCAATGGCTTCAATGATCCCTACATCATCATTTTGACTTGAAGCTGTCAAGGTACCATGTGTTTTGACTTGAAGCTTTGGCCTTCTAACAATGCCTCCTACAAACAAAGATTAGTTTCTTAATTTTGGTACCTAAATCATTTTGGGTCCATGAGTGTTAGCTCCCAAAAGCTTGGTTCCCTTAGGAATCCAAGAACCAATATCATTTACATTATTAGAAACAATGAGTTCTTTAGGAACCCATACACTCTTAATACTTTTTTCTTTAAATTGCTTTTGAAAGCTTTTTTTTGGGGGAGGGGGGTAAAATGGTTCTCTTAACATATTGGGTTTTTGAAGAACTTCCTTTTTCAAAATAATTTTTCTCAATAGTATGAGAAATTTTAAGATTATTGTAACCCCCTCGTCCCGGTCTAGGCGACAGACCGATCCGAACAGGTTACACGGGGAAAACCGAAGTAAAACTTATTAAGGCTCCACTTCGATTTACAACCCTAGAATTTTTTTTCATTTATTTATCTTATCTAAATGTATTATTTAGTCCAATGTGGCAGCGTTCGACTAGTAGTTTTCAGATGAGATTACACATCAATGTACTCTTCTACTAGTCACTACTGGTGGGACTACACATCATCGTAGTAACAACAACCATCACGTGAGGTTCGACACCAACAACGACTACACAATAACATTAAATGGACAGTAATGGTAGTCCATGATCCAAGCAACAACATAAACATTCACACGCATCAACACTTATCGTACAAGATGAATTACCAAACTTACACTTGGGTTTAGGTTAGCCCTCAAGGCCCCACCCAAACCCCCAAGAATCCACTTGAAAACATTTTAAACTCCAAACCATTTCCACTCACCGATTGAGTCCAACGGAAGCTGAAACACCGCTCTCAAGCCTCCGTAGTATCCGGTATCGCACCCAAAGTACCTGAACTCGTTTCCCATGTTTCTCATCAACCAAAAACAATGTATTAATCCCCAATTCTTCCATAAATTCCACAGTAAAGATACATCCCATCAACCAACACAGTTATTCGATAAAAACAAATCTGAAATCCATCAAAACATCATCAATCTCGTTCTTATGCAAAACTCAGCAATTACCCATCAAATTAAACATCCAAAACACCTCAAAATCATCTAAAAACACCCAACCTAGGTCCATATACATCCAGCCCTCTTTTTACCACAAAATCAAGCCAAAAACTCACTTATTTCTCTTCTAAAATCCACCCCTAAGACTAGTTTCGGGTTTACTAGAATTAAGCAACCTTTTAAACATGTTATAACTTCAAAATAAACTTTAAAAACACCCCAAAACACTGCCCTAAAAGACTCATACGTGATTACACCCAAAATCTCCACTTTTCATAAATCTTGAAAAGGTAAGATTCAAGAATTAAAAACCCATGTAAAAGTGATGTTTACCTTTGAGATTCCACCAAGAATCTTTGAGCCAAGAGGAAAGTTGATGGAAAGCTTTTAGGGAGAAGTTTAAAGTTTTTAGGTTTTGCTCTTTTGAAAAAAAAGATGACTCTAAATCTAAAAATCATCATTTCAAACTCATTAATGGCGTTTTTGTAATTATTGACATTTCTTTATAAAATCAGCATTTTAAATTTTAAAGTTAACCCGAACTAGTCCTAGATCACAACCAATAACTCTCGGGTCCTAAACCGGGGCGTTACAACTCTCCCCCGCCTAAGGAATTTCGTCCTCGAAATTACCTGACGGAAATAGCCTCTTCCACACCTCGGTGTCTCCCTTCCTCTCCCAAATAGCCTCTTCCACACCTCGGTGTCTCCACATAACCTTGACTAACTTGATAGACCTCCCACGCAACACCTTCTTGTCCGTAGCAAGAATCTCAACCGGTTCCTCATCATACGACAAGTCGGGGTTCAACTCAATCTCCTCCATTGGCATTGCGTGAGACGGATCTGATCTATACTTTAAGAGCATCGAGACATGAAACACATCATGGATCTTTTTTAACTCGGTCGGGAGTCTCAATCTATACGCAACTGGACCGATCCTCTCAACTACCTCGTAAGGTCCAATGAATCTCGGACTCAACTTACCTTTCCTACCAAACCTCATCACCTTCTTCCAAGGGGAGACCTTCAAAAACACCTTCTCGCCCACGACATACTCTATCTCTTTTCTCTTCAAATCGACATACGCCTTCTGTCGGTCTGAAGCTGTCCTCAAGCGATCACATATCAGTTTTACCTTCTCGGTATTGCCTTTAAGCAATTCGGGCATCGGTACAAGCTTATGTCCGGCCTCGGCCCAACAAATAGGAGTTCTACACTTCCTACCATACAGAGCTTCATATAGTGCCATCTGAATACTGGCCTGATAACTGTTGTTGTACGCAAACTCTACTAACGGTAGATGTTTCTCCCAAGACCCCTGAAAGTCGATAATACAACACCTCAACATGTCCTCCAACACATGTATCATCCTCTCTGACTGACCATCTGACTGCGGGTGATACGAAGTACTGAAATTCAACCAAATAACCAAGGCATGATGCAAACACTCTCAAAATCTAGCTGTAAACCTCAGATCTCGGTCTGACACAATCGATTTCAGTACCCCATGCAGTCTCACGATCTCACAGATGTACATATCGGCAACCTTATCTAAGGTGTAGGTAGTATGAACATGTATGAAGTGAGCACACCTAGTAAATCTATCGACTATCACTCACACTAAATTCTTTTTCAAAGGAGTCAACGGTAGACCCGACATAAAGTCCATGGTGATACGTTCCCACTTCCATTCTGGAATCTTCAACGGCTATAACAACCCTGAAGGAAACTGATGCTCGGCTTTAACTCTCTGACACACCATGCACTTACTCACAAACTCAGCCACATCCTTCTTCAACCCAACCTAGTAGTACTCTTCTTTCAATCCACGGTACATCTTCGTACTACCCGGATGCATAGCAAAGGGACTGTTATGTGCTTCATTTAAGATGATGCGCATCAACTCGGAATCTTCCGGAACAACTATTCTATCCTTGAAACATAGGATCCCATTCTCATCAAAACAAAAGTATGTGGGTCTATCCTCGGCTATATCTTGCACGTGAGGTGCCAAGGACTCGTCTTGCAGTTGTTTCTCTCGAATCAACCGAACTAACGAAGGCTTAACCTGAAGCTCGGCTATTAAACCACCATCTCGTGACACATTTAATCTCGTAAACATAGCTCGCAACTCAACTGCCACTTTTCTACTCAAAGCATCGGCCACTACGTTTGCCTTACCTGGATGGTACTCTATCGTAAGGTCGTAATCCTTAAGGAGCTCTAACCACCTACGATGTCTAAGGTTCAATTCCCTCTGAGACATCAAGTACTTCAAACTCTTATGGTCGGTATAAACGGTGCACTTCTCACCATAAAGATGGTGTCTCCAATTCTTCAAAGCAAACACTATTGCGGTTAACTCTATGTCGTGAGTGGGGTAGTTCTTCTCGTGAACTTTCAACTGTCTCGAAGCATAAGCTACAACATTACCTTCTTGCATAAGCACACAACATAAACCTACATATGATGCATCACTAAAAATCACAAACTCTTTTCCTGGTGCAGGCTGAATCAAAATAGGAGTTTCGGTCAAAGCTTTCTTCAACTTCTCAAACGCTTGTTGTCTTGCATATGACCACTCATATGGGACATTCTTCTGAAGCAACTTGGTTAAAGGAGTTGCTATCTTTGAAAATCCCTCGACAAATCTTCGATAATATCCCGCCAAGCCTAGGAAGCTACGGATTTTCGTCACTGACTTCGGTTGTTTTCAATCCACTATTGCTTCTATCTTCCTGGGATCCACACTAATCCCATTGGTCGAGATCACATGACCTAGGAAGACTACCTCCCTAATCCAAAACTCACATTTACTTAACTTAGCATACAACTGATTCTCAAGCAAAGTCTGGAGTACTAGCCGCAAATGCCCATCATGTTCCTCCTCGGTCCTAGAGTACACTAAGATGTCATCTATAAACACTACCACAAACATGTCCAAAAACTCATGGAACACCCAGTTCATCATATCCATAAAAGCATCTGGAGCATTAGTCAAACCGAAAGGCATCACCAAGAACTCATAGTGCTCATAATGTGTACGGAAGGTTGTCTTCGTTATGTCCACATCCTTCACCTTCAAGTGATAGTATCCGAACCTCAAATCAATCTTTGAAAACACTGAAGCACCTCTCAACTGATCAAGCAAGTCATCTATCCTAGGAAAAGGGTACTTGTTCTTCATTGTTACCTTGTTCAACTGTCTATAATCTATACACATTCTCATACTACCGTCCTTCTTCTTCACAAACAAGACCGGAGCACCCCACGGAGAAATACTTGGCCTAATGAAACCCCTATCTAATAGATCCTTAAGTTGTGTCTTTAACTCTTTCAACTCTTTCGGTGCCATTCTATACGGAGCGATAGACACAGGTGCAGAATCAGAATATGTCTCAATGGCAAATTCAACTTCTCTATCTGGAGGCAAACCCGACAACTCTTCCGAAAAAACACTTGGAAAATCAGAAATTGTCCTAATGTCTTGCGATCTAACCTCACTCATATTCGGATTCATCACGTAAGCCAAGTAAGCTTGACAACCCGAATCCATTAGCTTCTGAGCTTCCAACGCAGAAATAACATTGGACAAGAACCTAACGTTCTCGCCAACTACCACAACCTCAAAGTCATTTGTAAGCTTCAAGGAGACTTTCTTGGTCTCAAAGTCAACCTTAGCTCTATGCTCTACAAGCCAATCCATGCCCAAAATCACATCAAAATCGTAGAACGGTAACTCCATCATGTCAACCGGAAACATGTGGTCTTGAACCATCAAGGGACACCTCCTATACCTCTTCCTAACTACCACTGTATCACCGAAAGAACTAGTAACATTTACACCTACCTCTAACCACTCATACGGTAAAACTAAAGACCTTGCGTGTTCACCCAAAATATACGAATGTGTCGACCCCGAATCTATCAAAGAAAGCAAACTCAAAGACTGTAACGAGAAATTACATGCAATGACATATGTGTCATTCCCAGCCTCTCGTTGTGCATACACCCTAGCCAGTCCTCCACTCTCGGGCTGGACTGCCACTACATGAGCCAAGTTCCTCTGTCTATCATTCCTCGACTGGAAGTTACCATGATCGCGCCCACGGCCTCTCTGATGCTCAAAACCCCTAGATGGAGCCGGTCCGCCCCTAGCAGGGTGTGGACAGTTACGCCTCAAATGGTCTCGGGAACCACAGTTCTAACATACCCCGTAGGCCCCCATACACTTGCCCTGATGGCGCCTCTTGCATCTAGCACATTCCGGAGTGTGTACAACAGCTCATTGGCCCTGGTGGCCATGTCCATAGTTACCACCCCTATGCCTCAAATCGGCTTGATACCTCCTATCCCTATGCTTCTTGACATGATCTCTACCCCAATCTGTGTGTCTCTTTCAAAAATTGGACCCACTAGCACGAGCGTTGGAGCCTAAGTTCTGCTCAATATCCTTGGCCCTAGAGACCAAGACATCAAACTCGGTATAGTCGGAGGCAAGCATGTAAGTCTTCACATCTCTAGTCAACCTATATCGAAAGCGCTCACATCATTCCCTCTCACTGGAAACTAACTCGGGTGCATACTGGCTCAATCTCACAAACTGAACCTCGTACTCGGACACAATCTTGCTACCCTGAACCAAGGCCATAAACTCCCTATTCTTCTCATCCAGATACCGAACTCCGAGATACTTCCTCTTAAAAGCATTTTTGAAGAATTCCCACGTGATATCTGTTTCGGCCATACCCGAAGTAACAGTGGTCTACCATGTATATGTGTCCCTCTAAAGCAAGGAGACAATGCATCCCAACTTACGAGTGTCTGAGCACTCCATCTGACTCAAGATGCATGTAGTACTCTCGAGCCAAGCCTCTGAACCTTCGGGAGTCAAACCACGGAACTCAACTCCTCCCAAGCTATGAAGCCTCTCTAAGGGTAATCATGTTCCCGCACCCTGATGAGGTGTTGCAGCTTGCATACCGGCCAAAGCTGTCTGAAAAGCTTCGTCTATGGTCTAAAACAAATGGGTCATGTCTGCATCTGCCTAACCCTAACTCGTCTGGGCTCCATTACCTCCAACATTAGCACCGGCCTGATGCCCATTACCATCACCTCCGACTTACGCACCAGCCTAAGGCACATTACCTTCACCACCCACCCCATCACCATCGGGAGCAGGAGAAGCAAGAGGCTCACCCCCAGGTACCTGGTCACCCGCTCTAGGTCGCCCTTCGATCTCACCATAATGGATAAAATCTAAAACAAACAACACATCACACACAAAAGAAACATTAGGTTAGCAAAAGGGCAATGACCCAAGTTCTCAACTCTTTAAACCAAAACCATTTTTATTAACAACACCTAGCAATGGGAACACTTGACTGGACTTCGACCAACAACAAGGACATCTAGAAGCATGCATTCATACACCGTGCAATAGAAAGCAACCATACAAACCAACTTACTTGACTTCCTTTCCCGGGAGACCTCGTAATCGAGGCTCTGATACCACCAAATGTAACCCCCTCATCCCAGTCTAGGCGACAGACCGGTCCGAAGAGGTTACACAGGTAAAACCGAAGTGAAACCTGTTAAGGCTCCACTTTGATTTGCAACCCTAGAATTTTTTTTTCATTTATTTATCTTATCTAAATGTATCATTTAGTCCTATGTGGCAGCGACAACGAAAATAATAAAGAACCACTCAAGCAGACGTAATGTGACAAAAATTTACCAAGTGTCAAGTTAATCTTTTTTGCATGCTTACGAATCCAAGATCATACATAAACGATGCATATAAACTTAACAAGGAAACATACAACCAACGTGACTAAAACTCGACATCTAAGAACCCTTAAAGATGCCAAAAAGCCCAAATACAAGCCTATGTTTTGAAACAGGCTAGCCCATTTCGATACACGGGCTCCAGTTCAAAAGCTAGACCAGGTCGTACCGATACGGTCCACCTCCGTTCCGGTACGGGGATCTCTAATAGCAAAGCGTTCCGGAACAGGTTCTGAAACGGGCCTTCACAATGGAAAATCGTTTCAATACGCGTACCGAAACGGACACTCACAATGTCAAACCGTATCGAAATGCGTTCCAATGCGAGTATCCCTAGAGCTACACCCATTCTGAAACCACTTCACGCGTTTCAAAACACCTGTAACTTGTGTGACCCTAAAGACAGTTTTTTGCATCTCCAAGTGTTCCCAAACATCCCAAAAATCATAAGACTCATGAAATATCAATATACACACAACCTATAGGCAATTTATCCTAATACAAACAGGATCAACCATAAAGCATACATGACCAAGCCATTCACTTAAAGAAATCAAGCATCCACCAAATACATTGTATAACAAGGTTTACGTGCCTTTAAGAAAAACACATAAGCATTCAAAAGACATGGTTAAAAGCCTTCAACTACAGAACACTTAGGCAATGATTAAAAAACAACCAACATGCTCAACATCCAACAAAAGAGTTAAAGGTCATAAAAAATATGCTGCAACATAGTATCACCATTCCAAACATGCTAGAAAGATTAACAAGATAAACTAAGGAGTTTGAACACCAACTCCATATAAAAGCCTAATATTCACATTGTCTAAGCATTATTACAAAACATGAATCATACTTTGAGCTACCCGAGAACTCCGAGAATCTCCTCCCTTGCCCACTTGCCTCCCAAGCCACTAACGATCTGCATTGTGGAAGAGAAGAGAGCGTAAACTTGACACTTAGTGAGCGGAGCTCTAAAAACACATCAACAATGCAGTTTTTAAAACATAAGTCTTAGTTGAAAAGCAAAACCAATTAAGGAAAGTCATAACTAAACATAATTATCACATTTCAAGGTATGCACATGCATAACCCAAAACCCGGTGGGACTACACATCACCGTTCGACTAGTAGTTTTCCGATGGGACTACACATCAACGTACTCTTCTACTAGTCACTACCGGTAGGACTACACATCACCGTAGTAACAACAACCATCACGTGAGGTTCGACACCAACAACGACTACACAACAACATTAAATGGAGAGTAATGGTAGTCCATGATCCAAGCAACAACATAAACATTCACACGCATCAACACTTATCGTACAAGATGAATTAGCAAACTTACATTTGGGTTTAGGTTAGCCCTCAAGGCCCCACCCAAACCCCCAAGAATCCACTTGAAAACATTTTAAACTTCAAACCATTTCCACTCATTGATTGAGTCCAACGAAAGCCGAAACACCGCTCTCAAGTCTTCGTAGTATCCGGTATCGCACCCAAAGTACCCTAACTTGTTTCCATTGTTTCTCATCAACCAAAAACAATGTATTACTCCTCTATTCTTCCATAAATTCCACAGTAAAGCTACAACTCATCAACCAACACATTTATTCAATCAAAACAAAGCCGAAATCCATCAAAACATCATCAATCTCGTTCTTATGCAAAACCCAGCAATTACCCATCAAATTAAACATCCAAAACACCTCAAAATCATCTAAAAACACCCAACCTAGGTCCATATACCTCCAGCCCTCTTTTTATCACAAAATCAAGCCAAAAACTCACTTATTTCTCTTCTAAAATCCACCTCTAAGACTAATTTTTGGGTTTACTATAATTAAGCTACCTTTTTCACATGTTATGACTTCAAAATAAACTTTAAAAACACCCCCAAAAAATTGCCCTAAAAGACCCATACGGGATTTCACCCAAAATCCCCACTTTTCATAAATCTTGAAAAGGTAAGATTCAAGAATTAAAAACCCATATAAAAGTGATGTTTACCTTTGAGATTCCACCAAGAATCTTTGAGCCAAGAAGAAAGTTGATAGAGAGCTTTTAGGGAGAAGTTTAAAGCTTTTAGGTTTTTCTCTTTTGAAAAAAAGAAGAAGATGACTCTAAATCTAAAAATCCTCTTTTCAAACTCATTAATGGCGTTTTTGTAATTATTGGCATTTCTTTATAAAATCAGCATTTTAAATTTTAAAGTTAACCCGATCTAGTCCTAAATCACAACCGATAACTCTCGGGCCCTAAACCAGGGCGTTACAATTATCTACCTCCTTGGTGTGATAATCTTGAAAATCGGAAAGAAGTTTTTCTAAATCAAAGTTTTTCTTTTTGAGATCATTTGAAAGATTAATCAAATACAAAACCTTCTTTTCCAATTCGGAATTGGTTTTTTAAAGAGACTCATTTTGATTTTTCAAATCAGAAGTATTTTTCTTATTTTTCAAAATAGACTATTTATATTTTTCAACCAACTCGTCATAAACATCTTGTAACTCATCATAAGCATCATATAATTCATTGCAAGTAAGAGATGATGAGTTAGGGTTTACCATTACACTCCTAATTCTTTTTTCTTTAGATTGCTTTTGAAAGCTTCTTTGTTTGGGGTAAAATGGTTTTGTTTCTTAACATATTGGATTTTTGAAGAACTTTATTTTTCAAAATCATTTTTCTCAATAGTATGAGAAGTTTTAAGATTATCTACCTCCTTGGTGTGATAATCTTGAAAATCGGAAAGAAGTTTTTCTAAATCAATATTTTTTTTGAGATCATTTGAAAGATTAATCAAATACAAAACATTCTTTTCCAATTCGGAATTGGTTTTTTGAAAGAGACTCATTTTGATTTTTTAAATCAGAAATATTTTTCTTATTTTTCAAAATAGACTCTTTGTATTTTCAACCAACTCGTCATAAACATCTTGTAACTCATCATAAGCATCATATAATTCATTGTAAGTAAGAGATGATGAGTTAAGGTTTACCATTGGTTCCTCTTCAAATGCCATGAGACAAAGGTTGGCCATTTCCTCCTCCTCTTCGGATGACTCCTCGTCACTCCAAGTTTCCACTTGAGCTTTGAGCTTGTTCTTCTTCTTAAAGCTTTTTTTTCTCAATTGAGGGTACTTGGATCGAATATGGCTGATCTTCTTGCACTCATAGCAAGTGATTTGGTCATTCTCTTCTTCTTTACTTTTATTCTTGAAGTCCTATTTTCTATTGAATTTTCTTCCTCAGTCAGACTTCATGAATCATGTGAATCTTTTGGCCAGCATGGCCATCTCCTCATCTTCCTCTTTACTCGAATCGCTATCGTTGTATGAAACTTTAAGTGCAATTCCAATCTTCTTCTTCTTAACCTCCTTCTTCTCAACTTTCTTCTCTTCTTTCTTCTTCTCTTCTCCCCTTCCTTGTTTTGTGATCTCATGGGTGAGTAGAGATCTAACAAGGGTATCAAGCTTGAGAGTCTTCAAATCTCTAGCTTCAATGATGACTGTTCTTTTTCTATCTCAAGATTCCAGAAGAGAATATAGAAGTTTTTGAACTAGCTTGTCTTCAAGAATGACTTCACCAAAGCCTTTTAAACCGTTGACGATGACTGAGAACCGATCAAACATCTTGGAGACACTTTCATCGGGATCCATCTTGAAATTTTCATAGTTTAAATTGAGTAGACTGATCTTCGTCTCTTTAACATCGCTAGTTCCCTCAAATGTCGTCTCGAGGGTATCCCAAACTTCCTTAGCACTTTCGATGGAAGATGCCTTTGAATAGATATCGGGACTAAGAGCACAAAATATCATGTGTAAGGCTTTGACTTACAATCGTCTTCTATCTTCATCGGTCATCTCAGCTTTGATCGTTGGGACTAATCTTCCTTCATCATCTCTCTTCATAGGAATGCTTGGTCTGTCTTCTACAACGTCCCATACCATGTAGTCGTTGGATTTGATGAAGAGACGCACCCGATTCATCTAATATGGGTACTTATCCCCATTAAAGAATGGTGGTTTGGTGGTGGATTGAGACTCATAGAGGTTGGAGCCGGAGGTGGATGTCATTGCTTCAAGTTGTTATTGATCAAACTCTCCTAGAATCGACCCAAGAGGGTTGTAATCCTTCCAATGAGTGTAGCTCTGATACCAATTGTTGAGTTGATCAAACGATTGCAAATAGCCAAGAGGGGGTGAATTGGCGATTAAAAATTTGAAGAGAGAAATTTGATGAATGAAAATTTGACACAAGGCAATTATAGTGGTTCAAGTTCCTAAATGAACTCTACCTCCACTACCTCAGCTCCCACTAAGGATTTTCAACCAATTCACTAACTGATTCTTCCCCTTTTCTTGGATGAGGAGGAAACCTTACAAAATCGATTAAGCTTTCTACCCAAAGCTTAATCCAACACACTTTTACAAAGAAGAAATTTGGTAAACTTTACAAATACCTCTCAAAGTTTGATGTTTACCCAAATACAATCAATCACTCCTCAAACTCTCAATAAAAATTACAATGAAAAACACAATTGAGTTGGGTACAAAGATTTGACTCTAAAATGAACAAGGTTTGGATTTGAATGCTTTGATGTTGCTTTAAGGCTCAATGGTTGTTGTTGTAGCATTTGAGACTTGTTTTTATACCCTTGTATTGATTTCTAGTCGTTTGGATGGTTGAGGTCATTAATCTAGCTGTTAGGCTGCAATTTCCCGCAGTAAATGCTCTTCAATAACCTATTGTATCGGTACGGTTCGTGGGCGTATCAGTACATGTCTCAAAGAAGAAAGAGTCGTTGTAACTAAAAAATAGGGCGTATCGATACGCTTGAAGAGCGTTTCGGTATGAAATTAATAGGCGTATCGATACGCAATGTCGTATCGATACGGATTTTGCTCACTAGAATCTAAATTGAGTTTTGCTAAAAAAAAACGTATCGGTACGCTACCTTAGCGTATTGATATCGTTCAATGGTCATTTAAAATTTTGGATTCCAATAACTGACAAGTCAATGTTCGATTATTAAATGCAAAGATTTTTTGCAAAGGTCAGCATATCGTATCGATATGTTGACATACTGTATCGGTATGTTATAGCAAAGAATATTTTTATATGAAAATTGTATCGATACGGTCCCAATGCGTATTGATACGCTATAGCTTAAAGTCTTGTCCAGATGAATATCATATCGATACGGGGTTAGACCGTATCGGTACGCTATGAACGATTAAAGTTTCAGTGTTGAAAAATCGTATCGATACGCATAAGGGTATCAATACGCCTGGGCATTTTATTGCTTTTGGGCTTGAAAACACTTAGAGATTTTGAACCCTTTTAATGTGTTTTGACTTGAAATAGTGTTTGGTTCAAAATAGCTTGTCAAATTGTGAGTCTTTAAAATACTTAAAATTTTATTGTTTTACAATTTTATCCTTAAGGTAAATTGTTATATCAAAAGCAATCTTAGTTTTACAATTTCCCTACTTATTCTATTTTAAAACAATAATCAAAGCCACTTGTTTATTTTATCTTGTCTTATCTTGTCAATTAAAGCCCAACAAGATACGGCAAAAAATAGATGCATGTTTTACATATTAGCATATTGTTTTTTGGTAAACTACACAAGTGATCACCTAATTATAGGGTTAGTGTTGATATAATCATTATACTTTTAATTTTGGTAAATATACCACTAAACTATTTAAATGGTTCTAATTAGGCCACCAACCGTTAAAAATAACGGAAGACACTGACGTGACTGTTAAATAAAATGGTATAATTACACACTTGATCCATGTTATTTACATAAACTCTCAATTTAGTCCTAATTTTAATTTAATAAAAAATATTAACTATTCAATAATTATGTTTAATTAATTAATTTTCTCTCCAATCAAGTGGTGACAGGAGAAGGGAAAATGGAAGAAAGTGAAATGGGGTTGGGAAGAATCAAACCCACATCTTTATGGAACTTAAGTAACGTGCTTACCGCTAAAACAAGCTAAATTTTAGGATATGAGATACAACCTTTAATATATGTTTAAATGGTTGTTAATGACTGAAAAAATGAAACAAATCTAAATGAACTTGGGCAGATTCAAACTCAAATCCTTAGAGTGAAAGTAGCATATGCTTGCCATCATACCAGGTATATTTCTGAGTTATAAAATTCAACAATTAATATATGTCTTATAATATTGTTAATGTCCAAAAAAAATACAATTTTAGGAAAATCAAACATGAAACATCTAATATAATTAAATAAATCGAATTTAATTAAATAAATCAAAATTTAAATAAAAATATCATATTTTTAATTAAATTTTATTTAAATTTAAAAATGTGATATTTTTAAATTTAATATAAGATATATTAACCACAAGACACTTTCAGTTTACACAAATATTATATTAGCAGTATATAACATACATAGAACACTCAATACAAAAGGTTCAAATTTTAGATTCAATTAAATTTTATTTAAATTTAAAAATGTGATCTTTTTATTTAATTTTTGATTTATTTAATTAAATTCAATTTATTTAATATTGTTAATGTCCGGAAAAAAAATATGATTTTAGGAAAATCAAACATGAAACATCTAATCTAATTAAATAAATATAATGAACATACTATTAAATATAATGAGTCAGTTGGAAATTTTTATTAAAAATTACTTATAAGGTACTTCTTATATTTTTTATTTATATTTTATTGTAAAATATTTTCTTTTATTTTTATAGAGGGATAGAAGAGAGGTTATTTCGGATTGAATATGAGACATAATGTCAATTGTCAACTAGGATGGTGTTCCTTATCAATATTTTTAAAAGATTAAAAAAATACATGAATCGCCATGTGAGATGTCATCTCATACATTAGAAGTTTAAAAGTTTAGTCTTTATTCAAGTTTAAAATAAAAATCCAACTTTTTCCGGAAGTTCAATCAAATTTAAGTATATTAAAGTAAAGGTTAAAATGACAAATATATAAAATATTAAGGGCTAAATTTATCATTATGTCTTTATTTTATTTTGTTTTTTCATTAATAATAGTAATTAGATGAATATATTGACGGTATTTGTAATTTCATTTGTGTATTGTATTAATTATAATTTATATTACTCTATTTTAACCATACATATGTGCATATTAATTATAATTACTATTTCAACTTTAAAAACAGATGTTTTATCAATTCATTTCTTACTTCTTTTAATTAGGAAAATCAATGTAGAGGAACGAAGAAGTGAGGGAAAAATATAAAGTTAAGAAATAGTCACGAAATTATGTTAAAATATATTGGCAAAAGTTTACAATTGGTCTCTAAACTATTCTAAAATTATATTTTAGTTATTGAACTTTTAAAAGTTACAAAACATTGATTAAACTTTTGATTTTGTTACAAAATGAACACTAAGTCAATAGATGTTGTTAATAGCCCAATGGTAGGCTGACCGAACAATTTAAATAATATATTAGTTGTTACAAAATGATTATTGAACTTTGTAAATTTTACATCATGATCATTGAACTATTTAATTGTTATATAATAGTAAATTCACTATTTAGTTGTTACAAAAGTGTTATTGAACTATTTAATTGATAGAAAATTTTCATTGAAATATTTAATTCTTGGTTATTTACAAGTTATGTTGCAGTTGTTTTTGTTGTTGATTTCAAGAGACTTTATTTCTAGAAATGTTTCAAATGAAGGAGTGGAAGGAGTTTTAGTTCTTGTTGTTGATTTCAAGAGACTTTGTCTCCAGAAACGTTCCAAATGAAGGAATGGCAGGGATTTTGGTTTTCAGAAATGTTTCGTGAAAAAAACTTTAATTCCATTTGTTTAAAAGCTTTTTGGAAACTAAAACTCTTAATTCATGTAATTTGAAACACTTTTTGAAACAACAAAAAGAAATTCCTTCATTTGAAACGTTTATAGAAATAAAGTCTCTTGAAATTAACTGTAAAAAATGTTGTAGTATAACATGTAATAACCAACCATTTTATAATAACTAAATAAGTGAATTTATCAATTTATAACAATTAAATAGTTTAATGACCATTCTATAACATTTACAAAAGTTTAATGACCATCTGTAACAACTAATATATTACTTTAATTGTCAAGTCCACCTGTCGCTAGGATGTTAATGACATCTATCGACTTAGTGTCTATTCTGTAACAAAATTTAAAATTTAATGTCCATTTTGTAACAAAATCTAAAATTTAGTGTCTATTTTCTAATTTTTGAAAGATCAGTGAACAAAATAATCAAATCGATATAGTTTAATGACCATTCTTAACTTTTACCCAAATGAATTTTTTGGTCACTAAATTTTTGAAAATTACAAAAATGATCATCAATTTCTTTAGGTTGCAAAATGAATACCACGTTGTTATGTTGTTAACTACGGTTAAAGAAATGGTGTGCCACATTAAATTAATGAGTAATATTTCAATTCACGTTTAATTATAACTAATGTTATTTTAAATAATTTTAATAATTTTAAAAATTAAAATACGTAAAAATAAAAATACATTAATTTTTTTATGATCCAAAGAACAAAAACATTAATTTCAAATATATTTCTCTAATAAACTCCAATAATAATTAAGAGGACCATGTCCAAAGCATGAAACCTGGAAGTAAGGTATTTTTAAATAAAAAACCCTTTTTATTCATTATTTAGAAATATGATCCCATCGTCTTTTATTTGGAAAAATGATCCTCAAATTTATCACGTATGAAGAACTCGCTTTCTGAGAAACGCAAGACGTAATATTACTTTATGTAGAAAGTGAGTTTTGCATACGTGTCAACGCTTTTCAGAATAACGAATTTAACAGGAACTCACGTTTTGCAAAAAGCGAGTTCCCCGAAAATTTGAAAAGCCAGTTGAATTTATCGCGGGAACTTGTTTTCTTCTTTATAAATCGGGCTGGCAGACCAAGCGTCCATAGGCATGTTCGAGCAATATTTCGGGCTTATTAATCGTATATTTTTAGTAAACATTGAGTTTGAGTTCGTAGTACTGGAACTTGTCTTTTATTTGACACCAATATGGGCAAGTTCGGCCTATTCTAAACCGACTAAAATTCGCGTAAAAAATGGTTACATAGCTTATTTTTCTGAATGATTTTGCTTTTAAAAAGGTGTGATATGCTCGATTTATTAATTGAATAATGTAGGTTATTGTTTATCCAAATAAAACGAAATTAAATATAAATTCTAAAAATTATGTAAAAAAATAAATAAGGTAGAATAAAATATCGATGATTATAAAATTAAAAAAAAATAATATCTTGCATAAACATAATTAATTTTTTTTTGACAACCCCTCGCACTAATGATGCCTATGTCCCCCGTTCCGCGGTTGGGTGCACGACAATCCCGTGGTGAATTCCTCCGAATGTCATGTGCACCAGGGTCGTTCTCATTAGTAGCGGCATCATCATCGGCTCCATGAACATCCTCGAAACACGGACCACTGCTGGGACCAAGGCCAGTGTAGAATAAGCTCTACAGCGGCGTATGCTCGACAAGCTGTAGTTGAAATGTGATGACAGCGGTGGAACATCGAATACCAGAGGACCACTCATCGGCATGAAAGAACGATAAGCATCCATGAAGCTAAACTCGAGCGGAGGCCTCATCTGCTGAAATGTTGTTTCAGTACAAAAGAAAATAAGTTATGTAATCGTTTTCGACGTGAATTTTAGTCGGTTTAGAATGGACGGAACTTGTCCATATTAGTGTCAAATAAAAGACAAGTTCCACTACTACGAACCCAAACTTAATGTTTACTAAAAATATACGATTAATAAGCCCGAAATATTGCTCGAACATGCTTATGAACGCTTGGTCTGACACCCCGATTAATAAGCCGGCTTTTCAAATTCTCGAGAAACTCGCGTTTTGCAGAACGCGGGTTCTTGTTAAATTCGTTATTCTGAAAAGCGTTGACACGTATACAAAATTCGCTTTCTGCATAAAGTGATATTGCGTCTCGCGTTTCTTAAAAAATGAATTTTTCATTTGTAGCGGATTTGAGAGTCATTTTTTTTAAATAATATACGACGATGTCATATTTATAAAAAGATTTTTAATTTAAAAATGCCTGGAAGTAATCTTCATGTACGTAACATCTAAGCTATAAAATATTAATTTCGGAACCACGAAGTTGACTTTTCGTTTGATGAATGCTTGATAACAACACCAAATAATGCATTATTTCTTTATTTACTTAATAATAAATTTTTAACTGAATTAAAAAATTCAATCCTAAGGTATATTGTTTTGTTGAAGAGAGAATTTAAATTTAAACTTTTGAGATATTATTGTTTAGAAAAAATTACAAATTTCGAACATAAATTATAAAATTAATATATACTTTGACCAAATCTCAATCATTCTTCCTTGTTGCAATTTGCAGACATGCTAAAAAAGTTCATTATTTTTGGATTTTATTTAATTTATTGGGTTTCAGATAGAAATATATGATTTGGATGAATGCTTTTGTTCTTTGGGTCACCTTCATGTTATAAATTATTATTATTATTATTATTATTATTATTATTATTATTATTATTATTATTATTAATTGTCTAGAATTATTGTTTAGAAATATTAGAATTAAATTTTAGTTATATTGAGGGACCAAATAAAATATTACCAATTAATTTAACCCTAAAATTAATAATTGTTTTATAACTTTTAAAAGTTTAGTGACAAAAAACTATTTTATTATAGTTTAGTGATTGTTTTTGAACTCTATTTAAAAATCTATTATCAATTGTTGGATGATCTGTTGAGATGAGACACTGGATGATTTAAGTAAGGTTTTGGTTACTTATAACAAATCTTTGTAATATTCAATCTGAACTAGACAACTAATAAATTAGATACAAATAGTTATACCAATAGAGTCGCATAGGCGGTTCAAAAGTTTGTAGGGCCCTGTGTCGTTTATTAAAACTAGCCCTTTAAATTATAATCCAAAAGATATATATTATGAGATTTTTTAAAATATATTTTTATCTTAGTAAAAAATACATTATGGGCCCCTTTAGTTATTTTTTATATTTTTTCTTGTAATTTATTAAACCCAAAAATTTTGCTTCCCCTATAAACACTTAGGGTCTGTTTGTTTCCCTGTTATTGGTTTTCCTGAAAATGTTTTCATAACTTTCCGCTGTTTGGTTCATGGAAAATGAAAAAGTCAACGGAAAACCAACTACAGTCAATGGAAAGCAGACCCTGTTTTAGTGTAAAATGACTTATCCATTGATTTTCGGTAAGTCGTTTTCCTTCCTCCCATCCTCTCTACAAATACTAACATAAACCATAAACCTTAAAACTGAAACCCTAAATACTAACGTGAAAACTAAACCCTAAATACTAACATAAAAACTAAACCCTAAACCATAAACCCTAAACCCTAAACATTAAAACCCTAACCCTAAACCTTAAACCATAAACATTAAATCCTAAACCCTAAACCACAAACATTAACCAATAAATATTAAACCCTAAACGTTAAAAATCCTAACCCTAAACCTTAAATCATAAACCCTAAACCTTAAACCCCAACCCTTAACCAATAAATATTAAACCCTAAACATTAAAAACCCTAACCCTAACCCTAAACCATAAACATTAAATCTTAAACCCTAAACCCCAAACATTGACCAATGAATATTAAACCCTAAACATTAAAACCCTAAACCCTAAATGTTAAACCATAAACACTAATCCATAAACACAAAACCCTAAATGATATATCATAAACACAAAACCCTAAAACAAAATCTTAAACCCTAAATGTTAAACCATAAACACTAAATGCTAACATAAAGACTAACATAAACCTTAAACCCTAAATGTTAAAACATATATATTAAACCCCAACCACTAACATAAACCCTTACCCTAAACACTAACCCATAAAACATAAATGCTAACATAAACACTAAACTATAAACAATAAACACTAACATAAACACTAAACCATAAACAATAAACACCAACATAAACCATAATCCCTAAATACTAATATAAACAATAAACCCTAAAACCTAAACACTACCCTAAACACTAAGCCTTAACATAAACCCTAAACTTTAAATGTTAAACCTTAAACACTAACATAAACCCTAAACAATAAACATTAACCCCTAAACCCTAAATGCTAACATAAATACTAAACCTTAAACACTAAGCACTAACATAAACCTTAAACTCTAAATGATAACCTAAACCCTAAACACTAAAAGCTAAACACTAAACCATAAACACTAACATAACCCTAAACCATAAATGATAAACCCTAAACACTAACCATAGACTCTAAATGCTACCATAAACCCTAATCCTTAAACCCTAAATGTTACCATAAAACCTTGAATCCTAAACCCTAAACCATAACCACCAACCTAAACACTAAACTTTAAACATTAACCTAAACCATAAACACTGATCTAAACCCTAAATCTATACCTTAAATACTAATCCCTAAATGCTATCATAAACACTAAATATTGGTCTAAACCATAAACCATAAATGATACCTTAAACCCTAAACCCTAAACACTAACCTAAACATTAAACCATGTTTTGATTGGAACTTGTTTTTACCATTATCGATGCTTGTTTGTGGATTGTTCATGAAATTTTCAGGAAACTCTACCAAACAGTGTAAAATGAATTGTACAACATCATCCAAACACCGAAAAATGGTTTCTGCAATTAGTTTTCCAACAACTGTAGTTCATTTTCCAGAATTCATTTTCCGGAAACAGTTTTCAGTGAAACAAACAAACCCTTAATTTAACTCATTTGGGGCTCTCTTTTCTTGGGGGTCATGTGTGGTCTCTCGTCTCGAACATGTCCAAAACCTCCACTGAACATAGGAAAAAGTTTGGATTTTAGATTTATTTTCTTAAAGAAATTTAAATGAATTTTAGAATATATATATACATATAAATATTTTGACACATAAGTTTGTGTAAATTAAAGAAGCCTTTTAATTTTAGCGTTTAGAGATTTAGGTTATGATTTAGGGTTTAGCGTGTAGGGTGTAAAATTTATGGTGTAGTGTTTAAGGTTTAATATAAAGGGTTGTGTAAATTCTTTTTATACATCTTGTGTATCAAAATATAACATATATATATATATAATAGGGTAAACTACACAAGATACCACTAAACTTTAAGTTTAGTATCAATTATATTATTAAACTAAAAAAAATACTATTTTATCTCTCAACTTTAGTTTATGCTTCAATTATACCACTTGGTCATCAACATTGATGACATGAACAGATTTTAACAATCCACGTGCGATGACGTGGAAGAATTTTAATTGTCGAATGGTTCCTTTGAACGATTCGTGACAAACGACAGCTAGACGGACGACGAACGACGCGTGGGTTGTTCGGCAAAGAGAGAGCGCTTCATTTCGTCGCTGGCAACGCGACCAATGTCAGCGAGAGTGGTCGAATTTGGGGATTTATGGATTTGGAGATTATAAGAATATTTGAAAATTTTCCGGTTATATTTATATTTTGTTTTATTAATTTTATTTATTTTTAATATAATTTTAGAATTTTCAGGAGATAACACGTGTCCCTGAGAATTAACGAAAAACCTTAAATGAGTCACGGAATGAAACATTAGGTACCTATTTGGCCCAAAAAATAATTTAGACATCTAAATGACAAAAGAACATAGTCTGAGCACTTATTTGCCTATTAAGCAAAAAAAATATAATTAAAATATCCTCCATTGACGCGTAGTCGACAAAATATACCTTCAACGTGGGCACCTTCATTTCATTTCATTTTACCATTCTCTTCCCTCCAATCAATGGGATAATCAAATGCACCTGACACCACAAAACCAAATCAATCGCAGCCATTCATTTACAATACTTTTTCTCTAACCAGATATCATCGACGGTCAAAATCGGTTTCAAGACTTTGAACTCTCTTTTTATAAGAGGCGTAATGTACAAAATTTCTGTTTGCCATCTCTTCGCCTTTCCTTTCTCTTTCACTGTCTGAACTGCAACACTTTGTATTTTCTCTCTGCGGTTCACTCATTTTTTCCTCCATTTTTAAAAATTAAAATTATATTATTTCAGTTTTTTTGGGAAAATAGAGAGCAGATTCTGCATTTCGTTGCTTATGTTCTCACGAATCAGATTCGTG
Organism: Hibiscus tridactylites; assembly: GCA_958450335.1. Lineage (NCBI taxonomy): Eukaryota > Viridiplantae > Streptophyta > Magnoliopsida > Malvales > Malvaceae > Hibiscus > Hibiscus tridactylites. The sequence goes on from OY288266.1 coordinate 21,279,542, forward strand.
ATTGGAGTGTTATGATCCAAATCAGTGTTATTCTCGGTTTACATGGTTGAGATTCGGAACTCGAGTTGGGGTGAGTTGGATTCTGACTCGGTTTTATATTATTTTTGAAAAGGCTGTCGAGTTAGTTCTGTTTGGCTGGCTAGAAATAGAGGGGGGAAAAGGAGAATTAGATCACTTATGTTTTAGTCTCTTTGAGTTTATATATCTGTAAGTTTGAATTACAATTATTTCGTTTTTTTTTACACTTATTGATTTTGATTGCCGGTTCCTCTCGCTTACATTTCCTGTTTCTCTGCAGCCAAACTAGAAATTTCGAGAAACTGAACTATGTCGTTAATTGACTGATCCAAGCATCAGCTCCGTGTTTAATTTCACTCTCTTTTTTGTTTTTTTATTTAATTTCAACAGATTTTCAGCGAGGCTAGAAGCTGAAACTGGAAGGTCTCTGGAATGAGAGTTTTCGGATCCAAATCAAATACTTAAGGGAAATTGAATTATAATAGAAGTCAAACTCTTGAACTATTATATAAACTAAACTCTTAGGTCGTACTTTAAACTAATAGATTCTCGATTGTTAGTAGTATACCATGGCGACAGGGATCCTAAACTCTGTTTTAGCCTCCGATCATGGATCAGTGGTTTCTATGAACTTATTCGTAGCGCTTCTTTGCGGTTGTATTGTGATCGGTCATTTACTAGAGGAAACCCGATGGATGAACGAGTCCATTACTGCCCTTGCCATTGTAAGTTGTACTTTTGCATGTATATACACATATTGTATTATTGTTAAAGAGAAAAGGGCATTAATTTTCATGATTTTGGTTTATTTTAATGGCAGGGGGTGTGCACTGGAGTTGTAATTTTGCTTACAACAGGAGGAAAAAGCTCTCATCTGTTAGTTTTCAGTGAAGACTTGTTCTTCATTTATTTGCTTCCACCTATTATTTTTAATGCGGGGTGAGTCATTGATGTTTGCAGTCAATCTCTATTTATGTTTGTTTTCCACTAAATTTATGAGGAATAATACATGATTTAGTTTAGGTGGTTCTCGCTTAAAGTGCATCTAACTTCTTTTTTGGGTCTTTTTTTTGGATGTGTATACTTTATGAACAGAAATACGATTAATGCATTATTTTTCTTGAATTTAATAAAAATACATTTAATGCAATAAAATAGAAAATCAAGAATCATCAACAATCTAGAAATTGACAAGGATTGATATTTTTCTTTTTACCAGATTCCAAGTGAAGAAGAAGCAATTTTTCCGCAACTTTATGACAATCATGCTGTTTGGTGCAGTTGGTACTCTAATATCGTTTGGCATCATATCTGTAGGTATGTTTAGTGTTTAGATGACTTTTACATTGTTTTCATATTATTAGTGAAAATTTGTAGAGGATGCACCAAGTTTTTAAGTTCTATATCTATCTATCTATATATATATTGTTCCGACTCTTCATTACCCTTGTTTGACACCTGTGTCCAACACTTGAATAATATTGTTGACCAAACCTGTACTTGATTTGAAACTAATCCTGAATCCAAGTACCATAGAGTGTGATCATATTTGTTGTTGAGCTGTACAAACATGCACATCTGCACACAAGCACACTTAGGAAATTGCTAATATATTGGCCTTATGCCATTGTGTAAGGTATTATTTCTCTGGTTAAACAAATGCTAACTACTTATTGCTAATTTTTATCCTAATATCTTTTTTTGTCTTCTTTTATGGTGGCCTAGGCGCCATTGAGATTTTCAAGAAAATGAATATTGAAGATCTGCATATAGGGGATTATCTTGGTAACATTCATGCCACTATCACTTTTTCCTATATAATTGTTGTATTGTATGTTTTAGTCTTTGCTAATTCTCCTCACTATCCGAACTGCAGCAATTGGGGCAATATTTTCTGCCACAGATTCTGTTTGCACTTTGCAAGTATGTATGTTGGAGATCTAGATTACGGTTACAATTTTTAAAACAGAAACTGTGCCGATGATTTATCCTCTGCTTGTTTGTTCAGGTTCTTAATCAAGATGAAACACCTTTATTGTACAGTCTGGTTTTCGGGGAGGGGGTTGTTAATGATGCCACATCAGTTGTTCTGTTTAATGCAATCCAGAGCTTTGACCTTTCTCACATCAACACCTCCATTGCTTTGCAATTTGTTGGAAATTTTTTGTATTTGTTCATCTCGAGTACTTTGCTGGGAGTTTTGGTAAGGCTTTCTTTCTATTCCCAGTTTGAGGATATACTTGATTATGGTTTGGGTTTCCTTACGATCATTTTTGTTTATCTTCTACAGACTGGACTGCTTAGTGCTTTCATTATTAAAAAGCTCTATTTTGGAAGGTTTGTTTATTAGTCCGACGTAAATAATTTGGCATCATTTAACTTGCTGAGGATAAATTGAATTATCTAGTAATTTCATGGTATATAAATGTGTGGAATAGTTGAACATTCTCAACCATAACCTATATTACTTGAACTTGGGTGTGAATGTCGGATACGGATATGTGTCCGACACTGGAATATTCAATTTCTTCCAAGTTTTTCCATGTATTTGGAGGAATTCTGGAAGTTCATATCCCCGCACCCATGTCAGGATATGCATCATCTGGAATATTGTCCTCATATCTTTCTCTTCTTGCAAAAACAGGCATTCAACTGATCGTGAGGTTGCTCTTATGATTCTCATGGCTTACCTCTCATATATGCTTGCCGAAGTAAGGTTTCTTAGACCTTGCGGGGCACCTCTTCAATGACAGTTGTTCGTTTCTATCAAGAGAAAAAGGCAATCTTATCTAATGACAATGTTGGAACTATTATCTTGCAGCTTTTCTATTTAAGTGGGATTCTTACAGTATTCTTTTGTGGGATTGTTATGTCTCACTATACGTGGCATAATGTTACAGAAAGTTCAAGAGTGACAACAAAGTATGTTCAGTCTCCAATATCTGTTATTTTGGACCGTAGCCAACCGTTCATGTTATTGTATCTCATCACGGCCAATTATTATTGCAGGCATGCTTTTGCTACTCTGTCATTTGTTGCCGAGATCTTTATCTTCCTCTATGTTGGAATGGATGCTTTGGACATTGAGAAGTGGAGAGTTATAAGTGATACGTGAGGCCAATTATACACTGTTTTTAGATCTTACCAATGACTTAAAGTTCTGCTTTGGCTATTCTAAGTTAACATAACTCTTTTTTTCTCAGCCCTGGAAAATCGATTGGGGTGAGTTCGATTCTGTTGGGCTTGATTCTTTTGGGAAGAGCAGCCTTTGTTTTCCCCTTGTCCTTCATATCCAACTTGATGAAGAAAGCTCCGCATGAGAAAATTGGGTTCAAACAGCAGGTATGAGTTTCGAACCATTCTGTTGTGTATCTTTAGTAGGCACGTGTTTGATAAATTGATGACTCTTTGTGAACATCTATTTTGCAGGTTACCATTTGGTGGGCGGGTCTTATGCGCGGTGCTGTCTCTATCGCACTTGCTTATAATCAGGTAAGAAGATTTTAACTTATTTAAACTTACATGTATATAGTTAACTTCTATACAAAATATCCAATTGATATTTATTTGAATGTTCTGCCCATGGTTTGCATATTGGTTAATTTAGTATGCTGAGTCGAGATAAATTGCTCTGATGAGAATGTGGAAAACTAGTGTAGAATTCCAAGTTTTTGGCTTTCCTTTATGTATTGATGATGAAGTTTAATATTCGATTTTTTGCAGTTTACCAGTTTAGGCCATACGCAGTTGCGAGGGAATGCGATGATGATAACCAGCACAATCACGGTTGTTCTTTTCAGCACAGTGGTAAGACATGAGTCATCCCTTTAATTATTCGACAAAGCTCGATTATGACCCCTTATCTTTATTGTTCTTTTCCCAACATCACTGTTTTAAATTGCATCGAAGGGTTAATGAAACGTTCGTGAAGTTATTGTTTATTACATAATCAAGTTAACTCGAGTCCTTTGATTTTTGTCGAGTTTGGGCTTTAAATTTTGAGTTCAGCTCACCAGAATGCTCCCTGTAATTACGTTTGTTGAAACTATGCAGGTTTTTGGGTTGATGACTAAGCCAATAATTAGAATCTTGCTTCCTTCTCCGAAACATCTCACCAGAATGCTTTCATCTGAACCATCTACTCCTAAATCATTCATCATACCACTTCTCGACAACGGGCAAGAATCCGAGGCTGACCAAGGAAACCGAAGCGTAGTCCGACCAAGTAGCTTAAGAATGCTCTTGACCACTCCTTCCCACACCGTGCACTATTATTGGAGAAAATTCGATGACGCCTTCATGCGACCTGTATTCGGTGGAAGGGGTTTTGTTCCATTCGTTCCTGGATCACCCACTGAACACAATGGTCATCAATGGCAATGAAAAACGAACATGAAGCCGATACTACTTAAACATTTTCTAGCTTCGCAAAATCATAGTGAAACCAGCTCGAAAGCCGGACTTTAGTGTGAAGTTTGTGTTAATGTAAATTAAGGGTTTTGCAGATTGATTATAACAGCAATTTTGTCCAGCATTAGCTGTTTATTTTTTGGTTGTATTCCTGTGTTTGTTGTTGTGTCAAACAGTCAAATGGTGAGATTGTAATCTTGACTTAATGTTTGGTTTATTAAAGCTTTTCCTGAGTGTATTTTTTCATCTTATAACCATACTCTTTATACTGAAATCAAAACCTTAGACAATTAAAAAGGTAATAAAATGTTTTTAGTTTACACAAGTTATATTAAAAAATTCAAGATCTTTTTTTAGGGAAAGCTACAGATTTGGTACTCACCTTTATTTGTGTTTTTATTTTGGTACTCATTTTTTTCTGGCAAAACTATCTCTAAAGACATATTATTAGGAGAGAAAAAACCATACGTCATAGGTTTTTACATCATTTTTTCTTTCCTGGTCAGTATTTTACATTGGTTAAAATCATAGAAAATAATACGTGGCATGTTGACTAGGAGCAAGAGCATGTCACGTGTGATTTTCTCTCTCCTAGTTAGCATGTCACGTATAATTTTTCTCTCTTAATTAGTATGTTAATTTTTTTAACGGCAAGGTACTAAAATAAAAATAAAATGTTACGTTAGATAACATTTAACCAAAAAGATAGTTGATGTATCAAAATAGTAATGCAAGAATAGATGTGATACTATTTAAGTAATTTTCCCTTTTTAATTTAAGTTAAAAATGATAATTACAGTCTAAGGCATTCTAAATCTCTAAATTTCTACTCTTAAAGTATATGAGTTATGTAAAAAAATAAAAAAAATTGCATTTAAACTCTAAATTATAACTTCTAAAGCTTAAAATAGATCTCTAAATTTTAAAATATACTCTCTATTCTCTAAAAACCTAAAATAAAATGCATGTATAAACCATAGATTGCATAATTTGTATATTAAATGATTTCCTTTTATTTTTTAGTATAGAATGAGTAAATACTAAGAGTTATATTTTAATACATAATGTGTAAAAAATTATATAATCATTTTTATTTAAATTAGAGTTTTACTATACAAAGCCCTAAGGGTTATGTATAAGAACTATTAGATTTTTATCATTAATACTTATTTTATTGTTTAATAAAATTTATTAGAATATAATTAACTACATTTTTAAAATATTAAACATCATTGATTTAGGGTGTAATCATGTAAAATGGTTTAGGTGTTTAGGGTTTATTATTTTACAATTTTAGTGTTGTAGTATTTTATAGTTTTTAGGCTTTATGGTTTAGGATTAAGGTTTGTGGTTTTATTGTTTTATAGTTTTATGGTTTAAGGTTTATGAGTTTGTGATTTCTAGAGTTTAGAATTTAGGATGTTAAAATTTAATTATATTAAACACCCTAAATTAACGATAGTTCAATATTTTAAGAATGTAATTAATCACATTGTAATAAATTTCATTAAAAAGTAAAACAAGCAATAATAATAGGAATTTAGTAGTTCTTATATGTAACCCTTAGGACTGTGACCCTTTAAACTATAAAATCTAAATCTCTCCAACCCTAAATTCTAAACTATAAATTTTAAACTAAACTTATCAAACTATTTTCTAAATATTAATATAAAAAACTAATTTTTAATATCACATTGAGTATTATTTCAAGTTTTCTGATCCGTTTAAAACGGGTTTCGGAAAGAAAAATACTTCCCTCATAGGGATACATATTGATAAAAAAAATTATAATAATTTTGGATTTCTTGTCATTTTCTAAACAATCGTGATTTTTATGTTTAAATTTTTAATATAAAATATAAAAACAGTTAACAAAAAATTAATTTAAAATACTAATTTTTTTTTGGATATTCTAGATATGATTACAATGTAATATCTGTTTATACATATTTTTAACCCTTTGACAACACACTCACCTTATAGACAAAACAATTTGAACCCGAGTCCTCTATAATGAACATCACCTACTTTTATACTAGAATTACTTGTTAAGTTCAAAATACTAACAAATTTTAGGCTTAATGTCAAAATAAGTGCCAAAACTATCGTGCTTTTTCATTTTAAGTGACTAAACTATTTTTGCCCTTTTTAGGTGCTCAAACTATCATATTTTTCCCTTTCATGCGTCTAAACTATTTTTGCTCCTTTTAGGTGTCCAAACTATCATATTTTGTCCATTTAAGGTCAAATCAAGGCACCTATTTTGACAAAAAAAACACTTAAAAAGGCAAAAAATAGTTTAGGCATTTAAAAAAAATGAGATAGTTAGAACACTTAAAAAGAACAAAAAATAGTTTAAGCACTTAAAAGATAAAAACATGATAATTTGAGCACTAATTTTAATATGAATCCTAAATTTTATACTAACAGATACATGTCTACATTGTACATACCGATATTAATCTAAATAGATCGAAACTCAATTGAAACAAGATTTAAACTATTTGATACTTGCAAATTGATATCAGTACGATACTAACTACAGTAAAAGGGAGATATAATATCAAAGAAAGGAAAAAGGGTTTTAAGTAAAAATATAAAGGAGAATCCAATTAGTGATTTCAGTAGAAAAACAGATAATATTTATTTTAGAAGATTTGGATTCGGTCGTTCTGTCTATAAAGTGTGTATGCATTGTCAAATAATTAAAAATTATATATAAATAGATAATATCTTGTAATAACTTTCAGACTATTCAAAAAATAAAAAATAAAAACGAGGAAAATATAAATTGAATATATGATATTTATATAGGAGTAAAAGGTAAAGTATATCAATAGTTATTGAATTATTGTTTACTTCATCAAATTATTTTTTTACAAAAACATCGTTAGCACTCTTACTTGTCATCAATGAGAATCAACGCAAGAATCCTGTGCACAAGGGTTCAACAGTTTAAAATTTTATAAAAGTTTGTTTAAAATTATATTTAAGTTAAATTGTCACGCATCTTGTTTCATCGAAAAAATTTATTAAATATTGGATTTCCTTTCACTAGCTTTGGGAAGGAAAAATAAGAAGTAGCACTAGCACCATCAACATGTTGACTGATGATGAAGGATTTAGTTAAACCTCCTCAACCCTTTAAAAACACGTTTCAAAAGATTTTGTGTAATTTATTAAAATATGACTTTTAATTTTTTTAAAGTAAATGTTCGTTTACTTTATTGTATACGTATAAGACGTTTGATATAAAAAATAAATTTAACAAGACTTAGAATTTATGGGTATATCATTTTGACTTACTTGATTTAGAACTCTCGTTCTTTTAGAGTGCCCGTCCTGAAGCACGCACATTTGAATCTATCTTTCCATTCCTGAAGCACACATATTTCCATCCTTCAAACCTTTGGGCTTTGAGGAATCTCTTAAGAAAACCCATCTGAAGAGAAAAATATAGTAACACAAAGGCATAGCAAAAATGGAAGAAAGTAACAATAACATTAACTTTTGGGAGGAGATTGGGTTTTTGTCAGCTTTAGGTGTTGATTTTTTTAGCACTATTTCTTTTTTGCGGATGAATTTTTACTTGGGAATTGGAATAATACTTGGATGTTAAGAGTTAAGTTTTCATAATTAGGACTAAATTATAACAATATCTAAAGATTGAAGATTAAATTTGTTATTATATTAATTTTATTAAATACAAACCTTTCGTTACTTTTTTAACAAAGATCGTTCAATATGTTAATTTTCAAATGTAGGTGGTCATATTGTAATCAATCATAATCAGAAGACTTCATAGAAAAGTTGTTTTATAGTTAAGGGACTATTTAAGTATTTTGCCCTTTATGATTGTAGGTATGACCTATCCTTGAGCCGAATTACATCCCGGTTATTTTATATCTCTTCCGACATTGACTCGAACATGTTGAGTAATGAGTATATAGGTAACAATGGATCCCAATCATATATTCTTTTATATTGAATAGACTTCGATCAACTCCAAATTTTCTTAAACATCAATTCTTTTTTAATGAATAAAGAGAATATATTTTAATAATATTTTTTTAAAGTCATCGTTGTAACTAAAATACAAAATTAATTTATATTTGACAAAAAACGAATTAAGTAGTCGATCATCTAATCAGATAGGGAAAGAATGCTCCTTTAGGCTTTACGTTCCTCCCTTCTCTTTACTTCGACATTGCATAAATTAGTGCTACGACATAAGAGCGATGCCGACTTAGCTCTTAGTTAATTCTTCACAACCAATGTTGTTGTCTTTGTAACAAAAAAATCAAATTACTCAAACAATGATAGAGGCAAACAAACATCTTTGTAGACGATGAGAGATAGACATTACCAACACAAACATAAAAATGTATATAACACCTTCTACTTATCGATTTTGACCCGAAAAGTGTGGCTAAGCATCTTTCGGTGGGAGAAAGAAGGCGTGTTGACAAACTGACATTACCATAACTCAATCACGAACGTCTATTAATATTCGGTCTGAGGGTCCAAAGTAGGGATAGATCAACAAGATAACATAATGAGCGACATCTGAAAAGACGACGTCAAATTCAACCTTAAAAAAATAATAATCAATGCTTGTGAACGTCTATCAATATTCAATATGAGGGTGTAAAGTAAGGATAGAACAACAAAATAACATAATAAACATCATTTAGAAAAGCGACGTCAAATTTAATTTTGAGAAAAAAACAAAAAAAAGTGTGTTACAAAAAAAACTGTGTTGCAAGAGAAAAAAAAATGCCACAAGAAGAGACAAACAATCTATCATTTTCATACGGAAAATGAGAAACTAACTAAACAAAATAAAATGGCGTAATGTTAAAGATTAATTTATTATTACCTTAAGTAAGTTAGTTGTCAGTTTTTATAAGGGTAATTATTTAACATATTAGGGTAAAAACTAAATTTTTTTATAAACACGATAATTTTATGATTTATGAATTTATTTTAGGGTTAAAGTTTATGGGTTTAGGTTTTGATGTTTAGAGATTAAAGATAGTGGTTAGAATTCACGATTTAGAGTTGGAATTTAGGCTATACAATTTAAAATCTAAATATTTACCATAATACCCTAAAAACTAAACCCTAATTTCTAACCCTAGGCCTTCAATTCTAAATCCATATACTTAAACTTCTAACTCTTACACCCTAAAATGAATATCTAAACCTTAAAACTAAGGCAATTATAAAAATTTTTAGTTTCCACCGCTAGCGTATTAGATATAAATCGTTTTGAAAATTCTCTCTTCTATTTTTTTAGGGTTTGCGTGACAACTTACTTTATAGAGCAGCATCATTTTTTCTTTTTTTAATTTTGTTCAGTCGGTGGCCGCACTGATTTTTTGCTAATCGTCGACCGTTAGTTCTCTTTTTTCTTTGTTTCTTTCTTGATTTTTAATAAGAATAACTCTGTCTTTGTGACACATTTATCTCTACCTTTTGACACGTTTTTTTGTTTTTTTCTCGATCATTTGACCATTCCTTTTATTTTATGTTTTCTCAGAGTTGATTTTGACGACGTTACGACTGATCAAGATGATGTTTATTTGTAATCCTACTGATCTTTCATGTTCTCGACCCTCGAATTGAATTTAGATACGCAATTTGCGTTCATGGATAGTTTCTCGCGACTCTCGGTTCTGATTTGTGGTTATCGGTGTTATTTCAATAGTTTAATCCCTTTGTGATTCGTTTGTCGATGCGTCATATTTGTTCGTATCTATTTTTTGTTTGAGTCTTTAACTTTTTTATATATAGTCCTTGTATGATCTAAAGTGACTAATTTATTATATTAATGTTATTGAAAAATGTTTAAATTATATATAGTCTAAGATGATAGTAGTAAACTCTTATTGAAGTTTTAAATATTTTTTTAATAAGACTAACGACCATCATTAAAATTATATATTAATTGTCATGTCTTTTTTTTTTGTTATTTTTTAAAACAAAAATTGATAAATCGGATGATTAGTTTATAAGTTTTCATAATCGGGGACTAAACAAAAAAACATCCTGTAATCAAGGACCATTTGTGGATTTTACCCATTGTAAATTTATGAAATTACAAGGGCATTTATGTAAATTTATTCCAAAAAATGCCCCTAAAGTTGACCAAAATCACAACCAAGTCCAGAATTGAAACACAAAAACAGTGGCAATTGAGAAATTAAGTCGTACTCAGGTACTTTTTGTTCTTCCCCAAATTTGTAGTCCTTCCTCCTCCCGGTTTCTGTCCCTCAAATCCCTAAATCCTTTTTTTGTTGTTGTTGAGACTTCTTCACTATTGTATTTTGGAATTCCAGAAACAGGCAAGTTCTAATTCTCTGCTTCTTCAATGTATTGCTATTTCAAATTTTAGGGTTTGTTTTTTGAATTTTTGACGACTGACGTTATTCTGGGTTTTGCGTCACCGAAATGCATACATGTTTTCTCCGTCGATCATGCTTGTTAATGGGTCTTATGGATTTGGTTTATTTTTGTTTTCATAAGCGTTACTTCGTTTCTGCGGGTTAGAATTTGGGATTTAATTCGGGTTTTAGGTTTTTATTTATGTTCAATTGATTTGCTGGTTTGAAATTGTTTATAAACCGGGGTTTTTGGTCTCAATGCTCGAACAAAAGAGGAATTTATTTGGTTTCTCTCATTATGGTAACAGTGTTAACGTAAAAACATACTTTATAACTCGTGTTGATTTGTAATTTTCTTTTTTGCCACTGAATTTTTCTTATTCTTACTTGTGTGTGTATATATATATAAATATAAGATCTAGTTATACTAGGTAAAACTCAACTAGTTTTACACTAATCCATGACTATTGGATGAGTGGAATGTATGGATGAGATTAAAAGTAGGATATGCGAAGATTATCACTTGGACTTGGAACAAAAATGTAAGGAGTTATCTAATGGCCATGAATTAGTGTAAAATTAGTTGAGTTTTATATAGTTTTTATATAGAGGGATAGGATCCTCTTATACAGTTATACTATGTAAACTTGAAAGTTTTACAATATTTTAGACCCGTTAGATGAAGTTAAATGGAAGGTAAATGGATGGATGAGATTAATAGTAGAAAATGTAAAAGATTATCACTTCGAAAAAAAAATAAAGAAATAATCTTAGCTATTTATTATTATATATATATATATATATTTCGGCAGAAAATTTAGTTGGATGGTTTGGTCAACGCAGGGTTATGAAGGCTTCAATTTCTTTCATAATTTCTTATTTATCCGAAGCCTCTAATTGAAAATTTTGAACCCTTAATTGCTTGTTCCATGTGATTATCTTTTAAATGGGATAATTGCTAGGATATTTTTGTTTTGTTTTCTATTTCAAGCTTTGAGATGTTTTTCTTATTTCATGATCTAGGGTGATTCCTATTAAATTAATAGAGTAGTCAATGAGTTTTGCTGAAGTTACATGTAGTGAGTATTGTAATTGGCTTGAAGTCGCGCTCGTCCATTAGTGATGCCGACTTCCCATGTTAATGTATCAGTCACCATAGATTATGAAATAAAAAAAGTATCCAAATCTTGAAATAAAAAATTCAACCATAATATTGCTGCAAAAAAACCCCTTTTAAATGCATTTCAAAGAATGTTGCAAGTAGAGGTGGCAAACATGTCGTTCGGATCGGGTCTGGCTATATTCGATTCGGGTCTTGTTCGGTTTTAGTTTATGTTTATGGGTTTAGGGTTTATATTCAGGTTGGGTCATACTTGGTCGGATGATTTCGGATCAGGTTAATAGGAGCTCGGTTGGTTTCAATTGGGTTTTTAGGTCGGGTTAGTTTTTTACACCCATATATATATGACTTTATAAAACTAGTATATTTGACATTTTGGTGAGTTGTGCGGCAGTTTACATCTAATCTTTCTTTATTTCTTTTACTAATATCTTTTCTTTATTTCGGGTGCTTTCTGTTCGTTTTGCCTTCGGTTCGGATTCATTTTGTTCAACTAAAATTCAGATCGATTTTGATTCGGTTCAGTTTATTTTGGGTTTCGGATCAAATTCGAATAATCATGTTCGGGTTAATATTGAGTCTTGGGTCGGGTAGATCGATTCGGATCTCAGGACTAGCTACAAGTACATTGTTTTTTTACGCTTTTTGTAGAGCCTTTATGTTTCCGTATTCATGCACGAAAAATCAACTTGTCATGTTAAATGTGATATTGATTATGATAGATAGGATTTTGATATCTTCGGATGCCTGGCTCTGTCAGATATGGGTTCTTAATTGTTCTAATTTGATAAGACTACTGCAGGACCCATGAGGAGGCGGGGAGATGAGTTTCTTGTGTGATCTTTGACAGGTCTTGGAGGAAGAGTACCGGATTCTGTTATAATTTAACTAAATTAGTTTACTAAAGCGAACGTTTGCTCTTTTTGTGTCTGAAACACATTCAACCTGCCCCAGTCTGGATTTTTTTGGCAATGGACTGCAACAAGGAAGAGGCCATCAGGGCCAAAAACATTGCGGAGCAGAAGATGCAGAATCGGGATTTTTCTGGGGCTCTTAAAGTTGCGATCAAGGCCAAACAACTTTTCCAGGATCTGGAGAATATTTCTCAGATGATAATGGTGTGTGATGTGCATTGTGCTGCTGAGAAACCATTTTTTGGTAACGAGAAGGATTGGTATGCCATACTTAAGGTGGAGCAGACAGCGGATGAAGCTACAATAAAGAAGCAGTATAGAAAATTCGCCCTCCAACTTCACCCGGATAAGAATAAGTTTCCGGGAGCAGAAGCTGCTTTTAAGTTGATTGGGGATGCTCAGCGGACTCTTTTGGATCAAGGGAAAAGACATGCACATGACATGAAACGCAAAGCGACTGTTAGTAGACCGGCTCCGGCAGCAGCATTTCGCCCTCCACAGAATCCAAGTTGGCGCCCGCACACAGCTGCTCAGAATAATATCCCCAACTTTTCTGGAATTAATTCTCAACAACAGCGACAACCACCAACTCAAGCAGGGTTCTCCAATGGCCAGTGCACCTTTTGGACCAAGTGTCCGTACTGTACTGTTAGGTACCAGTACTATACAGAAGTACTTCATAGATCTCTTCGTTGTCAAACTTGCAACAAGTACTTTGTTGCCTATGACTCGGGTGCAGTTCCGCAGGCAACTAATATGAATCAGTCGAATTTTCCCGGACAAGGAGTTGCCCAGAATCAGAGGAAGTTCACTACTGAGAATGTTTTTACTGGTTTTACTCCAAAGGCAGCTAGCACTTCAGATGCCCGAACAGAAAAGGCGAATGGTAAAAGAGGAAGGAAGCAAACCGTTGAATCCAGTGAAAGCTGCGACAGTGAAAGCAGCATTGAGTCAGAGGAGGATGTGGCGATTGATGACAATGGTGAAGTTCTGTCTGGAAAGAAGGTTGATTCTCAAGTACCACAGAATGTGCGGAGATCTGGGAGGCATAAGCAAAATGTTTCTTATAAGGAAAATTTAAGTGACGAGGAGGACACAATTAGTCCCGCAAAAAAGGCCAAGGGAAGTGGATCGCACTGTGCCACTGAAGAAATGGAGGATGAAGACAAGCCTGTACACAAAAATCAAGTGAAAGAAGACAAGAAAGAGTTGGACCACAGAGAGGGTAAACATTTTGAGGCGACCTTACCCAATGGTAAGAATACTAGGGAAGCTTCTGCTGATGGTATCGAGGGAAATTCAAACCCCGCTGTTGATGATCCTGTGTCAGATTCAAGCTCGAAAGAAACGAAAGAGCCCGAGGTTTTTGCATACCCTGACCCTGAGTTTAATGACTTTGACAAAGAGAAGAAAGAAGAGTGTTTTAAAGTAGGGCAGATTTGGGCTCTGTACGATGAGCTAAATGCCATGCCTAGATTCTATGCTCGGATCAGAAAAGTCTTCTCGTCTGGGTTCAAGTTGAGGATAACTTGGCTAGAACCAGATCCAGATGATGAGAATGAAATGCAATGGGTCAGTGAAGGTTTTCCCGCTTCTTGTGGTAACTTCAAACATGGGGGGTCCGAAATCAGTGAAGATCGTCCTATGTTTTCCCATTTGATATCTTGGGAAAAAGGAACACGTAGAGATACCTATAAGATATTTCCAAGAAAAGGAGAAACTTGGGCCCTTTTTAAGAACTGGAATATCAAATGGAAGTCTGGTGCCCAGAAATATGAGTATGAATTTGTTGAGATCTTATCAGAGAACGCTGAAGGTGTAGGAATATGGGTTTCTTACTTGACTAAGGTCAAAGGGTTTGTAAGTGTCTTCTCTCCGATGAATAAGGATGCGTTTCTAATCCCATCTGGTGAACGATTCAGGTTTTCACACAGGGTGCCGTCCTTTGTGCTGACCGGTAAAGAGAGACAAGGGGTGCCAAAAGGTTCATTTGAACTCGATCCAGCTTCTTTACCAGAAGAAATTTTTGTTTCCAAGGACTTGAAGGAGGAAGGTAATGGCAGAAATCCTTTACCTGAAGAAATTCTTGTTTCCGAGGACTTGAAGGAGGAAGGTAATGGCAGAAATCCTTTACCTGAAGAAATTCTTGTTTCCGAGGACTTGAAGGAGGAAGGTACTGACAGAAATCCTAGTAGTTCATGTCCCAGTGCTTCAGAAACGGTGAAGCCAATGCATGTATCAAATAATTCCGTTCCTTCAGCTTCGGCTTCGAAATCCATTGAAATTCCGGAATCAGAATTCTACAATTTCGAAACTGACAGAACCAAGGAAAAGTTCCGTGTTGGTCAGATCTGGGCACTGTATGGTGATGAGGATGCCTTGCCAAAGTACTACGGTGAGATCAAGAAAATAGACTCCCACCCAGTTTTCAAAATACATGTGAGATGGCTTTTTCCTAGCCCATCGGAGACCACAGTCGAGTGGTCTGATCCGAACATGCCAACTTGTTGCGGGAGATTTGTCATTAAAAACAGTTCCCAGATCTACACCTCCACTGATTCCTTTTCTCATTTGTTAAAAGCCGAGCCTGCCGATTCAAAGGGCGGATACACCATCGTACCTAGAAGAGGCGAAATCTGGGCCTTGTACCGGAACTGGACTCGCGACATCAAATGTTCCGACTTGGAGAACTGGGAATATGACATAGTGCAGGTAATGGAGAACAATTATTTCCTCTTCAAGGTTTGTCTTCTAGACAAAGTCGACAGCTTCAATTCTGTTTTCAAGCCCAAAGTAAACGGAAGAACGAACGTGACACTCGAAATCCCTCGGCTCGATCAGCTTCGGTTCTCTCACCAGATTCCGCATTTCCAGCTAACCCATGAGAGAAATGGCAGCCTAAGAGGATGTTGGGAACTTGATCCGGCAGCATTGCCGCCACATTATTTTTCCTTCTAGCTTTGAGTAGCAAGACTATCAAGTTTAGTGCCGTCTTCTCCTTTGTCTCCATTATGTGTACATTATTACATGTGGTTTAAAAACCAGAACAACTTTTGGTTAATGTCTTAACTACTGTAGGTGTAACCGGATGCTTATGTGCTCTTAATCACATTTAAACATGTTTTATTGTGAAACAATTGTAACATTAATATGATTTTGAGGAGTTAATCTTATTCTGTCTTAGTCATTGCTAATTAAGTAACTGATGTCTTTTGTCATTACAGCATGTGGTCCACATTTTATGAAACTGTTCCTTAATTGATTTGATTTTTTTGTTGAAATCGAATGAGCTTTTAGTGATCAGAAACGTATTTAATGTATAGTATTTATTTATTTACGGTTAGTTTTGTATTAAATTGTACCATCAAGTTAAACACGTATTTCTGTTAATTAATTATTATAATAATGAAGGATGTTCATCCTACGAGACACGAGTTCAAATCGTTATGTCTTCACTAGAATGACATGGGTTCAAATCTTTATGACTACACTAGGATGACACGGTACAAATCGTTATGTCTACACTAGGATGACACGGGTTCAAATCGTTATGTCTACACTAGGATGACATGGGTTCAAATCGTTATGTCTACACTAGGATGACACGGTACAAATCGTTATGTCTACACTAGGATGACATAAGTTCAAATCGTTATGTTTACATGGTGTATATTCATTGTCAAAGGGTTAATAATATCTATAAATAAATATTACCTTGTAATCATCTTTAGACTATTTAATTTTTTTTTTATTATAATCACAAATTTCAAATATAAATTGTAAGATATAATAATGTTCCAATTGAAAAAATTCATATAAATGTAGGGTGATTATAAATTAAACTTTTCATAAGTAATGTCAACAACAATTAGTTAGTTTAGTAGGATAAGATACTAAATTTCGCAAGTGAAGTTAAGAGTTTGTATCTTGGTATTGTGAGTAGGTAAATTAAGTTGAAAGAGTCATCTTCATAATGAGTTTATGTAATACTCAATCCGAATTTTTTTAGATAAGTGTTGTGTTATTTATTCAAGAAAGCGGGAAATCTGCTACCATGTACAAAAGGGTTCTTTACAAGCGAGTAAGTAAAAGAAAACTATTCTAGATTTCAAACTATACAGGGGTCGACGTTTACTTGTATGGTTCTATCTATTTTTTTGTAATATAAACGTAAGCGTATAATATCTTGGACGTGTAGAACAATGTCAGCGGCAGTTTGACTTTTTTTCCTGAAGTGTCGAGCATTCCGCTCCAACCAGATACTATAAATGAGAGCATTCAAAGAAAGTCAAAGATTAGTGGAAAGAAAAGATTTATCCTTGAAATGAGAAGTGGCCTAAGCAAGCTATCCATTCCAGTCTAGCACAGGCTGAGAGGTGTTGCAGAGTTGCAAGAGATGCAACCAAGCAGAGTGTGAGAAAAGACAGTCAAAGAAGAGGTGGCTTCTAGACTCAGCATCATAGCCACATAAGAGGCAAGTATTAGCCACCGAGAGACCCATTTTTTGTAACCTATCGTACGTGGGAAGACGATCAAGGATAACCATCCAACTGACTATAGCATGTTTGGTTATGTGAAGGGAAAACCAAACCAATCTATGCCAAGGAACTTTTTCTTTCTTTTCACGAATCATCTCTCAGATCCATCTTGGCATAACCACTGATCAGTTTTGGTTAGAAGCAAAAAGAAAAGCCGCAATGGGACATAGCTTCAAAAGTTTCTTCATTATCTAACTAAGGTCATGTTTGGCCTCAACATGCCAGAAGTTCACATTTTTCAGGACATATTCGTTGGTCCATGCCACCCATAAAGAACCATGATTGGCAAGGATGTTTCGAATGAGTGCAAGAAAGCAAACATTAAACCAGCATTCTAAGTTTTTTAGCCCCAACCCTCATTCAGACTTGAGGGAGCAGACTTGTGACCAGCCTACACGTGCACCATGAGCTGTTTGATCAGAACCCTTCCAAAAGAAACGGGAACAGGACTGTTCAATTCGTTTAAGGACTGCTTTTAGAAGAGGAACCTATCTACACCAATAGTTTGTGATGCTGTAAAGAACAGAGTCGCCCCCATAACTGAGATGCTTCACAGACCAAGTCTTTAGCTTGTCGGTGATTTTATCGATCAAAGGCCCACAGTCTTTGACAGAAAGCTTCTTTGTTACCAAAGGGATGCCCAAGTATCGAACATAGAGATTACCAATCATAAAATCAGAGTTCACAGTAATATCAGGAAGGCAGTGGGGTGAAATACCCGAAACAAACAATTCAGATTTGAAAACATTAAGCTTCAAGCCTGAGTATCTGTAAAAGACCTCCAAGATACTGAGAACTCCAAGAACCAAGTCCAAGTCCCCTCTATAGAAAATCAGAAGGTCATCCGTGAAGCACTGATGAGTAAGACCAATACGTTTGCGCTTTAGATGATATTTGAATACACCCTGCTTAACAGCGTTATTCAAAAGAGAAGACAGAACATTCATAATCAGAACAAATAAGTAGGAAGATAAAGGGTCACTCTGTCAGACCCCTCTCTTGCCCCTAAAGAATCCTACCAAAGTTTCATTTAGAGAAATAGAGAAACGAGATGTAGTGATGCACGCAATAATCCACTTTTTAAATTGTAAGGATAGACCAATAGCTTCAAGGACCTTAAGGAAAAAGACCAGTCAATAGAATCGAAGGCTTTTTGAAGGTCAACCTTAAGAGCACATCTCGAAGAAAAGGATGATCTAGAGTAGCCTTTTACGATTTTCTAGGCAAGGAGAACATTGTCTGTAATACTTCTGCCCTTAATAAACGCAGACTAATTAGGGGAAATTAGAGATGGTAGGTATTCAATCAGTCGGGAGACAAGAACCTTGGTGATGGTATTGTAAACCACCAAGCAACATGAGATGGGCTGAAACTCCTTAGGTTTGGAAGCATTTGCCACATTCGGAATCAAGGCAATAGATGTAGCATTGAAGGCAGAAGAATGCAAGATGTCTAGAAAAAGTGCTGGATAGCCTGAGGAAATCACCACCAACAATATCTCATGCTACACGAAAGAAGCCAACTGTATAACCATCCGGTCCCGGACTCTTGTCAATACTTTGTTTAAAAAGAGCATTCTTAATCTCTGAATCCCTGACAGGCAGAGAAAGAGCAGACACAGCTTCAGAAGGAAGAGTTTGTTGCAAAAAAACGGAGATAGATTCAACAGAGCAATCCTGAACATTGTCATCTTTGCTCTCTATCAGGCCAGTGAAGAACTTGGTCATCTCAGAAGCCATATCATCAAAAGTGTGAAGACGATTATCATCTTCATCCACAAGCAATCGTATAGTATTCCTCTTGCACTTGAATTTTACTGCGTTATAAAAAAATCGAGATCCTGAATCCCCTTCTTGAATCCAAGTGACATGAGCCTTTTTCTTAAGAAAAGAGTTTTCAGCTACCTCAAGTGCACTCAGCTCCTGTTGTAAGGATATTTCAACCTCTATATCGACTACAGTTTTAGAAAGATTAGAGAGTTGCATAGCTTTAAGTTGCTGTCTTTTCAGAATGACTTATCCCGGTAAATCATCAAAATGAGTTTTGTTAAACACTCTCAAGGCTATCTTAAGTCTTTTCATCTTGCCAAAAAGAACCTGCATAGGGTCTCCTGTAATATTTATTCCCTAAGAACGAGCCACAACACTTATGAAGTCAGGGTGAGTAGTCCAAAAGTTGAAGAACCTTAAAAGTTTAGGTCTATTGATTGGATTCTCTTTCGTGGGCCAGATCATGTCCGGGCAAGGTCGGAGACGCCCGGAGTCAAGAATTCAGCAAAGAAAGTAGGAAAGGTAGTGTACCAAGCATAATTAACAAGGATTTTGTAACCTTCCTTGCTAGAAAGCTCTCATATTGCTTATTGGACCATGAATGTATAGGCCCACAGTAAGGGTGGTCCGCAATCTCAATATCATCTAAACAATCCCGAAAATCAACCATATATGAGTTTAAGTAGTAACCCAGACGTCTATAATCGAAGCTTTCCTCAGCATCAAGAAAAATATTAAAACCCCCTGCAACTAGCCAAGGCAGATCTTCAACACTAGCATCCACCACCTTGAGTTGTTCCAAAGAGATTTACGAGCAAATTCATCATTAAGATCATAGACAACTGTAATAAGAATATCCTTACCAAGATTGTGCACTTTAAAAGAAACAGACTGGTCATGAACAACAAGAATGGTAATAGGGATGCATTTCTTCCACAAGACCCAGATTCTTCCATTTTCCACAACAGAATAATTAAGACAGTGATTTCATTTAGAGGAAAAAGAGCTAACAATGTGATCCGATCTATTCTGCCTCACTCTGGTTTCTAACAGACACGCAATATCAACATTAAAGCTAGATAGGTGACGAAAAATTTTCTTTTGTTTATCGGGGTTGTTAAAGCCCCTAATGTTCCAAAAGCAAAAGGTCATTGAGACAGGGAAGAAAGAACACTAACAACTGCAACAAGAGCAACACTCTTGCCTTTAAGCTTATTCAATTTATCATTCTTGGCAACTTGAATTTCCTAAATCAGGGAACCACTAGCAATGGAATTATCCTCAGGGGTCTCCCTCATTTTTTTACGGGCACTTTAAGAGTGGGAAAGTCATTTTCAAGAGTCTCCAGCACCTCAGGACTACCCGAATTGAAATTAGAATCCAAATTACAATTGCCTTGAGAAACAATAGTTTTAATAAGCTGTTCAATTTGGTCTAAAATGACAACATCCTCAACAGTAGGATCACTGACAGTTTCTGCAATATCCGTACTTAATTTAGCAACATTTATGTTTCCAACAGGTGTTTCATTGTCGGGCTGGATTAGAGGATCACCAGTCTCCTTCCTAACTCCATAACACTCACCAGTCGTAGTAACAAATTTCGGTTTCCAAACTTGTTTCAAAGCTTTTGTCTTCGCAGGCAGTGAAGGGCATGATTTGTCATTGTGTCCATAGATTCGGCACTGTGAACAACAAGAAGGCAACCGTGAGACTACTACTCGAATTTGAACAATGCTACCATCTAGCAGCATCACCCTAACGATCCAAGGGATAGAGGTACCAACAGGTAATTTGATACAAATTTTCGCATATTCAAGTCACTCTAATTTTGTAGTGACAAAGTCCATGTAAAGAGGCTTGCCTACTGCACTACTTATATAGCTAAATTCAGACTGATTATATAACTCAAGAGGGACATTAAAAAGCTGAATCCAAATAGGCATATAAGTAAGGTCGAAATCTTGTTTTTTTTTTTAATTTAGGTTCTCATTTCCTAAGAATCAAAGGTTTGTGTTTATGTGCTAGTGACCACTTTCTAAAACACTGTCTCGATCATCAGAATTAGGGAATCGAAAAACATATAAACCAGAGCTGGTGAGACTGACCTTCACGGATTTTCTCCAAATTAGCTCGATAACTCGTTGAAGGGCACTAAAGTTTGAGGCCGATCCAATGAATTGGCTACCAAAGTGTGCTTCTAGTTGAAAATTTCAGACTCAAAGACTTGGGGAGGCGGTGGAACCACATATTCACCATCGATCGTTCAAAAAGGGTGAAAATCCAGAGATTGGTCTCCCACTCCGTCAAAAAGCTTTCGCCAATCGATTGGTGAAGAAGAAACCATGAGTTAACGGGGATGACAGTTGCGAGCAGATTAGCAGAACGTCGACGACGAAATGAAGGATACGACGGCAAGATTCAGGCCGCATTAGACTTGCTAATGTGCGCCTGAAGAGGAAAGTCGTCCTTCATTCTTTTTGAATATTTTTCAGGGATAATACTCAATACTCAATTCGAATTAATCAGCTAGTAAATTAATATTTTAGTCTTCAAATTGAATTCGTTTTGGTATCTAAAATTTTATGCTCTAATTATACATATCTGAGTTTTATTTGTTGGTTCAAATTAACATGCATACTTTATTTTTTGGTCCAAATTAATACGATAAAATGATTTATTTAAACAATGAATCAAATTTAAGTATCAATTTAAACTTAATGATCAAGTTTAAGTACTAATTAGGCAAAAAAATACTGAATTATGGAGAAAAATCTTCTTCCCTTTTCGATGCCCCTTTCTGTCTCATTATTAAAAAAATTAAAATTTAAATCTTAACCTTAATTCTAGATCCTAAACTTTAAACTCTAAAAATATGCTCTACCATAAATTTCATATAGCCTAATCCTAAATCATAATCTTAAACTTAAATTTTAATGAGAAACATAAATAGTGCACCGAAAAGGGACAAGGAATTTCTATTCCTAGAAGCTAAATTCAAATGCTAAAATACTATATATTTACCAGTCTTTCTATTATTCAGATTTATTTTGCAAGTACATTTTTGTCATCACAAAAATTAATATTTAATTTAAGATGAAGAATTTTATACTTTAATGTTTATGAGTAAAGTTTATATTTAGGATTTTTAATAAAAATAAAGAAAATGAACAAATAAAAAAAGTAAAAACTAAATACTGACTGTTCAAGGCACGAGGGGACATGAATTAGTTAGATAGTGTGATTGGTATTTTGTTTGTTTTTTTGTATTTCATGATTAACGTTGATTATATATATAATGAGGGCTGAGGCCATGATAGTAAAAATAAGGAGGATTTTTAATTTATTTTTAAAATAATAAAAAATCTATAATTGCTTTGACTTGACCTTTCCGTTTATTTCGTAGCTTCCCCGTCAACTAATCGAACCACCAACCGAACCTAATTATCTTGATTTTTAGGGTTTCTGTTGTAATGGAACCACCTGCATCTCCTCCCAACAATACGCCACGTGTCGCTCACCGGTCTAAGGATCCCGAAATGGATGTGCATCTTCCGGTGACCGAAGCCGACCCGACTTCCTCCGTTTGGGACTGGGGCGATCTCCTGGACTTCACCGTAGACGATCACTTCTCCGTCGCCTTTGACGACCAAAACATATCTCCTCCGCCATTAGAACATTCATCTCTATCTCTATCTCCATCTCCAGCTCCAGCCCATGGTCCGAGTCCGGATCCGGGACCAGTTCCCGGACCCGATCGTGTGAGGAAGCGGGACCCGAGGATGACTTGTTCGAATTTTATAGCTGGTCAGGTCCCGTGTGCCTGCCCCGAGATCGACGCGCAAATGGAGAAGCTTGAAGAAGAAGAGGCGGGGGTTCCGGGTAAGAAGCAAGTCCGAACTGGACGTGTCGGGTCAGGAACGTGTCGGTGTCAAGTTCCGGGTTGCGGAGCGGATATTACGGAACTTAAAGGTTACCATAGGAGGCACAGAGTTTGTCTCCAATGTGCGAACTCGAGCACCGTTTTGATCCATGGTGAAACCAAGAGATATTGCCAACAGTGTGGCAAGTAAGCTTTCCTTTTTTTAGTAGTGACTTTAACTTTTAGGCGATGCTTAAGTTTATTTGGTTATGTTTTATGAATTATACTTAACTGTGATTTTAAGGGTTTTTTTTTTCTGTTAATATAATTGAAGGCATAATTTACAGTTACATTTTAGTTTTAGCAAAAATAAATTGAAAAAGTTACAATTGAAGGTAGTATTTGAGAACTTGAATTGGATGTGGACTTCAAAAATAGTGTAAGTTGTGTGATAAAACAAGTACATATGTACCATTATGATTGATACATATTTTGGAATCTGAAATTCATGTTTTTATACCATTCCAATATGTAATGATATTGAATCCCAATTAATGGATACATATTGTATGCATGTGATATTTCTCATAATTTATTATAGCAAATGAATTCCAAATCTAAATCTTCGAATTCATGTTCCCAAAATTGTATTATTGCTTTTGTTTAATGGATGACTGTGGAACTATTAGTTCCTTGTGTGTGTGTGTGTGTGTGGGGGGGGGGGGGGGGGGGGGGTATTATTGTATTAAATTTGTTCGTTTTACCTATAATTTTACTTGTCAGGTTTCACCTGTTGACGGATTTTGATGAGGGGAAAAGGAGTTGCCGAAGGAAACTAGAGCGCCACAACAATAGACGCCGAAGGAAGCCTGTTGGTTCTAAGACTGCAGTGAACATAGAATCTCAAGGGGATGTGCAAAGTGAAGATATTGCTTGTGATGGTGAAGCAGGAAAAGGTTCTACGTGTAATGTATTTAATGACCCTTTCTTGTAGGACCTGTAAGTTTTCCTTCTTAAAAATAATTTGTTATTTGTGATATACAGATGATTTAAGCTTGAGTGGCCAAATAGCTGGAGAAGAACCTGCCTTTGAGTCTGAAGATGGGCTTGTTTCTGCTCATTGCTCTGATCCCATGTTGCAGAGTCTTAATAATGATAGCGTTGTAGCTCGTATTAACCCTGAAATGGATGTAGGGAAAGAGGACTCCAAGTTTTCCATTTCTACTTACTCATCCATGGTGGGTTCTTTGTTTTTTCATGTTGGCTGTGCACTGTGCAGTATATTCTGTTTTATTCTTTGGAGGAAGCTTGTCAGTAATATGCATATGAATATATATTGATTTTGTGTTTCTTTATAGTGCCCTACAGGCAGGATCTCATTCAAGCTTTATGATTGGAATCCCGCAGAATTCCCACGAAGACTTCGGCACCAAGTATTTTAAAGAATTATGTTACAGTTTAGTATTTAAATAAATCAAATCATCTTCATGGCTAGAGATCTGAGGAATTGATTGACATGTGGTTAACTAATTTGCAGATTTTTCAATGGTTGGCCAATATGCCTGTTGAGTTGGAAGGCTATATCCGCCCTGGTTGTACAATCTTGACTGTGTTTGTTTCAATGCCAAGGAATATGTGGATAAAGGTAATGGTTCAATCAGATGGCTTTTATTTTTTAGCTTATATCTGGCCATTATATTGACCATGCAGACTTGTCCTCACACACATCAATAGTTGATTTTTAAGCCGATAACATGAGAG